>CM077125.1:15000000-20000000 GCA_039645545.1 Dendrolimus houi | reverse complement strand
CTGATTTTGCATGAGCAATCCCTAATGCAATTGATGGTGTACACCGCACCGAGAGCAAACGTGCGCAAGCCGCTCGGAAAATCGCACTACTCGAATCGGATTGTCACAGACTGCCTGCACAACTGATTACACTAGAACCCCCGGCTTATCGGTGACGAATTCAAGAAATACTAATGGTTGCCTGTGCTCGAAATTCGACCATAATATTAATATCAACGATTATACTTCTATAATCACAGATTTCGCCAAAGCTACACTGTTAATTTGACTTTAACAATAAACAAAAGAGTATATATGCGCGTGTGTGTCAAATACATGGTGTGTGTAATGTTTTTTTATTTATTTAATGTATTTTTATGCATAATTAAAAAAAAATATTAGCATTCTGCACTCCTTCTCACTACAAACTATAAATGCGAAATTTCACACTCCTCCGTCAGCGCAATTTTCGTAAAAAGGGGTGCAAAGTTTTTGCTTCACGTATTAATATATAATACAAAGCTATTTTTACTTACATCTAACTATCTAACCTAATCTCTTAATTGGTAATTGAAATAAAAAAAAATTCTTATAACTATTTTTGTATGTATTAAAAAATATATTAGCTGAGATCAAGTGCTCGTTGACCAAGTATATAATAAAAATAATATAATATCTAGCGAGGAAACGTAGCCAGCCTTCTGGGCACCTTACCCATAGAAGACGGTGATCTGGGCTCAGTATTCTACTTATAGTATTGAGGGACTATGAGTAGAATATAATACGAATAAGTTAAGTTTTCTTGCATTGTATTGTCCATTGATATATGTAATAAAATATATTTAAGAAGTAAAAAAAATAATAATATAATATCAGCCCATAAATGTCCCACTGCTGGGCTCGGGCCTCGCATTATAAGGGAACGGACAGTATACCCTCCACGCTTGTCCACCGCGGCTTGGCAGGTTTGACACATCGGTAATCTCGATGTGCAGGTTGCATCACGATGTTTTTCTTCACCTTTGTTAGCACGTGGTAATTGTAACAATATGCAAATTAGATCAGAAAACTGACTAAGAGGTACATGCGTTCCGGCCAGGATCGAACTCGCCCCTTTGAGTTTGGGACGCGTGCGCTAGCCATTACGCTATCACGGCTGTTGGACTAAGTATATGTTTAGACTTAATAGAAGGCCTCTTAATATATGTATTATATTAAGAATTTAAATGGGACCAACAGAAGAGATTTAAATATAAAATTACAGAGCAACATTTCAGTCACTCTAGACTAGGGTTATATGTCCGGAATTTGCCGGATATGTTCGACAAATTCCGGTCTATAACAGCTATACGGGAAATATTCTAAGCCTCCGGAATTACCATGATTAACTAAAAAAGGAGGTTAAAAATGAAGGAATTGTAATATTCTTATTACAAACAATAGTACCAGCTTCTGATTATAATATACGTGGTTAGTCGTTTTATAGTTAGTAATACAATCCAATAACTTGATATTAGTCAGTACTAGTAGTCTTGTAACCCGACGCCATGGCAATAAATATATTCCATGGAAAAGTGTAGAAAAATAGAATTTTAGTGTCTCTTAATTTTAGATAATTTATCATAAGGTAAACTCTAAAATTAGAGTTGATAAAGATAACTTTTTTTTAGAGATTTCGTTAATTACGTAATAATAACGTTGTATATGTATTTTTTCTCCATATTTACACCAAATTAAATATTTCTAGTGTTTTATCTCTCAAACAAAGAGAGAAATCAAAGTTATAGTATATTACAGTATTGACGAGAGATCAACGTATGTTAGCCAGAATGTAGGTGCCTCCGGACGTCCAATTACGTGTAGGTAAGTTGTTTTCTCGGTGGGACCCATCGATTACTGCCGACGGACGACTGTTAATGATCTTCTATGCATTGTTCTGTGTATATATGCTTGAACTATATTGTTTATACAAATAGATAGATAGATAACACTTAATTGCACACCAAAATAAACAATTTTTTTTTTACAGTACTTTCTAAACAATACAATAGGCGGCCTAAAAGAAATTCTTAGCTAATCTGGTGATGTAGAAAATAAGGACAAGAGATACATACATAAATAAGCTAATTTAAAAATGAAATATACTCGTATATATACATAGTCATATATATTTGTAAGAGATTTATAACTAGAAAATAAATATATTAAAAATACCAAAGAAATACCACATTCTGAAAGTGAAAAAAGAGCACTATCATTGGATACCTCACACGTTGAATTGTTTTTTTACTTCCTCCCGGGTCTAGCATTAAAATATAATTTCGTCATTAACCCGCAGTATGGTATGCATTTCGTTTTCACACGTCAAATCTATCTTGTTTGCCAAAATATGCTTTTTGTGGCCACGGCGGCGGCATTGTAAGTGACAGTATATCAATCGTGTACTGGTGCATAAGTGAGTAACAAGTTCAACAGTCAACAATATTTGGAGTTATTCAATATTGATCTAAAGGGCACTTGCCATTTTTTTTAACTAGGGGATATCCGTTTGAGTACTATCCATCGCAAGAGAAACGCGGTGGCCAGTGTGGGATTCGCCATGTTGGGGTGGCAATAGTACTGCAAGCAAGAAGTGCTTTTGCCACGCAGCGGTTAGTGTTACCGACTAAAACCTGTCCTGTGTTCCGTCCTTCGCCTTTATGCCAGGGCCTCGACTATTTGATCTAGCCGCTCCGCAAGCCCTGGCGGGCGGCGGCCCGTAAGACGTCTTCCGAAAGGGCGCATACCACCGTTAACTTGCCGGCTTTAGTGGAGCCGAAATGTATTGCACGTGACGATTGTAGGCGTCCTGACAGAATAATTCTAATTCCCTGGCAACATGGCAAGTCTTTGATGTAGGATGTGATCTCCATGAATATATTGGCCGCATCCCATTTATCAAATACGTCTAGATCAGCCGGTTCGGCGATGGAAACAGCTGAATCACTCAAGTGGCGCAAATATGAACCCTCAGTGAGAGTTATATGTCTGTGCCGTTAGTTCTTGAAACGCTTGGACCGTGGGGTCCTGAGGCCATGAGCCTCTGCCAAAATTGATCAAAACGACTCATTGAGTCTTCAGGTGATCAGAGGGCTGGTGTCTACCTCGGACAACGGATCAGAATGGCGATCTAGCGAGGAAATGTAGCCAGCCTTCTGGGCACCTTACCCATAGAAGACGGTGACCTAGGCTGAGTATCCTACTTATAGTCTTGACGCACTCTGGGTAGAATACAATATGACTAAGTTAAGTTTGCTTTTATTGTATTATTTTATAAAGTCATCATGGTAATAAATCTTATATCAATAGTCAAGATGTCAAAATATCAAACAATAAAAACACAAAAATCAAGATATGAACCATTCATTGCGTTTTACATAGCGGAAAAGAAATATATGTAATTGTTATTGTAATTTCAGTGCTGGGTTACAAAATGGTATAGTTTTACTATGATAACATAAAAAAATAATATAAGATTTCAGAAAAATATTTTGTTAAGCTTCATCCGATTTCAAGGTGAACTTATAAGTCCACGACCATGTAATTTTCATAATGGATATTTGTAGACACATATTTATTTCGTTATAGTAATTGGGATAATCACATGAATTCATTTTCATGTTGTGGCGACCAAGGGTAGAACTTTCTGGCAGCGTAAGTCGGTCTCAAGACTTTTAGAAAAAGTTAGAAGATTCTGGAAGGAAAAGACAGAGATAGATAGATGCTTAGAAAGGGATAGATAGTGAATGAAAGACTTAACGAAAAGAATATCTAAATTATGGGTTCTAGAAGTTTCTACCGGGTATATAAGCAGCGTAAGGCGCGCTTACCGAGTAGACAAGTGCGAATCGAAAGAGTTGAAAAAGAAGTTTAATAGAAGACAGTGACGAGTTTAGTGAAAAGTTTAGTGGGCAGTTTAAGAGAAGATCCAGAAGCGAGCTACACGCGGTAAATTCGGAGGGGAGCACTGAAGTAGCAGGAGGTGGTCTACGCAATATCGGCGACGGTATTGTGAGTGAGACATCTTATCGTCGGGACAGTGCGTCGTTAGTTGTGCGTGTAGGGGCAACCCTGCGGAGAAGAATCACGTACGGCTGTGCAAGTTAATAAAAAGCGTTTCTTTAAAAAACTGTTGTTTCCTTCTAATCCTAAGTGCGTATCGCTCGCACATAATAATATTTAGTTGTCGGAACTCCAAAAATATATTTTCTGCCAATATACTTAAAAGGTTAAAAGAATAAAAGTTGAAATAAAAGTTCTGCATAAAATAATAAATTAATTAAGAAAAGCTTTTTGACAAAAGCGCTATTAAGCATGTTTTGTTATTCTATGAAACCTTATTACAATGAAATTGTGGAAAACAATACCTGTTTTCGTCTTCATATAAATTTGTGGTGGGCTTCTTACTTGCTTTTATGTGAAATTCTAAAAAGAAGGAAACAGTTGGCTAATTAAAAAACTACGTCCTGTTATTGTGACACACACAACAGGACATTGTAAAACATTTTAAAAAGCGGTCTGTAGTATTTTTTGTGATACATTCAAACATATATATGTTCTAGGAATGTATGTGCCTTATACTAGTAAAGCAGCGTTGACACTATCAAAGTATGCTAGGACTAGTTGTACTCGGAAAGCTATTTGAAAGATAATCATATCGTTTTAACTGGCAATTTGATCTATTATTGTCTATTTGACACAAAAAACAAGAAACAAGTAGTCATAAAAAAGATAAAAAGATTTTTCATAGGTCACTTAATTTTGTAATTTTTAAAATTTTAAATAACAATTTAGTACCATGTATGTCGTACTTACTTATTTTTTTAAATTTAAACAACATAAAACCTAAAAAGATGGGATTCTCAAAATCGGCACTTTTTTAATACTATCGAATTATAGAATACAGTTGGTGCGAATATTTCACATTTGTATGTGTCGTATTGTCATCGTCGGGCTATATCTACTATCTTTACTATCAGTCAGGTTGTTGATGTGACAGTCTGGTTTCCAGAACAATTTTGGTTTATGTCTTGTTATTTTATCGTTTTTGTGAAAGTTTCTCTTGTGTTAGGTTTTCAATTATTTTTTGTTGTTTTCCTTTTGTTTAACAAATAAATGAGGCATTAGTAGGTACCCTTACATTTAATTAAATAGTAATAAAGTTTGAGAAACACTTTTTCATCTGTTAACACTTTGTCTCATGTTAAAATGAATATGGCATAGGTCCAAGCTAGCTATACACAACCCGCTGCCGGTTGGCCGTATGTGGCTCGCCGAGCTTTTATAAGTGGTCCGTCTGACATACTGATAGCTCTACAATGACATTGGTAATGCCTCTGGGGGCCCAATTCTGTTTTAATACGCTGGCGGTGCGAAGATCTTCAAAGTACGATTCCGTTGCGATAGTGTGAAAAATTCGTATTCTACTAAATCCACAATATCTCCACGATATCGGCGAGGTGGAATAATGTTAGAAAAAAATGGTATTACCACCAGTAGAAATGGCGTTAGCCGAAATGAATGTTGAAAAACTACCAAAATTTTAAACATTTAGTTTGTTTATAAATATTTATGAACATAGAGTGCACGGCACGGTGCTTATATTAAGTTATTTTTAATTTTTTTATTGCATGACTTCAGCAGAGAGGACACCTGATGGAAAACAGGGGTGTAGCCATCCAGACAGCCAAATACACTACCACCTGGCTGTCGGTTGTTTTGTCGCCTCTTATGACAGGTCACCCGGCTGCAGGAAGTTGTATTCTTTCTCCGTTTCTGCACGGATTGAGACGATAGTATCCGGCGATTTTGACGCGATAGTAATAACAGTATTGGGCCCCAGGTGTTGCAAAAGTCTATAGATGACGGGTGACCACTTTCCATCAGTTGGGCTGCAAAGCACTTTGTTGTAATCTAGCTATAGAAAAACACCAAAATAAATTAATTTTCTACCCCCAGTACCTAAAATGTGGCCCTTATACGAAAAATGTTGAGTATGGCTGATCTAAGTTGTAACTCTAAACATGTGAGCACAGTGTAAGTATTGTGACTTAGCGATGAGTGTTAGTTAGCGAGCGACGGAATATTCACCCCCATTTCCTTGAGCTCCCACTCTCAACTACGCAACGGTTCTCTAGAACATTTATTCCGCGTACAACAATGACCTGGAGACAACTTCCCGCCACGGTTTTCCCTCTGCGCTATGACATGGGGTTTTTTAAGAAGGGCATTATAAAATTTCTTAGAGATCGACAACGCGTTGGCCACACCCCTGGTGTTGAAAACGTCCAAAGGCGACGGTAACCACTTTACACCAGGTGGTGCCTGCTTCAATTTATAAAAAAAAACTTAATTGTTTTTTCAGACATTTTAGTGCTCAGAATAAAAACTATAGTTATTGTTCTGAGTAATAAATATTATGCAGGTTTCGATATGAGGTCCTAAATCGGCCGCTTTGGAAGATTCTTATTACGATAAATATCAAAACATAGTGGGACTTTATGCTATGTCTTAGAGTTACCAGTATATCTACATACGTGTCAATTTCGCTAAATGTTTTTTCTAAAAACAGCTGTTTTAGGCCCCTGTAACATCAGGGCGATCTGGTTATATAGCGTTATGCTGTTACGGATTTATTGTCTTGATACATCAAGACAATAAATCCGTAGCTCGTATACTCATTGCGACAGTATCTTATCAACAGCTACATCGTTGAAAAAATGTATTTATAGTGAAATTTAGTTTCATATACTTTATATTTTAATTTAATCTCATTTGTTGCAGCATCAAATATGGCTCACTTCATCTTAGCCTTCACCATCGTTATTTTGCTGGTGACGTCACAAGGAGTTAGTGCTAAACGTAAGTACAACTGAAGCCAATCTTGTACGTAGTTGAGAGAAGCCGCTTGTGGACTTTCTAGTTAAGCAACATTATTGTTATTGATATGAAAATGTGTCATTAGTTCAAAATATATAAGATGAAAACACTCAAACAGAACAAACAAGTTCACTTTCAACTTAAAGAAAAGATCTGTCAAACGACTCATTGACTCTTTGGGTGATCAGTGGGCTGGTCCTATGATTCTACCGCGGAAAAAGATTCAGCGAGGTAACGTAGCCGGCCTTCTAGGAACCTTACCTATTGACTTTCTGAACTAGGCTCAATATTCTACTTACAGCCTTAAGGGGTTGTAGACGCAGGAACGGAGGATATCCAAAATGAGAGGTTTTTTCTCGTATAAGTTCGTATAATTCGTTTTCCACAATAAATCGTTACGCTGGTAAAATTTGAACGTATATAATAATGTAATGAAGTTCGTAAAGTTCGTAAAAGTGACATTTTATCTGTCACTGTTAATGTGACGTTTACGTATGTTGTGAATGTCGTTGTTGTTGTCGATGGCAACTATCCAAAAGGCCAAAAGTGTTGAAGCCAGAACCGTAATAGGTGTATTGTGTCTGAATAGGGTTATAGGTAGAATAGAATATAAGTTAAGATTCCTTCATTATAATAGTTTAAAAGAAATGATGTAAAATTGGCAACAAGAGAGGTACAACTCATTGTTAGCGCTAATTTTAGCAGAGGCGTTATTAGTGTACGATTTTGATATTTATATGTTTCAGAGGTTATTTAAAAGCATTCCAACCTCGCATGTTTGAATACAAGAGAGCATTCCATTTTACCAAATAATAAAAGAGAAGCAAATCAAAAGCCACTGAGAAATCATGTTTTTGTCTGTATTCCCTGCGATTGGTCCCTTACTAACGGGCATCGAATTACTTATCCAACCCAAACCATACTTAAACGGCTGCTAAATTGTTTTTTTTATTCAAAATATCACCCTTTTAGCCATCGTTTTGGTAAATCTGACAATTCGATTGCTGAATGGCTTTATTATCAAATCGACCTCTTTGTTTGAGATATAAATTAGATTTCTACCTGAATATTTAATATCGTTGTCTTGACTACAGACCTTAGGCAGTGGCGTAGCTTGCATTAGACGGGCCCTGTATCAAAATGTATTGGGAGGTCCAAGTTAAGGGGAAGTTTTTTTTTATAAAATAAAGAAAAAACACTCGAATTGAATTCAAATAATTATATATTCATTATAAGTTATTACTTATACTTAATGCTCATAGCAGCTAAGTTAGATAAACAATTCATATCAAAGATACACTTTTCTCGCATTTTTTTCGGAAAAGTTGTTTATCAAATCATCCATAGCTGAAGACGATTTCAGGTTTTCTAGATTTTCTGTCTCTATAGACATTAAAGACAAATCTGATAGCCGTTTCTATTGGCCTAGCAGTTATTCTTAAAAATGGTATTAATCTATTAAAGATTGTGGATAATATTTTAAGAATTTTTGCTTACACATTTTCGGGGGGCCTGTAGTCTGGGGGCCCCGTATCATTGATATGGCTGATACGGCGGAAGCTACGCCCCTGATCTTAGGGCTGGTACGATCGGTGTGATACCGTGCTCTCACAGAATATCCACGTGAAACTGTTAGCCTTGAGCTAGTTGAGTTTCGTACAATGAGTGAGAGTTCTGATGGTCCACTTCCTCCTCCTATCCCGTCATTCTTATTCCATTCCCCTATCCTATGTCTTTTATTATATCCCCTCTATGCCAACGTAAAGACAGACAGTGCACTTGTTTCGCCCCTGGCAATACAAATAAGTCTGTGGGCGTCGGTAACCATTTTCCATTAGGGTGCTATCAGACAGAAAACGGTCACGCGTTCGCGTTCTATTTTTTACTGTTCGTTGTATTGTAATACGTTACGTAGATATACTCGCATAGCAGGCATTCGGACCACGTCGGTCAACCAGAACGCACGTTTGCGTGTTCACTAATGTTTCGGTGTCCACATTGTAGACCGGAAAATTAATAATGTTACTACCTTTAAGGCATTTCTTATATGATGCTAAGGGTAACGATTATAAAAACCAAGGAAAAGTAGCAGAAAGATGGTTGGAAACTGCTAGAGAAATGCTAGTCTATGAAATTCTCCATCTTTTTCTCTAGCCTTACTGGGTGCGTACCTAGTATTTTATTTTCTGTTTCCGTTTGGATACTGTTAATGACTACAGAATCGATAGTTCGTCTTCCGGTGAAGAATTGTCGCTAAAACACATGGTGACAGCAGTGGTACCGCGTAGCCCGTCCCACAGCGGGGTTCGTGAATATTTACACGCTCGAATGCGTAACCGCTTTCTGTCTGATAGCACCCTTAAGTGGGCCAGCTAGCTTTTCGCCAGCTTTGCAATAAAAAAATCCCATTGGTAAGCTTGATTCCGTTTACTTTGTAGGGCAACGAATGACGTACCTGCGACGCTTGGCAGAATTTACACATCATCTTTTTCTAGATGATCAGATTTCCTCACGATGATTTCATTCACCGTCAGCACGTGAATATTGTGACATTTAGGTCGGAAAAACTGCATAAATATTCTGTTTTTCTTAGTTATTAATATGATTCACGTCATTAAAATAACGTGCTATCTTTGAACACTAAACTACCACGACTACTGTAGGTCATTACATACAACATATCCATCTCCAATAAAAATGAACAAATAGAAGTATTATAAACATTCTATTGGGCCTAATGCTCGTAATTACTCGCAAAAACGGGAAAAAATCCCTTGTTCCTCTTAGGGGTGTATCAGATTATTCGCAGATAAATTAATTTCGGGGTCATGCTAGGTACCCTCATCACGTTAACTAGCAGTGGCGTTAATCTTATTTAAGTATGAAACTTTGTAATATTTTTGAAATTCAATTATCGGGCCTAATGCATTTCAGAGTTGACGGCCTCATATTGATCTAATTATCAAGATTCATAGAATACTTCGTGGTCTCGCCTACATACATTTTGTACCGCATCGCTCAAGAAATTGTCTCTTTAGCGATTTAAAATCTATCTTCATTTACATTATAAATCTATAGGTGATGAAAAAAGAATAAACAAACAAAGTCACTTTGAGATTCATGTTAAGCAGTCTTTTGTTTCACCTTTTCCCAATTATTTGGGTTCGGCACAATATGTCTTTTCCTTCCACACTTCTCTATTCTGATATACATCCTCTGTCACTCCACAAATCATCATATCATCCTTCACACAATCTATCCAAATTTATGTTAAAATTTAGACCGCAAGATCTACGAGCCTATTCTCTACAAACTTTAACTTTCACATTTGTTCAGGATGTAATTTACGAACAAAACAAACAAACATTACGATAACACTATGGTTGTAGTTACTAATAGGGCTATTGGTTCAAGAATAAACAGTTTTTGTTGATTTAAAGTTTATAGAACTAAGAAGATTGCGCAGTAAAGTATAACTAGTTCACTGTTAAATGCTCACATTATTTCTTGCGTTCAATTGCGAAGAAATTGTTATTATTCTATTGGTAAAGTGTGAAACGATCAGCGCGGTAATGCTGGGGATATTCTATTTAATAATATTTTTAGTATTTTTACAATATTTTTCGTTACTAAACTATGATTACTTACTTACTTACAAGTTTTATTATTTAATATTATTGACAAAGGAGCTTACTTGCAAAACCTCCTTGATATATTTCTAGCTATTTAATGTACATTTGAAATTTTAAAATATTACAAAGAACACCATTACCATTAGTTGAGATGAAAAAGTTGAGATGGATGTGTGGTGTTACAAGAATGCTTAAGGTAAGGAATAAGTAAGTAATCAGGATAGGAAAATAAGTAAGTAATCAGGAAAGTCATGTGACCAAAAGTATGCTAAATTGGAAGATCAATAGTAGAGCTATAAAGGTAGACCAAAAAGAGATTTTTTTAAATCTATTTTATCCCCTTTTGGCCCGGGTGAACTAGATATGCCTCGAGTCTCGTTACAATGCACCAAACCAAAAAAGAGTTAGTGTGTCAGCGGATGTACCTATGCCAGATTAGAAGGGTGTGGAAGGAAAAGAAATATTGTGTCGACCTCCAATTGATTGGGAAAAGATGGAAGTAAAGAAAGAAAATTAAATATAAATACTTACATTACTCGTCTATAATCATACAAAGATCATATCTCAAAATTCATTGGCAATTGTAACAAAATTGAAAGGGAGAATGATTCAGTCGTCAGGGTGTCCCTTGTATTCGAAAGTTTATACAACTTTGCGGTCGAATTACAAGTTTGATGCCCTTTGAAATATTATGAATAAATTTATTTACTTTAACAACCCACAAAATTTTGTATTTTGATACAAATTTAAAATGAAAGTTACTTATAGTTCTGCAAAATGTGGTTTTTATAATAACAGTTTCATAACTATAAACTTGCTTTATACTTTTTTATAATCTGTCCGCGGATTTGCAAGAATTAATCCCACTCTCGCCTTTTTACCAACAGACAAGTAGACGACATTCACGCTCACACCACCGATATATGTTGGAAATACCACGAAGCACTTTGCTTCCACTTTTATAATATTATTGCCGAGGAGTGCCATACAATTAAGGTGTATGTAAGTCTCACGTGGTATAAGTAATATCTTCTAGGTAAGCGTGTATGTATGCATCTTGGAATACATCAGTTGTGTTTGTAGTAGTTGCCCGTCTGGGTGGCTACCACTTCTAGTCTAGAGTATGTTGCCATAATAGCCTTGAGTTGTTTGCCGGTATTAGTGTCCAGGTTCCAGTCTCCCGTTAGAGAGCGGCAGCACATTGGTAGTTACACATTTCTTTCCATCAGGCGGGTTGTCGGCCTGTCTGCTGAACTAATGCAATAAAAAAACAATGTCATTTATCGGAATAAAGAGTGTTCAATGGGACAAAAATTCTATGAGTTTCATTTTTGAAATCTGCTGGTCCAAATTACTCATAGCCTGTTTTTTTCATTTTTAAATTCATTGTACAAACTTGATACCCCCAACATATTTATTATGTTATAGATTATAGACTAAGATCATTAATAGAAAGATGGAGTTTCGAACTCTAAAAGTAAGGCCGGCTAAACGATGGCGAGTTTGGAATAGGGTGCTGATTGCGCTGTAGCGCGTAACGAGTACGCAGTAGTTACAGAAGATTACGCACAAGTTTGTAAAAAAATGCTTCACTTCATTTGACGTGTTTGTTTACGTAGCCTCCGTCTATACGTTAAGGTCTAACGGTTTTATTCGTATTGAGTTAGTTTGTACGTACTCTAACGAGCCATTTACATGGCGAGTAAATAAAATATTATCACATAAACTAAACATACGATTTTTTTTAATGGCTGGAGTACAGCAAGCAGACGGCCCACCTGATGGAAAGTGGTTACCATCGCCTATGGACGTTTACAACACCAGAGGTATCACTAACGCGTTGCCGGCGTCGAAGAAATTTTATGACACCCTTTTTAAAAAACCCCATATTGTAGCGCTGTGGGAAAACCTCGGTTGGGAGCTCATTCCAAATCCCCTCGGTACGCAAGAGAAACGTTCTGGAGAACCGTTGCGTACAAGAGCGAAGCGGCTCAAGGAAGTGGGGATGAATGCCCAGTCGATGGCGTGCTGTGCGGTGGTAAAAAGAAGACGAAGGCACTATTCTGAACAGTTCCTCGGAACACTCTCCGTTGTATAGTCGGTAGAATACGCAGAGAGACGCGAAGTCTCTCCGAAGGCCAAGCGTATCTAAACCGTCTGTGAGCATGGGATCGTCGACAATGCGAGCGGCTCGACGTTGAATACTGTCCAGGGGATTTAGCTGGTAGGCGGGTGCCCCAGCCCACAAATGTGAGCAGTACTCCATATGCGGCCTTACCTGGGCTTTGTAAAGCGCAAGGCGTTGCCGCGGAGTGAAATACTGCTTGGACCGGTTTAGCACTCCCAGCTTCTTGGAGGCAAGTTTTGCCTTGCCTTCAAGATGCCTGAACACAGATGTCGCACCAAGGATCCGAATTCTTAGAGGTGGTAAGGGGTGTTCCTTGAACTGAAGCGACAAGGTTTTGTCTTTGTGGGATTGAATTGGACCACTTTGGAGACTCTCTCTAAGGAGTTCTCTACCTTAGACACAAGTCTAACCCGACTTTCCTCTACAAATGATCGAGAGACGTTTGCACGTCCAGAGTGATGCGCGTCGCCAGTGCTGTCATCCGCATAACAATGAATGTCGTCAATGGACAACATATCATTGATATGCAAAATGAACAGCGTCGACGACAGCACACAACCCTGGGGCACGCCAGCATTGATGGGCTTGATGAAATGGGCAGCCTTCCACATACGATATCGTATGTGGAAGGGCGAGCCTGGTCAATGAACATTAACGTCTGTGGGTAAACAAAATTCAAAATACCGTGCTCATCACCGAGCTTGAAAGGCAAGTCTTGCATTCAAATGAGTTTAAATTGATTTGTACGATACATGCATGAACTTGGAAAAATTTCATACGAGTTCTAGTTTAGACAAGTCGAGAAATCGTAGGCAAAGATCTCAATGCGACTTGTGTCGTATTGTAAAGAAAACTCTTGGTGATAATTACCTTACGATTATCGTATGACATGCTAGTAGGCGAGTATCTGTTTTTTGGTTGAATGTAAACATGTCAATCCGATTATTGTCTAAAAAGTATCGCCTACGGAAATAGTATACGATTTTCGCCCTAAAACGTGCAATAAACTCTCTCCATGTAAATGGCTCTTAAGACTGTAAGGATATAAATTAGCGTTTCATTCGTTACCTTAAGACCTTTACACCAAGAAGAAATTAAGTACATAATATTTTCATACATAAACGGACATGTTTTATATAGGCTCAATTATTGCCAAAATAACTAACTCTAGAAACGCTATCAAACTATATTTTCTATCTTAGTAATATACCAAATATTAATGCTTGTAATTCCTTTGTTATACTCCAAATCACCACTTAATATAAAACTTAGCCCATCTTAAGAATAAATGTGTTTACATGCTTTATCTACATCTGTACGATGTTGAGTATTAACGAAACCCATACATAACGTTATTCTTTCCGTAATTGTTACTCAACAACAAACTCTTGATTGAAACTTCTTATATTCAGGGGTTTTTTTTGCTGGAGTATGCAGAGCGCCCACTTGATGGAAAGTGATTACCGTTGTCTATTGACTTATGTTTGTATAAACTACTTTTTCTTTTACACTGTATATATTACATAATATGTAATACAAAATTTTATTGTATGTCTTAGAAGACCACGGGCCATAAAAATGGCCCGGACTTTTGAAGGGCTTGTGTGGGGCCAGGAAGGAAGGCCAATACGTAGAGGCCCCTTGTCAAATTTAATGTAAATGTGGCGTAACACTGGACGGTGATTAACCCTTGTCTACACTGTGTAATAATGCACCCAAGGAGATGCCCCGGCCAGTGTAGGATTATGAAATGAAATGAGGACAAAAAGTACCAGGCTATTGGGGTGAACTGCTAGTGGTACTAGGGGTCTGGGGATATGGGGACTATGGCGTATGCCCGTCGCAATTTTCAGGGAACATGGAAAAATGAGCAGACGGTGACTCACCACTCCCTGCATGGGCCACAAGAAATGCCATAAAAGACAGGGGCAATATGGGTGTGAGTGGCTAAGGGGTGTAGAGAGGTGGGCTTCGATTCACCGAAGCTACTTCTGACGTTATGCTATTTATCACTTCCACCCCGGAGCTTGAGTCTTAGCTCTAGCGATCTCCACTCCGTGCCGGCTGGTTAAGGTAAGTACGGAGGCGGGGGCCTTGCCTTGGCCCCCGGAGTCAGGTCCGAGGTGTCGCTACTCACCTAAAGCTTCGCCAAAAAGCCCCCCTGCGGGTTGTAATGAATATTATTATTTTTTATTACTGAAGCACACTGGACATGCTGACAGAAAGTGGTTACTGTCGCCTATGCACATTAGTAATACCAGAGGTGCTGCCATTGTGCTGCCGGCCTTGAAGGAGAAACTGAAACCTGGCCTCTGATGCCGGAACACAACTCAAACTCGTTATGGTGGCATACTCTATACCAGAGGTGGTAGCCATCCAGTCAGGCAAATGCCCTACCACCTGGCTCTGGGTTGTTTTGTCGCCTCTTAGGACAGGCCGCCCTGCCGCAGGAATTAGTATTCTTTTTCTGTTCCTGCACGGAGAGATTTATGTAAAAAAATCTTAGTCTAGAGTTTGTGGCGCTGTTTCTTCTTCTAATTGTATTAGAATCATGAATTTCAAAAAGTAATCATGGTGCTATTATTAGACACTCCTGTCAACCAAATTAAGTTCAAAATTAAATTGAATCAATTTGGTTGAAAGTGACAGAATTGAAATAGAACTTCGATATTCAATGACCTTTGAGTTTCAAACCAAAACTCAAACCTGATTTGAGTTTATGTTTACAGAAAGACAGAAGTCAATTGTCTGATTCAATTTTGAAAAGACTGACCTGAATTGAATTGAAATCTTTACGTAACTAAGGCCTTTTCTCTTCTAAGGCATTTCTTCTTTTATTACTTTTTCTGTTTTTTTTAAATATTTCATTGTTCACCTAGTTTGTTTATAAGATAGTATTGTATATCTGCTCACTTTTACATAATAGGATTTATGTTAGAATGTCATCTTTTGTATCTCATATAAGTATACTGTAATGTTCTATTGAGACTAAATTCTTTAAACCCAGATACATTTATTTGGACCCGTGCTTTAAAGTTTACTTTTAGATAAAATAGAACATTTTACTATTTATAGCCATTGATACATACGTTAGGTAATAAAGTCTGTGCAGATAATTGCCTGTGACGTCACTGCTCGGTACTATTTGTGAAACAACAGGCTTATGCACCGGATTAGCCTTAAGCACTAACGAACCCTAATGCCGCAAGCATTGAACGTATTGCGTAACAAATAAACTAGTGTAATTATAACATTTCCATTTATCTATTGCGAATGGGTACATTTTTAGGTGTTACAAAATTTTATATAAATCACCGTGATTAGCCTTTCGGCGTGTATATAACGGTCCTAGAACTACACATACTTTATATGTAATTTATTTATGCAAAATTAAATTCAGAGTGTCTAACATTTAAAAAATATACGTCATAATAAAAAGCCAAATGAGAAAATTATTAAATTATAATAATACCCTTTGTTACTACCAACTTCAAGTAACTTATTATTAATAAATATAAAAATATATTAACATTTTCTTAAGTTTTTGCGGAATACATAAAAAAATATTAAGATTTTAGAAAAGTATTTGGTTAAGGCACATCCAAATTTAGCAGAGACCCAAAATGGGCATCCTCTTTGAAAGTATTAACGAAAAAAACTTCAAAACATTTCTAACTCTATCTGTATAAGAATACATTTTATTTAATAATTTAAACACTATGTTTAAATTATTAAATAAAATGTATTCTATCGCATTCTCTCGCAGGCTAAATCCTATACATTTATGTATTTGTCTCTTTTTAGTTTCGCTTTATCGCGTTTCAAATCATAACCATTCTAAAGAAGTTTCACTTCAAAAATTCTGTTTTGAAATTTACTCTCCCGAGAATTGAAGTCAAGACCTATGCCTTTCAGTGACCTAGGTAGGTTAACGCTTTGACTATACTAGACCCCAGAGGGCAATATTTTTTAAGTGAAACTTCTTTAGAATTGTGATTTGAAACTCGATGAAAGAAAAACCGACGCTAAAAAAAGATAAACACGTAAATCTATAGGACCATAAGCCTGCGAGAGAATGAGACCGAATACATTATATTTAATAATTTAAACACTATGGTCATACAGATAGACTTGGAAATGTTTTGAAATTTTTCGTTAATACTTCAAATTTTGTGTTTTAAAACTAAATGTGTTATAACGACATAATAATACATGAAATATGACGTCACAAAAATTAAGAATTCCTCCCACCCCTTGTCACACTTTGGTTCACTTCTACTGCGTGTGAACTGCATACACACACAATTTTTTAAATATATTAATATACCATTTCAGTTCTTTTGCATTTTAATTCTATAACTTAATATCCGAAACATAGTAGATAGTTAAATAATGTGAATGGTTGAATAGTCCCCAGGTTACTATTACTCCAACTTTGTACAAGGACCGCGTTCCGTTTACTTAGACGCCGTTTGTTTTAACAAGCACCACATGGAATAAGAGAATGAATACCTACTGCAATGCTATATTTCTGAAATTTCTTTGCATCTATTTGGAACTCGGAAAACTTTTGTTAGTAACTTCAATTATTATTTTGAGTTTAAACTAATCTATCCATTTTATAATATAAATCTATTTGCAATATAATAAATTCGCAGAGGCAACCCTTCTTTGCGACGTTAAGAATACCAGCAAATTACTGGACGAAACGGAACTCGCGGTTCAAATATATTGACAGCTGTGACTGTTACCGGGGCTTCCCATGTCTTCAAAATCTCAGTACCGACATTAGCCTGAAATTATCTCCATCACATTGAGAGGTTGAGTACATAATGAATTTATAAACGAGTAAAAAAATCAGACAAAACAGATTTCAAAACTACGACTTGGAGATTTTTTGTCAGTCTGTCTTTTAGAGCCATCATGTGAAAACTTCTTAAAGGATTTAAATGACACTCGACACAGCGCTAGCTTACATTCCGGGTGAGGAGGAGAGAGGAGAACCGTGGATGTTTTTAAACTATTTAATGACGCCATGTTCGTGGACCAGATTACTATAGCCAAAGAGGTGACGCCACGGACGTTTTCTTTGGTGCTGCCGTTGAAATTCACTAGCAAATAAACGTAAAAATTACTTTATTTGGAGGTTTTAGACGAAATATTATGTGTAGTGTTTTGCTGTATAATTTTATAGATATTTTTAAATATCTTCTAGTTTAGGAACAGCCCATGCGCTTTGAAGGATACTGTAGAAGCGATGAAAGTCCACTTATCATTTGATTATGGAACCATAAAAAACATAGTCGAAAATACAACAAATCCTAAAAACTACTTAACGAAACTTGTACAAAATAATTTACTTTCAAATAGTTTTTTGATTTTAATCACATCGATTTTTTGCAGAATTTTTATAAGTTAAAAGAGGGGGCACACGAACCACCAAACACCTTTAACCACGAAACACCTATTAACTAAAAAAAATACCGTTTAAAACATCAAGATCAGATTGTTCGAAAACTGTAGCTAGCTATAATGCTTAGAAAAAAAAGATTTTTTTAAATTTGCGTTTATTTGTACCGAACTGCAACTTAGTAGCGGTACCGATTTCAGTCCGGAGACGAGTAAAGGAAACGTTTCGTCCCGGAAGATGTAATGTTTCCCGCGAATTTGTAATGTTTATGAAACCGCAACAATGTGAGAAATCTTAATTAAAAATTGAATAGTCGGTCAACGGGCTTAGAGGCTAGGATCTGCATCCCAATGTAAATCATTTCGGCTTCGTTTTATAACCCGCAGAGAATATAAGTTTAAGCGTAAAACTCTTTAAGTTATATCAATATCATTCGTAGGAGCTAATAAACATCCTACTACTAGGCTCTGATCTTCCCATATTAAGGGAACACATTGTATACCTTTTAAGTTTGTCCAAGATGGATATGTGGATAAAGTAAAAATATCGAAAATACCCTACACTTCGAAACTATAAGATTTGAACAAGAGTTCAAATCAATTTTCTTAATGTATTTTTAAATTTAAATGGTTAGGTTTACGGTGAGGTTAATGAAAATAGATGAAGCGATAGTTGTTTGTCAGGATCGTCACAAGTAGAGATCCATAGTCTCTGCCTACCTTCACGGGAAACAGGCGTGATATTATGTAGTATGTATGTAAATTTAAATTAAAATATATATATATTTCAAAATTTTCTAATTCATAGTTCAAAAGTTAAAGGCGGGGGGGGAGAGATCTTTCACGGATTTTGAAGCGAATATATCGCCCCCTATTGACCCAAATAAAAGAGACATTACGGAATATTTTATATAATTTTTCAATATCTGAATGGCGATAACTACTTCACAGTCATACGAATATTAAACACTGAACAAAAATTTTCCACCCTACTCGAGAAATTTGATAGCCACCCGAAATCTTATTTTTTTTTATTTTCACTGTAATGTTGTATAATGACCAAATGGAAAATGCGAAGCCCGCGGGGGCCACCGAAAGCCTCATATCGGCCATCGAGAGTTGCTGGGTAGGCACCGATTGGGAAGCCTCTTGCAGCTCCAAGATCACTTCACCGGAGGGTCGTTGCCCTCCGAGTTGAAGCTGGGGCAAAGAGTATTTAGTTCGATACCTCAACCAATTCCACCTAAAGGAGCTGAAGACCGATGACTGCTGTTATGGAATATGTGCTGTATGTATCTGGTACTCTTAAGACGTTATCAGTACAATGTGCTGTTCTACCCGTAGAACATCGCATTAGCGTACCATGATTTACTAGCGGTTTGTCGACTGATAATGTACTTACAAACATATTGTTACGCCTGTTTCCTATGGGTAGGCAGAGACTATGGATCTCCACTTGCGACGGTCCTGACAAACAAATTTCGCTTCATCTACTTTCATTAACCTCTTCACACATGCATATTTATTTGAGATGGTTTTTACTTGACCTGTTTTTAACACTTCTACTGTTTGATCATGGTGTGTACGTCACAGTCTACCGGCACCAACTCTGCCATTAACAATGCTGTCATATACTTGTTTTGTGATTCTGTTTTCATCCATTCTTTCTACATGCCCAAACCAGCTTAAACTTTCTGTATTTTAAACTAATTATATTCGCAAGTATTGTCACATAGTATATATACTATAGATTTCGTACATAGACTACGATATGCGGTAAGTTCCAAAAAAAAAAACTAGATATGTCATTAACTTTTTTAGTCAGACCATGGCATATTCGATATATATGCCATGGTCTGACTAAAAAAGTTCATCATAACAAATGGGCGTACAGACAACAGTGCAGTTTTACACAAGGGACAAAATTGTGAATAAAACAAAACTAGTTGATTGTATAAGGCTGAAATTTGGAATACCCTTCTTATTAGGTACGCTTGCATACTGGTAAAACATTCTAAATTGTAACATGCATAGTTTTTAGGAAACAAGAAAAAAAAATATTTTTTCTTATACGCTATATGTTATGAAGCCGTCGATATATATTGTTATAGAGTACTACATAATGTTTAGTTTTGTATTTGTAATCAAAAAGAAGTGCAAAGTTTTTGAATAACAAATCAATACAAAACTATGAATGAAGAAACATTGAAAGAATTTAAAAGACTCAACAATTTACATGTAAATCAAATATATTCTATTGAAGTTAAATTTGTATCAAGTATAAAACCGCAAGTCATGATACTTTTGTGTCTAAAACTGATTCATTCAATGACTTTTTATTGGCCTTGATATTTCATATGACTGTTTGACCTATATATATTATGACTGTTGACATAATATACCTTCTTTCTTAGTCTACTGTCATTTATCTCTTCATAATATGTGTACATGTTTATTGTAGGAGTTTTTTACCGGGCCATACTTTTAGACAGCTGCGATTTGAACGTGGTAAACACCTCGCGGTCTAAGAGCATCGACTCTACGACCTACACTGGTGTCTTATGTATTCTCCTTCATTCATACATTTTCTCTATATTCCAATCCACTTTAACGTTTCTTTCTCAACTCTCGTTCTTCGTCTTCTTTCAATCCATAACGTTCCCTTAAGACTAAGTTTACAGTGCTAATTATATACCAACTAGGATTTATAGTGAAAACTGTGTCGGAATAAGCTAATGTTTATGCACCCGAACTACTATAAACCGCTCCTGGGAAAATTCCCGCGGGATTCCCGAAATAAAAATACCACACATTTTATTAAATAAAATTTGCTATCGATCAATGAAAAAATCGCGTTGCAATTCGTTTATTTTTACAATCTGGCCATTTCAAATAATTCCCAGAAAAAAATCCGAGCGATTCCCAGGATAAAAAGTAGCGCAGATATTGAGTTTAAGAAATAGCTGTCGATCAGCAAAAACCGCATCGAAATCGGCCTAGTAGTTTTTACGTGAATCCCGAACAAACAGACAAAAAATCTAAAACAAACTGCATCGTATTCTCCGTCGTTTATATAGTCTATTCCAGTCTTTTTTTTTTAAATAGCTTCAATGTACAGACAAGCTTAGAATGTTATAATATTATAGATTACCATGAAGGAAGAATACTAAGGCCGCTTTCTGATTTTTCTATGCAGTAGGGGTGGCAAAATCGGTATACTTGGCATACGCTGTACTGAAAGCTTACCGAGCACCTGTATTTCTATGAGCTCTTCCTGATTCCCTCGGCGTGTGCGTATGATATGATCTATCTATTCTATTCTATTTATAATAAATATGTAGAAGGGTTGAGTTTGTACGACTAATAATTAGGTGGGCTTTTATTGGCACCAACATATTCCGAAAATGCAACTCTTACAATTTTTGTTGTTGTAGTTTTTCTTTAACTGTTAGAACATTACGTGGAAACTACTGAACGGATTTAAATGAAATTCGACACAAAGATAGCTTCTATCTCGGGTTATCACTTAGGAGGAATGAATGAATGAAACTCTTTATTTTTCACCATAACTTAAACCTAGACATTTAATATAAATACATTTCCATTAGAACAATGGACAGCCTTATCGATTATAGCGATCTCTTCCAGACAACCCGGTATCCAAGTAGACATTACAAGAAAAATTAAATAATATTTGGTGGTTTAACTAAATTAAAACTAATTCAAACGTAATTAAATATAATTAAAGAAAAAACAAAATAATAATAATAATAAACTAATATAGATATACATAATTAAATAGATTATAATAATATAAATTACATATACCTACATGCGAACAATAATATAAATCCATTTACTGCAACAAATTTTATTTAATGGACAAAATATAATGGTTGTGATCAAGTGTTTGAATGTAGAAATGCATGTACCTTGTCTGATTTTCAAGGGGAGGGAGTTCCACAGGCGAACAGTCTATATGGAAAAAGAATTTCCTACAAAGGACGAAGTGTGTATAGGTATCGTTAGCAGAAGATAGGATACCTTTATCTCGATATGATAGAATTATATGTATTAATCCAACAACTCCCCCTTCATAGTCGCATGTATTTCAGGAGAACATCATTATATTTCATTAACCGACCAAACAAAGACACGACTTTACGCCATAATAATTAAACTTCAAAAAAGTTCATCTTAATTTCGTAAGCTTATTGTTTGCAATTTGTCCAGTACCCCTCGGGATAGGGCATCAGATTTTAATATCCAACCCGTTCTGATATGGAGGATTTAAATTCATTACCATTCGTTGCGAGTTCATAAAACATTTTGGTCCCCGATTTAATTATGAGCCTCAGAAGAGGTTTTGCTAGATAAATGAGTTACAATCGACATTAAGCAGGGATTGTAAAATCTTCTAGTTGTCAGCGTGTTTTATAATTTAATAATTATGAGGTATTTCACTCAGTGACTCATTGACTTCCTTACCTGTACAGGTTTGCTCGCGTATATTGTGCGTAAGTTTCTAAGGATGCTTAGCATACTTATGCACTACAATTTATTACTATCCGAGTTAACTGTGAAAGGATTATGATGAAAAGCCGGGCCTATATTTATTTTAGTACCCTTAGAACGACTTTTTAGGATTCCGTAGTCATTTGAGCAAAAACAGAATCCTAGTAAAATTATCAATCCGCTTACCTATGTGTGTATGTATAATATTTAACAGTTAAAGTCAAATCCAAGCAAAATTGGACTCCAAGAAGCTGAGCTTCTCTGCGTTTTGCGGCAACTTTTTGTGCTTTATAAAGCCCACGTGAGGTCGTATATGGAGGACTGACCACACTAGTGGGTTGCGGAAACTGAATACCAGCTAAATCCCGTGGACAGTATTTAACGTTAGTGGGTCTGGAAGGGTCGGGAGACCTGGTCCCTGGGACACCTCGTCTTGTCGGCTTGTATAGAGGCGTCATGGCGGCCGTATCCGTGTTACGGTCTCGTGGCGCCTCATCATGATGCAGAGGGACGCTGGAAGGTTTAGTAGGTAGTCTGGCTGTCGGTGCTTGCAACTCCTTCTACCATTATAAGCTTCTGTGTAGCGTCGGCCGTCGGGAGTCCCAATACCCCTCGGTGACCTCCCCGGGGTCCGAGGGTATGCGCAAACGCATTCCCCCAGCGTTAACAAAATAAATGACAGTATTCAACGTAGGGCCGTTCACATTTTCGACGATTCCTATAATTATTTACAGACGGTTTATATACGCTTGGCCTTCGGAGAGGCTTCGCGTCTGACTGCGCATACTATCGACTGTATAATGGGAAGTGTTCTGAGGAATTATTCAGAATAGTGCCGTTATCTTCATTCTATTTTATACCACCGTTCCGCTCGCCATCGGCTGGGCGTTCATTCTCACTTCTTTGAGCCGTTTCGCTCATTTACGCAGCGTTTCTCTTGCGTACCGCGGGGATTTGGCATGAGCTTCCAGATGATTTTTTTCCCAGAGTGCTACGATATGGGGTTTCTTAAAAATTGTGGGTATAAAAGTTTCTTTGAGGCTGGCAGCGCGTTGGTGACTTTGCAGGCGTTGCCAACGTCCTTAGGCGACGGGAACCGCTTTCCTTCAGGTGGACCGTCATATTATCTGCTGAACTCCAGTGATAAAAAAGTCATTTTTATAAGATGGAAAATTCTCAAAAAAATTAAAATAGTACAATTAAAAAAATACTTTTAATGAGAATCAGTAAGAACATCCGTTCAGTGGTTTTCGACTTTGGGGTGTTTTTAATTATATTTTTCTTTAAGCCAAACTACAGCAACCAAACATTTGACGATTTCTACGAAATACATCATGGTGGGTGGACTGCCACATATATGACCAATTTTATCAAAAAATCAACGCGAACCTAAACTTCCTCTAATAAAAATATTCCTGATACGTAGCGCCAAATGGGAATAACTTTTTGCGCCAATGGTTTATGTAAATAATTCCGTATTTATCTGAACAGTACCGTGGTTGAACAACAATAACATTGATTTTCTGTATGTTAATGAAATGTTGTTTTTTTAGGAGGCTGCTCTGCTTTCGGACACTCCTGCTTCGGTGGTCACGGAAAAAGGTCCGGTGATTCAAATCCCATTGATGTAAGTTTATTTTAATAATTTAACAGCGATATAAAACATTTTGTAAAAAGTATTCCGCATTTTTTCAATGCCCTTCGATATCGGGCTGTATGAAAAGGGCGTAAACAGATACATATATAAAGTCTCGATGAGGCAAGCAACACATCGACTTCCTTAGCGTTACAGATACCCATGGGTATGTGCAACCACTTAGCATTAGTTGGACCATTGGCCTATAAGTAAATATAAGAAAGTATCAGTTTACACATAATGGCGTCCTGACCGACAGATAGACTACGGTCTAACGCTGTGCGGCATTACAACTGTCCATTCTGTTACCTTAGCATCATTGGTACAAAGATATTACTTCTATGGAGTTTATGTTTACTGGTCTCTACACGTACACAGAAGGTGAGATCATGATGATCACCTAGATGATATGTTGAATTTCCACAGTACACTAAGTAAGCCTAATATTAACGTATTAGTTAGTGTGAGTTCTACAAAACTAATAATCAGACAATATTATGTTTTGAAACAATAGAAAGGCAAATGAATGGTACTAATACCAGGTATTATAAGCTGCGATTTGATGCATCATCTATTTTTTTAAACCAGAACAAACCTTAAGTCCTCTCTGGAATATGAAGTCTGTATAACCTGTTACATAGGCACTAAGACTTGCTTAATGAAATAAAACATAAGTTAAATAGGTGTCTTGGTTGACTTCTTAATGAAAATTTCCACTCAGAACTTCACGTGGCGCCTTACACATAAACGAGGAGTATGAAATTAAGTTAATTAGGTGATATTATTTTATATTAATGCAACAAAATATTAGGGATATAAAAACATATTAATATTAAGTTATTTTGTATAAAATTTTTATAAAAAGATATGTCGGATTATGTTTTCATTTATAAATTACTAGCTGCGCCCCGCGGTGTCACCCGCGTGGTGATGGAAAATCGTTATATTTTGGGTAATTCTATATCTTTATAAATTATAGCCTATATGTTATTCTGAGGTGTAAGCTATATTATTGTAAAGTTTCATCAAAATCCATTGAGTAGTTTTTGCGTGAAAGAGTAACAAACATACATCCATACATTCTTACAAACTTTCGCGTTTATAATATTTATAAATTACTACGTACGTTCTTAATAAAAGCATGATTAAGCCAATATTACATAATTAATTTCTATTTTTAATTGGGATGAATCAACAAAAGTGATTATATAAACATAAACTTGATTCATTTAATGTCATTGAATACCGTCGTGTTCATTTAATTATGTACTACTAGCTGCGCCCCGCGGTTTCGCCCGCGTGGTGATGGAAAATCGTTATCATTATATTTTGGATAATTCACACTATATCTTTATAAATTATAGCCTATGTGTTATTCTGATGTGTAAGCTATATTAGTAGGATTATAATATTACTAGGATCTGCAATTATCTGTCTGATATCAGCATTACAATTGTGATATAGCACACATAAAACGGTTAATACATATTATACTAGGGCCGAGCCTTAATACGAGCTACAGAAAATAACGAAATAAAACAATGAAGTTGGTTTTGATTCGTTCCAAATAGATGCCGACCCAGGAGATGGGACGGCATCAGCTCGGCGAAGAGGAGACTCCTCCTCATCCTATCTATCCGCATTCTGGTTATAACAACGTATTGCAGCCTGGTGATAACATCATTCCTGTAAGAGACGGAGGTAAATATATTTGCTCCTTTGTCAAAGAGAAGCGGGTTATCTCTTTATTATTAGTTATTGTGGTACCAGTTATTGTGGAAAACATTAAAAGCTAGCAACAGTTTTATGATTTTCTTTCAATGAATCTACCAAAAGATTTGTTTTTGATCAAAATGAAAAATGGTGATAGTAACATACAAAAGTATTACTTCGCTCTTGTTACAAAATAATTGTACTTGGTACTCTTATGAGAACAAGCAAGATAGGCCGGATAAGAGTAATCGCTAAAAAGTTATATGCATCTTGTGTGCCCAGTAGGATAGTAGAAGATCTATCTCTCAAAGGGTATAAAGTCCAGGAAGCTGTAAACAAGCTGAGCTGGAAAAAAAAGTATCACTAAATATACTTTCGTTCTTTTCCATACTGATGTCTTTAAATGTAATGCCATATTTACATTCAGCCGCTGCTCTGCTGAAATAAATAAGGTACATTGTATTGTAAACAATGTGTATTTACATACTGCTCCTATGTTAACTTTACGTTGTACGCAATATCAGGTGTCACAATATTTAAAGTTTATCTAATTACACTGGTACACAAAAAAATCTTCGTACGTGCATGCATCCGTGCAGGAATGGAGCAAGAATACAATTTCCTGCGGCCGGGCGGCCTGTCGTAAGAGACGACAAAACAACCCACAACCATTGGTGGTAGGGCATTTGCCCGTCTGGATGGCAACCAGGATTGGTCTAAAGTATGCAATTTTACAGATTTTTCGCAATTTATTCGAAAATTTGAGGATGAACGAGCCAAACGGACTCAGATTCAGATTCAGCGCGTCGAAATAGATGTAGGTAGGTGGGTCTGGTCAAATTAACAGGCTACTTTTATTTTTTTGTGTGCTGGTGTTAGAGTGTTCTGAATAGTTATTTCGTTTTTCTTTTCTGGTGCACACTGCCGAAGAGAGGAATAATTTGCAGTAGTCTGTTTTTCCTAACAAATACAATCTAGTATTCAAGTTACGAGTGAATAGGTAACTACCTATCTTCTAGGCAAGCGTGCTCCATCCTAGACCTTACCAGCACTCAACATCTGGTGAGACGGTTGTCATGGGCGAAGCTATACAATCATAAAAAAGTTATATCATACAATTTTTTTTATTATTGTGGTAGGTGGTGGACGTTATTTATTCATCGTAATATATAGTTGTATCTTTATTTTATAATAATATGTATTTTAATCTTTAAGCAACAAGTGAGCATGAGAGCCGTATGTAAACATGTAATAATTTTTTATAATCATTTTTTAATGACAATAATACGATTAAATACAACTGACATAAAAATTATAATTTAGTACATAAAATGATATGTAATATAATATTAATTTTACTATTTTTGAATTTGTACGCCTAATAGGTAAATAGCATGTGAAAGTGTATATGTATTTGTTAAGCAAATAAATAAATTGATTGATTGATTGAATAGCGCGAGCTGCCCGTCCTTTCACTTTCGTAAGACAATCGCCAATGAAGGGAGGCATCGGCCAGCGGCAGCGGCAGATTTTCGGTTTATGACCAATTTACATAAGTTTAAAATTTTTCCAAATAATAAGATGGTGATTGAAAACTTCGGTTCATACATTGTCTATAAAAACAAACACGAACTGGTAGCGTCACCTGTGAATGCAGAGTGTGTTACGAGTTACGTTTTCTATTGAGCGATTGTTATTTGTTAACATTCTACTTCAATCATATGTTCCAACGTAACATTGTGTTATATCTCAGGTGCATACGATCGTGACGAGACTACCGCCAGGGAGTTAATGAAGCTGAAACTTCGGAACATCGTCAAACATTGGGTGAGAATAATTTACAACCACAACATGCAGACGGGAAACAATTTAATTATTCATTTACACTGTCGTGTACTTAGCAGCGACTTTCCTAAAGTCAGAATTAGGTGTTAGGTATTTATGGTTAAACACAGTTTGGGGATTCTGAGATCATCAGAACAGAAGTTGAAGTAAAGTGGATATTACCGTAGCTATCCTTTCTCCAAATGAGGGCAGTGTATTAAGATAAAGGAAATCGGAATCTTCAGCTAAACCACGCTCACCTTCTACTGGGTCTCAAAGCCTGATTTATGTTAGTTGGACCTATAATATATATATATATATATATATATATATATATATATATATATATATATATATATAATATTAGCCCATAAATGTCCCACTGCTGGGCTCGGGCCTCCCTTTATAGGGGGAACGGACAGTATACCCGCTACGCTGGTTCAAGGCGGCTTGGCAGGTTTGACACATTGGTTATCTCGATGTGCAGGCTACATCACTATGTTTTCCTTCATCGTTGTTAGCACATGGTAATTGTAACAATATGCACATTATATCAGAAAACTGACTAAGTGGTGTATGCGTTCCGGCCAGGATCGAACCCGCGCTCTTTGAGCTTGGGACGCGTGCGCTAGCCATTACGCTACCACGACTGTTTGGACCAATATTTTCCAATTAAGGTATAGACATAGGCGTATATATAAGGAGGGCTGGGTGGGCCCTGCCTACCCTAGTATGGTCTAGTGCCCTCCCCAGGGTGTTGGGTTACTGATTCGAAATTCTAGGCTGGACACCTAAGAAACTTCATACAAAAATCATTTAAATCCACTAATTATCTACAGCCGATCTCTAATGCTTAGTTTTTATTACATTCCGCTTAGATACTTCTGAATACACAACGTACTAAGCTAGAGTACAATTGGCCAGGCCCAGGCACCACCTGAAAAATAACTCTAGACACGCCAAGGTTGTCGATTTAATAATTATCTCTCCGAAAGATGATAAGGACTTTTTTTATTGCATGAGTTCAGCAGCCATCAGACGGCCCACTTGATGGAAAGCGGTTACCATCGCCTATGGACATTTGTAACACCAAAGGTGCTACAAATGAGCTGCTGCTCTCTTAAGGGAACTGGAACCTGGTAACTAATGCCGGAATACAACTTAAGGTTGTTATGGTGGCATACTCTAGACCAGGGGTGATAGCCATATTCGCGAGTTACATAAATACTAAAATACTACAAATCAGGCTTGTATCACTGTAGCATGATAAGTATATAAAAACTACTGTATACTACTAGGTATGTATCCTGCCCTGCGGCTTCGTCAGCATTTATTTTCTTATGCTATATATAAAGAGTAATCTAACGAACACATAATTGTATCCCATCTATACATACATATAATAAAACTGTAGAGGTCAAATTTCTCTACAATGAAAAAAGTACTAAAAACCGAGTCAAGGGGATGTCAGAAGTGAAATAGAAGTAATTTAGATATTTTTCAAATTTTTTGTTTCTCTGTTTGTCTGTCTGTTTGTACCGGCTAATCTCCGAAACTACTGGACTGATTTAAATGAAATTTTGTATGGTGGTAGCTTATATCCCTAGTCAACATATAGGATACTTTTGATCCCGAAAAATTTAAGAGTTCCCGTGGGATAGTTAAAAAACCGCACCACGCGGACGAAGTCGCGGGCATCAGCTAGTTTTCAAATATGTCTTTGTAAAACAACAAAGCACCTAAAGGAGACGGATACGCTTTCATACATTTTCAGGCCCAGATTGTAAGAAGATGAGAGTAATTTTGAGATTCCTTTTTGATTATGTTGATAGTTTTTATAATTATAGTGAGTTTTGTTGTTTTGAAAGAATTAATCGTACGGTGTAAGTGTTTTCGTGTAATTAACTGTTGAAATTAATTCTCATAAATCTATTATGGTAATCGAGAAATTATTTTATTAGTAAGATTCCTCTTCGAGACATAATCTAGGGATGATGTTTTCTATTTTGTAATTAAAAAAAATATAAAGCT
Source organism: Dendrolimus houi (assembly GCA_039645545.1). NCBI lineage: Eukaryota > Metazoa > Arthropoda > Insecta > Lepidoptera > Lasiocampidae > Dendrolimus > Dendrolimus houi. The sequence goes on along the minus strand of CM077125.1, from coordinate 19,970,215 downwards.
TATATTAAGCCATATCTCAACTCATTGTATTTCTTTGTCCCAAAAGTTCCTGTCTCCTTTGGAATTTCATATAGGCACCTAATTAAAAGAGTTATGGGCGCCCATACAATTATTTGTGTCCTATTGCGCCCCTATCGGTATATTTTTAGACAAAAGGTATCTTAAATGTCCTCAGCCAGGGTTTATTGCACCTCATTAGTAAATTTCAATAAAATCTCTTATGCCCGTTTCTGAGGTTACCAGTTATGAGTTCAATAACAATTGATTCCATAAAATTATGTAATAGATAAACTTAGGTTAACTGTTATTGAGTTTCAGTTTTTTTTTTCACATAGCTCCATCACGGTACCCTAATTGAACCGATATCTCATTTAAAATTCTTCATGTGTAAATAATACGAATGGAATTCTACGTATCTTTAAGTTTTGGGGTATGGACATAGTAGCAATAATTTGCGATATTTCCATATTCAACTCCGACGAACTGCAGTCCATAATTCTAATATTTTTAGTATATATTGCTTATCCAAATAAACGATGATACGAAGCAGTTTACAATTTGATACAAATAATTATATGTTTAAGGTAAGTTTTGAATTATGACTTTGAGAGATAAACGTCAAAAAAATATATGGAATAGATAAACGCCTAATATTGGTCAGTTAAGTTGAACCCAGTTTGACTGAAGTTTATCGTAGGATGGTGTGTTCAGAAATGCAATTTTATAAGTTATTGAACTGATAGCGCTAACAGACAAATAAACTACAGTTCAAAGTACATCAGAAACCGGCCATTATAGTCGTTTAATAATTGTGAAAAGGTGACAGAATATTCTGTTTATAATAGTTGTTCACATAACCATCATAGTCTCCGCATCCGTATTTTTTTTGAAATTATATTTTAGATTTTTTTTAAAGAATTAAAGAATTTATTGGTCTCCAGTACACAAGTAAACAAGTACAATATACAACAGTACTTAATTTAACATTATGCGACAATCATTACTCCCCATACTAGTTTTAAACTGTGTACGGCAGAGTAAGTTCACGTCTCATAAGTTAAAAATATCAAAAAGATAGATATTGGTTTCGAACTACCTTTGAAATAATTATTAAGTACACAAAGAATGAGTTCGTAAATTACCAATTAGACAGTATATGTAAAAAATACAGAGACAGCAACATTATTTGTCAAGTAAAAATAAATATACACATATAATATGTTATTTATATTACTTGTTACTATGTTTAATTTTTTTTTAAGTATTTTCATTTCCGTTAAGGGACAAACATCTAAGACAAATTAGATTTAACATTGTGGCTTTAGCCTAGTTTACGTAAAGATAAGAATACCTTATAATTAATGAAATATAAAATTATTAATAAGTATTTTTTCTCGCAGATGGATAACTACAGGCGGTCACAGGAGAACAGCGAAGACGGTTATTACTTTGAAAATATTTAAAAAATATAATAAAGAAGTGCAAAAATTTCGATAGAATTTCCGGTATTTCATGAACTTTGAATTACCATGAAAATGCGTTTGAACTTCATACATTTGTGGAAACTATCAATTTTCAGAATTTTCTTCTACAAGACAAACTTATACCAAACTGCTATTGGATAAAGGTACTTATTGCTCTCTTTCTTTTGAAAACAAGTAGTTGAAAACCATTGCACTTCCTCCCATTTTACAGCTTTTAAAACCGACTTCCAAAAGGAGCAAGTTCACAATTCGTTTGTATTTTTTTTATATTTGAACGCGATTGCTCCGAGAATTGTGGGCCGATTTTCATTTTTATATTAAACTCCCGAGTTGGTTCCATAGTCACCGTACCAGGATCTGAAGATTCAAAAATTAATTTGTTATCTTTGTTACGCGATTTCTCCGTCAATTGTGGACCGATTTGTTTTATTGCTAGAATACAGCAGACAGGCTAACGCTTCTGATGGATGGTTACTCTTGCCTATGGATATTTGTAACACGAGATGTTCTGTCTTGTATTGCTGGCCTGTTGCTGGCATACTTTAGACCAGGGGCCCATTCTAGCGTCCCTCTGCACCATAATAAGGCGCTACGGGATCCTCTTACAAGAGGCCTACATGAATTACAATTCCTGTTCCGTTCTTGTACGGATAGGGTCTGCCTTGCCAATTTTGGATATCAATACTTCTATTCTTTTACTTTCTTTATTCGTTTCTATTCCTATTTCTTAAGGGTTTCCTTAATAACGCTTCTTAGGGTTCTTCAATACCTGTTACGGCATTCATACCAATGATTATGGTTCCGCGGCGCCTCATGTCGGTCGGTGCTTGTAAGTTAGGTGACACCGGTAGCCGGGAGTCCCACATACCCAAAAAAAGTTTTCTTTAATACCACTTGCACTCATATTAAACAAGATTAAAAAAAAAATTAAATGAGTTCAGCAGACAGGCAGACGGCCCACTTGATGGAAAGCGGTTACCATCGCCTATGGACATTTGCAACACCAAAGGTGCTACAAATGCGCTCCTGATCTTTTAAGGGAGACTGGAACCTGGTCACTAATACCGAAACCAATTCAAGGTTGTTATGGCGGCATACTCTAGACCGGGGCTGGTAGCCAACGAGTCGGACAAATACCACCTGGCCGTGGTTTGTTTCGTCGCCTCTTACGACACGCCGCCTGGCCGCAGGAAATTATATTCTTTCTCCGTTCCTGCACGGATAAGTGATAAAAATGATTATATTATTAATGATATGATAATACGGATCATATCTCTATCTATCTATCTATTTATCTCGTATTCGCAATGTTTTAATTAAATGAAACAAGAGAGTGTTACTGAGATAATTACAGTGAAATTATTTTAAGGGCCGCTTGCATAAGGTTGCTTAAATTTATTTAAGAAACACAAAACGCATTTAACATTCTTAAATACAATTAACGTCTTGCACAGCGTAAAATATGCCGCTAAATATTTTTAAAGAACTGTCAATACGTGTTGTGTAAAACGTATTTAGGCGGTTTAATATGATTAACTAATTTTTATTTAGAGGCGATCGTTATGCAAGCGGCCCTTAGTCTATTCCAAAATCGTGCTTACTACTCGAATAAAACTGGAACACTTCAAAACCGATTACGAATAATGGTTTTCGAAGCTTTTACAATTTTGATCTTTAGCAAGATAATTTTTGTTTAGAAAACTTTGGGGTATCTATGGGCACTGTTAATGTCGGTTGTAAAAATTGAAGCATTTTCTAGAACCTGATTAGCCTGCGCCTAATTAAATATGTTAATAGGTAGTAACTAGCAATACGCTCGCTTATAACATATTTGATAACATTTGTTTACTTGCGAAGTAGATTTCGAAAATGGTTCTCTAATCTCTTCTTAGTTTCTGTTGTTTAATATTAAATTCAAAATCTATATGGTAATTTAGATTTTATTATTCTGAGTAAATTGATTATATCTGTTTAGTACTATTATTACATGCCAGATGGTAGACTATTTGCCCGTCTGGATGACTACCACTCCTGGGCTAGAGTATGGCCACTATAACAGCTGAGTTGAGTTGAGTTGTGTTCCGACATTAGTGGCCAGGTTTCAGTTTTCCTTTTGAGAGCGGCAGCACATTGGTAGCACCTTTTTGTTACAAATGTCGATAGGTCATGGTAACCGCTTTCCAGCAAGTGGGCCGTCTGCCTGTCTCCTGAACTCATGAAAAAAAGATTAACTTACAAAAGCACGTAAAAATACTGTATTTAAAGTCGACGAAGTTGGCAAGTAAGATGTCCATAGGCCCATAGGTGGCACTAACCATTTACCATCAGGTGGACCAGTTAGTTTACCAAATAAAAATTAAGTACAGCAATATGAATCTAAATCGTTCTAATTACAACTGAGGTACTTTATATAATCTTATAAAAAATCGAAGCCGCCTAGTCTTTGTAGGAGCGAAGAAATTTATGACGTCATTTATTTAACTAATCATATAGGGTTAATTCATACCCTGTATACTGCATATATATATATATATATATATATATATATATATATATATATATATATATATATATATATATATATATATACTGCAATGCAGCGTTACACAATACATTGAAAATTGGCAAAATTGGAATAAATAGAAATAATTGAAATTAAAATGAAGTTGTATCAATACAATAAAAGACAAAGGAATTATTATATAATTAAATTAATAAATAACTGAGGCCAATAGAAATAAAAAATTACCTCGATATTTAAAAAGTATAATTATAACAAAGTGTTTCAATGACCACTCTTCTACATGAACATTGCTTTAGAATTTATTGTATTGACACTTACTTAATTGATGTATTTGCAATTTAACTAAGGAAGAGTTCAATGGTTTTGAACACATTTGTAGATATAATAGATGTATGAATTTTGAACGTGTGATACGAATCCACTGTTAAGTATTGTGTACCACAAATAGTTCTTGATGAATCGGTTTTTATAACTTCGAGAATATATAAGAAATAGAATAAACTATACCATTTTTGACATTTCATCCAATGGTAGGCACTCAGTAAATTTATTAAATATATTAATAAATGTTAATATGATTTACTATTTAGCCATACAATTATTGTATGTCCTGGAAGAGCATGGGTCATAAAAATGGCGCGGACATTTGGAGGTCTTACCTGGAGCCATGGGAAGGTCAACACGTAGAGGCCCCTTGAGAAATTTAATGTAAATGTGTGTGACACTGACCATTACCTATGTCTACATACATCACATAAAAATGCATCCAAGGATAAGTCCTGGTCAGTGTAGGAACTATTGTAAGAAATGAGAACAAAAGGTACTTGACTATTGGGATGAACTGTTAATAATGACTTGCAATGTTCAAGGAACATGGAAAAAATGGGCAGAAGGTGACTAGCTACTCACTGTATGCACTCTTAAAAATGGCGTACAAGATTGGCGAGGGGCAACAAGGCTGTCAGTGCTTAAGAGATGTGGAGAGGGCTACAAGTCCATCGAAGCTACTACCGACGGTAGACCATTTATCATTGTCACCTAAGGAGCTTGAATAAAAAAAAGCCTTTTTATTTGATCCATAAAGAACATGTCATACAATAATATTTTAAAATGTCAGTATTTTTTTTAATTTGTCGATTTATTATTTTATGGATTAAATTATTCTATTTATGGAGTCCCATCCGGGTAAAGGCCTCTTCCAGTTGCGCCCAGTGCTCCCTCCCAGTCCGCGGCCACTGCGTGCGACGGCACGGATGTCGTCGTCCCAACGCTTAAGAGGGCGTCTCCACACGGCGTTGGAGCTTGAATAGCCATACAATATTTGTTATTATCATTGAATGACAACAACAACAAAAAAGTTAAGACTTCTTAATAATTTGAATAAAATAATAGGATGCCCCAATTATACTAAGGTGCCAACAATAGTATAGTTTCTCCTATATGGATTAATTTTAATAATTGGAATGAATATATATATAATATAGGATGCATTATGCCCCCTCCAGGTGACCTTTAACGTAATGTTTGTTCTTGACGGGGGTTGTCCGACCGCACGATTTTAGTTTTTAAAATCAGAAGTTTTAATGTAAGAAATAAAAAACCTACTTATCATCGAAAGAGAAATTTAGAAGACCATTTTCAAAGTTGTCATAATCGATTCAATATTATTGTCTTGTCAATTAAAGGTCTCGCAGTATGAACTATGAAGCATTTTAAAATGTTATATAGATAATATGTTATATATATAATATTGTATTCACGTAATAATATGTTACTATAAAACAAAAATAAAACTACTCTCAAAAAGGCTGGAGTTTTGATAATTGTTTAGTGGTTTTTCTCTCAACATCCTATTGATACTTTTAATATTTTAGGGTAAATCCTGTATCGAAGGGTTAAACTAAATATGTATTAAAGTTTTTATTAGTTAAAACGTTTGGCAAATTTAATATTAACATTTGAAGATTTGTTTAAATTTCATACTACTATACTCTGTCCAATCATTTATTATACTTTTGACGTCTGCACGCCTATCAGATGCGCATTTTTAATAGTAAATTTCATAGTTGACAAACGTCACAATTGTCATATTTCATTGTTCTTGATGACCTAATGGTGATGTTCTGAGTCATTTGATGCGGAGGCTCTAACGGTAGTCTAGAGCTCTTTATCATCATGTCTAAAAATCGTAATTAATTGTTTAGAAATGAAAAGGTTTTAATTAAAAGACAATAACACAGCATTTATTTAGATTTAAAATATACAATTTTGCTTTTATTTCACTTCTACGTACATACAAGGACGTAGTTTATATCTCTTATTTATTACGGAGCGTATTTTTAGCAAACAATATAGATGTAATAATAAAACTTACTCCATTTTTTTCAGTACAGCTGTACATTGTACAGTTTTAGGGCTTTACTAATTGATCAATGATCCACCTGTCAAAAGTAAAATAAACCGTTGGAAAGAGTATAATTAAATTTCAAATTCTAGACCATGAATGCACCACAATTTTTGACTCGAGAAAAATCTATCTTATCTTGTAATCTTTATAAGTTTCTATTTTGTATAGTACCTGATAATACATTTGAATATAAATTTGTTGATAAAATATATAAAGGTTTAATATATAACATAAGTTTACCATCATAACGTATTGTGAAGTAGTTGCAATTGACTGTCTATTATAAAATAAGAATGTTTTGTGTATTACTTATTAAATGGTTAGATACAATATGTGCGGCATTTGTATTTTAATTTTACTACCTCAAACAACATAGTAGTTTAGGTAATATTAGCACGCGTGTAAACGATACCGTCGCTACGCCGTAGCAACGCCCCAACTATCTTAGACTAAGCGGCACGTCAAGCGGGCGTCAACTGTGGTATTAAGATCTGACAAAGTTCGCATATAAACAGAAATTCATAAAATAGTACCGCGGCAGTGGCACAGCGGCAACACAGTATCCGCGTGGTGTCGACGCATCAGCGGCGCATTGGCGTTGCTGTCTACTTGAGCTCGTAAAGTTTTAAAATAAGAATAAATCTTAAAATAAGATCTATCTCAAAAAAATAAAGCTACAGAAATCGTATCAAAATAGCAAAAAATATACCTATGAACTATTTTCACTTATGGTATTGAAAGCGCGATGGAAAGAGACGCGTATACAGTTGTACATTCGTTATAAACAAGGTTGTCACTGGTTTAAAGCAAGACAATGATACATTTCTGACTTGCTCTCTTGCTTTAAACATTGTAACACACTTATATCTTCTGAACTCTGAAAGATATCTAAACGAAAAATACACGTGAATTTAAGATGAAATTCCTAATTCAAAACCCTAAAATATTTCTTGGAGTTCTTTGAGCCATTTTAGAGCCCAATTCGAGAAAAACTTTCAAACCGACTGTTATTCAAAAATTCTAAACACGGACTATTATGACTATGCATTGTATAAATAAATACTTTCACGTATATAGTGATATATTTTTAACTAAAGTTTAGAGTTTTTAACTAGAGTTGTCAAATCGTAGGCAGTAGCTTTATTTTATTTACACAAAAACTTAATTCGGTATTTTACATATAATAATAACTAAGAAAGTAAGTCCATATATTACAGTCTACAGCTCTACACAACTGAAGCGAAACATAGAGGCGAGTCGAAGCCAGCCTGATTTGAATAACCATGAATGACATGTTGTATATGACAGACATACAAAAATTCTAAAATTGCCTTTTCGGAATTTCCAGGTCCGAATTATGCCCCTGACTTTTTTTCACATTTTTAAACGCATTTTAGAAACTCGAACCTTTTAAAGATTTATTATAGTATAGATAGATAGATAGATAATAAAAATTCTGTAAGATATCGCAAATTTAAGGAACAAAAATTATAAAAAAACAAGCTCTTTGTAAGATTTTATTGTAAGTTTCCAATAATTTGAATATTATTCAATATAACGGAATAAAGGGACGCCAATATGAGGGACCGTCGTATTACAATGCAGGCCTTTTCAAATGGTATGGGCACCTGAGCACGAAGGTGTCAGAGAATTGAAATCATTTTTAGAATATAGTTTGATCAAAATAACATGGCCGTAATAAATAAAAAAAGTTTAATTTTTGTACGGTCCGTTGGTATAACATGTCTAAGCACGAATTCAGCACACAATAGCAAATTATTATTGTGACATTATGACCTTCTTAATCGACTATTCTGACACGATCTTAATAGCAGACTTGGGGAGTAATTGATAGTAAAAAATCTTATGGAAGGCATGGGCATATGTGTCATCGGATTATTATAATAAGTTTATTTCAACCTACTTTTGACAAATTTTAATTCGAATGGTTGTGGCCGTAATAGAGTCAAATCTAATTTTGTATTCTGGTTTACTCATTAATAGACCATTTTTAATAGATACTATCACTTGAATCAATGAAATAGAAGCCTTGGTTGAGTGGATTGATACTAGCGTCCTCCCTCCTCCCACAGAAAATACGGAAAATGGGAAACTAATACAATCTCTCATGTTAGGAAAATAAATATTTAGTGTTTGTTTTAATCAGTAAAGTTAAGAAATTGTTTCAAAATATTGAGGTCGTTTAGGCAGGTCAAGTTACAAAATTATTGGTTACAATTAAGAAGGTAAAAAGCAGTGGCAGCTTACTGGTTAGCGCAGTCGCGTCCTAAATTCAAAAGGCGCGGGTTTGTATCCTGACCCAAAAGCATGCACCCCTTAAGTAGTTTTCTGACCTAATGTGCATATTGTTACGATTACCACGTGTTAACGGTCAAGGAAAACATCATGATAAAACTTGCACATAGAGAAGACCGATGTGTCAAATCCGTTAATCTGTATTGGACAATCGTGGCGGAAATACTATCCGTACATAGGAGGCCCAAGCCCAACAGTGGGACGTTTGTGGGTTGTTGTTATTTTAAGAAAGCTTAGTACCGTCTAAACCTTTGTCAAGATGATGACGAGGATGATCAAAACACATAGTAATCACTGACCCTTATCACATCAAAAAGTTTAATATAAGTCAGTTTGTTTACCGGAGGCTCGGCAATAACGCCCTCAACTTCTAATGAGAAAATAATAAAATTTAGTACCCATCTCATCGAGTTTAAAGCGGTAAGCTCGTTAACTAATTAACTATGATAGAACTTTTTAATGTTATGTGACAATTTACTAAATCATTTCAAGCATATGGTCTTGTTGTTAATTAGTTATTTCTTATATCATTATTCTTCATCATTCCTCTTATTAAAATAATATACTATTGTTACGAGTTACGGGACTCGAATTAAAATGCCGTTGGAATTACTATAGAATTTATTAGAACTATACAAACACGTATAACACAGGTACAAATATAACTGGACACAACTAGTACAAACTGCACGATTAAATAACACGCGCAAAGTCCGTCACTATATAGCTCATCAAATGTACACACGTCTTGCTTGTATCGTAATCGTCGCTTGACTGCCCGTCTCTCCGTTCGAGCATTCCTTTATACTCAGCTTACAATATGTCACGACCGGGTAAACAGTGGTTTCCAAGAAACACACCTGGCCACTGCCTACCATAAAAGATTACAATACACCATAGGCGGCTTTTCTAATTACTAAAATTAAACACAAAGTAAACAAAAGAAGTCCAAATACGGGCAGGTAATAAGCCGTGCTTTATGGGTGGCGGGTGTGCATTCACATTTGTCGGCGTGCTTCGTGGAATTTTGGCTAAGTTGTAACACTATCATTATTCTTATTAAAATAATATACTTACGGTTTTAGACATAGACATAGAGAACACTTTATTGTTCACCAAAACAAATATCACTAAAATGCACAATAAGACAATAGTTATTTGGTAAAACAAAAGGCGGTCTTATCGCTAAAAGCGATCTCTTCCAGGCAACCCGACTCAAAGGGAATTATTAAATTATCTGTAATTATTATGCAATAAAGAAAAACGGAAAAATTTATATATGAATAAAAATGACATACATGGACAGCAGATTATAGTCTAGAGTATAGAAAACTAGCACAACACTGTTGTGTGATACTAACAATGTTACCTGAGTGAATTTTTAAATATGGCAAAGGATTTAGTTTTTCTGATGTCAATGGGTAAAGAGTTCCAAAGTAAGACAGCCTACATGGCGAAGGAGTTGGAACAAAATGTTGAAGAGTGTGCAGGTGCTATTAACACGAGATTAGTGGAACAGAAATTGAGGGTGTGTGATGTATAAAGGAAGTTGAAGATAAGGAGAGGTATAAGGATAAACAGTATATAATATATAAATTGTGAAGATGAGCATATATAGGTCTTGATTCTTATACATATTGAGGTAATGTATGTTTGCAGACTTCTTTAAGAACCTTAAAGAAGCCTACAAACTTACTCTTTCAGGGGTCTCCTTCGTTTATTCAGGGGACATAAGTAGTTAGAGAGAAAATTAAAAATATACGATTTTATATGGTTTTTACAAAGGTTAAAAAGTATTCAATACTCAAATTTTTTTAACTGCATTTTGTTTCTAAGAAAACTTTTGCCATCACATGTGCAAATGTCTAAAACCGGCTGACCGTTTTACCACTTCGCTGATAGTTTCTGGCAACACAAATATATTTGAGCATATTGTTACGAGTTACAGGACTCGAATTAAAATGCCGTTGGAATTACTATAGAATTTATTAGAACTATACAAACACGTATAACACAGGTACAAATATAACTGGAAACAATCAGTCCAAACGTAATGCGCGATTCAATAACACGCGTAAAGTCCGTCACTATATAGATTATCGAATGTACACACTTCTTGTCTGGTTATAGGTTATCGCTTGGTTGGCGATCTCTCCATTAGGCCATTGTTTTAAACTGCACCGATACAATATGGCTGTCCACCCGCGTAGTTCGAATTTCTTAGAATCAGTTCGATACACCTGTCTAATGACTGCCATAAAAGATTACAATACTCAATGGGCTGTTTTTAATCACAAATTTTAAACACAAGGTAAACAAAAGAAGACAGCCATAAATAGTTTCAATGTTATTAGCTCAAACGCCGGCGGGTAATAAATGTGCTTTGTTTACAAACACGCAGGTGGCCCAAATTGTAACAATATCAATAAACAGCATGGACTGATTGGAGAATCGAATGAAGATAACCGTCAATCTCACATCAGTCTATTGAAGATCACATCCCGCTGAAGGCGTCAAGCCACTCTTCTCAATATTCTGTTGTATATATTCTCCGCCACCTTCCCAAAATCAGATCTCCATTTCGTCCGGACAAGTATGCAACAAAGACATCGATGTGGTCTACGCTATAAAACAAGTTTACTTTTAGACAAAAATAAAGAAAAGGTTACATCAACAAATTAATAACTATTAGGTGACATGATATGCTCTAAATAATATGCTGGCTATTAAGACCAGAGTTGGTCTTCCGCTTAGACCTTTAATGACGTGACGAATAACAATACTAAAAGTAGATATGAATTGAGATATAAATATAGACTATTAGATATTTTAAAATAATAAAACTGAGAAGTAAATAAGAGGGGAATTTTATCTATCGGTAAATCAACCAGTAGCAGTAGTTGTTGGTTTATCAATAGATACAACTGACCCATTACCACATAGATGGCATAAGGGTGAGTATCAGTATCGAGGATTTCATTCAACTCGATTCCCCATAGCCTATCTTTAAGACTTTAGCGAAGCGACCAAAGGTCGAAAGCGCCTTGCATTCATTGGCGTTTATGCGTTCTGTTCAAACATATTATTACTAGTGTTTCTACAAATTAACTAAAGACTAAAAGGTCGAAAGCGCCTTGAATTTATTTTTTATTCATGCATATATTATTATTATCTCTTACGCCTCACGGCTTTCCACAAGCATTGGATGAAATAGCAACTCATAATCCGATCAGCACCGGTTTTTTTTCAAAATATGCGGTAAGATTGGAAAATTAAAAATACGAATTGTAATAAGAAAATGCATCGCAATATAGACGTTTTATTTCAAATCGTAAGTTTTATTTACATAAAAATTCAGTGTGCTGTGCTTGTGAATTATTATAGTCTTTTGTTTTTATTTGTTTATTGTGTTGTATTGTTATGTTGTACGGATTTGACTAAGTTTTTTGTTCAATGCAGTGAGTAATATTTGCCAAAATGGCTTGAATTATTTTGGAATGCTGCTCCACTGACTACCTGGTTTTTAGTATGCTGATAGTGGGGCCTTAATTTCTACAACAGCGATGTAGTTGGCGTTTACATCATACGGTTTTTTTTTCAACAGGCTTACCCTAATCGATACAGTGAAACTTTAGTGTTCATATCTTAGCTTTGTGTTTCGTAACAAGCAGGAAATATTGTTTGAAAACTTTTGTTTTTAAACATTAAGGTATGGTAGTTGAAAACACTTAAAGTAACTCCTTGAATGCTGCCCAATATAGCTGTATCTGCCTGGCAGCCTTAGTCTCAAAATTATTCCTACCCAGATAGGCACTTCATAATTTTCTGGCAGGATCAAGTACACATTAATATTGCAAAGTAATTAGTAAACGGCTGAGGCAACCTTTGAGCAGACAAAAGGTGGACAAAGGTTCAAAAAGCTTAAAATATTATCTTAGTTTAAAAAAAATATATATAAGGGCCCTTCAGACCCCTAACATAGTCAGGGCCTTTATAAAGCTATTTTAATATTAGGTGTTCTTTTCCAAGCCAGACCTTTCTATAATACATCACACATAATATACACACACACATTATTGTATATATTCTTTATTACATATATGACGTCAGAGGTGACGAAACCCTTCATCACCTCGTGCTGTTGCGCTTCACAGCCTCTTTAACCAGCCGCAAGCAAAACCACTCCAGGTGCGGCCTTGAGTCCTTAACTGACATCAAATCAAAAATGGTAATCTTTGTGATCCTGGTTTTTGTAACGGTCTCGAGGTCGCACCTGGGCCGGTCGTATACCGGGCACTCTAACAACAAGTGTTGGATGGTTTCGTCACCTCCGGAGTCACAGAAACTGCTGGGCTGTCTCTTAATTTAAACCTGTGCAGGTAAGCCGCGAACCCTCCGTGTCCAGTTAGAGCTTGGATCGAATACGGTGTCAACTTGACGTCCTTTAGTATGCGATGTGCTGCATAAACGGCGGGGAAGAAGAGCTTTGTGACCCTCGCCGTCCGACCGTCCACGTAATTTTGTTTCCAATGTATTATCTTAGTTTATAATTATGTACTTGTTCAGTTTCATTAAGAATAATATCAGGGGTAGAAATCACAACTAACATACATCTTAACCTTACCGTCTTTTTATATTTTCGAAACTGCAGTATTCGTCAAGAGTAACCCGAACTGATTTCCCCAGCTCTCCGATGTAGTTGTTTGAAATAGACATGATAAGCATAGTCTTATAGTATTTGCTCTACAAAAACGGCCATGATGCGCAAAAGTATCTACTGTATGGCGTCTATCATATTTAATAAACTGCCAGAAATGTTACGAGTTCATCCTATAAATTTGTTTAAAAAGTCTCTTAAGAAAATCTTATTGAACAAAATTTATTATACTAAAAATGAATATGAAAATGACAAAGATGTGACTAATAATATTGTGTAACTAGACATATAATTTTATTGTAAATTTTATAACATATATTTATATATATATATATATTTTTTTTTTAAATGTAATTTATTTCTTAATATTCTGACAATATATTCGGACATTGCACGCCTAATAAGGCAAAATGTATTAAAAAACGCATATCATAACATCTTGTGTACATAGATTTTGGCAATAAATTCTTCATTCATTCAACATAAATTTAATTTCGAATTTGGAGTATCGACAAAAAAGAATAAAAAAGACAGAGAAAGTTTAAGTTTCTACTTTAAATTTTCTCGCGTAAACTTCGACTTCATAACCTGCAGGAAGTAATGCATTTTTCAGATTAAGATTTTAGGTTTACTTCCGATCTCAAAAGTACTTATAAAAAAATTACATGTCAATCAATTCATATAGAGACGGCAGGGTCGATAAAGTTAGAAAGTCATAACTTGCTACGCTTACACAAAATCTAGGAGGCTTCAGCGTTTTCTAAGATAGTAATATCTCAATTAGTTGTCAAATCTCAAGTACCTCGATTAAGTTGACTGTCAACTACCATATAATCACCAGCCCCCTCTATTTTTTTAACTATAAGATAGAAAATTTAAAAATATAATAAATTTGGGGTAATTTCGATTAAATGCATTTTTAGGGTACTAGGTGCATTGTTAAGCAATTACCCGGTTCAGCTTTTACAGTCAGTTACCGTACTTACCTAATGTACTTTATCTATATCAGATAGTAAATCAAAAACATGTCTATGCAATTGGTTTTTAGATGTGTTGCTAATGGATCATGTTAACAAGTTTTATGTATGGATGGATGACAGCGAGCACCTCATTTCCTAAACGCAGGGGACCGTTCGTTGCTTTGTAAATACCAGAAAATTGTGTCTCGTAAAACCATGTCATGATGCCGGCGGGCCAACTGTCTATTTCCGGGTTTATATATTTATATATATCATACCTTACCATTGGCAAAATTGACATTAGATACTTAAGTTTAATCAGTAACGCATACACACACTTATTATAAAATGAAGTAAAATAAAAATAAAATAATAGAATTTAACTTAGTGTATGTCGTAACATATACGTACTGGGTGTCACGCGATATTTATGTTTATTGCAGTTCAGCAGACAGACAGATGGCCCACATGATGGAAAGCGGTTACCATCGCCTATGGACATTTGCAACATCAAAGATGCTACAAATGCGCTGCTGCTCTTTTAAGGTAGACTGGAACCTGGTCACTAATGCCGGAATACAACTCAAGGTAGTTATGGTGGCATACTCTAGACCAGGGGTGGTAGCCATCCAGTCGGGTAAATACCCTACCACCTGACTGTGGGTTGTTTTGTCACCTCATACGACAGGCCGCCCGGCTGCAGAAAATTGTATTCTTTCTCCGCTCCTGCACGGATATAGGGTAGTCTTAGTGCAAGAACTTATGTAGGCATTATTTCTGAATGAATAGAAATCTTCTGGGTAAGCTTACTCCATCATAGACTGCATTTCCATCTACAATGTGCAATGTCGATTAAACGCGAACCTATACTTATTATATGTATAAAGATTTAGAATTCGGGTATCTCTAATCACTTGGTCGATTTTCATATATTATATATACATATAGACGTATATCTAAAGGGTATCTTGTACAGGTCTGTGATTTTTTTCAATAGTATTGTAGTAGCGCTTTAGTAAATCCGTAAAAAAAAATTACGATTATTTTGTCATAAATCTGTAGACAAAGAAGTTTCTAGTTAATCTCAAATTCAATGAAAAACAAGAAAGTTTCCAGATTTCCCAGACGTAAGCACCACAAATACATTAACGTTCTAACAATACTTCACGCCGCGTCGGCCACGTAACACTCTTTACAATTAAAACTTTTTAATTCTTAGCCGCTATTATACTAGAACATTGTTTTATTTTGTTCTGAAACAGAAACTGGTGTCGCTTTTTATTACAGCTTTTAACCATTTCCAAAAGGAGTTTTTTAGTAGCGGTTTGTCTGAGAAATCAGACGTCATTCATTCATAACAATGTTACACGTCAATTCCAAACAAATAATTAGGTATGGTATCAATTAACTTAGCCATTCGCGACTAACCACCTTCCTGAGCCGTGTTTTAAATAACTTTACAGATGGGGGTGGGTCCGTTATAGTAGCAGTATAAAATTTTAGTACGTCATGTCATTATAATAAGTATAATAACTTTTTCTTTCCTTTTATTGTGTCTTTGTCTTACTGAGTATACACTGTTTGCTACAACTCCATTAATTCTTCGAAAAGTAACTTTGTAACATATATCTGTATTAAAAAAAAGACTGAGTTAATAAATTTTTAGTTAGACGTGTTGCCGGGTAGTTTCTTACCGCTTCTTCTTCTTAACAACAATAACACGTTGCGAAGCGGTGTAGGTACATAGACTAGGAAATTAAATTTTAACTTATATGTATTGATCTTCAAAAAGTGTTCTCCAGTGGAAATTATTTTGAATAAAAACCTTTAAATTTGAATTTACTATAGTGCAATTACAAAAATAGACCACATTTACAATATTTTCTAGGCAATACAATAGGCGGCCTTATCGCTCAAAGCGATCTCTTCAATTAAATTTCCATTAAATTTTCTGTTTAATTTTTTTTGTAAAGTCTATTGGTTCGAAGATAACAGCAAAAATACTAGACTTTTAGGTAAAAATCAACTTAAGTGACGGGTACCAACTCACCAATACTAGTTGCACTTTCGCCGCAGTGGACTCTATTGTAGATTGTTTAATTCTTAGTAAATTGTCACCAAGTCCGATGGTATAGCATAAAATGCGGCTGAGTTATAAAAATTTAAAAAAAGAATCTTGATAAGTACTTATAATTAATATTAAGGGCAGTAACTTTCAGGGTTTTTTTTCCTGAAATATACAATAAAAATTGGGGTGGAGACCGAGAAAAAAATTATTCGAAAAAATCACCTATATCGCCGGACGATTAAATAAGGAAGGTACACAGCAGTCCAGCCGGGCAGGAAACAGTACGCTTGTGTCAGTGTGTACGCGCGCTATCATTTAATTTACTATGACAAGCACTCTTTGTACACGGCCAAATGTCAACTTTCGAAAATTCACTACGGAACAAAAGCCAACCTTGGTACACGCAACACAACAACCTTTTATTAAATTTTATTGTAATTAAAAATTGAAATACACGCATTATCACAGCTAAAGATGCTTCTTGAGGTGTTATATATATATATATATATATATATATATATATATATATATATATATATATATATATATATATATTACATATAATAAAACTGTTGAGATCGAATTTCTGTACAATGAAAAAAATGCT
Source organism: Dendrolimus houi (assembly GCA_039645545.1). Lineage (NCBI taxonomy): Eukaryota > Metazoa > Arthropoda > Insecta > Lepidoptera > Lasiocampidae > Dendrolimus > Dendrolimus houi. The sequence goes on along the minus strand of CM077125.1, from coordinate 19,953,193 downwards.
AAAAACCGAGGCAGGGGGATGTAAGAAGTGAAACAGAACTAATTTAGTTTTTTTTTAATTTTATGTTTTTCTGTTTGTCTGTTTGTACCGGCTAATTTCCGAAACGACGGGACCGATTTATATGTAATTTTGTATGGTTGTAGCTTATATCCTTAGTCAACATATAGGATACTTTTGATCCCGAAAAATTAAAGAGTTCCCGTGGGATAGTTAAAAAACCCCACCACGCGTATGAAGTCGCGGGCATCAGCTAGTAATTAATATAATTAACTACATATAGAAGTTGCTGTGTTAGCAATACTGTCCTATTTCACTTTAAGTTGGACTCTTAGCAAATTAATCAGCTTTAAAACGATTATAATAATCTTTACATTTGAATAGACATAATGCAAGGAACGAGACATGGATTCTAAAGTCAGAGACAACAACCACGAACAATGGCGCTTTCAATCATCAAATCCCATAGTATATCTTAGGGATTATTCGAATACAGTGACTTATTGTTGAGGCATAAGCGTAGAAAGACATTAGATAGGCAAACTATTTTGGCGAGACTTAAAGGGTAATGGTATGTTAGGCTATAGATTGATAATGAAACTAAAGTTAAAGTTTAACAAAATAATTTTTATGAATAATTACTGAAAGAGCTTGGTGGCGATCGCATTATTTCCATTCGGTCGTATAATAATAAGCCTTCTCGTACAAACGTTACTTTACATTTTTTTTTAACATGTTTACTGAAATTTGTTTGACAGTAGTCTGACTGTTGGTGTTTTTGGTTGAATTTTTGAGAATCTTTCTGTGGGATACGATATCGAAAAACTTGTGAACAAAGTTGCAAAAAGATTCAACAGCACAATATTTTATCTTACTTTTTAGTACCGTTAGATTAATGTTTAAAAGCATTATTATCCACATAATTGCGTCCCACGCTTAGTAATTGTGTCAGAGCTTTCTTAGAACGTGAATTTGTATGGGATTTTAAGTAACGACCGACGCTGAAGTGTTGACAAGTTCTGGGGTGCTAAAGAAATGGATTTTTCGAATACTTATTGTTTTAGATTTAATGAGATTTATAAATAACTTTGTAGGTAAACACAAAGACATACCAACTTAATTTATTTGGACGTGGTTTAAGTTCTGTAAATCATTGAAATGAATATAAAACAAATTATGGAAAATCATCCATAAGCAGCTCGTTGATTTAATTATGGTAGCCACCGGTAAAAGCACTATGCGAGAGTTGGGAATGAACTCTCCGATGGATTCGAGGTAATTACTGGTCTCAAACAAGGCGATGCCTATGCTAACCTATGCTCTTCAATTTAGTGCTGGAACACGTGCTTAGACGACTCTTAACCCTCGAATCAAGGCTGCAATTGAACGGCACGCATAAGGTGATAGGGTACGCAGATGACTTAGCCTTGTTAGGGGAAAGCCGCGAATAAGTTGAAGATGCATCAAAGATACTAGAAGAAGAAGAAAAGAAGGTTGTACTGAAAATAAATCACGAGAAAACAAGAATGAAGGAATCTCCACATGAAGCGATACAGAAATATTTATACGCCACGCCGTAACCTTCACGTTAGAGATGTTATTTTATATTAGGGATAGCCAAATTCAAATATCTGGGCTGCACAGTCACCGACACAAACACCAGAGAGGATGAAATACTTATACGTATACAAAATGCCTTGAGGTGTTGTGCAGCCCTGCATAAGGTACTGGTGTCCAGGCTTCTAAACAGAAATCCAAAATCAGGATTTTTAAAACCGTCATATGGCCGTCCTAATGTATGGGTGCGGAGCTTGAACGCTTACCCTCAAGGAGGAGAACCAGTTATTGGTAGCGGAAGGAAGGTTCTCCGTAAGATGCTGGGTCCAACAAAGAGAGAGCATGGTAGCTGGAGGGTCCGAACAAACCTTGGAATTGAGAATCTCATGGTCGAGCCTAACATAATAAGAGAAATAAAAGCTCACTGCCTCCGCTGGCTCGGTCACGTAGAACGGATGGCAGAGGATCGCAGCGTGAGGAAAGCATATCTGGGACGGCCGGTAGGTCGGCGTCCGGTCGGCCGTCCCAAATATCGCTGGAAAAACAGAGTGGAGGCTGACCTGTCGGAGCTACGAGCAGATAATTGACAAGAAACTGCGCAGGATAGATAAAAATGGCATGCTCTCGTATCGGAGGCCAAGACACGCTTATTTTAAAAAAAATTGTTTTAGGTGGTGTAATTACTTGTAAAAGATAATTAAATTTCAAAATAAAATTCTAAAGAAATAAACCCAAGCTATATAAGCCAGCATAGTAACAAAAAATAATCTAAATAATCAAACGAAGGGTAAGTATAATCTATACCATTGAAATTTGGTTAAATGAATAAAACATCATACATCATCATACATACAATCTTATCTGATTGTAAAAAAATATCAAATTTTGAACTCGTTATTATTTTATTCCCAAACAAAAACCAATTTCGATAGTTTGTTGCGTGAGAAAAAAAAGAATTGATAAATAATAAAGGTAAGTTAGTAGACTTCTTAAAAGATGTATGGGAAATCCTTTTTGTTATATTTATTCAGATAAATGAGAAATGAACGGGAAAAGTTTTTTGCAATTTTTAGAAATTGCAAAAATCTTCTATAGTACTCCAGCCTGGGTTGGTCCCATAGAAGTTTTTGATCAGTATCAGAAACAGCATTGATTGGCCTCAAAAAATGTTTTTGTGTAAAATGACCATTTTCTTGTTAACTATATATACTTTTTCGAAAATCTTTGGGGATCAAAATTTCACCAAGAATTATGAATAGGCTCCTAAGACAATTTTCGTGTAACTTCAACGGTTAAGGTACTTTCCCGTACTGCCCAGCTGAAAGTTTCCACCTGTATAATGTAAACATTATTATTGTTTTTCTGATTTTTTTCAAACGATAATTGGAGTAAAAGATATATTATACCCACAATTTTTGTAATTGTTAAAGTGGTAGTGAGGCAGTCAGCTCTGTCGCAAGATCGACGGCCGATAGAGCAAACATGTCCTGGAGTCGAGACCGCGGCTCGGTAAATGTAGCGTAAGATGACCTCCAGGCCGGTGGAAGGAACCTGCGTAAGGTCGCCGGCAGGGTCTGGATGAGGAAGGCGGGAAACCTGGGGTCCAATTCTGCTAATACTATCTGTTATCACTATCGTCTCAATCGCAGGTTTGCCTGATTTCGGAATTCTGTCAGTTCAATATCATGCCCGTGTCGCGCTACTGTTTGTTTATAAATAAGTGAAAACTCGCGAAATAATAAATATTGTATTTAAACTAGATAAACTGCTTCCTATGTAAAAAAATTAGAATGAATATTAAGCATACTTATCGTCGTATTATTTTATAATCTTAATTTTACGTTTATATATTGTTACGAGTTGCAGGACTCGAATTAAAATGCCGTTGGAATTACTATAGCGTTTATGAGAAATATACAAACACGTTAACACAAATACAAATATTATTGAATACAACCAGTCCAAACGTAATGCGCGAGATCGTAATTCCATAAAACGCGCAAAGTCCGTCACTAAATAGATTACCGCATGTGGTACACACGTCTTGCTTCGCTCGTGGTTATCGCTAGACTGCCGATCTCTCCATTGGGGCATTGCTTTATACGGCACAGATGCAATATGTATGCCTGGCAAGCTTCGACGCAATTTCGTAGAAATCATAACCCGCACACCTAGCTAATGACTGCCATAAAAGATTACACACACAACACACACATACACAATGGGCTGTTTTTCTAATCACAAATTTTAAACACAAAGTAAACAAAAGAAGTCCAAATGCGGAAAGGTAATAAAGTGTGTTTTTATAGTATGCAGGTGTGACTCTATTTTTGTCTGCACTAGGTCGTAACAATAAGATTTTTTTTTTAATTTTAAAGAATACTTATGCAAATGTTTTCTACTTTCTAAATACTCTTTTAAAAAATAACACTTAGACTACAATATTGAAAAGATCGAAATAAGAAAAATTTAAACATCTAATGTTTAAATTTTTGGTAGCTTTTTAATATTTATTTCGGTTAAGACCGTTTCTGCTAATGGTGATACCAATTTTTTTTTACTATTGTTCTGGCGCGACGTAATCGAAAGAAGTTATTGTGGATTTACTGGAATACGAATTTTCGACACTATCACAATGGAATCTTACTTCGAATATCTTCGAGCTACCAAGATATTGAAATAGCAGAATTGGGCCCCCGGATAGCGGAGACTTGGGGAGGCCTACGTTCAGCAGCATTATTTGGCTGAAGAAGCATGATTGTAATAATTTTTAAAGAAAGGGAGAATTAAAATATAGCCAACAAAATAAACAGCTAATGCTATATATTAAAGTTATTTTTAGTCTTAAGCTTTGTTACAAGCGAAGTAGAGATCTATTCGTCTACATGTTATGAAAAATCACCGTTCGCTGGACATGTTTTCTGTCCATTTAACACAATGAATGTCCAAGCGTGTGATTGATTCCTGGAGAAAAATAACTTGTTTTGTTGTGTCACAAAAGGTTTACAACTACAACGACTTTGGACATCGGTTAATTTTCTTTACTTATGTCAAGCGTGTTTAAATATAAAATTGGTATATGTTTTTTATTGTAGTATTGTTGACTTGACCATGCTTGACCATGATTTTTATGTTCACTTATCAGACATTAATCTGTAGTGGAACTCAGAATTTAACCTAAATATGTGTAATTTATTTAATGTTCAATTTATTACACTAATAAACTACTTAAATATTTTATTTCGACATTTAATTATTTGTTTTCGACAAAACAAGTTGTGAATTGTTAAAAATAACTAAATAAGTCTTTTAAAGGTTTTAAAATATCTAAAAAAAGTATTGTCATTTAGATTCTTATAAATTTGTAACAATCGTCAAAAAGCAAATGGTATGGTCTATTTTGATGCAGTTTAGGACCGTCATGCCCACTAAAATTGCATTTTTTTTGCAATGAATTACAGTATTTCATGGCGTTTAAATGTCTTAGACTACTTAAGCCACATCTAAAGTTAGATATTACAGTAGAATATGTTTTATATTAAATATCTAAAGACATAGTTTAACAAAAAAATATCTTGTAAGAAAAAACAAGGCATAACTTTATTACATTTATTATTTATTTATGCATTACGTTTTTGCCAAATATTACATTGTAGTAACCAGTTGATTTTCAATTTAGTAAACACAGTATAATCTATGTGAAGCACGGAATCAGCAACTCATTGTAATCGTTGAGTATCAAAGAAATATATATTATGGTTAAGTTCAGAGTGTACATAGCTACCCATTCCATTTCGTATGACAGCTGGAACTTTTGTACTACTAACAAGATCTATCGTTGCACTTTAAGCACACATTTTATTATTTTCATAATGACCAAATTCATTTCTTACTTTAGTGAACTATCATTAATTTTGAATGTAATTAACTAGCTCTCTTAGTATAATTTGTATGTTACATTCTTCACTTAAATCGACCTTTGTCATCTGTCCTAAGAGACGTAAAAATCGTTACCTAACTTCCGTAATTCACCGCTAGCTCGCAGTAATTGTAACAATATTCACATTAGGTCAGAAAAACTGCCGCAAAAAAGTGGTGCATGTTTTCCGTCCTTTGTGTTTGGGACGCGTGCGCTAACTATTAAGCTATCACGGCTTCCAGCTTCACGTCACGTCATAATTTGGATATTTATTAAACCAACAAACACATCATTATAAGACAGCACATTGCTCCAAATCGCCAAAACACCGAGAGTCCCACGCGGATACAACTGCCGTAGAGTGGGCACAATGTAAACGCGACATAAGACAATACTCTCGAAGTTATAAAGTAACGATTCTATTCCATAATTTTTAATACGGAAATCCTACACAGATAATATGGGGTAATTCTGCCTATATTGTAAGTACAAAAATAGCAAGAACTTCGTTATAATAACAGGATAATATACCTTTAATTAAATAATAAGTTGGCGAAATGAAAAATATTAATAAGCTTTAAAACATTTAGGCAAAGCTTAAGCTTTATTTAACTTATAATTTCATTAGACTTGGTCGGGATTCTGACAGATACTTTCAAGTTTAATAACTCACCGTATAATTCTATAAAAATATTACATAACAAATGGTCATTGACTTATTGGTAGCAATACTGAATTAAAGTTGGTTTGTTTTTGTTAAAAAAAAAGGTTTTTTATTTTTAGTTGCGCAAATACTTCGATAGCTTTAGAGATAAAATATTAAGCACCTGTAGAAATTGTACAACTGGCACTCGTATACAAATTTACTATCTCACTCTTCGGTGTATATGCTCTTCAACAAGGATTGCTCTCTATTTACTTGTGATCCACAAATCAGATCCTGAATTGGTGACTTTGGGACCATCTCGGGAGTTAAAAAAAAACAATTTGGAAATCGGTCCACAACTGACGGAGAAATCGCGTAACATGCCTACAAAAAAAATAAGCGCCTGTAGAAAGTGTAATACTGGCCGCGTACACAAACAACCTTTTTTTTGGAAAGCGTAGGCGCTCGCAATTTTTTTTAATAATGTATACTCTTGATTTTTCTGAAATCCAATCATCAGATCCTGACTTGATGATCATGGAATCGCCTAGGGAGTATATAGTTATGAATAAAGAAAAAAAAATCGATCCACAATTGACGGAGAAATTGCCTAACATGGATATAAAAAAATAAACGTCTGTAGAAAATGTAATAACTACACCCATATATACTTTTCTCCAAGAATTTAGGCGCACGACGTTCTTTAATTAGTACTGGTTACTCTCGATTTCCTTGGAATCCACTCACCAGATCCTGACTTGCTAACCATGGCACCATCTCGGGAGTATAGACTTACGAGTAAAGAAAAAATTGAAAATTGGTTTAAGATTGACGGAATTATCGTGTTATGAAGAAGTTGGTTAAAATTTTCGTGTGTTTCTCTAATTCTTTGGAATCCACTCATCAGATCCTGACATGGTGACAATGGGACTAATTCAGCAGTATAACCTTTCATTACAAGAAAAAAAATGAAAATCGGTTCACAATTGACGGAGAAATCGAGTAACGAACATACACAAAAACATAGAGGCAAATTGAGAATCTCCTTTTTGGGGGCAGTTAAAAATGAAATGTATTTATGTTAAAATGGCATCTTACAGATTACTTATTGTATGTCATGAGTCTAAGATCGCTTCCAAAGCAATTTTAGTTACTGTTAAAGGAGAAGAAGCGGCGCAATAGACTCCCTAGTAAAATATCTTTACTTCATAATTATTACTAGTGTTCGCCTAGTGGTCGAAATTCGACCATAATTAATTTAAATTATAAGTTTTAACATTATTAAGGTTCTGTTGTGTATTTCTATAATCACAGATTTCGCCAAGGCTACACTGTTAATTTGACTTTAACAATAAACAAAAGAGTATATATGCGTGTGTGTCAAATACATGGTAGTGTGTGTAATGTTTTTTTCGTTGATTTAATGTACATTTATTGCATAATTAAAAAAAAATATTAGCATTCTCCACTCCTTCTCTAAGTAAAGTATAAGTGTGCGAAATTTCATACTTCTCCGTCCGCACAATGTTCATAAAAATGGGAACAAAGTTTTTGCTTCATGTATTAATACTTATATAATGATTATCCGTCTTTTTTAATGTAGTTTATACTAATATAATACAAGGTTGAACAAAGTAATTTGTATGACTGATTACTGAAAGAGCTTGGTAGCGATCGCATTATACCCATTCGGTGCGGTCGTCTAAAAAATCTTTCGCCGTATAATAACCACCTGGTGGTAGGTGGTTACCGACTCCAATGGGCATCTGCAACACTAAGGGAGCCGATGCGTTGCCTACCTCGTTGAGACTTTAAGTATCTGTTTACGCCCTTATGGAATAGCCTTCTCAAACATACGTTTCTTTATTAGTTTTTTAAATTTGTTTATTGAAAGTTTTCTAGGTTTTTGTTGAAGACCATTATACTTTGTCCCACGAAACTATTATAAACATTATGGAGTTTACATATGGGAGTTTCTAATTTATTTTTGTTCCTAGTATTTTTACAATGTACATACACCATCTAATCTGGGATAATTTTTCTTAACATTATACAGTCCATTTTCAAGTATGTACTGTGAAGACACTCTCAAAACTGTTATTTCTTTAAACTTATCATACTATATTTTATACTGTTTTTACATGTATTAGTAAACACGATACGTCGGTAAATGCCCAGTAGGACAATGTCAGTTGCTAGATTTTGATGGATATTCAGAGCAGGATTGATTTAGAAATTCCCAAGCGCTGAGGGAACTATCCCCAGAGTCTTTCTATGGCTAAAATCGAAAATTATGTGGTTTTTATTTTGCTTGTAAGCAAACTGGCAATCGGTCCACTTGGTGGTAGGGTGGTTGCCATCGTCTCTGGATATCTGCAACATTAACGTCGCGTTGCCTACCTCGTTGAGACTTGCAGTATCTGTTTACGCCCTTGTTGAAGAGCCCCATATTGTAGCGCTCTGGGTAACCGCGGGAGAGTTCATTCCACAATCGACAAATTTGCATTATTAACAGACTGAAGCGGCATTGGCCGATCACGTTTGTTGTAGGATTACTGGCAGATGGAGAAGATGAGCTATGAAGTGGAATATAGTCTAATATAGTATAAACAACACATACACGATTCCTGATGATATTATAGTGATCAAGTTTCTGTCTTTGCAAAATATTCTTGTGTCAGTATTCGCTTGACCGAATTTACACTAGTGCAGTGTAAGTCTAAGTCCAATTTTACTATAATTTAGTTGAAAGAATTTGATCTTCGTAAGATAAAGGCGTTTTGTCTATATTGGTGGTCACTAAAGGTGTGAAGCAATCCTCTTTGTCTAAGACCAAGATTAATCGCCTCTAGCCAACTCCATCAAAAAAGTTATATCATTTATATTGTGTCTAATATTTATAGGCATGGGTTTAATTTGCCTGAAGCGAGCAAATAGACAGACGCACATTTATGACCGTTTTCAATAACTTATCTAAGATTACAGACTGCTCGCTATCCCCGACGATCAGTAAAAGTATATCTATCCCTTGTTTGCGTTTCACAATCAAGGATGAGTGCTATCTACCCATAGCTTACGATAGATAGCTTCTTCCCTCTCACTTATCCAAGCTTCTTGAAACGTTCCGTTCTACGATAACCATTAAACGATGTTACGCTGAAAACTAAACTTATTTTTAATTTATTTATTTATTGTATTATTTACAATAATAAATGACTATCGGTCCTTCGCTCGGTAGATAGCTGGTTTTAATAGGAAATGCTATCCATGGATAGGTTATTGAAAAGCTAATAAGGACAAAAGTATAGATTTGTTTATCTTTAGTAACTTAAATGACGGATAGATAGCTTATTGAAAACGGCCGTTGATGGAAATTGGTTACCGTGGAGCGATGATGCCAACGCTTGTTGGCTTTTATGGTGGGAAAGGAGAATCGACGTAGTAAATAAGTCGTCCCAGTCCATACATGCTAAAAGGGCGCAGGTTTATGTTTAGCACGTTCAGGAGTCTGGAATGGGAGGTTCTTTCTAAAGATCTCCCATCTCCCTTGAGATCCAGACTCAGTTCGAAACGAATTTCCCCCAACGTATCAAAAAAAAGTAGATCAGTTGTGGGCTACCGGAACACTCACTCACTGTACGAAAAGGTTAACTATTCGATATTCTGTGAGAGCGTGGTATCACACCAATCAAGCCGTTCTTAAGAGCTGTAATCGAGACAATGATTTCAGCATGGTTCTACCACGTACAGATAAGCAAAGAACCAGAATAATTATGTACATTAAACTTGGGGATGCCCACTTCTAAAAATGCACTACGACTCAGCTGACAATTATGAGCCAGATTTTTAGTCGTTGGCGAGTATTTGTAATACCCTTCTGGATATGCTATAATTTAAAAAAATGTAAAGAGTATATATGTAAAAGTGCAGTAACTAAAAATCTTCTACTGAGTGGCCAACCAATTTCACACTAAGTAGGTCTCCGCCTTACCTTTGGGGCACTTTTTGTATGGCACAAGTGACATTATGAAGCGATGGTGATTGTAAAAATCGGTCAAGTACATCTCCTCTACGTATAAAGAAGAATTCTAGAAGTAGAGGTGAGGTGAGTGGGCTAATTAACTCTTTAAAAGCATTTAATTGTAAATACTCTATATCTCAAAAACGAATCAAGGACATTTTTACCCCAAGTGGAACTTTCAGAAGAAGAAGAAGACAGTCGAGCCTTAATTACGCGTATTTGCTCAACGTAATGTAGCTTATAGTTTTGTATGTACATTCTTCATTGGCAAATAAATATCGAAGCATAAGCACGTTGCCCTTTTCTTCTAATTAACACAATAGATCCATTGTCGTAAGAGGCGACAAAGCACCCTCTGTCGATGTCGATGTCGATGGGCAAGTACTATACCGACAAAGGGTATAGTACTTGCCCATCTGGATAGCCATCATCCCAGTTTTAGAGTATGTTACCATGACAACCTTGAGTTGTGTTCCGACATTAGTGGCCAGGTTCCAGTCTCCCTTCAAAGAGCGGCAGGACATAGCACCTTTGGTGCTACAACGAGTCACAAGTGAAGGTAATCGATTTCCATCAGGTGGGCCGTCTGCCTGTCGGTTAAACTCATGCAATAAAAAAAAATCACAGTCCACACACAAATCAAAGCTCTTGTAGCAAGAACGCGTATTTGCTCCCACGTCTATTACCTGTCTAAGCAATTTAACGTAGGCAGTCTTCTAAGCATGTTATTCATAGAAGACGGATTCATGAATTACGCTCAGTATTTTACTTATAATCTTAAGGAATTATGTGTAGAATATAATAAAATCTTAAAAAATTAGGAGCTAATAATTACTACTAGTACTGTACGATTGAGAAGTTTTTTATTCCGTGATGAGATCTAATACCTTGTACCACCTCCCGTCTTCAAGTCTGTGCAATTAATGCTACCTAGCTGTCTGTACTGATATACTTGGGCAACAACAATGCTTTTAGTGGAAACGTAAGCTTACGATGTAGGCTTCTAATATTTCAAACAGTATGTGATGTTGGAACATTTATGAGCGGTTTTTAGGGCGCCATACCAATTTTAGTAAAACAAAATTCTTATAAAATCAACACATTCGATTATTATTATTATATATATACATTATACATATACTTATATAAACGAATATGTTGATTTTATAAGAATTATATCGAAAATGGAAGGCTCATTTCTGTTCTCATATTATATTAAAGTACTCTGTGATTTCTGTCTTTCAATTTAGATAGAAATTAGACATATCAAACTTTAAAAAGTAAACAAACGTAATTGTTAAAAACGGTTACATACATATATGACTTTTTAAGTGCTTATTTGTTATTAAAGGGTGTAGTGTATATTGAATTATGGATTATTTTCAAGTACAAATTTGTGTTTAAGGCATGAAAACATTCATGGTTTAAAGTATAAAATAATACTGTGTATAAATAACAAATAACCTAATTTGAAACTTTTTACAACAAAATGAATAATTGAAAACCAAAAAGAAATTAAAAGTTATTCAAGTCATTGGACTTGAATGACTTTTAATTGTAATTCCTAATAATTTACCTGCATAGATCTGATGTAACGATTTACATCAGATCTATACAGGTAAATAAAATTGAAGTGTCTGTTTGTAATATCATAATAAAAATGTGAAAAAATCATAGGGGCCAATTCGGACCAGGAGATTCCAAAAATGATTTTTTTTAGAATTTTTGTTTGTCTGTCTGGATGTTCCGGCTAATTTCTGAAACGGCTGGACTGATTTTGACAGGACTATTATTGACAGATAGGTAATGTTATAAGGAGTGACTTAGGCTACTCTTTATTTTTTTATTTAGGATTCTGCGACAGAAAATTCCACGCGGACGAAGTCGCGGGCACAGCTAATCTTGAATAAACATAACAATATTCCGTAATGTTTTTTTAATGAGGTCAATAGTAGCAGGTAGCGAGATATTACCTCCCAAAGTCGTAAAATTGCTACCCACCCTCCAACTCTAAACTGCGAATGTACTTAAATACTGAAAAAAAACAAGATGTTATACGGTTTTAAAAATACTTTCAACAAAAACTGCTGTGATTAATTACCCCACGATTGTTATACATTGACAAAAAATCAAACCACAGTTACTTTATGGCGCCCTTCTTTATCTTTAAATTATGTCGCGGTTTTAATTCGTCACTGTGAAGCGCTATATAGACTTTTATATATATAGTACTAGCTTCTGCCCGCGACTTCGTCCACGTGGAATAGTAAAAAAAAAGTAAATTAAAAAATCCCCCGATCTTGAACCATTCTTCATTGGCGCTCCGCTCCTACTGTTCTTAGCATGACGATATGTAGCCTATAGCCTTCCTCGATAAATGGGCTATCTAACACTGAAAGAATTTTTCAAATCAGACCAGTAGTTCCTGAGATTAGCGCGTTCAAGCAAACAAACAAACTTTTCAGCTTTATATATTAATATAAGATTATCTATGATATAGACTACATCGTTTTGTATTTGAAATATATCTAGACTTCGTAGTTTTTGAGAAAAAGAACGATATCACCAGGGTTCCATTTTTGCTAAAATGGCTACCGACCCCGAGAACGCGTATTTAATATGAGTTTCGTTCATTATTTTTAGATGCTATGTCAAGAGTCCAAATCTAAAACCTAGCAAGTGTCATTTAATTTAAAAAATCAATATCAGTTGCTATGTTTTAAAGTTCCACGGATGAGTTCGAACCTCATTCAATTTTAGATTTTAATGACCAGGTAAATTAGCTTCGAGACGTTTTTGCGTTTGTAGTAGTGTACGGTCAGCACACAAATAAATAAACTAATACTTTTTATATGTTTTATAGGCATAACTTAATATGAAACTAATAATATTAAACGATATTAAAATAATAAATTATAATATTAAACATAATTTTTAATACTGAATTGTTGGTCCCTGTTCTGGAAATGACATTTCCTTTCTGATAGCACCTTTTCGATGGAAGTCAATGATATTCCGGTTGATTTAGCAACTAAGGAGTTGTAATATTGCTCGGATTGCTATTGCACTCATTTAAAAATATATGTACCAATTATATAATGCTCTCCGCTCCCTCGTCGTCAAGAAGTCTTCTGGCCCCGATGGCATTCCTGCATTGTGCTGCGGACGTGTTCAGCTGAGCTGTCCCCAGTCCTTGCCCGACTTTTCACTCTCTCTTACCACAAGGGTTGTGTCCCCGCTTCCTGAGAGATTGCCCATGTGCACCTTATCCCCAAAAAAGGGGACCGAACAGACCCGTCGAATTATAGGCCTATAGCAATAACTTCTTTGCTCTCAAAGGTGAAGGAGCGTATTATCAACGCTCAGCTTCTGGGTTACCTTGAAGATTCCTAGCTGCTAAACGATCGGAAATATGGCTTCCGCCACGTTCGCTCAGCTGGGGATTTCCTGGTTTACCTAACCCACCGTTGGGCTGAAACCATTGAGAGCAAAGGGGAAGCACTGGCAGTTAGCCTAAATATTGCTAAGGCCTTCGACCGGGTCCGGCACAGGGCTCTGCTATCGAAGCTGCCATCATATGGAATACACGAGGGCTTTGCACCTGGCTATCCAGCTTTCTTGATTACGTCAGCATTTTTTTTCTTTTTCTGACTGAGGACTGTTAATTGAACTTTATATATTAACATTAAAAGTATAAGACAAATGAACTTGTTAATCGCTAATTATAATAATTGAATTACCATGTCAATAATTTGTTTGAATACATATTATGTGTGTGAAATTTATCCATCTTAAGTTTGTTTCTAGGCTTGATAACTGCTGCTCATGAAGCAATAAAGAAACCAAAACAGATTAAAAAATGTATGTATTAGTGCTTACGAAAGCAAGGGAGGGTTTTTTTTCTCAATTTAAGCTCTTTCATGGTTTAAGAAAGAGGGAACTATGGATCTAGAATATTTTTATTATTCTTTCTAATTGGGGCAGTTAATATTTCGAAAAAAAATGCTTACGTAATACTTGTACGGCCCCAAACTAGAAGTGCTGTTGCCACACTACAGGTACCCACTAACACCCCTCGGTTTCCGTTCTTCGCCCTTAACGATCTACCTAAATGGAGTTCGCTGTCTCTCTCACGCATTACCACATTTTAGTAGATATAAATTCATAAAAAAATTACGAATGTTTTACAATAAAATTAACCTTGTCTCAGACAAGAGTTTATACATAAAAAATGTTTTATTCACAAGAATTAAGTATTTTTTATAATAGAAATGTGTTAACGCCGACTTATTTGGTCACCACCTCTATGTTTTCTTTTTCTTTCGCCGCATCTGCCACTATGTAATGTGACATGTCTTCGTTCGACCGGTGACCGCGCCACTGCTTCCGCAGAAATCTCACCACATTTTGTGTGTTGTGCCACATTCTACACTCGCTTATATTAATATGCGTGCTGGAAGTTACCCACTGTGCCGTACCCAGCTGGTCCACTCGTCGAAGGAACCGCAAGACGTGAAGAAAGGATCGCGAGGAAGACGTGCCTGCCACTGCGAAGCCCGCATCGTTCGTAGCATATCTGGTGCGGCAACCTATCCTGTAAGTGATAAGTGATTTCCTTCTCTCTTATTCCCGCTCCTGCCCGCGCCAACATATATAAAATGTCATTTGACGGCCTCTGTGGTTGAGCGGGCTAAGCCTTTGCCGACTTACCTCATTGCAACGCAGAGGCCCCGGGTTCGATTCCTGGTATGGCAAATTTCGGAAACGAATTTTCTCCATTATTTACTATGTTCTGGGTGTTTGGGATCGGCCTCAGGGTGGGCCGTTGTATATTACCCATAACACAAGCGTAACTTACTTAATTTGGGGATATACCGTGTGTGTGTGTTTGTCTCCGATTTATTATTATTATTATAAAATCATAACGATTTTTTGTGAAACATTCATAATATTTTTGGTAAGTTTTGTGTAATACGGCTTTGTCGTAACTAAATTATGTGAATTTATATTTTCAAAAATTTGGAACTACATGAGCGAGATAGTGGCCCTTAATGCCAGAGTCACGGGGTATATGGCCTAGCCCCTCCACTGGCCCTGGCAGCTGATGGCTCAACGGCCTCATCCACTGCCGGGAAAACTTCTTATTATCCCCCGCCGTCTTCAGACTCTCAAACGCACTCCGACGTGAGCTAACATCTCTGAGCACAAAAAACCATATTCATCAAACTTGCGTGGTTACCTACATACAAACAAATTACAACAGCAAAACGGAACCCGTACAAGAAAATATATATTATTTAAATAAAACAAAAATAGATCTGCCTAGTATTTTACAGATTCATTTATTTTCAATACAGTTATGTTATATAACACCTTCAACAACAGTATTTTTTTTTTAACATTTTACTCTACTTACAATTTACAGAACAATAATTATTTATATGTGTTATATAAAATCTATATATAAAAAGCCCGACAGTTAAACATTACGTATACATAAAGGTTTTGAAAAAGAATTGTACGTTTTATTATGCAAATGTAATGGGACATTATGCATATTGTTTAAATAATTATTTTTGAGATAAGTTTTGACGTTCAAAATATACTTACAAACAAGTTTGCATTTAGTATTTACTTGTTTATATAAAGTCGTATTTACATTGGGACTCATGATTACATGTATTTGTTTACAAGAACAATTAGTTACAGCCCACAAATACTGTTACAGGTTAATATATGTATTTCTAATTATTTATGAAGTTATACATTTATTCAATGAGGTTTTCAAAAGGCTTTCACTCTTACATTCTTCAGTTTTATATACTGTCACCTGTAGAACGGAGAGTGTTCCGAGGAACTGTTTGATCTGGTGGCAACGCCTCATTTTTACAACCGCACCGCTCGCCATCGACGGGATATTCACCCCCGTTTCCTGGAACTCCCACGCTCAACTCCGCAACGGTTCTATAGAACGTTTGTGCCGAGTACAACAATGATCTGGAGAGAACTTTCCGTCGAGGTTTTCCCTCTGCGCTACGAGATGGGGTCGTTTAAGAAGGGCGTTATAAAATTTCATAGAGTCCAGCAACGCCCCTGGTGTTGCAAACGTCCATAGGCTACGGTAACTACTTTCTATCAAGTGGGCAGTCCTCCTGTTTGCTTGCTTCAGGCAATAAAAAATGTACTAAAGGGACATTATCTAAAGTGCAGTGTTGTGACCACAAAGTATCATCGCACAATAGTCGATAGCTTACCAGGGTTTTTTATTGCGAAGCTGGAAAACGGCAGACGGCGCAGCTCATGGAACGTGGTTACCGTCGCCTATAGTCATTTGGAATACTAGGGGCGAAGCCAACGCGTTGCTCGCCTTTGGATTAAGATGTTCGGAGAGGAGAATGGGATAAAGAGATCAGACAGGAGGAATGGGATAGAAGAAAGGGTTATATTATTATATTATAATGGATATAGTCCTTTTATAAAAAAAAGAATGATCTACGGATCTATAGCATGGAAAATGACAAAAATGGATTGAGAGAGGCTAGAGGCATTTGAAATGTGGTGTTGGAGGCGTATGGAAGGAGAAGAAAACCAATGAAGAAGTATTGACCATAATAAAAAAAAGGCGTGCAATTCTAAAAACCATAGAGGAAAGAACCTCAAGAATGTTTGGACATTTATTATGACACGACGCCCTTCTCTGTAAGGTAGTTGAAAGCAAAGTGGAAAGCAGAAGACGGAAGGGAAGTCCTAAGAGGGCGTTTATCGACCAAATAAAGGAAAGGATAAGTGTCGTGTCGTATAAAGAAGTGAAACAGCTTGCTGAGAATAAAGAGAACTGGAGGAGGCCCCATCGACAAGAATTAAACTCTTAAATATTATGATTTGATGATCATTATAAAGTCCTTGTCGAGAAAAGACTATTGGATACTTTGTTTGACATTTTATTAATTTAATTCTTTATTTTAATCATTTTATAATAATTACAATTATTATATCTGATTTTTGAGAGGTTTTAAAGAAATAATAATATGCTTTAAAATTAGTAGTTGTTTATAATATCGAAGATGATTATTAGGAATTACAATCACCCAGTAAAGAAATGTAACTCGGCAACTTCCTAAATTCTCCATGACTAAATGGCGCTACAAAGTATCCTTCTCTAGCTTAATTAATTGTAACATTTATTAATTAAAACTTTTATTAAATAAAAAAATATTAATTAAAACATTTATTAAACAAAACCATTTATTAATTGAATTGTATATTAATTCATAAAATATTTTGCAGAACAAATCAATTAAAAATTAAAGTACTAATATTTTTTGCAATTTTCGTATGATTTAGTTTAAAAGTATGTTTTAAATAATGTACAAAAATAACTTGTAGCATCATCTAGTCATGTAAAATTTAGGATATTTTGAAGGTACGTTCTTGATTGGGCAATTGTTATTCTTAGTGTTTCTTCTTTTATATTTATATTAGTAAAAAATGTATATTCATTAATACATTGGTTTATGAATATGAAATGGTTCTTGCGTATTTTCGGTATCAATTATATTACAAACAGTGAGACGGTTTTGTTTATTTAGATACATTAATGTAAGAAATTAATTTTACATTATTTTGGACCAAAAAAAAAATGTTAGCCTTATAAATATTAATAAACTCCTTACTTTTATAATAGTCTAAGCTATATAGCTAGTCAATTGCAACCCAGCCTTACAATTGACGTTTTAAACAATCATACATTCACTTACATGAGAGTATTTAACGAATAAATAAATGCATATTTCAGAATCTAAAATTTGAAAACAACAACGTCAGTCAAATGTTTTATCTTCTATTAATTTATCTAATTCACTTGTCCTCGGACGCTTCTCTCTGAAAAAGAGAATTAAGAATTAAAACGACGGAACAACATACGTGTTATTGGGAAGGCTGTATACTGCTGCCCCCGAGGAGGGTGCGTCGTCTTCCACATGCGCTTATCTCTCCTCCCGTGGGGCGAGTCGTTTAGCCGTCCCACGCTGGATAGAAAGGGACAACGCTAGGGGCTATGCTTCCCTCCAGCAGTGGATGTGGCGCTTAGGCCTCCGTCTGCCAGAGCTCGCGGAGTTAGTCGAGCTTCGACTTCTTCACACTTTCCCATAGCCCTGGCATAAGGCGGAGGAGGAAACACTGTTTTCGTTGGTATCACCGACTTGGGTGGTATTCGTTTTCAGGGGTGCTAGTGCCACCCCAAAATGGTGAGTCCCATACGCCTCCGCCTTGTTGCCCCCGCTTTGGTAGTCCTCAATCGGATTTCCGTTCGTTAAAAAAAAGGTTAGTCTAGAGAATTGTTTCTCAACCTGGGGTGGCGACCCTTATCGCGTTTGTTATTAAAGGGGGTCAAAAAGTAAGTCCTATGTAAAAAAATGCGATTATAGGACTATTAATTAAAATATTATATTATTACAATTTCGTAGTGAAGGGGTCGCAAAGCTTTTTACTGAACTTTTTGATTTTTCGTGGGTCGCGACATAAAAATTGTTGAGAAACAATGGTCTAGAGTATGTCACCATATGTCGCCTTGAGTTCTAGTCCCCGCCTGAAGACTGGTAGCACAATGTTAACACCTTTGTGTGTTGCAAATGTGCATGGGAGTCGGTAACCACTTTCAATCTAGTGGACCGTCAGCTGGTTTCTTATATACTCTAGCAATAAAATGGCACAATTGACCAAAGTCCAGGTTTCAAATAAAATGACGATAGATAAGGAGACGCTGCACGATGACTTGTTGATGGAATTATAGATGATCAATAAACTCACCATAATTTGCCAGATCTTCATTTTAGAAAGAACATCATCGTTTAGCATGGGCTTGGCATCAGGGTTCCTGCTGGATGGCAGTTCTACTGGACCTTCTTCAATGTTACTGGAAATCATGAAAAATCATTTAGTTAACATTTGCATGGTAGGTATATAGGGTGAATTTATCAAGTGGGCCTTCAGGGCCTTATTGTAAACTTTACGAAAGGACGAGGCACACTTCGATACAGCGTAGCAAAAACTCCCTCTACACGTATTATTGCATGAGTTCAGCAGACAGGCAGACGGCCCACTTGATGGAAAGTGCTTACCATCATCTATGGACATTTGCAACACCAAAGGTGCTACACATGCGCTGCTGCTCTCTTAAGGGAGACTGGAACCTGGTCACTAATGCCGGAACACAACTCAAGGTTGTTATGGCGGCATACTCTAGACCAGGGATGGTAGCCATCCAGTCGGGCAAATGCCCTACCACCTAGCTGTGAGTTGTTTAGTCGCCTCTTACGACAGGCCGCCCGGCCGCAGAAAATTGTATTCTTTCTCCGTTCCTGCACGGATAAAACGTACAGATAAGACGCAGCAGAGCATTGCTACTGACAAGCGAGCTGCACCGAGCCTTACCTATAACCGAATGAACTTCTTGATGATATCCAAGGAGGCTTTTCGTAGAGATTTATATATATTTTGTAATAATAATGTTTTATTCCTTATAACACCAAAGAGCAAGGAAGCTAGACGGAAGTTTTTGACGGTGTCTCATTTGTAAAATGGAGTGACGTTACCTCTCACTGGAACTTTTTAACAAAAGCGTACACAAGCATTCTGTACTCTTTGAATAAGAAGCTTAGTCCTAGCAAGAGGTCGAAGACTAAAAATCACATAAATTATAAAAATTACAATTAGTAAAAAATGTATTATGCAATTGATTATTTTGTGGTGTCTTGTAGTAAGGTTATCATACTGTGGGATCGCGGAGATAATTCAGTTTCAACAGTAACAGGGGGTAAAATAACATGTGCAAGTATAGAGTTTTAACTCTAAAATTAAATTATTAAAATATTTATATTTTATGAAAATTGATCGATACACAATCCCCTTTATTTTCTTAAACTAGGATATGCCCGCGACTTCGTCCACGCTTGACTTCTAATTCCCTCGAGATTCCCCGGATAAAAATTATCACACATTTAATTATATAAAATTTTTGCTATCGATCAGTGTATAAATCGCATTGGAAATGGATTTTTTTCTAATGGGGCATTTTAAATCAATTCCGGAAATATTCCTGGTACAAAAAGTAGGGCAGATTTTAACTATAAGAATTTTCTGTCGATCAGCGAAGACAGCACCGAAAACGGCCCAGTAGTTTTTACGTGAATCCCGAACAAACAGACAAACCAACATTTAGACAAGAAATCTAAAAAAAAATGCATCGTGTTCTCCATCGTTTATGTAGTCTATTCCAGTTATTTTTTAAATAGTTAGTGTACAGACACAGCATTTTTAGAATTTTAAAATATTATAATAAATAATTACAATAAAAATAAAATGACCTAAATAAAACTTAATTCTATCTATAATTCCTTACGATTATATATAGAGTACTGAGCCTAGGTCACCATGATAGACGAGTAACGTATTTACCCGGAATCCGATGATAATGAGTAGTGTTTTAAGAGCTCTCTTAGTTACTTTTAGATGTGTAAAAATAAACTGTTTAGTATAGTAAACGAAAAAAATAAAAAGTTCTCTACTTTCATAAAATATCTACGTACATTGATATAGGTACCATGGAAGAAGAATGAAGCAGTATTACGAATATGGAATTTAAATAAAAAAATGTATTTTCTTAATTAGGTTCTGATGGCTTTCCTGAAAGGAAAAACGCCCTCTAAAGTATTTTTTCACGTCCAAGAAGCAAAGAGAAACTTACTTCAATTTGTCAGTTGCTGGTGCGTTGTCTGCTACGTCGACTTGATAGATGGCGCTGATGTCATTGTTGTCTTCAGCTAAGTGCTTCCCTTGATTCTGAAAATTAATAGAATTGAAAATGTAGATGGCGTTGTGATAATTTTCAGTTTAATACATTTTAATAGTATGTCTATTCTTCTCTATTATGGCTTCTTTCTTTTTATTACAAAATTCTCTCAATCTATTATACATCAACGGTGTGGCCAGTATTACAACGGAATTTTAGTCTAATATGTTCTACTAATTTTTAGGTTAATGTAGTCATTTTGACAAGAATATATATAAAATCGTCATTTCCATCTGTCCATACATCCGCATCCTTATGTTTGTTTATATGTGTCGCAGCCATCTCAAAAACTACTGCGTCTAAAATTTTGGTTCAAGAGTGTAGCCACATACAAACAGCTGGTATAGAATGATTTATTGAATTAAAGTAAATTTAATAAATTAAAATAGAGAGGAAGAGTGGCTACCATACGAGTAATAAAAAATAGATGACGATAAAGAGTAAAAAGAACGTATTAGATAGAAGAAATGAAGTTACTTTTGCAGAGGGTGGTTGCCAGAGAAAAATAGTGCTTAAAAAATATATAATAGGAATAACGTAAGACAGGTCTTCAAAAATTATAACGAATCTGGAGTCGTCATTGATAATTGAGGAGATATTTGCGTCTAAATTTGATAATAGGGTATCTCCACCGAGTTTTGAAGTATGAGATGGAAAATACTAAAAACCATAAAATATGAGCGACCTTAAAATAATTATATTTCCAAATGGAAGTTTTGAATAATATTTATTCAGTGGTTTTTTTTAAATTTAATTTTTATTAAAAATATTCTTTCAAAGTTCCGGAGTCAAATGACAATAGCTGTTGATGTTTGTCATCTGTACAAATCCTTCAGTGTTCATAAACTCACATGAGCCTTATCGATTTTTAAACCACCTGATCATCCATCGATATATATACAGTAATAAATAAAAATAGATATGTGTTGTTCGAAAAACGAAACCTATTTTAGGTGTCTTATATTAATTTAAATTACGTTTATGCATAATACATATTTAGTATGTTGTTCCTAATGTTTATTTCCGATATAAAAAAACCACATAAACTGGTTTAACTTGTTTTCATTATTCGATTTTGAAAATATATTAACAGTCAAATCGTGTTAGATATCTATGTAACTTTTTAAACAGTATTAGAAATAATTTTCAGTATAAATGTCTTTAGACAACACATTATAATCTGTAATCTTACTTCACTGTTAGCAGCCATCCGGCGCAGGATCCTGGTGAGATACCAATCAGGGGCTGAGGCTGGTGCTTTGCCGGACCGTTTTCCATGGGCTGAAGTATAAAACGATTGACACATTATTATATGGTTTTGTTTAAAAATGATATAATTATATAATAGGTTTAGGATAAATAAATAAGCTATATAATAAAATATTGCTTATTTTTTGAGTCCTATCACTTAAGGACTTACTTAAGCTGGACGTTTATTTACTCTCATACAGTCAGTCCTATTTAATAAAACTACGTTATAACGGTTTTAAGTGCAGTATTTTATTTGACTTTTATGCCGACGTTTCGGCTACTTTTCAGTAGTCCTGATCATCATTAGCCCTATTTTTGAGAAAATATATAGAATTACTGTGCTGCCATCTGTTATAGATGGTAAACATTACACTTAAGTCATTGGTAAGTAACCTAGCAGGCCACGCACTAAGCAAACTGCCTGCGGCACACAGGCTTGGACAGCCTTTCCAGGTGTATGATAGCTAATTGAACCCCACGCACTAGATCACCAGGAATTTCTCACTGAGAGATCTATTGGGATTCTAAAATACACATGCAACCACTAGAGCTAAAATATGGCTGCTAAGATTGGATGCTCAATATTCTATCTGCAAAATGCATTTTAGGTAAGAAATCCTTACTCTGTTATGGCATCAATTAAAAATAAATTAATTAAACAATGTGTCGTTGACCTCGCTACGTGTGACTTTGCAACATGCCAAATATTAGATTTAAAAGGATTTTCTAATTAACCGCGTGTTGCCGTCATATTAAAATTGTAGTCATTAAGGTGGGCTATGATATGACAAGATTAAAACTCTGGCAGGTGACAGCTTAATTGTTTCAGAGGAATTAATTTAATATATGACGCGAGGGAGGTGTCATTATTATGGTTGTATAGTTATTTTAACACATGTACATCAGCAAATTGTTACAATTACCACGTGCTAATAACGGTGAAGGAAAACCTCGTGATGTAACCTGCACATCGAGATAACCAATGTGTCAAACCTGCCAAGCCGCCTTGAACAAGCGTGGCGGGTATACTGTCCGTTCCCCTATAGTGGGATGCCCGAGCCCAGCAGTGGGAAATTTATGGACTGTTATTATATAATGTAATATATATATCAGAAAATAAACATATATATCCTTAAGCTAAGCATGTTAAGCTCGTGTTCTGGATCGTATAAGGTCGACGGTAATTACTTTTCATCATATGCGCAGTCTACCTGGGGTCCAATTTTGCTATTACTATCACGTCTAAATCACCGGGCACTATCGTTTCAATCGTAAGTTTGCCTGATTTCGGTATTCTGTTAATTCCAATAGTTTGCCCGTGCCACGGTAATCTATTTTAATAAATATTTAGTGTAACCGAAACCTCGAGATTTTTTTTTAAAGTTTTGGTATGTTTTCAATAAGTATTCATTTCGGTTAACGCTATCTCTGCTAACTTTAATACCTATCGATATTGAGAAGATATTGTGGATTTAGTAGAATATGAATTTTTGGTACTATCGCAGAGAAGTCTTACTACAAAAAATCAGTCTCAAATACATCATTATCTTTTTTAAGGTATAGTTAATCGGTAGACCAACACACATATTGTATGTTGCCAAACTAAGCAAGTTACCCTGGTTTAAAATGTATCTGATATATATACTAGAATTTACTTGGAAGCGGTAGGATTTTAAATTTAAGTTAATATATTTAGTTATTGTAAACACACGTGATGTGAATGACAAAACACACTAGAAATATTCGTTTACGAAATTCGCCATGCCAGGAACCGAACTCCGAATATCTGCGTTTCCGTAAGGTAGACCGGTCCTACTTAATGACAGAGACAGTCATAATCGCTTAGATAACGGTTATTCGCTGTCACAAAGTCATATCAGAAAATATGAGTATGTATAATATTGTCTGTGTGTAAACGATATATTATAAACCGTGGGATTAAAAGATCACTAATAATTCACCGCGATAGGATAATACTAAACCTGGCCCGGTGAGACTTTTGCAATCTGTTAGGACTACATGTTCATGGCAATAGTTTTTTACAAATTTTCCAAAAATGCGATAGAGGATGAGACAGGAGGAATGAGGATAGAGGGCGTAAGATAGGGGAATGAGGTAGAGAAGGTGAGATAGGGTCAGGGGAAGTGGGCCATCGGAATACTCACTCATTGTACGACATACGACTAGCTCAAAACTAACCGTTTCACTCCGATTTATCTGTGAGAGCGTGGTGTCACACCGTTCGAGTTGGCCCTAAGAGCTCTAATCGAGTTAGAGAATGATTCCAGCATGACCACGTACGTAAGTTTTTTTAAATCTGATGCATAGTCAGCCAAGTATATGCCTTACCAGTTTCAATAACAATTCGTAGTTAACGAAATTTTCACTAAGGCCGATATTGGAATTTTTGTTTGTTACATATGTTTTATAAGCGAATTCGACCTTGTGTATTTATTTCAAAGTAGAATCTTGAGCTAACGATACACTTGTAGAACGTACTGCGCGGAAAGTTCGGCCACTGAAGGAATTCGGGTCTAATCCGAATTCGCGTATGACACATCAGCGTAATTTCCGCTGATGTGTCATAGGTAACTTAAAAACACTGCGAGTGTATTTAGCCGACCTTTCCGCGCGGTATTCCTCAGGTGTGTCGTTACACTTACAGATTAGTCATGAGTATACCACCACCTCTAAAGCAAAGCTGTTATTAGACGGGTCATTTCTGTCTTTTAATTTGGATGAATCAAGCAAAGGGATTCACATAAACATGAATTGGAAATGATTCAATGTCTTCGAATACCATCATTTCCTTTCAGTTCTATAGCTTTTAATCAAATTGATTCCATTTGGTTGATTCATCTAATATCAGCATAAGCGTGTATTAATGAATGACACTTACCGCCCCAACACGAGTGACCGTAACTTAAGCAGGAACCTGAAAAAGAAATTCTGCTATTACCATCTCGTTAAAATCGCCGGACACTATCGTCTCAATCGGAGCTTTGCCTGATTTCAAATTCTGTTAATTCCACTGGCGTGCCCGTGACAAGCCATTCTATCTTTATCAATATTTAAAATATTGGTAGCTTTTTAATATTCTTTTAGTCTAACTCCATTTCTGCTAATGGTAATACTAATTTATTATTTTGACACTATTGCAATGGAAACTTACTTTGAATATCTTCGCAACGCCAAGATACTGAAATAGCAGAATTGAATTTTTCAAAAGGAAAAAGAACGGTCTGTACAACAGACTGTGGTTTAGGCCCAGTTCCTATATCTTACGACCCGTTCATTTGCTTTACCACCCTCCTGCCTCCGTACAAGTAATGATAAAATTCAACCGTTGGTAAGGCGGTCATTAATAATATTACTCTGCGTTTACACATGCATCATAATATCAAGGGGGCTATCTTCTGGTTAAAGTGATGTTTTATAAACTTTAAAGCAGAAGAGTTTAAGTTTCAACGTGGTTTCAAATTATCGATAGCAGCAGCTCCTGTGGTGGTAGCACCTTTCCATAGGCGACGGTAACCGCTTTCCATCACGTGGGCCGTCTGCCTCTCTACTGAATTCATGCAATACAAAAAAAAGAAAAGAAGGACCATGAATATGACTATTTGAATTAGAAAAATATGTGTAGACTTTAATAGGAATACAGTTTTCTTATGTTTTCACACGCTTGAATTATTATAAAGTAAAAATATTTTTCTTACCATGACACACATCGGTACAATGCAATTTCGTTCAGTTTTCTCGTATTCGTTCATATTACTTAATACTTAAAGCTACTTGTATTTTTTTTAAGTTAGATTAGTCCCTAGTATTTTTATATTAAAAATACGAAAACATACAGCAAAATTTTACCCTTGTGCTTTGTTTTACTGTCAATTATCTCAAAATTCAGTTAAAAACCACAGTAGAAATTTTTCATTGCTCAATTGTACAACCACTGAAAGCTATCTTAGCCCACTATTAGTAGGTCAAACAGCGTCTTATTGAATCGTCAAGTTATGGAGTATGATCCCATTAGGGGCCACTCCCTACTAATGCATCCCGAGTTTATGCGGTATTGTCTCTAATAAAAAGATAATACGAACCATTGGCTGGACAAAGAAGTTTTATTTGATATAAACTTGTTTTCAAATTGTATGTCTCTGAAGAACACGGTCCATTAAAATGGCCTGGACATTTAGAGGGCTTTGGTGGGGCCATGGGAATGTCAACACGTAGAGGCCGCTTAGGCCAATTTAATGTAAATCTGGCGTGACACAGACCGACGGTTATCCCTGTTTACACCATATAAAAATGCACCCAAGGACAAGCCCCGATCAGTGTTGGACTATTGTAGGAATTGAGAACAAAAGGCTATTGAGATGAACTGCTAGTGGTATTAGGAATCTGGAACTATGGCGTCTGCCCGTCGCAAAGTTCAGGGAACATGGAAAAAATGAGCAGACGGTGACGCGCTATTCCCTGCATGGTCCCAAAAAAAATGCCGTATAACATTGGCGAGGTACAACATGGGTATAAGTGGCTAAGGGGTATGGTGAGGTGGTTCACCGAAGCTACTTCCCACGTTATGCCATTTATCACTTCCACCCCTGGTCTTTGAATCTTAGCTAGACAAGCACGGAGGTGGGGCCTTGCGTTGGCCCCCGGAGCCGGGTACGAGGTGTTGAGGTATTTTCAAACTTATTATATTTTTTTAAATTTTATTTAGGGCAACGAACAATTACACCACTAAGGAAAATGACCATTAAGGTAATTTATAATACATGTTACTTGTGGCGGAACCAGTGATTTTACCAAATATAAAAAACCAGCCTGTCTGTCCGTCATTGCACCCATTATCTGGAGAATAAATATTTTATTTTTACAAAATTTGGCTTAACAATTGATACATGAATACACATATATTTTCCTGGGCTATACTAGTTACGATTATGTATACGCACTGGACAATACTGAGTCGATTCCAAACACTCAGACCAGAGTAAGCGTGTTTGTTACTAAATAAATGTAACGTATTCTTTAACATTTTTTAGTGTTTATGGAATATTTTTCAAAATGTTTACTATTATTCATACTTTATAAATACTGTATTAACTTCCATTTGTACTTAATAGAGTTGTATATATTTCTTGTTTGATAGCATATTGAAATGAAATTATTTATATTAGAAAAAATAAAACTTATAACTACTAATATGTATATTATCCTCATACAAAGTAAATAAAGTATATACCATGTCGTAAAACGAGATGGGTAAAGTAAATAAATAAATTCTATTCATTCTTAAGTAGTACAGATATATTTGGAACATCTAAGTAATTAGAATTGGAAGAAAATAATTTCATACAATATTTCTAAGAGCTTTGTTGTCCTGTATACTCTTATACATTACGAGCAATTTCACGCAGATCAATCTCACTACATCAATAAAACAATTGAGTTTCTAAATAAATGAAAATCACACAAACTGTCCAATATATTAATTAGTGAAATTAACATTGCATGCTGACTTTTTTAATTATACATCACACTACAGGTATACCGAGAGATATTACTTCATTAAGAGGAGGAGTTATGTTTTAAAGTTTTACTTCATCAGGGTGTTTTTCATCATATCTGTGACTATGGATTTGAGAGTGTTCCATTTCTCTAGTAGTACTATGGTACATAGCTCCTAGATTTATCTGCGCTGTCCTTCTTCGCTATTCCCGTTTCTTGCATTTTAAAACAGTATCTGTCTGTTTCCGTTTTCTTTACTCTGAAAAGGTAGTCTTGGAAGCAGCCGTGGCCAGTTAGCACCTGCATCATGTACCGTCATTTACAGCCATTTTATCGTAAGCGAAATTTGGACCTAGGTATAGTATTTGTTCCAAAAGGTATTTTATACTATTACATTGTGTTCAGACTTTCAGTTTTTTTTACTCAATACGTTCTAATCTAACTAAAACTGAAAGTCTTAAAACAAAATAATAAATATAATACCTTTTGCAACCAAAAATACTTAGGTTTAAATGTCGCTTACGATAAAATGGTGGTAAAGCTTCGATGTGGTAATTTATTTCGCCGAACTCCCTCCAGTACCATTTTCTTATATCAAGTATCAATTTCTTAGGCCAGCTGTTATGGCATGTTGACTATTGGCCGGTTCCTATATCTCACTATTCATTCACTTGCCTTGTCATCGGTTGAATGTTGACGTTACTTGTATGGAGCTTATGTCAAATTTTAATCGACCTATATCATAAGTCGTGGTAACGTAATGGCTAGCGCCCGCGTCCCTAGCTCAAAGGGCGTGGGTTCGATCCTGGCCGGAACGCATGCACCACTTAGGCAGTTTTTTGAGCGGTGAAGAAAAATATTTTGATGCAACCTGCACATCGAGATAACCGATGTATCAAACCTGCCAAGACGCCTTGGCCAAGCATGGCGGGTATACTGTCCGTTCCCCCTATAATGGGAGGCCGGAGCCCAGCAGTGGGAAATTTAAGGGCTGTTATTATACATATCGTAAAAAACTCACTCAATTAGCATATAACAAAACCTTAACTGTATCAGAACTGATACTATTTTCATATTATTTCCATTTCCAATCAATAGCAATTAACGTATATAAAATTTAAAAAGCGGCAACCATAAACACGGCCTATTTAACAAGTGTTGAAACATAAATTTATCCTGGATGCATAAAGATTTCCCGGGCGGCCCATAATATGAGAAGTTCTACACATCACAAGCCAGTTGAACCGTTTTGTCAGCAATCGAATCAACCATCCACAACGTTCCCGACGTTGTGGATGGTTCCTATATGATTAATTTCTTTTGTGTAGTATTTTGTTTGCCTCTTACTGACGATTGTATTTTTTTTATCTGTAAGGGTCTTTCTTAGAATACAAGATTCTATTAAAATAGTTAACTTGCGAATCCGTTTTCTTTAACGCCATGGATTTTTCAATATGTTGAATGTATGCCGACATCTATATATTGTTACGAGCTACGGGACTCGAATTAAAAATGCCGTTGGAACTACTATAGAATTTATTAGAACTGTACAAACACGTATAAAACAAATACAAATAAAACTGGATGCAACCAGTTCACACTGCACGATTCAATACTATTCGAACGCGCAAAGTCCGTCGTCTATATCGCTAATCGAGAGTACTAGAGAACGTCTTACTCGTTTCGTAGTCGTCGCTTGACTGCCACCCGCCCCTCCATTCGGGCATCGTCTTATACTAACTACACAGTACAAATAAATAGGAGGCGCACACTGAGTTTCTAAGAAATATTAATTTGCACACCTGCGAACGTCCACAAAGTCGAAAACACTAACAATAGGGATTAGTTCGACGTTAATGATGGTTATAAAACAAGTAGAAAAACAATAGCATGTTACAAATTCAAAACACAAAGGATTGCCTAATCCGGGAGGACAATAAGATGCGCTTACAATAGGCTGTGCGGCTTATCTTTGACGGCATGTAACAATATTAATACGTGAAGCAAAAACTTTGTACCCCTTTTTACGAAAATTGTGTGGACGGAAGAGTATGAAATTTCGCACATTTATAGTTTATATAGAGAAGAAGCGACGAATGCTAATATTTTTTTAAAATTATGCATAAAAATACATTAAATCAATAAAAAAAACATTACACACACTACTATGTATTTGACACAAACACGCATAATATACTCTTTTGTTTATTGTTCAAGTCAATTTAACAGTGTAGCCTTGGCGAAATCTGTGATTATAGAAGCACAGTCTTTGAGATTAATTATTATGGTCCAATTTCGAGCACGGGAGACCGCTAGTAGGTTTAATTGTGTATATTGAATGTTTATTTTTTAAATGCATGAGTTCAGCAGAGAGACAGACAGCCCATCTGATGGAATGCGGTTACCATCGCCTATGGACATTTGTAACAGCAAAAGTGGTACCAATGTGCTGCCGCTCTCTAAAGTGAGACTGGAACCTGAACACTACTGCCGGAACATAACTTAAGATTGATATGGCGACATACTCAAGATCAGACTGATAAATCAACCAACCAACCAACCTATCAACCAGCATTTGCTGAGTTAGGGCCTTTTTAGAGTTAGTTAACTTTCGGCTTTTATTAAACTGCTTATGTAGACTTTTATAATTTTAAATTACTCTAAATAAACATTACTTTCTTTCTTTCTTTCTTTACCATCTGGCTGTGGGTTGTTTTGTCGCCTCTTAGAACAGTCCGCCCGGATGCAGGAATTTGTATTCTTATTCCGTTCCCACATGGATATTTTTTTATAATAAGTATTTATTTACTTAGAAAAACCTGGTAAATATATACATATATAAAAATTGTTTTTATTATATTTATCTTGTCACCAGTCGTATTATTATAAATTTTTAAAAATATTGTTAAAAACAAACTACCCGTCAAAACTAAGTAAGTACATTTTATGTGTTGCTGTTGTTTACTGTAGTAACAGTGATCATAAAATTACATACTCGAGATAATTTCATACTTTATAGCTGACATCGCAAAATAGTGACGCGGCGTAGACTCATGCAAAGTAAAGTTAATGTAATTTATTATGTATATACAGAAATAAATGTGTTAAAATTATGATGTTACATTACAAAATTACATACTCATTTGTTTGATACAAAAGTAATTTTAAATATTTTCAAGTATGTATCTAAAATTAAACTCTGATTTTAATAGATAGTATTAGACCGTTTTGAAACTAGTTTATACTTTAATATCTGGATCTGAATCTAAATTATAGAATTTATATCAGGTTTTTGTTAGAGGGTAGAGTGCCCAGAAGGTTGGCTGAATTGCCAGGCTGAATGACAATGCTAATTCGTTATGCGAAATATGAACCAATCCTCATGTTGAAACTACCCATGACCATATTCATGGGCAGTTTCAAAAAGTTTACAACTTATTTCTCTTTAGGAACTCTACTGATGGATCCTCGGACCTAATGTATAATCTACATAGGTATATAAAAATATTCAAAAACTGTTATTTAAAATGCATAAAATTATATAGATATTGTGAGATTTTTGAAAAATAAATTATCCTCGCTAGAAATCGAATCCGTTGATTTGAAACAAAAAGCAAACTTATTTTATTACACCAACCCGTAGTGATGAGTGATGTGTGATGTAACTGAAGTGATGATGACTTATGGAGATAAATTTCTTTGAAGGAATTTCTGGCGAAAAACTAAAGTTCTAAAAGCTGTCCCAAAATTCAATATCTAAATTTAAATAAGCAAAGTCGCAGGATTGTTTTATCTTTACTATAAGGAAACCAGCCTTGGCGATACTTTGTTCATATTTACTAAGAATTAACACAAAAACGTTGATTCGATGAAAATTGTACAATGAAAATGCAACGTGTTGTAAATTATGCAAATACAGATTAACAGTTGGTCGCGTGCTTAGAAAATGAGGATGAATAAAGGCACAAAACGAGCTTATGATTATGTACTTATTATAACAAGGTTATTGCCACGGCTTCGCTGGTGTAAATTTAGGGGATTATTATCCCGCGGGAAGAATTGCATTTTTGGCATAGATATAGCTAAAATTGATCTTATTTCTAAAATACCCGTGACTCTTTTGGAATTTTACGTGTATGCACTGTGCCTTTTAAGGTTTAAGATATTTTTTATCTTGAAAAATGTAAGATTTCCCGCTGCCTACGGAATACAGTTTTGTAAGATCAAGAGAGGAAAATTAAAGAGATCTTTTGGGTGAACCGTCATGTGCCCTCTTTCCAAACCGTATAACGGCACTAAATAAGTTGCCCATATTCCTAGCCGCGAGAAAATTGTAGAATGTTCACATGTAAGCAGGCTGCGGAAAAATCCTATGTAATTGGATAAACTTTACAATAAATTCTCGTTATATTAAAAAGCCTTGCTGTCATCTTTTTTTAAATGTCATAGTAAAAATAATTTTAATTAGATACTGTCTAAATTATATTTTACTTCTTAAATTATGACGTTACTAGCTGCGTACCGCGGTTTCACCCGCATGGTAATGGAAAATTGTGATATATATTTATAAATTATAGCCTATGTGTTATTCTGATGTGTAAGCTATATTATTGTAAAGTTTCATCAAAATACATTCAGTAGTTTTTGCGTGAAAGAGTAACAAACATACATCCACACATTCTTACAAACTTTAGTATAAGTTAATACACTCGTACGGAATCAGAGAGGCTGTAACGTTTTGTAGGATAAGAAAATAGATATTATAATATAGTTTTTAGACTAACGAATATAGAGCAAAGAACAAATTCAGGTCAGAGCAGAGAAAAGACAAATAACAGTAGAGCATCGCATAGATTTTATCAAGAAAATTACTGCTAAAACTAATCGTGCAAATTATTGTGCAGTCTATGTACTACTGTGTAAGGTGTCAGTCTGTTTATAAACAAGTTCCAACATTTATAGAAAAAATATTAAATTAAAAAAAATGAATGAATTCAATAAAACACACAATCAGATGACCAAAAGTCAGATAATAATGAAACTTCAAATAAAATTGTGATTAAACCGTTAAAGGTAATTTAAAATATGGTTAGTAATAAAATAGTATGGATAGTTATTTTTATATTTTGATTACAATTCGAATATTTTTTTCCTCTGTTTCAATTCAAGAAACTCTTTAATCGATATTTTAATTTCAACAATTTCAATGGCAAAATAAAAATATTGTTTATAATTAAGTGAATAATTGAATCGAATAATGTAATTTGCGCTTAAAATAGTTAAATTTACTCTAAAATATTGGTAATAATGAAAAAATCTTAGAAACTGCTGTCAAATTATAAGTTGGTCTTATACATTAGTTATAATTCGGGTACTTTTTGCTCTATTCCGATTCAATGTAATTAATTTCTATTTTAATTTATTTAATTAATATTAATTGATGAAAGAAAATAATATGACTGTAATTAGGTGAATACTCGATTCGAAGAATAATAAAAAGTAGGAACTCAAAACAAAGCGCATGCTTTTTCGTGTTTTTGGCGCATTCCCGACATACCTCCGCGTTGGCTGCGCCATCCGTTGACTTTCTCGATAATATTTGAGGCCTTGCTACCTCTACTATTAATTCTCTGCTCTGTGAATGAAATATAGGTTGATGGTGAAATACCTTTCTAATATAAATAAGAAAACTTAATTTTAATTAAACCTAAATGGTTAATATTAATTAGGTAGAAAGAGAGCGGGGGGGGGGGGACTTGAACACTTGAACTTGACTTGAACTTAGACAACACTTTATTGTACACCATTACTGAAAATACAGAAAAACCTAGAACCTAAAAATATTCTAAATGTGCACAATGGGCTGTTTTATCGCTAAGAAGCGATCTCTTTCAGACAACCCGTGACAGGAAAAAAGTGGCTACATTATATTGTACCTTTAAGTAGAATACGAACCCAGGTTGGTAACGGTATCTTGCTGAATCGCCACACTGATTCATTGTATGAAATAGGCGTAGATTAGGCGTTTTAAGAATTTTTTGTGGAGGTCCGTGGTAATTATAGGTAATAATAAGTCAGAGACAGTGTTAATGTTCGCTACGATGGCAGGCAAAGAAACTTAGTTCAGACAGCCTTGTCTAAACTATTGGTTTTCAGTATAGCTCGGCCAAATTTTAGGTCTTTAACTGAGACTTAACAACCCAGTTCGTATGACAACTCGAAACTACACAGTTCACATTTTCACAAAAATACATAGTTGTTACTAAACACTATTAATATCCTACAATAATAATTATTATTCATAATAATGTTACATATCAAAACAGACATGCATGGTATCAACTAAAAAAACTTCAGACAAAGACAATTGTGTTTTTTTACTATGCCATTGCAAGATTTTCGTAGTCAGTGTTAAGTATTCACGGACATCAACGTATTAGAATAACCTTCAACCAAAAGGTTCAGCCAAATTATTATTCCTTAAAAATAATTACTACAATTATTTTCATGTCAACTAGTTGAACAACTATGACTGGAATCTGTCTATACATAAAAGTTACATGAAAAAAACCTCTGTTTTGTACGCCGTGGGTGTCATTAGCTCGCATTGTCTGTTTGTCGGAAGCCCTTTTCTCTTTGACACGAACGAGAATGTGTCGAATGGTCTCGTACGGTGAAATTAGCTTTTAAAACCCCTTCTGTTGTTGGACTTTATGGATATAGAACTCAAAATGAACTAGCTTTCATACTTAGCTATTAGTAGTTATATCTCAATAATAAAATTTTCCTACCCCAATGATATGATATTACGTTATATACTACGTAATAATAACAGCATTTTTTCATTTATTACGAAGCTGGCAAAGGGCTCATCTCATGGAAAGTGGTTGCCGTCTCATATAGACGTTAGCAATGCCAAGGATAAAGCCAATGCATTGCCAGCCTTTAGCATGGGATAGGATATATAGAGATAGGAGATAGAGGGATCAGACCAGAGAGATGCGATAGAAGGGCTGGGATTTGGGATTAAAATTGGGGGATGTGATAGGGAAAATCTGATAGTGAAAGGGGAGTTACTTCCTCGAGGCTAACAGTTTCACGCTGATATGCTGTGAGAGCATAGTATCACACCAATCAAACCGACCTTAAGAGTTGAAATCATCCGACTCAAAGGACCATTAAATGTACAGTTTGTACACTTGCTCTTGCTTATAGTGGTGGATGCTGGCAGTAGTTGGTGGAGTGCTGGTGCTTTCTTGCAGTAGAGTGAAAAAAATACACCTTGTTGGTTTCAGGGATATATTCTCGTAGTAGTTGAGCTTGGATACTGATTTCTCCCCCCAGGGGGTGCCCCCCCCCCTCCCTCGACCGCAGTAGACACACGAGGAAACGTCCCCGGGGCCCCGAGCGGCCACTGTCACATTCCCTCCTTCTCTCCGTGACAGTGGTGTCCCACCTTCGTTCCGATCCCAAAAGTTCCTTTGCATTCCTCCTTCACAACCACCTATGCCTTTCCCTTTTCACACCTCTCCGTTCAGCAGAGAGGACCCTTCGTGATGTGGCAGCGACGGGTCCGGTGGCCAGGCATGAGCCAACCCCGGACCGGTGACAGAGTAGGCCTGGGCCGGTCCACTCCTCTGTAGCGATGCTGGGTAAGGTGGCGGTGGTTTTACTCGACTGCACCCGCACCACGGAAAAAATTTGTAGGACGTGCCTGGGTGGTCGTTTCGTTCCGCTCGCCCTTATGGCAAATCGACTCCCCCACCCACCTGAAGCTCGGTTGGCGTGCCTATGGCTGCATGCCGGGCGGGTTATCCCGGATGTTAGCTCCCTGAGGGAGGCATGTGGGGTATCCTGTTCACAGTCATCCCGCACGCCGCTCGCAATTGTAGTTAAGTATAAGTATGTACGCATTCAGATGATTTCCTTCTAGGAGACAAATAACTCCTCGGAGTTCAACTTAATAGTGACATGGAAGTACAAAATAAAGAAGCACTACCCCAGGTGAGTCAACCCTCTTCGAGAGAGGAGGGCGAATCCCACCCTGTGGCCGGAACCTATGGCCCTGGCAGAAGCCCCCCCATCGTATTTTGGGGGGTGGGTAATTTTACGCTCGACTTGGAGTCTGTCCAAAAGCAGTGTGCTCGAGATGAACGGAGAAGTCGTGTTTACCCGCAGCAGCAGCAGGACAAGTGGCAGAGCATCAGCCATGAGCTGCGCTGCGAGCGGGACTGTGGGTGGAGTAACTGAGGAAATGGACTCAAACGCCTCAGTGTTCTCCATCCGGTCCCACTTTATGGTTCTTGCAGAAGCGTTCAAACTTACTCTTACTCTCGGTGAATAACACCGATAGTATGTATTACAATTTTAACGCATTATAAAAACAAATAGAGATTTATTTATTTCTACTTTGTATGAGTAACTAGACACTGTTCTGTTAAATTTGAACCAATCGATACGTTAATTGTAATGTATAGACTATTAACGGGCACAAATGGGTACTTGAGGCAAAATACCACCAATTTCTCCTTCAGTTAAAAAAAATAATTTAATAAATTTTCATCGTCGTACATGTATTTACTGTGTATCAATTGATAAATATTAGTATGTTGCGACCTACGACGTTTATAATATTTATTTATAAACATAATAATCTATTATT
Source organism: Dendrolimus houi (assembly GCA_039645545.1). Taxonomy (NCBI): domain Eukaryota; kingdom Metazoa; phylum Arthropoda; class Insecta; order Lepidoptera; family Lasiocampidae; genus Dendrolimus; species Dendrolimus houi. The sequence continues at coordinate 19,916,777 of CM077125.1, read as the reverse complement.
ATTTATCTATGATCTTCTATATAAATAAAAATGATTCCTAGAAATGTATGTACGCGCATGCCTTGAGAACGACTACCGATTTTGATGAAATGTTTTGTGTGTGTATACATAGGTCCCCGGATGATTTAGATTCAAAATTTTAACCGGTAGGTAGCGCTGGGATTCGGTCCTAGATATTTATTTGTCAGGCCAGGGCACCGTCTGCCAGGACCTCAAGTAATTAAAATAACCTGTAGGGGATTCGAGTTTCTACAATGCATTAAAAATGAGAGGGCGTAATATGGACCTGCTGATTCCGAAAATACAATTTAAAGAATTCTGTCTCCCTGACTGAGCATCACGTGAAAATTACTGAACGGCTTAAAATGAAACTCGACACTCGTCAATTCGACTTTGTGTAGTTATCCTTTTAATTTCAAACTTTTTTTAATAAAATTGTCAGTTTATAAGATTTTTTATAAAGGAAATAAATCTAGAATACTTTAATTTTGGGAAAATTTTAATTCCGCTGAAGTAAAGATCTAGACCTCAGTAAAGCTGCTTGGAACCTCGTAATAGTGATATAGAACTATTACGATGATATAAAATAGATCAAGTAAGGACCATTGAATTAATAAAATAACTTTAAACAAATAGCTCCGTCATGTCGTGTTTGGACCTACCGCAACAAACTACTCTTGTCACGCAGTATTGTGATAATTACACCCAACATGCGGTTACAGTATAATGACATTAGTATGAAATGCTATTTCCATGATGACAAGAGCTTTTAATAAAAAAAATAGTAAAGCAACGTTTGTGCGAGAAGGCTTATTATACGATCAAATATTTTTTTGATGACTGCACCGTAATCATTCATATACACTACTTTGTTAAACCTTGTATTAGTATAAAACAAATTAAAAAAAAAGAAGAATAATTATTATGAAATAAAGATGTCTTGCTGGGGAGATTGTTGCGTGACTTCTTCTCCTTTAACAGTAACTAAAATTGCTTTGGAAGCCGTGATAGACTCATGACTTTCAATAAGTAATCTGTAAAATTCCATTATGAAATAAATACATTCATTTTTGATTTTTATTTTCACATGTAGCTCTCATGTGGTATATGTGAATCTATGTTCTTTAACATGTTTATTGCTAAACGAGTCTAAGTCGCCCCGAAGGTGTCAAAAAAAACATAGACTTCTCTCTGGTGCGAAGGGAGCAACTTCAATTTGGTTCAGTGTAGAAAGAAGATGAATATATTTCTAAGATTTGCTATTAAACCAGAATTCCGTGGTATTCCTACCTTATACGGGATTACCTTGTTCTTGTACCGCACAACACAAAACAAAATTCTATAAATTATTTTATATATAAGCCAGAAAAGGATGTTAGTTTCTAAAAGTAGTTTTAGTACAAGGTCTAAAACGCCTCGTACTGCGGAAATGGATAGTACAGATAAATCAGTCGCGCTGTGAACGTGCTAACATCTTTTCATTCGAGTTAGAGTAAGTTTGTAGTCTTCTTTAAGGTTCTCAAAGAAGCCTACAAACCTAAAGTTCACACTGTGATGACGCTATATTGTTATATGTATTTTACATGATCGTGTTTATTTCGAAGCCCGATACAATCTTTTATAATTTTTGAGACGTTCCTCCAGAACGGGAAGAACGTACTACTCGAAGACCTTTGTCTTCAAGGATTTCGGGATGATTAACGAGAAGACTTGACGAAGCTTATCTAACGCTGCCCAGCCCAACCAAATCCTGTTATTGGCTTATTATTTATGCATTTGCAATAAAGTTATTCATTCATTCATACATACAACGGGTAGTCCCTTCCGCCTACTAGTTTGACTGAACTGTGACATTACCTGTAAACGGTTCATGACCTTTATTTAACGAGTTAACTGTAACCGCTATATTTGTGATTATTCACCGTTCCATGTTTTGTTAATGAATTTAATAACGCAATTTAAAACTTCCTATTGACATAAGCTCTACTAGTTTCTATTTATTTATTTCTTAAACATGATTATTTACATATCAGAGAATGCATGATGATATAAAAGTAAAGGCGCATCAAGTTTGGCCAATGAGACATGGAACAATTACAATAATTATAAGTAGAATTAAATGTTCTAAAAAGAATGTCATAATAATAACCAAAAATAATATCTTGATTGTCTGACTTTAAGGCAGTTATTGTGGGCAAGGAAATGATTATTATAGTCAATGTTTGTAATACACAAGGAAGAAGATCTAGATTGCTATGTTTACGACAACCATTAAAAGTGACATTTAATACGGTTGATAAACATTTACCCAATTTACGGCTATAAAATATTTATTGGTTCATACGTGATTAAATCCATTTTATTTGGTGAAATTATATGACTGCTATAATAAAATTATCCGTCTCTATGGTCTAGCAGTCTAAGTCTTGCCCCGTCTAGTTCACTGTAACGCAAGGGACCCGGGTTCTAGTCCCGTTAGTAGAAATTTCGTAAAAGGAATTTCTATTATTTACTCTTGTTTTGTTCCTGAGATCAGACCAGAGTTGCCCATTTTATATAATACAAATGTAACATCGTAAAGTAACGTAACAAATTCTTAGTTTAGGAGTATATTAGAGGTGTTACCAATGACATGCCGTCTCTAAAAAACTTAATTTGAAGAGCTTCGTTGATATTATATAGATGCCTGTATTAAATAGAAGTTCCTTTCAGGCTATTCTTGAGCTGAAGGGTGTATTGTTTTAAATAATAAATTGTAAGCAATTAATTTTAATTGAAGGAGATTTCGAAAACAAATAATTCACAATGTGGTTATTATTTCTTCAATTGTTTATTACTACAAATAGACTTGTTTATTTTTGAATTTCTATATTATATCTGTAATAGATATTTTCACTAAATTATTTCGTGAAGATCCATCGACCCATACAAATGTATAATTGTATACGGAGATAGATAGTATCCTGGAGAATGTCAGAGGCTACCTTTTGTGTCAAAAAACAATTTCAAACGAGATGAGATAGCACATGAAAATTTATATGGGCAACCCATAATTACTCAAGTTAGCGTATGAAAGTTCATATTTATGCTTTTGGAAAGAAACGTCTATCGGAGTTAGGGCTAGCGCGCACGGGTTATTTGGGTCAGGGTGACATAAAATATTTTGCTATTGTCACGTCATGTCTCCAAAGTAGAATGCGCTCACGAAGGGTAACAGAGACACAGCTTTTTTGAAAGCGAAGCATCATTTATCGATATTGATTTCAAAGAGACGCTCGTTGCCTGTGAACTCATCAGACTCAGGGAGGAAAAAACGAAAAGAATACTGGGTACACCCACTTTGGAGTGATAAGCTACTAAGTGGAAAGTTCTACACCACGTTTTATAAACTTTGAGAGCATCCAAAGAAATTTTTACAATATTTCAGAATGATTGTTAGAAGTTTTGATGAATTAATTCGCACTTTAAGACCTGCATTAAAATACAAAAATCCGAACATGAAAAAACTGAAAATCCGAAAATTGTCTGATTGCGTAGATGTCAACGCCATTTTGTGTGCGCCAAAATCGATAGTCGAAATGCAAATGGCGGACGGACGACGCGGAGAGCGACAATTTTGTCACTAGTGCGCGAAAACCTAATGGCGCAGTGACAGTTCGGTCATGGATTTGTTCGCGTAAAGTGAGGTGAGGTGACAAAAGTAATTCGTGCGCTTAGCCCTTAATATACTTACCTACATATATGTGAACACGAAAGTGAGTCTGTTTAAATATATGTTTGTACTTTTGTCACAACATTAGTATTGAACCGATTGTCATGTAACTTGGTAGTACTGACAACGGGAATAAACTAAGGCAATTGTTTATCCCAAAAAATTTCATTTCATGGAGTTAGCTTCCGAATTCCATTACACGAAATGAACCAATTCTCATAAAATTTGGTTTAGTTAGTATATGATCTCGTTCAATTAAATATAGTATACTTTTTATGTCACGAAATGGGATAGTTTTCGAAGTATAGTACGAATCCAAAATGGCATATTATGACGTGTCGAAAGCTACTAAAATATCTCTATTCGATGTTCCTTTAAACATCTTACCCAGGATCGTGAAACAGTATCTAAGTCAAAGCCGCGACCTTAGTAGATGTGGGTCTGCCCGCATCAGTTTCTGTAGGCTAGCTCCTCTTGCGAAGCTATTTGCACCCAATCACGTGAGTGTATATATAAGTATTGTCCACATAGATCATAATAAAATAAACGGACCCAAACATCCTAATATCCCGAAGGAGACTTAAATTTAATAACTGAATGACAAGTGGACATAATCTCATCTTGTGGAACTTTGTCATATTACATAATAAAGTAACAAACAGAATATTAAGGAAAAACAGGATGTTTTGTACGTGTTTCGGATAATTTATGAACTGGATGGTTTTATTTAAGAGTTAGGATCTCGTAGCCAAGTGGTACACCAACAAAATTTGGTAGTTTTATATGGCTGACAGTATACAACGGTGTAGTAAAATTGCGAAGTCTATATAATATAATAAATCTGTATAATATGGTTTTTTTTTTTCAAGGGGAAACCGTTTGCGGTCGCCCTGCCACACGGAGACTACAGCGGAGCAGTGTGGGACTCACCGGCCAGATGGGCTAACGGAATACTTACTAAAAACCCCTTGGTGTTCTTCTGTCGCCATATGTCAGGGCTCCGGGACGTGCGCGAGCTTTTCGCTGCCACCCTGATTGGTGCAGGTCCACCCCTACGGGCAAGCCTCTACTGCTTCAATCCATGATCGAGAGAGGTGCTGGCGGAACACCGACCCGCCCACTACTCAGCGGCTTGCATGCAGGTAATGGGTAAAAGGTTGGCCCCCAACCAGGGCTTGAGCTACGGCCGAGAGCGATAAATCTAATCCAATGGATGCTACAAGGGCACGGTACTCCTCATTCCAAGCTGAGCATACTTGGAGAGTGTGCAGTGCCGTGTCTTTGAAGCTATCACTGCAATGGTGCCACCCTGACGATGGCTCACACCCTGTACGACACAGGTACCTCCCGAAGCAGCCGTATCCGGTGAGGATCTGTGTCAGGCGGAATGTCAGGGTGCCGTGTTTTCGGTTGACCCATGATTGCGCAACGGGCCTAACTGCCGCTATTGTGACATGGCCTGCGCTGGGTTGTGCGAGTCGTGTCATCCACTCCACCGCGAAATCCTGCCGGAACTCCGACTTCTTGGCCTTGATTTCGCGAGGCGCGGGTCGGAAATCCCAGGGGAGGGCTTCCTTGCGCCACTCGTATAGCCGCTTAAGGACTCTCGCTTCTAGGTCCTACGGTGGGGATCCGGCAAGAAGAGAAGCCGCCTCGAAGGAGATCGTGCGATAAGAGATAACGGGGTATCCGTTATTGCCCTGATAGCCAGCGCGCGCTGCGGTTTGCATATTTTCGGGACGGGGCGCCAGGCCCCTCCAGGCTGGGTTGGAGCCGTGATAAGGCTTCAGCTGCCCCCATGTGTCTGGGGGCCAGCTACTTGAAATGTGCAGAAAGCTGTGTGCCATTGGCTGTCAAGGACGAACCCAAGATAATTCATCGTTGTTCCGACGCCGATAGTGTTGCTTCCCATGCTTCCCACTGTTATGCTTAGACTGGGAGGAATATGGTATAACATAATCAATCTGTATAATATAATACATGAAATATTTATGAATACTATATGGAGTTCTATATTTCGTCGCTAAGCAGCGTCTTTAGGCGAGGATAACCGCTTTTCGCCAGGTGCACCGTCAGCTTGTCTACTGCACTTTTGCAACAATAGTAATTCTTCATTGTAAAGACCACGTTTCAGTCTTATAGAGATTTCCATATATGTCTTTATTATGTAGTATGTTGTACACATACTTTGTCAGCGGTCTAAACAAGTACCGAGCAATATTAGTACCTACTTATAGTTTCACTACCGGGTAAAAATTGAACTGGTATTACAACTTGATAATACTATAACACTTAATGTTAAGAGCAGATTATGCATAATGTCATCTGACATATTGATAAAACACCTATAATATAGCTGATAAAGACCTCATTAATGTAGTCATACATGACGATATAAAGATAACGTGTCTAAAAACTGACGCCCGTATTCTAAAATATATATACATTATATTATAAATGCGATAGTAACTTTGTCTATTACATAGACTATTAAGGCTATAGAAATATTGCCGGGAGTGACTTTTTTATGTGTTAGGTTCGCGTTTGACCGCTGTTTCACGTGATATTGAGGGATGGCGCGGTCTAGGATGGAGCACGCTTACCTTGTGACTTGAAGATTCCTAGAATGTATTTGTCAGGAAAAGCAGACTCCGGCAAATTAGTCCATTCAATGTGGACAAAGAGGTTTAATTTAAGTAGTAGATTTTTAAAGAAGTTTATACAAATACATTTTTTTATAAAAAAAGAAATATTCTGTAAAAATAATATAAACTATTGAGCTGTATCAGCAACGGGGCCTGGAATTGGGGTATTATTACTATTAAACTTATATTAAGCAGATATTTAATTTGACAATAATGTTTCACTCCACATTCACATGACAAAATCTATCCTAATTCCCACTAAAAATCACATTCAAATTCACTAATATCCTCATAAAGTACAACTTAATCGTCTCGTTCAATTCTTAAAAGACAAAAGCAGTTACGATACGTTCATAAAAATACTTTTGATGTCTTGCAATAAATACGAATTAACCTTAGTTTGCTCCGGGAGTAAAATTAAAGAAAACACGACATTACTGATATAATCTGTCACCTTTACGACCTACACGAGAATACATATGCAATTTACTGAAACGGTTGGCTCTGTGTACAGATTACTTTATTTATTACATAGTAGATTTATCTGCTAGGAAGTCTAGTTGAAAATTTGTGAAGCAGGAGATGGTTAAAGGGGTAGAAGAGTGTAACGAAGACGGATGAAAATCATTTGACCAAATGACTGTTAAATTGGAATATTTATTTAATATACCTAAGAGTAACGGACAGGTCTAAAAACGTATTTGATGGATTGTGTGAAAGATTATATATATTTTTTTTTTCCACAAATGATGTATCTTAGTAACACAACATTAAAATTACAATCGAATCTAGGAAATAAGACTAATGAGTAATTTAAATCTGACCTAAAATAACTAGATATAACTTAAATTAAGAATGTGTCCAATAACACGTTTCTTATTGTCTTTATTAAGGAGAAGACACTTTGTTCATGTATTCTTTGTTAATGCACATAGCACTACACTTTTTGAAATGTTATATGAACATTTGTTTTTGACGGAGAACGTATACCAATATTATATTTAATGAAAAAACATATCCCGTGGGCTCCAACGTAAAGGGAAACAATTTTGTCAACATGTTTGGAGAAGTGATAAAACTTACTTTTTTAAGCTGGGGCTTTATTTGGTGTTTTTTGAATTTTGAAGCACGTATTTATCTCAGGAGTTGATTTGTTCTTGAGCGATAGAAGCAGGAAATACTTGCCACGGAGATGAATATGCTGTGTTGGACGTGTAGAGTTATAGGAAAAGACGCCGTCAGAAACTGCTTGCTACATCCGCGGCAACATTCATTTCCGTTACATATGTAGCAAGCAGACAAACATTAAAAGTTGCTTGTACTGCTACAGACACGTCTTACAGAAACAGATCCCGGTAGAAGGAGTCTGCCCAACAAATGCTGAGTTGACGATATAAAAGATGATCTGCGTGCTAATGATCGAATAGTAAACTATGCAGAAGACCGCATAAAATGGAGATGAAAAAGCGAGGAAACGGACTCTGTGCTCCGAAGTGGGCGCTCTGAACATAATTGTAAAGTTGTGTACTGTGTACTGAACACATTGTAAAAAACATAATAATTAATGATTTAACCCTGGGACGATGATAATAATTTTACAACTATAACATCAGTATAATTTCATCTTTTCTATCCGCTTTTACATGTGTGTTTTCTCTCTGTGCTCGTACATTTATATCTTGGTTACATGGATCTTTTTTACCAACTTTACTATTATATCCGTTAATATAGACTTAATGCGTATTCTTTTTGTAAATTCAACGTATAATAAATCAAGAATATCATAAAGCACTAAGAGAACTATATTTTGCCAGACATCTTCTCTTACCTGTTACACATTCGACGAGGCATACGATAAGCAGCAGCGCGAAGATTTTGCTTGCTGTTGAAGTTGCGCTCGACCGGATGACTTTAGATTTGTCCATAGTTGTGGATTAACTGAAACAAAAAAATATTTATTTCAAATTTTCGTATACGGCACCTCGAGCTCTGGTTAACTTATTCAACCAAAGGAAGAGAAGGAAGAACAGGTGGAAAGTAGTGGGGGAATCAATTTCATTTTAAATGTTTCGTAACGAAATAGCAAAAGTGGAATTCTTATATTTAATAATGTCTGTATGTTTGTTTATCCGCTCCTCTGTCTGTCTGTTCGTATATCGCAACTATTGTACTCAAAAAGTAAAAATTAGGGATAACACAATACACATGTAGATAATTGAGATATGACAAAAATGTAGCCATAACTGTCTGGAGTATAGTTTGATCTCTTCTAAGTCGTTATCTCACTGCCGCGGATCCTGACTTTGATGACAGTGAATAAGTGCTGTCTTAGAATAAAAACAGTTTCGAGCATGCTGAAAAGCCTAATTTATAGAAATTTTCAGTTGGTCTGAAATCTGGTCAATCCACCTATTCGGAGATTTAGCACCACCTCTCTTGCCTTCAAATTTACCAGGAACCATAACTTTCTTCACATTGTCTGGGTTCTTTTGGGTTATGGGGGCAAATTACTCCGTTTGATGGGTCCAAACTATTAACAACGTGACAAACTGACATTTCATTTAAGTCAATAGTTGGTAATGTTAAGTTAATCTTAAAGCCGTAACAGACACGCCCCTCTAAACCTCTTAACTTGTTAACAATAAAGGTGACAATATAGAGACTTTATTGAAAATACTTACAGAAAACTGGTTTCAATAAGATACTCTAGCAATTTTTGAGGTGTGGAATATTTTACGTTATTAAGGGTACGGTGATGACATGAGAGAATAGGTAGTAGGCGTTTCAAGGTCGACCTTGAAACGCCTACTATCTATGGGAGAAAGGCTTCCAAAATTCGAATTTGGAAGCCTTTCTCCGTTTTATTTGGAGGTTAAGCCTATAATCTTAATATCTCCTTTAGAAGGATAAGCGAGGCTACATTGATAAGCCTCCACATGTGTCTTTTGTTGAATATAGTGCCTATTGACAAGCAAATTTAGCACCAAGTGACTATTTTGAAAGAATTTGAGATCCGAAATATACTGTTTTAGTAAAATCACAGAATTTAACACATAGGTGATTATATAAACCAATCTGATATTAAGACTGGAGTCACTAATAAGCAAAATTGGGTTACCAACTAGTTGATATCGCACACAAAGTGAATTGGATTATCCTATAACTCAAGACTGATCGTTAATCTAAATATTGAAAACCAATTATCATATTATATGTATGTATATTCGAAATAATCATATAAGGTACGTATGTATATATCGTTGGTATAAATAGGATATTATGTCAAAAAAAGCGAATTTTTCATCGGAGAAATATATAATTTTTAAATCAATATTTTGCTATTTCTTTTAGCTTATCTATGTATTTTATAAACTTACTATTTTGCCATAAAATTAAAGGTATGTGACCATTTTCAGTGGAGTTATTGAAAGTCTTACGGTAGGTTATATTTTTAGGTGACATATCCTAATTTTGAAATAATACCTACCTACCTAATAATAAATTTGAACAAATAGTTCAAATAAGCGATTTTGTATAGATTATTTACAACAGAATATATGTATGTATATGGTACCGGAAGAGTTTGAAGTCCAACATTCTATAGAGTGCTTAAAACTAGCCGAACTAACCGTTTCATACATTAGTATGAAACGATTCCTATTTTACACATTTCCTACGAATCTTAAAGCATCCTAAAACATGAGGAAATGACAAAGAGAAACACATCTCCATTTTGGCAGAAGAGGGGGAGTTGGGTTTATCCCAAAGCGCAATATATACTACATATACTTATAGAATATATTAATTAATTCACTCGTTCGATTCTGGCACTCGCCGGTCACTGTCACGGCACGGTTCATGGCTTTGGTGTAAATTGAACCCAGTCGGAACACAACGATCAACATTTATATTATAGAATATTAATTTCTTTAAAATCAGGTAATCATAACAAAAAACTTTCTGTATACCGCCCACAATATAAACAGATCCCATCCACTGTGCGCCGAGGTTATTTACATAGAAAACATCGAGACTAAATGAGTGAATGTTGAATTATTAAGAAGTAAATCTTGCAAATTAGTTACAATGGCCGAACACAATAAATATTGTTATCTGTACAAACTCAAAATTTGCATTGAATTTCTTAAGGCTTTTACCTTAAAGGGTATACGTGCGTTGAAGCTTAAATTCATAATTTTATCTAAAAAGGTTCTTTAATTTATTAGAAGAAAAATATTACGATTTTTTGAAAATCGTTTTTGAAATATTTATTCACTTGTATTGGGTTGGATTCTGGCAGAAAAAGTGTCACTTAAAACCTTAACACTATTCGGATTTAAAGGATCGAGTACAGAGGGTGGGCGTGATCTAAGTATAAATTCCGATTCTCTTTTTCTTACTATACCATTCCGCTTTAGAGAAAGGGTTCAAAAATCAGTGTAGTGTGATCAGTTTTTAGAGCGTGCATAATTTTAAAACAATAGTGTATAACACCTGTTTTAAAATTGAGCTTACTGATCCTATGGTATTAATAAGTCATTAGTTTCATTTCAATGTTATGAAATCATTAACTAAAAAAGGGGAATCCTTAAGTGTAAAATTTATACAAGTACGAGTATGCCATTTTGGGCAAATGAAATTTAACGCATTATTGAATGTTAACAAACAAATTGAGCTATATAGAAAAAGGACAGTGTGGTGGTTGTTGTGATCATGACAATTTATTTATTTTCATTTTAAAGTATTTTATTGTCTGGTTTTATTTATTTAATTTACTAACTAAACATTTCATAAGTAAAGTTAGTTTAACAAAATTGGGTCGTTTTGGTCTCACGCCAAAAGGGACGTTTGCATTATAAATCAGCGTTGTGTCGGATATAATTCCGGCACAGCAATATTCTCCGTGCTGGAACGGAGAAAGAATACTAATTCCTGCGGCCGGGCGGGCGGCCTTTCGTAAGAGGCGATAAAACAACTCACAGCCAGGCGGTAGGGTATTTGCCCGTCCAGATGGCTACCACCCCTGGTCTAGAGTATGCCGCCATAACAACCGTGAGTTGTATTGTTGTTGTATTAGTGGCTGGGTTCCAGTTTCCCTTTAGAGAGCGGCAGCACATCATCTTTAGTGTTGCTAATATTCATAGGCGACGGTAACCACTTTCCATCACAGTTGGGCCGTCAGCCTGTCTGCTGTAATCCAGCAATAAAAAAAAATGTTGAGTGCACATCTTGTTTGCGGAAAATGCGGCCTACAAATTCTCAAAATATGCTATATATAATAATATATAAGTAATGTAATTATGTACGTCGCTATTTCTTAAAATAAAGTCTTTTTCTTTCTGTTAAGCTTCATTACTAATTTTGACTGATTTGGCTTAATATATTTTTTTATTGATTAAATATAGAAATATCAAAAAATTATAGAGGAATGACCTGTAGTGATACCTAATCATGTAGTATTTTGGAACTTTCAATAAATTTTTCTATAATAGTATTGTTTTCCATGATATAAGTTTGTAGTGGTAGAGCCACGCTGTGATCAGTATCTTGATTAGGTACAGCTGTTTGGGCCATAATAACCACGTCCTCACAAAATACCGGCGCCAAATGGTTAGCCTTGAGCTAACCATGTTTTTTTGTAAGGTGAGTGAGAGTTCCGTTGGCCCACTTTATACTCCCCTTTATGCCCCTCTCCCCCCTCCCACTTCAAATCCATCCATCCATATACTATCTCCTTTACTGTCCTTTAATATCTGTGAAGAATGGCCTAACAATTCTCTAAACATGATCCTTTTTAAATTTATTTATTAGTATAGAATTGGAAGATTGTGTATGTTACGGTAAATGTGATTAATCCGGTAATTATATAAAATAACCGGTAATTATGCACAATCACCACTAAATTTTATAAATATGATAAATAAATGAAAATTTATTAAATTAAACGGTTTATTTCCATAATGCCCAACTTTACGAATTACGTAAACAAATCGATTCATTTGATAAATTTTCATTTATTTATCATATATTATTTACACGCATTAATGGTGATTATGCATAATTACCGGATATTATATATAATCAACAGTTTATTACTTTTACCCTGACATGTATATTAATTACAGATCTAAACTCATGTCTACTTAAAGAAAGAATGAATTCGAAACATTAAGTTTTAAAAGAGATAATTTACATTTGCTTTTAAATTACGCAAGTTTTCAGTCATTAGTAGTTTTCTCAAACAATAAATTTCAACAAGTTTTACTTTTTAAATATGGATGTATGATGTAAAAGGAATAAAATATAATAACCGTAGAAAAAATATCACAAGGCACAGAATTTAGCAACTAATTTGTGATAGTAGGTATAATTTTTATTCATTCAAACCTTATACATATTTTATGAAACAGACAGATTTTCCAACAACTTTTGTATTTTTGAAACTCTATCTAGCTTGATTTTTTATTTTTACCTACATAAAAAGTAGTTAAAGAATAACATTATATTAGTCAGATATACATGTATGTATCAGGGCTACATTTTATTTTTAGTTTTGACTCTGATACATCTGGGCTGTAATACTTTAACTAACGCACTAATAAAGACTTAACGCAGATGTAGCCAAGGTTGTAATGGGTTATTTGATCTGTGCCATTGTTTAGTGTTAACGATATTGTTGTTGTTAATGTTTAATGATGCTAAATCTTAACCGATAACTCAGGCGATGTAGCAAATCGATAACGCCTTATAGACCGAATATTTTATTATTATTATTCGAATACGGTAGACAGACAGAAAGACAGATGGAAAGTAATTTCCTATCACCTAAAGATAGTTGTATTATCCGTTTAGAATTGAAATATAAAGAAATTAATAAAAACTGATGAATTAATTATTTTTATTCAAACATAAATAACTAGTTGTGGCTGCGACTTTGTCTGCGTGGATTTTTTTTCGTGGTACCCTAAAAAATGTAAAAAGAAAGTAAAATAAAGTCGCTCCTTATAATATCAGCTATCTGCTAGTGAAAGCCCTGTCAAAATCGGTCCAGCGGTTTCAGAGATTAGTCGGAACATCCAAACAGAGCAACAGACAAAAATTTTTTTAAACATTGTTTTTTTGATTTAAGTACTGTGTATATATTTTCATATGCATTTAGTAAAAAGCTGTTGTTTTAAAATTACAAATTTATTAATATTATTTATCTGTACTGTATAGATGTATAGATAAACTGCATATTTATGTCATTTAAACGTAGCCTCTTGTGACTTAACTTCTCAGTGCAACGGTGTAGTAGCGTTTATCTTAACAATACATTTGCATACCTCCTACCAGTTAGACAAGTATTATATCTCTTGAATATGAATGGAGATATCATTTTTCTTTATAAGAAAACTTGTTTTTCTTATTTCAAAGTTTGTTGATGACATCCGTGAATCGGTTTTCTTATTGTATTATTTGTAACTAATGGCGTAATATTTTGATGTATTACTTTGTCTGTGGTAAAAACGGAACCCTATTTTTTACTGGAAAACAGGCTGACGGTCCATCTCATGGAAAGCGGTTACCTTCGCCTATGGGCGTTTGCAACACCAGAGATATCACCAACACGCTGCTGGTCTCGAAGAAATTTGATGACACCCTTTTTGAACACCTCCATATCGTAGCGCTGTTAGAAAACCTCAACTGTCAGCTCATTGCAAACGGTGTGTAAGAGAAACGTTCTGAAGAATCTTTGCGTACATGAGCGAAGCGGCTAAAGGAAGTGGGGATGAACGCCCAGCCGACGGCGAGAAGTGCAGTGGTTGAAAGAAGACGTAGGCATCGTAAGGAACAGTTCCTCGGAACACTCACTGTTATACAGTTGGCAGAATACGCTGATAGACCCGAAGTATCTCCGAAGGCCAAGCGTATATAGACCGTCTGTGATTATGGGATCACCGACAACACAAACGGCTTTACGTTGAATACCGTCCAGGAGGTTAAGCTGGTAGGCAGGTGCTCTAGCCCACAAGTGTGAGCAGTACTCCATATACGGCCTCACCTGGGCTTTATAAAGAATAAGGCGTTGCTGCGGAGTGAAGTACTGCTTGGATCTTGAAGCTTGTGGTCATTAGGAAAATTCAAGGCAAGTGAGTTCGTGGCAGATCTCCAAATAGATAGACTGACCAGGTTGCACTACTTCTTCAAATGAATGTCAAAAAAAGATGCATAAAATAATATTTGTATTTTTTTAATATATAGATGTGTTTTAACCTTTAACTGAGAAGAACTATGATGTAAAAAGTAGATATCCATAGTGCTCTTAACCTTTGACAGTGCCCTTTTGACTAACATTATGATATTGTCAAATAGAAGCCTACTGTTTCCATAGAGAACCCTTATAATTTCATCAAATATTCTTAACACAAGGCAATTTTAAAAATGCCGACATTTTCATCTTTCAGTACGGTTTCATGACATGAATTCCATACAAAGTGTAAGAGATATTTATAGGTTTTCAGGTGTGTTATATATTATTATTAAAAATAGCTATAGTATAGTGGCAGAAGCGTTAAGAGTTGCAAAATATTCACATTCCCTTGAGAAGTGTTAAATGGTGTTTTAATTGAAAATTGGTACATACATAACGTAAATTTGAAATATATGCAAAAAGTGCAACGAAGAAAACTTACATAGATTCTATGTATATGTTGCTACATAACGAGTACTATGAAATCATAGAATAAAATACGCATGGCCACCATACGAATACAAGAAAGAGATATTAAAATTTCCAAAATCGATTTTAATGCATAAAAACTATTAATAGACGAATTGAAAACTTTCTTCTTTTTTGTAGTCGGTTAAAAATCTGGCATTATGGTTGACATATAAGAATAAAACTTTAAAAAAAAAACAATAAAACGTGCTTTTAAAGTTTTATACAACGGTCAATTAATCGTATAATCGTATATTAATATCGTATAAGTAATATTCTTCTGGCCCACATCAAAAATTCTATTACGCATAAGTAGCGTCGCGACCTGGCTTTACAAGCTGGAAAATTAACAAATACTTACATTGTTTTTATTGAAATAGGTTATGAAATAATAGTTGTTTAACCGTGCAGGAACAGAGAAAGAATATAATTTCCAGTGGCCGGGCGGCCTGTCGTAAGAGGCGACAAAACAATTCACAGCAAGGTTGTAGGGTATTTGCCCGTCTGGATGGCTACCATCCCTGGTCTAGAGTATGCCGCCATAACAACCTTGAATTGTTTTCCGACATTAGTAGCTAGATTCCAGTCTCTTTTTTTTTATTGTATGAGTTCAGCAGCCGGGCAAACGGCCTCGGCCTCGCTCAGATGGTAGCCGCCTTCCATCAGGTGGGCCGTCTGCCGGTCATAGTTACTTCATAGTTAGTTTCACTGCGAATAACAACTTGGATTAATCATTCCTTAGAAATGTTACTTATTTGTAATTTTTGGTCTACGGATATTTGGGTAAAACCAAAACCCATATGGAATCGTTTTGTCATATTTTTGTGTATTACAGTAATTTTACGCTATAATGTAATTCTGTAGTGAAATCATGATAAGATTATATTAGGAGTTGCTTGCATATTATGTAATTAAGGTTAAAAAAAGTAATGACGTGGCTCTAGGACACCTGATTGGAACGAGGTTCCGAGGGCCATCGGAGAAGTTGTATAGTAGATAATAAGAGCAATTACAAGACCTTCTACGAGTAATATCAAAATACTGTATATTACACCAATGGATAATATTTTATTTTAGATCTTATTTCATTGCATTAAAGTTCAAAATTGTATAATAGTATACAGCGGTTAGCATTTTTTGTTTCGGTTACACTTTTTTCACCTAGCTCCCGTCCGTCGAGTAACGTGCGATAAGGAACTTTGTTCCAAAAAATTCAGTATACAAAGTCACGTATTTAGTCACAAATAATAATGATCTTCTTTAATGAGTCTTTTATTATAGTCTTATATATATAAAAATCTCATTTCACGAAGTATGTCCGGCATAAACTCCAAAACTACTGAACCGATCTTGATGATATTTTGTAAATATGGATAATTTGGTCCAACTTAAAAGATAGGATACATTTCATCTAAATTATTGACCTCAATTATAAAATTCTAATGTTAGTGTGTAAGCTTCTCCTAAACCCCTGGACCGATCATGATGATTTTTTTGTATGTGTTCGAGTGGGTTGGTTGATTGGTTTAGACTCCGGATGGTTTAGATTCAAAATTGGACACAGTTTAGATTCAAAATTGGACACAGTAGGTGACACTGCTATCGGTTTCTGAATTCTTTTCAAGACAGGAAAACGTCTGCCGACACAGCTAGTATATATACTACAGAATTCATATTGCATGTTTAACTTAAGTTGTAAACTAACTTAAACTACAAGAGTAACTACTTTAAGAGATTTCTATTAGCGAGGTAGCGAGTTATTCATTTTTTAATTCGTATAAATTATGCGCAAATTTTAAGCTATGGTTAAAAGTTTGAGAATATAGAGCTTCCATTCGGTAGTTTATGAGATATGGGATATTTTTTCATAAATGATTTTTATGGTTTTGTAACCAATTAAAATAATTTGCATGAAGCCCTTCATTATGCGTAGAGTGCCACGCACTTGTCATGTTTTTTAATTATAACGTAGACCCGAAATAATTGGGAGAAGTAAAAGAAATTAAATTACATGTTTTAAAATTAATTATTTTCGAGTTCGTTAAATAATACATTGGAAAAAGACGACTTTAAGCATCATTTTCATTATTAATTCTATTAAATGTGTATTGTATTGCACATATTGCATTAACCTCAGGGCATACATCGACACACCATGTACTACATGAGTTTAAATGACACGACTTGTATAGTACATGACAAATACAATATACTGATTTACAAGTCTCCAGCCTCAGGGTAAAAAATCGAAATAAACGATAAAAGGCACGGATTGCTACATAATTAGCAAGGGTAAAACTTAGTAGTCCATGTACGTGCCAAAATCTGTCAATAGAGAAAGCAGACAAAACCTTCGGAGATGCAAATAGATCTACGAACATGTTTAGGTTTTAAATATTTTCACGTAGCAGTTAAAATTTCTGTTTATAATAGAGTTTAATTTAATGTTAAATTAATTAAGCAACAACAACATAGAGAGCAAAAACTACTTGATTCTCGTCGTATTATTTTGTACTTCCCTTTCAAGCGGTCGATCCTAGCTCCCGCATGGCGATAGAGTCATGGGCTTTAGCCAACGGTGCGTGTCCCCATCTAACGGGGTAACCAACATAGACGTATTACTCAACTTAAATTAACCCCCACAGTAGCCATGAACCTACATCCTCTCCAATCACCGCTCTATTGCGCTCAGCACACATCCGCTCTTTTCAGTAAATTATCTGAATTTAATTAATATGCCATGTTAAATTTAAAGCTGTAGACATTTATTCCGTAATAGCTGGGTTCTGGAACCGAAGCTGTAGATTGTTCCAATGCAAAATAAAATTTTAAACTGAACAGAAGACGAATTTCAAGGTAGATGCTAACTTGTATAGTGCAAGATTTTTTAAAATGTGGAATTGTAAATATTCCGCAACATATGAGTGGTTATTTTACATAGAGTAGTCGAGTGTTTCCGAACGACGTGTAGGATGTGCGAGTGCGAAAAATAGATGATGAATGAAAGAAAAGATAAAGAATAGACGATGATGGAATGAAAAGACAAGAGACGATCAGTTGGGAGCGTGGTTTGGGAACTGAGCTGTACCAAGGATAATGGTATTATAAAATTAATAAGTAAGATGTGTTATTTGAAAACGTCTCTAAGATGTAAAAAAGAATAAGATTTGTTCAACAAATTGAAACAGTTTTACTAATTTCGTGTAGAAACTCCTAAATTCGCGGTAGATTTCATATTTGCAAGAGAGCCGCTCATGTTTTATAGTACCCGGCTAGTTTAGTGAGGCACAAATGTATAGTCATACCGTCTCCGCCAGTTTCCGGCAGAAGGTGTAGGCTTAGGAAATGATAACTTGACGTCGTAAGGGGTGACATACGTGACAATGGTCTCAGTTTAATGCCCAACGCTCCACAAAACTTTGTCGACTAGGTGTAGCGCCACCACGCCGCCGTCAGACCGCCACCGTACCACATAGAAATTCATAGAAAGCAGCGCGGTGGCGTGGTAGCAGCGTGTGCCGTCTACACAAGTGCAGACGTTGTGACTTACTATAGTTCCCCAGGGAAGAATATGATACTTTTATCCCGGAAAAGGCATAGTATTTTAGGTTACGTATCCGAAAGCCCTAATTAGTATCTATACTAATATTATAAAGAGGTAAAGTTTGTGAGTTTGTGACGTTGTAGGGGGTAATCTCCGAAACTACTGAACCGCTTTAAAAAATCTTTCACTGTTAGCAAGCTACATTATCCCCGGTTGACATAGACTATATTATATTTTCAAAAAATTAGGAATCCTTACTAAAACTTCAATACTGTAACCCAATAGTAGTGTAGTGTAACCCAACGTGTATAAAATTACCTAAAATCGCGTGCGCTGCGAAAACTATTGATGATAGAATAAAATAATATACTACGACTTTGCAGAACACATCATTATTAACAAAAAGTGTCGCGGCAGCATATATCTAACTATTATAGTTATGCCACAATGAGTGTTCTTTTATTTTAAAAAATCATTAAAACGCCGTCGCTAGAAATGGCTCTTTATTTGTATCTTGGTATTCATCCTTATCAAAATAAATTGCTTCATATTCAAGACTGCTTCAATCCCTTTATATAATTTTTTGAATTATTCAATTCGGACATTACATTCGAAAGATATCACAAATAAGTATAAGAAAAAAATTGCGTGGTCGCCGCGCACCCTAATTGGCTAGATAGGCTCAACAAAAAATAAAGAGGTAAAGTTTGTGAGTTTGTGACATTGTAGGGGGTAATCTTTGGATCTACTAAACCGATTTTGAAAATTCTTTCACCAGCGGAAAGCTACATTATTCCTGAGTGGCATGGGGTATATTTGATTGTGATTAATAATAAGTATTTTTTAATTTTTCTGATGCCCAACGAAGTGGGCACGGGTCAGCTAGTTATCAATAAAGGTAGAAAACTTTAACAACATAATAGATGACACTTTATGACTCACCAATATTAAACAATTATAAAAATGTATATTGTATAACAAGCGATCTTATCCAGGTAAGAAGAAATACCTTATACAAATTACTGGTCCAAAACTTATTATTGTACACCAACATGACAGACAAAAAAATACACAAGAAACTTAAATACTATACGGTAGTACAGTGGGCGGCCTTACTGCTTAAAGCAATCTCTTCTAGGTTACTTTGGATACCATAGGTACCTTTGGATGGACAAGACTTGGTTCAATTGTTAGCTTTAATCACAAGTAGTTTTATAGTCATCTCTTAAAAAGAGATTTTCCAAGTGCTGGATTGTGTGTAATGGTGACGATTGCAAGACATCAATTGATTTAAATTAAGATTGAAAATTTAATTTATTTTAGTACTACAACAATAAATTGTTCAACCACCTGCGTTTCAATATTTACGGTTGTTTCGATATGCTAATTTTTATAGTGTGTTTGAAAGTGACCGTTGAGGGATCTTGGAGTTCTGCTTTCGTAATATTGTATTATGAGTTCCATATTTATAAATATCGTGTTACAATTTTTTACCCCCTTGTGAGATAATACTCAAGTACTTTCCGGCAAACAGTGTAGGTAGTTGTAATTAAACAAGAGCAGCTTAGTCAGTCAAAATGGAGTAACGAGCCTAAAGCAGCCGCTTTTGGAGAACTCTTTAGTGAAATTAATACATGCCTAAATATACTGGTTGTTGTAAGGTATGGCATAATGTTCCATTTTATTTTGATACTTGTTATATTTATGTTACGAATCTGCGAAAGAGACCATTTTAGGGCTAGGTATCTAATAGATAAACCCAAACTATATTATATATGTAGGTTTGCGCATTTTTTATAGTCCTCGTCAAAGTTAATAGCCTCTCGAGATTAGGGCCCATTGTGCAGCCATCTGGTGCTAATTAAGCCTGTCCATAAAGTTTGGCCCGAACTTGCACGAAATAAAAGTACTTAATAATAGCACTACAATTGTCACCTGCTGGTGAAGGAAAATATCATGAACAATTTGCCGTGTGCGAGTTGGACAGGCCTAGTGCGGAAACCACTATAAAAGACATTAGGTTATATTTAGTGAAAGAGATCGCTATGGGCGATAAGGATAACCCATTGTTGTACAAATAAATGTACATGTATTCCATTTTGATATCATACAAGATTCAGAAGATTTGAGAAGGATGTAAGGAGAAGAATAAATTTTACATGGGTAAAGTGGAGACAGGTAACTGGTGTAACATGTGACAAACTAATGACACTCAAACTAAAAGGTCAGATATATAAAGCTGTAAAACACCCAGTCATATTATACGGGTCCGAATATTGGGCCACTAAAGTACTAGACCAGAAACATTTCCACTCAGCTGAGATAAGAATGTTGAGATGGATGTGTGGTTTTACAAAAATGAATAAAGTCAGAAATGAGCACATAAGGGGATCTTCGAAAATTGCACTTTTGTTAAAAAATTGAGAGGACGAAGACTAAGGTGATATAGTCATGTAATGAGGATGAAAGTCAAGTGACAAAAAGAAGGTTAAACTGAAAGATTGATGGATACAAATGCAAAGATAGACAAAAAAGACACGGATGGACTGTGTGACGGATGACATGGTGATTTGTTGTTGTGTGTACGTATGACAGAATAGAGGAATATGGATGGAAATGACATATTGTGACGACTCCAAATAATTGGGAGAAGGTAAAAGAAAGAATGTTTGGAAGATATGAATATAAATATTTGTAATCAAATGCAACTGAGGTCTCGACCATGGCTAATCAATAATAAGAACTTTTTCAAGGTACTTTATATTTGAAAAAATCTTTCGTTTGTATATACAACATTTAATTAAAAATATTTAAAGTCACGTTTTAATCAAAGCACCGCTATTCGTCGGGTAATTTGATTAGTTAAGCCTACGCGTTTCTAAAACATTGAAAATTCATTTTTTATAACTTTGCAACATTATAATAAAACTACGTTTTAACGGCTTTTTTTTCAGTGGCCGTGATCACGGAAGACAAAGATGTCACGTGTCAACGAGTATTGTTAAAGTTTTATTTAGCCTACCGCCAACTTATTCATTTAATTATTTAGTTTTAATTTTGTTTATGGTTATTATTTATTCTATGGGAGCCTAATCTAATTTGGCTCTTCATTTCAGGCCACTGAAAAATGGCTAAATAACAAATAATGTCGGAATAACAAATATCAAATAAATTACCGCGCTTATAACCGTTAAAACGTAGTTATATTATGTATACAAGTCGCGAAAACTTAAGAAAATATTAACATTAGTTTTTTTTTAAATATTTTCTTGTTAAAAATAACTGTGACATACAAAGACAGACGGAGAGTTAAGTCCAAAGTATAAAGCTTCTATTTTACTTCTACACAGCCAGGTGGTAGGTTATTTATTTGCCCGTCTGGATGGCTACCACCCTTGGTCTAGATTATACCACCATAACAACCTTGAGTTGTGTTTCGGTATTATTGGCCATGTTCCAGGCTCCCTCCCTTAGGCAGCGTATTTGTCACGACTTTGGTGTTAAAAATGTCCAAAGACGATGGTTACCGCTTACCATATGGGCCGTCTGCCTGTCTGCTGAACTCATGCAATAAAAAAAGAAACAGAAAAATAAAATGTTTTTTTAACATCAGCAGGGGGATGGCGTAGTTGGATTTTTGGCACCGAATACGGTTAAGACAGCCCTGAAGCAGATGATGGACCAGAAGACCCAAAGTAACTGCTTTCACAGATTCGTATGACGAACATGACAAGTATCAAAATAAAGTGGAATTATATGCTATATCTTACCTACCAGTATATCTAGACACGTGTCAATTTCACCAAGCGATTCTTCAAAGGCGGACGCTTTAGACTGATTATTAAGAGGCTATCGTCGTCCATTGACAAATACAACTCGAAAGAAGCTGATATATTAGTTATCTCGTCGAGACTTATTAGTATGCCCTTATTAAAGAGCCTCATATTGTAGCCCTTTGGAAAAACCGCGCAAGGCAGTACATTTTACAATTTTTTTGCCGGCTACTCTCATGTAGGGTAGAACACTTTTTACTGTTTATTCACTATTTTTTTCTACTATCTAGATCAGTGGAGGAGGCGGATTTGGAAGTAGATGGGATTTCTACATCTGTACTATATATAATATTATAAAGAGGTACAGTTTGTGAGCTTGTGACGTTGTAGGGGGTAATCTCCAAAACTACTGAACCGAATTTAAAAAATTCACTGTTGGCAAGCTACACTATCTCCGGGTGCCATAGGCTATATTATATTTTCAAAAAAATTAGGAATCCTTACTAAAACTCCAATAGTGTAACCCAAGGTGTAAAAAATTACCTAAAATCGCGTGCGCTGCGAAAACTGTTGATGATAGAATAAAATAATGTACTACGACTTTGCAGAACACATCATTATTTACATAAAGTCTCGCAACAGCATATGTCTAACTATTATAGTTATACCACAATAAATATTCTTTTATTTTAAATATTTAATTAAAACGCCGCCGCTAGAAAAGGCTCTTTATTTGTATCTTGGTATTCTTTCTTACCGAAATAAATTACTTCATATTCAAGACTGCTTCAACGCTTTTATATAACTTTTTGAATTATTCAATTCGGACATTCTATTCGAAAGATATCACGAATTTAAAAATGTAAGTATTAGAAAAAAGTTGCGTGGTCGCCGCGCACCCTAATCGGCTAGATAGGCTTATGCGATGTAGGCTCACTGGGCTACAGGCAGCACGGGAGAGGAAATATTTTGAATTCGCTTAGTAGATAATTAAACTCAACAAAAAATAAAGAGGTAAAGTTTGTGGGTTTGTGACGTTGTAGGGGGTAATCTCTGGATGTACTAAACCAATTTTGAAAATTCTTTCACCAGTGGAAAGCTACATTATTCCTGAGTGACATGGGGTATATTTGATTGTGATTAATAATAAGTATCTTTTAATTTTTTTCTGATGCCCAGCGAAGTGGGCACGGGTCAGCTAGTTATTAATAATTTACAGTTTACTATCTAATTAAACAACATCTAATTTGTTTCGTTATTACTATTTTTTTTAAATAGATAGATGACTTTCTATTGTAAACCATTACAGAACACTTACAGCCTATAAATATTTTACTACAATTACAATGTGTAATTTTAATTACCTATTTAAAAGTAATATATCATATAGCTCTATATATTATGTATTTTATCTTTATCAGTTTCCGTTGTTACAAATAATAGAATTGCATGACTGCAAATTGAAATTGCAATCAGGGAAATACGTTATGTACTGAGGTAAATCCCACATCATTTTACAAGATAGAGGATAATTGACACTTTTATAACAAAACATTATGTTGCGTAATTTTAATTCACAAACTCGTTGGATAATCTGTAATGTAATCATAAAACACTTTGTATCAGTATATCAATTTTAAAAACCGGTAAAAATATGTGTCATACCACGTATAGAGGTTTCGTGGGCATGACGAAATTTATATATAATATATAAATAGTTTACGTCACTCGTCGTCAGGCAACCGTCGTAGGCCTCCCCAAGTTTACGCCACCTATCCCGGTACTCGGGCTGGAGGGCGTCCAACACTACGTTTGCCGAGACGCGATCTCTACTCTAGGACTCGTCTGCTCCATCAGCCAACCGTCCTACGACAAACGTAGCCGGCCCACTGCCACTGCAGCATGCTAATTTTGCGAGCTATGTCGGTAACCTTGGTTTGCTTACGGATATCCTCATTTCTGATTTTATCCATAAGAGATACTCCCAATATAGCTCGCTCCATAGCCCGCTAAGCACCCTTCAATTTGTGAAACAAGCCCACTGTCAGTGTCCACGTCTCAGCACCATTCATCAGAAGACTTTCGTATTCAAGCACTGCGGAATGGTCCACGTCATTCGGCTAAGGAATATCTCAAAGAAAACTCAATGGAAAGTTACGCAGGCACACTTTTTAACCGACTTCGAAAGAAGAGGTTCTTAATTTCACTGTATGTTATTTTTTGTATGTTTGTTACGCGATTTCTACGTCAATTGAAGACCGATTTTATTTTATTTTTTCTGTTCGAAAGATTATACTCCCAAGGTGGTCCCATTGTCAGTAAGTTAGGATCTGATGAGTGGATCCCAGAGAAATCGAGAAGAACCCTCGAATACAAGTAGATTTTTTTTAAACAAAAATCAAATCCATCAGCTTTATGACAACTAAAAAGCAAAAAGTTAATATTTTCTACAACATCTTGAAGCCAGTGCCAATTAAAACATAACAACAACAAATTGGCAACATATAGCAATTTTTATGTTTTACTTCGCATCGACTTCAGGATGTTGTAGAAAATATTTATTTTTTGATTTTTAAGTACTTTAAAATCAAAACCTACTTTGGTTTTGATTTTTATCATTTTTTATGATGCATTTAGACTATAGTTTATTTTTGTTGCGTGATTTCAACAGACAGGCGGACAGTCCACCTGATGGAAAGCGGTTACCATTGCCTATGGACATTTGCAACACCAAAGGTGCTACAAATGCGCTGCTGCTCTCTAAAGGAAGACTGGAACCTGCTCACTAATGCCGGAACACAACTCAAGGTTGTTATGGCGACATACTTTAGACCAGGGGTGGTAGCCATCCAGTCGGGCAAATGCCCTACCATCTAGCTGTGGAGTGTTTTTGTCGCCTCTTACAACATGCCGCCCGGCCGCAGGAAATTGTATTCATTCTCCGTTCCTGCACGGATAAAAAATAGGACAGGAAATGTCCCACTGCTGGGCTCGGGCCTCCCACTATAGCGGAACGGACAGTATACCCGCCACGCTTGTCCAAGGCGGCTTGGCAGGTTTGAAACATCAGTTACCTCGATGTGCAGGCTGCATCACGATGTTTTCCTTCACCGTTATTAGCACGTGGTAATTGTAACAATATGCATATTAGGTCAGAAAACTGCCTAAGCGATGCATGCGTTCCGGCCAGGATCGAACCCGTGCCCTTTGACTTTGGGACGCGTGCGCTAGCCATTACTTTAAATCTTATCTACTTTTTTCTATCTGTCAAATACATACAGTAGCTTACAATATTTATACATGTTGCGTCCCTGTGGCGTGTGGTTTAAATGTGCGGTTGGCCTAAGAGAAATCCACTTTTAGGAGGATTACTCGCTCATTTGCATTACTCTTTTAAAGTAAAAGAAGGTTACGTGCTTTGATTGCTTCGTCTCTAAAGATCCAGTAATCTCAATGATAAGATGATTTGTGCGTTCGATAATTCAAGAAACGATATAATACTCTTATATGAAACGAAAATGATGGAAAATAGTATTATTCCTAATGTAGCGATTAGAGTTGACATTTTTTTATAATTTTTCTAGTTTTCCTTTAAAAACTAAAGAATTATTTCAAGTTTTGTAAATATAATACAACAACATTTAATTGGTAGACAGTATTCCAAGTATGTATAATATGTTTGTTATTACAA
The DNA here is from genome assembly GCA_039645545.1 of Dendrolimus houi. Lineage (NCBI taxonomy): Eukaryota > Metazoa > Arthropoda > Insecta > Lepidoptera > Lasiocampidae > Dendrolimus > Dendrolimus houi. Next base: position 19,890,711 of record CM077125.1, on the reverse strand, counting down.
TTAATATATATAGTACGACATATGATTGATAGTGAAGTATGGTAGAAACAACGAGATCAATAATGTGTGAGAACCGCCAATCTGAGACGTGGACAAGCACGGTGGGTACGACGTCTATTCCTCTAAAATTCGAGAGTTCAGAACCCAGTATTTAAATGTGTATAGATTGATAATGTAGTTTAAAAATAACTTTCGAGATTAAGCTAATATAGTCTTGTCTCAGTCAGTCACCAAAAACATCCAGACCAGACATAAACTAAATTCAAGAACAATTATATTTTATACCAATTTTTTATTTTAATTTGAACCCACGTTATTTGAATGAAACGCAAATGCTTAAGAGACTATGCAACCTATGCTACGACTTGAAATTAAAAATTTAAAGAAATATTATTTTTAAATTAGCTTAAACATGTATATCTATTGCCTCTTTATTCGGACCACCAACATATACCTATAGATGCTAGATTAGCTAAGAATTTCCTTTAATTTAGGTTGCCTGGAAGATAAGATATAAATAGACGCATATTGTAACGCCTAGAAAGCATTCTAAATATGGATTTTTTACAATTGTCTATTTTGGTATTCAATAATGTGTTAGCTATATATCTATTTGTATAGAATTTAATTAAAAAAATTGAGATTATTTTGCATTAATTTTATTAATTAAACTTAACTAATTCCAATGAAATTAGACTGCTTTACATTTGCATTAGTTAAGAAACGAATTAACTTGCGATAATGACGAGTTAAAATACCTTCGTTTTGGACAATAATTTGCCAGTTAAGTAATAAGTTGTAGAATAAGTACATGTCTATCAAAACGGTTTAACTCGCCAGTTTTACAAGTTATTTCGTTTCTTAACTAGTGCAAATTATTATTAATTGAATAAAATGGGCTATTGGTCTGGCAACTGATACAAAAATGATTAAATTAGAAGAAATCTGTTACATCTGCCCGGGGGAACCCACATGTCATGTGGTTTTGACATGTTGATAAGCTTGATCACGCGTTAAAATGTAAATTAACAAATAAAACAATAATAAATTATATAAAACCAAATATGAGTTAACAAGTTTTAATAAATGTATTCCAGTGTCCAGTAATATATGATTGTACCAATCAAGTAATTACTTAGTAGAAAATGCAATTGGATGGTATATATGTACGTTAATGTAATATATGAAGCGTTCCAACTCATTGCTTTTTTATATACTCTATATAACAAAAATATATTTGAAAAACGCTTATAATTACAATGAACGATAAATAAATATGTCTAATATATAAACGTTTACTTCTTTTTTAATTTTTTTATATTGCATGAGTTCAGCAGACAGGCAGACGGTCCATCTGATGGAAAGCGGTTACCATCTCCTATAGAAATTTACAACGCAAAGGCGTTACAAATGCGCTGCTGCTCTCTTAACGAAGACTGCAACCTGGCTAACCGGAACACAACTCAAGGTTGTTATGACGGCATACTCCAGACTAGGGGTGGTAGCCATCCAGACGGGCAAATACTTATAGATTATAGGTATGCTACAAATGTGTTTGGATTTATATATGTATTGGATTTATAAATTAGTGTAAGTATGTGTATTTAATTTGTACAATTTGTTAAGAATTTCTTTAAGCTAGGTTGCCTGGAAGCTATCGTTTTTAGCGATAAGGCCGCCTGTTGTTTTGCCAAGACGTATTGTAATTATTATGCATTATTTGTAATTGTGTATTTCGGTGAGCAATAAAGCGTTATATAAATAATCCACAAATTTTAAATTTGAGATTTTAATCAGCTAATACGTAATCATTTAGTTGTGCTTAGTTTTCCCGTCAGAAGTTTCATAGTATTAGATAGATTGAATAAATAATATTAGTGTAGTGTAACTTAATTATTTGGTTCTGTTTACTTTTCTAGTTTAGTAGTATCCAGTTTTGGTTTTATATTGTTATGTTTTTTTATGCCTTAAGTTTACGGATATACTGTCGGATACCTTTTAATAATAAATAAATAAATAAAAGCTATAAATATTATTATAAAGTTCGTAATTTGGATCGATCTTTCTATCGACTAGTTTAATGAAAGAATTGAATTGGGGGCCACTGTCTAGTGGTCCTATATTTATAAACGGTTATTTTTATAAACGAATTTCTACTCTGGTCTTGGTGTCACTAGAAACTAACCCTGAATGTTTTTAAATTATCCATAACATTTGCTTAGTTTGGGCATTATGCAATGTGTTTTCGTTTCATCCATTTGAATTTTAGTTATGTTAGTATATTTTAGGGGAAAAGATCTCGTTGAGTCACAGTTATCGCTAAAGTAATTTGAAAATTTTGTATAACAATGTAATTGTAAAAAATATGGACCGTTATAATTAAATTTACAATTATCTTTAAAAAATATTGTACAATAAATTATATAAATTGAATTCCATTTTTTTGAGCCAAAATAAAATCTTTCCAACGGCAATAATAAGTGTTTAATTTTTTTTATGTTCTGAATAATTCCAATAACTTTGTGATATTTTTTTATTTAGTTATTTAATTAAACTTTATTTTAAAATTTTCAAAACATATGTGATAATAACATATGTGTATCTAAAACTTTTTATGACCTCAATAATTTCAATATTTCTGTAACGTATTTTTTTAATTTTCACACATTTAACTAATTTTTATTTAAATGTACAAACAACGATCACAATATAATTATTTTTTAGATTAATGAAAATTATGATTGCAACAATTTTAATAATTGTGTAATACTTTTGGTATTTAGATATTTAATTAAATTTGAAATTGAACATACAAACAACGATTACGATATAAATGATTAAACTTCATAAAATTATACAAAAAAAATACTCACATATTTATTACAAGAGTATCAGCTGTCTGCGTCCACCACTGTGAGAAGCACACGGGTTTCTACATAACGCCGTACAAAAGTCCTCGCTTATATATCCGGAGCTTACGTCGGCGGGTTGTTATGATTCCTATGAATGCACACATTGCTGGTTAGATCATTACTTTATAGACTTGTAGTTAAATATTACTTCTAATCAAAAAAATTAATAGTATTATATATGCTAGCGGTATTTTTTTTATTTATCATAAAATACGTTGACAATTTTTAGAACAGATATTAAAGAAAATTCTGGTAATTTGGGCTGTACTGTAGTTCTGAACAAATACAGGTAATTTTATATTGTATATATCGAATTACTAAATCTGTGAATATATACATATTATTATAACTTGATAACGACCTGTAAAGATAAACTATATATACAAATAACACTATTAGATATCTTAAAAAATAAAAAATTCTAACTATAAAAAATATATATAGATAAAATGTAGTCCTAAACCACTGTCACTTATTGGGAACGTTCCCAAGAGGCTGACAGCGTTACCGCGTTGAGTAGCTACGCTAATTCTTTGCCTGAAATAAAGGCTAGTTTTTTGGCCACGTGAGAAGTTTACCAGGCGTTTTATGTATATGATTTTTAATATACATTATACATATGACTGTTATTCAAATGAACGTGAATATAATTGAAGTAATGAATAAGTATTAGAAAATTTAGGAAAATGTGATGCCATTCATGATCGAGAGGCTGGTTTATACTTCTCACGGTTAAATATCATTGCCATCCAGCGTGGCAATGCAGCTAGCCTTCTGGGCATGCTTCCATCTGACAGCGATGTGGTACGCTTGTATTTTATTTTTAACTGGGACATGTACGCGACTTTGTCCACGCTTGACTTGAAATTCCCACCAGCTTCCCTGGACACAAAGAACCGCAGGTATCATTTTAGTGATTACGGTGTCGGAATAAGCTAACTTTTACGCAATCAAACAACTACAAACCGTCTCCAGGGAAATTTCCGCGGGATTCCCGGGATAAAAATATCACATGTTTCATTACATTAAATTGGCTATCGGTCGATAAAATATCACATTGGAATTAAATTTTATTTTAAACTGGCCATTTAAATTGTTGCTAATGAAATTCTCGCAGAATTCCCAGGATAAAAAGTAGCGCAGAGCTTAAGTTTAAAAACTTACTGTCAATCAGCCAAAACCGCATTGAAATCGGCTTAGTAGTTTTTACGTGAATCCCGAATAAACAGTCAAGAAATCTAAGAAAAAATTGCATCATGTTTTACGTCGTTTATATAGTTTATTCCAGTTGTTTTTTTAATAGATTCAATGTACAGACACAGCATGCTTAGAATTTTTAATATTATAAATATAATTCACCGGCATCAGTGCACGATCGTACTCATCGTAAACATTGTTACATAATAGGAATATGTAACTGGTATGACAAAAAAATATATCTATATATTAACACGTGAAGCAAAAACAGCAAAAACTTTGTACTCGTTTTTACGAAATTTGCGCGGACGGAGGAGTATGAAATTTGGCACACTTATAGTTTATATAGAGAAGGAATGCAGAATGCTAGTATTTGTTTAAAATTATGCATAAAAATACATTAAATCAATAAAAAAACATTACACACATTACCATGTATTTGACACACGCATATATACTCTTTTGTTTATTGTTAAAGTCAAATTAGCAGTATAGCCTTGGCGAAATCTGTGATTATAGAAGTGTAGTAGTATAGTGTCTTTGACATTAATTATTATGGTCGAATTTCGACCACGAGCGACTACTAGTAATAATAATTTCACAAAAAAATGTACGAGGATATATAACAAATTGTATTTTGTTTATGTTATTTGTCCTAAATAAAACATTTCTTTCTTTCTTCTTCTTTTCAGCTATCATCTAAATCTATTAAGATTAATATTAATATTACAACATATTAACATAAATTGGTGTGTTTTTCTTCTTCAGGTTGAATTATTTTTGCAATATTTACGTATAAAAGTATAGATACTAAAGAACTTTTAGAAGGTTATACTCGTTTCTGGATCACGCGGTAACTATTGGATTTTTGGCTTAAGTAAAGCCTTCATTCATATTTTATGTCTAAAAAAGAGATACATAAGCCAAAACCCATCTATATATATGTATATATGAATGTTTGAATTTTGTCATAATGTGGGTATTTGTAGCAATTTTGAACATAGGATAATTTAAAATCGGAAATATGATAAACCCTTCGCGATACGGAACCTTATTTCATGGTTCTTTTATTTTTATTGCCAAAAGCTGGCAAACAAGCAGATGGCCCACCTGATGGAAAGAGATCACCGCCGCCTATACAACACCAGGAGCGTTGACAACGCGTTCAAGGCCTCGAAGAAGTTTTATAACGCCTTACTTAAATGACCCCATGACATAGCGCAGAAGGAAAACCGCGGCGGGAAGTTCCCTCCAAGTCGACATTTTACGCGGAATAATATATTCTCTTTTTATTGTACACAAAAAATAACATACTGTTACGACAGACAAAGACAAATTCACACCTGCCTACCTGTTTTGCACATTTTATTACTTTTCGGCAATTGGACTTCTTTTGTTTACTTTGTGTTTAAAATTTTTGATTAGAAAAACAGCCCATTGTATATTGTAATCTTTTATGGTAGTCATTAGCCAAGTGTGCTTCTAAGAAATTCGGTCGGCGTGGTCAGGTAGACATATTGCATTTGTGCAGCATAAAGCAACGCCCCAATGGAGAGATCGTCAGTCGAGCGATAACCACAAGCGAAGCAAGACTTGTGTACATTCGATAATTTATTTAGTGACGTACTTTGCGCGTGTTATTGAATCGTGCGTTACGTTTGAACTGGTTATATTCAGTTATATTTGTACCTGTGTTGTACGTGTTTGTATAGTTCTAATAAATTCTATAATAATTCCAACGGCATTTTAATTCGAATCCTGCGACTCGTAACAATATAAAATTATGGAATGTACAAAGGCGAGCTTAAATATATTAGAATATATACTATACAAAACATACACATATAAGGATAATTTTTAAGCTGCGATGAACTATTTCGGATCGTGTGTGGCAGGGCGTTCTATACTCTAACTGCGTGGACGGAGAAGGATAAACAGATAGAAACTTGCATATATACATCCATATATATTATGACGCCTGTTTTCCACGAGAGCAAGAAGAGACGATGCATCTCCATTTGCGACGATCCTGACAAACAATTTTCGTTTCATCTACTTTAATTACAATAATCAATTAACTACATTAAATTACCTCAATAAGTCACACATTCAAACTAGTTTTACTAGGCGGCTACCAAAAACAGGCTCTCTGGTCGTAGCACCTACGCCTTTCTAACTCGAAGGCGTAGCGTTTGTAGTCTACACGCGTAGCGCTAACTTTAACTGTCATATTAACAATTTGACAGTTGTTTACTCAATTATTTTTTTCAAATAGCCAATTCAGTTGAATCGAATTTGTTTTATAGTTTCTAATAATGTGGTGTGACATTGCCTATGTTTTACTTTAATGATATATATATATATATATATATATATATTTATATATGGATGGCTACCACCCCTGATCTAGAGTATGCCGCTATAACAACCTTGAGTTATGTTCTGGCATTAGTGGCCAGGTTCCAGTCCCCCTTTAGAGAGTGGCAGCACATTGGTAGCAACTTTGGTGTTACAAATGTCCATATGCGACGGTAAACGCTTACCATGCCTGTCTGCTAAACGCATGTAATTTAAAAAAATATATAATAGGATATTTTCTTGTACATACGTTAATTTTTAGATAAATATAATTTCTTTAGAGTGAGATTAACTTAATTATTAAGTATACATCTTCCTAAGGTATGATCTAATATTTACTTCTGTATAAAATTGAAGAGCAAGGGATTTAACTGTACTAAGATCTTCAGGGAATAAAATTCTTAGTATTTATAGGTTTTGAAATACATCAACACAGCTTTTAAAAAAAATGGCTGGACATCGAAATAATTTATATGCGTGCGTGCCAATAGTGGTATATCATATATTGGATGTGTGTTATAGAATATAATAAGAGATACCGAAAACCATGCGAATGGAAAGAAAATAGGAAAGCGGGCCCCGGGCTCTGAAGTGGACGTTGAGAATGGAACAACGGTAGCATGAAAATTATTAAAAAAATTGCCTGATAGAGACCTCTTTAGAATATAATGATGATGAATATGGGATAGGGAAGATTGGTTAGGAAAGATGGGACAGGAAAGATGAGATAGGGAAGATGGGATAGAGAAGATGGGATAAGGAAGATGGGATAGGGAAGATGGGATAGGGTAGATAGGATAGGGAAAGGGGAAAGTGTCATAAGGAAGCCGAACACGGCCGCTTTCGCAGATTCGTATGACGCCCTGATAAGTATTAAAATGAAATGGAACTTGATTTATGTCTTGCACTACCAGATCATTTAGACATGTGTCAATTCCATTTTTAAAAACCAACAGCCCTCAGAGTCTCCATCACCATATGAAAGAATATTAGCTCAAGGCTAACCGTTTTACGCCGATATTCTGTGAGAGCAGGGTATAACACCGATCAAGTCGGCTCTAAGAAATATAAACAAGGTTTAGGTATGACCTTAATGGTTGGATGAGTGAGATAGAATGCTCCTCCGTCTCAAAGGAAGATCTTCCAGCTAGACCATTCTCATTCCTCGCAGGCCGAGGGTTATCAATTATTGTTGGAAATTTGAATATATTCTTTGTACGTGTCGGGAATCGTTAGCGACCTCAATTATTGCACAACGCCATCTATTGGCTTGTAAGTGTTCTACTACAAAGGTAATAATTACAGCAGGGCTCCATCTATATCGTCCAAATCCTATTTTGAATAATTAAGTTTCAAGTATTATGTTGAACAATAAAGTACTACCACTCGTTCATTCTATATTTAATAATCAATTTCAAGAAATCTCGCTCGAATACATTTGAAAAGTACGAAGTATATTGTCCAATAAGTCATATTCAATTTTCGACATCCCACATGGGCTGATTAGTTCCGTCCTGTTAGGCTGCGACATAAAGCCCCTCAAAAGATACTTCATTATAGTTGTTTTTTCTAAACGAACGGCTCGAAGAAACATTGGTTTAATTTCCTTTATACATTAATTGTATGTATCTTTATGTAATTTTATATACATTAATTTCGTAGAAATGGTTCTCTACTCTCATCAATTCTTTCTACATTACAAAACTATTACGAAAAAGGAGGTTTTAATGTATATTGGAGTCTAGGTAGGGGGTCACAGTTATTGAACTGTCAAAAATCAAGAGGGTTGAACTCCAAATCCGACCACTAAACTAAAGGGCTCGTAAACAAATGTGCTGAGGGAACAATGTTTTTTCAACAAAGAGTTTACGAATGGTCAAGGGTATTTTACTGTTTGAAAAACACTTTTCAGATATTGGGCAATTATTTTAAACTATACACTGTTTTTCCTTATAAGATAATTTTGGTACAAGACACATACGATTCTTGTATTTCATTATAATGTTACGAGTTGCGGGACTCGAATTAAAATGCCACTAGAATTATTATAGAGTTTATTAGAACTATACAAACACGTATAACACAGGTACAAATATAACCGAACACAACAAATCCAAATGTAATTCAGAAGGTCGTAATGCAATAAAATGCGTAAAGTCCGTCACTAATAGATTCCCGAATGTACACACGGCTCGCCTTGATCGTGGTTTTCGCTCGACTGCCCCCTCTTCCCATCAGGCCATCATTTTATGTCTCACAAATACAAATGTGCCCGTATCGTAGTCGACGAAATCCGCAACACCTGGCTAATGATTCGGCCATAAACGAGTACAACGAAACAATGGGCTCTTCTCTAGAAACGTATTCCAATAAATAAGTAAACAAAAGGAGACGATCATAAAATAATTACAATTAGTTCAAATGCTGACAGGTAATAAAATGTGTTTTTACAGATATGCAGGTGGAATTTGTTTTTTTGTCGGAACTAAGTTGTAACAATACTATTTAATGATTTATACTTGACAACTTAAGGAACATCTAAGTTAGATTATTTTCCCTTTATTTTTTTGCTGAAGTAGGCTTTGACAACACAGAATAGAATATACTTTATTGCATAGCATTAAGATACAGTTCAAGAAGTTTAAGTACAGAAAACAATAAGCGGTCTTATCACTAAAAGCAATTTCTTCCAGACAACCTTAGTATTGATTTGAAAAATGTGTGTATGTGGGTTTTCGAGTACATTCCATTAACAAGTGGTGCAAGTCTTAAATTTGCCCACAAATTTTATAGTTAGCTGAAGAGGCTTTAATTAGAAAATAGTTTGGGGTTATACAAAAAACGTAGCGCATTGGTGAAACCTCTGGTATTGCAAAGATTCATAGGTGAAAGTAGGTACACACTTTCCATCAAGTGGGTCAGTCTGGCAATAAGATAAAATAAAAAATGTGAAAAATACTGTCAACGAAAATTAGTTCAAAGAATATCTGTTAAGTTGTTTTTGTTATATGCGGTATTTTTGTTTAAATCCTACTATCCTTTGTAAGAATGTATGTTTGTTACTCTTTCACGCAAAAACTACTAAATGGATTTTGATGAAACTTTACAATAATATAGCTTACACATCAGAATAACACATAGACTATAATTTATAAAGATATAGTGTGAATTATCCAAAATATAACGATTTTCCATCACCACGTGAAACCGCTGGGCGCAGCTAGTTGTTGATAAATGTAACAATATGCTAATTTAATTGAATTACATCAAATAATAAAAACAGAATACTTGTTGATTATCCGGGTATCTTCAATGTGGTTCGACACGCACTTGACCAATTTTATTTTCGTATCTAAGAACAATAAATATCAGCCGTTTGTTTTAAAATTAGATAGTTATGAAGGGTACGCCTACATATTCATATTTAATTGGCTACAAGGAATAATTCATCATTATTGTAATAGCAACGAGATAATTATAAACTACATAATAATCAATTAAATTGTCTAAATTAAAAAATATTGGTTATATATCTTTGATATGGAGAATCTGAACACATTGAGTAAAATTACATACAAATCTTCCTAGAGATTACAAACATGATATTGTTGTTTTGTGTTTGAAATCTACTTTGCAAAAATTGCAGTAGCTTAGTTGTTAACACAGTCGCGTTTTACTCTAATAACGTGAGTACGAATCTTGATCGGGAAGCATGCACTGTTGAGACAGATTTTCTGATGTGCATATTGTTACAATGCCAATGGCCATAGCACTACATTAGATGTGCACCCTCACCACAGGTTTCACACATCTTCACTGCTAATCTGCTTTGGACAAGCGTGACGGGTATGCCATGAGTGCCTTTAAAACGGGAGTCTCGAGCCTCACAACGGGCCGTTTATAGGCTGATATTATATATCTACTTTATTGAGACTTCTCCGTGTATATTTGAACGCAGCGATATTCGTAAACTTTTAGGGATTCGATATCTAAAGGATCGATCTGGTTCTTATCTGTCTGTAGGTCACAGCCTACTATCTCAGGAAGTATTAAGCTTTTTTTTATTTTTTATTGCAGGAGTTCAGCAGGCAGGCAGACGGCCCACTTGATGGAAAGTGGTTACCGTCGCCTATGGATATTTGCAACACCAAAGTTGCTACAAATGCACTGCTGCTTTCTTAAAGGAAACTGGAACCTGGTCACTGATGCCGCGGAACAACACAAGCCATAACAACACAAGGTTGTTATGGCGGCATACTCTAGACCAAGGGTGGTCGCCATCCAGTCTAGCAAATACCCTACCACCTGGCAAAAGCTAGAGATTTTTTTGAAACTCATGTGATGTTGTCTATTCTGATGTGGTGTTAGATTATCAAAAATATTTTTAAAATATTAAAGACATGGCCCAAAGCGAAAATTAACCATTACTTTTTAATTTGGTTTAAATAGAGGCAAATTTTGATTTTAGATTAATAATTTTCATTTACTTCGTAAAGTTAGACCATATATGGAAAACTGATTCCATCTGTCAGCTAGGGCATTGCTTACCAGTCTAACGTCTTCGATTTCATCCAACCTCGCCAGTTTATATCGTCGATCATCTTATATTAACAGTGAATTTGTAATAACTTAGCCTTCGGAGGAACTTTAAGTCATGACGTATTTAGCATCTGTATAACTAGGAGTATTCGTAGTAACTGTTTCATTCGGTGCCAACGCCTTATTTTCAGAACCGCATTAATCGCTGTCGGGGGAATATTATTAGTCTGTTTCCTTGAGTCACCAATTTTAACATTTTTTTAATTAAATTTATAGTCCAATATGCTTACATTCATATATAGCAAAAACACATTTGACTGTGGCACAGAAACCTCATGCGTTTATTCGTGCCGCAGAGAGTCAAAAGACAATATTGTTATATTAAAAATAGGAGCAGAGGCGAGTAATTGTTACCATCATTCTAGTGTTTAGTTCTGATTTGATAATAAAAGCGGGGTTATCATCACTCTAATGTATGGCTCTGTTTTAGTCCCAGGTCTGCACATGCCAATCTGATGGTCCGCTTTGGGAATCAATATAGAATCTTTTCAGATTATATTTGATTGATTCATGGTTGTTTTTGTACTTTGATTGCAGGTCCTCTGGGAGATCATTTACATTGATTGGTGTCATATATTCCTCGCGCCTTGTCCCATACACGTTATTATATTTAGGAATAATATATTTACATGCGTCAGATCTCGGTCTCATGTTGTTAGGTCTAGTCTTTTTAACTAATAGTTCTGGTTTGTTAAATTCAGGTAGTATTAAAAATTTAACCTTTTCAATAAATATACTCATAACATTACAATATTTGAATAATTCTTTATAAATGTCTTTGTTTAGATTTAATATTCTTGGGTACTATACTGTTTAATAAAAGTAACTGAAGTTTGTATATATCCATTAAATATATTTTGTATGTTCGACCATAACTACCTAGACCGTAATTAACAAGCGAATCTGCTAGAGCTAGGTAAAATAAGCGTAATGTTTTATGTAGCAACTTGTATTTTTATGAACTCGCGAACCAAATATCACATGAAATAGGATATTTAGTTCGCGAGCAACAATGATCTGGAGAGAAATTCCCGCCGTAGATAGCTCTACGCCAGGACATTGACTTGGTTAAAAAGGGCGTATTATAATTTCTTCGAGACCGGCAACAAGTAGTCAACGCCAAAGGCCGTAGGCAATGGTAAGCACTTCCCACCAGGTGGGCCAACTGTATATTTGCCTGCAGCAGGCAAGCAATAACAAGTATTGCAATAAGTTTCATTACCCGGACACCGGACAGAATTAACCATATAAGTCTCTCAGACCCTGTACAGAATGGGACTAATTTCTCACACTGGTACACAACTTGTATGAAACAACAGCTCCAATGCAAATACGTGATACACATGTTAGTTATGAAGCCTTTGTTGTATTAAAGGCAGGTTATACGAAACCTGTCATACTCATTGCACTAATTGCGAAATACACATATGCAAATCATTTATTCATTCGCTTGCCTGACCATAAGTTGAATTTTGACATTACTTGTAGCTTACGTCAAATTTTACCCGATAGTACTTAAGCCAAATGAGCGTTCAATAAATCAATCTACAAGGAAAAATTAATAAAATCATAATAATCTATACTAATATATAAAGCCGAAGAGTTTGTTTGTTTGCTTGAACGTGCTAATCTCAGGAACTACTGGTCTGATTTGAAAAATTCTTTCAGTGTTAGATAGCTCATTTATCGAGGAAGGCTATAGGCTTATATCAGCATGCTAAAACCAATAGGAGCGGAGCACCAATGAAGAATGTTTCAAAATCGTATTTTTTTTCCTTTTGAGAGCTTCCGTTGCGTAAAAGGTTAAAGTTTCGCAAAAATCATGTGTGACAGGATTGGTCCCCTTTAAAAGTTCTAAAAAAAGTCCGTGACAGCATATTATTATGTCTATCTTTTAAGGTTGATTATAACCTTTTTATGCTAACCAAATTTGTTCTAAAATAATGCATTATTTGCGAAGGTGTTTCTATAAACATGATCTTAATCCTTATCCAAATAAAAACGTTATTCATCACAGGTATTTAATTTAAAACAAAATTGCCATTTACATCATTCGATTTCAATGAATATGTACGGTTTAGAATGCGGAATTTGGAAAACGCCAAATGCACAACCACTTACCTTGCTAGCTGTGCTGCGGGAACCCTTCGATCGTGGATTGTAATTCACATTCACTGGCACGATTTCTCGATTGGCTAGAGGATTAGCTAATTGTATATTTGAAAAACACTTGAAAATGGACGAAAAAACAGGAAGGTCGATGCGGCGCGTGCGGTGCAGGAAGTTGCACTAACTGTCCGCGTGAGGGCAGCATCGGCGTCGATAGCTCGCACGGGGTGGCGATGCATTTGTTTTTAAATATACTAAAATTGGAAGTTATGACATACGCGGAAAGATTGATTGTGCTAATATTACGGAACAGAATATCTTAGCAGATATCGCAGTTTTAAAATAACACCGCAGCAAAATAGTGATTAAGTACTGCGCGCGCATTTATGATGTGCAAGGCCGGCGGGCAGTCATGAGGGGGAAGGGCGGTGGGGCACCTTCTACGTAAACAAAGTCGCGGGTTAAAGTTAGAGCTAGCCCAAAGTATCTATTCAACGCGGACGAAGTCGCGGGCAGAAGCTAGTCATAAATATTTCTTTAAGAATGTGCAATTTTAATTAATTATACTGGGATATGTCAGCGAAACGTCGTGTTAGTATTAAAATGATGACGTCGAATTTATTAGTAAATAAACAAACTAAACACAAAAAAACAAGACAGCGGCATCTGTTTTTTGTTACATTCGTCAATTTCGTCAATTATGACAGAAAATTTGCTATCGATCAGTGAAAACCGCACCAAAATTGGCCCAGTAGTTTTTACGTGAATCCCGAACAAACATAAAAAAACAACACTACATACACTTTGACATGTGGTCGCGTTTTTCTTTTTAGTGCCGCCATTGTAATTCAGTAACAAGCACAATGTCATGGCAACGCGAACGAAGTTTGGATGGGACTACTAGTCTTATAATTTGACTTTTAATAATTATTTTCGCAAACAACAGCAAGTTGTAAAGATGAGTAAGCATCCACCCTTAATTAGTAAATACAAGTTTAAAATATTGGTTTTGAGCTGCGTCTATGTTTACGTACCTTGGAAACTTGGTGTGTTTATTTTATTGTTTGATTTGAACCGTAATTTAGTAATGGATTGAGTTCCTGTTTGTTGGAATACGCGTAGGTTTCTTCAGTTTGCTTACTGGAGATATAAATGACAGTATGTTAGAAGTAGGTTCACAAAATGAAGACTATTTTTCAACATTCGTTATTTTTAAATAATCTTGAAATTATTTGAATAAATAACGTGATGTTTTATATTTTTAATTGCAGGAGTTCAGCGGACATTGCAAACGATGTACAGTTCAGGGGCCATCTTGAAGGCAAGGCAAAACTTGCCTCCAAGAAGCTGGGAGTGCTAAACCGGTCCAAGCAGTACTTCACTCCGCGGCAACGCCTCGTGCTTTACAAAGCCCAGGTGAGGCCGCACATGGAGTACTGCTCACACTTGTGGGCCGGGGCACCCGCCTACCAGCTAAATCCCCTGGAGAGTATTCAACGCCGAGCCGTTCGCATTGTCGACGATCCCATACTCAAAGACGGTATAGATACGCTTGGCCTCCGAAGAGACTTCGCATCTCTCTGCGTATTCTACCGACTGTACAGTGGAGAGTGTTCCGAGGAACTGTTTAGATTGGTGCCTTCATCTTCCTTTTACCACCGCAACGCACGCCATCGGCTAGGCGTTCATCCCCACTTCCTAGAGCCGCTTCGCTCTTGTACGCAACGGTTCTCTAGAACGTTTCTCTTGCGCACCGTGGGGATTTGGAATGAGCTCTCAGTCGTGGTTTTCCCACAGCGCTACAATATGGGGTTCTTTAAAAAGGGTGTCATAAAATTTCTTCGAGGCCAGCAACGCGTTGGTGATATCTCTGGTGTTGCAAACGTTTTTAGGCGACGAAAACCGCTTTCCATCAGGTGGGCCGTCTGTCTGTCAGCTGTACTCCAGCTATAAAAAAAAGACAGGCATATAGCCCACTTGATAGAAAGCGGTTACCATCGCCTATGGACACTTGCAACACCAAAGATGCTACAA
Organism: Dendrolimus houi; assembly: GCA_039645545.1. Taxonomy (NCBI): domain Eukaryota; kingdom Metazoa; phylum Arthropoda; class Insecta; order Lepidoptera; family Lasiocampidae; genus Dendrolimus; species Dendrolimus houi. Next base: position 19,875,502 of record CM077125.1, on the reverse strand, counting down.
ATGTGCTGCTGCTCTCTTAAAGGATAAATCTACTTATATTTTAATGTTTATTAAGTGCGATTTTTATTTGATTTTTATGGTTCCGTAGCCATTTATGTTACAAAAGAACTGTTATAATATCGTCATGTCTCTCTGCCCCTATTTTTTATTCATTTTAAGTAAACAATTGGGGCTATACATATGTCGTTTAATAGAAAGTATAAATTGAGAAAAACTGAGTGTTGATTTCTTTTCAATTTCTTTGCTTTGCTTTATGATATTTATTAATATAATAGGTGATATATTAGCTTTCAAAACCGTGGTAACTTTTGACCAGGGCGTGGAAAATTCTGTAAAAATCAAAGTTGTAGAGCTTATGAAAATAATTTCAACGAAAATTAATTTAAACAATAGCTACCTGTGGAGTACTTTTGAGATACAATGTACTTTATATTAAATGCTTTTTAATAGTTTCATAGCCAGTTAATGAAAACAATAGATGGTCCTCACCTGTACCAATAATTAATGCGATACACTGAGTGCCAACCTCATTTGTCGAATTACGGCATACAACTCTAAAAATGTCTTGCCAATCAAGCAATCAAACCATTGTACTAAAACATGGTGCATGAAGTAGGTGGTATAAAGACATTGTTGTAAAGAACGACATGTTTCTTGCCTGTTCGTCGTACAAATCTGTCTCGTCTATTTAATATTTTGTCTGTGTCGCATTTAGCAAATAAACGTTTTCTTTCTTTCTTAACCCTTCATTATACGTAAACAATCACGCGCTACTTTGATATTTTTAAAATTTTCGTTTACCATTAAAATTACTAGTATTAATTATTAATTAATAATAATTAGTAATTTTAATGGTCATAATTTTATGAATAATACTGATTATTTTTTAATTCCAATAGTTAAATACCAATATTTATTTTTTAGGTACTCATCTATGCTTTTTTTTTAAATTGTGATTATTACAATTTAATTTAATTTAATTTAATTTTGCTTGTTTTTACCGTGGGTCGCATGACTTTTGTGATTAAGGAGGTGGGCACTGAAAATCAGTGCTGTGTCGGACTATGTTTCGGCACAGCAAAATACTGAGTGCCAACCTCATCTCACAAAATTGCGGCACACATTATCATTATTATTGTTATTTCACATATATTTATTTATATTACTTTTATGTTTTTAAAGATATATATATATATATATATATATATATATAAAATAAACACATATTAAAAAAATATAAAAAGATGACGTCCGTCGGCAGCGGGGCCTAGGGTCCAAGCTACTCCATATGCCACATGTCAGTAATCTCGTGCGCGAGGTCTAGGTATTTATTGTTATTATTATTAATTATTGCTAAGTGTCGCATTTTGAGAAATAAATATTTTCGTTCTTTCTTTCTTAAACTAGAGATCATTTTCTTATAAAACTTGGAAATAAAACGGACAATGGATTTCACACATAATGAAAGCACTTCTGTTAGTACCGTATACGAGTAACGCGCTTAATGATATACTAAACCAAGACCGTTAGCGTTTGATATGCAAATAACTTTATTATAAACGAGGAACCGAATGGGCGTAATCATGGTGTAACTCGTAAAGCTTTAACTCTCTCCTCTCTTTTTATCCCGTCGCAGTGAACGGGTTACATTCTTTATTAAGCCGAAATAGGTGGTTCATTTCTTTCTTTCACATTTCTATGAGACAAAAAAAAGTAAAACGATCATCATTTTTAAAAAGTTTTGAAAAGTGTCTTTCGGAAAGGCGTTTTGGTTTTTTTTATTGTTAAAAGTTCCAAATTTTGTTACTTGAATTGTTATTACTTATTTATACACAACAAAATTTTATACCTTAAACAGAGAGTCTATGAAAATACTTGATAATCTTAGAAACACCATTAAATAACAAATAAGCAGAGAAGCAGTAAAAAATAACATATGAAACCATTTTTAAAAATTAAGTTCGTTTATTTGTTAAAGTTAACAATGCCTCGTTTATATCCAAATTTAAAGACAGAAGTGAACCCAATCAATCAATCAATGAAAACTATTAAGACCCAAACCCAGCAAAAAACAACTGCCAGACCTCAAGACAGTGTGGGCTCTTTCTGTGTGCACCGGAACACAAACCAACTTGATTGTTTTTTTTTTTATTTTACCTCTCCCACTCATATTAATATTATATAAAATTATTAAAGTTAGGCATGTTGCAAAAGAGTTTTTTGCGCCGCTTCTTCTCTTCAAGCCACAACATGTAGCGAAGCGGTGGTAAATTCGATTAGGCTCCCATAGAGTAAATAATAACAATAAAAAAATTAAAACGAAATAATTAAAATGAACAAGTTGGCGGTAACCTGAATAAAACTTTAACAATACTCATTGACAATTGACATCTTTTTCTTCCGTGATCACGGCTACTGAAAAGTGGTCGATACGTCTGAATAATAAAAAACACATAAATTACCTCGTTTAAAACCTTTAAACCGTAGTTTTATTATGAAATGAATAAAATTTTGGTCATTATATTGTTATGGGATATTTGATCCGTTACAACTAATATTAGAATGAAGGTATTAGGAAAACATCGCGAGGAAGTCTGTACATCATAATTAGCTATTTATATTAAAAATATATATTTATGTATATTTTTAATTCTTCTAAAGAAATGTGTAAGTCATTAGTTAGTGATGTTTAAAATAAGCTTCAAAAGCAAGATAATGTTTAGATTTAATAATTTATTTGTGTTTAGTTTTCCCGTCAGAAGTATCACAGGAATTATGATACCTACTAGAGTGGATAATTTATTTTGGTGTATTTCACTTACTATTTACATTTCTTTTCTTTTTCTAGATCATAAGCATATATTTTTGGTTTCGATGAATTATTTTGTAATAAAATTCGAAAAGTTTTTATTCAAAATAAGTTTCACTGAAGGTCATACATATAAGTCAAAATTTAAATCTACTTCCTATTCTATGTACACCGCTTCGCAACGTGTTATCGCTGTATTGTTTGGCCTTCAAATCTAGGGAAATACTGTAGGATGTTTTTAATAATAAATAAAAACAAGTAAAATAAAATCATCTAGTCAATTTTAGATAGGAGTTGCGGTGTTTATTGTTCATTCCTCTGAACTAGTTAGGCCCAACGACAATAGTGGGATGCGTGGGAACGTGCACGATGGAGGCTGTGGTACGAAGGACCGATTTTCCAATTATCTGATGAAAGTTATTCTATGGAATCAAACACAACGAGAGAAAATTAAAAATGATAGCTGAATAAAAAAGTTGAATTGGGTATTTGATCAACTAAGACACTTTTTATCATCGCACAAAATATCACAGCCTCCTTGATTAATTAACTATTGAAAGTAACATGATAATAAGACATTTTTGGCGTCATTATTTATATGAATAATATTTTATATATTCTAATATGTGTCAAATACCCCATTGTTTCACTTTTGAATTTAAGGCCGATTTTTCAATCATCTTATAAACAATCAGATAGGGTTTATTCGACAGATAATATAAAATAGAATTTTTCAATAATGAATAACTGGACTTCCTGCGGCATAACTTTATCTGCCGCTTTGAGTAATAGATAATCGTTATTCAACGTATAATTTCCAAACAATCCACGATCTATTGCGATTCTGTTCAATTCAATACTAGTTAATAATAAGAAATGTTACTATTGGAAATGATGAAAGCGGTGTGAATTCAAAGAAATTGGGGAAAATTATTCGTCTGATTCATATTCATCTAATACTTCTTAGTTTATACTTCTACTTGCTTAGATTAGTTTCGATAAGTATGTTTTGTAAAAAAAGTCTTAACAAAAAACTAGTGCAATTAGCTTGTCTTCCTCCAACCTCTGCTTTTGCTCATCAACATCTATGAAGTGCAAAAACTTGCACTAAAGTGCAAAAACCTGACTGAACAGTCAGGTTGTAATTTATTCGACTGATAACTTTTATCTGATGATTGAAAAATCGACCCTTAATGGTGCAAATTGACAAGCAAATGTCCCACTACCCGGTTGTGGGTTGATTATAGCTCTTAGGGACGGCTAGGTGTGATACGATGCTCTTACAGAATACCAGCGTGAAATGGTTACCCTTGAGCAACCGTGTTTCGAATGGTGGGTGAGAATTTCGACAGCCCACTTCCCTAACAACCCCTATTCCATCCTCCCTATCTCAGAAGTATAAGAAATAAAGGAAAGCTAATTTTACCAAATATTAAACCGTCGTTGTATAAAAATAATGTTTACTGCATGACAATCTTAATTTATAATAAGCTGCTCTCACATCTTAAAGAAATTAAAAGTATCCATTATTTAAGAGAAAGCTCTCAGAATGGTTGATTAACAAATGCTTTTACTTAGTTACAGAATATAACAATTCCAAATAGGGTTACATGACAATATATAATAATAATAAGACAAGACGTGAGATTGAGTCTATAATTTAAGTTAATTTTGACTCTAAAATACTGTATATGAATGACATATTTGTATTGACATTCAACTATAATTCCTTAAAACTGAAATTAATTAAATTATATTACTAGAATATAAGTAAATATAAGTAGTGTAAATTATGTTACAAATGATTAAATTACATATTATTGACATTCTATAAAAAGCTGTAAAAATAATGTGATTCTATAAAATTGATGAAAGTATAGTGATTAATTAACCTATGACATAATTATTAATTGTAATAATGTAGATAACAAATGTATGTTCTCATTGGGCCAACTGTTGCTTCTTCATTCTATTTATACCACCTTTATGTACACAGTTTAAAAATAAAGTATTCTATTCTATCTATTCTATTCATTCCTTCTGTCTGATCCGTATATTCCATCCTTTATCTCATCCTAAAGGCTGGCAACGCGTTGGAATCGACCCCAGTATTTCCAAACGTCCATAGGCGATGGTTACCACTTTCCCTCAGGTGGTCTAGCTGTTTGCTACATTTAGGCAGTAAAAAAATAAAGGTTCTCCTATTATGAATGTATTCAAGATCGAATTTACGAGCATAGGTTGTTTATTTATATGCAGAATATTTCACAATGATTTATCATTAAAAACATTTGTATGCATATTCAACAGCATTTGCTTGTTAATGTACCGAATTGAGTGTACGCGAGAAACAAATTAACAATGGCCGCAAATCAACGAAATGCATAAAATCGTTTAACATGTTAATTAATGTCATTCATGACATCTAAATGACGTTACAAAATTCTTAATGAAAACGAATGTCAAGCATAATTTTTAGTCGACTTTTTCATTTTAATGGAACTGTTCAGTCTCTTTTTTATATATATATATAATATTATCTATGGTCTCTTTTGATCTCTTTCCTGTAGGCGGGTGATTCATCTAAGTGCATTATTGTCAGTAAACATGTTTTTGTAAAACTCATGCTATATCATTCATTTTAAGCTACAAAATCAGTGGTTAATGCTTATTATTGTTAGAAAATATAAGTGGCATTTTAAAATAAACATGCCTGGGCGAATGATGTGCACCAGAAAATCACCCGCAGCGTAGTTATTCAATGGTTAAAACATAAGATCATAATGAAAAATCAAACAAACACACCTCAGTAAGTATTAAAAAGAAGTTTTGTGTTTAACGGGCGCATTGAATTTAAGAAAATACTGTAAAATTATTTCCATCTTATCTCTTTTCTTTCCCCTTCTCTCAATTACTTGGGATAAGGACATAATGTCTCCTCCTTCTGCGAGCGTGTTATGCTTGCGAATGAGGAGGCGGAACGGGAGCGTTAGCCAACATCCTTGCTACGCTCCCGTCAAAGGAGGACGCATCGGCACCGGAGTGCCAGTCTGGACCTTCGGCCGCCGTTTTTTTTCATTTATTGGACTTGACTTTATGTTGTTGGTCCGAAGACCTCACAACTTTACCGGGGTTTTCGGCCAGCACCTTCGCGAGGCGAAGGCGCTCGAGCCCGGGCGGCAACTTGCTCGAGGGAGCTCCCTAGGGGGTTTTACTTCGGCTGGACTGTTGCCATGAAAGGGAGATAAATCTAACGATGCCGACTAGAGGGCAACACAATGTACTAATTGAGAATGGGTGACGGGTAATATAAAGCCCGAGGGGAACGATCCCGGCGGACCGAGATCGGCGGTTCGCGGCGGCCTACGCTACCATACTGCCGTTTCGCAACGTGTTATGGCTGGGAGAGAAAAAACGGCGAAAGAAATTTCCTAGCAACACGCCTAGTCTATCCTATGGGGGGATAGTCTAGCCTAGCCTAGTCTATCCTGGCGTCCCTCGCGGGGACATGGAGAAATCGTGATTGGTGGCGTCTGAGATGCCGCTGTCTGTGTCTGTCTGTCGGTGCCTGCCAGCCTGTCGTCCTAATAGTGGGCGGGCTGATCCGGGCCAGCCATTTTATGATAACGTCGACCCTGTCCGTGAGGACGTTACGCGGTTCGGCCGCCGTGAGCGGGTGCCGCGAGTAGGTCACTGTTGAACAGGTTCCCCACTCGCAGCTATGCCGTCGAGAAGAGGGCGCGACGTCTTCCGCGCGCGCTCACCTCTTCTCCCGTGGAGCGTGTCGACCATAACGAATGTTCATACAAGCTAGTTACGAACGCCTTCTCTAGTACGTAGTACATTAAACCTCATTGCCAGAAAATCAGTTTGTCGTGTTTCCAGTGTAGCCGTAGCGTAGTAAGACTGAGCTTAGCAATAGTAAATTTTTGTTTTATAAATTAGATACATAGATTTATGTTGAACCAAGATTCTCTGTAATGCTGATGGTAGATGGATGAAAGGCACAGAACTGAAAGGACACGACGATATTCAATGACATTGAATAAATCAATTTTATATGGATCACTTTCACACTCATCCAAATTGAAAGAGAGAATTAACCGTCAAATATAGGCTCAACATTCATCTGAGTAATCCTTAACGCTGTGTGCTGTAATAAAAAAGACAGATTAAAGCCTCAACATGAAGTTTAATGATGGAGTGACTTATTGGCAAACATCGTCACTTTACGACAAGCGTCCGGCAAACTTTCATTGAAAAAGATTGGGTTGCCTCAATCAAATTAAAAATAACCTACCTATGTTTATAAATAGAACATTGAAGTGACCTCAAAATAAATGCCATAATTTAAGTAACTGTTACTTATGTAATGCAAGTGTGTTGGTTGAATGTTTATCTCGAAAAGACATCCATTTCTTTATTATTACACAAATTCTTACAATTTGAAATAAAAGTGAACAGTTGAGACACAAAATTACAATACAAACTAAATAATTCAACAAAGGACTTAACGGAATTCAATGAAAACTTTAAGGAGTAAAACAGTAATTATGCTCAAACTTCGCCTTTGTATGTTTGCTTTTGATATCTTAGAGGGTTTAGAAGGTATGAATATAAAGTCCCAGCCCAAAATAATAAGAAGCAAAACAATCAGGAAATATTATTCCAAACTAAGATTTATCCTGTAAATACGAAACAAAACTTTGGACTACATTCGTTTCAGAACATGACATATTTCTTTGGATAATTTTTTTGTTGGTCTTCTAATAAGTTTAAATATTGACGCTCGAGAAGTGAGTATATGCAAGACTAGAAATGGAGAACAAATAAACAATTAAACATCTATCCAGATGCAAGGCCCAGGCGGCTTTTTTCTCATTCTCGTTTGTCATATTTATTTCACTGTCGTATCTTTTTGTTATTGCATGAGTTCAGTAGACAGGCAGACGAACCACCTGATGAAAAGAGATTACCATCGCCTATGAACATTTGTAACTCCAAAGTGCTGCCGCTCTCGAAAGCGAGACTAGAACCTGGCCACTAATGGCGGTACACATAATGATTGTTACGGCGGCATACTTTAAACTAGGTAGCCAGCCAGACGCGCAAATACCCTACCATCTGGCTATGGGTTTTATTTGTCGCCTTATATGACAGGACGCTCGGCCGCAGGAAATTGTATTATTTCTCCTTCTCTGTACGGATAATGGACATCTCAAGAGCACTTACAGATTTTCGAGCTATGTAAATTTCATGAAAATTTTCCCATTAGCAAGGAATAAACAGACTCACTTTAGCATTTCTATAAAAGTATTGAGTAATGCTCTCTTCGCGAAAGTCTTAAAATTCCATCCTTGGAAGTATTTTTAAGTATGAATAAATAAGAGTGGTTGGTATTTTTTCTGATTCATGGCAACACCTAACTTGTTGTTAATTTACGACTATTTGAAAAAGCCTACACAAACTCTGCCTAAAGAAAATATTTGCCGCAATCTGACGTAAAGGTAATACTTAAATGGCTTTATTAATCTGATCTAGATTTGATATTTCATAGTAAGTCACAAATTCTCTAAGTATGTAATTATTGCCAGTTTGTGTTTATAGTTAGGGAAGTTGTAATTTTTTTTAAAGTTATAGACTTCAACTGAATATAGTTATAATTATACATAGTCGAGTTAATTTTTAGGTTTATTATACCTACAGGTAAAAGGAACCTTGGTGAAATCTCTCTGGTGCCTATGTGTTATTATTATCACAGGAAATGCTAAAGTTATAAATAGCAGTTAACACTTAGCACAAATATCGTTTTATCTATAAAGGTGTAGGGTGAAATTTGAGAAAAATATTTTTTGATTTCGTTAAAACTTCTTTAGAATCGTTGTGATTTGAAATTCGATGAAACGAAAAAGCGACACTAAATAGTGATAAAATTCAACCTTATTTAATTCGAAATAAAACACATTTCTCTTTACCCGTTAATGTTAATTTTCAATTTAAATAAAAGCTTTCCAATGAATTTTAGCTCTACCTTCATATACATCATTAAGGCATATATTCTTTCATGCGTAGATCAAAAAAAATCGTGCATAACAGTGCACTGAATTTTGGCCTTTATGTTAGTGATTTAAAATGTAATTTAGGTTCAATTATTACGAAAAAGTGTCAAATACCTAAGAATAAATACGTCTATAATAGAATAGAAATGCGAAAATTCTTTGAAGTTTCACTTCTACTGCGTGTGAACTGCATACACACACATTTTTTTATAATGTTACTTGAGCCCTAAGTAAATTAAATTTCAAAATTAAAAATAATATGCAATATCATCAAGTGAGGAGTCAAATGAAAGAGCTTTGGTCGTTTATTATGGAAACATTTTTTGAACTCTTGCATTTTTCAATTTACAATTAATAATTTTCAGAAAGTGACTGTTTCTTCTCACTCCGCACTCTCCTCACTCTCACTTTCCCGCATGAGAAGTGAATTCTTTCTGTGTGATTACCCAGTGCGGCTGTTATCGAACTTCTTTTCCACTCTTTAATATTCTTTTTTGCTTAGATATAGTTTAGAGGACTGCTACATATAGTCGAAGTATCATCTATCCATTAGTACCGACGCCGGTCAAGAACATGAACTACCTTATCACGGCTTTTAAAGTGTATTCGACACGAAAAAATGCAATGCTGTAATTAACATTTACGCAATTTTGATAGGGACAATTATAATTAATTTAATTAAAAATTTTAATTTAATTTAATAATTAAAAATATAAGTATTAACAAAGATAGCGAAATCATATATCAAATGTTAACCACGACATCTGATGCTGGTTATTTAGAATAATCGAAGAATAACTAGGAAAAACATCCAGTGAACAATTTTATCCTGAAAAGCTTGTAAATATTAAAACAGTAAGTGGCATCACATGTCTTTCTATCCGTGCAGGAACGGAGAAAGACTACAGTTTCCTGCGGCCAGGTGGTCTGTCGTAAGAGGCGACAAAACAACCTACAGCCAGGTGGCAGGGTATTTGCCCATCGGGATAGCCTCCACCCCTGGTCTAGATTATGCCACCATAACAACCTTAAATCGTATTTGGGCATTAATGGCCAGGTTCCAGTCTCCCTTAACAGCAGTGGTGGATTTACCAATAGGCTGAGTAGGCTGGAGCCTAGGGCGACGGATTTTGGAGGGGCGTCAAATTCGAGGCCAATAAGTCCACACAAACAATTCAACATGTAATGTTTCACCAATTAGGTATATTTTTCTACAATTTGAGTGAGATTTTTAACTCTTGGCTACAACAGAAATAAACCCTTTGATCCCCGGTGCTTCACGATCTAATAAGTACGGGAAAAAAGGTTGTGTAATTAATACTCATTTAGAGCACAAATCATAAAGTTACAATTTCATTGACAAAAAAAATGTAATTAATGTGATTGTGAATATATACCCTAGTATAGATTTGTAGGGATTGGTTGGGGCGGCAAAATTTGAATAGCCTACAGGCGGCAAGCGTCTTAATCCGCCCCTGCTTAAGAGAGCAGGAGCGCATTTTTAATGCCTTTAGTGTTGCAAATGTATTTTAAATAATAAAGGATCAAAAAGTGTAGAAAGCTATGCCGTCATCTAATCATATTTGATTTAAAAGCCTTTCAGGATAAAATTTTTAATGAGCGATTATCATTCCCAGTTTTCTTATTTCATTATCTTGAATATCCTTCGTTATATCTATTTAAAAATATAAAGCATGGAAGGAGAATCTTCCATATTATAAAGTATTTTATAGCTCCATCTACGGGAAACGCATGAAAATGTTTGACATGAAATGGTTTCAACTTAGGGAAGCTAAATGTCTAGCATTAGTTTCTGTTTTTCATGTAGATGGTGTGTAAAAACATATTTAATAGAAGTTTCAGAAAAATTCAGCGAGTTATGCGAGTCAGTCATGATTGGAATTTTAAAATGTCATATTTCTGTTTAAATAATGATTAAGTAGACAAACACACATTAATTATATCTCCAAACTAAGCTAACTCTGGTACCAATCCCAAACTATACTCAGTACAGAGAAATGTGTTTCATTTCCAATTAAATAACGTTGAATATTATGTGTTTATCTCTATTTAGTGTCGCTTTTTCGTTTCAACGAGTTTCAAATAGTAGTTGTAGTAAAGAACAGAAAGTATCTTTACGAAATTGACAAGTCAAAAATTGAACCTAACGCCTCTGCTTGCTAGCGAGGTTGGCAAAAGATTACACTATTCAAATATAGAGGCCGTTCGAGTGGCTGCTAGCTTTCAGATTTCACGAGAGCATAACGCTCTTCTCTAAAGAAATATTTCTATTTTTAGGTAAAAAAATTGTGTGCGTGTGCAGTTCACACGCAGTAGAAGTGAAACTTCAGAGAATATACTCACAGATAATTCTTCTCTAACTTTTATTAATATTATTATCTATATATTAATACGTGAAGCAAAAACTTTGTACCCCTTTTTACGAATATTACGCGGACGGAGGAGTATGAAATTTCGCACACTTATAGTTTATATAGAGAAGAAGCGAAGAATACTAATATTTTTTTTAAATATTATGCATAAAAATACATTAAATCAACAAAAAAAACATTAGACATGTATTTGACACACACGCATATATACTCTTGTTTATTGTTGCCTTGGCGAAATCTGTGATTATAAAAGTATAGTCTTTGACAACAAATTATTATGGTCGAATTTCGACCACGGGCAACCACTAGTAAATATAAATATAATTCGTTTACCCTACATCCGTCAATATATATATCAAAAAATTCAATCTAAATTACACTTTAAATCACTACTATAGAGTTCAGAATTCAATGCACTGTTACGCACAATTTTCTTTGATCTACGTATAAAAAAATATCTGTCTTAAATATGTCCATATAGAGCTAAAATTCATTTGAAATCTTTTAAGTTTTATTTAAATTGAAAATTAATACTAACGGGTAAAGAGAAATGTGTTTTAATTTGATTAAATAAGGTTGAATTTTGTGTTTATCTCTTTTTAGTATCGCTTTTATGTTTCATCGATTTTCAAATTACAACTTTCTAAAGAAATTTCACTTCAAAAAGTTTTTATTTGTGCAGATATCATTACTGTACAGAGTAAATTAATATAATAGGAGACATTACTGTAAATTTCATGTCAGATATTAATCGTTAATCAAGTAGCAGAAATTGGATTTATTTTGGTATGCAGTTTTATTTTTAAATAAATGGGCTAATTGAGGATTGCCGGGGAGTTTTCCTCATAACTATGAGCTAGTTGCATGAGTAGCTTCCATTACCGTTTTACCATCGGACAACCAAACACACCGGTTTACGCGACCGTTACATGCTGTAAACACTGCCAGGCAGAACCAAGCGCTTCGCTTCATCTTTTTTCGGTGTGCGCTTCCAAAGAATGTTAGCCGGAGTCTGTTTTTCCTAACAAATACTATTTAGAGGAGTATCTCTTACTTTAAGTTACGATTCTCTCGTACGACGTAACTCGTCTATGACGCGTTGACGCGTATGACGCGGTCTAGGATGGATCCTAGACCGCGTCATCACTTAACATCAGGTGAGACAGCGGGCAACCTTGAACTTATACGAAACATAAAAAGTGCGTCTCGGATCATAAATGAATAAACGTCCACTATTCCCCAGGATGATCTATCTTCGTGTCAAATTTTATTAAGATTCATTTAGTTGCTTATTTCTAAAAGGTCACAATTTACTTTCCCATTTGTATACCATATTAGTATAGATCAGGGAACTCCAAACTTTCCGGCCTTAGAGCCGCACTAGTTACACCAGGGAGATTCAAGGGCCAAAACCGGTTAATTCCTCCTTCCATTATTTACTAAAAACTAGTGTTTTTTGTGATAAATAGGTTCCCGTATCACCACGATCACGGCTAATATCAGACAACGATGCCGTTGAAGATGGAGCATAAATATGCTTTACAACATATATGTTTTACAACACGGTAATCTTAAAAATCATAGGCTGTAAGATTGATTGTATTATAGCTATTAATAACTAATTTGGTAACCTATGTATGTGCCATTTGGAATCCACTCGCATAGTAATCGAGGAGAGAAATAAGGCTTTACACAAGCAAAGCGTGAACTGTAGCTGTATTTATTATTGGAAAAAAACTTAATTTATAGATGTCTATATAATATAATGCTTTCATAGTTTACCTGTCGGGGTGCGGTCAAATGACCGGCGCAGTTTTATTACAAACTTACTGTGCCCGCCACTTCGTCGGCATGGATTTTTTTTCATGGAACCCTAAAAGAGTAGTAGCCTAAAAAACTCCTTATAACAGCTATGTGCCAGTGAAAGTCTTATCAAAATTGGTCCAGCCGTTTGAGAGATTTGCCGAACCATACAGATATACTGTTACAGTTATTTAGTAGCACAGTTGTTCTTGTCATGGTTCTTTTTAAAGTTAATAATTGATTTTGTTATGTACCTTATATTTTTAAACGAAACGATCGGCCATTTTAATTGAATAATAATGTTATATTTTTATTTATTCTGTGATTAGCACCTGTTTTGTATAGAGTAGTTGTCTATAATTTATTATAATTTTATATAACAATATTTATCCTTTATATGATGTGGTAATTGTATAGATTATAATTCAAAATCTCTCAATTGTGTATAGACGGTATTCGTTCCATTTTATTTTCATGTTGGCAGACGCGATAGATTTATACTGTTTGGTTTATTTTATTACATGTAAAACTTTAAGTATAATATTTTATATAAAATATTATCTAAAATTTCCAAACAATAATGTATTAAATTCTTTTTATTTATAATCCTTTAATCAAAATAGTTTATCAATAACTTCAATCCGCTATCGGTTGTGCCAATTTGCTAAGTTTCTTAGACTGTAAAATTGTTGGAGGGATGGCGAGGTGTTCTAAAAATGCTTGTGAAGTGTGAAGAGTTAGTGTATTAAATGTGTTAAGATAGGTTCTCTGATTATAAATCTGTGACCAGTTGCTGTTCTTTTATTACCATAAACTCTTCTGAGTTCTTGCAAGTATTACATAACAGACAAAAATTTTAAAAAACGTTTTTTTGATATCCATGAATCCGTTTTATATGCATTTAATAAAAAGTTGTTATTTTGACATTACAAACAGACACTTCAGTTTTATTTATCTGTAAATAGAAATTAGATAAAACAGTCATCTATACTACATATAATAAAACTGTAGAGGTCAAATTTCTGTACAATGAAAAAAAAATGCAAAAAACCGAATCAGGGGGATATAAGAAGTGAAATAGAACTAATTTAGATTTTTCAAATATTTTTTTCTGTGTTTGTCTGTCTGTTTGTACCGGCTAATCTCCGAAAAGATTGGATCGGTTTAAATGAAATTTTGTATGGCAGAAGCTTATATCCCTGGTTAACATATAGGATACTTTTGATCCCGAAAAATTAAAGAGTTCCCGTGGGATAGTTAAAAAACCGCACCACGCGGACGAAGTCGCGGGCAGAAGCTAGTGAAAAATGAAGTACACAAATTGTCTCTTTGTGTATAAAATAAAAAATATTTCGCAAACAATTTTCCGCAGTTACTGTTGGCAGCCTGTCGTTGAATCCAACTGTGACAACGGGTGCAACGGTGCGAGTAACATTTCAACGCTAGTTAGTTCCGAGCGTTTTTGTCCTCCATTTCATTTAAAAAACAAAAAGCAATTGTTTTATCATTTAATTTACCAACGCAAGTGCTCTACTTGTATTTTTACAGCGCTTGACATGTATTAGTTTAACGTAGTATTCGTAGGGCATTTCTAGAGCACAACACATATTTAAAGAACACAATTTCCTGCGGTCAGGCCATCTGTCATAAGAGGCGACAAAACAACCCACAGCCAGGTGGTAGGGTATTTGCCCGTCTAGATGGCTACCACCCCTTGTCTAGAGCCAAAACAACCTTGAATTGTGTTCCCGGCATTAGGGGCCAGGTTTCAAGTCTCCCTTTAGAGACCAGCAGCAGATTTATAGCACATTTGGTGTTGCAAATATCCATAGACGATTGAACTTGAAGAAGTCTTTAGTTTGACTCCCGAAGAAAGAATGCCGATCCAATGAAAAATTTAATTATAACTTATGATTCTCCCAGAATAATTAGCTACCTTAAAGCGCTACTTTGCCATGTGCATCCCATCAAGGTCGAAGTGAGAATAAACTTTTTTTTTGAGCAGGATCAAACTATATAGCCGCAGATGGCTGTTTCAGCGATACCGGACTTTGGGGGCTTCCCGACTCCGTGGGAGCGGAGGCGTTCAGCCCAGAAACAGCGCGCTCGAGGCGGCACCTCCTGTGAGGTTCGACCTCGGCTCGACCGCCGCGGGGGATTGACTCTATATAGGATTAAGCCGTAAAAGGCTGAATGAGCTAAGCCAACAGGCTGAAATGTTTACACAGTGGGGACTCGACATGGACTCCGCTGGCGGAGGCGACCCTAATCTATCTTTACTACCGCTTTGCAACGTGTTTTAACTGGAGGAGAAGAAGCGGCGGAAGAAACTCTCCAGCAACACGCTTAAGCCAGTCGTGTATGGCTACTTGTGTCTGTAATGAGTGTGAGTGAATGAGTGATTGGTAGGTCTTAACTTTGTGTGAGAGGATCCGAGCCGGGGGCTCTCCGGCGTCTGTTTTGTCTGCGTCTGTTATGCCAGGCTGATGTTATGAGCCTCGGGGGGTTCATAATCGCGATGAGACGGGTGATTTTATCGGGCTCGTCAATGAGTACATTTCGAGGGTAATCGTTTGTCGCTACGCCCACTCGCTCTTATATCCAAGCAATGACGAAACAAGCACAGTAGTAAGGCAACTACCCGTAAATATTCAATAGTATAATAATAGGTGGAAATAATTGGAAGAAATGTTATTCATAGTAGTAGACAACGGGACTTTTTCACGAAGTAAAAGGATATACTTGAAAATTAAGAGTGCTACTACTGGAGAAAGCAATAAAAATTATTTATTTAGATTATATTTTATAATGACTGTTTATATAATTTTAGTCTGAGTATTAATTATATCTATCTGAAAGCTTGTGTCTAATAGACTTCGAAACGGCGTAACAGATTTCATTAAAATGTCAAAACAAATCATTTATTGTAGAAAAACATGGTACATAGAAAAAGTGATATAAGGAAGTTGGTCTTTACAAACGAGTAAGCTAATACTTATCATAGTTACGAGGTTGTAAAAACCAATAACCGCATGTGTGTCATACAACGTTTTTCAACACATTTGCTAGAAAACAGTACAACATCAGTCGGAATATTTGACGTTTCTAATATGAAAATGGCGTCACGTGAGCGTGGTGAAAATTATAAATACATCTTTCGTCTAATTTTCTCTATCATAGTAAAGCGAGATAAATGTATTGATCAAAAGCGATCCCAATGAGATTCGATTATTCAGCTTATTCATTCTCGTAATGTGAAACTCCTTGGTAGAATTCTTGTATATCTTTTTTCACTCAACTACTTATTTACCGTACATTCCGTTGTATGGCGCATAATTTGTAACTTTTGAACAATGTATACAGGCTTCGTAAATGCATTTTTTGAGCAAATGTGTCGAAAAATATTGAATCATTTCATGACACTACAGCTTTACTAGGACGGCTCTAAAACATCACGAATGGCATAAATAGAACGCAATGCCAACAATTACTGGCAGTCGCAGTGGCATCGTGGACTGGCTATCTGCCAGGTATACCCCATTTGTTGTCCAATTCTTGCCAGAGATAAATGTTGTGATCATGCCAATAGAAATGTTAGATACGTAAAATTCACCTTTCAATTAAATAAAAATAAATTCATATAAAAATCACTGAACAATATCTTAATCTATATATATAATTTTCGTACCTCAATATATTTTTAATTACAAAAAATAGGTAGATCGGAAAATAGGGGAGAAAATTCCAATCTGTATTGGAAAGTTTCTTAATTTTGCCGTGTAGCGGCTAGCAAATTGTTGTATAGTGTGTTAGTTACAATGTTCAGAAGTTTTAAGGGCTTTTTGTTTCTTGTTATACAAGAAAAAGGAAAACCATTGTTGCTCCTTTATATAATATTTTTTATACGTTTCGAAATAAAGTTTTAACTATTATTTATATATTTATAGAACCTTATTCTTGGTATACGCAATTGACGAAAGATAATTTTTTTATCCTTTTTAACCGAAATGTAAGACTATGTTCCTTCGTTAAAATATCAGAAGTTACAAGAAATTCAATAATCCTATTTTTCTACTTTAAATTAAAAGTAAATCTTGTACGTACATATGTGTACTTTTAGTTCAACCGATATTTTGGGTCCACAATAACAGCAGTCACCACGCACTACTTAGCCGTGCTTCCCGGAGTTTAGTACCAAATCGGCGCAATAGGATGTCAGAAGAGCTTAACTACGTTAGACATCCCTGGCATTCTAGATATAAGCTCTCGTAGAGACCCAGCTAGGTTTAGTGGGTAGTTTGTTCAGCTTCCTTCTTTAATGGAGGAGATCCCGTTTGCGGTTTGGTGCAAGAGTCCCCCCCACATGCACATGAAGCGCGCGGTACTAGGCGGTGCTTTTGGTCTCCCCCTGTATCCAAGACCCATGTGTGTGTCACAAGAAAAGACATTCCCCTGAGGTAATAAAAAAAAGCCACTGAGATACCTACGTGCCTTGACTTCGCATTCGGCGTCACAAATCTCAAGTAACTAAAGTGCACTCTGCGCTCAGTAATAGAAAAGTGAGATCTTAGTGTTGCAAACAACAATCTTCGTCACATTAATCTATAGCGGTTTTACACATAGAGTAAGTTTGTAAGCTTCTTTAAGAACCTTAAGCAAGCCTTCAAGCCTTTTTTTTTACGAGGTGTAATCCGTCATGGACACCCTACTCTCCGGGGACTACGGTAGGGTGGGGTTGGATTCCCGATGGCATGTTCGGACCTACCAACTAAACCACCTCTTTGTTCCATCCTGACGCCGTGTGTCAGGACCTCGGGAACCAAAGACACACTCGATGGCCCTGACAGAAAAAAATGTGTAACGTTTCACGATTTTGCGTGTCATCCTTGCGCAGGGGCCATGCTAATCTTCTCTGTATCGTTTCAATTTTAGTATATGTATATTTATCCGTGCAGGAACAGAGAAAGAATACAATTTCCTGCGGCCGGGCGGCCTGTCGTAAGAGGCGACTAAACAACCCAAAGCCAGGTGGTAGGGCATTTGCCCGACTGGATGGCTACCACCCCTGGTCTAGAGTATGCCGCCATAACAACTTTGAGTTGTGTTCCGGCATAAGTGGCCAGGTTCCAGTCTTCCCTAAGAGAGCAGCAGTGCATTTGTAGCACCTTTATTGATGCAAAAGTCCATAGGCGATGGTAACCGCTTTCCATCAAGTGGGCCGTTTGCCTGTCTGCTGAACTCGTGCAATAAAAAAAATATAGAATTTGAAGAACTCTTTAATTTGACTTCCGAAGAAAGAATGCCGATACAATGAAGAATTTAATTATAACTTATGATTCTCCCACAATAATTAGCATTTTTTTTTATTGCATGAGTTCCATGCAATAAAAAAAAATGTACTACCGAAGCAAGTACAAACAAGCCTTCAAACTTACTCTAACTCAATATGAATACGACTGTATTTCTTTAATAGAAATCTGTAGCAGAGTAGATTTTGTATAATGCATTTAAAACAAAGAAAAAATCAGAGGCTTAATTCAGCCCAGCAGATTCCGAAGATAACATTTGTAGAATTTTTGTCTATCTATCTGCTAGAGCACCACGCGAAGACTACTGAACGGATTTAAATGAAACTCGACATAGCTTATATCTCAGTTAGCTTATATCTCAGACCAAGACTTAGAATTTTTTATTCCTATTAATGACGTCTTTTCCATGGGATTAACGAATATAGCAATTATTAATATAATATGTAATTTGACTTGTTGCCTTACGATGATGTTATGGTTTTAGAGCGTTACACGTAGATGTAGCAATGGCTTTAATGCATTATTTGTGATGCGATGTTGATATTATTGTTAATAACGGTAAATATTGACAGGTGACGTATTTATATACATTAAGGTATCTATTTCTTTAACAACGTTATTGTCAGCCCTATAAACAGGACGCATCTGGCCACTGCCAATAATCATAACATGGTCGCAGGTGAAGCGTTAGAATTATGACATGATAAGTCACTGTGCTCTTACAAAGTCTAGGAGGCTGCAACGTTTTGTAACATAATAAATAGCATTTGAGTCGATTTGAGTGTCAACAACATGTGTTAATACGTGCCTAAACAGATAATGCATTCGAGTTTAATATGTACCTGTCCAACAAGTAATCAGGTCTTTGAAACAATATTACGAGTATTCCACACGTCGCAGTACTACAGTTAGCTTAGCTCTCCAAACCGCACAATTACTTAGCTAGTGGCGGTAGTTGGAACTCACTGCGTCGTTTTAGCACTAGTGGTTCACCGAAACTCTTTTTAATAGGATAACTAAAGCTTAGATTCTTTTAGAAAAAATTATAAGATTTATTTCAAATTTATTACAGTAAAATATTATGAACTGATACAATAAGAAATATTAACTTAATTTTATCTTATTATACTTATAATCACTTAAGACTATAATGAGTATGACGCTCGGAAGGCTGGCTGCGTTACCTCGCTGGATTGCTATTCTCATGCGTTGTTGGAATAGGCACCAGCCCTCTGATCATCCTAAGATTCAATGAGTTTTTGATAGCTTTTTTGTCATGGCCTCAAGGCCTCATCCACGGTTCAAGCGTCGAAATAGAATTTATTTACACACTAGAAGAAAGTTTCTAGGTATGACAATCATTCATTAAAAATTGAAACTCTAAAAAGCTTCTAAGCCCTACATGAAAGGTAAGATACAATGGACAGCTCTGGAGCCAATTCCAGACAACCAGAGCACAGTTTTGCGCGTACTGTGGGTACTCTTGAGCAGTTTTTTAACTCATTGGAAAAAGGCACGGTATTTAGCTATTATACTACCACGACTTTATAATAAAAAATCTATCCATTATCTATGGTCTTGTCGGTGGAACCTCCTCCAATCTTCTCTATTATGGGCCAGTTGCTTTACTTCTTTGTACGACACGACACTCACTTTATATTTTATTTGATCCATGAATGCTCGCCTTGGTTTTCCCTTCCCTCTCCTTGCTTCCACTTTGCCTTCGATTAATGTGCATAAGAAGGTGTAGTGTCGTAGCAAATGACCAAATATCATTCCGTGCGTTTCTCCTTTACCATATCCAGTACTTCTTCGTTGGTCTTCTTTGCTTTCCAACTTATTCTCTCTATGCGTCTTCTATTAAAAAAAGTAATAAGATCAAAAATATTTTCCGTCTACATGTCAAGGGACTATCTTAATTAAAACTCTTTGTTACTTCCTTAATTAGCAACGACGATGCGAGCTCTTATTTTGCAAGGATTAATTCTGTAGAAACGTTACATGGAAATTTTGCGAATTTAATTTGATTAGCAAGACTTTTGTTTTATGGTGTACGAATATGTCGGGGTTAACGTTGCTAATTATGGGTTTTGTTTATGTTATACTGCGTAGGGTGCTTTTAATTAAATCATCGTACAGTGAGTGATAAATAAGCATTCCTCAATTAATATTAATAAAAAAACATTTATATTTAAGAACGGAATGTATATTCGTAGCAGTAAACATTTTGTATTAGTATAAATTAGGTATTAATAATTTTGCGATTATCGATCTTACCTTTTAAAAAAAAATTCTATGTTGACCTCTTTCATTGTATGTTATCAAACTCTTATGTATTTTTTTATTTTTAAGGCAGGAGTTCAGCAGAAAAGCAGACGGCCGACCTGTTGGAAAGCGGTTACTATCACCTACGGACATTTGTAATACCAAAGGTGCTGCTACCGATCTGCTGCCGCTCTCTAAAGTGAGACTGGAATCTGGCGACTAATGCCGGAACACAGCTCAAGGTCATTATGGCGGCATACTCCATGTATGTATGGATGGACGGACCACGGGTGGTAGCCATCCAGACGGATAAATACCCTACCCTACCACCCGATTGTGGGTTGTTTTGTCGCCTCTTACGACAGACCGCCAGATCGCAGGAAATTGTACTCTTTCTCCGTTCCAGTACGGATAAAAGTTTCTCAGTGCAGTTTTGTTGAACATTTGTTGTATATGTTATCGGGCTTGAGGAGAACTTCCAACCCAGATTTTTGCTTTTGCGTTATCGACTTGGTTTCACATAAACCTTGTAAACGTCCATAACCTGAGCCTAAGTTGGTTTAGGTTTATCCTAAGTTTTTTATTGTTTCTTTATTGCGGAGCTGGTAAACTGATAGAAAACCCACCTAATGGAAAGTGGTTACTGTTGCCTATCTATCTATCTATTTATCGATTTCACCGGTCAATACTAGTTGCAGTAATCAGACACACTGGTATTGTAGGGGTGACCAGAGTTATCATGTAAGTGTGGAACCTCTGATCACACCCACACTTATGTCTGTCAGCGTGATGATATGCTTAACTGTATAGTGGTTATAACAGGCGTCTTCTTGTTAACTAGTACCAGGTTCAATCATGTACGTGGATTAATTGAATACAGTTTTTATTGCTAATATTTACAATTTGTTGATATTCACTGATTCTAACGTTACCCAATGGATAAATTTTAAAATAGAGAATGGTTTTTGATTTTAAGAACCTTAACGGGCAGATTGCGACCGTTGGATTTCGCGAATACTGATTGGCGTCTGGCCTCCATGGTGATCTTGCTGTATCCCTTCCTGCATGCCGCGAGCGCCCTTATATATTGCTCAGCTTGTTGTTGACGATGCAGGTGGCCCGTGCAGTTGAGTCATCATTCCACAGGACCGTACTCGCTGCAAGGCCGCCTTCGGTTTGTTGCTATGGGGAATGTCATGAGATGATTAAATGGTGGATGGATGCCTGGTATACCACCATAGTATTCACAAGATCCACGAAAGTTACGCTGGAGTCCAAATGGCTGTAGAGTCTTCCGAATGATTCCTGGTATTGCTGGTCTTTCATTTCTTCTCTTGTGTGTATAACTTGGTTCGGAAACTGGTTGTGAACAACTGACCACGCCAGTGGCTCGCACCGCACTCGCTAAGGTGCTACTTCTAAGCAGATGTTTAGCTGCTAATCGCGCGAGCTACATATTCGCGGTAAGCGGGGCGTCTGTAACACTCATTTATCGTACGAAATGGGATTAGCTCCAAGACTAACATTTTCAAGCCGATGTTCTATGAGAGTGTGGTATCTTACCGACCGAGACCTGAGAATCGTAATCAAGATAATAATTCCTACACGGTTCTAACACGTCGAATCTATCGTTGAGCCTATCAAAAAGTCTAGTTTCTATTTATACCAGAAAAATGTTCAACAAATCTGTGCTGAAAAACTTCGGTTAAAGTATTCATTTTCGCCTGACCTTATCGGGTCAGTACATTTGTTAGGTGTTTCGAAATCCACTTTCGGAACGTATTTCCCTGTAACATGGTGTTAACTAGATTAGGCACAGGCTTGATTAATGGTTCGCTCCGGCTTTCGGAATATTCCCTGCATTTCACCAACAAACCGGCTTCGTGATGTTTGAAGTGTTCGGAGTTTCATTAAAATTTCAATTGGAATTTTTAATTTGAACTTTTGATCAATAAACTTTGAAATCTGTTCGACGAAACATAGTGACTACATCATGCTTATGCCAGTGCTACATGGGATATTGTTAATGTTAGTGACTGTGTCACGCAGATGAAGCTAAGTGTTTCATGCGTTATTTAATATACGACATTGTTGATAACGTTAAATATTAACAGATAATTAATATATATATCGACTAATGTAGAAATTGTAAACAAGGTTTACACTCAACTTATTGCTGCGCCGGAATTATCATCCGACTCAACGCTGATTTTGAACGCAACCCCTCCTTTTAATGTGATATTAAAACGACCCAAAAATGTTTTTAATATTGTTACGACCTACACGCCGTCAAAAGTAGATTCACATCTGCATACCATAAAAGCACACTTTATTACCTTTCCGCATTTGGACTTCTTTTGTTTACTTTGTGTTTAAAATTTGTAATAAGAAAACAGCCCATTGTGTATTGTAATCTTTTATGGCAGTCATTAGCGAGGTGTGTCGAACTGATTCTAAGAAATTCGGTCTACGTGGTTGGGCAGCCATATTGTATCGGTGCAGTATAAAGCAATGGCCCAATGGAGAGATCGGCAGTCGAGCGATAACCACAAGTGGACCAAGACTTGTGTATATTCGGTAAACTATTTAGTGACGGACTTTGCGCGTGTGATTGAATCGTGCTTTACGTTTGGACTGGTTGTGTTCAGTTATATTTGTACCTGTGTTATACGTGTTTGTATAGTTCTAATAAACTGTATAATAATTCCAACGGCATTTTAATTCGAGTTGTGCCTTCTCGTAACAATATTAAACTAACTTTATACCGATTTAATTAGTAAATGGTAGAATACTATATTGTTAAGCAATAAAAATATTTTGAAACTCTAAGATTAAAATAAGTAAATATAATCAAGGTGGGGGTAACTTCATTCATCGCACGTTTTTTAACTATTTTAAACGGAATTTAACGCTTACTACAACTCGAAGACCGACTTCAATAGTGTCTTAGCTTCACTGACTGATTTGTTGTCGTCGTAACTATTCGAACACGGAAATAATGAGAGATGTATGGAGTTCTCCCGCTAACGGTCTTCGCCACTTTGACCATAAATAGAGTTAGTCTACAATGTCATACGCTTGTATGTGTATTAAGCGTAACAACATGTAGCGAATTCTCTAATTGAATACGTGGTAGAGTCATGGTAGAAGCACTATCTTGATTACAGTTCTTAGGGCCGGCTTCATCGATGAGATACCACGTTTTACAGGATATCAGCGTGAAACGATTAACCTTGAGTTAAACGTGTTTCGTGCGATGAGTGAGACGTCCGATGGCCCGCTTCCCCCTACTATATCCCTCCTATCCTACCACATGCTTCCTATGCTATCTCATCCCTTCTATCCCATCTCCTCTATCCCATAACTCCCGTCTGATCCCTCTATTCCATCTTTATTCCATCCTTCCTATCCTATCCCCTCTAACCTATCCCAAAGGCTATTAACGCGTTTGCATCGCTCCTGGTATTGCCAACGTCTACATACGACAGAAGCCACTTTCCATTAGATGCGCCGTCTCTATACGGTTACTTTAATATGATATTACTATAAATAACGCTCACAAATACTTTGTGATTGAGTTGCTATCAAGTTGCTATTACATCGCTACAAGTTACTATCAACTAAGTTGAATCCAGGGATCAGCATCCAAGCTCAACTAGTACGAGAATAAGTCCCTGTAAGCAACGAAGTGTATTTTCTTCACCCTACTACAAGAAAGCGCCAGCACTCCACCAACTACTGCGAGCATCCACCCCTACAAGCAAGAGCAAGTGTACAAACTGTACAGTCTATCCGTTTGTCAGCCTTGCAATAAACAGAATGATGATTTTTTTATTGTACGAGTTCAGCAGACAGGCAGACGGCCCACCTGATGGGAAGCGGTTACCATCGCTGATAGACACTTGTACCACCAAAGGTGCTACAAATGCGCTGCTGCTCTCTTAAAGGAAACTGGAATCTGGCCACTAATGCTGGAACACAACTCAAGGTTGTTATGGTGGCATACTCTAGGCCAGGGGTGGTAGCCACCCAGACTGACAAATACCCTACCACCTGGCTGTGGGTTGTTTTGTCGCCTCTCAGGACATTGTATTCTTTCTCCATTCCTGCACGGATAATAATGATTACCGACTATTGACTATTGCCATGTATCCTTACTTAATGCCTACCCAAATACGTAACGATATCAAACTGATTAAAGCCATATATGTAATTTTAGATATATCCTCACTTGAAACCATTTTCCAATGCTATTATAAGCCAACTTTACGACTTAATTGGGAAACGATCGTATGGCGCAGTAAATTTGCTGATATACAGACTTTAATCATAAAGGGGTTATGTGTAAACTGGAGGAGAATATAATGGGACTTCGTTTACTCTTAATGAACGTTATGACGTCAAGTTTAACGGTATTTTAGACGCTCTTGAGGCAAATTAAACATAAATAGTCAGATATAACGACTATAATGGATTAAACTGTGTATTTATTCATTAAAGCATTACACGTGGTTTCGCCTGCGTAAATTTAGGGCCCATATTTCACAGAAAACCAGTTTTTTAGGGTTTTGTAGCCATTTTGTAAATAATTTCATTACGAAATTGTCATTTCAGTTTGTCTTTGTATGTTAGTCATTTTTTTTCTGTGTCTGTATGGAATGAAATTTAATAGCAATATGAAATGTATATTTTTTTCATGAGTGCAGCAGACAGGCACACGGCCCGCCCACCTGATAGAAAGCAGTCGCCATCGCCAATGGACCTTTGCCACACCAAAGGTTTTACCAACGTGCTTCTATTCTCTAAAGGGAGACTGGAACCTGGCGCTGGCCACTAATGCTGGAACACAACTCAAGGTTGTTATGGCGACATACTCTAGACCAGGGGTGGTAGCCATCCAGGCGGGTAAATACTCTACTACCTGGCTGTGAGGTATTTTTGTAGCCACAGGCCGCCCGGCCGCAGAAAATTGTATTCTTTATGCTGCTACACAATGCTATAATGAAATTGTGAAGAAAAATAGAATGGTGTGGCTAAGTAAACGAGGAGTGGAATACAGATATTATTGAAAAATCTTATCGATGTTTTTTAATAATATTTCCTTAAAGACAATGGGTAATCAGTAGGAAATATTCGCTTAGAAATCCGTAGAAGTTGCCCCCCATAGAAATTACTTTCAATTCAAGCAAAAATTCGTTTATAAAATACCGTTTATTTTTTTAGGAATAGTTTCGATCCAATGCTTTTTCAGGATTTCGTACCCAAATTACAAAAAACTGTGTAATGTCAGTTCTGTTCAATAATTACCACAGTACTGATTCTGCTTAAATTGCACAACTTTTCTTTCAAATAGACCAGATATTAAGTACGTATTTGTCGTTAAAACTACAGCCGTATTAAATAAACACAGTAATATGAAAAAAGATGATTAAAATTAGAGGTAACAAATTGTGAAATATTTCGCTGAACACGTGCGAACGCGGTAACGATTTTCCGCAAGTCCAATAGTCGATTTATGTCCACTGATGACTGCACTGCAGTTGAAGGGTTTTCACGCTTTCAGCGAGAAATATTTAAGATTTTCACCTTAAAAGTAATTTCAATTCGTTACAATGCTTTTGTGAAACAGTTCAGCGTTTTAGTATTGTCGGTTATATATTTCAATGAGATAATGCGACTTTTTAATTTATAATAGAAATTATTTAATCAATGTTATTAAACTCTAAACCAAATAATTGTATAAAGTGAGTCAGAAACGCTTGTTATCCATTCAGATCGTCATAGTAGAACATGTGACATTGCATTGAAAAAAGTTATATTATTAGGCAAAAATTTTGAATGTTTATTCTTCTTATTTGAAATCCACAGTTGCCAACCCAGTACATTTCTAGAATAAAGGCAGTATTAAAAAAAGTTTCACCCGCGTCAATTTATAGGGCAATTAAAATCTCTAGGAAACTAAATTAGAAGTAAATTCAGTGGTTTCAGAGCTCTCCAGTATGATATTTAAAATAATTGCTAGAACAGGTACCGTTATAGCACCAGTCGTAAAATGAAGTAGTAAACTTTATGAAAGTAACAATAAAGGAGCTCTAATGACTTTCACAGTTGTAGCGTCTTTTCCCTAAGTATATTAAGATGACATAATTATTTTAAGAGACAGATTAGTTCAAGAGCCTAATTCTGCTATTCAATATCTTGGCGTTACGCAGATCTTCAAAGTACAATTCCATTGTGATCGTGTCAAAAATCCGTATTCCACTAAATCTACATTATCTTCTCGACATCGTCGCGGAGGAATGATAGTAGAAAAACGTTGGTATAACCATTAGCAGAAATGACGGTAGCTGAAACGAATATTGAAAAGCTACCAACATTTTAAACATTTATTTTGCGGATTTTCGCTTATAAATATTTATAGAGTAATGTGCCACGGGCACGCTATTGGGAATAACGGAATACTGAAATCAGGCAAACCCACAATTCAGACGATAGTGTCCGGCGATTTTGACGAGATAATAATAGTATAATTGGGCACCAGGTGCCTACCTGAACTACGGATCAGTAATGTTCCAGCGAGGGAATGTAGCCAGTATTCTCGACACCTTATCCATACAAATGGTGACCTAGGATCGGCATTCTGTTTATAGTCAGAACAATATGATTGTTTTAGGTTAAGTCAAAGTTGAGTTTTATACATTATAATAGTCTATAGATAATGTTGTAAATAAATTCATCCATTTTGTACACATCCATATTTTTCTTAACTCATCTACTCCATAGTTTGTCCTTCTTTAGAAGTATGGTTTGTGTATTGCCTGTAATATATAAGTGAAAGTGTTATTGTTTAAGTTTGAAAGTTTATAGATTTCGTTTTTGTACTTTTCTTTTTTTTTCTTCTTTTTTCTACACATTTCAAGTATATAAATTAAAATTAATTGACTCATACTGAAGACTAAGAAAAGCGAACTAACATTCCTGAACTATATGTGGAACTATACCATTGTTAGCACCCCCACACTGATTGGCACCGTGTTATTTATTCAAGATATTGTTACGAGTTACAGGACTCGAATTAAAGTGCCGTTTGGAATTACTATAGAATTTATTAGAACTATAAAAACACATATAACACAGGTACAAATATAACTGGACACAACCAGTACAAACGTAATACACTATTTAATAACACATGCAAAGTCCGTCACTATATAGCTTATTGAATGTACATACGTCTTGTCTCGCTTGTAACCATTGCTAGACTGCCGATCTCCCCATTGCACCGATACAATATGGCTGCCCGCTCGCGTAGATCGAATTTCTTAGAATTCGTAATCTGCGCATCTGTCTAATTATGCCTGCAAACAGCCACAAACGAGTACAATATACAATACGCTGTTTTCTAATTAGAAATTTTAAACATAAGGTAAACAAAAGAAGTCCAAATGCCGCAAAGGTAATAAACTGCAGGTGTGCATTGGTCTTTGTCGGTCGTAACAATATTAAGAAATGTTAATATTTTCTATTTTATAGCTAATGCAATAATATTATTGTAATTGAATTGCGCCAAAAAATTTTTTTACATTTGGTATAGTTTAATAGGATGTCAATCATTGAGAGGGGTGCCAACAATGCCACCTATAGTTTACCTTATATTATTACAAATATAAAGTTGTTTTTATTTAAAGATAAGTAAAATATTAATTCATCATTCATATTTATGAATGATGAATTATTATTTTACTCAGTGTTATCTATACACATAAATAAAGTTGAAGTGTCTGTTTATAATGTCAAAATAAATAATAAAAGTCAGGGCGGATAGATAATTCTTAATAATCTGCTTAGACACTGGGCTGCCTGGAAGAGATCGCTATAAGCGATAAGGCCGCCCCATTGTTCTAATGCAAATGTATCCATATCAATTGTCTAGATTTAAGTTTATGGTGAACAATAAAGAGTTTTCATTTTCCATGGTCATTCTTGCCGCCGCAGTGCCGGCAGATGGTCACGCCACGCTGCCTTGAATGATGTCTCACGGAGGGCGCTTGCCACCGCTAACGTGCCGGCTTTATTAGAGCCGAACGGTATTGCACGTGACGATGGTAGGCGTCCCGACGGAATGACTCTAGTTCCCTGACAACGTGGCAAGCCTTTGATGTGGGATGCGACTTGCGTAGACACGTTGACCGCATCCCATTTACCAAACACGTCTAGATCAGCCGGTACAGCGGCGAAAACAGCCGAATCACTCAAGCGGCGCAAGTATGGAACCCTCAGTGAGAGTTATATATTTGTGCCGTTTGCTGTCGAGACGCTTGGACCGTGGGGTCCTGAGGCCATGAGCCTCTACCAAAATTTATCGAAACGACTCATTGACTCTTCAGGTGATCAGAGGGCTGGTTCTTACCTCGGCCAACGGATCAGTATGGCGATCCAGCGAGGAAACGTAGCCAGCCTTCTGGGCACCTTACCCATAAATGGCGGTAATCTGGGCTCAGTATTCTACTTATAGTATTGAGGGACTATGAGTAGAATATAATACGAATAAGTTAAGTCTTCTTGCATTGTATTCTCCATTGATATATGTAATAAAATATTTTCATGTTCAAGAGTTTTCATTCATTCATTTATTCATAATTCGGACCAGGAGATTCCAAAATAGCAAATTTTTGATTTTTTCTGTCTGCATGTCTGGATGTGCCAGCTAATTATTCGAAACGGCTGGATTAATTTTGACCGCACTTTCACTGACAGATAGCTGATGTTATAAGGAGTAACTTAGCCTACATTTTTTAAGGGATCTGTGAAAAAAAACTACATGCGAACGAACTCGCAGGAACAGCTAGTTGGTAATAAATATGTCATTTAAATATTGTTATCATCTTTACTGTTTGTTTATGTAGCTATGATGCACTTTACACATTAATCATATCGTATCAGGATATGATTAATTCGATGCATCTATGCTATTTCCACAAAGTAAAAAAATCAGGTTATATTTTTTTGTTTAGTTTAATTAGACCCATATTAGACGGTTCATTTTGTCTTGTAATTTAGACGAATCAACCAAACTGATCCATAGAAAGGTTAAATTTTAATCATTCAATGTGATTGAATACTGTCGTGTCGTTCGGGCTCTGTACCTTTCAACCAAATTGATTACATTTGGTTGATTCATCTAATACCAGCATAACTACAATAATTTTCTTCAGTTTATTTTTTAGTCTTAATTTACAAAACTTTTGTTTTGCAGCGAAAATAATAAACAGATAAGGGTCTAGAGCAGTCATACTCAACCTTTTTTATACTCTGGCTATATATACGTACAGAAGGGTCGTAATATTAATTTATTTAGGTCTTTCTTTATTGCTAAAGTAAAGCAAACAGGTTTATGGCCCACCTGATGGAAAGTGGTTACAATCGTCAGTGGACATTCGCAATACCAAAGGTGTATCAATGTAAATCCAATATATTGTTACGAGTTACGGGATCCGAATTAAAATGCCGTTTGGAATTACTCTAGAATTTATTAGAACTATACAAACACGTATAGCATAGGTACAAATATAACCGGACGCAATAAGTCCAAATGTAATGCACAATTAAATAACATGTGCAAAGTCCGTCACTATATCGCTTATCGAATGTACACGTCTTGCTTTGATCGTGGTTCTCGCTAGATTGCCTCACCTCTCCGTTCGGGCATTGTTTTATACTAACTATACGATATAACAATCGACCGCGTGGACTGGATCTTCCAAGAACTACACCTGGCTAACCACCATCATAAAGGATTACAATACACAATAGGCGGCTTTTCTAATTACAAATTTTAAACACAAAGTAAGCAAAAGAACTCCAAATGCGGGCAGGTAATAAACTGTGCTTTATGGCCGGCAGGTGTGCATTCACATTTATCGGCGTGCTTCGTGGAATTTTGGCTAAGTTGTAACACTATTATACAATTGTGCAGTAAGCCAGGTGGGCCCTACTCACAAAAGTGTAGCGAGCCGCAAGTTGAGTATAACAAATAGGCTTAGATTTTAAAAAAATGTGTGTGTGCGCAGCTCACACGCAGTAGAAGTGAAACAAAGTGTGACAAGCGGTGGGAGGGATTATTAATTTCGTGATATAATATATTTACGCTTTAAAACACGAAATTTGAAGTATTAACGAAAAACTTCAAAACATTTCCAACTCTATCTGTATGAGTATAATGTTTAAATGATTAAATATAATGTATTCTATCTCATTCTCTCGCAGGTTTAGTCGTGTAGGTTTATGTGTTTATCCCTTTTTAGTTTCGTCGAGTTTCAAATCACAACGATTCTAAAGAAGTTTCATTTCAAAAAGGTCGAAACTTTTTCGTATCTTATTTTACCTTATATTCATTTCACTCGAGATATATTTTTTGCTACTCGTATTGACTTGTAACTTATCGCACATTTTTTTCACCAAAAAAGAAGCTCTCATTTCCTTTCTTCAACATAAAAATGGTGATCATAGCCGAAAAAGAAACTGTAGGTAATTCTACCGTCTTGTAACGCAAAAAGGTACGTTAAAGACTGCATACATTTATTCGCACAAATATTAATGCATCACGTTATACTCGTATTCAGGATTTATAAATTTTAAACAAGTAATTTTTTATAAAAATATTTTTTTAATTTACTAATTAGTTATATCTCCAGATGACTTAAGAGTTTATTTTATGAACGGTTACCTAAAAAAAAGCGTTTTAATCGATAAGGTTACTTATTCCAAGAAGGTGCTGATGTACATTTATGCATTATATTTATGTATGCATTTTAATACCTAATTGTTTACTTTGTTGAGCAACAAAGTTGTGTCAGAGTTTTAACTCAACAAACTTGCACAATGAATAAATTACTTTAATTTTTATTTTTGATTACAATATACAACTTTTCAGAGACGATGAGAAGTTAAAAAGGAAGCAGTTTTGCTAATATTTAAACGAGAAAAAAATATCGAATACACATAATCCAGTTTCTATTTAATGCAAAAGTCGACAATTTAAACATTTCAAAAAAAGCATTATCTATTTATTTAGTACTTGGAGTTATTTTTAGTAAAAGTTGGTGTTAGAGTAGCTATGATAATTAGCAATGTTAGAAGAATAAGCTTCTAACATTGGTTCTTGGCGAATCGATAAGTTTAGCAAAACGCTCACGCATAACATCATTTTGTTTCCTAGATTTCGTTGCATATGGATTGTCTGGGTAAATTGTATTGATGTATTCAGTTTACCTATCTCTAAATATCAAAGAATGACATTATTATATTATAATAATAAGTTTCTGGCCACAAAATCCATTAAATTCTGATATTAAAATTACAATTATTAATTTAGTGAGATAATAATTCTGTAAATGGATAAATATGCATCTTCCCTAATACGTTATCATCTCAAGAAATTAATTAAAAAATGCCGTTGCCTCTCCAAATTAAAATTTCTAATGACGTTGCGTCATTTTTGAAAACAATTAACGTTATCTTTACATCCCAATTCTACAATGAATATTCATATTTTCAGATGGAATAGAAACATTGCGGACGATTAAGCTGCCAGGCGATTATTTTTAAATCTTTGCATTGGAATAATAAGATAAAATCTTACAAATAAACCTGAATTCCTGATTGGATGAATGATGTTTGAGTGTCAAAAATACACGATGTTTTGTGAACTCCAGACATTTTTTAATTGCTGGAAAACAGCAGGCAAGCTGACGAATCACATGATGGAAAATGGTTACCGTCGCTTATGGACATTTACAACACCAAAAATGCTGCGAATGCGCTCTCAGCTTCAAGGGGAGACGGGAACCTACCCACTAATGCTGGGTCATAACTTAAGGTTTTTAAGGTGGCATTCTCTAGACTTCTCGACAGGGGTAGTAGCAATGGCAAATGGCTTTTGGAAGTTTTTACCCATAGATATTAGAAAAGCTAAATAATTTTTCATAATTATGTAAATTATAAGTAAAAAACTATTACCTTAATTTATAATGAAATTGTATAATAAAAGAAAGTTAAGAAGAATATTATTCTATTCTTATTAACTTTGTTTTTTACTGTCCATATTGTGCTGTTCTTACATTACTTTTATTTCTTTTCATTTTAAATAATGTAGACATAATTTATTAAATGTATCCTCTAATGCTGCCTGGAAGCCGCCTTTTGTTTGACCGTAAAAATATTGTAATTATTCACTTTTTAATTGTTTATTTTGTTGAACAATAAAGTGTTATCTATCTATTTACTTAGCCTATAATGTTGGATTCTTTATTATTCTCACTAATAGTATTCAGCAAGTAAGTAGTATCCCTCAACCATAGACTACATATACCTGACCTACATTTTGCCAACACCTAAAGCCACAACTTGATAAAATACAGTAGAAAAGAATTCCCTTAAGATTAACTTCCACGCGTCTCCTCCGTCGGCCCCGGTCATTACCATAAATTGAATCCTTTATGATCGTTTCCTTTTTTATTCGCCAACTTTCCCTTTGAATATATTGCGTCTGGAACAAAAACGATGAAAGGTCGATTTGAGCCAAATAATACTATATTATCGACTAACATACTGTTAATAACATTTTTTTTTTCAAATATTACCACTTGTACTATTGGAACATTTGCGGGTAGTTGTGATTACTAATCGGATATAAAAGCGAGCGGGCGTAGCAATGAAAAGATCACTCTCGCTTCGACTGTTCAGATACACGTCATAATAGCTCAGATGACTAATTATTGTGCGAGAATCATAACGTATTATTAATTGTACTTTAGATCGGCTTTCTGTGTTTGGAAATCGAATTAAACAGTTCTTCAAGTTTTATATGTTTTACTGTATAAATCCCGCACCAGGCGTACTATGTACATTGCGGTGGGTAATCAATTTTCATATCCTATTTTAATATTATAAATGATAGGTAACTCTGTCTGTTATATTTTTATGGAAAAACTAATAGACCGATTTGCTGATATTTGATATGTATTTATGTAGTTTCAATGCCAAGAATGGACATAAGATACTTTTTCAACCAAAAAAGATCACAGATCGATTTGAACAGAAGAATATTATATAATCCACGACACAAATATGTTACCTACTTTATGGTTAGCAATATTAGAATGACATAAACTTGGCAACCTCAATTACATGTATTGCAACCACTCGTAATCTTTATTTTGTAAAGACGCAGCGCCCCTGGTGTTACAAACGTCCATGGGCGACAGTAACCACTTTCCATCACTATCTGCTTGATTCAAGCAATAATATAAAAAAATAATCTGACAGACAAACAAACGGACGGTGGTACATGATAATTTCATAAGGCTCCCCTGTCTTGCCAAAAAGGGTTGTCAAGGAACCTTGATGACACGCTAAGCCAGTTCAAACATATTGGCGTTCGGTACTAATTATAAAAGTTCAATTTTTACATATTTTTTTTATTGCATGAGTTCAGCAGACAGACAGATGGCCTGTCTGCTGAACTGCGCTGCTGCTTCTTAAGGGAAGTCGGAACCTGGCCACAAATGCCGGAACACAACTCAGGATTGTTAAGGCGGCATACTCTAGACCAGAGGTGGTGGCCATCCAGATGTGTAAATACCCTACCACCTGTCTGTGGGTTGTTTTGTCGCCTTTTACAACAGGCCGCCCGGTCGCAAGAAATTGTATTTTTCCTCCGTTTCAGCACGGATGAAGAAGGAGCAGGAGAGAAAGGGAGAACGAAAACGGAGAGGATGAACTCTACGAAGCTTTAAAAGAGTGTCATTAATTTTGTATATTCTGAAAAAAAATAGTTGTCGCCAACGTTACGCACCATAAAATAAATGGAGGGTCGTGTAATTGTCAACGGCCTGGCATGGAGAGGCACGTACGGTCTGCAAAACTGCTATTCATGTTGACATCGATCGACTGTACAGTGTACACGGATCTAGAGCTAATAGACCGTACAAATGATAGAATAAATGATTTTGTATGGTTTCATTTCCAACAACAGAAATCAGATGTACGTTTTCAGATACCAATGAACCCAAGAAGATAGATGTATCTATTAAGCTTTAAACCTATAATCCATATCCATATTTATAATATAAATGCGAAAGTAACTCTGTCTGTCTGTTTGTTCCGTTTTCCGGGAAAAACTACTGGACCGATTTGGCTGAAACTCAGTATATATATATATATATTTTCAATGCCGAGGATGAACATAGGATATTTTTTATCATAAAATAGGATACTTTCCGGAATAAAATATATTTGTCTCTCTGTTTGTTATGCTTTTACGGAAAAGCTATTGGACCGATTTGGCTGAAACTCATTACATATGTAATTTTAATACCGATGGTGGCCAAAGGATATTTTTCATCCCGGATAATGGGATAGATTTATGGAAAGGTTATCCAGGAAACTAGGATAGGTTTTGTGATTTTGTCCATTTCATCCACTTGGTCCCGTTGGTTCCGTTATCCCCATTGATCCCGTTGGTCCCGTAGGTCCTGTTGGTCCCATAGGTCTCGTTGGTCCCGTAGGTCCAGCTGGTCCCGTTGGTCCTTTTGGTCCAGTTGGTCTCTTTGCTCCCGTAGGTCCCGTTGGTCCACTTGGACCACTTGGTCCGTCGGTCCCTTTGGTCCACTTGGTTCACTTTTGTCAATTTTTGTCACTTATGTAGTTTACAGATAGATGGGGGATGGTATAGTTTGCGATATAAAATGAAGTGAATCGTCTGAGGGTAAACACATAAAAAATTAATACAATGTAACCTGTACCGCCGCTCTTTAAACAAGAGATACCTACACACTAGAGGTCGACCCGCGGCGCAGCCGCGGAGTAAACTCTAGTCTGTAATAAAATAAATCTGTAGAAGTGTCGAGAGTTTGTGCAATGAAGTGAAATTGACGAATTCGAAAATTCAACTTTCAGAATTCGTCTGTTGTTTATGTTTTAGAATTTAGAACATCAGGTTAAAACAACCAGTAAAAACTAACCGATTTTAATGAAACTTGATACAAAACTTTTATCCCAGCTCAACTTCGAATAACTTTTATGTAGATAAATAATGTCATTTTCATGGGATAGACGAATATAGCAAAAATTGTGGCGCTGCAGTTTTTTGGTGCCACCGGGGCACTTTCGCAATTCACTAACGAATACGTCTTCGTCATAGCAATGCGAAAGACGTGTCGATGGCACATGTTGTCTTCAATAAACTCCGAGTAGAATGTTCTTTAAGGGAAACTATGGTAAAATAAGAATTATGATGTATGATGATGAAAAACATTGTATTCGAGCTTCAAATATAACTCATGTAATGGACTATATTGGCGCATAGACAATAACGGTCTTATTCATAGAGTAAATTTAATCGCTTCTTTATGGTTCTTAAATAAGCGTTCAAACTTATTCCAACTCTCTATGAATAAGACCGTAATAATATATAATACTGGCGTGCCGACTCAGGCAGTCTACTAGCGTTTAGCTGTCGGTGGAAGATAAGCGACACGGCCGAGGCCCATCTGCTGGCCGCTATAGAATACAAATACAATGCCATCCATACCAAGTATGGTTTGAGTGTAGGGTATTACATCTAATTTAGAAATTGTCATTGTTAAGATTTCATAGTCAATTAAAAAACAGTCATAATTTAATTTTGTAACTAGTATGGACTGTATTGTAGGCCGATACTCATATTGCTGGTTTTATCATTAATGCCATTAGAGCCACATCCAGTAAAAGCTTTAAGCTTTAGCCCTACAATCGTGAAATAAATATTACCAGTACGTGACAGGCATGTCTAGCGGCCTTTTCCGTAGTTATTCAATAAACGTAGCTATTTGGTGTTTTTTTAACGGCAACCGATAGTTTATTAAACAATTCTCATGAAAATGGAGAACATTTTTCTGCAATTTCTTTTTTTATAGCATCCTTTGTGATGAATTTTAGTAGTACTGGTTTAGCAGAGTTGTGATCGATATTCAGACCCGTATAATAAATAGGTCAATAAATCTTCCTTTTCTTTCTTAACTTAAATATAGCTTTGTATGACTTATGAGTTCAGGTATATTCAAGTTTAATAATAATTTTCAAACAAATATGCATCAGGCGAAAGCTGGACACTTATAATTTAAGCCATAAAGAAAATGTAGATTTTTGATTGACATGAAATTAAAAAGGCACGTTTCACTAAACAATCGCTATATTTAAAATAAGTACACAGTTATTGGTAAAAGTTGCTTCTTGATGTCTTATTAAAATATATTTTTAGGCCAACTGAGTAAAAAAATTGAAGGTCGATCATTTGAATAGTATGCATCAGAAATGAAACATTGATACCTACGTATAAAAAATGTAAATATTTTTTCAAAAAATATTTAATTTAATTGCAGCATGTTGGAGCCTAATCGGTTCTGCTTTGCTAGGAAGGGAATCGCCAACGTCATCATCATAGAGCAATCACACATCAGTCCGCCTTATACCGTCCGGCGACGCTTACGTATACATCAAATCATATATCGTTTACCTTTGTCGCGTGTAATGCCTGTAGTGTGGTCGAAATAAAGCTCATCATATTATAACAGTACATTAATTAATTAAAGAACCCCATATCAACCAGGGAGACCACGGCATATTCGAGATATCATGTCTTTCACAAAGGCACAATTTCAATAGGGATGCGGACACATCTAAATAGTAATATTATTTACATCAAAATGAACACGCGTTAAATTAACACCTTGTCGTTTACTTTTAAAATATGACTTTATAAATAATTTAAATTGCTGTTTAAACAATAATGATTGCGCAATTTGACTCCTTTTAGTTGTACAAACTTAAGACGTCATAAGGTTGTACATAAACTGTTGCTTATCTGTTTTTTTTTTACTCATACAATCAATCAATAACTCTTTATTGTGCACCAATACAAAAAAGAACTTACAGACTAAAACTCTGCCTCATTATGCACAAAGGGCGGTTTTATCGCTAATAAGCGATCTCTACCAGAAAACCCCAATACACCCCATACATGTATGTATGTTTTTTTATATGAGTCCTATATTAGCTTTAATGTATTGTACACTACCTTCTTTTATATTGTGGATAGTGAAGTTTAATATGCACTGATTTCTTTGCTATATGCCGTTTTTATGTGTAATCTTAATGTAGTTACCCATATCTGTTTTATATCCTAAATAAATAAAAAAAGTAAAAATAAATAGTCTATAAAGCCGCGACGTTTTTGTAAGTTAATAAAATTTATCTCAGTTGATTTGACTGCCTGCTTGTCTATTACCGATTTGCCTATCTTCAGAAGAAATTTCATCTTCATGAAGTCAAGACCCTTCACCGTATTTATTACATGACGCAAACAATATCTTCTCATCCCTGGTTATAAAAGCATCGTGAACTGAAAGCAGTTCGCACCACTAATTGCCTGTTTATTGACAAAGTGTTCTGAAACTTTACTATTAGAGATGTTATTAATATCGACAAAAAAAATCGTTTTGATTGATTTATTTTGAATGGTCATAATGTTTTATTTTAAAAAAAATTATAGAAACGAACAACAGCTGTAGGATTTTGATTGGTTTTCACGACTTTAGTTTAGTGACATGTGCTTTTTCGAGCTACCTCTAGAACTTCTGTGATTGGCGTCAGTCAAAGACTTCAATTTGGCTGAAGCTTTTTGCTTGAAGGCGTGATGGTTTAGCTAATAAAGCTCACGAGTCACAAAATTGGGTTTAAAAAGACACGTGGGTTTAAATTCTTACTGGGAATTAAGTACCTACCACTTAGGTCTTATTCCGATTTGCATTGCATTTTTAAAATGCACATTGTTACAATTACCACGTGCTGACGGTGAAGGAAAACATTGTGATGAAACTTGCACATCGAGATAACTGATGTGTCAAACCCACCAATCCCCCTTCGTGAAGCGTGGCGGGTGGGTTATATTGTACATTTCCCAAAAAATAGGAAGGCCCAAGTCCATTATTATTATACCTGCATGTATTTTGACACTTAATTCTTCATGGATATTTGACACTTGCTACGTTCCATTAGAGACTCACAACGACCACGTTCACAACCGCGATTTCTCCCGTTCCACTTGCTTGCCGGCGTTACAGTCGTAAACCCAAGTGGAACGGTTATTCGACCCACCTCTTGACATGGGTCGTTGTGAGCGTTGTGTTATCGAAAATGATGACGTCATTAGTGACGTTTTCGTCACGACCGCAACGACCGCGGTCGCCTTGTGGAACGGCCAACGGAGCATTTTGGGCGTTGTAGGCTACTAATGGAACGCGCTATGTAGCTAGACTAACAATCGTGCAGAGAGTATTTAAAATAAAAATAAAAATCTTGTCTTTCCGAAGGCCGAAGCGGCATAAAAGGCATAAAAAGTGTCCTGGGTTTCATACTTCCTTAAAGTCATTGTAATGTTACTTTATGTTTTAAATAAAACCACATTTCACTAATTATGTTGTATGTATTAATCTCCATGTTTTTTGAGTGACATGCCACTGCCGGTGTTGCCACCTCTATATCTAAAATACAACCTTACACCTTCCCTCTTAGGATTCAAATACATACTTATATAATACTACAAATCAACTTATGTTTGAAATCTTTTGGGTACTTTTATATTTGAACGGTCTCTCAATATATATTTGTTATTACCATTATTGTTATAATTATTAATATTAAGATCATTTGCAATAGTTTCTGGATTAGAGTTAATCATAGGTATTTTATAATCATTAAGAATTGACTTACAATTTATGTCACACTTACATAAACAAGATGCTTTATTTTTCTCATTTCCATTTTTCCCTACCCATAATTTAATAAACTTTCTATTTCTTCTAACACATTGACCATCTTGTGTTCTCACTAGATAACTGCGAGGTTCTTTTAGAAGTTTAACTATTTGTCCTGGCTTCCACACTT
The DNA here is from genome assembly GCA_039645545.1 of Dendrolimus houi. NCBI lineage: Eukaryota > Metazoa > Arthropoda > Insecta > Lepidoptera > Lasiocampidae > Dendrolimus > Dendrolimus houi. The sequence goes on along the minus strand of CM077125.1, from coordinate 19,835,880 downwards.
TCTTTTCACAATCATATAACATAACTTTATCGTTAGCTGCTAATTGTACCAAAGGTTTTGCATTTCTATCAAAATAATATTTCTGTACATTCTTCCTGCACAACTGATTGTTATTAACATTTTTATTCAATTTAGGTTTTAATTGATACCTAATACAAGGTATTCTAGTTTTAATGCTTTTATTTAATAAAAGTTGAGCAGGAGAATATTCCATATTATGTAATACTGTGTTTCTGTAATTCATTAATGCCAGACTTATATCAGTTTTACTTTCAACACATTTTCTTAACATATTTTTACAAATTGCTACTCCTTTCTCTGCTAACCCATTTGATTGTGGGTATCTTGGACTTGAAAAATACATTCAAAACCCCAATCTTTAGCAAATTGTAAAACATGCTGCTGTTAAATGGCATATTATCAGCTTGTAACTTATCTGGGATTCCAAACCTACTAAATATTGATTTTAAGATACTAATAATTGTTGTGGCTTCCTTAGTGTGCAAAAATGCTAATTCTATCCAATTGCTGTATGCATCAATTAATGCCAGATAATCCTTATTATTAAAGGTAAAGATGTCACAAGCCACTCTTTCCCATGCCCGTTGAGGAATTGGGTGTTGTAATAATGGTTCTTTACTATTAATATAACTGAATTTTAAACATATACTACATTTTTGTATAAATTGTTCAATGTCTCGTGACATCCCTTTCCAATACAAACAATCTCTAGCTCTATGTTTACACTTATTTATGCCTAAATGTCCTTCATGTATCATATCTAACATACTTTTTGTAAAGATGTAGGTACAATAATTTTCCCATTAAAGAGTAACATATCTGAATCTAATTTAATGTGATCTTTTAATTTATGATAGTGTTTTAAATCACCTTCTAACTTATTATAATCTGGCCAATCATTTTCAACAAAACTCTTTACCTGTGATAATATTCTATCATTTTCTATGGCTTTCATATATTCATATTTTTTTTCATCAGTTAATAACACCTTTTGTTTAATGTTATGTATAATTTTCACATCAGTATTTCCTGTATTATAATCATGATTTGTCAAAAAGGCCCGTGATAAAAATCTGCAATATATAACTGACTACCTGGAACATACCCTACCTGTAAATCATAACCTACTATTTTCAATAATAATCTTTGTAGTCTAGGAGACACATCACTTAAACTTTTTTAAATATAGACTCCAATGGTCTGTGGTCACTTTGAATTTTATTTTTCTTCCATAAATAAAATAATGAAATTTTTCAACTCCAAATGCAATTGCTAAAAGCTCTTTTTCTATTTGCGAATACATTTTTCTGATTTGCTTAAACTTCGTGATACAAATCCAATAGGATGATTATTTTGCAACAAACATGCCCCTAAACCATCTTTACTAGCATCACACTGAACTACTATTTCTTTGTTACAATCAAAATATTGTAAAACTGGAGCTTTAGTTATTATATTCTTTAAATGGTTTAATGAATCATTGTGTACTTTAGCCCATGTCCATGGAATATATTTACATGTTAAATTTCTTAAAGGCGCTGTAACTTTAGACATGTTTGGTATAAACTTAGCTAAAAACTTAGTCATTCCTAAAAATCTTAATAACTCTGTTTTATTTTCTGGAGTCTTAAAATTATTTATAGCTTGTATAAATGCCTGATCTGGTGTGATTCCCTCACAAGAAAAAACTTGTCCCATATATTTTACAGAAGTTTGCCTGAACTGTAATTTATCTTTATTGAATTTGATGTTATACTTTTGTGCTACTTTAAGGACACTCAACAAATTTCTATCATGTTCTTCAAGTGTAGACCCTGAAATTATTAAATCATCACAATAAATACCTACGCCAGGTAAGTCTCCAAATAATTCATAATTCATTTTCTGATAAACTTCTGGGGCAGACGTCAACCCTTGAGCTAATCTTAAAAATTTGTACCTTCCAAACGGTGTATTAAATGTTGTCAATTCTGTACTTTCTTCATCTAATTCTACTTGTAGATAACCATCTTTCATATCCATCACTGTGAAGTACTTTTTCCCATTTAGTTTTGCTGCTATTGTCTCAGCCGTTGGAATAGGAAAATATTCCCTTGAATAGCTTCATTTAATTTTGTTGGATCTATACATAATCTTAAGTCTCCATTCTTTTTGGATGTTATAACTATGGAATTGACCCAATCTGTTGGTCCTTCAACTTTAGCAATTATTTTCATTTTTTCCAATTCATTTAATTTCTCTTTTAATTTGTCTTGAATGGCTATAGGTACATTTCTTGGCCGATGAATGTATGGAATATTATCTTCTTTCAACTGTATTTTATACTTTTTTGGATATCTTCCTAATCCTTGAAAAACCTCAGAGAACTTTTCTAATAAATTTTCTTTTGTTGTTATGACATTTATGTTCTTAATAATTTCTAATTGTATGCAACTTTGCAATCCCAATATTGGAATTGATTTCATATCAACAATATAAAAGTAAATATAATATTGACAGTTATTGTATTCACACATAAATTTAACTTTGCCAAGTGGCTTTATTTCAGTCCCACCAAAAGCAACAAGAACTGTATTAGTATTTTCTAAAATTAAATCTTCTTGCTTGATCTTTTCATAAATCTCATATGGTAATATGTTGGACTCGGCGCCTGTATCAATTTTAAACAAAACTTTTTCCTTATTATTCAATATCAATGTTTTATACCAAGCTTTACTATTATTTTGACTAATGGAAAATATCTTTGAAGCATCATCCTCCTCACTTTCATGTTCTTCTATAATTTCATCATAATTTCTAAAATTTGAATTTGCTCTTGTTCGACACATTTTTTAAAATGGCCCATGCGACCACAACTGTCACATTTCTTTTATATGCAAAACATGCATTAATTTGATGTGAAGACCCACATCTCCCGCACTTTTTAATTATTTTTCTTTTCTTTGACCATCAAACATTTGTTTCTTATTTACCATATCCACAAATTCACAGGATGTTGTATTTATTTCTTGCAACTGAGCCACTGTGGACTCAGCCGCTTTTCCCATATAAATCGCGTTTTGTAAGTTTAATGTTGATTCTCTTAAAAACGTTCGCGTAAATTCATACAACTTACCCCAGTACAATTCTATCTCTGACCATTTCGTCTCGATCTTTATAATTGCACGATTTACTTGCGGTCTTCAATTCTGTTACAAAGTCGTCAAATGCTTGCCCTGATTTTTGTATTATTTTGTTAAATTTATAACGTTCAAATATTATATTGCACGTAGGCTTAAAATGCTCTTCGAAACTCAAAATGATCTTCGTCAAATCTTCTTTTCTCGATGAATCAAAATTGTTGTAAATTTCTAAGCAGTCCTCACCAATCAAATTCAAAAATAAAGCTATTTTCCTTTTTTCATTTATATTTTCATTGTTGTTTGATGCTTCAATATAAATTTCAAATTGTTGTTTAAACCGTAACCACTCATTGTATTTGTTGGGCATTGCTAAATTTATAGCATTTGGTACCCTAAATCCACTCATTATCACTTCTCCTTTTTTATGTACTCTATGTTATTACTAAACACACCTGACACCATGTAATGTTACTTTATGTTTTAAATAAAACCACATTTCACTAATTATGTTGTATGTATTAATCTCCATGTTTTTTGAGTGACATGCCACTGCCGGTGTTGCCACCTCTATATCTAAAATACAACCTTACAGTCATGATAACTAGTTTATCTTTAGCATCCTGTCTCGAAACATGCCCATATTTGGGACGAGCGTAATTAACCCTCAGGGAATCCATTGCACAACTTGTGAACGATTTACGACCATTTTTTCCAAGTAGGTACTTCTGTTTATTTAGGTATGTTCGACTATAAACACGCAATCTTCGTGACAATATTTTCTCTTATATAAAAAGTACTTGCGTGTAAATCAAGGTACCACGAAACCCAATTACGTTATGCGTAAGTACATAAGAACAATCAATATCAACATGTGTTACGTTTCCCAAAGCGTTACGCCGAGTCACTGTTTCTTATTAAAGTAATAGACGCAAGTAGGTGTAATCGGTGTTCTGCTTCATGTTACTACTTCAAGGTTACATATTATTGTACTTCTCATACCAGAACTTCGGGATTTAATGTTGTCGGCAAAGTAATACGCTCTTTATAGTACAAGATAATACACAATTGATAAAATTTTAAACACAAAACAAAGGGTAACCTCATTCCTTTAAAGTAATCTCTTGCGGGAAATATTTGGATAGATAAGACCTTGCTTATAATAAATTTATAAATATACATGTATCTAGAGCGACAAGGTCGCCTATTGACGCCTAGAAAGTATTGTAAATATGGATTTTTTGTATCTTATACAATCTTAATACAATTAGATTATAATTTGATTTTCTTTGAAAATATGTTAGAGAAGTAAATTGTTTTAATAGGTTTTTATCTATTAAAACAATTTACTTCAAGTGTGTGGTATATTTGAGGGTGTTTTTTTTGTAATTGCTGTGACGAGGTTATAAATCTTGAATTACTGTGAAAGCACTGGACAACAAGTAAGTTGCTATTTCTTTAAATATTTTTTCCTTTTCTTTCTTGTATCTTTAAGACAAGACAGGCCCAAGGATCAAACATAACGTTACAAATATAAGACAACGCAAGCGTCAAAGCATAAGTTTTTACGGAGAGTTTGGGTAAAAAATGACTTCACTAATTCATACATGTTTATATACAAAAAGAAAAAAGTATTGCATAGTGCGAATTAAATAAAAGATGATTATTACGGTTAATATAAAGCAGGCTTTCGAGAGAGAAAGGGAGAGGACTGTGCGGGCATCCTTCGACCGTCGTCGACGGGGCCTCGCAAGAATCACTACGCACAGAATTTATTCTTCCCATAATCCCGTAGTAGAGGGCCACTGTTTACGGGGGTATCGGTGGATTCACCTCTACTGTACGAAGTGGTACGGCTCTGCTTCCCTGCGCTTAGTACAATTTTGGAGCAGCAGAATGAGACAGTGAACTGCCAATAGGCGTATACCCTGTCGTTTTGATTAAGTGCAATCTGTTACCGAGACGCTGGTAGGTTCAGTGGGTAGTTTGTAAACCTCTTCTTTCACCGGAGGAGAATTGATTGCCGTTTCGTACAAGAGCCCCACACATACATACGAAGCAGGCGGCACTAGGCGTTGCTTTTGGTCTGTTCCTGTATCCAGACCCATGTATGTGTCGCAAGAAAACACATTTACTTCTGTTCGTCACTCCAATATCCTTGGATTCAATTAGTTACCTAGGTGTATTTGTCTAGCAAAATTTACATATTTAATGACGAAGAAAAACATCGTCCACATCAGAATAACTGTTGTATGAAACCCCCCAATCCGTCTTGGACAAGTATGACAAGATTACAGTTCATATTTTGAAAGGGTAACGTTTGATGCTTTTTAAGTCCAAAAATGTAAATGTCTCCTTAAGTCTAATATTAAAAAAACTGCGACGTTCCTAAATCAGTTAATAAATTTAGTTGCATAAAAACATGATACATAGTATCTTTTCTTTCGCCTTCTCCCATTTACTTTGGGGTCGGCACAATATGTCTTTTCTTTCCATACTCTTCTACTCTGACACACGTCCTCTGTCACGCCACAAATCATCGTATCATCCTTCACACAATCCAGCCATCACTTTTTTGGGCTACCTTTATACTTGTACCGTCAATCTCCTAGTTTAACATTCTTTTTGTTATGTAACTTTCTAGGTAGGTCTTGTCATGCAAGTCACAGTAACTACGTCGTATTATTACAATAAGATTGTACGTGGGTTTTCCGTATCTGATTTAAAATTTAAACGTTATGAATTGACAGAGGATGTAGTAACAAGAGATGAAAGACGAATGTTAAGGTGGTTTAGGCATGTGGAAAGAATGAACAAAAGCAGAATTACAAAACAAGTATATGACAGCGATGTACCTGCCTGAATCGGTGCTGCCAGATCGCAATGTACTCACCATGATCAAATTGTAGATATTTTGAATAAAGGTTAGATAGAAAGCATAATTAATAAACGTGTATGTACGAGATATTATTTAAAGTGCATGAAGCGAAAAGTGTTTGTTAGGATAGTAGTTGGTGGAGATCCACCGTCTCTGTCTACTCTAATGGAAAACAGGCGTGACGATATGCATGAATATGTGTGCTCGTCTGCCATATAGTATCTAATATTAAACCACAATAATACGCCTAAATCAACCTTGTTATGTTTCATGGTAAACTACTTCTGTATTCTTAAAATTATCGATAGAATATGTAGCCATCCCTGATCAGCTAATAACCAGTTAAGAGTGAAGCATAAAAGCACGTACTTAACGACCCAATTACCTCTGCCGTAAGACGAGTCCATCGGAGCATACCCTCGCAAATTACTAGGGATTATAATGCCATTAACGTAATAACTAAATCAGGTATTAACAATAGGCACGGGTTTAATATTCATTAATAAAGCTCGTTAGGATAATGGGGAAATGTAAATCTTCGAAAGGGATTTTAAGCACTGGTTACCATAGGTAAACTATGTTCTAATTATTTTAATATAATGAACTTAAAGCAAAGTAGCTACTCTTTTTCTTTGGAACTCTTTGCCCAAGGACGTCAGAAAACCTAAATTCCGTGCCATATTTAAAAATTCACTCAGGAAATATTATGTTAACCTTACGCAACAATGTATGTGCTATAGTTTACTCAGTGCCGTAGCGTAGTGGCGGCCCGCCCCGGGCGGCACTTTTTAGGGGGCGCCAAAATTTCACAATAAATAATCTAAGCATTTGAACCATTTCATATTTTTATCGTAACTACAAATTCGGACCGATTGAAAAGGACACGGACTTTTCATTACTTACTCGCCTGGCTCAACAGGGGCAGATTTTTTTATTACCACTCCGCTCCTATTGGTCCTAGCGTAATGTTATATAGCCTATAACATTCCTCAATATGTGGGGTTTCCAACACAAAAAGAATTTTTGAAATCAGTTCAGTAGATCCAGAGATTACCCCCTACAACGTCACTAACACACAAACTTTACCTCTTTATAATATAATATTAGTATAGATATTGTTACATGCCGTCAAAGATAAGCGCACAGCTGCCTGTTTTAAGCGCAGTTTATTGTCTTCCCGGATTAAGGAATTCTTTTGTGTTTTGAATTTGTAATTAAGAAAAACATGCTATTGATTTTCTACTTGTTTTATAACCATCATTGGCGTCGAACTAATCCTTATTGTTATTGTTTTCGACTTTGTTAGCCGTTCGCAGGTGTGCAAATTACTATTTTTCGGAAACTCAGTGCGCGCGGTCAATCTTTTTTGTACTGTGTAGTTAGTATAAGACGATGCCCAAATGGAGGGGCGGGCAGTCAAGCGACGACTACGAGACGAGTAAGACGTTTGTAGTACTCTCGATTAGCGATATAGACGACGGACTTTACACGTGTCGAATTGCATTGAATCGTGCAGTGTGAACTGGTTGTATCCAGTTTTATTTGTATTTGTTTTATACGTGTTTGTACAGTTCTAATAAATTCTATAGTAGTTCCAACGGCATTTTTAATTCGAGTCCTGTAGCTCGTAACAATATAGTATGCATTAAATTGAAATACCTAAATAAAAGGACGGCAAAATTGTCTTTGTCCCGGTCTGCTGTACCTCAGATTGTAATCTGCTGTCCATGTATGTCATTATTGCGTGATTCCACTCTGCAGGGTTGCCCTGCACACACAACGAAAGACGCACTGTACCGACGATAAGACGTCTCACTCACAGTACCGTCGCCGATATTGCGTAGCCACACCTTCTGCTGCTGCAGTGTCCACCGCCGAATTTTCCGCGCGTAGCTCGCCTCTGGACCTCCTTTTAAACTACGCGAAACTCCTCCTTCACTAAACTGTCCACTAAACTTTTCACTAAACTCGTCACTGTCTTCTATTAAACTCTTCTTCCAACTCTTTCGTATCGCACTTGTCGCTTCACTGTCTTGAACTGAACTCCACTCTAAACTGCCCGGTAGGCGCGCCTTACTCTGCTTATATGCCCGGAAGAATTTTCTGGAACCCATAATTTCGTTTATACATCTATCCTTTTCTAACATCTATCTGTCTCTGTCTTTTCCTTCCCGAACCTTCTATTCGAGAAGTTTCGTTTATACATCTAACCCTTTCTAACATCTATCTATCTCTGTCTTTTCCTTCCCGACCTTTCTATTCTAGAACTTTCGTTTATACATCTATCCCTTTCTAACATCTATCTATCTCTGTCTTTTCCTTCCCGAACTCTCTATTCCAGAACTTTCGTTTATCGTCTATCCCTTTCCAACATGTATCTGTCCTTGTCTTTTCTTTCCAGAATCTTCTACGTTTTTCTACGTCTTGAGACCGGCTTACTCTGGCGGAAAGTTCTACCCTCGGTCGCCACAATATTTTTTCTATCTTCATTAATATGTAATAATTGGATAAATTAGGAAACTCCTTTGAGAGAGTCAGGTTAGCTGGAAGAGATTGCTTTTAGCGATAAGGCTGCCTTTTGTGTGAGCAAGTATGTAACTAGTGTCCTGTTGTGCATTTTTGTAATTTTTGTTTTGGTGAACAATAAAGTGCTATCTATCTATCTATTGATCTTTTAATAGAAATGGAAAACGGGTATCTATTATACTGATTTTTAGATAGTACATTTGTGTCTTTCAATTTGTTTGAATTGGGAGCATTGCAACATGTGTCCACATGTTACAACAAATTCCAATATTTTTACACATTAAAGAACAGGCATTGAAATAACATATTATCATCTAACTTTTATAATATCATTATGAAATCATTTTATTTTTAAACAATAATTAATGCGCTATTCGACTCTTTTTGTCTTGAACCTACTTATGACGTCATAATCATAAATACGTATGCTAATACAAAATCTATGAGATTGCGACGTTCTTTCTTTCTATAAAAAGTATTAGCCGACCCGTGCCCACTTCGCAGGGCATCATTGAGCAATACAAAAGCACACGCGCACGCGCACACGCCCGCACGCACGTACGCAAATCAAGGTTTAATTTAGTTTTGTAACTGTTAATTAATTCACAAACGCGGAAAGTACTCGCAGTGCCTCAAACGAAGATGTGCGCAATTTTTGCGTGCACCGTTATTGCTGTTACATATTAGACAGGCGTTCTCGTGCCTACTTCACCGGTGGTCATTAAAAATTCAAATTAAAATATTATTAATAACAATCAAATATAGCCTATGTTACTCAAAAATAGTGTAGCTTTCCACTGGTGAAAGAATTTTTAAAATCTTAATAACCCCGAACATTCATATTCAGAAACTTTACCTCTTTATAATATTAGTATAGATTTCAATTGATTTGACAGTCTAATATTAACGTTCCTGTCGATATTTACATAGTCGTGAAAGAGGCATCAGCATCCATAGATTAAATCCATAGTTTTGACAGGCAAGATCCTCTTGTATTACGTAAATACACGTGTTAATATGAAAACATTTTATAACATTATGGCACCTACCTGTAAAAAGCAATAAAATAAAACTAGATTGGAGACTCTCATTAATGTGTTACCGAGAACAGTACAACAGCTCTTTTCCTAGTTTACATGAATAAATTAGCCAGTTACCCGTATCTTGCGGAAAATCTTAATTACTTTTGTATAAATACTGCCATAAATGCCTTGTTTAGAAAAAAAATAGCATGATAATCGGTTTATAACCAAGGTCATAAAGGCGTATACCGTGATGCCCGCTCGTCGTAATATTAGAAAAAATGAATAATATGGGGAGGCGGTGGTTAGCTACTTCCTGCATACCCCCCTATAATGCCGTATAAAAACAACGAAGCACAATTTGCATTAATCGAAACATTGATACTCACTTTGTGTATGATTGTACCAAATGTACAAATTGGTATAATGATCTACCTGACGATAATTGACACTCTCGTCTATCTATATTATTAATATAATTATTTTACAGTAAATTTATTTGTTATTAAAAAGTATCCTACACTATTTCCATAAATTTAAGGCCTAAGAATACATAATGATAAACCCAAACCAAAAGTGGATACTTATGATCTAGAAAAAAATAGAAACATATATATCAAGTTATATCAAGCTACGCCAAAATTAATTATTATTATTATTTATCTATCTAATACTGTGACACTTTTAACGGTAAAACTAAATGATTAAATCTAAATATAAACATTCCTTTTGAAGCTTATTAATAACTTTACTAGCAATTGATGACTTAAAATATTTGTTTAGAAGAATTAAAAATGACTATGTCGCTAAAATATTTGTTGTAGGTATTTGTACAACGACTACTAACGCAATACAAATACAAAATAAAACTATAAGCAAATGAAAGACTATGTATCACAGCATTCACAGCGCTGTCAGAAGGAATCGTGCCCAGAAGGCTAGCTGCATTGCCACGCTACTTGGCAATGCTGATTTCTTGGTAGAAATTCTTTCACGGACCTAGTATCTCAATTCTAAAGGGTCCAAATATGTGTATTATGGTATATTGGGTTTTGGGGCCTACCTATGCAGGGAGTGGCGAGTCACTGTCTGCCCCTTTATTCCATGTTCCCCGAACATTGCGACGGGCAGACGCCATAGTTCCCACAGCCCCAGATCCCTAATTCCAGTAGCAGTTCATCCCAATAGTCCACTACCTTTTGTTCTCATTTTCTACAATAGTCCTACACTAAACGGGCTTGTCCTTGGATTCAGTTTTATATAGTTTAGACTGGGATAATCTTCGGTCAGTGTCACGCCACATTTGCATTTTTGTTAAGGGGCCTCTACGTTTTGACCTTTAAATGGCCCCAAGCAAGCCATCTAAAAGCCTGGGCCATTTTATGACCCGTGGTGTCCAGAGACATGTTGGTATAACTATGTTAATTAAGGAAACTGACCTAGTAATCTAGTGTTTGTAATTTCCACCAAGCTTTGGTAATTTAGCCACAATAAGTGATGTCATGCAACAGGCTGTTTCAGAAATGACAAGTGCAAAGGTACTATTCATTTCGGCAATGCTAGTGCTGGTATATAGTAAACGTCACATTGTGATTGCCCTATTCCAATATAGTTTTCACTAAACCCCGCTAACTGAATTGTCGATTTGTTGGATTGAGTGAAAAGTTGGTACAAAGTTGAAGTCAATCGATTGTAGGAGATTAACAAGAGTAAATTTGCGCGATCAATGTTCGTTTTACAGCTCCGGTTTATTATATAAGTTAAATAGGAGGATAAAACCAACGAAGTGTATGTCAATGTATATATATTAATGACCAAATAGAAGTAATGACCTTCTACCGGTTTTGTTAGTTGGTTTTTTAGCCTTAAAAAAGTGTTTAATTTAAAATAGTGTACATTTAAAAAACTACTCAAATTGTTCTTAAACAAATCAATTGTTGTTGAAATTATGTCATAATCCAGAATAGTATAGAATATTCTTTGTTGCACACAAGAAAATTATACACATGAGTTAACAATCATTTAACTAGTACTATCGGCGGTCTTATCGCTAACAGCAATTTCTTCCAGACAACTTTCTGGAGATAATATCACATTTCTAATAATGGGTCGGTATTCAGTACGCTTAGTTTAAAATAATATATACAATCATATATACATATATTAAGAGTAAATAAAAATACACATACACATTTATATACAAATATATGTAGAGTTACATACACATACATAAACTACTGTTCACAAATTTAGATAGTGATCTTTGAGGAGTTTATTAAAAGATGTAAGTGACTTTGCACTTCTGATGCTCATTGGTAATGCATTTCACAACCTTACAGCCTGCACAGTAAAAGATTTCTGACAAAAATGAAAAAAATAACCTTTTTCTTTTTTAGATTTTCTACTTTATAGTTCAAAAGTTTGAGGGAGGACACAATTTTATGACTGGAAGCGAATATCGCAACATCTACTGACTCAAATATAAAAGTTAGGAAAAATTATAGTTATGATTTTTCAACATCTTAATGACTATACTTCAGACGACTTTTTGAAACCCTCAATTACGTGCATGTATGTGTGGTGACCACCCATATATAATCTTTACTTTTTTCCTGATATGACTATAGTATTGCACAGCGATGTAAAAATACCTCGTAATAAAATTCATTTTAGTAGCTTTAGCAGACTGACAGAGAAAGAAACTAGCAGATCCTTCAAAAGGATTTCTATTTTTTTTTTATTGCATGCGCTCAGCAAACAGGCAGGCTACCGACCTGATGGACATTTATAACACCAAAAGAGCTACCAATTTGCTGCCGCTCTCTAAAGGGAGACTAGAAACTAGCCGCTAATGCCGCCGGAATACAAAGTTCTTATGGCGGCATACTCTATACCAGGGGTGGTAGCCATCAAGACGGGCAAATACCCTACCACCTGGTTGTTTTGTCGCCTCTTACGACAGGTCGCTCGGCCGAGGAAATTGTATTCTTTCTAAGTTCCTGCACGGATAAAAATATTTTTGGGAAAATAAGGCTATGGAGCCCCGTTAAATTATGTTATTACATCAAAAAAACTGCTATAAGCAAATTATTTCAAAAGTAAATATTTCATATTACATTCAGTGATCATTTGCAATTCTTTTCTTTGAAGTGGGCCCTCTGTACACCAGGATTCGGCCGTACGGCAAAACTGCGAGGTCCTGCACTAGCCGACGTACGGCATTCATCTACCCGCCACTGCCGCCGCAGCCCGCCTAACAGGTATTTACTTATAGTCTTTATTATATCCACTTAGGGTCGTATTTCCAATAAATAAAGTTAAATTAGAGCCTTTATGGTTGAGTGGTGTAAGCCTCTGGCCACCTAGCTCACTGGAATGCAGAGGTCCTGCCTTCAATTGCTGGCATAGTTTTCGTAAAGGAACTTTCAGTTTGCTAAATACTCTAGGTGTCTCCGTCATATAATTGTTGGTTGTATATTACCTATAACTTTCTTACTTTGAGGATATATAAGGTAGTTGTCTGCCGATTATTATTATTTTACAGTGTCTTCCTGGATGATAGATATCGATACCAAAATAGAAAAATTCTGCGTCATAAATGACCGTTTTTAAATTTTTGTCAGCGTGTTTGGTCTGAAAGTTTGACTCAAATAAGCTACGAAAGGGCTCAGCGGTTGTTAAAGAAAATTTTATAAATTAAAACAGTAATATTATCTTAAGTATTCTTGTACATTTCATTTTGATATCTCGCGTGGTTTAGAAAATATAGAGCACAGCTCAATTAAAAATAATATTCATCCCAAATCGAAACAATACAAATATCTGGCTAAAATATAAAACCTTTTGTATACTCGGAATATTTGGGACCTGAAAATTAATTTTTACCTATGTATATATGCTTTCAGTTTTCAGTCAATATTGATCGCGGTTTCACAATTTGTTTCTTAATATTCTACGAGTGTTAACTAGATTAAAAATATAACTTATTTAACTATATTATGATATTAATCCCTCATATAGTTATAATAATAGTTTCTATTGATTGAAGTGTGCTACAAGACAAAGAATTTTAAAACACTCGTTAAAATAAACTCTAAATCAAGTAACATATTAAAATTTGATGTAAAAATACGGTATTAACATCTTCTAAAATAAAATAGTAAAACTAAGTTTAATAATAATTACACCCGTATATGTCTCACTGCTGTGCTCGGGTGTCTTATTTGAAATGAAGGATAGAACTTAGTTTAATCATTGTTTAAATAAAAAAATATAAGTTATTTGACTCCATACACTTACTTTACAAGATCAAAGAGACTGAGATGACTTTTGTAATATGATTAAAATCGTCAAACCTTAGGTTTTTATATCGTACTATCCATTCTCTTCAGTATCATTGGTAGAAAATTGAGATTATTTATATGGAGTCTACAGTAAATTATATCCAGTAACTAGAAAGGATATTAATATATTGTATAGGTATACCTAATATATAATAAATTCAAATTAAAATCCGGATTTGAATATGTTAATTTGGCTGGCAACTAGCATATTATTTTTGCGTACTGTTCATACATATTCTTTTCTACGTAACAAAGGTTCGTAGAAAAGAATATGTATGAATCGTCATCCAGTCTTATAGTTTAACTAGCTGCGCCCCGCGGTTTCACCCGCGTGTTGATGGAATATCGTTATATTTTGAATAATTCACAGTATATCTTTATAAATTGTAGCCTAGTGTTATTCTGATGTGTAAGCTATATTATTGTAAAGTTCCATCAAAATCCAGTTAGTAGTTTTTTACGTGAAAGAGTAACAAACATACATCCATACATTCTTACAAACTTTAGCGTTTATAATATTAGTAGATTCAGTTTTTATTTAGGTTAAATTACACTAAACTGAAACATATAATAAATATTTAAATTTAATTAAAATGTTTTCTGAGAATCTATAATTGTATATTACTTATACAAAGGTTTGCAAAATGTGATTCACTTAAAGCAGTTTTATATTATTATAGTTATAATTACAAGACAGCATTACTTTTACCCTAGTATTATAGCGAAACTATAAATGATTAAGTTTTAAAATTAAAACTGTCAACGGGGCTATGTTGAAAAGTTTATTAATGGACATTAATATAATAGGACTTCTATCATTTAGATACAGTCGGGTTTATATATTACTATCAGTCTCAGCAAACGTTGTAATTCCCTGAAAAATAAAATAGAAGCCAATTCCAGCGCCACCTATCGGATCTAATTGTGAATCTAAACCATCCCGGAACCCATTCAAACACACAAAATTTCATCAAAAGCGTGATGGGTTACATTATTGAAGTTTTATTAAGAGCTCCATAATTTTTATATAGTCTACATTAATCAGGAATAGTGTTCCAATGATGAAAAAATTTTTGAAATCGGTACAGTAATGTATGAGTTTATTCGTTATAAACATATAAAAATACAAATCTTTCCTCTTTATAATATTAGTATAGACCAGTCGTCACATATTTGTAATAAGTGAAAACACTTATCACCGTTACAGTTTTCATCCGTTCCAGTAAACTATGGTTTTAAAAATGTCGTACACTATATACTTTTTTAAATAAAGCCGATTTCTCATTCACCAGATAAAAGTTGAAAAAACATCATCGAATGAACTATAACTTAACTAGTTGTAAAAGCAAAACAATTCTACTGTTTTATTAGCTGTAAATTTTAAATTGTGGATGTTGTATTTTATCTCACAAGTAACTTTCATCAGGTGAATGAAAAATCGGTCCTAAGAGGCCTAGCGAACCCCGGCGTCCCCTCGAGATAGTCAGAGACTTTGATCATAATGCGCTAAGCATGTTATGCCTGTGTTATGGCTAACATACAATGGATCACTCTGGGGCCAATTCGAAACATCGGAACCAAAATAAATAAGATAAGTTCGATTACCACATTTACTATACTATCAATGGACTCCGGAACATCTACGCTGCAGTGATGTACACCTGGAAATTCCTGACCCTCTAAACCACAGAGACCGTCTAATTAAGACTCGATTCACTTTATTTACACTGGGGTGCCATTCACTGTTCAATCTCGCCCCGGTCTCGGTCCGTTTCCGCTCCGGTCAAATCAGAGAATTCTCTAATTTACTATATAGCTACACTTACGCTATACAGCTCTAGTTATGTAGTATATATAGTGAATAGCTATATATACTATATAGCTCTAGTTCCGATCCGATATCGCGCCGGTACCGGTTCGTTAAAGAGAATATTTGACTTTAGCGAGATCGTACCTGTCAAGACTTGTATCGACAGTGTTTTCGAAGTCGAATACGTTTTCTTTCAACTCCAGATTAGTAGTGTAGACACAGCGAGATTTGATTGGACCTTGACCGGATCGATATTGAACCGTAAACGGCATCATAATGTGAATCGAGCCTAATTCGGTTCTAGATTTTCGTGACCCAATGACAAAACCAAACAACGGCGGTGACCTCTGGAAATCCTTTACTGTACGTATAATTTAATTAAATTTCCTTTATAACAAAGTACTAACGATTAAAGAATGAATAACAATATTTTATGAAAAGCCCTTGTATCGGAGTCCCTTAGGATAATATAACTTGGCCAAGTTTGAAAGTACTTGTTCCCAAATCAGTATTCTTTACAAGAGTGAAACTTTTTCTTTAAGATTTTGTGTAGAAGTTGGATCTAAATTTATGGAAATCTTCACTCACACAATTATTGGATGACACAGAGGTATATTTTGTACTGCGTCTGCGATGTTGAAAATTTTAATTAGTTTCCAAACAATAAGGTAGTTAATTAATTAAAACTACGTTTTAACTGATTTGAGCGTGGCATTTCTTTTTTTTTATCTCGACGTTTCGGCACTTTCCAGTAGTCGTGATCACTGGGAATAAAGATCTAAAACGTAGTTTTAAGTAGTAGTCGCGAAAACTTAATAAAATAATAGGGTTGTTGACAGTCAAACCAACTGAAACACTTTTTATCATTTAAAAAAACACCGCAGCCTTCTAAGTTTTATACGAGCTTTTTAAAACAATAAGTAAATGTGCTATTCGACTCGCTGAAGATAATTATGACGTTATAATTTGCTAGAATAATAAAAGAATATAAAATAATTTTATAAAATTTCTTCAAAAAAGTTACGTTTAGTTAAACAACATATTTTATAAGTACATCGATTGATTAAAAATAAAATTTTATCTAAAGTCGATGAACTTGAATCATTCAATGTTTAATTCAATCATTGAATACCATCGTGTACTTTCAGTTGCATGCCTTTCAACCAAATTGATTCATTTTGTTTGATCCGTCTAATATCAGCATATATATAATACAATACAATCATAAAGCATCTTTAAATAATAATCCTTAATGCAACCCTTCGAGTCCCAAGAGTCCGAAACGACATAACTCATGAAACGTAATTATTTAGTGGTGCGCGTTCAAAAAGGTTTTGCCACTTCGTAAATGTAACATAAAGACCCAGGGAAACGACATTCAGCTTTAGAAAGGACGATGCAATCAAGTCATACAAAAATCACACAAATACCATATAAAAAGAAATATAAGCCAAGTAATGAATAGACCTTTCTGAGTTTCTTCACAGAAAATTAATTGAACATTTCCTACCTTATTCATTAAAACTTTTTTTCTCTTCAGTAAAAATGCTGATGGTAACTAAGATACGAGGAAACGTAACAGACTGAAACATAATTAAACATTGCTTTGTTATTGGTATACAATAAAAACGTTAGTCAGTGTGATTATAAGTAAAAATAAATTATCGCTTTTTAGCTGAACTAGAAATAGACGTTTTCTTTCTTTAAAATCGAATTAAAATTTGGAAAGACAAGAGAATCTCTCAGTGAAATTGATCGACCTACATGCTGTAGCATATTGAGAATAGTCGCTCCCTTAAGAACATTATCTTGTTACGAATTTATAGGGGATTTGCAGGATGCAAATTCGAAAATGTCGTTGGAATTATCACAAAGCTTATTAGAAGTACACACACGTAATTTACAGTTCTTACAATTAGTATAGACGAATACAACAAAACCAATCTGTAGGGCAGAAAATCGTAATCACATAAATCGCGCAAAGTTGGTCGTTATACTGATACTCGCTCAGAAAGTGCACTAGGTAACGCCTCGTTCGCAGTCAGAACATGACTGGCGCATTTCCCGACTGACCGACCCTCATCTATTTGTAAATTAGACATGGCCTCCTAGTAACATGCCGCCCACTGGTTCTTGAAATCGTTAAATGGTCAGCTTAATAGCTTCCAAGAATTCGCATGAACTACCAACAGAGGAAAGAATGTTTTATGACGTCTTACGGCGGCGTGAACAAAGAGATGAGCGCGAACAATAGATCACTAAAATTTAAAGGGGTAATAAGACACCCGCAAAGGAATATTATCGGCTTACAACAATATTAATAATTCAAATATATTTGTTCTACTGTCTGACATACAACAGACGGTAAATTTTTATACACTACCCAATAAATACCAAAATATACTGTCTTGAATCGAATTGCTGTTATATTTCAGTATCCTCCACACAAGAGACACGTGTCTAGATATACTGAAAGTTGTAAGACATACCATAAAGTACCACTTTATTCTGATATTTGTTATATTCGTCATACGAAACTGCGAAGTTGGGCGCTTTAAACCCTAAGATTGGCTTTTCCGAAATTCTTATATTATATTATTTCATAGAATGTTACAAAAAGTCATATTTTGGTAATTAATGGAACATTATACCTATCAGTGATATTGAGTTTTTAGGTTATAACTATACCTTAAATTTTCTCTGAAATGGAGGAGGGCCGAGCGCAGTATTGGGCTTTTATGGAGTTTTATTACTTTTTTCTATAGAGTATACTAAAAAATACCAATCTCAATTTGCCTTATACTATAGACAAATTTCCTAGATAACGAGCAACGTAGAATTTTCATACTTTTAGGGATGATTTCAATTCAATCATCAGATAAAAGTTATCAGTCGAATAAATTATAACCTAACTCAATTAAAAAATGTAACAATTAAGTGTTTTATTCATGTAAATGTCATTTTTAATTTCCTATAATAAATAATATAGGAAAATTAAAAATGACATTTGCAAAATATAAATTTTATTCTATGGATAACTTTTATCTGGAGATCGCCCAAAATAAATTTAAAATTATTTAGCACCTCATATTAAAGCTTCTTTATTTGTCAATTGTGATAAAAGTTGGCAATTTCATTTCGGAAAGTAAACATTTCATAACCCTTTCGGGTAACGAAGGTAGGTACTTTAAGTATTGTATTGTATTTTATTTTTATGCTTTAACTTTTATTCTATTTAGTTTGGACAAAATTAAAAAAAAGGTAATGTTAGTTGAATTGATAGTTTTTTGGTACGTAATAAAAATGTTTTAAATTAACTTTAATATGCATATCAATACTTATATATTATATACAGTATTTATATTTACAACCAAAAACATTAAACTACATCATTAAGATATTCATAAGAATCAATATCTCTAATTAGGACAACATTGGAAATTGTAATTGATGTTTCTGTTATTTATATTTGATCTAGGTTTTCAGTGACGTATTATCCATAACACAGGCGTGAAGCTTCAAACAATTTATCGGATGCGTCCGCAAACAGACAATACTAGAAACGACTAATTAGTGTGCACGGCAGAACCGTAAAACACTCTCCAGATTGCTATGTAAACGTCCGAACGCTCAGTCACGTCCGCGACTTATGTCTTAAAGTTTGCACACTTTAATGTACATTCTTATCCAGATAGCTTTTAAGCCACTCCTCTCAGCTGCGTCCGAAGCATACGATTTGTAATCTGATCGTAGCTTATAAAGTTGTACAGGGTGTGTATGTGTGTTTATCCGGTAATTTAAAAAATAAATTATATGTTTAAGGGTTCAGAATACATAAATATAAAAAACAGGTCATGACTGAACTATGTGGAGATCACATCTAATCTATACTACTATAATAAATTTCTAAATAGTTCGAATTTGTAAAATGGGTTTAAAAATGTGAAAAAATTCAGGGGGGATAATTTGGACCAGGAGATTCCGAAAATGCAATTTTTATAATTTCTGTCTGTCTGTCTGTTAGAGCATCGTGTGAAAACTACTGAATACATTTCAATGAATCTCGATATAGAACTGGCTTATATCCCGGGGCGTAACTTAGGATACTTTTTGCCGGATAAATAACGTGGTTTCCGTGGGATAGTTGAAAATAGAGAAAAAAATGGTGCTGCGATCACATCTTTTTTTTGGAAACTACTGAACGGATATGAATGAAACTCGACATAGTGCTGGCTTATAACCCGAGTTAACACTTAGGATACATTTTATCCCGGTAAATGATGTCGTTTCCATAAAATAGACAGATTAGCTAAATAGATAGTGCTGCAATTGCGTTTTTTCAATTCACTAACAAATACCTACAGTCTCATAAACAACATGCAGTTCATTGTATTAGGTACTTTAAATCAGGTTGGCTTAGAGTTAACCTTTATATTTTGCTAAACAGACTATTATTATATGTAAAAAACCGTTTTTGTGTAAGTAAAATAAAGCGGCTTGACACGCGGCACAGCCGCGGGGCAAACTCTAGTGATAGATAAAACGATTGTCTTGAAATGTATTTACATAATTAAACAAGCGTTGTCTCTCACATGTCACATTATTGTGTGTTACATTCGGGTGATATTTTGCATAATATTCAAAACTAACTTTATATAGGTCGCATAAATTCTATTTATAACGTTTCACTCGGTATCTTTGTAAATAATAAAAGGCTATAACGTTTCGCTTCTGGACTAGGACCTCCCAATTTTTTATGGGGACCAAACAGTAAACCTACCGCGTTTGTCCAAGGCGGATTGGTACTACTGACGGACGTAAACTTTTATATGTGACATTAAGACACCATATTACAATCTTTTTTTTGTTGGGCTGGAGTACAGCAGACAGACTGACGGCTCAACTTTGATGTAAAGTGGTTACAGTCGCCTGTAAACATTTGCAACACTAAAGTTGCTATCAATGAGCTGCCGGACTCGTACATGGAGCTGAAACCTGGCCATTAATGCCGGAACA
The DNA here is from genome assembly GCA_039645545.1 of Dendrolimus houi. Lineage (NCBI taxonomy): Eukaryota > Metazoa > Arthropoda > Insecta > Lepidoptera > Lasiocampidae > Dendrolimus > Dendrolimus houi. Next base: position 19,815,145 of record CM077125.1, on the reverse strand, counting down.
CAACTCAAGGTGGTTCTATTCATGCTCTAGACCAGGGCTAATTAATAACCATCCAGACGGGCAAATGCCTTATCACCTAGCTGTGGGTGGTTTTGTCGCTTTTTACAACAAGCTGCCTGGCCGCAGGAATTTATATTCTTTATCCTTTATCCGTTCCTGCACGGATAAAAATGTTTTGTTATTTCTTAGTATATTATTTTAAATTAATTGTTAGTGTCCGTGTTTTAAGGTAGGATCCCAGATTGGGTGTAGGTCTCCTCCAAACATGCCCATTTGTCCATATCTTGAGCTATTTGACGCCAATTACGGCAGGTTGTTTTTGTTATCTTTATCCCATCGTATCATTGATCTCCCTCTATTTCTCTTGCCTTTTGGACAGTGTTGCTTTTACGGTTCATCTTGAGTTTGTAAGCCTCACTACATGACCTGTCAATGCAAATACATACACATACATATTATCACGCCAGTTTTTCATTGGGATAGGGGTTAGGCAGAGATGATGTATCTCTACCTGCTACGGTTCAGACAAATACTTTTCACTTCATAAACTTTCATTAATTTCTTTGAACATACACGCTTTTTTAAAGTGCTTTTTATATGACCTTTCTTCCAAATATCTTCAAGTTGATCATAGTGACTACTTCGCGTTCGCCTGGCACCAACTCTACCACTAACATTGCTGTCATAAACTTGTTTTGTGATTCAGTTTTCATTAAATCTCTCTACATGTTCAAACCACCTTAACATTCCTTTTTTAACTTGTGTCACTACATCCTCTTTCAATCCACAACATTTCCTTATTAAACTGTTTCTTATCATATCACTAACATTAATCTTACGTATACTTCTAAAAGCTCTCATTTCAACTACGTTTATCCTACTTTTACACTTCTGCCATATCTAACTTTCACTGTCATATATTAGTGTTGGTATTAACACACCTTGATGGACAGCCATGCGTGCCGTTACAGATATCTACCGGCTGTTCACAAAAGAGTTTAGCACGTCATTCGCCTTATTACCTGCTTTTAATGTACTTTCAATATCCCTCTCATGCTTTCTATTTTTTGTAAACATACACCCTAAGTATACATGCTCTTTAACGTGCTCTAGTTTTTCATTTCCTACTTGTATGTTACACATGATCATCTTTTACTAACACCATAACTTTCGTCTTATTCCCATTAATTTTATACCTATTTTCTTAAAAGATTCGTCCATAATTGTTACCATCTCTTGTGTAACTCTTTTCATATGGTGCAACTATAACCTGATCATTAGCGTAGAGTAGACATGTGATGAGTGACCCATTCATTCTTAAACCACTTTCACTTTCTTGTCAATGCAAATAATACTACGAATAAAATAAGTGCAGTAGTTTTCCAGTAATCTAGTTGAATTATTTTGTCCCTAAAATTTCCAATCGAAATGTGGCGCCCCAATAAGTCTATTAACTCAATTATTGGCCTGTCTGTATGAATGAATAACCATGTTTCGTTTGTTTCAGATATTTCTCAGCAGGAGTTCCTGTAATAAGTAAGTTTAATAGTTTTTAGAATATATTAACCTTTGAATGGACAGAATATTTTTGAAAAAATAAGGACCAAAAAAAAAACAGTAAAAGTAGTATTTTAAGAAATGAAAAAAAGAATCAAATTCACTTTTTAAAAAATCTTCATTAAATTTCACGCGAAACATAACCGAGGACAAAATTCGGAGAGACTGCGTCTTTCTGCGAATTCTACCGTCTGTACAACGGGGAGTGTTGCATTTTCACAACCGCACCACCCGCTATCGACGGGATGTTTTTAACCCCATTTCTTTGAGCTACGCAACGATTCTCTAGAACATTGGTTCCGTAGAACAACAATGATCTAGAATGAACTTCCCGACTAATTTTTCCCTCTCCGCTATGACATGGGGTTGTTTAAAAAGAGCGTTATAAAATTTCTTAGAGTAACGCGTCGGAAATGCCACTGGTATTGCAAACGTCCATAGGCGATGGTAACCATCTTCCATCAAGTGAGTTGTCTGCCTGCTTACCTGCCACAGGCAATACAATTTTTTTTACTATGGCATGACATTCGATCCATGGACATTTAGAAGATGTCGACGTCTCAACAATTGCTGACATATAAGGGAAGCAACCAATAGAACAGACTACACAAAATCTCCTTGCTTAATTTCCCCAAGTTTTTAATACACAAGATTAAAAAAGAAAAATATATAATTTAGGACAACAACATAAAGGCGAGATACTACATAAATAAGTAAGACAATAGAAACAAACTACAACTTAATTGGTCTATACAACACATATAACAATTGTACAGTTTGTAAAATTGTTATATGTGTTGTATAGACACATATAACAATTGTACAAACTGTACAATTATATGTATTATGTTATAGTTTATATGTGTTGTTGGTGGAGTGCTGGTGTTTTCTTGTAGTAGAATGAAGAAAATACACTTTGTTGCTTACAGGGATTTATTCTTGTAGTAGTTGAGCTTGGATGCTGATCCCTGGGTTTAACTTAGTTGATAACAACTCATGGCTGTTTGTAGCAACTTGTAACGATGTAATAGCAACTCGATCACAATATATTTGTGAGCATTATTTATAGTAATGATAAAGTAGCCTAAAATTGGCCACAGCGTCAGCAAAACGCTGTAAGTTGAACCGTACAACAATTATATACAATACTAGCTTCTGCCCGCGACTTCGTCCGCGTGGAAATTTTTTTTAACTATCCCACGGGATCTCTTTTATTTTTCGGGATCAAAAGTATCCTAAATGTTGACAAGGAATATAAGCTACCACCATACAAAATTTCATTTAAATCGGTCCAGTCGTTTCAGAGATTAGCCGGTACAAACAGACAGTCAAACAAAGAAATAAAAATATGAAAAAAATCTAATTTTGGTTCTATTTCACTTCTTACATCCCCCTGACTCGGTTTTTAGCATTTTTTTTTCATTGTACAGAAATTTGACCCGTACAATTTTATTATATGTATATAGATAATGAAGTATTATAACGATAAATTTATAGGTAATTGCAGACTAAATAATAAACCAATAATTGCAAATAACACATACACACACACAAATATGTACACTTACCTACGTAATCTATATAGATTACCCATTTATAGTAAGCAAACACAAATGTCCGATACAATTTAGTGGGTTAGCCCTAAACAAACATGAATTCTTATCCGCAATAAAATTAATTTGAATATAAATTGGACGAACCGAACTCGGTTCGCGGTTTCATTTCAATGAAGGCTACATAACATCTACATTGTTCAGAACTTAAATACTAGTAATATAACTCAATTAATGCCTTGTTCATTTACATTTATTATGAGAGATGACTTCGAAATCTGCTTGAGTTATTTCTGCCCTGGACGGTATGTACTGAGGCACACCGGAATCTTTTTAATCAAAAGTATAATTTATACTTGTATGTTTATAGTATTGTATTCTTTTATGTCTATATCCGTTTGTTTACCTACCTGTGTTTGTAATATAATTCAATTAATAACTCGTTGTTTTATATTCATTATGAGAGCAGAGAGCTAACTTCGAAATCTGCTCGAGTTATTTCTGCTCTAAAAGGTATGTACTGTGAGGGCACACCGAATTCTCCTACTAAAAAGTATAACTTATACTAGTATATACATATTCTTTTAGACTTATGTCTGTCTGTTTACTCATCTCTTTGTGTAATATAATTCAAATAATAACCTAGCTTTTTATATTCATTAAGAAAGCTGGCTTTGAAATCTTTAAATTATTTCTGCTGTAGAAGATATATACTGAGAGGGCACACTGAAATCTCTTTAAAGAAAAGTATAATTAATTCTCGTATGTTATGTATATTTTTTTAGGCTTATGTTCGTCTGTTTGCCTTCCTTTTTGTGTGATATTATTCATTTAATAACCTCGTCGTTTTATATTTATGAGAACTGACTTCGAAATCTACTCGAGTTATTTCTGCTCTAGAAGGTCAGCTCTGAGTATAGAGTAGGGGAACCGGAATCTTTTTAATTTAAAATTATAATTTCTTTTCGTATATATATATATATATATATATATATATATATATATATATATATATATATATATATATATATATATATATATATATATTTATATCTGCCTGTTTGGACATCTGCTTGTGTTATATAATTTAATTAATAACCTCGTTGTTTTATATTTATAAGAGTTGACTTCTAAGTTTCCTTGAGTTATTACTTGTCTAGAAGGTATGTGCCGTGCCTACTGTGGACGCACGTCGGGGTGTCTCTAATGAAATGAAGTAATATTGTTTTTAGGGTTCCAATACTTGCGTCAATATATAAAAGGAACCCTAATTTCGGTATCTGTCTGTCTGTGTATGTGTCATAGTTGATTATCTCAGGAACTACTATTGCTAGAGATATAAAATTTGGCACACATGTAAGTTTAGTGTTTTTAATTAAAATGAAGTATGAATTGGTAAAAATATATTTTTAAGCTCAGCCTGTGAGTTTTTTTTCGCGTAAGCCTTTAAGGCTAAACCCGCACTACGTTCGTCAATACCGAAATCATCCTTACACAGTTCAGTCCGGTACTGATAATTCGCAATGCGCGCATATCCTTCCGGTTTTAGTGAGCGAGTGAAAGGTGGGATAATACTGGAAGGAGAGATTCGAAAGAAAATTTTAAATAACTCAACACTCCTACCCTTATCTCCATAGTTTACCAGCTGCAAAGTTTGATAATAAAATCAGATATAGTCCATTGGTTTTGTTTTTTTTTTGCTAAGGAATTATAAAAAAAACATTATTATTAATTTATTTATTTCCTACCAAAATAAAATAAATAATTAGTCAAATCAAGAAATTAAAAACGAGAAATACATAACAAGGATATAATATTAACATCGCCTGTTATATTAATGTACTCCGTGAATAAAAGTTTCTGTACCTAAAAAAATATTATCAAAACGTAAATCTTGAAACCTCGTCAAAATGAAAGCCATTCATGTGAATCATATTTTAATAACAAACATTTTCTTTGTATCCTTACACGTAGAAGAAGAAAACATATTTTTCTCATAAAATGTCACCATCGCCCGCTGTTGCTGTATTATATATGTTTTTAGGGAGAGAGATGGTAGTGCGCATGCGTCTCGCGGGCGCCGACGTCAGTTGGGAGCCCGGAGGCGCAGGTATGCGCATGACCTCCCTCCCTGAAATACCGCTGCAGGGGCCCTCTAGCATCTAGGGAGCAGAGGAGTCTTCACCCCTGTTGACGAAGTGAGTTTGCCTCTCCCGGGGCATTCTCAAGCACTTGTGCGCTAGGATCGGTGTGGGCGTAACTACGTTCTGTATCTCACGCCTTTCCTGCCATAAGCGCGGGGCACATGGGAGGAGGGTGGTTTTAGTGGGGTATTGATTAGTCGAGTCTCCACACAAGCCGGTTGATTATTGTTTGGATTGCCTCAGTGGAAAGCCTCCATGATCAACAACGGTCTTATCCCTAGCAAAGGACCCGGTATGTGCGAAATGCATTTCCCCCGCCTTAAAAAAAAAAAAAAAAAAAAAAAAAAAAAAAAAAAAAAATTATATATGTTTTCTTAATGATTATGACGTCTTCAGGGTTTATATCTTTTAATCTCGTGTCAAACGACGGACTCCCTTTAATTAAATTTTCTCGGTACCTACTGTTGTGACTTTAGTATGAAGAGAATTACTATATAGTATTAGTGTCTTGAAAACACGTATTATGTTTCATTAATAGAGAAATAGTTATTTCTTCGCTTAATTTTATAATTTTCATCACATTTGCTAAAAAAATACATTTACGACGCCTGTATACATTGTTCGCAAGTTAAAAAATAGTAATAATTCCACCAAGGAGTTTTACATTACGAAATTAATTAAGCTGAGTAATAGAACCTCCTTGGAAGCGCTTTTGATCAATACATTTGTTCTACTTTAACACTATAGAAAAATGAGACCAAAAGTGTATTTCCAATTTTAACCACGTGCATGTGGCGCCATTTGCAAATGCGCGCCATTTTCATATTAGAAATGTCAAAGATTATTGCGATTTTCCGGCTGATATTTATGTTTGTTTCATTACCTATTGTACTGTTTTGCAAATGTATTGAAAAACGTTGTATAACACACGTGTGGTTACTGGTTTTTACATTACATCCGCTTACTCGTTTGTAAAAACCAACTTAACGCACTAGTATTATTGGACGCGCCATTCATTTCATTCGTTCGCTCCTTCCTGTTCCGTACTCAAAATGTCCCCCTCCTACCCCCTTCTGTTCCAAAAAGAGACGTTTCAAATCTCGCCCACTATGCACGCATTCGAACTCTAAAAGTTGTACTCAAAATGTTTGAATAAGAGCTTTAAATTAATCCACCGTGCCGCGAAGAGTGTAATTTTTTTAAATTAAATTAGCAGATGTGAGACTGTGACACTGGTGCCTGGCTATAAGCTATCGAAAGACACACTGCAAATTGTGCAAGGTGCGCCCCCTTTTATCAATCATAAATAATTATTACAAACTGTATCCAACACTTCCTTTGTTCATTCGCGAGATCCCTAGTGTTGCATGCATCTATGTAGGGTTTTGAATATTTCTGAACGTATGAGTGATTTTGCATAGAGTAGTTGAGAGTGTTTCCGAACGATGTGTATGATGTGTGAGCGAGAAAGGTAAATGATGAATGAAAGAAAATATTTTAAAAATGGAAAAATGAACAACAGACGTTGATGGAAAAAACAAGTGAAAAGCGAATGTGAGCGTGGGTTGAGAGCTGGTGCTGGACGAAGGACGATGGTATAATTGTTACGGCTGCAGCCAGCGACTGGACCGGTTGGCGCAGGGCGGCAGCGGCGGTGCGCGAGGCGCGGATCATGGTCCAGTCTTCACACATCACACGTCACTTGTTATCAAGACTCAATCGTTCCTCACACGTCAACGGGCACGCACTATATTAATATATCAATTTGTAATACTAATCGTGTAATAAACATGTATATCTACATAAACCGTTCATCATTCGTCCTCAATCATCAATACACGGTCAACCAAAGCACAACCGGAATATCAACAGGCTCAGGCCTATACAATAGGTATAAAAATATAAATAATAAAAATGTGTTAATCTAACATGTTTTAAGAAAATATAATAAGTGTTGTTTGAATTTGAACAGCGCTAGTTATTTCATCTATATTCCATTAGGTTTGCCAGTTTTTGGCAATTAAAAAAGTGAGGAAAATCTCTTCACTTATTATGATTCGAGCTTCTATATATATATATATATATATATATATATATATATATATATATATATATATATATATATATATATATATATATATATATATATATATATATATATATATATTATATATTATATATGTATTTATACTATATTACTATTTATATTAATATCAAAGTTCACAAGATAATTAGCTTAATATATTTGCAACTTTTCTATTTTACATTTACAATTAAAATTGACATTCATATTAAACACACAAATTTAAAATTAAAATATACAAATTCAATACAACCTACAGCTTAATTAGAGAAAAAAAATACTAATAATAAATAGGTCTCAAACCACCGTCAGTTGGGAACGTGCCCAAAACACTGGCGCTTAATGTTAAATTTAAAAGGCCATATGCGAGGCGTAAAATTTAAAAAACAACGGTGAACGGTCATTTTTGTCACATTTTCTATTATGACTTATGTGTAATCTTAAAATATAATTCACAATATTACTAATCGTAAATATCAATTGCCTGACCTAATATTAACTACTAAAACCCATTAAAAGTTTTAATTAATACTTTATTAAGATTCTTATCTAATATTAAAACTAATTATAGTGTATAAAGAGACCGAAATTAAAATAATATGTCAAAGTCTATAATTTTCGTGATTGTAATGTTCAAATACGCGACTACAATGGCCTGATTGGCGTGTTAACAATTAATATATTAATTAAACCATCACGCGAACATAACAAGTGTATTTCTCGAATGAAATCGATATTTATACTTGGATAGATGGGATATATTACAATAATTAGTAACATTATTTACAAAATTATAAAACCTATTTCTAAAATAGGTTGTAAAAGTTAATCTTGGGTTGTGGGCTGGAAGAGTGAAACAAGTTTCTTGTAATGAACAGTAGATATTTATTAGCGGTTTTATACACTTAATATTGTAATGTACTTGACATGGACACAGCGAGACAGCGGTAACTTCACAACAACAGGCATAACATAGACCGAGCATTGACACCGTCTTTTACCTTTTAATTTATGGCATGGTTGCCAGATTAATATCTAACAGTTAATATTTAAATACTGAAAATAAAGTATACTCTGTCCAATGATTTATTTTAAGTTCGACGTTTGCACTCTCATCATGACTATGTTCCACTAGTTAGAGACTCACAACGACCACTTTCACGACCGTGATTTTCCCGTTCCAATTGCTTGCCGACGTTACAATCGTAATATGCATATTGGTACAATTACCACGTGCTAACAACGGTGAAGGAAAACATTGTGATGGAACCTGCCCATCAAGATAACCGATGTGTCAAACGCGTGGCGTTGCGTGCGTGCGTGGCGTGGCGGATATAATGTCCGTTCACCTATAGTGGGAAGCCCGAGCCCAGCAGGGACGTTTATGGGCTGTTATTATTATTTTTTCTGCTAACACATCTTGCAATGTGTTGTCACCAAAATAGACGAACCGTCTTTTTTTTTCCTTTATTTCTAGCAACCAGTTTAAAACAGCCATAAGATTACAGAGAGAGAGATTGTTAACAAATTTTCATTCCATCGCGTTTATCATATTTTGTTATCCTACTGTTCCTTATTTATAAAAATTCTTGTTTTTAATTTATTAATCATTCAACTATTAGGGAATTGTATATTTTTACATTATCTGCCATGCTTGTGTATGGCGACCATGCCATCTTTGGGATGTTTATGGGTTTACGTTATATTCAGTATTCTTAAGCTGAGCTAGTAATATTTATGTTGAGGACAACATACAACCAATATATAAATACGAATTACAGAAGACGGAATCCACCACCATTTGCCTTGCGAGCCTACAAAAATAATACATCTTATTACCGCCCAATAAGCAGAATGTGTCGTCTGTATAATGAGCTGGTCAGTGATAATCCCATTTTAGATATATTCAATGGTAACACTCGAGAGTTTAAGCGATTGATCAGAGCAACAAATTTCTCTGGCATATATTAATTATTATTATTTTTCTTATCAACAAACATATGTCATACAATCTAAATTACTGTATGGTATACTATTATTTACGTAAAGCTATATCTGTATTTAAAATTTTCTGTACTCACATACTTAGGAATACGACTTAGATTCTAAAATTGTGTTAAAAATATTTAGATGTATTTATGGTTGTATTCTGTTGTGTGAAATAAATAAATAATTCTGAAACCAATTTCTGCAGGACTCAGACCGGAATAATGTTTTGTAGCTTTAAAATAAAACACTATTCCATTAAACCAGTCAAAAGTACAACTCAGCCCGGAGCAATTTTTGTAGCTTCAAAAGCAACAAAACCAGTCAAAAGTACGAATATGTTATATATAACGCACTACATTTAGTTAAATCCAGGTCTATTCGCTTTGAGCATTTCCAATTTAGTGAAATCCCCTCTGTATTGAACTAACGAATCGATTCCCTCGGAATACGTGTTTGTGCCCATTCACAAGCACCTTATCGCTCCATTAACGAACCGAAGACAAAAGAAATAGAGGATTTGTGTGCGTATACAAGTATTGATAGTGTCTTTTTTACTTTAGATCGCAAATTGAGGCTTTATACCGTAATACAAATATTTGTTTAACTCGGTATGATTAGAGAATTTGTTGTGAAATGCGGAAATATTGTGATGTATACGGTAAGCATAAAAAGCATATTTATTGATGGAATTTTTGATAACATTTATAATGTGTAGTAGTAATAAAGTAAAAAGAAACAAAAGACAATAGAGTCTTCCAATCTCTAATATTATAAAATTTTAAACATGCCATGTCTGTACACTGAAGTTATTTAAAATGAAATTTCAACGGACAAGTGGCAAAATAGCAACAAAATTTTAACTTGAAATATTACGGGCAGATTGTTAATATACTTGTCAAATTTGAAAACCAATATCAAATTTAAAAAAATGGAAAGTCTTAAGTATTGAACAAGTTTATTTTCCATTATTTTGTTTGGGCCCTAAAACAAATTGGATAAGTGATTGGCAGTGCACACACAACCAAGGGTTCCATAGAAATGACAAATGTCTCTTATTTTTATTATTTAGCCCTGCAACCGTTAAAAAAATTAAATCGAAAATACCCCATATTTCAATGACGATATGAAAGATTTTTGAAGTTTGTCATTCTTATTGAATCCTAGTATTATTTTGGCATGGTAATAATTCCGGCTTCGTGGCGAACAGCTGTACTGCGTCCTCCTCTATCGCATCAAATAGTACGCGCAACGCCTCTCCGTTATACATGTTTGCTTGCTTCAACAATATTTTAATTTAAAATCCTAACAACCTTTTTTTTGCAATAAGATCGTCTTGATTTTAATGTATACTTGAAGTGGTTAGCAGATGAGCGCAATTACTGATTTCAATTTACCAGTACCAGGTAATAGGGACCAGAAAAAGGTAGGCAACCTAGCTGTTGTGTATTGTGTGTATTATATGCTTTCCTTCAGAGTTTAGTACGATTCGAAAGCACGTTAGTGAATTTTGAAAAATATATTATTTATTATAATTTTAATTACTTATAGCCATAAACATTTTTTACGGCAACTCTCTTGGTGTATGTTCAGAAACATATTTTATTTAATAAAATATTTTTTATCCGGTAGGCAGATCAGTGAAATTCTATCTGAGATGGGATTCTCTAGTATAATATCGAGGGCTTCATAACAAATGGGCGTACAGACAAAAGTGCAGTTTTACACAAGGGACAAAATTGTTAATAAAACAAAACTAGTTGATTGTATAAGGCTGCAATTTGGAATACCCTTCTATTTAGGTACACTTGCATAATGGTAAGACTTTCTAAATTGTAATATGTATAGTTTTTAGTAAACAACAAAAAAATGGCATTTTGGCGTATACGCTATATGTTATGAAGCCCTTAATATGAATTTCCAAAAAATAAAACTTTTTGTATAAAAATTTAGCTTTCGTAGATTTCTGTCCGCAAAATCCGAAAAGAAGTCAGTGGATGGACTCTCTTAATCATTCACATCATCGAAACTTAGCCGGTTTTACGTAGTTAATAATAATCACTACCGCCATTTTAGAGATCTCAAACCCAAGTCCACGATAGAGCAAAGGGCGACTACCGCAATAACTGTAAGCCACTTGATTAACATTTCAAATGAGTCCCTTGTCTGGGACACCACTCTCCCAAAGGGCTGATACTCTACAAGCTACAATAACCACTAATAATGCCAACAGCGCTCTAGTACAAGAATTTATTAAACCCTTCAATTAAAAGCAACGGCCTTATTAAAGCTTTGCGTGGGTTAGGTAAATAATATTTTAGAGCTTACAAAAAAATATTTTATTATACAGTCGTCTTATTTTGTTTTTGCTTAACAATTTCTGTATAATATTGACCCTGTTATGGAAGAATATTGTAAGGGGTAAAATGTAGGATTTTCTCTTTTTGTTAAAATAATTTACAAAGATTTTTAGATCCATATAAGTGGTAATGTCGAAATTATCATCATCAACCAACCGTTGTCCACTGTTGGACGTAAGCCTCCCCAAGTTTGCGTCACCTATCCCGGTCCTCCGCTGTTCTCATCCAATCCCCACCGGGGCGACCTTGCGCAAATTGTCGGTCCATTGGGCTGGAGGGCGTGTTACACTACGTTTGCCAAGACGCGGTCTCCACTCCAAGACTCGTCCGCTCCATCGGCCATTGGTCCTATGACAAATTTGGTGGGCCCAAAATTATGAATATACTCTTCTAGCTGGTAACTCTCTTATGAAATTTTATAAAAGAGAAAGGGGTAAAGTAGCTCTATATATAATTTTATTTCTTATTCACCTAATTCTACGTACGATGATCAGCGCTGCTATACAACGCGGAAATGCTGCCAGCGTTTTAGGACCGCTCACCTTCCCACCTTCAGAGATCTGGATTATATTTTTTATGTGTAAATATGTTTACAGGAGTTTTTTTTAATTACATTGCTGCCAGTAATCCAAGTTTATGATCTACAATTTATACGTGTACCCATTTATTATACACCATTACAGAAAACTTACAAACTAGTAAGTTTTCTGTAATGGTTTCTATTCTAATTATGTTCAAAGGGTTTCTTTTTGCTAAAAAGCGATCGCTTTCAAACAACACGTATATTTTACAACTTCTGTCTTTTCTTACTATACGTGTATGTTTGATGTTACTTTTTAATAAAGTTTTATAATCATATTAATTTTAACAACGATAAGCTACTTCTGTCGTAAATTCAACTATAGAAACCAATCTTGATAGTACACAAAGCGTATCAACGAGATCTACGAAGGAACACAATATTCCTTCCTAATACTATAGTTTAATCTCGCAAACTCCCGCATAAACTTTGATAGGCAATAATTTACTCGTTGTAAGACTTTGACAAATGTTCTCCTCGGGCACCCTCCAGGGGCTAACTTCATTTTTTCTTCACTGTAGAGGTTAGGCATAAGAATTTATCAAATTGAGACAATATTTCATTTCACACTTTTTGTTCCAATTTCTCGACGTGCTGATAACCTGACACAGATCATTTTTCTTCAGTGTTTTAGCTATGAGATGTATTTGTCAGAAGGTTTGTTTGATGATGAACAGAATTTTGAAGATTTATGTTTCTCATCAGATTTTATGAAATTATGAATGGGTTTTATTGAAGTTGCCTTAATTAGACAGTGTTATGCAAACTGTAATTAACGGAAAACTTTTGCAAAATTGAATTAAGTCCACAAAACTGTTTACAATCTCCGAGTGTTATAGTTAGTTAGTTAGTAGTAAAAAGATCCAAGCTTTAACATTTACTATCCAAAAAATTTTAATAAAGGGGAACTTATTACACACATATCTACTACATATCGTCACGTTTAGTTTTCTTTTGATAGGCAAAGACAATGGATCTCACCTGCTACGATCCTGACAAACACGATTCGTTTCTTCGACTTTCATTATCTTTAAACTGACACGATTATTTAAAGTGATTTTTACCTAAACTTTTATCAAATATCATGTACAGTAAGTACGTCGTGTTCTAGCGGCACCGACTCTACCAGTCACATTGCTGTCATATTCCTGTTTTGTGATTCTGTTTTTTCATTCATTCTCTCTATATACCCGAAGCACATTAACATTCCTTTTTCAACTCTTGTCACTACCTCCTCTTTTAATCCACAACGTTCCCTTATCACAGCGTTACTTATACCTCTCATAACTCTTATTTCAACTGCGTTTATCATACTTTCATACTTCTTCTCCCATACCTAATTTTAATTGCCATACATTAGTAACACCCCTTGATGCACAGCCAGGTGTGCCTTTATCGTCCAGAACTTATTAATCTTTCTTAATCATATCAAAATTTGAAAAAAATGTACTGTACTGATCTAAGTCACGTGATTTATGTGTATTGTAATAGCAGTATAAATAGGAAATTCTTTTAGCGCAAAATAATATTTTTCGCAAGAAACATAAAAATAATTACAAAAGTGGGATTGCGGGAAATAGTTTAATAAATAGGTACCAATATCGGGGAACGTAAAAGCAATCTGCGAAACCAGTTCATATATACACACAATTTTAAGTTGGAAAAGCGGTTTTCCAATGCGGGAGCGTATAGTACTTCACATACTCGTGTATTCAATACGACTTCAAAGCCGATTGCGTACTTGAAATATTCACTTTGATACACGTATAACATAGAATATCCATTATATCAATAACATCGTTCTCTCGCACATAAAATATAATTATATTAGTATAGTACATACATACCACTACAGGCTGCTTAGACAGATCCCTAGTTCCATTAGCAGTTCATACCAATAGCCCAGTCCTTTTGTTCTCATTTCAGCAATACACTGATTGGGGCTCGTTTTTGGGTGCATTTTTATACGGTGTCGTCGTCAGCAAATCGTTATCCACTGTTTACATTTTATGTGGTGTAGACAGAGATATCGCCGGCCTCTATGTGTTAGCGTTCTCTGTTGTAACTAATATTCAAGGTTTCGTACCCAAATGACAAAGGTGTTCGTATCTATACTACTTACATACAATAAAACTGTAGAGGTCGTATTTCTGTACAATGAAAAAAAATACTGAAAACCGAGTCAGGGGGATGTAAGAAGTGAAATAGAACTAATTTAGTTTTTTTTAAATTTTATGTTTCTCTGTTTGTATAATCCGGCTAATCTCCGAAAAGACTGGACCGATTTAAATGAAATTTTGTATGGTGGTAGTTTATATCTCTGATCAACATATATTGTTTTGATCCCGAAAAATTAAAGAGTTTCCGTGGGATAGTTAAAAAACCGCACCACGCGGACGAAGTCGCGGGCATCAGCCAGTATTTAATAAATTAACCGGGGTTCAATTATTGGGTGGGTAACCAACAATGGTACAATTTACTCTACAACTAATTAGAGTCACAGATCTATAAATATTCAAGTTGTATCTAATATTCTAGGTTTTGCGGCCAAATGACAGAGGTGGACGATCCTTGTCGCTCCAGAATCCTTTAAGTGCATGTTCCAATACGCACTTAGCTGATATTAAACAAAACAAACACAGTATACGTCGGTTTTTAACTTTTTAATCTCTCTCTAATCCAAAGCTTTCACGTGTAAATATATGAAATCTCTGCCGTAATATATTATAACGTATAAAATTACATAGGAGTACAGGCTGTAATCCTGTATAATGTATTGGCAAACAATACTAAGCTACACGGATATACGCATCGCGCTCATGTATCGAACAGTGCCTTAATATTTCATGTAAATATTTGATTCCCGGCCCGAAAAGTACAATCCGGGTATCTTCAAGTCTTGTGTGAATAAGTACTATCAAGGTAAGCGTGCTCCATCTTCACAGCATCGCGTCTCTGACATTAGGCGTGATTATGGTCAAACGCAATCTATTTACCACAAAAAAACAATCTTTAGGACTTGGAAACCAGAAAAGAAAATCGAACCTATTACAACCTAAGTACATAAGAAGCTTTTCTTTTCCGTTTTTTTCTAACTTTAACCTCAATTAAGCGGTTTTGGCAACAAAAGTTCGTCAAACAGGTTTTGTTGAATAACCTGGTTTCGAATGGTTTTTGCCGCACACCTTCAAACCCCAGTCATGGTGTAGTTTACTAAGTTTCCACTGGTACAAATACATATTTATCATATATTAGAAACAGTTGTCATACAGAGACAGCAATTCTCGCAGAATTCTTGTACGTGGTAGAGCTATGTTACGTCACGTACATGGAATAATTTATTGCTCCGAGTAGTCCATGTACGTGCCAAAATCTGTCAATACAGAATACAAAAAAATCTTCGGCGATGCATCTACGAATATATTTAGATTTTACATAGTTTCACATAGCAGTTAGGATTTCTGTATAAATAGTCTTAAGTTTATGTTAAATTAATTATGAGTAAGCAATAATTACATAGAGAGTACAATATCTTATTGTATTATTTTGTACTCCCCTCTCGGGCAATTGAGCCATGGGCTCTCGCTAGTGGTGCTGCACCAACATACATCAGGGGTCATCCATCATAGAAGCACCACACATATTTCAACCCCCACAAGCCATCTTCATTACCGTTCTTAGGGCCAGCTCGATGGTGTAATACCACGCTCTCACACAATATCGCGATTGGCGTGAAATTGTTAGCCTTGACGTAATAATGTTTTGTATGGTGAATGAGAGTTTTGATGGCCCGCTTCCCTATCTTCCCTATCCTATCCGCCATTCCGATTCCATATCCCTTCTCTTCTATCATAGGATGGAGGGATGAGATAGAGAGCAGGTATGCCATTCCTTCTGTCTGATTCCTCTCTGTATAGTCCTTACCGGACACGGTTGCTTCGGGAGGTACCTGTCGTATTGGCAGGGAACTAACGACAGAGTGCCATCATTGTAGTGTCAGCGTCGAGGACACGGCGCTACACACTCTGCATGGGATGAGGAGCGCCGTATTCTCGGCGCATCTATTGGATTAGACCTTTCGCTCCTGGCTGAGTTTCTGGCCATGGTCGGGAACACTACCAGATGGGATGCCATCGCCTCCTTCTGTGAGACAGTCATGTCGGTGAAGGAGGCGGCGGAGCGGGAGAGGGAAAGGACTACGCGGCTCCGCTCCCGTGCGACGGACAAGGCGTCGCTGGAGAGAAGGGAACGACCTCCGGCCGCCATAGACACACGGCCGCGGGTGATGTTGCTCAAGGAACCGCCCACACCCAGGCCACTGAGAAGGGAACGCGCAAATGTTCCGCGCGCGCCCCTGTTATCTCGTGCAGTTGTCGGGGGGGGGGGAACTATTTAGCTCTGGCCCAAGGAGAGGCTGGCTCGCCTACAAATAAGGGTGTACTCAGGCTAGCCAGGGTCACGGCGTCGGCACTACCTCGGCACTACCTCGTTCCCGTAGCTCTGATTTCTGGTGAGACAGAGAACACAGAGGTATTTTAGTGGGTATTTTGGCAACTAGCCGATGACTACTACACTACCCCACTGTTACGTCCCAGCAGTGGGGTGTCCCCAAATTAATTTCACCTCTATAAAAAGAAAAATTCCTCTCTATATGTCTATCACATCCTCTTTATTCCATCCTATAAGCTGGTGATGCCATGGCTTCACCATTGGTATTGTAACCGTCTGTAGTCAACGGAGCCTTGTTTCGTTTCTTGTTATTAAAACACCCAATAGTCATCTTCTTATTCTTTATTTTACTGTATTTTAACATTAGCTAGTAATCTTATTTTAAACAGATGTAAATGCTTGGGTACGTGTTTAGTTCAATCATTAGAAGAGGGCGAGGATATGGGTGAGCCGTCAGTTGTCAAACTGACTTGACATTAATGACAATGATGTTTGTCGTACAGATTAAACAGAATACCGTTAGTACAAACAGTAACCACTTTCCTGACGGTAACCTAAGCCGTCTGTCTGCTTATTTGCCAGCTTCGCAATACAACACCATAGAGACAAAAATGATGATATCATGTTTCTATTTTTGCCAAATATATCTACTGGACTTTAAAAAATATATACCTTGATTACAAATACCAGTTGAATATAATATTCATATTTGCGTTTGAAAAGTTCAATTCGATAATCCTCCGCAAGGGTAAAGGTAAATAATGTTTATTTTTTATACAAACAGACTTGATTTACGTATTTTATCATGCCAGCGTGCAATTTATCAGTTCGTTTGGTGGGACTGGTGAAATGAAATAATTTAATTGTGAATTGTTCAGGCTTGCGTTTATTTTTGTTTTGTGAAAAGGGCGAATAAGGACTCGTTGTATTATTAGTCGAGTAAATTAAACAGGTATTCAAAATAATGAACAAATGTCGATTTTATGAGTAATTAATGCTCTTAATATTCATCATGGAAGAAGAGTATTATTAAAGACTGCCACCGCCACAATTAGCGAATATCATATGGATATTTTTGAAATAAAAATGCTTGAGTTGCTTTCAATTATGTAGTAAGTAATGCCGGAGAGCGAAGACAATAAAAGTGTACAATATTTTATAATCACTTGAATAGCCCCTGATATAATGTGTGGAGCAATAAATGCTGTTCTCACGCAATTGAGATGTAATTTTTTGTAGGCGGCAGCAATGACAAGTACCTGGTAAAAAGCGTAACTCCAAGTTTTTAAATTATATATATAAGAGTACATTTCGCCACAGACATAATTGTTATAGACGTTTTATAATTCTTTAAAATATTTTTATTCAGTGCAATAATAAAATTATTTTTCTGTCTATTCTTAGATCAAATCAGTCAATATTTGTCTATAAAAAACTTTTTTAATTGGGAAGCTGGCAATCAGGCAGACGGCCCAGCTAATGGATAGTGGTTACCGTCGCCTACAGAAGTTTGCAACATCAGGGGCGAATCCAACGTGCGAGCCCTGAGTTTGAGAAAAGTTAATAGGATGGGGGATGAGATAGAGAGATCAGATAGGAAGAATGGGATAGAAGGGTTAGCATATGGGATTGGAATAGTGTTTGGGATAAGGAAGTTGGTAGGTATTCGGGGTCCACCTGCATCTGGGATTGCGGGGGAACTAAACATCTGTTGACGAAGTGAGTTTGCCCTGCTTCCCATGGCACTCGCAGGCCTTGCGTGATGCGTGATGCGTGGATGAACATGGACGTAACTACGTTCAAAGTCTCATGCTCTTCCTACCATAAGCGAGGGCACATGGGAAGCAGGTTCAGGTTTAGTGGAGTATTATTGGGAACGACTTTATCAATTGAGTCTCCACACATGCCGGCGGCGCTTAATCTCGCCGCTAAGGTCTAACCCCCGCAAAGGACCCAGTAGCGTAGGAAAAGTATTCCCCCTGCTTCAACAAAAGAAAAAAGGAAATTGGTAGCGTCGTCACTACGCGCAACTCCTCCTGTAATCCATCACAGGGGGCCACGTAGACCAATGGAGGATTCCGCGGACTTCCCCCCCTGATGGTGAAGAGATAAGTTTTATCTATAAAGTACCCAACCTGGGAGTGCCCTAAGTGAGATGGCCAGGCATAGGGGTGTCGCAGATGTAGTACCTATAGTCTAGTTCCTGTGCCACCCCATAAAACGCATAGGAGAGGGGGGCGCAGGTTAGGTTTAGTGTATAGTTTGACGACCGACATGCCCCGGTCCTTCGCTCGGAGACTTCGGTTGGCATACGGCCGGTCAAGAGTCCCACACATCTCTCGGTTTAAACCCTTCCAGCCCCGAGGGTGGTGTCCCAAGAAAAGACATTCCCTCTGCATCATCAAAGAAAGGGAAAAGTCATGATAGCATAATGGTTAGCGCACCCGTCCCAAACTCAAATGGCGCGAATTCAAATCCTAGCCGGAACACATGCACCACTTAGGCAGTTTTCTGACCTAATGTGCATACGTACTAACAACGGTGAAAGAAAACATCGCGATGAAACCTGCACATCGAGATAATCGATGTGTCAAACCTATCAAGCCACCTTGATAAGGTGGCTTGCAAGGGGTATACTATCCGTTATAATATATTCTATATGAGCGTAGTATCAAACCAAGCAACCCGGCCCTAAGAGCTGTATGTAATAATTCCAGCATGGCTCTATTACGTTTTAAACTTTAAAAAGCCTGAAGGTTTATGTTTATTTTCAGTTATATTTTTACTAATATTCTTCAGTCTGTATGTTACTATCCAATGTTATAAATTTTTGCTCTGCACGGTCGTCTGGTGGCATTGATAGTGTGAATTATTCATACCTATAAAGATTATCCGCTGTGAGTTGTTTAATACGTGTTTATAAGTATGTGTTAGAAGCACGCTTTTAAGAAGAATAATAATAATAATAATAAATCTTTATTGCCAAAAAAATCTAATACAATAACTTATGGAAGTCCCTGACTCTCGAGCTAGGCGTAAGCCTGTGTTTCGGGAATCAGTGCCCTCTCATAGTAGTATATAGTTTTAAACGCACAACAAATATAAATCGGTAACAGTGTTTTTATGTGTAGTGGGTAAGCGCGTAGATGTGCCTGAGCGCGCGCCCGCGCGCTCTTCGTGTGTGTGTGCGTGTGTGTGTGTGTGTGTGTGTGTGTGTGTGTGTGTGTGTGTGTGAGTGCGTGTGTGTGTTGTGTATATGTGTATGTAATTATGTATGTAATGTACAGTTTCTATTAAAATAAATATATTAAATCAGTGCTTCGGTGGTCGCATAGTCAAGGGTAAGTAGCCAATTTTTTAATTTAATTTCAACTTCCCGACTTGTGAGTTCATGTACATTGATTTGTTTATTTACCTTGTTGTATAGTGTCACAGACATATAGCATTGCTGCCGTCTTGCCAGGCCAGTACGGTACATTGGAGTTGGCAATATGTTAGTTACAGCACGTTTCTTATCACTAGTATTGTTACGTTTTGGTGTAATTTTATGTTGCTTTAGGGTTATATTGTATATATATAACTGCCTAACGGTTAACACGTTACTTATCTCGTATAATAATTTTGTGGGGAAGCGATAGGGGTTAAAAGTTAACGTTTTTAGTAATGATCTTTGAGCCCTTTCTAATTAAATCATAAATGATTTAAAAGCGCTGCCCCAAACAACAATACAGTACCCTACAACTGACTGCACCAATGCAAAATAGACTATACGTAAAATATTAAAGTCTGCAACATATCTTAATTTTTTGAAAACCCAAATAAGTTTTCTAACACGTTTTATTAGATTATCAATATGAGCATACCAATTTAAATTTTCATCAACGATTACTCCTAAGTATTTAATGTTGTCTGTTTTAGATATAGAGAGGCAATCACAATGTCCAAGAAATGGAGTTTGGCACATATGTATTTTAATTTGAAAATCATATTGTTTAATTTTTTAAGAGAAAATGTGTGTAGGTATAATTAATATGTTTGATAAATATTTTTAGTTCCATGTGTGCTAAAATGGTTACTGAACTTAAAAAAGTTACCAAGCAAAGTATTAATAGTTAATGGATAAAAACTATTCATATTTTCTACCTTCTTTGTCGCATCTTTTCATACTACAAAATTTAAATCATGTGTTTTGATATTTTCATCTATACGACATAAATTTTGATTAAAATTTTAGTTATGTTATGTGTTTAGATGGTTAAAACATTTTCTACTTTAATATTTATTTGTAGATGTGCTATAATATTATAACATTCTAAATATGCCGTGTACATTGAAGCTTTTAAAAAGAAAACAACTGGAATACACTATATAAATGATAGAGAACACGATGCATTTTTTTTAGTAATCTTGTCTGTTTATCTGTTTGTTCGGGATTCACGTCAAAACTACTGAGCCGATTTCGATGCGGTTCTCGCTGATCAGCAGAAAATTCTTAGACTTAAAATCTTTATCGTAGGAATCGCGCGGGAATTTTTCTGGGAATTGATTAAAATGACTAGATTGAAAAAAATATTAGAATTCCAATGCGATTTTTTCAGCGATCGATAGCAAATTTTATGTAATAAAAGTATCACAATACTTTTTGTTCCGGTAATCCCGTTGGAATTTTCCTGGGAGGGGTTGAAATTGTTCGGGTGCATGAAAATTGGCTTTTCCCGAAACAGTTTTCACTAAAACGATAGCTTACATTCTTTGAATGCTGTGATACTTTGTGTCCCAGGAATCCCGTGGGAATTTCAAATCAAGCGTGGACAAAGTCGTATATCATAGTAAATATATATTTTTATATTTCTTTTAGTTTTGCAGTTGTTTATTTTTAACACTATTAGTATAGCTTTAGCTATTTATTAATCTGATATTTACACTTTGTAAGTTTTTTTTCAAGTATAACCAATTTAACAATGTCTAATAAATAACAAAAGCTTACTATCAAGTAGACGTCGACTTAACTTTGTCAAAGTCCACTTTGATAAGTCGCCCTCGGTTTAATTGGGGGTGTGTAGACCCTCGGCGGTCCCAGGTGTCTGTAATCAGGGATCAACCCTACCGTCCTGTACCTATTTACCTAAATATTTTAAGATATTTGATGGCTACTTACGTAGAGGCAAAATCACCTTGTTGGTTTTGGTAATAACGTGTTATATTGAAAATATAAATTTTAAAAGGAGAGAGTATTTAGCCTACAAAAAATAATTATGTTTGAAACGAATACATTTTTTACTGTCAATCTATATACCTATCCCTATTAATATTATAAATGCGAAAGTAACTCTGTCTATCTGTTTGTTCCGTTTTCATGAAATAACTACGGGACCGATTTAGCTGAAACTCAGTGTCGATACCGAGGATAAACATAGGATACTTTTTATCCCGAAAAGGGAGATAGTTTCCGGGATAAAAATATATTTGTCTTTCTGTTTGTTATGCTTTTATGGAAAAACTATCGGACTCATTTGGCTGAAATTCGGTATATACTATGTAATTTTAATACCGAGGATGGACAAGGGATACTTTCCATACCAGACAATAAGATAGATTTATGTAAAGGTTATCCCAAAAAGTGGGATAGGTTTTGGTTTTTTTGTGAATTGCCATTTTCGTCATTTTTGTTATTTTGGCCACTTTGGTCACTTTGGACATTTTAGACATTTTTGACATTTTGGACATTTTGGTCATTATGGTCAGTTCGGACATTTCGGTCATTTTGGACATTTTGGGCATTTTAGACAGTTCGGACATTTTGGTCATTTTGGACATTATGGTAATTTTGAACATTTTTGTCATTTTAAACATTTTGGTCATTTTTATCATTTTTGTCATTTGTGTAGTTTACAGAAAGATAGACGGGGATAGATAAATAAAACTAGAACAGGTTAAAATATGGCATAAAAGTTTTTATGGGAGACCAATCATTTCTCAAGTTTATAGATATAAAACATCTATATAATAGGTTGGGGAGAAAGTCTTTTCGCATATAGTATGTATGAACTTGTAATAAGATCTCTTTGGCTATACCATTCGTATCTGGCTGGTTTTGGTATCATTAAAAAGTTTTAATTTTAAAGAAGACAATTCCAAATTCAAATTAGATAAATGGGTGATTTTCATTTGTTTTTCTTATTGTTAAAATGAGTGAAACTGATGAAGAAATTCAATACATTTTAAAATTTTACTACAAAAAAGGCAAAAATGCAACACAAGCCGAGAAAAAAAAATGTGATATTTATTGAGCTAATGCAGTATCTGTGAGAGTAGGGCAAATTTGGTTTAAGCGTTTTCAATCCGGAAATTTTGATATCAAAAATGCACGTCGCTCTGGTCGCCCTGTTACGGACAAAATTGATGCCATTTTTGAAAAAGTGAAGCAAGATCGGCATATTAGTAGTTACAATGTAGCTGGAGAACTGGGAATTGACCACAAAATGGTTTTGGCGCATTTGAAAAAAGCTGGGTACACAAAAAAGCTCAATATTTAGATTTTAGTTAAAAATAAACTAAAATCCTTGGATTCTTATAAGTCTGCTGGTCCAGATAATTTTCCTCCCGTGTTCTTTATTCGGTGTGCTAACAAATTGTCTTATCCCGTATCTTATCTAATGCAAGAGACTCTTCAAACAGGTCATATGCCTAATATTTGGAAGTCAGCTTTTATCTCTTCAGTATACAAAAAAGGTCCAAAGCACCTGATCTCTAACTATCGTCCGATATCTAAACTCTGTGTTGTAGCTAAAGTTTTTGAGAAAATTGTCTATGAACAGCTTTATGATGCATTAAAAACTAGCTTTCCAATTTCTCAACATGGTTTCTTAAAAGGAAGGTCGACTGTAAGTAACTTGATACTTTTTAAATAATTTATAACGGATACTATGGGCAGCGGGTTTCAAGCAGATGTTATATATACGGATTATAGTAAAGCGTTCGACCGTATCAACCATGACATCCTAATTTGCAAATTATGTAATTCTGATATAAGAGGCGATCTCTTAAGATGGTTTAGCTCCTATATTGACAATCGCAGTCAAGCCATTGTTTTGGGAAATTACATATCTAGATGGATGCACATTCCAAGTGGAGTACTTAAAGGCTCATTGCTAGGTCCTTTAATGTTTCTAATTTTTATCTCCGATATAGACAGCTGTTTCATGAATTCATCTATCTTAAATTTTGCCGATGATATGAAAGCTTTCAAGTCTGTGAACTGCGTAGATGATGCTATAGCATTACAAGAGGTTCTAGTTCGGTTGGATAATTATTGTTCACTAAATAGGTTAGATCTAAATATTGATAAATGTTCGTGTATAACTTTCACAAGAAAAAAGACACCTATATTATTTGATTACTTTTTAAAAGGGAAAAAGCTTCAATCAGTACAAGAAATCAAAGATCTCGGTGTTATACGTGATTCGAAACTATTATTTGATAGGCATGTGACTACTATTACTAATAAAGCTTCCAGAGCACTGGGATTCCTTATGCGTTTCTCGAAAGATTTTACTCAGGCTAAAACATTCAAAGTTTTATATTCTACATATGTTCGATCTCATTTAGAATACGCTTCTCAAGTCTGGAATCCAAGATATGATGTAAACATTAAACGTATTGAACAAATACAAGTAAAATTTATTAAATATCTAAATTTTAGGACCAACTCCAAATTAAAAGATTTTAGTATATCATGTAAGAATCACCATTTTCTGAAACTCGCACAGCGCCGGGAAATCGCTGATTTAACCTTCCTAGCTCGTATTGTAAACTCACGGAAATTTGATTGTCCCGACTTACTTAACAAAATAGATATATATACTCCTCGACAGTCTTTCCGTCATAGTCCCTATTTTGCTTTGAAATCGGTTGACACGAACTATCGCCAAAATAGTTTTCTGTGTCGATCGTGTACTACCTATAATAAATTAATACGCAGCTATGATTTGGATATAACGGGTACCTCAGTGTCTGGTTTTGGAATAAACTCAATAATCTATTTTTTGAATTTTAGTGTGTAATGATTATGCAGGTTTTCTCAGGATGTTAGATTTTCTTTATTTTTTATTTCGTGTTTAACTTTAATTTTTTTTTCTCTTTTTTTATCGTTCTCTGATCTCTGATTAGATATCTTAATTTATTTCTATCTGTGGTGACTTGTTAATAGCTCACTATTACTAATCTGTTATTATTATAATGTGAATAGCTGATAGTCATCCAAAATTGTAAAATAAAATAAAATAAAAAGTATTTGGATGCCTCATGAGCTCACTGAAAGAAACCTAATGAACCGTGTACTCATTTGTAATTCTTTATTACAACGTAATGAAACCGAACCATTTTTGAAGAAGCTGATAACTGGTGATGAAAAGTGGATCACGTACGACAAGAACGTGCGAAAAAGATCGTGGTCAAAGGCCGGTCAGGCTTCACAGACTGTGGCGTAACCCGGGTTAACTCGCAATAAGGTGATGCTGTGTGTATGGTAGGATTGGAAGGGCATAAGGGCCAGGCAGGACCATTGATTCTGAACTGTACTGCAAACAACTGATGAGATTAAAGCAAAAAGTTGAGAGAAAGCGGCCGGAATTAATCAACAGAAGGGGTGTGGTTTTTCACCATGATAATGCTAGACCTCACACATCTTTAGCCACTCAGCAAAAATTACGAGAGTTTGGCTGGGAGGTGTTAATGCATCCGCCGTATAGACCTGACCTTGCACCTTAGATTTTCACATGTTTCGGTCTCTGCAGAATTCCTTAGGTAGTGTCAGGTTAACATCACGAGAGGACTGCCAAAACCACTTGTCGCAGTTTTTTGATCAGAAGCCCCAAAATTTTTATAGCAATGGGATCACGTCCCTACAAGAAGGCAAAAAGTTATCCAACAAAATGGCACCTACATACTTTAGTCAAATGTAAATAAACTTTATAAAAAAACCTTTTAAATTTTTATATAAAATGCGCTTTTTCTCCTATTTAATATAAAAAATGCGATAGTAACTCGATTTGTCTGTTACGCTTTCATGGAAAAACTACTAGGAGTACCGGATCGGTTTTGCTATAATTTTGTTAAAATGTAGTTTTAATACTGAAAATGGACATATATATATATATATATATATATATATATATTGTTACATGCGAGCGGGGGTACGCACTTAGGATTGGAAGAAAACACCAGTTTTTAACTAACGCTTTTATTGACTTACACAGGCGTGCTTGATTCCGTTCAGCAGGGTTGTCCCTACACACACAACGAAAGACGCACTGTACCGACGATAAGATGTCTCACTCACAATTCCGTCGCCAATATTGTGTAGATACACCTTCTGCTGCTGCACTGTTCACCACAGAAGTTACCGCGCGTAGCTCGCCTCTGGGCCTCCTTCTAAACTACGCGAAACTCCTCCTTCACTAAACTGTCCACTATACTTTTCACTTAATTCACCACTAAACTCGTCACTATCTTCTATTAAACTCTTCTTCCAACTCTTAAATGTGTTATACACAGTTAAATGTGTTATACATATAAGCATATTGGAAAATAAATAAAAAGATATAATTCCTTTTACATACATTAGATATAAATTTTTGTCAAAATATATAGGTTGTTTAAGTCAAATATTACTTATCAAGTTTTCGCCAAACATTCAGTTTTATGCTTACTCGGAGCAAACCCACAAGACATGATCTTAATAAATGCTGAAAGAACAATTCTGCTAGATAATATTTATATACCCAATCTCATTCGAACAAATTCAATGCTTTCAATTGACCAAACCAACCATTATTTTAAGCAATTGAATTCCGACAACGCAATTTGTATTTCATTCATAGATTAAAACCAGTGTTCATATAAAACTGAACCTTATCTCTAAAGTATTAATATAAAAATTTCAGTAAAGTTTTAGAATACTCATCTTTTTTATGAAAAATAAAACATATTTTTGTAGGGTACAAAAAATATTTTGAATTCTGGTAACATTAATAAATGACCACATTCAAAAAGCATGATGCAAGAGTAAAACACTGATTATATTACACTGATTTTGGGACACTTTCTCTGAACAGTGTGGTGTTATAAGAATAAGGGAGTCGGTATGTACCTATATAGTTAGGTCACTCACATTATCAATATTGGGCCCCTATAATTTTATTACAATTACCACGAGAACCGTGATACGAAACCTGCACATAGAGGTAACCGATGTGTCAAATTCGCCAATCCGCCTTGGACAAGCGTGGAGGGTATACTGCTCGTTACCCTATAAACGGGAAGCTTGAGCTCAGCGGTGCGACATTTATGGCTGTTAATTTTTTTTAATTCAGTTTTGTATCTTAGTTTATTTTTAGCATTTAATTGAGCTAAAATTAAACAAATATTCAATCAATCATTGATGTTTAAGAATAATAGAGCAAAATTTGGCTATGAATGTGGCCGAATATTTAATTTTCAAAAGTTTTTTCAAAGTTCTCTAGAAGAATAGCTTTTGAAGATCAAGTTAAAATAAAACTAGATTTACTTTTAACTCTACGCACACATTGTTTATAAATATTTAATATATTGTATGACTTTTTACTTTACGTATATATATACTATTGGGGAAAAAGTTTCTTCGCATTTTATATAAAAATTCAAAAGGTTTTTTTATAAAGTTTATTTATATTTGACTAAAGTAGGTAGGTGCCATTTTGTTGGATAACTTTTTGCCATCATGTAGGTAGGGACATGATCCCATTGCTATAAAAATTTTGGGGCTTCTGATCAAAAAACTGCGACAAGTGGTTTTGGCAGTCCTCTCGTGATGTTAACCTGACACTGCCTAAGGAATTCTGCAGAGACCGAAACAGGTGAAAATCTAGAGGTGCAAGGTCAGGACTATACGGCGGATGCATTAACACCTCCCAGCCAAACTCGTAATTTTTGTTGAGTGGCTAAAGATGTGTGAAGTCTAGCGTTATCATGGTGTAAAACCACACCCCTTCTGTTAATTAATTCCGGCCGCTTTCTCTCAACTTTTTGCTTTAATCTCATCAGTTGTTCGCAGTACAGTTCAGAATCGATGGTTCTGCCTGGCGGTAATAGCTCATAATGAATAATGCCCTTCCAATTCCACCATACACACAGCATCACCTTGTTGCGAGTTAACCCGACTTTCGCCACAGTCTGTGAAGCCTGACCGGCCTTTGACCACTTTTCATCGCCAGTTATCAGCTTCCTCAAAAATGGTTCGGTTTCATTACGTCGTAATAAAGAATCACAAATGAGTACACGGTTCATTAGGTTTCTTTCAGTGAGCTCATGAGGCACCCAAATATCGAGCTTTTTTGTGTACCCAACTTTTTTCAAATGCGCCAAAATCATTTTGTGGTCAATTCCCAATTCTCCAGCTACATCGTAACTACTAATATGCCGATCTTGCTCCACTTTTTCAAAAATGACATCAATTTTGTCCGTAACAGGGCGACCAGAGCGACGTAAATCTTTGATATCAAAATTTCCGGATTGAAAACACTTAAACCAAATTTGCCTTACTCTCACAGATACTGCATTAGGTCCATAAACATCACAAGTTTTTTTCGCGGCTTGTGTTGCATTTTTACCTTTTTTGTAGTAAAATTTTAAAATGTATCGAATTTCTTCATTAGATTTACTCATTTTAACAATAAGAAAAACAAATAAAAATCACACATTTTCCTAATTTGAATTTGGAATTGTCTTCTTTAAAATTAAAACTTTTTAATGATACCAAAACCAGCCAGATACAAATGGTATAGCCAAAGAGATCTCATTACAAGTTCATACATACTATATGTGATAAGACTTTTTCCCCAACCTATTATATATATACACAATTACACATATCATTATATTATTATGAGAAATAATTTACTCTACGGAGGATATTTATATCATAGTGATTAAATGTCTATGAGAATGTATGTGAATTTTTAAGTAACATACTTACATACATACTACTTGTAAACTAATTTCCCTGTGTTTCTTACCTTCCTTGAGAAGGTTTTTTTTTGCTAACAACTTTATTAAATACAATTTTGTAAAAAAAATATACAAATAGTATATGCGCGAATCGATGGCTTTGCGGCTATCATTAGAAAGAGATGCGCATCCCTACTAGCCCGCGTTCGCGGCAGCACCAACAGCATACTCAGTCATTTTGCAGATCGATGGAACTCGCCACTGCTACGTAAATGGGTGCACCTGCACACCCAGTTAAATGCATGAGTTTATTTGTTTTCTGCCGCCTCGCGGCCCGGTGGCAGAGTCCATACTTGAAGTCATTTGGGTATACATGTCCGTTTGACGCCGTGGAGTAGAAACATTGATAATAGTTATAGTAACGGATGTATTTGTCTTATTAATTAATTGTTGTGCCGTGAGTTAATTTGAAATTTGAACTTTGATAACATTGAAATAATTTTATAATTAAAATTAAAATTGTATAATATGGAAGTAGTCAATTTCTGAAATAAATGAATTATTATTATTATTATCATTATATGGGTCCCAAAACGCCCTCGGTCGAGAACGTCCCCAAAACGCTGGGCGTATTCCCGCGCTGGATGGCAACGCCGATGCGTTGCCCAAAGTACAGACCAGCCTTTTGTTCACGTGAAACTTTTATCAAATGCGATGATAGATCTTTCTGTAAAATAATTTGTAGCAATCCTTAATCTATAAAAGTATAAAATATGGAATTTGTTGAGATGCTTGTTTGTTGCTTTTTTACTAGCTTACGAAATAATTGATTATCCTTTAAATTTACTTTCAATAGGCATATAATATGTACTTTCGATAATGGAATGTTTGTAAGACACTTTATTATGGAAATTTGGTGCAATTTAGGCAAGACCCAACATTTACGGTAGTAACACCTCGGGGAAAAGTTTACGTTATATGCCTTTTAAGAAAGCATAAAATTAAAGTATCTCGAGGCACTAAAAGAAAACGAATCAAAATGAAGAGCTAGCCTATTTCGGAGGAGTTGCCTCGGCGTAATAGGATGGCCATTTTAATAGTATAATAATTTTCTTTCAGATTAAAAAAATGTCCATATCCGAGTTCAGAAGGAAGAAACTTCTTTATGTCTTCAACGTTTTCTTTGGTAAGTCATAAAAACTTCTTTTATTTTATGATTTAATGCGTTTTTTTTTTATTAAATAAGTTACTCAAATCAATTGAAATACTTTTTATCATCATGCGAAACGACAGTCTCTTTGATTTTGTACCGTACTAATAATAATAATAATTGTTTATTTTGTTCCAAAAGTACATACAGGTTCTTTTGGGGT
This sequence comes from Dendrolimus houi, assembly GCA_039645545.1. NCBI lineage: Eukaryota > Metazoa > Arthropoda > Insecta > Lepidoptera > Lasiocampidae > Dendrolimus > Dendrolimus houi. The sequence continues at coordinate 19,785,075 of CM077125.1, read as the reverse complement.
TGGGACTTCTATTAAGTATTAATATATACTTGTGTCAGAAGGACCTGCTCTCAATTAACTTGAACATTAAAAGATAACTTTTATTACAATAATCCTTATACAAATAATTTTTATGTGTTGTGTACCTATATTTGTGTGTAAGAATGTGTGTATGTGCGTGTGTGTGTAGATGTATGATGCGTTATGACTTTATCATTTTAACGAGTAAAATAACTTTGGATTACTGTTCAAACAATAAATAAAATTGTTTCTATGATGAAATTTTGAAAATAAATAAGCTGTGCAATTTCAAAGCTTAGCAACCGACACTGTTTTTTCTTTTATTGTCTTGCTAAGCGTTTGTTATGAATCGTAGCCGGAACGCATGCACCTCTTAGGCAGTTTTTCCACCTAATGTGGATATTGTTACAATTACCACATGCTAACAACGGTGAAGGAAAACATCGTGATGAAACCTGCACATCGAGATGATCGATTTGTCAAACCTGCCAAGCCGCCTTGGACAAGCGTGGCTAGTATACTGTCCATTCCCTTATAGTAGGAGGCCTAAGCTCAGCAGTGGAACCTTTATGGGCTGGTATTATTATTTTAAAGAGTTTATTGATGTATTGTGTTTTCCAAAACATGTAAAGACTGCACCAAAATGATATCGCTCCCAATAAGCCTTAATTTTTAAATGTTTGCTGTGTTATAAAATTTCTTGAACTACACTTGCTAGGTTTTGAAGTGGTACATCTGAGATGATAGTAAGGTATTTAAATGCACTCTCTTTTTTATATATACTCGTATTGTTTTAGAATGTATTCTGAGATGTGTTAGATACCCAATTAGTACCTCTTTTACAGATGTGAATCAGAGCGGAACGATAGAGAGGAAAGATTTCGAGCTGGCTATAGAGGTCAGTTTCTAAGCAGTTAGATTATTTTTTAATTAATTATGGGCCACGTTGAATTTTCGATTTTTCTGTCTTATAAATAGTTTTTTTTAACTAACCTGAACTTTATCTTTGATTCATAAGTTGGCAAATATATTGAAAATTCTACAAATTTGTAAGCAAGTTTGTATTTAGTTGATTTTTCAAGTACTTCAGGTATAACATTCTATTGTTTCCTATACTTAAAAGTAGCAAAAATACTTTTTGAATCCAAAAATGCATGAGTCTTTTTCTTAGTCAGGGATATATGTAGATACAGGATTGTCGATAATTTAAACAATTTAAATGTATTGTTAATTCTGCAGAAAATCTGCCACCTCCGTGGCTGGAAACCGGGAGACCCAAAACACACTGAAACACACGAGATCATGATCAAAATTTGGGATGGACTACGGAAGAGGGCTGACTCTAATAAGGACGGACAGGTAAGTGATATTTTGACGACCCTAAGAGAGTTAAATAGTTTAGAGGCAAAAAGCTGCCGTTCGTTGCTATCCAGTAATCAAGAGCAACTTTTTGAACCCCGATTCCAAATGATATTTTAATCATTGTGTTGTTATCAGGACTATTATACGATTTTTATTAATCTCAGTTAATTAGAGGTTCATTAAAGGAAACGGATACGTTTTTATACATTCTTGTGTGCAGTTTGTAAAAAGACGAGAGTAATTTTTAAAAGTTCTTTTTGTAATATTGATATTTTTATAATTGTAGTGGGTTTAGTTTGAATGAATTAATCGTGTGATGTGTTTTCATATTATTAATTGATAAAATTTGTTCACATAAATCAATTATGGTAATCGATAACTTACTTTATTCGTTACCTTATTTTTATGATTTCTCTATTTCCAGATAGAATTTAGCCTTTAAGACGGAACCACCACAACTTTGTTGCCGAACTATCACACACGGTTAATTGGGAAGCACCACAAATTTGTGGTCAAATACAAATAATTGAAACTGGTGCTTTTTCACTCTAACTACATAGAATTAGTATTAGAATAACAGAGACGATATAATTCTCTTGGTTTTGATATATTATAATAAACGTTACGCTTGACAACCGAACAAGCCTGATTTTGACATGGAAATTTCGTCTCGTATAAATTAAATTACAGTAATAATACTACTTAATTAGTATTGGTAACTACTTTTTCATAACTATAACTATAACATATTATTTCAAACTTGCTTGTACATTTTTTTATGATGCTTTAAGTGAACATGTGTGAGTTTTTTCCCTGTGTATCTTTCTTATAAGATTTTGAAACACAGATACATTAGTCTAATTGGATTTGTATCCAATTTAAGCATAGATTATCACAGAATCAATTACTTTTTAATTGAAGTACATTCGTTGAATGGTTTTTGAATTATTTGTATTTTTGTTGAACTAAAAAATTTGGCAAAACAGCGCGGCAATTTTGATGGCAGCTTGTGAATTTTTTTTTAAATTAAAATTGGCGCCTAAAGAAAGTTAGGGTTAATGTTTTCCGTTTTGTATTAGAAAAATATAACGTTTTTTTTAAGCCATAACTCAACTCATTACACTTCCTTGGCCCAAAACTCTCCGTCTCTTTTAAATACTTTTACTGTGGATAATCAAGTAAATTAAGTTTCATTACAATATTTTTCTCTTTAATCTACAAACTTTTAACCTAATATATTATTTCACAAAAGCACCCAACAATAAAAGAACATAAAAAATTGTGAATGTCTTTAAATGGAATACATCCTTCCCGGGCTTAATTACGTGTACGCCTTTTTTGTACTTTGTTACAACAAATTGCCAATGGCGACCGCTCTGTATTTATAATTTTAGCTGAGTAATTTTATTTTCGTTCGTACATTTAACTAGGTCAAACTTTGATAAAGGCTATTAATTTGTAGTCACCCGCAGGACGGCTTTGTGGCGAAGCCTTAGGTGAGTAGCGACACCTCGGACTAAGTCCGGGGGCCAAAGCAAGCCCCCCCCCCGCCTCCGTGCTTGGGTTAGCCAGTCGGCACGGAGTGGAGATCGCTGAGCTAAGACTCAAGCTCATAACAGGCATAACGTTCATTTTTCCATGTTCCCCGAACATTACGACGGGCAGACGCCATAGTCCCCATATTCCCAGACCTCTAGTACCACTAGCAGTTCACCCCAATAGCCCGGTACTTTTTTATATGGTGTAGACAGGGATAATCACCGGTCACTGTCACGCCACATTTACATTCAATTTCTCAAGGGGCCTCTACGTGTTGGCGTTCCCATGGCACCACGCAAGCCGTCCAAAATACGGGCCATTTATATGGCCCGTGGTCTTGAAAGACATACATTGTTTAGTATGAATTATGAAGTAAAGATATGTTGCTGGGGAGTTTGTTGCGCCGCTTCTTCTCCTTTAACAGTAACTAAAATTGTTTAGAAGCGGTGGTAGACTCGTGACTTTCAATAATTAGTAATCTGTAACATTCCATTCTGAAAAAAAAATACATTCATTTTCATTGTTTCATCCACTTTTGTAGTGTAATTGTAATATTTTCTTCGAGCTTTTTCGATTCTATTTGACAGCCTTTCAGTGAATGTAGGTAGTAATTAATATAACAATAAATAAACTTAAACTGAGATTTAGTGCAATAATTTTGTTCAATATATCAAATAAAATTATCATTAACACTTAACAAAATATAAAACAGTTTATAATAGTACAAAATGTCCGTAAATCGTAATTAAATATACAAATACAGATTATGTTTATTTTTCGAGCTATATAGATGTTTACATGTATAATAATTTAATTAGAGAGATCTTAATAAAAAGCACCCAAACCAGCCAATATATTGATATTGTTACGAGTTGCAGGACTCGAATTAAAATGCCGTTGGAATTATCATAGAGTTTATTAGAACCATACAAACACGTATAACACGGGTACAAATATAACCGAACGCAATGAGTCCAAACGTAATGCAGGAGCTCGTAATTCAAATACACGCGCAAAGTCCTTCACTAAATAGATTACCGAATGTACACAAGTATTGCTTCGCTTGTGGTTATCGCTCGACTGACCTTTCCTCAATCGGGCCATTGCTTTATATTGCACAAATGCAAATATGTCTGCCCGGCAAGCATCGACGCAATTTCTTAGAAATCGTAACCCGCACACCTGGCTAATGACATTCTTGCCATAAAAGATTACAATACACAATGGGCTGTTTTCTAATCACCAATTTTAAACACAAAGTAAACAAAAGAAGTCCAAATGCCGAAAAGGTAATAAAATGTGTTTCTACACGGCTGTAGGTCTTTGTCGGCAGTCGGCACCTAGATCGTAACAATATAATAAATTGACCATCTTAATTAAGCTGTTAGTACTCTATATACATTAACTGAGTGTAACTTGTTGACATTAGGACTACCATTTCTTCGTTAGTTAGTTTGGTCTAGAATAAATATTTTGTTAGATATACATAACGGTCATTATAACGGTCATTATCTATTATCTGCCACGCTTAATTGTTGGAAAAAGGCAGATTAACCTTAAAACAGTTCTTTTCCATTAACCGTAATGGAAGAGAACTGTTTTAAGGTCTTTTTGTCTAGAGTATGATGCCATAACAACCTTGAGTTGTGTTCCGAAATTAGTGGCCAGGTTCCAATTTCCCTTTAAAGAGAGGCAGCACCTTTGGTGTTACAAATGTCCATAGGCGATGGTATCCGTTTTCCATTAGGTGGGCCGTCTGCATGTCTGTTGAACTCATGCTATAAAAGATTTAAAAATATACATTTTCACCTTCGGTAGAGGTAATAAACGTGCCTCTGCCTTCATTATTTAGCTATAAAACCAAAAATTGCTTTTAATTCGAAATTATCCCACCCATATCTCAAAAACTCTTAAACTGATATTGTTCAAAATATTTTTTTACAACTCTACTACAATATTTTTATCAGAATTTTCTACTACAATTTGGAGTTGGGGATACTATTTTCACGACTTTGTTAGCTAATATCTCACAATTTAATGATTTTATTAAAAAGTTCACTTAGGAATATAACATTTTTTAAAGATCTGACTAAAAAATCAGGGTGTATAGGAATTGGGTGGGATATTCACATGAATATGTAGCCTAATTTTTTTTAAGACTCCCTGTAGCTTTTTTCGCGTGGTGTGGGTACAGATTATTGCGTACAGATTAACAATATTTATCCATTAGCGTGCTGGAGTCGAATCGATTTAAACAGCTATGCTACAATCTTTAGTTACCCGAACGACGGGCAACCTCACGTATTTGTACTTTATACAAGATCAGTATCGCCTAATTGTAAAAAATAATTTCTATATTAACCATAACCACTAATGTTCGTATAATATTTCTCCGGCCATCAGGTATCAGTTGAAGAATGGGTGTCTATGTGGAACGACTATGCTCACAACCCATCAGCTGCTCTGAAATGGCAGCAGCTGTACAGCCAGTTCATGTTCCAACTCGAGGACGCCAGTGCTGACGGCTCCATCGACTGCGACGAGTTCACCACTGTCTGCTCCTCTTACGGCATCAATCCTCAGGAGTGCAAGATCGCTTTCGCCAAGATGTCTAAAGTGAGTTTTTTATTGTCTTTATTAGAAATCCTTATAATCAAATGGGGTGGGGTGCAGTTATAGGGCATTTTTTAATATAGGTTAATAAATAAATATTAAGATACATAATATAAGAAAAACAAGGTCCCCGGCTATGTTAGCGGTGAATGGGAGCAAGATAGCTCCATATATATATATATATATATATATATGTTAGAAGGTTAAGGTAAGGGGAGAGGGAGCGACGCGAAGGTGACTTATTTTTTTATAACGACCCAAAATTCACTTTATATCTCAAATAATAAAAAAAGTGCCTCATATCTATACCACACCCATTAAATAGATATAAAATTGGATCTCTATCTTTATCGCTGTCTATCTCTACATTTTGTAAAATTATCTCAATAAGGTAGTTGACATTTGAAACAATTTAAACACTTTACTATCTTACAATGTGTCACACCCTTCTTGATGTTTTATAAGTGTAGTGAGTTGCGACTGGTTAGTTCTAATGGTAGGGCCACACCTGCGATAATATTAAATATATTGACCGTAGACGAATACGTCTTATTGAAAGCGTTAAAAATAACGCCGTTATCGAATAACCATGTTAGTGTACATACCTCGTCTGTCGATATTTAATGTCATTAATAACTAAAAACAATAACGCATTGCACCCATCGCCACATTTGGGTGAAACGGCTTATTCCTGTAACATTATCCCCGATGAAGCCCAGTCGTAATGCGACAAATAATTAATGTTTTTATTGTTTTTAAGCAATAAGCAATTAATTAAGCAATGTGGGTAATAACTTAGACACACTCGCATTACTCACAACTCACACATAAACATACACACGCACGCGCACACATAATTTAAAATAATTGATGTAATTGTAAATAATAATTTCAAGAACATAATTCTACCAATTAGGAAGGGGCACAGGTCGACTTAGTTTGAAAAATAAACAATGTGAATTATGATTTACTCAATAAACGATTTTATTATTATTATTAAAATATTTTATCATGATAGTTTTGTACTAAGATAAATTATAGCAAGGTATTATTTAATGGCAGATGTGTCAATTAAATTAACTGACATGCTTTTTATCATCTTATAAAACGCTAAATATGCCTAAATTTTGTACGAACGTAGCAAATTTCTATCGTGATATTTGAAAATACATGTTATTTATTATAAGACTCGCTCTTTTATAAAAAATCAGAATTTGTTGTGAAATTTGCATAATTGTTGCCCGACCTTTCAATGACATTCAAATTCATCTGGTTTAAGGCGCTTGTGTTCTTTTCATTATTATTATTATTGAATCTTTTTCACTCCTCTCTACTACGTTATCATGTCCTAATAAGCACATTCCAGGCCTGTGTCTAAGACATCAGTAGTTGATAAATTAATTCAATACTAAAAACCAATAATAAACATCTATAACGTGATTTTTTTCCACCAGGGTAAAAGCAGTGTCTCTTGGGAAGAATTTCAGGAGCTATGGAAAGAGTACTTCTCCACCGAGGATCCTAACGCTCCCGGCAACTTCATATTTGGCAGAACAAGCTTCTAAATTGAATTGACGTTGAAACATTTTGAATTCCGCTAAAGTCAAGAAAAACGGAGACATGGGAAGCACTCCGTAAAAACATTCCAGTTTCTAAAATATAGATGTTATACACATTTGAATTGAGACGACTATAAACGTTTTTTTAAACGCAGTTGTTTAACCGCTGCGACGAAAACGTTCATGATGTTTAAACACACCTTGCATCTTAATCGTATCTCAAAAATCTTTTATATGTGTGTATATTCAGAATAGATTCTTCAAATTTCTCTCTAAATAGCGGATACTACAATATTTGAAATCTCACTTTTAAATAATAAGGCTCAGTACATTTAATACTAGTATATCTTGAAGTCTAGATTATATTCTTATGACAACGAAACTATTCACTTCATTATTATGATAACATATCTAGTGTCATATCTAATAGATAAATCTCTGCAGTAAAGGCCGAACTAAAACTATATATTATTGCCTTCATTTTTCACTTTACAGTATCTTGTTTCAGGATATAACCTAAATATGTATTCAAAACATTGATACACAAAAATGGTTTACACGTTAGCAAAGCTGTTTATAATTGAATTACCCTGTTAATGTTTACTTCGGGGATTATGAGCGTGTTTAAAGTACGGGATTAGCAATTGAGCTATTAGTAATGAAACGCTGCGGTTAAACCGTTTTGTGTGTAACAACTTTTCAAGTCTTATTAAAACTTTGGGCAAAACATTTTACCTAAACAAACGAATTAACCATTTTGTTTAAAGGATTGTTCGATTATATTGTTCGCGTAACAAAGCTTTATGCCAGTTTTATTAATATTTTGCTGCGTAATAAATAAAATCAATTTTTGGAGAAGAACATTTTCCAAGACGGGAGATATAGAGGCTCTCGAGAACTCTCGTACTTGACAAATCTCATGTAGATTTGACGAGAATGTGAAGTCCCATTAAATTACCTATAAGATTTTTTTTTCACAAATAAGAAAAATAATGTTTTTCTTATCTTATAATTTATAAATTACATATATGTCTTAAAATATTTAATGAAATAAGCTAAAAGATACATAGAAATAACGAGACCTTTATTGTTTTGCCCATAGTTTTTAATATGACATATTTAAATTATAATGTATATTGTTCTATCTGGTCTATTTAAGTCTTGCTAATTACCAATTCGTTGTGTTGTTATATGTCGATTTCAAAGATTGTGTGTGTATTATTATGATATTATGTATGTCCAATGTTTTGTGCTGAAGAAAAAATTATGAAATTTCATCTTGTTAAGACGCTAAACTATATAGATATGATAGACGAAATATTAAATGTATGTAAATAAATGAACTCGTGTTTTATTGAATTCTAATACATTTTAGTTTTTTTTACCAGGAAGTATACACACTTTGCATATCCCCAATTTAAGCAAGTTACGTTGGTGTAATGGGTAACATGAAGTTTATGATGCTAATACTCGAAACTGGAGCCTCTAAGCTGTAGTGAGGTAGGCCGGCAAAGACTTAGTCCACTGAACCATAGAAAGCCATCAGAATTTTAATTATTTTTTCATGTTTTATTAATTTATTCCCTAAATTTTTTATTGAAGTCCATTAAACCGTTTTGAGACCTATTGCTGAAAAAATCTCAGACCAATACACAAATATTCCAAACATCGTCGTTTTTATTTAGAGTAAATTTTGAATTATTTTTAGAAATCGTAAACAAACGAATTTTATTCATTAGTATAGATATGTATATATAGTTCATTAATATTTTTTAAATGAAAATCTTATTTAACTATTTTCAATAAATTAATATTGGAAAAAAACATTTCACCTCTGCTTCAATAATGTTATCTTGAAAATTGCAATTTTAGAAAAGAGCCAAAAAGTAATTGTGTCAGAACGAATGATTTTTGAAGTGAAACTTCTTTAGAATCGTTGTGATTTGAAACTCGATGAAACTAAAATGAGATAAACATAAATCTATAAGACTAAGCCTGCGAGAGGAGAGAGAGATAGAACACATTATATTTAATCATTTAAACACTATGATCATACAGACAGAATTTGAAATATTTTGAAGTTTTTCGTTAATATTCAAATTTCGTGTTTGCCGTCACAAAATTTAAAATCCCTCCCACCCCTGTCACACTTCGTTTCACTTCTACTGCATGTGAACTGCAGACAAACGTACAATCACAATTTTTTTTCTGTCATGTATTTTAAAATATTTCATTTTATTAGTTTTGATACAATTATCTTTTGAGAGTTAAAAAACTCTTTTCTAAAATTTTAATTTCCAAAATAACACATTATTGAAGCAAAGGGCGATTTCTTCCGTAAAATAATTTCCACAAAATATGATTTTTTTACAATGAACTACAATATCATATATCTCAAAATTTGTCAATAACTCACTGATCTACAGCTTATAGGAGAATAGTATTGGGTTTTGTATTTCACAGAAATAACTCTTAACAATATAAGCGGGGTTTCTTTATATTTTATTATTCATTATTTTACCATTACTAAAAATTTACATTTCTTGTATTAAGTATGCATATCAAATTTTATTTGCAGTAAGGAAAATGAACGGATTGTAAATATAGGAAAGATAGACTGATGGTCTAAAGCAGCCATTTTCACGGATTCGTAAGGGGCCGTCCACAAATTACGTCACACAAATTTCGTGATTTTTTGATCCCTCCCTCGTTCTCCTTAAAAGAGCAATTCTGTAACTAGATTTTAAGCTGTGACGACACGAAATTTAGGTCCCTTCGCACCTCTTGTCACACCATGTCACACTTCGTAGACCCCCAATTAACGTGTGACATAATTTATGGATGGCTCCTAATACGAATATGACAGGTATCAACATAAAGTGTAACTTTATACTATATCTTGAAACTACCAGTATATATAAACACTGCTCAATTTCTCTAAGCGAATCTACAAAAGCAACCGCTTTGAGCTACCGATAGTGTTACGTGGTATGTCTAACACGCATAAACTACGCCAAGTACCCGTATCTTGTGGTGGGTGCCTTAGTCTGAAACACACAATCCACATTACTGGTAGACCGCAGACCGATGTCTACAACAGATAGATATGTAGTTTTCATGTACCAATAAATCGCATGACCGTAATTGAGCTTTACGTCCATTGAGTTATAATTTCAACATGAGGGCCATTTTGGAACGTGTTTCTTGGCGCAAGATACGATTGTCGAAAGTAAGAAAAAAAATATTATCATGTAAACTAAACATACGATATCGTACGTGGAATGGCGATAATCGCCTGGTCATTGAATATTTACGTCACTGTGTAAACAAAATACTAATCACCGAGCTCGAAAGTCAAGTCTCGCATTCAAATCGGTCCAAAATGATTTGTACGATACTCGCATGAACTTGAATAAAATGTCGTACGAGTTTAATTTAAACAAGTTGAGAAATCGTAGGCAAATATTTCAATGCGATTTGTGTCTTAGTGTACACAAAACTCTTGGGGATAATTACCTTACGATTATCGCATGACATACTCGTAGGCGCGTTTTTGTTTTTTGGTTGAATATAAACATGTCAATGCGATTATTGTGTAATAGCCATGTAAATGACCCTTAAATTAGAGCACAGCATACGTTAAATACGAAACTTCAAATACTTATTCCTCCTAGCCCTTTCTTCCAAAAACCAAATTCTATGACGTAACAGTATAGATGCGGCGCCATAACCATTACCGGTGAATCGATACTCGCCCGTGTCCTGAGGTATTCTGCCCGGATATTTCATGTCGTAAAAACCGGTGCTAGCATATTATGACATCATTGCGGTTATGTAAATTTTTATGGGAAAGTTACAAGTATGCAAATATAAGCCAATCGCTGAAGGAATATGAAGCTGGGAAGAGCTAAGGTCGATTGGGTCTCTGTCAAAGTGGAATTTAATATTAAAAGCTCAACTATATAGTATTGTTCCGTATAGGCGAGAAACGACCATTGATTTCGTCATTGGCTGCGGAACGCTAAAAATAGCATTTAAAAGAATATCGATATCTCCTCTAGAAATTGATTCTTGCTTGCTAGTTATGGGCTTGAAACTCACACAGGTCAGCCTCCACTCTGTCCCTCCACCGGTACATTGGGCAACTGACCGGGCGTCGCCCATCCGATCGTCCCAAATAAACTATCTTATTTACATTCATTTAATTTGCAAACCATCGTCACACACTGTGGTTCTCTTTATGATATCTATAACCAGAGTTGTCTGGAAGAGATCGCTCAAAAGAGATATAAGGCCACTTTTCTCGCTTTTCAATAAAATTATTATAAGTGATTTATTTTGGTGAACAATGACGGTCTTAGTCATATTGAGTTAGAGTAAGTTTGTAGGCTTCTTTAAGGTTCTTAAAGAAGCTTGCAAACTCACTCTGATTCAATAGAATAAGGCCGTAAGAAGTTATCTATCGATCTGAAAAATTAAAACTACTTTTTTCTTATTAAAATTAAGGTGTTTAATATATTGTTACAACTTTGCCAAAATTCCACGAACCACGCCGACAAAAGTGGATGAACACCTGCCGGCCATAAAGCACAGTTTATTACAGTTTATTACCTGCCGCATTTGGAATTATTTTGTTTACTTTGTGTTTAAAATTTGTAATTAGAAAAGCCGCCTATTGTGCATTGTAATCGTTTATGATGGTCGTTAGCCAGGTGTGGTTCTTGGAAAACTTTAGTCCACGCGGTCGATTGTTGTATTGTACCGTTGAGTATAAAACAATGCCCGAATGCCCCCGATTCGGGTGCTTCACTCCCCCGGGTGAAGCAGTCTAGCGAGAACCACGATCAAAGCAAGACGTGTACATTAGATAGGCGAGCAAGGTAATGACGGACTTTGCGTTATTTAATTGTGCATTACAATTGGACTTATTGCGACCGGTTATATTTGTACCTTTGTTATACGTGTTTGTATAGTTCTAATAAATTCTTTAGTAATTCCAACGGCATTTTAATTCGAGTCCCGCACTCGTAACAATATATATTGTAAGAAAAACTTTATGAAAGAAATTTCATAAAAGTCTAGAATTACCTAAGAATTTTTTCATTAAAAGTCTGAAGAAATTGATGGAGCTGTTATAACCCTGTGGGAACTTTAGCTTTTCTTGTAACAAAGACTTCAAACGATATATTTCTGTTTTCATGTTTCTAACTTCCCCACTCAGATTTAGATTATTATTTGTTAATGTTAAGTAGCTACTATTTGAATTTCTACTCCAGTTAAAAATAAGTTATGAAATATACTAAAAATAATATTACTGAAACGATTCTAGTGGTCTGTAGCCTATAAATGGATCCTTCATAAAATCGTCTTGCTCGTCCGTCTGTCACAGTCATTTTTTTCAAAAATTATGAAATCTATATCAATAAAATTTGGTACACATGTGTATTTGACATGCCATTACACAATCGTTTAATGCATGGGTCTCCAAACTAAGGCCCGCGGGTCCAAATCGCGGCATCTTGTTGTTGTTACTTTAAAATAATTCTATTTTGTATTCAACTTGGATATAAAATAGAATTATTTTAAAGCAATTATTGAATAATTCGATTTAAATAAAACCTAATAACAAGTAAATAGGCAAAAAATAAACTTGAGCATAATAACTATCAAACAAATAATTAAAATTAATGACTAACACAGTAGAACTTGTAAAAGATTAATTAATGAGATTAACGTGAAAAATGGTTTTAGCCTTTGGAACGTACTGAATGGAGTAACCAATACGGCCTTAAGGTTAAAAAGTTTGGAAATCCCTACTCTACTATGATCAAGACTAAAAATTGAAAAAAAATGACAATCATAAGGACGTTTTGATGACTTTTTTATTTAAGTCAATAAATGACGTATATTTACGATACGTCAAATGACGTCATATTCGCTTTCAATGTCATAAAATTTGTGGTCACCTCTGGCTTTTGAATTATGAATTCCTTCATTTGCCCTACAAACGATTTTTTAATGTAAAGTTTTAAGAAAATAATATTAAACTGAAATTTTTAACTAAGTGACAATGAAAATTATTACTAAAGGTCATTAATATAAGTTAAAAACTAAGTCTAATTCTTTTTCTATATACACTGGTTCGCAACGTATTATTGCTGCAAGAAACTCCCCAACAACACTTCTAGCTAAAAATTCTTTTACTTAATAAATGTGAAGTAGGGAATAAAGTCTATCTCGGGCATTTTTTAAGTATATTGTTATGTGCGAGCGGGGATACGCAGTTGGGACTGGAAGAAAACTCCAGTTTTTTAACTAAATGCTTTTATTAACTCACACAGCCGTACGTGATTCTTCTCCGCAGGGTTGTCCCTACCCGCAAACTAACGACACACTGTCCCGACGATAAGATGATGTCTCACTCACAATACCGTCGCCGATATTGCGTAGACCACCTCCTGCTGCTGTAGTGCTCACCTCCGAATCTACCGCGCGTAACTCGCTTCTGGTTCTCCTTTTAAACTATGCTAAACTCCTCCTTCACTCAACTGCTCACTAAATTTTCTCTAAACTCAGCGCTAAACTCGTCACTGTCTTTTATTAAACTTCTCTTCCAACTCTCTCGTATCGCACTTGTCGCTTCGCTGTCTTCCACTGGACTACCTGTAGACGCGCCTTACGCTGCTTATATTCCCGGAAGAATCTTTTGGAACCCATAATTTCGGTCTTCTTTTCGTTATTCTTTTAATTACTGCCTGTCCCTTTCCAAACATCTATCTATTTCTGTCTTTCTTTCCTGAACCGTCTATGCTAGAATTTTGATTTTCATTTCATTATTCTTTTGTTCATCATCTATCCCTTTCTAAAATGTATGTATCCTTGTCTTTTTCTTCTGGAGTCGTCTACATTTTTCTGAAACTCCTTAAACCAACTAGATCGTTCCACCATCGTTCGCTACAATATGTAAGTAATGTATATACATCTTCATCAAATATTTTGTCATGCAAAAGTAACATTATTTATTCAAAATACGTCCACAATTCTTTTCACATTACCTGCCGGCATGATTAATCGTTCCACCATTCGTTTCATGATTTCCTGCATCTTGCGACATCCCCATGTCATTCCCCTTTCCCTACTTTACCCAAATGTCATTTGTCAACTTTTATGGTACCGCACTTTCAGGTACGCTCAAATACCCCCGAAAGTCTTTTCATAACGCTAATTTATGTTATAACCAATAATTTCAAATATTTTGTTTCTCTTTTTTACGGTTGTCTGAGGCGGATTGGCGGGTTTCATATATATCTGTGACATTTTTCATCACAAACTATTTCTTCACAGCCAGCACATTTAAAAAAAAAATATTACAAGACTAGCGGTCCGCCCCGGCTTCGCACGGATATCTAAAAATAACTTTTTTATTGAGTTTAATTAGGTTCGTTTAGTTTACCTACTAAGCGAATTCAAAATATTTCCCCTCCCGTACGATCCGTACCCCAGTGACGCCAACATCGTATAAGCCTAGCTAGCCGAGCAGGGTGCGCGGTGACCACGCAACCTTTCTCTAATATTTATAATTTTAAACTCGTGATATCTTTCGAATGGTATGTATGAATTGAATAATTTAAAAAGTTATATAAAGGTATTGATGCTTCAATACCTTTATATAACTTTTTATTATTTATATAACTTTATATTACTTTATAGTCTTGAATATGAAGTAATTTATTTTGATAAGAATTAATACCAAGATACAAATAAATAGCCTTTTCTAGCGGCAGCATTTCAAATAAAATTTTAAAATATTGTGGCATAACTATAATATTTAGACATATGCTGTCGCGACACTTTTTGTAAGTAATTATGTGTTCTGCAAAGTCGTAATACATTATTTTATTCTATCATCAATAGTTCTCGCAGCGCACGCGATTTTAGGTAATTTTTTAAACCTTGGATTACATTATTGGAGTTTTAGTAAGGATCCCTAATTTTATTGAAAATATAATATAGCCTATGTCACCCGGGGATGGTGTAGTTTGCCAACAGTGAAATAATTTTTCAAATCAGTTCATAAGTTTCGGAGCCTATTCAATGCAAACAAACAAACAATCAAATATTTCCTCTTTATAATATTAGTATAGATGTACACATACATCTATCCAGAATACAGTGCATGTTTCTTGACCAAAACTCTAATTCACATAATTGAAAAGAGATACAAGTGTTATGATCGACATACTTGCCTTAAATCCGGGTTGCGTTCGGATCATCCGCTTCGAAGCTGTAGGTCTACTTTCCCATTCTTTCCCTTCAATCTGTGATGACTCACAAAAATGATTATATCATAAATGTACATAATTAAATTGTTTCAAAAATATTTTTTCCTTGTCTGGAGGAGACAAACAGGGAGACGGCTGTTCTGATGGGAAGTTGCTACTGTCCCCTATAGACGTTCGCATCACCAGGGGTGATGCCAACGCGCTGCCGGCCCCGAAGATACTTAACGACGCCCTTCTTACAACCCCATGTCGTAGCGTAGAGAGAGAACTTCGACGGGAACTCCTCTTCAGAAAGTAACTCGCACTAATTCGGGATTACGTTGTCCAGTCCGTCGCATAATTGATTCATATAACACTCTATTTATAAATGTTGATATTTTTGCATGTTCTCTTGCCAAATTTCAAAGGTCCACTTTGCTTGTATTAAATGACTTTGATAGTACACTCGAACTGGAATAATTCTATGAATTTTTTATATTTTAACTTATTGTTAATTGCAGACAATGGCGTTGGCTTCAATATTATTATTACCTGTGTGAATCGTTGTGATTTGAAACGAAAAAGCGACACGAAATAAATTAGAAGCCCTGACATAGGATATATTATATTTAATAATTTAAACCACCCTTTGTTTTTTTACAAATTTTATTGCTTAAATATATTATAAAGATATAATATATGACTGTGACGCACGAAATTTAGAATCCCTCCACCCCTGTCACACTTTGTTTTAATGGAATAAATTATAACTTATTAATGGAATAAATTATAACCTGGCTGCATTTAAAAGTGAAACAATTCAACTGTTTTATTCATGCTATACTCATTTTTAATTTTCCCATGTAGTATTTTATTCTATGAATAACTTTTATTTGGTGATTGAAAAATCGACCATTAATATAATATATTCTATCACATTCTCTCGCAGGCTTAGTGCTATAGATTTATGAGTTTATCTGTTTTTAGTGTCGCTTTTTCGTTTTATCGAGTTTCAAATCACAACGATCCTAAAGAAGTTTTAGTTCAATAAAATAAAAATAAACATTCTAGAGAACCGTTGCGTCGTTGAGCGTGGTAGTCAATCGTCGATGGCAAGCGGTATTTTGATAATCAGAACGTTGGCATCAGATCAAACTATCAAACAATTCCTCGGAACACGCCCCGTTGTGCAGACGACAGAATACGCAGAGAGACGCAATGTCTATAAATGACGATGAAACTCCTCAGTTTTACGATAAGCAAGAATTAATTTTATAACACGGTATATGAAAAGACTGGTATCAGCAGTAACTTAACCTGAACAGATTCCCGAATAGACGATAATTACGATACATTTACCTCCAATTCCCCTCAACATCGGGACTGAGATGAAAGAACTGCACGAACGCCTGTCTTATTAATATTCATTACACATCACGCGGGTAAACGTGGCCACGACTTATGTAGCTTAGCGGAATACTAGGAAAATAAATATTATATTATATGATATATCGATCTGAATATATTATTACTCATTATTGTCTGTTTCATACACTTATATCAATTGCTTTGTGTTTATTTTCTTGATCAAATCTAATTGATAAATTAGCTCAGAAACGTCTCAGTGCTGGACTCGGGCCTACACATTTTAGGGGTACGAAGGGTATACCCGCGAAACTTGTCGAAGGGTTTCACAAATCAGTTATTGCAATGGACAGGTTTTATTTTATTTTATTTGGGGGGCTAACAGCTATCATTTACAATAACTAGAAATAAGCTAAATTATGAAAAGCTATTAATAAGCCTCCACAGATAACAGTAAAATAAAAAAATATAAAAAGGAAATTAAACAAAGAAACAATAAAAAAATGTACATAAGTATAAGGTACATAAACTGATAAATCCGAGTTTGAATAGAACTTTACCAACTTAGCGCTAAACAATGCTACACTATTAGTAAATAAGTCTAAATCTATATCTTCCAACTTACTTAACTTATTAAATTCATTTGCTGTTCTGATACAGAACGACCGTCTTCATCACGACGTATATCGTCGTAAATATATAATTATTTATTCACCTTCAACACGTAGTAATCTTAACAGTATATATTTTAGATACCATATCTAAGAAATGCATGCTTCTGAGCCAAAATTTGAAGACACGTTTTTATAATGAAACGCAATTGAGTTAGGCACTAAGCTATTTTGAGTTTTTTTTAACGTTATAGAGCCAATTGCAATTTGCTTCTTCTATTGTTTATTTTGTTATTAAATAATTCACCTTTACAAAGATTTGTGATTACTTTAAAAACATTTTAGGAGTGATCAATTTTTAAAAAGGTTGTCTAAAATTTCACTCCTATTTTTGTCAAACCCTCTTAAAGGTCAGCAGCGTGTCGATAAAAGTGTATGCATAACCAAAAAACGCTCTGCAGACATTCACATACGTCTCCAGACACTGCCAGGTAGTTAGATACATAGCACGGAACACTCGGTTGAGGAATTTTAAACACCACCTTAACATTTTCAGAATGGCATCAGTATCCAGTGGGTATAATTCTCACACAAACAGTAGTCTGGTGGGGCTGGACGGGTTTTAGTGTAGGTTTTTTAAATTACATATATATATTTTGAAGTTAGTTTTATTTATAGTATAATCATATTTAAATTAGCTTATAGTTTTATTTTAAGCATAATTTAATTTATAATATCTTGTATTTAGCATTGAATAAATTTTAATTTTTATCAGAATATTTCAACATAACATTTAAAATTCGTACAATTTCTAAGAGATATGGTCCTTTTTTACGTCTTTAGAAGACCATAAATTTCAATACGTATTGATTTAAATAGAACAAACAGTTTTAAAAACATTGTTATTATTTTCTAAACATACCCTTTTCATTCCTATTTGTACTGAATTTTCTTTTCATTCTTCAGTGACATATGTGGTAACACTCATTTATATTCTGACTGATTTATATTCTCCTTTAATATTTAACTATACAGTTTTCTATGAAGATTTAAAGATTTTTTTTAATATTAATCCCTAGAGCTTTTCCCGTGGTTACGCCGCGGCTCAAACACTAGTGGGGAGCTCTATTTTTCTCAAAAAAAAACTTAATAATAAGGTAAGGTTAGGTATTTATATATCGCGAGCAAAGCCGCGGACAAAAGCTAGTATATATATATAAACCTTCCTTGAAAAAATTATTTAACTGTTAGTGAAAACCGCTTAAAAATCTGTTGCGTATTTTAGGAGGAGTTAGCGGATATACAGGCACATATACGCGGAAATCGACTTTGTTTTATACTATGTAAAGATAAAAAAGTACTGTCAATAAATACCCATGTGTGTGCCTACGACTGTGAAATACAGACAAATGTACAGATATAAATATGTATAAATGTTCCATTTCCTACCATCTGACCGAGGAGCTCTAAAAATATACACATAATAATATACTTCACATAAAAAAGATAATAAATATTTTTTTGGTATGAGGACACATGATTCTTGTAAAGCCTTTACAAGAATTCATGAGGACCCACCCTCAAAAGCCAATAACAATCCATCCCAGCATTAAAGGTTAACACTAAAAGGCCCCGACCCGTTGAAAGCCGACTCTAGACTGCAAATACTATAAGCCTGCCTCTGCTATAATATTACAAGAATCCCATTTTAGACAAATCCCTAAGACTAAAAAATATGCTTTGGGAATATTTCAATAATACATGTCTGTTGGCGATAAACGCCTAGAATGCGTCTCAAGAACTAAGTGCTGCGGGTGGTATATAATTGTATATACCCACACAGTGTGAGTAAAACTTAGTATTAAATCTGCAAAAATTGAAATGTATAATAGACGTAATATAGATATATAGATAAGAATTAAACAAACATACAACAGATAGAATTAATTAGACAGATATATAATTGTACTAGCAAATAAAAAATATGTATTAGAAAGTAAGACTGTTTTTAAAATAAGAGAAGAGAAAAAGAAAACACAGAAATTTAAGATAATTAAACCCATGAAAAAGAAGAAGCTCTGTCTTGGACTTACATGATATTAGGAAAGATGCAAAAATTTTTTTAGGTTATGGTGATTTTTCAAGTATTTTAACGTAAATGTGACATTATGTTATTAGTTTAAAATAAATTTCCAAAAAATTTTTTTCAAGAAAGGAATGGATACCTCAGCGTGATTTTGAGCTGAAATCGGGGCAGATTTTCAGGTAGCAGGAAGCGGGGCAGTTTTCAGGTAGCAGGTGGAAAAAAAAACCATGCTAACTTACGTCAAAGTAGCAAGGCTAGTTTTTACATATGTCATATACTATACTGTTATAAACAAAGATATATATAGTTGCCAGACACTTCTTGTAGGCCATAATTTTTGACAGACACTTTGAAAAAAAATGTGGGAACTGACAACATTTTAGGAAGGCTAAATTTTATAGGTATATATTATCAAATATAATATTTTAAAATATTTTCCAATGAGCCAGATAAATCTGACTGATCAAATATCCTCCCAGACTTGTTAAGAATTCCGCTATGCAAGGAAGCGCGAGAGCATTATTCAGGAAGTATCTGGCAACTATATATATTTGTTTATAACAGTATCGTATATGACATGTAAAAACTAACCTTGCTACTTTAATATAAGTTATTATGGCTTTTTTCCACCTTTGATACCTGCTACCTGAAAAACGGCCCTGCTTTCAGCTTAACGAGTATCCATTCCTTTCTAAGTTTATGTTAAACTACCGATCCTAAAAATTTCATCTTTCCTAAAATCAGGTAAGTCTGGGGTGACTGGGATCTCACTCTAGCGGCACGATCGTAGCGCCCCGTCTGGGAGACTGCTTCTGTGAGTGAACATTAAACAAACAATTCCTTATAGCAAGTAGGAAAATCAAATTTCAGTTAAAATTTTCTATAAAAATACACAATTAATGCTTAAAAACAATAAGTACCAACCATTGTCTAGGTTTGAGCATATGTATATATTCAATAAAATAAAACTACACAGAAAACGCCATTTATCAGGTATTCAGAAAAAACCACCGCGTTACTTGGAATGTATGTAACTACAAACTTAGTTACTAAATGTCACTTGAACACTTGAACACAAACAAATTGCTCTTTCTCTAAAACATTCTTCAGAAACTATAATTACATTTCTGTGGTCTTTAATCTACTAGTTACTTATTGTTGCGCCCCAGGCTAATGTCGTTAGTGAATTTATGGCCTTATTTTAGTTCTAGAGAAGTTTAGTTTCGGAGTTTCATGCAATTTCTAGATACCGCTAAGCTGTGGTACCAGTTATTACAAATTTGCCGATAAGTAGGCATTTTTCTTCAATTAATAAGTGACTGGATGAGCATAGAGGAGGAGCGAGGTATTAAGTACAAAATTGGAGAGGCGACGTCCAGTAATCGATTAAAAGCGGCAGATGACCAGGAATTTTCAACACATACTTAGCAATTAATTTTCCATCAAAATAAGAGTTCTTTTTATTAAATTTCAAAATAAATGCCGAAATTTGAGTGAAAACAAGTATGTATTGGCCAAATTTCCTAATCTTAAATGACTATTTTTAGAATTGCTGCCAGACAGTCTGTCTAAGTTAGTTTCAAATTTAAGAGATTAAACAGGTTTTTTTTCTTGAAAGTGAATGTTTTATTCAGTTAGTGATTTAAAATAATAGTATTAGCACATAACTTCTCATTGTTGAATTCGGGCGATCCTATTCTTAAGGGAATGAAAGGTAAACCCACCATGCTTATCCAAGACGTGATGCTGGATTTCTATAGACAATCTCGATATACAGGTTTCTTCGCGATGTTAACTTTCACCGTCAGCACGTAATAATTGTAATAATATTATTGCTTCATATGAACTAAAATTAAATGTCTAAGCAGTGTGTGTTTCTAGGTCAGGATTCAAAACCTTTTCATAAGAATAAGACGCTTTTTTCGTCTTATAAAACCAGAAGATAATTAAAATATGTAACAAATAAATGAGTGTTCCTGTTAAGGATGCTGATGTTATTCCTTATTGTTAATTAAATCCAGATTATGCTGAACTAAAAAATCTTTCTGAACGGTACAGTAGTCCTACTATTTAAGTTATTTCTAAAACTGAGTAAATGTTACTGATGTGGAAAATAATCCAAACTTGGAACTATTTTAGCAACTTATTATAAACAACACATTTCAAGTGACCTACGAGACGTACATATTTATTTGAAAGAAAGAAAGAAAACGCTCCTCTTCTTCTTCTGCAAGCGGGTGGTTTCCGGAACTCGACGACACAGCGCCTATTTTCCGTGCGAGGGTGGATAAGGGATTACTCCATCCATCCCAGCTCCTCCAGGAAGTCCACCAGTTTCTTGACGTCCCTGAAGACTTCTCAGAGGCTACCTGGGGCGTCCAGATACTTCGCCCTGTATTGGGCCACCTCTCTGGATTCAAGTAGGAAATGGGCGGCTGTTTCTTCTGCCTTCAGGCAAGCTCCAGGAAAAAGAACGTTTATTTGCCAAATGCGACACATTTAAATTGTTCTCGATATTAACATTTTTAATGTTGGTAACATTAAAACCTAAACTACGTTCAAAACTTTCCGTTACGAACTGTGCGGGCACTGCGCCCTTATTCCCCAGCGTCTTACGGATTCAAGAATTATTGTTCAATTTTTGATACAAACAGAAACGAGGTACTCTAGAGACTTAGTCACTTAAATGTGAGTATATAATAAATTTTCCGTACAGGAACGGAGAAAGAATACTAATTCCTGCAGCCGGGCGGCCTATTGTAAAGATGATAAAACTAACCCACAGTGATATACTCAGGTATTGTTGCCCATGTGTATGACTCTTTTTCGAGCTGAATCCATTCGTAGGCACTCTACTGCTCGGAGCGACGGATGCTTTTGCTGTCATATCAACTAAACATTCCGGTGTTCGTCCTGTTGTCATATGCCAGGGCCACAGGGATATGCCGTTGCCGACACCGCAGCCCTGGATGACGTGGGCTCATCCCTGTCTGCAGGTGAGCCTCTCCTTGAGCCAGGAGATGATTGGTCCCTCCCGGCAACATCAGATGCATTTGAGTTAGGCTGTGTCCCCATTACGCAGTGTCCCCATTCGACAAAGTGAGCGGCTGACTGTTCGCTGGCTGACCCTGAGTGGCGTATCGGTCGCTAACTTAATGTTTAGTTAGCAGTGAATTGTAGCGTATTAGCCGCGAAGCGCTTGCGAACTATTGGGAACCGCGGCAAACAGGTAGCATGGAACGCCGCGCAGCGGCGTAGTGAGCCATCTGCGCCGCCGACCTCGCGCATCGTTCGCCTCTAATCGGCCGCTCACTGAATGAGGGCAAGCAAAACGTCACAAACTGCGTACATTACGCGCTCTATGTGTAATAGAAACGGAACGCGCCTGTCAACGTCATTAGCAGAGCAGAGTTTGACAGACGCGTCAACCGTGGCATATTATATACACCCTTGTTAGTCGTTCGTGGAGCCTTTTCGAATAGATATTAACACTAAAAGCAAGTAAAATAAAACCACTGAAGACTTTAAAACATCTTTTATTAAAAATATTAGTGTATGGACACTCTATTTAAATATTATAGAGAGGCAAACTGGAAGCAAACAGTGAGGCGCTCACTGTTCGACTAATGGGGACAAGGCCTTAAAAGAGGTGCGCGGAGAACACTTTCGCGCCCTTTTCTCAGTGGTCTGAGTGTAGGTGACGGCTTATTTGTCCCCAGGGACTATCACCGACGTTCATGTATCTATGGCGACCGAAGGTAGTTTGAAGCTCTTCGGTATCGCCATGCTTGTCGTGCGCAGGAGGGGGGGGAGCCACGTAGTTCTCTCCCCCTCTCACTCCGCTGCTTTCTTTGACGACATAACTGTCTCACAAAAGGAGGGGATGGCTTCTCACCAGGTTTCACTCTCGACAATGACCAGCACCATGTCATAAGGAGGCTGCTGCATGGGAAGAAGAGGACATGGCGCTCCTCTTCCCATGCAGCACAGTCATGCAGGATACGCAGCGCCGTGTCCTCGACGCCGGCACTACAGGCCAGTCTGGATGGCTACCACCCCGGTCTAGAGTATAACGCTATATCAACCTTGAGTTAAGTTCGGGTATTATGGGCCAGATTCCAGTCAACTCCTTTGAGTCCGGCATCCAATTGGTAGCACTTCTGGTGTTACAAATATCCTTGGCCGATAGTAACTACTTTCCATCAAGTGAGTGGTCAGCCTATGCCCTTCTCTAGCAATAAGAAAAACTCCCCAATAAAGAACCATTTTCATCATACAACAAATTTAATAGCAATACTTTATTAATCCACTTCACTCAGTCTGAAAATTTGCTTACAATCTAATAAAAGCGCAAACAAAGTGTAACCTTTCAAAATTATTTTATAAAAGAACTTCATTTTATCTAAAAAGGTTTTATAAAAGGTTGTGTAGCAGTAGCTAGCTTTGTTAGCGTTTGAAGTCCTTTAAAGAGAACAAAATAAATACTGCTATGTTTTTTACTATAAGGATCTATAATATTATAAAATTCTAAACATGCCGTGTCTTTACATTGAAGTTATTAAAAAAACAACTGGAATAGACTATATAAACGATTCATTTTTTTATATTTCTTGTCTGTTTGTTGCGGATTTACGTAAAAACTGCTGGGACGATTTCGATGCGGTTTTCGCTGATCGACAGAAAATTCTTAGACTTAATAAAATATGCGCTACTGTTTATCCAGGAATTTTCCCGGGAGTGATTTGTAGTTGTTCGGGTGAATAAAAATTAACTTATTCCGGCACAGTTTATCACATACGTTACTTGCTTACGTTCTTTTTTAAATAGTGTTACTGCTTGTGTCGCGGGAATTTCAAGGGAAGCGTAGACGAAGTCGTGGGGATATCCTAGTATAATATAATCAATCTGTTGAAGTATGTTGGAGATGTCGTATGTAATATGAATTAAAAAATGAGAAAAACACCAGGATTACTAATTGGGACAAGCAGATTTCAAAATATCCTACTTTTAATTTTTTTTATCTGTTAAAGCATCGCGTGAAAACTACTGAACAAATTTAAATTACTCTCAAACTCGACAGAGCTAGCAGTTATCTCGAGTCAGGATATAGGATACTTTCATCCCGATATATCACATCGTTACCGTGAGATAGAGGAATATAGCCAAAAACAAGTCGCGATGGTAATGCGAACGAAGTTTCGTGACACAACTGTTAAATAAAAGCAAATGGATAAACTTTTTTTGTCCTTTTTTTAGATAGAACTTTCTTATATATCAAAAGTTACTAGGGGACTAAAACATAAAAGGAGGTCACGTCTCAAGGCCCTGGTAAAAATCAGTATTCCTTATAAGTATCACATAAATATTACGCCTGGAGGGTAAAAAATTATTAGATTCCACTCACGTTCTCAATAACAGATAAAGTTATAAAGCTAGGATGTAGGCAATAGTTTTGCCACGTCACATTGAATATATTAAAAGTAACTAAATGTTAATAAATTAAGAGAAGTAAATGGACCACGTGCGTGAAGATTTTAGAGGCCACGAAGGTCTGTCTATCCTTTTTTGTTGTTTGGCTGTGAAACTATGAAAAAAGAATTTACAACCAGCGTACATAGAATAGGAAGTACACTTAAAAGTATGTACAATAAGCATCAAAAGTGCCAAGTCACTTACATCTTTTAATAAACTCCTCAAAGATCACTATTTGAATTTGTAAACAGGAACTTATGTATGTGTATTTTTATTTATTATTAATACAGTCGATCTTGATAATTTGAAACTCAAGGAACCAGAGATAAATTTCAAATTGTCAAGAGTTCAAAATAACAAGCATATACTTATGGAACTTATGAAAAGACATTTTTTCTTTCTTGGATTCATTTTAATAGCACAAATTAAACATTTACATGACTCATTAACGTTTGAAAGAAGACTAGAATGCGAACTTACTCATATCTCATTTATGTAAACAATTGACAGGTCTGTACATGTATGTAAACAAACGACAGGTTTGTGCATGATAAACGCTTCAAATTATAGAGAGTAGGAAAGCCCGGACTTCAAAATATCGCATGTTTGCGAGCAAGATAATATTCCTTCAACTTCAAATTACCGATGGGACCAATGAACATTGATTTTATTCAATTTATCGAGTATTTTTCAAGGGACCGGAAAATACTTTCAAATTATCGAGAGATTCAAATTAACGAGTGTTAAATTATCGAGAGTAGACTGTATATGTATATATGATTGTACATATTTTAAACTATGTGCACTGAATACCGACCCACTATTAGAAATGAGAAATTATCTCCAGAAGGTTGTCTGGAAGGAATCGCTGTTAGCGATAAAACCGCCGATTGTACTAGTTGAATGATTGTTAACTCATCTGTATTATTTTCTTGTGTGCAATAAAGAATATTCTATTCTATTCTATGTCTGACATAGTATTTTCTTAAATTTTCGCAATAAGTACACATAATTAAAAATATGTTTTGACTGTCTTAAGCGCGATATTTTATTTGATATTAATTTTGACGTTTCAGCCACTTTTCAGTAGTCCTGATCACGGGAGACAAAGATGTCAAGTGTCATCTAAATTAAAATATATACCTATATACTGTTTAATATTTAAAAAATAATAATTTATTCATATTAGTGTTATATTGTATTCTACCTATAATCCCACAAGACTACTAAGTAGCCTTCTAAGCACCTGAAGTATAGAAGACTGTGATCTAGGCTCTGTAGCCTAGATTAGTCTTCTATACTTCAGGTGCTCAGAAGGCTAGCTATTCTACCTCGCTGGATATTTACATTGTTCCGTCATCAGAAGAGGCGACGAGGACTTTTGATAGCTCTTTGCAGAGGCTCATGGCCTCAAGACACAAAATTACTTTTAAATTTTAGATTTGTGAATAAGTGGTTACTTTTTATAATAACTATTATACGTCACGTACGTGGAATAATATATCGCTACATAATTGGCAAGATTAAAACTCAGTAGTTCATGCACGTGCCAAAATCTATCAATAGAGAAAATAGACGGCATATTTTCACGTAGCAGTTAAGATGTATATAGTATATTCTTAATTTAATGTAAGACACAATTACATCTAGAGTACAACACATGTCGTGTTATTTTGTACTCGCCTCTCGAGCGGTCGAGCCTAGCTTCCGCAGCGATTGAGGCATGCACTCTCGCCTAGTGGTGGATAAGCCATGTCCAACGGGGTAACTATCGACGCACTACACAACTTAAAGCAACCCCCACGCTAACCTTAAAGACATGAAGAAAAAAATACGACGATTTTTACGCTGCTTATGCTAACTTTATTATGCAAAACAAAAAATTTGCATGAATATCGATGCCCTCATTCGCATATCATGTATATTTATTAAGCATACACATATTTTAATATGTTGTACACAGCCCTTTTCAGGGTTTGTTTGTTGTGGAAATGAATTGTGGTTTTATTAACCATTGCTCGTAAAGTTTAAGGGACATGGGACCACGCATTACACAACAGAATGTTTCGAGGTTTCTCTATGGATTCCCTCTTTTCTTTCTTTATAATAAATGTTTATGAAGTTTTATTAGTTTTTTACTGGTTTGGTCAAAATTCCGGGAATCGTTTGCGACCTCAATTATTGCACATCTATTGGCTTGTAAGTGTTCCACTACAGATGTATTGAAAAAATATTGTCTTAATTCTTGCTACGAATAGATTTGTTTGTAATGTATCTCAAAGTATAGTCCACAAGTACAATTATGGTCCTGGAACCGGATATTAAAATTAATAATAGAATAAGAAATACAATATTTTATTTAGTTTTACGTACTTTCCGAAACCAATATACAAATGTAATATCTTAAGAAGTTTGTTGGGCTATGACTACATTTAACATCAAAATATGAATTTCTACTGTTATTTATAAGTTACTAAATTTCCAATAACATATAATCACACATTAAATTAAAAACATACTAAAAATAAACCATATATTCGAATTGTTTTATTTGCATAAAACATGCTTTGAAAGGTGTTACATAAGTTGGTATGGTATACATGTGTTTGCCAGATTGGCGTGCAATTTAAAATTTATCTATAGAATCTAGTGCCAGATTACTCTCAGTTGGGAACATCCTCAAAAGACAGGTCGCACTGAACGGCAACACTAATATAATAGATTTATAAATACCATGATCCCTAAACCGTATTGATCGTTAACATATATAAACGTGACAGGGGTTTGTGTGTTTGTTTTCTTTTTCCAGATTTTAAAACGAATTAATTTTATATTTGGTATATGAATACTTATGACACTAGAAATGTAAATAATATTTTTTCACATAAAATACGATACCTACCGTCAGTTACAAAAATAAATTAAGTCCGTGCAGGAACGGAGAAAGAATACAATTTCCTACGGCCGGGCGACCTGTCGTAAGAGGCGATAAAACAACCCACAGCCAGGTGGTAGGGTATTTGCCCGTTTGGATGGCTACCACCCCTGGTCTAGAGTATGCCGCCATAACAACCTTGAGTCGTGTTCCGGCATTGGTGGCCACGTACCACTTTCCCTTAAGAGAGCAGCAGCGCATATATATAATCTGCCTGTCTGCTGAATTCATGCAATAAAAAAAAATCAAGATTGCCTAGAAGAGATCGCTCTAAGAGATAAGGCCGCCTATTCTGAAAAATATTGCAACTGCAGTTTTATGTCTGTTTTGGATTTTGGAGAGCAATAAAGTGTTAATAATCTAATCCAAATTCATGATTCCTTAACCATTATAATTAGTTATGGTACAAACAAAGACAATGGCTTGATACCATAATATCTCCTTTTAACTTTAAGTACCAAAACAGGTGTTTCTAAATTGCATCGCTGAACTTTACCAAACAATCACGATCAGAATTAATAGCACAAAGAAACGATCGAAATTGCTTTTAAACAATTGTTGATGGTCGTACGGAATTTGAAAAGACTGCGGGTAAAACAATTTTCATTTTAAACAAAAGCAGATACTAAAGCATTTAAAACCGTATTGCCATTTTTATTACTTTTAAAATATTTGAAAGCAATTTTCTGTGCACCAATAGCCTTTTTGGTAAAACGAAAGTGTTACAAAATCTTCATAAATTACGTCCTGTTATTTATACAACGAAACACGTAGAACTTTGAGAATTGTATTATTTGAATTCAATACGAAGACTACCGAGCTTAATTAAAATTAATTATAAGTTATGATTCTCGCAGAGTAATTAGCTACCCTAGAGTGCTACTACGACATGTGCATCCGGCCAAAGGCACTGAGTATATTTCGTCAAAACGCCCGTTCGCTTTTAAATCCGATTAGTAATCACAACTACCCGCAATCATTACAATAGTAGGTGGTATTACTTATAACAAATGTTATTAACAGTCTGTTCATCTATCCGTCCTTCCCTCCGTCAACTTGTGTACGCGACCGTCTTTCTGTTCGTCCGTCTGTCTATCTGTCTGTCTTTTTATCCTTCTGTCAGTTAATCTGTCTGTCCTCCGTTTATCCGTCCGTCTGTCCATTTTCCTGTCTGTCTATATGTCTGTTTATCCGTCTGTCAATTTATCCGTCTGTCTGTTTATCCGTCCGTCTGTATATCTATCTGCTTCTCTGTTCATCCGTCTGCCTGTCCTGTCTGTCTAGATACATTATCAAGTAGCTTGCCGATTTAAATAATAAACACACTAGGCGTAATACCAATTTAATCTTCGGATCAATCTTTATTTAATTAGGAAAAACAACGTTCTAAACAACATTTCTCTATTTGACATACAAATAGATTGTTTCTCTTGTTTCGACATACTTTCAAACAGTTTTGAGCTTAATGTCCTGTGTAAATAAATAGTCGTGCTGATTTTAGACTTCAAACCTTACCCGCATATGAATGAGACGAGAAAGTTAGGAGTATGTATATGTTAAGTATTCTCGTCCTTATACATCACATATTTACTAGGGCTCTCTCGCGGTATCGCTTACATTTAGAAAAGCTTAACCGCTTATTTGTTATTAAATGGTGTTTCTTAGATTATGAAGTATTTTCAGGGACATTTTTTGTTTAAAGTATAAATAACTTATAACAAATAACTTTTTTATAAAAAAAAAAAAAACGAAAATCAATTAAAAAGCAGTTTAAAAAGACACTTATGAAACCTTTTTTTAAAACTTAAGATCGTTTTATTTTTTTAGCTTGTTTGCACACAACACTCGAAAAGTATTAAAAAACTGTTTATGTGTAAAAATACATAAACCAACAAAAGTATCAAAGTATAGTAAATATTGTAAAAACTCGAAATTAAATTAACTCGAAGTTAAAAACATACAGTCCAAATGAGAATCTCCTCCTTTTGAAAGTCGGTTAAAAATAGTAAAAAATAGAAAAACAGGTGCGCCCCAAATGAATAACAACGACGGTAACAAGACCTTCTATTTTCAAAACACCGTACATAAAAAAGTTCGAAATTGTATAATATACAACGGTCAGTATTTTTCATTTCGATTTACCACTTTTTTTCGCCTAGCTCCCATCCGCTGAGTAACGTGCGATAAAGAACTTCATTCCAATAAACCACACCTGTTTCTTTCTTATACATCCCTTTCTTAAGCTAATATATTTTTATATCGTACACCGGGGACCCGCAGATCGCATCGAACCCACATTATTCCGGGGCTTACACCTCTCGTATGACGTGATTCACGGAAACTCTCCGCATAAAAAAGCTTGGAATGTATGAATTGGAATCCTTCGGATACCTGAAAATATTGATTTAGTATTCTGTCTGAACACCTGTAGCAGAAAACTGGAATGTTGAAAATATTAAATCGCACCCAAAAAACATTCAGTTGTCTCCTTTTTTTAGTATTTTACTGCTTTTACTTTTTTCTTTAATATATAGTGAACAATTTTCAAAATACAAAAAAAGTTTCTCACTGCTCCCGTAGTCATTTTGCCAAAAATGGAATTCGTGTAAAATTGTACTATCCGTTTATTTACCTATCTTTGTATGCTACTCTCATCTTCTCAGAAGCTAAATTTATGTATAAATATAGTAGCAATATGTAATTTTTATGAAACAATTACAATATTGATTAAACTATTATATCTCATATCTCTATCAGGCATTATATCTCTATCAGGATCCTAAGGGTCGACTTTTCGAGCGAGGTGCAATTTCGGGGTCATTTGGAGGGCAAAGCGAAAATCGCTTCAAAAAAGCTTGGGGTGCTCAACAGGGCTAAGCGGTACTTTCCACCGGGACATAGGCTTTTATTATATAAGGCGCAAGTCCGTCTCCATGTGGATTACTGTTCCCATCCCTGGGTTGGGGCACCCAGTACCAGCTGCTCCCACTTGACTCCTTGCAGCGCCGAGCGGTCCGGATTGTCGACGTTCCCGAATTTACAGACGGTTTAGAACCTTTAAGTCTCAGAAGAGATGTTGGCGCTTTACGAGCATACCGTCTGTACAATGGTGAGTGCCCCATTGTACAGACGGTAGAACGCGCTGAGGAGCTGTTTGGTTTGGTACCTACGTCGCCATTTTACCACCGCACTGTTCACCGGCGACTGGGTGTTCATCCACACTTCCTTGACACCTGGAAGTTATCCACTGTACGAGGCGCTCGCTCCTTTATGCCATACGTGAGCAAGCTGTGGAATGAGCTCCCTCCCGGAGCGCAACAATATGGGGCTCTTCAAAAAGGGCGTAAACAGATATTTAAAGTCATAACGAGGTAGGCTACGCATCGGCTTCCTTAGTGTTGCAGATGTCCATGGGCGACTGTAACCACTTGCCATCAAGAGGTCCGGTCTGCCAGTTTTCCTATAAGCAAACATAAAAAAAGACAATACAATAGAGAAAACTTGACTTATTTATACTGAGACCAGGTAACTTATGGGTCAAAGTCGCCCATCCTCTTCTATGGGTAAGGTGTCTAGAAAGCTGGATTGCCATATTGTTCTGTTGTCCAATGTAGATACCAGCCCTCTGATCATCCAAAAAGTTGACGACTCGTTTTGATAGCTCTTTGTAGAGGTTCATGGCCTCAAGATATTTAAATAATAAATAATAATATGTAATATTTTCTTAAGTTTTCGCGACTTGTATACATAATAAATATACGTTTTAACGGTTTTAAGCGCGGTAATGTATTTGAGCTTCTCTTCAAGCCATAACATGTTGCGAAGCGGTGGTAGTTTAGATTAGGCTCCCATAGAGTAAATAATAACCATAAACAAAATTAAAACTAAATAATTAAAATGAACAAGTTGGAGGTAGGCTAAATAAAACTTTAACAATACTCGTTGACACTTGACATATTTGTCTTCCGTGATCACGGCCACTGAAAAGTGGCCGAAACATCAGAATAACAAAAATCGAATAATTTACCTCGCTTAAAACCGTTAAAAAGTAGTTTTATTAATAATATGTAATTATTATTATTTAAAGTAGTGAAAACAAGATGATTAGGTGTGCTCGCCACAAACAATCATATAGGGTTTTCTTATTTATACATGAAAGTAATTTAAATCAATAAGTCGCAAGATATTGTCTTCAAAGACGTAAACACTTTTAAATGCTTTTTATTAGGCTTTAAATGCTTTCTTTGGGGTTTCGTGAGTAAATGTCAAGAGCAAAATACGTATACATAAACCAGCTTGAAGACGTTTTGGCGTTTGTATTAGTAATAATACACACGGGGACTAAAAGCGAAATAAACCACTAGCCCCGCATAGCCTTGCTATGGAAGCCTTCAATGATCATGAATCAATGCGCACGACTATTATTCTTTCTTAGATAAAAAACGCACAGAATCATGTCACTCCTTAAGTTCCCATCAAAAACTCGAAGTACATTAATCATTCCTCATTCACTTGCAAGCATATCGCAACCTTTCTTTCCATACCTTTCAAGTCACACCAGTCCCGTTCACATTGAAATTGGCTTTCGCACATCAGTTAGTTCCGATACTCCTTTATGTCGCGGTTTGAATAACTTTTACATATTATATATGTATGTATGTATGTATGTGGCTTTCGGTTTCCATTTATTTAGTGTTTGTC
Organism: Dendrolimus houi; assembly: GCA_039645545.1. Classification (NCBI taxonomy): domain Eukaryota; kingdom Metazoa; phylum Arthropoda; class Insecta; order Lepidoptera; family Lasiocampidae; genus Dendrolimus; species Dendrolimus houi. Next base: position 19,752,571 of record CM077125.1, on the reverse strand, counting down.
GTATAAAAGAAATCTGTTCTGAATCAGATTTATTGCAGAAAATGTTGGTAATAAGTTGGAAATTGCGTGAAACCTTGGTGTATATGTGTATAATTATAAATACAGGCTGAATTTTTAAGTGCGCCTTCAGGGCCATCCTAAAAAATATGAAATATCGAAAAACACTCAAAGGAGTTTCGAGGCCGATTTCGATTAAAATGGTATCATTACATTTTTTCAAAATACCCTTGCCTAAATCGATACAGCTTATTTTGAAAAAATAAACACATTCTATAATATTATACCAAATTATAATGTAGCTAGCTTATAAAGATCAATTTCTGTGAAGAAATGTTAAATGGCAAACCAAGGAAAAGGGTGGTTATTTAACAAAATGTTCTATATGTTCCTGTCCTGAACCAATGAAAATCTAGAACCCGATTGCAGGATTTCAGCGCCACCTACCCGGTCCAATTGTAAATCAGAACTATTCCGGGTATTACTCAAACACACACAAAAATTTGATCAAGATCGATCAGAGGCTTAGGAGGACTTCAATGACATACACGCTAACTTTGAATTTTATATATTGTTACAACTTAGGCTTCGACGAAAACAAATTCCACGTAGTCTGTAAAAGCACATTTTATTAACTGTCGGTATTTGAATTAATTGTAATCCTTTTATGATCGTCTTCTTTTGTTTACTTATTTATTGACATACGTTTCTAGTATTGTGGAGAACAGCCTATTGTTCTATTGTACTCGTTTAGGGCCGCTTGCAGGCTGCCTCATTAGCCAGGTGTTACGGATTATAAGCTGATTCTAGTAAATTAGGTCGACGTTACCGGGCGGGCACATTTGCATTTATGAAGTATAAAACGATGGCCTGATGGAGAGAGGTGGTCAGTTGAGCTACTACAACTACGATACGAGCGTGACTTGTGTACATTCGGGAATCTAATAGCAACGGACTTTGCGCGTTTTATTGAATTATTACCTACTGCATTATGTTTGGATTTGATGTGCTCGGTTATATTCGTACCAGTGTTATACGTGTTTGTATAGTTCTAATAAACTCTATAATAATTCTAACGGCATTTTAATTCGAGTCCCGCTAACTTGTAACAATATGTATAAGATTTGTGTATGTATGTATTTCTAGAATAACATAGTATGCAAAATTCATGGTGAGTGTAAACAAAACACACTCGGATTCGCATTATTTACAATATCGAGCCGTTGCCGTCATTTTATCGTAAACGACATTTGTACCTAAATACATTTTGTGTTACAAAAGGTATTATAAACTATTATTTTGTTTCAAGACATTCAATTTTTGGTTCACTATGGTCTAATCTAACTAAAATTGAAAGTTTTAAAACAAAATAAAAGTTTAAAATACCTTTTGCAATAAAAAAATATACTTAGTTCAAAATGTCACTTACAATAAAATGGCGGTAAAGGCTCGATATGTATTTTCTAGCATAATTTATATAGGCCATATTAACCGCTAATAATATATCTTTAATAAAATCTCAGCTAAAATACATTAAGCTCTCTAGAAACCTTTATTGTAATAACGAATCAGTTACCAATTAAATCAAAAACAAAACAGACTTCAAAGATAAAAGTATTTCTTTATTGGAAATGCTGGAAATCTGTTTGTGAACAGGAGAGACAATTTAGTTCATTGAAACAGATCGTAACGAGCAATGGCCCGCTTCGTGCCAATAAATTGGTATTGATACTCTTGTTGCTGTGTTCTGCTGCGTTTTACAGAGTAAAGCGGATATTAGACCATTCATGTCTGTAATTTGAATTTGGATGAATCAATCAAAGTGATCCGTATAAACATAAACTTGAATCATTCAATATGATTGAATATCGTCCTGCCCTTTAAGTTCTGTGCCTTTCGATCAAATTGATTCAATTTGGTTGAAAGGCAGAGAAGTTTCAATTTTGTTGAGCGTCTGATCACTCCATTTTGATTTATATTAAATGTGCCTACGAAATCATAATAGAATTTCGATTTAATATCCATAATCTTCTGAATGCTTCGAGATATTGAAATAAAATCAAAAAGCCCAAACCAAAATGCATTTGAATTGGAAGTGACCGCGTTTTGCGCCTACTTCTGAACTAGTTACGTCTATTGCTAAAATAATCAAAAATAATATTTAGATATTAGATTAGATATAGCAACATTAGAAACAAATTTCAACTTCAGCCAAATTTTCCTTAATATATAACTTTCCACTAGAACTTTTAAAGAAAACAGACAAAAACAAACTACAAGAACACTGCACTGCAGTGCACTAAAAGCAGCTGCAGCGATTGGGAAGTTTCGCATCTTTAAAGACGTCAAGTTGCCCATTATATTTAACAAGGTTTATTAAGCTGAGTACGCTATAAAATTTTCACTAAGTTTTATTATATTACTATTTTTATAAGTTAGAGGATTACAGTCTTCAAACAAAGACGATTAATTTGTGCAAAGAAATTTCTGAAATAAATTAATTATAGTTATTATAAAAAAAAATCTTAGTAAATGAATTTAAAATATTTTCATAAGTTTTTGGTAGTAGTATATGTAATTAAAACTATCCTGTAATGTACGCGCGGCATTAATTTGATTATTATTTCGACATTTCGGCCACTTCTCAGGGGCCGTGATCAGGGAAGAATGTGATTAAATGAAATAAAAGTTGCCCCTGATGCTGAAAAATTCCGAGGAAGAAGATAAAGATGATATGGGGCTTATGATGAGAATAAAATAATGTGTCATACAGAATTTTGAATTAGAAGATTAACGAATACAGAAATTAGGGTAAGGGTAAGCTTAAAATATAAGAATGGATTGTGTGAAGGATGACAAAATGATTCGTGGTTATAGGGCGCAATTTAGAAAAGAGGCTATTGGAACGCAAAGACATATCACATTATTTTATTTTAAAATGATGATGACAAAGATTACCACCAGTTTAATAGATGTTTAGAAGTCGTGGTAGCGTAATGGCTAGCGCACGCGTCCCAGACTTAAAGGGCGCGGGTTCGATCCTGGCCGGATCGCATGCACCACTTAGTCAGTTTTCTGATCTAATGTGCAAGTTGTTACAGCAACGGCGAAGGAAAACATCGAGATGCAACCTTGTACATCAAGATAACTGATGTTTCAAACCTGCCAAGCCGCCTTGGACAAGTGTGGCGAGGATAAACTGTCTGTTCCCCTATAATGGAAGGCCCGAGCCCAGCAAAACCGCCAGCCACATTTATAGACTGATATTATATAACAGATGTTTTATGCCATTATGAAATTTAGCTGGAGAGTAAATAAGGTGAGAGGCATAAAGTAAAAATGGCTGTTAAATTGATTACTTCAGTGTTTTTTTTTATTGTAGTATAGGTTCGCGTTTGACCACAATCTCGTCGTATGTGGAGCGAAGATGTGGTCTAGGATGGAGCACGCTTACCTAGAAGGTACCTATTCACACGGGACTTGAAGAAACCTAGGTTATAAGTATCGGGAAAGACAGACTCCGGCAATGAGTTCCACTCCTTTGCGATGCGTATGATGAAACTAGATGCAAAGCGCTTCGTTCTTACAGGTGGAATATCCACCATATAACGGTGCCGCATGCGTCTGGTTGTCCGATGATGGAAGGGAGATGGCAGGATCAGATCGAAGAGGTCAGCTGCACACTCTCTAAAATGAATCCGATAGAAAACCAATACGCTGGCAACCCTGCGTCGATGTTCGAGACTTTGCGTTTTGTCATCGAAAAGCTGGTCGTTGCCAAATAGCTTCCTGGCTCTCCGCTCAATCAACTCTAGTGCTTCTAGTTACATCCTATTTATACCCTTGTTCGTCCTTTTCTGTTCAACAAACTAATCCGAACAAATAGATTAAATAAAGAGCAGAACCAGAACTATTTCCAAACAAATCCTACTTGAATACCATGGAATAAATTTCTCAATATAGAACACAAATTGCAGAGGAATATTCTATTGTTGCGTCATGAATCCGATCTCGTTCCTGGAATCTCCGCAGTTCTATGGATATTGGAAAATTCATTCTTTACAGTGAACACAATGCATATTCGTTTCTCTGCATTGTTTGGCAAGTAAGAATGCTGAGTTGCGTTGTTTGGATTTGGAATTGATATTAATCAGGTAAACTAATTAAATTTTGATCTTATAGTTCAAAAGTTAGAGGGTATGGGGGGGACACAACTATTCAGAATGTAATTGGGGCTAACCAAAATGGTGCCTTCATCTTCCTTTTGCGATCGTTCCTTCATTGTCATAAACATTCTTCAACGCCGGGTGCGCGCTGTTGATGTTTCTGGTGCCGCAAATAGGCAATAGGTGACAGAAGCCGCTATTTATAAATAAGCCGTCAGCCTGGGAGCTGCATTTCAGCTATAAAAATAATTAATTGCCCCTTTAAAACCTTCCTATTGGCTTAAAAAAAAAGTAATTAAATAATATCTAATCATTTTTTAAGATCTGACTAACAATTACTTCATACGACTATTTACGTTGTAAAAAAATAGTTCAACCGTTATTTACATACTTAATATGTGCATATAGTATATCTTTAAATTACACAATTTTACTACATCATTGCATAGCGGCATGCCGATTATATATCCTTACTAAATTTAATCCATATAGGTCATGTGTAGTATTTGAGAAGAAAGTAATTCTGAGAAGAATATAAAATAAATATATATAAAAACAGACGAACAAATATGACGGAAATACTAGAGTTACATTTTTAAAACACCCTAAAAACATGGAACCCCGAGAAGTAGGTACATCAAATATAATAAAAAAGAAAACCTAAATAGGTAGGTATATAGGTTACATATATATTTGATTACGTGCAAACGAGCAAATTTAAATTCTAAATAAAGGTCAGATTCTTGAATTTATTATTCAAGACGTAACCATAAACACTGTACCAAGGAAACATATTTAAAAAAGTATTTTCCTTTGTGCACAGCGGGCAGCCATTTTACATTATAGAAAATGTTCCACTGAATATTTTAAAAGTTCCCAGCTAATTAGGTGTCTGCCAATCGCAGTGCATTTGCATACGAGATTTCAAAGGTACTTACTTTTTCGTTTTGTCGACTGTACTGTTGGATATTTTTTAAAAGAACTCTCGATACGCCTGATTAACTCCACCGAAGGAAATAGAGTTTGCAATACTTCTATCGATATTATAATAAATACTATGTAAAGAAGTCAACTTTGCAAAATGAAATTAAAAATGGGAAAAAAATCAGAGGAGCTTAGGGGGCCATCCACAAATTACGTCACACGAATTTCATTATTATTTTGCCCGCTCCCCCGTCCTAGTCACAGCTGGTCATAATCGTGAGACTCCTCCCTTCCGAGTGCGACATCACATATTTTGCAATTTAACATCAAGAAATTATTAAATGAAAACAGCAGCTGTTCCGTAATTAGTTTTATTTTTATTTCAATTATTTTTTAATAATTTAAACATTATCATACAGATAAAGTTGGAAATATTAGTTTTTCGTTAATATTGTTACGAGTAGCAGGACTCGAATTAAAATTCCGTTGGAATTATTATAGAGTTATTAGAACTATACAAACACGTATAACACAGGTACAAATATAACCGAACATAATAAGTCCAAACGTAATACATGAGATCGTAATTCAAATACACGCGTAAAGTCCGTCACTAAATAGATTACCGAATGTACACAAGTCTTGCTTCGCTTGTGGTTGTCGCTCGAATGACCCTTCCTCAATCGGGCCATTGCTTTATATTGCACAAATGTAAATATGTCTGCCCGGCAAGCGTCGACGCAATTTCTTAGAAATCGTAACCCGCACACCTAGCTAATGACTGCCATAAAAGATTACAATACACGATGGGCTGTTTACTAATCACCAATTTTAAACACAATGTAAACAAAAGAAGTCCAGATGCCGAAAAGGTAATAAAATGTTTACAGGAATGCAGGTGTGAATTCGTCTTTTATCGGCGTTCAGGTCGTAACAATATTATAGTTCAAATTTTGTTAAGGTTTAAACTTAAATATATTAGATTTTGAAATGTGACGTCACAAAATTTAGGACCCCTTCTCACACAATGTCACACTGAGGAACATATATTGTTGGTTACCATTTTGACTACGAAAATTTAGAAAAATCAACCTATTGGGTTTCGGGACATACATTGAAAAATTCGTTAGAAACGAACGTCTACTGTTCTTGCTGTTTGACTATGAAGGTATAAAAAAGTATGTAATCTGCAATACCCTACATCTCAAATACATAACTTATTTTGTTAAAACTCATATTTGTCATAAGATTTTTAAGTTCTATGATTTTGAAGGCATTTTGAATTTTCCACGCCCTAGATCAAAAATTAGAGTGTGAACCTTCATAATTGTTTCTTTTTAACCTCTAGATATCAGAAACCATAATGATAAAAATTGTTCTTTAACACTACGCAACCCTTCATTTAACGGGAACAAATATCACTACTTCATAAGCAACAAAGAATACACAAGAAAGTTCTGAAGCCTCTTCCGTAATTGTCCTTTTAGGAAAATTGATACTATACTACTTATCTTAAAATGCTTTTATCACGAGTCGAGAGGGGATAGCTTTTGTCTTATACCGTGGTTAGGCACTTCACGTAATATTTCAGAAGAAGAAAACAGAAAATTGATATTTATCAACTAATAATAGAGCTTAAGTTCTTACTTATGATCTCAATAATTTTTATAATTTATTTTTATAAGATACTTTAGTTCCTTCTTCAATTTTAATCCTATTATATAATAATCTTCAACGTACGTTTGTGCGTGCTACAGCCATGCTGGGATCATTATCTTTATCCCAACCTTATATGGCCATGTTTATTTTGTATGCTTTTTCTTTAATTTAAACTAGTGGTCGTCCGTGGTCGAAATTTGACCATAATAATTAATGTAAAAGACTATACTTCTATAATCACAGATTTCGCCAAGACTACACTGTTAATTTGATTTTAACAATAAAAAAGGGTATATATGCGTGTGTGTGTCAGATACATGGTAGTGTGTGTAATGTTTTTTTATTGATTTAATGTATTTTTTACGCATAATTTAAAGAAAAAAAGCTTTCTGCACTCCTTCTCTAAATTTATATATATAATAAAATTGTAGAGGTCAAATTTCTGTACAATGAAAAAAAATGCTAAAAACCGAGTCAGGGGGATCTAAGAAATGAAATAGAACTAATTTAGATTTATTTCCAATTTTTTGATTCTCCTTTTGTCTGTTTGTACCGGCTAATCTCCGAAACTTCAGGACCGATTTAAATGAAATCATGTATGGTGGTAGCTTATATCCCTGGTCATCATATAGGATACTTTTAATTCCGAAAAATTAAAGAGTTCCGTGGGATAGTTAAAAAAACTTTCCAAGCGGACGAAGTCGCGAACTAGGAGCTAGTAAGCTATAAGAGTACAAAATTTCATACTCCTGCGTCCGCGCAATCTTCGTAAAAAGGAGTACAAAGTTTTTGCTGTGTTTTTGCTTCACCTATTAATACATAGATATTTGTTTGTTTTCTTCTTATCGATATGAATTATTAATAATAATATATTACACGCAATAATTTCTTTTTACTTTGATTTCACAATATATATATATATATTTCAATCTTGATCACAGCTCTTAGAGCCGGTTCGATCGGTGTGATTCCACGCTCGTATAGAATTATTTGAGTTAATCGTGTTTCGTGCTATGAGTGTTTCTGATGGCCCAGTTCTCCCTCTCACTATTCCATCCCCTTATTCCGTTCTCTCATTCCATTCCCTTTAAACTATTCCTAAATGCTGTCAACGTGTTGGCTTCACTCCTGGTATTGCAAACATCTGTAGGCGACAATAACTACCTTCCGTTATGTGGGTTATAGGTAACGATGTCCACTGGAAGTGTTGAGTGGTTCATCTGCTTTTTTTCCAATCTTTATAATATAAAGAGATAAAGATAAGAAATTTGTAATATAAAGTCGTGGTAGCGTAATGACTAGCGCACGCGTCTTAAACTCAAAGGGCGCGGGTTCAATCCTGGCTGGATCCCATGCATCATTTAGGTAGTTTTCTGACGTAATGTACATATTGTTACAATTACAACGTGCTAACAACGGTGAATGAAAACATCATGATGCAACCTGCACATCAGGACTTGAACAACCGTGGTGGGTATACTGTTCCTTCCCCTATAATGGGAGGCCTGAGCCCATCAGTAGGACATTTATGGACTGTTACATAATATAAAGAAAAATTAAACTAATAATGTACCATATCTTAAATGTTACATTCTGGGCTTATATAATCAGCTTGAAAAACTGTTTTATTCTAAAATGGAATAAAGAACACAGTGTTGATACAATAAAAAAGTTTATGTCAATTTCTAACTGAATTCGATTTATTTCATTGTAAGAACATACTTCGCGTGCTAATGTCGATTTTTCGTCAAACCGTATGCGATGTAGTAAAGTCAGATATTTATGACATCATTCATCAAAGACAATTTGGTTGAACGTTTTTGTTTTACGAATACTGAAATAGAATGAATATTTAATTAAGTTACGTTATCATTACTTGTACAAATATTTTCTTTAAAACTCAAAAGAGTTCACTATATCAAAGGAGGCACATACTAATGACTTTTACGCCATCAAGCTTAAGAAAGACACATCTTTACTGTTCAGGATCCGGGCTAGCATCTTGAGGGAGTTCGCTGAAAAAATGGACTCCCATTTCCTTCGATGCTGGGTGAGGCTAAGTAGTTTAGTTAGATAGATATCTAGTGTCCAGGGAGAGGTGGGGCCATTCTAATTGCTTTTGTGTGCACTGTAAGACAGACACAAGTCTTACTAAAATAAATGTAATTAATGTCTGTCACAAACAAATGGAAGTAATATCTATATATACATATAATAAAACTGTAGGGTCGAATTTCTGTACAATGAAAACAAATGCTAAAAATCGAGCCAGGGGGATGTAAGAAGTGAAATAGAATTAATTTAGATTTTTTTCAAATTTTTCGTTTCTCTGTTTATCTGATTGTCTGTCTGTTTGTACCGGCTAATCTTCGAAACGACGGGACCGATTTAAATGAAATTTTGTATGGTAGAAGCTTATATCCCTGGTCAACATATAGGATACTTTTGATCCCGAAAAATTAAAGTTCCCGTGGGATAGTTAAAAAAACTTTCCACGCGGACGAAGTCGCGCGCAGAAGCTAGTATGAAAATAAAATAAATAATTATTACATTAATTTGTATCAGTCGCAAGTGATCGATGTTTTAATCGAATTGATTTAAATAAAATATCAGCTGTTATGGCTTTGGCAACATAGATTCGGTTTAGAATTTTTAGTTAATTATGTAATGAAAAACATTTTTTTTTGATGTAGAAAGATTTTAGTTGTTTCTCTATATTCGATTGTTTTTTTACAAACACTATATTTGAAAATTGATACAATTTAAGTGCCGCGCACTGATTGACTGCTGGTTAGTGTTGGAAACACCTTTTAAACTGGCAACATTGTGGTTGCATTTCTGTGTTATTCCGCTTGGGTTGTTGCCAAAGGCAGACGCTTTCGTTATGTAGAGTGATTTATTACAAGTTTTTCACCAACTAACAGTCTTTAACTTCCACACCTACATTGATTGACCTGGCTATCCTAGGCCCACCACCGTCAGCGTGTACCAAATAATATATGTTACATGTGCGACGAGCTGCGCACAGTTAGTACCCCAGTTCCTTCAGTGCGGAAAATATAATTTCATTGCCTTGTGCATTCGGGTTGACATGCCTGAACACCGGCAGATGGCAGATATATTATGTATTAAACAACTCGGCTCTGGCCTTCTCACTCAACGTTAAGACAACCAATCGCACTCTTTCATTACAGACACGAGTAGCCGTACAAGATTAGATTAAGCGTGTTGCTGGAGAGTTTCTTCCGCCGCTTCTTCTCTGCCAACTTTATCACGATGCGAAGCGGTAGTATAGATAGACTAGGATCGGCTCCGCCGGCATAGTCAATAACGAGACCCCATTATATAACAATTCAGCCCGTTGGCTTAGCTCATTCAGCCTCTGACGGCTTAATCCGATAGAGTCATTCCCCCCGCAGCGGTCGAGCCGAGGTCGAACCTCACGGGAGGTGCCTTCTAGAGTGCGCTGCTTCTGGGCTGAACACCTCCGCTCCCATAGGGTCGGGAAGCCCACCAAGTCCGGTATCGCTGAAACAGCCATCTTCGGCTATTCCGCTGGATCCTGTACAAAAAAAATATTGTTATTCCTTTATTTGTATCTTACCTATAGTCGCAATAGAATGAATTTGGATTTGGAAGCCTTGGAAGCATAACGGATAAGACTGTCGAGTCTCGAAACTTGTGATCAAAAAGAGGCATGAGTTCAAATCCTGGCCGGGAAACATGCACCACTTATGACCGATTCGTTCATATTAATCATTCACTTGCCGTATAATTAGTAGAAATTGAACTATACCTACTTGAAGCTTATATCTTTTGACTAATAGTAAGGCAAAAGGAAAGGAGATATAAGAATCGGCTATGGGTAGTTTTCTGACCTAATATGTATATTGTAACAATTACCTCGTGCTGACTGACGGTTAAGGAATACAACGTGATAAAACCTGTAAATAGAGATAAGCGATGTGTCAAACCCGCCAAGCCGACCTTGGACAAGCGTGATGTCTTGTCTTGCATATTTTGCCAAAATATGGGGAGGTCCGGGACCTGCAGTGGGTCGTTATGGGCGATTATTATTTTATTCGAAAATTGAACAAAATATTTTGTTAAATTATACACTTTTTTAAATTGCGAAACTAACAAACAGGCAGATGGCCCAGTTCATGGGAAGTGCTTATCGTTGCCTATAGGAGTTTGTAACATCAATGACGAAGCCAACGTGTTACCAGGTTTAGAGAGAGATAGGAGGATAGGAGGAGGAGGAGGAGGAGGAAAGAAGAGGAGAAACGAGCTTAGGATCATACAGGAGTAATGGAATGCAAAGGATAGGATATAGGATTAGAACAAGAGCATGGAATAGGGTATGTTTAGTAGGGTGCGGGAGAAGTGGGCCACTACTACGAGTATTAACACTTCAATAAAACATTTAGATCAACAACAACATGTTAATTTTATTAAATAGTTAACTTCGCATCATGCTTTATTTGTACTTTGCCTAAAATGTTAATAGAAAATATCAGCACAAAAACTTTTAAGAGGTATTTAAAAGAAAATAACATTGAAAATCCAATTTCAATGAAAGCCAGTTAATTAAAGCCAGACGTAGCCGACTCTATCTTGATTTCCGTGAAAGTTTTTAAGTTAAAAGTATAGAAAAGTCTAAAGTGAATTTAAACTATCTTCACGAATTACTCGTTGAGAGTTTGTTGGTATCTTCGATTCATTTTGGTTCATCTACTGTTTTTATATGAATAAAGCAAACACGCAGATGGCCCGCCTCATGGAAAGTAGTTACCGTCACCTATGGATATTTCCAATACCGATATACCTATATGCTACCAGCCTTGCAGAAGGGACTGGCCACTGATATCCGTACAGGATCGGAGAAAGAATACAATTTCCTGTGATCGGGCGACCTCTCGCTTACGACGACTGTCGCCTCTTAAGGCGACAAAATAACCTACGTCCTTGTGGTAGGGTGTTTGCCCGTCTGGATGGCTACCACCCTGGGTTTAGAGTATACCTCCGTAACAATCTTGAGTTGTGTTCTGGCATTATTGGCCAGGTTCCACTCTCCCTTAAGCGAGCAGCAGCGCATTTGTACCACATTTGGTGTTGCAAATGGTCATAGGCGATGGTAACCGCTTTCCATCAAGTAGGCCGTCTGCCTGTCTGCTGAACTCGTGAAATAAAAAAATTATAACACAAAAAAGTGTCTAAGTTGATTCATATACAGTATTTTTTTCTGTATACAGAAAAAGGTTTGAAATAGTATAGCTAAGCTTAATTAGAATTCACGTTTCAATTTGATTGAAAATTATTTTCTATCAGCTACATCGGAAAACCTTTGCGGAGACTCCGACGTTTTAATTTCAATTTGTCTATTTACGCTTCATCAATCTCTGTGGTTAAGTTGAAAGTTTATTCCAGGTTTGTTTACTTATTGGTAATGGATTGGTTTTCCTCGTATTTATAAAGTAGTATAGAACATAATTTATATGAATGACAACCGTTGATTTAAAACGTCGAATATTGAAAATCTTTATAAAGATTTTTATAAAGATAAAGATATGGACGTTTCGAATACAACAGGTCCTACCAATCAGCTGTCGATCTCGAAGGAAGGGTCGATATCTGGCTACTAATGCCAGAACACGACTCAAAGTTGTTCTAAAGACATATTACAGAAGAGGAATGGTAGCCATGTAAACAGGCAAAGCCTTACCACCTGGCTGTGTGTTGTTTTGTGGCCTTTGATGGTAAGCCACCCGGCCGCAGGAATTCTTTCTACTTTTTTGAAAACTCTTTATCCACATACTGTGAGAAAACCTGCTAGGAACTCATTTCAAATCCTCATAGTGCGCAAGAGAAACTTTCTTGAGAACCATTTCATTGAGCCAATCGTTTCCAGGAAGTGAAGATGAATACTCAAGCAATGGGGAACAGTGCGATAGTAAAAAAGTCTTTAAAATAATGTAAAAAAAAATACAACTTAAATGTTTGTGGGAGCTGCGTACGTCTAGTCATCGCAGTGGACAACGACCTACTGGCTAGCGTTTTTTTTTATTGGACTTAACTTTATGTTGTTGGTCCGAAGACCTCACAACTTTACCGGGGTTTGTGGGGCGCGGGGGGCAACTTGCTCGAGGGAGCTCCCTAGGGGGATTTAGCTCGGCTGGACTATAGTCATGAGAGGGGGATGAATCTAACAATGCCGACTAAAGGGCGACAATAATGTACTAATTAAGAACGGGCGACGGGTAATATGAAGTCTGAAGGGAAGGATCCCGGCGGACCGGGCTCGGCGGTTCTAGGTGGCCTACACTGCCACTAAAATATTTGTATAACTATGTGCAGGTCAAATACAGTGAGAACATTTGAATTTGTTAACATCCTATGTATAACTATTACCTGTATTTTTACAAATAAAGATTCATTCATTCATTCACTATCTTACTGCCGTCTTGCAACGTGTTATAGCTGGGAGAGAAGAAACGGCGAAAGAAACTTCCCAGTAACACGCCTGGTCTATCCTACGGTAGGGGGGGGGGGCTACATCTCCTGGCGTCCCTCGCGGGGACGTGGACGGATCGTGATTGATGGCGCCTGAGTCGCCGTCTGTGTCTGTCTGTCGGTGCTGGCTAGCTCAACGGCGGAGCGCACATAATAATAGTCGCTCTATCTCGCTCGCACATCATCCGCCCCGCTCACACATTGTGCTATATATTGTACTAGCTGTACGACTTGTTAATATTTGTACTTAAGGTTAACGTTTCCAAAATAAGTTGGTTCACTTCAGTTCACATCACCACTCGACAGTGAATACTACTCTCTGCTAACTGAAGTATCATTTAACCTTTACCTCTCACTACTACGTATAAACGTAATTGAAGTCGGAAGTATCAACTAAATGTTTAAAAACCAATTCCGTTTTGTGATAGGCCTTTATAACTCTTATCCCTTATTTGCTTTCAATTTCGTATTCTTTGCAATCGTTACATGTTTAGCCGCAACATGTAGAATCCATTCGGGGTAATGTTGCGTTTATCGAACGAGAAATCTTGCCCTTTATTGCCTGTTTATTTACAAAGCGATTGCAGATGGTTTCCTATGTAGGTATTTGTATTTTCTTTACAAAATGATGGCAACACCTAAAGGCACCTATATAGACGGACTCTATATATATTATTAGTCTAAATTCAAATACATTTTCAGTTATATCTATCTGTCAAATGACTATAATAATATGTATTGTTGCAACTTCATCTGCGATAGTGTTACAGATATAGGACGTTTCACACAGATTAGTGATAGATTTAATACGTTATTTGAGATGCGACATTGTTAATGACGTTAAATATTGACAAATAACGTGAGTATATACACTAATGTGAATGTGGCTATTCGCTTAAGGCGTTATTATTTAATGCTTTAAATAAGACGCATTCGGCCATAGTCAAATCTTAAACACTAACGCAGATGAAGCCGCAGCATAAAAAAACTTGGCATTTATAGACATTACTGGTTCCCTCGTTTGTTTTAAAATACGTCATTATTATTATTTAAGATTATTTAATCAAGCTTTGAAATTTCTAGTTTCTATGGAAACGTGGGAATCAATAGTACTTATATGTATAAAACAAGTCTTTTATTAAAATGCGACGTTAGGTTAAGCGCACTACACACTAAAGCCGCCGACCCGCCGACATAGCCCGCCGACACAGTCTGCTGACACAACCCAGCGGCCTATGTGAAAAGAATCATGTCGGCAACGTGCGCCCGCGCATTCTACACGCCGAAATACTGGCGGCATGTCGGTGGCTTGCATTGCCAGCGCTCTATCCCGGCGACACTCAAGCTATAGTGACGTGCTGTATATTTTGCCGTCGACAAAGGTTTCCGACTTGCAAGAAGTGAAGCCGCCGAGAAAAAGTCGGCGGGTTGGCAGCTTTGGTGTGTATTGCGCTCAAAAATATAAGTTAACACATCGGCTATTTTTCTGTTTTATGCACATACACATGGAAGAAAATTTTTATATATAGGTAAAAATATTCATACAACATTGTTGAAATTAGTCTCTACCCATTAGCCACACAGATGCCGACATTAGTTTACACATTGTTACTGTACATAAAACGATTTTCCAGGCTAATTTGATTTATAATATAGTTGCAGGATAATATAGCTATAACAGCAGAGACGATAAAGTACACGTGGTTACCGCATGACGTCAGCGGTGCAGAATGTCATCTGCACCGTAAATGTAAACTAATTTAATTTTAAATGCGAAGAGATTTGCGTAAAATAAACCCACTATAAACACAAAAAAAGATTAATCGCACGTTTAATGAAAAAAGACACAAGTCAAAATTGAAGAGTTTGAAGATCATGTAATAAAACAAATGTTTATTGTATAAATAAATTCTGAGATCGGACAGACGCCCTTTTACAATAAAATAGAGAGAACATAGTACAATCACTTCTCTCTTTTTAAATTTATTATAAAAGCCCAACCTAATACGTTTTTCCAAGGTGGATTGGCTGGTTTGACACATTAGTTGTCCCAACGTTGTAGATTTCATCACGAACTTCTCGTTCACCGTTAGTACGTGTAACTGTAGTACATGTAATAGTACGTGGTGATTGTAACAATATGCACATTAAATCAGAAAGCTGCCTAAATGGGGAATGCTTTCCAGTCAGGATTCGAACGCGTACACTACGCTAAGCTACCGCGGCTTTTTTTAATTATACCTTTTCAATTAATAAGAATTGTAGGAGTTGACTAAAAAAGATGTATTTTATTAGAAAATCTCTAAACTCTTAAATTTTGACTAACGTCTATTTTTATTAAACGTGCCTAATGACCTTATGGCTTTAAAAGGATTGTTCACAATTTTTGTAATTTATTAATAGATGCCTTTAAGTTATATCTATTCAAGTGGAAAGACGATAATGCTCTCATCGCGAGATTGACATTTTTATAAAGGGGACTTTCATAAAGAAATTCCTAAGGGGATGGATGATACAAAAATTGCTTTTAGAATTTTTATGGACGTTGCTATAAAGTACATATTTAAGACATGCCATTAGATCTTTTAATGATTTATCGATTGCTGATTTTATTATTAAAACGGTAGTAAGCATTTTTTTAATATTTGTTGAAAGCAAACTAATCCCTGTTTCAGACGTATTAAATCTTATATGTCATAATAATTGTCTATACTAACCTCTCGTTTCCCTACAATATGCCCATTTCCACGGCAGCAAGCAGAAAAGTAACGAGGGAAGTGGGCAGCGCGAGTATGTAAACGCAACATATTTACTCGCATTAAGCACAATTTTAATGAGAATTAGTTACCATGCGTGGTATCTGCTGTAGTTTACAACGACCACAGTAAAGTCAAAATAACGGTACGCCAGAATTCGTGTAAAAAGTATAAAAAAGCTTTTAGCACGTGCGTCAAAATTAAATGGTCTACATGAGCTTCTCATGACCGGAACACTGCCTACTGAAACTTTTTCAGTTTTATTCAATCAATCAATCAATATCTTTATTTGCAAGAATGTAGTTTGTACGTATGTTATACACTTGCAGATGCACAGTACATTCTACCACACAGTGGTATATAAAATAACTTAAATATTTAAAATTAATATTTAAAGTTCCACGGCTAGTTCGGAAAAATTGAAACACCTACAAAATTAATGGGGCCTAAAGTGGACGCTTTCGCAAGTTTCGTATTACGAATAAGACATGCATCAAAATAAAATGAAACTTTATACTATGTCTTACATAACAAATACATAATTAAAACAAATAAATATTCAATCTTAATAATGATATGGAACTAAATTCCTTAGTCTAGAAAAAAAACATGTCTTACATCCACCAGTATGTCTAGACTCCAGACAAATGTCAATTTCACTATACGTTTCTCCAAAAGTGTCGCCTTAGGTCCCTATGTTCATTCTCCCATCTGTCTATATACGTATACATATAACAGTATGTATCATTTGTTAACTATGTGAAAATGAACAAAATTCAACAAGTGCTTGTCAATACACGCATATTATAGGGTTCCGTACCAGTGACTACGGTCATTTATTTGTTTTATTTAACTATAGAATAATATTTAAAAAATTGAAAAACCCAAGAGAAATCCCTATATAAATGAAAACGTTGTTGGCATACCAATATGGCAATAATTTTTTAACACAATTTGTACGCCTAACGGAGAGAAACATGTGAAACACAAAATAATATGTGATCTTTGCATCATATTTTAAGTAAATTACCATTGCCATCATCTTCCTTAGTTGGTCAAGCCCTTCTACTACAGTTCTGACCGAATAATACTAGCAAGTGTAGTAAAAATCTTTTTAAAAGGAAAACCACATAAAAGCTTTTCTAATAGCTTTTTCTTTTATTAACATTTTCGCTGCTTGCTTTTAGGGGTAAAAAGATTTTACGTACGTTACGTACGTGAGATTACAGGTAATGCCAATTTTATTTTTAAATTTAATTTGTGGACCTGACCAAAATAAAGTATCGATGGATTTACGAAGCAAATGTTTTTGCACTCGGACAATTACAAACAGCTCCCGGAAAATTTCCCGATAAAAATATTTGTTATTCCATAAAATTTGCTATCGATCAATGAAAAAATGACATTGGAATTAGATTTTTTTTAATCTGGTCATTTTAAATCATTCCCATAAAAATTCCCACGGGTTTCCCAAGATAAAAAGTAGAGCAGATTCTAAGTCAAAAATGTCGCTGCCGCTGTCGATCAGCGAAAACTGCATGTAATTCGGCTTAGTAGTTTTTACGTGAATCCCGAACAAACAGATAAACCGAGAAACAAACAACAAATAAAAAAAATGCATCGTGTTCTCCATCGTTTTTTATAGTCTATTCCACTTGTTTTTTTTTTAATAGTTTCAATGTTTAGAATTTTATATATTAGATAGATGGATTTTAAGAAAATGTACAAAGTTTGCTTTGAATAAATATATGGATAATACATAATTAAAAACTACAGTTTAATGAAATTTCATTTTATTCTTTCAAGAAATATAATTATTCTGAACAGTATAAGGGAGTCTAAGATTGTATCATGCGAATGGGTAGTAACACTGTACGGACCCTAATTTGCCTTGATTAAACCCTTAGCCAACGAACCCATGGTCCTATCCTTTGTCCAATTAATACTGTTACGCTTTGTGAGTACTTCATTGCCTGGCTTCGAACAAATATAGTAAATAAACAAATATAGTATATGTACAGTTCAACATTCGTCAATAAGTTTAGGTCGTGACCTACTTAACTAATTTTCATAGAAATAACACTCATAGTTATTTTGTGGGTGTTGCTAAACCACTAAGAGGCAATTTTAACAACTGAAGACCCAAGGGAAAAAAAGGAACTCAAGCATAATGTTACGTCATGTAAATGGAATAATTTATTGCTACATAATTAGCAAGGTTAAAACTGAGTAGTGTATATTATATATATATATATATATAAATGCGAAGAAACTTTTTCCCCAACTTAATACATATTTCAAATTTTGGCAGCTTTTCAATATTCAGTTCGGCTAATGCCATTTCTGATAATGGCAATTCCATTTTTTTCTACTATTGTTCCGCCGCGACAATATCGAAAAGATATTATAGATTTAGTAGAATACGATTTATTGATATTATCGTAGTGGAATATTACGAATATCCTCAGAATGCCAAGATTTTGAAATAGCAGAGTTGGACCCATGGGATCAGTATCTAAATACTCCTTACGAAACAAAAGAAATAAAAATACTATAACTGCAAAATATATAGCTTCGACTTCCTTTTATTTTGTAACGAGGGGAAATCTGCTTAAGGACTTACCACCAGAGGGAAAGCGTGGTATGGGCACGAAGAATTCGCCACATTGGTATGGTAATATCATATCTGAGGAAATGCAACTGCTAAAGGGATACGTGACGCCGCGCCGTGTGCTCACGGAGGTCAAAGATCGATCAACGCTGGTTGGTTTGGCAGGGGCGGACAAGCTTGTGTGGAGGTTCCGAACACCTCCGGGTCGTCAGTTGGAGATAAATAATAAATATAAATCCAGAGCAGGTGAATAATTAACACTTATTTATTCCCACAGACGGTAGGTTAAAACAATATTAATTAGGTATTCATGGTTAACAATACTTTTGCCGGGCAGTGAAGTGAAATCAAGCTGTTTTCTTAATGTCATAATATGACAGCATTGTTTTTCTCGTTGTTAGTGATGTGACGCGCAACTAGTGCCGCCACACTCGCTCACGCTCCTGTTCTGCCTAGCTTCATCTCCCTACTTTAAGACAATATTTTAATCGACCACAACCAGCAGTTATTGCAACCACTAATGCCTGATTTACATTTGAATTACCAAGGTTACCGATAAAGCTCGCAAAATCAGCAACCGGAATTGAGCAGAGCAGACGAGTCCTGGAAAGGAGGCCGCGTCTCAACAAACTCAGTGTAGGACGCTCCCAGCCCTATGGACCGACGCTCTGCCCAAGATTGCCGGTGGAGGCTGGATGAGAACAGCGGAGGACCGGGATAGGTGGCGCAAACTCGAGGAGGCTTACGTCCAGTTGTGGACAAGGTTTGTCTGACAACGACATTTGCTTAAACTAAATAGTTAACTTGCGAAACTGGCTAGTTCTGATAGTTAGGTCCTTATCATCGTTTGGACAGAAGTTTTCCAGCTAAGTAATAAGTTGTCATTTTAATAGATGTCTGTCCAAACCTTGATAACGTTAATCACTTAACTAATGCAAATGAAAATGAAAGCACACTAGATCGGTAAGCACTGTATGATACCACATTCTGACAGAATGTGGGCGTGAAATAGTGTGACACATCCATAAAACAAAATATATATTAATATGAATTATATAAAAATACTAGCGGTCTCGACAGACGTTGTCTTGCCTTGAAAAAAAATTATATCCCGATTGCAGCACCACCTACCGTGTCTAATTGTGAATATAAACCATTCTCGAATCTACTTGAACACACACCAAAAATTTATTCAAAATCGGTCCAAATGTTTAGGAGTTCACTCACATACACAAGTACAGAAGAATTATATATATATAAAGATATTTAATGTTGTTGCTATTTAACAATAATGTTATACTTAGAATCACAATGTTTATTTTTCTATTTATATTCTTCCATGCCGTCCTATTTGAAACAGACTTTAATCGTATTTCGTATGATAATTGAGATTCCGGTGGCTCGGTTTCCACTTCTTCCTAACCGCTATCCTATCCTACCTGTTCATATATTTAGTTTCTGAGGAAAACTTAGTTCTGCTGCATATGCGGTCAGAAGAGTTAGGCAGTTCACTGACGAAGAGACTGCTAGACTAGTTTATTTTAGTTATTTTCATAGTGTTATGTCCTATGGTATCTTACTTTGGGGCAATGCTGTTGACTTAGAGACCATATTTGTGTGTGTTTTTGACGGACGCCTGCCAATATGTCTTTAATAATATAATTTAAATTGGTAATAATTTGAGTGCCTACAAGCAGTATAAGGATGTTCACAATTTCAACACCAGGCATTGTAATAGACTAATATTGCCATCTTTTAGATTACAAAAAGTACTGTCCTCTTTCTTGGGGGTTGGTATACACTTCTTCAATAAGATTCCGAATGAAATGTTAGATCTGCCTTTCACTAAATTCAAAACCAAATTAAAAGTTATCTTGCTAAAAAAAGGATACTACACTATTGAAAAATATTTAAATGACAAAAATTCATTTACATAGCAGGTCGCTCTAACATCTTATACTATATTTTGTATAACGTTATCTTGCCAAGCTTGTAAGGGATTTATGGAGACATATTGCAGCATAACATTTTAGTACGTCATGTCATTATTATAACTTTAATAAAATTTTCTTTCCTTTTATTGTCTCTGGGTTTTATTGAGTATAAAGCCCTGTTTGCTACAACTCCATTAATTCTTCAAAAAGTAATTCTGTAACATACTTCTGTATAAATCTTATTAAAAAAAGAAAACTTGAGATATAAACTGAATAAGAAACTAAGAGAAAAACAATATTTAGCTAGACGTGTTGCTGGGGAGTTTCTTGCCGCTTCTTCTCCTTAACAGCAATAACACGCTGCGAAGCTGTGTACATAGAATAGGAAGAAAAATTAAATTTGACTTATATGTGTGACCTTCAAAAAGCGTTCTCCAGTGGAACTTGTTTTGAATAAAAACTTTGAATTTGAATTTGAATATCTCATCACCCCTGTCCCATCCACTCTATTTCATACTCAAGTATCAGATAGAGGTGATAGGGCTTTAGCAGGTCTATTGCCAGCTGACAACGCGTCATTATCGCCTCCGGTATTACTAACGTTTTATCAGATGGACAATATTTCTGTTTCTTTAAATAAATCTTTTTCTTTCTTTCCTTCTTTCTTTCTATTTACCGGTTTCAGGCAAAAAGAAAATCAGGTAGGTAACTATGCGACTACCTTACATCACAATATTTGATTTCACTTATGGTGTAACGATGTTATAGGTAGCAGTTTTTAAAAAACCCAAATCAACAGGAGTAAAAATGATATTTAATCTAATGTC
Organism: Dendrolimus houi; assembly: GCA_039645545.1. Classification (NCBI taxonomy): domain Eukaryota; kingdom Metazoa; phylum Arthropoda; class Insecta; order Lepidoptera; family Lasiocampidae; genus Dendrolimus; species Dendrolimus houi. The sequence goes on along the minus strand of CM077125.1, from coordinate 19,731,184 downwards.
ATGGACACAAGCTTATTATACACATCCCTCAGAACTTTTTTGATATTTCTTACATAATATTGTTTTTCAGGTATATAACTCGCCATTTCGGAACTGTGTATCTTTTCATCAATGCAAGCAAAGCTGCCGTGTAAAGCATCTTCCCCAAAAGACTTGAGAGCATCGTGAATATCCTCTAGCTTAGGATCATGAGGCACTCTTGAAAACACAACGACATCGCCTGTGTTGCAATCTCTCATGAGAAGCAGGTTTTTGTCCACCATCCATTGGTCGGGGCTTTCTTCTTGGAGATAGGTTCTTGTGTCCTCTAAAATAAAATAAGGTTTTATATTTATTTATCTGTTGCTTTTGATAATAATGTAATATGGTTTCGTATAGCATTCATTCTACTTTCTGTTCCAAATATTTGCTTTGGTCTTACTGATGCATGATAATTTATCTAGTTATTCCAGCACATTAAAGATTTCTTTTAATAAAATTTCTATCAAATCAATTCATTTAATGATAAAGATAACGAAGACCATATTTATGTGAAATAAGCAGATAATTATAGCAGTCATAATGATTACTGATTACAAAACCATCGCCTGTTATTTTAATGTCCTACACAATAATTTTTTTATGTTTTATATTAACTTTCCATGTTCCGTTATGGTAGGAGTATTGGTGTATGACAATATTTATTTAATGAAAAACCATCAGCACAATAAGTAATAATTATAGAATAAAAAGACCAATTATAGGTCTTTGCTAATAGCTACATAAGTACGATTTGTGTGTTCAACATTTTCGACATGAAATATACGTTCACAAGAAGTAAATATAAGTAGATATATTTCATACTTACTTTCGTTATCATTATCTTCAATTATTATCATTATATTGTTAAGTACACCGAAATCATTTCCATCTCCGAATAAGAAATGTTTCATAGTTAAATATTTATCATTGGAATGTATTTCAAAAACGCTATTGTTCCAATCAACTGTATGATTAAAGTCCCCATACATCCGTTTCGTGTATTCTTGCTCCTGCAAAAAATCAATCAATCAATCTTTATTTGTAAAACATAGGTACATGAATAGGTATATAATTTCCAGTATGTTTTGTCATTTGCATGGCGTGCAAATAATTACATTAACTAAATGTCTTGTAGCTATAACCCTACACTAATGTTTCCAAATTAATTTTAGTTCATGTCAAATAAATAAAAAAGAATTGTTAAAATTATTAAAAACATGTTAAAGTATTAATTTGAACATTTCAATCTCATTATCTTATTTTATTGCATTATCTATTAAGTATAAAAGTAAAAAATCGCCAATGAGTGGAATAGAATTAAAATAGTATACATTTCTATTAGGCTACCACATTTATAAAAGACTCACTTCATGTGTTATTCTTCTTATATAAATCTTGAAACACGCCACTTTTTCATTTGTCTTATAATATGCTGTTTGCCAAACATCCGCCATTCTATCAAAGCCGGAATTTGATATTTTATTATAATATGGACATGATGTTTCGTAAAGATCTTTTTCATTATATTCTAAACTATTAGACTCTGTATTTCTTTCTGTTTCTTCGTGATATGATTTGACAATAACTGTTGCTTCGGTAAATCTGGTATTTAATATCGATGATGTTGTAATAATGCTATCTTCCAAATTTCTCTTTTCTATTGGTGGATCTTTATCATGTACGACATTGATTTTCTTCCATTCACAATCACAACTATGACACAGATGTTTCAAAATTAATACAAAATATATATTGATTGTGATTGTATTCCGCATGTCTTGACAGACTACTATCATATGACTTGAAATTAACAAAATGATATCATCCATATTGATATAATGCACTTTTATACATCTCGACTACGTCACTCTCGATGCTCATAGTAGTTGTTTGTAGAACTAATAAACTGACCATAGTCAATAGTTAAACATAAACAAATGCATTGTCTTTGAAATGATTACTTAATATGATGATGGATGATTGTGTATCAAATTTGTATTACACAAGCCTTTAAACCTTTCTTTTGAAACGAACATAACTTTCACTCGTAGATGACTGTAATACTTTCTTGGCCTCTTCCCTATCTTAAACAGACTTGTGCTGTTATTCAAATATTTTATGGAAATGTGATTCTTGTTTAATTATTATTACTTGATATATGTATTTACGGAGTGGCATCACTATTGAGTGGCGAATCCCCTAAGAAAAAATAGAATAAAAATCCTTTACTCATAAGACCAACGTTAAAGTAAATGGAATTTTGACCCTTTAGTTGGTGAGGTAAAAGACACGTTGTTAATTACTACCCAACCGACCAGCGACCTAGTTTTTAAGAAGGTAGTTTTATGTTGGTGCACTAGGCATCCACTATTTTTATCAATATAATCATAATCATGTCAAACCATCTCCATAGCAACAAAACGAAGACGGCCTTGCTTCGAGCGCGGTCCTGTGGTGCGATTACTCAACTGTATGGGCCACCTGCGTCGTCAACAACAAGTGACGCAGTATATCAGGGCGCCCTCGGCATGCAGCAGACAGAGCACGATCATCATCGAGACCTCACGCTGCTTCGTAATCGCGCAATTCAACGGCGGCACTCTGCCCGTTGAAGTTCTGTTAATTCAAAAGCCATTCTCTAAATACCAACTTGTATCCTTTGAGTAACGTAAAATCTATGCGCATTCACATTTTAATTATCTGTAATAAATAACATACGTAACGAACCTACGTATCTGACTGAACCCGGGACTGAGGAGTAAGAAGACGCTTTGCAACCACTATACATAATTGTGGATGTGATCTGAGACTACACTTACATGACAACTCTGGTCACCCTCACAGTTTTAACTTTTGTTGCACATTAAAGCGTTTTCATTCATTCATACTCGTTACGAGTGTTGGATACACACTAAGACGTCACGATGTACGTTCAATAGAAATAAATAATATAAAATTAATTTCCAATATCACAAAGAAAACAACAATGAAGAGTTTTAAATACCAAATTATTTAAATATACTACGCTAACACGTCTTTTGCTATTTTCACAAACAATAGTAAGCAGTATTAGTTCGTTATCTTCTTTACAGTGAGACGTATTTCATGTTTTATTCAAAAGATTTAAATTTTCAATCTGTTTGAAAATATCTCCATAATAAATGTATGAATAGACTAAATACTAGCTTAATAGGCCATCTCTTAAATACTAAATAGACATGAATTACTTGTTTTAGTTTACATAATAAGTTTGTGAATTTTCATTTGGGTTCGCTATAGTATAAATATTTTTGTAATTATAAAATATTATTGCTTAAGAAAGTGTATTTTTGGACATTTAAAGATTCAAAACAGCCAGGTATGATTAAAGAGCATTAAAATTAATAGCTTAGTTGTGAAGAAAATTAGATTGACAATATTCGTCTATTTATGAGCCTCGTGTTACATCGGTTTAAGGAATACATTTATAGGTGCTCTAGATACGTTAATATATAGGTAAAATTTTTCAAGTAGGCCTTCTGAGCCAAATCTTAAACTATGCTCTGAGCGAAAAACACTCAAAAGAGTCTCTAGGCTGATTTTGACGAAAACTAAAATGGTATCATTAGATTTTTGGAAAATCAATTACCCTTGTCAGGAATCGAATCAGATGATTTTGGAAAAATAAATACAACCTTTATTATTATACCAAATCATAGTGCAGCTTATAAGGGTCAATTTCTTTGAAGAAATGTCAAGCGGCAAACCAAGGGTAAGGATTATTTTTGAACAAAATGTCCCACCTAATTTAATCAATATAAAAAAAAAATTAAGGAAATTCTTCTATTTTTAATATGCATCAGTAAATTAACATTCGAAACGCATGTTATTTCACCCCAATCCATCAAATCAGTCAATGGGTAAAATTCAATGAGGTCCAAATGAGGTGCGGTCCAATGACCGTCTCAATTTGAAGTTCAATTAATCTATGGCAAATAGAACATTTTCTTCAAAAACAACCCTTTCCCTTGGTTTGCCGTCTGACGTTCCTTCACAGAAATTAATTCTCAAAAACTACACTATGATTCGGTATATAATACTTGTAATTTTTCAAAATCAGCCGATTCGATTCCTGACGAGGGTAATGATTTTTCAAGAAGTCTAATGATACCATTTTAGTTTTCGTTAAAACGGCCTCGAGACTCCTTTGAGTGTTTTTCGCTATCTAGCATAGTTTAGAATTCGACCCTGAATGCCCACTTGAAAAATTAAATCTCTATTAAGTTGCTAAAACAAAAAAATACTACTTTTAAGGTAAGTTCTTTAAGCTTGATTTCAGACTAGTTAGCTGTAGTGGTTAGCTAAAAAACCGGAAAATGTTTATTGAAGGTTTATTTTTTAAATTCTACCACTGACTGACACATTACACTGACGTTTTCATTTCATAGTTAAAATATTAAGAAACAGAAGGACACAATTTTTATGAATTCAGAAGCGAATATCATCTATAGATTTACATAATAAAATTTTTTCAGGGAACGTTGTGTGATATTATTTTTTTACTATCTGACTAAGTGTACGGCCTGAGTGGCAAAGCGTCCAGCGAAGCGACCAGGGGGCGGGCTGCGGGCAATAGAGCGTCCAACCGATTGGCCTGAGTGCACGCTCGGCGTTCATCGTTTAAACCTATATGCGACGCCCCACTCGACGCACATCTCGGCTGGCACTAGAGACACTCGTTAGCGTTTCAATACATTTAAATTAGTTTATCTACGGTCTAGGTGCACGCCCGAATCGAACGTGCAGCAGAGCGGTGCGTGCAGCGTTCCTATACACGATGCGTCGCTCAACGCAAACATGCCGCCCGCTCGAGCCGCCGTGCCAGTCGGCCGCCATTAGGGACACCCGCTGCCGTTTCCATGTGTTTGACACGAACGCTGCACGCTCGAATAGAGCGGGCACTCAGGCCATACGCTAATGATACTTCACACGATTCTGCATGTATATTATATGTATGTATGTACACTGAAAAAAAAATGGGCACTCATTTTGATGTATGGCAAGCCTGGCGGTTTTATCGTTACTAGGCTATAAAATTTAGGAAACACTAAGTTATATGAAATAAAGCGTATATACTTTTTAAAATATGATCTACAAAATTATAGATCCCTTGTGGTAAAACTTTATCTAAGTTGCCAACACGCGCTATTTTATAATCTGAGTTTTATACTTAACGTTATGTTATATTTAAAATGTAACGATCTATAAATTAACACTGTTACTAAATTTGAGAAACATGTATGTTAGTTATTACTTGCCATAAATAAACTTAATAAACAACATTGTTGGCTTTCTCCAACAGCGTTTAGTTTTAATACTTTGTAGTTCAGATATAATGTACAGTAATTACTACAATGTAATTAGTAAACTTTAAAGTATTTACGTGAATAAATTGTATTTGTAGTGTTAAGAGACTGGAGATAGATAGGTACCTACATATTTTATGTGAAGTCGTGGCAGCGTAATGGATAGCGCACACGTCCCAAACTTAAAGGGCGAAGGGTTCGAATCCTAGCCGGAACGCATGCACCACTTAGGCAGTTTTCTGATCTAATGTGCATATTGTTACAATTACCACGTGCTAATCATGGTGAAGGAAAACTTCGTGATGAAACCTGCACATTGAGATAACTGATGTGTCAAACCTGCCAAGACGCCCTGGACAAGCGTGGCAGGTATACTGCCCGTTGTCATTTTCCTTCAACAGACCTCTGTTGAAGGAAAATGACATATAAATTTTTACATTTTCATGATTTCACTAGAGAGTTCCTGTACTGCTAAAAAGTCTTGTATGGAATTATAATAAGAGTTCCATCGAGTTCCACATGGAGATGTCTTTTAATAGGTTGATTTATATTTAAAAGTATACGGTGGTATGGTAAATATAAAAAATGATACAAAATACATTTTTAAAAAGTATCTAAATACAAGATGAAAATACGTATTTTGTATCTTGTATCTGTATTTCAGATACTTGTATCTTAGATAAGTCACGTCTCTGATTTTAACACGCCGATGATGTACATAGAAGGTATTTTCCTCCAAAAACAAGATTTCCTGCGGGATACGAGTGTGATGTATACCCGTATGAAACCGTGGTAAAAATGCCTAGAAAGTTATAAGCATATAAATTTACTCCATGAAATATAAAAATGATTTACGTTCTAGAGTAAAAAGGTATACAGAAAATAGAGTAATAGAAGCCTCAAACATTATTGTAAATAATGGCTAAACCTTACAATTTTATTCCACAGATATTCGTAAAAATTAACTACCTTCTTTATACCCTATCTACACCAACGAATGCATATAAAATAATAATTTAAAATAATAAATTGGGTAATTGAGTCAGCTTACACTTTTTTATTATTTTTAAGCGTCTAATTGAACATATCTTGTCGTGTTTTCAAAACCTTATAACCTCATAGAATTTACAATTTCATACACAAAATTCATATTTAAAAGAGTTTATTAAAATTAAGTTCCACTGGAGAAATTTTTCAATGAAAGTCACGGATATAACTTAAAAATTAATTGCACTTCCTATTCCATGTAAATTGCTGTTCTAATGAGCAAAAGTGTCAAGAAACTGCTCAGCAACACGTCTAGTTAAAGTTCTTCTTTTATTTTTAAAGGGGCTTAGAACCTTTACAGTCATGTCAACCCCATCATACCCTTTCTTAATTAGGTCTACTGTAATAACATACACAATGTACTGTAACAACAGTACTAGAGGTGTCTTGTCGAGCTGCTTCCGGGCTGAATGCCTACGCTCCCACGGAGTCGGGAAGCCCGGTATCGCTGAAACAGCAATCTACGCATATTCAGCTGGATCCTACACAAAAAAAAAGAAAAAGTAGCGAGGCCTAGGCCTGCGAGGCACAATAAATAGCTTCAGCGGAAGATCATCCCTTAGACAGAGACAGACGAGCATTCGGAGCATTCCATGTTACTCCTCCACCTACTCAGGTTATACCTAAGAAAACTATTACCTATAGATACTTTGATATCATATAATATACATACATTCACACACCTATACGTTTCCAAATACATTACAAATATTAACACGAAGTAATTTCCAAATGTATAAACTTTAAGATAATGTTCTTATTATAATGTATAACAAACGAGTTGTCTGGAAATGGGCGGTAACAACTGCAAAACAGTATTATACTACAGTAGTTGTTTGCGATACCAAATTGTTTTCTGTACACTTAGGGTAATGGTTTTGAATAAATTCTTTAAATTAAAAATATTCAAAAGATACAGGACTGGAGGCAGAATTATTACAATCTCGGAAGATGACATGTCTTCTCTCCCATCTTTTGTCTTAAAAAAATCATTAAAGAACGACGCCAAGATCTAACTAAGGACACAGCACATGACTCTATATCTTTTTTCCGTGCAGGAACGGAGAAAGAATACAATTTCCTGCGGCCCGGCGGCCTGTCGTAAGAGGCGACTAAACAACCCACAGCCAGCTGGTAGGGCATTTGCCCGACTGGATGGCTACCACCCCTGGTCTAGAGTATGCCGCCATAACAACCTTGAGTTGTGTTCCGGTATTAGCGGCCTGGGTCCAGTCTCCATTAAGAGAGCAGCAGCGCATTTGTAGCACCTTTGGTGTTGCAAATGTCCATAGGCGATGGTAACCGCTTTTCATCAAGTGGGCCGTCTGCCTGTCTGCTTAACTCATGCAATAAAAAAAATATCATTTTCATTAATAGATTCCTTTACTTCATAAAAGCAATTTGATTTTTAGGTCAGGATTTAATGGTCAATAACTAGTAGAATATAATGAAATGTGTTCTAGACTTTACACGTGTCTCAAACATTTTACTTAGTAGATGTCTGGAGCCGTAAAACCTGTAGGAGCCACGCCCTTGGGGGCTACGAGATACTTTTGTCTGGGATTAAAGGTAATAATGTTTTTGGGAACATAGGAAGTCCTACTTTGTTATATAGTGGAAATTGGATATTTTTTATTAATTATACTTTTTTATTATTATAAATTGTAATACTAAAAATTAACCTATCATATAAATAAACTTAACTTAAAAATATATATACAATACAATAGTGGAAAAGAATATAAATAATACTTGGCTAATAAATTTCATTGGTTAAAACGATTGCTCGGAAACACCTAATTGCAGAGTGCCAGGAGACGAAAAGTGAATATGAAGTTTTGGGGGACGTAACGAAGCCGAAAGAAATGTCTAAGGACATGACTTGCATGAAATTGGTATATGTAATAGTAAACTGGCATATGGGCATCGGATTATGCCAGGATGCTTTACAATTTAGCTAATATATATATTATGGGAAGCAGGAGGAATGCCGTTCACTTAAGAAAAAACTTTATGTGCTTAAGACAACAGAACAGAACTGAAAATTTCATCAAGATGACTAACGGTCGCCGAGCGGGCTTATCACTGACGTATATGTCTTTCGCTCCCTTAGTAGATTCGAGCCGAATTTACCCTTACGAGCGTTACATATCCGAGCGTGATGCGTGACGGCTCAGTCTCATACAACACCCACAAAATAGCTTAAAAAGTTTTCACTTCTAAACTTCCCAATAGTGGCTATACAGCGCCCCACACAAGTCAAGTTTTATCAAGGTCAACCCCGCACGCCGCTGATTTTGAGACGCGAGTACTGTAACCACTTTTTTTTTTTTTGAGGCGAGGTACATGCATTTCGCACACTACCGGATCCTTTACTAGGGATTAGACCAAAGCGACGAGAAATGACACCTCGAATTGGCACCAGAGTCAAATCGCCGGCTTGTGTGGAGACTCGAAAACTCACCACTCCACTAAAACCACCCTCCTCCCATGTGCCATGTGCCCCGCGCTTATGGCAGGAAAAGCGTGAGACTTAGAGCGTAGTTACGCCCACGCTGATCCTAACGTATCAGTGCTTGAGAATGCCCCGGGAAAGGCAAACTCACTTCGTCAACAGAAGTGAAGACTCCTCTGCTCCCTAGATGCTAGAGAGCCCCTGCAGCGGTATTACGGGAGGAGATCTTGCGCATATCTTCGCCTCCGGGACCCCGACTGACGTCGGTACCCGCGAGATGTATGTGCACCTCTCTCTCTTTCCCGTTCTGCGGCCTCCTTTTGAGACATTACTGCCTCGCAAAAATTGGACGCACCCACCCAATGATCGTCGCTATGCAGCATGGCTTGCACCAAACTGCCCAGCGAATCGATCGGACCTACGAGGGTCTCGAGTTCATATCTCTGCGATGCCCACGCTGCGCACTCGACCAGCGTATGAAACGCATGTCTAATGCGCCACATTGGTGACACTGAGAGGAAGGGAGGCAGCCCGCGATATGATTAAGTTACTTATCGAATCACCCATGCCCGGTAAGTATCTGCGTCATCCTGAAGGACAGGGTCCCGCGTTTCCGCGAGAGCCATCGCAACAGGTGCGGGCGCACCGCCACAGGAGTTTACAACTCTCTCGACCAAGTTTGGATCATGGTCGCAGTTTCCCGCGTCCCGATCGCCTGGAGCCCGGCCTGGCAATAAACCAGGCCACAGGCGAGGGCATCCTGTCGGGAGCGGCGAACCTGGTAAGTTCGTCCGCCTGGAGAGGCCAGGGCGGGTCGCCTGCCAAGAGTGTCGACGCCGTCCACGACACTGTACAATATCCACGGATGGTCCTCACCGCCAGGACCCGTTGTGCGCGGCGCAACAAAGTCCTATCGTAGCGGTGAAGTGCAACGGACCATACGGGTGCTCCGTACAGGGCATACTCCTAAGGATGCCCTACTGTAACGACTATGCTAACCCTACGGCTACCACTCTACTATAAATACAATCTTAGTACCAATATTCAAAAATTTACATGTAACCTCATACAAGGAAGTACATATTTCCTTTTATATGTGGTTTTGAAAACAAGTAATAGCTTCACAATAAAATTTAAACTTTTCTTGTAACACGTTCAAACAAATTGCAGACTCTAAACCAACTTGCAAAGAAAATGGGGTTCTGGATATACGAAACAAAGAAACTCGTGACGCTACATTATGGCGTCTTCGTACGTTGCTTTACGTTATTTTGTTAGATAACAAAGAGTTGCTAAAATGGATAAGGTGGCACGCTTGTATTTTAACAACTATTTTCACTCTTGGAAACTTTTGTGTAGGTTACAGCTGGTATCGGTAACTTTTATTTATGCCCCTGGTTCATTTATGTTAGTGTTATGTCCTTTCTACACCTGGGATAATGTTAGTGTAGGTATAGTGACTGTATCACACAGATGTTGGCTACATCTGCATGACACACTCACTGAAGGAGTTTAATGCGTTTTTTTATATACGACATTGTTAATTCACTCGTGGTGGATAAACTTACAACGGGCCCGGTTACCACGTGTTCGGGTTTTCGATTCAATTTTTCGCTTATATATGTTTACTAGAAACTTTTGCAATAAATCTAGTTAATTTATGTAATTCTCTCATAACCAAACGCAAAGCAAGTTCAAGGTCAATACTGTGACGTGACTTTTGACAACAAGTTATCAACATCGTTATTAACCAATACCTATATAGCTGTGGTAGCCAGGACGTAAGGATTCAACCAACCAAGAAGAGCTGTACATGAAACTCGCCCCCTTTGGCTGGAATTCAAATGTAAAAAAGATATAAATTTTGAATTCAGTTACGAGAGACTTTATTTAGTACTGATATATACTGCGAGAGGATTTTAAATAAAAGCCAGTTTCAAGATCAAACTTATATTTATTCAAGTCCTACTTCACGTCTAGCATAGTACCACTCACTTCACACGTAACTAATACTTAACGGAATTATTTTCTAATGCACGCTATACACAAGACGCATTTATTAACATTATCACAGGTGGAGCAGGGGCATTAGTGACTGTGACCAAATGTGACTTATTTATAGCGTTAAAAATAACGCAATAACGATTGCTACATTAATACAGGCATAAGTATCTTTCAATGTTTAATTAATTAACAAAGTCGCATCTCAAATAACGTATTAAACCCTCGATTACATGTGCGTGATTCAGTCACTAACATTACATCATTATTCCAGGTGTAGTAGAGGCTTACAGGTGGAACTGTATTTGTCTGACGTGTCGTAACGTGACATGTCAGAAAGGTATCAGTTTCATACATTTAGTAAAGTGGGGTTTATTATATCAGTAATGGGAAACATGATGTGATGGCTTCTCATGTATCCCATTAGAAGCGAGGTAAACAGCGGCGTCAGGACACAAGACAAATACGGATACAAAATCACTCATAAAGTATTGATCCCCCTTCTAAATTATGAAGTATGAACTGAAAATACTGAAAAAGTCTACTTAGAATTTACTTTCAACGAAAATTGTGTTATCTAATACCCGCTGAGTATATTTGAGATATGGTGCAATTTTCCGTAGCTCCGTAATAATTCCGTAGCAAAATAATTAAAACGTTTGTCATCTCTATTACACTCATAAACCATGCAGTCATGTTAAGTGAATAACACCGAAAATAAATATGAAGATATTCCAACGATAATTCTACGAAAGTGTATTTTAATTGATAATCGATTTACTTATTATTTTTAGAGTGGTAGTTAATATGACATTGACAGGTTATGTCAATGTCATATTAACACAACTATTATAGCCCCCGGAGGCTAATCACTATACGCAATTGTAATGTAGTATTGCGTCATTTGGTTGAATATTAGAGATTGTACGAACACCGTGGTTTTATTCTCCTCGCCCGACTACCCTACGGCCTTAAGTATTCACGAAGAAATTGAGCTTCCTGATCAGAATATTTGAGATCCACGTTTTGCCGACAGATATATAGAAAAAAGTATACAAAATATATTTTATAAAGCATGAAAAATACTGATCGTATCCATGTCTGTTTATTTTAATATATTATACATCAATGTCTATGTGACGTCGTAAAAGGGACCGCCTTTTCTTTAGAAACCTAAATTTGAAATTCAGGTCCTGTTTGCTGAGAAATTTTTCATCCGCTCCGTATAACGAAAACCTCATTTCTTAGTGCTTTGAGGCAGAGAAATTGTAAAAGCGGTACATGCCTTTAAAGGAATGACATTTGCTGCATGTTTTTTTTGTCAACTTTAATATATCTGATATACTCGCAAATACTTTTTATTTTTCGATTATTTATTTGCGTTTAACGTATTGTTTTATTTATGTTATTAGTGAAGGGAGATATATAAACAATCACATTAGCTTGGCATATGATGAGTTATATAAAGGAATTGTAAAAGAAATTGATTAATATTGACATAATATATTGCTAAAATAATCCTTTTTACTTTTTTTTCACCTAATCCCAATTAAGTATTTGGTATCAGCACAAAATGTCTTTTACTTGTACATCGTCTATTCTGAAATATGTCAGCTGTCACATCACAAATCATGTTGTCATTGTCATGCTTCACACATCTATCCAACTCTTTTTGGTCTACCTTTCCATTTGTATTCCTATATCTTCTAGTTTAACATACTTTTTGTTACATGACTCTTATCCCTCTTCGCTTAAATAATACTAAAGTGCTTATTTTTGCAATGTATTTCTTTGACATCAATACTCGGACTAGATTTATTTTCTGTTATTTATTAATAAATAACAGAAAATAAATCTACTGAACTTAATAATACATTTTGCGCTATAACTTTATAACTCAATTTTTATACGACAACAGACATTGCAAACCAAATTTTATGAATAAATAACTTGAAGTACTACAGGACGTTGAAATTTCTAGTACTCCATTCTGTGGTTACGTAATTGAGTTAGTGTTGGAATTTCGTTGTAACTTCGTGATATATGCTAATTACAGTAATTTAAATCCGTGCTGAGTTAGTTTATTTGATATGAGCAATAAAATGGTGATGAATTTACATAGGCAATATTGAAGTGATTTTTGACCGCTTAAAACCAATGGAGTATTAACTCTTCCCTTCTTTAAAGTACCTAGACTTTTAAATCAGGGACTTAGTGGTAGCAGTTTATGAGAGACGGCTAAAAACGGTACAGCTTTAGCAAGTTTTCAAAATTCGTAAGAATTTTAATACTTTTAAACTGAATTTGCTTGACAATTTTTCTAAATTCTACCTTAACAACAAGAGAGACCAACAGCTGCATTCGAAAAGCTCGAACAACGACTGACTGGATTTATAATGAAGATTATGCAAAATAGAGTAGATGTAGCAGGTAAACAATACCTGACAGTATGGATTAAAAATTGATAAATAGAACATAATGCATAATGGTACTAGAAAAGCTTCGGGAAGTAAAATTGTTGTGGGAATATAGAGGGATAGGAAAAGTTGATTAAATTAAAGCCTTCCGTAAGATTATCTATTAATATTTAAATTATCGTTACCACACTGTTCGTCATTGATAAAATGTTTACCTTCATTTCCCTCCGTTACCACACACAATTACATATCTGAGTGCCTAAAAAGTATTTTTCGCAGATTCGCACGATGAACATGACAAGTACCAAACTTAAAGTGGAAATTTATGTCATGTCTTAAAATTACCAGTATATACAGACACGTGTCAATTTCACTAATTGTAAGCGAGTCTCTAAAGGCGACCGCTTTAGGCGGTTTTATTTATTCTCTAGATAAATTATTCAGCATTTTATAACGACCAGGAAGAAATTTCTTACAGAGGATTTCCCTTTGTGTTACAATATAGGGTTGTTTAAGAAGGGTGTTATAAAAAATTTTCGAAGTCTAATATAGTCAATAAACTATGTTTTGATAACAGCCAGAATATTCTTTGATGATTTGAAATTCAATATCTTTTTCGTCTAACCTGATTTATAAAGTTAAGGACTCAAAGTGAAGACTAAAGCTGAACAGGATCGAGTTTTAGAAAGTTTGATAATGAATAGTGAATCGTATAACAGACAACTATCAAATGTACGTGCTTAAGAAGCTGTATAAACTCGAGTTGGGACTAGATTTAATTTAATAGAAACGTATAAGGACTTAAGTACTTAAAGGTACAGTCTAGCTGGATGTTGTAAAGCTAGAGGAACTATTACAAATTGAACCAACCTGTAAGAACGTTAGAATTGTGTAAAAAAGAGTATAATTTAATGTGATCTTATTTCTTACGATTGCTCGTGAAGTTCCAGTATTATCGATTGTTAAAAACTAAACTATTTTATAGACATTTCATTCTATGCTAAGTCTCTAATTCATAAAAGAAATACGACTTACGGATTGTGTGTATTGCCATATGCCATATAGCCTTGATATATTGATTATGCAAGTTTTATAGCCATAATGTATTGAAATAATACAATAAATTATATATTTGAAGACTTTTTATTTTGACATAATTTAATTAATTACAAAAATCAAAACAATATTTTTCATGAAATTAAAATCAGGACAAAAACACAATCTTCATAGGTATATCTTAGAACGGCTCAAACTAAAACAATCAAAATGAAATTTAAATAATTATACTTTTTACATAGCTTTAAAAATAATAAACAGAACAGTTTTCAATTGTAATCAGGAACAAATAAACAAGTATAAAATAAAACGGTAGTATACAAACGATGTTTAATGGAAACGCCAAAAAATAATCATAAAAGCAAAATAATTTACCCAAATATATGCCTTTTTTGGAAGTTAGTATATTTCCCAGGGCACTGAACTGAGCCCAGAATCGACCGCACAGCACAATACGTGACGGATAAGCGGGTTGGAAGCGACGAAATTGTCCCAGAACGGGGTTAATGCTGACTCCGAAATACACTAACAAACGTTAATCTCTTACTCTGTGCGATGTCTGGAATGCCAAAGTGTCATTTATCTCTGTTAATAACAGTTATTTGAGTTTGAGCGCTATCTGTTATAAGGATTCTGCACATAATTTGGCAAAAACTAAATCCTTATGAAATGAGTGAAATGACAAACGTCTCTAACAGGCTATTGATGGAGGAAGTAAATAACTACTGGTCTGATTTGAAAAATTCTTCCAGTGTTAGATAGCCCATTTATCGAGGAAGGCTATAGGCTATATATCATCACGCTAACTTACTTTTTTTAACTATTCCACGAGGACGAAGTCGCGGGCAGAAGCTAGTTACAATATATATACATACACCTTGTAGAAACTGAGAAAGAATACGATTTCCCGCGGCGGCCTTAACGCTTATAGCGATCTCTTCTAGGCAACCTAACTTATAGGATTCTATACTAATCTAACGATGTAGTAAGTAGCAGTTATCAGTAGTACTTATCGGATCTTTTACAAACCAATTTTCAGTGAAAGCGTTATATGAAGTCATAGTAAGTTTTCGCGACTAGTACCTACACATAATCTATCATGGCTACTGAAAAGTGGGCGAAACATTGGAATAAAAATCAAATAAACTACCGTGCTTAAAAACGTTAAAAATTATTTTTGTTATAAAAAAAGTCATTAAGGAACAATGTAATAACTTTTCAAAATCTGATTAACATTACCACACCCAAATATGTACAATGAACAGTTTGTACCCTCATTTACTTCTGTAGACGGCCATCCCTACGTTTCCTTTTTCGCGATTTCAGTGCAATATTGTGTAGCGGCATATAGATTACATATTGCTACTAAATTTCTTCAGCATTTTCTAAGAACAAAGATACAAAGATAGACGGATGAACGTACATAACGAAAACATAAAGGTTCTTCCAAAATTGCAATGAAGTTACAACAACAATACTCTTTATTGTACACCAACAGTACAAAGATAAAATACCATATAAGCTTAAATACTAAAAGGGCTACCTACAATGGGCGGCTTTATTGCTTCAAGTAATCTCTTCCAGGCAACCTTTGGATGGACAAGACCTAATTGCAAAAATAGCGTTGGCGTGCAGTTGAACTAGATACTAATAATAAGACAAAATAATTATTATACATATTGTTACGAGTATGCGGGACTCGAATCAAAATGCCGTTAGAATGATTATAGAGTTTATTAGAACTATACAAACACGTATAACACAGGCACAAATATAACCGAACACAACAAATCCAAACGTAATACAGAAGGTCTTAATTCAACAAAACGCGCAAAGTCCGTCACTATTAGATTCCCGAATATACACACGTCACGCCCGTGTCGTAGTTGTAGCTCAACTGCCTCCTCTCTCAATAAGGCCGTCGTTTTATACTTCACAAATGCAAATGTGTCCACCCGGCAACGTCGACATAATTTCCTAGAATTAGCTTGTAACCGTAATCCGCAACACCTGGCTAATGATGCAACCTTCAAGCGGCCGTAAACGAGTACAATAGAACAATAGGCTCTTCTCCACAATAACTAGAAACGTATGCCAATAATTAAGTGAACAAAAGAAGATGATCATAAAAGGATTACAATTAGTTCAAATGCCGACAGGTAATAAAATGTGCCTTTACAGACTGTACGTGGAATTTGTCTTTGTCGAAGCCTAAGTTGTAACAATATATTATAGCTATAATAATATATGCGTACATAGACATACAAAACAAGCAAAAAAACTCGTTCTACAGTTATATAGTGCTCCTTCACAAGTCTGTTAAAGGAATGGATAGATTTAGCACATCGAACATCTGCCGGCAGAGCATTCCAGAGATGCATAGCCTGAACAGAGAACGATCTTGCATAAATATCCGTAGTATGTAACGGTGTTTTGAGTCGCAACCTCTCTGACGTTCTCAAAGATCTCGAATCACTGTGAAAGAACTGAAAACGTTCTTTAAGATAAGACGGGGTCCTAGGATCAAACAGTACGTTATAAAGAAGAGACAGAACATGAGCATTACGGTGAAGTCATAAAATATTAGCCCTATAGCTATTTTATCTCCCATCCATTTTAATATTATATAACATTATTAGAGTCGCTTCTTCTCTTCACGTCACAACATGTTGCGAAGCGGTGATAAATTAGATTAGGCTCCCATAGAATAAATAATACCAATAAACAAAATTAAAACTAAATAATTAAAATGAACAAGTTGGAGGTAGGCTAAATAAAACTTTAACGATACTCATCGATACTTGACATCTTTTTCTTCCATGATCACAGTTACTGAAAAGTGGCCAAAATGTCGGAATAATAAAAATAAAATAAATTACCGCCCTTAAAACCGTTAAAACCTAAAATATTGTTTTACAAAATTACTGTACCATCGTTTTTCATATTAAATATATACACAATAATGTATATATAATGTAAGTGCGGACTCAGTAATTCAGAGTGAAGGTGATTTCAAAATTATCATTTGTAACACAAACGATATTGTTCTCTATACTCTTGCACTATGGTTGAAATTAGCAGCAACACTTGGGACTCGAGATATATTCATACAAACATAACGGACATAGTACCTACGGTATCTGAAACGACTGGGTATGACAAAACTTAGTGAGATATGGCCCTTAAAAGAGGAAAATAAGGGTAATAAGAGCCTTTTCTCGCAAAGAAATAGATTTACAGAGCATCGTTATATCAATTCAAGGTCTGAATATATTTTGGATATTTGTTCTTTTCTACTTTTAGAATTAAATTGCGGCCATTAGCGAAAATATAATGAGAATACTAAGATAGATTTTGATCTCAAAATCTATCTTAGTATCTAATAATTTATCTTTATTTGGACTTTCATGTTCGCAAGAGAACAGTCTTTAGGATACACTGTTTCTAAAACGTGTCGTAACATTTACCGTAATAATATTTAGGAGATATAAGTCATTTGATACGTCAAAAATTGAACACAAAAATTGACAGTCAAAAAGGAATTATTACCATGGACGTACTAAAATACATCCATGATTGAGCCACTTTTATATCGTACTGGCTGCGCCCGCGATTTCGTCCGCAGGGTATTTTTTCGCGGAACCCTAAAAAATAAAAGTAGCCAAGTTGCCAGTTGCCAGTAAAAGTCCCGTCAAAATCGGTCCAGCCGTTTCAAAGATTAGCCGGAACGTTCAGACAGACAGACAACAATTCTAAAATTCATCGAGTCCAAATAATCCCTCTTCACATTTTTATTTTAACATTGCAAACAGACACTTCAATTTTATTCATCTGTATAGATAGAGTATAGATTACAAAACATCGCAGCCTCATCGATATTGTATCTACGAGTGTACAAAACTATGATGTTATAATTTAGTAAAAGATGTCAAATATCGCATTAATCATTTTTTAAACTGTATCATGTAAGAATACAATTTTTTCCATGGCTGTAATTAAATCTATTTTCATGGTGATATTTTACGTGTTATCATAAGATAGTTATTTAAAGTTTGTTTTTATAGTATATACAAATAACGCTAGAATTTGCTGTACCTAACATGTCTCATAAACGCGATTCCAATTTTGCTTATAACTTTTAATTGTATTTTGTGTTGTGTTGTATTTAATTTTGTGTTGTGACTTTATATGGGTGTATTGCCTGAAATAAAGATATTATTATTATTTCACATATATATATTTATTCATTCTTTTTACGTTTTTTTAATACATATATATATATATATATATATAAAAAGGTAAAACAGAATGAAAAAATGTAAAAAAAAATGAAAAGATGACGTCCGTCGGCAGCGGGGCCTAGGGTCCAAGCTACCGGAGGCTAAGGCTACAGAGACAAGAACTTCCTCACAATGCGTGCCGTGCTCAGGAGAACCGCCTTCTGCATCTGGCCCATCACCCATTTATCGAGCGAGAGCCTCTCTAGGTGTCGGTCGAGGCTCTTCGCTATTAGACCGTTAACAGACACCATTATTATTATTATTATGCTGAAAAATAATGAAATGTAGTATTAGCGGATATTGGAATTATAAGACCTACATAGCCATCCATATCTTGTAGTAAACACGTCGTCACTAGTAGTCACGTACGCAAATTCTCACGACGACAAAAGGACTGCGTGCTATAAGTATGCGTAGGTACTTGCTCATATGTCTAAACAACGTAGATTACGTAAAGAAGCAAAGAAAAAAATAACGACAAGAATTTATTTAAGGAAATAGCAACATACTTGCTGACATATAATGTAGAAAGAATAAAAAATAGTAAACTTGAACGCCGCACTTTTAGCAAACAATTTCCATTCAGCTTGTTGCTGTGCTCGAATTATATCCAGCAGAATGCCGATTTTGGATGCAAACTTTCCTCTTTTTATGATACCAAATCGATCCAAAATAATTTATTTATATAAATTTACAAACTATTTAATTAATAAACCGTAATAAAACTCAAGCGATGTTTGTGCCCTTTGCTGTTGAAATGCTTGCACTGTAGAGTCTTGAGACCAGAGACTTACAGAGAGTTTTTAAAGCGCCTAATGATCTTTTCAGGTTATCAGAAGGCTGGTTCCTATCTCGGACAACGGATCACTATGGCGATTCAACGAGATAATGTAGTCAGCCTTCTGGAAATCTTACCCATTGACTTCGATGACCTATACTCAGCACTCACACCATAGTGTCTTAAGGGATTATAGGTAGCATACAATATAAGATATGTTGTCTTCATTACTAGTTTATAATTTAATGTCTATATATATATATATATATATAAAACAAAGTCGTTTTAGGTAGATCAATTATAACTCAAGAACGGCGGGAATTTTTTTATGAGTTTTGTGTATTTGGAATTGTCTTCGTCCGGAATAGGACATATACATCAATTTAAAAAATTATCATTAAAAAACATCATCCTAACCATTCATTTGTTATGATCTTTCCCGGCTGATTTCGGCAATAGTGACTGCATTTAAACTCATTTTCATTTGTCTGATATAGGTGAATTTTTTTTTTTAGAATAGAATAAACTTTTATTGTATAAACTGTCACAATCATACAATTATAAAGGTGTTGGAGATTTTTGTCGGAAGGACAGTTTGTCCTTTCGGACGTACAATACAGGCGATTGTAATGGTGCCTGGCCATAATTACACTATTTAAACAAATTATTAAATTAATATAAAACTTTATCTTTACACAAGCATAAAACAATGTCACATTACTATAAATTATATTGTGTGTGTTCAAGTGGGTCCCGGGATGGTTCAGATTCTCGATTGGGCCTGGTAGGTGGCGTCTCTGAACACCTCTTTAACGGTGGGACCGATTTTGATGATTTTTCTGTGTTTTTTCAAGTAGCTTCGAGAATGGTTTAGATTAACAATTGGTCCTGGTTGATGGCGCTGCAATCGGTTTTCTAGATTTTTATTTTTAAAGGCAAGAAAGACAACGTCTGCCGGGTACATCTAGTATTATAATAAATACTTTAATTTAATAAATAATTAGCTATTAATATAGTAAACAATATTCATTATTATTAGTATATATCTACTTCATATCTACCCCCATCCATACCGAGCTTCTGGCCATTCTAAGGTTGTCTGGAAGAAATCGCTCCCAGAGATAAGACCGCCCATTGTACTTATTATTACGATTGTATGTATGAATTTATTTTGTAACATTGTGTGCAATGAAGAATATACTATTCTATTAAAAAACCTACACTTAATCACGTCCCAAAATTATTTAATTATACGCTCCAATACTTTGCACTGTTTTTTCTTTATCTGGCCCTTTGCCAACGTATTTTGCAAAGTCAACAAGAACCTCTAAAACAGAATGTCAGCTAATAGGAATACCAAATAGTGTAATATGAAGTAGGTAAACAGAGGAGGGTCAGTAATCTATCAGGCCCTTTGGACCCTTTTATGGAACGGTGAATCTTACGACATCATGACACATCTTTGCTTTTTACGAAAATGTGTTACGTATTCGCGAAATACGTGAGATGGCTCAAAGTTGACGTTATGCCTTGAAAATATAAAATCTTTGCGCTATCAAACAATGTAGTGAGGACATTAACCTACTGAATATATTTTAAATAGTTCTTCTATATACCTACATAACATTACACAAATATAACGATATAAAACAATTTTTATCCGTGCAGGAACGGAGAAAGAATACAACTTCTTGCGGCCGGGCGTCCTGTCGTTAGAGGCGACAAAAAAACCCACAGCCAGGTGGTAGGGTATTTGCTACCAGCCCTGGTTTAGAGTATGCCCCTATAACAATCTTGAGTTCTGTTCTGGCATTAGTGGCCAGGTTTCAGTCTCCACTAAGAGCAGCACATTTGTAGCACCTTTGGTGTTGCAAATGTTCATAGGCGATGGTGACCGCTTTCCATCAGGTGGGTCGTCTGCCTGTCTGCTGAACTCATGCAATAAAAAAAATGGGTTCCGTATGTCAGTAGTCGCAAAACTCGAAAAGTAGTTGATAAATGCAGCAATGCAATACGGTAAAAAGACAACACAAAAAGAGAAAAAATATATTATTAATAACATTAAAGAAACAACAGTAAATAATAAGTAATTGTTTAGGGTACTATGCGTTCATGGAATATTAAATAACACTGTTGAAAAAAATTCCATAATTGTTTTACTGCCCTATTTGTTTTTCTCGTCGTTGCTCCACTTTCGACACCTGGGGCCCAATTCTGCTATTTCAATACCTTGGCGTTGCGAAGATATTCAAAGTAGAATTCCATTGCGATAGTGTCATAAATTGGTATTCTACTAAATCCACAATATCTTCTCGATAACGTCGTGGCGGAATAATAGTAGAAAAAAAATTATATCACCGCTAGCAGAAATGGCGTTAGCCAAAATAAATATTAAATAGCTACTAACATTTTAAACATTTATTTCGTAAGTTTTGGCTAATAAATATTTATAAAGTTAGAATGCCTTGTCACGGGCACGCTATTGGAATTAACAGAACACCGAAATCAGACAAATCTACGATTGAGACGATAATGTTCGGCGATTTTGACGCGATAGTAATAACAGAATTGGGTCCCAAGAACGTAGACGTATTCTGATATCGAAAAATGAAATAATTAACGCAAGTTTCGTATCCAAAATATATTGAGTGAAGACACGTAATTTTTAATGGCGATACAGATTACGTGGAACACTAATGTGGTTATTCGTAAACGACGTTATTTTTAACTCTATACATAAGATGCATTTACTCTTAGTCAATAACTTTAACATTATCACATTTGCGACTTTAGTATTCACAAATAACGCTTTAGACCCATCGCCACCTCTGCATGAAACGGCCTGTAATTGCAACATTATCCCAGATGAGGCACCTTTACTGATGAACATAAATTGACTACTATTAAATATATCAATGTCACTAACAATGTCAATTTCCATATCGTGCGCATAAGGTTTGCCGATGATAACCCCTCCCGCCTCCCACAACCGCGACCCGCGGTCGTCTAGTTCTTAGTACTACTTAGACAAGCGCCGGTCCAAGTCGTAGGAAGCTGGAAGGGCGACCATCGGCAAACCTTCTGCGCACGTTTATTACAATCCTACTAATATTATTAATGCGAAACTTTGTAAGAATGTATGGATGTATGTATGTTTGTTACTCTTTCACGCAAAAACTACTGAATGGATTTTGATGAAACTTTACAAAAATATAGCTTACACATCAGAATAACACATAGGCTATAATTTATAAAGATATAGTATGAATTATCCAAAATATAACGATTTTGCATCACCACGCGGGTAAAATCGCGGGTATTATAAAAATTAAAAAAGTACAGTGTATGTACATTGAAGCTATTTAAAAAAAACAACTGGAAAAGACTATTTAATAGATAGAGAACACGATGCAATTTTTTTGCAAAACGACTGCTAACTCTGAGACTTAAAATCTGCGCTACTCTTTATCTGGGGAACCCCGTGGAAATTTTTCTGGGAATTATTTAAAATGGTCAGAATAAAAAATATCGAATTCCAATGTGATTCTTTTCACGAATCGATAGCAAATTTTATGTAATAAAATGTGTGTGATTTTTTAACCCGCGAATCCCGCGCGATGTTTCCCGGGGGCGGTTTGTAATTGTTCGGGTGAATAAATATTAGTTTATTCCAACATAGTTTTCACTAAAACGATAGCTTACATTCTTTTTTAAATGCTGCGGTACTTTCTGTCCCGGGAATAGCATAAATTAGTTAGATTGCATAAATATTAGCAGATTTCGATACGATTCTCTAGAACCGGATTAAATACCGGAAATCCCGCGGGAATTTTCCCGGGAGTGTTTTATAATGGGTAGTATACACAAAAAATACTGATTCAGGTCCGATTGATACTAAAACAACATAATCCGGGACTTTTTATATTTCCCGGGTTTTATTAACTTCGAAATTCGACTTACCTAATATGACAGTTTCTATATTTATTAGACTTCTTTAGTATAAAAGGTAGTTATGAACGCCTTTAGTAACATTACTTATCCTGGGTTTTCACGGGAGTCTTTGGAATTCATTTATTTTTATACTAAAAAATCAGTTGCCCTGCTGAAAATACCATTTGAATTAAAATATTAACTGTAATCTACGTTAACTGTCAAGCGTGGACGAAGTCAGGGGCATATCCTAGTATTACAATATGAGTCAAGTCACTATCAATTATGAGTCATTATGCTGAGTAATTAACGTTTTGTAAATAAAGAAAAAGTTGAAAGTAAACAAATCAATATTTATTGAATTTATTTATTGCTCAAGTAGGTCAATGTTTCAACGCAAACGTTCACAAAAAACTACTTTGTGCTCATTATCCAAATGATTATGATCAGTAACTTTCTACTTAATCGTGTGGACGAGGCTTTTAGTATATTTTGACGTATAAACAGCACTATGGCGACATTAAAACACCATTTACATAAACTAGAATTACGTTCCTCTTTAACTTGTATAAAGTTGTCCTATTTCGTAATGTTATATCCATAGGCGATGGTAACCGCTTTCGATCTGGTAAGCCGTATACCTGTCTGTAAAATTCATGCATTTTTTTTAAATGTTCCTTTGTTTACTTATCTACTTAATCAATATTTAAGTTCTAAAATCCATTTTAATTTCCTCTGTTTTAAACAAAATCAATATTTTTCTTAATTCCAAAAAGTATACTCCTGAGATAGTCCAATTGCCACCAAGTCAGGATCCGATTAGTGGATTCCAAGGAAATCAAGAGCAAACCTTGTTGAAGAGAGCCCAACGCCTACACTCTTCGAAAAGCAAAACTTGTATACGGGTGCCGGTAGTACAATTTCTACATGCGCTTAAAATATTATTTCTAAGGCTATTCAAGCAACTAAAAGTATATATTTTTAACAAAAACAAAACCCATTTAATACTAAAAAGGAATAGTAAATATTTTTTCACAACATGTTGAAGTCGGTGCTAAACATAAAAAAATTGTTATGTTTTTGTCACGTTTTTCGAGCATGATGTGGCAACCTGTAATTAAGTCTGCACTTAGAGTAATAATATAAACAGATGTATGTAATAGTGTAAGACATGTTGGTTGTTCTCAATAAATAAATTAAAAAAACAACAACAAAATTGCAAAATGCATTTTAAAAATATATTAGGCTATACGTTTTGTGTACACAATAAAGAGTTATCTATCTAAATAAAATATTTAGAGGTAACAATCCAAAGCGTAACAATTTTTCCTAAAAATATTGATGTATAAAAGCTTGTGTTAGAGGAGTAATAAGTGTTCTCACATCGTCATTAGTAATACTTGGGAAGACAAAAAGCTGACAAGGGCGCCAGGTTGCGAAAAGCAGCAAAAACATATTGCTAATGTAATGCTAGGGAATTTGTGTATTATTTATTAGCTTTTAGTAAGTATTTTTGCGAAGTTAAAGAAATGAGTTACTGAATTTTGTTTGTGAATTTTTTGCTGTTATCATACAATACCTTTTAAGAATTAATTTTGCGGTTCGCAATATTGGTTTCATTTTACAAATGAATTGACCAAGTGCGTGTTTTCGTTGTATGGCCATGAAGCCCTTTTTTTTCTCAGGGGAAATCCGTTTGAGGACAAACCGCCGCGGGGAAGGTGGGGCGTGTGGGATTCGCCTCGTCGGGGTGGCACTAGCACTCCCGCAAGAATGTTATTGCGATACCGCAGTTGGGGATACCCACTAAAACTCCTGGCTGATCCTCGTGTCCGGGCTGTGGGCTCGCTCACGCATTCACCTCTAGTCCGGATGGACGATGGCCGCCTCGTTCACGGGCTGGCTGCTCCATTCTAAGCTGGAGAGCTGGGCTTCTCCGACTACCTCGGGTCTCACCGCGAGGTGAGAGGGGGGGCGCACAAGTCAGTTCGCGTCCCTCCTCTCGGGCTTTTATGTGCGAGGGACCCAATTCAATTAGCCACTAAACCCCACAAAAGCTTAATTAAACAAAAATACTTCAAAAAACTAATTTTACTATAAAGTATTGTTTTTATACTATAACAGATTTTCCCAAATTTTTTCTCCGTTGTAGTTCAAATGTTAGAGAGTTGGCACACCTGGTGAGACTTTCAGAACATACTTATACATACATAGTTCCTCATCTATTGACCTGATTAAAAGTCATTGAAGAATATTATTACGATTGTTTCATAGTCTGACAAACAATATACCCCTCCACACGTCCATATAATCTGAAAAATGTTTTTAATTCCTCAGTTATATGTATGAGGCTCATCTCGATTTTTTTAGTTTTTCGCACTTTCACCATATACCCTTCATTAGCGGTATATAAGAAGAAACCAAGATATATGGTGACCAATTATATTAGTTATATATCCTTATCCATATGCCACTAGTTTCCAATAGGGATGACTTTGACATAAAAAGACTGATAGAAAAACGGACCATGATACGCTGCCACCTCACCACCGCCGCCCCACTGACATCTGATTGACAGTAAAAAACGCGGCGGCGGCGCGGTAACGGTGCAGTCGCGCCAAGTCTATAACGTTTGGTGGCGCAGTGGGGGTGTCGCACGTTAAGGATTTTGTTTTTGCTAAATTAATGCGGAACCCTAAAAATTACTACATACATACATACATAATATCACGCCTGTTTCCCATGGGGGTAGGCAGAGACTATGGATCTCCACTTGCAACGATCCTGACAAACAACTTTCGCTTCACCTACTTTCATTAACCTCTTCATACATGCACGTTTATTTGAAATGCTTTTTACCTGACCTCTCTTTAACACTTCTGATATTTGGTCATGGTGTGTTCGTCTCGGTCTACCGGCAACAACCCTACCATTCACAATACTGTCATACACCTGTTTTGTGATTCTACTTTTATCCATTCTCTCTACATGTCCAAACCACCTTAACATACCTTTTTCAACTCTTGTTATTACATCTTCTTTCAATCCACAACGTTCCCTTATCACACTGTTCGTTATCATATCATTCAAGCTAACCGCACATATACTTCTCAAAGCTCTCATTTCAACTGCGTTTATCCTACTTTCATGCTTCTTCTGCCATACCCAACTTTCACTGCCATACATTAGGGTTGGCACCAACACCTTTATGGACAGCCAAGCGTGCCTTTACAGACACCTTCTGGCTGTTCATAAAAGAGTTTAGCGCTCCATTCACCTTATTACCTGCCATAACTCTCCTTTCAATATCCCTTTCATGCTTTCCGTCTCTGGTAAACATGCAGCCTAAGTAAACAAATTCTCTGACTTGCTCTAACTTTTGATTTCCTATCTGTATATTACAACTTGTCATTCTTTCATCTCTTTCAAACACCATAACTTTCGTCTTATTCACATTAATTTTCATACCCTTTCTCTCAAAAGACTCGTTCATAATTGTTACCATCTCCTGTAACTCCGTTTCCGATGACGCAAGTATAACCTGATCATCGGCGTAGAGTAGACATTTGATAAGTAACTCATTCATTCTCAAACCACTTTCACTTTCTTTCAAATTGTCCAAGCAACTGTCCAAGAATATGTTGAACAACCACGGCGACGCTACACAACCCTGTCTAACACCCTTTTCAATGCTAAACCATTCAGTGTAGGCGCCGTTGACCCTAACACAAGCACTGGAATCACTATAGAGGGACTTCAGTGATCGTATCAGGTTGTCTGTTATCCCATACTTAGCTAGCGCCGACCACAGTTCACTTCTTATCATTCTATCATAAGCTTTTTCCAAGTCTATAAATGCACAATACACGTTTTGACCTTTGGCCAAAAACTTTTCATTTATACATCGTAAAGTAAAGATTTGGTCCACACATCCCATTCCCTTTCGAAAACCCGCTTGTACATCCCATACTTTCTCTTCTGTTACTTTTAATACCCGTTCAATCAACACTTTAGCATATATTTTCCCGACAACGCTAAGAAGGCTAATTACTATCATGGTAATATATCTTAAACACAATTACGACAAAATAAGAATTTACCTTAAACAATAATAGCTGATTTAATTAAGTCCTACTTCTCGCACAATAAATAGGTACCCTACAGCGCTACTGTGGTATGTAAATTGAACCAAAGTCGGAGTAGATATGATGCATCGTTGTTCCGTCCGCACGCTATTATATTCGAGCGATAACGGAACGAGCCCAGTAGTGGACTAATGAATACTAACTACCCTCTATTATTAGTATGTCAGTAAATAAACTGGTTAAAATAATACAATAATCCAATTAATTAATTACATTAAGCTCGCAATATTGGTAACGTTTCACAAAACATTGACAAATAAAAATCAAACATCGTCGCTGAGTAAATTGCGCAATTTCGCCCGTCCTTCGCTGATTTCCCGACGACTGATTGGAGAATAGAGACTGTCTCGAATTTCGGATTATTACCGCCAACAGTGAGGCGAAATTCGGTTTACGAGCGCCCCAGGGCAACTTCGCGAGATTACATTTTTACCGGCACATTAAAAATATAAAACCCATTGGCCAGCTTACGTACATTACATTTAAAAGCTATTTAATGTTCTCTGTCGAAAGATTGAGAGTATAATTGTCCACGTCATATTTCATGTACTGCAATCACGGTACAACCAAATTGATTCAACTTGGCTGAAAGGCCTGAGGGCCTAAAGCGGTTGACTTTGGAGAATCGCTTAGTGAAATTGGCACGCATCTAGATATACTGGTAGTTGTAAGACATAGCTAAAGTTTCATTTTATGTTGATACTTGTCATGTCCATCATATTATGAATACGGGAAAACGACTTCTTTAGGCCCTCTAAAAGGACACGAGGCGACGTTATTCAATGACATTGAATGATTCAGGTTTATGTTCATATTTGATTCATCCAAATTGAGAGACAGAAATGAACCGTGTAATATCAACTTAACACTTTTAAATAAAACTACACAGAAAAACCCGCCAAGTATTTGCCAAAATTCATTTAAATACATTATATATGGTGGTAGGGTATTTGCCCGACTGGATGGCTACCACCCCTGGTCTAGAGTATGCCGCTATAACAACCTTGAGTTGTGTTCCGCCATTAGTGACCAGCTTCCAATCTCTTTAAGAGAGCAGCAACGCATTTCTAGCCTTTGGTGTAGCAAATGTCCTTAGGCGTCGGTAACCGCTTTCCATCAAGTGGGCTGTTGGTTTGTCTGCTGAACTCATGCAATAAAAAAAATAAAAAAAAATTAATATAGAAAAGAATGAAACGGTTGAAAGAAGGTTATATCAGTCAGTAGCGCGGGTTGGAAATTCGGCTAGGGTACGCTGGTTGAAAAAACAGCATATGATGCAAGCGGCGACTACAGCGCTGTTGTTGTTGTTTCTTATTAAAATTTGTATTGTTAATTTTGCAATCTTATCCCATATTTCGAAATAAAAGTCGATGCCCGATCGGGTTATGAGTTGCTATTTCATCCAATACGTGTGGAAAGCCGCCGAGTGTAAGAGACATTAATACAATAATAATATATGTATGCATAAAAAACGTAAGCGCCAATTAATACATGGCGTTTTCGACCTTTTGGTCTCTAGTTAATTTATCGAGACACTATTAATAATATGTATAAACAGAACGCGTAAACTCCAATGAATGTATGGCACTTTTGATCTTATGGTAGTTATTCTCCAGTTTCTTAAAGGTAGGCTATGGAGAATCGAGTTGTATGAAGTCCACGCCACTGTTAGGTATTTATATCATGTTTTATGACGATATTAATACCATTAGAATTGACATATTACAATATCTTATTAAACTTTCAAGTTTAAAAAAGTTTTGCGTATAAATGGCCAGTATGGTAAAGAATTATATGCAAATTCAATGCGGTTTCATTATTTTATGGTAAACTCAAAAAAATACCAAGACTGACTATTACTGTTGTTTTAAGCAAATAAAACTAATTACGATTCAATTTTTGAATGCTTATTCAATGAAACTGGCTCTTTAGGGTTTCGTTTTCGGGAAAAACAGAGTCGTTAGAAATGTTCCTACTATTCCTTGTTCCTATTTTATTTTTGATTTCGATAACTACCTACCTAATTACTTTTTAGCTTTTAGTACATTGTCTACATTACATTACGTTACGGTATATTACGTTACATTATTATATTTCTTTTCAATAAAACAGTTTAATTTTTTTTAAATGACTATTTTTTTGTTCATTTTTTTATTGGGAATAATTTGTACATACACTTACAACAAATAATCTAATACAAAACAAGAAAACTTAACTTATTTATATTGTATCCTACCCATAGTCTTTCAAGACTATTAGTAGAATACTGAGCTTAGATCACCGTCTTCTATGGGTAATGTTATTTTCTTAGCCATGTAATTTGTGAGTATTCGTATGACATCATGCGAGCGAAAACACAGCAGATAACTAGTTATCTGCTATGTTTCTCTTCGAAAATAAAGCGAAACTTCAGACGTCAAAGGAAATACTGCAGTTTCTTTGTAAAATGTTTATTTATAAGAAAAAACTTAACCCATATCACGGGCTATGAGACGATCTCTTTTGAAACCCAACCATTGTCAAAAGGTTTTGTAAAATGCAACATAAAAAGGAGTTTTCGAGATAGGAAGGGTTGGATTTATTGAATAGGAAACTTGTTTAGGAACAACTTTCATTGATTACTCTTTCTGTTTGTTACTTTTACAAGGAACATTTATTTTATTCTGAATACAGAAGTTTGTTAGTGATTATATATTTCTTCAGCTTATACTTTATTGTTTTAATTTGTACTTTATACCATTAAAAATTGTCACCTTGTGTCTTGAGCTTTACAAAGCGTACTCGAAATATCTAATCTACCTCTGACATTATGGCGATCCAGTATGATAACGTAACCGTCATGTAAAGTGCGCGTTCTTGGTATTCTTCATGTTTTTCATGATATGAAAAGGAGTTAATTAAGACTTCCAATTTAGTATTTTCTTAAGTTTTCACGATCAGTACACACAATAAGCGCGGCATTTTATTTGATTTATTTTCGACGTTCCGGCCACCTTTCAGCAGCCGTGATCATAGAAGATAAAGATGTCAAGTCATGTTATCTTCAGTGATCACGGCTACTAATAAAAATCAAATATAACTACCCGTTTGTAAAAACAAAAACAACAACAATACTCTTTATTGTATAATACACCAACATAATAAAAGTAACAAACTTTATTGTCTAAAGTACAAGGTAGTACAATGACCGGCCTTATTGCTTAAAGCAATCTGAAACTGATTACAATTGATTTTAGTTTAAAAAATATGAATTAAATATAAGACGTTGACTGAAAGTTTTAATTAAGATATTCTATAAAAACAAGAATGAATTGATAGCGGTAACTATAATTGCAGTGTTTTAGCAAATTTTTTTTACAATTTTCGTTATTTAGTATTCTTCTTCCATGCTCAAACTTAATAAATTCCATCAGAATTCGAGATAAATATTTATACAGGAATAACACAATTGGCATTATAGGTAAATGGCATTGAAATAAAGTAGGTATAAACGAAAGTACGAAATGCTCGTCATGAGCCTCAAACATAAGCCGCGCGTGATCCGAATGAAAACTTGCGTATTTTATCCGCTTTTTTCACGTATTTTCACCAAATATCGTCAAAGCCTTGGCTTTACGTAAATATTTTTACATGATTGAAAGGATTTTCTGGGACTTATTGAATATTAAGGTAAATACATGACTTAGACGATAGATACCACAAAACCGAATTTAAAGAGGCTGATATTACTAGTGCTATAAACTTACATATACTCTTCCATTCAAATTGGTTGAAGTCCAAAGTTTGAGATCTAACCCTATTTACATTGTTACGAGTTAGCGGGACTCGAAGTAAATTACCGTTAGAATGATTATAGAGTTTATTAGAACTATACAAACACGTATAACACAGGCGCAAACATAACCGAACACAACAAATCCAAACGTAATGCAGAAGGACGTAATTCAATAAAACGCGCAAAGTCCGTCAATATTAGATTCCTGAATGTACACACGTCACGCCTTGTCGTAGTTGTCGCTCAACTAACCCCCTCTCTCAATCAGGTCATCGTTTTATACTGCACAAATGCAAAAGTGCCCGCCCGGCAACGTTGACATAATTTCCTAGAATCGGCTTGTATTTATAGTCCGTAACACCTGGCTAATGATGCAGCCTCCAAGCGGCCGTAAACGAGTACAATAGAACAATTGGCACTTAGCTGATGTTATAAGATTCACTGGCAGAGATAGCTGATGTTATAAGGAGTAATTTGGCTAGTATTCATTTAGAATTCCGAGAAAAAATCCACGCGAACGAAGTCGCGGGCACAGCTAGTTCCTAATAAAAAAGGTTCGCCATTTCTGATCAAGTGCGAAAAAAGACTGGATCTTTGTGCCAATTGGATTGACGCACAATATAGTAAGTGTTCCTTAGAAGTATAAAAGTTTTAGAGCCAAAATAAGAAATAAATAAAAGTCACACGTTGCCTAACAACCTAATCCTATAAAGTATCTAGCTTGTTTCAAAAAGGCCGTGCACATTTATTCGTAGTGTTGTTATTAGGGTAGTCAGAAACACTTTCCTGATCTTTAAGGAGTTTGGAGACATTAAAACAGATATATATATATATATATATATATATATATATATATATATATATATATATATATATCTGGCCTATCTTCTTACAGAAATCACGGTTTAGACTTGCATTTACACTTCAAAAATAAACTTAATTTTTTTATTTTGTGTACTTATCGAATTAATGAATGAAGTATGTTCACCTATGGTGGTGGTACAAATAATTATATTTATCAATGTTTGTTAATTATATGTATCTTCTTATATCTTATATAAAAACATTAAAATTTTATGTCACGAAACAATATGCATAATTAAAGTCGAGTAAATACAAATTGAATTAAAGATTATTATTACATTATATTTCATCCGCTTGTTTTAGTTTTTAACTTTAATAGGCGAGAAGGCAAGAAACGCGAACGTGGAACTGATTCTTTCACCTATAACATCATTCAACTGCAATAGATATATTATTTTTGTCTTACTCAAAATAAACGTCGTTCTCCAAATTTTTTTTATATCTGCAATACAACAGACAGGCAGACGGACTACCTGGTGGAAAGCATTTACCGTTGCCTATGGACGTTTGTAACACCTGGGATGTCAATTTTTATGGCAGACATATGATACCCTTTTTAAAAAGCTCATATAGTAGTGCTGTGGGAATCTTCAGCTGGAAGCTCATTCCAAATCCCGACGATGCACAAGAGAAACGATCTGTTTTATTTTCATTCGGCGACTGCGCCATTGACTTTGGTACGCCTATCCATAAGATAGAGGATACGTAATCGATACAATCTTATGTAAA
The DNA here is from genome assembly GCA_039645545.1 of Dendrolimus houi. Lineage (NCBI taxonomy): Eukaryota > Metazoa > Arthropoda > Insecta > Lepidoptera > Lasiocampidae > Dendrolimus > Dendrolimus houi. Next base: position 19,698,341 of record CM077125.1, on the reverse strand, counting down.
ATCTATTTTAGACTGAGAAAAGTTTATGTCTCCGATAAGATACGATTAACTTCAAACTAAACATTTAATGCAGGTCTACCACAAAAGCGTGGGACAGAACAAAGTTATAATCAATTAAAACTAAGTCGACCGTTACAGTCCGACCACGACCTTATCGCGCCCTTATCCTTATTAGCGACCGCTAAGCACGACGAGACGAGCGACAAAAACAAGCGTTTTAAAATTATGACGCACGCCACGAGTCGTTGCATTCAGCGGCAACGCGAGCTCTACGCTAGTCGTGGCGCCCGTCGCTAAGTTAGAAGTCGTGACCAGGCCATTAAAGTTAAAATCCATCCGTACTTTCAGGTCTCCAGATAAGAAACAAAGACACTTAATGATTTCCAAGAATTAAAATATAAGAGCCTAAACAAATATTTAATGTTGTATATGAAATTACATAAAATAAAACAAATAGATATAAATAATTCATCAATCGTTCAGAACAGTTCAGCTATGCAATTACAAAATCTACCAACTAATATTGATTTTTAAATGAATGTATATCAGCAAATGCTGATTTACTTTGTTTGCTAAAACATGTGAAATAAGTATTAAAATATGGTATCGCTTACTTGCAATTAAGCTTAATAAATAATTTTGAAATGGCATGTTGTTGAAGTCTGTCTTTTTTTGTTCCGTGTTGTAAAATTCCATGAGAAGCACTTGTCAGGTTTTCAAATTGCACAGCTGATCTTCTGCATATGTACAAATCAAATCATTTGCATGGAGTAGATGGTATAAAGACATTGTTTTAAAGATCGACCATGTTTTTTTTGCCTGTTCGGCGTACAAATTTTGTTATAATTATTAATATATTATTATATAAAACAAAATATTACAACTATTATTGAGAAAACTAAGTCAGTTATTATTCATGTTAATTTCACATATATTATTATGGTATATGTTATTACTAAAACATTCGGAATCTATTACAAATGCCAAATATTTAAATATCTCCTTTACCATGGTTCTGCTACTTTTCAGATGGAGAGGAGCAATATGCAGAAAATGTCGCTAATTTATGCAAAACTTTATCTACACGAGTTTATATGCATAAATATAAATATAAATAAATATCTGTAAGTATAGGTAAAAAAGAATTGCTGATGTCCAACCGCCAAAAGGCCGGGGGAGTCCAAATTTAATCTGTGCCAACTGGCCTGTACTGTGGTTTAGAGCTTTGATGTTCCTTTAACCATTACTTTTTTATTCTTCGTTGGATTACAAAGGTATTGAAGAAACTCTATGGTTAACAAGCGTGCTTATCGAATTTTTTGAGCGAAAAATTCGGTGTGAACTAGCATTTTATGATACATATATAAAATGAGTTTTTTTAATAATAAATAATATATTATAATGTTGTAATAAATAGGATACTGAGCCTAGGTCATCTAAGTCAACGGGTAAGGTTTCTAGAAGGCTGGCTACGTCAACTCGCTGGATCGCCATACTGATCCGTTGTCCGAGGTAGGAACCACCCCCCTGATCTCCCGAAGGGTCAATACGTAGTATTGAAATATTTTTGTAGAGGCTCATGGCCTCGGGACCCGAAAATAAATTATTATATCCTTTAATAAGAATACAAATAATATATGTATAGGTCCCAAATCGCAATTGGTTGGGAAAGTGCCCATAACGCTGGTCGCATTCCCACGTTGGACGGCAACGCCGATACGTTGCTCCAAATATAGGGCAGCCTTTGGGTCACTTCAATTTTTTTTTTTTATTGCGAAAGTACAGCATACAGTCTGACGGCTTACCTGATGGAACGCAGGTACCGTCACCTATGGACATTTGCAACACCCGAGATATTGCCAATGCGCTGCCAGCCTGGAAGGAATATGACAATTTTTATGAAAAACTCCATATCGCAGCGCTGTGGTAAAACCTAAGCTAGGAGCTCATTCCATATGCCCACTGTGCGCAAAAGAAACGCATTTTATTAGTACTACATTTAGAGCCTTGGTAGGTTAACGCCCTCGAGTTGCAAACTCAAAGAACGTGGGTTCGAATCCTGGCCGGAACAACATGCTTCACTTAGATAGTTTTTTGACAATGTGCATGTTGTTACAAATACCACGTTTCGACGGTGAAGGAAAACATCGTCGACAGATGAAATCTACACATCCAGATAACAGACGTGTCAAACCGGTTAAGCTGCTTTGGACGAGCATGGTGTGTATAATGTCCACTCCCCCCCCTCCCTAAGAAACTGGGAGCCCCCAGCCCAGTGGGACGTTCGTAGGCTGTTATTATTGTATTATTAGCAATTTGCAGTGGAATGTAACTACGATTTTGGGTTTTAATTAACATAAATTTGCATTCAAAAACATAAACTATTATTCTAACAATATACAAAGAGAACCTTTTAGTACACGTACAGTCCTTTACATAAGCCGTAATTTATTGCATCATTGTATCCTTCTGGTATAGCCTGAATATTTAAATAAGCTTTCAGGTCGTTGTATTTTAGAGGCAACGCGTCGACTACATCCCAACATTGAGTGCATTATCAAAAGTAAAAAATTACTTATCATAAAATTTATGAAATAACAAATCTGCCAGCGAAATTTCGTTCGCGTCTCCATGACGACTACATACTTGTTAGTGAATAGTAATGCAGCGCGAAACAGCAGGGTTTTTTGGCTATAATTGTCTATCCCAGAGAAACTACGTCATTTGCCGAAATAAAATGTATCTAAAATTCGACCCGGGATATAAGCTAGCTCTATATCGACTGTCGAGTTTTATTTAAATCCGTATCGGATCAGTATGGCGATCCAGCGAGGAAACGTGGCCAGCCTTCTGGGCACCTTACCCATAGAAGACGGTGATCTGGGCTCAGTATTCTACTTATAGTATTGAGGGACTATGAGTAGAATATAATACGAAAAAGTTAAGTTTTCTTGCATTGTATTCTCCATTGATATATGTAATAAAATGTTTAAATCCGTTCAGTAGTTTTCACGTAATACTGTAACAAACGACAGGTAGAAAATATTTAATATTTTGAATTTTCGAAATCGAATTAGCCCCAAATTTTGTTCAAATTCAAAAAAATCAAAAATGAGCCCAATATAATAGGCGAGAGCAAAGCACATCGGTTGCGCTGGCTTGGTCACCGACATAGAATGGGGGAGGATCGCGCGGTGAAAAGAGCTTATCTGGACAGACCAACGGGTCGGCCCAAATATCGATGGAGTGACGTAGCGGAGGCTGATCTGCGCGAGTTTCAAGCCTATGACTGGCAGGAGACATCGCTGAACAGAAAGGAGTGGACTATTCTCATTTCGGAGGCCAGGACTCATTTTGGGTCGTTGAGCCGCAGCTGTTAGTTAGCTAGTTATTTTTAAATAAACAATTACAAAAATGCATTATTTATAATATTATCACGGTAAAGAAGTAAGCGGCATTATCGCTTAAAGCGATCTCTTCCAGGCATCCTAATTTATATGTAACTAGAGTTTGCCCTGCGGCTACGCCGCGTGCTTAGACCTGGGCAGTAGCCTTATTTTACATACATCATAACTTAATTCAGTTTTTCACATCCCTATTATTAATATTATAAATGCGAAAGTAACTCTGTCTGTCTGTTCCATTTTCACGGAAAAACTGCTGGACCGATTTGACTGAAACTAAGTATATATATATATATATATATATATATATATATATATATATATATATATATATATATATATATTCGATGCCCAGAATGAACACAGGATACTTTTGATCCCGAAAAATGGGATAGTTTCCGGGATAAAAATATATTGTCTCTCTGTTTGTTATGCTTTTACGGATAAAGTACTGGACCGATTTGGCTGAAATTCGATACATATGTAACTTTAATACCAAGGGTGGACAAGGAATACTCTTTATCCCGGATAATGGGGTAGATTTTGGGATAGATATTTATGTAGTTTTCATAGACGAGGGATAGATAAATAAAATTAGGACGGTTGGAAATAGAGGATGAAAGTTTGGATGAGACCAATCATATCTCAAGTTTATAGATATAAAAAATTATCGTCTATAAAAAATGTGATAGTAACTCGATATGTCTTTCTGTTAAGTTTTCAGGGAAAACCACTAGGAATACTGGACTGATTTTGCTGTAATTTTGTTTAAATGAAGTTTTAATACCAAAAATGGACATAAATACTTTTCATGCCGGGAGATGGGATAGTTTGCAATATAAAATGAAAATAATCTTCCGGGTGCAAATAGCACTAACATAAAAATTTTGTACAATGTAACCTTCATTAACGCCTGCTCTTTAAACAAGAAGCAGGCACCAGAGGCTGACCCGCGACGCAGCCGCGGGGTTAATTGTAGTATAATAATATAACAAAGAATTTAAGTCCATACAGTCTACACAATTGCCCAGCAAAACATAAAAACGAGTCATAGCCAACATTATTTGATGTAATACAATGAATGACATATTATTTATGGCAACGTAGGTATATGTTAGTGAATAGAAAAAAAACGATTGCAGCGCAATCTATTTAGCTAATCCGTCTATTCTATGGAAACGACATTATTTATCGGGCTAAGGAATATCCAATTGTTCATTCGGGGTATAAACTATCTCTCTGTCGAGTTTTGTTTATATACTTTCTGTAGTTTTCAGGATGCTATCGCAGCGCCACCTTTTTCGACATTTTCCACTATCCCGCAGAAATGACGTCATTTATCGGAATAAAAAGTATTCTAAGTTACGCCCCGGGATATGAGCCCGCTTTGTGTTGAATTTCATTTAAATCCTTTCTGTAGTTCTTACTTGATGCTTTAACAGACAGATAGACAAAAAATCTAAAAATTGTATTTTCGGAATCTTCTGGTCCGAATTAGTCCTCTGATTTTTTCACATTTTTAAACGCATTGTATAAATTCGAACCATTTATAGATGTATTATAATATAGATAGATATTTTAGCTAATTTGAATTTACAGATCTTTTCCGGGATTTTTTTAAAAGTCCATACATTACATACAATCACACTACGACTGGATCGATTAGTCTAATTTGCAATCATACTGTCACAGTTCTGTAAATTTAAGTATAAAAATTGATAGTCTTTAAAAAATTGCGTAGTTTATAAGTGAGAATACCGCAAACTTAGATGTACATGTGTTATATCCATATGTAAAATATCTTATCGCCTTACAGTAGCTATCTCATTTTACCCTAAAACACTAAAAGGTTCACTTTCGGGTTCCACTTGATGTCCATACCATGTTTAGAATGTTAAAATACCTATACGTTCTGTAGGTCTTCAGATGCTCATTAGCGCATAGGCACTTATTATAAAATCGAACACATGCAGCTTTCTAATCATTTGTATCAATAAATTTATTCTTCTTCTTCTTTATTATTTCTTCGTTATTTAAAAGAGCTATATAAATAAACTCCAACTCGTGCTAGTAACCTGAAGATAAACAAGAATGATACAACACTCGCTGAGTGCTATAACTTCATGATTAGAGTTGATTTGTTCAAACTATATCGATATGTTACTATTTTAAATACTATCTCTTTATATTTTAGCATTGTATCATGTACGGATATAAAATACCAACTATTGAAAACATACCAAAAGTATTTATCGACAACGACACCTAAAGCAATAATACCAATAATTATTAGAACGGTAAAAGAAGCGAATAGCCACCAAGTATAACTTGATTTTTGTTATGATTTCAGTATAAATGTTCAGATTAAGTAATTAACTAATAACCTCAACGCAACTCAAGAACAAAGTTATTTAAATTTTCCGAGATTAGTCAAGACCGATATTGTTACGTAATGTTACCGATAAATTAATATTTTACCCTGGGTCCATGGGCTCTAAAACTTTATCGAGACGCCATCAAACGACTGAAAGGTTAGCCTTTATATTGATCAACGAATTAGCAAAACCATCCAACACGGTAATGTTGCCAACCTTTTGGAAACGTTCTCAACATTTTTTATCTATAAATATATTGATACTGTTACGAGCTACAGGACTCGAATAAAAATAAATGCCATTGGAATTACTATAGAGTTTATTAGAACTGTACGAACACTTATAAAACAGGTACAAATAAAACTGGATGCAACCAGTTCACACCGCACGATTCAATGCAATTCAACACGCGCAAAGTCCATCACTATATCGCTAATCGAGAGTACTACACACGTCTTACTCCTATCGTAGTCGTCGCTTCTCTGCTTCCCCCTCCGTTCGGGCATCGTTTTATACTGTACGGTGCAATATGTCTACCTCACCGCGTGCACCCGAATTCTCGGAATCACATCTGGCCACTGCCTACCGGAACAGATTACAATAAACAATAGGCGGCTTTTCTAATTACAAATATTAAATACAAAGAAAACAAAAGAAGCGCAAATGCAGGCGGTAATAATATTGGAGTTTATGGCCGCAGGTGTTCATTCGCATTTGTTGTTGTGCTTCGTGGAATTTTGGCTAAGTCGTAACAATACGTTAAATAGAAATCGATATCGATACTTCTTAATACTTTCAACATCTCTTTTAATGTTTTTGGTGCATACTAAGCTATCCTCCGTCCCGTGTCGTGCCATATCGTTGGTCATGTCCACTTTAGACAAGAATAATTGGTATGAAGAAAAGTAGTGCTTTCGGATGCTCTTCCGAACTATATATATAGTACTTTAACCGTTTTCGTTTAAAAGGAGCAAGGGGAAATGGTTCCTTTGCTTAAAAGAGGGAAGCAATTTCAAGCAGCTAAAGGTATACGACTCACAAAATTGGTTCAAGGTGATGTCAGGTTTAAAATTTTGGTGCTCTCGATATTATAATATAGTAATATCGTAGTATTAAATAGTAGCTTTGTAAAAATTTTTGCCGTCAGCACGTGGTAATTGTACTCGTAATAATAATCGAAGTCGAAATAAATCAATCATCAAAACATCTGGGCCGAGCAACGGGACGCCAACCAGCTAGCTCTACAGACCCAGATATTATAGGAAGTACGTAGTAGAGGCTGACCTGCGGCAGCTTCAAGCTGTATTAGTGAGAGATATAACTGGACAAGAAAATGGGAAATTTTCGTCTTGGAAGCTAGTACTTATTATGGGTCTTTGGACAGGAGGTTATTAAATACATAAACATCGTCCTTGCTTTAAATCCCCGTTAAAATCGGAACTTCCACTTCTAAATCAACGTATTCTTTCTTACTTTTTTTCTATTTCGCACATCCAATGAATTCTATCCACACATAACTATCCGGTTTCCGAGAAGTTTATACATTTATACTATCCTTAATAAATGAGAAATTGATAAAAAATACTTTTTATAGATAATGCAAGACCGAGCGTATAAAATAAAATAAAAATATAAATATAATATATATATATATATATATATATATATATATATATATATATATATATATATATATATATATATATATATATATATATATTTTTTTTATTTTTTTATTGTTAAAGCAGAGCAGACAGACCGGATGGAAAGTGGTTACCGTCGCCTATGAACATTAGCAATATACCAGAGATCCTGCCAATGTGTTGCCAGCCTTAAAGGAGAAACTGTAACCTGGCCACTGATAAGGATGATGGCCTGATGCCAAAACACAACTCAAAATTATTATGGCGGCATACTCTAGACCAGGGGTGGTAGCCATCCAGTCGGGCAAAGACCTGGCAAAATATATTTAAATTAAAAATATAATAATAACAGCCCATAAACGTCCCCTGCTGGGCACGGGCCTCCCACTATAGGGGAATGGACAGTATACCCGCCACGCTTGTCCAAGGCGGCTTGGCAGGTTTGACACATCGGGTATCTCGATGTGCAGGTTGCATCACGATGTTTTCCTTCACCGTTATTAGCACGTGGTAATTGTAACAATATGCACATTACGTCAGAAAAATGCCTAAGTGGTGCATGCGTTCCGGACATGATCGAACCCGCGTCCTTTGAGTTTGGGACGCGTGCACTAGCCATTACGCTACCACGACTTTATAAATATATTTAAGTAAGCAAGAATTCTAGCAAAGTACTCAGTTTGATAAAAAGTGCTTCCTTAGTTTTAAATTATATGTCGTACTAAAAGAGGTCGTGTATACGTGTTCGTCATCCATTCAACACTAGGACCGAGGATCAAGGACTTCGCTTTGTCAAAGAGAACCGAGTTAATCGGATTAACGACTACTATCGTACATTGTTTGAAATTCCCACACAGAGGTAAATTCAGCTTTGTACATTTGATTACTTAATTGCCTTTTGAGGTTACACTTTGGAGTCTTAGTTGCGTGTATAGAATCGTCAACTTGACAATTTTGAACATACTATAATAGTAAAAATCTTTCATCGATGATAGTGTAATTTTAAGGAGTTTGTAACTAGATACCAAGTCGATTTGAAAAATAAACTTTGATGGGGTAGATAGCTCGTTTATCGATAATAGAACCGAAAGGCTATTTATTAGCAGCACTCGGCTAAGTATGCGAAAGATAAAGTATGAAAAACGAACCTGACTATTCAGAGTTCTGATATTACAGCTACACTGTAAAAAAATTAAGAAGCGTATGCTCTTTTGTAAAAGAATCGCCAGGTGGTAGGGCATTTGCCCGACTGGATGGCTACCACCGCTGGTCTAAAGTATGTCGCCATATCAACCTTGAGTTGTGTTCCGGCATTAATGACCAGGTTCCAGTTTCCTTAAGAGAGCAGCAGCGCATTTGTAACACCTTTGGCGTTGTAAATATCCATAGGCGATGGTAACCGCTAAACATCAAGTGGGCCGCCTGCTTGTCTGCTGAACTCCTGCAATAAAAATAAAATAAAAAAAACAATAAAAAACCATGAAACGAACAGAAATAAAAACAAACGTTTCTTGTGATTTATTTCTATTATATATAAAAACCGGCTCGGCGTGCCAATAACGTTGAAAGGTCATCGGTAGGTGTCGGATGAAGAAAGCCGAGGATGTGTTTCGCAAACTTTAGTAGACCTACGTCCAGCAGTGAATTGCGAGTAATCAGTAGTAATCAGCTACTATTTAATTGCTAAAAGGGATATTAAATCCAATTCATTCGATCTAGAAATTAATTAACAGAAATTTATGTAAACTCTCTTCAGAACAATGAATGAATGGCTTTAATGCTAATATTATTTTATATAACCTTTGAGATGGTTAAAAATAAAACCAAGTAATCAATATTAAGCAAGGGTCTGCGAGCAAGGGTTATTCGAATAAGAACCAATTCAAGAGGGATCTTGGGACAAAATTCAATTTTACTTCGTAAACTAGCAACGAGGTTTAAATTACTTTAGATATTTGAGAGCTCCGTTTTTGGAAAATATTTACAACCAAATTATTGCAACTAGGCATTTCCTCCCGGCTTTGTTCGCATTGTCTTTGGTCCCGTATCCCTCGAAAACTATTCAACTTTCCAAGATAAAAAAAGTTCATTCCTTTTATCGTACAAGCATAGAAAAATGAGTGGTTAATACTAAAACATATATTATGTTGTAAATAACAAAACGGACAGACACAATGATGTCCGTAACAATTTTATACGGGTTCTATTCTTTACAAAACTGCTACAGAACTCCAAAAACCTTTTTCTCAAACTTAGGTGTAAGTCCGAATAAGTCGAACAAAGTCATGTGAATGTTCAAAGCTGTTGTCAAGTAATCCTTGGGGAACAAAGTGCTTCTATTCCCAATTGTGTAGACAGCTTGTCCTATCGTTTCTATCTTAAAAGAAACCTTATTAAAATGATCTCCTTTCGTTATACTTATGTTTATCTGCTTGTGTTTTACTTAATAGAATTTTTTACTAAACTGCTGTAATGTAATGATGTGGTTAATATCAACAATATAGCTTATATTATGAGTCTTTTATTTTTTCAAGTGTAAAAGAATTTGATTTTTATATCGAGACTTCATTGTGTGAAGGATTATATGATGATTTGTGGTGTGACAGAGGACGTATGTCAGAATTGAGGAGTATGGAAGAAAAAATATATTGTGCGGGCCCCATATAATTGGGAGAAGGTGAAAGAAAAGAGAGAGATATGTCGAGACCCCGGCCGGCATGCAATAAAACGTGCGTTAAAACTAGTTGAATGTCAGGCATGCAGCTGTCTTATGTTTTGTAGCTTTATGTCTTATGTAGTTTTATGTTGAAAATGAACTTAGCCTGTAAATTTCTAGAATAAGTTAACACTAGATAGATAGATAGATAGATAACACTTTATTGCCCACAAAATAAAAAATACAAAAACAAAATGCATAATTACAATACTTTTTGGCAAAACAACAGGCGGCCTTATCGCTCACAGTGATCCAGGCAACCTAGCTTAAATGAAATTCTTAACTAATCTGGCGATGTAGGTGGAGCAGAAAAAAGATAGGACTGTCAATTGTAAGAGGCAACGCATTCCAGAGTTTGACAGCCTGCACTGTAAAAGAGTTACACTACTGATTCTCATACTAGTAAATTGTAGTAATTGAAATTTAAAACTAAACATTTTCTAGACCGTGATGGCAATATGTCTAAGGCATCGGTTATTCAAATGGTGTGGGTTCAAAACCTGGCCTGAGCATCAAACGCTTAGGCAGTTTTTCTAATTTAATATCAGATTATTCCAGTTACTAATGAGAAAATCATAAAACCGAAATTGCCGATGTTTAAAACACGCCAATCTAACTTGGAATAAGGTGGTGGTTACATCGCTCGTTCTTCTGAAAGTGATGGCCCATGTCCATATGGGACATATATGTACTGTTCCCAACCATACTATAATATATAGTATCGTACTATATTTTAGCCAATTGTTCTATATATTATAGAAAAATATTAAAGTACGAAATGTATTATATTTTCTTCGTTAATTCAATTGTCACGCTTTTTGTTCTGAAAATTAAGATTAATTTGAAAAAAAAATTAGATAGGCCAAAGCAAAAAGTAGCAATAAAACAGATGGAAGATTTAATAATGAAATAAATAAAGAACTAAACCTAAATGTGTACTATATTTTCCACAAAATTTCCCAAGAGTATATTTAATTATTACAGCTTAGTAACAAAAATACTACACTTTCTTTAAAGAAATGTGGCAACCCTACATCGGCTGCCATTTTACATAGTAATTATAATCAGTCCAACGCTGACAGTATGAAAATCACAGAACAATTAAGCATACGATTCAATACGTAATTTTTCTATAACCCAGGAAAAAATATTGGGAGAAGAAGTATCTTATTATCATCAAAAGACAAAACCAAAAAATAGAAAAAAGAGATATATGAATACGGCACGAGCCTTTCAAAGACGTGTTTGTTCGATAAGAAAGACATATAGCCTGTAATGGCGACCATAAATATGCTTGACAAACAACTTACGGAGCGACAACGATGCTGAATATGTTAACTTTTGTTACAATGAAGTGTAATTTTTAACCGAATTTAAAAAAGGAAGAGGTGCTCTATTCGTCTTATAATAATAAATATTCCCATAATAAAAATAAAGCTTTACATTAGTTGTGTTATTAATTTATTCTTTAAGAGAATTTTGATTGTGTGGTCGATTTAGTAACTTTCTAAGATTCAGCGAACTAACTTAAAATATAATTAAATACTAAAAATAAATTAAGTTACAAATAGTACAAATAATATTATATTGTTTTAATTTACAATGTACAAATAATATTATATTGACGGCTTCTGTGATTGAGCGGGCTAAGCCTTTGACGGTTTAACTACGCAGAGGCTCCGGGTTCGATTCCTGGTATGGTAAATTCCGGAAACGAATTTTCTCCGTTATTTACTATGGTCTGGGTGTCTGGGATCGGCCCCAAAATAGTCCGTTGTATATTACCCATAACACAAGCGTAAGTTGCTTAATTTGGGGATATATAATATGTGTGTATGTCAGCCGATTATATGTAGTAACTAATAGAACAATAACTTTATAAACTAATACAATAAAATAAATTATTTATATGACTATAAGAATTTAGATTGCTGAGCCTAGGTCACTGTCTTCTATGGGTAAGGTGCCCACAATGCTGGCTACATTTCCTCGCAGGATCGCCATACTAATCCGTTGTCCAAAGTAGGCACCAGTCTTCTGGTCACCTGAAGAGTCGAGTCGTTTTGATACAGTTTGATAGAGGCTCATGGCCTCAGGACCCCACGGTCCGAGCGTTTCCAAAATAAAGTATAAAAATAAAGTAAAAATATTTTTTTATGTAATGACAATTTTTTTGCGTTGGATTCAACAAAACAAAATGGTCCCCTATAAATTTTATTACTATTGGACTTTAAGTTCCGAAGATAAAGAAGACAATTTATTAAAATCAGAGAGAAAGTGCTGTCTTTGCGGTTAATTTTTGTTGTTGTTTCTGAGCCGGGGTTATCGCCTGATCTAGTTTGGTAGTACGTTGGTAGTAACTTTAGTGTTGCAAATATAGTAGGCGACGGTGACCACTTTCCATCAGGTTGACCGTCAGTCTGTTTGCTGCACTCCAGGAATTAACAAAATATACCTATACTTGGTTGATTTTATACATTAGTGAATGGCGAGTTCCTATATCTTACCATTTATTCACTTGCCTTAGCATCAGTAGAAATTTGACATTTCTTATATGGAGCTTAATGTCAAATTTTAACTGCCTATATGACACATGAACGGTTAGTAAGATACAGGAATCGGCCAAAAGAGGTTTAATAAGTTTGTGACATTTTTTGACAATTCTTTATTTAATCTCACACTAATCATAACTAAATAAGCAATAATTTTTCTAATTAATGATTAAATAGTAATTAAAATCATTTCTATCATAAACTAAACTAACTTTGAAAAAATACGATTAAATACGAAAATAAGCTAACTTATAAATAATTAAATATAGACGATATATGGCTGCTTGGCAACCCAGTATGGCAATGCTGATTTTCTGGGTGAAATAAGAACCAGCTTTTCTGATCACGAAGACGTGAAGAGACGATTTAATATGAAAATCTGCAAATGTTATATATAAACCATAAGCTATTTCACAAACTTATAGAGAACATAAATCAAATTCTTTCCACGCTCGAAAAGTCACCCCATTACCAAACACAAATTGGACATTCCAAGAAATAGAATTTTAGATTTCAATCCAATTTATTTCTGGACGCAGAGTCTACCTGCATTGCAAATTGGAAACGTTATCTCAAGACTCTGAACGTTTTGCATGACGAAAATAAAACATGTTTTTCCAAACAGGTTGTTATTGTAGACGACTTCTTATGGCTTGGTTAAAGAATTAAAATGAGGACGTAGCTAGTTTTTGCCGAGAATTCGAAGTTGGATTTTTTGTGCGTAGTTTTATTTAAAAACTTGCATTTGTCCGCGACTTTGTCCATGTTGGACACAGGTAACAAAGATTAGAGTTATTTTGCTAAATATAAATTCAAATGTTATTTTCAGCAGGGTAATGGATTTTTTTAGTGTGAAAATACATGAATCCCGAAACGTCTCGTAAAAACTCGAGATAAGTAATGTTACTGATGGCATATATAACTACAATTATTTTACCAAAGGTTTTATCGATCAGTGAAAATTTCGCAACAGAATCAATTCTTTTTCGGCCTAGCCATTTTAAACTTCTCCCATGAAAATTCCCATAGGATTCTCGAGATATAAGTATCGCAGATTTTACTGGCGGGAATTTACTATCGATCAGCAAAAAACTGCATTGAAATCGGCCCAGTAGTTTTTACGTGAATCAAGAACAAACAGACAAGTACTAAAAATTTAAGAATCAAAAGACTACCTACAACTTTTATAATATTATAGAAAAGTAACAATACTGTAAGAATAGTAAATGTTTTTTTAGGGCGACATGTATATAGGATGGAGGAGCGAGAAGGAATGCTCCTCCGTCTCTCCGTCTTAAAGGAAGATCTTCCAGCGAGGCTTTTGTAATGCCTCGTAGGCCTAGGCCCATTTATTATTATTGGAAATTTGTATGTATTCTTCATACTTTCGGGAATCGTTTGCGACCTCAATTACTGCACAACGCCATCTATGGGCTTGTAAGTGTTCCACTACATTTTTAGGCAAGAATTGTGTTTGTGACGAAAATCTGAACTATTTAGGTAATGATATATGACTTTTAGAGGTCCCACAAAACTGGTTATTTTTGGTGTCAATTTAATTGAGGCTTAAGTCCGTTATTCACTTGGAGGCTCTTTGTTAGAAAATTATTTTATGATGATGATATTATTTTGTACTTGTTGACGCAATAGTAACAAATTACTAACATATACTCATATAGTATTGATATACATCTTAACTGAGAAAAGCTTCTTAAGCAGAGTATAGCCGTAATTTGAATCGACGTCACTGAAATGAGAAATGGTTGCTTTCAATTTTAAGATAAAATATAACACCTTGGATTATGCCTAGAAATCGTTACTTTTATCCTGAATCATGAAATGGTCTCTGTGGGATAGGCGAGTAAATTCCAAGCGAACAAAGTCGCTGCCATGACTAATGTTGAAATACCCCTATAATTGAAACAACTACGTATTATTATGAAAGGCCGGCAATAAACCGATGATATCGGTTGGAAATTGCACAATATACACTGTGCTGGTTTAATATTGATGCTACTGTTATTATTAATTTCTAAATGTGGCGTAAATAAAATTATGTCAACACACAGCTGTATTAAAATTTTATTAAAAATATTGAATTTTCTTTTTGTCTACCTGGCGATTATTTGATAGATGGATAATAGGTAATACTATTGCTTATCAAAACATATTTAAAAATAACAATATACAGCTTTATGGATTAAAATGATCTCTTCAATCTGAACACATTATGAAGGTCATACATATAAGCTAAAATTTAAATATACTTCCTATTCTATGTACACCGCTGGGCAACGTGTTATTGCTCTTAAAGAGAAGAAGCGGCCAGAAACTCCCAAGCAACACGTCTAGCTATAAATTGGTTTTTCTTCTTATTTATCTAGCTCAAGTTCTTTTTTTAAAATCTTATAGAAAAGTGAAGAATGTTACACAAATACTTTTCAAAGAACTAATGGAGTTGTAGTAAACAGTGCATACACATCAAGACAAAGTCATAATAAAAGGAAAGAAAAATATTATTATGGTTATAATAATGACAAGACGCACTAAAAATTTATAATGCAACATAATAATATGTCCATAAATAAAATAAATAAATGTGTTCTTAGGTAGTTTGACGATGTAGGTTGTGCATCAATTGAAAGAAGTCTCGCGTGACCAAAAGGCTGGCCTGTATTGGTCAACGCATAGCAATACAGCATGGAAATGCGGCCAACATTTTGGGAACACTCCCCACAGACAGTGACCTGGAATCCATTTTTTATCTGTAAATATGTATATAATAATTAGCATTTTTAGATGTTCTATATATAATTTAGATATTAGTACTAATGTAAATAGATAACAAAGAAATTGTATCAAGATAAAGTAACTATTACTCCTTAATTTTTAATATTCTCATCATCATCATGTTTATTAATAGGTTCAGCAGCTATACAGGCCTCCTCTTCTGTCGGTATGGTCCTCAGGCTGTCGCATAACGCGGTCAAACTACGTCAGACCATTCTAATCTTGGAGTTTATTCTATCTTGAATAATATGGTTCCATTTTTCCCGTTCATATGGAATTCTATCCGTCATCCGTGCCGGAATGGAGAAAGAATACAATTGCCTGCGACCGGGCGGCCTATCCTAAGAGGCGACAGAACAACCCACAGCCAGGTCTTAGGGTATTTGCCCACCCGGATGACTACCACCCCTGGTCTACAGTACGCCGCCATAACAACCTTGAGTTGTGTTTCGGCATTAGTGACCAGATTCTAATCTACCTCCCATAAGAGAGCAGCTGCGCATTTGTAACGCCTTTGGTATTACAAATGTCCATAGGCGATGGTAACCGCTTTCCATCAGGTAAGCCGTATGCCTGTTTACTGAACTCATGCACTCATAAAATCCATAAAACAAACTATACAAATTAGTCTATTTAACATTCTTCACTCTTTCACGGACGGAACTCTATAAAAGGATTTCTTTGAGTAATAAAAGAATTAAGCAACTCCAAATTGGGCAATAAGGAAAATTTGTTTAGCTTTAATAAGGTGTAAATACACGCACTATTGCATGTGGTAAATGTTACCCTAATGGTGTTTGTGGTAGTGTGTCAAGGACCTAAGTTATTTGGTGGAACGATCAGATTTTATCGACGATTTTATTACCAAATATAGGTACGAAATTGAGTCCATTGTTTAAAATAGTAGTTAATCTTGCAGCATTGATATTCCCTTAGTGAGAGCTATTTTTTGTAACGTTTTCTGATGGAATTTTTGAGGCCTTATTAATTTATGTTTCAAAGACAACATAGACAACACTTTCCTGCGGCCGGGCGACCTGTTGTAAGAAGCGACAATATAACCCACAGCCAGGTAGTAGGGTACTTGCCCATCTTGATGGGTACCAGCCCTGGTTTAGAGTATGCCGCCATAACAATCTTGAGATGTATTCCGGTATTAGTGGACAAGTTCCAGTCTCCGCTTAGAGAGCGGCAGCACCATGGTAGCAGCACCTTTGTTGTTAAAAATCTCCACAGATGATGGTAACCTCTTTATATCAGGTGGGCAGTCTGCCTGTCCGCTGGACTCATTAAAAAAAATACACAAAGAAATGCGCACAATAACATAAATATAAAATATCCTAATGTTAGTTTATCTGTGTTAATAATCAATGTCTAACATTGATTTGGTCTTGAACCAAATCAGTGGGCAGTCAAGTTTATCAGCTATTATTCCCTCAGGAAGCCTAGCTTCTATAAAAAGGTTTCGAAGCACCCAATGGACTCGTCATGTGAACAGAGAACTGCTGCTTACCTTGGAACAAAATAGCAACGTTGGCATTCTTCTAGACACCCTACCCATATAAGGTCCTTTCTTAATTCTACTTTTAGTTTTAAGAGTCGAAAGGTACACTGGATATGAAACTAATTGTATTGAGTTTATATCTAAAATAGTCCTATAAAAGTGCCACTGCTTGACTGAAACTTAAACATTTTAGGGAATCGAAAATATACAGGTCATGCTTGCCCAACGCGAATTCAACAGTTTCACACATCGTTAGGCTTCGTGTGCAGATTTTGTCACGATGTTTTCCATCACTGTCATCATAACAAGGTAAACAAGCTTGAAGATAGAGAAAAAATGTAGAAAGTACGTATAATATTATACATTAATACTTAAAGCCTGTTCAATATTTTTGCCCATTTAATTAGAGGCACCTGAAACGTCTTTTTTGAATTAAAAAATAAAAGTAACTGCATCGGCCGGGAATCGAACCCGGGCCGCCCGCGTGGCAGGCGAGCATTCTACCACTGAACCACCGATGCTTGTAACTACAGTTAAAAAATTACATACATACATACAAGTTCGATTAAAAATTATTAAAAAAAAGTATAAATATCACAATTGCATCGGCCGGGAATCGAACCCGGGCCGCCCGCGTGGCAGGCGAGCATTCTACCACTGAACCACCGATGCTTACACACATAATTTTTAAAATCCGAGACCAAAAAGAATCGTAAGTAATAAATATTACGTACGTGACAAAACTAATTTTACTATACAATAATAATTACAGTTGAAATACTTAAAAACAGAATTGATCTTATCTGCGTAAGAAATAATAAAATATTTGCTTGCTTAGTGGGTAACGAACTCACTCAACCCCTCATACAGGTTGGCAACGCGTTAGCTTCGCTCCTGGTGTTGCAAACGTCTACAGATGACAGTAAGGCAGTAAGTATCTACCATTAAAGGCCGGTTCCTATATCATGCTTACTGTTCCCACCTTTCCTTAGAGAAAATACAGTATTTTTGTTTTTTAACTGTAAACCGTACTTTTGGGAAATTTAGGGGAAAAATTGTACATGTTTATTTTTATTTAATTATTTTATATTTAATTAGTTTCAATGTTGAATTTTTCATGTGTATTTATTACTACTTTTTGCTTAGGCCAACAAAGATCTAATATTTTTAAAAATCATGAGAGTCTTAACAAAAAGCGCGACAAAGTGATTAAAATATAGTACATTCCTGACTATATTATTATTCTACAATATATAGTACAATTGGCTAAAATATAGTATGATCATATATATTATAGTACGGTTGGAAATCCTAATCATACTAAATATATAAAAAAACATCGTGAAGAAACCTGTATATATTGTATGAATAATAATAGCAGAAAAGCAAACCACTTGGCCTAGATTTTTGTATGACCTTATTAAATTAATTTCAGTCAAAGAGAATCATTAAGTAAATCTGCCAACTACAGCACATCTGTATAAAACAAGTTCATATTTTCAAAACATTAATTTGCAAAATTTTCGCCTTCAAAGCCAGTACGACGTGCTGATTACTTGCAAAGTCGTCTCATAATTCAACTAGTTTATGCAAAGCGCTCTCTTCCGTGTTCATAAACAGTAAGCAAAAACATAATGAACTCTGACGTTTCATAAGCAAAGCCAGGTAATTAGTCTAGATAAGCTCCTGAAAGGTGGTGCGAAATACGAGAGCTGCAATTTATTTGCTTAACACCGTCATTTATTTTATGATTGTGTTAATTGTTAAATTCTAACCTCAACACTTTTTTGTTTCATCTAAATTTGTAACATTCCTCTTTAGACCTTGGGGAAACCTTTATTATTTTGCTAATCCACAGTCCCAGCTTCCTAAATTTTATATGAGTATATAAAAGTATGACGTATAAGTATATATGACGCGTTAAATAGCGTGTTTATAATTTTTATAAATTTAATAATACTGAACTTACAAAATAAATCTAATAGGAAAAGAAAATGACTCCAAATCACAGTCGACGGGGAGTGTTTCTAAAATATTGGCCGCACAGACACGTTGGATGGCAATGATGGCGTTTCTCCCGTACCTGGGGCAACGCATCAGCATTTTGGCAACGTTTAATTTATTTAAAACTAGCTGTGCCCGCGACGTCTTCCGCGTGGAATTCGTTTTCAAAACACCCCGATTTTGAAACATCCTTCATTGGTGCTCCGCTTCTATTGGCCTTAGCGTGATGATATGTAGCCTATAGCCTTCCTCAATAAATGGGTTATCTAACACTGAAAGAAATTTTCAAATCAGACCAGTATTTCCTGAGATTAGCGCGTTCAATCAATCAGTCAAACAAACAAACTCTTCAGCATTATATATTAGTATAAGATTGTACTATTTATTTAAGCCGAAACATTTTATTGATGATCTGTCGTCATCATCAGTCATGATCATATATCATCGTAAATATTTTTTTTTTTAATATTTTTCATCCAATCAGTTTAGGCGATATAACGAAGTACATCCGTGCAAAATACGGAGGCTGTAACGCTTTTATGATGATAAAAAAATTCACTTGGGTTTTCCTGTCAAGCACATCATCCATTCAAAACATGTCCTTCAAACAATATAATAAATTAAAAAATATAAAGAAGTCTGTTCAAACACTTCCGAACAGTGTATTATAAACTAATACAGCTTCCGTCCTTTTTGTGTGAGAAATCCAATTTATTTCATTTTACAAGCAACACGCGGGTACGGACGGGACTGTTACAAATTACTTCAGCTAACATTTCGGATAAAAACATTTATCGTTGTCGCTCGCGAAGATTGCTCGTGATAGGACAGTACGTATAAAAGTAAAATCCGACAAGTGTTTGTTGAATTATGCACAGTTAATTTATTTTGTATTGGCCAAAGACACATATCTAAAGAACTCTAACAAAACGTGTAACCGTATATACCAAAAACATTACTTATAAATTACTGGAATTACTAACTTTGTTAAACTTTTAGTGTTAGGTATCATCATATCTATAAGTGTAATAGAATATCGGTGTGAAACAGCCTTGTGGTAATCGTGTTTCATGCGATGAATGAGAGTTCCGATCGTCCACTTCTCCATCCACCTATCCTATCCCCTTATCCCAATCCTATCTCATATCCCATCCCATATCCTATTCCATATTCCACCCCATATCTCATCCCACATCCTGTCACATATCCCATCCTATACCTCTTGTCTGACCCATCTTTCTCATACCCCTATTCCCTCCTCTTTATCCCATCTTAAAGGCTGGCAACACGTCGCCCCTGGTGTTATCAAAGGCAGTACACTAACCACTTTCCAAGAGCTGTCCCGGCTGCCTGTTTGCTAGCTTCGCAATAAAACAAAACGTCGAGTATAACATCTATATAAATAAAAATATATGTACGCGCATAACTTGAGAATGACATTACCGATTTTGATGAAATTTTTTGTGTGTATTTGCGTGGGTCCCCGAATTATTTAGATTCACAGTTGGAACCGGTAGGTGGCGCTGGGAACGGGTCCTAGATTTTTACTTTTTCAGGACATGACAATGTCTGCCGGGACCTCTAGTTTTATATAATTTTAGGTCTATAGCTCCCTAACATTAAAATCCCAAAACGCGTGTTATTTAATGATGTTCTTATAATAATAACAGGCCATATACGTCGTCCCATTACTGGTCTATGGCCTCCTAGTATAGGGGAACGGACAGTATAGCCGCCACGCTTGTCCAAGGCGGCTTGGCAGGTTTGACACATCGGATATCTCGATGTGCAGGTTTCATCACGATGTTTTCCTTCGCGGTTGTTAGCACGTGTTAATTTTAACAACATGCACATTAGGTCAGTAAAAGTGG
Source organism: Dendrolimus houi (assembly GCA_039645545.1). Classification (NCBI taxonomy): domain Eukaryota; kingdom Metazoa; phylum Arthropoda; class Insecta; order Lepidoptera; family Lasiocampidae; genus Dendrolimus; species Dendrolimus houi. Next base: position 19,677,482 of record CM077125.1, on the reverse strand, counting down.
TGCATGCGTTTCGGTAAGGATCCAGAACCGCGCCCTTTGAGCTTGCAACGCGTGCGCTAGCCATTACGCTACCGCGATTTGAATGATGTACTTACTAGATTATATTTAATTCAATAAAACTTGAAGATAAATAGTTTACTGAGGTCCACTCCGCATACATTATTCAATTAATCCATTTCGTATAAAGGTATTGTGGGGCTCATGGCAGAGCGGTGTTGCTAAGCTCTGGATATTTTTGGGGTTTTATCATGATTTAAATCAAGTGTCTGTAATTTCAAAATTAATGGCAAAATGAAAACTGTAACTTATAGTATACCTAATCATATATGACCATTTTTAGAATTTTGTTTGTCTGCCGGTCTGAATGTGTATCTGACATATGCTTCGAAACAGTTCAATGAATTTCAATGAATATTTTAGAATTCAATACAGGAATTTTATCTTAAACTATAGTGTATTTTTTTTATTGATGGAGTACAGCAGAAAGGCTGACGAAAACCTAACGTGACAAAACCTCATGAAAAGCGGTTACCATCGCCTATGAACATTTAGAACACCAAAAGAGTTACCAATGTGTGCTGTCAGCTTCGAAGGGAGGACTGAAACTTGGTCACTAACCTCAGAACACAACTCAGGTTTCATATGGCGGCATACTCTGCACGTGTTATCCGCCAGGATTCCCTACCATCTGACTATAGGTTATTTTATCGCTTTTTACGACAAGTAGCAAGTACGTATTAATATTCTTTCACCGTTCCTGCACGGATAAAAAATGTGTGCTATATCGATATATCGCAGAGTCGAGAAGATGGAGTCAAACGTGATGATAAAGTCGCCGGTACAGATAGTGTACAATATTTTTTCCGGATTTAATTGTGAGTCGGGATAATTTTTCAACATCTAGATACTCTCACTAGCTTTCCACTATAGACCGCTTAGCCTAAACTGTAAAAAGCGTCTGGCGAAGTGTACGCAGAATGGGCACTTCAATTTAGGCATTGTCTTCAATACCTACATCTAACTTGAAGATATTCTGTTATATGTTATCAAATTGATCTTAGAAAATGTGGCAAAAATGAACAGCAAAAATGAACAGCAAAAACGTTAATGCATCGGCCGGGAATCGAACCCGGGCCGCCCGCGTGGCAGGCGAGCATTCTACCACTGAACCACCGATGCTTGCAAAGACACTTACAAATACTATATAACACACTAAATACAACTTAATAGTAATGTGTACGTGATACAACGCCATACCCTATGACAATTACAACATTATTAATTAAATAATATATATTAATAAGATGATAATGTTGCCATATGGTCAGGGGCGGCTCGAGACGATAGGCACGGTAGGCACCTGCCTACTGAGGCAAAATTTAGGGGCGGCAAAAATGTCTACAAAAATGTCTGCAAAAACGCTTGAACTATTAAAGCCCAAGAAAAAAAACAAACACAACACAAATAAATATTTGAAAATATATGAGTATTGAAATCAACAAGTACATACAACACGGGTTCTGAGTGAAGAAAGCTAGATAGAAGACTTCTTTAAGTTTCATTAAGCTTCGGTGGCGGCGGCATTTTTCGAGTTTGTTTGCAGGGCCAGCCCTGCTACGGTACAACCACGTTTGACGGACACTACGGACGCTGACTCCACTAGTTCCTGGTAAATATAAACAGTCACACGATACGGAATGCCGATTGCAGAAAAACGGGCATCTGATTCCGAAGTAGACACTTCAAATATAACTAGGACTTAATGAGTTAACATGCTATTAAAAAGTCTCAACTCGAATACCAACATTTCTATCGTAGAAATTCTGAGAAATCAACAGAAAAATGCAATAATAATTTATTCTTGTACCACATTTACGTATTAATGCCAAATATAAGCTAATAATAAAAAAATGGTATCATAGTTTTGAGAAAGTGAACGTATGTACAACCAACAATCATTTTATGCAGACGAGCGGCATTAACACTGCTTTTGGGCGCTTGCACGCTGAAAATTCGTCACAAGGCAACAGTCGCATATCAAAAACATTAGTGTAAACCTACTATTATTAGATTTAATAGTAGTAGGTACTCTTGATTAATTGGAAAAATAGGGTAATGAGCAGGAGATATCGATCAAATTGATGCAAGTGGTTACCGGATTAAACCACTACAATAAAATTTTAATAATTATATATGTTGTTGGTACATATAAGTTATTTTTATTACGTCAAAAGGTGGACCTTTTTCTTGAAATATATATTATATGTTTAAAATATTTGTTCGTCAGGTCAAACATAATGCGTTTATTTTTATGTATATTCTTTCGAAATAAAATGACTTCCTTATAAAAATTGGGTCTGAGATTTAAACATAATACGCACATCTATATAATTATGTATATTAATGCTGATTTTAGACAGATCAACCAAATTGAAACGATTTGGTTGAAAGGCACAGAACTGAAAAAATACGACGACATGCAATGACTTGGAATAATTCAAGTTTATGTTTATATGGATCACTTTGGTCGATTCATCCAAATCGAAAGACAAAGTAAACCGTTTAATACCAGCTTAACGGTTCTACAACTGTCAGCAGAGACATAAAAAGGCCGCTCGTCTGCTAGAGCTCTTACATAATAAACGAACAGTTGCTATTTAGTCATGTTTTGCACTTATTATCTGTTTTATGTTTATTACCACAAGCATCGGTGGTTCAGTGGTAGAATGCTCGCCTGCCACGCGGGCGGCCCGGGTTCGATTCCCGGCCGATGCAAGAGTTCTTTTTTGTAAAGACTTGATATTTTTGAAAAAATTCAGTCAATACTATAAGTGTTCTTTTTCAATCCCTTCTAATAACTAAAATAGGATATAACTGTACTTTTTAACAATATTTGTTCAGTTGTTAGTCACGCTTCTTAAATACACAAAGTGCTGTGATGTGTACTGTTTATGTAATGATTCTATATAATGTCGCAAATATTTTATTGTTCATACAATTCAATAAACAAACCTATATTTTAAATATTTTTTTTAGAGTTTGATCGGCTACTAACAGGACCTTAATGCTGGGTTCCTATGTTTTAAAATACATACATTTATTTGCCTTACTACTGTTTAAATTTATCATATAAACTATATATATATATATATATATATATATATATATATATATATATATATATATATATATAATCTAATTTTCTGATAAAAGAACAAATAGTTAGAAGTAGTAAGATGTAGGTAAGAATATAGAAGAGTCGTGGCAGCGTAATAGCGTAATCCTGGCCGGATCGCCTACGCCTCTTAGGCAGTTTACTAATCTAATATCCATATTGTTACAATTGCCACGTCCTAACAATGGTAAAGGAAAACATCGTGATGAAACCTGCACATCGAGATAAGCGATCTGCCAAACCTGCCAAGCCGCCTTGGACTAGTGTGGCGGGTATACTGTCCATTCGCCAATAATGGGAGACCCGAGCCCAGCAGTGGGACGTTTTGAGCTATTAATGTACATATAGAAAGAAGCCCGGTATAAGCCAAGTTTATTTGATTCATTCATTAATCATTCACATATTAAAATCTAGCCACTACCGAACTAAGTGACGGCAAAAACAGAGTTCAAATATCACTTCGAAAGGTCACAGTTCACTTAAACTGTTTTTACTTCATACTAGCTGACCCCTGCCCACTTTGCTGGGCGTTACTCGAGATAAGCCAACATTTAATTGTCCATGGAAAAAACACTCCTTTCTCAAGTCAAAACCCACCAGAGAGAATGTTTGACCTTAGGGCTTACCTACTTATTCATTAGTGCGGACTAATAAATCAAAGGTTGATGCTTTGATTTATCCGCATGTGTTCCGACCCGTTTTTATTGAAATTGATATATCACATTAAAAAATTAAAAATATTATCAATCACAATCAAATGTAGCCTATGTGATGATTTGTGGTGTGACAGAGGATATACGCTAGAATAGAGGAGTGTGAAGGGAAAAGACTCATTGTGCCGACCCCAAATAATCGGAAGAAGGTAAAAGAAAAGAAGAAATGTAGTCTATGTCGCTCAAGAATGATTGAATTGAATGACTCACAGTGATTCGAGATCTTTGAGACCATCAGAAAGGTTTCGATTCTGAGACCGTTATACTACGGAGATTTACGCAAGATCATCCTCTGTTCAGGCTGTGCATCTCTAGAATGCTCTGCCGGCAGATGTGCGATCTGCTAAATCCATCCATTCCTTTAATAGACTTGTGAAGGAGCACTATCTTACTGTACAACGTGTTTATTATTTGTTTTGTATGTATATGTACGTATATACTTTCTTTGGAACTATTTGCCAACTGACGTATGAGAGCTGAATCCTTTGCCATATTTGAAAATTCACTCAGGAAAATTATGTTAGTTTTACACGATAATGTATGTGCTAGTTTACTATATTTTAGACAGTTTAGACTGTAATCTATTGTCCATGTATGTCACTTATTTATATATTTTTTCCCCATTTCTTTATCGCATAATAATTACAGATAATTTAAGAATTTCCTTTCAGTCAGGTTGTCTGGAAGACATCGCTTTTAGCGATAAGGCCGCCTTTTGTTTTACCAAGTAACTATTGTCTTGCTGTGCATTTTTTTAATTTCTGTTTTGGTGAACAATAAAGTGTTGTCTATACCTATGTCTATAATAATTATAGTATCTTAGAATAGAATAAATAGAATATATTTTATTACTTTTTGTTCTCATTTCCCATAATAGTCCTACATTGACCGGGGCTGATCCTTGGGTGCATTATCATATGGTGTAGACAAGGATAATCGCTGGTTAGTGTCACAACACATTTAGATTAAATTTGTCAAGGGGCCTCTACGCGTTGGCCTCCCCATGGCCCCACGCACGCGCTTCAAAAGTCCAGGGCATTTTTATGGCCAGTGGTCTTCAAAGACATACATTATAATATTCATAGTAAAATTGTATAGAATTACGTAAATATGGAAGGGATAAAGATGTGATAATTGACTTTAGAGCACGAGGTAATAATCTATCACGAGTCTGTTGAACGCCTGAAGAGATTGCGCTCGCCTGATTTTCATAGGTAGCGCATTCCACAGGCATATTGTGTCTTATTATTAGTATCTAGTTCAATTGCACGCCAGCGCTACTATCTTTGCAATTAGATCTTGTCTGTCTAAAGGTTACCTGGAAGAGATTGCTTTAAGCAATAAGGTCGCCCATTGTACTACCATATAGAATTTAAGCTAAGTATATTTTTTTCTGTCATGTTGCTGTACAATAAAGAGTATTGTATTATGAGAGAATTTTCAAATTCAGTTCAGTAGTTCAAGAGACTACTTCCTACAAAAAAGTCACAACTTTGCCTTATTATAATATTAGTATGGAAAATGCGATTTTCCTGCTAGATACAACAACGAAATTTACACAAACAGAACTGAATGGAAAGCTTAGCGTATAAAATTAAACAAAAATAACAATATGCATCGGCCGGGAATCGAACCCGGGCCGCCCGCGTGGCAGGCGAGCATTCTACCACTGAACCACCGATGCTTGTTCAGTTTACACGAACATCTAAGCGTATCGCGATGAAATGAAAGTGAACATCAAGCGATGCGCTTGCGCAAGTCGTTTTTAGCACAACTCGTAATATCGTAGTGGTGAAAAGTAACTAGTGTTCAATCAAAGTATTACCTACTTTGATTTTTTTAAGGTATAACAAGAAATCTAAAAGAATTGCGTTGTGTTCTCCATCGTTGAAATAGACTATATTCCAATTATTATTTTTATAATAACTTCATTGTATAGAAATTATATTTTTAGAATTTTATAATATTACTAGCTGTCCCGGCAGACGTTGTCCTGCCCTGAAGAAATAAAATTTAGAACCCGATTGCAGCGCCACCTACCGGGTCCAATTGTGAATCTAAACGATCCTCGAATCCACTTGAACACACACAAAAAATTCATTCAAATCGGTCCAGCCTTTTAGGGGGAGTTCACTGTCAACACACGTAGAGAAGAATTTTATATATAAAGATTATAGATATAGATACGCCTCCGACTGTAATTATACCGGACTCTTAATTTTTTAAATTACATCTGCTTTAGTACATATTACTATTAATCTTGTAATGAATACAATATATTTGCTTATTTATATTGTTTTACAATTTTCTTACCTATTTAATAATAATTTATAGTTTACTCTGTCAACCAACTCTGCTTTTGCCTAGCGGTTACATTATTTATCTGTTTTAATCATTTTTTATTTATCTTACTTATATATGTGCCTCATATATATCTATACTAATATTATAAAGAGAAACGATTTGTATTTTTGTATGTTTGTAACAAATAAACTCAAAAACTACTGGACCGATTTCAAAAATTCTTTCACCATTAGAATTCTAGATTATGTATCCCAGATTAATGTAGGCTATATTTATTATTAGAAAAAAAATAGGGATCTCTACTAAAACTTTTAGAATGTAACCAAAGGTGTAAAAAAAATTGGCTCCGAGGATGGTTTAGATTCACAATTAGACCCAGTAGGTGGCGCTGGAATCGGGTTCTATATTTTTATTTTTTAAGGCAGGACAACGCCTGCCGAAACCGCTAGTACTTACTAAACTAACTAAACTATTAGTATAAACCTACTTTGATTAGACACTAGTTACTTTTTGCACAACATAATTTTGGACGTGGTAGAGCTGTGCTGGCTTGGTCGGTGTGATACCACGCTCTCACTGAATATCGGCGTGAAAGGGTTAGCCTTTTTTTTGGTGGAGTAGTGCAGACAGGCTGATGGCCCAACTGTGATGGAAAGTGATTACCGTCGCCTATGTGTTACCGATGTGCTGCCGGACTTGTACATATGACTGAAACTTGGCCACTAATGCCGCGGAACACAACTCAAGGATGTTATGGCGGCATACTCTTGACCAGGGGTGGTATTGAGATGTGCAAATGCCCTACCACCTGGCTATGGATTTGGTTGTCCCGTCTTACGACAGACGATTATATATATATATATATATATATATGTATATATATACACTGTGTATATATATTTTAATTTTATTAAAAAGAAATGTATTAATGTTATAAATATTGTTGAGATTAAAAGATATATCGAAAAATAGTTCTGTGAAAAGAAAAAAGGCGTTAAAGCATTTTCAGAAAAATTCCACAGTGACTTGAACACTATATATATTTAGAAATATATATATCTAAAAAAGTTACATTGCATCGGCCGGGAATCGAACCCGGGCCGCCCGCGTGGCAGGCGAGCATTCTACCACTGAACCACCGATGCTTAATGTCTTAATGCATACATGATGATGCATACAAAATTATGATAATCAAGTTACTAATGTACGTGACTAATGAGAAAATAACAAATTAATAAAATCTGTGTAATTAGATTGAAGTGTAGGTATATCTGTGATTTCAAAATACGTGCTAAATTTGAAGTAAAAACTGATATTTATAGAATTCGTAATCATAATATTAAGAATTAAGTAAATATTAAGATACACATATGTAAGAAAAACAAGGTCCCTGACTACCTTGAGGGGGGCTGGGAGAAGGTTGCTCTATATTATAAAAAAGAAAACAATAAACGGCTATAGAATTTTATTCAGCCTAAGTTCCACTCAAATAGATTCCGAAAAGGCTTAATGGTATATGTTACATTTCGTTATCTTGTAGGGTTTAGAACATAGTTTCAGACATGAATCTAAAGTCCAAGTCTCACGTGAATAATATATATAGATATATTTTCTATATTTATAAATATATAATGACATTATTGTCACACATAAGAGCGCGCGCTAAAATACTATCTATCTAAATTTTAAAATATGAAAATAATTTATAAATAAATATATTTAATAAACATAAATAACAGCGAGGTAATGTTGCCAGTCTTTTGGGCACGTTTCCAACTACAGCGGTCTGGCACTAGACTTTATAATTTAATTTTAATTTGTATATATACTTATTAATAATTTAGTTTAGTTTTTATTTAATTGTTAACAGAAGTAATACCTTATATTCAATATATTGTATGCTTTAATAAACAATAATTGATACCCAATTTTACTCATTCATATTACGCCGTCATAATTAGCTAATCTTGACCATTTAGGAACCTTGAGCGTTTTTAAGACAATAAAATGTCTCAATAGAGGAGCGGACAGACAAACCGACTGAGACTACGTTTCACATGAGCCTCACAACGACCACGCTCACAACCGCGATTTTTTCCGTTCCACTTGCTTGCGGGCGTCTCAATAAACTCAAGTGGAACGGATTCTCCGACCCACCTCTTAACGTGGGTTGTTGTGAGCGCTGCGGGGTCGAAAATTATGACGTCATTAGTGATATTTTTGCGGCGACCGTAACCAATCGTGGTCGCTGTGTTAAACGCCTGAAGGAGCATATTAAACGTTGTGACCTACAAGGGAAACGCCGAGACACTTTTTGTAAACTAACAGAACGTCGCAGCCTCATAGATTTTCTCCTCTCTTATCTACTTATATACGGCATAAGTAGATACAAGTTAAAGGAATGAAATAAGATGTTAATTATTGTTGGAAATGTAATTAAATTTTTCTATTATGATCTATCTTTTATATATAATATATTAGAATTTATTGTAACATATCTTGTGTTCGCATCTATATTTAGTTGACTTTCAAGCACCCTATTATATATGTCAAATTAGTAAGTTTATTCGGCAATGTGTGAATTAAGCTGTAAGTATATTCTGAGAGGCGTGCGGTTCCCACAGGTAGCAAACCCCAAATCAAGGGTAGCAATAAACCACGGTGGTAAATGAAGTAAAACCGACACGGGAACAATTTGTATTGCGAAGGTAATAATTTCTAACCCCGCTAATACAAAGGTCCGTGCTATAAAACAGGGTACACTGAACAAAGTGTTTTTTAAAGTTCCGTGGCCATGTTTGCACGAATAAAACTCTAATAAAAAATTTATGTCCTTCTAACTGCACATCTGTCTTTATATATCACAGTCATTTTTCTCGGTAACTACTGAGTCTATATATGGATGATATTTAGTAGGAATATGTATTTTGTAGTCTACAAAACGCTGTAGCGACATTTATGAAAGATATAAAGATTAGGAGTTACCGCCATATATGTAGCTGAGGGTTCAAAAATCTTTTCCAGTGTATAAAGTCCTGGGGTTTTTTTTAACAACTCTACGGACTCGAGTTCCGTACCCTTTTTTACGACTTAATTTCTATGAAAGTTTTTAGAGTTCCTACACGGTTATTGTTTATTTTTGTTACTGTGTGTGACATTAATTTAGTGATTTTTGTGTTGTAGGTACCTTAAGAATAACTTATAATATTATTTTTTTCTAATTTTAATACTAAACTTATACTAATGTAGAGTGTATCTGTTACATGCTGGTGTTGTGAGGAAGTGCATGTGCAGTGTGTGCCTTATGTCTATACCTATATATATCTTAACTAGTGCCATGTGTGTTGTTTTCAGGCTCTTTGTGTGTCTTGGTTTGTTCGTGAAGTGTGCGTGTAATGCAATGCGGTGGTAGTGCGCGTTGGCGTGAGTATGTCTATGAGTTTTGTTGTTAGTTGTGTGTTTGTGACTTTGTGTGGTGTTATAATTTATTGCTTAATTGTTGTGACATGAAAAATTTTCAGTTGGTGTTAGTGATGATGGATGGTTTAGGAGGGGGATTCGTAAGTCGATAAAGGTAGGGTGATATACTTGTTTAAATTGCTTCCACTAGATTGATATAACAGTTTATTACTCACAGAGACAAATTCCACGTACAGTCTGTAAAAGTACATTTTATTACTTATTTGCATTTGAACTACTTGTAATCCTTTTATGGCCGTCTTCTTCTGTTTACTTATTGTGGAGCACAGCCTATTGTCATTAGCCAGGTGTTACGGATAATGAGTTCAAGCTAATTCTAGGAAATTATGTCGACGCTTGCCGGGAGGACATATTTGCATGTGTGCATTATAAAACGATGGCCTGATGGAGAGGAGGTAGTCGAGCGATAACTACGATCTAAGCGTGACGTCTGTACATTCAGGAATCTAATATTGACGGACTTTGCGCGTTTTATTGAATTATGACCTTCTGCATTACGTTTTGAATTGTTGTGTTCGGTTGTATTTGTAGCTGTGTTTGTATAGTTCTAATAAACTCTATAACAATTCCAACGGCATTTTAATTCGAGTCCTGCATGCAACTCCTAACAATATATATTAAATTTTTAAGAGAAATATATACATACATATATTAATTAGGTGCATTTATTTTACTGATAAATAGTAATTATATAATATAACAATTAAATGATTGTATATAGATAATTTAAGCATAGTTAATAAAACTACGTTTTAACAAAAATCAAATAATTTACCGCGGTTAAAACCGTTAAAACGTAATTTTATTATGTATACAAGTCGCGAAAACTTAGGAATATATTAAGCATAGTTGTTTAAGGAAAGGTAGTGCTTCCTAAGTAGATTCTGTAACGTCAGTAATGTTTTAGGCTCTCTGACTTTAACAGGCAGCGCATTCCAGAGTAAAAATTCTGCCCCCTCACTCTCTAACTTTTCAACTACCTATGTAGTAAATAATTCTGAAAACTTGAGGTTGTAGATCTTATAAATACTCTCAAACAAAATTGGTTTGAACGATATCCGTTGTATAGTAGTTTTTGATATATGAGGTAAATCATTTAAATATTTTTTTATGGTTCCGTAGTCAAATAACAGCAATGTACAATATTGTACATAATTTAGTATTATGAGTCTTGTACACAAGTAGTTTTAATGAATACAACACCAACGTCATTTGCCACATATTGAATAACTTGAAAGTATACTAGCTACCGTATGTTAAGTAAAAACAAAAGAGAAAATTAGTTAAAATACAATAATGGAAAGATGAAGAAAAAGAAACCTAAAAGAACGCAAAACCGGTGCCAAAACCACACCGATTGCCTACGACCAGCCGCAAAGGAGACGCTAGTTGTCACAAAAGCTTGGCACAATGGTTTACTTGTTTTTCAAACATTCAAGGATCATTTGTTTATAAGTGCTGAGCCTAGTTGCCGCTATATCTATTAAGTAGAAATTGTGACTGAAATGTTTACGCCCTTTCTAAAGATCCCCAAATAGTAGGGCTCTGCTAAAACCACTGAAGTACATTCCAAAGTTTCACACGTATGGCATAAAGGAGCGCGCGTCATATACAGTGGACGACTTTCAACTGTGGATGAAGTGTGTGGTGGTGATTTGTACATAACAACCTACGTAGATTAAAAGATTTCTTTAATACTTTTCGTATGCGTTCCCGTACATTCTGTTAATTTCCATTGAATTTTTTTTTCAGTTTTTCGAAATTTTTCACCTACTAGCTCAAGAAATAGAAAGCGAGACCCCGTTTTCGACTTTGGAAGTGAAACTTTCTCCTATTAATTTTCTTTTTTTTCAGGAATGTTGTTATGACTGTTGAAGACCACTACATACGTACACCTTCTGCCAATTTTGGTGAATATAGACAGAGTAGTGTTTGATAACAAAAGTTGTAAAGTAAATAAGTAGATAAACACGACGAATTCTAAAAAACAGCTTTTGCATCGGCCGGGAATCGAACCCGGGCCGCCCGCGTGGCAGGCGAGCATTCTACCACTGAACCACCGATGCTTGGTACATTGTACCTAAAACAGGTAGAAAACGCAAAACGTGGTTAAAGAATCCATACAGTTCATTATGTAAGAGCTTTATAGACGGGCGGTTTTTAGTCGATGTGACGACAACTGCCAACGCGTTCTTCGTATAGAACTAAAGGTCTCTATAAATACGCTATAAAAAAAACAAATTTTTATTACCATAAGACAGTTTAACCTACATTGAGATTACAAATATTTTGTATTATATTGATGCCTCAAACAACATTTGTCTGAATGTTTCTCAACATGTAACTAACTATGTAAAATAGTTAAATGACGACATAAATTTTGTTTTAACAACGCTGCTCAACTATGCAATTTCAAAACCTATCAAATGCTTTCCAAAAATTTACAACACAGCACAAAAAACTTCACGAACTTAAATCATGATTATTCAAAACTATTCATTAGCCTTGTTGGGAGCAATACCATGGTTAATTACAGTTTTCACATTTTTTGGTACGTGCGATACATTAGCGGATATCTTAGTAAGACAAACATACATTTTAAAAAACAATGTTTCAACAAACATTGTGGTTTTAAATGTATGTTATTAATGTTGTGTTATTATTTAAACAAATCTTAGACCCCAATGGACAGCTCAGCTGTGCAATTTCAAAATCTAGCAATTTAGATTTTGAAATTGCACAGCTGAACTGTCCATCGGGGTGTAAAAAAATTTCAACTTAAATTTAACGCTGTGTTTGTAAGGGAGCGGCGGTATTAATCACTGTACTAGCGTTTTAATTTCGCTCGTCTGTGAAAGGTGTTAGCGATTGTACATTCACTCTTGCAAAACTACATTATCGGTGCGTTTTGTAATGATGCAGTATATTGTAGTGCTTATTATACTGCAACTAATGCAAGCATCGGTGGTTCAGTGGTAGAATGCTCGCCTGCCACGCGGGCGGCCCGGGTTCGATTCCCGGCCGATGCAAATGTACTCTTTTACACTTTTATATAACCATAAATCATTACTAACCTTTAGGATTTTTTCTGCTTTTTAAATAGGCATCGGTGGTTCAGTGGTAGAATGCTCGCCTGCCACGCGGGCGGCCCGGGTTCGATTCCCGGCCGATGCAAATGTACTCGTTTACATTTTTATACAACCATAAATCTTTACTAAGGTTTAGGATTTTTCTACTTTTATGCACAAGCATCGGTGGTTCAGTGGTAGAATGCTCGCCTGCCACGCGGGCGGCCCGGGTTCGATTCCCAGCCGATGCAAAAAACTTTTTGTGATAATTTTCCATAATATTCATATAAAGGCGAATGCTATTTACGAGTCATTTAGGTTCGTGTAAACTGATGCCTATTTTTAGCAGAGTAGACGGAATACCCGCCATGCTTATCCAAGACAGATTAGCGAGTTTCACTGAATGAAATATCGATCTATAAGTTTCCTCCCTATGTTTTCCTTCACCGTCAGCGCGTTGTCATTGTATATAAACATATAGTAGATAAACTGTCTACTCAGGGCATGCCTAACGGCTAAGAATCGAATACACGTCTTTGAAATGACACGCAAGTGCTGTAACTACTCGGCTATTACCTCATCCAGTATTCTCCGTTGAAAACGGAAAACAAAAAGTAGGAATCCAGAACTCGGGCTCTGAAGCGGAAGCTTAATAAGCAACCAGGGATTTAATTAAAATGGGTTTGAATAAGATTTGCCGAGTAATTTCTTAATTAAGTATTAGATATTTTCGATTATTAGCATTCGCATTAAATTAATAGCAAACTACAGAATTTAAATGCGGTGCGGAAGTAATATAACTAATAGATTAGAGATTTTGTGAGAAAAAATCACAGACTCAATTATTGTGAATAAATCTTAAACTATCTACAATTTCCTAATATTTTTTTTACAAATAATACATAGGTCCTAAATCGCTGTCGGTTAGGAACGTGCCTAATACGGTGGCCTCATTTCCCGGCTGGATGGTAACGCTGATGCGTTGCCCCAAGTACAGACCAGCCTTTTGGTTACGTGAGACCTCTATCAAACGAGATGATAGATCTCGATAAAACCGATATACTTCAGGACCTAATTGGCCCTAGAGTTTTGACACCGAACACCACAAATATGTATCTATTGCCAGTAGATGAATATTTGCGGCGTTTTAGATCCTCCTGTGCGGCAGCTGCACCAGCTAAAACGGCCGTGTCTGGAAGATGGGACGCAGCCGGTGTCAATGCGACGTCCCACACTAAAAGTTGTCCGATCTTCCAGGGCATCAAAGACATCCCGTCCAATCTCTTGCTATCGTCGCGGCACAGTCCATTTGGTTCTAGAGTGTCCAGTACCCCGACGGTGACAACAGCACGGCGGATACCCTGCCGGCGCTGATTATTTATCTGCTGAATTATTTAAGTTCGACATAAACTTGTTGACGATCCCATACTCACAGACGCTCGCTCGTAAACGTAGCGTTCCTCAAGAACGTTTCACTTGCGCACCATGGGGATTTAGAATGAGTTCTCAGTTGAAGTTTTTCCACAGCGCTATGATAAGCGGTTTTATAAAGAGGATGCCATAAAATATCTTCGAAGGCGGCAGCACATTGGTATTATCTCTAGTGTTGCAAATGTCATCAGGCGACAGTAACCATTTTCAATCAGGTGGGCATCTGCCTATATGCTGTAGTCCAGCTATAAAAACGAAGAATTAATTTCGTGGTGCGAGCGCTTCTATCAAGTTATGATCTATATGAATATAGTTTTTGCTGGAAAATGCACCAAAACTTAGATGTTATTAACCTAATGATAAAAAACCAATAGAAGTTTACACTATGCTTGGACTGCGAGGCATATATTTTCATTTCATTTAAATTTCGAGCAATATCAATTTATTATATTCGTGGCCTACATTTCAATACAACGAATGTTTTTAACAGCTGAGTAAACCTTACCAATTGTTTCCAATCATCAATATTATTTTACACTACTTTAGTTGTGCGGAAATTTGACTTCATATTCAGCTTTTGAACCCTGCAAAACCCTGGTGATCGGTGTATGTATGTACATGTACTGTAAATTTCGACACGAAACGATAAATTTCGACGTACATGTACTGTATGTCGAAATTTATCGATTTTATCGAGACCTGTTAACTCATTTGGTCATCATAGAGGTCATGTGACCAAAGGGTTGACCTGAATTCAGGGCAACGCATCAGCGTTGCCATCCTGCAAGCAAATGCCGCCAGCATTTTAGAAAGGAACGAACAACAATTTCGGACCTATATTGGTACAATTTGTAATTTTTTATGACAATGTATTTAATCTACATTTAGATTTCAGTTTTATTTTTTACAGTTTCTTATTAATAGATATGTTGTTAAATAAATACATTTGTTTAAACTCAACTGCAAATTATGTTTTATTGCGGGATTACAACAGACAGACTGGTAACCCATGTGAAGGTAAGTAATTACTGTCGTCTATAGGAATTTGCAACACCAATGTGCTATCAATGTGGGACCAAGCTCAGAGGCGGTACTGGAACTTAGTCGCCTTTTTGATACCCATGGGAAGAAACTGGTGGGCAAATTCGACCTAGACTATTTTTTATTAGTTTTATGTAAAGTATACAACAATAAATTAATGCAACAACTATTTATGTAAACTTTTTTGTCAACCCATTTGTCGATCATCGATGCGTGACATCATGAGGCTATCGGCAAACCTTCTGCGCACGGATAGTAGCTACTGATGCCAGAACACAACTGAAGATTGTTATGGTGGTATACTCTAGACCAGAGGTGGTCGCCATCCAGACGGACAAATGCCCTACCACTTGCAGTATCCAAAATTTTAGGCGTCGTAATAATAGCATTTTTTATATAAGTTTTGTCATTTTATACGAATAAAATCCCTATTACAAATATACCTTTTATTACAACTTTATGACGAAATTTAACAATTATATTAGGAACACGTGTAAGTAGGTGGCTGACAAAAACTGGTATGAGCGAACAGCAAGATGAGGTGTTGAGAAGTTTTTTATTTCCAAACGTGGTGGAAAAGGTTTCATGTCTATACTTCCATCACTTTTATTTTGTAATCACAGACAGACACTTCAATTTTATTATATAGAAGATAAATGTTATAAATTTTTCTTTTTCTGTTTGGTCACGTACGTTAGTAACTTGAATTTATTAATTCTGTTTTGAAACGTTTTTTATACTTATGCGCAGAAGCATCGGTGGTTCAGTGGTAGAATGCTCGCCTGCCACGCGGGCGGCCCGGGTTCGATTCCCGGCCGATGCAGTTTTTTTTAATATTTTTGAATACTTGTTACACGATACGAACTCACATATTTAAGAGGATTCTCAATTTCTCTATCCAAATCAGAGTAAATATTCTCAGCAGAATTAAATATCAAATACATAAATAAAAATGTTATCACATATACATGATCCACAATAAATAAGCGCTGAATGTCCCAATATTCTAGGGATCAAACATTCTATCTTCATTTAAGTCGAAATATACCTATTGGTATGCCATTAATCTCAATAAGGATTGTTTTAGCTAAGGAAATTGACCGAATAATTTTAGAACCCGATTCCAGCGCCACGTACAGGGTCTAATTGTGAATCTAAACAACCCCGGTACCCACTCAATCTTCTTTTGTTTACTTATTTATTGGCTATTGTGGAGAACAGCCTATTGTACTCGTTTATGGCCGCTTGCAGGCATAATTAGCCATGTGTGCGGATTACGATTCTAGGAAATTCGGTCCACGCTGCCGAGCGGACATATTGCATTTGTGCAGTATAAAGCAATGGCCCGACTGAGGGAGCAGGTAGTCGAGCGAGAACCACGAACGACGCAAGACGTGTGTACTACAATCAAAAATCTAACAAGTGACGGACTTGACGCGTTTTATTGAGTTACGACCTTCTGCATTACGTTTGGACTTGTTGTGTTCGGTTATATTTGTACCTGTGTTATAAGTATTAGTATAATTCTAATAAACTCTATAGTAATTCTAACGGCATTTTAATTCGAGTCTCACGACTCATAACAATGTGGCCTATATTAATCTGAGATAATGTAGTATTCTAATGTTATTTAATTTATAATAAATGTAATTCTAAAAATACAAATCTTTCCTCTTTATAATATTAATATAGATTAGTATATACTATTCGAATGTCTAATATAAAATTATTAGTGATATATTTTGAAGATAAAAGTGAGCGGAGAATTTTAGAATAAACACAAATTACATATTGTCACGCCTGTTTCCCATTGGTGTAGGTAGATGGTGGATCTCCTCTAGCTTCGATCGTGACAAACACTACGCTTCATTCTTCATACGTACGTTTATTTGAGATGTTTTATGCCTGAACTTTCTTCTAAATATCTTCAATTTCATCATTATGTTTAGGTCGTTGTATACCGGCAACGACTATACTATTCACACTGCAGTCTTAAGAATATGCAAGTAAATAACTGTGGTAAAATTTGCAGATGACAAATAAAAAGGACTAAAATTTTGTCTTTCGATATGGTTAAGTCAACTGAGATACTTTAACATCGTCTTACAAAACGTCACAAAGCCTTAATTATTTTGTGTGAGTGTTAGTTACGATAATAGGCTTAAGGCGGTCTACTTTGGAAAATCCCTTAGTGAAATTGACACGTGTCTAGATCAGGTAATAGATAATGGCGCCTAGGGCACGCGAGGCGCTGCGTAAATTATCATCATATTTCTCTCGCGGAACTTGGGAATCGCGAACGTGATTAATTGATATGAAATCACGAAATAAATATCTTCTTCAGCCAGTCTATGTCCATTGCTGGACATAGGCCTCCCCAAGTTTGCGCCACATATCCCGGTCTCTCGTCTTCCTCATCCAGCGCCTGCCGGCGACCTTGTGCAGGTCGCCAATATAACAATATGAATAGCTTCTTGTAGTATAATTTGATTTTTAAATTATTAACTGGCGATTTTGCTCTCACCCCTTCGATTGACGCCCCGCGCCCGGGGTTAGTGCCTTACTCGTCCCACCGTAGCTACGTCTCTGGTCTAGATATACCGGTAGTTGTAAGACATAGCATAAAGTCCACTATATGTTATGATATGATACTTATCAAGTTCATCATATGAATCTGAGAAAACGACCTCTGAGGCCCACAGGTTATCAATAAAATCATCATTGCTAAAATTATGACGTCATTACTTTAGCAGGTCAAATAGCTTATTAGTGGTTTTCTTCGCTCTCTTACATATGAATCAACTATCACGAAAATTGCTAAAGATTTTCTTCACAATTAGGTGAGTAAATATAATCATTTTTCGAAACTATTAGTTTTAATTTGGCAGAAGGCGGCTTAAACCAGGTTCTACGCAGACGATGTTACATACGTATCTTAATAAGTTCTAAATATTTGACTTATGTTTATTAATATGTTTGAAACTTAGCCCATACTTGCCTGGTGTCGAACAAGATAGTTAATATTAGTTCGCCAACTGCCTTCGGGCTTATGCTGTCAGAACTTGGTAGTGTGTGTTCTCAATATTACTTGCTACATACGTGCTGACACTGTGTAACAAAAATATTGGTGTTTATTGCTAACTATTAAATTCAGTAATCACTATGAAATTAAGTTTACTTAAGATTAAGTTTTCATTATTGTATTAATTTATAGGTGTAATTTAGTAGAATATAAGTTCCAGAGCGATACAAGGCCTATATGAATGCCATGAAATTAACAAATCGCCCGTCACCACCGCACTAATGGTGCAAACTGAGGGTGGTAGGACTGGTAGATATTAAACACGTCTGTGTGCCGTGCATACGTGTATTCCAACAGTCAAAGTCACATATTCCTTGTTTCCGGGCAGTAGAGAGTCCGTAAAGCATTTATTAATCGCAAAATGACATGTAAAGCCATGTGAAATGGCATACTTACGTAATCATATTGTTTTTTATTTATTACTAAGATATGCCCGCGATTTCGTCCATGCCTGACTTCAAATTCTCGCAGGATTCGGATAATCTCATCGTGTCGGAATAAGCTCATTTTTATGCATCCGAAAAATTTCAAACCGTTCCGGGAAAAAAAATATCACACATTTTATTACATAAAATTTGCCATCGATCAGTGAAAAAAACACATTAGAATTGTTTTTTTTTAATCTGTTAATTTTAAATCTTTCCCAGAAAAAGTCCTACGGTATTCCCAGGATAAAAATACTACAGATTGGCTAGTTTAGGAATTTGCTGTCGATCAGCCAAAACGACATCGAAATCGGCCCACTAGTTTATACGTGAATCCCGAACAAACAGACAAGAAATCTAAAAAATTGCATCGTGTTTTCCATCATTTATATATTGTATTCCAGTTGTTTTTTTTTTAAATAGCTTCATTATATTATTCATTTTAGATTTTGTGCTATATCATTTTAATTAATTGCTTTATGCACGTACTAACTGTTTATTTTATTCTATATAATAATTTTATAATGGATTACTAGGCATCGGTGGTTCAGTGGTAGAATGCTCGCCTGCCACGCGGGCGGCCCGGGTTCGATTCCCGGCCGATGCAAGTTGATATTTTTTCATGACAAATAGTCCTTTTAAAGTTCTTATAATATACATGAAGCAACAATCGCTAAGCTCAGTAACAACCGTCTATTTAAAGGACAAGGAAAGGACTATACAAAATAAATGTAAACCTAAATATAATAAGACCTGGGTCGAAAACATGACCTCAATATTTTCTTTACTAAACTTAGAAAGTACTACAGTTTTATGACTAGCAATATAGATAGGCTTATAAGTATGATACTAGGATTTCCAACTTCAGGATACACAAACAAATATGTTTTAAGGATTCTATTTAGGACAGTCATTTTTCTCACAAAGTTATGGTATTATTATGATTAATTTAGATTAATGCAATTACTTAGTTTTTTAATTTACATTCCTTTTTTCTCTAATTTTTTTTAATAATTAATTATTGTGGTTAATTTTTTATATTTTGACATATGATTATTTTTGCGAATTTTTTTCACTATTGACCTCACTGAAATAGACATTTTATTATATATAATTTTCTTATAATTGTATTTTTTTTCTTATAATTGTTTGAGCCAAATTGTTTATTATACAAATTATTTTTCAGTGGAAACTTGATTGATATATTCTTAATTTTATATTTAAGAATATTAATCATTGTATGTTTTCCAAATAAATAAAAATAAAATAAATTATGCAGATGATTGACAGGAAAGTGTTGTTAGGCCACTAATTACGAAAAAGTAAAAATTAGATGTGGGCACCGTGTCTATGGTCTCCAGATTGGGGAGATTGTTCCGCAAAAATAATAATGCGGGGTCAAAAAAATTTGGGGTAGGTATAAAATTTCGTATCTGATATGTGCAAAAAATGCATGTAAAATGCAACTACGAACGTCACGTTTCTTAAAACCTGTGACGTGGTCTAAAGTAGACCAGTCATAACAATTTCTTCATTGCTTTTAGTGGATACTTTTAAATTTTCGCGCGTTTTCACTTATGTCAAAATTTTAATAGTCGCCCATTTCGGCCATATTCAAATTTCAAATTCTAATCTTGATAAAGACACCTAATTGGTCGTCTGTTCCATACGCCATATATGAATTCGTGAGATCACCCACAACGGGCTAAGCCACCTTTATTGGACCATTTCGCCATTATGTTCTATTACAAGCAGAATTCTATCTGCCGTGTATAAAAATCGCGCCAGCTAGGTAGCAAGCCAAGTCGTGATTGCTAGTTTTTAAATTTAGAAAGGACGAAATACATACCTTCTTCTTCTTCTTCTTCTTTAGCCAATCTCAGTCCACTGCTGGACGTAGGCCTCCCCAAGTACGCGCCACATATCCCGATCTCCCGTCTTCCTCATCCAGCCCCTGCCGGCGGTCTTACGCAGATCGTCAGTCCACCGGGCTGGCGGGCGTCCTACACTACGTTTGCCGAGACGTGGTCTCCACTCCAGGACTCGTTTGCTCCATCGGCCGTCGGTCCTGCGACAGACGTGACCGGCCCACTGCCATTTCAACTTGCTAATTTTGCGAGCTATGTCGGTTATCTTCCTTCTCTTACGGATGTCCTCATTTCTGATTTTATCCATAAGAGAAACACCATACATACCTTATATTATCCAAAATACTAATAACCTTTTAACTAACCTAGACTTAGATTTTTAAAGGTAGGATTTTCAGATAGAACGTTTCAATATTTTGTTAGTCATCCTAGAATCTTTCACCTCTCTCTCTCTTTGTATCCCGTTTTCGCACGAGTCGGTCATCGAAGGACACGCGTCGCTTCATTTTGAATTCTGACGCTGGTCCAACTGTTTGCTCGTCTTTTATTTTTATAGTGTAAAAGTGCACCGTTTAAACACTGTAAGTAATTCATACTATCCTTAAATAGCCGGCGTTTAAACCTTTTTCTTTGAATCGTCTCCTGTATTTTTACAGTAACGATGAAGAGTTTATTTCCAGCACACCGACATAAAAGTCGTCACCGACGAGACAGGCCTTTAGTAATTCAAAAAGTTCAACCCTATATGGACTAAACGTGTGAAACCCCTTTGTTTAAGAAGGTATTGATTATTTGCAATTTATAATTCTAATATTAACCATCAAGTTAATTTATTTTCAACAAGCGTGTTATGTAAATAATATTCTTTTGTGTTGTGTCATTGATTTTCGTATACCAGCCAATATTATCACAATTATATTCCTCGGATGCGGCACGTATCTGAGACACCAGTGGAAAGTTGGGATAACCTTTCAATTCGTTTATTCTTATTAAGTCGAACTAAAGTAGTTCCGGAATATAAAACATTGTCGTCTATCCTAGCCAATTCTATGTATCAGTGGTTTATCTTACGCGATTTGATTCACTTCACGCTTGCTAGGTAATAATTGATATATAAGTACTATCGGTTGTCAAGAACGACCTTTCCAGAAATTTGGCAAGGAACTACCGCAAACCTGCCACGTATACCCCGGTCTTACACTAGATTTTAACTTCGTCGTTTTTCCACACTTTCAGAGAGATTTCTTATTATGGCCAGACTGTTTATACCCCTTGTGGAGACGCCGACGCTGCGTGTGCTCTACGCCCTGCCCCGGGATACCGTAAGCCACCATTCGTTATACAACATACGCCCTCACCACCGGCTACGCTCAGACCGTCAGACAGCACCAAGATAGCTGGTGAAGGTCGCCATCTCCGGTTCCGTTAAATTTAATTTTCTTTTAGTCTATACCTGATTCAACAACCTTCTACTCAAGCAGACCTTGGCTTAACCATCGTTTGTTTGGTCGAACACAGCTTTCTTTATCCTAACTAGCTTTGGCTTCCCGCGACTCTACTAGGAAATAAAACAGAAAGAACTCAATGCTTCACTAATACAAATAATCCAATGCTGAATCAGTGAGTGTTCATTCGTCGGTTTATCCAGAAATGCTGAGCTAGGCGAATAGCATTGTGACGCTTTGTTTTTGTTGTTAAAGGTGATAAAACAAATACAAAAAAGAACCAATAAAGGAAATTCTTTAAACTGTACCTTTAAGCTGTATTTTATTTCTTCCCGAACCAATAATAAAGTTCACGTGGAAGAGGTCATCAAAATCGGTAATCCCAGACCGGAGTAATCTGATTTCTAGCCTTCTCATAAAGACACCCTTTTTTTTCACATCAAGCAATAGCCCTCCCTCCCCTATATGCGCACACTAAGGACCGCCCCTATGCACCTATCAAGATTAAAATAAAGTCGAAAGCTATTAAAAAGTCTAGAGACAAGCAATATACAATCTAAACCTGCTTACCCAAAATACAAATGCCAGTATCGCCACCTGGTGTACACTCTACGACAGTAATGTCAAGTGTTTCAGACATTAGTTGGGCTAGACAGGTTTATCGCTGTAACTACCAACCTTTATTTCATTTACTTCATGTACTGCTTTTATAACAGAAATATATGTTTTGTTGTACCTACATGTTGCCTTTCTGCTTTCATTTATTTATTAATGCCTATTGTTAGTGTGCGAATTATATAATAAGGAAACACGTCGAACTTTGAAAACTGTTTTATTTGAATTCAGAACCGATGCCGATCTAAATTATAATTAACTAGCTGACCCGGCGAACTTCGTACCGCCATATTTTCTGAATTCCTAAAAGACTATTTCATGACACAAAAACAAAATCACCAAAATCGGTCCAGGTGATTAGGAGGATTCTAGAACCCGATCTCAGCACCATTTACCGGTCCTAATTGTGAATCTAAACCATCCGGGAACCCACTCAAACACACAAAAACAAAATCACCAAAATTGGTCCAGTTGATTAGGAGGATTCTAGAACCCGATCTCAGCGCCACCTACCGGTTCCAATTGTGAATCTAAACCATTCCGGGACCCATTCAAACACACAACACAAACACCATCAAAATCAGTAAAGTCGTTCTCAAGTTATGTTCGTACATACATTTCTACGATTCATTTTTATATATAAGATTATAAGTTACGATTCTTACACAATAATTAGCTACCCTAGAGCGCTATTATAACATGTCGACCACAGTCGAAGAGAGTATGATCTTTCGTTTTTTTTTTTGTGCAAGATTCAACTGAATAGCCGCAGATGGCTGTTCAGCGATACCGGGCTTGGTGGGCTTTCCGATTCCGTGGGAGCGGGGGCGTTCAGCCCGAAGGCTGAGCAGGTTGAAGTCCTAGTCTATCTTTACTACCGCCTTGCAACGTATTATAGCTGCTAGAGAAAAAGAAACTCTCCAGCAACACGCCTAAGCTAGTCTTGTGTGGCTACTTGGTGTCTGTAATGAGTGGGTGTGATTGGTAGGTTTACCATTGTGTGGGTGGGCCGGGGCTGGGGGCTCCCCGGCGTCTGTTCAGTCTGCGTCTGTTATGCCAGGCTGATGTTCTGAGCCTCGGGGGTTCATTATCGCGAAGACTTGGGTGATTTTGTCAGGCTCGTCAATAATTTTGCGTCAATAATTTTAACATTGCGAGGACGACGTTTGCTCGTGGGAGCGTTTGGTGTGGGTCTATAATTGATCGTTTCTGTCACCAGAGGGTTTGGCCGATGGAGGGCTCGAGCAAAGAAATTGTGAGAGAAGCAAGGACATTAGGTAGTCTTTAATGGAGGGAAGCTATTAATTTATCACATTTATTATTAATCACAACTACCCACAAATATTACAATAAACATTAGGTGGCGGTACTTGATACAAATATTATTAACACTATGTATTTATATTGTACCTATGTGTATGTAATAATCCTAGAGGTTTTTTTATTGCCAAAAACCAGCAAACAGACATAAAACCCTCTTAATTGAAAGCAGTTACCCCCGGCGCGTGGCGCCGCTTACGAATGTTTGCAACAACATGCAGGGTGTCAAGAATGAAAAAATTTAAGGAATTATTATTTCAGTATTAATGATGTCTTTCGCGTTGTACTATCATCGCACTTCATTTACAATTGTTTTAAAAGCAGTGAAGCTTGAATTTGAAAGCCTTTATTCACCGTACGATAAGCTGTGTATGCTCACGTGTGAGTAACAAATTTATTGCCCCGATAGGAATCCGTGAAAATCCAAATGGCTACGCAGATGTCTAATGTAGACGCACATTAGTAGGCCCAGACGTTTTTATTGTGCTATAAACTCGATTGTTTTTATTCGGCTCTTACCCTGATATCGGTGTGATAACAGAACTGTAATGCTGGGTCCAAACGTTTGCCGCATAACGCAGGAGAATGTCTTTTCTTGCGACACACGCGCGGGCTTTGGAGATGGGGGAAGCCAACTGCAGCGCCTAATGCCGCCTGTACGTGTGCGTGTGGGACTCTCGTATGATATCAGTATCTCTCCCAATGAAGGGAGAGGTCGACGAACTACCTACTAAACCTATCTGCGTTCCGAGGGGAGAATACACTTAGTAAGAACGCTACGGGATCTTGATGGGATGCATCAGGTTTGTGTGTAATCGTTTGTACACTAGTGGCGGATAAATCGGGTCGAGTTTATGAAAGAAATTTTACACTTCTTCGAATGCTACCAAGCAGAACCTATACATATGGGACTCGAAGAATAAAGGTAGATAGAATAGATAGAAAATACTTCATTGTTCACCACATACACACAAAGTAAATCATTTACAGTCATTTCGTGTCAAGGCAAGAACAAAGGGCGGCCTTATCGCTTTAGAGCGATCTCTTCCAGACAACCCGGGCTGTGGATTGTGTGAAAGGAATCAAGAGTGTATGACGGTGGTGTGCAAATCAAATACATATAATTAATAGGATACATAGATATTACACAATACATATAATTAAGAAAATAGACAATAACACATATTAATATTAATCCAAATCCAAATATATACATTATTAATATGTGTATGGCAACAACAAAAGACCAATATAGATAAGAAAAAAGTAACTGGTGCATGGAGGTAGTCTCATTTTTTTTGTACAAGTTCAGCAGACAGGCATACCGCCCACCTGATGAAAAGCAGTTACCATCGCCTATGGACATTTATAACATCAAACATCATACCAATGTTCTGCCGCTCTCTAAGGGGAGATTGGAACCTGGCCACTAATGCCGGAACTCAAGGTTATTATGGCGATATACTCAAGACCAGGAGTGGTAGCCATCCAGACACGTAAATACCCTATTATCTGGCTATAGGTTGTTTTGTCGCCTCTCACGACAGACCGCCCGCAGGATATTGTATTCTTGCACCGATAATAAATCATATAAGCTAAACCAAACGTGATTGCCGACATCACGCCGTTACAGTAACTCGACATCCGTCATCCTTGCTTGTCTTAAATATACCAGAGCAGTCGCAAACGTATGGAATAGCCACATTTGGCTTGCTTAATTTCTCCAAGCGTTTATAAAAGAAGTATGAAGTTTCCGGCAAGTAGCAAACGTGTGGACCCGGCAAGATCCTTCAATAATATATCTAGCATCTAGGCACTTCTAAGTAGTTGTTAGTTATAATGATACTACACAATGAGAAAAAGACGTTAATAACCAAAGCGAACTCCACTGCGGCCCCTCATACAGGCTCTTTAGGACTATGCGGGTACCAAAGTTAATTTTGGACGCTCCTATGAAATTTTCCTCGTATTATTAAATAATCCAAAATTCCCTGTACTTGTTATGTAAATAAATTTCATTAATTTCAATATTGCATCATGCTTTTTGTTACATATCGCTAAAATCCAAAAAATATTGATTATATTTGGGTTTTAACGTATACAAACATATTACAATCAGTTAAAAATTAACAGACAGTTCTATTATATACATTGTCGAAAATATTTACGACTATGTTAAACATGCAGTGTCACGTAGCATGTCAGTATTCTACCACTGAATCACCCATCCTTACATAAAAATTAGAAAAACTCCTAAACATTAATTATGATTTATGGTTGTATAAAGAGTAAAAAAGAAAATTTGCATCGGCCGGGAATCGAACCCGGGCCGCCCGCGTGGCAGGCGAGCATTCTACCACTGAACCACCGATGCTTGATTACGTGTGTATAAAAACTTTTTCAATACAAAATTATTAATTATAACGTACGTGCCGAATTAAAATCAATGATTACAATATAAATCCACACGTGTTCAAATAATATTGAAGACTAGTACAGCCCTCCACTTCCTTCGGACGGGACTTGATGTAATATATCAATGTTTATATGCACTAAAATTTAATTTTTCTGTCCCATATTTAAAAGGCCGTAGGTATTTTGGCAGAAATGGACGTCTTATGTTCTCGGCATCACTTTGTCTAGTCTTTCTTTGTATATCACAGTACTTTTTTTAAAATACTGCCATTCTAAGTCATTAATGCCCGGTTCCTATATCTTACAATTCATTCACTTGTCTTACCATCAGTTGAATTTTGACATTACTGTCCTGAAAAATTAAAAATCTAGGACCCAATTCTAGTGCCCCCTACCGGTTCCAATTGTGAATCTAAACCATCCGGAGACCCACTCATACACGCACAAAAAATCATTGAAATCGGACCAGGAGATTAGGAGGATCCTAGAACCCGATTCCAGCGCCACCTATAATAATAGCGCACCAACGTCCCACTGCTGGGCTCGAGCCTCTCGTTATAGCGGAACGGGCAATATACCCGCCATGCTTGTCCAAAACGGCTTGGCAGGTTTGACAAATCGGTTATCTCGATAGACAGGTTTCATCGCGATGTTTTCCTTCACCGTTGTCAACACGTGGTCATTATACGCACATTAGGTCAGAAACACTGAAGTGGTGCATGCGTTCCGGCCAGGATTTGAACCCGCGATCTTTGAGTTTGGGTCGCATACGCTAGCCATTACCACTACGATTTTCTCCAGCTCCAACGCCACCTACCGGTTCCTATTGTGAATCTAAATTATCCGGGGACCAATTCAAAATCACAAAAACAATATCATCAAAATAGGTCCAGGAGATTAGGAGGATCCTAGAACCCGATCCCAGCGCCACCTATCGCTTCCAATTGTTAATTTAAACCATCTGGGACCTACTCAAAGAGCTGGTATTTGGCTGAGTCGTCCCGCAAATGAGAACAGTACTTACATTTCGGTATTTGCTGTTAAATCAGATAGAGACTTTAATTTTATTAGTTTAAATTACAAAAAAATAACACATTATTCTCAGTTGTTAAAAAAATCACATTCAAGTATCCAGTGTTCATTTTTCACAGCGGTAGTAAAGCGTAATTTATATTTACATTAGTTTAGTGGTTAGCTAGATCCTTTGGACAAAGTTTTTCCGGTTAAGTAATAAGTTGTCGATTAAGTAGATGCCTTTCCAAACGATAAGGACTTATTCGCAAGTTAACCTACCACTTAACTAATGTAAGTGTAAATCGGGCTTTATCCGACAATTTAATTATTGTAAGGCTCTAAGCTTTAATGTAATTAATTAAAGTATCATAAATAATTAGGTGTGCCCCGTAATAAATCTTTCAAACAATAAATTCTACGAAATTATTATGATAAGCGGTAAAACCATAAATTTCTCGATTCAAATGAGAATAATATGCTACGTAACAAAACGGCAGTAAGCGCCCAAATTTTCATAAAATATGGACACGTATTATGGTCGTATAATTATCAGGCTTTAAACAATAATACGTTGATGAGATAAATTTCTTCGCTTTTAATCATATAAACTGTGTAGGTAACTGAGAAACATTTTTACTGTTACTTTGAATTGCACATTATACAAAAGAAAGACTAATAAAGGTAATTTTATAGCTGGCTATGAACTCAAGGCATTGTGGAATTAAATGATTTCATAATTTCATTATTCACTTCATAATGCTTTCAACTCATTGCTATAAAATTACTTATAATTACCTCTCAAATAAAATACATATTATATAGTGTCTTTTATTGCTGCAGAACAATAAACAGGATTATAGTCCACCTAATGGAAAGTGGCTATGTCGTCTATGAACACTTGCAAGAATATAATAAATAGCCTTCTAAAATAGACGTCTCTGTTAGTGCCCATTTAATAAATTATTTAACCCAGGTGTATTGGTTGAAATCAAATTGAACATTCCAGCGATTTATGTGATGAGACCTATCCAGCCACTAATGTTCGTAGTACCATACGACAGGACCACCTTGCTTAATAAGGCGCCGATGAGACAGGTCTTGCGAACATTGAACAAGATATGTCAACAAATTGACCTTTTTTATCTGTACTGTGACTGAATTCACAAAAACTGCATACTATGTTATATGTTATGACAATTGAATATGTATATATATGTATTATGTGTACCACGCTGTACCACAACTGTAATTATAGCAATGTTTGTTGTTTAATAAATAGAAGATTTTAAAAAACAGTCAGCAGAAGTGCCGCATACTAGCAATAGATATAAATTTAATTGTACCCATCAAGTTCCTGACGAGCGTTCCGGTTTATCCAGCTTTTATCGACCGGACAATTAACCTGGACATAAATATAGCTAGCTGTTCCATTTCTTTTAACTTAGAATTAATAAGTGTAGTAAGTTTGCGAAAATATTTATAGAATACTAGTTTATTTATTCATATCGGGGATAAGCATAATATATCCGTTCATATGTCCCTAGATACAAAAATTACCCAATTTCTGAGTCTGCCCCAGTTTCTGAGAAAAAAACCCTTGTCTGTCCCGACTTTTTGGATAAATGGCGGCCGGACGCAGAGTGTTTTTCCTCCACAAAACAAATCATGAACTATTTATTGGTCGAATATTGATGGCATGTATGAATAAAAATATTATATGGAAGAAGAAGCGAAACAGAGATTATGGATGGTTGTATAGAGAAGACAAGGAAAATATACTGTTACGTGCGAGCAGGGATACGCACTTAGGATTGGAAGAAAACACCAGTTTTTAACTAAACGCTTCTATTGACTTACACAGACGTGCGTGATCCCTATCTGCAGGGTCGCCCCTACACACACAACGAACGACGCACTGTACCGACGATAAGATGTCTCACTCACAATACCGTCGCCGATATTGCGTAGATCACCTCCTACTACTGCAAAGCTCACATCCGAATTCACCGCGTGTAGCTCGCTTCAGAATCCTCTCAAACTACGCTACACTCCTCCTTCACTGAACTGTCCACTAAATTTTTCACTAAACACTTTACTTAACACGTCACTGTCTTCTACTAAACAGTCTTCCAACTCTCTTGTATCGCACTTGTCGCTTCACTATTTTCAACTAAACTTAAACTCTAAACTGCCCGTTAGGCGCGCCTTACGCTACTTATATACCCGGAAGAATCTTCTGGAACCCATAATTTCGATCTTCTTTTCGGTATTCTTTTATTTACTATCCGTCCCATTCTAAACATCTTCTATCTATCTGTTTTTTCCTTCCCGGACCTTCTATTCCAGAATTTTCGTTTATCATCTATCCCTTTCTAACATCTATCTATCTCTGTCTTTTCCTTCCCGAACTTTCTATTCTAGAACTTTCGTTCATCGTCTATCCTTTTCTAAAATGCATCCGCCCTTGTGTTTTCCATCCAGAACCTTCTACCTTTCTTTCTTCTCTTTTATTCTTCTTTACTTTTCAAAGTCTAATATATTTAAGGTTTAAAACACGAAATTTGAACTAATAACGAAAAACTTCAATATTTTCAACTCTATCTGTATGATTCGAGTATTTAAATTATTAAAAAATAATTTAAATTGAAATAAAAGTAATTATGGAACTGCTGTTTTAATTTAATAATGTCTTGATGTAAAATTGCACAATATGTGATGTCACACTAGGGAGCGAGGAGTCTCACGTATGTCTTGTAACCAGCTGTGACAAGGACGGGGGAGGGGTCAAAAAATCATGAAATTCGTGTGATGTAATTTGTGGATGGCCTCTTATATGAACAAAAATAATTTCACAATGTAAACATTTTCTCTTCCAAATTATAATAACCTATCGTAGCCGAGATATCTGTGTACAAAATTTCACGTAACTGGACACATTCAAGGTCTTGAAGGAGGTTCGGGATTGCCTGGAAGAAATCGGTATTGTAGATAAAGCTGACCATTGTTTAATATTATTTATTGATTAATTGTATAATTTGTTGGTTTGTGGGGAACTATAAAGATTTTCACTAATATGATTGAAACATTCCAATACATAAGCTCATTTTCAAATTTTATAATATTTTTCTTTCGTCAGTTTCTAGAGAGATTATTTTCAGTCTTATTCATATTAAGTTAGAGTAAGTTTAAAGGCTTTTTATGGTTCTTAAAGAAATGTTTAAGATGTGCAGTCAAAAATTAAGGTATTTTGTGGCAATTATATATTTTACTTGGGATATTGCATTTCCAGTTAATATTTATTAAAGGAGTTGGATAACATTGTTATAGTGAATTTAATTGAATCGGATATTGGATTCTAGTGCAGTCGCTTTTTTCGCAGGATGATATTGAGACTATAATGTTGGGCAATTTTTTTGATAATCGGTATACTAATGAACAGACAGAGGGACATCGTTGATTGGCCTACCAGCAATTAATGTTCTTCAATTTATGATTCTTAGTATTCTTCTTTCCTGTATACACATAAAAATATTTGGATATGATAATTCACATACATTCTGGTTCCGAATAAATTAAAATTCTATTATGTACGTAAGTTCATCATCAATTAGAAGAAATAACTTCAACTATATTAACACTATTATAGATCTAAACGGCCTCTGTGGCCGAATGGACTAAACTTTGCCAGCCAGGGCCGCGGAGTGCCACTGCAGCGCTGAGCGTCCGTTCTCGAATCTTGGCATGGTATCTTCGTAAACGAACTTTTCATTACTTACTACAGTCTGGATAGCTGGAATTAGCCCCAGAGTGGTCTGTAATTACCCATAACACAAACACTATTTGCTGAGCTTGGTTTTGTATACGATGTGTGCGATTGTCTGACAAAAATAATAATATAAAATACAGTGACATCTATTAAAAAAGAGATGGAATAATATAACGTCATTGGAATATTAAGTTTTCTAATAAATACAAGAGATGGCGATTCATTTTTATGATGGCCCTCAGGCCTTCATTAACAGATAACTTTATTTGCTAGTCCATTTTTTTTATCATAGACTCGAATTTGAGCGCCTTTGCACCAATCTGAACGTGACCTGAGTTATGTGAGTATGCGGTTATATGAAGCACGTTTATATTATAATACGTATTAACGCTTGACAGAACAACAAAATTAGATGGTTCAGAGAAAAAAATGATAGTAATGAGTTCCCTTCTTCAGCGTTAGATACGTATCAGCCATTAGAAAAGTAAAATAAAATGCCTTGAGGTACTATGTATGTAACTCATTATAATAAGTATTGTATGTATATCAGTGGCGTAAGTTCTCATACGTATCCAGTAAATACCTATTTATTGGTTTCTATTTCTAAAGATTCCTTATTTTCTATTGATCCACAGAACATATAGATAGTAATTTCCAAGATTGTTAAAATATTTAATCGACATAAAGATTGATAGACATTAGTATCAATTATTTTACACAATTTCTTCTTCGATTTAAAGAATATGAGTATAATTGTGTGTGTATAATCTCCGATAAAATGAAGTGTAATGCATCTTAGATTAGTTTGTGCATGGAGTTTCGACATTAATTTATTAGAAAGCAAGAATATCCCCCAAATACATTTTAAAGATACCTTGAATATTTGTTGTTTATACTAGAACATAAAAAAACTAAGAAGTCCTAAGTGTAGTTGAAAAGTTAGAACACATTGCACAGTTCTAAGATGGAACCTCCTTCGAATTAACCAAATAAGGCTGTATGAATTCAACTTTCTTGCTTGATGTCAAAAACAAAAAAGTTGGTAAGTGGTCTATTCTGTAAGAGTTTCATATCATCCTATTCAACGATGTCTATGCATCCTGTTCTTACTACATCTGTATGGTACTGCTAAAAAGAGAGAAGTGAAACGCGTCACAAAAACGTGCCGTGTTGACGGTTTCGGATTAGTCAAGAATAGGCTTTATTCTTCATAAGTAAATGTCAAAATAACTCTCTCGATGCTAAGAAACTCTTGTTGTTTTACGTTGTTATTTTGTTAGTTTTCTGTAAAAAGCATCGAGATCGAGGTTATCGCGATCGTGGTTTTAACACTGCAAAAATAAAATTCACGGGCAAGAAGATCTCAAGATTGATCTTCAGTGTTTTGTGTCTGGACTCAAAATGTCAAATTGTTTTTAGTGTTTTCTACTTATTATTGTTGGGATATGTGTTTTTTATTATATATTCGCTAGTCTCTGATACCCAGTGTGCAATTAAATGTTTGTGGAATATTTTGGATATCGTTAAAGGAAGCAAAAGTTGTGAGTGAAGTGGCGTGAAGAGGTTAGTTTTTGTTCCCGCTAACAGGGGCCTGCAGACCCTTATGCTGTCGACGGTTCGGTGAGTAATAGGCAATAGGACAGCTACAGAAGGTTTTCCATAACTCGGAGCACGGATAAAAGTTGAAGTTCAATGTCAAAAGTTAACTTAATTGTTTGTTTTGGTAATTAATTGACGTGCAAAATAAGTTTTTGAAGTAGATATTTGCTGATAAAAGCATTAAATAATGAAGATATACTATGTAACTTTTAGTTTTCTGCAAGTTTAATTGTTATATTTCTGTTTACAAGAGGTTTAAACTTAATTTTTTTGTGTTGTGCTTATCAAAGAGGTTATGTGTATGGTAGTTAAATAAAAACTATAGATTAATGGTATAGTGTTTATACTTTTTCATTAAAGTCGAAGGCTTAAACTTTTAAATTAATTTCTGATAATAATAGTTTTTAAGGATACTTTTATATCAAGACCCATTCGGTATGTGTATTTAATACATTGTTAGGTTTCTATATCACAGAATTATTAAACTATAGTTCACTTATTCAAATTTAAAGATGATAATTTCATTCAGCATTGTTACAATGTTTGATTGGATGCTTTGATCTTGTTCCGATAACTGTTCAAACTATAAGGAACAGGAGCTCGGTAGGAGTTGCTCCAGGTGTAACAGAGATTTAACACTCAGATGATAATGGACTGCCACAAATGTTAAGAGGTTTATGATATTGCTATATTATAGAATTATATTATGAAATGAAAACAAAGAATTCTAGTTATGTGGAAAAAATGTGTCTAGTCATGCCGCTACCAAGCATCTACCTACTTTTTAAAGTAGAGATGACTAACTAGGAAAGAGGAGCCCGGGTCCTGAAGAGCATGACCCAACACAAACAGCAATTATCACAAGAATGATGATGATGATGGGGAAAGGGGAAAGAGATATGATATTGATAACATTTGAAAGAAATGAAAGAAAATTCATTACTAAAGATAGTAAAACTAGGGAAACAGAGACAAAAACAGTGGACTAAATAAGTTGTGTCTTTTGGTTTAATAGGAGCAAAATGTTTGTGTAGTTGGTTACTACCTTGTTTTTGGACTTGGGGACTTTATATGAATGGTGAATGAGTGTTATATGTGTACTACATTTCCATTAATTATGGTGAACATATTACTACACATCAACCGGCATTAAGGTAGTGTAATGATATGGGGTATATTAGATGAAGCAATATCTTCCTAGGGCACATATGACATAATTATAAAATTTATTATAATGGGTTCAATTCTCACTAAGAGTAAAAGGTATGACCGGCAAGTACTTTGTTTTGGACACTTTGTTTGACTGTATGTTTGTAACATAATTACTAATATTACAGTTTAAGAGGCCGATTCAGTGGTAAGTGTGGTAAAGGTGTATAAAGGTCTAACTAGGATGAAATAAAGGTCATTGAATAATTTGCTTTCACTGTAAGAAATTTTATTGACCAACTACTGAAGTTCAGTAGTGGTATTAGGGTGATAGAACAGTTGGTTTAATTCCAACATGACAAAAGTTTGCATAATAATTGGTTTGTGACTTATGACACAATTTAGTTTGTTTGTATGCAAACTGGCAGATAGACCTGCTGATGGCTACTTTTACCGATGGACATCTGTACCACCAAGACAGCCAATGTAGGAAGCAAATGTAAAGATAAAAAAACAGTATTTGGCTAATCGCTAGACATACCATTAATATGTCTGGGTTTGATTCCCATACAGAATAAAGTGTTTGCATGAGCTAGTAATATTTTGTTCTGTTTGGATGTTATTTTTGTCATCTGTATGTCTGTAATACCCTACAATAAAGGGAATATTATCATAATGCAAACTTTAACAACAAGACAAGCTGTATATTAAAATTATGATGATAAAGGATGGTGCGGGTTCAAATCCTAGCTGATTTTTTCATATTTGATTTATACTTACTGGTATATTATTCTAATAGCTGATTACTTATTGAAAATGACTGGTGCTAGATTTTCGACAGTTCCCAAGACCTAGTTATGTGTATGTTTTATTGCTTAGATGATTACAATAGAAAAGGTTCTGGGTTTAATTCCTGGCTTTATTAATGAGTTACTGGTCTAGGTTGCACAGGCGATAGTTCTAACAGTCTACACTGTATGTTATGCCTACTCATAAAATTATCCAATATGGGATTATGGGATGAAATCAGATTTCATGAAATAAAGTTGGTTCCTATAGAAACATCTATATTTGAATTGAATGATTATAGTTTTCATATGTGGTTTTCATTAGGATAGTGGTGCTGACAGTAATTCTAAACCATGTAGATTGTGAAGGGAAACAATAAAGATAAGAAGCTGTAGAGATTACGACATCTCTGATAGTTTTAGCTGGATTGATTTTCAGATACTTTAGACAATACTGATCTCACTATAACATCCTGGGTTGGATTCCTAGGTTGACACATATTAAATATATTATGAATTTAATAAAACTGTTGATTTATGTATTGCATTAATCAGAAAGCATTTGACATTTGCTTTTGGACTATAAGTTGTCTTATGTTTCATGGACATCTTTGTAAACAGCAACAATTCTCAACAGTTGCTTAGAGAAGTTATGGAATAGATTTCTTAAATATTTATTTAAGTTAAAGAATGATTGTATTTGTCAAAAAGAGAGAGAAAAAGAAGGCAAAGGACTGGGATATATGGTGCAAACATGGGAAGGCCGTCATTCAGGAGTGAATTCTGATAATGACTATGGGAGAAATTATTTTAAATTTGTTCTAGGTTCGATACCCAGATAATCTAATATTGTTAGATTGTAACTGCAGACATGTGGTTTCAACAACCAGGTAAGAGATATCCTTTCAACAAATGTTACTCATTTGTTCTGAGTTAGATACTCAGTTTAGTTATTGTTGTTATTCAATCTCTTAACATTTTACAGTATTATTACAATGTTCACTTTGCATTGGTCAGTCAATGGGTTCGATTCCCTGAGCAGAACATTTGTATGATATGCAAGTTGGCTTTTTGCCTTTTTGATTCACTTTGTGTGAATTCACATATGTATAGGTGAAACCTTTTTGTACAGGAGGCATCACAACAGTAATGTGGAGTGTGAGTGTGTTTATTTTTTAAATGTTGTGTCACTTAAAATGATGACAATATTTTTTTAGGAAATTCAATACTTAATAAGTATGACTTGATTTGAATAAGACTCCATACAATTTTTAAAATTAAAAAAATATTGATAATTAGATAGATTAACTGAAACTTTTGTTGTTTTTTTTAAATAGTACTCTAATAATTTCTTCTTTTAAGTTCATTTTAACAACTGAGTGAACGAAAATAAACTATAGACAAGAAAGTTATTTGAGCCATTTCATACTCTTTGGAATTTGAATATCACAAACATTTTTATATTATGACATAGTATATCTTCATATTGAACTCAGTAAATATCTGAACATGTTCTGGAGAATCTTCATGTTAGGTAGGACTTTATTTTATAATACAACCATGGTGCCATTACAAAAAAAACTTAGGTTTTCCTAAGTTTCTAAACTTAACTTGAAAATGATTTAAAAATTATCTAATTCAATTTAATGTTATTTACAGACAACTAGGAAACTATTCTTTAATTGATGTAAATAAATTATTTCAATAAAATGAAGAAAAAACACTATTTTGAAATAAAAACTTGTGGAATGGTTAGTCTATTTATTTACCTTTTCCCTATCCTTTCATCCTTACATTGTTTTTTTATATTTTAGTAATGGTTTCTTAACAAGACAAAAATTAAAAAATCAATTTAGTTAAGAAATCATTAGTAATTTAAATAAAGTATATTTAGTACTGTTTTGTTTTTTTTTTTCCTTTAATATCAAAATGAAGGTAACAATTTTGGTTTTGCCACACAGTCCCTGCTCAATTTATCCCTGGGAGGACGGGTGCTGGATTACTTATACTCAATGGATTCACCTTCTATATGAAGAATCATCAGGCACATGGGAAGAAACAATGGTACTGCTCATCGAGGGATGTGTATGGGTGTCGTGCTGACGTCATCACCTATAAAGGCATAGATGGCAGAGACTATATATCCATTTTTCGTGGCAAACATATACACCATCCGCCGCGTTTAAGGCAATGTCATGATGGGAGGTATATTAGAGAGAAAGATATCTTTATAAGACATACTTTGTAAAATAGTGTGAAATTTATTTTAGCCTGGTTAAGTATTTTTGAGCCATTATTTTTTTCTTATATAAATGAGTACAAAACAATTTTCGACCCAGTGATAATAATATAAATTACTGATTGTGAATAGCAGTTTGAAATTTTGAAATATGAAAAATTTAAAATCAGTGTTTTGGCTTTGAAAGTGTTTTTACTTTTGCTACACTTTGTTGTGGACCACTTCTGTTGACGCTAGAGTGTAGCCAGGGCGCCAATTCTGCTATTACAATATTATCAGAATGGTCGAACCTTGGCATCATAATAGTTTTGTATGAAAAAACAGCAATTATAATACCAGTGGTCGATCATTCTGACACTGTTGTAATAGCAGAATTGGGAACCTAGCCATAAATTAAAATGACAGGTTTTAGTGAAGATTGTTATCTTTTATAGTTCGTTTTACCAGGCTAAGAATAATAATAATTATGATTTTATTTGTAAATTTCTTTATTTTCGACATTATTTTCTTGTATAAATTGTTATTATGTACTTATTTATAAGCAGCGTGTGTTTTTAAAATATGTTTCTTTTGTAGAATTTTGTCCGATTTGTGTTAGATGAGCGGTCTAAATTTTGTGAAACGATTTTAGGAATACAGTATTCTGGTAACATTTTCTATTTTGATTTTTTTCTATATTAGTTTTTTGTTGCTGTACAGTCGTAAATTTTTTAACAGTCTATTTTTGTATAGTTGTTTTTTCTTTCAATGATACCGGTAATGAAACTTTAATTTTTCACAGATATATACTATCTACCGTCACATCGCTCCGGCAGTATGGTCTTAATATTCAAGGATAATAAATATTGGATCAACAATCGTTACCAGAATACCATCAACTGGACTTGCAGGGATCGGAAGCGCGTTGGTTGCAATAGCTGCGTTCAAACCACAGTCGAGGGACGTTACATCAAGCATAAGGGGTTTCATAATCACGCTGACAACTACACAAAGTACAACTTTAACGAATGATTCGAAAGGGTAGAGATCTGGCCATTCGTTAATATTATTTAAAATTTTCATGTACAATAAATTATTAAAATTTTGTCATACCAAACTTTTTATCTCAAACAAGTTAAAAATATCGTTTAGGTTAAATCAGAAGAGAAGATAGTTTTTCTACACGCATGGTTTTGATAACCATCTGGTGTCGAAATTCTAGAACTCGGTAAATAATAGGATGGGATGTGTGAATTCACTATAAATATAAATAGGGTACCTTAATGAAGTTCGCTATCTCGCTTGCGCATTACTACATTTTTAAGATCTATCTCAACAGTAAAATAGTAATATTACAGTTGAGATTTTCGTTAAAATTAATTTTGATTTAATGCATATTTCTGTATGTAAAAATCAATTCTTATGGGTTTTTTTATTATATGAAACCTAGTGGCGCCGACTTGAGAGCCTACGTCTAGCAGTGGACTGTGATTGGCTGACAATGACAACGACGATGAAACCTTGTATGAATCAAAATCATTTGTGTGAGACATTCGAACCTTGTTGTTGGGATATGTTATACAAATTTTTCGTTAGTAAATTCTATTAATTTATATGTTTAATAATGTGGTAATGCAAGAGCGAGATAGCGAATTCCATTTAGGTAGCTCTTTAAGGTAAGAAACTAAGAGATAAAAAATGTTAAGAAGACAATCGAATCCTAGAACTGTACTGAAATACGCAAGTTTATTTAAAAAGTTTTTTCGAGTGTTTTCGGAAGTATCGGAATGAATCCGAACACAATTACCAATAGCGTGTAAAGTGTGCGCGCTTATCTATTATGTCGACCAATGGCAGCAGCGTCAATAACGCTCTATTAAATTAGAAAATGTTCATGTAGGTTCGGGCTTTTAGTTTGTGATGTAATCAACATTGTCAAGTTTTAGATTTAATTATTATTTATTGAATATTCTTAACAAATTTAGGTACTTAATAGTAAGTAGTTCTGTATGAATTATGGTATGTTAGTGTATTAGCTTAATTAAAGATCTTGTTTAAAATACTTAATTTATTTTTTTTATTTCGTAAGTTGCCGGTTAAATTCGATTTAATTTCAATTTAGTCGTCGAGGTTTTTATTCTATTTTATTTATTCCGTCAACTTTAAATTAAAAGTTGAGTTACCTAGTTTAATATTTCTTCAGCAATTCTAGAGTTGTTTTATTAATTATAATATCAAGACGATACTAGGCTTATTTAATTTTATTATTTTACTTTACGGTTTTGACTACAATGGTTTTTCATAGCGTAACTATTTTAAACAACGATGCTATAAACATTAATTATTAATTTATTCGTGTATTTTCATGTTATAATGTTGAAATAAAAAATATTTAGGTATTTACTTACCTGACTCTTACCTAATATCCTGATTCCTTGTCATGCAAGCTATTTCTCGCTAAAACTTTATTTATTGAGCTGTATCTTTTCAGTTTTTTATTTTTCTATCAGAATGTGATTAAATAATCTTTGTGATCGTATTATGTGATAGTTCGATTATGTAATTAATTGCCAAGTTTATTTATTCTGAGAAATCATTAAAATAATAATTTATATTGTTTTAAATACCTTTCAAAATTGTGTTCTTCACCGACCTTGCTAACATAATGAAGCGCCACCAAGTGGTTTTTGTACATATTAAAGCAACTTGCTTAAACATATCTAATAAAAGATGGCGTTAGTAGTAACGGAATAGTATATATAAAGTATTTGGTTAGTAAACGATTCAAATGAAAATGTAATTTGAAAAATCTTTCTTAATATTACAATTTTATTTAATATTCTATTAATTTTTGATGTATTACTCAACCTACCGCGATTTATTATAAAATTCAGCACTTAGTTCAATCTGAATCACGTATTTCCCTTTACTCTACGTGTATCCTAAAGTACTAGTATAATAATCCCAGTAAGAAAAAAATAGCCTAAATCCTACATTAATGGGTGACGTTACCGATAATTCTTATCGTTTTTTACCTTTTCTTTTTTACGAGGCTACCTAAATGGAGTTCAATATCGCTCGGAGATTACCACAATAATTTTGAAGATGTAAATTTACATAAATTACTTACATATCTATATTCTACAATCTTTACTGCAAAATTACGAATGTTTCACAGGAATTTTATTTTGATTTCATATATCGACTAGGTAGTCGATATATGAAATCCTACCTACCTACCTACCCTACATTTTTATAAATAAAAAGTAATTATATAGTTTTTTTTTGTTCATCATAGATCTAATCCGTATTAAATTAAAGTAAGTTTGTAGGTTTCTTTAAAAACCTTAGAAAAAAAACAATATGAATATAGATTTTTCGTAAGTAAATTCTGTTAATTTATATCTTCAAAGTTATAGGACACGCGAGCGATAGTCAGCTACATTTAGACAGCTCTTTAAACCATAATCGAGCCTTTACCGCCATTTTATCGTAGGCGACATTTGGACATAGTAAATATATTTTTTGCTGTAAAGCGTATTTCAAATTATCATATTGTTCTAAAACTTTAAGTTTTTGATTCAGCAGGGTCTAATCTAACTAAAACTGAAAGTCTTAAAACGAAGTAATAGTTTAAAATACCTTTTATAGCAAAATATATACTTAGGTCTAAATGTCGCTTACGATAAAATGGTGGTAAACGCTCGATATTTTTCGAACAAATCGGCAATGATTTTTAATATTAACTTATAAACGCTCAATTTTTCATTGATTTGTTCTAAAAAAATATTTTAAGTAATAAAAAATCAGAAAATGAGAGAACTGTCACACCATCTGCTTAGGTTGATTTGGAGATTTTTCATAGTTTATTTTACTGCGTGATTCGTTCATAATGAATATTCCATGTCTATATTATACTGCTAGTCATGTCTTTTTCAGTTCTATGAAAATTGTGCCAAATCTTTAAAAAAATATAGCAATATGTATGTACTTATTAGACAAGTTGTATGCAAAACAATGCCTTTAAGTGTAAAAATAGTAAATATTCTTTTATAAATAGAGTACCTGTACCAATGATGTAAGAATCGTATACTGGAAAATAAATATTGTTAAATCCTTTGGAACGTGGACTTGTTTATTTATTATGAGGCGTATTTTACAGCTGCATGTTAATTGTAAATTTGGATTGGGAAATTGTCGAAAACACCCCAACCTGATTGATATTTTTTGCTTTTATTTTACCTTCCACCACTTTTATTATTATATAAAGTTAATAGAGCTAGGCATGTTGCAGAAGAGTTTCTCGCGCTGATTCTTCTTTTCAAGCTACAAAATGTTGCAAAACGGTGGTAAATTAGACTAGGCTCCTATAGTGTAAATAATAGCCATAAAAAAACTAAAATTAAATAATTGAAATTAACAAGTCAGGGTTAGGCTAAATAATAAATTTAACGTTACTCATTGACACTTAATATATTCGTCTTCCGTGATCACAGCTATTTAAAAGTGGCCGCAATGTAGGAATAAAATTTAAAATCGAATAAAAGACCGCACTTAAAACCGTTAAAACTTAAATAACTATGATAATGTAAAACAACATTTTATTTACCTAATTAAGTTTGGCCTTCTTATTTGTACTCAAGAAATGATGCATAGTAGTTAGTCCAAATACAGATTATAAAGATATCGGACAAACAAAGCGGACATACCTAATTTTTTCTCAAATAAACAAATATCACGATGGGGCCAACGACAGGGGTTAAAAAATTGACCTTCCCATATAAAATTGAAAGTCAGCTGACCCATTTTGTATGGGGAGGATGATTTATTAATTTTTACACCCCGATACGTTGGCTCCATAGTGAAATTTGTTTATAATGCGGTAAGGTATTCATTATCTGACCTCGCTTAGATCGTGGCCATCTTCAACGAGAATATTTGAGCTCCTTTTAAGGACATAGTTTTTAAATATTATTTCAGTTTGCACGAGCTTACCTGCAAATATAGCTGTGTTCCGGTTTTTTTTTTGTATGGCCGTACCTAC
This sequence comes from Dendrolimus houi, assembly GCA_039645545.1. Taxonomy (NCBI): domain Eukaryota; kingdom Metazoa; phylum Arthropoda; class Insecta; order Lepidoptera; family Lasiocampidae; genus Dendrolimus; species Dendrolimus houi. The sequence continues at coordinate 19,635,522 of CM077125.1, read as the reverse complement.
AGTTTTGGTACTCCGCGGGCAAAATCGAGAATGTAGCCGGGCTGATAAAATTTTAGGGTATTGTAATATTGGATATACTTTTTATGTTTTTGCAGACAGTATGAGCGGAAAGAAACGTAAGTGTTACGCTGATGCTCAGGTGGCTGAAACGCTTTCTTCAATTCGAAAAGGCATGACCATTTGTCAAGACTGGAGAAAATATAATGTGCCAGAGATTACGGTACGGAGCAAACGAGATGACATTTATGCCAATGAAAAGTGTGGTAAACCGCCAGTTTTTAACCTAAAAGAAGAAAAACTAATTATTGATTGGATACATTACCTTAGTAAATGTGGATTTTCAGTGACAAAAGTCAGTTGCTACACACTTTGTCTTTTTTTGAAAACCTTGATCGCCCTAATACCTTTAAAGATGGAGTTTCTGAAATAAAATGGTTCTCCGCCTTAATACAGCGACATCCAACAGTGTCAAAACCTGTGGCACAAAATCTAACAACATGTAGAAACCAAGTTACGGTAGAAGCATTGCAAGCGAGGTTTGATCGAGTACGCGCATAGTTCTGAAGATTCAAAACGCATAATCAACTACGATGAGTTGGGATTTTTACTTTGCCCAAAATACAAGCAAGTGTTGGTAAAAAGGGACCATAAACGAGTCTACAATCGTGTTGCGAATTATGAGAAAGAATGCTTGACGGTATTAGTCAGTGCCTCGGCAAATGGTAATATCGCTCCGCCAATGGTACTTTTCGCTTACAAGAGACTACCCAATAATATCAAGTTCACAGTTCCGTCGTGATGGCGGTTAGGTAACACTGATTCCGGTTGGATGTGTATGGAGTTGTTACAATTAGTACGCATTTCGGTGAAAGAAAACATCTGTGTCAAATCTGCCAATCCGCAAGACAAGCATGGTGGGTGTACTATTCGTTCTTCTATAAATTGGAGGCTCCAGCCCAGCAATGGGACGTTTATGGACTGAACTCTTCTTGTATATAAAAATCAATTGCTGTTCCTTAGTCTGGCTATAACTCAAAAACGGCTTGACCAATTTTGATGAAATTTTGTATGTGTCTTTGAGTGCGTCCCGGGATGGGATTAGATTCATAATTGGACCCAGTAGGTAGTGCTGCGACCGGGTTCAAGATTTCTATTTTTCATCGCAGGACGACGTCTATTGGGCCCGCTAGTTAGTTATATATGTGTTTTTCTACCGTTGTAGAATGTGATTTTTAGTAAATAAAACTTAAAATTTAAATATATGTATCTTTGTTGTTGCAGCTGAGTTTATCTATCTGAAAAATGGTAAAAGTTATTGTTCAAGAACCGCACTTCTGGAAGGCATTCTGTAGGAAAAGAAGGTACAATAAGATGGCAATGCACCAAACGTCATTCCAAAAGGTGTTATGCTATGCTCGTTAGTTTTGACGGTGCTCTAATAAAAATACATGGTTCCCATAATCACGATCCGACATATTATATTAAAGATGAATTTGGATATCATGCAAAAACTCACATTAAAAAATCACATTTATGAGATGTGCTTGATTCCTAAAGTTTTCATTGGAAATCGTTGAGCTATTTTAGAAGATGAACTTTCAAAATTATTTAGACATTTTTGGTTTAGGTACTTCAATTTTATTTACCGGTATATTAGTTATTTTATTTGCACCAAATTTATGAGTAACCACAGAAAGACATGCAATGTTTGATTTTCTTTGGGTAAGTTATTTATGTCTGCTGTTAGTAGCAGCAAACAAAATGTTAGACGGAGTCTGTAAAATATTTGCAATAAAAATCCCTCTAGCTTTTGTACTATATTTCATTCTCCATGCTAAAGTTGTCTGAAAGAGAAACGTTAGCGATAATACCGCCACTTGTACCTTAATTCTAAGTTTAATAGCATAATTATTGTTAATTTATATTTATTATACGATAAAGTGTATTATAATTATATTATTCTACTAGAATATGCCGTGACTTCGTCCACGCTTGACTTGATATTCCCGCGGGATTTCCGGGACACAAAGTACCAAAGCATTTAAAAAAGATTGTAAGCTATAATTAAAAAATAAATTGTTTTAATGAAAACTGTGTCGGAATAATCTAATTTTTAGGGACCCGAACAACTACAAACAGTTCCCGGGAAAGTTTCCGTACTCCCGGGATAACAAATATCACACTTTTTATTACATAAAATTTGCTATCGATCGGTAAAAAATCACTTTGGAATTCGATGTTTTTTTTGGCCATTTTAAATTATTCATTAAGATAAAAAGTAGTAAAGATTTTGAGTCTAAGAATTTGCTGTCGATCAGTGAAAACGGCATCGCAATCAACCCAGTAGTTTTTACGTGAATCCCGAACAAACAGACAAGATTTAAAAAAAATGCATCGTTCGTGTTCTCCATTGTTTATATAGGCTATTCCAGTTGTTTTTTTAAATAGCTTCAATCTACAGATACGGCATGCTTAGAATTATATAATATTATATAGATATAGAAATTTTCGGCGCAGCAGTAAGGGAAAATACTTTAACTTTCCTTTAGTGCCTCGCTGAAAGTTTCCACCCTGTATACTAGTAATGCCTAATAAGTATGAAGTCATTGATGTCTTGCGGTTTTAGACTTCAAAATTATTTTAAATCGATGAAATTAAATTCCGTGGATAGCACCTGTATACTGTATATGTAGCACCAGCCTAAAACGTTATAAAACTACATTGATTATGTTGTCTACAATTCTACAATACAGTGTATGTATTATTTATCATTTATTATAGACGGCCGCTGTGATTGAGCGGGCTAATAAGCCTTTGCTGGCTTACCTCACTGCAACGCAGAGGCTCCGGGCTCGATTCCTGGTATGATAAATTTCGGAAACGAACTTTCTCCGCTATTTATTATGGTCTGGGATAGTCCCCAGAGTAGTTCGATGTATATTACCCATACACAAGTGTAACTTGCCTAATTTGGGGATATACAAGGTGTGTGTTTGTCTGCCGGTTATTTATTGGTAATTAAAACCGAGTCTAACATTTATAGTAGAGAAGTATTAATAAATACAGATCAAATTCCATTTGTCTGTTTTTGAGTTTCTGTAACGATCTTGACAAAAGCGGAATCCTTATGAAGTTGTCACGTCCGTCTGTGTTTGTTAATTTTTTTTCGGGAAAACTGTAATGTATAGTCTGTATGGCGCTACAAAGTGATGTAGTGCAGTCGCGAAAAGAATATAATAATTAGGGGTGGCCGCCGTACATGTAATTAATGTTTGTATTTTTTTTACTGTGCATAGTCGTGTAGTAGTAGTCACATATTGAAAGGAAAGTAATGTTCCTTGACGAATGTTTTAATAGGTTGGGGGAAAAGTCTTTTCGCATATAGTATGTATGAACTTGTAATAAGATCTCTTTGGCTATACCATTTGTATCTGGCTGGTTTTGGTATCATTATAAAGTTTTAATTTTAAAGAAGACAACTCCAAATTCAAATTAGGAAAATGTGTGATTTTCATTTGTTATTCTTATTGTTAAAATGAGTGAATCTAATGAAGAAATACGATACATTTTAAAATTTTACTACAAAAAGCTAAAAATGCAACACAAACCGCGAAAAAATTGTGATTTTTATGGCCCTAATGCAGTATCTGTGAGAGTAGCGCAAATTTGGTTTAAGCGTTTTCAATCCGGAAATTTTGATATCAAAGATGCACGTCGCCCTGGTAGCCCTGTTACGGACAAAATTGATGCCATTTTTGAAAAAGTGGAGCAAGATCGGCATATTAGTAGTTACGGTGTAGCTGGAGAACTGGGAATTGACCACAAAACGGTCTTGGCGCATTTGAAAAAAGCTGGGTACACAAAAAAGCTCGATATTTGGGTGCCTCATGAGCTCACTGAAAGAAATCTAATGAACCGTGTACTCATTAGTGATTCTTTATTACGATGTAATGAAACCGAACCATTTTTGAAGAAGCTGATAACTGATGATGAAAAGTGGATCACGTACGACAAGAACGTGCGAAAAAGATAATGGTCAAAGGCCGGTCAGGCTTCACAGACTGTGGCGAAACCCGGGTTAACTCGCAACAAGGTGATGCTGTGTGTATGGTGGGGTGGGAAGGGCATTATTCATTATGAGCTGTTACCGCCAGGCAGGACCATCGATTCTGAACTGTACTGTGAACAACTGATGAGATTAAAGCAAAAAGTTGAGAGAAAGCGGCCGAAATTAATCAACAGATGGGGTGTGGTTTTTCACCATGATAACGCTAGACCTCACACATATTTAGCCACTCAGCAAAAATTACGAGAGTTTGGCTGGGAGGTGTTAATGCATCCGGCGTATAGTCCTGACCTTGCACCTTCAGATTTTCACCTGTTTCGGTCTCTGCAGAATTCCTTAGGCAGTGTCAGGTTAACATCACGAGAGGACTGCCAAAACCACTTGTCGCAGTTTTTTGATCAGAAGCCCCAAAATTTTTATAGCAATGGGATGACGTCCCTACCTAAAAGATAGCAATAAGTTATCCAACAAAATGGCACCTACATACTTTAATCAAATGCAAATAAACTTTATAAAAAAAACCTTTTGAATTATTATATAAAATGCGAAGAAACTTTTTCCCCAACCTAATAGTAAAGATAGCGAGGTATTAGCTCCCAGAGTCATGATAATTGCCCACTTTTTCTTTCTTAGTTGGAAAACTGATCAAACCCACCTGGGTTTGATCAGTTTTTCTTTTCTTTTCTTTGAATGGTCTGAACTACACACATCAAAACTGTCTAGGGATCAAGTACAGTTTTAACTATTAAAAAAATATCCAATTTATATTTACCAAATCTAGTCTTCTAGATTGGCTTCTTACTTTAATTCCTATGTCTAAGTTAACAACTTATCCCTATATTTTGTAAAAATTAAGAAAAATTGCAAATTATGGGACATTAACCTAAGTTAATGTTGTTAATTAAATGGCAAAAAATGAAGATTTTTAAATTTTGATCATAAGGACAAAAAAAAAAATAATCTGTGTTTTCACTATTTACACGAAACACACTATTACAGTGATTTGGCATGATCAAAGTCACTTTGAGGAATGGCCGTCCACGTTCTTTCTAACAAGTCAAAGTTTTTGTGGGGTATTCACGTCATCGATACTTGGTAGAGCTCTTCTTTGGAGCATATGCCATGCGTGCTCAATTGGGTTGAAGTCTAGCGAATGAGCAGGCCACGGCAGAACGTTGATGCGAGCATAGGCAAGGATGAGTCTTACGTACGACTCTAACCGTGTGGACGTGCATTGTCGTCCATTAGTCGAATCGAATCACTCAACCGGCTTCGCAAAGGGATGACCATCTCTGAAACAATCCTCTCCGCATAAATCTGAGGATTGAGGTTGCCCCTGATCTAAGTGAGATCGGTTCTTCCTCCGATCCAAATAGCGGCCCAAACCATTATTGGTCCCCTTCAAAATGAATGAAGTCCTGGAAAATTTTCAAACGTTCTTGACGTCCAAAGGTCCTCCAAACTCGAGTACGTCTTGTATCCGACTTCATATCGAAACGAGCTTCATCGGAAAAGCAAGCACAACGCGTCTTCTTCCTCCCAATTTCTATGTCATGGCACGATTCCGTCGAGCAGTATTTTGGGTGTATCGGTCCTGTCTGCGAGTGGTGATGCGAGTTCGTCCACCATGTCGCTCGGCCACGCTGCCCGTGATACGATAGCGTGTCCAGAGGCGGCTTATGATGCTCTGTTTAGTACCAAAAGTGACAGCCACAGTACGTTGCCTGGAACTGGCTTGCAACATTCCGACGGCTCTCATCATCTATTCCCGTATCAACTGATGTTGTCGCTTCATATCGATGCATTTTTTTCAGTTCCGATACAGAAATTATAATGGTCTTGTAAAAAAGCTATTACACACTTTTATAGGAATCCTGATTGACAGTTGATATTCTATTTTTAAATTCTGACAATTTATATCAAATTGTCAGAATTTACTTACGAAATATCACAATAAGTAAGTTGTTTTTATATAAATTTCTTTAAATAAAAATCCATTCCGATGAAAAAAATATGATGTATGAAACTTTGTCTGAATCATGTTTTATCTTTGAACATTCATAATGTTATCCTCTTAACGCTTTGGCTTTGCCACAATTCTGCATCTTTATAACTTTATTCTTTGTATCTTTACGACCTAAGGCTTTGTAAATTGAAACTAGCAGTAGTGATGTTACTTAAAATAGTAAATAGTACCTCAGGCGTCTGGCTGATGAAATTGGACAAATTAATGAATAATGATGTGATAGTTACTTCATTGAAATACTTGTTTAAGGACCGTGGGCGTCAGAAGGTTATTTTGGAGATTCGTAAAAAACAAATTTGTCGTAAAAAAATCTTCATTTACAGATTTTTCTATCGCTATCTATCTATCTTCAAAAACGTGGTAACTTTCGAGCGAATTAGCGAACTCCATCTAGCTCCTTAAGAACCTTAGTTACGTTTTGGTGCAGGCGGTGACTGCTATTAAAATACGTCGATTGTCGCGAACGCGAACATAACTTCAACCACCAAATGTCAACATCAATTAAAATGTCAACTTGACAATACAGAAGGAGAAGAAAAACGTTACATCAGTTTTTGAACTATATATTTGAATACCAATTTCAACGACTTCAAGCTAGCGATTACTGGTTTGTAATCTACAGTAAATTATTTATTCTCAACTGAATTAGCGCCTTTAATTTCAACTGCGAAACCTGGAAGCTCAAATGTCTATCCACTACTATTGAGCTCGGCCGCTCGTTATCTACCCACCAATAAGAAATGCATTTAAATTTCCAGTTGAGTATATCCGAATGGATACTGGCCGAACACATCTTCTTTATAATGGATATACATATTCTTTTGTTTGTAAAAATGAAATAAAGCAATGGTGGCGTTGCACAGAACAAAACACTGGCTGCTGGGCGCATCTTTTATTAGAAGGCGGTATTGTAGAAAAATTTGAAAATCACAATCATCCAACACCAAAACATATGCTCCTTAAGGACGGAACTTATACTAAAATTATAAAATTGTAAAAAGTGTGTCTGTACATTGTAGCTATTAAAAAAAAAACAATTGGAATCAGCTATGTGAACGACGGAGAACACGATGCAATTTTTTTAGATTTCTTGTGTCTGTTTATTCAGGATTCCCGTAAAATCTACTGGACCGATTTTGATGCAGTTTTTGCTTATCGATAGCAGATTCTTGGACTTAAAATCTGTGATACTTGTTGTGCTGGGAATTTTTGTAGGGAAACGTTTAAAGCGGCTAATAGAATAAAAATGATTCCGTTGTTATTTTTTCTATGATCGATAGCAAATTTTCTGAAATAGATTCTGTGATATTTTTTCAGGGTTAGAGTGCATATAAATTAGGTGGTCCGACACGATTTCTTCAAAAACGATAGATTACGTTCTTTTTAAATACTGTGGTACATTATAATGGGAATCCCGGGAATTTTTTGATTGTAAAAAACATTATAAATGTTTCCTTGTAATGTTTTTTTTTTCAATCAAAATGTAAGAGAAAAATGTCTGAATTAAGCGGCCTGTGATTAAAGGTGCCCATACACCATGCTGTCTATCGTTCAATCGGCATGACGTTGCAGACTTGATCCAATCTGTAGTTCGTTCATATACACCACACACAATCATTTTAAATTACCAATCAGCAGTTGAAGCCATGGCGTCATCAGTGACGGACGATGATGTTTTAGCCGTCTTGGGAATTTTACTCGTGCTAAAGAACAAAAAATCTTCACTCAACTGAACTGACGATTGCGACGGCCATACACGGTCCAATCGGTATGATCTAGCCAAACCTCAAAATTGGCATGACAGTCTGTTATACTTGACAGAAAAATTTCGATTGTTATGTAGTTTTAACTGTCATGCCAATCCCCGCCCACACACGGTCAGCTCTACTTGATCCAATCGGCAGCGTGATGCCGATTGAACGACAGGCAGCGTGGTGTATTTATAATTACATAGAATTGAGTCCTAGTATTCCATGGTAACTATTAATTAATAAAAAACTATTGGGGTATAATTTATACTATGATTAAGTAACGCAATATTAATTTTACAATAATGTTGTGCTGCAATCACAATATAAAATGAAATATTTTTTAAATAAACATTTTCAAGTCTTTTATGCAGCAAATTACTGTATACTTAACCTATTAGTATTCGTCGGAATAACAGTATGTTAATTTGACTATAGAATACTAAAAATCCGTAGCACTAACAATGGAATCGTCTAAAAAAAGACATAATCGGCCACGTACCCAAAATGTAGGTACAAGTCAGTCTTCAGTGACAAAAGGATCTTATAAAAAAAGTGTAGAATGTAGCTATATCGACAAACAATTTATATTAAGATTGCGACCCTGTACGTGTGTCCATTGTAAATCTCAACTGGTGCCTTACTTTATTTGCCGATAAAGACAGTAATTTAGGCTATTTTTGTTAATGGATTATATATTAATGTATGTATTGAAGTATAAGGCATTCAATCAATCAATATATTTATTTGCAGGAATTTAGTATATACAATTATAGATGCATAAGTTACATTCTACCCCTTAGTGGTAAACAAAATAACTTAAATACTAAAACGAAATTTACATGAATATTCTAATTCAGAAACGTGTCAAATAAGCTTTAGTAATAAAAAAAAATTAAGATATTTATAATTTATCTTAAAAGAAAAAATTAAGACAGTGAAGATACTCATTCAAAATCACGAGGACAGTGTCAAAACAAATATTTATTAATTAAAAATATTTTTATTATGTAATTGTATAAACATTCAGCTGTGCTATTTAAAACCCTAGCAACTGGCATTGATTTATATGAATATTTGTGCATTTATTGTCTTACTATGCATTTGCTGATATATTATGCTTGACAAAACATTATATAAAGACTTTAAAAAAATATATATCGATCGCAATAAGCTTGAGAAATAGTTTGAATTGATGTATCTTTGAAATTCAATACAGTTCCATTGTGCTTAGTTGTAACATTTCTTAGAACCCACTTGATAGGTTTCGAAATTGTACAGCTGTATTGTACTTATTATATAAATCGTATGTATAATATTATTATAAAATAAACGAATTTATCATATTAAAGATAGTTTTAAATTACCTTTGTAGGAAATTTTATCTTAATTAACTTTATAAGCAACCTTTGGGTACATCACGTACTAATTCTTACAGTTCTCACAATAATGACGCATCAGGGTAAATCTCTCAAAATGCTCAACGGTTACACCTTTTGTAAACACCACATGCTGAAGTCTGGAAGAAGATGGCAATGTACCAAGAGTTTCCAAAAATGCCTCGCTTATCTTATCATTGATCACAATGAGGTTCTAGTCAGATCAGTTGAAAACCACAATCATATAAGGCCTCATTACTATCGCAACAAAAATGGGACTTATGTTAAAATAAGATAACTTAATAGCTACTAGTTTTTTGATTAGCAAAATTTGTATTATACACATATTAGCATAGATAGACATATTTGTACTTTTTATTTAATGTTTATTGGAACTTTTCGTGACTAAAGCTATAGAACTACATTAGACCAAAGCACATGTCTAAAACGCCATACGCGCGCAAGGTTGGCGCGTACACCAAATCCACGCTGATTGTACCAAATTATTTTCGTCAACTAAAGGACACGGATACGCTTTACAGACATTCTTGGACCCAGATTGTAAAAAGTTGAGATTGATTTTAAGATTTCTTTTTAATATGTTTATATTTTTTATAATTGTAAAGGGTTTAGTTATTTTTTATGAATTTTTCGTGTGATGTAAGTGTTTCCATATTATTAATCGTTCAACTTCATTCACACAAATGATTAGGGTAATCGAGATCTTATTTTATTTGTGACCTTAGTTTTAAGATTTCTCGTTTTCCAGATAGAATTTAGGGCTGATGTTTTCCATTTTGTAATAGAGAAATGCAACGTTTTTAAGCTATATCTCAACTCATTATATTTCTTTGGCCCAAAAGTACTCATCTCCTTTGATAGTTGATGCTCGGGTAATGACGCGTCCGACGTCTGAGATATAGAGTTTGAGAGAGACACTATGTACACGCCGTCATACTACTCCACGATCCGACGAAAATCTAGGACGATTAGATTGGCGTCGCGTGTGTAATGCAGCTCTAAGCAACTGGCCGCTCTATCAAATGTATGGGCTTTGACCTGCCCAGATCGACGTACGTGACCGACTTGTGTCTAATGTAGTTCTAACATAATTTGCCGATTCCTATATTGGTTATATCTTACTGTACATTCATTTACCTTACTGCTGGTGAAAATATAACATTAACGCCATACAAATAATGTCAATATTTTACCAACGGTAAGGTACAAGAATAAGTAGTGAAAAACTGTCATGGAAAATAACAACTATTTATATTTTTAAATACTTGTATCATAAATTATTGTATATTTATGATACAAGTAAACGAAAGTAAACGAAACTTCACCCAAGAATAAGGTTGCATATGCATATATTCCATGATATGATACAAAGACGTACGTAATTTAGAGTGACCTGTATAGGATGGAGGAACCAGATGGAATGCTCCTCCGTCTCAAAGGAAAATCTTCCAACGAGGCTATTGTTGTTCCTCGCAGGCCTAGGCCCATCTATTATTATTGGAAATTTATATGTATTCTTTTTACGTTTCTCTCAATTATTGAACAGCGCCATCTATTGGTTTGTAAGTGTTCCACTACAGTAGTAAGTCGATATATTTACACATAAAACTAGTGTTGGGTAGAACATGATTATAAAATGGGTTTGTAAGAGTAACATGACATTTTGTACTGAACCGGTATAATGTTCCACTTCAAATGAGGCGAGGAGATTTGTACGGTTTGTGCCGTGGCAGTACAGTTGAAGCGATGAGGCCCATGAGACGGTGAGCGTCATTCCCTCATTTGTCCCGTTCAAAACTTCTAGTTCGGAAATGTTCGTTATGAATCGGATGTAATCAGCCTCGATCACCTCATTTTACTAGCAGTCGTACTTATGGTATGTCTCTATGTGAATATCTGTCGAGGCGTTATTGTACTGTTGTAGTATGAACCTTTTTTTCGTCCGTCCTCTTACGTCTGAGGAGTGAGTAGTAGCGGGACAAAAAATTTGAAGTCTTACATTTTCAAATTTTGAGCCGTGTCAGTCAGTACAAATGTACTGGCTCACACATGTAGGTACTACTCATCACTACATAGAGATTCCTAAATTCCAAAATGAAGGCTTTAGTTTATTATATATAAATCAATGCCTAAAATAAATTTCATGTTTGTTAAAACAATAAACTATCTATGAAAATAAAGAAAAAAGTTACAATTAATTTTGTGCAAGACAAACTTTAAACCGCTCTTGTGTAGGATTTCTGTAGGAGTAATTTTATTCTATGGATATGTGGTAGAGAGGGGGAATAAATGATTGAAGTGAAATATACGTTTTTTGTATTAATTTATTCTGAATGACTTTTCTATAATATGACATATAATATCTATATATTTCAATTATTCGAATTCAAATTACAACAAAATAAAACCTTTTTTGTCGTGAACAAATTCCCCCAAGAAATTTTTACACGTATATCATTCAAAAAAAATTATTATGTTAAATAAATTAAAGTTAAATGATAAACCTTTTCCTTTTAAATATTTAAACAAAAGTTGAAAACACTATTTACATGTCAAAAAAGCAAACATATTTAGTTATTAAGAATATAAAAGTAACAATTAAATTAACATCAAATCCTCAAAGGCATATAACTCAAATAATTATAATCTTTTTTTGTTGTGAACTGATGATCCCTGGTTTCGGCACCATTTCGGTGGAGAGGGAATAAATTGTTGAAATAAAATATACGCTTTTTTATTATTGTTGTTGTGTTATGTATTGTTGATGTATGTAGTATATAATGTATAGTGAATGACTTCTATAATATGACGTATAATATCTATATATTTAATTATTCGAATTTAAAATAAAATAAAACCTTTTTGTCGTGAACAAAATGTCTGTATGTGTTGATATACGAATCATACAAACCGAAATAAAAAAAACCTTGATAAGCCTTTACGTTATTTTCTTCCATATCGTCCTGATTTTTTGGGAAATTAACTAATCTGATACATCACACGACTACATTATAAAAATTTTCAACCCACATGGGGGTCCATACATAATTATGAGTTATTTCACATCGATGTATACTACACGTCCCTGCCAAATTTCATCTATAAACCGCGGTATTTTCCGAGAAAAATAGCTGTGATGTCGTACAAAAGACGTACGGGCGGACATAACGATTTTATAAGGGTTCCGTTTTTATCAAAATTACTACGAGACCCATTAAACTACACTACACTAAACTCATATTTATAATTAATTACATTACTTAAAATATGTTCTAAACACGTTTAGTTGCCTTAAAACCCAATTAAATTAACCTTTCACGTTATGTATGTGAAGTGGGGTAGTCGGATGTACTTAACAACTGAGGTTTTGCCGGTCCTCTGCAATTTTTATACTACCCATCATCAAGTTTTTTTGGCTTCTTTGTTTGATCTATATCGTAATATAGACGACTAGTCGAGGCATATGTAATTAAGAAATTATATTGTAGATTAGAATAGATTTTATTTGAATAGAATAATCTATTCCCAAAAGTGTATGTACAGTATAAGGTCTTATGTTATTGTAGTATCAATACATTTAGCCTCATTAGGTGTGCATTATTAAAATTTTAGAATGTCAAGTTAAATGATTTACAAGAATATTATCGAAATGTCAATATCATACATTAATAATGATTATAAGAAGCCATAATAGAAATTACAATCATATTATAATTATATCCTGTTTATTTTTATAATATAGGATTTTATTTGTCACATGTCAAGGACTTGAAGATGTAGAAAGAAATCGGTTAAATAATTATTAATTGCTTTTTAGTTTGAAGTCGGATTTGTATTTGTTAGAAAAAAATATTTTAGAAACAATTAACAAGTGCAGAACAATCGTCTGTTGTTTTGTAATTTTATATACGTCATTGCCTACGATTAGATTGTTTGGGTGCTTCTTTGTTTGCTCCGTCTTCATAGCCTTGAGAATGAATAGGAATTCATTTATTTAGTACATAATTAGTTAATTATTGACTAGTACATTTGGTACTAAGTAAAATGTTTCACATTCTTGTTTGATCTAATAATTAGATTCTAATTTCATAACAGAAAAAGCGATGATAAGAGTCGCAAAAGGAAAAAGGTTTTAACATGAGCAGAAAAACAGAAAAGATACAGAGAAAAAATGAAAAATATGAAATATATAAAAAGAATCGTGCTGCCTACAAAAGGACTAGAAAAAAGCGTATAAGTGATTTAACAGAGGAGGAAAAATGTATATAACGTAAAATATGGAGAGATGAAAAACGGAGACAAAAGCAAACTCGACTACCTTTACAAACTAAATTGCTCATTCGCAACGTTGAATCATTACAATAAATGTTTGAATAATAGTAAAACTTTCATTTAAGGTGATATTTCAAAATAATCTGGAATTTTAAAAACAGGCACACATAAACTAGTTTGGATTTAAAGCAAGTGTTATAGATTAAAGATTATGGGGCCTAAAGTGGCCGCTTTTGCAGATTCATATGACGAACATAACAAATATCAAAATGAAGTAGAACTTTATGGTATATATTACAACTACTAGTATATCTAAACACATGTGAATTTCATTAAGCGATTCACCAAAAGCGGCTGCTTTAGGCCTTCATAGCTCATTAAAGTCACTCTGCACCCGACCAGCACCGGATCACCTCGCTCACAATCTATACACGCGCGGACGACGAGAGAACTACAAGGTGACAACCCGCTGCTTGGAGTGATTCAGGTATACAAATAGTACCACACGCTGACATACTACTTGATAATTCTAGGATCACGCGACGTTCAGTCGTTGACGACGGTAGGATCACTGGTTTAACAATGCGACGTCAACCTGTGAATAACTAAATTATCTTTATAATGTTTGATGATTAAAGAGACTGACAGACATATAAACTGCATTCAGCCATATGATAACATACAGGTAAACAATATTTACGAAATGTGTAAACTTTTGGATTAAAATAAATCTAAAAAGTGTTCACATTTCGTAAATATAGTTACTTAAATATCATCTGTGCATGCAGTTATTTTGTCTGTCGATGCACAATGTTTCACGGATATTAAATAAATGATATACTTTTCTCTTATATTACAGTGATAACAATTATGAATGATAGACGCAGCTTACTTAAAATGTACAAAGGATTTACATATTACAAGCATATAATGACGAAATCTGGCATGAGGTGGCGATGCACAAATTGCGTTGGTCATGTGGACACGAAATGCCGTGCGAGTATCGTCCTCGGCGAAAACGATAATGTTATTAAAGACAATGGGGAACATAATCACGAGAAACCTTTGTACCGTTGTACCAATGATGGAACTTATTATAAAGTCTCGTAGAAGACGCTGCAACCTTTCCAAAAGTACGATGGTGTTGGTTTACATCTGGTCATGTCCCATTGAATTGTTTTGGCTACATGTTGCGTAAACTTGGTGTCCCCCTAGTTGCACTGCATGCAGAATCAGAGAGGATATCCATCGCATTTTGACTGAACGTGAGCGCGTCGAACCGTAGAGACATGGCAAATTTGGAACTAAAACGTATAATTTAGGATTCTTTAACAGTATTCCGGCCTCACCATTCTCCAATGTGGCCAGAATTGCTGCTTAAAATTATTTCTTTAGGATTAAAACTTAGAGAATAATTAATCTTACCTTTTTATTTTTATTTTGTGAGCAAGAACGTGGGTAATATTTTCACCTTGAAAAAACATCCTTAAATAATAAAAGAAAAAAAAGAATGGTATTAACAGGAGGCGAAGAAGTAAGTATTAAACGCCCGGTGACAAGCTCCTGAAAATCTGGATCCTCTTCGACACAATCAAAACGACTTAATATGTGTATGCATCTGATGAGGTGTAAATTGATCGAGACATACATACCTATATAATATACTTATTCATAAAATTAAAATGTCTGTGATTGTAAACTAAATGCCAGAATTATAGTGATAATTGTTAAATTATAAGACGGATGCCTAAACGTTTCCAAAGTCCGTCGAATTGCTGAATTGATTGCGACGAAAATTTTAGTTATTATATTTTTTTATCTTAAAGTTTGATCTACATTTTATTGCTTCAAAAGATAAAATTCTCTCGTAGAATTTGATCTCTTGTTTTAGTAACAGTATGTTCTTAAAAGTACGTTATGATTTCATTGGTTAACATGCCAAAGATTAAATTTGTTTAATTTCCTAAAAATCTGTTGTGCTAGATTTCAATTGAGTTTGTCTTTCAGTGACATATATCAAGAATTCATCTGGCAGAATACTTGCTTTATTGAACAATTACGCATACTATCTACATTACACCCTCACCTCTGGATTAAAAAGATGGCAATGCACACAACATTCGTCTAAGAAATGCAGTGCTCATTTGGTCTTGAACGATTTGGGATATGTTAAGAAAAGAATGGATACACATACACACAACTCAAGTTACGTAAGACACAGTAGCGGTACATACTACAGGATATAGAGAATTTAGTCGTGATACCAAGTGCTAAAGAAAAACCAAAACCATGTCACAATAGTGAGCAAATAACTAGGGCGTAGAAAGTTGCGTAGTAGTTAATTATTGGGTCTCTACAAGAATGTAGGTATGTAAAATCAGAGATCACTGGGCGTAAACAGCAAGACGACGAAAAATTACGCAGTCAGAAAAATAGGGATAAACTTTTCCATTGACGTCGAAATACTCTATGTATGAGACAGACACTCCATTGCTCAGGGTCAAGCAAAGTAGTCTGAGGCTTGTAATGACTGTCGAAACCCACAAAAGATACCCCATGTTTCACCGATCTTGATGATCCGAGTAAAGCGCATAACACACTACGCAGATACGGTAAGATTTCTGTATCTGAGGGCATATCTTTCAACATTGCTCTCTATGTAATTCAATGAACTAGCACACACAGCGCAGATAATTTAAAGTATGGTATCTGTAGGCACCGACCGATATCGTAAGATGGTGACAATATTATGTACTTATACAAATATATCGGCAGACAATCTCTGTATATTTTTATATGTCACTCTATCGAAATTCGACGCCTTGTAGTCAATGCTAATGCAACATGCGTATCAAATTCAAAATTAAAATCCTCTTCTGACCATTTGTCCATCAAATCCAGAAGCAATATACGCTAACTCATCGTAACATCGTGTATAAACAATCCGCACGAACAAACTGGTCTAGTTAGTTTGAAGAATTTCGAGGGAATGTATCATTTCGTATATTATCGTATCTACGTAGTGTGTTAAAAGCTTAAGGGTCGCAGCTGTGATGATACTGTGTCCGTGCAGATTTCAACTATAGTCATTTATCTATTATACTTTAAAAGTTATTTATGTAGTTACCTTATATTTATAAATGAAATTTAGTTCGAAGTAAATTACCTCTAATATTTTCTTACGGACCTTTCGGACCTAAATCATTTCCGGTTCCTTTTAATTTAAGTGAACAGGTACATAGCTTGATAATAGTTAATTTAAGATTTGCAAAAATAAATGTTTATTTCATGAAGTTTTCTCTTCCAGTTTTAATGGTGAAAGGTAGGAATGGAAAGGATCTTTTGATGCTCAACGGGTATACCTACTACCAACACAAACATTTAAAAGATGGCTTCAGATGGAGCTGTACTCAGATGGGGTCGAGATCTTGCCGTGGTTTCCTTCATGTTACTGATGAAATGCTCGTGGTTAGGGCACACACAGAACACACTCATCCACCCTCAACTTACTTTTTGGAAAGAAAATCTAAAGGTGCTGCTCTAAACCCTTTGGCCCTGAAAATTAGCAATATACACGGACGGGCGGGAATCTAAGTTACGCTTGCCTTATATTTATTTATAATGTTGTAATTTATATTGAAAACTAATGGAAATCTATACCTTAGAGTTAAATATTATAGATAAATTAATTGATATTTTTTAAGTTTTCTTTCTAGAATGGTGGTAGACATGAATCGTGAAAAAAAGATGTCTTGACGAATCGATGTTTTTGAGGTGTTTCTCGTTCTTTAGTGGGAATGTTATTGATGATTGTTTCGATTCTTGTCTGTCTTTCTTGATTATGGACTATATTACTAATACCATGGAATAGGAATACTAAGAATAACAATTGCCCAGTAGAATATATTACTCTAATAAGCTACTAATTACTAAACGACTAGATGGTACCATAGTGCGTTCTAATCTAGCTTATTAATGGTTTATTATTTAAAATATACTTTGTAGACGAATTCAGTGAAATATTGAGCCCTATTTTTTTTTCAGTTTTATTGAATTAATGTTAAAAAACGTTTCAAATAACAAAACACTGAAAAACAGAGTAATGATTTTATGTTAAATCTAGTTTCAGAGCTATGTTTTTACTGGAATTGTTATATTATATTCTTATTCATGCTGATATCTTAACATATTGTATATTAAATGTATACTGAACACTTCTAAATATAGAATAGATATTTATGACTTCAATAATAGGTTTTCTAATGATTTTTACATTTACCTTCATCATGTTAAAATTTATCAAGGAAAAGAGCGCTGAGCTTTCCGAGTCCTTGTTTCTTTTATATTAAAAGTTTTATAATTTACTAATCGTTATTAAATAATAATCATGTATAATAATACGTTCGTATGTCTGGCCGATAATGTCTGGCATAAAAGTGGGTAAATAACTAGAATACTGTAATAATTGCAATGTATCGATGTTAGTGTCTCAGGCAGGAATTCGGGACACGAATGTGGTGACAACGGGGCATAAGAAATGAGACCGCCGATAGTGTAATTCTGATTTGCTAAGAATGCAAAATTATCCCCATTACGCCTTATTGTTAGTTATTTGTCCACTGTTATACTTGCATAAAATTAATGAAGTGTTGGAAATATTAATGTGAGACATTAATGGTAAAATTATGTGACATAACATCATCTACCTAACAAATAAGTAAACACTCCAATAGTGGCTAGTTAATAGTTTAAAAAAAATGTGTAGTTTCACATGAATTGTATGTGAAATTATATTCCAAGTAAAATTGTGGGTATTGCCACATAATAATGCTATTAATTTTTAAATATAGCAATTTATTTTTGTAAACTAATTTAATTTATAATTTTAGCGGACAATAGGATTATTATTGATTTTACATAAAATATCTGTATTTGTAATTTAATTAAAATAACAAAAATCAAACAATAAATAAATCGATATAAAAATTGTTCTTATTTTCCTATCGAACGTTCGTTTTAATGCATTCTAAATGTATTCTCCTAATTATTTTAATATAGGATTAAGCTATTTTAAAATGATTTGATTGAAGACTGACACTTTATTTCTGGTCCACAGCTCAGTTTTACCTTCGTCCAAACGGCCGCATCAATCTCCGTCTGAACAACTTCACGTTCTACAAACATTTGAAGGCAAGGACCAACGCACACCGTTGGAGCTGCACCGCTTACGGGTCCAAGTGGAAATGCAAGGCGCACCTCATTATAACCGATAAGCTTGAAGTACTCAAAGCACACATCAACCACAGCCACCCGCCGAGTATAAAAAAACCTGATACACCACAAAATAAGCCGCGTCATCAACTCCCTAAGGTGGAGAAAGTTGAAAGTGTATCAGATAATTATTTCACATCATCACCTTTGCATAGATACTTGGTGGCACACCATGTTTTTAATAACACGTGTTGAATATCCTTAATATTATACTATTATTGATAAGTAATGTCGTAGTCTGCGAAATTGTTTTCTTTTTTATTCTTATGGATATGATGTCGCACAATGGCATTTAGTATATTTAAGCTCCTATACTCTATACATTTTTTTAAATGTTTGCGTATTATAAAGTAAAGGTGAGGCTTCATTATGTCGCGATTCGCGACGCGATTGACGTTCTCACGTCAGACTTAACAATTCGAATAACGTATACATTATTTGAAAAATTGTCTACGAAAATCATCCACGTTACATATGTCCTTAATAATATATAAATGAAAAAAAAGAGATTATTTCTTTACGCCTATATACTTTATGGCTTTTAATATTAATCGATTAGCATTATTGTATTAAAAGTCCATAAGTAGACATAGGGTTCCTATTTCTTCTTCATGACTACAACCACATGTATAGTTAACAAAGTCTATTTATTGTGGAAAAATCAAATCTCGCGAGAAGCGGATACAGTTAGAAATAATGTGGGCATTTTTAGGTAGCTCTCGATGCACATATTAAAAGTGAATTGAAACCAAATTCGTATTAAAAAAAGCAAATGACAAAATTTTCTTAAATTGGCATTAATTTTGTTATTTGTTTCGTTGTGTTGTCGTATATTAGGTGCGTAAAATGATATTTCAATATATAATAATTTAAGTCACATATCCATTGTATATATTTTTGTTCGATTCGCGAACTAATGTATCCTCACCTTAATAAGGTACTGCTACATTATGTATTGTTCCTAAAACTACTTGAAACTTGTTTGATTTGTGTATTACTTATTTAATAAATTAATATTTGTTTACTGCTTAATCGCACTATATTTTTTGGAATTTCAATGATTGTAAATGAAACTCGGTCATTACACTGACGACTCGTGACGAATTCAATTAATCTTAATTTTATGTCTTATTCAATAGTATGCTATCCTTGGTGAATAATAGGTTAAGCTTGTCTATAGTACGTACTTTAATTAAATTTATCTTGCAATCAGCACATCTTGTAATCTTATTTTTAAGTAAATCTTATAACAGATAAGATTTAAGCCTTAAAATTTAACGAACGAATATAGTTATTTGGCTTGAAAATGTAGAAAGAACCGAACTATCAGAACAATAATTAAAGCCACAAAAAGTTTCAAAATAAATGTAGAGTAACAGCTTTTTTATTCACTAAAAACTAATACAGTTATACATGAGTGTGAATGAAACAATACAAAATCAATATTCAAGTGGTTCGAAATTCAAATTTATGTTAATAATTTAATTTAAAATCTGATTATTACGACTTTGTAAATAATAATTAACGTAGGACACTATAAGCGTCCCTTTCCAACAAGCTTTCAACGCCATTAAAGTAAATAGGTCGGCTATAATATATGTATTATTTTAATACAGTTTCTAGACTAGACTACTCTGGAGCTTTAGTTGTTGTTCTGACTTTGTTATGAACATAGCCGATTAAGAGCATAAATGGGTTAACTGGAATTTTTAAGCAATAAAATAACGTGAACTGTCATTTTATTTCGAGTAATATAGAAAAAGTTCAAGTTACAACACTCTTGAACAATGCTATGTACAATAATAAAAACATATCGATGTTGCATTTATTTCTCATAGAATTGTAACTACTGTAATCAATTATAAGTTTAGTTAATTTATTAGCGTAAAGTGCCTTCATAAACATCGTGTCTTAGAATAAAATAGCATCATAAGATTTATTTTGGACTATTGCTATAAAGTTTCATAGTATTACCATCATACAGTTAGACAACGAACTAATGTACATTGACACGTCCGTCGCGAAGAAGTAGCTGCCGCGTGTATTGTTACGTAACGTTACATTACGTAAAAACGAAAATGGAGTATTGAGTTCAAAACTTGATACAATCGTTTTATTTTCAAGTAATAAACTGAATACCCAATTTTACATTTTTGAACAATAATTAAGGTTAATTTATCCAAAAATCAGCGCTTTGAATGGTAATCCGTAAACATGAAATGACGCGCGGTCCTTGTGGACATTTTAAATTTCTTTTGGATTTACACCAATTATCATCTTAGAGTTGATTTGCGCATGAATATAATGTTCTGGAATATGAGCGTAAGACGCATACCGGATAATGTAAATGTTCGTACGATATTGAAATATTGTATATCATCAATTATATGGTCATATAAAAAATATTTGGCATGTTATTGGGCGATAGGATGACGGTATCGTAGCAATAATGACCACTATCAGCTATAAAGGAATGCTCTTTGGATTAGAAAGGCGTGTCATTATTCGGCCATGTATATTTTATTAATATTCTAATACAATTTTGTGTAATTGTACAATAGGGAAGCGGACAGTCAAACAACTGAGATACTTTTTATAAACTTACAGAGCTTCGCTGTATCATAGACTTTGTACGAGAATGCCTACTTTGACGTCATGAGTAAAAAAGATGAGTTGAAAAGTTATCAAAATTATTTCAATCATGATATTTTAAAAGTTAGATGATAAGATGTTATTTCAACGCCTGTACCGCTTCATATGTAAAATGTTTATAATTTATTGTAACATGTTGTGTTCGCATCCCTATTACTTAAAAAGTGTTCGCCGACTGTATGCTAGTTAAACTGTGGTATTAGGACAGCTCGGATCAGTGTGATATATTTTATTTTTGCGTATTATATAACGTATCCAGTATTATTCTTTGTGATTGAATGACTATTTATAGTTCATAGTATCCTAATAGCTTTTAGACATAAGACTGCATGCATGTTCATTGTGATATAATTTTTGGATCTCATTTTTAAATTACCACTATTCATTTATGTTTGGATTGCGGTCTTTTTTGTAACAGTGTCTATAAAATATTAGATACAAATGTGAATGTATCGTTGCCCTTTATATCAACTTCGAAAGAAAATTGTTGGGAGAAAAATTTCCGAGGCATTCTTAATGTAACTCTTTTTTTTAATTTTTACAGTTGGCATCGTGTGAATCTTTTTTTTAACTTTGTAATTTTATTATAACTTCTTGTATACGATCAACATAATCATCAATTATGTGTTATTCAAAGATATTTTTAGTATTTTTAGATTTAATGAATAAAATTTACAATACCAATACTGATATTTTTGTAGTTCCATACCACATTCAAAAGGAATTATTATTTTACGAATACAAAATATTTTTTTAGATTTTATCAGTTTGTTTGTTTGTTCGGAGTTCACGTACATAAACGCTGCTGGGCCGATTTCGACGTGGTTTTCAATAATCGATTATTTGGAAAATTACATTTATTCATATATTTCATATTTCAGCAGTTCATCAGGGCTCCATAATTAATTAATTTTATGGAAAAATCTTTCAAAATCTCAATCTCTTAAGGGTATGTAATTGTCGAAGGCACATTTCAATTTTGATATAAAGGTTTTCTTACGATACTTTGGTTGTCAATATGAACATTAGGACAGAAAGAATAACTTAAGGCCGTGTACCCATTAGACATGATTAGATGAACAGTGAGCGGCTGACTGTCCGCTGGCTGACTCTATCGCTAACTCAACATCGAGTTAGCAGCGAACTGTAGCGTATTAGTCCCAAAACGCTTGCGAACACTTGGAAGAGAAGGTAAACGGTTAGTGTATATGAGTGTTAGTGTTAGTGCTCCGGCGTTGTGAGCGAACTGCGCCGTCAACCGCGCGCATCATTCGCTGCTAGTCGGCCGCTCACTGAATGAGTCGGCAAGCAAAACGCCGTAAAGTGCCTATATTACATGATGATGAGGACACTCCATTTAAAAATTATAGGAAGGCAAACTGGAAGCAAACACTTAGCCGCTCACTGTTCGTCTAATGACGACACGGCCCAAGTGGTGCTAGTGTTCAACCAATACAAACTCATATCGTTTGAATGAGATGAGCTACCATGACCTAACTTTATGGCAGATGAAAAATAAAATTAAGTTTTATACGTTTTGTATTTTTTTACCAGATCCTACTGCGAAAATTATCCAGTTAACAAATGGGAAGCAACTAATGATTTACAAGGGGTACCCTTATTATAAAAAGCATAGCACTACAGTCTGCCAACGTTGGTGTTGTAGTAAAACATCCTGCAAGTCATTCCTCCGCGTCACTCATGACATGACAATTGTCGGAGAGTACGTGCAGCACTCACATCAAGCTTCAAAATTTTGGAGAACACCTGACGGGACTTATGCCAAAATCTAGCTTGAAATAGATAATTGTAGACGTGAATGAATGAAGGGGTGATATTATAAATAAATAAATAATCGGCAGCAAACACACATGTTGTATATCACCAAATTAAGCAAGTTACACCTCTGTTATTGGTAATATAACGGACTAGTCTGGGGCCGATCCCAGACATCCAGACCATAGTAAATAACGGAGAAAATACTCCAACACAGAAGACGTTGATTAAATAAGATGTTTCGAAAATGATCAGTAAAATGTCTAAAGAAACCTGTTTATCAAAGATATGTTCCATAACATTTAACAAATAATAGAGATAAATAGTAAAATATATATTATATCTTTTTAGAATTTATACACGCGGAATAGAAGAACTATGTAAATCGATTCGTCTTTTTTTGGTAAAGTTGTTACTTGGTTCCAGTTTATACAACTGCATCCATTAATATTTTTATGAGTTTGTAAATCAAGTCACAAATGTTTATTAATTGATAATGATTAACGAGTTGTCCTTGGTTCAAATCTGTAAGGGGCGTTTAAGGATTTTTTCCAAAGCCATGTGGCTACTGAGCATGATGATTACATATAAATGTTTATATAGGACTGATGTAAGCTCTGGTGATAGAAATATTTAATTACTCTGGAAATTACTAGTATTCTCTCATCCTTAATTAAAATAAACAAATTAATCAACAAAGTTGATTTGAATTTATAAATAAAATATATTTTTACATTAATAATTGTGTCACTAAATCTGTAATAATCATTATATCTAATTTTGTTTACTTTTCAAAATTGGTTTTCGATTTTCGGTTGATTTTTTTGCATGTACTTTCCTTTTCATACAATTATTTATATGTGTTTACTGTTTATTGTAAATAACTTCTACAATTTTATTCGGGCTAATATTTGGTAAAAAATCATTTTCATAAAATGTCATTCTTAGACAAATTATTTCAAAACTTGCCTTTAAATATTTTTGTATTTTTTAGGGCGTCTAATACCACTTCATAATGGTCGACATGTTCTCATGCTAAACGGTTTCACTTATACGAAACGGCAGAAGCTATCCAGTCGCAAGGCCACGAGATGGGTTTGTTCGAAACATCACAAGTGTGATGTATATCTACATCTCGACGATGATTTTAATGTTCGCTACAAATCACAGGCTTACCACAATCATGAGCGTGATAAGTATACAGTTACTAAGGAAGGGTACTATATCCGAATGTAATCTTACACGAACTCTCGTCGAGAGAGCTTAATGTTTTATTAAACTGCATTGATTTTTTTAACCAACTTCCAAAAAGAGGAGGTTCGCAATTCGTCTGTAATGTTTTTTCGTATGTTTGTTACGCGATTACTCAATTGTGGACGGACTTTCAATTTTTTTCTTTATTCGAAAATTTACTCTTGAGGTGTTCCCATTGCCAAGTCAGAATCTGATGACTGGTTCCCAGGGAGGGCAATCGAGGAACCCTTTTTGAAGAGCGTCTACACTTTACAAAAAGCAATACTTGTATACGCATGCAAGTAGTACAGTTTCTACAGGCGCTTAAAATATTATTTCTAAAGCTATTCAAGCAACAACTGAAAAGTAGAAATATTTTTTTTAACAAAAGCGAAACTACTAATCTAAAGAGCAAAAAATAAATATTTTCAACATCAACAACATCTTGAAGTCGGTGCCAAGTACAAACATAAAAAACAACATCAAAATAGTACAATAATAATGCACCGACTTCAAAATGTTGTAGAAAGTTTCATTTTTTTTCTATTTTAAATAGTTTGAAGGCGGTTTTGTTTTTTGTAAAAAAAATATCGTTAGCTTTCTAAATCAAAGGGTCGTAACGCGAAAAAGATATTTTTTAACTAGTGCTCTTTACTCTCTATACCGGGTACCTAAACTAGTGTATTCTAGGTTTTACTTAGTATTTTCTTAAATTTTCGCGACTAGTACACATAATAAAACTACGTTTTAATGGTTTTAAGCTCGGTATTTTATTTTATTTTACTCCGACCTTTCGGCCACTTTTTAGATAAATTAGTTTAAGCTTCCATAGAGTAAATAATAACCATAAACGAAAATTAATATTAAATAATTAAAATGAACGAGTTGGGGATAGCCTACCCTAACAATAAATTTAACATTACTCATTGACACTTACATCTTAGTCTTCCGTGATCACGGCTACTGAAAAGTGGCCACAAATTCTGATTAAAAATCAATTGGAATACCGCGCTTAAAACGGTTAAAATGTAGTTTTTATTTAGGGTTTTATTCTCAAATGCCTTTCGTCGTTGGTTTTCGTCGAATCAGGTCCGGAAATTTGACAAAAAGCGTTTGAGAATAAGGCCTCAGGTTTTTGTCGAGTCGTGATCGAGCTTGTCGCTGCGCTCTGCCTGATCTTGTCTGAGAAATCCTATAGTTCAGTCAAATACTCGCTGCTCGCGGTGTCATAAATCATCGGTACACTAGAGAGAAACACATGCGTTGCGTCACTTGTCGATAACCATACCTTTCAATAGTTTTAATATCGATACTGCATTGGTGCTTCATTACGCCTCCCATTAGGCCTCTAAGTGTGTCAGAGAGAGACGCAAGCGCTGTCATATTCAGACACTTTATTGCCCCATGGGCAGTGACTGTTTCACTGGACTGTACTTTAATGTGAACAAAACTTATATGCGTCCCTGAAGTTCGTACGGGTGATTGTGCAGTACGCAGTTATATTATTCGCAGACAGAGCTGAGAGGGGGGAGAGTGTTACACTCTCGCTCAGCCGCTATTCGGACTCGCATGCCATTTTTTTCGCACTACACCGATAAGATATAATAAATTTCATAGGCAAACTCACGGAACTAATTTCACCTGAAGCGCATTTAAGTTTTACGCGTAGTGTACGTACCTATTTGTAATTTTGAAGATTGGATGATAGCAGATTTTTGAATATTTATGTTTCTGTGTTAGGTTTTTAGCAAAAAAATTATTTTCTATAAAAAGATAAAAATGAAATCGTCACTCTAGAAATAAATAACTAAAACTAATATTATGACTTTTTTTATTGCGAAGCCTGCAAACTGGCAGACCGCCATCTAATGAAAAATGGTTAACTGACGCCTATTGTTATAGACGTTTGCAACACTTTTGGGGTGGAATAGGAGAGGCGGGATAGAGAGCTCAGACAGGAGGAATGGGTTAGAGAAGTCAAGACAGGAGGAATTAAATAGAGGTGACAGGATAAGGGAGAATGGAATAGGTGGAGCGGGAAATAGGCCATTGGAATTCTCACTCATAGCACAAAACACGATAAGCTCAAGGCTAACGGTTTCACGCCCATATTCTGTGAGAGCGTGGTATCACACGTATCACATGATTTTGTATTATTTTCCCTAATTTCTATAAAATTGGGTACATTTTAAAGAAACTGAAATATTTTAATACGTGTGTTATTTTCAAACCACACTTATGAATGTAATAGTGCCTAGCTCACCAACAATAAACAACAAACAACTTAAAATTTTACTTTGCAATATCGTATGATTTTTCAACATCTGTCTAACGATACACCATGCGCTTATATCCACTGAATTTTTCGTCCCTTATATAGTGACGCCCCTATTTTTTTAGAATTTATTCACAATTATTCTACACCATTGTATAATAGCGTCTAGAAGACACCTTCTAAAAGTCATATCTAATAGTCTCTAGTAAAACTCTAACACACAAAAAGCTATGGTGAGAGTATGTTTCATTTCGCCATTTTCATTTAGAGTCCAAAAAGAAAAGTCGCTAGCAAAGCTTATTCTAGCCAGTAAACTATTCTAGACTAAAAGAAATCAATATAATTAATAGTTATGTTATATTTTATTAATAGTGAATACTTGATAACAAAGGTATAGTACAGGTTTATTGTGTCACATGGGGTGCATGAAGTTTATTCGGTTACAGATTTACTACAGATTTCAAGTTGGTCTGAACTAAAACTGATTGAAGAAAAAAAGAAAACACAGCGCCGTGAACAAGTAAAATTAACTACGTCACGTGCTAGAGCCAAATTAGATTCTACTGCCACAGAAGAAAGGCTGCAAAAAGGTAGAGAAAGATATCGTCGGAAGAATGAAGAAGGTTCAATAAAGATAGCCAGAGATTTTACACCCAGGCAACAGCGGCAAGTACCTAAAAGTTGGTGTGTAAGATTAAAAGTTAAACGTGAAAAAGAGAAATTAAGGAAACAAATTGCTGATTGTGGACAAAGTGGCGATGCTTCGAAATTTACAACAATTTAATGGTAACAATTTGTTTACAATCATAAACACCCAGAACGAAGACTATCTAAAAATCAATACATTATTCGGATCTACTAAATTAAGCAACTATAGGCAAGTGCGAGCAAGCAATTATTGAAATAATTTAATATAAATAAGTAGCAGAATGTTGATGCATTTAGGATCAATAGTTCTGGAGCGGTGTCTAATCCATAAATTTTTCGATGACCAGTTTTATATAGACTTGTATGTCTCCGTTTTATTTAATCAATATATTATTCGCGAAAGGCTGTCTGCATTAGCTGTAGGTTTCCATCATTGAATAAATAAATGCAGGATCGAAGATCTAAGAGAAAAACAGATACATTGAAACTAAATTTTCGCGACTTTTTAATTTCTGTTGAAAATAACTGATCAACAGCTTAAACAGGAAATATTAAAATGTACTAAAGTTCATTCATTCAATTATCAGATAAATATTTAATAAATATTCGAATGCAAAAAAACATTTTTTGTTTTGATATTTTTAAGTTTATTTGAGCCTTTATCAAAATTTATCAAAACCACTCTTTGACTCTTCAGGTGATCAGAGGGCTGGTGCTTCCTCGGGCAACGGATCAGTATGGCGATCCAGCGAGGAAACGTAGCCAGCCTTCTGGACACATTACCCATAGACGACGGTGATCTATGCTCAATATTCTACTTATAGTCCCGAGGGACTATGGGTAGAATACAATACAAATAAGTTAAGTTTTCTTTTATGGTATTCGATTATATGTAATTTTTTAATTATTTTGTGAAAATGTGTAATATTTAATACAATAATAGAATATAAAAAGCTAAACAAATTGGGATTCATTAATTAATGGTTTTAAGTACACTAGCTTCACTAGTTTGACCCGTGCGTAAAGTAATTACTTTAATAAAAACATAATATAAAACTTTATGTATTTTGGGCTCTCTATTGTCTAAAGCTAACTTATGCCAGGAAAGTCTTCTAACCATTAATATTAATCAGATGTTTCATGTATTTCAGATAGTATATATACCTAAGTGGCTTTTTAAAGTTATAATGAGTATTTATTTAAAGGTATCCAACTATTTTCTAATTATCAGCTCGAATTATTATTTTATGAATAATTAATTAATTAATTAATAATATTTTATAATTAATGTTATATTATTCGAATAAGCAAAGGAAAAATCGTCTGTCTATCAGACGACAACCAGGCCGTTATTTAAAATTAGCGGACGCCTAGACACTTGCATGTTGTGGGCTTGTATAAAATTTTGTATTGTTTTAGGAAGAGTTCCTATGACAGCGGCTCAACGACAAAAAATGTATAGAGAGCGTATAAAGCAAAATAACCCTGAAAGATGGATAGAAAAGAAACAAAAAGATGCAGAGAAAAAAAGAAGAAACTATAAAAAAATATCTGAGTTATCGGAAAATGAAAAAACTATAAGACGTTATATATGGCGGAAATTGAAACAAAAGAGTTAAAACAAAATGCAATTGAAAAAATAACACTAATCGTAAAGTAGAAAAAGGTACATTCAAACAAGTCTTACTACAAAAAGCATGTTAATCAAATCTTTAAATATCATACAAAAACGCTAAAAATAACGAGGCGAGAGATTTACTGACAATTTATAAGTACTTTTATATGAAACAATCTAATATTCATTTTAAATTTGTTGCCCGAAATGTTAGAAGCTAGAAGTATATAGATACTATTTATTGTTGTGTTCAACACAACACACACAACAACAATCCTTCTAATGAAATACCCAGTTTGCAATCCAATCTCAGCAATAAATAAATAAATATGCATTATTGTTTGTTGGAAGCTACTGTTAACAGTAATGCCAGTATCTTACCTCTACGAACAATTTCTTCTAGACCACCTTCGGATGAATAAGTAGTGCAGAACAGTGGTATGTTGCATTATCATCACCATAATTTTTCAAATGAAACACAAGACAATTTAAAATAAAATTGTTGTTTTTATAGTTAATATTCTCCCTGAAATCCGTTGAGCCGTTTCAGAGCTTATCGGGACAAACTTTCAGACGTACAAAAAAATAATTAAACGACCATTTATGATTAGTCATTGAATAAATAGTAGCTTTCAGTGAAACTTTTTGCCATTTACTTTGAAATTGTTACTATTAGTTATTCGCTCTCCCATACGAGACTCTGACACCCGCTTGACAGCGAAAGTGCAACAGCGGCGCGGTGGCTGTGTAATGTACATGCGGGCTTAGGGATGAGCCGTCTATAGCTTATAAAATTTGGTACATTTTGATAACAGAGATGAATATGAAATACTTTTTATCGCTGAAAATAGCCAATTTTCTAGGTAACAATGATAAGTTTAGTTTGGGTCTTTTTACAGTAATTACAAGCCAACGCAGTTTGAATGCAGAACGACAAAAACAATATAGGCAGCGTTTGAGAAGTGACCCTGCAAAATATGCAGCTCACAGAGCGAAATGGAGAGAATACTCTGCAAGATATAGAGCAAAGGTTAAACTGAATAGAAGAAAGAAAAAACAGGAGGTGGTGTTCTAAACTCCTGATAGGAATCAGTAGTGTCTGATAGTATTTGGACCATTTCTTGGTAGAAACGCGTGGGGGATGAGGTGCCGCCCCACGACCACTGCTGTGTCGCAGACCGCGGCTACCGTGGGATCGTCGTGCATTTGACGGCACGACAACCAATGCGACGTACGATAGAAAATTTTATTAATTATATCGAATTAAATCAGCTTCTGTATGTCCACATTATTTTTATTATAAACCGTATTAGTATGTTTATTACAAGGGCATGCCTTTTTGCAGCCGTGCTAGTTCTTTAGCTAATTCTTCAAATTTTAAAGTCAAAATTTTTCTGAGAAACCACTTATGGCCGATTCCTATATCTCACTGACTTTTCATTTTCCTTACTATCGGTTAAAATTTAACATAAGCTCCATACAAGTAGTGTCAAAAACCGATGGCAAGGCAATTGAATGAACAATAAGATATAGGTACCGGCCATTAAGATATTGGCAATTGGAAATTGGTATGTCAACTTTCGGAGATTCATCTCCATTGTCTGTTTTCTATATTGGCAGATTTTATCACGTACATAGACTACTCAAATGAGTACATAAAGGATCATTGAAGTTGCACACGTGACTGAACAATTGAGAGGAAGAAGCTTAAGCTGGTATGGGCCTGTAATGAAGATGGATGATACTCACGTGACAAAAAGAATGTTAAACTGCAAGATGATGGGTACAAATGTAAAGGTAGACCAAAACAGAGATGGATGTATTGTGTGAAGGATGATATGATGATGTGGTGTGACAGAGGACCTATGTCGGAATAGAGAAGTATGGAAGGAAAAGTGATATTGTGTCGACCCTAAATAACTGGGAGAAGGTAAAATAAAAAAGATAAACTACTCAGTTTTAACCTATGTAGCAATAAATTTATCCATATACGTGACGAAAAACCTCATTCATGCACGTAAAGGATTTATGTGTTTGTGACTTCATGAATATACAGCGGGACTCACCGTGAATCGCGGTGAATGCACAATAAAGCCACCCAACTAATATTCCTACTGCCTGTATTGTAAGACAGTATCTAATTGAGCCGACCCAAGAGGGGCTTTAACTGACATATGCCCGGTTTCTGAGGTACTTTTAACTGTAGTTTATCTGTTCGTTAACGCTATCAGTTCAATAACTTATAAAATTGCGTTTCTGAACACACCATCGTACGATAGTTAAACTAGGTTCAACGTAACTGACCAATATTAGGCGTTTATCTATTCCATATCTTTTGTTTGACGTTTTGTTGTTGAAGTTTTTGTTTGATGTAAATAAATATTAGATATTCCTTCTTAAATAGATCCATCTAGTGGCGAGTTTTGGTACTAGTTGTAGGTTAACAGTTAACCTAAGTTTACCTATTACATAATATTATAGAATCAATTGTTATTGAACTCATAACTGGTAACCTCAGGAACCGGGCATTAGACCTGTCCGTATCTGTCTACATTGAACAGGTCTCATCCGCAGATAAGCGCCATATTATAACTACTGACGGCTAATTAATGAATAAAAGCTGTCACTTGTAGTTTTATCCAACACGTAGGCTTTTTAAAAGACTGCCTTTGATTTCTCGATGAGTACGTATACATATATAATGTATAATAAATCTATTTTTTTTCAGGTGAACTGATAACTCTGGCCAGTGGTAGACAAGCCTATTTATACAAAGGTTATACATACTCCAGAAAACACAAATTATTGAACGGTGCCACAAGATGGCATTGTACCAAGAACACAAAGTGTAATTTATACCTTCATTTGGATGACGAATATAATATTGTGTTTGATCCAAATTTACAACACAATCATGATCCTGGCCGTTTTTTAAAAACAAAAGCAGGGTTTTATGTCAGGATTTAACCGATTCCTACTCTTCATATTGGAGAAACTTTAAAAACTAAAATATGCACAACCAAAGAAAGAAAAATACTAAGAAGTTGCTGTATACGAATCACACTCGCGCACTATTCTCTATAAAGTACTATACAGATTTGTAATTTTTCTGCCTATTATCCAACTTTGAAAACGAATTAACATTTACTGGTAAACATCGGAAATGTTGTGTAAAGGTAATTTTTGGGTATCTTTGAGTAGAAACCAATAAATAAAAATTACAAAAAAATTGTTTTTAAAATTTGCAAGTTGTTTAGTTTTAATATTCTGTATAAATATCGTTCGTCGTCAGCCAATCAGAGTCCACTCCTGGACGTTTGATTGTTTGTTTGTTGGTTGTTTAAATATGAATTTAAAAAAACTTGTTAAACTATTTTAGTTTTAAGCAATATGGTTCACATAAATGTGTTTTAAATAATAAAGATTGATAGAAAATTTTAGTGGTGGTTTGATTGGAGTTTTTCGTCAGTGACTAACGGTTTTATAATTTTCTTTAAGTAGAACAAAACAGTTTGGGGTACCCAAAACCGTTACAACGTAGTTTTTGTTTTGTTACTTACATTTTAGGTTAATTTTCATTTATTTTATTATAGGTTCGGTTGAATATACAGGTGAATTTTTCAATTGGGCCTTCAGGGCCAAATCCTTAACTATGCTAAATAGCGAAAACATCCAAAATACTCTCGAGGCTGATTTTACTCACCTCACGTCCATTAATATTATATGCTCTAAACAGCTTTTGAAGCAGTATTTGAATAGAAACGAGCAAAAGCTAAGTGTGTTTGCCACATATGCAATTGAGCATTGAAATAAGAATGTATTGTACATAGTCGTGTAGAGTATAAGTCAGATCTTGAAAATCATATGATGTTTTTTAATGACATTTTTAATTAAATAGGTAGTGAGAAATCAGCTGCTAACTATGAGGTGCAAATTCTAAAAATAAATCAAGATGGTAAAGATTTTTAAAAAATAGTCCTTAAATTGACTTTAACAAGAGCCGCCAAGTAGTTTTTCAGATACGAGGTGTTTTTGAATGACATTTCTACGGTTTTCCGTTTGTTATTTCTACGGAATTCTTTATTAGTATAAACTGACATAAGAGAGGGTTTCGTAATCGATACAAAAGACGAACCGGTTACAGCGTAAATACGTAGGTACTTTTCTTTTCGGTTTTGTTCTAACTTTAACCTCAACCAAACGGTTTTTGGTAACAAAAGGTCGTTACATATCGGTTTTATTGAATAGACCGGTTTCGAACGGTTCTTGCCGCACACCTTTAAAGCGCAGCCATGTAGTACAGCAAGTTTTCTGCGCACACAACACATGTTGAGAGAGTGAGAATAGGAATGTAATTCTCGCGGAATGAACCTTTTTGAAGGTTTACACTCTGAACGACATAGTTAAAACCGTTCCAAGCCTTGCTGACATGCACTTATCCTATTTATTGCCTAGTACCACTTTGCCCCGTGAAATTAAATAAATAACTACATAAATGTGTCAATCACAACCCTACTTACTATAACATAATTATATTAAATAATATCAATAGTCTGTTTTCCAGGAAAATTAATTGAATTTGCAAACGGGAGGCGTGTTTTCATGCACATGGGGTTTACTTATTATAAGAGAAATTCACTTTCTAATGGTTACGCCACAAGGTGGGCTTGTACTAAAAACAACATATGTAGTGCCTATCTGCACCTCAACAGGTATATGAAGATTATATTCATGTCGAAAAGTGTTCATACTCACCCAAGGGATATATTCCGAATTACTATAGGAGGAAAATATGTAAAAGTCTAAAGTAAATTTAGAGCATACTGAAGATATAGTTTTCAACAAAGAAATAGTTTTCTCTACCCATTT
This sequence comes from Dendrolimus houi, assembly GCA_039645545.1. Taxonomy (NCBI): domain Eukaryota; kingdom Metazoa; phylum Arthropoda; class Insecta; order Lepidoptera; family Lasiocampidae; genus Dendrolimus; species Dendrolimus houi. The sequence continues at coordinate 19,601,671 of CM077125.1, read as the reverse complement.
TGCAATCTACGAGTATACTTATAAAATAAATACAAGTATAGGTAGGTACCTATAGGTACCTATGGATGTCAAAATATTTATCGGTAGATACGGCTTATTTCATCCATACGTATATCTCCACATTTAAAGCGACTTTTAACAGATTCATTAAATTGGGTATTTGACACATATTACAATAAATTCTAAAATAGTATTCATATAGCGTCAAAATATCTTGTTATCATCTGACGTTTACCAGTTCATTGTAGAAATAATTTTAATTATAATTTAAACAATATTTGAGCTCTGACTCGTTAAAATGGTGATGTCATAATTTTAACAAAGGTACTCATACAAAATCAAGGAGACTGTGACTTTTGTGCAATGATAAAAATTTGTTGATTTCAATGACAAATGTCCAATTATATAGTTAATATACATGGTTGTTATTCTATTCGTTATGACATTACAAATTTATACAGTGTAACTTTCGACTGTTTTAGCATAACATATAACTTACGTATTAAGCTTTTATAATGCATTTAATGAATACCATAAAATGGAATAAAGCGAGAATTTTAATATAATTTTTTTATTTATTTTACAGTAGAATTTGCCAATACAACCGCTAGAAGGTAAATGAGATGATATTATGTTTCGTTTCTGGGTTTCAATTTGGATGAACCAACCAAAGTAATCTATGTAAATATAAGATTGACTCACTGAATATAATCGTATCCTTTCAATTATGCTCCTTTCAACCAAATTGATTCAATTTAGTTGAACCGTGTAATTTCAACTAAATAGTCGGTCTTCTATTTAAAGTCTTGATGGTTGATAATTGACTATAGGTAGAATATAATATAACTAATTTAAGTTTTGTTGCATTAGTTTATGTTGTTTTAATATTCGTCGTTTGGTTGATAAGAGCGTCAAAGCAGTTACTTTTAATTAGAAAAATTAATACTAAAATAATTTTGTTTGTGATTTTAATGGGTGTAATTGATATTTTTTTTCATGTAGTTCAATTAATAAATCTTGTGGACGGGAGAAGAGTAATGCTGTACAACGGATACACGTTTTCAAAGCAGGGTAAACTTGTTAACCGTGGCGCCTCAAGATGGGTTTGTACTAAAAGCCATAAATGTAGGTTGTATTTACACGTGGACGATAATTTCAGGATACTTTTCATGTCGGCAAATGAGCACACTCATCATCCTGACAGGTATCGTGCGTTGTCTTCTGGTATGTACGTAAAAGTTTAGATATACTCCCTAAGGGTCTGATGTAAAGCAGAAATAAATATACCGCCTATTGTCAAAAAAGTTAAATATGGAATATTAAGGACGTTTGGACATACGGGAGACGGCTGTCGCAGCATCGTAGATAGCCGTCAGCATAGATGACATCAGCCGTCACCCGCACTAAGACCACCAAGGTAGTTGTTCTACGCGTATCTTTTTTATGAAGCAGGCTGATGGCTCACCTGATGGAAAGTGAAATCTCCTGGAAATTAGAAACACCAAAGATGCTACCAATGTGCTGCCGTCCTCGAAGAAAGGACTGGAGCCTGGCGATTAATGACGAAACACAACTCTAGTTTGTTATGATGGCATACTCTGAACTAGGGGTGGGTAGTCATCCAGGCTGACAAATGCCTTACCTAGCTGTGGATTGTTTTGTCATCTCTTACGCCCGGCCGCAGGAATTAGTATTCTTTCTCCGTTCCTGCACCGATGATTCTTTTTTTTCTCAATCTGAGAATAACCTTGTTAGGAGAAGATCGATCCCCAGCAATATAGAATAAGTCTGCTTGCTGTACTAGAACGCTGGTTACACCGACACCTACTACGTTATGTAAGCCAAAGTACGAGCCTGTTTAAACAATTTCCACACGATCCCGGTTTAGGGGCATAGAAAAACACCAAGATAGCTTAAATGTGTTTGTTACTTAGCAGGTACGACGATTTATATAATACCGCACTGTTTGTTCTCGATTAAAGTAGCGTCTGTAAAACATTACTACCATATTTTATTTAAAAAAATGAAAGTTATCTCAATTGTAGACCTATTTATTCTATTCGCCAGTCCCCGTGACAAAGTGTAATATATATGTGTTATGTATTATTTTTCTATATACTTACTACCTACTATATGCGTCTGTAGATGATCTCACAAGAATGTATAGTAGTTTGTTTAAAATGTTATAAAAACGTTATGCAATAAACAATATGTATAAAATATACAGAAGTTTCCAATGCTCAATAGTTATTGTACACGTTTTTTTAAACTTTTTTGCCTTTATACACCAAGTCCAAATTTGATTGAAGGTCGCAATTTGAACTTATACATATAAAATAACAGTAACAGCTCATACACGTCCCTCTGCTGTGCTTGGACCTCTCCAATGGAAGCTTGAGATTATAAATTTAATCTTACTTTTATAAAATTAAACTCACATTTTGGTAACGAACAAAAATATGCACTGTAGAGATGCAAGTAGTAGTAGATTTTGAAATCATACCTAATTGCTTTAAAATTTCAGTGAACATTTTCATGACGACAAGAGGCAAAGAGAGACTGGTGCTAAATAACTTCACTTACTATAAACAGAGTAGAACAAGAAGTGGGTTTAGATGGGGCTGTACCAAAAACAGATGGCATAGATGCAAAGCTTATTTGCACTTATCAGATGATATGTCGATTGTGAGAAGCAATTTGGAGCATACGCATAGTCCCTTTGGTTTGCCCGTGGAGAAGAATTTAAATTAAAATCTAGTCAGAGATATTCATATAATGTAAAATTGCACTAATACTTCACTGGAATCAGTGCTATGAAATTATATCAGAGGTGCTCTCGAACCTTGCAAGACACAACAAATATATAGCCAAAGATAAAGATAGTAGTTGTTATATTGAAATCGTGGATAAAGTATACCAGGAATGACAATCCGAATATTTTATTATGTTGCGTTAATAGTTCCATTTTATCCGCTATCTTACTCGTATCGATTCGTTTTATTATTTTTTATGTGAGAAAGATGGGCAAAGAAGCAGACGAGCCTTTAACCAACATCCAGTAGACATCATCGTCTATAAAATTTTAGGCTTTCATCATAAATTTGCCCGTCTGGCGACAATTTTATTTCGTTTTGGTGCCAGTAATTCCACTGTCTATCCTGTCCTTCTTTTCGGAGCACATCGAAACTGTTTGACTCTAGAAATACGCAGGACGATGGAACCTATGCACACGGGCGTTTCACATAACAGTAAATTTTATGTGCGTAATATTTATAGAAACTTATTGATTTGAGTCCAAGGCCGGAATCCGGTCAGCTGCACGTTGTTATACGCACTATGCGGTTCTGTGTGCGGCCGGACGACGAGAGCTGTAGTGTGTATATAATCAATTGGATGTCTCACCGGCGCTAGTGCTGTGTGTACAAAAAATTGAAATGAAATTTATTAGAAATCAAGTTTTGACTGATTCGCCCCAAAAATATATTTTAAATATAAAACATTTTTCGACGTAAAAAAGCAACAGAATTATCTATCGAGTACTCTAGTCATATAGAATTTAGGTCTATGTCATATAGATAAGTTTTTACTACAACTATGTATCAGCATTCCTAGTATTGTCATTCCATGATTGTATACAATTGTCTGCAGTAGCTCCGTTTCTTGAGCACAAGAAAAATGATCAGGGTTGCATTTAGATTTGATACCTTAATTACATATGTAATTAAGTATATACTTAGGCCCGTATTCTAAGGAAACACGCATTCGCAAACCGATACTGGAGATGGTAATCAGTCTAAATTAAAAAGTAACCTTTCCGACTCCACGACGCCTTTTTCAGAAGTACTTTAGACGGATTATCATTTCGAATTTCAGTCTGCGCATGAGTTCTTTTTGTTGTAGAATATGTGCCTTAGCCCATTGTTATTTCTTTATAGCGTCTGATTATTTCTGAACATTTTTTGATGTGTGCATTGTTATTTTTGTAACACGTAATTGCTGAATAGAGCTTATAGCATGGCTGTAATTTATAAAACACTGCATCTCTGTTAGATCTCATATTTAATGATAGATTAATGATAGTTTTCTAATTCTGAGAAAAATTCTTCTGGAACGTTCGCAAAATCTTGACAAAATGTAGTGAGTTCACAAGTTCGCAAGGTATTGTCTCTTATTTCACCAAACAGTATACATATCTATTATTGTAACTAATTACAATTGTATAATTTAAGTAAACCCAGGTAATCTGATAACGATACGGTTAAATAAAGAAACATGACAGCAATTAAAGTGTTAGATACATTATTGACACGATTTTACGAACAAAACAGAAGTCAAATAAATAAAAATATAGAAATACTTCTGTACTTATTTTAAAAAATATAAAGGACATTGCTATAAAACGGACAGTCTTGTTCTTTTGAGATTTTTATAAGTTGCATGAGTAATTAATAAAAAACAGTAGTGAAACTTCTTTGGAATCGTTGTGATTTGAAAATCGATAAAACGCAAAAGTGACACTAAAAAGAGATAAAGACATAAAATTCGAAATAAAACATATTTCTCCTTACCAGTTAGTATTAATTTTCACTTTAAATAAAACTTAAAAGATTTCAAATTAGCTCTATCTGTATATACGTAGTTCAAAGGAAATTGTACGTAACAGTGCATTTAATTTTGAACTTTATGCTAATGAGTTAAAGTGTAATTTAGATTGAATTTTTTGAATTATAATATGTTGACGGATGTAGACTAAAGGAATTATATTTATATTAATAAAAGTTACAAAAGAATTATCTGTGAGTATATTCTCTGAAGTTTCACTTCTACTGCGTGTGAACTGTACACACACAATTTTTTTTTTATTTATATTATTGAAATCATTTTTTATGTCCTTCAACACTGTGGAAAACAATGTGTACACACGAAAACGCTAATTATAAATATTTGGTCACGTTAGGATATAAGATCACGATAAAGGCTGAAAATCTAGTCACTTATGTATGTCAAAAGTGACTTATCATATTTATTAATTCACTAGAGTTTACCCCGCGGCTTTGCCGCAGGTTAAACTCTAGTGCGTGCCTCCTGTTTAAACAGCAGTCGTTAATATACGTAACATTGTATTAAATTTTTACGTTAGTGCCATTTGCTCCCAGAATATTTACTTCATTTTAATACGCAATCTTTTCCATCTCCTGGGATGAAAATTATTTATGTCCATTTTCTGTATTAAAACTACATTTAAACAAAATTACAGCAAAACTGATCCAGTACTCCTAATAGTTTTTCCGTAAAGGCTTAACAGACAGATCTAGTTACTGTTGCATTTTTTTTATAGATGATAAATTTTTATATCTATAAACTTGAGAAATTTAGTCTCCTATACGAACTTTCATCCTCTATTTCAACCCGTTCTAGTTTTATTTATCTACCAGAGTTCATCCCGCAGCTGTGCCACGGGACAAACTCTGAGTCTAGTGCGTACCTCTTGTTTAAAGAGCAGGCATTAATGCAGGTTACATTGTATTATATTTTTATGTTGGTGCTATTTGCCCCCGGAAGATTTACTTCATTTTACTTAGTTTTCGTCCATGTCCATTTTCGGTATTCAGACAGACAGATCGAGTTACTATAGCATTTTTTTTGAGATTATGATTTTTTATATCTATAAACTTGAGAAATGATTGGTCTCCCATACAAACTTTTATGCCCTATTTTAACCCGTTCTAGTTTTATTTATATATCCCCGTCTATCTCTCTGTAAACTACATAAACGACCAAACCTACCACAACTACCAAAACTACCAAAATGAGAATGAATGAGGAAAATATTTATATATATATATATATATATATATATATATATATACTGAGTTTCAGCCAAATCGGTCCCGTAGTTTTTCCCTGAAAACGGAACAGACAGATTTTCGGATTTATAATATTAATAGAGATTGCATCGTATTACAAATTTTATATAATTATTTTGATAATAGTAGGTACTAACGAAAATAATTCACTATTTAGCTGTGATATTGATTTACTTATGTTAATTACTAGCTTTATTTTTTATTCAAAAATGTTAAATAATATGATCTCATCATTTTAAAGATTATACAAGATAGAATAACTTCAATGTTTATTTTAACGTTTTCCAGCTGGTCAAATTGCCATGCAATACAAGTCATAGCGCACGTCCAAATATAATCCGTTACTAAACAAAAATATCAAATTTTACAAGAACTAATATAATAATTATATTGTTTTTCGGTATGTATTTTTTGTGCAGCCTTATATATATATATATATATATACCTATATATCAGACCATCCCTTTAACTTCCAATATAACTCTTAAAAAAAGAAGTTCAACTCACATAGACATATGAACGTTGTATACTTATATAGCATGGCAATTATTTACTCTTTGTAACAGAAAATGTTAACACCATCTAGGGTGCTATACAGAAAGTTTACCTGATTTTACGATATAATTTTAATATCACAATTCTTGAAATTTTTCATTTGATAACAGCTTGCCTTTACAGATACGCTATTGCTATCAATTCTTTTATTTTACCATTTGCAAAAACTTGACCTGACTCGTATGGAGTTGTCATATTTTAACCAGCAATAAAGCAAATTGATGGATAAAAAGACATGTATACCACGCAATAATTTTTTATTTATTTTTAGGTGACATAGCCCAATACATAACACTGAAACGTGGGTCCAAGTTGCTGGTTATTGACAACTATACATTCTTTAAGAGAGGTACTATCAGGAATGGTGGATCGAGATACACTTGTTCGTGTACCTTCAGTAAGGGCTGCAAAGCGTACGTGCATGTAAGCTCCGATGACGTCATCTTATTTAGTAACACTGAGCACTGTCATGAACCGATGAATTATATGAAGATAAGTGATGGTAGTTATATTAAAGTATAATTAAGAAAATAAAGCTAATTTTGTAATAGACAAACGTTTTAACGGTTTTTAGCTTGGTATTTTATTCGATTTTTATTCCGACGTTTCGGCCACTTTTCAGTAGCTGTGATCACGGAAGCCTTTATATACGTAATACGTTACTTTGTAAATGTTTGAGAAGAATTTGTCGTCCCCGAGAAATAAGTTAGTAATTTAAATTTTATGTATTGTTTTCCATTTTTAGTTTATATGTATTTTACGTGTTCTTTATTAGATATTTTTATTGTTTAATTATTATTTATAATTGAATAAATATGAATTTATACTTTATAACAGTAACATAATTTATATTAAATAGAGATAATAAAATGTTTTTACTTGTCGACCTTACTTTATGTGGATTTTTTATGTTTAAGCTAAAGTTTACCTCATATTTTTTCTAGTAGATGAAAACAAAATATAACAGGCTTTATTCTGGTCTGGGTCTGCATGGTATAACATGCCTTATTTCTTATATATGTGTAAATTCAATACATTATATTATTAAGGATGGCTATTAAATACATAAATTGTGATTTTCGCAGCTACATTCATAGAGCTTGAACGTGGTACGAAGTTGCTCGCGATTGGTGACTACACATTTTGGAGGAGAGGTCCAATAGCTTATGGCGGTATTCGATATACTTGTTGTTGTGGATTCAGCAGGGGATGTACTGCTTTTGTGCATGTCAGTAAGGACAATGTAATCGTGAAGGCGCAAACGTACCATAATCACGAGCCGACAAGATACGCCAGGACAAAACAAGGGAAATATATAAAGATATCTTAAAATTTGATTTAAACATTATCGCTTTACTCAATGTTAGATTTATAATTGAAAATAGATATGCATGATGTGAAACAAAGCACGATCTTGGGTACAAGCAGCATAGAAAAGACTTAAGACTGGTGTCAAGGTGTATTTGTTGTAACTTAGTATAAGAAATATATAGTATAATATATATATATATATATCGCTTGTACTTATAACCGTAGTAGAACTTAAGCAATACGAACTTAAACATAAAATTACATTCCTGCTATGTAAAAACTTGCAATCTCTTGAATAGATGATGGTCGTAAATTTTTTGTCAAAATATTAAGTTTGTAAAATATATAAATGAGGTTAACCAAATAATTATATAAATAGGAAAAATATTGATTATTACAAATCAAAAAAAATGTCTAAAATTTGCTTTTTAAGTTGGTTCCCTCTTTGTACATCTGGATTCTAGCCCTACGATTATGATGATTGAAAATTTACAATATTACGTTAAGATATCATTACTTTAGTTTCAAATACCAGTTGGGTCCGAAGCATCAAGGGAATATAAACACCTTATGACATCAAGCTAACGTTTCTTGGACCTACGCCCTTTACCGGGACCTAGTTTACCGCAATTTTTGCCTCATGTAACTTGCCGGCTTTCGTAAACGTTGCAGTGCTAGTATACACGACTCTCTTATATTTAATTTAGCGGCTATGTCACAAACATAATATCCACCGCGGATACATGATAATAATGATTAAATACGAAATTATAATGTTAACAGCGTTACGTCTTTTCTGTGTGAAATGTGCCATATGTATCGCCTATGTAAAGATAAGTAAAAAGTAGCAAAAATATTTAGTTTTTAGTATCTGTATAAAATGTATTTTAGCCTAAAGCGATTCCGATAAATCGACTGCATCATATAAATTATGTGCATATATATACTTTTTTATCTCATTATCGATGATTGATGACACTCCAAATACGGTAATTATTTATTGTTTCATATTTTAACAATAATTGATTATAACTCAACAGCCGCCTAACTCTAGTTTATTTGAGTAGAGATTAAGCAAGCAGCTTTGTCTTATGAGAGCTCTGGACTGATATTTTATTTATTTTAAAACATTCCATGACATTCCCTGTGTTAATTTTAATTAAACATGACTATATAAATTAATTGTAATTGTATTGTATTGTACCAGATTAGGTTAATTACATAACAGTATTTCTGTAATTTGTATGTCTGAGTATAAGTTGCTTAAATTTCGTACTTTTTGTTAAATAACTATGCAAATGCTTTGTAACATTGAACATTTTTAAATAATATATATTTTTGTTTTCGTCAACTAGTATTAAGTAAATTCGCAAAATAATCAGTGCAGCTACGTAAGTGCATTATGTATAATAATAATAATTATTATTATTTACTCTCACAATAACAATAATTAAATTATTAACAATTTTCTTATAAACTGAAATGGTGAGAGTCTGGTGTCAGTAAAAGGAATAATCCTGTGTGACTGTTAGTAGTATATAGTTGATAATTCGTATCAGACAGGTTTTTGTTATTGACATCAAGTGATTCACCTACCTCCACGTCCGTCTTGCTTAGCAACTTTGTATTTAAAGATTTTAACACTTATCGTAAGTTACATGTTACTTAGATCGGCGCCAAGTTATTCTTTGTATGTAACCGATAACGTAAACACATTGCTTAGCATTCAAAGAGAAATTATACTTGGCCGTATTTAATAACTTATTGATACACCACTTACATCTTATTTGTGTGAAATATATAGTTCTTAAGTGTGAGTTGAGTGATGATGTAATTAAAGAATATTAAAAATTTTAACTAAGTATTTCCTGTTGATCTAAAATGAGACCGCATAAACGCGCACTTTAATTAGCTAGCCGAATCACTTTAATCACATTCCGAAATCTTTATCATCAAGTAATTCCGGTTTTCTATATGAAAGAAAGAAAGAAAAAGACTTTATTTGAAGAAATATGCTTCTTTTATCATGTCATTGGTAGAAAATTGACTTTGTATGGTTGTATGGAGTTCATGTCAAAATTTAACCAATAGTAAATCAAAACGGGTAATAAGGTATATAACACCGACATAATCTGTTACTCAAAATATTATCGTACTCAGAATGCATTAACTGTTTACTAATCTTAATAGCGATTGAAGTGTTAATGCATAAAGTATCTATCTACCCGGTAGTGTGACAATATAATTTTACCAATGATGCGTCTAAGTCTAAATGCAGTTTTCTAATAGATACTGTTTTAAAGACTAGGCAGCTTTTAGGAAATTCATGCCATAAATCAATTTTGATACCCTTTTAAGTGTATTGACTAAATTACACTAATTTTTAACGAGTCTCAAATTATGATATCGCTTAGTATTAATAAAGAGTGATTTTATGTATTTTTATGTGTTGTTTTAAGTGTATAAAAAGATTCGAAAAATATCGTCTTTTTGTTAACATACTGTATATAAAAGTAATGTACTGTTTACTTTGCTAAGTTTTGTACGTACATACATACATAATATCACGCCTGTTTCCCATGGGGGTAGGCAGAGACTGGATCTCCACGTGTGACGATCCTGATAAACAACTTTCGGTTCATCTACTTTCATTAACCTCTTCATACATGCACTTTTGAGTTGCTTTTTACCTAACCTCTCTTTATCACTTCTATTATATTTGATCATGGTGTGTTTGTGTAAGTTTTAAGAGGTATTAAAGGTATTAAACCTATTTACTAACTGCGTACCGCTGTGAAGTGTGTACCTCGTTGGACTTGCTGGGCCGAAATATCAACTAAGCACTTCGTTGTTTCTCCTGGTGTTCATTATCCGGCTTGCTCATTCTCCTCTAGCCAAGACACACAGTGGCCAGCTCCTCGAAACTTCAGCCGCAGAGATGTGCCTCTCCGGTTTCCTCGGTGTACTTTAATAAGTATTGTATTTAGATTTGCCATTCACAGTCATTTTTGTCCGTTTTAATTAATTGTGTAAAGGATATAGACTGTAAAAATATTGTAAAAATGAAGAAAGTTAACCTTAGCAATCATAATTTAATAATTTTAATTATATCACCCTTTCCACGTAATTTTATAGGAATGATAAATTATTGTTTTTTGGACGCATGGATCATATCATCATACATTTGTTTTTACAGTCCATTTTTTAAGGAATCGATTTGTCAACAGTATATGCAACACGTATTGTTGCACTAGAGTTTTCCCCGCGGCTTACTTACGAGGGTCATTGTCTCTGCTAGTGGTGGCAGTGCCGGTATGGGGCCTCGAGCTTTCGCTCTTTGCCCCGGATTGAATTAGCGAGAGGCAACTACCCCTCCGGTGACGGGGTACGAGAGCTGCCTGACAATAAGGGGTTGTCGTTCGCTCGCGTCGGCCAATCAGCGGCATTCGGTGGCCATCACGGGCTTCGCGTTGGCTATGCAGCGGGTCGGGTCAAACTAGTGCGTGCCTCTTGTTTAAAGAGCAAGTATTAATACAGGTTACATTGTATTAAATTTTTATGTTAGTGCTATTTGCCCCCGGAAGATTTACGTCGTTTTGTATCGCAAACTGTCCCATGTCCCAGGATGGATTATATGTATAAACTTGAGAAATGATTGATCTCCCATACAATTTTTGATCCCCTATTTCAACCCGTTCTAGTTTTATTTGTGCGATAAAAAGTAGTACAGCCTGTGTGTCAAGTCTCGACTACAAAAATGACGAAAATATCGAAAATGACCACAATGACGAATATATATATATATATATATATATATATATTCGTCATTGTGGTCATTTTGGAGTTTCAGCCGTAGAGTACTAAGTTTCAGCCAAATCGGTTCAGTAGTTTTTCCGTGAAAGCGTAACAGACAGACAGAGTTACTTTCGCATTTATAAAATTATAATAGGGGTTAAACCTTAGCCACGAAAGTGCGTTTTCTTAAAGCACCCAGCCAACGGTGCCTCCTTGCTGGCAAATCGAATTACCTTAACTAATTTTACTCCAACATTATTTACACAAATCTATTAAAATACTTATTATTATAGTCATGAGCATGATATATACATACATCCGTCAACAGCGAACCTTGTTAATCCCAGCTATATGAGAGCGGATCAGCTGTGTAATTTCTAAATTTACCAACTGATATTTATTTTTAAATATATGTTTGTGCATTAATTTTCTTGCTAGACTTGTTATTTACCGGTGTGCTTGTAAAAACATTAAAATGTATTGAAACAACATATGTAGGTGCTAAAATCAATTGTTTTAAAATGGCATGTGGTTAAGTTGTGACATGTGTTTTTACTCAGCTGTAAAATATTGTGAACCACTTACTAACTTTTAATTCTTTACAACTAAAGTTGACTAGTGTAACCAATTTTTTTCTTTTACAAGAAGAGCAATGCATTTAGATAGCTATACATACACTTTATTGTTAAATTAATAAACTAAAAAGGTCACACATGGATAACATGTTATAATCTTAGATAAGGTAGAATAAAATATACTTTACTATTACATAAAGCTAAGATAATGTTTCTTGAGTGAATTTTAAATATAGCAAATAGTTTAGCTCTTCTGACAAATATGGACAAGAGTTCCCCACACAGTCGTACTGATGAGTCATGAAAAGTAGTTATATCTACGTATAGGAGGGTGTGGGGCGATTCTTTTTGATATAGCGCTGCTCACATATATATTTTATGAGCTTCAGTATTTTTTATTTAAATAACTAAATAATAATCGGCAGACAACCACACATATTGTATATCCCCAACTTAAGCAAGTTACGCTTGTGGTCAGGTAATATATAAGGAACTACTCTGCATTGCAGTGAGGTAAGCCGGCGAAGGCTTGGCCCGCTCAACCACAGACGTCGTCAACAAAGAGCCGTTATTACTGGAGTAGGTACAACAGACAGGCTGTTGGCCCACTCGATGGGAAGCGGTTACCGTCGCCTATGTATATTTCCAACACCTGCTATGCTACCAACGTGCTGCTGACCTCGAAGAAATTTAATGATACCTTTTTTTAAATCCCATGTGGTAGTGAAAACTTCTTTTGGGAGTTCATTTCAAAGTTCTACGGTGCGCAAGAGAAACGTTCTTGAGGACCATTGCGTACTCGTGGTGAATCGCTTAATAAACTGGGGATGAACACCCAGCTGATGGCGAGCGATATGTTGGTAGAAAGAGGACGAAAGTACTATTCTGAACATAGAGCCTAACGCGGTCGACTTTGGAGAATCGCTTAGTTAATTGACATGTGTATGTATGTTGATATTTGTCATGTTCATCATATGAATCTGCGAAAATGATCTCTTTAGACCGTCAGTTCTTTGGAACACTCCCCAATATACAAACGGTAGAAAATGCAGAGAGATGCGAAGTCTCTCCGGAGTCCAAGCATATCCAAGCCTTCCTTAATACATCTTTATCAATTACACCTTTCCTTGCTTTTTGTATGGAAATTTTCAACCAACTATTTACACCATTCACGACTTTTATACCTTCACAGCACAATTCATCACGTTGGCTCGAGGTACTAGAGTACTAATGTACGAGAACTATCCGTTCTTTAAAACTGGACCTATTCGAGACGGAGGCGCCAGATATACTTGCTATCAATTCCGAAAAGGATGCAACGCCTACATTCACATTAACAGTCAGAATGTTATTTTGAAAGCTGTGTCAGAACATAACCATATTCGTACTAAATTTAAGCAGTTATCAAACGGTACATACATCAAATTGGTTTAAATTATGAATTATAGAAGTTATAGGAGTGGATATTTAATTATTTGATTTTTAACACGTTATATATCCAATTTTTTATGTAAATATATGCATACTGGGATATGCCCACAACTTCGCTTGACTTGAAATTTACGCGAAATTCCCGAGACACAAAGTACCGCAGCTATAGTTTTAGTGAACACTGTGTCGGAATAAGTTTACGCACCCGAATAACTACAAACCGCCTCCGGGAAATTTCCCGCGGGATTCTCGGGATAAAAAGTAGCACAGATTTTAAGTCTTAAGAAGTTGCTGTTGATCAACGAAAACCGCATCGAAATCGGCGCAGTAGTTCTTACACTATGAATTCCGAACCAGCAGACAAGAAATGTAAAAAAAATCATCGTGTTCTCCGTCGCTTACATAATTTATTCCAATAGTTTTTTATTTTAAATAACTTCAGTATACAGACACGCATGTTTAGAATTTTACAATATAGACCTATATATAGCCGGTTTTATTTGGTACCTACTTCATGCAGTAAAAATAAAACTTGAGGTGTTTGTGTATCAGGTAATTATTGTATTGAGATTTTTAAAAAGCTGGAATGAACAGGTTTCTGATCAAATGGACATAACTATAAATGCGGCCGCCCACTTCATAAAACCGATCTCATCATTAAGGTACCGATCTTTTATAAGGGGACACCCATATATAAAACGTATATATATAAAATATCTAGGACAAGAAATTAGATCGTGTATATATGTGTGAGTATATGTACTTTACGTGATTAAATTTCAGTATTAGGTGATTAAATAACTCGGTCAAATGTTTTAAGTTAGAAGATTAAATTTACTTTAACGGTAAATAAAACTTTAAATCTGAAATTTACTTTAAACTTGTAAACTTATTGACTACCGTAAAAAATGTTTTCACCGTCGTAATATACAAAATAAATCGAGTTAAAAAAATACAATGAATCAAAAATAACATGCGAGTCAAAACGTAATATGAAATAGGTAATATTGAAACAGACGTACTTAAAAATACATATAGAAATATGTAATAAATTATCGATTAATGTTAACATTGAATAATAAATGTATTCATATAGGGACTAATATTGTACAATAGGGGAGCGGACAGTCAAATCAACTAAGATACTTTTTATAAACCGACAGAACGCCGCAGCCGTCATAGATTTCATACGATCACACCATCCTATGTGATCATAGTAGGTAGAAGTCGGAAGTACAAGTAAAAGGAGTCAAATAACGCATTCATTATTGTTTGAAAAGTAATTGAAATTATTTCTATCATGATATTGTTACAAATTTGTAGGATGTAAATTCGCAAATCCTGTTGGAATTATCACAAAGTTTATTAGAAGTACACACGTAATTCACAGTTCTTACAAGTATTGCCGAACACAAGAAAACCAAACCGTAACGCAGAAAATCGTTATCACATAAAACGCGCGATGTTCGTCGTTATAAGATACTCGCTCCAAAAGTACATTAGGTAACGCTTCGTTCGCAGTCAGAACAGGACTGGCGCATTTCCCGACTGACCGACCCTCATCCATTTGTAAATTAGATGTGGCCTCCTAGCAACATGCCGCCCACTGGTTCTTGAAATCCTCAAATGGTCGGCTTAATGCCTTCCAAGAATTTGAATGAAATACCAACAGAGGAAAGAAGGTTTTATGACGTCGTGCGGCGGCGTGAACAAAGAGATTAACGCGAACAATAGATCACTCAAATTCATTAAGACACCCGCAAAAGATTAGTACCGGTTTGCAACACTATTTGAGAGGTTAGTTGATAAGATATTATTTTAACGCCTGTAATTTTATATGTAAAAATATTACAATTTGTTGTAACATATGTCCGCATCTTTATTGGTGGTTGTTTCTGCGTAAATAACCTCCTCCAAACTACCCTATATTAATTGAATAGGTTACTATTAAAATATAATCATCCAATTATTATTCGATCGTTAAAATAAAAACAGTTTATTGAAAATGTTATATATATCCTTTCTATTCTAATCAAATAGCAATAAATGTTTCATGGTCGTGAAGATATTCACACACAGACAAGATTCGTGTTTTGCGTACGTACACCTTCAATTATAACTTATGTTATTACAGCACATTTTATAACTACTGTTCGAGGCAGCAAGTTGTTGAAGATAGGCGAATACACGTTTTACAAGAACGGTCTACTTCGTGACAATGGATCGAAATATCTATGCTCAAGGGAGCGTAAAGGCTGTAAGGCGTATGCTTGCGTCGACAACGATAACATTATTTGGAAAGCTGATATTGGACACAATCATAATCCTATCAAATATGTTATGTTAAAGAACGGCTTTTATATGAAACTATAAGTCAATGTGTTTATTTATTTCGTAGTGGATCTCGTCATGTGATATGCGGGTTGTACAGTTAAACGCAAAAATTCCTCGCTACAAAAATATAGTATCACCTAAAAGTTCATATATTATTACACATTGTTCTTTTTGCATTTATTGTATTGAATGTATGTATTTTTATTGTTTGGTGGTGACCAATGAAATGTTTTCATTTATATTTCTTGCCTAACTCATAAGTACTATGATTAAATTAAGTTTTAATGTATTATTTTATTATAATCTTTAAGTTTTAAAGGTGTGTTTTATTATTTATCCATGATCGCAAATTACTGATCTTTAATCAAGATTTAATATAATGTAATAAGTGTTAAAATGAATCCTTCTTAAACATGTAATAAATCTGGTGTCATGTTGATTAATAGGTCTAAAGATCTATATACCTTAATGAATTATGTAACTAGTATATTTTATAAACATTTGACCGACATCAAGTTTTATAAAAGAAAGTAATTAGTCAACAACTCGGTTCTAGTGTATTAATAAAATATATGGACAGAAGTTTTTAAACACATTTTTGTTACCATCATGTTTCCTCACTAAAAACATGGCAGATTTCATTTTTTATATGTTTTGGTATAGATACCTACTGTTTAACAATTTCATAATGGCTGTCACATTAAGATGCATTGATGTCACATTAAAATGTATACGTACATCTTATCTATGCACATATTACTGCTTACGTGTTATATATTACATGTATTGAATATTAATTATGTCTGATTTCAACGATATATACAAAGTTGTTAACCATTGAAGTATGTAGTTACAATTAAAAATTCAACGAACTTACCTTAAGTAAAGTCCAATTATAATTTTGTGAACGTTGATTTGAAATATAATTTATTTAAAAAAGTAGTATTTCCGATCGCTACTTTATAGCATTGCGATTTTATTCAGAGCTAAAAATAAAACTTTCATATCTGACAACAAATGAGCGTCACTAGTTTAGAGCTAGACCTATTGCCTATTACGCCTGGGATTACCTGCAAGCTGATGTAGGAGTGGGTGGGTGATTATATTTCACCTTATTTATTGGTAAGTTCGTCCAATTTTTAATTTTATTTCACGTTGATATGAAATATAATTTATTAAAAAAGTAGATGTTCAGAGCTACAGCATAATGGGATTGGGAATCGTTATATTTGTAATGCAAACAACCTGTTTTATACACTTATATATTTTATTCAATAGTTTTAAGGAAGAAGGAAAGAAAAAAAAAGAATAAAAAGTAGCGTAGATTTTAAGTCTAAGAATTTGCTATCGATCAACGAAAATCGCATCGAAAACGGCTTAGTAGTTTTTACGTTATGAATCCCGAACAAACAGACAAAAAATACATCGTGTTCTTCGTCATTTACATAATTTATCCCAGTAGTTTTTCATTTTAAATAGCTTCAATATACAGACACGGCATGTTTAGAATTTTACAATATACACACACATATATATATATATATATATATATATATATATCTCTCTAATTTTATTTGGTACTTCATGCAGTACAAATAAAACTTGAGGTGTTTGTGTATCAGGTAATTATTGTATTGAGATCTTTAAAAAGCTGGAATGAACAGGTTTCTGACCAAATGGAAATTATAAATTATATAAAATTAAAAATTATATAAAACATCTAGTACAAGAAATTCGACCGTGTATATATGTGTGAGTGTATGTACTTTACCTGATTAAATTTCAGTATTAGGTGATTAAATAACTCGGTCAAATGTTTTAAGTTATAAAGTTAAATTTACTTTTAACCGCAAATAAAACTTTAACTTTATAAATTGTTAACTTGTTGACTACCGAAAAAAATCTTTTTCACCATCGTAATATACAAATATAAATCGAGAGATAAAAAAATACAATGAATCAAAGATAACATATGAGTCAGGATGTATAAAATATTTAAACAGACGTACTTAAAAATACATATAGAAATATGTAATTTTATGTTTAACCTATAGTAAATTATCGATTAACTTTAACATTGAATAATAAATGTATTCATATAGAGATTAATATTGTACAAAATAACATACAACAGGGGAGCGTACAGTCAAATCAACTAACATACTTTTTGTAAACCGCCAGAACGCCGCATCCATCATAGATTTTATACGAACGCACTAACCTATGAGATTATAGTAGGTAGAAGTCGGAGGTACAAGTAAAAGGAGTCAAATAACGCATTCATTATTGCTTGAAAAGTAATTAAAATTATTTCTATCAAGATATTGTTTTTATTTTTTTTATTGCATGAGTTCAGCAGACAGGCAGACGGCCCACTTCATGGAAAGCGGTTGTTACGAATTGGTAGGATATAAATTCGCAAATGCCGTTGAAATTATCACAAAATTTATTAGAAGTATACACACGTAATTCACAGTTCTTACAAGTATAGCCGAACACAAGAAAACCAAACCCTAAAGCAGAAAATCGTTATCACATAAAATGCGCAAAGTTCGTCGTTATAAGGTATTCGCTCCGAAAGTGCACTAGGTAACGCTTCGTTCGCAGTCAGGAAACAACTGGCGCATTTCCCGACTGACCGACCCTAATCCATTTGTAAATTAGACGTGGCCTCCTAGCAACATGCCGCCCACTGGTTCTTGAAATCCTCAAATGGTCGGCTTAATAGCTTTCAAGAATTCGAATGAAATACCAACAGAGCAAAGAAGGTTTTATGACGTCGTACGGCGGCATGAACAAAGAGATTAGCGCGAACAATAGATCACTCAAATTCATTAAGACACCTGCAAAAGATTAGTATCGGCTTGCAACACCATTTCTAAAGTTAGTTGATAAAATATTATTTTAACGCCTGTAATTTTATATGTAAAAATATTACAATTTGTTGTAACATATGTCCGCGTCTTTATTGGTGGTTGTTTCTATGTAAATAATCTCCTCCAAACTACCCTATATAAATTGAATAGGTTACTATTAAAATGTAATCATACAATTATTATTCGATCGTTAAAATAAAAACAGTTTCTTGAATTATGTATATCCTCAACTCAATTATAACTTATGTTATTACAGCACATTTTATAACTACTAATCGAGGCTGCAAGTTGTTGAAGATAGGCGAATACACGTTTTACAAGCACGGTCTACTTCGTGACAATGGATCGAAATATCGATGCTCAAGGGAGCGTAAAGGCTGTAAGGCGTATGCTAATGTCAACAACGATAACATTATTTGGAAAGCTGATATTGGACACAATCATAATCCTATCAAGTATGTTATGTTAAAGAACGGCTTTTATATGAGACAGTAAGTCAATGTGTTTATTTATTTCGTAGTGGAACTCGTCGTATGAAGTGCGGGTTGTACAGTCAAAGGCAAAAATTCCTCTCTACAAAAATATACTATCACTCAAAAGTTCATCAATTATTACATGTTGTTCTTTTTACATTTATTATTTTGACTGAATGTATTTTTATTGTTCGGTGGTGACCAATGAAATGTTTTCATTTATATTTCTTGCCTAACTCATAAGTACTATGATTAAATTAAGTTTTAATGTATTATTTTATTATGATCTTTAATCAAGATTTAATATGATGTAATAAGCGTTAAAATGAATCCTTATTAAACATGTAATAAATTTGGTGATATGTTGATTAATAGGTCTAAGGATTTATATATCTTAATGAATTATGTAACTAGTATATAAACATTTGACCGACATCAAGGTTTATAAAAGAAAGTAATTAATCAACAACTCGGTTCTAATGTATTGATAGAATACATGGACGGAAATTATTAAACACATTTTTGTTCCATCATGTTTCCTCAGTAAAAACATTATATGTTTTGATATAAATAATACCCACTTTTTAACAATTTCATAATGGTTGTCACATTAATATGCATTGATGTCACATTAAAATGTATACGTACCTTTTCTATACGCATATTACTGCTTACGTGTTATATATCACATGTATTGAATATTAATAATGTCTGATTTCAACGATGTATACATAGTTATTACAAGTTATAAATAAAAATTGGACGTACTTACCTTAAGTTAAGTCAAATTATGTGAACGTTGATTTGAAATATAATTTATTAAAAAAGTAGTATTTCCGATCTTACTTTATGTCATTGCGATTTTATTCAGAGTTAAAAATAAAACTTTGATATCTGGCAACACATGAACGTCTCTAGTTTAGAGCTAGACCTATTGCCCCCTTATGTCTGGGATCACCTGCAAGCTGATGTAGGGGTGGGTGAGTGATTATATTTCAAATCAACGTTCACAAAATTATAATTGGACTTCACTTAAGGTAAGTTCGTCCAATTTTTAATTTTATTTCACGTTGATTTGAAATATAATTTATTAAAAAAGTAGATGTTCATAGCTACAGCATAATGGGTGTGGGCATCGTTATATCTGTAATGCAAAATACCTGTTTTATACACTTATATATTTTATCCAATAGTTTGAAGGAAGAAGGGGAAAAAATAAAAGCAACAATTTTTCCATGAACAGAAAAACAATGTTTTTTTAAATAAAAATTTAAATGATTAATTTGATCTCTACTATAACTTATATCCTATATCATTTATTTTCTTTTACATTAAGTAATTTTAATTTCCCTTTGGTTTGGTTATTCTTATACAATTAACATACTTATTTTAATCATTACAATATTGCTATCCTAATTATAATTTGTAATCGTCGGTCTCTTATGAGTTTGAAAGCATATACAATTTTTACTTGTGCTTTCACTAGATTGTATTTAATTAATGAACATATTCATATTTGCATATTAGTCCGGTCAATTTAGACATCCGAGGGTACATTAATTCGCACCCAGCTGAAAATTGGTAGGATTGTTCAAAACACCATTATAAATCTAAAAAGTCCTCACCGATCCGATACCTGGAAAAAATTACTCGGGGTCAAAGGTCACAAAAATGGGTTTGTCTTGATTTTCAGCAAAACGTTCAGTTTTATCATAAAATTAGCCCGGACAAAAATTGTAGATCAAATAATTATCTATAAAATATGTCCTAAATAGAATAATATTTTTACTCGTATTACAGCTTAAGTGATGTATATACGTGGTGTACTTATACATATTATATTATGACGATTACAACTCTTCCAACTTTTTGAATTGTTATATCTCAAAAATGGTGGCTCTCAGGAAAAAAGCATTAAGATTTTTTTATAGATAATTATCTGATCTACAATTTTTGCCTGCGCTATATTTATGATAAAACTGACCGTTTTGCTGAAAATCAAGAAAAACCCGTTTTTGTGACCTTTGACCCCGAGTAAATTTTGTTACAGGTATCGGATCGATGAAGATTTTTTAGATTTCATTTACAATGGTGTTTTGAACAATTCTATCAATTTTCAGCTGGATGCCAATTAATATAACTTCACTCCTATTTTTTCGTCTAATTTGACCGGACTATATAACGATACTTAAGTATAATAATAATAATAATTTACTTGTTGAGACGGAAGACGGATTCAAAAAATTCGTTATTGTCATGGTTTTCTTGAGTAGATAAATTATAATTTTTTGCAAAAGTTAGTGAGTTTTGTGATCAGCCAACTATTTTCCTGATTACCTCCAGAGACACACCTGCTTTTTTAACGGTTGAGGTGGCGGAGTGACGGGTACTATGTAAAGTGTATTTCTTGATGTCAATGCCACTCTCATACAAGATGTTTTTTTCCCATCTGCTAACGAATTGTATGCTTGCGCGATGATGAGGCTTTTAGAATGTAATTAGGAGGTATTCCTCATGATTTCTTATGGCTTTTGTGCAGTCAATGTATTCTTGAAGTGTGCTGGCTGGACAGATTTTTGGATATTGTACGTAGAATGGAAGGTCTATTTCTGTTTGTTTTTTGGTGATTACTGATTTTTTGAGCACATCACTAATGATAATTGTGATCTTATTATTGGATATATTAATATCCTCAAGTTTGATAGACGACAGGGTTGTACCCTTTGAGCAGTTGCCAGGGCGAAAGTATTGACAAATTTTTTAGTCAAAGCTTCGAGTGGAATTGCAAGGTAAGCTAGCTATGTGCCTTAGTACAATGCCTGGGTCCCAAGTTTCTTAGTAACGAGCTAGGGCTGGTTTCAGCCTGAATGCTCCTTTCAGGAATCGCTTTATACGGTCGTCTGTGCCTACTTTTTTGGATAATAAGGAGAGATAATGCTGATTTGTGGGCGGGCGTTAATCTGCCCCGTTTTTGAATTTTAAAGTTAAAAAATTTGTAAGAAGCACCGATGCTGGAAAGGTCTTCTGATTACATGTACTGCAAAACCTCCACCAACTTTTGTATGTAGAGTTCTATTGTTTTAATATAACTTGTGATATAGGTGCTAACATAATGCTCAATGAGTTTATAGGCAAGCCTCGGCGTTTGTATACTTCCCGCAGAAGACACTCGCTGATAGGGTAAGGTGGATGCTCAAGGGGTGTTTGGTCCTAAAATTAAGTTCGGTTTAAGTTACGAATAAATCTAAATTATTCATTAGGTTTTTGCGAAAGGAATATACTAGAAATAAATTGACCAAAAATATGTTTACATTTATAAACTGCCCCAATTGTAATAAGTCAGCAATAGCGTGACGCATATTATTTATATATTTTCTGTGTATATTGTTATTCGGTGTGTTGCTTTGAGTAGGTGTCT
This sequence comes from Dendrolimus houi, assembly GCA_039645545.1. Classification (NCBI taxonomy): domain Eukaryota; kingdom Metazoa; phylum Arthropoda; class Insecta; order Lepidoptera; family Lasiocampidae; genus Dendrolimus; species Dendrolimus houi. The sequence goes on along the minus strand of CM077125.1, from coordinate 19,579,036 downwards.
TTATGAATGGTATTCAATAGCCTTGGACCCATTGTAACACGATAGGGTCCTTAGTAATATTTTTCCAGCATGACAAAAAATTATGATATTGTTTGCGTGTACCTGATTTTTCATCGTCCACTGTGAGCACCTCGTGGAGCTGGTCGAGGTCTTTGAGGTTGGGGGGCAGCCCGCTGACGGTTAGGTGGTGGTTGGAATGGACGAGTTTTAGGTCCACCTCGTGGTGTCATTGGTTTTGTTGGGTTTCGAGGTGGACCGTACCGGTTTCCCTGGGTCTTGATATTGTTGGCTGTGGTTTTCGTGGGTATTGGCCGAGATAGTGGTTTTTTATATATTGAGTGTTTTTCTTAAGTTCTTGACCGTTTTTGATCATTTCTGCTAGGTTGTTTCCAAAGAGGTATCTGTCTCTATTTTGCTTTTCTAATAAAGTTATGAAATTTTCATCTAAGAGTGGTGAGATCAGTATCCTTCTAGTTTTAATGTTATGGTAATGTAAGTCATTGAGAAGTTTTGTAGCGTCCGTTAACTTTGCAACCGTTTGTACTTTGTCAATATCTTCGTTTTTAAAAAGTTAGGAATTATTTGACCCTAGTATAAGACGTGGCTACACCTTATTGATGTTGGTTGCTCTCCAGTAATTTATCCCTTTGTTTGGAGGACTCTGTAAGCACTGCGTTAACTTCCACATTGATAACTGGTGCTTCTAGGTTTAGGTAATTTTCAAGTATTTTATATTTTTTAAGTATGGAATCTTTTTCTTATTGGCTGAGGCCATTAATTAATATGTGGTTGCATCTTTCCGTAATGCTGATTTGTAATGGAGAATCAAAGCTGATTGTTTCTTCGTATTCCTCTCCCAGGGCTTCTCTAAAGAGAGCTACTGGGTCTGTGTTTTCTATATCTCCTTAATTTTTCATAACTGAAATAGCAGATGGGGATTGTTTTAGTGTGATATATTATTGAATGTCATGTGATTGACGTTTTTAGTGAATTTTGCGAGATATCAGTTAGGCTGACGTGTTGGAAGAAATGTATGTCTGCTCGGATCAAAGCTATGATATCTCGTATCAGATTGGATCTGTATTTTGGTATCGCGTACCAAAGCAAAGCTATAATATCTCGTATCATGTTTGCTCTTCGTGATAATAATGTATCTCGTACAATCACGGGAGTATTAATCACACAAACTCTTGGCATGAAAAAATTATTTAATGTTTTGGAAGTTATCTAAGCATAAAAATAGTTTTTCAAAGATTAATTTTTAAAACTTTTGTTAAAAAATTACTTACCTTCTATATTTATTGGAGGAGTATCGGATGAGTCATATATTCGTAATGTTGACCTACTTCTGCTTTTCTCACGTTGTCTTTCCTTATATTTTTCTAATCGTTTTTCGTATATTTTTATTTTCCGTGGAATGTTTCTTTCACTGCTCATATTGATATGATTTTCTTAATGTTTTGTCGCAAAATAAGTTAAAGTAACTGTATTTTCCGTGAAAACAAAATAAAAGTTTTAATGTTCCACGATGCCAGTTTAGCGCGAGCGATAAAGGGACGCTCATGCATTGCCAGATATCAAGGTTTTATTTTTAGTTCTGAATAAAATCGCAATGCTATAAAGTAGCGATCGGAAATACTACTTTTTTAATAAATTATATTTCAAATCAACGTGAAATAAAAATATGAGTAATATAACTCAATGTCTTTTAAAAAGGATATTTTTTCATTGGTCTATACACTTCGTGAGTTGTAAATAATAACTGAAATCCGAGCTTTAGATTGTTTAGTAGAAATAGAAAATAGGTGATGATTAAAAATATTGAAAAAGAAACAATAATATTTATACCTACCCACTTTGATGCTTTTATTTTTCTATTATTCCACGAAAAAAGAAATGCGTCTTGGATCTTATAGTAAAAAAATTACAAGTTTAAGTTACCTATATACTCATTAAAAATCGGCAACTGACATACTGGGTAAACAAATAACTATAATTTTTATTTAAAAAATTTGAGCTGTATAAAATTTTCCCCCGTTCATAGCAAATTTGAATAACGAACCATTTGTGAAATTAGGACATATTTTAGATATTTTTATCAGGAACTAAAGTTATTCCCGCGGCTATGCCGTCTAACCCTGGGAAGTAGATCCATTTTATTTACAATTAAACTTAAACAGGTTTTTATGTATAAAAACCTTCAGTGAAAAACTATCTAACTGATGCTGAAAACCGCTTAAAAATCCCTTACATGGTTTAAGTGGAGTTAGCGGCAATACACACAGACCGATGCGGAAAGCGATTTTGTTTTGTGTATACTAATACTAATACTACTAATTAAGAGGTAAAGTTTGTGAGTTTGTTTGTAGGATGTAACTACTTAAACTATTGAACCAATTTTGACAATTCTTTCACCAGTAGAAAGCTACGTTATTCCTGGGTGACATAGGCTATATTTGATTGTGAGTAATAATATTTTGTAATTGGTTAATGACGCCCAGCGAAGTGGGCACGGGTCAGATGGTACTATATAAAGAGGACAGACATTCGGAAATGTTCACGTATTGAAATACCGAGTTTGCTGCTTCCCCAGACAAAAAGGTGTGCATATAGCAATCAAATTTCGAAAGAAGAGGGTATTAACACTACAAACCCGCAATAACGATTCAATTCCTAGCAGTATTAAGTTACAAACCATGTTGTATCCAAGCGCTATTATATTGCGAAAAGAACATTATTTAACATATACAGTGAAAATATTTTTATGCCCTGCAAGTAAGTAATATTTTTGGTATGAGTGCATTTGTTGTCCGTCATTTGTGTTTGGAATACTTCCATTATAATCTAACCCGGTGTAGAAAGTTGTTCTGAAATAAAAAATAGCTAAAAAGAAACCAGCTTCAAGTACCTAAAAAGCAAAAAAAAATATTTTCTACAACATCTTGAAGTCCTAGCAATTAAAGCATAAAAATTACTGTATTTTACAAATTTAAGATGGTTGTTTATATTTTACTTGGCACCGACTTCAAGATGTAGAAAACGCATAAGGAATTGTCAAAATCGGTTCATAAACCAAAAAGTTATGGCAGAATATACATTAAAAATATATGTACATAAAATCACATCAAAGCGAGAACCTCCTCCGTTTTTTAGAGTCGTTTAAAAACTAAACGTTATCAGCAAACCATCATCATCGTGAACCCAATATTTTATCCCCGATAAATTTACTACTTATCTACTTTTTCATCTTCAGTTCGGAAGTTTATCAATCAGTATTGTCAATTATTTGGATGATTATTTCTTATAAGAAAATCAATGATATGCTTTAACGGTCTTATTCATAGAGAGATAGAGTGACTTTAAACACTTCTTTGTGGTTCTTTTAAACTTACTCTCTCTATGAGTAAGGCCGTAAATATACATACAACATTGTATAATTCATCATTTATACATTCATAATATTGTGTAGGGATGCATACCCGAAGCAATGATGCCGCATGAACAGCTCTGGTTTGGTAGCCAGCTTTAATAGAATATAGCATAGTGTCTATGTATGTATATTAAAATATTTTTTTAAATACATGACACTACTGTGAACGAGTTTTAATTAAGTACTTATCGATAGACGGCGCTAACATGATTATACGTTGGTTTAATAGTAAGCATTAAACAAAAATATCTTAGAGTTAGTATACATGTATATATAGTAAATTATCGTATATAGATTAATGTATTTGGTTGAGTAAACATTTTTTTATTTTATTTCCGCAGCCGAATTTATATCTTTGGCGCATAGGAGACAGAGCGTTTTACTCATGATCGACGGATACACGTTTTCTAAGACCGGTGTTGTTCGAGGTGGTGGCAGATATAGTTGCTCCAGACTTACTAAAGGCTGTAAAGCATTCGCTCACGTCACAAACAACGTTATTGTAAAATTGGATACCACTCACAACCACGAAAGACCGAAATTGTTACAGTTGAAAAACGGAAAGTATACTAGAATAGGGTAATTTGACAGTCGCAGCTACTGAGACATATTTATCATCTTACAACGTTTTGTAAGCTCCAGTCTCCTATATGGCGTAACATCTTATGGAATTATAATTTTAAGGAGTCAAATAGCATACTATTAATTATTGTTTATTATGATCTTTTAAAAGTAAGAATATTGTAAAAGTTTCAACACCCCTCTTTTATAATAGCAATGTTTGGTGTCAGTTATCCAATTAATTACTTATCGACATGCTGTCTACTATATCCACTAATATGTTTGGACGCACGTGCGTATATGTATGTTTATATTGGTATCAGATTGGCAACTAAGTATCTGTTGTTGTTTCTTAAAGAATTCGAAAGGATAATATTTTACCGAAATCTGTTTTGTGTTCGAAGTAATCGTTTGTGTTAATTTTTAGATTATATAAATGAATGTCAATCTGCTAAAGATTATCATTTTTGACACTTCCTTCTTTTGCTTTTATTCAAAGATAATAAAAATGTATATGACGGGTAGTTGAAAAAAACCAATCGTAATTGATATGCCAAGTTCAAAATTAATGACCGCAAAGACAAACCTCGTCTAAAAATGCTTTAGTAACTTTGCTGCCAACCCACCAATATGATAATATTAAAATCCCACAAGGCCTGAATCCTATATGAGGTATTCAGGGATGTTAAATAGTGGTAATTAGTGTCTGTCACAACCGCGCCTCATTTGAATAACATAGGGTTGATTTTTTCTGACCTTATTGTACTACGCGTGCGCAGAAGGTTTGCCGATAGCCTCATGATGTCACGCGTCGATGGTCAGTCAGTAGGGTTGACAAAAAAGGTTACATAAATAGTTGTTGCAATTAATCTATTATTCTGTATACTTTACATAAGTATAATATATACAATAATAGTAATTAGTAGTAGTAGTCATCGGCAAACCTTCTGCGCGCGCTTTATACATATTGATGCAATTATTACCTGCTGACAATGTAAGAAACCATGATAAGAAAATCTACACATCTAGGCAAGAGTTTCCTGATCTATATCTTAATATTCATCATTTTACCTCACCATTTGTAGAAAATTTACATTCTGTAAATTATACACACTCTTGTGTGTTTTTAGTATCTAAATCATGTTGTGATATAAATATTGTAATTTATAAGAATCTCTTGAATAAACAGAGGGTTAAGTTAGTGCATCTTTTCATTTACATGCAGATTGCTTGTCTGTGTAAAGCTTTAGGCTTTCACATGTCATTGAAAACATTCTTATTGTATTTATCAGGAAATTCAAGCTGGTATTTTATGCACTAAGTATCATCTCAGTAGTTATCATCATGAAAGTAGAAATTGAATTTCCGACCGTTCTTAGCAAAATACGTATTTTTTATACAAAGTCAGGTTATAGAGCAATCTTCTATAGCGATTCTTTTGAGGCCATGCACGTCGAAAAATATTTTAAGAATATTTTACTTTAAGTTAGATCTTATTTTACTTATGACTTAGATTAGATTTTACTGTAACTTAAAGTAAAATATCCATGAAATATTTATATAAATAATAATAAACGATAATTATTTCTTTTATAAAACTTGAGAAACTATCTGTAGATAGTTTCTTTATTAATGTATTAATAATAATATAAAAATAATGTACTTTAACAATGTCAATTATGTTTTACTCAATAAAAGATTTTATTATTTATCATAGAATTTTATATATTTAACTTTCGTACTCTTATCCAATACCAGCAGACATAACAACTGATGGATAATATTCGACATAGCTTCGCTCTGTTCAACAGACGAACACAGAATGACCCTCTCCATATTCCTGTGGGTGTTGTAAGGTGACTAAGGACTATCACCGCTTACACGTCATTCCATCTTGAAACATTTAATGTGCGAAGTTAACTTTGCTACAACTACATGTAAGATAGTTGGTAGTTGTAGCAAAGTTTCTGACCACCCCGAGCGAGATTTTGGCCGTGTCGTGACTTAAATATATGTATGTATGTACAATAAATAAATAAATGAGAGGGTAAATACACAAAAAAGAACATGAATATTAGATTAAATAAATTATATATTTAACCATTATGTATAACAAGCCTATGTTTACTATTTAGTTACATCCTAAGACTATTTCGTAACAACCTTTTCGTTACGTACATTTATTTTGAGAAATACACATATATAGCTAAAATGTAATTAAGTGCTCTCCTTTATATATACTTATTACAATGCTTATCAAAAATCCTAGAAAAAACTATTAAGTACCTAATAATTATTATAAATCATGCGATATAAATACGAGCTACTTTTTATTAAGATAAAACGCATAAATTATAAACTTATTCAATTCAAATTCAAATTAAAAAGTTTTTATTCAAAATAAGTTCCACTGGAGAACACTTTGAAGGTCATACATATAGGTTAAAATTTAATTTTACTTCCCAGTCTATGTACACCGCTTCGCAACGTGTTATTGCTGTTAAGGAGAAGAAGCGGCAAGAAACTCCCCAGCAACACGTCTAGCTAAAAATAGTTTTTCTTTATATTTCTTATTCTATTTATATCTCAAGTTCTTTTTTTTATAAGTTTTATACAGAAGTATATTACAGAATGACTTTTGAATAATTAATGGAGTTGTAGCAAACAATGCATATTCAATAAGACAGAGACACAATAAAAGTAAAGAAAAATATTATTATATTTATAGTAAAGACATGACGTAATATTTTTTTTTGCTGCAACATATCTCCATAAATTCCTTACAAGCTTGGTAAGATAAACACGTTATATAAAATATAGTATAAGAGGTTGGAGCGAGCTGCTATGTAAATGAAGTTTTGTCATTTAAGTATTCTTGAATAGTGTAGTATCCCTTTTTAGCAAGATACTTGTTAATTTGGTTTTTAATTTAGTGAAAAGCAGATCTTACATTTCACTCGGAATCTTATTGAAGAAGCGTATACCAACCACCAAGAAAGAGGACAATACTTTTTATAATCTAAAAGATGGCAATATCAGTCTTTTACAATGCCTGGTGTTGGAATTGTGAACATCCTTATACTGCTTTTAGGCACTCAAATCATTACGAATTTAAATTATATTATTAAATATATATAAATTTTCAAAAATTCAATAAATCGAATGTAAGATATTCTTTAAAAAAACCAAACGTATACTTAATTTAACGTCATAATGTTGTCACGGCAAAAACATAACTTCACTCATTTCATACTTTTATACAATCTATCACAGGCTTCGTAGCGTCAGGCATGTGTTCCCCTTGACCTTCTTTTCTCATTTTGCGGTTCCTTCGATATCCTATCGATAATGTTTGTGGACCAGCTAGATATGATACAGCTGGCGCCTCCCAGCATGCGGATTAAACTAACACGAGCGGTTATCGAATGCAGACGAATAATACTGTTACGAGTGCAGGACTCGAATTAAAATGCTGTTAGAATTACTATAGTGTTTATTAGAACTATACAAACACGCATAACACAGGTAAAAATATAACCGAACACAACAAGTCCAAACGTAATGCAGAAGGTCATAATACAATAACACGCGCAAAGTCCGTCACTAAATAGATTACCGAATGTACACAAGTCTTGCTTCGCTTGTGGTTATCGCTCGACTGCCCCGTCCCTCAATCGGGGCATTGCTTTATACTGCACAGATGCAATATGTCTGCCCGGTCGCGTGGACCGAATTTCCTAGAATCGTAATCCGCACAGCTGGTTAATTATGCCTGCAAGCGGCCATAAACGAATACAATAGGCTGTTCTCCACAATAACCAGTAAATAAGTGAACAAAAGAAGATAATCATAAAAGGATTACAATGAGTTCAAATGCCGACGGGTAATAAAATGTGTTTTTATAGATATGCAGGTGGATTTTGTTTTCGTCGGAACTTAAGTTGTAACAATACGAATACGACATATTCAAAATGCATTTCGACTGCAGACAAATACGACACACAAAACGCGGCGAGGGTTTGCGAAAGCGGCAATTCGATAGGCGATCAATCGTAGATTATGTCACGCTAACATAGTAAAAGTGGTGGCGAAAAGAAAAAGAAATAAAAGAGGCAGCTACCAAATAGGCCGGCGTTAATTCGGAACCTCCGCTTCGGAGCCTATATCCGCTTTTATACTTATTCATTTTACTTCAGTTGGGCATTATAGTTCGTTCGCGTTAAGAATGCAGCGAGTCATCAGTGCAACTGCAGGGTAAAGGTGTATTCACAGTGGTGTTAAAATTCAAACAAATTATATTTTTAAAGATTAAGTTTAATAAATTTAAAAAATATACTTAAAAGTTAAAAATCAAAATTCAGTCATTAATATTTTAATCACTATCACTAGTATCCTCGTTAGTATTTATAATAAAAGAATTTTCTGCAGCGAGTTCCATGACGTCCTCTAAATCTCACATGGTATTTTTTCTTGTAAGACGTGGTCGCAGCATTTCTTCCATCGATCAACGTCTACTAACCGAATTAGTCATAAAATATTTTTTTATTTGGGCCCACACCAACTCCATGGGGTTCAGTTTGCAGTGGTACAGAGGTGAACGGAGAATTTTAATGCCGTTACTCCTAGCCATTTCATCGATTAAATATTTATCATATTGTGGGACGATTTAGGCCGGTCACACACAGTCACATTTAAATCAGACTGTTTAAAATACTTAAAAACATTGTAAATTATTTTTCTCTCTCCACTATGAATTACCGAACCACTTTTATTTTTACGAATTGGTGAGGTATTCATTTTTAAATATAAATCAGTTAACACAATTACAGGACACAACCGTCGCGTTCGAAGCTATGCCTTCAACTGGTCACTGTTAACTTGACCTTGTAATTTGAAAATATTTGATTGGTTAGGGGGCGGGGCTAAGCCGGCGAACAATGACGACTCACTGCATTCTTAAAGCGAACAAACTATAGTCAAATTTATTGTGAATTATTTGAATCATTATTTTTTTAAATAAGATAGTTGATTATACCTACACTTCAGATGTCAACATTATATTATAATTAAAATATTTTCCACGAGATGAGTATCCGATGCAATGAAGCCGCGTGAAAAGCTCTAATTAACTATATATACAGCTTTAAATAAATTAAGCACCTACTTTTATATTAAAATAGTTTTTTGCCTAAGATAATAATAGATGTTGTGAACGTCTTTTAAGTACTTATTGCTAGATTGCGCTAAGGTGATACATAATTTAATAATAATATAATTATTAAACAACAATAAAGCATGCCTAAATTCTAATCCTAAACCTAAATAATCTTATGTAGCTGACTGTGTTTGGTTAAGGAAACATATGGTATTTTTATATTTTTGCTCCCAATTTATATCTTTGGCGCATAGGAGATACAGCGTTTTACTCATGATCGATGGATTCACATTTTTTAAAAGAAGATCTGGTCGAGGTGATGGTAGATATAGTTGCTCCAGAATTAATAAAGGCCGTAAAGCATTCTCTCACGTGACAAACCACGTTATTGTATCATGTATCACCATTCAGAACCACGAAAAACCGGAATTGTTAAAGTTGAATGATGGGAGGTTTACTAGAATGGAATAGAGTTGTTTGAAAATCGAATCCATTGAAACATTTTTTATGGTCTTAAAAAACTTCCCAACCTCTTATATTTTGTATAAGCGTAGCATGTTAGGAAAATATAATTTCATAGTAGCAACTCAAAAGTTTAAACAGTAATTAAAGTTATTTTTAAAAGTAAGAATATAGTAAAGTATGTCAACATGCCCCTCATTTATAAGACCGTTGCTTTATGTCAGTTATCCAATTAGTTAATTATCGACATGTTGTCTACATGTCTACTAACGCTACATTCACACGGAGACATCAAATTCTAAGCCGGATTTGATTTTTGCAGGATAAACTTTAGTTACAATCTAATTTATATGTGTGAGTTTACACGTGCTTTCGGTTTTAAGATCCGGCAAATAACCGAAACGGACAAAATTTAACATTCGATTTTGCGACTTCAACCTAATTCGGATACACGGCAAAATACCGAAAACGGATCAGTGGCAATAGCATTTTAATACAGGCGTTCATATGAGCGCAGATTCGGTTTTTACCGAATGCCGCAAAAAACCAGGTACTGCAAGTCGGGTGGCGGGCGCGCGCACGCGGTGGGGTGGTGGGATACTTCCAAATGGAAGTAAGAGACTGAGTGTTTTTCTGTAAGAAACCGAATTGCATATTCATTCACACGGTGACACACCGTTCAGTCTTTTGCGGAAAAGCAAAACCGAAGCCATGTGAACAGAGCATTCGGTTCTATCGCACACGGAAAAAATCCGATCTGGCAAAACTTGACTCCATGTGAACGTAACGTTATATGTTTGCGTGCACGCATGTGCGTGTAAAATGTTTATATGTGTATTAGGTTGGCAGTTAAATATCTGCTGCTTTCTTAAATCATTCGCAAGGACATGATAAGACAAGCTGCATATCCAAATAACCGAGTTTTGATATATATCTTAATATCCCTTTTTTAAATTATTTTAAGAATTACATCTGTGTGTTTTTAGTATTTAAAATCATTTTGTGTTATAAATATTTTACTTCTTAAGAATCTGTTGAATAAATAGAATCATAAGTTAATGCATCGTGTCATTTTACATGGAGATTCCTTATATCTCGAAATACAGACTCGGGTAATATTTCGTAGTCCGTATTATGAACGTAGTAGTTCAATTTATGACCATCCTTAACAACAGGCATCTGCAAAAAAGCTTTTTATACAAATTCAAGTATAACATAATGTTCATAATACATAATTTAATAATAATAAAATGAAAAAAGTAACAATAAAGTCTGCCTAAATTTTAATCCTAATCGTATGTAACTTACTGTGTTTTGGTTAAGTAAATATATTTATTTTTATATTTTCGCAGCCCAATTTATATCTTTGGCGCATAGAAGACAGAGCGTTTTACTCATGATCGATGGATTCACGTTTTTTAAAAGAGGTTCTTTTCGAGGTGGTGGTAGATATAGCTGCTCCAGAGTTACTAAAGGCTGTAAAGCATTCGCTCACGTGACTAACCACGTTATTGTAAAATGTATCACCACTCACAACCACGACAAACCGGAATTGTTAAAGTTGAATGATGGAAGATATACTACAATAGAATAGGGTTGTTGCGGCGGCGTTGGGTTTAGTGATAAGCAAACTGTTTCAAAATGAAAAAAAATGGGACAATATCGAAGGGTAGCGGGAAGAAAGGGCACGCCCGTACCTGATTAATGGACATGAAATGCAGCTGCTCCTCTGGTCCTCAATACACTTCACTTTCACTTTTGTTAATTTATATTATTATAATTTATTTAGTATTTAGTAAGCGGCGAAGATTTACGGTTTGAATTCTTTATAGTATTTATATTGATGTTATTATTTATTTGCAGCATAGGTATTATTATAATATTTATATAATAGGTTTTATATAGGTCTAAGCGGTGCAAGATATAATATAGTTATTTTATGCAATCATGTACGGGGCAATTTAATTTAATTTATGATGATATGAGATGAATGACTTATTAACGTGCGTGCGAATAAGTAAACACGCCGTCAAATTTAAAGGAAGAATTTAAATTAAAAAAAAGAAAAGTTTATATAGGTATAGGCCGAAAGAAGGTTACTTGGCGATACCAGGGGAGGTTTGACAGTCGAATCCACTAAGACATTTTTTATGCTCTTAAAAAACTTCCCAACCTCGTATATTTTGTATGAGCGTAGCATTTTAGGGAAATATAATTTCATAGTAGCTACTCAAATAGCACAATATCAATTATTGTTTTAACAGTAATTAAAATTATTTTTAAAAGTAAGAATATAGTAAAGTATGTCAACACCCCCTCATTTATATGACTATGGCTTTGTGTCAATTATACAAATTAGTTAATTATCGACATGCTGTCTACATGTCTACTAACGCTACATTCACAAGGAGACATCAATTTCTAAGCCGGATCTGATTTTTGCCGGATACGGTTTAGTTACAATATAATTTATATGTATGAGTTTACATATGCTTTCGGTTTTAAGATTCGGCAAATAACCGAAACGTGCAAAACTTAACATCTGATTTTACGACTGCAATCTTATTCGGTTACACGGAAATATACCGAATACGGATCAGTGGCAATAGCATTTTAATAAAGACATTCACACGACCGCAGATTCGGTTTTTCACCGAATGCCGCAAAAAACCAGGTACGGTAAGTCGGGTGTCGTCTTTCAAATGGAAGTAAGAGACTGAACGTTTTCGAGTAAGAAACCGAATTGCATATTCACAGGGTGACACACTATTTTTTTGCGGGAAAGCAAAACTGAAGCCGTGTGAACAAAGCATTCGGTTCTATCGTATACGATAAAATTCCGATCCGGCAAAACTTGACTCCGTGTGAACGTAGCGTAATGTGTTTGCGTGCACGTGCGTCTATGTGTGTTATGTTTATATGTGTATTAGGTTGGCAGCTAGACCTGCCGCTTTCTTAAATCATTCGCAAGAACATGACGAGACAAGCTGCACATTCAAATAACCGAGTCTGGATCTATACCTTAATATCCAATTTTTACATTATTGTAGAAAGTACATCTGTATGTGTTTAGTATTTAAAATCATTTTGTGATATAAATATTGTACTTTTTAAGGATCTATTGAATAAATAGAATGATAAGTTATTGCATCGTTTTATTTTACATGGAGATTCCCTATATTTGGAAAACTTTAGATTGACACATGTAATTTGAAGATATTCGTACTATATTTATCAAGAAATACAGACTCGGGTAAATTATACCATATTTCGTAGTTCGTATTATGAACTTAATAGTTCAATTTATGACCATCCTTAATATTAGGCGAAATAAAAGCTTTTTATACAAATTCAAGTATAACATAAAGTTCTGTAGGAATTCTGGACAGTTTGCTGCGAAATATTATTTCCGCCGAGTAGCGAAGGCAATTAAAGTGTCTTGATATCAAATCGTGGAATAGAAGGCAGAATGAGATTGTACAGTTACATCGCACGCTCTACAAAATGTATCTATCCCATAAAAAGAGACAAATTTAAAATATGCTTTTGCCCTTCACTACTGATTAGTAAGTATTTTTTCAGCCCATTTTATAACACTAGGCAACGGAAAACGAAGTCAGCTCCTTAAAGTTGGGGAATATACATTTCGAAAGCATGTACCTGTTCGAGGCGGTATTAGGTATGTGTGCTCAGGCTATTATAAAGGTTGTAAAGCTATGGCTCATGTCAGTGATGAACATGTCATTCTAAAAATGAACGATAATCATAACCATGGACCATCTAAATCATTCATTAAAGATAAGGATGGAATTTATTATAAAATTTGATTTCTTTCATTGTTTTTCATTATGGTTCTTTGCTTTTCTATTCAGATTATTTAGGACCAATGAAAGAAAGGAATTTTAAGCCTATGATCTTTTCTATATCATCATGACGTACGGCTGGAATTTGATAGCGTTGCAAAGTCTTTATTTCCTTCCAATATAGCGGTCATGCTATACATTGACGTAATGCAATAAATACGTGATGATATTATTATACCAATGTTGCTTTCCAGTGGAGCTTCCGCTTCGGAGCAGTTTGCTTTCTTACTATTTCTATTCCTCCTCCCACGGTTATCCCCCATGTGAGACCAATAAAACCCATTAGTCGAGACACGTATCAACTAAAATGACATGCAGATAATATTATGACACTGTTAACTCTACAAAAAGCAATTAATTACGAATGGTGTATTGTAATCCATTAAGACTTGTCGGTCCAGTGTAATGGACTGCGAACTGGGAAACTATCAAATCAAATAAAAATCAAATCAAATTTATTTGTATAAAACATGGTTAAGCAGATGTAATATATGTTAGTGTACACATGTACATTTGTATTTGCATTGACCAAGATTATACATGATAATTAGGTACTCGGGAATATTTCATTAGGTCCGGCGCTTTAGTGAATATAATAAATTGTCTATAAGACAATTTATTATATTCATATATCTAAAAAAGTGACCCAGAGTTGGGATCCTCAAGCAGTGGCTTTTGGAGAATCGCTTAGTGAAATTGACATGTGTCTATACTGGGAAGTGTAAGACATAGTACAATATTTCGGTACATCTTATATTCGTAATACGAATCTATGACAGTGACCCCTGTTCATTGAACTAGATTTTGTTTCTAAAAATTCTCACATTTATTAATCCTTTTTCTATATATTATGTACCACGACATTTGTCTAGTCTTCTTTTTATTTCTTATAGTTGTCATAGCTCTTGTTCTTATCGTAAATTTTATAACTGTTTTTCTGTTATCATTGTCGCTTCAATAGTTTAATAATTACCTGATTGTGTTGTATTTTTTCTATTATATGTTTTACTGTGGGTATTTGTTGTCCTTTGATAAATAAAATAAAAACTGTATTTCGATAAGAACTTGCTACTACTGTTGCTTTTATTTATTTTATAAATAGTCTTTGTTTTTTATAAAGAGTAAGTATGAAGAGTAATTTTAATGTAATTATAATTAAAATGACATTTAACGGGATGTATGGTAATTTTCATTTGATATTTTAATTATAATTAGATGTTTCAGCAACTTTTTAGAAACCGTGGTCACAAAAATAAACACGATTATAAGAATAATTAAAAATTAACTAATCACACAATTTGGTAATCGATTTAAAAAAAGACTAAATATTAGAGTAATAATAATAATCATGGTTACAGCGCAACTTATAACAATGGTAGATGGAAAGAAGAGCACACTGCTCATGTATCGTGATTATACCTTTTATAAAAATCGCGTACTTCGAGCTGGTAGCATTAGATACCTTTGTTCAAGTGAACGTAAAGGCTGGCGAACATACATTCATGTCAACGACGAAAACGTTGTCGTAAAGATTGTTAATCAACACAACCATGAACCAATACAATATGTTAAGTTGCATAATGGAAAATATATAAGAGCTTCAAGGTATATCTAATGCGGCCTACGGGCTCGTACGATCGTGCCCGAGCGCGCCAACAAATCGTACCTACCTCATGATTTGTACACGGCTGACGTTCGGAATGGTCTGGCATAAATCATCAATTACCCTCATAAGGACTCCAACTTGGGAATTGTTTCCCCCAAAAATGTTTGTTTGGGATCAAACAATTTTGGGGTAGATCGGTGAGAATTTTGTATCTAAGATGTATAATTTGAGCTAAACACTAAAAATAACCTAAGAATTATGACGGTAGCCTAAACCGAGTACCCTGCTCGTGAGGCCCATTGTGTGTTGTTAAGTATGACACCAACATTACCTTACAGCTCATGATTTATAACAATGTACATAAACTGTTCACCCATTATAATTAAAATATACCAAATCCAAAATTCGTGTATTAATTTTAAAGTACGTGCTAGAAGTTTATAATGGTGTTTTAATTGGTATAACAATATAAGCAACCAATATTTGTATTGCTCGGGATTTGCAAATCAGAATCATCAAAAATGTCGGGGGCAAGGTAAACGTGTCGTCTGCGTAAGTATAGAGTCCCTTGAAATTGTGACGTTGATTAGATGATAAGAGTTGACTTAGCTCATAGGTTTTTAGCTGTGTCCTTATAAACTTTTTCTGGTGTATTAAAAATGTAATAGTTCGTCCCATTCCTAAAAGTGATGCTGATGTGGTGAACAATTTATTTATCGACCAATGTCAGTGTACCTACTATGTCTCAATTACCAGGAAAACTCCTGAATAATCGTTTGGTTAATTATATAGAAAGTAAAAATATAATTGTGTGGTGGTACCTTCGATTAACTCATAACACACACCTTACTTCTCCTAATTTAGTGTCAAGTTACCCTACTTGTTTTAAATGTTATACCTAGCTGAATTTTTAACTTAACACATCACATTTTGTCTTTACAAATTACCTGTCTTTATTGTATTTTCTACATCTTTGTTAAAACTGTTAGGGACTGAAGGATTATAAAGATATTATTATAAAAATATATACGACAAAAAGTGGACACAAATATTTATCGGCAGTATGTTACATTTGGCAGCTTCAAATTCGTGGATACAGTATAAGACTGACGAAGTAAACAAAGATGTAACTATGAAAAAAATCAAGAAACTACGTTCGTCCAAATTCAAACTTCTAGAAACTCTGATAACTCAGAACACAGGCGTAGGACAAGATGATTCAGATATCAGCACGGATGTCAACAATAAAAACGAAATGATTAATAATAACCGAAAAAAAGGAAACGCTAGGGTTCCTATCCCGTCAATAGAAGAACGCCAAAAACATTCTTTGCACATGCCTATTATTGCTAAAAAGCGGGCTAGATGTCGACAATGCCATCGCAATAAAACTCAGATCATATGCCAGTATTGTAAAATTTCATTATGCTTGACTATGAAAAGAAATTGTTTTATTGATTTCCATGTGATAGAAACATAATTTTAATTTATGCTTTCGGGTTATTTTTTATACGCATTTGCTTGATTTCATATTTTTAACATTGTTTTGTCCTATTGCTTGAGAAAATGTATCACTTTAAGGGCCGCTTGCATAACGATCGCCTTTAAATAAAAATTAGTTAATCATATTAAACTGCCTAAAAAAGTTTTACACAAAACGTATTGACAGTTCTTTAAACATATTTAGCGGCAAATTTTGCGTTGTGCAAGACGCTAATTGTATTTAAGGGTGTTTAACGCGATTTGTGTTTCTTAAATAAATTTAAGCAACCTTATGCAAGCGGCCCTTAGTTTTAAGTCACTCTTGATGACTGATTTTAATTTTTTTGGGAAGTTCTATTTTTTCTCTCTTTCAATTCATCTTCTTTTTTGAATTCATTGTATAAACTGGACCCCCTACAGTTTTAATTGTAGATTAGTATATATATATATATATATATATATATATATACGAGGAGGGATCAAAAAGTAGTGAGAACGACAAATACCTTGGTAAGAAAAAAAAAATAATGGCAGGCATAGCTCAGATATATATTTGTAATATTAATAAAGAAAAAAATCTTCGATTCTCTTTTGTTTTTTTCTGAATGTAGTCATTTGTTTGCTTCGTGTCGGAACGTGTTCTTGAAAATGGAGAGGAACGAAGTGCGAGACGTTATTAAATACCTCTGTTTAAAAAAGTTAACGACGCAAGAGATTCATTGCGATTTGGAGGCAACATTAGGAGAGTCTGCTCCGCCGTATTCCACTGTCGCAAGGTGGGCTTCTCAATTTCGAGTAGGGAGAACGAGCACGAAAGACGAACATCGTTGCGGCCGTCCATCGACGTCAGTCGCCCAAGAAAATGTTGCGAAAGTCGAGAAAATTGTATTGAGCGATCGAAGAGTTACCATCCGTTACTTAATTCAAAAAACGGGCATTTCATATGGAAGTATTCAATCCATATTGAAACAATCTTTGAATATGAGAAAAATCTCCGCTAGATGGGTGCCGAGAATGTTAACCGACAGTCAGAAACAAAATCGACTTGACATTTCGAAGATATTGTTGGACAAGTTTCAAGAAGATTCTGAAAACTGTTTGTCTCGTTTCGTAACAAGGGACGAAACATCGGTCCATCGTTTTGATCCCGAGACAAAACAGCAATCTTCGCAATGGAAACGGCCATCATCACCGACCCCGAAGAAGTTTCGTGCCGTGGCATCGGCTGGCAAGATTATGGCCTCAATATTTTGGGACTCAGAAGGGATATTGTTGATTGATAACCTGGAGCGTGGAACCACTATTACAGGCCAACATTATGCAGCTTTAATTCCCAAGTTGAGGAATGCCATCAAAGAGAAAAGGAGAGGGAAACTTCGAAGGGGCGTGCTGTTTCATCATGACAACGCAGTTGCGATCGCTGCCATTCAGCAAGCTGGCTTCGAATTGGTTGACCACCCCCCTTATTCACCAGATCTGGCACCTAGCGATTTTTATCTGTTCCCCAAATTGAAAGAATACTTAAGGGGAAACAGGTACGAAGACGATAACGAGGTGATGGATGCCGTGGAGAGCTTTTTGCAGGACCAAGACAAAACTTTTTTTTGAAAGAGATTGAAACCTTGGAAAAGCACTGGACTAGGTGTGTAGAGAGACTCGGAGACTATGTAGAAAAATAAATTATTAAGTTATCAATAGTCATTATATTCTATCTCATTCTCACTACTTTTTAATCCCTCCTCGTATATATATATATATATATATATTATAATAAATAAATATATATATATATATATATATATATATATATATATATATATATATATATATATATATATATTTATTTATTTATTTATTATAATAGGCTAAAATTATGTGAAATTAATTAACATGAAATCAACGTTTTATGGATAGATAAGAAAAACATTTTTTGTTTAATGATTTGATCACATTTCAAATCGTTTCTTCTTTGTTAAAATATAATATAAATAATGGTTTCCTACACTTTTAAGTTTTTTAATAATATTTTCGAGCGAATAGTCATCAGGCAAAAACCCCTAATTTCATAAACTTTAATTTTTTTTGAAAACTTGAATGAAAGTGGTCATTTGTGGTATTTCCATATCCGTGACACAGCAGAAAAACAGCAAGAAAGTCACTTCCTCTGGTACGGACATGTTTTAAAGAGACCAGCTATTAGGTGGGGTGCAAATGTCTAGTCTTGCCGCATCCGCCGGGTCCCGGTCAAAGGGGTAGGCCCAAGAACTGCTGGCTTGCCGTTGTGAAGGATGAAATGCGTACCAATGATCTCATAACAGAGGACGCAGGAGACCGCGCAAAGACGAAAAGAAAAAGTAGGAAAGCGGACCCTGAGATTTAACGCCTTAATAAAATATATTAATGTTTTTATACAGGCGCGTCTTCAATTTTAATAGAGGTGTTCACTATAATATTAATGTAAAATTATATTCACAGCACAATTCATAACATTAGCGGAAGGAAAAAAGAGCACATTGCTGATGCTGTATGATTATACGTTTTACAAAAACAAGCAGCTTCGAGATGGCGGATCGAGATATCTCTGTTCAAGTGAACGTAAAGGATGTCGAGCACGCGTTCATATTAGCGATAAAAACCTCATCGTAAAGTATATGGCTGAACACAACCATGCACCAACGCCATATATAAAGTTAAAGGACGGAACCTATATGAAAAATTAATGTAAAGAGTATGTATGTAAAGTGATAAGTATACACGTGAAAAAACAATTCTAGAAATGCCAACCGCCAAGTAAAAACTCTGAATAACACCTGATACCTACATAATTTGATGGTACTACAAATTATATTCTTCTCTCGCTGTTTGACGTTTGATTATTGTTATGGACTGTATGAATTTAGAAAGGATATTGAGAATTATACGCTGGACAACGATGGTGAAAATACATATAAGTATATTTGGTAACTAATAAACAAAAATGTCATTTTCTTATCAAAATAAATTAAGAACAAAAATACGAAAGAGTTCGTAACAATTATTTGGAACTCGCTTTATATGTTCGCGACTTCGTCCACGCTGGACTTGAAATTCCCGCGAGACTCCCGGGACACAAAGTACCGTAGCAATCAAAAAAGAATGTAAGCTATCGTTTCAGTGAAACCTGTGTCGGAATAACCAAATTTCTATGCACCCGAACAACTACAAATCGCTCCCGGGAAAACTCCCCCGGAATTCCCTTGATAAAAAGCAGTCAGATTTTAAGTCTAAGAATTTGCTCTCGATCAGCGAAAGCCGCATAAAATCGGCCTAGTAGGTTTTACGTCAATCGCGAACAAACAGATAAGAAATCTAAAAAAAATTACATCATGGTCTCCATCGGTTATAAGTTTAGTCCAGTTGTTTTATTTTTAAATAACTTCAATGTACAGACACGGCATGTTGAGAATTGTATAATATTATAGATTAGTCATTATAATAAATATATTAACTTGGTATGGAGCAAATTCTTCTCTTTTTAAAATTAGTCCCCCATTTTGCTACAATACCTACTTATTAATATTATAGCCCGACGGTAACGTAACAGATTGTGGCGACAGGGGGTAAAACGTTCTAGCAACTTTAATTGTTTTTACGACAAAACGACCACCAACCAGCTAGCTAACCAACCAACTAACCAAGGTCACATTGGTTATTTCAAAGTGCTGATTTCATCACGATGTTTTCTTTTACCGTAAGAACCTATGGATAATATGTAAATTAAGTCAGAAAACTGCCAAATTTATTTTTGAGGCTATTGTGCGGCAACACCATGCCCTAGCTCGTCCCATATTTCTGTCACTATCCTAAGGCGGTCAGCTATAAGGCCGCTATTGTTACCTAATTATTAAAGCTGTTTATGTATCGTATCAATAATTTTATTGCACAACAAATTATATTCTATTGTGTTTGCACGGTTTTCTGGCTAGGATTTGAACAACAGTATTTTGATGGACCGTTCTTATATCTTGCCAACCGTTTATTTACCTTACTATCGATTAAAATTGAACATAAGCTTCATACAAATAATGTCAAAATTCAATGATGGTGAGGCAAGTGAACGAATAGAAAGATATAGAAACCGACCATGAGTTTGGGGCGAGAGTGCGTTAAGCACTAAGCTACCATGGTGTTTAAGGTGTAGAACATAATATTAATATATTGATTACATTTACAGCTAAATTCATAACACTAGCGCAAGGAAGAAGGAGCACATTGCTCATGCTGCATAATTATACATTTTACAAGCACGTAACTCGTCTCAGTGGCTGCAAATACCTGTGTTCCAGTGAACGTATCGGATGTCGAGCATTCGTTAAAGTCAGTAATAACAACACCATAGTAAAGTGTATGACTGACCACAATCATGTGCCACCGCGCTTTTTATTATTAAGTGACGGAACTTATATGAAACTTAATCCTAAAAAGAAAAGGGTGATAAGTAAAGTGTAAACGTGGAATAAGAATACTTCGAGAAGATTTAAGATTTAGATAATTGTCTACAAATATATACGATAACTAAATAAACGAAACTACACAAATGGCTGTTGGAATAAATGTTTTAACTCCGTTAACGAATATTTGGGATAATTTTTATCCTAATTTCCGTATTGCAGCGCTTAGGGGCCGCTCGATCGGTATGATACCACGCTCTCACAGAATATCGGCGTGAAACGGTTAAATTACCTACTTTTGTTTACAATACTTTAATGGGAGCTTTCTGACTGGACACAGCGTATAATGTAATCACAATAACTTATTAACTTTAATAAACATTTTAGGCTTACACAATGAAAAATCATACAAGGAGTGGGGCTAAATGATACCAAATCATCTGATTTTTTCATATGCTATTTGATAGTTGCAATGACTCGAGACGTGCTAAAGAAGCAGGACAATAACGAGAACATCTGTCACTACAAAAGCCAACATATCGTTTTTAGCACACGCCAAAAGACGCAATATTAAATTTATAGAAAACTACCTAGAAAAAAACCTTGAGCTGATTGACAGTTCCGATGGCCCACTTTCTCCTCCTCCCCTATCTCTCCTATCTTTTTTTATCCCATCCTAAAAGCTGGCAACGTGTTGGCTTCGCCATTGATGTTGCAAACGCATAATAGACATAAATGTACTTTCTCTGTAATTAGTATTTTTTTTAACAACCTTAAGAAAAATTTACATCCCTCCTGTGGAAAACATGTGGCGCTTGTGTTCTTATGTCATCTTGTATTTATAAACCATGTTATAAACAAATTAGTCCGGTCAATTTAGACCAAAAAATAGCAGTGAAGTTACAATTATAAATGAAATCTAAAAAGTCCCCATCGATCCTATACCTGGTTTTTTTTTATTCGGGGTCAAAGGTCAAGAAAACGGGATTTTCGCGATTTTCAGCAAAACGGTAAGTTTTATCATAAAATTAGCCCAGACAAAAATTATAGATCAGATAATTATCTATAAAAATGTCTTAATACTTTTTTCCTAAGAGCCACCGTTTTAGAGATATAACGATTCAAAAAGTTGGAAGAGTTGTAGTCGTCATAATATGTATAACCTACACCGCGTATATACATCACTGACGCTGTAATACAAGTAAAAATATTATTCTATCGGCCAGTATAACTTACACATATAAAATATTATAAATATGGGAATGTCGGGTAAAAAGAAACCCAGTCCCTCATTTTATACGCCAGTGTAACCTTGAGTAACATCTGTCTCCTATTCAATTGTATGTGTGGCTAGGGTCGTATAATTTTTAAAAAGAGTAATTCAACTCCACACTATGTATGGAGCTCCTAAAAAACTACGTGCTTAGATAGCTTTCGATATGCATGTTTCGTTAAAAACAATGTGTTTTGAATATTCCTACCAATTTTCAGCTGGGTGCGAATTATTGTACCCTCGGATGTCTCAATTGACCGGACTAAACAAATGAATTTGAATTAATATAAATTGAACAGTTAAAAAGTTAATCTAAAAAATTCTCATACATGATTATGTTTGTGTCACAGTCTATCATTATTTGCCATCGAATCTTCGTTTGCGTTTCCATGATGACGACATATTATTATTATATTTGTTAGTTTGTCACCTTTTTGACTATATTCGTCTATATCACGAAACCGACGTCACTTATCGGGATAAAAGGTATTTTGTAATGGTGATCCGAGATGTTAGCTAGCTAGGCTCTGTGCCGTCATTCAAAGCCGTTCAATATTTTTCACGTCATGCTCTAACAAACAGACAGACAGAGAAATTCTAAATATTTTATTTTCGTAATCTGCTGGTCCGGATTAGCCACCCTGATTTTTTTCATATTTTCAAATTAAACATTGTACAAACTCGAACCCTGTGCCGATTATTATATCATAGATATAAAGGAACTTTAAAATTTAAATTTTTAACTGATTTCCTCTAAAAATATATAAAATCTGTTTTAGAAATAGAAAATGACGGCATGTGGCGCCAACAGTCAAATAAGATTTAGGAACTTGGTTGTTATATTTTGTTCTTGCAATAGGGATGCGGACACAGTTATGTTACAATAAATTCTAATATTTTACATATAGAACTGGATCTAAAATAACATCTTACAGCCGTTTTCATAGAGAGTTAGAGTAAGTTTGAACGCTTCGCTTCTTTATGGTTCTTAAAGAAGCATTCAAATATACTCTAACCCTTTATGAATAAGACCGGTATTCTATAACTTTTAAAATATCATTATATAGTTTTAATTACTTTTCATACAATAAATTAATTCGCTGTTTGACTTAATTTACTTGTGCCGACTTATGACGTCATAAGTACGCTCGTACAAATTCTATGAGGCTGCGACGTTTTGTATATTTACAATAAGTATGTCAATTGATTTGACGGTCTGCTCCCCTATTGCATGTCTAATGTTACTTACTTATGGCCGGTTCCTATATCTTACTATTCATTCATTTGCTCTACCATCGGTTGAATTTTGACATTAGTTGTATGGAGTTTATGTCAAATTTTAACCGATAGTAAGGCAATTGAACGGTCTCTAAGAGATAGGAACCCGCGCTTAATAATTAAAAGACATTTTTTTATAAACTATCCTCTTATGGAAACAAAAAGTAAAAAGCAATTTCTTTAAATGTTAAATTATTACAACCATAAATGGATATCCATCATTTTGAGCATCCGCTCACAATGGAATTGAATATGACGTGTATTTTATGTAACTACTAGCTTATCGTCGCAGCTTCGCTCGCGTTAATGTAAATTTTATACACAGCATTATCATGTATGCCACAGGAACTGTACATTTTTCTGGGATAAAAAGTAGCCTATTTGCTATTCCAGACTAAAATATATCACTGTGCCAAACTTTACCCCGATCTGTTTAGCCGGTCTGGCGTGATTGAGCAACAAACATCCATCTAAAGTTTTGCATTTATAATATTAAGTATAGATAGTATATATATATTCTCTGTAATCGTAGCTGTTTCTCTTTAAGTTAATTATAGATTCTGTAGATAAATAAATGTTTGAAACCGTAATCTATTACAACTTTACACACGAATTTTCCTGACTATACTTGGCATTTAAATCTCGTTGCAGCTACCTTATTTTTTCAGCTTTGATGTTCACTGTCAAAAAGCTGTAGATATGTAAATCGTGACATGTACACAATAAAAAAAAAATAGTGTTTTTTTACGAATAGAATACACATAATTATAACTACGTTTTAACGATTTAAAGCACGGCATTTTATTTGTTAATTTTAATTCGACATTTCGGCCACTTCCTTAGCCGTTATCACGGACGACTCCCGGAATATGTCAAGTGTAAATGAGTAATGTTAAAGTTGTTATTTAGCCTACCCCCAATTTAATCATTTTAATTATTTAATATTTGTTTATGAGTTACTATGTCCGGAAAAGTAGCCGAACCGTCAAAAAAATTGAAATAAAATGCTTTACTTATAACCGTTAAACGTAATTTTAAGTTAATAAAAATTACAAGTATTAAGTCAATTAAGATTAATTTTAAATACGGAATTAAAAGAAAAAGATATTTTATCCAATAAGACAATGGTGTGGTGTATGCTGTGTGTGTATATTAACGTAATGATTATTTCTACAGCACAATTCATAACACTGGCGCATGGGAAAAGAAGCACATTATTAATGATACGTGATTATACGTTTGGCAAGAACTGCGCACTTCGTACTGGTGGCTTCAGATACAAGTGTTCAAGCGAAAGCAAAGGCTGTAAAGCATACGTCCATATCAGCGACAAAAACACCATCATAAAGACTGTGAATGAACACAATCACAAGCCAACGGAATTTATAAAGTTAAAAGACGGGACTTATTTAAAACCTTAATTTAATGAAAAATGACATGCAGGGTATAAATATGGTTAGAACAGGAGATCACAATAGCGCAGTAAAAACGTTTAGCTTTGAAAAGCGTATACATTTTGTATGACTAGATTTAGCCAAGAGTATGACTATATATGAGAAATTTATTAACCCTTATTTTTTTTTACTGATTAAGATATATGACTTTTTATTCATCAGGTAAAGTTATCTATTATTAGAGCAGGCAGGTTGAAGTTAGTTGAGTATGTCAAATATGGGTCCGTTTTATTATATAAATTGGTTTAACCTCAGAAAAACTTGCAGATTATGATTCCCCCATCCGTTAGATGTCCGAAAAATCGAGTAAATTCTTTTTCTCAGAATACTATGTTTTTAAATATATTTTTCTGCTTCTACAGACTCGTAAGTCCGTAACCTTAATAGTCTAAGTACAATTTTGAGTTCTTACGCCTTAAATCATTATTAAGTATGATATATTATTACAAGGTATATAGTATCTTGTGGTGTTACTATATTCACTTTTCGATGTTAGTAATTTACATTGTATATGTATATTTAACTTATATTTAGGCTTATCTTATGTGTGTTGTGTGTAGATGTATGTGCAATGTACACTTTAAGAACCATAAAGAAGCGTTCAAACTTACTCTAACTCTTTATGAATAAGACCGTAAATCTACTTACTACATTTGGTTTTTAAAACATTGCATAAATGGGTTTTTTGTTTGACATTTGTGTTATGAATAGTGTATGTGTTTGTGTAGCGTGCTTATCTGTGAATGTGTGTGTGGGAGTGTGTGTGTGTGTGTGTGTGTGTGTGTGTGTGTGTGTGTGTGTGTGTGTGTGTGTGTGTGTGTGTTGATGGCGTCGCCCAAAAAAACTATTTGCTATCTAACGGAAGGAGGTATGAATAAAGTTTCTAGAAGGCAATATTTTTTTCATAATCTGCAAGTTTTTCTATGCTTAAAACAATTTATACGAGTATAAGGCGGTCCTCAATTTTGCATACCTTCAGCTCTCGCTCTATTTCGACTAACCCACAACCTATATAAACTGACTGAATATAAAAGTGAAGCATTTGAGTTATTATTATTCATACAACTGTCATTTTTATTTTTTTTAGTAATATTTTATCCTTTGAATTAGAATCTGACGAATGAAAAATCTGGCCTTCATCGAAAAAAATATTTTATTTAATAAAACATTATAAACGCGTGGGCCCACTGGCGACATCATGTCATGAAGGTAGGATTTAAGACATTTTTAAAGATACGTTTTTACTGCTCGCTTGTTGTTGTTTTGTTGCTCGTTAAACGGCCTCTGTGGTTGAGCGGGCTAAGCCTTTCCCGGCTTACGTCACTGCAACACAGAGGCTCCGGGTTCAATTCCTGGTATAGTAAATCTCGGAAACGTATTTTCTCCGTTATTTACTATGGTCTGGTTGTCTGGTATCGGCCCCAGAGTGGTCCGTTGTATATTACCCATAACACAAGCGTAACTTGCTTAATTTGGGGATATACAGTGTGTTTGTCTGCCGATTTATTTATTGTTGTTCTATTGGGTATAATAATAACATGAGCACATACTTACTATTATATAGCATCTTTTTACACTATATTTTGTTATATATTTGCATCTCTAAAGGTTCTGGATCATTGACTATTTTATATGTACTTAGCTATGCTTAAATATAGTTTTGCATCCATGTGTCATGGCGGCGATTCTATTTTATTATTCGCTATCGCAAGTGCGTATACAGTTACGCGTTTCAATGTTTTATGCAATTGTTGTGTATAATAATAAAAAAAATCTGCAAATATTGAGTGTTGTTATTTATTATAGGATCGTAAATATAAATGCATACATTACAGCTAAGGATAAATGTTATTATTAGGTCCGGGCGAAATATCTACTACGTACCCTATTGTTTGATAAGAGACTGGAATTTATTTTGTAACATTGCATTTTAAAAAACAACTAAATTTGTCCAATTAAAACTTATGATGTATATAATTGTAGTGCCAGTGTAGACGCCGAAGTAAACAACACAGCAGGTTAGAAATTCAATAAGCTCATATTATAATTATTGTGTAAAGATTGTGCCGTTTGGGGTTGAAACATTCGCCCCGTGGGGTCCGTCGGCAGGTTCTTTAAAGACATGTGTAAGAAACTCTTTGACACTACCCGTGATCAGAAGGCTGGGTCATATTTCGCACAACAAATAAGTATCGCCATACAGCGTGGCAATGCAGAAGGCTATTCTGGGCACGCTCCCCGTTGGCAGTGATTTGCTACATAATATATTTTAGTTAAAATGTCTTTGTTTTTTATTATTCTTCTAGGATGTTAATGTTCTTTGTGAAGTCTATAGAAAAAAAAAACAATAATTATTTGTATCTTGTTTTGTGCTCCATTGTATACATGTGAATATATAAATAAAATCTAATAATTATGTCCACAGCACAATTCATAACACTGGCGCATGGAAAAAAAAGCAAATTGTTGATGCTGCATGCTTGCGCATGCATGATATACCTTCTACGAGAACTCCGTACTTGGCACTGGTGGCTTCAAATACAAATGTTCAAGTGAACGCAAAGGCTGTCGAGCTTTCGCTAATGTAGATGATAAAAACATCATCGTAAAGTCTATCATTGAACACAATCATGAGCCAACGTGTTATATAAGATTGAATGACGGAACTTAACTGAAACTTTACGGTAGATAGAAAGTGAGAAGTAAAGTAAAAAGACGAAGACAGAATACTAGAAATGACTATCACCCATAATGATTCTGTACTCAAAAATTTACTGTGTTTATCTATCACTAGCGTGTGAGATGAAACTTATCTATATATTTTTTATTGCAGGAGTTCAGCAGACAAGCAGACGGCACACTTGATGGAAAGCAGTTCCCATCGCCTATAGACATTTGCAACACCAAAAGTGCTACAAATGCGCTGCTGCTCTCTTAAGGGAGACTGGAACCTAGTCACTACGAAGGCTAGAGTGCGGGCTATGGCGTCGTTCATAGTCAACGGTCTAACTTCCAACTTTAGACCCAAACGCCTCATAGTCGATGAAGCACTTATGAGCCACTTCGGCTGTATAGTCATGGCATCGAGCCTAGCAGAAGCGGCCTACCTCACTCTCATGGGCGATATAAACCAAATGCCCTTCATAGACAGGAACTACTTGTTCCCCATGCTATATCACCGCCCTACACCCACGGCGAAAATCACCCGAGAACAGCTCTGTACACACCGAAATCCACTAAACGTAGCATATGCCATGAGTGATGATACTCAGGCCTATACTCGTCCAAAAATCAAGCTCGTTCCCTGAAACTCAAACGGTATTCGCGAGAACGCATACCCACAGAACTTGCCAATACTCTTTATCTAACTCACACGTAGTCAGAGAAAGAGAGCCTAATAAAACTAGGCTATGGCAAGGGCGAAGGGTCATGCGTTCAAACGATAAACAAGGCCCAGGGTCTTAGCTTCGACACAGTGGTGATCGTGAGGTCTAAATCCAACAAGATGGACCTGTACAAGAGCATCCCTCATGCGGTCGTGGCAATTTCGCGGCACACTGGCAAATGTATTTAGTACACAGCCGTGTGCGAAGACGACGCTACCCCCACCTTCGTCCTCAAAGCGGAGAAAGCCACAGCCGATGAGATCAGGGATTACAACATAAAAATGGCGATACGCATGGGAGACAAGACGGTGGTCCAACGTCTAATGGAGGTCCAATAATCCCCCTCCTAAACCATCCATCATCACTAAAAGCAACTGAAAAATTTTCAACACAATTCCCAGTCAACACATTGTCACAACAATGAAACAATAAATTATAACACCACACAAAGTCACAAACACACAACTAACAACAAAACTTACACACATACTCACACCAACGCGCACTACCACCGCATTGCATCACACGCACGCTTCACAAACAAACCAAGACACACAAAGAGCCTAAAAATTAATAACCCAGACACAGAAAGGAAAAAACAACACACATACATGGCACTAGTTAGGATAATATATATAGGTATAGACAAAAGCCACACACTGCACA
Organism: Dendrolimus houi; assembly: GCA_039645545.1. Taxonomy (NCBI): domain Eukaryota; kingdom Metazoa; phylum Arthropoda; class Insecta; order Lepidoptera; family Lasiocampidae; genus Dendrolimus; species Dendrolimus houi. The sequence goes on along the minus strand of CM077125.1, from coordinate 19,549,990 downwards.
TGCACTTCCTCACAACACCTGCATGTAACAGATACACTCTACATTATTGTAAGTTTAGTATCAAAATTAGAATAAATTAATATAATAACTTATTCGTAAAGTACACCACAACACAAATATCATTGAATAAATGTCACACAATAACAAAAATAACCAATAAGCGTGTATAGATTCTAAAAACTTTCTTCTAAATTAAGTTGTAAAAAAGGGAAGGGAACTCGAGTCCGTAGAGTTATTAAAAAAAACCTGATCACTAATGCCCGCACAACTCAAGGTTGTTATGGCGACATACTCTCGACCAGGGGTGGTAGCCATCCAGTCGGGCAAATGCCCTACCACCTGGCTGTGGGTTGTTTTGTCGTCTTCTACGACAGGCCGCCAGGCTGCAAGAAATTGTATTCTTTCCCCGCTCCTGCACGGATAATTAAAGTAAAATGTCGGAAATTACTTAAAACCTTACGGTATATAAAAAAGTAAGAAATTAAGAATAAAGAAGACGGCAGAATACTAGAAATTACAATTACTTATAGTGATTTTGTATTCATATCTAGGTACTGTGTTTATTTATCACGAGCATGTGACGAAACTTGTCTATATATAGTTAAAATACGGTACTTATTTAATAACCTTACTGTATTAATTAATAATACTGTAGACATGAAAATAAGACGTAAAGTATAAATAAAAAGGTAGAATACTTGAAATGACGATCACCAATAGTGGTTTAGTACTCATATGTACTGTGTTTATTTATCACTAGAAGGAAGAAAACTTGTCTATATGAAGTTAAATGACGGTACTTATTTAATAAACTTACAGTAGACGGGGAAATAAGAAGCAAAGTATAAAGAAGGTAGAATACTAGAAATGACGATCACGCATAATGGTTTGGTACTCATATTTACATATTATGTACTGTGTTTAACTATCACCAGCATGTAATGAATTTTGTCTATGTAAATTTGAATGACGGAACTTATTTAAATCTTAACCAATAAAGAAATTTGTGTTTATGCATGATTTCAAAATGAAGGATATAATTTAGGTGAAAATTTCATTGAGATTTTTTGGCGTTCTGTCTATCTGAAAGTTTGCCTCGTATACGTTTCGAGATGGCTCAACCTATTTCAATGAAAATATTAGTCATTAATACAGGAAAATCTTTTTTAAATTTTAATATCTTGCAGGATTCAGAAGATTCCAATAGTTACATGTCTAAGAACAACCCAATTTTTTTAGTTTTTAGGCTTCACAGTATAACAACACCTTTCTGTTAAATTTTATGTATATAGACCGTTTTTGTCAAAATGGCTATAGAACCTATAAACTAAGTTTTTGTTTAAAATATTGTGTACCATAACATTTAATATAACGACTATGTTTACAGCAAGATTCATAACATTGGCGGGAGGACCAAGAGATTTCTTAATTTTCGATGGTTACACGTTTCGCAAGGGCGGTGTACTTCATACTGGGGACTTTAGATACAAGTGTGCAAGTGAACACAAAAAAGGCTGTAAAGCATATGTTCATGTTAGCAATCAAAACACCATCATAGAAACTGGGAATAAACACAATCATGAGTCAACGCAACTTATGAAATCAAAAGACGGTAATTATGATAATAATATCTTAATTAATGAGTGCCTAGCTTTTACCCGCGACTTCTCTCACTTTAAAAAAGGAAACGTATGCTGTGAAGTGGGCCATATTAGAATGATTAGAAATGTCAAATTTTAATTTGAAATGCCTAATGATAAATACCTAGTAGAATTCTTCATGAGAGCATCACATTAAAGTTGTATTGTCATTATCGTTGTCTTGACGATGTATTTGTTGGTGAACTGCAACGGTGGCACTAACAAAACGCGATCGGGGCGCCATCTCTTCGGCTACATTCGTCTATTCCTCGTGGACAGTACGTTTTCTAGATAAGGTTTTCTATACCCGGACGTGTATATGCAGAATTCGTGACGATCTGTTGCGTAGTTAAGAGGTGAAAACATCACAAACAGACAAACTCACATTCGCATTTATAATATTAGTCAGGATGATAAGTAATATTTGACTGTCTCTGTGATCTACTGGGCTTACGGTTGGCCGGCCATGTTCGCTGTAATCCTGAGATCCCGTGTTTAATTCCCGCAGGGTTTTTGTAGATGATTTGACCGATATTTACTTTGGTTTGGGTGTCTAAGATCGGTCCTAGAGTTGTCCCTAATATGTTGCCCATAACACAAACGTAAATTCTTAACATGGAAATATATAATGCCATAGGTGAGTTTATCTGCAGATTTATTTGTGTATTTATTTAAACCATATTTTGTTTGTTACTGTTGATGTAGATATAATAATTTTAGCCCGCTAAAATTCCCAGTGCTGGATTCGAGCCTCTCCATTTGTTGGGGAACGGGCAATATAATAATAAATAATCGGCAGAGAAACACACATAAATGGATTACATATCTCCAAGCTAAGCAGGTTACGCTTGTGTAGTGGGTAAAAAACATTCCTTACATCGGTCCACTCTGGGACTGATCATAGACGCCCAGACCATAGTAAATAAGGGAAAGTCCACATACAAAATTCACCGTGCTATTCGAACCCCGAGCCTATACGTCCCAGTGAGCTCAGCTGGCAAAGGCTTAGCCCGCTCAAGCAAAGAAACCGTCAAGCCTATTACCGTAATATTATTTTGCTCAATAAACTAACGCCCTGGCCACAACCTTGTCAACTGACAATTAGCACGTCGCGACGCAATGAATAACAATAACGTGTATGGGTATGTCAAGAGTAGTCGGGCTCCCCGCCAATCTCCATCGCGTCGCCCGTCATTAAACCCAAAGTCGTGGCCGGGCTGTGAATATTTACTTTTTACTTGAAAGAGAATTGACAAAACATGACTAATGTTCTAATATATTTTAATTTGATGTTTCATAGAAAGTTTATTTTTAGCACTATTTATAACGGAAGGGAATTCCAAACCAATCAGGGTTCTGAAGATAGGTGATTACACGTTTTCCAAAAGTGGCCGAATGTTGGACGACGCCATCAAAATATACTGGTGTCCGGAAAAGGACACAGGGTGTAAAGCGCATGCCCATATCAGCAGGGGCAATATTATCGAGACGTTTGATAATAATCACAACCATGAACCAATTAAGTATGCCGTCAAGTTGAAAGATGGTACAAATGTCAAAATGTGATTAAGAAGTAAAAACAATAAGATTTTATTGTCTTAGTATATGGTAGTGTTAGTATTACTATAAATAAAGTATATATGCAAAATAAACATTCAAATATAAACTATATAATTGAAACTAAAATACATTATGGTTATGCCTCTGTGGTTGAGCGGGCTAAGCCTTTGCCGGCTTACCTCACTGCAACACAAGAGGCTCCGGGTTCGATTACTGGTATGGTAAAATGGATGGTAGTGTTTGGTACCTGGTATGGTTCGGAAATGAATTTTCTCCGTTATTTACTATGGTCTGGGTGTCTGGGATCGGCTCCAGAGTAGTCCGTTGTGTAGTACCCATAACACAAGAGTAACTTGCTTAATTTGGGAATATAAAATATGTGTGTTTGTCTGCCGATCATTATTATTATTATTATTAAAAAACAAGTTAAAAACATATGTAGTAGATCACTGCCAACGAGGATTGTGCCCAGAGCTGGTTGCATTGCCACGCTGTATGGCAATGCTTATTTGTTTTGCTAAATATATGCCAACCTTCTGATCACGGATAGTGTATGTTTTTGACACATATCTTTAAACAGACTCGAAATAAAAATAACTACAGATTTTATTTTTATTTTTTCGCAATTTTGTCACAAACTCGTTTTTATATATTAACTCTTTTATTAATAATATGCCAACATAAATGTGTTTTATACTTTCACTAAATAATCACAAACCTCAGACGAAGAAAATAGGTAAGAATGAAATGAAGCAAATAAAGTATATTTAGAGTTATTTGAAGGAGAACATATAAAGAGGTTAATAATAACCAAGTTAACACTAACCACACAAACGCAAATCACATATAAGTATATAAGTATATTTATGGCCAGTTCCTATTACCGACCATTCATTTGCCTTACTATTGGTTAAAATTTGACATAAGCTATTGTGTGGCAAGTGTTGTGACAATTTTTGTGTAAATGCTGTGTGTAGTATGTATGTGCAGTGTGCACTTAATCTACTACACATTGTTTTTAAAACCCTACATATCTTGGTGATTTTGTTTTTGTTTGACGATGCGAGTTATAAACAGTGCATGTGTTTGTGTAACGTGCTAATGAGTGTGTGTTAATTGCGTCGCAGCTTTATTAAGTATTTGTGTTTTTGCAGCAGAATTTATACTGGTGAAAATGGGCGATAAAGCAATAAAGTTACTTAAAATACAAGGTTATACGTTTTCCAAAACAGGCCCCGTCTGGGGGAAAATATTGCAAAAGTATAAATGTTCAAGAACGAGAGCAGGCTGTAAAGCATTTGCTCATGTCCGCAATGATGACTTCATTTTGAAGATCGTCGGCTATCACAACCATGAACCACCTACGTTTGTGAAATTGGAAGATGGAACATTCATGAAGTTAAAGTCACATAAACACTTAAATTACACACCAATGTAATTAAAGTGTTTATCTCTTATATCAAAATAAACGCTAAAATTGAATTGAATACTGTTACGGCTACTATAGTAGATATACATAACCAGATTCGACCAACTTCCGTTTATTTGTATTAATTAATAAATATATTGCCTTTACAATTAGAGAATTTTTGCGCGTACAGAAAATTAGTTTCGTTACTTTAACTAATTCAAGAAGACGGTTGATCCGTTTTTCGTAGACGATCGTAGATCCGAGTGATTGACAGTTATTATTATTAGATGTGATGGAATATCGACTAAACGGCTTGAACAAATATAACGTATCCTCTGTTGAGGAAAAAGATACCAGTGGTGATATACTGGGAAGAGTAAGAGCTGCGCTGGACTTCTTATTTTAAAGATCCGTAATCAAAAATTGTTTTCAATCGCTATACATAGGAAGGTATATATGACCATTCTTTAAGATAAGGGCCTATGGAATGGCATGACAGCCGAAACTTTCAAGGTCACGGAGAGATACTGGAAGAAAGCAAGTAACCCGCTCTACTCCCATGTCATCCTCCAAGTGTCTCGTCGGGTATGGCAGAGATTAACGGTGGTCAAGCAGGTCCATATTGAAAACTACTATTTTTTTTATTGCATGAGTTCAGCAGACAAGCAGATGGCCCACCTGATGGGAAGCGGTTACCACCGCCTATGGACATTTGTAACACCAAAGGTGCTACTAATGTGCTGTCGCTCTCTAAAGGGAGACTGGGACCTGGCCACTAATGCCGGAACACAACTCAAGATTGGGCAAATACCTGGCTGTGGTTTGTTTTGTCGCCTCTTACGACAGGCCGCAGAAAATTGTATTCTTTCTCCGTTCCTGCACGAATACGTTTCGGATTTATACGATATGTAATTATAAATTATCGTTTTAAGAATGTTTGTCAGTCTGAAAGTCGGTTTTAACTAGACTCCGAAACGGTTCAACAGATTTAAATCTTAAGGATTATAACAGAATTATAAGCTTAAATTTTCATGTAGGTACGTTCTATTTTGATATGAATATGAATATTTGTAATCTCGCGCGAATGAAGTCGCAGTCACAGCAACTAGTGAATACAAATAATCAAAACCTCACATCGAAGGGTGAAAGACTATTTACTATTTGTGTAAAGCGACATTTAGAGAAAGACTTGACGTAGTCAATTTCTTTTCTCGATCTAAGAATACATAACAATTTGGTTTCTAATCGAAATCTGTAGATTTTATTATTCACATATGGTACATATTTTATTAATTGTGCGCTTTTGAGCCATTTGAAACTTTTTACCTGAGACATTGTTTCGTTTATATTTTTACCTTGAGCACGAGGTTGCCTGGAAGATGTCACTATGAGTAATAAAACTGCCCATTGCTTGATAATATTTATTCATTAATTGTCTAATTTTAAGTTTATTCTGAACAATAAAGAGAATTCATTCATTCATTTTAACCGACTTCCAAAAGGAGTTGATTCTCAATTTGACTGCATGTTTTTTTCTATGTTTGTTACGCGATGTATCCCTCAATTGTGGTTTGATTTTCATTTTTGAAAATTTTCGTTTAATAATTTAAATACTGATCATAAAGATAGAGTTGGCAATATTTTGAAGTTCATAAATCAAATTTAAACTAGAACATTTGTTTCCTATTTTAGTTATTATAAGCCTCTCGTGTCATTTATTCAAAGTGATAACATGTAATCTAAATAATATATATATCTTAAATATATAATATTTTGCATTAAAATATAGTTTTTGAGCTTGGTAAAAATATTATAAAAATAATAAACCTTGTAATAATCCTAATACTACTGATACTCTATATTTATCTCGTTCTCTCCTAAGCTACTTTTCTGAAGTTTCACTTCTGTCGTCTGTGCATTGCACACACACACTTTAATTATTTGTTTGGAATAGTATACTCCTAAACTGGTCGCATTGTTACCAAGTCAGGATCTGATGAGTGCATTTCTCGAATAGTATAGTATAATGTGTTTATTTTTTCTCTAAAGCTATTCAAGTATTTGCGTAACTTAAAATATAAAATATTATTTATAACAAAAACCAAAATTATAATATATTCAGAAGTAACTAAATAGTCTAAAATATTTAAATTTTAATTATTTAAATTTAATTTAAAATATAATATTTTCTGCAAAATCATGTAGTGGATGGAAAGTAAAACATACGAGTAAAATCAATATTTTGCAAAATTGTCGACTTCTGCATACATTGATAGAAGTTGTAAAATATATTTATTTTTGGTTTTTTAGTTACTTATGAATTCAGTTTTGTTGTTTACCATTTTTTAAATGCCTCTAAAACAAATAGGTAGAAGCCTATTTGTTTTAGAGGCATTTAAATATTTATTTTAAAAAGAAATATTTTTACAGCACAGTTTATAATGGTGAAAATAGGAGAGAAAACAATAAAGTTACTTAAAGTGGGAGATTACACGTTTTCCAAATCAGGCCCCATATGGGGGAATGGTTTGCGCAAATATACATGTTCAAGAATGAGAACGGGCTGTAAAGCATTTGCGCATGTCAGTAATGATGACGTCATTGTGAAAATTGACGCTAACCACAGCCATGAACCAATAACATTTGCTAAGCTAAAAGATGGGACCTTCATGAAGTTATAATTTAAATTGAATAAATAAAGGAGACGGGACTTTTGGACCAAAGAAATGTAACGAGTTGAGATATAGCTTAAAAAAGCGCTATATTTTTTGCTTACAAAATGGAAATAAGGTACAAATAAAATAAACTATCGATTACCATAATCGTTTTATGTAAATGAATATCAACAATTAATAATATGAAAACACACCACACGATAAATTCATTAAAAATAATTAAACCCACTACAATTACAAAAAATATCAACATATTAATAAGAAATCTTAAAATCACTCTCATATTTTTCCAATATGGGCTCAAGAATGTATGAAAAGCGTATACGTCTCTTTTATAACTTAATTTAACTACACATTTCAATTAAATTCAAACATATGTGCACCTAACGGTTAACATCAAATTTATTTATTTCAATAAACTTATTTCTGAGCCTTAATTTTACAGTCATAAACAAATAACACATTTTATTTATACTGTTTAAAAATAAGGCTCCTATTTTTTGCGGCCATTACAGCACTAGCTTCTGGGTCTATATCGCGGTAACCAGCACAATTTTCTTATTACTTAAATAGAATTAGTAATTACCTTAAAACTAAAATCTATGTAAAGCGCGTGCGCACGGGTTTATATGTATTAAATTACATGACGTTACTTGATACCTAATTTTATGTAAAAAAAAAACTGGTTCACATTGTAAACACATCAGTAGCAAAGTAAAGGATAAACGGTAATAATTACATAAATATATTTCATGATACAAAATTGTTTTATTTTTGGGTTGCAAGCGATTAAATATTTGTTTAGTTCCCTGAGAGCAACAATCGGGGACTATAGTGTGTTTAAATACAAAGCTGGCTCAGCTTAAAGGCGCCTAAAGCAGCCACTTTAAGACAATCGCTTACTGAAAAGACTCGTGTATACATATACTGGTATGTGTAAGAGAGAGAAAAGATAACATTTCACTTTATTTTGATACTTATCATCTTAGTGATACAAATCAGCAAAAGCGGCCGCTTTAGATCCCTATTAAAACATGTATCTGCTACTATAAAAATGAATGATAATCTGTGGCGTGACAGACGACGTATGCCAGAATAGAGAAGAAAAAGGCATGTTATGCCGACCCCAAATGATTCGGAGAAGTGGGAAAAAAATCTAAAAATGAAATGTTTTATATTACCAATAAGTTTTTATTTTTAAACAGGTTGTAGATTGGAATTCATATCATTGGCTGGTGCGAGAAAGACTACTTTACTAATGATAGGTGAATACAGCTTTAGTAAGAACGGTCGAATGTGGGGGAACGGCATACAAAAATATTTCTGTTCAAAAAACTCCGCCGGCTGTACAGCGTATGCCCATGTTAGAATGGAATGGAATGGAAATATTATTGTTCTGAAATGTAACATTGATCATAATCATGAGCCGATTAAATATTTTAAGTTGGAGGATGGTAGATACATAAGAGATTATGATTACTAATGTTATGTGCATTTGATAAGATATATAGTCAACTAGGATATGCCCCTGACTTCGTCCACGCTTGACTTGAGATTCACGCGGGATTCCTGAGACACAAAGTACCGCAGTATTTAAAAAAAGAATGTAAGCTATGCTATCGTTTTAGTGAAAACTGTGTCGGAATAGGTAAGCTAATTTGTATGTACCCGAACAATTACAAACCGCTCCCGGGAAAATTTCCGCGGGATTTCCTGGATAAAAATATCACACATTTTATTACATTAAATTCACTATCGAATAGTAAAAAAATCATAGCGTTATTCGATTTTTTTAAATCTAGCATTTTAAATCATTCCCAGAAAAAATCCCGCGGGGTTCCCGAGGTAAACAATAGCGAAGATTTTAAGTCAAAGAATTTGTTGTCGATCAGCGAAAACTGCATCGAAATCGGCCCAGTAGTTTTTACGTGAATCTCGAATAAACTGACAAACAGATAAACAAGAAATTAAAAAAAGAAATACATTGTGTTTGTTTATATAGTCTATTCCAGTTGTGTTTTTTAAACAGCGTCAATGTACAGGTACGGCATGTTTAGAATTTTATATTATAGATTATTTATTGTATACCAATACAAAATAATGTTAGAGACTAAAACTGTGATGTGTGTCTAATTGTACCAAAGGAAGGACTTATAGCCAAATAGCGATTACTTCGAAACAACACCAGGAATATATTAGATTGATAACAATGAAGATGGTATACGTAATTTATATAGTACGAGTACTTACATTTAAAAGCGGGTATGACTGCAACTACTACACCTTCAGTTCATTGCACCTGCGACCACGACTAAATAAAACCCACTCGGTTTCGTAATTTGTCAGAACTATTTGTATGTATAGTATTTTTGTGTAGATACATAAATATGTAATTACTTGCATTTTAGTATCTCTGTTATCTATCTCAATAGGATATTTTTTTACTAACTCTGCAATGTTCTGGTAGTTTCATTTGGTATTGTAAGAAATCTTGAATGAGAATTAACATCCGATTAAAATAACTAGTAACATTGTATTAATTTTTGCTTTTCGTTTATCATATGTAAACATTTTTATTTATATACTTATGTAAGTAAATCTGTAAATGCGCATTTACAATGTATCTAATAAGAACACGAAAGAATAGAATGTGTTGTAAAGTAAATTGCTGTTATTTAATTTGGTTTCTATTTTATTCGCCGACTAAGTATAATACACGGTTTCGTTTGCGTAAATTTTCCTAATAAAAATTATTACATAGTCATCCTCCCAACTAGATTAATCATATGATCCACTTTGACTGGAACAGTTCCATTTTAAGCTGCAAGTAAATGTCCCGTTTTGACAAAATAAAACGTAAGTATAATTGAGAATAAGAGAATGAAGGTAACCTACATAGCTCGCAAAATTAGCAAGTTGAAGTGTCAGTGGGCCGGTTACATCTGTCGCAGGACCGACGGCCGATGGAGCAGACGAGTCCTGGAGTGGAGACCACGTCTCGGCAAACGTAGCGTAGGACGCTCGCCAGCCCGATGGACGGACGACCTGCGCAAGATCGCTGGCAGGGGCTGGATGAGGAAGAGGGGAAACCGGGATATGTGGCACGTACTTGGGGACGCCTACATCCAGCAGTGGACTGAGATTGGCTGAAGAAGAAGAAGAAGATAATACACCACTGCATTTCGAACGCCTGTTGAATTAAAATGGAATCAAATTAGAATAAAATCTTATGAAGTGACATTTGAATATTTTGAACTGTACGGTGTAGAAAAATTATATGTGTATAATATTTGTGGTCTGAATAATGTTTTAAATTATGTAATAATTAAATTCAAACCTCTTACTTACTGTCTATGTGTTGTGTTAAACCTCTTAGTTATGAAGAAAGGAACTATTATCAAATATTTACAAAGTATGATGCTTCCTGTATTAGGCATATTGGCAGTATAGTGTTGCAACGTTGTAAGTTTTATAAAATCATCTATTTGTGATTAATGACATAAGTAATAATAAGTTATATTTTGCAACATATTTTGAAATAAAAATACACTTACAATATAATTATTTATTTATAAATCTGTAAATGGTTGGAGTTTGTACAATGCGTTTAAAAATATGAAAAAAATCACGGGGGATAGTTCGAACCAGGAGATTCCGAAAATGCAATTTTTAGAATTTTTGTCTGTCTTGTCTGGCTATTAGAGCACCAAGTGAAAACTACTGAACGGATTTAAATAAAACTGGACATAGAGCTAGCTTAAATCCCGGGGTTAACTTAGGATACTTTTTAACCTAGAGTTTGGTCCACGGCGTAGCCGCGGTTAAAACTTTAGTTTACAATAAATAAAATAAAAAAATAATATATATATATATATATATATATATATATATATATATATATATATATATATATATATATGTATGTGTGTGTGTGTGTGTATTAGTTATATTTTATATTTGTTTTTGGCCATTAAGAAAAGTTAGACAACAAATATATATTTGCGACACTCAGTATGTTTTATATTTATACACAATATAAGTACCGTTTTAGATCATTTAAAATTATATCTACAATACCTAGACACAAAACACAAAAATAATAAATTCTTGAAAAACACTACAATTTAGGATAAGACAGCAATTTTGTGTTACATCGTGTATGTTCTATTTCGATATGTTGCAGGGCTTAGAAGTTACGAATTTAAAATTTAAATCCAGCGCGAGAAAAATAGTGGACACAGCAACATAAAAGTGTATTCAGTCCTCTCAGAAACTTTCGTTTTTTTTCCTATATTTTATATACAGTTGACAAACAAAAAGATTTGCTATTGTATAAGTCATGTGTTTTTTTTTTCAAGCAGGTACAAGAGCAGAATTCATAAAGATAGCAGGTACAAGAGATACTACGTTACTTAAAGTAGACGATTATACGTTTTCCAAATACGGTTCACCATGGGGCAAAGGCGTACAAAAATATGTATGTTCTAGGATGAACAGTGGCTGTAAAGCATATGTTAATATCAAAAATAATAGTATATTAAAAGCTAACACTCAACATTGCCACGATCCTATTACATATATAAAACTAAAGGATGGGAAATATATAAAATTATAAATCAGTAGAAGTCTGTATGTGAAATAAATAATATTTGAAAAAAATATTTATTTACTTTTATTCACTCCCGCTGTGACCTGGTGAGCTAGGCCTTGTCAACCTAGTTGACTGGTACACAGAAACCTCGGGTTTGATTCCTTATACAGTATATACTCTGATCTGCGTATCTGGGTTCGGTTTCAGAGTTGTGTGTTACTTCCGTAACAGGAATACATGATGAAGATGTGTATATTTGATCTAGTTTATTGCTCATCATCTTCCAGCCCTGACTCCTTAAGACAACATTTTTAGATTAATTATGTTGGTGACGTGAGTGGACTGTAGGTGTATTCGCTGGTCTGAACTGAAGCTCTGAAATAAAACCACGAAAAATTATACCACGGGAGACTTGCAACTTCGTAAGCGACGTGGGGAGGGAGCTACTTTCACTTGACTGCTTCACGCGAACTACTGCTTGCCACGAACTATAAGTAACCTTACAAGGCGCCTTCAATTTATAGAAGCTTTCTCCCCTCGGTCCCACTTCGTTGTAACACCCGCTTCCCTTTATTTTTCAGTTTTATACAAAACCCAGGCTTATTCTATATTATCCTTATATCTAATTTCAATACACCATAGATCCTGACCTATCCGAAAGGTCCTTCGCATCGCTACGACGCATGGTTTAGAAATATGAGACGTATTAACAGGCATTTTCCCCGCCTCCCACTTATTAGTATAACCTTCAGACAGCCGTCTTGAGACGCCACCAATCACGATTTCTTCACGTCCTTGCGAAGGAGTCCACGAGACATAGCCCATAGGATAGACTAGGCGTGTTGCCACAAATGCCAGTAAGCCAATGTACGCCGCCTCGAACCGCCGATGCCGGTCCGCCGGGATCCTTCCTCTCGGGTTTCATATTACCCGTCGCCCGTTTTCAGTTGTGCATTGTGTCGCCCTATGTTGGGCATCATTAGATTCATCCCGCTCTTATGACAATAGTCCAGCCGAGGTAAAACCCCCCTAGGGAGCTCCCTCGAGCAAGTTGTTCCCCGAGCTCGACCGAAAACCCCGGTAAAGTTGTAAGGTCTTCGGACCAACAACATAGAGTCAAGACCAATAAAAAAAAGCTGTTTACCTTATTACCAAACTATGCGCCGTCGCGGGCGGACCTTTGCCTGCACTTTCAAAACGGCCTATTTGCTAACGGAGTAGGTAGGAGTGCAGGCATTACCTCACAGGTCCCGGGCTTCAGGTTGCGTTCTGCATCCCTGTACCCCGGTTCCCGCTACCTCTTGAGTCACGGCTTCCAGGCTGCGTTCTGCATGCCCGTAACCCGATGCCATTACCATTGAGTCCCGGGCTCCAGGCTGCGTTCTGCACGCCTAATTACTTTTGATATATCTAAGAACTACCAAATACATACTTCGTAATATGAATGAATGAATAAAAACTCTTTATTATTCACCATAACTTAAACCTTTAACCAAAACTTTAATATTCATACATTTCCATTAGAACAATGGGCGGCCTTATCGCTTATAGCGATCTCTTCCAGGCAACCTGGTATCCAAGGAGACATTAAAAGAAAGTAAAATTAAATAAGATTTGGTGGTTTAAGTAAATTAAAACTAATTCAATCGCAATTAAATACAATTAAAGAAGAAACAAAAAATAAACTACTATAGATATACATTATTAAATAGATTATAATGATATAAATTACATATACCTACATGCGAACAATTATATAAGTCTATTTACTGCAACAAGTTTTATTTAATGGACAAATAATGGTCAGTAATCAAGTGATTACATGTAGAAGTGTAAATGCTTGTCTGATTTTCAAGTGGAAGAAGTTCCACTTCAAAAAGGACGAGTTTCTTAATTCGACTGTACGTTTCTTACGCGATTTCTCCGTCAATTGTGGACCGATTTTCAACTTTTTTATTTATTCGAAAGAGCGAACTCTCGAGGTGACTCCATTGTCACCAAGTCAGGATCTGATGAATGGATCCCAGGGAAATCGAAAGGAACTCTTGTTGAAGAGCGCTGAGCGCCTAGTCTTCGAAGAGTAAACTTGTATATGCGTATACGCGTGCCAGTAGTACAATTTCTATAGGCGCTTAATGTATTATTTTTAAAGCTGTTCGAGTATTGTTGCAACTAAAAAGTTATATATATATATATATTTATTTATTTATTTATTTATTTTTTATCAAAAACAAAACCCACTTCTAACTACTAAGCAAAAATTAAATATTCTTTACAGTACCTTGAAGTCGGTGTCTAGTAAAACGTAAAATCAAAAACCAAAATTGCAAAACACAACGACTTCAAGATGTTGTAGAAAACATATATTTTTTACTTTTTAGTATTAAGTCGGTTTAATCCACAATAATGAATGTATTGACGTATACAATAACTGTATCACAGTCAGGTAAATATATTTACAAAGTATGTAAATCTACAATATATTTATTAGAATGTCACCTGGCCTTTGATGCAGCATTGTGTATATGTTTCCGTCATTATACATATAAAGGTCTTTGTAAATGAAAAAGAAGTTTAATAAATAAATAAATATTCGGCAGACAAACACACACATTATATATCCCCAAATTTACCAAGTTACGCTTGTGTTATGGGTAATATACAACGGACTATATCCTGGGGCCGATCCCAGAAACCCAGAGTATAGTAAAAAACGAAAAATTCTTTTTCCGAAATTAACCGTGCCAGGAACCGAATCCGGAACCTCTGCGTTGCAGTGAGGTAGGCCGACAAAGGCTTAGCCCGCTCAACCACGGAGGCAGTCAAAAGGTGTATTCTTGACAGAAGACCCCTAAATTTCATAACGTTTTCAGGAAAAAAGGGAAATATGTTGTATTTTCTTAAGTTTTCGCGACTAGTACACATAATAAAACTACGTTTTAACGGTTTGGCCACTTTTCAGTAGCCGTGATTACGGAAGAAAGATGTCAAGTGTTAATAATAAAATATCATGCTTAAAACCGATAAAACGTAGTTTTATTACAGGAAATATGTTCCTCAAAATTGGTGATTACATTTATTTAGATACTTGGAGTTTTGAGGAATTAAATGCCCAATATATATTGTTTTTTATTTTATTACATAAATTAATTCATTAAGACCTGGAAATTGATTTCGGTTTAAGAAAATACAACTCAAATAAAAAAGTGATAACAAAACTATATTTTGAAGCTATTTAATTAGTTTGAATTCCACTTCTAATAATAAAAGATGAAAATATGGACCGAATCTATTGTTACGAGTTACAGGACTCGAATTAAAATGCCGTTGGAATTATTTATAGAATTTATTAGAACTATACAAACACGTATAACACAGGTACAAATGTAACAGTACAAAACCAGTCCAAACGTAATGCACAATACAATCTCAAACGCAAAGTCCGTCACTAACGTCTTGCTTCGCTTGTGGCTATCGCTAGACTGTCGATCCCTTCATTGGGCCATTGCTTTATACTGCACCGATACAATATGGCTGCCCGACCGCCTAAATCGAATTTCTTGGAATCAGTTCGACACACCTGGCTAATGACTGCCATAAAAGATTACAATAGACAATGAGCTGTTTTCTAATTACAAATTTGAAACACAAAGTAAAAAAAAGAAGTCCAAATGCGGAAAGGTAATAAAGTGTGCTTTTATGGTATGCAGGTGTGAATCTACTTCTCTCGGCGTGTAGGTCGTAACACTATTATAAACCTTAACTAGTTAGAAAGTTTGTCTGTTATGTCTTTACACCATTAAGAATGAACCGATTAGCGTAAAAACGTGCTAAAAACTGATTCTTTCTGTTTTGGCGGTTTAAAACTGTAATCACGCCAGTAGCAAAGTAAAGGATAAACGGTGATAATTAAATAAATATATGTATTAAGTTACTAAAATTAGTTTTTCACTTCTCATACTCTGAAAGTACGCTTGGAGTTGCCTGATCAGAGGGATGAAACAGTCCTTTTCGTCCCTAGGAAACAATTTTTCCTGCTGTCAAAGGAAAGTTTCAAAGTTTCAGCAAACGGAACACCTACTTAAATGGGTGAAAGGGCACATAACACTAGCATACAGTTACAAAAAGGAAAAAATCTTAAAAACTTAGTTTTAGAGTTAGGTATGACCGTTTAAACTTTTACTTCTTATCACCATAATTTCGCATAATACCAGGTGGAACATGTACAGTACAAGATTTTAAATCGAACATATTTTTTTCTTTTCAAATTTATTCATCCGGTGTTGAAAAAACGCATCAAAACTAACTCCAGCAGCGACGTACTTTTGATAGGACCCCCTCTCAACAATGTTTACAAATCATTGAGGTAACTCACTGTCAGCTGAACTTTATAACAAACGCCTATCGGTAAGCCAGATGCGCGGTTGCTTTTACGGCGTGTCTGTGTTTGGCGGCATTATTAAAGAGCAACGAACTTACCAAATGTTTTATGCAAAGTTCAATCATTCTTAATGTACAATGTTAAGGAGAAATACAACCAAAATTATTTTTTCTTCTTCCTGTATCTTTGTTATTATTAAATAATAAAATTATAATGCATCTTAATTAAGATATATTCCCGGTATACTATAACGATTTCAAGCAGGTGTTCCGTTTTCTGAAACATCCTGTATATAATACATGCGACTCATGTCTCGACTTTTCTTTACAGACTGTTAATCCGCAGCAAAAATTGTGATAAAAAATATCAACAATTTTGTAACATGATATTATATTTATAAATAACTTTTCACTAAATTATTATTTAATTTAAAAAAAAATTCTAAGTATTTACTATCATCGCTCGTGCGCCAGACCATCTCATGCCTAAATTGGTCACTTTCACACCTCGTGTAACAATCTACACTATTGCTTGCAGGCAATTAAATATTTTTACAGTTTTATGAGAACAACATTTATATTATCTTTGAGTATTCCGCGTTCACGATAACTTGATGCGCAGGGTTACCAACAATCAAAATGATTAACGCCTAAATCTAAAGTCAAAAACACCTAAAATCGCGATAATTACTAGAAAATTCCAACAAAAATTAAGAGTAACTTCATTTTGTAATAATTTTAATTTATAACCTAGTTTATAACATGACATTAAGTGATATTAATTTTAAGAATTTGGTAATCTTGCGCCTCAAGTTATCGTGAATGGGACAAAGCTGTCTGAGCCTAAGCGCGTCTTTAGTGGCCAGTTTTGTAGAATCGTAAAATTAATATCTGTATAGATATACTGGTATGTGATAGATATCATAGTTTCACTTTAATTTGATACGTGTAATATTAGTGATACGAAACTGCGAAAGCGGCCGCTTTAGGTCCTCAGTTATCACTTCTATCTGCTTCTATAAAAATGACATGATTACATGTGGTGTGACCGATAACGTATGCCAGAATAGAGAAGAAAAAGACATGTTGTGCCGACCCCAAATTATTTGAAGAAGCTGAAAGAAAAGAGTGAAACTAAAAAGTTATTTTTTTCTAATGGCTTTTTATTTTTAAACAGATTGTAGATTGGAATTCATATCTTTGGCTGGTGCAAGACGAACTACTTTGCTTATGATAGGTGAATACAGCTTTTACAAGAACGGTCGAATGTGGGGGAACGGCATACAAAAATATTTCTGTTCAAAAAACGCCGCCGGCTGTGCAGCGTATGCCCATATTAGAAACAATATTACTGTTCTGAAATCTAATCTTGATCACAACCATGTGCCGATTAAATACTTTAAGTTGAAGGATGGTAGATATGTAAGAAATTACACTACAAAAAAACTTAGAAATTTAATGCTAATATAAACATATTTACAAGTAAAAGATGTAACCCAGATCGTTGTCGGTGGGGAGCGTTCTCAAAATGCTGGCCGCATTCCCACGTCATATGGCAACGCTAATCCGTTGCCCTAAATATAGGCCAGCCCTTTGGTCACGCGAGAGTTCTTTCAATCGCCTTGAAAGGTCTCGGTAAATTTGATAAACCTCACGTCTCCCTGTAAGAAATTATGTTTAAATGCTGACTAATATTATATGTATTTAATAAGATGCTATTAATAGAAAATAATTATAATATAGAAAATAATTGATTGTACGCCAATATAAAATAGAGTTACAGACATACGGCTTTATTCATATTGAGTTAGAGTAAGTTCTAACTTTATGTTAGAGTAAGGCTTCTTTAACGTTCTTAAATGGCTTTGCTGAATTAAACACAAAAAGAATGATCAAAATCGGTTAATTAAAAACAAAGTTATGGCTGAACATAAATAAAAAAATAGTTTCAAAACGAATTGCGATACTCTTCCTTTTTTGAAATCGGTTTATAATAATAGTCTTTAGTGGTAGTTGTAGTTTCAAATATTCAGTGCAAAAGATATCAAATCTTTATTTTTCACATGATAGGCTCTGTCAAGGTAGGGCGTTAATACAAGCCACAAGGTGTGTGTAAAAGTCTCGTTTCAATAAAATAAAACCTAAATATAATAGAGGATTTTTACACACCTCTGCTTTTCGACTGTCTATTGAATTAAACGGGTAATATTTTATAAAGTAACATTTTAATACTTGTAATAGTAGAAAATGATAATTTTATACACATAACAAATATTTTAAACATGTATTGTCTAATAATTAAATTAAAACCTGATTCATAATTATTCAAAATTGATATTTTTTTATGTCCCCCGTCTTAACCTAAAATGTACCCTATTTTGCTTTAACTAAATCTGGAATGATCCATCCTTGAAGTATCATAATTAAATGTAAAACGGTAGGGTAACTCAAATATTTACAATGTATAAGATACAAAAATCGCACATTGATGTCATATTTCTTGATACTAAGCATAGATAATAGGGATGCGGACACGTGTTACTATAAATTCTAACATTATTTACAAATAAAAGAACAGACTTCAAAATAACTTTGCATCATCTTACTTTTAAAATATCATGTTAGGAATCATTTCACTTGCTCTATTAACAACAACAACAACTTTATTTTTATTTATTGCATGAGTTCAGCAGACAGGCAGAGGGGTCACCTGATGAAAAGCGGCTACCATCACCTAGGAACATGTGTGACAACAAAGATTCTACCAATTGCTGCCGCTCTCTAAAGGGAGACTAGAATCTGGCCACTAATGCCGGAACGCAACTCAAGGTTGTTATGGCGACATAGTCTAGACAGGGTGGTAGTCATACCAGCCAGACGGGCTATACCCTATCTCCTGGGTGTAGGTTCTTTGTCGCCTCTTACTGTAGGAAATTGTATTCTTTCTTGTAATATCTACTTATGATGTGATAAATAGGTACGCTCGGAAAAAATCGATGAGTCTGCGACGTTTTAGAGGGTGATAATAAGTATCTCAGTTGATTTGACTGTCCGCTCCCCTATTATTAGGAGTGTTTGCAGAATATTGCTGCAACGTTGTAAGTTTTGTAAAATTATATGTTGTTATTAATAAAAGGAGTAAGTTGTATTTTCAATTTGGAAATGCATTTGTAATTCAAAACTTATATAATATAATAAATTTAATGAATGTATTTATTTCAAAAAGGAATATTGCGGATTACGGACTTATTGCAAGTCTACCAACGCTTCCAAAGCAATTTTATTTACTGTTAAATGAAAAGAAGTGACTCAACAAACTTGCCAACAACATATTTTTACTTCATTAGTTGTATTTTATTGTTTTTAGTCATTAAAATTGTCAGACTACTAATATAATATTGCGATACTTTCATTATGTTTTAAATTTATCCATAATAATGTACACAGTTTTCTCTACAACATTTTAAAATTACGCCATAGGGAGACACAAATCATAAAGAAATAATAAATGCTTGAAAAACACTTCAATCTGCTCCTCCAAGAAGGCTCATTTTAATGAAAATTTCTGGATTAAAAAAATATCACGAATTAAAACGGCAATTTTTTATTAAATTTTCATGCATGTTTCATTTCGATATTTTGCAAGGTTCATTCATAATGAATGAATATAATGACTAAGCCCAGCGCGAGCGAAGCGATGGACACACCTTGTACAAAATATAAGTCCAATCGGGCCTCAGAAATTTTAATTTTATTCTTATATTTTATATACAGACAAGAAACAAAACGATTGCACTTTAATATAATAATAATATCAGCCCATAAATTTCCCACTGCTGGGCCCAATTATACCGGAACGGACAGTATACCCGCCATGCTTGTCCAAAGCGGCTTGGTAGGTTTAACACATCGATTACCTCGATGAGCAGGTTGCATCACGATGTTTTCCTTCATCTTTGTTAGCACGTGATAATAGTAACAATATACGTTTGGGCCGTGCGCTAGATATTATGCTACCACGACTACGATAGTGCTTTGCATTGCATAAATTAACCATGTATATAATTTGATATGAGTTTTTTTTCAAACAGGTACAAGGATGGAATTTATAAAGTTAGCGGGTGCAAGAGATACTACGTTGCTTAAAGTAGATGATCATACATTTTCCAAATACGGTTCACCATGGGGTAACGGCATACAAAAATATGTTTGTTCTAGGATGAGTAAAGGCTGTAAAGCTTATGTTAATATCAAAAATAATAGTATATTAAAAGCTAACACTCAACATTATCACGATCCTATTCCATATATGAAACTAAAGGATGGGAAATATATAAAAATGTGAATCAGTATGTGAAATAAAAAATGATATAAAAAAACCTTTTATTCACTCCCGCTGTGACCTGGTGAGTTAGGATTCGATTCCTGGTACTCCATTTACTCTGATCTAAGTATTTATATGTTACTTTTTTAACAAGAATACACGACGTGTGTATTTGTTTGTCGATTCAAAAGAATACACCATACATTGCAGTCTTAACTGGCTTATTGACTCATCATATATCAGTAGTAACTTGGCTGATTGGCAAAAAATGTCCATTTTATTTTTGCAGCTCTCGTTTAGATAGGAAAGAAATTAATCCCTGGGGTTAAAAAGAGGTTTGGCCAATTATCGTATAAAAATTTATAAATTCTAAAAAGTGAACTGAAAAATTAAGAATGTGACAAATTTTAATGGGAAAATTTTTTTACGTCTCCCCTTTTTTGAGGAGATAAAACCATTTTTTGTATCTATCGAGCAGAGCTTTTTTGATAACTATTCCAGGTACATAATTCTTTTTTTAGTTAGGGTTACCTGTTGTAATTTATTTAATTTCAATACCAATTGTTTTTTGTTACACAAAACATGCACAACACAGATGCAAACAACTTTAATGTACCAACCAGTACGGCAGGTTTTGCCGTTTTGCAGCGCGTAACAATCTATAATGTTATAAAAATTCTAAACATGTCGTGTGTGTACCTACATTGAAGCTATTTAAAAAAAACAACTGGAATAGACTATATAAACGACGGAGAACACGATGCATTTTTTTTAGATTTCTTGTCTGTTTATTCGGGATTCACGTAAAAACTAGGCCGTTTTCGATGCGGTTTTCGCTGATCGACGGCAAATTCTTGGACTTAAAATTTGCGCTGCTTTTTAGGGAGTGGTTTGAGGTTTTTCGAATGCAAAAAAGTAGCTTATTCGGACACTATTTCCACTAAAACGATAGCTTACATTCTTTTTTTAAATGCTCTAGTACTTTGCGTCCCGGAAACCCCGAGGGAATTTCAAGTCAATCGTAGACAAAGTCGCGGATATATCCTAGCAATATATAATTGGAGGCAACAGCATGCTCTCTTTATTTTTAAATACAACAAATTGTATTGTATGTAATTTTATTTATCTAATAAAACAATTAACATGTCTTTTTTTGCAGTGGAATTTATAACTTTAGCAGGAAGAAGGGGAATTATGTTGCTTAAAATAGGTGATCACACTTACTCTAGGGCCGGTGCTATATGGGGTAATGGAATTAGAAAGTTTGTGTGTTCAAGGATGCGTCAAGGTTGTAAGGCATTTGTTAACATCACCCGTGACAATGTCATTTTGAAAGCTGTCACCGAGCATAACCACGAATCAACGAATAAGTATATGAAAGTGACGGAGGGGACGTATATTAGATTATAGTTTAATTATGGAGGAATAATACTGAGAATGACAATAATGCATTGCATAATTAGTTAGTTTCACCTCCTTCCCTAAATGGCGTTACGGGTATTGATTCTTCATAATTCTTAATCAACAACTACTTTGATATTTTTAAGAACTATTAAATATGACATGTGTTCTTTTTCCATGATTAAATCTATAATAAAGAATATATTGACAGTTATGGGTATAACAGTATCAAAGTACAAGATTGGAGTCAGGTATGTATATTTATGGAATATCTAAATGTACAATATACTTATTTGAATGTCACTTTGATGAGTATATGTTTCCTTCGATATAGATTTGCATAAAGATCTTTGTAAAATAAAAAAAATCTTTTCTTCTGTCAGGAATTATTTTTTTATCCTAATGTTGACACTCTAAAATTCATATCTAAACTGAACTGCAAGAAGAAGATTTGCGATACCTCGCTAGGCGATAGATAGGCTTTTCGCTTACCAAGTACGGTCAACTGTAGGGAAAAAGAGGCGTAGAAATATATCTTGCTCAAAGGCTGCCCAGCATGATATGCTTGTATCAAAAATGATAAGTTCATTCTGAAGGCTGATTCTTATTCAATTTGTATAACCATAAAACCAATTAAATGTATGCATTTAGCGATGGTATATTAAAATGTAAATAGTTAATTATGCCTGTTACATATATACTCATCAGTTATAAGTATTTTACTATAACCAAGTATAACTCTTTTTACCTAAAAACGAACTCGACCGCAACTAACACGAGTGATGCTGAATAATTTAATTCAAGTTCCGATCCGTTTTACACAAAACAGTTGAACAGGTGCCAATAGGTTTTAAACTATAGCGTCAGCTGGGGTTATTAAGCTGAGCGGGTTCTTGTGTTTCAAATAATAAACTGGTTCTCTTACAACAATCTTTTTATTCTTCAGACCACATTATAACTATTCGTCTATAGGCATGAAAAACCCTGTACAATAGTGATATAGTTTGTTTGATGTTACTGCTACATCTGGGATAGTGTTAGTGTTAGTGCCTGTGTCACGCAAATGTAGTCAAGGGTTTAATGCATTGTTTGAGATGCGATATTGTTACTAATTTTTAATGACGTTAATCATTGACAGATAACTTATGTTGTCACAGTCATTAAGTATAATATATCCCAGATGTAGCCGGAGTAATAGACGCATTCTTTAAATTAAATTAAAAAATAATTGTTTTTCTTTAATATAATATACGACGACTACAGAGATCAGTTGTTACAATACACCAGTCCAGTAAGTTTTGCCTTTTTGAATCGCACAAATACGAATATATTAATGCAGGCAACAAGGTAAAGTCTTTTTTCAATTGTAATAAATGACGACCTCTGTGGTTCAGAACTATAATCCTTTAACGGCTTAGCTCACTGGAATGCAGAGATACCTAGTATGATTCCTGGCATGGTAAATTTCGTTAAAAAAAATCCGTTATTTATATAGTTTAGGTGTCTGGGGTCGGTCCCAAAGTGTCCGTTATTTATTACCTATAAAACCAGCGTAACTTGCTTAGTTTGGGGATATCTATCTGTGTGTCTCTGGCGATTATAAAATATATATCTCTTTGATGAAAGAATTAACATAAATGTATTTTTTTTCCTTAGCGGAATTTATAACCTTATCAGGAAAAGAGGGAAATTTGTTGCTTAAAATTGGTGATTACACCTATATTAAGGCGGGTCCTGAATGGAGCAACGGAAGTCAGAAATTTGCGTGTTTAAAATTGCATCAAGGTTGCAAAGCATTCGCTAACGTCTCTCCTGATAATCTAATTTTGAAAGCCGTCACCGAGCATAATCATGAACCGAATAAGTATATGAAACTGAAGGACGGAACGTATATTAGACAGCTACACAGATGCAAACAAGTTTAATGCACCCATGCACCTACAGCATGTTTTGCTTCTTTGAAGGGTACAAATTTATGTAATCGATTTTTTTTGTATTCAGTTCCCACCAAAAACATAGTTTGTTTTTCTTTACATGTTTTTCTTCCCTAACGTAGTCAAGGACTATATTTAGCTACATAAGTATTCTTATTCTATTGTATGTGTAATATTTTTTCTATTCATCTTTTGTTATTTACATTTTCGTGATTAACATCATCAATATGACGGATTACGGTTACATTCTATCATCATACATTATTGTTGATAGACAAACACATGACAACAATGCATGTGTGTATAATATATGCACATAAACACGCTCATATATATGTAACTCCATCAAAGTATTCTTACATACATAGGGTAAAGGTGCCATATATGAGACACCATTTTCATTATTACGTATTTCTCGTAAAATATCAAAGCAACAAAGTAGTTTTAACTGATAATACTACAAATTTAATGTATATTACAAATCTGTAAATAATTTAGCAGCAGTGCTTTCTGTTTCTGTGTTATAAGTCATAAGCCAAAGAACACGAAAATGTTATTCAAAAAGAAGGGTCTCCTATTATGAGATACTTGAGCTGCTTGAATTAAAATGTTTCTTTTTGAGCAACTCAGCTGAGCTCATGTAACTGGACAATAAAAGTAATTGAAATATATTTATTTACCTTAATCTTATCTAATCATCTTATATATACCTATATACACCCATATAGCAGATATCTCATTATAGGAGCTCATCGTTGTCTGATATTAGGAACATGTAAATCACAAAACGGCTGGCTCGGATCAGCCCACCCGCGGTTAGGACGGCAGGCTGGCAGGCACCGACAGACAGACACAGACGGCGGCGTCGACGCCGCCAATCACGATCTCTCCACGTCCCCGCGAGGGACGCCAGGAGACACAGCCCCCCCATAGGATAGACTAGGCGTGTTGCTGGGAAGTTTCTTTCGCCGTTTCTTCTCTCCCAACCATAACACGTTGCGAAACGGCAGTAAGATAGTATAGGCCACCGCAAACCGCCGATCCCGGTCCGCCGGGATCCTTCCTCTCGGGCTTTATATTACCCGTCGCCCGCTCTCAATTAGTGCATTGTGTCGCCCTATGGTGGGCATCATTAGATTCATCCCCCTCTCATGGCAACAGTCCAGCCGAGCCCAAACTCCCTAGGGAGCCCCCTCGAGCAAGTTGCCTCCCGGGCTCGAGCGCCTTCGCTTCGCAAAGGCACTCGCCCCGAAAACCCCGGTAAAGTTGTGAGGTCTTCGGACCAAAAACATAAAGTCAAGTCCAATAAAAAAAAAATGTAAATCCAATATAACTAAATTGTATAATTCACTCTACATTAGATATAATCAATGAACTTGTAATTTAATAGTATTTAATTGATTTTGCAAACTTTGGAACTGAAGAAGAAAAATCTTTGTTATTATCCCCGACAAAAACTAGATGGTAGCTTGTCTTTTCGTCGAGTTGTCGGAACTGATACGGCATACATATTTAAATATAAATGAATGAGTGACCAAATGGTACCAGCGTTCAAGAAAGGGTACCATATCTTAAAATAATGAATTATCTATTTAATAATACCGCAGAAATTATGGAAAAACGAACCTGTCTCATAATATAAGCGTCTTTACCGTACAATATCTAAATATGATTAATTATTATTGCCAACCCTTACGATTGTTTAGTTAGAAAACAAGATTAAAATTAAAAACGGTAAAATCAGGAATACAACTAAATAAGATCCTGTGGGATGAGATACTCCAGGCCCTCGTCTCCCTATTATTACTATACTTAACACCGCCATTTTACATTAAAATATAAAGTGGGTGATCCATCCATCCGAGCCGGTGAGTTAACGGTATAAACTGTTGCCTCGTTGGGTTGTCGTCTCGCTTTAGTGATCCATTGGCGTACCAAACAGTCGACTCTCGATCGCGAAAATGGTGTATTCTCAGTCGCAGTTACTTTGTTATTTAGGTATACTATTACAACAAGAACAACCAAAGAAAAAAAAGATGCCACAAAGTGTGGGTGAAAAACTGGTTGCAAGAGAGACAACACTTATCCCATGTAATTTTAGTGGCAGAACTTATTGGTGAACCAAAACGATTGATTGATTGATGCTCGCAGAGATTGTATAATCTTTTTAACATCGGTAATTGTGCACGTTGGATCGTGTTTTTGTTGGATCTGCAGAAGTTTCTCGTACGGAAACAATTTTAATGTAGTTCCTGCTAGGGTACAACCACAAACACTCGTGTTACTTAAAGCAATTTTTTATTTCTAGCACTAACTCGCGATGGTATGAACGTAAATCTGCCTGAATATAGCCGTTTGGTACGTGCGTTCGCTATAACAGCGTGAAAAAAAACTGTCGGCTCGCAGGCTCGGCTGATCCACCGGCGCTTTATTATATATACCACGGTCTTAGGATTTCAAACATGCTCGAAAAGCCAACGTGCCAAACTACGATATTTTAAAACTGCGGTTTTGTAAGCGCTCCTTTGGTGGCCTACAATACCTTTGCCTTACCGGCTCGCTAGAGTACCAGCGGTTTTACTCGCCAATGAATCACCCCCTTTTAAAAAAAAAGAAGCAACTGTTGTGTATGTGTGTGTAGTACATTGTTATTCTGATATAAATTTCTAAGTATTAGTTTTGAGACTAAAAACTGTTTTTTTTTCTTTTTTGTAGATAAATATGAAGTAACTTGTATGTCCTTGAAAACCACAGGTCATAAAATAGTTAAGTAACTTATTATTACAGTTTAGGTAACACGATGATCTCTTTTTCAAATAAAATAAAGTATGTATTGTGATATTTCTTTATTTAAACAACTAGCTGACCCTGCAAACTTCGTACCGCCTATACGCAGTTTCTAAGGGAAAGCGAAATCGTTGTTTTTACTATATTCCAAGCATTGTTTTCATAGTTACTCACATTTTAAACCTTCCCTGGACTTCCACAAATAATTCAAAACCAAAATTAGCCAAATCAGTCCAGCCGTTCTCGAGTTTTAGCGAGACTAACGAACAGCAATTGATTTTTATATATATAGATATAAGAGTATTTCGTGAACAATATTAAAATTATAAAGTTTTCGATGTTACACATGATTCCTGGTTTATATTTCATACAGCAAATCAGCATTACAATCCAGTATGGCAATCCAGCTAGTCTTCCAGGCACGTGTCTTTCTTTCTCTTCGCGAGTATACATTTATTTATAAATAAGTTTGTTATAAGATAGATACATTTATAGATAAACATTTTATTTGTTCACAGCGGAATTTATAACGTTATCAGGGAAAAGAGGAAATATGTTACTTAAAATTGGTGATCACACCTATTTTAAGGCGGGTCCTAAATGGGGCAACGGAATCAGAAAGTTTGCGTGTTCAAAATTGCATCAAGGTTGTAGGGCGTTTGCTAACGTCTCTCGTGATAATGTCATTTTAAAAGCTGTCACTGAACATAGCCATGAACCGAATAAGTATATGAAATTAAGGGACGGGACGTATATTAAATTATAGTTCAATTATGATAGAAGAATATTAACAATACCAATATTAAAATATAAAAATTAAAGTAATATGTATTTTACTATAAACATTAACCCTTTATGATTTCACTTGATGATTCATTTAATACAAATTTCATTATTTTGTCATATAAAAATTATGTCTTATCTATACTAATATTATAAAGAGGAAAGATTTGTATTTTTGTATGTTTGTAACGAACAAACTCAAAAAGTACTGGACCGATTTCAAAAATTCTTTCATCATTCGAATGCTATATGATTCTTGATTGCCATAGCCCATATTGGCTATATAAAAATTAGAGATTCCTACTAAAACTTCAATAATGTAACCCATCAATCGAAACAAAATACTTGGCGCTGGTATTGGGTTCTACTGTTTTGATGAAATTATAAATACTTCTGACGTCATAATTGTGTACATGTAAAATGAGTCATATAACGCAATTATATAAAAATGTAATTGAAGTTATAAAATATCTATCATCATATTTTTAACATAAATTAATAAGATGTTATTTTAACGGTTATTCTTTTATATGTAAATAATAATGTTAAAATTTACTGCAACATTCTCTGCATCCCTGTTAATATATTTTTATTTTACAGGTGAATTTATAACGTTATCAGGAAACAGGGGAATTAGGTTGCTTAAAGTAGGCGATCATACCTATTTTAAGGCTGGTCCTATATGGGGTAATGGAATCAGAAAGTTTGTTTGTTCAAAATTGCATCAAGGTTGTAAAGCGTTTGCTAATGTCTCTCCTGATAATTACATTATAAAAGCTGTTATTCAACATGACCATGAACCAAACAAGTATATGAAATTAAAGGACGGAACCTATGTTAGATTATAGTTTAATTATAAAAGAATAATATTGGAAAAGTATGAATATGATAAAAATAATGTAATATGTATTTTACTGTAAACATGTAATCCTCTAGTCATTTATTAAGGTTTCGCGGCTAGTGCACGCAATGAAAACTTTTACTTCATTTTTAATTCGATGTTTCGGCCACATTTCAGTAGCTATGATCACGGAAGACAAAGATTTTAAGTGTCAATGAGTAATGTCAAAATTATCTTCTACTCCGATCTTTTTCTTTACTACAAAAATCTACTGCGATTTAGAATAGAGCAGAATATACTTTATTGTACAATAAAATTTATGAAATAATACACAAAAACAGCTTAGAATTAGGTACAAATGGCACAATATTTTTAAGTTACAAAAGTTTTTACGCAAGCTAAGCTGAATATTTTATAGAAATTTCATTATTTTGCATAAAACAGTTACACAGTTACAAACAGGTTCAATGTCATAGTAGAGTATAAAAACTTTTGAAGTACAAAAATAAAATGTATGGAGGCCACAGGACGATCTCTTTGTATCAATTACTATAAATTATGTCATATGTTATACATCTTTAATTAAAAAATATAAAAGTATAAAGCCGTCCTGCTGCTGCTGAGCACGACTACATCTACGATTGGTTGCCATCTGGCGGGTACATTCGTCTACCAAGAAACATCATAAGACTCCGGACACTTAGATAAGTGATATCCGCATATAGGGCCGCGATAGATTTTCTTTAAAACGTTTGTAAAGCACCCAAATAAATTTTGTCAATGTGACCCAGCTGTTTCATTTCACTACAGTACAAGCTTAATTGAGACATAGACTAACGTCTGGTAGGTGTCCCACGTGACCAAAAGACTGGTCTATTATACCTCGGGCAACGTATTAGTGTTGCCATTCAGCGAGATATCCCCAGTCTTTTGGACACGTTTCCAACTGACAGCGTTCTGGCAGATTTTATAGCTTAATTTTCATTTGAATATAGAGTTTTATTTGACTTGACGACCTCTGTGGTTGAGCGGGCTAAGTCTTTGCCGGCTTACCTCACTGCAACGCAGAGGCTACGGGTTCGATTCCTGGTATAGTAAATTTCGGAAACGTATTTTCTCCGTTATTTACTATGGTCTGGGTGTCTGGGATCGGCCCCAGAATGGTCCGTTGTATATTACCCATAACACAAGCGTAACTTGCTTAATTTGGGGATATACAGTGTGTGTGTTTGCCTGCCAATTTATTTATTATTTATTTAGTTTAATCTGTAATAACATTTGAAAGGTGTATTCTTTTGATTTGTTAGATTTTTGTGTGTCTGTTTGTTCGAGATTTACGTAAAAACTACTGGGTCGATTTTGATGCGGTTTTCGCTGAACGATAGCAAATTCCGGGACTTAAAATCTGCAGTTCTTTGTATTCTATTCCGGGAATCCCCGGGGGATTTTCTTGGGAGCGTATAAGTTGACCCGGTTGAAAAAAAATCGGATTCCGATGTAATGTTTTCGCTGATCAATAACAAATTGTCTGTCATAAAATCTC
The DNA here is from genome assembly GCA_039645545.1 of Dendrolimus houi. Taxonomy (NCBI): domain Eukaryota; kingdom Metazoa; phylum Arthropoda; class Insecta; order Lepidoptera; family Lasiocampidae; genus Dendrolimus; species Dendrolimus houi. The sequence continues at coordinate 19,520,120 of CM077125.1, read as the reverse complement.
TGATACTTTATATCCCGAGAATACTCCGGGATTTTTCCTGGGAATGGATTCAAATTGTTAGGACACATTTAAATTAGCTTATTCCATCGAACGTAGAAGTCGCAAGCGAATCCTAGTTTATAATATAGTTTGATTTATTACTGTGTGAACAATAAAAAATATATTAATTAATTATTATATTGATCAAATAATCGAAGTATTTTGTAATTGCCAACCAGCGTGGGAGTACAGTCAGTTTTGGGTACAATGCTCTCTGTTCCCTTTTACGTACTTATTTGTAACTTTTGTTTTAAGCATTTTAATTACTATTGATTTATTTTATTACAGCGGAATTTATAACTTTATCAGGAAAAAAAGGAAGTTTGTTGATTATTGGTAATCACACCTACTTTAAGGCCGGTCCTATATGTGATAGCGGAAGCAGAAAGTTTGCGTGTTCGAAATTGCATCTAGGTTGTAAGGCATTCGCTAATGTCTCTCGTAATAATGTTATTTTGAAATCTGTCAATGTGCACAACCATCTACCAAATCATTATATGAAATTAAAGGACGGAACGTTTATTATAGTTTGATTATTGAAAATAACAGTAAATAAATATGAGGCCTCATCTGGGGTAATGTTAAAATTATTGTTACGGACGGCCCACCTGATGAAAAGCGGTTACCATCGCCTATAGACATTTGGGACACCAAAGGTGCTACCAATGTGCTGCCGCTCTAAAGGGAAACTGGAACCTGGCCACTAGATTGCACTTATTTATAGAGTTAATAATAACGCCGTTAACGAATACCCACATTAGTGTAATGTACGTTATCTGTCAATATATAATGATATTAACAATTAAAAATAATATCGGATTACACCCATCACCATATCTTCGTGAAACGACCTAGAATTGTAACACTATCCCAGATGTTGCCACCACCTTAAGAATGTTAGTGCTAGTATTATAATGTGTTGCCTTAATAGTTAGTCCACCTCTAAATTATGTATATAGATAGCGATACGGGTACCGATTCATTATTTTAATAAAATTAAAATTAGGTTTGATATTTCTAAGAATATATTATAATATCATACCTACATTTTAATATATCCCAAGATAATAATTCAAATATAATAAATAAGTTCCATAAAATTTATAAGATTGAAAAATCACTAATTAAGACTGATTTAAATTTAAAAATATGTTTTAAATAATACCTTAATTTTGATTGAGAGATTAAATTCATATTTTCTATAAAAAATAAGAAGAGACTGTTGGCACCAACAGTGAATGCAGAATGTGTTACGAGTTAATTTTTTTACTTGGCAATTGTCATAATACCTTAGTATTCTTCGTCCATAGTCAGAACATTAAGACAACGTTACGAAATTATTGTGTTAAATAATAAAGTGATAAGAACATTATGTTTTGAAGTTATATTATTTCTTTGATTTCCTCTTATTATATATGTGAAAATGTTGAATAAAATTATAAACGTTAGTTAGTTTGTAAATTTGTGTGTTCTTTCTTTACGGCCTTGAGAATGAACCGATTAGCATGAAATTGCTGTATGTATGTGTGCTTTTAATAGTGGAATAAACATAATATACGTTTAGTTATCTAGTTTTTTCATTGTCAAAGTTCTTTTGATTTTAATAAGCCTTATAATAAATGTATACTTGATAATGAAGAAATACTTGCAATTAAAATAACAAATTAGTTCAAAGAAAGAAGCTAAATATCTACAATTCATTCTGAAGAATTTCCAGATACATCTCAATCTTAAAGTCAAAATTCCTTCATTTCAACACTAATACATAAACATATACAAGCAATATGTGTAGGCATCTGACGCAAACAATTGAATATTATTATTTTTTCTTCCTATAAGTAGATTCTGTAAGAATATATGAGATGTAAGAGAGAGAAAATCGAACTAAAAATATGAATATAATTTATTTTTTCTTGTTACAGCAAAATTCATAAACACAACTCGAGGAGCCAGGTTACTTATGATAGGAGAACATACTTTTTATAAACGCACACCTCTTAAATCTGGCAGATGGAGATATGTCTGTTCTAATAAAAGTAACGGTTGTAAATCGATCGCGTATGTGGAAAGCAACAATGTTGTTTCAAGTGTTACTGATCACAATCATGACCCTGTCGAGTATATGCAGGTGAAAAACAATCTATATATACGCATTTGATTTAATGTAATCAAAATTATGTTTTCCATTGTGAATACAAAAGTGTTCGTGAACTCTTTCTTTGAATATAGCACAAACACTAATTGAAGTTTTTTTTTTATTATCCTCCTAACGAACAACGACTGTTGGAGTAATATTGATTTTATAAATCTTATGTTCCTTTTATATATACCTATTTTATTTTTCTTACTTTATTTACATCATCTTATCATATATACAGAGTTCTTACATGGATTTTTGTATCTAGATAGATAGATAACACTTTATTGCTCACCAAATATACAATTTCGAAAATGCACAAGTACAGTATTGTCATGATAGAAACAACAGGCAGCCTTATCGCTTAAAGCAATCTCTTCCAGGCAACCTAACTTAAGGAATAATTTAACCTAATCTGGCGATGTAGGTGATGTAGACTATTAGGTAGATCTTAAACAAACTTACTTAAACTACATATTTTATAAATTAAATACACACAAACATATTTATAATATATAAGGTATAGTAATTAGTCTATATACTGTCCGTTCCCCTATAGTAGGAGGCCCGAGCCCAGTAGTGGCACATTTATGGGCTGCTATTATTAATTAGTCTATAATATAATAATTAGGCATAATTATTTTCTTTTAATTTAATTATTCACATAAGTATCTACAACTAATTCTGTATATTTATATGTTATATACTAATTATACAGCAAAGTAATGCTTTATAACTCTTATTGCTACTTTCTTACAACACGTCATATAATCCTTGAGACGTGTCTTGTCTATCAACTCGGAAATTGTGCATGCTTTATATATATTTCTCGTCACTTCCGCGCCATATCTACTGCGTTCGAGAAATGGGCACTCAAATAAATGTGCGGCACCGTTTCTAAACTACTATGATCACAGATGCACGAATGAGAGAAGATGTCCATCACATTTTGGTTGAATGTGGGCGCGTCGAGCCTCAGAGACGTGACAAATTTGGCGCTAGAACTTTTAATTTAGGCTTCTTTAACAGTATTCTGGCCTCACCGCTATCCGATGAAACCATAATGCTGTTTAAAATTATTTGTTTAAATTTAAGTAGTAGAAATTAATTATTAAAGTTCCTTTTATGTATTTTTGTGAGCAATAACGGGGGTGACATTTTCTTTTTGAAAAAAACCCTCATAAATAAAGATTTTAAAAAAAGATGCACGAATGATTCTAGAGTAGTGTCGATGTTAGGGTTTATTTCGGTAAACTATAGGTAGAGTTTGTAACTACGTCGCCACTCGAACGTCACGTAAATTTCCTATTTATTATTCCTATAATTTCCTCTGTTAAATTTTGACTGCTCTAGAGACTAGATCATAGACTTACAAAAATGCGATAATAACTTCCTTAATTGTCACAAATCTTTATAGATGATGTACAGATGAATTTTTCAATTGGGCCTTCAGGGCCAAATCTTAAACTATTCTTAATACCGAAAAACACGCAAAGGAGTCTTGAGGCCAAATTTAAGGACAATTAAATTGGCAAGTAACATTAGATTTTTGAAAAATTAAATACTCTTGTCAGGCATCGAATGGGTCGATTTTGAAAAAAAATAAACACATCTGTATTATTATATCAAATCATAGTGTAGCTTGTAAGGGGCAATTTCTGTGAAGGAATGTCAAACGACAAACCAAGGGAAAATGTTGTTTTTGAACAAAATGTATATTTTCTATACATTAATTAAACCTCACCTCATTTTAGTCAATATGGAAATGATGAAAATTATTCTATTTTTAATAGGCATCTAGGCATACATTAACGTTCTAAACGCACGTTAATTACTCCAATCCATCAAATCAGTCAATTGGTAAACTTTGATTACATTCAAATAAGGGGCAGTATAGGACCGACGCAATTTTATGTTTAATTAATGTATAGAAAATAAAACATTTTGTTCAAAAACATCCCTTTCTCTTGATTTGCCGTTTGAAATTCCTTCACAAAAATTGATCCTTCAGGCTACACTATGATTTGGTTTAATAATTCAGGATCTGTTTATTTTTTCAAAATTAGTCAATTCTGAACTGTACTGCGAACAACTGATGAGATTAAAGCAAAAAGTTGAGAGAAAGCGGCCGGAATTAATCAACAGAAGGGGTGTGGTTTTTCACCATGATAACGCTAGACCTCACACATCTTTAGCCACTTAGCAAAAATTACGAGAGTTTGGATGGGAGGTGTTAATGTATCCGCCGTATAGTCCTGACCTTGCACCTTCAGATTTTCACCTGTTTCGGTCTCTGCAGAATTCCTTAGTCAATGTCAGGTTAACATCACGACAGGACTGCCAAAACCACTTGTCACAGTTTTTTGATCAGAAGCTCCAAAATTTTTATAGCAACGGGATCACGTCCCTACCTACAAGATAGCAAAAAGTTATCCAACAAAATGGCACCTACATACTTTAGTCAAATGTAAATAAACTTTATAAAAAAACCTTTTGATTTTTATATAAAATGCGAAGAAACTTTTTCCCCAACCTAATATATACGGTAGTTGTATCAATCAAATCAATTTTAAATTTTTTTGTCTGTCTGGATGTTCCGGCTAATATCTGAAACAATTGGACCGATTTTAACGGGACTTTCACTGGCAGATAGTTGATGTTATAAGAAGTAACTTAGGCTACTTTTTTAAACTTTTTTTAGGGTCCCGCGAAAAAATTCCACGCGGACGAAGTCGCGGGCATAGCTAGTTTAGTATAAAAGTATAACAGTGCTGTAGTGGAGTTGTTAATAAAATATAAATTAAAGTACAGAATTAATGTAATTGAAGGATGAAAACAATCGTTTGCATCTTCATAAGCTTGCTATTACTGGACAGATCTTAAGTCATAGTTATATTTCATAGTGATGTCTTATTTAAGTCAATACATGGTGAGACATCAGCTTCCAGTCTTGAAAACTGTTCTAAGTATTTATTAAAGCGTTTAGTATATCTAATAGCATCAAAATTGTCAGTCATTATTTTTGTTTTAGCGTGTTTTATAAATTCGAAGAATGGCTCAAAAATGCTGCTTCTTGGCGGATATACTTTTAGTAAAAATGCTAGAATTAGGGACGGCGGGACTAGATTCGCTTGTTCCAGTAAGCAATCCAGAAATTGCAAGGCGTACCTCCATCTCACCACGAATAATGTTATTACAAGAGCTGAATTCAAGCACAACCATGATCCACCCAAGAAATTTTTGACTAAGCATGGATATATCAAGTTGAATTAACGTATTAGGTGTAACGATTTTTTTGGCCACCACTACTGTCAAATAATGCGTTTTTTATAATAAAATTCGAAATCTATATATTTTATCTATTTTTACTATTATAAATTTGTTGGGGGTTAAACGTTTGTACAATAAATTTAAAATATGAAAAAGTAATTGGGGGACTAATACAGACCAGCAATATTCTAATTCGAAAATGCAACTTTTAGATTCTTTGTTTCGGTCCGTTTGATAGAGCATCAGCTGAAACTTACTAAAGGAATCTAAATTAAATTCGATAGGGAACAACCTTATATCCTGAGTATTAACCCAGGGGCTGAACTTGACCTAAAATACTTTTTATCCTGGTAAATAACGTTATTTACGTAGCATTGATGAATATAGCTAAAAAGTTAGCGCTGTGTCCCTTTCTTTAATTATGGCAACACGAATGAATTTTCGATGAAACTGACAACATTTGTTCTCTACGGGAAATAACACGTGAGGAGTTAACTAACATTGTAGTTAAAATCTAATAACATTCAAGTAATCCGTTTTTATTTTTGTTTTAGCATATTTCATAAGCTCGAAGAAAGGTGCAAGGATGTTGCTTCTTGGAGGATATACTTTTAGTAAAAATGCTAATATTAGGAATGGCGGAAGCAGACTCACTTGTTCCAATTCATCGTCCAAAAAATGTAGGGCGTATATACATCTTACCACAGATAATGTTATAACAAAAGCTTATCTCGAACATAATCATGATCCACCCAAGATTGTGCTATCTCAACATAGCTACATTAAGTTGAAGTAATTCATAATAAAATATACTGAGCTATATCTTGTATTGATAAAAATATTTGCGAAACCTGTTCTAACGTGGAATAACATTATTATGAGAAAACAGGCAGAGTTTTTTTTATTACGGCCTGAAGCAAGCAACCAGGCAGACGGCCCACCTGATGCAAATTGGTTACGGTCGCCTATAGACGTTGGCAACACCAGGGGTGTCGCCAAAGCGTTGCCGACCTCTGAGAAATTTTATAACACTCTTAAAGAACCCCATGTCATAGCGCAACAGATCATTGTTGTACGCAGAATAAATGTTCTATAGAATCGTTGCGTAGTTGAGCGTGGGAGCTCAAGGAAATGGGGATGAATATCCCGTCGCTAGCGAGCGGTGTGGTTGTGAAAGTGAGGCATTGGCACCAGATCGAACGGTTCCTCGGCACGCTCCCCGTTAGAGTAACATCAAATAGAGTAAAATCACAATCTTTATTTTGTTTTAGGACGTTTCATAAGTTCGAAGAAAGGTTCAAAGATGTTGCTTCTTGGAGGATATACTTTTAGTAGAAATGCTAAAATTAGGAATGGCGGAAGCAGATTCGCTTGTTCCAGTTTGCAATCCAAAAGATGCAAAGCTTACGTCCACCTTACCATTGATAATGTTATTATAAGAGGTGAATTCGGTCACAACCATGATCCACCCAAGCTTTTTTTTACTGATCGTGGATACATCAAATTAAACTAACTTATTACAATTTTTTTGTTTGTTTTGCTATCGTTACTTTAAAGTGTTGGTCATGTATCAATGGTAATAGCTACAACGTTGGTATCTGCAAGACCCATTTGAATGTGTACCTTCTAAGCAGTTCTAGGTAACGTGCTCCATCCTAAACTGGTATTTCTGCTCAACAAGGCGAGATCATGGTCAAAAGCGAACCTATACTACAATAAAAAAAATAATCTCAATTGAGTTGTATCTGTTATTGATGAAATTTTTTCAACATCTGTTGTCTACGGAGATTAACTTGTGGAAAGAGAGCTTTGCAGTCTTCCTTACTTTCGTTCTAGCACGTTTCATAAGTTCAAAGAAAGGTGCAAAGATGTTGCTTCTTGGTGGATATACTTTTAGTAAACTCAAGAATGACAGGACCAGATTCGCTTGTTCCAGTGTACAATCGAAAAAATGTATAGCGTACGTTCATCTCGTCGCAGATAATTGTATTGCAAAATCTGTAATCGACCACAACAATAATCCATACAAGCTTTTTCTGACTGAGCGTGGATATATCAAGTTGAGCTAATATATTATTAAAAAGGTTTTTTCTGTTATTCTTAATAGACGGGCAAATAATAAAAACACACTGAGTTGAGTCTTTAATTAATAAAAAAAAGATATTCAAAATCTTTTCTATATAAAACTGATACTGTTACGATATTTATATATGATTATAATTAAACCTACGTTATAAATTTTAAGATTTTTATTTTTATTTCGACGTTTTCACTTTTAGTAGCCATGATCACGGAAAACAAACATGTCAAGTGTCAATCCATACTGTTAAAAGTTATTAATTAGCCTACCCCCAACTTGTTGATTTGACGCTTGGCATCTGTGTCTCCCATGATCACGACTAATAAAATGTGTGTGAAATTGGAATAAAAATAAAATTCAAGTAAATTACCGCTATTAAGTGTTAAAATGTAATTTTAATTATTCATACCAGTGACGAAAACTTAGAAAATACTATAAATGATTATATTCATTAGATAGTTAGATAGATAGATAACACTTTATTATACACCAATACAAAAATGAACTTAAAGACTAAAATTATATCTAGTTGTGGTGTACAAAGGGCGGTCTTATCGCTAAAAAGCGATCTCTTCCAGACAACCCCAGAAATGAATTGAGATGATAATGGCGATGGTGGTATACGTAACATATAGTACGAACTACTTACTTATTTTAATAATGAATACATAAATTATATATATATATACACACTATATATATATATATATATATATATATATATATATATATATATATATATATATATATATATATATATATGTGTGTGTGTGTGTGTGTGTGTGTGTGTATATGTAGATATTTTATATATTACATTTTCCAACGGCAGGTAGTTCATTTTGCGTGTTATAGGTAGCACTGGCAGGCAATATTAAAAGCGATTCAGCAAAAGTATAGGTAAATTAAGTAGTGGTAGCGTAATGGTTAGCGCACGCGTCGCAAACTCAGAGGGCGCGGGTTCGATCCTGGCCGGAACGCATGCACCACTTAATCAGTTTTCTGATCTAATGTGCATATTGTTACAATTACAACGTGCTAACAACGGTGAAGGAAAACATCGTGATGCAAGCTGCACATCGAGATAACCGATGTATCAAACCTGCCAAGCCGCCTTGGACAAGCGTGGCGGGTATACCGTCCGTCTCCCGTCCCCCATCCCCTTTAATGTGAGGCCCGAGCCCAGCAGTGGGACATTTATGGGCTGATATTATATTTATCATATATTATAGGTATATTAATGTCCATTTATTTATTTTAGTGAAATTTATAACAACTTCAAAAGGGTGCACGTTATTACTACTCGACGGATTCACATATAATAAGAATGGGTCAATACGGAAAGGGGGCTCCAGGTATGCATGTTCAAGGAGATTAACAAAAAAATGTACAGCTGTCGTCCATGTAACGGTGGATAATTCTATTACAAAAGCTGACACCAGACATAACCACAACCCACCAGGGATATATAGGAGTAAGGAAGGCTACTTTTATGTAACAAAGTTTTAATACGGAAATCTCTCGCCATGTACCCCTTATCCACAATAGTTATACGAGGTTTAAAGGATCGTTAAACATGTTATTTTTATTGAAGTGAAACTTCTTTAGCATCGTTGTGATTTGAAACACGATGAAACGAAAAAGCGATACTAAAAAGAGATAAACATATTAATCTATAGACTAAGCCTGCGAGGGAATGAGATAGAATACATTTTATTTAATAATTTATACTGTTTAAATGTGTGTGCTCATACAGATAGAGTTGAAAATGTTTTGAAGTTTTTCGTTTATACTTTAAACGTTGTGTTTTAAAACTTAAATATATTATAACGGGACATCACGAAATTTAAAATCCCTTCCACCCCTTGTCCTTCACTTCTAATGCGTGTGAACTGCACACATGTACAATTTTTATTTTTTGAATTATAATATGTTGACGGATGTAGGCTACAGGAATTAAATTTATATTAATAAAAGTTAGAGAAGAATTATCTGTGAGTAAGTTCTCTGAAGTTTCCTTTCTACTGCGTGTGAACTGTAAACACACTTTTTTTCTTTATTATCGAGTCTATAAGTCCTCATAATAATAGTATGTCAATAACGTTATTTACAGATTGTAAATTTAGAATAGGGTAGTTAGGACATAGGACAGTCAAGTTAACTAAGACATTTTGAAGTGAAACTTCTTTAGAATAGTTGTGATCTGAAAATCGATGAAACGAAGAAGTGGCACTAAATAGAAATAAACAGCTAAAATTCAACCTTATTATGTTAATAATAAGTTATATAATTTAAATAAAACTTAAAAGATTTTCTATCTGTAAATACTTAAGGCAGATATTCTTTCATACGTACTTCTTTCATACGATCAAAGAAAATTTTGAGTAACAGTGCATTGAATTTTACCCTAGTGATTTAAAGTGTAATTTAGATTGATTTTTTGAATTATAATATGTTGACGGATGTAGGCTAAAGGAATTATATATTTATATTAATAAAAGTTACAGAAGGTCTTGGAGTATATTCTCTCAAGTTTGACTTATACTGCGAGTAAACTGCACACACCCACACATTTTTTGTCATGTTGCAAAACTCAGAGCATCTTTAGCGAGTCAAATAACCTACATGTTTTTACTGTTTATGCAGTAATTAATATTACTTTTATCTTGATATTCTAAAAGATGATAACATGGTATATTAATGCCTGTTTGTTTATATGCAAATAATGTTAGAAATTATTGTAATATAAGCAATTAAATCAGTGTCTGAATTATTTCTAGTGCGTGGTTTAATATAAATTTGTAATTGGTAATAAAACAAACAAGTTACATATGATTTTAATAGTGTTTAATTCTATTAATATCCACTCTGCACGTGATATTGTTTTTTTTTTGTTAACTTTCTGGTGATTGCATTAACGATACGTATAAGTTTTGTATATATATACATATAACATATATATAAAATTTGATTTGCGTTTTCTGTGACTACACAAAACAATCAGACCCTAGTGACTGGCACGCATTCACTATCAAGCATTCTTGCTTGCCGTGACGCGCCAAGCATCGCCGTCGTGCGAAATACTGTTAAGCACCTAAATTTGTTGTAATAAAGTTTCAAAAATGTTTAAATTCAACTTGACGAAGCCTTTCACGCTTTGGCGCCGTTGTGCGCCACACTACCTTGCCCATATGGAGACTCGTTCCTATGGGCAAGGGCCCTAATACATACGCATACAAGAATACGTATGTATTTCCTGACTGCTTGAATATGTCCTAAAGGCCCTTTGTTACGTTGTCTCCTATAAAGATTTTATAACTTCAACAAATTCTCAAGGTGGTATAAATTTTTTGTAATTTATTATGAAGTAGTTTTAAAGATTATTTATACTTTTTATGCTAATTAAGTTGTAGGGTGAAGTGTAAATATACTAGAACTATTGAACATTTTCTGACAATCATTTAAATCTCATTAATAAATGTGTATGTCGATTTCAGGTATTAAATTTATAACACAAATCAGTAAGACAATACTGCTGATGGTCAATGGTTATACCTTCCATAAACACAAACCTGTGGTCAATGGCAGTAAATGGAGATGTTCAGGCCACGGTAAGAAATGTACCGCATACGTCGTAATGAGTGAAGGCGAGACTGCGATGCTTCGATCCAGACTTAATCACAATCACGAAATGCCGCCCACAAACAAATCATCAGACTACGGAAAGGCTCTCAAAAAAGAACCGTTATAAGACATTACTTCTATCCATAGTATAGTTCATATATAGTCCAACATAATTGGGGAGATAAAATCTCACCGCCTCCGCTGGCTCGGTCATGTAGATCGGGGAGTGAAGAAATCATACTTTGTTGTTGGTTGGTTGTTCCAAATATCGCTGGAAGGATAGAGTGGAAGCGGACCTGACCGCACTACAAGCCCACAACTGGCAAGACACTGCGTAGGACAGAGGAAAGTGGCGTGCTCCCGTTTCTGAGGTCAAAACTCATTTTGGGTCGCTGAGCCAACGGAGATAGATAGATAGTAATGAGATGTCCAATATAGTTCGACACTGCTATGCAGTTTCTTAAGATTAAAATGATGAAGCTTAATTGCAATGATTATATAGGTGATTTGGATCTAAAAATATTGTAAGCTGATTAATGCTAGTTTGGAACAGTCCGTCACACATCTATCTATTTTATCTGTTTTCTATGCATAACGCTACGTCTACACCAAAAATAAAGTTATGAATGTTTTAACAGTTTCTCCAATTATTTTAAGTTGCTATAAGAAAATGTAATCAATTTTCGATAACCGTCTGTATATTTTCGTCGTTAAAAATAATTAGATTCTCTGTGTACTTCTTATCCAGGTAGCAACAAAAAAATGATATAAAAATATATTTATACTAACGTTGTTAGGCGTGATATGGACTCAATAGTCTTAGTGGAGACAAATAGTTATCAACAGCAATTTATCTGAATCTATAGTCAACTTATTTTAATTCGATGGTAACAAAATATGATTGAAACTAAAGCTGTGAACTGTTAGGAGAATTCCTAGCACAGAAGTTTTCGATCATATCAATAGAGACGTATAAAATTTTCAGAACATAGAAGAACTTCGATGTTTGATTTTCTTATTTTAATTTATTTTATATGAGTAAATTTATAAAGTGAAAAATTCAATAAAGGTTGTATAATTATTTTGGCATTTATTTTATCTGCGTTGTATGTAGTCTTTGTGTGACGTCCATGTCACTTTGAACTTTTAATCACTCAGATTTATCTATTTGATTCTTTTCAGCAGGTACGTGGTTTATACCGAGAAAATACTGCAAAATGTTATTTTGTATAATAGTTAGGAGGGGGAATTAAATACTATAATTTAAGACCTCTGAGCCACAATAAATATAGATATTCGTATGCTTCATAAAATATAATATTGTAGTTTAACCATCACATTGACCCTAGGACATTATGATAAAAGAAAAAAGACACAAATATAAAAGGTCTGACAATATACAAATATTACATATAATCGAAGGGCGTGTGGAAGGGGGAAGAACCATCACACGGTGAGACAAATATCCTAACAACACATATCCTCAAAGTACCAGTATCTCCTGTCTCTTTTGTAGAAATATTTTTGCTTTCAGTAAGACATAATTTTTGAGTTGTTTCAAAAGATGAGCCAAGATATTTAGATAACTTTCTTATTGTAATCAAATTCAATCAATTCTTAGTAATAGTGATACTTATCTATAGATACTGATCTATAGATAAGTATCACTATTACTAAGGTCGAGCTTACACTACCTACCTTATTAATACCGGACCCATTCTTTCACAGTTGAGCTAAGTATTGGTAAATCGTAGTGCGTCCTTACCCTATCCAAGTATCTCATGCGAGCAAAACTTATAGGTGTACAGGAGAGGTAACTATAATAAACAATTTCAAAAATGTAAAGTACAATACTTTCTTTGTATAAGAATAGGCGGTCTTATAGCTTAATGCGATCTTTTCAAGGTAACCTAACTTAAATTACATTTTTAGTTAATCTGGTGCTGGTAAATGTTATGATTCTACTATGTTAGTAAGACATACAAATTAAAACTATTTGTACATTACAAAGAATTATAGTGGCAAAACTTGTCTCTAACTACTCTCTTGGAATTACGAGCATTTAGAACATAAAAAACTTGAAGACTGCATTATTAATAATCATACAAGAAATGTAAATGAAACTAAATTTGATTGCAGACATGGGACTTATCAGTTACTCAAATGGAACAGTTCTCCTTAAGATAAATGGTTACACGTTTAGCAAAAAGTTTGTTAGTTCAGTAGTCACTGGAACACAAAGGTGGAGATGCTCAGCAGCAAGAAGAAAAAGGTGCAAGGCGTACGTTATCACCAACTCAGAATGCGACACTATTTTAAAACATTGCCTCAATCATTCCGATCATAAAAAACCTCTAATGCAAAGTTCAATTAAACTTCGTAATCATTGAAAACATCCAATCCTCGAAGTTTCATTTGCAAGATATTCAATTTCACCCCTACCAACTTTGTAAGTAATATGTGGTATTTAGAAAAACTAAAGTTGGCGACGGCCTTAATCTTGCAAATTGTAAATGACCACTTTCCATCAAGTGGGTCGTACGTTATGCGTACCTACTTCAGGCAAAAAAAGTCATTTAAAGTGAAAATAAGATTAAAACCTCAGTCATGTAAAATATAGATAATCGTGTTTCGTACATTCTCTTAACTTACAATCACCAGTCAAAATTAAAATTATTTTTCGAATTATTTTTATGACTTTAATATGAAATAAATCAATACTGTAATAAATCTATAAATAATTCGAGTTTGTACACTGCGTTTAAAAATGTGAAAAAAGGCATAATTCCGACCAGAAGATTCCGAAAATGCAATTTTTACAATTTCTGTCTGTTAGAGGCATCACGTAAAAACTACTGAACGTATTTAAATGAAATTCGAACCGGAGCTAACTTATATCATGGGGCGTAACTTAGGATACTTTTTATCCCGATAAATAACGTCGTTTCCGCGGGATAGACGAAAATAACGAAAAAGATGGCGCTGCGATCGCATTTATTTTGGAAACTACTGAACGTATATGAATGAAACTCGACATAGTGCTGGCTTATAACCCGAGTTAACACGTAGGATACATTTTATCCCGATAAATGACGTTGTTTCCTTAAAATAGACGGATTAGAAGAATAAATGGCGCTGCAATTTCGATGTAGACTACTATCGCTGTAGTTCAATAACAAATACGTTGTCAGGTTACCCACATGTCATTCATTACGTATTAGGTACTTCAAATCAGGTTGGCTGTGACTTTTCTTTATGTTTTGCTGTGCAGTTGTCTACGCTATATTGACTTAGTTTCTTTTTAATTGTAGTGAATTGAACGAGAAACTAAAGTATTGAAGGTTTATATATATATAAAACACCTAATTAAACTTTTATGTACGTAACATAGACCTACTTAGGGTTTTTCACACGGCGTAGCCACGGGGAAAACTCTAGTACTTTTATAAAATTTAACTTTTTTCGTTTTATTATTCTTAAATAGATCTCTAAGGTAGGTAGAAGGTAGTTTAACCTTTATTTGTGTCTAATTTGTATATCAGTTGTAATTGTGTAATTTTCTCTAGGCAAAACTCAAGAAGTAGTTGGTGGAATTTTTGAAATACCCACCGGGAAGAGAGTTTTGATTCTTAAGGATTATGTATACAGCGAACATTGGACAAATACAGCGGGTATTGTTAAGTGGAGGTGCACCAGAGGCGAAGCAAATAATTGTCCAGCTTATATCTTGATGAAGGATTTCAACCATATGATAGAGAACAAGATGTCTCACAATCATAAACCCACAGCGTCTAAGCTTGGTAGTAAATTGTTGAAGAAAGTTAAACTAAATCAATAGAATAAAATATAAACAGAGAACAATTATTGAAAACAAAGTAGTCCTAATTTAAGTGCTAATGTTCAGGCACAGACGAATTAAAGTATAGACGGAGCCTACTTGGAAGAAAAGCGTCAAATGTTGTGAAGTATTGTTTACAAATTTGTGTGCATAAACTTTATATACATGGTTTTCGTCTGTTGTATCCACTGGAACCTATTCCACTTTTATCCGTACTAATTCGATAATTCAATACTAAGTTCCCCTAACGCACTGCGCTGCGGTCGGCTTCCATTAGGCAACTTCACTTCACAGCTCGGGACTCGGTCTATCTATTTTGTACGTCTGAGTGTTTAGATGGTAAGCTTGTTGTTTTAAATACGAACAATTTGCGTCATATTATAACGAGCTTCTTAAGTCTAGGTATTTTGGGTTTATATTTTATGAATTGTTTATTATTTGCGGGTAGAGTCAGTATCGATAGATCGCGAAGTACTCACCATGATCAAGTTGAAGATATTTTGAAGAAAGGTCATTTAAAAAGCACTTCAAATAAGCGTGTATGTATGAAAATTTGAATGAAAGTTTATGAAACGAAGTGTTTGTCAGGATCGTAGCTGGTGGAGATCCATCGTCTCTTGCCTTTTTTTTTATTGGATTTGGATAGTTAAGAATTTCACCTGTCCCTGCGAGAATTTCGTGTCATGCTGTTATGGTAAACTTAAATTCGCATTTACAATATTAATTAGTACGTAATGGTCTTGTCTAGTTAATTTTGACTTACTTCTTTTCGACTGAAAATATTCTAAGACTTGCTTTTCAATTTTATAATTTGAAACGTGTCTTCTCGAAGCATGATTCTTTGAACACAAAGCAATTGATCTGATTGATAACTCTTTTTCATAATAAATTGAATATAAGAAAAAAATACTTTATTTAGTTATTAAAACATTTAACTGATATTATATTTAAAAAAGAAAACAAATATCCGTTTAACATTTTTATGTAATTTAAATAATGTTTGTTTAAATCTATGTTTTATTTATTAAAAAAACTGAAATAATTTCAGTATAAACTTTATTTAAGATTTTCCTTAAATTGTTAACGTTTAATTTAATTTTTCCATGTACATGTGTTTTAAAATAAATCTTTAAAAATTTCTTATTGGGTATAATTTATGTTGTTTATAATTGTCAAATTATTTTATTTCATACTTTGTAATTGATACTTAGCCTATGAACATATTAGCGAGCAAGCCGCAGCGGCCAGGGGATTTTAAAGCGGCTAAAGTGGCGACCAAGTTATCTGAGTAGACAATACAGGTTGTTTTTTTATATATACTTGTACTTGTGTACCTAGTTATGCGAAAGAAAGAAAAGCATAATATACGAAAAAATATTGATTGCACCCAATACTAGTGTATACAAATTTCTATCCATATTTATCGCCTAATATCTTTATTTGAATAATTGCTTGCGACAATGTCTCATACTCTTCTTCTTGTTTCAATTTCTGTTATAAATGTTTCGTTATCGAAATGATCATGACGAAACATCATAACATTGCCCCGTATGAAAGGGAGAGTTGCCGCAGCCAATGCACTCGCATTGAGTAAGTTTCACACAATTTGAGTGAACTTGGCGGCAGCGATAAGTCGCTTCGCGTGTGCGTCGCAATAGAACACGCATGCCTCCACGTACAAACTTGAGCGCTGGTCATATGTCGGCCAGTGCGTGCGATGTTTGAAATTCACAAACAATAATAATACAGTCCCACAAAAAAAGTGGTCGGTACATTTGTCCAGACCCATCTTTAGCGGTTTTCGCAATTTGCTCAAGATTTTGAAGGTGTACGAGTCTAAGGGATTCGGATTCCGCGCGTCGAAATATACGCAGGTAGGTAGGTCTGGTCAATGTACAGATCACTTTTTGTGTGCCGGTGTAATTAGATCACACTGGCTACCGTGGCTTGGTCGCCGTGACCGTTCGTTCGTTCGCTCGTAATACATGGTGTGTAGTGTGTATTTTCATTTCATATGCAGGTACTATGCGTAAACCACGTAAATTTAGATCTCGTCTAACTGATGAAGAAAAAATAATAAGACGACGTGAACAAAAAAAATTAAGTATGCGCAGAGCACGAGCAAAAATGGATGAGGCTACACTTGCAGAATTGCGAAGGAAAGATCACGAAAGATATTGTAGAAGAAAAGAAAAGGGCATAAAAACTATAGATATGTATGCTCCTAAAGAACAGCGTCAAATCAGAAAAATGTGGCGTGAAAGGTCAAAAAAACGACGAGATCTTTTAAAAATAAAAAAAGAATCAGACCTTATTTTTGAACAGAATACTCCTCCGTAATAGTCTGGAATAGAAAATAAGTGAAAAGAGAAAGAGTAAAGAAGTGAACAGAGAAGAAATGTGCCTTAAAAATATATACATATAAAATGGATATAAAAATATTAGTAACAAAGCAAAAGATTAAAGTAGTACATATTGCTAATTCTGGCAAAAAAAAAACAAGAAAAGGAAAAGAAAAGAGAAAAACTATTCACCATTTTTCTATTTAGAATAAATACAGTCTCCTTGCTTTGTTGTAACTCTCATGTTACTCTTATCTCCCATAGAGAAGGTATTGATTATGTTTGATGATTCTAATTGCTCTGATATTTTCAGCCTTCAATTAGTTAACGTTTATTTCTAGCAGACACAGAGATCAAAAAATAATGTTTTTTATTGTTTTTTAAGGATGATGTGGAGAGCAGTTATAAATCTTTAACGTTATAAATACTGTACATTGAAGCTATTAAAAAAACAACTGAAATACTCTATATTAACGATGGAGAACACGATGCAGTTTTTTTTTTTTCCGTGTTTCTTCGGTATTCATTTAACAACTACTATGCCGATTTCGATGCGGTTTTCATTAATCGATACAATTCTTAGACTTAAAATCTACGCTATTTTTATTCTGGAAATCACGCGGGAATATTTCCAGGAATAATTTAAAATGACCAGATTGCAAAAAAAAAACGAATTTTATAGTGATTTTTCACAAATCGATGGCAAATTTTGTGTAATATTTTTTATCCCGGGAATCCTTCGGGATTGTCCCAGGAGGGGTTTGAACTTGTTCGGGTGCATAAAAATTAGCTTATTCCGACACAATTTTCACTAAAACGATAGCTTAAATTCTTTTTTAAATGCTGCGATACTTTATGTCTCGGAAATCCCATGAGAATTTTCCCGGGTATGGTACAAACTAGTCAGGTTACGTAAAAAAATACTAAATCCGATACGATTTCAATAGAAGGATAGCTAAATCCTTCCCTGCAGAAAATACCCTTTGATTTTAAATACTGGTAAAATAACTAAACTACGTTACCTGTCAAATGTGGACGAAGTGGCAGGCGTAACCTAGTAATTCATATTATTCGTTCAAATTCAAATTCAAAGTTTTTTATTCAAAATAAGTTCCACTGGAGAACACTTTTTGAAGGTCATAGTTCTTGTGCCTTTCTGTATACAGGAGGGTTTTCTGTGGACAACGCATTTTCTTTTTAATTCTAAAACGCTGTTTTCTATTATTGTAGTTCAATTGCCATGCAATTGGAAATACTGCAACTTTTTTGTATTGTTACGAGTTACGGGACTCGAATTAAAATGCCGTTGGAATTATTATAGAGTTTATTAGAACTATACAAACACGTATAACACAGGTACAAATATAACCGAACACAACAAGTCCAAACGTAATGCAGAAGGTCGTAATACAATAAAACGCACAAAGTCCGTCACTATTACATTCCCGATTGTAGTACCCACGTCTCGCTTCGATCGTGGTTCTCGTTCGACTGTCTCTCCTCCCTCAAGCAGGCCATCGTTTTATCCTGCACAAGAGCAATGTGCCCGTCCGGCCACGTGGACCGAATTTCCTAGAATCAGCTTGTACTGTAAAATCCGCAACACCTGGCTAACAATACAACAATAGGCTGTTCTCTAGAAACGTATGCCGATAAACAAGTAAACAAAAGAAGACGATCATAAAAAAAAATACAATAGTTTCAATGTTATTGGTTATTAGTTCAAACGCCGACGGGTAATAAATGTGCTTCTACAAATCCGTACGTGGAATTTGTCTTTGTCGGCGCTTAGGTTGTAACAGTATGTTTAAGAGTATCTATTTGACTCAAGTATATTTTTTCTTTTCTGTTGATATGTTCTTCTTTTGCACCACAGATCATAGAAATGATCTGTGTTTTGCACACAAAAATGTACTTAACATATTTTTTATTAAAAATAAATGGTTATGAATTGATTATATTATTATTTATGTGATTAAAGAGATATATAAGATAGATTATTCTTTATATGATGAAAGAAATAAATAAAGATTTAAAAAAAAGCAGAGTTCTTTTTTTAGTTTTCAAAAGTGGCATTTGTTTAAGGCGAATATAATTATGTAAACGAAATTACTATATAAATAATCTTAGTAGATGGATAATATAAACACCTCATACCAAAATATTACACTGTAGTTTAATAAGGTAATAACTGTGCGGACATTAATTTAGACACACTTAGCGCCAAGCTCCTGAACGTCATCCCTCCGTTTCTTAACAAAGGTGTCGATTTGCTGCTATATAAAGCTCCTCTACTAATATATTTCTGTGTACTTTTTAGATATCCTTAGTAACTACATAAGCAGTTTTATTCCTTATACTAACGTTAAATTCACCTGACGGTACTGAAAAGACGTGAAACAGGTGTATCACCCGTTTTCGGTTCAAATAGAAATTAGCGATAAGTGTAACCTGCTAATCTGCAATGGATAAGCATGAGATCACATAAGGTTCTAATCTGGCAAGGACATGTTTATGGGCTGCTATTTAAAAGTAATAAACAAATATTGTCACCGACTGTTTGATTACTAATTTGGTCTTTGTAGACACAAGCTTTTTATGCTGCTTTCTGCTTCATGGCATCATAGTTACTGTATTAATATAAAGTTATTATTTTCAGGCATCCAATACCTGAGATCGAAGAGAACTGGAAAAACGCAGCTGGTGTATCAAAATTACAGATTTTACCTCCATATGTTGCTGAGAAATGGTGTACGGTGGAGTTGTACATATTCATCAAAATGTCACGCACGTGTACATATTATAAATAATATAGTACATTTTAAAGGCCCTCATATACATCCTCCACCCAATAATGGTCGATATTAAAATTGATTGAATGAAGTTTCATATTCTAGAACAGTAGTCAGTTGCAATACGAGCTTTGAGAGCATATCTAACCCCAATAGAAAGTCATTAATGAAATAAGGTATAATAGACCTGTTTGAGGATTCTAATTTGTCAATTGTTATAATTCAGTAGTACTTCAAATAGCTGGGAAGCTTATATATAATCGAGATACAAGACAAAGTACGGGTTGAAGTTAGCTTTGTGTCTATGGTCTTAACAATAAAATATACTATAGAACACCTTTCACAATATATTTATATGCATTCCAGCAAAGTTAAATAACATAATAAAAGTAATAATGTAACTTCAGGTTCTACCCTCCAGCACCTAAACGACTGAATCATAAATACTTAAGGCGTATTCGAGTGCCGGCTTAACATAGAAATCAACGCAGATATTCGGTACTGAGTGTTGATACGAAATATTTGAAACTTTTTCGTAGACGCTTAGCTTATATACGCTGGGTTACACTAAGTATTGAGGACTCGGCAATAAGTCTCTGTGTAGATTTATTAACATGTTTGAGTTCCGATAAGCGGCTATTGATTTTGCAAACTGACTGCTTTCAAATTGAACTACCAATACTTATTCCTAGATCTACATGACTATGAGTTAATATTGGTGATTCATTGGCAGCTGCTAATTTTAATATTTCCGCTCTTTTAAATCAACTTTGTGGGAAATATCAATGATTACAATGAATTTACTCTAGGGTTATATTATATAATAGATTATGTACCAAATCACTGCTAGAATGAAGCGGGCCTAGAATGCTGGCAGCATTTTCATGCATATGCATCTGGATGATATTGCTAATGGAATAAAAATACAAAGCTAATATAATCCTTTCTTTAAATTAATGTGAATCACAATATAAAGAATTTACAACATACCTGTATAAAAGTTGCAATAAATAGGCAAATTTGTCTAAAAGCTATTTTCCTGTGTGTGATATCATACTTTTACTATGTGTGTCAAATATAATCATAAGTTAATAATAGTTACCTTCCTTTATGTGGCCAAAATCAAATGTAGCATAGATGACTCTTATCTGATAGATATCCCTGTATGTATTACAAGACTAGGCCAGGAACTGGTTTGTATTCTTATATATACTATTATTATTGATAATATTAATACGGATATTGTATTACAGAAAATCAGAATGTAATGCAATGGGTTACGAGATTTAAAAACGATATTTCTTGTTTTTCCTAATGAAATATTTTTTAGTTAAATTGTGGGTGTAGATGTTTAATTTCAAATATTTATCTTTTGCGTTTAATGTCCCGTAAGTTAAATTAGTTATAGTGAATTTGTATTCGGATTTTTATGAAAGAAAGGATAACTGAAATTGTCCGACGCAATATTATGTTATTTACTCAAAGATGAAATAAGTAGAGGGCGACTCGTCCATTATTACATGGGCCTCCCAAATGTCGTCTAAGAGTATCAAACCATGCTTGTCATCTGGTTGAGATTTAAAGAGATTTTCTGCTGATTTATTATATTTGCTTTTTATACCTTGAAAACACTTCCTTTTCGTCGTAAAATCCATGAAGTTGCCTAGTGACACTCCTAACATCAGCGCAATAAAAATCTAGAATATATTTTGTCAATTTATTATTATTTTATTAATACACGTGTGTACCAAAAATATTATAAATCACATTTTATCTTTATAAGGTGTAATTGTATGCATAATATAGCGATTTTATTCAAAATTGTTTTTTTCTCAAATCTAATTTATCCATTTGCTTCACCGCATAATAGAAACCAAGGCAATATATTTTATTGAGATTTATCTTTTGTTGTCTATCTCTAGTAATAATATATATTTTGAAGTGTAATATTATGTTTATATCATGATTACGCGCTTCTAACAAAATTTAATTAATCCTAACACACAATATCATGGAAAAAAATATACTGGTAACCGACAACTGGATGACAATCGCCCAATAAAAGGAAACTCTTTAACCGGCCGTTAAAGAGTTCCTATATCTTACCGACCGTTCATTTGCCTTACTATCAGTTAAAATGTGACATAAGCTCTATATAAATAATGTCAAAATTCAACTGATGGTGAGGCAAGTGAATGAATAATAATAATAATAATAATAATTCGGCAGACAAGCACACACACTGTATATCCCCAAATTAAGCAAGTTACGCTTGTGTTATGGGTAATATACAACGGACCATTCTGGGGCCGATCCCAGACACCCAGACCATAGTAAATAACGGAGAAAATACGTTTCCGAAATTTACTATACCAGGAATCGAACCCGGAGCCTCTGCGGTGCAGTGAGGTAAGCCGGCAAAGGCTTAGCCCGCTCAACCACAGAGGCCGAGAATAGAAAGATATAGGAACCGGCCATCAATCACTTGAATCCACATGCGCCACATATCAATGTATCCTACCGTTACGTCTTATGTTGACGTTTTATTATTTAAAACATGTATTTAGATCAAATCAGTTAAAAATTAACTTATGCCAATATTCGACGGTTCATTTCTGTTCTTCAATTTCATTAAATCAATCACAGTGACCCATGTAAACATAAACTTCATTCATTCATTGTAATTAAATACCGTCGTGTCCATGCAGTTCTGTGTGTTCCAAAATGATTCAATTTGGTTGATCCGTCTAATATCAGCATTATTAAACTTTGCATTTTTAACGGATTTTATTTGTAAAATATATTTTAAATTAAGAAGATCGAGAGTGATTTGTGGCGCCTTCTGGTTGGTGATTTTTAATATTTAATCGAGCTATTGTCTTACAATATTTTTTCCCATGATTATGTCAAGGAACCAATTAGTATGAAATTTTAAAGTCTTAAGAAAATTTTAATTAATCTTATATTCTGTAGGCATTAATTGATGTTTTATTTACTCTATAGCATAAGGCGAATTTTAGTGATACGAAATGTTGAAAATTCTTTGAAATAATCGTTATAGTGTGCTATATTTTAATTTATTAATAATATTTAAGTGTCTCGCGGATTTTCACATCTAATTATTAACACAAGTGAATCGAAATGATAATTACGTTTTTGCCTTTCCAGTGGAGTTCATCAACATGTCTGGCGGTAGAACGTGCCTTCTCTTCAATGGTTATACGTTTTTCTATCGGTATAAATGCAGAATGGGACGAAAGTGGTGCTGTACTCTGTTTCCCAAATGTAAATCTCACTTATATTTGGATGAAAATAATGATATACTTCAAATAAGTGAGTTTCATGAACACGTTCGAAATTACCTCCATAAATGTGCAGACGGCACTTATATTAAGACGAGGAAACCTAAATTATAGATATTATGTGGACTTATGATTTCAAAACGTCTCACCAGGCTTGAGTTGTTTAAATGTTTTCTTTCCGTTAGATACGTTTTCTTACGGATAGTAACTCGAAACCCGTACAAGAATCTAAGATATAAGCTAAAACCATCCAGAGTTTCTATTCAAGATTTTTTGACTACTATAACTTAAAACCTTGAGTGGTAAAACATCTATTTTTAAAGGGAATTAAGCGATACAATTTGACCTGGCATGACTAGGGCTGCCACATACCAAAACCTTAATTGACAAGTGAGTAAATTTTTAGTATAACTTTAAGACGATAGGAGAAACTGGAAGCTGGGAATGCTAAACCGGTCCAAGCAGTACTTCACTCTGCGACAACGCCTTGGTGAGACCGCATATGGAGTACTGCTCACACTGGTGCGCCGGGGCACCCGACTACCATCCGCTAAATCCCCTGGACAGTATTCAACGTCGAGACGTTCGCATTGTCGACGATCATACTCCATACTCACAGACGGTTTAGATATTGTTGGCCTTCGGAAAGACTTCGCGTCTCTCTGCGTATTCTACCGACTGTACAATATTATCTTTTAATGATATTATTTTTATATTCATAGTCTACAAAAAATTACGTTTTATGTGCCTCCTAAAAGTTTTATTGAATGAAGTTAGCTAGTTTTCCAATTGAGGCATCGATGCCAGGAATTTTCGGGAACTCTTTGCCTTCCGATATTTGTGCAATGTAGTTAAAAAAATAAATGAAAAATACAATAAATTTAATACGAGTATTATTATTAAAAATGCAGTATAAAAGTTATCACACTTATAATTTTTAGATATAATGTTTTGTGTGCGCCATTTATTCGATCTATTCCCATATTTTACATGAAAATCTGAATTCATTTTTCATTTTTTAATATGGTAACCCTAGTCGTGGCAGTTAAACTTGTATATTTTAGATATATCATTTTTTATTTGTTTTTGGAATCAAAAATGCAATAATATTAAAAGAAAGATAGTAAGACTTTTCCATGCGATGTTCCTCGCGTAATGTGCTAATATGTTTCCCAGAGGAACTTTACTGTTTTAGGGATTTAAAAAATATGACAATTTTATAATTTTGTATTTTAAATAAATTTATTTTTATGCTTCGTTACACCATATTGACTCGACTATTATTTTGTAATTAGTTTTAAATGTGACATTTTTCTGTATGTTAGTTACTTTTGATAAGGTGATGGTGTTGATATTTTTTTCTTTTTTTGTATGTATTATAATTAATAAATCAATCATTGATTTTATCAAACATTTTTGTTTCTTGACGCCTTTGTGTATTTATAATATTACAAAATTGAGTATTATAAAGTTTATGATTGTTTTCTTGATGGCCATAAATGAAATTTGGTAACTTTTTAGCCTATAATAAATATTTGTGGCTATATATACGGGGAAGAAATAGTCAGATATACATTTCAGAATACATACTGTAGGTATTTAGAAATACAAGGACCTAATTTTGCTTTAAAGTGATTAAATTTTTAATTTAAGAAATAATAATTTGACTCAAATTAGCAGTTGAATAATTAAATAAAATACATATGATAATCTAAATACAAGAAAATTATTCATTCGATTTTCAAAACTAAAATTTAATCTATAATGTTTTGTGATAACATAAGATTAAATAATAATAATTAACAATTTATTTTACATAAATAAATTTTACTATTTTTATCTTTGTAAATACTTGTATACGTAGTAATATTATCATTATTATACAAAAATAGACAAGTAAGTGAATATGTTTCTACTTATAATAAACAATTACTGGGTTTAATAACTTGAGGTATTTTATCGTAGGCTGAATCTGAATGGAGGTAAAGTAGAAAATAAAGATTTAATTATAGGGCGTACGCAGGAGGTTCGCCGATGACAACGCCTCCCGCCTCCCACAATCGCAACCCGAGGTCGTCTAGTTCTTAGTACTACTTAGACAAGCCCCGGTCCCAGTCGTAGGAAGCGGGAGGGGCGACTGTCGGCAAACCTTCTGCGTACGACTTATATATTCGTATATATTTATTATACCCGTCCATAAACGTCTGTTGGACAAGAGTGGCTCGACTTTAGGGGTCGGTTCAGCGTGTCTAAGTAGGTTGTCAGCGCTCACAAGCGGGATATAAATATTGAACCACGATATTTCCTTGACCATCAGTATGTGTTAATTGTAATAAATACGCACATTAAATCAGAACGCTAGTCAGTGCATGTTCTTGGTCAGGATTCCAGATACGATACTTGAAAAAGATGTGAGTGCCTCAGGTACAGGGGCACCACACCTACATAATTATATTTTATGATGCAACAGGATTAGTGCATGTGCAAATAGTAAATTGGTCTTCAAGAAACGTCGATCCAATTAATTTAACATAAGAAAATATAGTTGTGTAAAGTTGCTGATTTTATAAGCAATCTATTTATACTGGAATATCGGGATTTTAAAAAAATGTCCCAACGATTCCTACGTGGCTGTCAACAACACATCATCAGCTTTGTGATGTCCACTACTTATTACCCGGACGATTGCCTGACATTTTTCTTATCTCCAAATATATAAAATACCCACGTCCTGTTTGTTTCTGTATTTAATTGATGTACTCAAACTACAAAGAAATTTCTCGAAGTAGAACTGTCTAAGAATTATGCTTCATCTCTTTAGCGGAAGAAGACAAAGAATGGCGGATGATTGAGGAAGCTTATAATATCCTGTGGGACCAGGATGAAACCTGAACTTTCAGAATGTTATTTTTGAAGATAACACGTTGACTACAACCTAGATTGTCGCGGCCGGCCTGTGATTGTCAATATGTTGTAGTGCTAGTCGATATATTTAATGTGTAAAACACGTATTACATTCCGTTCCTCGAATGTTTTGTATAAATGTTTATTATTGCAACTTCGCCAGCGTAAATATTGACTCTGAGTCCTTCGAGAAGTTAGACTTTTTATGACAAAAGAATATTTATGTTCAAATTTAGTCTTTAAGGTATACCTGCGCCAAATCTCATTAAGATTTTTATTGACGCCAAGGCAAGCAACCAGCTGGCATATAAAGCTCTTTTCTCGTTTAAAATATTATGGTACGGTCACATAAATATGTATTTTGTACACCGTGAA
Source organism: Dendrolimus houi (assembly GCA_039645545.1). Classification (NCBI taxonomy): domain Eukaryota; kingdom Metazoa; phylum Arthropoda; class Insecta; order Lepidoptera; family Lasiocampidae; genus Dendrolimus; species Dendrolimus houi. The sequence goes on along the minus strand of CM077125.1, from coordinate 19,493,420 downwards.
CGCGGAAAGTTTCATATCATCGCATCGGATATATGTTTGTAGCCTAATCGTCGCCAAGATTCTGACACTTAATCAAATCATCAGATAAATACACGGTCTACATCACCAAGCTAAGCATATTCCGCTCGTGTTATAAGTAATATTCGCAAAGGATAACTTTGGAATCGGTCCCAGAAATCCAGACCGCAAGTAGCAGAAAGTTTGTTTACAAAATTTACCATACCAGGAATCGACTTTGGGGTTTCTTTGAGCTAGGCGGGTGAAGGTTTAGACCACTCAACCACGTGCCGTCGTATTTTCAACAAAACACATTTCTTCGCATAGAACTTGCTCAAAAATCTTCCTCCTCCTTTTTGCTTAAATTCGGTGGATACCGTTTTATCGGAGAGGAGAGGAAATGGTCTTACTCTTCAAATGGATCGGAAATGAGCTGTGTGTGCAGCATGTAGTGAAATAAAATAGTCAGGTCTCTTCACTTACAATAATATATTAAGTAAATTAGTAGTTCGTGGCCGGCAGCGCCGACGCTCAGGGCGCTCGAGTCGCTGCAGGGATTAAAGAGCAAAGTGCGCCGGCAGGACGCTCAGGGCGCCGGCGAACTCAGACCAGTAGACGGGCCCGTTTGCGAGGCAGCGTCGAAGACTCGGAGCTGCACGGTTCTCTGGTTAAAAGGACTCTAAGTTCCTGCTTCAGATGGCAGGGTTATATGAGAGATATAGCTGCCTATAGATAGATATTATATTAGTTTACGGGAAGGATTACTCCAGTCAAATGCTAGTAGCTGAATGCATGCTGAAATGTTGATTGTTCCAGCTTATGTTATTATATATATGATTTCCAAGCAACACGCGGATTCTATTTTTAGAATTTTTCAAATGTCGGATCACAACCTGATAATATTTAAGAAAATGTTATGCATCCTACGACAAATTCACATTTAAAAAGAAAATAAAGAATAAATTAGACATATTTTTGAATGGCAATTTCAGATAATTAAGTTATTATAAAATTGGTATTTGCAGCAAAATAAAGTTATAAAGTAAAGAAATATTAAGTTCATATTAATCAGAAAATTCAGGGCTGTGTTCCCGCCATGCCGAATCACAAAGTTAAGTGAAGTTAAGTGTTTTAAAAAGAAATATAATAAAAACTAAAGGATTTGGATAGACAATCGTAACTATTTTGAGTTCTACTATCATAAGGATCCAAATAATTAGGTGGCAACGCCACAAGCAGCGCTTAAACTGACCTTTTCAGCAGCCACCAGCTGTGTGTGTGTGTGTAGGACTCTTGTGCCAACCAGCCAACCGATTCTCCTCCAGTGAAGGAGGAGGTCTGTAGTTTGATAGACCTACTACTAAACCTACCTGCGTCCTTGGTGAGAGAGTGCACTCAATCAGAACGACACAGGGTTTACGCCTATTGGCAGTCGACTGCCTCGTTCTGGTGCTCCAACTTGGTATTAAGTCCCAGGAAGCAGAGCCGTACCACTTCATACAGTAGAGGTGATTCCACGGATACTCTCGTAAACGGTGGCCCTCTGCCACGGGATTACGGGAGGAATTTCTGTGCGTAACGCCTTCTCCGAACCCCGTTTGACGACGACGATCGAAGAATGCACGCAGTCACAATCCTCTCTCTCTCTCTCTCTCTCGGCAGGCTCCTTTTGAGTCATTGATGGCAAAGGATAAAGCCGCCTATCAGTTAGAATCACCGAGCATCGTGGCTTCCACCAAATTCCTCACAGTCGCAACCAGCCAAATTCAGAGAGAGCCCTGGTGTAGTGTAGCCAACTCACATTTCCGTTCCGCAATAGTATAAACGCCCTGCTCGTCTCCGCATATTTCCTCTCCTCTCCGCTTTAGTACAAACGGGGCGGGCCTAAGTCTAACTGTACTATTATCTAAACTATTATATACACAGAGGGCATAGACAGAAAAGAGAATTTTAAACTAAATCAAGCATGTGATGTGGTACACTTGTAAATAGATAAAAAATATATGTGTTACATTAATTACTTCAATGTTTAGCAATTTTTATATATTTTTAATTATAACAACTTGAGAAATATATATATTTCAGTAAATGATATAATATAAAAGAAGAGATGCAAATTTTTTTACAGCAATGAGGTTTTTCTTTACAGATATTTACAAAGTATTTTTAGTATATCAAATCTTTTGTAAGAACTTTTTTACGATGAATGATGTATTTTGTTGCTAATTGAATGTATTATTTTGGAAATAAAAACCGAATATCAGGGTATTTTATGAAAATTTTTGTTTTAATTTAATATCAAAATATGTGATATAAAATTTACTCCAAGTTTACAGGTGTTGTTTAATTAGCTGGAGTATGTAACCGTCGCCTATAGTTTACAGTATAAAAGACATTATTTAATATATTTTTATTTTTATCTTGGGTTTGAAAATGAAGCACATTGGCGGAGTGTTAGCATTATAATCCAAAAGTACAGTTACTTTTGTTCCCATTTCCTCCACTTATCGGAAGCTTATCATTACCACTCAGTTAAGTAACGGTTGATGTCAATAAATTGGGAACTCTACGTGTTGGCTAAGAAAAAAATTACATACAAATAACACCAGCTCATAAAAGTCCTACTTGCTTGGGCTTCTCCATGCTACGTGTAAGCACCTAAGGGCCACACGGCCCACACTGTAAGTTCATTTAGTACCTATTTATATTATTTTAAAATAGTAATGCGTTTGTATTTCAAAGATATATATTTATATGTAATGTATTTATTAAACAGTTACTTAAATATAAAGTAATTATATAAAATACAAGCATCTCAAGTTGTCCAAGAAGTCTGTATAATACAAGTAGATTTTAGTTTCTTTAAAAAATGTTCCCCGGAATAAAAATGGAAGGCTAAAAGGCCGCTAAAAGCCATATATGGATATAAAGAGAAGAATAGATATAAATAAATACATGATACTTCTACTTATACATAAATACTTTACAGCAAATACATGGGAATGCTTCCCACCAAAAATGACCTGGAATCCATGTTTACTTGTAAATATGTTTATTATAGGATATTAGGTTTGTTATATATTGTTTTAGATGGCGTAAATGCTTATAAAAATTACAAAAAGTAATCGCATTAGGTTAGGAACGATGTAGACATAGATAGATAGACATTTAAGAGGTTATGATAAATTTTCTAACTGACAATCATCAAATTCTGGGAAAAAATTGTCTTATATTCAATCTCTATTATCGCAAGTACACATGTATCAAATATTATCATAATCAGTTCATTCCCAAGGCCGTATAGATAAAACAAACAATCATCAAAACACTTTACTTTTGATTTTAACTATGTATTATAAATGTAACATACATTTAACATAGTGAACTTTTACTTTTCAGCGCAATTAATAACCATGGTGACCGGAAAACAGGTGCTTGAATACCAAGGATATACATATTATGTTCAACAAAAGTTAAAAAAGAACTCACGATGGGTTTGTACCACCTACCCGAATTGTAAAGCATATGTCAGAACAAATAATAACCTTTGCGTCATAGGGGAAGATACCAATCATTCTCACACTAAGAAAGTTCTATATAAGACCAAGACTGGACTTTACACGAGGTTGTAGACCTTAAAAAAACAAGGGCCGGCAGTCGAGTACATACTTGAAACAAAATGTACTAAAGATGTCCCTCTTGTCACCGCGTAGTAGTAGAATATTGATATAGTGACGGGTGTAATGCCCTAGTATTAGTCTTATTAATCAACTAAGATATGCCCATGACTTCATCCACGCTCGACTTGGAATTCCCACGGGACTCCCGGGTCACAAATTACCGCATCATTTATAAAAGAATAAGCTAATTTTTATGCATCCGTACAACTACGAACCGCTCCCGGGATTCTCTTGGGATTACCGTGATAAAAAATATCCATACATTTTATTACATAAAATTTGCTATCTATCAGTAAAAAATCACATTGGAAGTAGATTTTTTCTAAATCTGGCCATTAAAAATCATTCCCAGAAAAATTGCCGCAGTATTCCCAACATAAAAGGTAGCGCAGATTTTAAGTATAAGAATTTACTGTCGATCAGTGAAAACCGCATTAAGAACGGCTCAGTAGTTTTTACGTGAGTCCCGAACAAACAGTCAAGAAATATAAAAAAATGTATTGTGTTCTCTATCGTTCATATAGTGTATTCAGGTTGTTTTTTTTAAATAGCTCCAATGTACATATTTATATATATTACACCACACCACAAATATCATTGAATAAATGTCACACTCAATAACAAAAATAACCAATAAGCGTGTATAAATTTTAAAAACTTTCTTAGAAATTAAGTTGTAAAAGGGTACGGAACGGTCCGCAGAGTTGCTAATAAATTTGTACATATTTAGAATTTTCTAATATTATAGATTATTACGCTTTTTATATTTTGAAGTTAAAAATACAAACCGATTTATTCAGATCAAGGACACTAGCTGCCGTACTGAGTTCGACAATGGTCCATTAACTTTAATATAACGGATATGGCATATTTTTGAGTTGTAATCTTATTTTAATCTGTATTTTGTGCCAGTAGAAAATCAAACAGTAAATTGTGAATATATAAATGTTTTAAAAAAAAAATCATTTCATTAGTTTTCCATTTGAATACTATAAATATAATATTGTTACAACTTAGGCTCCGACAAAGACAAATTCCACGTACAGATCTGTAAAAGAACATTTTATTACTTATAGACAAATTCCACGTACAGATCTGTAGAAGAACATTTTGTTATCTGTTGGCATTTGAACTAATTGTAATCCTTTTATGATCGTCTTTTTTTGTTCACGCATTTATTGGCATATGTTTCTAGTTATTGTGGAGCCTATTGTCTTATTGTACTCGTTTACGGCCGCTCAGAAGCATCATTAGCCACGTGTTGCGGATTATAAGTACAAGCTAATTCTAGGAAATTATGTCGACGTTGCCGGGTACATTTTCATTTGTGAAGTATAAAACGATAGCCTGGTTGAGAGAGGGGGTTAGTTGAGTTACAACTACGATCTAGGCGTGATGTGTGTACATTTGGGAATCTAATATTGACGGACTTTGCGCGTTTAATTGAATTACGACCTTCTGCATTATGTTTGGATTTGTTGCGTTCGGTTATATTTGTACCTGTGTTATAATATAATCGTTCTAACGGTATTTTAATTCGAGTCCCGCAAACTCGTAACAATATAATACTATTCAGACTAGTATTGCAATAAAGCCAGTGGTAATCTGTAAATGAACTTAAAACAGAACTTCATGCGTTCGTTGTTAGTCATTGAAGTCTACTACGGGGCATAAGTCTCCCTAAGTTTTTACCACATATTTAATTCACGATACAGGAAACTAAGACTATGACCAAAACTAATGCCAAAATACGAGTTTCATTTTCCAATACAACACGTACTTGAGGGTAATCACACATAACTAACCTCATTTGTGATAAATAATGCTCATACTACTAACACCAAATGGTAAGGAAAACATAAAAAGAGATAGTAGTACACTTCAATAAATTCTGGTTATAAATACTTACAATAAAAGTCTCTGTGTATGTAATGTAAACTTTTATTCTTTGTTAAGTGGAATATATAGTAACAGTGATCGTTGTCCATTTATTTATTTGTGTTTCCGTGCTAAGCACATGACATATATGTTCAAGCTGCAGAATGAAGGGCTGTTCAAAAAGGGCGTAAACAGAGATATATAAAGTTTAGACAAGGTAGGCAAAGTATCGGCTCCCTTCGTTCTGCACTTGTCGATGTGCGGTAGTGGTAGCTATTTGATTTTATGTTAACCGTCAACCTCTTTGCCATCAAGCAAACATAAAGTCATTACTTGTATATGGTATAAAATGATTGATTTTCTACTTCACGGAACCAGCCATAACTTAACTAAAAACCCGCCCCACTAATCAAATAATATATACAGGAAATGATGTACTGTACAGCTGAAACCCACTTGAAAGCAAAGAAAACGGATAAGAAAAGATTTCTAAGCGCCCATACGCCCTAAACGGATGCAGGTAAGAAGAATTTCAATGACAGGTTTGTAAGTATCAAGTCTCGACGCTTATGTCGTGCCTAAGGCCTTTATCTCAAACACCTTTTGATGGTCGTTTTCATTTATGAATTGATTCGAAGAAAATAAACGACGAAAGGCATTTGAGAGTAATCACTACGTGGTAAGTTCGTTAATCGTACGTTTGCAATATAGGCAATAATAGATTTTTTTTTACAAATTACAATACATGGAAGCAAGAAGATATGACTAAAGCTTTACTAAAAGTTTGGAATAGTGAAATCGGGCTCAATGAAGCATGTAGAAGATATAACATACCAAAGCCAACACTACGCCGTCATTTAAAAGGTTTAAATAAGAATACCAAGTTTGGAAGACCGAATGATATAACATTAGAATTGGAAAATGAGTTAGCACAGCTCATAATTAATTTAAGGTCTAGTTTCTTTAGTTTAACTACTACTGATATAAGAAAGCTTGCCTACCACCTTGCTGAAAAATATCAATTACCTTATTGCTTCAACAGGCAACAAAAAATTGCCGGCAAAAGATGATTTTATAAGTTCATAAGAGAACATAATACTTTGTCCTTACGTAGTCCAGAAACAACATCGATGGATAAAACTAAGGAGTGTTATAAGGAGCGTATTTATGAGTTTTTTGATAAGTATGAAAAATTACTAGACGAACACATGTTTACCTTTGAGCAAATATATGATATGGATGAAACAGCGTTATCTACCATTCACAAACCTTACGAAATAATTGCTCCAAAATCCAAACAACTAGTGAGTGTACTCACAAGCGGAGAGGGAGATCTAACAACGACATGTATATGTGCGATGAATGCAGCAGGCGAATTCTTACCACCCATGTTAATATTTAAGTGCACCATAATGAATAATATTTTAAAAAAAGTCTCCACCAAACACGGTATTTGGATACTCACAAAATGGATGGCTAACGTCTGAACGATTTGTCCAATGGCTAGAAATTTTTATAAAATGTACTAAAGTAGAAAACAAATTTACTTTTACTGAATGGTCATAGCACACATATAGAAAATTTGAAAAAGTAATAAAGTTTTTCGCCAAAGAATGTACTTGAGGCGTTTTGAAACTTTAATATCTTTAATTTTAATATTTTATATTTAAGTTCTAAAACATCCTTAAAGCATATTTATATTTTAACAGAGTAATATTGGTAGCTAAAAATAAAAACTTTTCAAAAGACTGATCATTTTGGTCGGACTTAGGCCAGGTAATCTAGAATATAATACATAAGTGTGAATGATCGGCCTTGGGGTTAGGTTAAAATGTAAGAGAAAGCATTATATCGGCTACTCTCCAGTTGAAGGATGCTACGATGCGATTGGTTCTCACAATACCACGTGACTTACCTTTTTAGTAAACATTTTTAATTATAATAGTTACAAGATTCTGAGTAGTCACACGCACGGTCGTGCGATAGAAACATCAAATGTAATGAACAAATGCGTAGACATAATTAAAATCGAAGACTGTCCAATAGTCATTATTATTTTAAATTTTCAGTTAAGGAAATAACAATGGTTAATGGAAAAAAATTGCTGGAATACGAAGGATATACGTACTTTATTAATTATAGAAGAGAATCAACTAGTAGATGGGTTTGCAACAGCTATTCTCTGTGTAGAGCATTTCTATTGGTTGATAGCAATCTTGTTATTGTACAGAAAAATACGAATCACAATCACACTAAAATTAAATAAGTTCTTTATAAAACCGAATACAAGCACTATATTAATTGGGCTATAATATACAAATTAATACCAGTAAGAAGTACGTTTAATAATTTTAGACCATCGATACTCATTTATATAGAAAACATGATTAAAACGTTCAGTATTAATTATCGTGAGTATTAGTCCTACCATATTGTTTATAATACATTTGTAAATGTAAACTCAAATTTCTTATAAGCGTTATTTTAGAAATCATTCTGATCTTGTCTTTCTATCTTTGGGCGATTCTCATATATTGTAGCAGCCATCTTTAAATTTTCTAGCATCACATTCTATCGGTTGATTGATTGTTTAACAAATATCTTTCTACTTAAGCGATACGACCTACTGTCGCTTAGTTCCAGGCGCACACTGCATGAGCAGATAGTTTTATATGGACTTTGCAAAATCAGTTGGCGTCAAATTAGTTCATCAACTAATTCAATCAATCAACTATTCAAGTGACAGTGACCCTCGAACTTATACTTTAAGGAGAAGTGTGTGTATGGTACCTCATTGCTATCAGTCTCTAGTACTAATTCCAGTTTATGTTCACCTTCACGTCGTATGACAGATATATAATACAACAACGTATTTAGTTCAAAAGATTCGAAACTGCATCTGGCTTTCCAAAAAGAAATAGTGAACATAGTTAAAAAAACTCACCAGAAAATTTAATTTAACTTCAAAATCTACAACCATCTGGCACCTACCACCGACCATGGGCTATTTTGTAGTAATAAAAATATCTAACAGTAAATTGTTAATAATGTTGTTGATAATGCATTTGTAATTTTATCTCTAAACTGCATTATTGTAAAACATGTATTCTTGTTAGTTATCTATCTATAATATAAAATTCTAAACATAACGTGTCTGTATATTAAAGCTATTGAAAAAAACACCTGCAATAGACTATATAAACGATGGAGAATACGATGCGTTTTTTTAGATTTCTTGTCTGTTTGTTCGGGATTCGTGTAAAAACTACTGGGCCGATCTCCATGTGGTTTTCGCTAATCAACAGCAAATTCTTTGACTTAAAATCTGCGTTACTTTTTATCTCGGGAATCCCTCGTAATTTTTTTAGGAATGATTTAAAATGGCCAGATTAAAGAAAAATCGAATTCTAATATGATTTTTTTACTGATCAATAGCAAATTGAATGTAATAAAATGTGTGATAATTTTATCCCGGGAATCCCGCGGGGATTTTCCCGGGAGTGGTTTGAAGTTGTTCGGGTGCATAAAAATTTGCTTATTCCGACACAGTATTCCCTAAAACGACAGCTGCGGTACTAGGAATTTGCTGTTGGTCAGCGAAAATCGCATCGAAATCGGCCCAGTAGTTCTTACGTGAATCCCGAACAAACCAACAAATAGATAAACAGACAAGAAATTTAAAAAAAATACATCTTGATTTCCATCGTTTATAACGTGTATTCCAGTTGGGTTTTTAAAATAGCTTCAATGTACAGACACGGCATGTTTAGAATTTTATAATATTATAGATATAGATATTATATGTATAAAACCGAATTAAGTTTTAATGTAAGTATTATAAAATAAAGCTACTGCTAGGGTTTGATACGCGGCGTAGCTTGGGGCTAATAGACTCTAATTCTTAATAAAAGGAAATAAAGAAAAGAATAATGACAACTTAGTTTTAATGAAATGAACAATGTCTGTGTGTAAGTGGCTGAGTGACTATATTTTAAAGTTACTAATTACTGTCATACCAGCTAGCACGATTGTGTGGAAAGAATTGCAACTCAAATACGCTTTTTTATTGCGAAGCTGGCAATCAGGCAGACGATTCACTTAAAGGAAAATAGTTACCGTCGCCTATAGACGTTGGCAACACCAGAAATAAAGTCAACGGTTTGCCAGTCTTCGGAATGGGCAAAAGGGATGTAATAAAGGGATTGAAATAGGGCGATCGGATATGTGAAAATCTAGTCAAAACACCTATTGCAGAGTATAAAATATGCAATTTGAAATATATTTACCAACTGCGAGGACCTAATTATATTTTTGGACTCTAAACGTTCATGTATAATTGTTTTCAAATTTCAGCAAAGGAAATAACAATGGTGACTGGAAAACAATTGTTAGAATATGAAGGATATACGTACTGTTCTAATTATAAAAGAAAATTAACTAGCAGATGGATTTGTAGCAGCTATCCCTCGTGTAGGGCGTTCCTCTTAGCTGATAGCAACCTTATTATTTTAAAGAAAAACACAGATCATAACCACATTAAAAGAGTTCTCTATAAAACTGACAACGGCCTATACATGCGACTCTAAAACAGCAATGAACCTCCGTATGAGGTCAGTTTATCTTTACTCATTTTGGTGCACCTCTTTCTATGCACTATTGTAGTGTTACTGCTCTACCTGGGATACTTTTAATTTTAGTCACCATTTCACGCAGATATATTTATTGTATGTATTTGATGCGTTATTTGTGATCGATATTGTTATTAATTGTTTATGACGTTAAATATTGATAGATAACGTATGTATATACATTGATGTAGCTATTCATTAACGGCATTGTTTTTAACGCTACAAACAAGACGCGTTTGGTCACAGTCAATAACAATAACATTATCCCAGATGGAGCCCGAACATAATGAAAACATAATTGAAGAGGGGTTAAAATTTAGTTTTTACGAAATAAATTGTCTTTATTTAAAGAACAGAGTGATATGCTTTAAAATAATCCAGAATTTTTCAGCTAGCATGATCTTGCTGAAACAAATAAAATATAGTTCTGATTACAAACATTGTAAAATATTTTTCTAATTTTCAGCAAAGGAAATAATAATGGTGAATGGAAAAAAATTGCTTGAATATGAAGGATATACGTACTGGTTTAGTTATCAGGGAAAATCAACTAGCAAATGGTTTTGTAGCCGCTATTCCTCGTGTGTGGCGTTCCTCTTAGTCGATAACAATCTTAGTATCATAAAAAAAACACGAATCATAATCACGTTAAAAGACCTCTTTTTAAGACTACAAAAGGACAGTATATGCGACTATAAAATAGCTGTTATATACCTCAATATAAATTCAGTTCATGAATTACACCTTTACTAATTTTGATACATCTATTTCTATACACTATTGTAATTCCCCATTATTAATATTATAAATGCGAAAGTAACTCTTGTCTGTTACGGTTTCACGGAAAAACTACTAGACCAATATAGCTGAAACACAGTATGTATATTTTTTGATACCGAGAATGGACATGGGATACTTTTTATCCCGAAAAATGGATAGTTTACGGGATAAAAGTATATTTTTCTCTTTGGGTGTTGTGCTTTCACGGAAAACTATTGAACCGACTTGGCTGATACTCGATTTATATGTCAGTTTAATATCTTGCATGGATATAGGATACTTTTCATCCTGAAAAAAGGGATAGATTTATGTGAAGATTATTTTTATTGCATGAGTTCAGCAGACAGGCAGACGGCCCACTTGATGGAAAGCGGTTACCATCGCCTATAGACAGTTGCAACACCAAAAGTGCTACAAATGCGCTGCTGCTCTCTTAAAGGAGACTGGAATCTGGTCACTAATGCCGGAACACAACACAAGGTTGTTATGGCGGCATACTCTAGACCAGGTTGGTAGCCATCCAGTCGGGCAAATACCCTACCACCTGGATGTGGGTTGTTTTGTCGCCTCTTACGACAGGCCGCCCGGCCGCAGGAAATTGTATTCTTTCTCTGTTCCTGCATGGATGAAAACTGGTTATACCGGAAAGTAAGGCAGGTTTTGTGTGATTTTTGTCATTTATGTAGTTTACGTATAGATAGACGGGACTTGACACACACATGGGCTACTTACTACTTTTTATCGCAAAAATAAAACTATAACTGGTTGAAATAGGGGAATGAAATTTTGTATGGAAGACTAATCATTTCTCAAGTTTACAGATATAAAAATTCATCATCTATAAAAAAAAACTCGATCTGTCTATCTGTTAAGCTTTTACGGAAAATCTACTAAGAGTACTGGATCGGTTTCGCTATAATCTTGTATATAAATAGCTTTTATAACGAAAATGGACATAGATACTTTTCATCCCAGGAGAGAGGATGGTTTACTATATAAAATATAATAATAATAATATAAAAAATAATTTTATTGTCACCAAAAATATGTAGAACTTTCGCGTTAAAATTAAGACTGGGTTCTAACAACTAAACTAGGCCAAGCCTGTATGTTAGGTGCTAGTTGCTTCCAGTGACTTAATAACTAAATTTATGTAACAAATTAAATATTCAACAACACAAATAAAAATTACAACAAAATTTTAGAGGTAGTTCCAAAATTGTCGGTGAAGCGACTTGTTAAACATTCATATAACTTTAATTGTCTACAGAACGTTAATTCCATATGCTAGGGACTGGCGAACATTTATTCGTCTAGTGAGTGTATTTTTAACAAACGAGTACAAAGTTATTTTTATTATTTATATACTTTCTAAATAGATATGAAATTGAACATGAATTTATAATCAGTTTTATATTAATAACCACTTTATACATTTATACTTGCTAGTGGTCGCCCAGTGGTCGAAATTCGACCATAATTAATCTGGATTATAAGTTTGAACATTATTAAGGTTCTGTTGTCAAAGACTATACTTGTATTATATAATCACAGTTTTCGCCAAGGCTACATTGTTAATTTGACTTTAACAATAAACAAAAGAGTATATATGCGTGTGTGTGTCAAATACATGGCAGTGTGTAATGTTTTTTTAATTGATTTAATGTATTTTTTATGCATAATTTTGAAAAATATTAGCATTCTGCACTCCTTCTTTATATAAACTATAAGTGTGCGAAATTTCATACTCCTCCGTTCGCGCAATTTTGGTAAATAGGGGTACAAAGTTTTTGCTTCACGTATTAATACAATGATAAACAATATATATGTTTACTTTACATATTTTATAGTAGTATATATATAATAACTATGATACACACACACACACACACACATACACACGATGTTGTGGTATGTATATATGTACAACAAGCATAAATGAAGTGAATTTCTGCAGGCAAATAGCATTGTCATAAAAAATTAAAACAATGTAACCTGTATTAACGCCTGTTCTGTAAACAAGATGTACGCACTAAAGTTTCACCCGCGGTGCAGCTGCGGGGTAAACTCTAACCAAACATAAAAGAGTAGGCATCGTTAATAAAATCGTTTTACTATTTGAATAATATAATTTGAATATTTAATTAACAGGGTAATTATATTTTAAAATAATTCATACATTTTCGGCTAGCATAATCCTGCTTCAAGAAATAAAACTCAATCATGAAAATCAAGTTAAACGTCAAATATAGAGGTTACACACGTCTTAGTTACATGGCAAACAAAATGCGTTACGCGAGTTATGTACAATACCTATGTAAAGCGGACAGTTACTCCGCCCTATTTTGACCGAAAGAGTTTTTTTTTTAAATTGGATGTCACAGATTACTTATTGTAAGAAAGCGGTGGTAGACTCATACTACCGATTCTAAAGCAATTTTAGTTATTTTTAAAGGAAAACAAGCGGCGCACCTAACTCTCCAGCGACATCTTTATTTTATGATGAATATTATATTTAAAATAATCATTATGTATATACATTCGTGGAATTTTTATATATTTGGAACAATAAGGTATATAATATAAGGTTTAAGATAGTAGTGTGTATTAATATACTGAAAAATCTTGTTAATTCCCATTCGGTGCGGTCATCTAAAAATCTTTCGTTGTATAATAAGCCTTCTCGCACAGACGTTGCTCTGCTATTTTTTTTTTAAACTTGTTTACTTGAAAGCTCTTGAAGGTTTTTTGTAATTTTGTTGTAGAACATTATACTTTGCCCCACGAAACTATTGTAAACTTTATGGAGCCTGGACGTTGGAGTTTCTAATTTCTTTTTGTACCTAGTATTAATTAGCAGATACAATTAACATATTCACATTACGGGCAGTATTCTGATCTTTTAATATTCTCCAAATCCTTAATAGCAGCAACATTATTATATAACGGTGTACAAACGAAGGCTCCTTCATCGTTCAATATTCACTAATTGCGAAGAAATCCACTTCACACATCCACAATCAGATGGATTTGTAGCAGCTATCCCTCTTGTAGAGCAATCCTCATATCTGATAACAATTTTAATATCATAAAGAAAAATACGAATCAAAATCACGTTAAAAGAGCTCTATAAGACTGTAAGCGGGCACTATATGCGACTCTGAAACACCGATTAACCTTAATAAGAAGTAAGATGGTGAATCACAACTTTACTAATTTTAACACACCTATTTTTATACATGATTTTAATGAAAATAATTGAGAAGGGACCGGTGCAAATTTAATTTTTATGAAATAAATAATGTCTATATTGAATAAACAGTGTCATTATATTTTAAAATAATTAGCTTTCAGCTAGCATTATCGTGTTAAAGAAATAAAATCGGTTTGAATTTCTAATTTATTTTTGTTCGTAGCATTAGCAGTTACGATAAATATGTTCACTTCACGCGCAGTACTCTAAACTTTTAATACTCTCCAAATCCTCAATGGGAACAACACATAACTGAGTACGAAATCTACCAACGAACTCGCCTTCGTCTTTAAATATTCTACTAATGCGAAGACCTAATAATATATTAAGTCTATAATTATTCGTGTATAAAATTATTTTCAGGAAGGGAAATAATAATGATGAATGGAAAAAAATTGTTTGAATTCGAAGGATATACATACTGGTCGAATTATAGGGGAAAATCAAAAACCAGATGGGTTTGTAGCAGCTATCCCTCGTGTAGGGCATTTCTCTTAGCTAATAATAATCTTATTATTGTAAAGAAAACCACAGATCATAATCACATTAAAAGAAACCTTTATAAGACAGCAATCGGGCAATACATGCGACTATAAAGCAGGGATTAAACTCAACATGAAGTTTGAAGTTTACAGCTTCACTTATGTTAATACATGTATGTATACTCTTTTGTACAGAATATATAATTCACGAAGAAACAATGAATAATTAGTTTGTAAATATGAAATAATTTTCCACTAATTTTCAAGTAGCACGGTTGTGCGATTGTAAGGCTCAATTTAAAATATAATGCCGTTCACGGTGCAATCTCGTTCCGGTCTCGGTCCGATCAAATATAATACATTTTTAGTTTCACAACACGGTTCAATCTCGATCCGATTATAGTTCACTGTGTTTACACTACTAGTCTAGTAGCGGAAACAAAAGCGTATTCACAATATCGTTACAAGTCATGACAGACCCGATTTCGCTTCATCAAATATTATTTTCGATAAACCGATACCGACACAATATCGGATCGAAAGTAAAGCGATGCGATAGTGATACTCTGATACTTTCTGGTTTATGAATATTTAACCGGAACCGGAACGGACCGAGAATGAAACGTGAACGGCATCATAGTGTGAATGGAGCCTAATGATTTAAAACGTACGATTTTAAATATTATTAAATAATTGAGAAGCATCTTATGATCTTATTTTTAAAAATCATGAAAATTACTGTGTAAACAATACATAATGCGCTATTTGGCTCCTTTTACTTGTACAAAATAAAAACGTGTATAAATGTATTATATGAAAAAATACTTTTATAATATATACATGTACAAATGAAGATAAACATCATGTACAAAACTATGTCATGTGTAGTTTGAAATATATTCACCAGTTGTAAAGACCCAATAAAATATTAACATTGTAAAATTGTTTTTTTTTTTAATTTTCAGTAAAAGAAATAACTATGATGACCGGTAGAAAGCTACTGGAATGTGAAGGATATACGTACTTTTCAAACTATAAGAGCAAAAAGACTAGCAGATGGACTTGTACCAGTTATCCCTCGTGTAGAGCTTTTCTCCTAATTGATAACAATTTCACTATTATGAAGAAAAACACGTCTCATAATCACGTTAAAAGAGTTCTTTTTAAAACTAAATGCGGACGATATGCTAAACTGTAGACTCAGTGCTAAATCGAAATAATAGGTTGGGGAAAAAGTCTTTTCGCATATACTATGTATGAACTTGTAATAAGATCTCTTTGGCTATACCATTTGTATCTGGCTGGTTTTAGTATCATTCAAAAGTTTTAATTTTAAAGAAGACAATTCCAAATTCAAATTAGGAAAATGTGTGATTTTCATTTGTTTTCCTTATTGTTAAAATGAGTGAATCTAATGAAGAAATTCGATAAATTTTAAAATTTTACTACAAAAAAGGTAAAAATGCAACACAAGCCGCGAAAAAAATTTGTAATGTTTATGGACCTAATGCAGTATCTGTGAGAGTAGCGCAAATTTGGTTTAAGCGTTTTCAAGCCGGAAATTTTGATATCAAAGATGCACGTCGCTCTGGTCGCCCTGTTACGGACAAAATTGATGCCATTTTTGAAAAAGTGGAGCAAGATCGACATATTAGTAGTTACGATGTAGCTGGAGAACTGGGAATTGACCACAAAACGGTTTTGGCGCATTTGAAAAAAGCTGGGTATACAAAATAGCTCGATATTTGGGTGCCTCTTGAGCTCACTGAAAGAAACCTAATGAACCGTGTACTCATTTGTTATTCTTTATTACGACGTAATGAAACCGAACCATATTTGAAAAAGCTGATAACTGGCGATGAAAAGTGGATCACGTACGACAAGAACGTGCGAAAAAAATCGTGGTCAAAGGCCGGTCAGACTTCACAGCCTGTGGCGAAACCCGGGTTAACACGCAACAAGGTGATGCTTTGTGTATGGTGGGATTGGAAGGGCATTATTCATTATGAGCTGTTACCGCCAGGCAGGACCATCGATTCTAAACTGTACGGCGAACAACTGATGAGATTAAAGCAAAAAGTTGAGAGAAAGCGACCGGAATTAATCAACAGAAGGGGTGTGGTTTTTCACCATGATAACGCTAGACCTCGCACATCTTTAGCCACTCAGCAAAAATTACGAGAGTTTGGCTGGTAGGTGTTAATGCATCCGCCGTATAGTCCTGACCTTGCACCTTCAGATTTTCACCTGTTTCGGTCTCTGCAGAATTCTTTAGGTAGTGTCAGGTTAACATCACGAGAAGACTGCCAAAACCACTTGTCGCAGATTTTTGATCAGAAGCCCCAAATTTTTTATAGCAATGGGATCACGTCCCTACCTGCAAGATGGCAAAAAGTTATCCAACAAAATGGCACCTACAGACTTTAGTCAAATGTAAATAAACTTTATAAAAAAACCTTTTGAATTTTTATAAAAAATGCGAAGGAACTTTTCCCCAACCTAATATATAAAGATGATGTATAAACAAATTCTGATTCTGATTCCATTCTGGCCACTTTTGCAGTCATTATAAGTCTAAATTGTGTCTCGACAGATATATTATTAATAGTGGAATATTGATTGTGCTAGTTTAACTTTTGCCAACATCGTAAAAAGGATTCTGAAAAGTGGCCGTTTTGGACGATATTGATTATAATTATTGTAAAGGATATAGATTATAATTATTCCAGATTATATTGATTACCCCTGAATTTACCTTTAGACATAAGAGTATCTTAATCAATAAATATTTTCGAAACAAGAGTAAAAATGATGTAGGAAACCTTATTTAAACACACCTGACAGACAGACACACAAATATTAACTCTAATCTAATATTATATCAATATTCCTATAAATATAAGGTAGTATATATAGTTGTAAATTAAGTTGACTTATATGTATGATGTATACTCGATGTATTTTACTAGACTCGTTGGTTCGTATTTATCGCAACGCTGATTTTTGATTGCCACACAGCGCAGACAGCCTTTTGGGCACGCTTCCCTCTCGCACCGATTTGTTACATAATTAATTTATTGATAAGGTAGTTTATTTTTAATATATAATTGTATTTTTTAAAGTTAATTTAGTACATTTAAATAATACAAAAAATAAGTAATTGTCTTATAATAAAGAAATAGGAGTTTTTGGCGGGAACTGAATGGAGATGTTGTGCTGTGCAGTTTTATTTTCTAAAAATGTGTAAAATTACTCCAAAATGAACAATAGTTGTAGGATATTGATAGTTTTTGAGTAGTAATTGTGTGTTTTGTGAGAAATGTGAACTGTATAGTCAAATGTGGCCTTTTGAGTTGTCACAAGAACTCCGTTGAATGGCATCAGTTGATAACCTACAGTTCAGCTGAGCTATACATAGGCTTAAGAAAATGAAGAAACTGAATTATAATCTAAGATCTGGCTTAAAGGCCTAGCTGCCAAGTCATAAACCTAAATAAATAAATAAAAGAAATATTGTAATACAATAGTTAGTATTTGTTTTATAAAGTTAATGATTTAAAAAAATCTAAATAAATATACGAAAAATAATAATACTTTTACATTTCAGCAAAAGAAATAACTATGGTGACTGGAAACAAGGTGCTTGAATATGAGGGATATACATATTGGTGCCATTATAAGCGTAAATCGAGTAGCAGATATGTCTGTAGTAGCTATCCCTCCTGTAGAGCTTTTATCTTATGTGATAGCAACCTTCAATTTCTAAAGACGAATATCAATCATAATCATTGCAGTAGGGTACTATATAAAACTACAAACGGCTGCTATATGCGAATATAAATTTATTTAACTTACATAATAATAATAATATACAATTTATTTTATTTAATTCACATTTCAAGTTCAATTAGAATGAGAAATATCGGAGGCATCAGTGCAGGAACTTGTAATTTGGTGACATTATTTTTTCGTCAAGTAACCGCTTTCTATGAAGTTTCTTTCTATTATATTCAATATAATTATATTAAATATAATATTATATATATATAATATTTAATTATTTTTATTAAATACCCGTGCGAAGCCGGGGCGGGCCGCTAGTCGTTTATATAGTCTATTCCAGTTTTTTTTTTAAATAGCTTCAATATACAGACACGGCATGTTTAGAATTATATAATATAATATTACGTTATATTGTGTATATTACCATAACAAAAACGCAACTTGTTTAGTTTTCCGATATACAATGTGTGTGTTTGTCTGCCGATTTAAAAACTGCACGAAATGAAGGGTTAAATGTCTGTAATTGCTTATAATTTAATAAACCACTACAATGCTATTTATTTCATCATCAACATTTAAGAGCTGTGCTCTTGTCGGTGGAGCCTCCTCCAATCTTCTCTATTAAGGGCCAGTTGTTTTACTTCTTTATACAATACAACACACAATTTTTCCTTTATTTGGTCCATGAATGCTTGCCTTGGCCTTCCATCTCCTTGCTACCACTTTACTTTCGATTACCGCGCTTAAGAAGGTGTCGTGTCATAGCAAATGGCCACACATCTTCTCCCCTCTTTCTTCCAGTTTTGAAAAATGTGCGCTTCTCCTTTACCATATCCAATACTTCTTCACTGGTCTCGTTTACCATGTCCAATACTTCTTTACTGGTCTCCTTTTCTGTCCAACTTATTCCCTCCACGCGTCTTTATTTAACAAAATAATTTTTATTTTTAGCAAGGGAGATAACTATGGTAACAGGACATAAACTTCTAGAATATGAAGGATATACATACTGGCTACATTACAGGGGTAAAGCGAGCAGCAGATACGTTTGTAGCAACCATCATTCATGTAAAGCATTTATTTCAGCTGATAACAACTATAGGCTCGTTAGAAGTAATTTGAATCACAATCATTGTAAACAAATTCTTTTTAAAACTAAAAATGGACAATTCGCTCGACTGAAAAAAAATAGCCAACCTTAAAGCTTTTATTACATTATTAAAATATATCGGGACTTTTTCAGACTGCTGCATAGAATAATTAATTAATGTAAAATATAAATTAATATAATGCTTAACTTAACAGACTGACTGACTGATTAACGTTTATTAATTTTAATTTCTAATATTTAATTAAATTGTTCAAATAAAACTACTTTTTAACGGTTTTAAGCGCGGCAATTTATTTGATTTTTATTATTCCGACGTTTCGGCCACTTTTCAAACACTTTTAACAATACTCATTGACACCTGACATCTTTGTCTTTCCGTGATCACGGACACTTTTAGTGGCCGTAACGTCAGATTAATAATAATCAAATAAATCACCGCGCTTAAAACCGTTAAAATGTAGTTTTATTATGTATACAAGTCGCGGAAACTTAAGAATTCAAATTGTTTTTATGGATCTAATTGTTTGAAATGAATAATAATAATTACCACCCAACGATGATTTTAGGATCCTTTCTCTGAATTAGAGTGGTGTAATAAAACCAAGAGTCGGAATCTTTAGCTAAGCCGTGCCCATCCTCTGTCCAGGTCCCTAAAGCAGTGAAGCGTAATGTGGATTTAACTTTTCAACCTTTTTGGACATGACAAACCAAGTAAAAACCTCCTTGTTGGCTTAAATATGCCGATTTAAATATATGTGCAACAAGTATATTACTGATATTTTTCAATAAAATATTTCTAATGTATATTTTTATTATTTAATAATTATTCCTAGTAGCTGTCCTGTGATCAATATTCGATTATAATTCATTAAATTGATTATAATTTGGTATGCTAAAGAATCCGAAAATAAACATTACCTGGTACAAAGCATAAATTTTGATATGACTGCATAAATCTAATCAACTACAGATTTATTATATATTTGAAACTGAGATTATGTATATAAATAATTTATATTGTTACGAGTTGCGAGACTCGAATTAAAGTGCCGTTGGAATTATTATAGAGTTTATTAGAACTATACAAACACGTATAACACAGACACAAATATAACCAAACACAACAAATCCAAACTTAATGCAGAAGGTCGTAATCCAATAAAACGCGCAAAGTCCGTCACTATTAGATTCTCGAATGTACACACGTCACGCCTTGATCGTAGTTCTCGCTCAACTGCCCCTTCTCCCATCAGGCCGTCATTTTATACCTCACGAATACAAATGTGCCCGTATCGTAGTCGATGTAATTCGCAACACCTGGCTAATTATTCGGCCGCAAGTGGCTATAAACGAGTATAATAAAACAATGGGCTGTTCTCTAGTAACGTATACCAATAAATAAGTAAACAAAAGAAGACGATCATAAAATAATTACAATTAGTTCAAATGCCGACAGGTAATAAAATGTGTTTTTACAGCTATGCAGGTGGATTTTGTTTTTGTCGGAACCTAAGTTGTAATAATATTTTATATATCTTTAACAGTGTTATGTAACACAGTATTTTAAAACACATTCGTATCTTCCTGAGTTTAATGATATACAATATGTATTCTGTATTTGTCAGTCGATTGTTATTATCCACTGTTTCTTTATTTGTAACAATATTTCATTTTTTGACAAAAGATTATAAAAAATCATTGAAAAATTTAATTATTTTCAGTAAAACAAATAACAATGGTAACGGGAAAACAGTTACTGGAATACGAAGGATATACTTACTGCACACATTATAAACGCAAATCAAGAAGCAGATGGATTTGTACCAGCACTCCGTCCTGTAAAGCGTCTCTGATAATCGACAACAATTTTAAGCTCATCAAAAAAAACACGAATCATAATCATGTCAAAAAAGTTCTTTATCAAACTAAAACTGGAAAATATATGCGGCTGTAAATGATGTGTAACTAACCTATTTTTTATAAAACCCTTTTGAATATAAGAAGTTTCTTATCAAAATTATAACCATTTTTCAATGTCTATTTTCTACTTTACTACTTTCAATAAGTACACGGTGTAACACTGTCTTACAATACCCTCATGCGCTTATGCTTATGCATGTACATTTAGGTTTAGGACGATTAGTTCACTATCATGCAAGAAAATGCACGTGCGCACGCGGGCCATGCTCACTTTGATGCTAATATAGTGGTTTTGAGATGATCAGCGATGAGGCCCGTCGTCAATCCTTTGGATTTTTTTTTTGAAGTGGGGTAATGCATTTTGCATACTACCGGGTCCTTTACTAGGGATTAGACCAAAATGACGAGAGGTGACACTACGAATGGGCACCAGAGTCAAATCGCCGGCTTGTGTGGTGACTCGACTACTCAATACTCCACTAAAACCACTCTCCTCCCATGTGCCCCGCGCTGTGGTAGGAAGAGCGTGAGACTTAGAACGTAGTTACGCCCACGATGATCCTAGCGCATCAATGCTTGAGAATGCCCCGGGACAGGCAAACTCACTTCGTCAACAGTGGTGAAGAATCCTCTGCTCCCTAGATGTTAGAGGGTCCCTGAAGGAATATTTATGCTTAAAGTGAGCTATCAGTCATGAACCCATTGAAAGCGCATTTGCAAATACCTGCATAAAACAGTGCCTAACTTATTGAAAAGGAACGAACAGGTTCAGAAAATGCATAAGGAGTAGAGTAAACATTACTCGTTATTAATCGGGACAACAAACAATAAATTAAAAAAAAGTTTTTAATCTTTTTTTGTTAATAGTCATACAATATAATAATATCAGCCCATAAATGTCCCACTGCTGAGCTCGGGCCCCCCATTATAGGGGAAACGGACAATATGCCCGCTACGCTTGTCCAAAGCGGTTTGGCAGGTTTGACACATCGGCTATCTCGATGTGCAGGTTTCATAACGATGTTTTCTTTGACCGTTGTTAGCACGTGGTAATTGTAACAATATGCAGATTAGGTCAGAAAACCGCCTAATTGGTGCATGCGTTACCGCAACTATAACCGTAACCGTAAATCAGTGTATTAAAATAACGCGCTGCCCCCGCGGCGGTTGTCCTCAAGCGGATTTCCTTTGTTCGCCTAGCTCACGGGAACGCGGAGGTCCTATGTTCGATATCTGGCATAGTAAATTTGTAAACGACCTTTCCGTTATTCATATGGTCTGGGTGTTTGGAATCCATCTCAGAGTTGTCCGTTGTATATTGCACATAACACAAGCGTATCTTGCTTCCTGGCTGCTAAACATCTACGTAGCCAGTTGCGGGAACTGTTCGATGCCTGTATTCGCGCAGGTCAGTTTCCGTCGCAATGGAAGGAGGGCCGACTATGCCTGATTCCCAAGGGAGGTTGGCCTCCAAACGATCCGTCCGCCTACAGGCCCATAGTGTTGCTCAACGAGGTCGCCAAGGTCTTCGAGAAGATCTTAACGGAACGCCTCGTTAAGCATCTCGATACTGTGGAGCCGGGGCTAGCACAGACGCAGTTCGGGTTTCGGCGAAGGCGCTCCACGTTGGACGCCTTCGAGACACTGCGGGCTGTAACGGACGAAGCCGTCCAAGCGAAGGATACTCTCCTGGCTCTGTCGCTTGATATAACGAACGCCTTTAACAGCCTCCCTCACGAGACGATCAGGAAGGGGCTCCGTGTACACGGAGTTCCCCCGTACCTCACGAAGCTGTTGGGCGCGTACCTTCAGGACAGGTACATCCTTTGGGAGGGGCGGTGAGTCCGAGAATCGCGCGTTAGGTCGGTGACGCGTCGCGTGCGGCGTCCCACAGGGATCGGTCCTCGGACCGGTTCTTTGGAACGTCGGTTGCGACTGGAACCTTCGGGTACCGGCCCTGCCCGGGATAGGGCTAATCTGCTTTGCGGATGACACCCTACTCACGGCACGCGCCGCGTCATTCGCGGAATCCGTGGACCTCGCCAACGCCGGGTTGGCGATCGTGGTCCAGAGAATAGGTAGGCTGGGCTTGAAGGTCTCCCCCGCGAAAACAGAGGCCATCATGTTCCATAGGCGATTTCGTACCCCCTGCGGACTTGACCATTACAATTCAAGGGGTGGATATTCGCGTAGGTCCCCCCAAAATGAAATATCCGATACGAAATTGTTACTGATCTATAAAGTCTTTAGTAAAACAATTGTAGTTGTGTGTGCCTTTAGTAACATTACTTATCCCGAGTTTTTACGGGAATCATGTATTTTTATACTAAAAAATCCATTTAGTAAAATAACTGTAACCTTTGTTACCTGTCCTACGTGGACAAAGTCGCGGCCAAATGCTAGTTCTTTTATAATATTATTATTGTTTTCAGTAAGAGAAATAACAATGGTATCGGGAACAAAGTTACTGGAATACGAAGGATATACTTACTGCTTAAATTATAAAGGTAGAGCAAGCAAAATATGGACTTGTAGCAGCTCTCCATCCTGTAAAGCATCTCTAATAATCGATAACAGCTTTAAGTTTATTAAAAAAACACAAGTCATAATCATGTCAAAAAAGTTCTTTATTAAACTAAAACTGGAAAATACACGCAGCTATAAATGACGTATCCAACCTATTTTTTATAAAAGCCTTTTGAATATAAAGAGATTCGTATCAAAATTTTATAATATTTCAATACCTACCTTTCTTACAATACGCTCATGCGCTTATGCTTATGCACATTACATTTAGGTTTTTTGTTATAACTCAATTACATGTATAAAGCGCTGTAATGTTTAGTTTTTCACTACTCGACTATACCATTTGATATTGGTTCACAGCACTCTGCTTCTAAATTACGTCTATATAGACTCAAAATATCCAGAAAAATAACTGTATCATAAACAGGCTGATATACGGGCATGAAGAAATTATAATAAGTTATAATAAGTTCGTTTATGTGTAAGGAAATCTAAAATTTTTATAATATTGTTACAAGTTGGGCCACCTGCATTCCTATTGTCACATACCGACAAAGAAATGCTGCGCATCTCGTTTATTGTCCCTCCCGCATTGTGAGTTCTTTTTATTACTTCGTATTTAAATTTGCAATTAGACAATAGCCTATTGTTATTGTTTTCAACTTTATTGGCGGTTCGCAGGAATAGATAACCAGGTGTGCAAATTACTATTTCTCGGAAACTCAGTGCGCACGGCCGATTTTTTTTGTACTGTATAATTAGTATAAGACAATGCCAGAATGGAGGGGTGGGGCATTCAAGCGACGACTACGAAACGAGTAAGACGTTTTCTTGTACTCTCGATTAGCGATATAGACGACGGACTTTGCGCGTGTCGAATTGTATCGAATCGTGCAGTGTGAACTGGTTGCATCCAGTTTTATTTGTATTTGTTTTATGCGTGTTTGTACAGTTCTAATAAATTCTATAATAGTTCCAACGGCATTTTTAATTCAAGTCCTGTAGCTCGTAACAATATGTTATTTATTTCATGAACACTATTATTCTTCCGCCCGATCATGACATACGCGAGTGTGGTATTCGGCCATGCCAAGCCTGCCCTTTTAAAGAAACTGCAAATCGTTCAGAATAAATTCATGCGCAGAGCCGTCGGTGCTCCCCTCTATATGCGTAACATCGACATCCACCGCGATCTGGAGCTTCCCTCCATCAAAAACTACATTACGTCGCTCTCGCGTAAGTATTTCGATCTAGCGCCGCACCATCGAAATCCCCTCGTCGTGTCCGCGTCCGATTATAAGCCTCGACGAAAGGCTCTCGTGCGACGACCGCGTAACATCCTTATGGACAAGGTCGACGATATCACAAAACGGCTGGCTCGGATCAGCCCGCCCGCGGTTAGGACGGCAGGCTGGCAGGCACCGACAGACAGACACAGACGGCGGCGTCGACGCCGCCAATCACGATCTCTCCACGTCCCCGCGAGGGACGCCAGGAGACACAGGCCCCCCATAGGATAGACTAGGCGTGTTGCTGGGAAGTTTCTTTCGCCGTTTCTTCTCTCCCAGCCATAACACGTTGCGAAACGGCAGTAAGATAGTATAGGCCACCGCGAACCGCCGATCCCGGTCCGCCGGGATCCTTCCTCTCGGGCTTTATATTACCCGTCGCCCGCTCTCAATTAGTGCATTGTGTCGCCTTATGGTGGGCATCATTAGATTCATCCCCCTCTCATGGCAACAGTCCAGCCGAGGTGAAACTCCCTAGGGTAGCCCCCTCGAGCAAGTTGCCTCCCGGGCTCGAGCGCCTTCGCTTCGCAAAGGCACTCGCCCCGAAAACCTCGGTAAAGTTGTGAGGTCTTCGGACCAACAACATAAAGTCAAGTCCAATAAAAAAAAAAAACTATTATTCTGCTTAAGGCCCAATTTTTTAATTATATCATATAAAAGTTATGTATAAATTACAACTTATTAATATGATTTTTTATGACGTATTTTATTTTTCGAATAGCTCTGGTCTGGTGATTGGTAGAATTATCTAAGCCTTCGCTCACCTAAATCACGGGAACACAGAGGTCCTATGGTCGATTTCTGGCATAGTAAATTTTGTTGCGCATGGGCATAACATAGTGTATCTTCCTTAGGTTGAAGATATACAATGTGTACGTTTGTCTGACGATTATTATTATTTATTTATTTACTGAAAAAACCAACAGCGCATATTAATAATACAAACAAATAAAAAAGTACTTAAAATTTAGGGTTAATAACAGGTTTTTCCATCAAGGTAAATTGTGAGCAAACGAGTGAACTAGATTTGTGTAAAAATGCAATAAATATATACATAAGTTAATCAGTGAAATAAGTATATACTTACACACATACATACAAATACATATGCATACAGAGATATCTAAATAAAATACATTGATAGATACATGTAAAAATATACATAATATACAATAACGTTTAAATACAATAAAAAATATTACTTACATGTATTCTTATTTTTTATATGATGTGGTTGGTATCTGTTCCAATAATTAATTTTAAGATTGAACTTTTAAATACAGGCTTAGAGTAACGGAACAAATCAATATCCCTCATTATACACTATTTCTTTTATTTGTTTCTGATTTACATTTTTTAAAGGTTATAAAAATATCATTCTTTTATATTATTATTTTCAGTAAAAGAAATAACAACAGTATCGGGAAAAAAGTTACTAGAATACGAAGGATACACTTATTACATACATTACAAGGGTAAATCAAGCAGCAGATGGATTTGTACCAGCCAGCCGTCCTGTAAAGCGTTTCTATTAATCAAGAATTTTAAATTCATTAAAAAAAACACAAATCATAATCATGTCAAAAGAGTTCTTTATCAAACTAAAACTGGACAGTATATGCGGCTCTAAATTACACATACCTAACCTTTCTTTTTAAAACCCATTTGATAACCAATTTCATATCAAAATTATTATAATTTTTAACACTTTTCTTGTAATATCGCTTATGTATGTACACTTAGGTTTTTATTTATCATCCTCCAGTCAGAGATTTGAAGCGCCCTAATGTTTATTTTTTCGCGATTCGGATACACCAATTGCTATCGGTTCATATAAGCCTCCTTCCATATTTCGTCTACATATACTCAATGGTCTCCAGGAAAATGGCTGTATCATACATGGACAGGCTAGCGCATGGCCATTACGAATTTATAAGGATTCTGTTTTTGTGTACGGAAACCTAAAAATGTAATCTTAATTTAACTCGTTAACGTTATTTTAAATACTGTAATTTCAAACTGATCAATTTGCCTAATGTCCGATATATACCAGTTATGGCAAATAAAAGTTAAAGTTAATTAAGTTAAAATATATTATGACAATTTTTGTTCTTTTTATATTTTCAAATAACTTTGATTGGTGATTGATTGGTTTAGTGACCTAAACCTTTACTCGACGAGCTAACTGGAAGAAGAAGGTTGTAGGTTCGATTCCTGATGAGGTCAACTTTATAAACCAATTTTACGTTATTTATATGGTGAGTCAGGGATCGACCTGGGAAATGTCCGTTGAATAATACGCGTGACACAAACATATCTTGCTTATCTTGGAGGTATACAGCATGCATTATCTGCTAATTATTGTTTTTCATTATTCCTTTATTTGTTACTATTTTTTTAAGATTATAATAAATACAATATTTTGTAATATTATTATTATTTTCAGTAAAAGAAATAACAATGGTATCAGGAAAAAAATTACTAGAATACGAAGGATATACTTACTGCTTAAATTACAAGGGTAAAGCAAACAACAGGTGGATTTGTACCAGGCATCCATCTTGTAAAGCGTTTCTATTAATTGACAAGAACTTTGAGTTCACCAAAAAAAACACGAATCATAATCATGCCAAAAGAGTTCTTCATCGAACTAAAACTGGACGATATATGCGGGTGTAAATGATGCGTATCTAACATATTCTTTATTTAAAAAACCTTTTAAACATAAAAAGATTCATATATAAATGTTTATTATCTTTTAACACCTATTTTGTTATACCCACACGCCTTTGTACACTTGGTTTTTTCTCATCCTCTAATGACCAATATGAAACGCCCTACTTTTTACTTTTTCGCGATTTAATTACATCATTTGGCATCGTTTCATAAAAACCTCCCTTCCTCCTATAGTCTCTATCTCATAAACGCTATATTATATGCTGTATATTTTTAAAGTAATTAATTTGCTCGTAGACCGATTTTTTAATTAACACATAAAGGTTATCTGTGAATTAAATTATAACCCGACTATATAAAAATTAAATAATTGAAATTTTCGTTTTTGATGTTATATTTCATTTCTCGAATAGTTTTATCTGGTGGTTGATTGGTTAAGTGGTCTAATTTACTCGCCTAGTTCACTGGAGCAAGAGGTTCTGGGTTCTAATCCTGGCGTAGTAAATTTTATAAAGAAACTTTAGATTATTTATATTATGTGGGTGTCTGGTATCGACCTTAGAGTTGTTAGATGTATATTACACAAAAAAACAAACTTGCTTAGCTTGAAGATATACATACAATGTGTGTGCTTGTCGGAAAATTATTATTATACGCTTTTATTTCATATGTTCTTAACTTTAATATATTTTGAAAAAAAGTTAGAAGAAGGTATTATTTAATGACAAACAATAACATTATTATTTTCAGTAAAAGAAATTACAATGGTAACAGGAAGAAAGTTGCTGGAATACGATGGATATACTTACTGTTCAAATTACAAGCGTGAATTAAGCAGTAGATGGGTTTGTACCAGCCACCCGTCCTGTAAAGCGTTTCTATTATTTGACAACAACTTGAAGTTCATAAAAAGAAATACTGATCATAATCATGTTAAAAAAATTCTTTATCAAACTAAAACTGGAAAATATGTGCGTCTGTGATGATGATGTGTACCGAAACGTTTCTTTATAAAACAATTTTGAATATAAAAAGTTTCGTTTTAAAATTGTTGCAATTATCCAACACCTTATTTACAATACCCTCCCCTCACCCGTTTATGCATATGTACACTTAGAGTTTTATTCATCCCTCTATGAACAAATATGAAACGCCCTAATTTTTACTTTTGCGCGATTGGTTCGTAACACCATCTGATAATAGTTCATGAAAACCTAGCGATTCATATGAATTTAAAATATATATTGTGCCGAATTCAAACAATTTAGAGCCTATTTCTAAATTTCGTGTACATAGAGTCAATCGTCTCCAAAAAAGTTACTGTCGCCTTACTATTAACACACATTGTGTGAACATTTAATAAAAGCGCCATACAAGTAATGTCAAAATTCTACCAATTTTAACACAAGTGAATGAATAGTGAGATATGGGATAAATAATACACAGACAGGCTGACAGGTGGGCATGACAAAATTATAAAGATTCCCTGTTAGTTTTAATTACGGAACACTAACAAGTTAATGTTAATTTATGTCACAAATCCTATTTCTAAATGCTTTATATTTCAAAGGAATTAATTCACCCAAGGACAGTTTTTTTAATAATCACAGAAAAGTCATATATTAATTAAATTATAACCCAACTGTACTCAAAAATGAAACAATTGAACTATTATTACAACAAATTTGAGTTTTATTCTTTGATATTGTATTTTATCTTTGGAATAACTTTTGTCTGTTTATTAATCGGTTTGTTCCACTAGCTCTTGGAACACAAAAGTCCAAGTTTCAATTCCTGGCATGATAAATTTTGTAAACGAACTTTCTTATTTTTAAAGTTTAGGTGTCTGGAATCGACCGCAGTGTTGTTGGATGTATATTACGCATAACACAAGCATATCTTGTTGAGCTTGCGGTACACAATGTGTATGTTTATATGCCGATTAATATTATACACCCTTTCTTTATTTGTTCCTAAATTACATTACTTTTTATTAAGATTATATGAATACACTATATTATATTATATTATTATTATTTACAGTGAAAGAAATAACAATGGTAACAGGAAAAAAATTGCTGGAATACGATGGATATACTTACTGTTCAAATTACAAACGTAAATTAAGCAGCAGATGGATTTGTAGCAACCATGTTACCTGCAAAGCCTTTCTTTTAATTGACAACAACTATAGGTTCATAAAAACAAATACGAACCATAATCATGTCAGAAGAGTTCTTCATCGAACTAAAACTGGACAATATATGCGGCTGTAAATGATGCGTATCTAACCTTATCTTTATAAACCTTTAAGAATATAAAAAATTTCGTATCAGAATTGATATAATTTTTCAAAACCTTTCTCAGTGGCGGATTTACCAGCAGGCTGAGCTGAAGCCTATAAGGTTTTAGGGGCGCCAAGTTGGGGATTTTTATTGTCTTACAGAAACTAAAAGATTAATATTTATTTTTATTAAATGTTATTAGATCCACACAAACAATTCAATATGTGATATGTTACGCCACTTATATACATTTTTCTATAATTTCGTAATCATACTAATTGCGGGGAAAAGTGATATAATTGGGATGATAGTAAACAAATCATAATAGTCCATTATTTATATAGTCTCCGTGTCTGGAGTCCACTTGAGAGTCATAATATTTGTAAAAGCGTATTTTGCTTAGTTTGAGGATATGCAATGTGTATGTTTCTCTTCCGATTATTGTTATACACTATTTCTTTATTTGTAGATTACGGACTATAAAAATTCATACTTTTATCTTATTATTATTTACAGTAAAAGAAATAACAATGATAACGGGAAAAAAGTTGCTGGAATACGATGGCTATACTTACTGCTCACATTACAAGGGTAAATCAAGCAGCAGATGGACTTGTACTAGACATCCGACTTGTAAAGCGTTTTTATCAATTGACAACAACTTTAAATTCACCAAAAAAAACACGAATCATAATCATGCCAAAAGACTTCTTCATCAAACTAAAACTGGACAATATATGCGGTTGTAAATAGTGTGTACGTAATCTTTTTTATAAAACTCTTTTGAATATAAAAAGTTTTCTATGAAAATTGTTATAATTATTCAACACCTTCCTTATAATAAATACCCTCACGTGCTTATGCATATATACACTTAGATTTTTTTCATCCCCAAGTTACGTATGAAGCGCCTTAATTTTTACTTTTGCACGATTTCGATATTCCATTTGATATAAACCTCCTTCTAAATTGTATCCACATAGAAACAACAGTCTCCGAGAAAATAATTGTATCATGTCATACATAGACAGGCTGATAAACGGGTATGACGAAATTATAAAAGTTCCGTTTTTGTTTACGGAAACTTAAAAAATAATGTTAATTCACCTCATAAACGCTATATTAAATGCTGTATATTTCATGCATAAATTAGCATGTTATTTATTTAACAAAGATCACACAGACATTTGCCAGGTGGTAGGGCATTTGCCCGACTGGATGGCTACCACCCCTGGTTTAAATTATGTCGCCATAACAACCCTGAGTTGTGTTCCGGCATTAGTAACCAGGTTCCAGTTTCCCTTAAGAGAGCAACAGCGCATTTGTAGCACCTTTGGTGTTGCAAATGTCCATAGGCAATTGTAACCGCTTTCCATCAAGTGGGCCGTCTGCCTGTCTGCTGAACTCCTGCAATAAAAATATAAATTAAAAAAAAACAGATTTTTCACAATACAATTAATAAACGATACATTTTACAACACCGCATAAGCCAATAAAAATCCCACTGTACAGGCCTAATTTATATAGACTTGTTTATTTAATTTAATCATTCAAGTTAATTTGAAGTTATATCATTAAAAAAAAGTCAAATAATTTCAGATTTTTCAATTTCAACAGATAAAAGTTATCTATCGAATAAATTATAACTTTATTGTATAAAACAAAACAATTCATTTTTTACTATGAAAATTTTATTTATTCCTTTTTTTTGTATTTTATCTATCGAATAACTTTTATTTGGTGATTCATTGGTTGAGTGGTCTAAATCTTTGCTCGTCTCGCATGCTAAATTTTGTAAACTAGCTTTCCATTTTTTGTATAGTCCGGATGTCTGGGATTGACCAACTTAAGAGTTGTGTGTTGTATATTACACAGGTAACAAATGTACATTGCTTTTTACGTAGTGTGGAACAATCCTATTTACGGACTTCTCAACGGAAGACAGTTTATGGATATAGAATATATTGTGTACTTGTCTGCCAATTTTATACGCTATTCTTTTATTTGTTCTTAATAGATTTTTTAAAGATGATAAGAAGACATTTTTTGTAATATTATTATTATTTTCAGTAAAAGTAATAACAATGATTAAGGGAAACAAGTTGCTGGAATACGATGGATATACATACTATTCAAATTACAAGCGTAAATTAACCAGCAGATGGGTTTGTACCAGCCATCCGTCCTGTAAAGCGTTTCTATTATTTGACAGCAACTTTAGGTTCTTAAAAAGAAACACTGATCACAATCATGTGAAAAAAGTTCTTTATAAAACTAAAACTGGAGAATATGTGCGGTTGTAAATGATGCGTACCTAACTTTTTCTTTATAAAACCCTTTTAAATATAAAAAGTTTTGTATCAAAATTGTTAGGTGGTAGCGCATTTGCCCGTCTGGATGGCTACCACCCCTAGTCTAGAGTATGCCGCCATAACAACCTTGAGTTGTGTTCCGGCAGTAGCCAGGTTCCTGACTTTCTTAAGAGAGCAGCAGCGCATTTGTAACACCTTTGGTGTTGCAAATGTCCATTGGCGATGGTAACCGCTTTCTATTAGGTGGGCCGTCTGCCTGTCTGCTGAACTTGTGCAATAAAAATGAAAAAAAATATTCACCATCTTATTTATATAAGTAAGTGAGGGCTCACACACTTATATAAGTCATCCGCCAGTGAGAAATATGCAATGTTCTAATTTTTACTTTTCGCGATTTGAATACACCATTTGATATCGGTTCACAGAAGCCTACTTCTAAATTTTCATTACATGGAGTGAATAGTCTCAAAAAAATTACTGTATCATACACAGATAGGCTGACAGTCAGGCATAACGAAATTATAAACGTTCACTTTTTGTCTACGGAAGCCTAAAAATTTAATCTTAATTTATCTCGTAAATACTATATTATATGTTGTATATTTCAAACCAATTTATTTAATGTCCGTAATTTATCCGTATAAACGCTATCTACCAATTAAATTATAACCCGACAGGACACAAAAATGAAATAATTAAACTATTATGATAATAAATTTAATTTTTATTTTTATGTTGTTTTTTGTCTTTTTAATGACTTTATTTGCTGATTGATTAAGAGGTATAAGCGTTTTTGTAAGTAGCTCACTGGAAAACTAAGGTCCAAGTTTGGTCCCTTGCATCGTAATTTTGTAAACGAACTTTCCATTATTTATACGGTCTGGATGTGTGAGATGTATGTATGTTGTATATTAAGCATAACACGAGCGTATTTTACTTAGCTTGAGGATTTAAAATGTGTGTTTGTCTGCCGATTACTGTTATACAATATTCTTTTATTTGTTCCTAAATATTTTTTTAAAGATTATAAAACTCCATTCTTTATATTATTATTATGATTTACAGTTAATGAAATAACAATGGTTACGGGAAAAAAGTTGCTAGAATACGAAGGATATACCTACTTCGCACAGTACAAGTGTAAATCAAGTAGCAGATGGATTTGTACTAGCCATCCGTCTTGTAGAGCGTTTCTATTAGTCGAAAACAACTTTAAATTCATAAAAAGAAACACAAATCATAATCATGCTAAAAGAGTTCTTCATCGAACTAAAACTGGACAATATGTGCGGCTGTAGATGATGCTTATCTAACCTTTTTTTCTTATAAAACTCTTTTGAATATAAAAATTTTCATATCAAAATGTTCATGAATATTCAAAACCTTTCTTGTAATACCTTCACACGCTTATATGACGTACGATTACACTTGAGTTTTTTGTCATCCATCACTCACAGATATAAAGCATCCCTATAACTTTTTTGTTATTTTTTTAAAACACTGTCTGATATTAGCTCGTAGAAACTTCCTTCCAATTCCTAATGTATAAAACACATATTGTGCCAAAATGAGAGAAAATGAAAAAGAAACCTCGTTTTAAATTTCGTCTATATAGAGCCAATGGTCTACAAGAAAATTACTGTATCACACACAGACAGGCTAACGGACCTACATGACTGTAATCTACTACTAGCGCCCCCAAGCACTGGCTCGACAATGCCTACGAACCAACTGTTACTTGTTCACTCTCGCCTACGGCTCTGGTCGTACTGACGTAGTAACATAGACAATGTATCCACATACACTATGATGACGAGATTATAAAGGTTCCATTTTTATCTACGAAAGCTTAAAGATTTATGTCAGTTTATCTCATAAATACTATATATATATATTAAATGTTGTATATGTCAAACTAATTCATTTGCCTAAAAGGATCGATTTTTCAATTATATAGTTATCAAAAGTTATCTATCAATTAAATAATAACCGAAGTGTACACAATTGAACAATAATAATTATAATTTCTTTTTTGTGTTTTATGTTGTATTTTATCTTCCGAACAAATTTTGTCTGGTGATTGATTGGTTTGCTTGACTAACTCATTGGAACACAAAGATGCTACTTTCGATTCCTGGCATGGTAAACTTTGCGAACAAACTTTCCATTATTCATTTAGTCTGGAATCGATCGCAGAGTTGCCCATTGTATATTACGCACGACGCTCTACATTGTGTATGCTTGTTTGCCAATTATTTTTATACATTATTCTTATATTTATTCCTAAACTACATATTTTTAAATATTATAAACATCCATCTTTTGTATCATTATTATTTACAGTAAAAGAAATAACACTGGTAACGGGAAAAAAGTTGCTGGAATATTATGGATATACTTACTGCTTATATTACAAGAGTAAATCAAGCAGCAGATGGATTTGTAGCAACCACGTTACCTGTAAAGCATTTTTTTAATTGACAAAAACAATAGGTCCGTAAAAAGAAATACAAACCATAATCATGTCAGAAGAGTTTTTCATCGAACTAAAACTGGACTATATGTGCGATTGTAAATGATGCGTATTCTAACCTTTTCTTTATAAAACCCTTTTGAATATAAACAGTTTTGTATCAAAATTGTTATAATTTTTCAACATCTGACTTATAAGTGTACATGCATAAGTATGTGACAGTTCACATTCTTATGCATGTACCCTTAAGTTTTTATCATCCGCCAGTGACAAATATGAAGTGTCCTAATTTTTACTTTTCGCGATTTAAATACATACATTATATGGTTATTCATTGAGTGTTTTAAACGTTTGCTCGAGTAGCTCACTGTAACACAAAGGTCCTAGTTTCGTTTCCTGCCATGGTACATTTTGTAAACGAACTTTCCATTATTTATATAGTCTGGGTGTCTGGGATTGACCTCAAAGTTGTCTGTTGTATATTACGCATAATACAAATGTATCTTGCTTAGCTGAAGGATGTATGTACTATGTACAATGTGTATGTTTGTCTGCCCATTATCATATACACTATTCCTTTGTTGGTTTCTACATTACATTTTTTAAAGATTTTAATGATATATTCTTTTATGGTATTATTATTTACAGTAAATGAAATAACCATGGTAACGGGAAAAAAGTTGCTGGAATACGATGGATATACTTACTGTTCACATTACAAGCGTAACTTAAGCAGCAGATGGATTTGCAGCAACCATGTTACATGTAAAGCGTTTCTATTAATTGACAACAACTATAGGTTCATAAAAAGAAATACGAACCATAATCATGTCAGAAGAGTTCTTCATCGAACTAAAACTGGACAATATATGCGGCTGTAAATGATGCGTATTCTAACCTTTTCTTTATAAAACCTTTTTTATTATAAAAAGTTACGTAAAATAAGAAACAGCTCTGTAACAATAAATAACCTCAGCCACTTAGCCTTTAAACTTAACCTCTTTATAATCTCATCGACTGATAAGGCGTCGAAGGCATCACTACTCTTATCTACGCTGAACAATAACGTAACGGGACGGGGTCAAGATCGGGGAGTCTCCCCGACGAGCCACATCCAAGGCCCTGGGGTTCCCTATTCTCAGGGAGACTCTTATTGAGGACATGCATCGAGACGTCGTGACGCCTCACCAGACGCGGAGGGACGTTGGTAATTTTAGCGTATAGTTTGGTGGTCGATATCACAATGACCACGGGGAAGGAGTGCGCAGAGCCTTACGTACCTAATTGACCACCCCCGGGGCCGAGAGTATGCGTAAATGTAGTATTCCTCGAACGGCAAAAAGTTTTTTGTTATCCCATAGTTACAGGTACCTATGAAGCGTCAGCACAACTTTTTATTCTGTCGTGATTTGTATTCATCATCGCATCATAGAAGATATGATACGATATCTTCCAAATTTCATTTAAATAGTATAACTAAGTGATCTGCGAGTATCATGATTGTATGCAAGTATATAAACATGATAGCGACATACATCGGTTTCCATCAGGTGAGCCGTCTGCCTGACTGCTGAACTCGTGCAACGAAAAAAATACACATACAGACTGACGGATCGGCATAACGAATTATAAAATACCGCTTTTGTCTTCTGGTTACGGGACCATTTAATATGTTAATTTATCTAATAAACGCTTTCTATTTCAACCGAATAAATTGCTTATAACTTTAAATTTCAGTAACGGAAATAACAATGTTGTCAGGCAAGAAGCTGATTTTATACGAAGGATACACATTCTGCGCAACTTACACCGGTTTAAGCTCAAAACGATGGGTCTGCACCAGCCACCCTACTTGCAGATCACATATCTCAACCGATAAAGATCTGAATATCGTAAAGAGTAATATCAATCATAACCACGCTAAAAGAGTTCTATATAAAACTAAAACAGGGCATTATGCACGATTGTAAAATTTGATTGCATAACCCGTTTATTAAAAAATACGGTATATATAAATAATTTTATTAACAACTAGCAGTGTCACTTAGTTTGCGTTGCCATGATGACGTTACTACGTGATTTATGGCTGGTTCCTATATTTTACTTACTATATCAACCACTTGCCCTACCATCGATTGAATTACTTGGATGGAGCTTACGTCAGGTTATACCCGATAGTAAGTTAAATGAATGGTCGGTAAGATATAAAAACCGGCTGTTAGTAATGAACAGAAACGGCGGCATCAGCAAAAAGAAAATGCGACCTCAGCGCCATCTTTTTGACTATATTTGTCTAGACTTCATTTATCGGGAACAAAAGTATCCTTAGTGTTGTGATTAAGCTATCTCTGTGTAGAGTTTCACTTACATATATTCGTTCAGTAGCTTTCACGTGATCATCTAACAAACACAAAAATCTAAATTGTGCATTTTCGAAATCAGCTGGTTCGAATTAGCACCCTAGATTGTTCTCTCAATTTTAAAATTAATAGTAGAAAGTATTTTCTTAAGTAAATAACACAACTACAAGTAGTACACATAGTTAACCGTATGTTGTAATATTATAGGTTTTATTTGATTATTTTATTTCGACATTCTGCCACTTTCTAGTAGCCGTAATCACGGATGACAAACGACGGGTACCGAAAACTGGCCGAAACTTCAAAATAAAAAAAATAAAAAAATTCTGTCTTAAAACCTTTAAAACGTAGTTTTATTTCATTGTACAAATTTAACCCTTCTACAGATTTATTATACCTCTTTTATAGATAATATAATAAGCTTAAATATAAATTAATCTTATTCAAAGTAATCTCTTCGGCTAGCGATGCTTTGTTATAAAATATGGTATTGACATTTGATAATATTTTTGTAATTTATTTAACTTGATATGCGTGATACGGTCAAAAATATAACAAATTAATAATTCTACAGTTAAAAGTATATTATAAATTAAACTAATTAAATCACATAAATATATACAATTAAAAGAAACCATAAATCTAGTGCCAGATCGCTGTTTGAAACGTGCCCAAAAGACTGGTCACATTACCTCGCGGAATGACAACGCTAATGCGTTGTCCGAGGTATGGACCAGTCTTTTGGTCACGCGAGATGTCTACCAGGCGTTTCGCTATGTCTCGATAAAGTTTGCGATGCTTTTATTTTAACATGAAAATTACCTGAAAGGCTTCTTTTGGAGTGAGCTTCAGCTGTACCGTCGTGGTGATCACAGTGTCAGAAATAGTGTTAAAACGTTTTCCATTTAGTCTAAGTTTCTGGGGATTTTCTCTTTGTTTCATTTTCATAGCGACAATACGACGTAAAGCGGTGTTATAAATTAAAAAATATTAATTCTAAGTAAATGATCTCCAAAAATTGTATATCATCCAAATTTAGAATGTAAAAATTATTTTAATACGAGTTATAGGAAACTGCTTTGTAACATGCTGGTTAACTTACTTAAGTATTGTTAATAGATAGGTATAGAGACTGTCTTTAACTTACATTGTACTGTTGTTAAAATAATAAAAATATAATTATATAATTGTACTATGTGTCATCACCGGCGTCTCATTTCTATGTTTGATCGAACCTTAGTCCATACAACATTTCTTAAACGAATTGAAAGTGACGTAATAGTGACATGAATTATAAACAAACTAAAAATTCTCTTTTGAAATAAAATATTTTCAGTTTTCATCCATGACTCCAATAGTTGATGTTTCAACTTCACAAATTCTGTAATTAGACAATACAAATGTAATTGTCTAAATAGAAACGGCCCATCAAATGTCGACTTTCAAAAGACTTGTCGTCCCGCGCATTAAGCTTGATCTACATTTGCATCAGTCAAGTGGTTAACTGGCGTATAAGTCCTTATCATTGTTAAGACATCTGCTTAATCAATAACTTATTACTTAAATGGAAAAATGGTGTCCTAACGATAATGAGAATTTAACGCGCTAGTTCCACAAGTTAACTAACTACTTAATTGAAGCAAATGTAAATCAGACTAGTGTTACTTGATGCTATTGAGGGCATCTTTGCGAGGTAATTGTTTGTGTTATGCTATCTCGACAAATATATGGTAGAGGATTTTGTATAATATTTTTTTCTAAATATAAGTATTAATTTTCAGCAAACAAGAAAATAATCATGATGACCGAAGATAAAGTTCTAGAATACGACGGATGCATATTCATCTCTCAATATAACAGCAAATATACCAGAAGATGGATTTGTAGTAATTTTCCTATTTGTAAAGCCTTTTTAATTACTAACAACAAGCATATATTATTAAAAGTAGATAATCGACACAATCATGCAAAACAACACTTTCAGAAATAACAGGGACTACTGTTGCCAATTTAGATAGACACAATACGATCTGTTACAATACATTATAAATATTTTTACATTACAGTCTAAACTAGAAGAATGAAGGAAACTTAACTTACATTGTATTCTATCTATAATCCCTTAAGACTATAAGTAGAATACTGAGCCTAGGTGATCTATTAAAATGTTCGTTTCTCTCCTAAAGTTCTCACACAGTCCTAATTAGGATCAATTCATACTTAGGAATACGTGAAAATTTAGGGATTACAGTAGCGAATACTTTACAGAGATACCCGTGTCTTGGATTTGGAAAATAATTCAGTCTTGGTGAGACATAGCTTGAGATTTACCTTATATTGCAGAATGTCCGTGGCAGAACTTTTTTCTTCTAACGTATTTAGTTACAAATTTTTATTGACTCATTTCACCTTAATTACTGGACGTGTCCTTAATAGTAAAGAAACATACTGTAGAGGATATATTATTAATATTTTTTAATTAATACTATATAATATGTTTGCCTAAATATGTTAAATCTGATCGAAATATTTTTTAAGTTTAGATTTTTTCGCGCCTCTCTGTTTTTGTTAAAGGTTGCTTATCAAGTTCAGTCTTTACATATATTTCTTTTTTTATTTATAGTTATCGTATATATTATATTAGTTTCATTTATACAATCTAATTTTACAGTTTAATTGAGGGGTGTAGTTTCAAAACATCCTAAAACGAATGAAAGGAATCCGCTATGATGTATGTATGACCTTTCAATCGTTTTAGCATGGATTGAAACTACACCCGTCAATTACGCAATAGATTTTAATAGTAATAAGTAAACCTATAGGTTTTTTTACCTTTAATACATTACTTTAAACGACGAAATATATTTTTTTAATATATTGACGATAACAATGATTACCTCGTATTTCTCCACGAAATAAAATTGATGCTGATATTAGACATATCAACCAAATTTATTCAATTTGGTTGAAAGCCACAATACAGAAAGGACTTGACGGTATTCACCGATATTGAATAAATAATAAATAATCGGCAGATAAACACACGTACCCTATATCCCCAAATTAAGCAAGTTACGCTTGTGTTATGGGTAATATACAACGAATTACTCTGGGACCGACCCCAGACATACAGACCATAGTAGATAGCGGAGAAAATGCGTTTCCGAAATTTACCATCCCAGGAATCGAACCCGGAGCCTATATTGAATATTGAATGATTCAAATTCATGTCTATATGGATGAATTTGGTTAATTTATCCAAACTGAAACAGAAGTCATTCTTCTAATACCGGCTTAAGTAAATTCCCTTTTTGCGTCAAGCGTGTAAAGCCTAACCACCTACCTCTTTTCGACACTTCCAACGAATACTACGACAGCTTAATTTAAGGTATTTTTAGTTTTTAAGGAAAGAAGCATTCATTAATATCTTAATATTATGTTTCTAAATTTTCTTAAAAAATATTGAGAATCTAAAATTTTTTTAGATCCTTTAGACTCATTAATATGAGTGCTTTTCTCTTAAAAACAGAAAATACCTAGTATTCCTTGAAGGTGTCGTTTTTTAATATGCCAAATATTTACCAATTTCTAAATAATTTTGAAAATAGGTCCCACTTATGACCGGTTCTTATATCTTACCGACCATCCATTTGCCTTATCGGTTAAAAATTGACATAAGCTCCATACAAGTAAGGTCAAAATTCAACTAATGGCAAATAAACAGTCGGTAAGATAGGTACCGGCCATAAGTGATTGATTGAGTTGTAATAAACACTACCTTAAAGTTAGAAAAGGAGGTTTAGGCTCCGCGTGTCGATATTGGCCCTACGAGCATATACTGTTATTATGGTGTTTTTCATTTTAGTTAAACTATGATCAGACATGCCTCTTTGAAACAGACTATATAAATATTATAGCATATGCTTGCTTATATGCGCATCATATCAGCTCTAGAATGTAGGTTTCGAATCTACACACTTAATAAATAACAGTCGTAAAAATCTTTATAAAACCTGGCTTCATAAATCTGCGTCTGGCGATCATTATCTAGGTCTTTACTGTTTGTTATGTAAGAGAAATTGAAGGCAAAAGGATAAGAAACGGAAGTCAAAGGCATATATCATGTCAGTAAACAATGAATGTCATACAAAGAAATGAAGCAACTGGGCCATATTAGAGTAGATTGGTGGAATTTCAACCGACATAAGCACAGCCAGGGTCTCCAGATTAGGGAATTTTACCACCAAAAATTTTATTTGGGGTAAGAAAATTTTGAGGTAGGTATAAAATTTTATACCTAAAATGTAAAAATTCGAACCAAGTACGAAAATGTATCTAATCTAGACGACGGTCTAGATCTTATGTTACTCCTGGCATAATTTAAATTCATCAAGGTGATGTTTCCAAAATTCAATCCGGAGACCCTGAGCACAGATCTTAAATAAAATTAATAGATCATCACCTGTGTTTTCTTTTCTTCGACCCGTTTTACTTTTTTTATTAAAAACTAGTATTTGCCCGCGACTTCGTCCACACTGGACAGGTAACCAAAATCACAGTTATGTTGCCAATATTTAAAAATAAAGGATATTTCCAGCAGAACAACGATATTTTTTTTCAGTATCAAAATATATGAATCCTGGAAATTCCCGTAAAAGCCCTGGGATAAGCAATGTCACTAAACACATACAGAACCACAACTGGTCTATTCAAGATGACTAATAAATATGGAAACTGACATAGCAAGCAAGTTCTAAAATCACATGGTTTCGAAATTAGGAAATCCCGGGAAACACAAAAAGTCCCGGAATAGTCGGATATAAAAATTGTTAAATAATTAGTATGCCGTAATAACAGTAACGCGACTTATTTTTATGCTATTTTTAGCTGTGTGATCGATTCTCAATAAAAACCCCCGAGTTTTCCAAGATGTAATATACCACAGCGTTTAAAAAAGAAAATAAGCTATTTTTCTACTATAAAAATGTGTCAGAATCAGCAAATCTTTATACACTCTAACCACTTTTAACCACTCCTGGAGAAATTCCGGCGCGATTACGGAATATAAAGTACCGGAGCATTTGAAAAAGAATTTAGTTGTAATGAAATTGTATGGACATTAGCTAATATTTATGCAACCTAACTAACTTATTCCATTCCCGGGAAAATTTCCGCAGGATTACCGGGACAAAAAGTATCGCAGCATTTAAATAAGAATGTAAGCTAATGTTTTGGTGAAAACTGTCGGAATAACCTAATTTTTATTCCCGAGATAAATAAAATACCACACTTTTTATTACATAAAATTTGCTATCGAGCAGTGAAAAAATCACATTGATATTCGATATTTTTTAATCTGGCCATTTTAAATCATTCCCAGAAACATTCCCGCCAGGTACCCAGGATAAAAAGTAGCGCAGATTTTAAGTCCAAGTATTGGCTATCGATCAGTGAAAACTGAATCCAAGTCGGCTCAGTAGTTTTTATATGTATCCCGAACAAACAGACAAACCGCCAAACAAACAAGATATCTAAAAAAAATGCTATATAATCTAGTTGTTTTATTTTTTAAATAGCTTCAATTTACAGAAACGACAATTTTAGAATTGTATAATATTATTGATAGATATTTGATGTTTTAGCTTTCTAGTCTATTGTATGTTCCGATCCTAATTTATTTCTTCAGTTGCAGTCATCGAGACTATGGGCAGGCCGTTCATCAAGTACAGAGGATATTATTATACGAAAGTGCCCTACTCTCCGAGGAAATGGCGATGCGTCAACACGAATATGTGCTACGCCAGTATTACACTAGGTGCCTATTTGAACGTCGTTAAGCAGTCCAGGGAGCATATACATCCGCCTAAAAAATTTC
Source organism: Dendrolimus houi (assembly GCA_039645545.1). NCBI lineage: Eukaryota > Metazoa > Arthropoda > Insecta > Lepidoptera > Lasiocampidae > Dendrolimus > Dendrolimus houi. The sequence goes on along the minus strand of CM077125.1, from coordinate 19,450,112 downwards.
ACCGCACGAATTTTGGAGAATATATATAAGATTGCATTAAGGAATCTTGCGTTCAAGGGTGTGGCACTATAACGTAGAACCTATAGTAGGTAGAAACTTGTGAAGTATTGCTTCACAATCGTCTTGAAAAATTATGTAAAGACGTAACATAGTTGGATGTTCATTGTGATTGAATAAGAATTGGGTTTGTGTCCACAAATCTCAACTTTTTAGTGAAATATGATCTTTCAGTCACCACTAGAGCCGCATTGTTTGACACCGGTCAGACTTACCAATTCGAGGAGATTCTACTTTGGGGTTATATGGTTCTAGCTTTCGTCTAGCGGCTGTTTGCTTATAAATTGTTCTTTAACTTGAAAATTTAGGAATAATTTACGCAGGCTAGCTCCTCAAACTATGCAAAAACATATTTAAACAAGGAGAACAGTCTGAGCTTTAATAGTTATGTTTTTGTCCACTAATAAAATAAAACTCTTATATAATTTACTTAGTCATAAGACAACCCTCATAATAATTGTTTCAAGGACTTGTTAGTGAGAATTTGTTAGGTAATATTTATTGGACATTGATGAAAACGTGGAGTATATTCATATATATCTAATGATCTCTTAACTTTAACTATTCACAATCTATTATCACATTTTACTCAACTACTAACTGCCAGTACTGTCTAAGGTTCCCAACCGTACTAATAATATATAGTATCGTACTATATTTTTGCTAATTGTATTAAACACTCTAGAAAAATAATATAATACGAGTACTACTATAAGATATAATACTCATACTCATGATTATTTAAAATAATAAACCTTTGCTGGTCAAAGTAAAAAGTAATTACAAATCCACATAGAAAATTCCATAATGTGACAAATTAAATATAAAATAATTAATGTTTTTTTTTAATAGATGGCTACTCTTGTTCTGCCACATTATAAACTATTTTCATAACTTTAAATAATTGTAAATAATGTTCGTAAGTAATTAATTTACTTGTCTAGTCATTAATGATCAACACACAAATGCATTGTATAAATTAATGTAACTATATGAGTATTAATGTAACCTTTAACAAAATAATAAAGAAAATTCATTCTATCGCTGTCGATAAATGTTAAGATCCGTTATATCTTAACTTTGATTACGAAAATAAGATTTTATTTCGCGTCTTTCAATAACTTTGCTATGAAGTCAAAAACGTTATTTTCAATTATTACAACTACGTAACGTACGACACGCCAATTAGGCGTTGCAAGCGGTGTACATAGAGTAGAATGTAGAGTTGTGGATAAATCTTAATTTGTATGTACGATTTTTAAATAGTATCTATAGATTCGTGTTTGACGATCGTTGCACTGTAAAAAAGTATTCTTTACTGCAACTAACTTAGTTGGAATAAAAACTTTTAAATTGTATATTTTTTATTTAAAAATTCAGCAGATGATTAGAAATCGTGGCAGCTCAATCGCTAATGCACGTGCATCTTGTTCCGATATCATAACTTCGAAACTTATCTGAAAAGTATGCTCTGCTCGGTCAGTTTCTCTGACCTTGAGGGGTCCAAGACTCACAGTAGGATGATTTTGGGCTGGTTTTATATCCTTTATTAAAGGTGTCAGTGAGATTGATTATAGTTTGACATGTCATATTTTGCTTATAATCGTAATTTAAAATAGCTAAATGCTTTACCGCAAGAAAAGTGATTCTCCAAATTGAGTAAAGGATATTCTTTTACACAATTAGCAACAAAAATATTGGTTCATACTTCGAGCAGCCTTCTAATTTGGGAATGCAAGTATCCTAGGCACGTTATCCTAGGATCTAGGAAATGATTTTTAATAGTAAAATAAAAATATGAAGCATTTTTATAGTTTTAATTATTTTAATGCGGGTACATGTTTAATTAATAACTTTTTAATGTTTAACACAGAACTCTATATTATTTTTTACAGTACACTTTTTTCTGACTGAAGGCAACAGGCAAGTAATGAGATATAAGTATCATTATTATTCAAGAACTCCACGGACCAAATATGGCTGGAGATGTTACGTTACAAACAGATGTTTTGTACGTATTAAATTAAACAAAAACAACGAAGTGATCAGAATGAAAGGCGAACACAATCATCTGCCGATAATATTCCGTAGAGCTTGTAATGGCACCTACAAAAGAGACAGATCGTGGACTGCTAATGTCTACTAAAGTTTGTTTCAAAAGATTATTAAAGAAATGTAACATTTATTTTTTAATTTTATTTATATGACGGTCAGAGATGTACGTGTAAGTACGCGTATTTACAGCTCGGCAATTTTTTTCGCCAGTCTGTCACCTATCTACATGAACTTTCAGAAATGAAGAAAGTCGTCGAAGTGTAAGTACGCGTACTTGCTCTCACGTCTATCACCGACGACAGAGTGTCTTTGTTACACTATTTTAGTGTAAATCTTATAAATATGTATATTAAAATATATTTTTAAATCATCATTCGTTTAAATTGTAAGCCTTAAATAGTAAAAAGACAATGTTGCTCAATGAATTTAGCAAATTTCATTCCAATAACATAGTCTCAAGTTCCGGCTCTATATACAGTGCTTCGTATTTCTAACCTAATGTGCCTCTAGCAAGTCTTGACCACGAGAAAAAACTTTGTAATAAGATTACCGAGGTAAACCTGCGTTCTGAGATCTAAATGTACGAGTATACGCTTAGGCAATCGTCTAGCTAGGTAATGTTTAAAGGTCATACCCATATGCCACATGTGTACATATGACTTGATATTGTTATTTTATTATAAAAATTAGCTAAGCTAATCCGTTATTTACATAGACTACGTTAAGTTTTACGACATATACCTAAACTATCTAAACAACGTTAGGTCGATTTTTGTATGTATTAGTTGTATGACTTAGCGAAGTATACGTGCTGTTGAAAAGTTTAAAGTATCTATTCAAAATAGGTTCTATAAACGTTTTATTTTGTTTACAGTAAAACCCATAACTACAGTCAATAACAAGATGTTGTTGCAATACAAAGGACACTATTACTCAAAGACGCCGTATTTAAAGAAGAAATGGAGATGCATCAACACAAATACGTGTTTTGTCGGAATGAGTGTGGATAATGATTTCTCTGTTATCAAGGAGCCCGAAGAACATAACCATAATCCAAAAATATTCGTACAACTTGCAGATGGTAGATACAAGATAGTGAAGGACTTGAGAAAATTATGTGATTATATCACTTGTGAAGTAAACTATAATAATGCGGAATCAATGTGAAAGCGAATCGGAAGAACACAATTTCAAAAACTAGCAAGTGCTTCCCAAAAAATATTACCACACAACACAAAAAAAACGTCATGATCTTCAAATAGATGTTAATTCAAAACAATTTTTTAAGCTTAATGGCAGCAAAACCATATTTTAATATAGTTTTCACAGTATTTGGCAAACAATGCATTAATCAGCAAATGCCTAGAAAGACATTCATTTAAACAACAATGTCAGATGCTAGTTTTTGAAATTGCTCAGGTGAATAGTTTGTAATTAATTTCATAAGTCTTCTTTTAATTTCACTATCCCTAAGTACTTATAATCCACAGCCTAACGAGGGCAACTCCTAATTCGTAATTAATTTTATAAATCTTCTAATAGCTCTGTTGTCCTTAGAAGGACTTTAGACTCGCAAAGACAACGTGTTATGTTGAAATTGACAATTTAATGGTAAACGTTTTGCAAGGTGGTAGGGCATTTGCCCGACTGGATAGCTACCACCCCTGGTTCGACAGTATTTCACCATAACAACCTTGAGTCGTGTTCCGGAATTAGTGACCAGGCTCCAATCTCCCTTAAGAGAGCAGCAGCGTATTTGTAGCACTTTTGGTGTTGCAAATGTCCATAGGCGATGATAACCGCTTTCCATCAAGTGGGCCGTCTGCCTGTCTGCTGAATTCCTGCAATAATAAAAAAAATGTGTTTAAAAAAGTTTAAAACGGTCGCTGGGAGTGCAGAGTGTTTTGCACTTGTTTGCCAAAAATATTTGTACATCGAATTGATGTAAATAACAATTTGATATCATATACAACAGGGTGATATTTTCTAGTGGGCCTTTAGGGACAAATCCTAAACATATACGAAATGGTGAAAAACACTCAAAGGAGTCACGAGCCCGATTTTAACGAAACCGAAAGTGGCATCATTAGATTTATGAAAAATCTATGGAAATAGAACATTTTGTTCAAAAACCATTTCCCTAGGATTGCCGTTTCACGTTCCTTCATATAGAAATTTATCCTTACAAGCTACAATATGATTTGGTATAATAAGTAATACAGGTATGTTTATTTTCTCAAAATTAGCCTATTCGATTCCTGACAAAGGTATATTTTTCAAAAATCTAATGACACCATTTTAGTTTTCGTCAAAATCCGCCTCGAGATTCCTTTAGGTGATTTCGTTATATAGCATAGTTTAGGATTTGCTCCTGAAGGCCCATTTGAAAAATTCACCTGTATATCGCAAATTAGCAAAAATACTGCAAAATACACAATTCAAAATAGTACTAAGCATGCAAAATAATCATAATTTGTTCATATTTTAGTGTGAATAAAGCGTTGTTGGAGTTACGTCACTAACGTAACTCCAATATCGCACAAATAGTGTAAATCATTATTATTTAATTTTATTTATTTATACATACTCTTTTTCTACACTCGATCGATCAACAATTAAAATTTTTGTTTTTATTTGGATTTAAAAAAGGTCAATACAACATTTTTAGGTACATTCGAATTAGGTATTGAGATACTTTCCATCCAAGTAATGGAAATTGCGATTTATTACCTTTGAATAAATAAATTAAATGTACTGCATCACCAGATTAATTAAAATTACTTTTACGTATATTTTTAAATATTACATATATACATCAAATATTGATTTTTTTTAATGAAGGATATTTAATATTATATTTTACTTAGCTAATATATTATTTTTTATTCTTGACGATTCATTAGATTATCAGTATATTTTATATGATTAAACAGAAAGCTTACTTATATTATATAAATTCCCCTCTATTCGTCAATAGTAAAATAACTGTAGTTAATGTAGTTTAAGTTAATCCCTTAAAATATTTTTAGTTTTTCTAGAGTAAGTACAAAGATTAGTTAGTTTAAACATGAAGAAAACATGGACTAATTATCTCCTGTATGTATGCTTTTAATTAATATTATTCTTGATTTATATTTTACCTATAACTACTGAAGACTATAAGTAGAATGAAGAAGCTGAAGGCAGCTAAAGCCTGGATAAGTTTCCCGCAATGTTAATTACGTAAGTTCATACAAACAAGTAATTTACACTCATTATGTGTATTTTATATATAGTATATTATATACACTCAAACACACACACACACCCATACGCACCCACACAGACACACGCTCATATAATTCATTTATAACTTATACTACTCGTGAAGGGTCAGAAGTGCCATAATAACAGGATTTTTTTCCTAGTTTGAGCTCCCGGCTTTTCCACCTATAGTTAAGATTTTATTCTCTTTATTGTTATGTTTTATAGAAAGGAAAATAAATAATTATGTTTTTGAATATAAAAAATCTTAACCGTAATTGTTATAAGAAATGATTGAGTACAGATATAGAAGGGTTGTCGAAATTATATCTTGGTATTAAATTCGTAATTTGGGGATGGGAAGTGACCAGACGTTGAAACGGTCTTATTTGACCATATTTGAGTTGAGTCATACAGTAAGAATTTTAGCTGTATGTGTCTGATGAACAATCAAACTTGAATATCCGTGCAGGAACGGAAAATATAATATAATTTCTTGTGGCCGGGCGGCGGCCTATTTTAAGAGGCTACAAAACTACCCACAGCCAGGTGGTAGGGTATTTTCCCGTCTGGATGGCTACGACCCCTAATCCACAATATGCCACCATAACAACCTTGAGTTGTGTTCCGGCATTAATGGCCAGGTTCCAGTCACATTGGTTACACCTTTGGTGTTACAAATGTCCATAGGCGATGGTAACCGCTTTCCATCAGGTGGGTCGTCTACCTGTCTGCTAAACTCATGTAATACAACAGAATAGACGGGAATGATGAATTTGTTCTTCAAAACATCGGCTAAACTATCTAAACACGGTTTTTAACTTATTTTATTATGTATTAGGTATAGAATAATTTAACTGCCTTTGTGTTTTAATCAATTCTCATTTATTCTTCATATTGTATAAATACGGCAAGAGATGCTTAAGACCTTTATATAGAGACCTGCATGAGAGTGTGTGAAAATTATCATCAGAATCTTGTGAAGAGTGGTGAATTATACAGGATCCGTTGATGTCTTCAGCCAAAGTTGCTGTAATTATAACCATCAAAATCAAACTTAATGTTTATGGTTTATTAAATAGTTGATAATCAAGTGCTTATACTTTTATGTTTTATTCAATAGATCTTAATTTGCTTGAATTTGATATGTTATTTTATTTTCCTTTACCTATTTGACGTTGTGAATAATGATGATGACGATAATGATTTAACACTGTTATTCCTTAGGTGATGGATAATATAGCTCGTTTTTATCCTCGAGAATAATTCCAAAAGGGCAAATGTAGATGATGAGGTGCGCTTTTAAAAAACCACCAGGTAATTGCAAATGTTGCAAATTTTGCAACATTTGCAAAATTTAAATTTTAAATTACTTCTCACCTATATATTATATGTTTGTTATTAAGTAACTGAATATTAATAAGAACAAAGATGTTATTAACTCCCAGCACTCAAAAAATTGTTTGATGATTTCGGCAAGCTTATTGCGAGTTACGGCTGATATTGTGCCCCGAAGGCCGTGACCCGCGGTAGCGTGTCTACAGTGACCGGAAGTCATTAGACGCCCTCCAGTAGTTCCGTGTGTGTGGGAGAGAAACCATAAGACTGGGCTTCTCCCCTCCTCACCTGCTCCTTAGCGGACAATTACTGTCTTGGAGAAAAAAGGAGACGCCTGTTGCATAAGTCTTCTTTAATAATGTACAACAAAGAACTATCGATACACTTACCACTCATATCTATCGTAGACACATAATTGTGTTGAAAATATACGTTGTGTAAAAAAAATACATATTTTTTTAGGTTTAAAAAACTTCATCAATCCAGCAAGGAATAGAAGTAGAATGATGGTTAAACTAGCATGTCGTAATAATGACTATAAATATAGACCAACTCAGGAAAGAAAATCTAAAATCAAGCATCCAAAACAATTCTAATTTATAGTGGTTAGGGTAATATTGAGACAATAATGAAACATTTAATCTTAGATTCATTAAGTGTAAGTACAATTAATGTTTCTGAAGTGGTGAATGTTATTATATGTGTATGGAAGCCAAAAATATAACTGAAGATGTGGAGCACATTTCAAAAAGTACTCAACATGTTGAAACCAATTTTCGTTTAAATGATTTTTAAATTCTACATTCATCACCTTTACGGAAATCTGTTTTGAACTGAAACACATTTGTCTGTTTTACTTTGTTGACGTTTGTGACAGTCTAATTTACAAATCGCGAGGCTGTTATCGCAAAAACGTAAACAGCAGTATATTTACTTAGCTTTTCTAAATAAAAAAATATAAAATTTCTTTGTTTACTTATTTGCCTGTTTGATCCCTATTTGATGATAACAATTTCGATGTTCATATTCAAATTTCTTAAACATAGTGTATTTTTTATATTAAATAACATTTTCAGATTTAAAAGTTATAACAATGTTAAATGGCAAACAGCTATATATGTATAGAGGTTATACTTATTGCCGGTGGTTCACAACCAATCTTGGGGAAAAGTGGCGTTGCAGTACAGCTAGTTCTCTGGGCTGCAAAGCGATTATACAAGTAACAGTCGATGGAAAGCTAATGCGCACAACCGGGGAACATCGTCATCCGCCTTCCAACTATTATATAACTCAGAATGGGTTCTATATAAGGTCGACTGAGAGAAAACCGCGAGGAAAATATAAGAAAAATATGTAATTTAATATTGGACGTAAAACGCGATTTTGTGAGCACATTTCGGAAAATCTAAAAGGTTATTATAAATATATTTTGCGTTAACATTATTCCAAATGCGGTTATAAGTAATATTGATGAACAAATGATGCTTGAATTGATATACAACTGAATTAAAAAGAAATACATAGGGTAACTTCGTACCTCACGACATTTGAATTATGTTGATTATCATCTCACACAGAATTTATTTGCGCATGAGTGTTTTTATAAAATATCGATTAGTTAGGAGTTAGTAGTTACCAAAATACTAGACTTAGGGTGGTTTTAGAAGCATGTTTTTTATGACAATACGTGTTAGTACTTTATGGAAATAGATGTAGTAACATTGCTAATGATGTTGAATCTTGACGTGATAAAGGCGTCTGGAACCATAAAGAAAAAATGTTACTTTGACACATTCCTACAAATAGTTCAAGTAGCATTTGCTGTTGAATTGCGAAGAGTACCAGATAAATAGAATCATGCTTAATTTGAAATAACCTGAACGATCTATATAAGGTTAATTGATTTTAATGTTGTATACCTTAGAGAAAGGTTTGAAAAAACGTGGCAACGAAATATTTGAGTACATCGGTTATCTTGGATATTTTTTCTCCTTACGATGCGGAAACAGTAATCAGTAATTATTTAAACGTTAGTGTCTAATCTAAAAGTTACTGGTTCTAGTCTTAAACTTACTAAATATTCTTTAGGCTATATACCTTAGTATATAGCCTAAAGTAGCCACGTCTATATTAAAAGTTGTTACAGGTATATAATTTAGTCTAAGAGATACCATATAAACTCATATATACCGCATCTTTAAAGAAACAGCTTTTACTAAATAAAAATGTAAAACAACAGCAGAGCAATTAAAAATTTATAAATTTTTTCTCATTACTTTTCATGTCACGCAAACGTGAAATTATGAAAATGTGTACTATTTATTAATGCAAATCAATCCTTCGGTACAACAATGTAGGTTGTAGATTAACTGAAGGGACTTCTTATATTAACTTCACTTACAAAACTAGATAACAGTAAGTCAACTGATACATTTTTTATCATCTTACTAAACGTCGAATCCGCCTAGATTTTCAGTTACGGCGTTATAACTTTAACGAGCCAAATAGCGCATTAATTATTTACTCTTACTAACAATTTGATCTTTCAAATTTGTAATTTTTTAATTCATCTAAAAGCCAATACTTACCTCTCTTCACTTTTTTGGCTAAATGAACTCCTTCAAAAGTTATTTGCAATTTCCTAAAGAAAATCGCTTTAACCTTGAATAACTTTTGAAGCAGTCAACTTAGTAAAAAATGTTGAGGGACTTTTTTGTAGAGCATTTGATTTCCCATAAGAATATTTATCGATTTTTTCCAAGTATTGACTTTTACATGAATTACAAAATTCCAAAATTGAAAGATCAATTTGTATAACTATACCAATGTTTGAGGCATGGTTGTACGAAACGGTTCATCTTACAGAAATTTTTAATTAGAATTTTTCTTTGTAGAGAATTCAATTTCCTTCAAAAATGTCTCGGAGTCACTTTCGTTTAAGTCAATGATTTGGGAGTTCTGAGACAAAAACCCGCTCTGTTAAAAAAATATCTAAATTTGCAATAATAGACCTCTTAATAGTAATTCTCACAATAATCTTTTTTGACACACTAAATAATATTTTCGATATATAAAATAAAACTATACTTACAAAATAACAAATCTATAAGTAAAAAATTAACTCCAAATCACTGTCGATTAATAAATAAATATTAAATATGTTTAATAAAATGGAGTATGTAGTTTTCTGCATTTATTCTCACAGGGTTTTTAGACGTGCAATATAAATAGATATTTGAGATATATGCATACATATAAGTAACTGTAAGACCTATATTTTAAATTATTGTAGACTATGTTACAAAGCAGTGCAAGAGAAAAACGTGTCAAAAAGGCTGCGTTGTCACGCTCTATGGTATTGCTGATTCGCTGGGAGAAATATGAATCAGCCTTTTGGTCACGGTTGATATCAAAGAGTTTCTTGCAAACTTTAAAGAAACTGAGACCTATTCGAAATAAGGTAATCGAACTTGGACACAAATTGCTGCGGCTTGTTTTTAAGTTTACTTTTATTGTACACTAATAAGTAAGCAACATGTTTAATATATTTCATTTTAAATATTATTTTTACATTAGACAGCCCAGTTGATATTGGATATTGACATTTCCAAACAATTTACATTATTGATAGTAGTATATTATTTATAGTATATGAACATCATTATTAAACGTTTTATATCATAAATTAAAAGGTATACTATGGCAACCACACTAGAAAATTAAAATGGTGTGCCGTGGATGCTGTTATATGTAACAGGTACTTTTTCCATATTACCGATTTAATTTAAATTTAACAAAACACAAAGTTTATATACTTAAAAAAGTAGTGCATTGATGCATTCTTTTAATGATCTCATTAACTAACACTACTTTAAATTTGTATATTATAAAATATCCAAATCATGTTTTAACTGATCACTGTGTAAGTTACGAGTACATAAAAAATCTGTATTGTATGTAATTTTTAGAATTGTGTTATAAATTACATTGTTATTTTCTATTAAGTCTGTAAATATATTATATATGACCTGAATACCTACCCACGTTTCTGTCCTTCCAAAGATAGTATGTCATTTTATTAGTAGTATGATAGGAATTGCTTCCAGCAATAATGTTGTCATTTGTCATAATTATTATACGTCCCAATTTATTTTGAACGTAATTATGGTCTATGTATGTTAAATTATATTTATATCTGTATATGGACTAATATCCTATGGTCCACAACAGGTTCAAGTTGGGTTCTGGAAGTAGGGGTAAATTTCTAATGTAAATTATCACTGGTTTGGTTGGGTTACATATAATACAAATTTATATTGGCTTAATCCGTAGATGTTATATCCGAACATATAGACTTAATCTAAATGTATCCAAACGTCCTGGAGCCTCGCTATTGTACTATAGACTTAATACGCCTCGTCACTCTTCTCTGTCTGCCGATAGAGCTACAGTTAGACCATAGATTTGTACTCTTCGCAATGAAAATTTAAAAAAAAAACTAAAAATCAATTAACTCACCTTCTATTTAAATATAACAAGTCAGGTACAACAATACAACGTGTTATTGATAAAATAATTATTTTCTTTACAGACAATGAGATACACGACATCAGACTGACCAACGGAAAAGAATACAAAATGTACAGAGGTTATACTTATGGCGCCCCTACAGTTTCAAGGAACGTATATCGATACAGATGCACCAAGGGCTGTAAGGCGAGGATATTTCTAAATTTAAACGGCCAACTCATCAGGAGATTGCACAATCACAATCATCCGCCTCCCGAGTATTTTGTTTCAGTAAATGGCCTCTATGTAAGGAAAAATGAAAGGAAATCATCAATACAAATAATAACATAATCTAAATTATTTTTTAACGATCTTAATACCTGGCCCTGGAGACAGGTAGCATTAGAGCTAAAAGAATATACTTTACTGCATAACATTAAGATACAATTGAAAAAGTTTAAGCACAGAAAACAATAGGCGGTCTTATCACTAAAAGCAATTTCTTCCAGATAATCTTAGGATGGATTAGAAAAAAATGTGTAAAGTGTGGGTTTTGAAATATAACTAGAATTATAAAAGTATATATACATATACGTACTTTTTTTTATTCTAATATAGATATGTCTAGACATAATAATACTTAGCGTAACAATATGTCATTCCCATACATTTTCTTTTCTATTCGTTTAGTTCTAATGCCAGTTGTCTACAGGGCCTTGTGACAAATATCATGCAGCACAGGCAGTAGACCTTCGTTGTTTAATTTTAGAATAATTAATCTTTAACAAGTAATAATTTATGCACCACCTACATTGCCAGATTAGCTAATAAGTTAAATTGCCTGGAAGAGATCGCTCTTGGCAATAAGGCCGCCTATTGTTTTCCCTAAAAATATTGTAACTCATTTATTGTGTGTGTTATTTCGGTGAGCAATAAACTGTTATCTATCTAATTACCTACGATATATGTAGATATTTAAAATATATTAGCTTTATTATATTAAAGATTGATGTTGAATTGTAAATTATTTATATATAATAAGGTTTGTATGTACATATTGCGGAATTATGTTATTAGTGAATGAAATAGAAATTTTAATAATTATTAAATTTATTATTTAAATTTTAATTAATTTTAGTTCTTAAATATACAGTTTAACTTTCAACCAGCTGCATTCGTTTAATCCGTTCCGTATCCAGCGAGAATTCTGACCTATGCAGCACTTAAAATATCATAACGAAGCAGCTTCATGACTTTTTTCAAGTAGCGAAATATTCACTTTCAACGTCGTAAGAATTGTGTAATTTAATTTTAACGTTGTGCGTGCTTTTGCAAGTACTTATCAGTTTTTTTAAATTATATATTTTTATATCAAACTACTCAATCCTGATAATTATGATTAAATAAAATATTTTTAGGTTAAACCGATGAAATATTGCTTTTTAATTAAAATCCTTGATACAATCAAATTTTCCTTTTTAATGAGTACATTACACAATACTGTCTTGAGAGATAATTGTAACTCTGATATATAGTTTTATTGTATCTTTTATGATTTTTATTTAAGACGAAATTAATTGTTTGATCTTAAGCACTGACGTTAAATATATTTTATGGTGTGGTAATTTTTTTATTTTATATTTTCAGTATTCAAAGTTGAGGAGACTCTGAGCTCACACACGCACATGGGTAAGTTGTTCCTTATTAAGAAATAATTAGCATAGAAATTATTAGCTAATATTAAAAGTAGATTATAGAAGACAGTGCTGTATTAAATTAATACAAGAAATTATCCATTCATATAATTGTACTTTTTTAAGAGCTTAATGGGTTTAAGAACTTTATTCACAATTATCACAATCAGTATTATTCAAACCAATTTTCGTTAAAAGTATTTTTGAATCTCTTTATTATTTTCCAAATTTTTCACTTCATAATTGAAAAGTTAGAGGGCCTCGAGATACATTTTATAAGACGAAGCGAATGTTTCCCTACCAGTTGACTTAGATAAAACCGTCATTGAGTAACATCGTAATGATTGTTCAAAATCTGAGTAACGCTGATATTAGACGGTTCAACCAAATTGAATCATTTTGTTTGACAGGCATAGAAATGAAAGAACACGATGGTATTCAACGACATTAAATGATTCAAGTTTGTTTTTTTTTAAACAACTCTACGGGCTTTAGTTCCGTACCTTTTTTTATATGAGTTGAATTTGGAAAGATATTAATTTTTACCTACTTATCTATACTAATATATAAAGCTGAAGAGTTTGTTTGCTTCAACGCGCTAATCTCAGGACTACGGGTCTTATTTGAAAAATTATTTTAGTATTAGATAACCCATTTATCGAGGAATGCTATAGGCTATATATCATCACGCTAACACCAATAGGAGCGGAGCACCAATGAAGAATGTTTCAAAATCGATGGTTTTTTTAACTTACTATTTTTTTAACTATTCCACGCGGACAAAGTCGCGGGCAGATGCTAGTTTTTAATATTTTGTTTGGTGTGTGTGAGATTTCATTGGTTTTATGTTGTGTTGAGGTGTACCTTAATTTACTTATAACATGTTATTATTAAGTCTATCTTATAAGACTTACTCTATGTGGAATGTTTCTGTTACAATGACGTGGTGTAGAGTGCTTGTGCAGTGCGTTGCTTACAATTTTTATTTTTATTACCATGGTATATATTTTTGGGATTTTTTCTATTGTAACATATACCTAATATAACTTATATAATTCTAGTCTTAATCCAAGTGCCTACAGTGTTAATTTCTTTTGTGTCTGGGTGGTTTATATATTGTAAATGGTTTTGTGTATTGTGCTCTGTTTAAGTTTATGTTAATATGAATCACTTTGGTTGATTCATATTTATTGAAAGACAGAAATGAACCGTTTCATATATTGGCTTAAGGATGAAACGTGACATTTGAAATTACCAAATCAAATCGTCAAATGACTAAATAAATCTAAGGGACTATCCTAGTTTGACTTCCGTTCTGCAAGACCAAACTAAACAGCTGTATAGTGATGAAATGTTTAATAAATGCGTATTTATTGCTTTCAGATGGCGAGGTTCATGATATAACACTCAGCAATGGCAAACAGTACAAGATGTACAATGGGTACACCTTTGGTGGTCCAATAAAATGCAAGAATGTTATTAGATATAGGTGTACACAAGGCTGTAATGCTAAAATTTTCATATCAATGAATGGTGAATTTGTTAAATCTCTTAACGAACATAATCATTTACCTCCAAAATTTTATATTTCTGCTTGTGGAATGTATATCAGATCAGGATGAGGATTCTCTCGCTCGAGATATAATTCTTTTATAGATTAACTTTAACTTGAGCGATGGATGAAGAAAACTGGGCATAACCCTAGTAGTTAGTACTTTTGTGTTTAAAAATAAATAAAATCTTTATATTTTAATCTTTATGTTACTAGTAAAAGCTACAAAAATGTCAAACTTTTACAAGGAGCAAGCTGTGTAGTCAAGTAGTTACCAAGACCCCGTACTACAATTCAAACCTGTTACATTTAGCACTTATTTGCTTTGATGGCTATTTTTGCCATCTATGTATCTCAATAGTATCGATTAATAGTAATTTCATGTACATCTGTAAAACATATCGATATAAAACTGATTTTTTAAAATATGTATTTTAACGATTTATTAATTTTAAATAATTGACTTGTTAAGTCAAAAAAATATTTCAAACATGAGTAGTGGTGTCGTCTGATCAACAGTAGAAAAAAGGATGTAGAAGGTTTTAGAATTATATTTTTACTGGCTTATTGTCGTTCTTAGTATTCTTCTTCCATGCCGAAACCATTGATAACACTCCCTATTTTAGATAACGAGATGAATACTAAACTATATCCATAATTTAAATATGTAGTATTAAATTAATTAATAACTTTAAGCAGCTGTTAAATATTAAAATAATTACTTAGTGTTAAGAAGTAAATTACGTAATATGGGTTTAAATATTAAAAATATTTTAGATTGCTGTTGATTTCTAAATGCTGTTTACCCAAGGTTGCCCTTACGTAATTTTAATTATGAGTTAAGAAAAGATTTACAGAAGCAGGTACGTATTTCTACACTTAACTAGAAGACTGTGGTAATAAATGTTGTATTTTGAGATACTTACAAAAACATATCTGCACAGGAACATTCCTTTGGACGAAAAGAGGCGGAAAGCATCCACTTCTTCTTCTCTCAGGGTACACCTACAGCTATCAAAAACGGAATGCAGACGGCAGGGTGTCTTGGTATTGTTCTAGAAGGTTAAAGGGCTGCAAAGCTTCAGCTATTAGCTTTGGGAATCGTGCATTTGCACATAATCCACATGATCACGCACCACCTAAATTACCTGATCACGTTGAAGCTCCTTATGTACTTGACAATAACATACCTGTAATTGATAAATTATACAACGCATTTACACATTGATAATTCAAGTCTATTTGCGATGTGATATAGTATGTCGTAGCAATACGCGATGAAGAGATGTTCAAATCGATTGTATCAATTGTTCCGATGTAACTCGACATGATTTTCACTCGTAGTTAACGGTTTCGAGTCCTAGTTGAGCGTTGTAATCCACCATTGCGCCATTTAATAGATCAGATACGACTTCGAGTACGAGGCATAACTTGGTCTTGTTTGCGAGCCAGATGTCGAGTGGATGATCTTATAAGTTGATTCAAAATAATCGGAAAGCATATTGTTTGTTCGGTTGAGGAGTAAGTCGATTCTTAACTCGATTGTAATTTTGAGTTGCGTGTAGTTCTTTCAATTTTAAAATATCTTAAAATCGCCCATCGATTAGAGTAAGAATGTTTTGAACATTATTAGCAATATACATATTACTTAAGACTATTTAAATTGACTTACTTTTACAGCTGACTTTTACAATAATATATAATTACATGTAATTTAAGCCATCATTCAAAGTTTAATATTAAAGTTTGAATGTTTGGTAAAGCTATAATATTAATAGCTACTCACAAAATATGTTATACGTGTGATACTCGGTTACGTACAAATTCCAAATAATTAATTGCTTTGGGTATCATTTTATTTCAACATTATCCAACCGGTGTTGTGTCCGGCTAACACAAGCAGTTTAATATTGGTCGATGATATTCATCTTAAATAGCTGCGATCGAATTTCTCATTTCATCCGTTTACACTCATTACATTTCGGTCTGTACTTTAGTTATTAGCCAAGCATACTTAATAAAACGTGGAAATTACTTGCATTAATTTCAAATTACGAAACGAATTACGTTAAACGGGTTAAGATATATTTATAAGTTTTCATTGTTCTTTAATTTAATATTTATTTAAGTTGTGTGAGTGCGGCAGTAAGACAATGGTACTTCATAGACTCTCTCTTTAAAATATTTCCACTTTAAGTTCGCATATGTCAGTCGGTTTAATGCAGTCTGTACAAAACAAAATAAGAACATGCCAAAGTACTTGCCTAAAATATTCAGAAATATATCAAATATAGATGATTGTTTGTATTGGAAACATTATGTACGTTGTACAGTGTGAATGATATGCTAGTTAGGTAGACTGCATCAAGTTCATAGATTATAGAGATTTTGGTCCCAAAATAATTAATCAAAATTGTGTTTAAAATGGAAGAAGAATACAAAGCATAACAATTTCCCATTAAAGTCTAATTTTAAAATCTTTTAAATCCTTTATGACTAAAGGCTGGTTTCTCTATCTTACTATTCATTCACTTGCCTTTGGTAGAAAATTGACATTACTTGTCCATACAAGTCCCAAAGTATCGAATTTGACACAAGCTCTATGAGCTTGTGTCAAATTTTAACCAGTAAGTAAGGCAAATGAACGGTTAGTCAAATATCGGAACCGACCATAAATGATGCCACAGATCATTCTTCTCCCAATTTTTGACTTTTATTATTTATAACATATTCCTATCGACCAAATCATACTCTCGACTCACTCACTACACATTTATATATAGTACTACTCTGATTAGGTAAAATATTTCTAGACTGCTGAATTAAGATTAATAATATTATTTGTACATTATATTGCAATACCTTCATCCCTTCTAGGGTCAGTGTATGACATTAGGTATACTTATTACTTAACTTATATCATAAATATTTAATTTTCTAATAAGATGTAAATATTTATTTCATCTCTATCTAATAAAATATTGCTTCTCTCTGAGATTAACCACTATGTTTTAATGTTATTTTATGATCTCAGATAAATATCAACTATAGGAACCGTATAAAAGTAGCTTTTTCATGTTATCATACTTTTTGTCAAAGTTATTATATATTATTAAGTTATTGTTATTGTTAAAGCAGAATTAAGCAGACATTAGTTTAGGGATGTTAAACAATATGACAAAAATAGTATTATAAACTTTATGACGAACAGTCAAAATATATGTGTGGTCTATGTATAAAAAATTGCTTTTATATCTTTTATGTATCATGTTTTCATACTCAAATCTGACAAGTATACATAGACATAACAAACACAGAATTATGTTAAAAAGAAATTAAAACTATTCGCAGCTACCTTACTCGCATAAACTTTGCAACAGCCATCTAACAAAATTATCTTCACATTTTTTTAAATATCGTTATGTATGTATACCTCTGCCAGTTTCATACATGTCAGATTTGCAACAATTCTACAAAAGTTGTATTTATTAAGGTAACCGGTTTAGTTGTATCTTGTATGTTAGAAATTCAAATCTTATTCTATGATACATACATATGTAGGTAATAACTATTTGAATGTTTATGTGACTGCATAATATAGACATAATATAATCACAATTAATAAATAATTTAAAACTATTTACTAGCAACATATCGACATATACATACATACAACTAATTATACATTAGCATTCTGACTATTTCATGAATATGTGTTTATGAGCTTAAAGTTATTCGATAATTTTTACGGCATCGAATCTTGCTGGGTAGTTCTCAAATTCGTCTTGCTATTGACAAGTTGGCAACACCTATATCTCTTATGCGTAAACAGAAAATGAAAACCGTAGGACTAAACTAATTTAAGTACCAAATACGTAGGGTAGACGTGGCTTAGCTAAAGTTTTTAACATTAATATTTCTACAGCACCCTGATTTAAAGAAAGGGTCCGAAAATCATCATCGCCATTAAAATTAGTTTATTAATAATTTAATAAGTCAGTTTTGGTATTACACGTAAACACTATTAATAAAATCAAAACTTCGTAATTTAAAATAATGTTCCTAAATTCTTTGTCAATAGACATTTTTGTCTTATCAAGTAAATAATTATAATCAATGATATATAATATATGTATAAATAAATGGATATCAAGTTATCTAGTCTTTGTCGTCTTCTATATACGGACCCCCAAGGGTATGGGACACAGAGTAAAAGTACTATAAATATTGTACATAGGATATTTTACTCAATGGAAACATTATATGACTAAACTTTTTTTTTTAAATTATGTATTTTTAATTTCAACCCACAGTCGAACTGATACCGGGACGGATACATCCAATGCTGTACACAAGGGGTTACACTTACCGTCGACACAACAAGAATGCAAGCGGGCGAGTGAGTTGGAGATGTTCTTACTACTACAAAGGATGTGTAGCTACAGTGGTTTCGATAAACGAAAACCCTTTAATGGGGCTAGTGTGCTTCAATGGCGAGCACAATCATGCTGAAGCAAAGTATTTAAGAACTCAAGATGGACGTTATGTGAAACTTCGATAGTGATTTTTGCGTATTCTTACGTATTGATAAGAGATGAAAAATTATTTATTTTGTATTATTTTATATCACATTATTTGTAAACTGTTTCAAACGAGATGAATTACACGGTCTGTGTTATATTTGTTTGGTCTTTAATAAATAGATAATAGTTGTATTTCTAAAAAATAGTAATATTTCTTCGGTTTATTAACCCACCCAATTTTCCCTTCGAAAGGACTTGCTTACTTTCTGATAAAAAAAAATGCTTATTTAGGAATTACATAATATGAACAAAATAAGAGGCAGAGATATAATTAGTCAGTACGTAATATAACAGGAGTACCTATAGAGGTAGACATATTTGTAGATAATAAATACAATATCTTTGGGTATGCATTAAAAATTCTATGAGATTTTTTAAAATATTGATTCGTTTTGTAATTTAATCCATTTATTGTAATTTAATTACGTGCCTTTAATAATATTTAATCTTAAAAAAATTCTTCCAACCGCCTCTAAGATTCGATTCGCTTGTTCAAGCAATTTTACTACCCATCCTTGACTATGCGGATGCCTGTTATCTTAATATTACCTAAAAACAACTTATCAAACTTGAGCGTCTTAAAAATGTTTGTATTAGATTCATATTTGGATTAAAAAAATATGACCACATTTCTGAATATCGGAAAAAACTCAAGTGTCTGCCAATCTCACTTCGCCGGAATGCTCATCTTCTACATTTATTATATTGTCCACTATTTATACCCTACACTCCTCCTTACCTTAAGGAATGTTTCAACTTCCTTCATACATCACAAACCTTCGATTTGCACTCCTCTAATAACCTCCTGTTAAAGGCACCTGCACATTTTTCAACATTTTACTCCAAATCCTTTGCTGTGCAGGCTGTTTGCCTCTGGAACTCTTTATCCGTAGATGTCAGAAAAGCTAAATCACTTGCCATATTTAAAAAATCTGTCAAAAACCATTACCTTAGTTTATAATAAAATATATAATTTTCTATCCTTCTTAACTTAGCTGTTTACTGTCCACATTGTGCTGTTCTTCCTTTTTTTTATTTTTACTTCTTTTTAATTTAATTATACCTAGACATAAGTTGTTGAAAGTATCCTCTCAATCAGGTTGCCTGGAAGAGATCGCTTTAAGCGATAAGGCCGCCTTTTGTTTTACCGTTAAATTATTGTAATTATTTATTCTGTAATTGTTTATTTGGTGAACAATAAAGTGTTTTCTACATTCAATATTTTAATAGTAATTAATTCGTTTATAGTAAAATTAATTGTCCGAACTTTTGAACGCCAATCTGGCAGAAATACGTATTACCAGAATTATAATTGATGTTAACACTTTATACCCTACTAGCTGACCCGTGCCCCCTTCGCTGGGCATCAGAAAAAACTCAAAAAATACTTATTATGAATCACAATCAAATATACCCTATGTCACTCAGGAATAATGTAGCTTTCCACTGGTAAAATAATTTTCAAAATCGGTTTAGTAGATCCAGAGATTACCCCCTACAACTTCACAAACTCACAAACTTTACCTCTTTTATTTTTTGTTGAGTTTCATTACCTACTAAGCGAATTGAAAATATTGCCCCTCCCGTACTGCCCGTACCCCAGTGACGCCTACATCGCATAAGCCTATCTAGCCGATTAGGGTGCGCGACGACCACGCAACTTTTTTCTAATACTTACATTTTTAAACTCATGATATCTTTCAAATGGAATGTCCGAATTTAATAATTCAAAAAGTTATATAAAGGTATTAAAGCAGTCTTGAATATGAAGTAATTTATTTTGATAAGGATGAATACCAAGATACAAATAAAGAGCCTTTTCTAGCGGCGGCGTTTTAAATAATTTTTAAAAAAAAGGACACTTATTGTGGCATAACTATAATAATTAGACATATGCTGTCAGGACACTTTTTATAAATAATGATGTGTTCTGCAAAGTCGTAGTACATTATTTTATTCTATCATCAATAGTTTTCGCAGCGCACGCGATTTTAGGTAATTTTTTTACACCTTGGGTTTACACTATTGGAGTTTTAGTAAGGATCCCTAATCATTTTGAAAATATAATATAGCCTATGTCAACCGGGGATAGTGTAGCTTGCCAACAGTGAAAGAATTTTTTAACTCAGTTTAGTAGTTTCGGAGATTACCCCCTACAACGTCACAAACTCACAAACTTTACCTCTTTATAATATTAGTATAGATTTTATGCAAATCAAATTAATTTAATTTGTTCTTACTTACTTCGTAAAGCATATTTAGTGACTAAAGAAGTAAAACTTGTGACTAAAGAAGTAAAACTTATGGCCAAAGACACGTGAGAGGCGAGCATACCATCTTGACCTGAAGAATATAAAATAACGGGTTTAAAATCATCACCCAAGCCCAAATCCCAGTTGAAAATGAATATATTTACTCCAAAATGGAATATTACAGATTACTAATTAGAGGTTATGAATCTACCATCGCTTCCAAAGCAATTTTAGTTATTGTTCTAAGAGAAGAAACGGCAGAACAAACTCCTCAGTAACATGTTTCATTTTTGTGTAAGTATATACTGTGAGATCACTTTTTTTTATTTGATGCGCATGGTGAATACATTTCCTACCATACTGTGTCCAATTAATGGGTAGAGGACCAAACCGCGGCGAGAAGCGCCGCGCAGCGTGTGTGTGTACTCTGGTGAAGTCGTTCCCAAATACCTCACTAAACCTAAACCTGCGTCCCATTACCCGCGCTTGTGTTGGAAGAACATGAGGTCTAGAACAAAGTTGCTCTCATGTTTATCCGCGCATCAAGCTTTGGTCACCCCGGGATACCGACTGACCAACTACACCAGCAGAAATCACTTCTGTCCCAACTTTCACGTCGGAGGTTGGAATACGATTTTGTACAGTCTTGGGCATTCTTCATTGTCAATTTATTTTAAAGATGTGATAAATAAAACATTAATTTATGATTGTGAAGAGAATGGGTAGTATGAGTACCCTCCATGTTTTTCCAGAGTGGATTGACGGGTTTTACTCATTCTGGGGGTTTAAATATGTCGTGTGGTGCGTCGATGATGGTTACTCCATTGGATGGAGTGACGCACCCACTGGCCAATGACGATCACTCGTGAGGGGTGTACAAAATAAGACGAGTATTGTACTCTAGATATAATTATTGCTTAATTAATTTAACATTAAACTTAAGACTATATACAGAAATCTTAACTGCTACGTGAAAATATGTAAAACGTAAACATGTTTGTAAGGCATCTCCGAAGGTTTCCTGTATTAACAGATTTTGGTACGTACCTGGACTACTCAGTTTTAACCTTGTTAATTATGTAGCAATAAATGATTCCAAGGACGTGACGTAACACTCATCAATAATCTCCTTAATCATGTTTTCTTTTAGCTTTAGTACATGGTAATGGTAATAACTTGCACAGTAAGTCAAATAACTGGCCAAAGCGACGGAAGTTTTCTAGCAAGTATCGAACTGCAGTTATTGAGATAAGAAGTGGACGCCTTAGAGGCTAAGATATTATAACAACTAAAAACAAATTTAATAATGTTGTCTTAAAATTGCAGATATTAAATTAGGTATAACATATATGCCACCACAAAGGTCTAAAATGTCAAGGGAAGAGTGGTTGCACAAGAAAAGAGTTGCCGAACGCCTTAGAAAACAGAGATTAAAGAATACTCCTGAAGAAAGTATCCGATTAGAGAAAAAGAGAATTGCTGAACGGATAAGGATGCAACGTATTAGAAATGACCCGGAGCTGTACAATCAATGGTTAGAAAACAAAAGAAATAGGAGAAATAGAACAAGATTACCTGACTATGAGCCTTTCTTGTGGCCTCCACAAACGCAAGATACTCGAAGCTCGAGTATTGATTTAATAGACGCACAATCTAGGTTTATTTTAGACAATTTATCTATGCCGCACGTACCTGGACAGTGGCATATCTAACAGAGTTAAAAATCAATTCTAAAACATACAAATTATCTCATATATGTTAATGTATTCTTATATAGGAGTTGTGTAATTGGTGTTATATTATAATTATAATATTTAATAGGTCTCAATTATTATTTTAAACAAGTAAGAAATAATAAATTATTTATCTTTTAATATTCATAAATGCTTTATTTTCTAGTTTTTAAATAATGAACTAGACAAACAGCCCATACAAATATTGCCCATTATGCTAAATCTGTTTGATTTATGATTCTGAACTACTTATTTTTCATTGTAATTTTAATATATAAATCTGTCCAGAAAAATGTTGTCGCTACTATAAACGTTGTTGCCCTTTCATAATTATTAATTTAAGAAATAATATATTATAAGATAATAATTAATAAATTTCATAATTTAAGAAATTTCTTTAAAAAAATACCTACTTCACATACGTAATAGAAATTGAACATCATTTTGAAATTTAATGGTTTATATTGATTGGTTTGTACTGAGCGATGACGAATATTTGAAACAATAACTTTTAATATGTGAATATTTAGCCATTCGTTTGACATTAGTTTTAAAGTACATTAAGCGTATCGAATCTTATATATATAAAACAAAGTCGGGTTAGTTACACTATTTACAACTGAAGAACGGCTGGCTCTATTTTTATAATCTTTGATTTGTTGGATTTGTCTCCACCTTAAATAGCAGAATAACTATGAATACATCCAGAAAATTCGCAGAAATAATTGTAAAAAAAATATTTTTCAAATAAATTAGATTTGGAACTCCGCCTTCTTCCGCAATTAACAGCTCGAGTCACGCACGCTTGCGCTTATAGGTTATTTTTTGTGTGTGTTTGAGTGGGTCCCCGGATGGTTGTTTAGATTCACGATTGAAACCGCCAAGTGGCGCTGGAATCGGGTTCTAGGATCCCCCTAAACCCTTTTACGAACTGACGGAACGGACGGAAACGAACGATTTTAATGAATTTTTTGTTTTGGGCCTTTTGATAAACCAAGTACACTGGTCAAACATTGTCATGATGAGGTTGTCTATTTTAATTTAGCTGTGATTCAATTGATCGTAATATTATCATTCCAGTGTTTTATGTGACTTCAGCAAGAGGTACAAGAAATCTCATGGTAGATGGACATGCCTTTATCTGCAGATCATATTGTCTTAACCATGTAAAGAAGACCTGGAAATGTGCCACTCACTCTGGGTGTACGGCCAAAGTACACACACTCGAAGACGAAATCGTTATTCTAAACAATACGCACACCCACCTATAACTGCTTGAACCATAAAATACTACGGTTGGAATCGTGTATGATATAAGATCTTAGTCAACTTTGTGTTTTATGTTAATGAATATATCTCCTTGGTTTTTTGATCCAAATTAGTTTTAGATCTGTATTGTGGTTGTAAGAAATACGTACCAACAGAGAGAGATAACGCTTTATTGCACACCAATTACAAAAACAGATTTACAATATATTTTAGGCAATACGATAGGCGGCATTATCGCTCAAAGCGATCTCTTTCAGGCAACGTAAATCAAAGAAATTTGAATCTGTCGATGTAGGTGATGCAGGAGAAAAGCAATAGCATAAATACTCAAACTAATTTAAGAATTAAATATACAAATACATACATATATACATAGTCATATATATACATATATACAATCATATATTTCAAAATACATAAGTTATTATAATAAATGTATTAGCATTATTATATTGTGTCAATCAGACATAGTTATTTGTGGACAAATAGTGTTTTCTGAGTAAATTTCTAAATTTTGGTAAGGATTTGGCCTCTCTGACAGTAAGAGGCAGCGCATTCGAAAGTTTGACATACCAAGTGTTATAAATTTTATGCCGGTATGTAGAGAACAACTTAAGGCCCATTAGACTGATCTTGAACTTTAATACTACTATTCCTAACGCGGGTAATAGACGTGCAAGCAAGTCCTAAGTTTGTGTACTTACGCTGACATACGGGCGAAGTTTCCTAGGCCGTAAGTACGCATACTCACTCGCACGTCTATCGTCGTTTCTTGTTCTACGTTTCTGTAATGTGGGGTACATTACAGAAACAGTTTACTGTCAAATTATCATGCGTCTTGAAAACCTACAGGAACCCTTGCTTTTATAAACTAAAAAAGAAGTTGTTCATATCTGGCCTTTATTATCAACACATTCATAGCAAATGTATTGAAAATTTATTGACAGTATGAAGACGAAATAAACGAACTTATTTTTACATTTATCCAGTTAGTTACCAGGACCATTGTGTATATCAATAAAACATCTATTTTTTTAGTTATTACTATGAACATATTTTACATTGTGACACTATAATTGAATATTTATTGTTTGCTTCTAGGTGAGATTTTTACAACATTGAAAGGTGGACAGGTGTTAATACTTGACGGAAATCGTTTTCATCGGGAATATGGCAATGAATCGCGCAGTTATTGGCGTTGTTCCAAGCGTGCCACATATGGCTGTAAGTGCAAGGTTCATATCATCAACGGCAAAATTTTCGTCACCAACCAGCACACACATATGCAAAGCGTTGGCCCAGTCCACGTAAAAGAAGAACAAAATTTATACACAACCCCGTGGATCTAGTATGAATGAAATCGTTAATCTATTACAATAAACAATCAAACAGACTCTTTACTATTCAACTTGCAAAAACAAGATGACAGTCGTTTTTTTTCGTAACACCAATTAACCATGAGTCAACACATTGAGTAAAGACAGAATCGTATATTTTCTTACTTAGTCGTAATACAGCAGAGTCAAGCTAAATGTCGAATGGTACACAATATTTTATTTATCGTATATACCGTTCCACTTACTTTTTAATAACGATGTCATATATACATATAAGTTTCTTTTTATTTATTTTACTACATGGTTTCGTTTGCATAAATCTCAAATTCATATCAAACATAAAGGCATTCCATATTCATTCCCGTTATCCAAAGTATAAGTAGAAACATACGTTCTAATGAACTAACTTACTTTCTACATTTAAATATCAATTGAAATTAATCCAAAAATAGGGCAAATACTAAATTAACTAAAACATAATCTACTACAATAAAGGAAACTTATATTGTATTTTACATGTAATCCCTTACTTTTTTATTTGTATATAAATATTATTATGGGTATTATTCCTTTTTTTTAATTAGTATCTTTCTACTATTTAGTCAATATTTAATAACTTATTACACCTAAGTTTAATTGTGGGGTTTTGGTTTTAAATTTACTTGTATGCTTTTAATTTAATTTGAATTCATTTGTAGTTAGCAATATTGCATTTTAAAATATTAATAAAACCATTTAATTAAATATCAACAAGATGTTTTTTTGATATGTCTATATTTTTAGTATAACATCCTTTTGTAGCCTTAATTTTTAATTCTTTTACATAATTAACATTTAGATAGTATATTATTTTTGATAGGATTGTAGAATTGTATAAATTCCATATAAGAAAAATATTCTACAGTCAATTTTGTCATAATAATGTAATTTTATGTATTTTTTTTACAGGAACTGAGTTAATGAATCTTCTAATAAGCGGTGTCACATCGCAAATAAATGTTGACAATACATCTGATGACGACGTAATAGAAGTAGTAAGAGACGAGGCTCCTATAGAGATCCTTTCTGATGGTGAAGAAGCTGAACAAAACAAAAACATGCTACCGCATTGTTCTGTTATTCAAAACTTTCATTTCACATCTTTACCTGACTCTTCTGATAATGCTGATGATAAAAATAATTTTATGAGCAATCTAATTGACCCACTGAATAGTGTATCCCAGAATAACATTGCTGAGAATATATCGGAGGTCCACACTGATTCAGAATTCGTATTACCTTCTAATATATGTATTTTTAAAGACCAAACAGTAACAAATGACGTAAATATAGAATGTAATAATATAATCGATAACGTTGAGAATCCTACCCAGAATATACCACCACCGATTGAAACAGGTATCAATTTCGAAGTGCCTAAGGCGGATAATGGTGGTAGTGTTAAGGATAATATGATCGACAATGAAACTAAAAGCAACGTTTCTGTTGACAATCCCGATAACGCCAACATTAACGAGGAAATCAACTCTTAACATTGCAATCCATGTTTAAGTTCATCACTGTGTTTATGTTTAGTTTTAGTGAGAATTATTGTAAAAAAAATGTATTTGTGATTTAATACATGATCAAAGTAAAACATAATATTATCTTCAAAATATTTTTGTTTGTTAGAGATTCACATAAAAACTATTGAGTCATTTAAAATACATTTTTCAATAAACTACATTAAATTTTCTGAGTTAAGATCAAAATTTCTCCTTATCTTTAAAACCTGATCTTTAAAATGCAACATTAAAATGTTAGTTACGACAATTTTGAAACTGAAAGATTGTCAATGATAGTTTTTAAATGATCTCGAAGCAGGTTTTTTAACGCGTAGAATTGTATTGTTATAAGTAAGTTGTATGATTCCGAGCTTAAGCTATATTAATATTGAGGCAGAGTTATGAGTAATATTTCTATTCCTTTTTGCATTGCAATGCACATGGGAGTAGATAACGCTAAAACATTTAATTTTTGCAATTAGTATCAATGTGTATGCGAATGAACTGCGTAGAGTGAACTCTTACAATCTGCATTGATTTTTATCACGGGAAACCCGCAGCAATTGCAGTCTTACAGATATTGTCATTATTACGAGTTAGACCATTGCTACTACTGTTCACTCTTACAAGGTCAACGTCGCGAGTAAATATTAATTAATAATTGAAATTGACAAAATTTAAATAAAAGTAAAAGAATAGCTCGACTTACGCTACCCCGATTTGCGCGAATAAAGTCCGAGTTACGCGGTTTTATAATTTCGTCCGTTCGTTTTTTGTTTAAGCGTACACGACTCCCGACTTCTCCCGACACTGTTCATCGCTGGTTCCTGTATCTTACTAGTCTATGCCTTATCATCGGTAGAAATTCGACATTACTTTTACGGAGTTTATGTAAATTTTTTACCATGGAAGGCAAGTGAAGCAATATATAAGAATATATAAGAACCAGCTATATATGAACATCTAGTTTATATTGTAAGAGTGATAATTATTGTACGTTTCCCAAATAAATTAAATAAATAAATATAATCCGTACCTACGCGAATTTGACTTACGTGATTATCGTCGGGTTTCACCTATCGCGTAAGTTTTGGGTATAACTTGTACGATAAGAATTTATACTGATAAAATTTCACACTAATACCTTTCCAAGTTTAAAGTTATGCAGTGTTTTGAAGTTATAATATCGTGCCGAGTATGGCTTTATGATTAAACATTAAGTACGTTTGTATTATACGTCGCTGAAACCTCGCGCAGTATACATTTTATCAATTTCTTATTTATGGAACAAATTGGAATTTATTTGTTTAAAAGCAAGGTACAAGAAAAATCATAAAATGAATTCTAATTTTGTCATACTTAGTCGACTGCAGCTATACATGAATATGCATTGCTAATTTTGATAGATTATTTATATAAATGTGTATATTGCTTTGTGTTTCAGTTTAAATCTGCTAATTAAAAAGTTATCCACTGTATACATCTCTTTTTTTGTCTAAACATATATAAAAACACTTGACATTTGTCGTGTTGTTTCAGCTAGATGTTAATTTTAATTTTCACTTTTAATTACTGACATCATTACTTAAATTTTATTTTTAACGTTAGACGCTGTGAAAAAAGAATAAGTAATAAAAAAGTCGACTTCAAAATTATAATATAAAAACTAAGGTTTATTGAATTTAGATCACATAGCACTATCAAAATAATTAGTCAATGTTTTTTTACATATTATTGCTAACTAGTAATCTAGATAGATTTAGTTTAGTGTTTGTTAATGTTGCTTACTGATATCGACATGTCCACGTGCAAAAAAATCAAAGAGAAAATAATTATTATAATTATAACCATTATACTATAGACGTCTTTTATAGAACTATCAGTCATGTTAAGTTAAAAAATATATATAATTATGACTTTCAGGAGCACTACAAATAAATTATACGTTTTTAAGTAGTCAGAGAGGGAACACTATTTTATGTCACGATGGATTTAAATATCATAAACAATACTATTGTGGTGAAAGAATAACATGGAGATGTGTGCAACGACGTAAAATTAAATGTAAATGCCTTATAATCACCTATGAAGGAGAAATTACAAAGTTTGTGGGTAACCATAATCATTGTAAAGAAGACAAATGATAGTGATATGAAATAATGGTGATAACTAAATAATTGTCGAAACAGTAGCGCTAATTAATTTAAAATTGGCGAGGTGACACGACGACATAGATGTGCTATCAACAGCAATAAACACGTTGTAATGCTATTTATACTGAGTAGGAAGTATAAGATTTGAGTAGTTGTAGAATCTTTCCAAAAATATTCATCAGGAGAACTAAATTTGAATATATTTTAATTTTAATTACAATGATTAAAACCTAACCAATTGTAGTAATTGTTTTATAATAATTTCTGAATGCTGGTGATTGAAATTCTTATTTCATGTTGCCAGAATAATTTGAAAATTTATACAAATTACAAAAGAACAAAACAACTGAATTGCAATTCCTCAAGTTAATTAACAATTTTAATTCATAACCTAACAATGAATATATAAACCATTTTTTATTATATTAAGTAGAACGTGTGCAGACAAATCAATCAAATTGAAATCTTAAAATATTTTTTTTTGTAACAAACTATCATAAAAACTGACATTACAATACATTTCATAAACAGCAGGAAACAATAAATTAGCATCTTTTGATGCTTTAACCACTCTATGTCGTATCTTGTCTCCGTGAGGTAAATTGGCCCTACATTACTGTTAATTTGTGGTATCGTATTACAATCTATAACAATAGCACGTAATTCTAATGGAAATATGAAGATTTTCTGGAGGATTTCTCTTTAAGTTTTAATTTGAACTGATTTTGTAAATCAATTTAATGGTGATAATACCAATGGGAAATGTTATTTGATAACTAAATAATAAATAAAAAAGTTTATGGCAGTGTTTAATTGATGTATATTTCAAATATGTTTCACGGTCCAATCAAAATTAGAGCTAGAGCTAGTACTTGGGGGCCAAAGCTAAGCCATTACATTTAGACGGCAATTTTTACAATTTAAATTAAATATGGCGTAATATCAATGGAATCCGATATAGATCTGTTTGAAGCAAATAGTGGTATAGTCAATAAAGTCAAGCTTTATAGGGGTTTGGAGTGAAATACACTTATGAATATGAACACATTTTCGCGATAATTTAACATTTATACATATAATAAAACTGTAGAGGTCGAATTTCTGTACAATGAAACCAAATGCTAAAACCGAGTCTGTTAGTTCTATTTCACTTCTTACATCCCCCTAACTAATTTAGATTTTTTCAAATATTTTTTTTTCTCTGTTTGTCTGTCTGTCTGTTTGTACCGGTTAATCTCCGAAACGACCGGACCGATTTAAATGAAATTTTGTATGGTGGTAGCTTATATCCCTGGTCAACATATAGGATACTTTTAATCCCGAGAAATTAAAGAGTTCCCGTGGGATAGTTAAAAAACCATACCATACGGATGAAGTCGCGGGCATCAGCTAGTTATAAATATAATTTAAAGGTTGATACTCAAGTTTTTGCTCGATCTTGCACTGATTTTTATTATTTATTTGTCACGTGTGTACTCATGCACTAAGTGTGCATATATATATATATTTATTTTACTGGAAACGCTATAAAAAATTTAATGTGTAGTTACTAACTACAATATCACCTACTTGAATCATTTCGATTAGATCCCATTAAACAAATGAAATCTCTCAGTTAGCACTCAAGGTCAGTAAAGAACTAGGGCAGAAAATGGAGACGATAAGTAAAATGGGCAAAAAAACTCGAATATAAATCCGTATAGTGAAGGTTAGTTCGCGCACGACAAGACAACTTAGTCAATCACTTAATACCCAACCGTCACTCCTTTACACTTGCACATTCTTCAACATTTTACTCCAAATCCTTCGCTGTACAGGCTGTTTGCCTTTGAAACTCTTTCTCCATAGATGTCAGAAAAGCTAAATCACTTGCCACGTTAAAAAAAACTATGAAAAACCATTACCTTAGTTTATAATAAAAAGAATATTTTCTAAGCTTCTTAATATTTTTATTTTACTTCTTTTTAATTTAATTATATTAGACATACGTTGTTAAAAGTATCCTCTAAATCAGGTTGCCTGGCAGAGATAGCTTTAAGCGATAAGGCTGCCTTTTGTTTTGCCGTAAAATTATTGTTATTATTCATTTTGTAATTTTTTAATTTGGTAAACAATAAAGTGTTTTCTATACTGTTATAGTTATGTTCATCGCTTTTGCACTTTCCCCTCTACAAAAGAGATGCAAAAATTGGATACAGAGCTTTCTCTAAAGGGCCCTCCGCATCCCCGCGAGCACACGAGAAAATAGAATGTGGAACGGGTTCTTGTGTTACATTTTCGCGTCCTCGCAAGATTGTGATGTAGAGCACCTATAAGAGTACTCTATTTGCCCGCCATCACAATATAGGAAATTTGGGTTAGTTACTTATTAAAATCTCCAACAAGGGATACACCTAACAATAACATAAAAATGCGTAAACTGTTTCAGTTGCTTAAGAACCGTCATAAAAACTATCTAAAAAGGGTGATAGCGGAGTCAAACTTTCAAAGAGATAGTCACATTGTCTGACTGTTTTAATTTTACATATTTTTTTCGACAAGATATAATGGTACATTTTATCAACCTTCAAGAGTTTTTAGCAGAAATTGAAAAAATCACGTTTTCCCGAAGTATCTTTCTTCAAAGACGTATGTGAAATTAACACTAGTTGAAGGATATTTACTGTTTTACTCAAGAATTGTGTGGAATATGTCAACACTACAAATGTGACTCAAGTGCAGAGATAAATAAATTTATTAAGACTTGCCTTGAAAGTGTATTCGACTCAGCTATAAACAACCCTAATAAAAAACATTGACATTATTGGTTATATAATAACAGCCCATAAACCTCCCACTGCTGGGGTCGGACCTCCGACTATAGAGGAATGGACAGAAGGTATAACCGCCACGCTTGTCCAAGGCGGCTTGATAGGTTTGACACATCAATTGTCTCGATGTGCAAGTTTCATAACGATGTTTTCTTTCACCGTTGTTAGCACGTAGTAATTATAACAATAGACACATCGGGTCAGAAAACTGCCTAAGTGGTGCATGCGTTCTGGCCAGGATTCGAACCCGCGCCCTTTGAGTTTGAGATGCGTGCGCTAGCCATTACGCTACCACTTCTACATGATTCTTCTTTTACATCTGACATGATTGGTTACATTCATTATTTTACTTTGTCTCTTTCCTTTTACCCTTTCCCAATCTCTTTCTCAGTTGCTTTTTCCAGTGTTTGCCTACCATACCACTCTATAGTAGCATAATATGTCCTCTATCACACCATACATTTTAATTATTTACATAATCTACCCATTTCTTTTAAGCCTAATCTTATACCTCATCGATATTTCAGTTTTACATTCTTCTTGTCACATTTTCATCCCCCCTCATTACACGCCCATACCTTAGTCTTTTTCCCTGGTTCATTAATAATCTTTTTTATTATTGTTACCTTTAATTAACATTATAATATTGTTTCTAGGTCTTGTCAACATCCATCCAATTACATTCAATACCTCTTGTTTTGGTAAGTTCAATTTTAAAATTACTTTTATATAATGTACTGTTAACTAAAACGTATTTTACTAAAGAATATTTGAAGACTGATTGTCGTGGATGCTGTTAGCTACTCAATTCCTTGAATTAAAGTCTCAGGTGCTATTTCTGGTGGACCAAATTACGGAAATGTCTTTACCATATTTACTTTGGTTTGGTATTATTGTAACCAAGTGTGGTTTAGTTTAGAAGTAAAAATTTATAAACAATGTGGCTAAATCGCTGATACGACAATGTACGGCTATTGTTAGCCCATAAAATATATTAGTTCTATTTAAATTTAATATCAATTAACCTCTTCTTACTCTGACTTGCTTAATGATCTATTAAACTTAACAGATCTTAAGTTGTTTCTTAACATTTGAGTGGAGTTAGTTTCCTTTCATATGTTTATACTTATGTAAACTATAAAGAATTATTTATCTTTCGTATTCCAGGTAATATCACCGCAAGACAATATGTAAGAAAAGGCCGGGACGTACTTATGATTGGAAACGATCGCTTCATGAAACACTATATCAGCAGACAAGGCAGGATAAGGTGGCGATGTTACAAGTCATTCAACAAGTGCCGTGCTATAGCTATCAGCGAAGGAAATAAAATTGTCAAGTTTACCAACATTCATAACCATTGAATTCTAAACAAGTTCACGTGACCGAATCTATAGAGACCGATTTTATGGTCCGGTACAGGGGATGACAATAAGATAAGATGACCCAAAACCGGGGATAGCTTCCGCGAAATATGAATTCGATAGTTACGCGATTGAAACCCCAAGAAAAACTAGTCTACATAATAACTCAGCTATATTAAGAGCGTCGAAGTAATTTTGTTAAAAAAACCATATAAAATCGACATTTTGTTCCACCTGTAGGAACATTCGTAATTTTATTGTTGAAATTTGTGTAATACAAGTTTGTCGTAAGTAAATTCTGTCATATTATATCTCCAAAACATGATAATGAACGAACGAGTTAGCGAAATCCATAAATGGTTTCATGTTTGCTAAAACAGCTACAGAACGCTGCCCTACTTAATCGCATTTGCAGTAATCGACATTTTTGGGATTTTCATTTTTTGCAGAATGATACTCAAGGCGCTAATGTAAAATGAATGGATATGTATCCATGTTATGTATCTTTTTAGTGTATTATTGTTGTTTAGATATCTAAAGATATGTTTACCGCGTTTTTCTCGAAAAAGGCGAGATATATTCTATATACCTAATAAAAACGTTTAATAAAAAAATCTGTGGATCTCAAAAATTTATATATATGTATAATTTAAAAAAATATTATGTAGATAATACATAGGTAATATTTATAGATACATAATAAGTACGCACTATTATGAATTTTTAATCCATAATTTACGAAATAAATTATTATAAAATATTTTATACTTTTATTTTAATTTAATTACCTTTGTCTTCTCTTATATTAAATATATAACTTTATTTATAATTACAACAAGAACTCTAAACAAATTGCATCGTGTTCTCCATCGTTTATATAGTCTATTCCAGAAAAGTTTTTTTTAATAACTTCAATGTACATGTTGAGGCATGTTTAGAATATCATAATATTATAGACAATTTAGTATGTCTTTCTGTCTTCCCAAATATTCGGAGTGGGCACGTTGTGTTACTACTTTACAAGATATTAAACTCGCGCTTAAATACATTAAATATCATGGCATGTTTATACTACAGTCGTGATAACCTAAGAAAACATAGGTACTATATCGTAATGTTTTTATTTTTTTCAACCTTTCAAATTATCTATCAAAAATGTCGTACATACATTGAAAAGAAATAATATATGTTTTATGTTATAACCAACAAGAAAAGCACAAAAGTAACTTAAATAAAATAACAAAACAAAAATGGTGAATGATTTCTGCAACAATAGTTAGGGGTATAGAATAAACTATAAATGTAATAATATACGAAATTGTATATAAAGAAAAATCCTGTTAAAATTAATTGAACTTTATTCTAAAAATTGACCCATTTAAAAACATTAATCTAACAAAATTAAAGCTGTTTTAAATATAAGGCCCGTTTTCCAACAAAGCGAAGAGAAGAGGAGATTTGTAACGACAAACATCGCATCTGGCAAAGTGTTTGTACACCTGTGGAGCGGAATTGTAAGGTGGCCAGAGCGGACCGGAGCAATCTCCCAATTAGAGACCTGAGCGCCTAAAGGGGTCAGCTTTCGAAAATCGCTTCGTGAAATTGACACGTGTCTAGATATACTGGTTGTAATAGAACATAGCATAAAATTCCACTTTATGTTGATACTTGTCATGTTCATCACATGAATCTGTGAAAACAACCTCTTTAGGCTCCCAGTTAAGCGCATATCACACATTTCCGCTACTCGCCAGACACCGATCACTTCTCCGCTGCATTTACATTTACAAAAATGGAACTATTCCTCTCCTCTCTGATTAAAATATGTCCCCCGAAGCTACGCAGAGAAGAACTATGAAAATAATGATATCTTGTTTGTCACTTACAAAGCATCTCTTTTCAGCTCTGCTCCTGTCCACTTTGGCAAAAAGCGGGTTTTATGCATCCAATGCATTCATGTCTTTATGTCTAAGGCACATGAAATCGTCATTTTTATATCTAAGGCACTTAATTTACAGTTATAATCCTACATGATTTTAAAAAAGGATTCTCGCTGGGATAGTAGGTATACAAGGAATGATTTAATTACATTATTATCCTAATATGCAATAATTTTTCATTCAAGCTTCGAGCACTCATCGTAAAATAGCTGATGTTACAAAATGATATTTCCATTTTGTTCACTTTTTCAACTTCGTCATAAGTAAAAAGTTATTATCAAAAATATCAACACCTTATTTATGTACAACTACCGAAATAATTAGAGAGCACATTTAAACTTTTCAACCAATTAAGCTCAACAGGAAGCCTGCTTGTTATAAAATATTTCCAAACAGACACATGTAAGTCCATGAATATAAATACCTATTTCAAAATACAGTGAACATTATTCACCTCAGTTTCAAAATATCACAATATAAAGAAATAGTTCAATATATACGTTAACAAGGCAGTACGTTTTTCTGAAAATATACATCTGTAAATATATACAAAAATACAATTTAACCGAGCACTAGGAATGACTGTGGTTTAAAACGGATCTAACGATGGCGTTCTGCATTGTGGTAATGTTCGCTTTGCATCCATACTGGATCCTCTTAGCGCAAGCCCATCTCGTCCGCTTCTTATAACACTCATGTTTGATGAATTTGTGACCGCTTACAATAACAACGGGATGACCTCGCCGCGAAACCCCGAACACCACTGAAATGAAGAGAATTTTGTTAAATTTGATCGATGAAATTAAAATTAAACGTTACATTTAGATTTACTTACGGAATATGCGTACTATAAGTTTTAAAACATGCAATAAACGACTGCTGTTGTCATTGCACACAGAAATAAAACATTTTCTAGGCATTATTAAATATACGGCTATTAATATAAGAAATTAGATTCTAATAAAACACATACAAAATGTTATCAGATTTTACAGTTTCTTTATTTTTCAGTTGGACTCATTGGTACGGGTTTGGACTGCTTTGCATCCTACTGTCTCAGTAAGCAAGGAAAGATGGGTATCAACGTAGGCGGCTACAGATTCAGATTCAACGGCTGTGCGAGGAACGGCAAGATCCGATGGAGGTGTTCCAGAGGGCCATGGTGTAAGGCAGCTCTTCATACTTACAGAGGAAGGATAGTATATATACAGAGTACACATAACTGTGGCCCACGGCCACCTCTCATTTAAGTTTTTAAAATTATCCATAATTATTTGATTGTTGCCATCAAAGCAGTTGAAAACATTGACCATTTTCAACAACGTTACCACTCGAAAATTCTAATTGTACAACATAAATTTATTATCTTGGATGGACTGTTTTAAGCCAAAATATATAACTCTAAATGCGCTCACTAAACTTAATTGTCAGGTCTACTTATACAACAGATGGCTCTGCAGTAGACGTATTTAGCAATTATACCTAACATGTATAGATTTCTTGTATTAGGACTGCAAGCTTTCTGTATAATTGCTAACTTAATGTGATTTTGATGCAGTCCATACAACTGCATAAAACCTATCAATCAATGAAGCAATTGCAGTCTGCGTGCACTAAGAAGTACTGCAGAGTGATATAGCTAGTTCTCAGTTGACGCAGTGTTAACGCAGATTAGTTTAACGATAGTAACCACGTCGAAACATAATTATGAAACAAGAGTTCTTGGATTGGCATTTCAAAATGAGCACTGTGCAGTCTTTTAGAGTGGACCTGAACTGATCGTTAAATTTAAGATGTATATCTGTCTAGTACAAATCTGAACTAAATTTACGTACACAAAACATGTATATACCTACATATACCTAGTCTTAAGATATTTATAAATGTTTATTTATATTAAGATCCTTTATTTATAATGTATAAACAACTCTCTTTCGATTTCTTACTTGGCGGATATGCTAGAAAATCAACATGGAAATTTGAATTAATTACAAAATATGTAAATAAAAAAATAGGTAACTACATAATATATTCCTGTTTAATATACCTACATGATATTGCGAAAGGGCTAACAACCGAAGAACTAATAGACTGTGGAAAAGCTAGACGCAGCTTTACCCATAAGGTCATCACAATTGTAAATAAAATTTAAAATATTATTTAGCTCAAAAAA
This sequence comes from Dendrolimus houi, assembly GCA_039645545.1. Lineage (NCBI taxonomy): Eukaryota > Metazoa > Arthropoda > Insecta > Lepidoptera > Lasiocampidae > Dendrolimus > Dendrolimus houi. The sequence goes on along the minus strand of CM077125.1, from coordinate 19,412,506 downwards.
AAATAGGCTAATTATAATATAAAATTATTTTTGTAAGTTTTTCGATGATCACTATGTACCTATATTTATTTTTTAATTAAAATCTCGAAATAGTTACCGTCCTTTTTATATGGAATATTTCTTATTTTACCGTTTCGTGAAATTGTATAAGTATTGATAATAATTATTTTTAAAAATCTAATTGTACAAAAGATTGTAACGTTGACAGGGCATATCGGGTCAATATGACTAATTTTGAATATTTGTTACCTCATTCTTCATAATATTATATAAAATATAAAATAATAGTGTGTTTGTATAGAATTTATAAATCTGTAGTATGTAGTACATACTACTGTAGTTTGGAGTTAATTTTAGCAATCGTAATATGCTCTCAAGATAATTTCTAATCTATAAAACCAATTTGTAGTGCTTTTGAGAATAACTTACGAAATTATGTACAAAAGTATGTATGTATTATGTATTATTTAATATTTCATTTTAATTTAAAAATAATAATATACAATGAAATTATCTGAAAAGAGTATATTACTGACTTAGGATCAAATACAGGGTTTGTTACATGCTAAGCAATGTCTTCAATTTTTGTCAAAAATAAATCAGTATCAGATAGTAGAAAATATGTCATTCAAGCATTTTGTATCAGGTTCTTCAATAAAAAGATGGTTATTTGATCTTACATAATTTACAATGTAGGTATTTTCAAACGTTTATTTATTATATATTAAAATAAATTATACTCGTGATTTGGAAAAAATCTAGCTTAGACCACAACGAAAAGACCACACCATTAATTTTTCAAACCAAAAGGTGTATCGTGAATTCATTTTTTCTTTCACCATATCCCAATTATTTGGGATCGCCACAATATGTCTTTTCCTTCCACACTGTTCTATTCTGACATACATCTTCTGTCACACCACAAATCATCCTATCATCCTTCACATAATCCATCCATCTCATTTTTGGGCACCCACCCCCATCTTGTAGTTTAACATTCTTTTTGTCACGTGACTTTCATCCCTCATTATATGCCCATACCACCTTAATAGTCTTAATTTTTTTTATAATGTATATAAGTCCAACAGTATCCTGTTACAATCCCCAGGCTGTGGAAAATATTTATTTAAAAGGACAAACCATATCAAAATACAGAACAAAGTTGCGAAGAAAGCAACATTTTTACCACATAAGAGAGATACCATATAGCAAATTGAGATGATGGGTTTCATAAATACGATTAAAAAGGAATACTACAAATGACAATCGTAAAGTAGAGTAAAAACTATAGTAATTTCAGATTGAAACGCTTTTTATAGTTACGTTTTTTGCACGGCTATTGTTATTTATAATACTTTTTCCGTAGTAATAATACTAACTTTTAGAATACTGTATAAGTGTGCCATTTTTTACTGTCTGTCGCATACTTGGACTACACCTAATCGTTGTGGCCAAAGCTTTATAACCAACCCTTTGTTTACATTATGTCCACTTCTACGGCAACTAGCAGGAAAGTGGGGAGAGAAGTGGACAGCGCGAGTATCTAATGTTCAAATTAGTTGCGTTTACATACTCGGGCTGCCCATTTTCCTCGCCAGGGTTCTGTTTTGCCGTGGAAGTGGGCAGAATGTAGACGAGACAGAGTAGAAACAAATATTTAATTCGAATTTTAATAATGTTCTTAGAGTGGTATATTTGTCAAAAAGTAAAATTGCATCCCTATAAAATTATATGACAATATTTCATGTACTATATACGAGTAAATGATATTAGTATATACATACCTAACCTACCTCTAGTAATAACAAATACGTCTGTACGGTTGTGTTGACAAAATATCATGGTAGTAAAACACTTGCCAAATTTTTTGAAGTAGTTGTTATATTGTAATTAAAAAATAAGGAAAAACTTTGGATGTGTAATTCGATGTTTACAAAAGGAATAAAACTAGTCATAACTGTTGTTTGTTTTTTTCTTTATATCAATCATAGCAATAAAATGGATTTTATAACAATGCTCATATAAAAGAGTGAGCGTTAAAATATATAGATCTTTTTAAATATGACGTTAAAAATAATTTCAATTGTTAAAGATATGAACGACATAAGTTGCTACGGTCATACGAAATCCAGGAGACTTAAGAGCTTTGGAAGATGATAAAAGCCTCACTGAACTGTCGATTACCCTATTCGTGGTAACGCGATCATTGGAAGACGAATTACAAATGATAATGGCGCAGTAAAAAATGGATTTCTTAACTTCTAAATGTTACATTTTCAGAGGGCGCCGCATGTTTTTATTTACTTGCGTTTGACAAAGCAAAACACTATTAGATTTTCAAACATTTTATTATTTAAAACATAATTTTAAATAAATCTCAGACAAAAATTAAGTCTTAATAAATTTATTTTCAATGTTTTGACTGATTTGGTTTAATAATATGTTTAAATGCTAATGTTAGTTGAATGTCCAGTGGTGTTCTATATTATAATCAAAACGCAAGTAGAAACCTGTGGCTCCACCTAGATAAGTAGATTGTACTGGTTTTTTAAAAGCTACACTTTTTACTGCGACATTATCATTCCTAATATTTTTCTTTTGACTCTGCGGATGAGCACTTAAATGAAGTTGGCTCTATTTGTCCCAAAGGCATATACCGTTTAGGCTGCGTGTTTTGCCAAATGTAAATATTGATACGATAATGACATTTTCACGGTAATGAAAAATCAGTACGAGGAAGTCTGCATGTCAAGATTAAGGATTTGTGAAATCGACCAATGCGTCTTGGATAGACGTGGTATGCAACGAGTACTGACACGGAGAAGGAGCTCAAGCTTAACAGTGAAAGTTTATTGGCTAATATTATAAAAATAGCAGCCCATAAACGTCCTACTATTATGGGACTTGAAATTGGGCCTCCCCCAATTTCAAGGGAACAGACAAAACATTAATAGCCCGTTCCTATATCTTATTGACCATTTATTTGCCTTATTATCGGTTAACATGTAACATAAGCTTCATACAAGTAATATCAAATTCAATCGAGGGTAAGGCAAGTGAATGAATAGTATGATATAGGAACCGGCCATAAAAGCAACATATTATATTAAAACGCGCCATCTGAGGGGCCATAAGGCTGTTTCGCAGTTTCATATTACAAACTTGACAAATATGAAAATAAAGTGGAACGTGTTGCTATATCTTATACCTACTACTGTATAGATACGTGTCAATTTCAATAAGCGATACTTCAAAAGCAGCCGCATAAGGCCCACAGTTTATGTAAATTTGAGAAGCTTCCACGGTTAATACTCACACCCCACTGCATCATTTTCCGCGCGCTCCTCCGAATAATATACCCTTAGTTGTATTAATTAAGTTGATTAGACATTACGTGTCTTTACTTTTACAGCACCAGAAACAAAACTTAAAAGTAAATAGTAACAAAAAAGAAATAAAAACAAAAAATAATAGCGGATTTATGGAATAAAATAAGCGTTTACAATTTGAACTTTATTAATTACTTTTAACTAAGTATATGAACAACGCTCTCTTGATTTTAATAAGATATAATAGATTTATAATTATTAAGTTTAAGAAATCAAATCTTATATTATCTTACACACAGCAGCATTGTAGCGATAATATCTAACAACACAAAATATTCAAATTTTATTACTATAGGCCACAAAATGTTCTTAAATACGAGGAAGCACGACGGCAAGAAGGCAACGAATGCTAAACCTTACACTACACTAATTTAGGGACCAGGTAAGACCAGGGGAGGTTAGGTGTACAGCCTAAATACCTTGCTTTTTCTTATAACATAAATTAATTTGAAAAAATTAAAATATAAATTTAATTTAATATTGCGTTTAAAGAGTTAATTTCAAACCTTTTCTACTATAGGTGTTTCTTAAGTTGACACTAATGCCGGTTCCTGTCTTACTAACCGTTCATCTGCTACACAAGCAATCCCACTTTCTACTTATAATAAATAAAAACGTAAGACATAAGAACCGACGATAAGACATTTAAACATCATTAAATAACGTAATTGAGGGCAAAAATGATGATGTCTGAAATACCACAATGATCTAGTAACAAACAAGGTATAAAGATTCCTACTCTCTTATTACATCACCCTAGATTAGAGAAAGGGTTCAGAAATCAGCGTAGTGCAATAACAGCTTTAGCAAATGAAGTCGATAAGGCGTCTTTCTTACCCCTACACCCCCGCTGTTATGTCCACCGTTACCCACTGATTATGGGTATGTCACACATGAACTTGCCAGCCATTAGTATATACACATGGAAGAATGTTTACATTACACAAATAATAGTTCAATCGATAATTGATTCTTGATACAAAACTAGTTGTTATCAAGAACTTCGACCGAATTTATTTTTTAACTTTCTGAATAAAGTAAAAATGCAACAGAAACACTGACATACATCATCTAATGGTTAGTTATAGCAAAATGCTTGTTGGCACGGAGATATTTTCCGTATGTGCACCAATTTTCATGGCGCAGTTGAATAGTATAAAAGTTGATGTGCTACAACGCCATCTATTAGCAGAATAAAGCGAAATGGGTAGTTTAAATATCTTCAACGTGAAAAATAACAGGAATGCTAACTTTCCTCGTGGTCGGTCAATTTGTATTGATATATATATATATATATATATATATATATATATATATATATGACACAGACCCAAGCTGTTTACATTACATACCTCAATAATTAACTGTAAAGAATATTAAACCATAGAATTAAATTTACGCACAACTTAAAATTTATCTAAACAATAATGCCACTATGTGTACCTTATAAAATAACAAAAATTCACTCACCAGTATTATTATTACCCATGAAATAAAATTTTTAAGTAATACTAATAAATGACATAATAACTTTTGTATTTAAACACCGTTATTATCACAAAGGATCAAATTGTGTATCATACAATACATAGGAGGTGCATGTAACATAATAAACAGTATAATATGTGCTAACTTGAAGTCACTTGTCTATTAACCTGTGTCTCCAAATTGGGTAGTTTCCCCAAATATATTGTTTAGTGTCAAATTATTTTGAGAACTAAAATTTTGTCTTTACAATGTCAAAATTCGAGCCAATTACGAAATTATATGTAATAATAATGACAACGGTTTGGATGTTATGGAAATTCTGGCATAATGATGAATTCATGAAATGGGGAAATTGCCAAAAGTCGGTCTAAAGACCCTGCTGTTAATTAATTCTTATGGCCTGTTCCTATATCTTACTATTCATTCACTTGCCCTACCATCGGTTAAATTTTGACATTGCTTATATAGAGCTTATAACAAATTTTAACTGATAGTAAGGCAAATGAACGGCCGATAAAATATATGTAGGCACCCGCGGTTAGGGAATATTTGACAATAAACATAAAAATTTGATTTATTTCCAGAAATCACTTATCTAGGTTAATTAATTAATTTACTTGTAAATTACTTAAGGCTTCAAAGGCGATAAATTCAGAGCATATTCTGCTATCAATTCAATACACCTTTATACATGACACACAAAAAATGTCTGCAACTTATATGCCACAAGCTAGATTTGTAAGCGTGTCCACATTTTAAATAAAACTTAGACATTACTAATACTTAGTTTTTTTTTTTATATTTAAACTAAATTCCACTAAAGAACATTTTTGGAAAGGTATAAGTTAAAATTGAAGTGTATTTCCTGTCGTCATGTCTCTGAAGACTAAAAGTGGACTGGAGAGCTTACGTGGGGCCATGGGAAGACCAACATGTTACACCCTTAGACAAATTTTATAGAAATGCGGTTTGACACTGGCCGGTGACTATCCGCGTCTACACCATATAAAAATGCACCCAAGGACAAGCCCCGGTCAGTGTAGGACTATTGTGAGATATGAGAACAAAAAGTATCGGGCTATTGGAGTGAAGTGCTAGTGGTACTAGGGGTCTGGGAATATGGGGACTATGGCGTCTGCCCGTCGCAATATTCGGGAAACGTAGAAAAATGGGCAGACGGTGACTGCCACTACCTATTGTTATTATTATTACTATATGATAAGCCGATATTAGACGATTCGTTTCTGTCGTTCAATTGGGATTAATCATAAACGTGAAACATTCAATGTCAGTGACTAACTTCGTGTCATTTCGGTTCATGCCTTTCAACCAAAGTGATTTGGTTGAAAGGCATGGCAATGCATCATTTGGTTGATTGATCTAATATCAGCATTATGCTTGTTATGTATTAAAATGTTTACAGAATATGCGTTCATTATGTTATTCTCACTTAAAACCGAAATATAATTAAAAGACACATTAAACAACGCCATCTATCTAAAGTAATATGATATGGTAATGTGACCATCAGCCTTCACCAGCGACAATAATTTTATAGTTATTGACTGTGGTCAAATGCGTCTTATTTATAGCGTGAAAAATAACGCCATTAAGGCATAGCTAATAGTGTAGCTATCGTAATACATACGTTATCTGGCAATATTTATTAACATCATTAACAATAATAACAATATCGCATCACAAATAACGCATTCGCTACAACTGCGTGAAATGGCCTATAACCATAACATGATCCCAGGTGAAGCAATAATGTGATAATAATATAATTGAATAGCAATATAAGTGCACGAAAGTAAACACTAGGTATAAATATAGATAGATAGGAATCAGCCACTAAAAATATAATAATAATAGCCCATAAACATCCCGCTGCTGGGTTCGCGCCTGCCATTTATAGGATAATGGGCAATAACCTGCCACGTTTGTCTAATGGCCAGTTCCTATATCTCACTATTCATTAACTACCATCGGTTAAATTTTGACATTGCTCATATAGAGCTTATGCAAATTTTAACCGATAGCAGGGCAAATGAACGGTTGGTAAGATATAGGAATTTATAAGGCAGACTAGCCTGTTTGACACATGGAGTACCTTAGTCTGCAGATTTTATCAACGGTGTTTTCCTTCACCAGTTTTAGCGATCAAGATTCGAACCAGCACCCTTTGAGTTTGGGATGCGAGTGCGCTAACCTCTAAGCTACGGTAGCCTGTAAAAATGTTACTCTGAATAACTTTACTGGGTAGTTGTTATTCTCAACATGAAAGACTACCAGGAATGATAATAGGGATGCGGACACATATTTCAATACATTCTAAAATTATTTACATGTAAAAGAACATCTTATCATCTTACTTTTAACATATAATAAAAATAATTTTCAACTACTATTTAAAAAAATTATGATTGTGCTATTCGATTTCTTTTACTTGTATATACTTATGACGTCATAAATACATAATCTTCGAGTATAATCTGTGACATTTTGTAAGATGATAAAAAGTTTCTCAGATGATTTCGTAATCCGCTGCCTTATTACCCATAAAAAAAATAACTCTGATAATCCTCGTAAATCGTCATAGAGGGGGCGAAGTCATTCGTCTTTTCCATTTGTATATTAAAGAAAAACACGTTTAGACTTTAACTCAAAATTCTATTGTATAAAAAATATTTTTTAATCCAGCTCAAAAAAGCAAACTCAAACAAAAAAATATGTCTAATAGTGTTGCGACATCTTGTGGCCAAATGAGTCTTATTTATAGCGCTAAAAAATAACGCTTTTAACGAATGGCTACATGAACGTAGTTTTACTAGATAATAGATTTTATCTTTATCTGTCAATGTTTAACGTCATTAACAATATTGCATGACAAACAACGCATTAAACTACTACATTTGTATAAACAATTAGTATCATCATCCCAGGTGTAGCAGACACATAATGGCCGGTTCATATATCTTACTAACTTCCCTTACTCTCACATTTAACATGAGCCCTATACAAATAAGGGGCCAACTATAAATGACGTCACATGTTATTGGGTCGACAAAGTGTGACAAGCGGTACAAGGAGTCCTAAATTTCGTGATGTCACGTATCAAAATCTAATATATTTAAGCTTTAAAACACAAATATATAATGATGTGTAATTTTTTTATATAATTAGTAGAAATTATTTTGCATATAGTTATATATTTATTATTAAAATGTAAATAATCGTACAATAATTATGTATACCACCATCGCCATTCCTAATCAGCAACATTCCTGCCACGGGTTGTCTGGAAGAGATCGCCCTTTGTACACAATTAAAATAATACTAGCTCATATGTTTTATGTAATGGTGTACAATAAAGTGTTATCTATCTATCTATCTATGTAACGAAAAACTTTCAAATATTTCCAACTGTATCCCTATGAGCAATTGTATTTAAGTTATTAAAAAATAATTTAAATAGAAATAAAACTAATTACGGCACTGCTGTTTTATGTTTGTTTTAATAATTTCTTAATGTAAAATTGCAAAATTTGTGATGTCACACTAGGGGAGGGAGGAGTCTCACGAATGTCACTAGCTGTGACAAGGACGGGGGAGGGTCAAAAAATGATAAGTCGTGTGGCGTGATTTGTTGATGGCCCCTGACGCCAAATTTCTACCAGTGTTTAAGGCTAGTATTCGCTTGACTATTACTTCGAATAGTAATACAGGAACCATCCATTGATAAGTTTTACGTTGTGTCTTAATAGGTTTAAAAATTTGTATAATTATATAATGTACCTTCAAAGTCTAGAGGTGTTTTGGTATATCAAAATACAAAAGAAAAAAAGCACCCTCTAGGAATTATGATTTAGGAAATTTTTCAGTTTAATTTTTTAGTCGTAATTCCTGTAGTACATATAATATTTCCATGATTCCTAGTATTCATCTTCCCTTCCCATCTTCATAATTAAACAGTCCAGTCTGAACCGGTGATGATTTGATCCCCAGACTCAACTCCGTGCACATATTTCAAATGCTGCAAAATGAATGACATGTTCTTCGTGGGATCACTGAGCTTCTTTTTGTTGTACTGGCATATCTTGCAAGTATACGAATCGTCATCGTCGTTTGTCTCCATTACTTTCCACACCCAGCTGTTTTCTGCATCATCAGCTGAAAGCAATGGAAGTGAAATATATATTTTTTGTTCATGTTTGCTTTAGGTGAGTGGTTCACCTGATGCTACCTAAGTACTGTCCATGCACATCTGCATCATTCAGAGAGCAATTGCCTACCGCATTGAGACTTTAAGTATCTGTTTATGCCCATATTGTAACATTCTGGGAAAACCACAGAACGATTTTATACAGTAACAACTGCTTAATAAAATTATTAAATACCATTTTTATGTATTTCATTTATATTTCTTATCCAAGTACGTAGAGAAGCATCAACTTAAAGACCAATAAAAAATTATATCAACTCATATACTTATTGATGGGTTCGGGCCTCCATATTTTAGGGGAATGGACAGCATACTCGCCACACTTGTCTAACTCGAAATAGCAGATTCCACTCAACGTTATCTGGTGGTGTATGTTTCTTCATGATATCTTCCTTCACTGTAGGCACGTGGTAATTGTATGCATAATAGGTCAGAAATTACCTAAGTGATAATTTCTGGCCGGTCTTTAAACCCATATCATTTGAAACACGTCTCTTAAACACTACTACAACTTCAGAAACAATAAGATTAACCAGTATTTAATATTTAGTTTTATATGGGTACATATAGTTGCACTAAGACAATAAATATTAAGAAGTTATAATGTATTGTGAGTCTCAAATTGAGGACATACTCACAGCCAGTCTTGTTATGTATCATCTTGAGATGCCTATTCATATTGCCAGTAGCGTTGCCGCCGTGGGAGATGTTTCTCTTGCAAATGTTACACTTAGCTTGAGTGCTAGTGATGCGCTCGAAATAAGACCACACCCAACTGCGGCGAGGGGTGTTAGATTCTGCAGAAAAACAAAAAATATATTACATATTACCGAGCTAAGTTACAGTTATGTTATGCATAATATTAAATTGCCAGCTCTGAAAAATTCGCTTGCGGGTTTACCCTGCCGGGAATTGAACCGGGGACCTCAGGGTACTAGTGAACTGATTTAGCGGGCCACTACATAACAGAGAATCAACTTTGACAACATTAGTTAATTTATTGCTCACAGGGCTCACTTTGTTTTGAAATATTGTAACTTGATATACCTTCATGACCTACATTCAGAATTAATTAATTAAATGATAAGTTCTTTCGCACCATACACTGTCAGGTAAAGTAAATGTTATCACTTAACCAGACTTGCTAACTCATAGGGATAAATTCAGTGGAGTTACAATAAGACAATCTCCATCAGTGGCCCAATTCTGCTTTCTACCTCATCAAAATCACCGGAATCTATTGTTTCAATAGCAGGTTTGCCTGATTTTGGTACTATGTTAACTCCTATCTTTATAAATAATTATAATCGAAAACTTGCAAAATAAATTTTTGGTACTTTTTCTTTTACTTATAGTAATAACCAGATTACAGTAACAGGGTCTATTTACAAAATTTAACCTACTAGGTAGTTGAATCAGAACTCTGACTCCAGGTACTGAACCAGAGTTCTGATTCGAGAGTAGGCGGAGTCAAATAAACATGAAAATGCAGATGTTTTCATGACCTACAATGAAAGCGGATTATAGATGTGTGAGCAACTACACATACTTATAGCTCAATAACCACTTTCAAAAGTGAAGATTGTACAACCATAACATCTATCATCCACTTAAGCCTGTTTATAATTCTACATTTTGTGGCTATTTGGGAGTTAACAGATATTATTAAAAAATACTTACCTTTCTCAGTTTTACTCTTATCCAAGCTGTCACTGGCATATATTTCCTCCGTTTTGATAGCATAAGGAGTTTCAGTATCATCACCAACTTCCAGGCCCCCACAATCAATCTTGGATATCTCGCGACTGAATTCTACTGGATGTCTCGTCCTTATGTGACGGTTCATGTTATTTGTATTGCATCCTTTGATTGAGAGCAGAACATTGCACAAATTACACCGATACAGTATGCTGCTCAATTTCACAAAGTATTTCCACACCCAACTTCTTTTACGGGATTCTGAAAATTGAAAAGTGTGATACTGTTTACATTTTTTAACTTTTTATAGATAGATAGATAGATAACACTTTATTGTACACCATTACAGAAACCCTTATAGCCTAAAAATGTTCTAAATGTGCACAATGGGCGGTCTTATCGCTAAGAAGCGATCTCTTCCAGACAACTCTTTTTATATGTGCATACAATTTATAATAGCTATAGGACACGAATTTTATGGCTGTGAATTAAAAGAGCATTCATTCATATATTATAATGATTTTCTAATTGCAATGTAATTTCAGTTATTTTAAATATTAAATACATACTAATAAATAAATCACATGTTGTGTTTGCTTAATACCTGTAAAATTAAATGTGCTTTTTCTATCTTTCTAGCCCTGAGTATTGTAATGTTAACAATAATATTTTGCCACATGTTATGACTACCCCTATAATTTCTTAGAGGTTATAAAGAATTTTTTGAATAAATTTGATTTTTCATTAGAAAAATATTTGAAGTGAAATTCACTTACCAACACTTCCTTGCAAAACTCTCTTCTTTTTCCTCCTTTCAATCAGAACATACTGTAGACCAACCTCATCAGTATTTTCTGGAGGAGGCTCAATAATATCTTGCACAGTCTCAGTAGCACCAATCATTTCTTCCAATATTATAGGTTTATCTTTAAATTCATCTTCTTTCATCATGCTAAAATTTAAAAACTCAATACGAAACCCCGTATTTGATTCGGGATTGCTTTCATGGAGCTCAAAGATCACTTTGTGCTGTGCTTTGAGATGTTCAAGTAGATCTGGAGACTTTATATCTGCATCAAGGGTTTCTTCGCACAAATTGCACTTTGATTTGTTCGTTCCTTCTATAGTTTGGAAGTAGCTTGTTAACCAGTCTGGTATAACAATAACTGTGGACAATTTTGTTTATTAATATAGTTGAGTTGCTCATATACAAAGTCATTTTCTCAGATAAGCAAATAAAACTATTTATTTCTTCTTATAATAATTGTAACTGTTAATTTAGTTAATTCTGTTAGAATTTCAAATGTTTATGAATATCTACAATTCAATTACAAATAAAAAAGTTACAAGAATTATAAAATGAAAAACTAATTTTATAAGATCTGCACAAATTATGGTTTTTGCCTTACAACAATTAAAATTACATACATAATTATGTATATAAACTTGTAAGAGGCTTTTATCTCCTAATTGCATACCATTTATTTGCCTTGCTATAGGTTGAAATTTAACATACATACAAACAATGTCAAATTTCATAGAGGATAAGACAAGTGAATGATTAGTAAGATATTAGAACTGGCTATAAATCAATTTTATCTGTTTTCAAATATTCAATTTAAATCATTTTGCTATGAAAGAAGTAATTGGATATTTTTGTCAAATTGCACTCTTGCATCTTGTTACTAAAATCTCATTGAACAAAATACTATTGTGCCTAAAAAATTAAGTCTAGTCACTTTCATATAAGAAATGTTTACATACTAAAATGGAATTTAACCAAATAAATAAGAAATAGATTTTAGTAGCAGGATGAATGGTTACTTTCTCTTTTCAAAATGAAAATGGTTCAGAGTTTGTATAATTTAAACATCATACAGTTCAAGATAACTTTTTGTAGAAATTGAATGTAAAATATATTTATTTGTACATTCTTGAATAAATATATAATGACATGTAGATATCAAGGTCTTAAATAAAACACAGTTATACATAAACAGATTTTAATACACAATTTAATATTTTTGATCTAACATGATCAGTACATTATATTTTTCTTAATATTCTATATTGCTTTCTAGATGGTTCTTAAATTGTATTACTCATAATTAATCATTCACTTTAATGTTGTTGTGATATTGAATTACCCGTTATAATAATTACATTTTGGTATATATAATTATGATAATTGCATATATGATTGCAATGTTCAAATTTTCTCATATAAAATGTAGCTACTATAATATCTATGCTATAGTATCAATTAAACTTACTGCTAATAATACTGACATAAATAACTAGAAAGACAAACACACATACATGCACACATTGTATAATCCTAATCTAAATCAGTGAGGCTTGTATTATGGGCATAGTAAACAACAGACTACTTAGGGCTAATTCCAAACAACCAGACCGAGGTAAACAATGGAACATTTTTAAATATACCCTCGTAGGATTAGAACCCAATACCTTTGCATCCTAGTGAACCAGGTGGAACATCATCAAATAAAAGTTTGAAAAAGTTCTAAATTATTAATATTTTCACTTCAATGCTTAGTTGTGAGTGACATTACAATATAATCATAAAAATGTATACTTAATTAAACATTTTGAAACTATATAATTTTTTTCTAGTAGATGTGAACTAGTGGAGTTTATTAGGTATATATGTACTTTATTAACCTGTAAAGATTATGAATATTGTCTTAAATGACCTGCTTAGTCATTATGAGTGTTTTGACCTTGTAAATAAACAGATATTCTACTCTGAAAACATTGGCTTCTTATGATTGTGAAAGTCTCTCACCACTTCTACTCCAGTAGTCTGCATATTTATAATTGATATACAACCTGTTTTTTGTCGAAATGAGCATATCCACTGCTCAGAGCCGCATGGTAACATACTTTTGAAAATGTAAGTATAACCTTTATAAAGAATTTGGTGGCCCTTTTTGGTGGGTACGCACAACACTAAATCGTCAGCTGAAACATTTTAACCCAATTAATCTTTGATTCTAACACAAAATATGTAGTGAAACCATTAGATCACAACATAAACAAGATATTTGATGGACGTAATTTTCTTTTTATTGAGGATACAACATAGTATGCACATTAGTTTAGAAAAGCAGAAATTATAAGTTGAATGGAATTATATGCAGAATCTGTATATTCTAGACTGAAATAGAGAAAATTATTTTAAATTAGGCAAGAAAACAATTTAAATCAAAATGACGCAATTGATTGTCATTGCCCACTGCTGTCAATATGACGTACATGTGTATGCGTGTAACTAACTTTGTAAAGTACAAAACGTACTCAATAACTAGTCTCGTTTAGAAACTGTGTTGTTAAAAGGTAATGTACAATGCTTGCTGACATATATTTTAATTAATTAACGTCTTATCGCTTAGTTCACTATTTTTCGTTAATATTATTAACGATTATGTATTTCAAAACAAAAATTATATATTTGCACAAAGCTTTCTTCGAGAAATTTAATCTATGTGGCGGCGCGGCAGCGGGAGCTTTTTTTGTGAGAACTTTGATAGTGATGTCTCACTGTAGTTTTATTTCAAAAAATGCGTTCTGTACTGGTTAAAATTGAGAATAATTGTAGTATAAAACACATTTTAATGGCTTACTCCTGTCTTGCTTTTCATTCACTTGTCTAACCATTGGTAGAAATTTAACAATAAAGTTCTTATAATAGATATCAATTTTTGTCAATACTATATTGTCATTGCAGCCATTAAATATCCAGTAGTCAAATAAACAGTTACGAAGATATAGGAATCGCCCATTAGACAGAATACGGTTGTGTTAAAAATCTCGGCTGATAAGTGAAAAGTGCCTTTTCGTTTTAAGAGAGCTGCTACAAGAACAACGTTGTTTGACGTCGTTCAGAGACCTCTACTTTGGCAGGTTAATAAAGCTGTATGTACACAGATTCTTTGCTTCTTTCTCATTGTGGCGAATTTAATACGTATAGATGGGGCTACTAAATCATTTTCCCTTTTTAATCCCTAACATCAATTTAATTTCAATTAAAAATAATTGTGACATGAATGTGAAATATTTTATCTATTGTAGTTACCAGCTTGTTATTAATATAAATTTGTTTTATTTAAAGACAAGCTTATCATCAATTCAATAAAAGATGGCGTAACGAATATATAACCAATATTGTAGAATACAATACAACCATATAACTGACATTCATAGTCTTTTACTATCCAATTACCTTTTGTATCTTTAAAATAATTACATCTATGTACTTAAAATTGCATGTCCTCATCACGGTCGTTTATCGTTGAATGTTGTCTTTCTGGTTAAACTACTCGACAAGAGACGGCGCTAGTAGTAATAACAGCTCTGAAAAACGTAACATGGTGGTTATACCATGTTACCACTGTAGTTATACAGTAGCTGGGAGGATTCCATTATAACACAACTGTTTCCATTAATTTTCTGCGCAAGTTCAAGTTATATTATTTTAGGTCGGCAGTAAAATAATCGATCTTATTCATATTGAGTTAGAGTAAGGTTTCTTTATTTCTGTGCTTTTATAGGCTTTATGCTACATAGTAACATGAAAAAGAATATAATTAAAGTACAATCGTCCAATAAAATATAAATTTAAGTCTTAACACACTGCAATCACAATTTGCGGCGTTGACGCCACCGGTATGTTCTTGTTACTAGAAAATCTAAATTAAAACTTTCGGTATCGTTTTATTTCGTAGGTATTTAAAAAAATGACTAAATTAGTTATAAATTAAAAGTTCAAAATGTCTCCTTTCTAATTTCGTTCATAAAATTAAAAAGGGGCTTGATACCCAGAGTATAGTTTTTTGTCTGCTAATACAAACTATATCTACAGCATTTAATTTTCAGAGATGTGCATATATGAATATAGATATATATCATACGCTACAATTATATCGTCTATATTTATACTTACTTATGATAAAGAAATTTGAATTACCTACGTACTTTAAAATATGCGATAAAAATGACGTCAAATCAGGCGACCCGTGGCAAACACAAACATGACTTATGCGCTGCAATGTAACCAATCAATCAATGAACTAAAACGGTGATTAAGAAATTTTAATGAAAATTAGAAATTATATTATTTCACAATATTTGTAAAACTAATACTTATTTACTTATTGGAAAAGTAACTAATAACAATTGCAAGTACTTATTCGTGTGATATGTAAATTAGGATGATTGACTCTTGAATTAATGGGCTTATAAAATTAAGTACTTACCTAATTTTCTAAGGTTGTGACTCAGACGAATAAAAGTATCTATATAGGGTTGAGAAGTAAATTTTCTTTGGTTTTTTTAGGACAATAAAATATCTTAAAAATATAATATTACAAGGAAAAGCTAACAAATAAACTAAGTTATTTCCTTTGTTTATTTCGTTTGTCTTTGCCCACGATACATAAACTATTAAGGGGTTAGGTGTAGTCAGAGACATGAAAAAATTACAATTTTAAATACGTTTTTTTGTCAGTAAATTATTTTATTTTATAACAGTAAAAACATAGCATCATTAAATAAGGTTTCGACTTGACTTGACAGAAATATGTTCTTTTTTTTTAATTATTGGCTGTTTGTGTTGATCCAGTTCCAACCGAAGCTCCTTGCGGTGACCATCACTAATCCTAAAATCATCTAATCATCTAAAATCCATCGGACAAAAAAAAGTTTTATTAATAGATAATCCAGTGCCTGATCGTATTTCTTCGAATAAAGTTTTTCTTTCTTTCTTTCTTTTGATCGAAGCTTTTCTTTTTTAATTAAAAAAATGGCGGCCTCGGGAATTTTCCAGATTTCCAGGAAGAAACCATCAGTTAATTGTTTATAAAAAATCGAAATTAAAAAAATCCTTCGATCAGGTACTAGTTTTTCATGTTTTCAAAAAGCTGTATAAATTTCATTGAAATCTACCTGACGGTTTTCGAGTTACAGTGGTCACCTGTTCAAAAAACATAGTTTTGAGAAAAACGCATTTGAAGTTTTACACTCAATTTACGTAAAGTAATACATATGATTTAATTACTTACACCGAGTCATCTATTCCTGGGCCATATAATATAATAATAGTTCTTCAGCCGTTGTAGCAGATTCCAAAATATCTATTTGATGTCGTCTACGTAGCATTCTACCTTCTCGAGTGTTGTCGTTACCGCGCTTATATGCCACTTTCACACGTGCAGTATCCGTTGTAGGCATACCGATGAGAATTTGAAAGAAGAACCCTTTGCCAATTATCGAATAACTCGAAAAGTATTTGGATTGGATTTAGTAAAAATTTTCAGAGAATATTTTTTAAATATAATATATTTAAGAAAATGCAAAAAGTAATCGATTTTTTGAATATTCGACTACCCCTAACCCCTCGATGTCGAATCGAAAATTCTGATAAATCCAATGTAAGAAAGTGGTCTACGTTCTTGTCCGTTACTGAAACTACATTTATACAAAAAATCAAGAAAATCTGTTCTTTTCAAAGTTTATTATATGTATACGAGAAACTTTATTGTTTTAAGGTAATTAACTTTCTCATGAAAGCTGGTTCGTATTTCGCCAAGCGAGTCGGCATTGCCATTAACCCCGGTTTCTATATTTTACCGACGATTGTCTGTAATAGAAACTGATTGATTTTGAAGCTACCAATAACCGATGGTTAAGAGGGCTATACGAGCGTTTCACAAGCTCATTGATAATTAGTAATACTGCCGGTTATCAGTAACTAATTCCCTCCCAAGCGTTTTGCTAACGCAACGTAGTCGTGGTCGTAGTACACGCAACTTAATTCACTGAGTTGAGGTATAAGTACAAAATAAATACATTTTCAAAAGAAGAGATCTTTTGGGATAACAATTGTCATTAAAAATCAACATTCCAATCAATCTGCTTAAAAATACTTACAATTAGAGAGCCATTTTATATGAATGTTGCATGAACAAAACGCAGTAATGTAAACAACATATAAACCTTTTAAATAATGATTGTTCCAATGTCATTGGATTTGTTGCAAAAAAAATGATGAAACAGTGTTGTCAATTCAGAAAATTTTCGATAATTTTATTGATTTGTGGTTTTTGATCGCAATTTTTTTTTAATAAGTTAAGACTAAAAAAACGGTTTTTATGGTTCCAGAGTCAAATGCCGAAAACTTTGTGGGTGGGTGTCCGATTTTTTGTTTTCATTCAATTGTTTTAGGGAACTTTTTGTAAAGCTACTGCTTCTTTTGGGATAATATAATAGTTATTCACCGTTTCACAAAGATCTAACGATGGATTTAATGTGTTATTTGAAGCGATGTTGTTATTTATTGATAATGAGGTTAAATATTGACAATTAGTACGTACTAATACGTTATCTATCAATAATGTTATATTCATTGACAGTGTTATTTTTAACGCTATATTTAAGACGCATTAGGTCACAAACGGTAACTAGAACGTTATCGCAGGTGAAGCTCAAGAATAACAAAAAACCGTAGTCTAATAACTTTCGAACCTTTGACCTTATTATTAGAAAGCTGGCATTAACCATATAAGTTTTATCTGTGCTGGCAACAACTGAGAACTGAGAACTTTGTTGTTGTTTTAAATATTTGTCAACGAAAATAACGAACATTGCGAAAATGATTAAAATGATGAAGATAACCAAAGTGATTAAAATAACAAAAATTATGAAAATGACGAAAGTGACGAAAATAACCAAAATTACCAAAATGACCAAAAAAATCTGTGACGAGAACCACGTGGCTGGAGAGCTTCAGCATGTCAAGCGAGTTTTACAACGCAATCAGCTGAAGACTCCACGCAACGTCACAAAGGTCCTAAACCACCTTCAGTTGAGCGGTGTCCTGCTACCCTACCCTACAACAAGGGGGGTTACAGACAGAATTGGTCACATCCTCAGGGGAGCTTCAATCAAAACATACTTCAAGCCGCATAATAAGATTACCCAATTTTTCAGACCTGTGAAATGCAATATCCCACTCCAGGATGCAGGTGTCTACAAGATCGATTGTGAGTGTGGATTATTATACATTGGACAAACAAAGAGGAGCATAAAAACACGGGTAAAAGAACACATTGCTGACATGAAACACACAAGGTCTACGAAGTCTGCGATCAGTGAACACACGCTGGGTAAACCCAACCACTACATCAGATTCGATAACCCACAAATCCTCGCATAAGAGAATCGTTTCATACCTAGAATGATGCCTATTGAAATAAAAAAACACCCAAATTTCAATAGAGAAGATGGTTGGCAAGTACCACCTATTTGGGATCCGATCATCAAAACTATCAGGACCAGCAAAAATCAACTGCCAGACCTCAGGACACTGTGAGCTCTTTCTGCGTGCACCGGAACACAAACCAACTTGACTGATAATTTCTTTTATTTTTCCTTCCCTCATTTTAATATTATATAAAATTATTAGAGCTAGGCATGTTTGCTGAAGAGTTTCTTGCGCCGCTTCTTCCCTTCAAGCCATAACATGTTGCGAAGCGGTGGTAAATTAGATTACGCTCCCATAGAGTAAATAATAACCATAAACAAAATTAAAACTAGATAATTAAAATGAACAAGTTGGAGATAGGCTAAATAAAACTCGTTGACACTTGACATCTTTGTCTTCCGTGATCACGGCCACTGAATAGTGGCCGAAACGTCGGAATAACAAAAATCAAATAAATTACCGCACTTAGAACCGTTAAAACGTAGTTTTATTGTGTATACAAGTCGCAAAAACTTAGAAAATATTGAAAGATATAAATAAGAATTAAATCCATGTCAACAGAAGAAGTAACAAAATTGAGTTTAATTTAATTTAAAATCATGTATTAATAACGACAAAAAAACCGACAACCGACCGAAATCGGGTGGTAATTAAATTCCTAAGAATAGTAGTGTTGACAACCAGCGGTTATAATATAGAAACACTTCATCTGTCGTTTCCATACAAAAAGTCTTACCGATCGGTTAGAAAATCCCTCCCATCGGTTGGTACTTTCATGAGTAACTAACAACGAACAGTTAATTATAGAAACATCAGTAGTTACACCAGGCGGTAATATTCTAACCGTGGGTATCAAAAACGAATCGTTTTTGCAATATTGAAACCGGGCAATAGTGTGGCAATCCAGCCAGCCTTTTGGGCACTCTTCCCTCTAGCAACGACTTTGTATAACAGTTTATACTCATTTATTTTCTTATTAGTATTTATTTGTATTTTTCAGTGGCGCATAAATTCAGATGTTCTTAGATTTGTAAAATACGTACTAGATTTTTAAGATAAATAGACGGGTAACACTTTTGGCTCACCAAATATACAATCACAAAAATGCACGATTACAATATTGTCATGGTAGAAACAATAGGCGGCCTTGTCGTTTAAGGAAATCTCTTCCAGGCAACCTAGCTTAAGGAATAATTTAACCTAGTCCAGCGATGAGGTGGTCCAGATGTTTAGGTAGAACCTAAACAAACAAACGTATATGTAATAGAACTACACTACTATATATATATATATATATTAATATACTAGTTAGTAGGTAGTATAAGAATTAGGTATCATTATTTAAGAAAAAGTAAAACAGTTATCATAAAAGAATGAAGTGTGTGCAGGTGTCGTGAGTTTACGGTACGTGTGAGTGCGCAAATTGTGGAAAGTAAAAAGGCGAAGGAATTTAAAACGTTCCTTAAGCTAAAGAGGACTACTAGGAATAAATAAAGTGTTATAAAGTAGTGTGAGAATGTGAGTATTCTGGCGAAAGCGAATAGGGAGCCACTTAAGTTTTTCACAAAATTCAAAAACATGGTCACACTTTCGCAAGCAAAATATGAACTTAATGCAAAAATTCTAAGTCGCTCAAGTTTATTTAGCCGTTCTGTGCTTAGGTGAAGATAGTAGGCAGTAGGCATATACATTAATTCTATAATAAAGAAAACTTCATTAAAATTACAATTTAAGATAATTTGGACTTTTAAATATTTTCTGTGCAAGTTATAATCAATGGCTTACATTGTAAGCGTGCGACAGATAAAGCAATGGAACAGGAAGACTGTATATGATATAAAACCGAATATAGACTCCAGTTATCTCGTTTTAAAGGTCATAGTTTGTAGCGTAGTAAATTATTTTTTGATATGCTGTGTTCACATCTGTAAAATTTTGGGCAATCCTGTCGTCGTTGCATTATACCGATGCGCTAGTTTGGATGAAAAAACGGGTTTGTACTGATATTGAAGTATGGATTTGGTGTATGCATGTCTCTCACTACGAGATAAGTTAATTATGAATTATATATTACAAGGCCCCCCCCGCCTCCGTGCTTGCCGTACCCAGCCGGCACGGAGTGCAGATCGCTAGAGCTAAGACTCGAGCTCCTGGGTGGAAGTGATAAATGGCATAACGTCAGAGGTAGCTTCAGTGAACCTGCAGACCACCTCTCTACACCCCTTAACCACTCACACCCATGTTGTCCCTGTCTTATATGGCATTTTTTGGGGACCATGCAGGGAGTGGCAAGTCATCGTCGCCTATTTTTCCACGTTCCCTGAACATTGCGACAGGTAGAAGCCTTAGTCCCCATATTCCCAGACCTCTAGTACCACTAGCAGTTCACCCCAATAGCCTGGTACTTTTTGTCCTCATTTCCCGCAATAGTCCTACACTGACCGGGGCTTGTCCTTGGGTGCATTATTAAATGGTGTAGACAGGGATAATCGCCGGTCAGTGTCACGCCACATTTACATTAAATTAGTCAAGGGGCCTCTACGTGTTGACCTTCCTATGGCCCCACGCAAGCCCTCCAAAAGTCCGGGCCATTTTTATAGCCCGTGGTCTTCAAAGACATATATTAATAATAATTGGTAAAGAAAGACACACAGTGTATATGCCCAAGCTAAGCAAGTTATGCTTGTGTTATGGGTAATATACAACGGACCACTCTGTGGCCGATCCCAGACACCCAGACCATAATAGTAAATAACAGAAAATTCCTTTCCGAAATTTACTATGCCAGGAATCGAACCCGGAGCCTCTGCGTTCCAGCGACTTCGGCCGGCAAAGACTTATCCCGCTCAACCAAAGGCCGTCAATTATAAGGATGAGAAGCATGGACTAAACACAGTACACGTGTACACGTTATAACGGTGAAGGAAAACATCGTAATGAAACCTGTATATCGAGATAATCGATACGTTAAACCCGCCAACTCGCCTTGGACAAGCGTGATGTACTGTCTATTTTCCTTTTATAAATAGGAGGCCCGAGCCCAGGAGTGGGGCGCTTATGGGCTAATATTATTATATTGTATGTTAGATCTCGATATAACATTCAACTGCCCATATTGTTGCCATCGTACCTATACTACCCATAACACATGCATAACGTACTTATCTTGGAAATATACGATGTGTGTTTGTCTGTCGTTGTCGTTTCGTTGCATGTGTTTAAAATCTTTGCAGCACCTTAGACGGAGACTGTTAATTTTGAGAAGGCCACTCGTATCGCATTTTGGACTTTGATCTCACGTAAACAAAACAGTATTTATTCGAAACTACGTCACTCAATCAGGAGATCAGATAAGATAAAGTTTCAAGAATGTAATACGAACTATTACATTTGATTCACTTTCGTTTAAATTCGACTTATATCCGATTGTGCAAAATCCTTATTCAGGATTTTACCTTGGAAATTTAAAACAATCGATAGTCACACAAATCTGCATTTAAAAGGTTTATATAATACTAGCTGATGCCTGCGACTTCGTCCGCGTGGTGCGGTCTTTTAACTATCCCACGGAAACTCTTTAATTTTTCAGGATCAAAAGTATCCTATATGTTGACCAGGGATATAAGCTAGCACCATACAAAATTTCATTTAAATCGGTCCAGTAGTTTCGGAGATTAGCCGGTACAAACAGACAGACAAACAGAGAAACAAAAAAATTGAAAAAATCTAAATTAGTTCTGTTTCACTTCTTACATCCCCCTGATTCGGTTTTTAGCATTTTTTCTCATTGTACAGAAATTTGACCTCTACAATTTTATTATATGTATAGTATAGATGAAGCCATTACCGCCGATTTATCGTAAGCGACATTTATACTTAAATATATTATTAGGTGCAAAAAGGTATTTTAAACTATTAGGTATATTTTTGTTTTAAGACTTTCAATTTTAGTAATACTAGGTACCCTACTGAATCAAAACCTGAGTGTCGTAAAAAAATAACAGTTAAAAATATCATATGCAACAAAAAAGTATTTAGGTACCAAAGTCGCTTACGATAAAATGGCGGTAAAGGCTCAATATATGTGCATTAGAAAACACATCTATACATCTGCATGTAAATTAACTAATTGTAAAAATGAAACTCTTGTAATATTTTTTATTCTCTGAAAAAGACAATACGGCCTTCGTTGTTAAAGAAAAGTAACTACGTACATTTTGATGAAATACAAAGAGAACGCACTTATACTACCTACGTGACCCAAGTCGGTATGCCAAGACCCCTCTCCTCTATAACAGTTTTCACGTAGTAATCTATAATATTATAAAATTCTAAACATGCCGTGTCTGTACATTGACGCTATATAAAAAAGCAACTGGAATAGACATATAAACGGTGGAGAACACGATTCAATTTTTTTAGATTTCTTGTCTGCTTGTTCGGGATTCATGTAAAACTACTGGACCGATTTCGATGCGGTTTTCGCT
Source organism: Dendrolimus houi (assembly GCA_039645545.1). Lineage (NCBI taxonomy): Eukaryota > Metazoa > Arthropoda > Insecta > Lepidoptera > Lasiocampidae > Dendrolimus > Dendrolimus houi. The sequence continues at coordinate 19,388,935 of CM077125.1, read as the reverse complement.
GATCGACAGTCAATACTTAAACTCTGCGCTACTTTCTATCCTAGGAATTTTTCTGGGAATGATTTAACATAGCCAGATTAAAATAAAAACGAATTCTAATGTGAGATTTTACTGATCGATAGCAAATTTAGCGTTGTAAGTTGTGCGATTTTTTTCCCGGGAGCGGTTTAAAGTTATTCGGATGCATAAAAATTAGCTTATTATACTTATATACGACACAGTTTCAACTAAAACGATAGCTAACATTCTTTTTTAAAATGATGCGTTACTTTGTGTCTCGAGAATCCCGCGGGAATTTCAATTCAAGCGTGGGCGAAGTCGCGGGCATATCTTAGTTCATAAATATGGTTTTAAAACATTTTTTGCAAACAGCCGTTTAAAAAGCGCTAAAAGCGGCATGACATATTTGAATATAGCTCTAAAAAGGGTGAGATTTCCCTAGAGGATATTGACTACGTGACGAAAACGTAATCGTATTTCGTACGACGAGTACGTTTCGATGACTCACTTTTCTTTCCCTCTATCCTATTTCACTCTAAAAGCAGGCAACACGTTGGCTTCGCCCCTAGCCCCCTGGTGTTGTAAGCGTCTATAGACGCCAATAACCACTTTAGATGGGCCGTCTGCCTGTTAACCTTCTTCGCAATAAAAAAAGGTAAGGTATTTAGATTTCAGAACATTAGATATAATATTATGAAATTATTTTAAGTACGAAAGTTACGTATTTCGAAATAAATGTTATCGCTCCAAAATAATCGTCCTTCAAACTTTCCGATGCTGACATTTAATCTATACTATAATAAATCTGTAAATGGTTCGAATTTGTATAATGCGTTTAAAAATGTGAAAAAATCAGGGGGGGGATAGATAATTCGGAACAAGACTCCGAAATCATTTTTAGAATTTTTGCCCGTCTGTTAGAGCATCACGTGAAAACTACTAAACGGATTTAAATGAAACTCAGCATAGAGCTAACTTATATCCTGGGACATAACTAGGATACTTCTTTATCCCGATAAATGACGTGGTTTCCATGGGATAGAAAATGGCGAAAAAGATGGCGCAGCGATCGCTTCTTTTTTGGAATCTACCAAACGTATATGATTGAAAGTTGGCATGCTGCTGGCTTATAATGTGAGTTACACTTATGATATATTTTATTCCGACGAATTACGTCGTTTCTATGGAATAAACGGATTAGCAAAATAGATGGCGCTGCTATCGCGTTTTTCAATTCGCTAAAAATACCAAATAAATAAACAACATCTCATTCATTGTATTACTTCAAATCAGGTTGGCTGCGACTCTTCTCTCTGTTTCGCTGCGCAGCTGTGTAGACTATATGGACTTAGTTTTTTTCTTATTGTAGTGAACTTAGTAACAAAAAACAGTAAAGTTTTAGGTAAAATACCTAATTAAATTTGTATATATATATAATATAATATAGAGCCGTCACCTATCACGCGGCGTAGCCGCGGGAAAACCCTAGTTAGGGGAAAATCAGATTTACACGTTTTTATTGCACCAGTTAAAAAATAAACAAGATACAAAGGCTTTTATCTGTTTATTTAAAAATAACATTCGAGAATATAAAAAGAATTGTATCTTATATTTAGTAACACTTAGTTGGATCCTCCTCATAAGGTAACTTAGGTAAGCACACATGGGCCAAAACGTTTCCGTTGGTGTTTTCATACTACCACTGGAATATTGTTGATAATTAATTCCTAATCGACCACATTATTTTTTATTACCAAGCTATATATAAGTTTCCAAAAATGATTTCTCATGGCTTAAAATGTATGCATTGTCCTGTAGTTTTCTTTAACAACAATTGTGAATTGCCAAGAGTTTTGACTAATGCATAGTATAATATCTTATTTTATCCATTCAGTTGTTTTTATATTGGATAAAATTTGACATTAACTCCTTGCGAGAAATGTTAATTTTCTACTAAAGGTAAGGCAAATAATCGGATAGAAAGATATAAGTATCGGCCGTATAACATAATCTGCTGTATTATCTTTATCATTGATTTTATTTTTTCACTAGTCCATTATTGTCTTGCCCTGTAAATCTGATCATATTGTCGATTTTAGACAGATCAACCAAACTGATTCAAGGCATCGAACTGAAAGCACACTGTGGCAACGGTATGTAACGACATTGAATGATTCAATACAAGTATATGTGGATCACTTTGGTTGATTCACCCTAATTGAAGACAGAACTATCTAATATCGGCTTAACGTGACATAGAATAACATTTTTTGAAAATTTTTTTACCAACAATCATGATTGTGGTTGCTAAGAGTTTTGACTATAGTGTTGCCTATTGTAATAATTCTTGCTTTGCATTTGTTTTTCCTTTGCTGGGTGCATTGCCATCTTATCTTGCCATTGTCTCTGGAGTGGATCACGAAACTGAAGCGTCCGATTTCCATTCTTGGCCTGCCTCTTATAGTCTTCGTGAACTTTACTAAATCTGAAAGTTTTTGTATGCATTAATCAGTGACTTATCAAATTTTGATTCACAATTACAACAACGCTGGGGACGCACCTGCCAAAATGTTATAGAATATAGGTCACTTTAGGCAGATATGGCGATGGGAGTAATGCGTTATTGGTGATGCGATATACTAGTTTTTAATTGTTAATGACGTTACATTTATTTGATAAGAACGTTATTTTAATGTTTTAAATAAGACGCGTTCGGCTACAGTCACTACCTTTAAAATTATCATGGTTCAGTCACGCGAATTCGGAATTGAGTCCTACGGATCCAGTTTTCCAGGATAAAAAATATCCTGTCAGTTATCTCTTTTACTGTCAATACATATACATTAAAATTCACTATCTTTACATAGTATAACAAAGTCGCTTTCCGCGTCTGTCTGTGTATCCGCTAACTCCTAAACCACGCGACGGTACTTTAATCATTTTCACCTCATTTACATAATTCTTCAAGAAAGATTTATATATTCTAACTTTTACTCGCGGCTTCGCTTATGATATATAAAACCTAATCAAGTTTTTATGTAAGTAAAATAGAGCTACTTAACAGCATATGAACTGTGGCGTAGTAGCCGTGGGGAAAACTAGTAGGTAATAAAGGACATTCGACTTTGCTTGATCGCTCAATTATGTGATCTGGTCGATGGTGGCGTCAAAATTTATCCAATTTTCTATAATAAAGGGTATATTTCATCTCCGTTATCAAAGTACCTACAGTCTTACATACATATATACCAAATTTCAAGATAAATGATAAATAGTTTATTTACGCTAAATTGTAAATTTAAATTTGTTCCTTGTCAATCTTTTTGGAATGAACTAATTATTATTAAATTGTATTTCTAATCAAATAAAGTTCAATATCGGTGCAAATAAACAAAACTGAAGACTCAAAATAGTAGATTCTTGGACGATTCATTAGATCAACCCACACACTTTATGCCCCGATAGGCATTATTAGTGATATTTAGATAACCAAGCAACATTTAATAATCATCCTTATGCTTCTCATGTTAAGGTTTACTTTTCGGCTGTCATATACTAATGATATCAATTACGATTGATCTCGCTTTTATTAATCAATCGATGGAACCGTCTTGTTGCAATGGCGGCTGTCGGTGTTATTAGTGTCAAATAAAATAGAGCCTTAATTGATAACAGGTTAAGATCAAATTGAAACGAAAATGACTAAAATCGTATCGTATGAAATTGTTACTTGTCGATTACTAGTAACCGCTGTAGACCATTAATGTACAATCTCATACGGACAAAATAGGTAGACCGAGCCGCAGTACGTTACGAGAGCTTAGCATTAAAAAAATCTAATACAGATAAATTTTAATGTGGAATTATTTCCAATGGATATATTAACTATTAACCACATGTATACTAGGTATATAACTTTACACACACAAATAAGAAAAAATGCTTCACTTCATTTGAGGCTTTTGTCCACGTAGGCTCCATCTATACTTTTATTCGTCTGGGTAAACAATAAAAACTCTTGTACAAGGTAAAACGACTCCTGTGTCACGGGGATGTTCTAAACATGCCAATGACGGATCTAAAGGACACCCAGAGCGAAGAAAAATGGGATTTAATTAATATAAACATTATTCTGATTGTGGATCCAACCCAAATATACCTCCCTCTTTCATGAACCAAGAAAGAGGTTAAATTGTTTAAAAAAAAATCCAAATATATGTCGGCAATATGCGATTAGTGTCTTATAGATAATTATAATTTTTCCACCACAATTATTCAACATCGTTACATTAACAAAATCATATCAATAATATTAGCATGCAATACGAAAATATATCTAATAAGTACTTATTCACGAATGCCTTACACAACATCTTTGAGTATTTCGAGCACAAACAATTCACATGCTGTCTTTGTCTTCCGTGGACACGGGTAGGTAGGGTAGAGAGGGGCTTGTTGAGCATAGAGGTAAGTTGGGCAATCGAAATATCTCGGAAATTATACAGCCTATACAAATTTGTCAAATAGCAAAAAGATGCGGCCCTAGGAGAAGAATTCTTCAGACGACTGTCCACGCTGACTTATCAATTGAATTACAGACACAGATTTATTCTTTGTTTTGCAACAAAAAAGTAAACATATTGTTTCGGTTTCAATTTATTCTATACACGTCAAATATCGGCCGTTTTGATGAAAAAAACGTGTTAAACTTTTATAAATGTACTATATTTATAATATCAAAAAAATATTTAAATTTCGTCAAAGTAGTTTTTTTATAACTTTACTTTTATTTTAGTTTTTTTGCAGGGGCTAGTTGAGCAATGGTTGTTTAACTAATCTCACGGCTTAAAACCGAAACAATTTGATGTTTTTCTTTAATTTTAAGATATAAAAAGAAAATAACATAGGAGTGTCTGTTTTTGTTCCCCAGTTAAATAATACAACAAAGGCCGTCATGAACGAAAAACAGTATACATTCTACCGCCTAGGAATTCTGTATCAATCATATTTGAATATACGAAAAAAAGTAGAAAAGTAGTTCTAGAAGAGTTCTTCTGTCAAGTAATGAACGTAGTCAAGATGAGCATGCTAAGCTGGTTTATTGCAAAGCTATGCTCAACTTACCCAACCAATGGGGTAAGTTGATCATGTCTAATATTCTTCATATATACGGCTGTAGATCTTAAGCCTTCATTATTGGAAATTAATTTTTAAGGACTCTTTAAAGCAGGATTAAAATACCTATTTATCAAGATACGTTATAAACTATTCTGACGTCTCGTTTAGGAACTATTAAGATTAAGTGAAAAAATGCTCTACTAGCCCCGCCCTACCCTACAGAATAGTGGCCAAAATATTGAAATAAAAATCAAATAAAATGCCACGCTTATAACCGTTAAAACGTAGATTTAATTATGTGTGCTAGTCTTAAAAAACTTAAGACAATACTATGTAACATGTCGAAGCTAGAATTCGCGTAGTCCATACTCCTGTAAGGAAATTAGTTCCGCACCATGTAGTTTTGTCATTAAATATTCATATTCCACTCACCACGTGGTCATTTCCTAGATTCTGATAATATCCAATTTTCTTGAACATTGGGACGTTAATGAGTTTGATTTTTTTTATTATCAGATAGTTCAGATTAAATTTATCACGTTACAAAATGGTCGTCCTTGATTTTATGTGAAAGCTTTGCTTATTGTGGTGTTATGGTTAAAATTATAGTCACAACTTTAACGATTCAACTTCTTAATGATTAAACAGTACATTAAACTATTAATTTATTGTCCTATTTCAAACCTAATATTATAAATATGGCTTGTTCAAATTTCCACGTGGGTAAGTACCAACCATAAAATAATAAGCACTTTGAAAAACGTTTCTTATATTAACACATTTCTTTTATTTATGTTTTAAATGCTCTTCTGGTGGAAATGGTCCTCCATAATTATTACAACATATAAACATTTAGGGAACGTAATTAAATACCCACAACAGTGTAAAGAACAGATTAGAAAAGAAAAAGCCCAAATATTTATTACATAATTTATTTCTTTTAAAATTGATGTATTTGGTTTATATAAATCTTTATAAGGCACTACATGTATAGATCAAGTTATGCAGAACTATCAGAAAACTATAATAAAAATATACGTAGTAGATCATCAAAATGCCAAAAAAAATGCAACTGCTATTAAGATTTATAGCATAATTACAATTATGTTATAAATGTTAATGACAATAGAGCTATTTTAGTTAGAATAAATATCAAGAAAATACTTCTGCAAAACTGGTCAATAGATACAATGGTTGCCCTTACTTCAATATTTAACAAATTTATTCAACATGATTTTTGTCAATCAATTCGTATAATATTTTGTAGACATAATTACAAAGCTATCTACAGATAGTGAAATAGTAAAGTAAAATCACTCATAGTGCTTTACGTTAGATATACGCAATTTACTTCTAAGAAGTTTCTTTATCAAAAACTTGGCATAGTTGATAACTTTTATTTCGTGGTTCATATTGTAGTAGAGCGTTTTTGAAATATTTTCGTTTAGGAGTGTAATGTTTGGAGTTTCTACTTTCCTACCAAGCTTACTTTCCTACCTCACAAATATTCCACAAAAATCTTTTGTTTTTTTATGACCGGCAATAAAGAACAGAGTCGAATTTTAATATTTTTTTATTATTTAAAATTAGGATTATAAAAAAATTAAAGTAGAGTTAAATGGCATTTGCAAATATTTTTATGTCAAAATACAAAGGATGATGACATTAATTTCATGGCTTCGCTAGATTTGTAATAATTGTTAACCGAAGTTCAGTAAAAAAAAGAAAATATAAATTAAACCTTTTAGATAAAAAAAACACTACGTTTTCACAAAATTACCGGCCTGCTCCCTACCACTGTATAATTGGTGAGAGCATTTAACAAAGTCAACATCATGTAAATATTAAAGAAATTCAATGTTTGTTTACAATATTTAAATATAATAATTACCTATAATAAACTTCGTTATATAAACCCCACCTGGAATAATGTTGAAATGCGACATTGTTAATGACGTTCAACATTGATAGATAACTCATGTATATACACTATTATAGGTAAAAATTACCGGAGTTGTTCTTTGACGATATAATTAAGTTACATTTGGACACAGTCACTAACACTAACATTATCCCAGATAGAGCAGAGGCATTAAGTAAAACGATAATCACTTATCGCAGCGGACGTTTGTTTTAAAACGCTATTTCTAATTTCTTACCTGGGATTGCCACAACACAATTTCATTTACTAAAGTGTGATTTACATTTGCATCAATTAAGTAACGCGAAACTGGCGAGTTAAGTCTTTAGCCTGATTTGGAGAGTAATTTTCCAGTTTAGTTGTCGATGAAATAGATGTTCATCCAAGCGATGATATGGATTTAGTCGCGAGTTAACTTTTTATACTTAACTAATGCAAATGACACTTGTTACTGAGGCTCTATAAAACTAAACTAATTTTATTGGATTGCTTATATTTTGTTTGAGGAACTTGTTTCATAAAATTAAGGTTTAACATTAAAACACAATATTAAGAAATGCAAATTGAAAAGTGCGCGTTGTTTTTTCAGTATTATACTGTTTGTCACTTTATTTATTAATAATAGTCATGTTACAAAAAGAAGTACTAGAAGGTGAACTTTTTTTTCACATTTACATTTGGTCAATGTCTTACATCACTACAGCGGATGAAACGGTCAATGATGGAACACGCTTAGCTAGAAGCTCAGACGAACAAAATAGCTAGACTGAGCCTCTAGCTTTCAGAGTAAAGCTGGCTATAGTATGCAGATTTTCGAATAGGAAGCTGATCGCGCCACAATGAGTTAGGACAATTTAGCATTCAATAATCGAATTAGTATGAATAAATGTGGTATAATTTCCAGTGCATACATTATCACACAGAAGTAAAACACGTGTTTACTACATAACTTTATGTACACAAGTTTTAAAATATGCTTTATTTCATAAGACAATTTTGTTCGTTCAAGCTCCGTCTATACTTTTATTTGTTTGCCGGGGCTTAGAAGGCTCCGGTAATATAATAAGCTTTGATACGGAGTGCTTATGTAGAAAGAGTTGCGCTAAAACTTTTACTGTACATTTTTATTTGAGTTCCAACAGCCTGGCCACGACTTTTTAGCAAGGGGCGACACAACGAAAGCTCCTGCGTTTCTAATGAGCACAACAGCTTGTGATGTGCTTCGTACATTTTATGATCTTAATAACTTTTATTCTTACCATCGCCGCGTGAAGTCGCGTCGTGCTTAGTTATCGCAAATACCCATAAGCTGGTCCCCGGACCGTAACGCTTTAGGTATAGCTTAGTACCCGTTGCACTTAAAAAATTATCCTATTCGTACCAAATTAGCCGTGGAATGCTGTGCTGATTTGAAGAAGCGTCTATGGCGCAGTAATTTGTTTAGAACTAAAAGCCAAGACAGCCTCAAATTTTATAAAATTAGAGAAACCATAATTCGTAAACAACAGGTTTACAAATACGCTTGCTTCAATTTTATGTCTCTGGCCGCTGATAAAGTGCCAGCGTTTAGCGACATTTTACACTTGGGTCCGTATTCCAAAATGACAGTCTTGAAAAAACGCTGAGCTAAAACGATAAAATTCCAAACACATGCGTTATTCGTTAGGCTTCTCATGCATTCGTTAAGTCTTTTTATTTTGCATCATTCAGCAGACAAGCAGAAGGCCCACCTGATAGGAAGCGATTATCATCAACAATGGACATTTGTAACACCCAAAGGCGCTACCAATGTGCTGCCGCAATCCTCTGCTCGACCCTGACCATTAATGCCGGAACAGACCCCAAAGTTCATATGGCGGCATACTCTAGACCAGGGGTGGTAGTCATCCAGACAGGCAACTACCTGGCTGTGGGTTGTTAGGTCGCCTCTTACAACAAGTCGCCCGACCGCCAGAAATTGTATTATTTTTCCGTTCCTGCCCGGGTAACTACTTAAGATTGTTCCAGAACACAACCCAGAAAAATCTTAAAATAACACATCCATTATTACTATTAACACAGTGCAATATTATTTAAAAAAAAATAAACGTCTAAGCCAAAAGTAAGATTTAGAAATATCCCAAAACATTACTCAATGTCAGCAAATACTTATGTATTATTAAGCCTAATCAATAATAGTTTTTCCTGCTGTATTTCTTTTTTAAATCTTAGCTACATCGGTTTTTCCTATTTGATAAGCTAACTATAGACTTCGTTGTTTTGATAAAATTCTGGGTACAAGTCTCTTTATCATTTCTGCGCCCGTCTTTAATTATTTTTTGTATTTAAGCCAAGGTCACGTGCGTAGATATGCAATTTTATTTGTCCATGTTTAAACTTCTTACAGACATAATATATAAATTATTATCAATCAGCATCATAAATATTAGCAAATTAATCCGCTCCACCAAGAATTAAATAATGCCTCGTTATTCCTGAATTGTTACAATTTAGTCCGTTATTTATGAATTTATTTTGAATTTGTCTATCGCAACGAAAATTAAATATTCTTCCAATAATTATAAATGACTGCGTAGATAATAATTACCTTTTTATAATTTAGGTAACAAGCTTGCTTTTCTCTTTAATTTAAGTATTTATTAAGCTCTCAGATTACGGTGTACACCGTGCGGTGAACTTTTATATTTCTTCGCACTTTTAAAATCATTATATAAATTATTATAGTTGTTGAAAGTAATGCTTCGAATTAAATCGTAAGCCACATAATAATATTATTATTCTAATTGTATGGCTATAAAATAAAAAAATCAGCATTTCTCAATATATTAAAAATTGAAAGGAATAGTAATTATTCTTGCGCCGACAATGATATATTGTACCTTATATGTGAAATAAATAATATATTTATATAAATAATTACTAAAGTCTGTATTCTAGAACAATATTCATGTGTCAACCTCCGCTGGAGATGATATAACAAATTCGCGCATTGGACATTTTGTTACTTGGAATCTTTTTAATTTGGATAGACTATCATCGCAGGCATTGGTTTGAATATAGTTAAAGACTACTTACTGGTTTATGTCTGTAATAATTATAATATCGACCTTAGACTTAGAACCCGATTAGAATCCGTACCCATTGGTCGCGACAATTCGATCACTATCGACGTTAGTTTCCATATTTTGGAAACATCGCTAGTTTTTACGTAATTTATTATTATAACACAAAACATTTCGCAGATATCGAAACAAAATATTTTTACCCGGTTCTTATCTACATACTTTTATAGAGTACATATATACATATCACACGCTCAATCCAATACTGACAGTATCCAATAAGGTGAATTTTACAGGAGCGCCAAAAAAACTTTTTTAAGCATAAATATCAGTATTATTATATTGCGTTATTACAATGCCTTCCTAGTGGATATTTCTGTTACTTTTAAACCAGAATTAGCAGTATTATACGTATTTCTATGTTTTGCGATAGATGGCATTAAAGTCGATTTGGCAACATTTTGAATAGTGTCAGTATTGGATTGAGTGTGCGATATGTAGTAATGTATTCCAGAAATCTACGGAAGATAGCAGTGCAACGTAGAACTTATAGGCTACCGTAACAAACAACGGGAAAAGTTGAAACCAAGTTCCCAAAATGCGCGTACCTACTTATATTTCTATATGTAGTTTGTGCTAAATATCATAGACGCTTCAGCAATAATTGGCTGCGCAATAAACATGTTTTCATTAAAATCGGTTACTGTACAACAAAAGCAAATGCAGCAAATCCGGAAGCCATAAAAAATGCGCGGACTGTACCTAAATATAATTAGTAATAATATAGTTTTATTGTATTTTCATAAAATAATTGCCTCTGCTTCGCAGTACTCACGTAGTCTGGGTAAGCTTAGAATTGACAACCCGCATTGCAAGGTATTCTGTTAGGCTCGGCTTTAAAAAAATCATGTTGCCGCACTCAGAGCTTGAAATACTACTAACTTAAGGGGGTATTCTGGTTCAGAAGCCTGAATTTTAGGTGTTTTTTTCGGTCGCGAAAAAAAAACACCAAATATTTCTACTATCCATTTTTATAAGTTTTTTTATTGATATTTAAATAGTACAAAACATTAATAACATTTAAAAAAAAATCTGCATGAAATGGAAAACAATTAATAGTCCTTAAAGAGGAAGGATTTAGTTATCGCAGTACGAGACGTTTTAAAAGAAAAAAAAAAGTTCACAAAATGGCGAAAAAACATGTTTTTTTTGTGTTTCCAACAATTTAATTTTATTAATGTTTTGTACTATTTAAATATCAATAAAGAACTTATTAAAAAATTGATAGTAGAAATAAATATTTGTTGTTTTTTTATCGCGACCGAAAAAACACCTAAAATTCGGGCTCCTAAACCAGAATTCCCCCTTCAACAAAAAATAATGTATTTCCTTTACTAAAATTATTATAATTTTCACAGCTTAATGTTCGTTTGCTAATAACTGACGTGAATCCTCGTTGATTGCAATAATCTTCGATATTTTAAGTTTTGTAATGAACCATTATTCTAGTCTGTGTGCGACATTTAGCATGCGTTTTAGACACCTGGCGGTAGATGATTGCTATTAAACTCTGTTCAGACTGAGAGCGAATCCGTTACGATTGTCCGATACGTTGTCGTTACGATGGATCTGAAGAAAATCGTAACGATCCATCGCATCGAATTGCCGCTCAACACGCAAAACAATTGGTCGTTTACGATCATTCGTACGCGAAAAAAGACGTGTTTAATCACAGAAATTCAATACGAGCCCTCTTTGAAAATGGATAACGAACATATGTTCATTACCTACGTAGCGGTAAGAATAATCCGGCTACAGAAAAAAAGAAAACCTAGAAAAGTGTGGGTTAAGAATTGGCTATTAAAGCGAAATCAATATTCACATGTAAATATTTTAAACGAATTAAGATTCCAAACAAAATACTAGCACAACTGTATGAGAATGACCGAACCGACCGATCGATTTTCTTCAGATCCATCGTAACGGCGAATTGTTCCGTATATAGAGGCCTATACACCTTCGATCTAGCGTCACGATATTCATAATTGTATTGGTTTCTGTTGCGATCACGATATCGTCTTCGATCAAGTAAATCGTTAACGACTTGAACATACACCATCGATACGTTGTTGCGATCAATCTGAAACGACGGATCGTTCCGTATATGGGAGCCTTTATAGGCGTCTTCAAATTGGTGCGAATAATCGCAAGTGAATGTCACAGTATCGGCGGGACGCCGCGGTATTTTGTTTCTATCTCGGTTCCTATTCAATATGAAAATATTCTTTAAAAAATAAAACGCAGACAGCCGCGTCTGATAGAGAATCTAACAAACCGTTATATTACAATATTAGACGAATCAACCAAATTGATTCAATTTGATTGAATAGCACAGGACTAAAACAACACGACGGTATTCAATGATATTGAATTACTTAAGTTTGTGTTTTTGGTTGATGCATCCAAATTGAAAGATGGAAATGAACTATCTAATTTCGGCTTTAGCCACGGTCTCGGGTTTAGCGACGAGCGATACGAAGCGTTTCGGCGTCGCGCGAGAAATCTCATGGCATGCTTCTTGCTCTGCTTCTTCTTAATAGTTTTGTTTTTCTCCACCGTTGTGCTGCACTTAGCTGGACTGTTGTTCACAGCGACAATTCCGTGATCAGGCCCTAAGGCGAGCGAGCAAATCGCCTCAGTTTAATCAGAGCTTTATTGGCTTTTAGTATTTTCGGCTAATGTAAATACACTCTCGCACATCATAGAGCTCTCAAATATAATAAAAGTAACATAATTAATAATAACAGTATCATTTTATAACATAAAGTTAAATAAAATTGATTAAAATTTATGAACCACTATATAATAGATTTACTCAACATTCCACATAAAAAACACAATTCATATAGAATCTCAATTATAATTGTTCTTTTTACAAGCAAAGCTCATACACATTATGCATATTTTGTACTTTGTTTAATGCCATCATTACTCAATAGCGGCAGTATATAATACAAGTAACAAAACATTAAAAGTACAAGGGTAATAATGTCTATTCTGACACAAGCTCTGGTGGTAAACTGTGAAAAGTATACAGCCATTGCCTTATATCAACAAATCCTATCAAATCAGTATTGTCTTATCAAGAGAAATTTAGAGTTAAAAAACTAACTGATATTTATATCTGAGTCACAATATAAAATTTTCTTCTAGTCACACTAGTGCAGCCGTTATTAAATTTATATTGATGACTATATAGAATAATCTTGCAATTATTATACTTCGAGTATAGAAATGCGAAATTATTTCATGCACCTATCAATATACAAAATCACAATATATCCAATATCTGTAAAATAATGTACAAAATATGCAAAATTCCACAACTTGAACACAATAACTATAGGCAGTGAAACATATGTTTCAGAATACTTTTATTTACATACATTATGACGAGTTCCTATCAGGTAATGGTGGTAAATTATATGATTTGCCATCTGGTGTCATCCAGCATGTGGGAGGATCATGGTTGTGTCTTCCAATACTTTCTGTCACTTTTCCGGCATTGTTTATCCTTAGCTTCGCAGGACAGCATCTACTGAAGAAGTACCAGCAATACCATAGCTGACTACCATAAGCCTTTTTATACATAAACCTGAATGTGTGATTCTGATAGATAAAAAGTTTTGAATTTCCCCTTGTGTTTATGAAGATGCCTAAAAAGGAATAAAGTTTTTATAACATGTGGTAATCATATTTGTACTACTTAATTAGATGACTAAAGGTATGAGGAAGGAAAATAAAACAAATAAACAATCTAAAATAATTTAATAATTTGTACATTGGACTTTCCTGGAAACTAATCTTGTATAATAAATACACAATGTTAAATTTAAAAAATATTCACTTAAGTAGCTGAAACATCTAAATAAAAATCATACAAATAAAATGCCACATTTAAAAAACTATTAAAACACAGTTTTTAATTATGTATACTAGTCATGAGAACTTAAGAAAATACTATATACACTAAAGTAAAAATGTGTACAGTAAGAGGCAGTTATTGAATTCTGGTATTAAATATTTTCCTAGTACAATTAGAAAAAAATAATCTAAGTTTTTCTTTAGAGCTGTTATAATAATTTTATTTTTTTTTATCTACTAATAAAAACTTAAACATTTTATGATTCACCACTAGTATAAACCCCAACATGATTCTTGAGCCTGGCTTGTGCAAATGATTTTTTTAGGAACTGACCATTAGTTCTTTTCAAGTAACGAGACAAAAACATAATTTCTTTAATCAAATAACATGCTTTGTAAATTTACAAAGCAATCCCTAATTTTCCACCAACCGCTCACTATTCATACCTAGACCTATATTGGGATAATACAGTACAAACAATTATAGAAAGATTTTAGATAAAAGTTTTTTTTACTATATAAATATCTTCACTTCTTATTAAATATTTTAAAGTAGTGTACATCAAATATGACTTAAAAATGTTCTATTAATTCTTATAAAATATGTGTTACATAATATTGTTATTAGTAATCCAGATAAACTTACCCCCAGAAAGACTCAAGATACAATGTAACCATTATTGACAAGAAAAAAAATTATATAATATTCCTAAATTATATTAATTACTTTTTAGTAACTATTAAAGTTTTTTTTTTCAATTTTGTATTTAAAAGAGTATTATTAGTTATAAAATCAATGAGTTCCATAGCAGCTAAGTATATTTAACATGAAGTGATATATAATACTATCAATCATATTCATTCTTAAAAAAGGATCAAGAGCTATAATTATCACAAAACAATAAGCCCAATTTAACAGTTCTCATTACAACATATTTAAGGATTGAAAACTCAAAATTGGTAACCAAGTTAACTGACTATCATGAGAAATCCATTAAAAATTTTATGAGTTTGTGATAATTTGATTTATTTTAAGTTATTTACTTAAAATATCAGAGTGCTAGTTTTCTCTCACATCACCTTTCTTGTACCACATGCATTTATCAAGCACCACAATTAATCTATTGAAATCTTTATGATTGCACCCATATAATATATATTTATACAATTGTTCTTGTTTTCAATACTTATATGTACAATTATGTAGTATTATTTTAGTATAAATACATCAATAATCTCAAGTTTTGGAATAAATAAGTATTTGAAAATATTTCTGAATCAAATTGAGTTAAATGCAATGCTAAAACCCTTTGGTAGCAACAATAAAATTACAAATAAGATGCCTTAGAATGGAACTGTTTTTGGGACTTCATCATAGATTAATACAACATAACAGAATTAATAATAATTTCATGTTATTTCGTTATTTGGAGGAAAATAACAATAGAAATATAGTTACGTTCTATTGACTTTCTTAAGTGTCAAATCGGGCTTTTTATATTGTGATTATTGTAATTACAAAGATAGTATTAGCGTGCTGGTATTATATTTTTAATCCTAAAAATACATGCAAATTTTAGAAATTCTCGTATAAGATCTGGGAGGACTTTATTATGTTTATGAAGGATGAATTAATATATAAAATTCTTATTTATAATAGAATATTTAAAAACTACACATAACCAAACTTGTTTTAATAAATTTAAATTAACAATAAACTTTTCTAAACTTATGAAACTTGTCTAGTGAAGATAAATAATGTTCAATACTGCACAGAACACGTAAAAAATATTACTTAGTGTAAAGTTTTCATTTATTTATTACATTAATTAAAGGCAGCACTTTTAATAATACTTTATTTCACTAATTACTTAAACACTACATAGTTATTGAACTACTTTTTAAAGTTTATCATCAACTAAAGTTTTGATTAATATATTATAATGGCCTTTGAGAAAATAGCAAAAAAGGAAAACCCGGTATTAAATTAATTTTTACTTCCAAAAAAAGCACAAATTCGTTTTCCTTCTTTGACAAAACACGTTTATTTGTCACTGTGAATGTGATGTGAGACATATTTGATTTTTTGTACTAACTTTGAATACAAGCATTTTTAGCCAAGTGTATGGTAGAAACTCTAAAAAAGTTAAAACTCATTTAAATGGGTTATAATTAAATCCGATTGAGTCATCCAAAACGTCTTGGCATTAAAATATTTAAAAAACAAGTTTTTTCTTACCACAAAAATAGTTTTTGTAACAAAAACTTGACCGTTTATAGTGTTACAACTCGGCCAAAATTCAACGAAACACGCCGATAAATGTGAATGCACACCTGCCGACCATAAAGCACAGTTTATTACCCGTTCGACTTTGGAGTTCTTTTGTTTACTTTGTGTTTAAAATTTGTAATTAGAAAAGCCGCCTATTGTGTATTGTAATCCTTTATGATGGTCGTTAGCCAGGTGTTGTTCTTGGAAAATCCAGTCCACGCGGTCGACTGTTGTATCGTATAGTTAGTATAAAACAATGCCAGAACGGAGGGGTGAGGCAGTCTAGCGAGAACCATGATCAAAACAATACGTGTATATTTAAAAAGCGAGATAGTGACGGACTTTGCGCGTATTATTTAATTGTGCATTACAATTGGACTTATTGCGACCAGTTATATTTGTCCCTGTGTTATACGTGTTTGTATAAGTCTAATAAATTCTATAGTAATTCCAACGGCATTTTAATTCGAGTCCCGCACTTGTAACAATAGTTTCTTGATACTTGCACAATTTATGTATTTCTTGAAATTAGAATAATATTATATTTTGTGTTTAATAAGATTTATTGGTAAAGTTATACTAAACTATCAACTTCTAAGAGCTACAAATCGCTTGTAAAGGTATTATTTAGAATTTAACAAATATCCTTAGTAAATATATATTTATATACAATATGTACCTACCTATAATACTTCGAACTATTTAATAAATTTTCTGTATAAAAAAGGTGATTATCCTAAGTAATTTTCATTCTCACTTAATATTTTTATGAAAGTAACTCTTTTTATGCACGCCCATTCGCTATCCTGCATGGCAGTCCGCTGCGTAATGCGGGATCAAGAATGTTGTTGTCGCCTGCATTGTGTCTGGCTACACAGAGCAGGATGCCTCTTGAGGTGTGTGCAT
This sequence comes from Dendrolimus houi, assembly GCA_039645545.1. NCBI lineage: Eukaryota > Metazoa > Arthropoda > Insecta > Lepidoptera > Lasiocampidae > Dendrolimus > Dendrolimus houi. The sequence goes on along the minus strand of CM077125.1, from coordinate 19,371,732 downwards.
ATTATAAGTCACGGCTGACGGGCGCGCCTGAGCGGCGTGGCTTACAACGTATCTGGATAAGGAAAGTCCATTAAAGTTGTAAGTCGCGGACGTGACCTTGAGCGTTCGGACGTCCTAAAGCAATTTGAAGAGTGTGAAACGATTCTGGTATATTGCGGCTGACGGACACGTCCCGTAATGTGTGGGCACCTTAAGTCCTGCGAGCTCCACCCACTGCAGGTCTGTTGTGCAGGATAATGAATGGGCCTTTCTACAGTGCGGGCTGTTAAACTGGAATGCGCTCCTCTTACTGTCATAGGCCAAAACATTGCTTACATTTAAGAACGCACTCAGAAAACTTCTCCTTAAATAATTGTGCCCAATTCTTAGGATGCTATCAGACAGAAAGCGGTTACGCGTTCGTGTTCTGCGTTCTTTGTATTGTATTAAGATTTAAAGACATAAACACACAGCAGGCGTTCTGACCGCTTCGGTCAATCAGAACACACACGTTTGCGCGTTCACTACCTAGACTACCTACTATTTCGGTTTCCGTATTAATTGGAAAGAAAATGGAGACAGAGAAGAAAATTAATAATGTTAATACATGAAAGGCGTCTTCATACGATGCTATAAAATAATGATTATAAAAACCGAGAAAAAGTTGCAGAAAAATGTTAGTAAATTGCCAGAAAATTGGGAAGCGACAATGGTAAGGCACGAAAATAAAGGATAAAAATAGAAGTTTGGTTTTTATATTGGCAATTCTAGCATATATTGCGCTGATTCTATTGTGTTTTCACCTGAGGTTTTTGTAATTGTATTAATTTCGTGATATTAAAAAGACAATTTCGTACGACATGTTTAATTTGTCTATGGAGACAAATTAAACATGTCGTACGAAATTGTCTAGTATTTTATGTATTGTTGATCCATAGATCAACAATACATAAAATACTTACAGCGCGTTCCATCAGTAGCTCACAACACCCAAAATGCTCCGTTCGCTGTTCCACCAGGTGACAGCGGTCGTTGTGGTCGTGACGAAAAGTCACTAATGACGTCATCATTTTCGATCACACAACGCTCACAACGACCCATGTCAAAAGGTGGGTCGAATAACTGTTCCATTTGGCTTTACGATTGTAACGCCGATTGTGACTGTAACGCCCCCAAACAAATGGAAGGGGAAAAGTCGCGGTCGTGAACGTGGTCATTGTGAGTCTCTAATAGAACATAGTCTTAGAATATAGTCTAAGATAAAATATAATTAAGGCTACGTTCCACATGAGGCTTACAGCGACCACTCTCACGACCGCAATTTTTCCCGTTCCCGTTGATGTCATTAATGACGAATTACATAAATGTCATTGGTTGATGTTTGGTCGATTTGAAAATTGCGGCTTTTTCAAAGTATCGATAGAGTGGTCAACTCCCACTTCGACCCACCACTTGACATGGTCACCGTAAGCGCTGCGTGTTCGAATATTATTAGTGACGTTTTCGCGGCTACCATAATGACAGTGGTCGTTATGTGGAAAGGCTGATTAAGTTTTAGTAAGTAGTAGTAAGTGTGTACCTTAAACATACCACCAATCTTTCTTTTGCTGAAATCGCTTTCCTCTAGTTAGTATTCTGCTTAACTAAGTCATGATTAAGTTTGTCATACAGCTCATTGAAGGAATCAATTGTCATCCCGAAAAGAATTATAAAATTTCTTCATCACTGAGCCATTTACAAAAAAGGATATGAAATTCTTATTTTTTTTTCTAGCCCTATTTAATGAGCGTACCCAGTATTTCTTTTGCCACTTTGTTACTGATAATGACCACAGAATCAATAGTTTGTCTTCCGAAGAAAAATTATCATTAAAAAACATGGTGACAGTAGTGTGACCGCATAGACCGTCCAATAGGGATGGCGATTCTTTCCGAAAAAGATAGATTTTTGAATCGATTCGAACCGTAACCTTATGAATCGATTCCCAAAAAAATCGAGGTCTAAAAGATCGATGTCTATAAAATCGATTTTTTTTCAAGTCTGCTTTTAAAATGTAAATATAAATCCATTTTATGAAAAACAAGAACGATACCATAACAGCTAACGATACCAACGGGGTACTTGGTATTAACTCGTCGTGATTAGCTCCATAGAGGCATGTGACGCTAGCTTTTCCAGGTGGTAGGGCATTTGCCCGTCGGATGGCTACCACCCCTGGTCTAGGGTATGCCGCCATAACAACCTTGAGTTCCGGCATTAGTGGCCGGGTTCCAACCTTCCTTAAGAGAGCAGCAGCGCTTTGTAGCACCTTTGGTGTTGCAAATGTCCATAGGCAATGGTAACCGCTTTCCATTATGTGGGCCGTTTGCCTGTCTGCTGAACTCATGCAATAAAAAAAGCTTTCTTTTGAGTTCATCTTTCGATTAATCGAATGTCGATTTTCTAGGGTGAAATATGATTTTTTTAGCCCGTTAAATTGATTCTTCGATTAATTGATCTTAGATCGCCATCCCTACCGTCCAACTGTGCGGTGTTTATGGATATTTGTAAGCTCGAACGCGTGACCGCTTTTTTTCAGATAGCTCTCTTATACATACTGTTATCTAATAAAAATAAAAATATTTTTTTTAATCGGCAGACAATCACACACATTGTATATCCCCAAATTAAGCAAGTTACGCTTGTGTTATGGGTGATATACAACGGGACCACTTTGGAGCCGATCCCAGACACCCAGACTATGGTAAATAACGAAAAAAAATTGTTTCCGAAATTTACTATACCAGGAATCGAACCCGGAGCCTCTGCATTGCAGTGAGATAAGCTGACAAAGGCTTAGCCCGCTCAGCCACAGAGGCCGTCAAATATTTTTTATGTATTTAATTTAAAGAACCTAGTTTAAGTATGTGTATTTCATTTATAAAATAGTTAAAGTATATATATTTAAGTCCTATCTACTATTCTACACCATTTACATCTCGAGATTAGTGTAAATTATTCTTTAAGTTAGGTAGCCTGGAAGTTGGAAGAGATTGCTTTAAGCGTTAAGGCCGCATATTTTTTTTATTAAGACAATATTGTAATCGTGCATTTTTTAAATTATTTGTTTGGTGAGCAATATAGTGTTATATATCTATCTAATGTCCCAAGTTTGATATACGAATTACAGCGCATTGAACTAATATAATAGCGTATAACTTTAACTATCGTAAATATATCAAGTTCCCGCTAAAATTCATGAAAGTATTATTAGTTTTTTGTTCAAAACGCTTTTTTTTTAAATTAAGGCTCCAACGCCTTCGGCATTGATTTCGCCATCTATTCAGAACGCTTGAGTTTGACGTTTCATAATGAATGACATTTAAATGAGCCAAAAAAATCATATACCTACCTATCGTGGCGTGTACGTAGTATTTACACTTTATAAGTTATTTTTATTTATTATATAGTGTAATATAACAATTTAAAGTTACAGAGGTAAAAATCAGAATTTTTATGGCCTTAATCTGACTCTGACGCAATAATAGCCCTGTTTATAAAGGCTACAACTAGGTTATGTTCAAAAACAGTAAGTGATAAGGAGTTTGTGTTGTATTTAATTTCCTGTCTTCTATATATGTAAATTTTTATATAAATATGTAATATCAGCGGTGAGTACTATGATTATCTATTGAAGAACAGCGTTATGTCTAAAATATGTATAGAAAGTAATTACAAAAAAATAGATTTTAAGTTCACTCACTATAATACATGTATTATAATTTAACCAACATTAAAAATATCAAATTATTGTGTGCCTTATAGCTTGTTTATGTCTTTAAACTTGTAAAATTCATTACAAAATTTATCTTTGATATTTACAAAACTTAGAAGTTTAGCCTTGCACAGTAAAGTAAATTATGTAATGACTTGATAAAATGATTTTTTTCTTTCATTAGTGTCTTGTTACCTAGGGAATTATTTTTGTTTTGAACGCATGATACATCTACTGGGTGAAACAACATTGCAATGGTATACTTTTAGCTTAATTTTCAATCAAAATAAATATTGTTTTAGAATACCTCTGTGGGTGGGGTATAGTTAAAACACACACACATAGTTATGGGACACCTTTTATTTATTATGAACAAATCTGAACTTTTTTAATAGAGGCCTGAAGATTCTTTTTATAACCACCCAAAATTCACCTTATATCTTAACCTCTTAGCGCCCAGGTTTTGCAATGCTTTCTCGAACAAAACACCCAAAGTCCTTAAAAAAGGTTTCCATGGCGAAATCTCAAGACTTTGAACTTTATAAATTGTACCTTACAGTAATGGCATAAGTAGGATTTTTTTATTCTTGTATCAGGTGAATGAGGACAAGGAAAAAAGGACAAAAATAGATTACCTGTTACAAGGTGTTTGGGGTCAAAAGCACTAGACTTAAAACAGCAAACTTCTTATAATATCTATTTTTTTCAACTACCTTCAAGAATATCAAAAATGAAATTTTAACTTAAAAGCCAATTTAATAACCTTAATAAACAAAAAAATCTGTTTAAAATGAATAGAAACATCTATTTTGTTATTATTTATTTAAAACATTCAAAACAATCCTGATAGTCTTTATTAACCCAAAGGTCTATTAAAATGTATTAAATTTTGAATTAAGATAACTTTCACTACATCTTAGATTCATATAAAGTTTTTATGTAAACAACAAATATAGAATATAAGCACCTATTTTTGATAAGCATATCAACACAAATAGTAAAGAATTTCATGAATACACTATGATTAATTTTCACACTCGACAATCTTGTCCAGTGTTAAGTTAATAAAGACAAATTTCTTTTGTTTTTGTTGGCGCTGTTGCTTGGTCATACACAAACAAAAACCTCGAACATATGTTCAGAAACATCACTTTATAAAAAGGTGGTAATTTGAAATTAGTGGCAATGGTTAAAGTTGGGATACTTAGAATAGTAAGTACCCTGGGTGTTCATTTGACGAAATTCACTATTTCATTGAAGTACTTTTTTAAGGATTGTGGGCGCTAGTAGGTTAAATAATAAATAAAAGTGTTTCATATCTATACTGCACCTGATGTATTTCTAAATAAATTAAAGATTGATTAATTGGACTGTGTGGTTTCTGGTCTCAGTAATTGTCATTATGTTAAAACTCAGTGGACTATGAATTGTTTCCGGGCACTGTAAATTTTGAGAATGAATTATTTACTTTGGTGTCTGTGTCTGGTATTAATCTTAGATTAATCAGTCATATATTAACTATAACAACTATTAAGTTGCTTGGTCTGGGAATTTATTATTTCTATAATTTAGATATAGGGTAATGCATAAAATAAAACAATAGTATGCAGTCTGCTATTGAACAATATTTAAATATTGAACATTCGCAAATAGACTGGTATCAAAATTTATCTTAGTATAATATTGTGGATTTTGTTATAAATTTTTTGTATAGTTGTATGTTTTTTGGAAATTAATAGACTGCTTTTATAATCTTAGTGTTTCATTTATGAATCCAATTATTACTGAAGTATCTAATTAAGAGTAATATATTTTTATATTAATCTCAATGATTATTATTGTTCCTTACAACTATTTATAAATAATTTCTAAATAGTATAAACCATTCAGAATAAGCCCAGTTATGTAGATATTGTAATTTTTGTACTGGAGGAATTCCTCAACTCTCTATCCAATAGCAATTCTTGTATTTATTATAAGAATATTCTTAGTTTCATATTTAAAGCCGTGTTGAAGGAATGAGCAAACAATCTCATGTCACATTTAATAAATAGCATAAAAAATGTTTTTTGTATATTAAAATTGGAACAAGCAAAATACATCCTAACATTCAGAAGACTTGAAATTATATTTTTATATTTGAGGATTTTACTCTAACTATAAAATATGCATTAAAATGCAGGAGATGATAAAATAGTTTTATAATTAATTTTATAATGCCTTGGACTTTATAACTTGCTGTAAGATTTCATTCTTTACTTGTCTCTTCTTTAAAATGCCTTTGGAGTGACAGTAAAATACTCTATACTTCTCAGGTACAGATTCTAGATAGAATATAATATAATGCATCTTTAAAGTCAAAGTAATTTTATTTTGTTTGAAACATGGAAATTTTTGCAAGATGTCATGCTAAGTAAGTAGTACAGACTATACATGTAGTACATGTTTAACCTTTGATAAGCATACAAAACGTCACCTGTGAGTGAAACTTGTTGGCAACTGACTAAACTTAATAATACGTTTTTTCATTTTGATATTAATGGAGTATTTGTTACAGTGGCAAACTTCATACCAACGAGAAAAGGTAGCCTACTGCTAGTTCACAATGGATATGCATTTCGTTTAAAGAACAAACTGGCGTATGGCAAGAAGCAGTGGTATTGCACTTCAAGAGCAAAAATTGGATGCCAAGTTGACGTCACGACAGTTATACACCGTCTTGGGAATATTATTAAGAGAGTGCGTAACAAACACAATCATCCCCCACCAGGATTTTATAGACGTAATGATGGATCTTTCAAAATAGTTTAAGTTGTCATCTTAGTCTGAAATTCCAGTTCTGTTGGTCTGCTTGGAAGCCTAGAGCCCAGTTTCCTGTTTACATAAAACCATGTCAGGTACTCATATCAATCCCCACGACGTCAAGCCAGCATTTCTTGGGGTTGAAAATGCACAAACAATAAATTTAACTCATTCAATCATTTAACTAAAAGCAGTAATGGGTATTGTGTCCTGGTTTATGTTGGCTAAATGTTGATGGTGTCGTACATTAATCACGTGATGTTTTTTTTAGCAACTTTTTAACTCCTCTTCCTCCTAGCGATACGATTTGAGCTTTTAGACAAATCCCCATAAAAAAACATGTATTAATTACTTATTATTATCATCTTAAAAATGTTCATAATATTATATTACATGGCATAATCTAATGGAAATAAACATATATACATAATGTCACGCGACAGAGCTTCCCCCTATTTATATTTCGTGATTTTTTCAAACCCCACAACAAGCATCACGTGATTAATGGATGAACTTTTTCACATCTTACATGATTTTGTGTTCAAGCCATATCCCAAGATTTAAATGTCTGATAAAATTCAATTCCAATTAGTATTGTACTAATTTTTTCAGAAAAAAATGTATTGAATAACTTTGTTATAACGTTATTATTGTTTTGTAATTAATGTAAGCTATTAGTTTTGGCCATATGTCGTTAAAAGATGTATTATTAGCCAGGACATGCATATATTGATTTATGTATAATTTCCAGAAAAATCAAATATTTTTGTAATCTATTTTATAGTGATTGTTGATTTTATTTACATGGTTATAATGAATTTTTGTACTTATAAAGAATTCTAGGTTCGTTTTCTAGAACTACAACTAGTCCAACGGTCCAATGACTTGGGATCGAATCTGGCTGGGGAACATGCACTAATAAGGCAGTCGTACAAGATCATGTCATATAATATATCACGTATAGGTGAAGTTAAAGCACCGCGAGGAGATATACATATCAAGATTACCTGTGGTAGGTACCCAGCAATCGGTCCCAAGGCGCTTGTCGTAACAAGCGTGGCTGATATATTGTCGGTAGATACCTACCTACCTTTTAAAATGACGTGGCTCAAGTCTAGTAGGATATTGATGGGCTGTTATTATGTTTTAGAATTGTATTCAGTGTATTCAGACTTGAATTAAAACCCAAGTATAGAACGGGCAAAGTTGAAATGTTACGCGATTTTCTATCACCATTGGTATACGAAAATTTTAATTAAAAAAACTTCACCTCATATCTCGGTTTGTGTAAGTTTTGTTCTAGACTATGAGCTTGAATGTAGTTTTAAGTCGTGTACTGTTTGAAATCTTTAAGACTGATGATTTTTCCATTCTACCTCATTTTTACGTGTATTTGTATGAATTTAAATGTTTTTAGAATTAATTTTACAGAGTTTTTTACTAGTTTTAAGTACTAATAAATACGTATATGAATCCCTGTCAGTTGGCGGTTGCTTCTGTCAAACTATGAGTTCATATTGGACTTAGTACATTTTAAAGTGTTCAATGAAAAATTCAGTCACTAATGACGTGCTATGACCTGAACCCTATTAACATTTGTATTAGTTAAGTAATTAGTTAACTTGCGAAACTGGCGAGTTAAGACCTTGTTATAGTTAAGACTTTAGACAGATATTTTCCAATTAAGTTATAAGTGTCGGTTAAGTAATTGTCTGACCAAACGCTGATAAGGAGTTATTTACAAGTTAACTAGCTACTTCTACTACTCTGTATTAAAAACCTATCCAGTCCTATCAAGGGTTGCCTGGAAGAGATCGCTTTATGGCGATAAAGCCACCCGTTGTACTGTCTTATATTTTTCTACTTCTGTTTGCCTATGCTTCGGTTTACAATAAAGAGGTATCTTCTAGATAGAAGATAACTCTTTATTGTACACCTCTCTGTATTGTATTATTTACACTCTGTATTATATTAGATAAGTAGATACTTAACCAATACAAGTGAAAATCAAGCTTTGGTGAGTATTTCAGTTTCTTCAGACCCTCGAACATGATTTTTTGTACATATATCTACTAACATATTATCTTGTATTGAAATATTCAGTCTCAACTGTGTAAAGCGAATTCAATACATAATCCTTATAACAATTAGAGCAAAGACAACCATTCTACTTTAGACTGATTTAAAGACTAAATAATGAAGACTGATTTTATTTTAGTAATACTCATTGTCAACCCTATTTAAGTCTTGTTTGTATCTTAGTATTAAAATATATTTTGTAAAATTTTGTCTAAATATTAAGAATAATTTTGAAAGAGTTTTTTTATTTATAAATCGATTCAAGCTTGTATTTTATCATATGGAGAGTTAATAGGCTATTAACTCTCCATATGATACGAATTTCAACTGCATTTTTTACATCTATAAAAAATGCAGTTCATCAGATCCATACTTACCTAAGATATTCCTTTTCGTTCATAATTTGACATTATTATTGACCAGGCAGTTAATATACATGTAAATACATATTGGGGTTTTTAGTATCACTTTAGTTTACTGGTAGGGTCTAGATAATGAAAACTGAGAGTTGGGATTTGTGGTGCAGACTTGGGGAAGCGCAGTACAGTGAACTGCAATTTGCTGATTGCGAAGACTATATAAACCATAGCGTTGTGTTAATTGCGTCTAAGCAAGAATTTTGTTTTTGTGTTGAAAAACCACTGTTATGCGACTGTGATTTTACAGTTACTACAACAGACATCAGTTTGTTGGCGTCAGTCAAGACCTATAACTTGTTGTCTTGGGGGCATTTAGGCCTGAGTTATGCCTGGTGCCTTTTTGATTGAAAGGCATTACAAAACTTGAATATTCATATGCAACAGTGCAAAGCCATAGTGATGTTTCGTTGTCTGCTTATGGCCGTTTCATTAATAGGTTGGGGAAAAAGTCTTTTCGCATATAGTATGTATGAACTTGTAATAAGATCTCTTTGGCTATACCATTTGTATCTGGCTGGTTTTGGTATTATTAAAAAGTTTTAATTTTAAAGAAGACAATTCCAAATTCAAATTAGGAAAATGTGTGGCTTTCATTTGTTTTTCTTATTGTTAAAATGAGTGAATCTAATGAAGAAATTCGATACATTTTAAAATTTTACTACAAAAAAGGTAAAAATGCAACACAAGCCGCGAAAAAAATTTGTGATGTTTATGGACCTAATGCAGTATCTGTGAGAGTAGCGCAAATTTGGTTTAAGCGTTTTCAATCCGGAAATTTTGATATCAAAGATGCACGTCGCTCTGGTCGCCCTGTTACGGACAAAATTGATGCAATTTTCGAAAAAGTGGAGCAAGATCGGCGGCATATTAGTAGTTACGATGTAGCAGGAGAACTGGGAATTGACCACAAAACGTTTTGGCGCATTTGCAAAAAGCTGGGTACACAAAAAAGCTCGATATTTGGGTGTCTCATGTGCTCACTGAAAGTAACCTAATGAACCGTGTACTCATTTGTGATTCTTTATTACGACGTAATGAAACCGAACCATTTTTGAAGAAGCTGATAACTGGTGATGAAAAGTGGATCACGTACGACAAGAACGTGCGAAAAAGATCGTGGTCAAAGGCCGGTCAGGCTTCACAGAATGTGGCGAAACCCGGGTTAGCTCGCAACAAGGTGATGCTGTGTGTATGGTGAGATTGGAAGGACATTATTCATTATGAGCTGTTACCGCCAGGCAAGACCATCGATTCTGAACTGTACTGCGAACAACTGATGAGATTAAAGCAAAAAATTGAGAGAAAGCAGCAGGAATTAATCAACAGAAGGGGTGTGGTTTTTCACCATGATAACGCTAACCTCACACATCTTTAGCCACTCAGCAAAAATTACGAGTTTGGCTGGGAGGTGTTAATGCATCCGCCGTATAGTCCTGACCTTGCACCTTTAGATTTTCACCTGTTTCGGTGTCTGCAGAATTCCTTATGCAGTGTCAGGTTAACATCACGAGAGGACTGCCAAAACCACTCCTCGCAGTTTTTTGATCAGAAGCCCTAAAATTTTTATAGCAATGGGATCACGTCCCTACCTACAAGATGGCAAAAAGTTATCCAACAAAATGGCACCTACATACTTTAGTCAAATGTAAATAAACTTTATAAAAAAACCATATGAATTTTTATATAAAATGCGAACAAACTTTTTCCTCAACCTAATATGTTATACTATCCATTCACTTACCATCGGTTGAATTTTGACATAGTTGTTTAGAGCTTATGTCGAATTTTAACTCATATTAAGGCTAATTAAAGGTCAGTAAAATATAGGAACTGGCAATGAATCTAGTATTAATATAATTATGATTTTTTTTTAGTATAAAATACGGAAATAACACACAATTAAGTTATCATCACAAAGTTCTATTTGTTTATTAAAAGAGTAATATTTAAAAGTTTTTTACATTATAAAACAAAGTGTTTTCAAGTTGCTTTTGATTTTTATCTATAAAGTAATATAGACAAAATAAATAAATTACGGACTAAATAAAATTTATATAGAAAATAAAATCTGGATAATACATTTATAATCCATTGATTACCTGAAGTTCACTTATCATCTATGAAGCTAACATTGAATACGAACTATGTATTAGAAAAACAATATCTAATTTTAATTTAAAATTAATATACTCAAAATTTCTTAATTATTATCACCGTAGTATTAAATTCATGAAAATTATTGTTGTACATAAACGTAACACAATATTGTTCTATATCTATAAAATCAATTATAGTATACATACACAAGAGAAAAGGGGAAATGTGACGTGTAAAGTCATCAATTTTGAATAAGCCAATCCGGTTAATGTGGTAGGACTTCAAGACAAGAGCGCCAATATATTAGGTAATTGATAGGTATTGTACAAAATATTAATGCTTGCAAGAAACAAAATCGAATATTTTTCCAGTCGGTAATGCTGATCCACTATGGACAATGAGATAGTTGTCACCATAGATAGAACTTATATGTGTAGTTAATTTTGTAAGTCCATAAGATATATTATTAGTTTTTATATGTCTTTTTAAACGAATGTATTTTTATAAAAAAAATCTTGGTTTAAGTAAAGGACTGGTACCCTCAGGTAATTCAAATGAGTTCACCGTCTGCAGGGAATTGGTCTACTGCATCACAGGACGACGTCCAATGTCCCCATTGCTCCCAACCACGCTTTTTTAAAGGACATCGAGGCCTCAAAATTCACTGTAGTAAAAAACATAAAATCGTATATACTAACTCTGCTCCCGTGGCTTTACAACCGAACATAAGTACTCCACCAAATTCTCAAGCTAATAAAGAACCTCTTTGGAAACTACTATCAAAATTAAAGAAAAATAATCCAGTATTAAAACGAATTCCTCGTGGTGCAAGAATCTCGGCATGCCTTACCATATCAAAATTAATTCAAACCGTTTTGGCCCAAAATTCCGTAGTAAGCTGGGAGCAACTTTTAACATTTCCTTATCTTATATTCCATATAAATAAAGATCAAGAGAAAAAAAATATCACCAACACAAAAAATTAAAAATAATTGTTCTATTTTCGATAATAACTCCCAAATTTTCTGTGTAAATAACCCTCAAAGCTGCTCCTCAAATCGTCTCCGTAACAATTTGGCTATATTCCATATTGTAGAAAATAAACTTAGTGACGGGGACATTAGAGGAGTATCTCGCTTACTATTTTCTAATGATGCAGTAGCACCAAACTCTGCAGATACGCTCACCGCACTGCGCGACAAACATCCACCTTCATCGCCGGAAACCGTATTGCCGGCTCCACCGGACTCAGAGAGCGCACTGGTTGTTACTTGATTCTTCCAAAGTGGCTCTGTTAGGGGCCTTGACGGCCTGACGCCCCAACACCTTAAGGATTTAATAGGATTAGGATGCGGCGAGGCTGATGAGTCACTTTTGAGGAATCTGACGGCATTGGTTAATTTTATGCTCTCGGGGAAGGTTGTAAATGAAATCACTGACATCCTTTATGGTGCCAACCTGTGCGCTCTGAAGAAAAGGATGGAGGAATAAGACCGATCGCAGTAGGAACGGTCTACCTCCGCCTCGCAGCTAAGTGTTGTTGTAGGAAAAAAGCTGAGGATTTAAAATTATACTTTCAGCCTAACCAGTTGGGTTTTGGTTCGCGTGGGGGCTGCGAGGCGGCTGTCCACGCTTTGCGCACATTCCTCCAACATAATGGTGTTGATTTAGTACTGAAGGTGGATGTTAAGAACGCCTTCATTTCAGTTGACCGATCTGCCTTGCTCTCACAAATTAAAGACCAAATTCCCGATTGTTACCATTTTCTTTGGCAATGTCAAAGTCAAAATTCAAAATTAATATTTCAAGACAACGTACTTTATTCAGAGACTGGATGCCAGCAGGGCGATCCGTTAGGGCCGGCCATTTTTAGTTTAGCAATTCATCGCATCATTACACGTTTGAAATCCAAATTTAATGTATGGTATCTAGATGATGGCACTCTAGGAGGTGAAGTAGATGATGTTTTGGAAGATTTAACCACTTTAAAGAAAGAACTTAAAACCATAGGCCTTGAAATAAATTTAAACAAAAGCGAGTGTTATATCAGCAACACAGATCGTAAAACGGAAATAATTTCTAGACTAAATACAATAGCACCTGGAATTAAATTAGTAAACAAGTCCTCACTTCACCTTCTAGGTGCCCCAATCTTCGACGAGTCAATACCTAACCTTGTCGAAGAAAATATCAAAAATTTCCGTGAAAGTTCAGATCGTTTACTCCAAATTAATACACATATGGCCTACACTATCATCCGATACTGCCTTTTCGTGCCCAAATTTATATACACCCTCCGATGTTGCCAACTCTGGAAACAAACCTCTCTTTTACAGACGTTGGACAACATCGTGAGGGATACCCTCATATCCATCATAAATTTAGAAATGGACGACCGAGCATGGTCACAGTGTTCTCTTCCAGGGAAACTGGGTGGCCTCGGCGTCCGCAAAATCTCCAGTGTCGCTCTGCCAGCTTTTCTGTCATCGGCTTACAGTACGAGTGATTTAGTAATCAAAATTTTACAAAAGACAAATTTGCAGTTCGAAATTCCCTATTTAATCGATGCCAGAAAAGTTTGGTCAATGGCTTGCCCTAACGTCAACATACCCACTGTCCTTACTTCACAGCATGCTTGGGATGGGCCGCTCTGCGAACTTACGCGGGACAATCTTTTACAAACGTGTACCAGTTCAGCAGAGCGCGCCCGCCTCTTAGCCGCCGCTAATTGGGAGTCTGGACAGTGGTTACAAGCACACCCATCATTTTATAAGAACACACTTCTGGACAATACTACATTCTGCTTAGCCGCGTGTTTACGCCTGGGGGCACCATGTTGCGTACCACATCACTGTCAATGTGGAGTTATGGTAGACCGATTGGGACACCATGGGTTGTCATGTTTAAAAAGCGCGGGAAGGAGATCTCGTCATGCCAGCCTCAACGACGTCATCCGCCGAGCTCTTGTCAGCGTCGGCGTACCGGCCATTCTAGAACCAAATGGCCTGGTGCGTGACAATGGCAAGAAACCGTACGGAATGTCACTCGTCCCTTAGAAGATGGGGCGGCCGCTAGTGTGGGATGCGACCTGTGTTGACACACTGGCCCCGTCACCTCTTCCAATGACCGAGTCAGGGGCTGGCAACGCCGCCACTTCAGCTGAAGACGTCAAACGGCGTAAATATGGGGCCTTAGGAAAAGGTTACATATTTGTGCCGTTTGGGGTTGAAACATTAGGCCCGTGGGGTCCGTCGGCAAAGAGTTTCTTTAAAGACATACGTAAGAAACTCTTTGATACTACCCGTGATCAGAAGGCTGGCTCATATTTCGCACAATAAATAACTATTGCCATACAGCGCGGCAATGCAGCTTAGCCTTCTGGGCACGCTCCCCGTTGGCAGTGATCTCCTGCATAGTGCATTTTAGTTTTGATGTTTTTCGTTATTTAATTTTAATTTCATTATAATACCTATAATTTATTTTTAAATTATATATATGTTTCTTTTAAATTGTATATTTAGATTATTTAGAATACTTATATATATATCATATCACATTGATAAATTCTGAAACAATGTTCATATAAAATCGCTGGCGTTCAAATACCACGTCATCATCGTGACTTTAAAATATCATTATAGAAATTATTTTCAGTACTGTTTAAACTAGAATTATCCGCTATTTGATTTGTTATAGAAATTAGAAATGACGTCATAATTTGCAACGCTCATACAAAATGTAGGTTGTCTTGGCGTTTTGTAAGTTGATAAGTATCTCAGTTGCTTTGACTATAAACTACCCTATTGTTACACTAATCAGTTTCCAGGATAACTGGTTCTCTTAAAGCATCCAAAACATTGTCAGGCTTTAAATAATATTTAGGTGGATCGTGGCAATGGTTTTCAAAGACTGATATGATGACGTTATTCTTGTCGGTAAACACGCAACCACGGCAGTTCTTTAAAGTGGAACAGACCCAGCGAGCGCGATCGCGTTTGTTGTACTGCTTTCTATAGGTGTACTGTCGGAAGAGCAACATCTCTTTGCCTTTGCGTGAAGTGATGACGACTGCTGAATCTGTCAAAGAAGCGTGCTCAAGAGATCAAGCTCCTAACTAAAGAGAAGAAGAGACGACGAGAACTGAACGAAGATATATCGCCTCTTTCTTGAATCATAACTTAGTACTTGTGAAAACACTGTCCATCCATCCAGGAACGGAGAAAGAATACAATTGCCTGCGGCCGGGCGGCCTGTAATAAGAGGCGACAAAACAACCCACAGCCCAGGTGGTAGGGTATTTGCCCGTCTGGATGGCTACCACCTCTGGTCTAGAGTATGTCGCCTTAACAACATTTAGTTGTGTTCCGGCATACTGGCCAGGTTCCAGTCTCCATTTAAAGAGCAGCAGCATATTGGTAGCGCCTTTGGTGTTACCAATGTTTATAAGCGACTGTAACCGCTCTCCACCAGGTGTGCCATCTGCCTGTCCGCTGAACTCATGCAGTAAAAAAACACAGACTCCACTTTTTCAATTTAATTATTTATAAAAAAGATAAAACTTTATATTATAATACGGTAGCGAAGAGTCGTAGCTTCCGTTTAGTTAATCTCTTTTATATATTACGCTTCATACATTCAGGTTGAAATATTTGTCAAGCCATGTTACTTTCCTGTCACATCCCGGTAAAAAGTTTGGTTTTACGTCGTGAACGAAGGTATGTAGCTGATGGTCCCGCAATGCAAAATACCGAAGTTCGACCTTTGAAGTATTATTTTATTGCCAACTAAAAGGATACTTAAAAACGCTCTGCACGCTGGAGATTCGGAGAAATTATACAAATATAATTTTAATAGTTTCTCCTACATGCAGCCCATTCTGGTTCACTGCTGAACTTTAACATCTCCAATATTCGAGGAATATATATATATATATTTTAATTTACCAGATTTGCCCAAACCTGATCAGCAAATTTGGCATACCTACAGGTTTTCTACTTCATTCTATAAGACCTATGAATTTATATATTTGAAAAAAGTTGTTTTCTTAGGCAAACTACTTCACCTGAATCGATATTTTTGAAATTTGGTACTTATTTAGCCTATGCAGGGTAAGAATAATATAACTTATTTAACATATATGCATTAGATGACTTACCATTTTCGTCACTGCCTACATCTTGATGTCTGAGAAATTGTTTGTGAAAATGCTCTTCGTATGCATCTAAAACTTGACTATCGTCATCAGTATAAATGTAGGCATTACAGTTCTTGTTTTTAGAACATATCCATCGGTTGCCTATTTTGTTCCTATAAGCTCTTCTATACGTATGACCATTGTATTGAAGGATTGTCTTCCCCTTACGAGACACTACGAAATTGGTGTCTGAATTGTTCGCCTTTTCGATGACTTTGAATTTATACTTTTTATTCATAGCATCATCAAGCCATTCGGTTGTTGAATCATAGGACTCGTAGTTCTCGTAATCTTCCGTTATTTCTAAATGTTCCGTCTTAATATCTGTGGAAAATATTGAAAATGATCGATAATGTTCGTAAGAAACAAAATTTACTTAAATTTAATATACATCTTTCAGCTCAATATATAATGGATTGCGAGGTAGTATTAAAATTAAATTAATTTCCAGTAGCCGTGGTTAGAGTGGCATTTTACTATGACAGTTAATTTATTATAAACTATGAGATAAAACTCAAACATTAACCAAACTAAAACTGTTTGGTCCAATTTTATTGTATCTAGTTTCAATTAATTACATTTTAGATTACAAAATCAAAACGTCTAATAAATACGGCGTATATGTTTATAAAAATATTATTTTAATATTTTTTTTATAAACTTCAATGCTCTAAAAATATTTCACCTAACGACTGCTGATATATTAACATCGTATTATGTAGTAACTAATGTAATAACTTTATTTCACACTAAGAAAATTATTTTCGTATTAAAGCCGCTTTTTGGTTTGGTGGTTCAGCAGCGGCGCAGATTTGGTATGCTCGGTATACGCAGCACCGAAAGCTTAGGGATGTATGTACTGATCTCGCACCGATACATAAGCTTTCGGTACCGCGTATGCTGATTCTGCACTGCTGCTGCACCTACAAATCAGAAAGAAGCCTAACTAATAAGATATCTAAAAAATATACAAGCACTATATTTTAGGCAAATGGGATTGGGTAAGAATAATAACGACATGAGAAAGTACTTACAAACCTCATACTTCGATACTATTGTTTATGATACAACATTTGTAAGATATCAAAACAAAATGTTTCAATTAAATCAAAATTAACTTTATTAAAATTCTTATTATATAACAAAAACAATTCTTCCGAGATCAGAAGTACTTAATAAAAAAAACAAATATAAAACTTTCCCCCTTTCGTTGTTAATTAAAATAATAACATGTACTTATTATATACTTATGACTTATTCAATTATTTTGTAAAGTAAAAAAAATGCCGAATATCAAAAATTAAACTCAAATTTAGAACTGGTTATACTATCTACATCATATAGTCCACGCCAAACAGTAAATGTAGTCTCTCTACAGAAAAATAAGTCTCGTAAATAAATATTTTAAGCTCTTTAATCTACAAAGCTTTCTTTACTTATTATTTTATAAATTGTAATCGAAATTAATAAACTATTGTGCCTAAACCAACATAATAATAATAAAATACCTACTTTACAATTTTATACCCTGTAAAGTAACAATGAACGTCCTTATCGCTTAAAGCAATCTCTTCCAGGCAACATTTGGATGGACAATATTTTAAGTAAGAGAGAGCGTTGGCTTTATTTTGTTAATGTTTTGATATGAATTCCTTGTAAGTCCGTGCGCGCACCATGAATATTTTGGTGTCATTTTTTTGTCGCAAAATGTTTAACCTATGGAACTATATATATAAAACACTGCTTTAGATTTGATGCGCACTAGACCTAAAAATTCAAACGATGCGTTTGAATTTAAGTGCGCCAAATAAAGTTTTACATAATACGGTCTTGGAACACTCTACAAAGAATTGGTTCATGTGTATGGACGTTATCCATTAGTAGCACTTCGTACTTATCGTTGACGTGGAGATACACGTTGCACTTGGTTTGATTGGGCTCGTTGCAGAACCACACAGTGCCATTCTTGTTACGTACTCCTTTATTGAAAGTATATCCGTTGACAATCAATAACGTTTTTCCTGTTGCTAATGTTACTACTGTGACTGAAATGCAAAACTAACGTATACCAAAACAAATCAAAAAGCATTATTTTGCTAATTAGAAATTTAAAAAAAATGTTGCATCAGTCAAATTGACTGCGCTACTAGTACGCAGTCGTTTACTGGTTATCTAGTTGTTACATATAGCGTGATTTACAAAGAGCTACGTCTAATACTACATTTAGAATTGAATTATCTGTATCTATAAGATATGCAAATGCAGATATCCCACATCACTCTTTGCATCATTTTCAAACGCTCGTAGGTTTTTAAACATATGCGCAAATAATAAAACATTACTGGTAGGTATGTTTATAAACTAGGCAGACTAAGCATCAAAAGTATTCTGTTGTGAAATTAATACATATTAAATTTAAATTCACAAATTTTTAAGTAACTACGTCGTGTTATAAAAATAAATTGAGTTGTGACTTCTATTGAATTTTCTTAGAGCAGAGCCTAATGTGGCCATTTGTGCAGATTCGTATGACGACCATGACAAGTATCAAAATAAAGTGGCACTTTAGGCTATAGGAGTATCTTTCAACTACCTGTATATCTAGACGCGTCAATTTCACTAAGAGGTTCTCCAAAACCGACCGCTTTAGGCCCTGAAAACTAGATCTACCAGTGTAACGACAAAAATTACTTCATTGAGTCTTAGTTCCTTCGTAAGCTACAACTATTTTACTTGACAACAATTAGCACTAGATAAAAGGCTGAAGACATTTTGTGAACCACTATGTAATGGGGGAGTGAAATCAAGAGAAATTAGAGGTAGCTCGCCATATTGGTATATATTTGCAAGTACCTACACATTTGCAATGGATGAAATGAATGAGGGATATAAAAGCAACCCTAAAAATCAAGATAACATAATAAAATACCCCAAATGCTTTTTCAAAATCATTTAAAATCCAAAATATGGCATCCCTTAATAGTTTTTTAACTAAATGGTGAAATTTTCTGAAGAAATTAAATTGATGATAGAACTTATTTTAAACGGAAATTAGTATTAATTAATATGTTGTATTCATATTTGGTTTCACGACTTGCGACAACCAAGCGATGAATGAATGAATTTTAAGTTTCCATTACCGAAACCTTTAGGTTCTACCTATGCGTAGGTTGACACGCACTTGTCTTTTTAGGTCTGGATATTTATTCAGTTACATTATTATAGTATTTTAATGTGGCCATCACCACAGAATTAAATAAATAATCCCAAAAAAATTGCGCAATTTTTATTCACTTTGACTAATTTTTGTTTGACCAAGTTTAATTTTTAACAGATAATTCTGGTAAAAATTAAAATTACATAAACATATTAAATTACAGTTACAGTCTAACTACAAACGACTTAATTCACAAGAAAATACTATTAATACTAAGAAGCTTTCTGATTTGTCGGTGTAGCAGCGGTGCGCAATTGACGTACGCGGTACCGAAAGTTTACTGAAGGGCTTTATTTCTATGAGCGTTTTCCAATTCGCTCAAATGTACCAGTCCTGCGTCGATACAGAGTGAACCAGTAAATGTTCATAGTTCATCAACTTCAGTACCGCGTATCAGATCCATACCGCTGCTGCACCTACAAATCAGGAAGCTACCTTAGTATGAAATTAAATAGCCAACTTGCAAGTGGGTATCAAGACAGACAGATTATTTAAATGTAGATATGAAACAAAACTAGTTGTTGCTTCTCAAATACTTTTAATATCTTTATAATTAATTTTCGAACTTCCCACAATTTTGCTATCATTAAAACCTACTTAATTTGCTTATTTAAATACGACAATAAATTTGATTTGTTAATTTAATAATGGTACTTAAGGATATCGTGCTGAATAGTTGACGAGGTTACTAAAAAAGTTTAATGAAATTATTTACATCTATAATATTTTTACAAAAACCAAAATATTTTAATTTTATTTAGAGATAGAATAATGATTTATTGAATACAATGTTTGTATATTCAACCCATAGCTTGATGATATCTGCAACGCTCAGCAAAAATTATAAACATTAAAAATTATTGTTTTTAGTTTTAAAATTTGTAAGTATAGAATTAAAATAGGTACAATTTCATTTGATATTGCTCTCTGGTTTGGTCTAAATTTCAAATTTAACTTCAGAGGATCTCATGAATATAAAAAAGAATTTCCCAAATGTGACACTATACATACGTATATTTGTAGACACTAGACTATAATCAATAAGTGTGCCTAATTTCATATTTTTAAATACAGTTGTACCTACGGAAATCAGCTCTGATACACAGATACAAGAAATATTCAAGTTCCTTGTAACCTTTAGCTGTAGAAAACTAAGGTGGAAATTTTAAGGTGCATGAAGTTGTGTATTGTGTTGATGTAAGTCTGTAGCCGACCTAAAAACAGCTGTTCACAGTTGTAGTTAAGAAATGAATTAAAGCACGCATACATTCCATGTAGGATCATTACTTCTTTTAGATGTTTCTGTATCTTTCTCACCAAATTCAGTGTGAATTACGTTTGGAGTAATCTGATCTGATATAGGATTACTTTGATTATCTTCATCATCAAACTTAGGGAATGTTACATCACCAGCTTCAAATATATTAGACTTTGTCTAATAATGGGTTGTTACTAGATGATTCCTTCTCAGGTTTAGCTAAAGTTTCATCTGGTTTTTCAATCTTTGCCCGAGGGGGTAAATATCCGTGGCTTTTGAGGAAACAGTGAGAGCATAATGCAGGTTTATTGGGACATTTCTCGCAGTATGTCAGAACTTTTTTAGTTATATTTTTCGCTTTTACGCTGCCGTATATTGATGCATAATTTCTGTAACAGCCGACACAGCGTCTCCTTGGTTTCTTGCCAGGGCCCTCCGTTTTATTTAATGTGTGATGTGTTGGTTTATATTTACCTGCAAATAACAAATGCTTTAGTATCTCAATACTTTCGAGAAATCGAGCATAAAGTTTAACAGATTACTCAATAGATTTATTACAAAATGGCAACTAGCTTTCAGATGCAGTTGCAGTACACTTCATTTAACACATAAATTGTATTACACCAACGTCTGTTTTAAACTTGTGATGGAAGAGACTTAAAATTATTATTTAAGTAGATTAATATTAGAGATAACATTATTCTCATACACACATATGTATAGTTCACATACCAGTAACAATTTTTTTTTTAAATAAATCTGGATTAAAACACACATTATATGTATATTCCCAAACCAGAGGAGGTATATAATTTATGGTGCCGGTAATTGAACCCAGCACTTCGATTTCCAAATAACTAGGGCCTTAGACCACAGAGACCGTCACACGATGTTTGGTTTTTATGTATGATATAGTATAAAATATTATGTTTGCGTCTAATGTATTTATGGGATGTAGATAATTGAAAAAAAAACAATATTTTTTGAATTTATGAGTCTAATTTAAATAAATGAAAAATACAGAGATATGCACACGCGACGTGACGTAATGTTAGGGGATTACAGCGTCAACGAGAACCCCAAGCTACCCTTACCTACTCTTGCGCAACTTCCCCGCAGCTGTCGCATCACCTGCTCTTTTTTGATATTATATAATTAATATGAAATAACAATATTTATTTATTTTTGTAATATATATTAACAACATTAATACTTACTAAAAAAATATGCGTTAAAGTATCATTAAATACTGCAAAACATAATACTTTCTGCAAAGTAATAAAATCACAATATACTTCCGAAGAAGACGAGATCATCTTAATATACTATATTTACAAATATTACATTATATACAAAGAAATTTTGAATTCATATAATTTAAGAATACATCAATTCAATTAATCTCTAATTACATCAATTTCTATGATATACCCTGTACAAGTAAGTCTTGATAAACATTTTTTTCTGTATTTTTTATATTTATCTTATATATAAACGATTGATATTTCGTCAGCTGTAGCTGGCATAATAGAACCGACATCATATGTCATACGTTCTAAAATATTAATTTGGATTAATTCACTTATGGTATAGTCTCCACGTATAGTCCACTGGGAGTTTTCTCGTATACAGGTGGATTATGTGTATGCTCATTGGATATACAGACAAGTTCATAATCGTCATTGACATGCAAACAAACGTTGCATTTCCAACGGATCCTACCGGAACAGTACCATCGCTCCCCGCCTGACATCGGTGAAGGATTCGTGAAGGAATATCCGTTAAGCATAAGTAGTGTTGCCCCATTTACTGCCGTGACAACGGACACTGGAATATTTTCAAATGCAAATGTATTAGATTCTGATCAATCTTACAAGCCCAAAGCAATAAAATTAATCTAAAATTTAGGAATACTAACCAGTATATTCTTACCGCTACGTTTATTTATTATATGTGTATATAGCTATGATTATTAATGTTACGAACTATTTATTAAACTATAAAATTGAAAGTAGGTTAATCTATTGATTGTATTTCGAAGTCTTTCTAGGAGACTAGAATTGGTGAAAAACAGAGTAGTGGGAGAAAAGGAATTTAAACAAACAGAGAGAGATTGAGAAGAGATATAGGTAAACGGAGTTCTAATAACAAAAAATAGAAGGGGTCGAAGGAGGTAAATGAACATAAGTTATACTAAATATATATTACGTAGCAGGGGAGATTGATGTGAAAACCAATTGTTCTATTCATTGTGTATTCAAATTTAATAAAAATGTTGAGGCACTATACCACACATATAGACAAATTATAAAAATGTCTTACAATAATCATTTTCTTAAACTTTATTTTAATTTATTATATACAGAGCACTTACATTTTTAAATTAAAATGACATCTTAATTTTCATTATAAATTTTATGAAGTAAAAGTTTCCTTATTAATAAAAAAAAAATGCTTTATTAGTAAAAGAGCACCTTTTAGGATGTTGAGAAAAGTTAAACTCCCAGTTAGCTAGTAAACTACTTTGCGACCTGGAGGCACGAGTTCTAGCATATTAATACTTGTCAAAGAGTAGGCCAGCATGAGCTGACCTGCGCTCTGGGAGGTCAGAACGCAGACAGGAGTTGCTTCAGATTCAGATGGCAGAGTGGTAAAACCACTTAAGAAAACTTAGAGTTGGCTTCGAGCTTATTGAGGCGATGAGGCCAATGATTTCGGATGCAAAGACAACCCAGGCAACATGGACCTGGCTATCGTCCATTTTGACTGGAGTAGCATGCCCAAGCAAACCCACAGAGCGGAGAATGGACGCCAGGAGGAACAGTGAGGTGTTTTAGTGGGTATTCCAGTTCAGTTAGCCAGAGAGTCCCACACACCCTCACATCATGATCCCCTCGCAGTGGACAGTCCGCAAGCAGGATGTCACCTCAGGATAAATTTTATCATCATCGACACATGATGTCCTATTTTTGAAAACACTTGCTTTACGAATTTAAAAATAATAAACTTCTTAAAATATAACATTAAAAACCACATAAAATTACCCGCCAAAATTAACCATAATCTCCATTTTATAATATTTCTTTTCTAAGTTGCATTAGCTATGTTTAAGCCAAAACTAAAAAAGAATTTCAATTAATTATGTTAAATGCAACAACATTCTAAAAAAAATATTTGACTTCAGTAAAATAAAATTGTGATGAATTGTAAAAAAATTAATGTAAAATCAATACTGTAGGGGCAGCAATATTGGGTATGAGCAAGACTACACAATAAAAAGTAATATTATTAAATCTCCATTCACAACTTATCATAATTTTATTGCTACCTTACTGGCTCTTAGCTACTGGGTAGTGAAATAAACATGTTTAGGCTTGTCCTCCTCAACCGTCTGTTTATGTGAATGTTCGCCTTTAGAAGCTACAATGTTCAAGTTATCATCTGTTGTAAGCATAGCGTTGCAATCGTCCGTCTTGCTGGCAGTACATTTCCATACTAAACCTTTCTTCGATTTTGTAATTCGTCTGTATGAATAACTCCTGTACAAAAGATTGTATTTGCCTTTCTTCTTAGTTTTCACTAGAACTGGACCTGCAAGTGTGAACAATATTACTTACTTACATTAGTAATACAATGTAATTTAAGACTGCCTGACTGACTTTTTATGTGTGCAGGAATGGAGAAAGAATACTAATTCCTGCTTCCGGGCAGCCTGTCTTAAGAGGCGATAAGACAACCCATAGCCAGGTGGTACGGTATTTGCGCTGTTTGGATGGCTACTACCCCTGATCTAGAGCATGCAGCCATAACAACCTTGAGTTGTGTTCCAGCATTAGTGGCCAGGTTCCATTCCAGTCATTCTTCCATTGAAGTATTATGCTTAAAATATTTATATATAATCTGTATATATTAATATGTGAAGCAAAAACTTTGTACTCCTTTTTACGAAAATTGCGCGGTGGACGGAAGGAATATGAAATTTCACACACTTATAGTTTATATAGAGAAGAAGCGACAAATGCTAATTTTTTTTTAAATTATGTGTAAAAAATACATTAAATCAATAAAAAAAACATTACACACACTACCATGTATTTGACACACACATGCATATATACTCTTTTATTTATTGTCCAAGTCAAATTAACAGTGTAGCCTTGGCAAAATCTGTGTTTATAGAAGTATAGTCTTTGACAACAAATTATTCTGGTCAAATATTGACCACGGGTGACCACTAGTTATTATAATTGTGTCTTACTTTTCAGCATTCCCTCACCTATGTCAAGGATAAAGTTAAAAACTTTATAAAGTGAAAATGATATATTTATTTCAAAGATAAATGAATTCTTGATTGAAAAATGAAACTTTATAAACATGAGAATAATCTAGTGCCACAATTTGCAAAATTCTATTTTTACAACATCATTATTTGAAACTATGTTGCCATCACATGCATTTTTTGCATCCTCATTAATCCATTCAGATTTTATTGGTTTTTCAATTTGTCATGGAATTTTGACTTAGAAAAATCTTAATTAACTTTAATATTCATATTAAATTATCATATTTAAAAATAAAATGTAACAATTATATCAATTATCAATATCTCAAAACTAATGAGTGCAAGATTTATTAGTGATTCATTCTGTGATTAGATTCTCGAAGCTGTTTTGGGTAATGTCTAGTAAATTGTCTTGTCTTTTTTAATCACAAAGTGGTAACCCTAATCTAGACTATCATACTTATTTACATAATAAGTTATTTCTTTTTACATAAACCCAGTGATTTTAGATATCTTGAAGATAATTTTGGAGGATGGTTGTGACTATCATTTAGCTTGATCACTTTGAATGGTTCGCATGATGTGCTGATATTAGCTTTGCAGCCTTTCTTGTGATGTGATGAACATGTCCAGTAGCTGCCATTCTTTTTGAAATTCCGCCAAGCATAGGTATAATCACGAAACAGTAACATTCCATGACCGTTTGTACTGCGATTTGACGGAAGGAAAAGAACTTCTGAAAACATTATTAAAGGTGAGAACCAATCATAAGTTGTAATGAAAAAATAGCATTTTGAAAGATTTGGTTAGAAAAGAGCTTTGCTATTCAGTTATATTTCAAAAAACAATATATTGTAGAGTTTTTGTAGAAAATAAACAATTCTTATATGAGGGGTGTAGTTTCAAAACCAACTAAAATGAATGAAAGGTCATACATTATAGCAAGTATTACAACAACACCTCTCATATAATAATGATTGAAATTGTCTAGAAAATCTCTTTGAAAAACCTCTGAGTTCTTATGGCAACTTCAAAAGTAAAACCTATTTTTTCTATTACTAAGCACTACTGCTTCTTACCAGACTGACTACCTCTATCCATCCAACATTATATAGTAACATGAATAAAACACTCCACTTGCTCTAACATTTATTAAAACAGTAACATTAAACACAATGCATGATTTTAGTGACTGCTAAAGACTGGTTCTCTGGTTTGAAGTTTTATTTCATACATAGTATAGAACTCTCAGCACAATATGATTATGTAGAGCAGAGAAATAAAAACAGAAAACCAGCTTCAATCAGACACAGAATTCTTTTGTACAACTGGAAATGAGTAGGGTGTATTTATAGGGCGCATTTATTTATTATGAACTATTAAACTATGAACAGATCCGAACTTTTTTAATATAGGTTAAAAGAGCCTTTGTGGTTATTTTTTTATAACCACCCAAAATTCACTTTATATCTCAAATGATAAATTAGCCCTATAACTATACCACAACCCTGAAAATAGCAGTAGAACGAATTCTATGATTCTTATTAGACTAGTAATATGTTCCAAAAAAAGGAAATAAACATAACATGTTACACTTATACCTTCATGGAATGTCTTCTAAATATCAAATGCTCTATTACTAAACTAGCACTTTGTCAAAACAGGGAATATTATAATTTAGAATTTAATAAAACAATGCTTCTTAGAACTTCAAAATAAACTACTAACTAGTAATCAAAGTAGCCTCAGGAAAGATAACATTTGAATGAATTTGTTCAAACAAACCTTGCACTATAGTTTTACCTAAATTTAACACTACACTTGAAAAAAAAACAAAAACATATATTTTAAGCACTAAAGTAATTCCTAAAAACAAGGCGAGACTGTAATGATTATAATGAATTTATGAAAAGTTATTAGAAAAGAAAATATTCAAACACTTTTCACTTTCACTTAGAAGTATGAATTTATATGTAATAATAAATTATTATTGCTATAATATAACAACATATAAACTGAAAAGCGAAATAAACAACTAAACTTTAAGGTTAGTATTATACTAATAGTAAAATGAAAATGAGGAACAATGTCAGTATGTCAAATCAACAATCAAACGTTGTTGTTAAATTCGAATAGTAGGTAATGAACATCAGCACATACAGCCTTGCTTAATTTTTATTCTTTGTTAAAACGCTTTTGGCATTTCGAATAGATAGATACTTATATTTTATTCATCAGTTCAGATTTTAAATAACAAAATGTAACGCTTAATAATAATAATAATACGCTGACTTAAACTCATTCAATATCCTAAAATGACTATCAATTTTTAACTATAGTATTACAATTTTTTTTATTAAAAGCAGTGTACTAATAAGGTTTGGAGGTTTGGGTATACGTAAAATTTTAGCAGTTTCTTTACCCGCATTTCCGTCCTCGGTGTACAGTACAACGAACCTTATTGGTGAAATATTAAAACCGTCACTTGGTGACTTTCAGGTCCTGTACTTGACTGAGGCCAGAAATGCGTGGGTCTATAGCTTGCCCACATCAAATTTGCCAATAAACGCAAAGTTACGGCAGCTACAGGACGGCCCGCTTTGCTCATTGGTACATCGAAATCTACTGGATACGTGTGCCCATGAGACTAAGCGTGCCCGTCTCTTAACGTTTCGAATAGCTAATTTGGGCACTTTTCTACACGATAACACGTTCAGATTAAGTGCCTGCAGTCGCCTAGGGGTGGGTGGCCTGTGTTGTTTCACACTATTGTCAGTGTAAAGATAAGGTGGAGCGCCTCGGGCACCATGCTTTATCGTGTATCAGAAGTGACGACAGAATTCCGCGTCATGCAATACTTAATGATAATCGGTCGGGCTCTTGTCACCGCCGGGGTACCTGCCGTTCTATAACCGAACAGCTTGTGCCGTGACGATGGCAAGAGACCCGATATAATGTCATTAAGTGCCCTAGAAGATGGGTCGCCCTTTAGTATGGGACACGTCTCGCGTCGTTATTCTGGCGGCGACTTATCTTCCAGCCACTAGCATGTCTGCCGGCACAGCTATTGCACAACAGGAGGTCTTAAAATGCCGCAAATATTTCGTCATCGGAAATAGCTACATATTTGCGACTTTTGTGATGGAGACCCTGGGACCATGGGGGCCTGGAGTGCACAAACTTTATCGAAATATAGCGAAACGCCTCACGTAACCAAAAGACTGGTCTATACCTCGGAAAACGCTTTAGCGTTCCCATTCAGCGAGGTAAAGAATAAAGATATTAATAGTGTTTAAGTAATAGTTATGCATTCTTGTGAGAAATGTGAACTGTATGGTCAAATGAGGCCTTTTAAGTTGACAGAAAAACTGATACTCTCCTATCTGTCTCCTATCCTGATACTCTCAATATCAGTGACGGGAGCGGCATTAGCGACCGAATCAGTAAGCGCCCATAGAAATTTAGACCACAGAACAATAATACTAGAGAGTATAACGAGAGATTTAGATGTTCGATGTGCTTTCGCTGCCAAGTGTACCAAGTATATTACTTCCGCGCCGCTGCTGCATCATTAAATCAAAAAACAGTCTTAAGGTCGTTTTTGGGGCAGTATGGAAGGATTTTAGCTATGTAGTTCTAATTTTAGTAAATATATCAAAATAAAATTAGCTTAAAGTTAACAAATAGGTACATATAACTTTTATATGGTTTTTGCGACGATGAGCTGAAGAAAAAACTAATTATTTGAGTTTGAACTCTACCTTTGGTTTAAGTTTGAATATTTGAACTATATACCAACAATATTGTATACAAGCGAAACAGTGTTGGGCAGCTAATTGACATAAAAATATCTTACAATTAGTATCTCTTATGCAGATCCCAGAATGTTGAAAAAGTTCTTTCTATTCCTATATTTGCAGGTTTGGCTTCAATGCTTTTAGATTAATAATAATCTAACAGTAACTGAAGCTAGCTGTAATGATTCTAGTCAATCTCAGTTTAAAAACCACTTGGTTGTTGTTATTACTTCGTTCATCAGAATAGCAGATAAAGGAACTAAGTCCTACATCATCTACTTGGATGTATTTATTATAATAATATCAGTATCGAGTATATCAAAGAGTGATGCCAAACACCGGAGAATTGTGGCATTTCGAAAAGAAACTTACTGCACAGTTCAGTTTCCACACAATCACATAACTCTTACTTGAAAATAATCAATACATTACAACCAAGACAGTTGTTCGTTTTTAACTATTGTAATAGTATATACATTTTAGGGTTTAAAAATAAAACTAAAGATCAAAA
Source organism: Dendrolimus houi (assembly GCA_039645545.1). Lineage (NCBI taxonomy): Eukaryota > Metazoa > Arthropoda > Insecta > Lepidoptera > Lasiocampidae > Dendrolimus > Dendrolimus houi. Next base: position 19,342,343 of record CM077125.1, on the reverse strand, counting down.
CAACAAAAATCAAGTCCGCCAAAATCACTCAAACCACTTAGCATTTGGCAACATTGAAAATGTCAGTCTTTTGTAAACATTTTGATTTTATCAAAATGACAAATAAATATCTTAAATTTATTTGGATATTACCGTTGTTTTCCCCGAAAAATTATCAGAATATGTTACCTATGTTATTTAGGACAATGTTTGATTACTGGAAAATGCCTTTAAAGTTATTATTGTGTTCTTTTGGTGATTAACAAGGAAATATAACCTCAAAAGGATGTGTGTGAATATTTCTGTTTTTGTGTTGGTTTTTGCTAAGAATGCGATATATTTTGTGTTCTCATAGTGATTATGAGTGATATACGGATATATTTTGCTGTATTTAGCACGCTGAAAGGGGGTAAGTAGGTAGATTTAAGATGCAAAACTTTTGGTCAACTTTGGTTACTGTTTATATTTTGTACTGGTAAACATTGGCTTATTTCTAATTTTTTTAGGAATATATATATATATTTATGTCTTATTCATTACTTTTGCGAATATTCTTTTAACACATTTGTAGTAGTAGTGTTCGGGTTAGTTATAAGTGTTTACATAATTTTCTGTAATTGACCTGCAGTTTTTTAATGTTTAAATTCTTTTTAACCTAACAGTTATTAAGTAACAAATACATACATAGCAATATACAAATGTGAAAGCTTTTGTTATTATAAGCTCATAAATTTCTTTATGGGAATGAATAAATTGTCATGATATTTATATTTAATATATACTTTTGATACAATTCCTTTAATTCCAAAAAGTTTTACACTTGGCAATGGATTACTTATATTTAGATTTTTAAACTTGTCTATTTATTAATCAACCACTGGTTCTAAATGCAAATTATTATTTTGTAGAACTCTCCTGTTTGAACTTTCTGAGAAGTCTGTTGTTATCGCTTTTATTATTTTGATGATTTTCATTGCTGGATTACAGCAGATAGGCTGATTGCCGACCTGATGGAAAGTGGTTACCATCACCTATGGACATGGCATATGCATGTATGTCTGATATATGTGCTACCAGCCCAAAAAAGTGTACTGAGACTTTAAACACAGCATACTCTAGACCAGGGTTGGTAGACATCCAGATAAGCAAATGCTGTATGAGATAGCTGTTTTGTTACCTTTTGCGATAGGTAGCTCGGCTGTAAGTTTTAGTATACCTTCTCCGTTCTTGTATGAATAATTACATATTAATGGTTAGTTTTGGAAATGAGAATTTTTAGTTGTATGTATACTTGTATTATAAATTTATATGGATGTATTGAGAAATCGTGAATCACTTAGTTTAAACTTACAGACTGAATATGAATAAGAAAAACGAAACTTATTTTAAAATAGCTTAACTATTCTAGCAATAATAGAGGTTTCCTTTTTAATAATAAGTTTATTTGCTATTTTGCTCCTCTGTAAACTTTATTCTCTTATTTATTAATTATTTATTTAAAGATACATTTTTAATTGTTTTCATTTTTACATTGTGTATTATTTTAGGTATTTTTCTTGACAGTACTTTTTTCAGGTTTTATTTACTACATGAAGCAACTTTTAAGAGTCTATTAATTTATATATTATATTTTCATAAAAAGTACTACTGTTGTTATTTTTCAGTAAACATACAATAGTATTCACAAATGAATGTTCACTATCGTCTAGGTCATTACATTATCTTCAAGTTGTCATATTAAGGTAAATATGACACAGGAGTGTGTTTTTATGTATCCCAAATTTGTTAACTATCCCAAGACATACACATATAATGACACTTAACATAAATTATCTTCAATTTGCTAAGTGAATTTTGTGTGTAATAGTTGTATGACATAGTTTAAGTAGATAGTGTAGATAGTATTCATTATGTTGTATGTTTGTAATGCATATAATTTTTTATTATTACAGACAGACCTAATTATGTTTATTACAAACATGGTGTAATTATACTCCATGAAGATTTTACATATAGTAAATCCAATTATTTAAATTGGTATTGTTCAAGGCGTATATCATCTGGATGTAAAGCTAAGATAAAGCTCAGCAGAGATGGAAAATACATTGATGTTGTATTGAATGAACATGATCATCCAAAGGAGAAATATATGATTACTAAGGATAATACATTAATTAAAATGAATGATTATGGAGATTATCTGTAGGGTTATTATTAATTGTAATGTGTCAGCAAAAGCATCTTAGTATGCCTCTTTTCTTTATTGTCTGAGCACAGCAGATAGTTTAAGAAGGAGTTTGAAAAGCACATATTGTAATCATTTACATGTATTAGGCATTCTATGTTGAACTTTGTTTTATGTGTCTAAAAAAATATAGAACAAATAACAGGCTAATGTCCATCTGATGAAAAGTAGGTAGTATGCCTATAGACATTCTCCTCTTAATATGGACAGTTTTGTAACATTATCATCATGTTTTTTGAGTATGAGTATTTTTTATTATTATGACATAATGGGCCTTCAGATCCGGCTTCATCCCTAACATAGTCAGGGCCTTTAAACAGCTATTTTAATATGAGTATAATAATATATATATATATATATATATATATATATATATATATATATATATATATATAAATAGTATATATATTATGAATATTTATAGATTGATTGCTACTCAACCAAACCCATCGCTACTAAGCATTCTCAATCAATTAACTGTTTATGTGCATACTCTGTATAGGAAGGAATATTTAAAACACCTTTATACAGATTGATGCCTATTATACAATACTCTTCTTGATATTAAACCTCAGTTAGGCTTAAGCTCAGTTAGGTTTAAACTTTGCATTAGAGCCTGACGATCTAATTTGTACATTCTTTCTCCACTTTCTAGGCTTAGTTATTTCCTATTGTAAAACCATTTAGATGTAAAAAGTTCCTTATTTATTGTAACAACTAGTTTGTTAATATATATATGTATGTGGGTAAAATTAGAAAAGTGACTAAATAAAATTCCCAACATTTCTGACAGCAATTTTTTTATTTTTTATTGAATTGTATTGTATTGAAAATTTTCAATATCATATTATTAATTATACTAAGTAATTACAGTAAAAACAATAATAATTAAGGTATTAACATTTTAAGTCTGATGTAGAACATTATATTTCCTGCTGTGAGAATTCTTTGTTCATGTCTTCTCTTTATTTAATAGAAGTTACATCATTTTGACCTGAAGCTTTCTTTGTTTTGATTCCTGGGCAAGGGCAAGATAATGACCACCCAATAATAAATATTTTCAATTCATTTTTCTTTGTATTAACATATTTATATGAAATGAAAAATGGATGTAACCCTTAACCATGACTTCACATATTCTTTCTTCATTCCTGTACCAATGATATTTATATGTGATATAAGGTATATATGTTGTCTGTTAATAAGTTTTTTGTGTTTGTATGCTCACTTAAAATATTTATTTAAAAACAAAATTTATTGTAGTAGTTTTTTATTTTGTAGATCAGAAAAGGTCTTCTAAGAAAAAAAAGGATTGTGAAGAAATTCTGGCAAGGAAAAGAGAATTGGAAAAAGTGAGGTATCAGCGTTTGAAACAGAATGGAGCAAAGTTATTCGAGCTAAAAGAAAGAAAGAAACAGTACTATGAAAAGATGAAAAATGAAGGGAATATAAAAAGTATTAAAAATTTGCCTGCCAGAGATCAGAGATTAAAAAGAAAGGAGTGGAAGAAGAATAATAGTAAGTATAGAAATAGAAAAGGAATAAGCTAAACAAGCAAAATAATATATGATAGATAGAACACCACCTGATTCAGAAGAGACCAATCTTGTTATGTAATAAAACATAAGGTGCTTATTACTAGATACACCAGTCTCCAACAGAAACATTAAGAAACAAGATGTGGAATAAATTATAGTAAGAAAGATATGACATAATATCAAACTTGAAAGCCAAACTGCATTGTTATCAGAAAAACTTTCTTACCATATAATGATGAAGAATATTAAAAAAGAATAGCAAAATCAACTGAAAGAAAATTAAGTCTCCGAGGTAATATAAAAGCAGTTATAGAAAAGGTTAGAATATTGAGATCACAGATAAAATATGCTCTGAGATCGGAAATATAATAAAAAAGTACAATATATTACTTAAAGAAAAAGTTTTGGCCCAGAAAAGACTAATGTCAGTGACCACAAATAACAAATTAAATTTTTCAATCAATAATCTTGATCTTCATGTAGTCTTTCCTTTGGGCTTAGAAGTCATGTCCTTGGCATACAATTTTTGGAATAAAAATCATGTAAATGCTACATACCTATGTACTCTTATACAGTTCTTGTAGCATTTACATGATTTTTTATGAAAAGTAATTTTGTTGTCAGTGCCAAGTAATCATTGTCAAATTGAATTGAAGCTAATAAAATATTTTTATCTTCCTTTCTTGTTTCATTTTAGCCACTTATAAAATTTTCACAATTTGCATAGAGAAATAATTGTAAGTTTTTAGTTATTTTAAGTGAGTTTTTAATTTTATTTATAAAATACATTTTTATTAAATGTGTAATAGTCACTAAAATCAAAGAAAATATTACTATATTGTATAGTTAAAACTTAATTTTAATAAATGTTTTTGACTTATTAACAAGTCAAAAGGGAAGTATTTAAAAAAAAATCGAAATTGTTTTGCTTCGTGGTACACAATTTACAGTATTATTTAGTAGGCACAAAATTAAATATGTGCGGCATGTATGCAAAACTAATCTATTACTGTCGAATTTTAGTCATAAATGAGGTTACTGTGTACATAAACGTGTTCATATGAACCTTTTGTGTTTTTATGTTTCCTATGTACACATAGGTAACAAACAGTTTTGACTTTTGGAGACAACTGTGAGGTTGTAGTAGTATTGTGTTCTAACGCTACTTATAAGCGACTGATACGAGAGTATGAGGATATGTGGATGCTAGCACATCATATATTTATTGCTAATTAAGAATGGATAAAACTTTGGTTTGATTTAAGCTCCTAATTTATTATTTATTTTGAAATAAAATTTAATTTGATGATCGACATTAAAAGGTGTTTTATTTTATCAATAAGTCCGATTCTCCTCTGTTTACGAAAACCTGTATATAGTTATTGTGAGGAATAAATGTCTAGTTACAGCATTACTGCCAGGACCAAGTATAAGAGGTAGGCCTAAGAAATGCTAGTGTAACGTCGTGACACTTTACTTATGCTTATTAATAATCTCACAGTGAGGAAGGCTCAAGAACGCACAACATAGAATACCAAAATAGGCTTCTAGTCAGAAGCCCAGGTCGGTAGTCACCAAACTGTCCAAACGCAAAGGGAATTTTACACTAGTATGATATTATTTGATTGATTGATTTGATTCTTGACTAGAATTAACGAGTTGTTGAAGATTTAGTGACGCAGTTTAATTATTATAGAATGGTATACATATTCATTTCAGTATTTTTCGCTGCTGCCTTTTGTTTCAGATCTGACTTAAAGCCGCGTTTGAAAATAACACCTATACGATTGTATGTAATTAAACTCTGTGCAAGGTGTTTATAGACTTAATTTCGTGTTTCTAGAATGTCCACCTACTACAATTAAAAAAGAAGAAATCGATTCTATAATTATAACAGAAATTCAATACAGTGCCACCAAATTGGAAAAGAAAAATCACGCGCCTACATCTGCAAAAGAAGTTCAGAAGTATCGATCAAGGTGCCGTTTCAAAGGTTGCGGCAAATTGACATTTATAAAATGTCTCGAGTGTAATATATTTTTATGTTACAACGCAAACCGATTTTGCTTCTTTAACTATCATAATATAAGGATAAAATAACAATGTTGTCCTTGAGTGGAGATTACAACTTGGTATACTTACTACGACATGCCCACCGGGCTGGTATCAACACCATCTACATAATAATGCCAAATGTACGTGAACAGGTAATATGTAAGAGATCTTGCGCACTAATAGATTAAGTCCAGAACACTGCATGCAAATTAGATCTTAGAACTACTAGGCTAAGCGACCATGTTCGCGATGGATTGAGTAGATTCATAGAACATCAGCTCTGATGCAGCTAGTACAGTCTTGGACTTGGACTACTAGTTCTGGCCTCCTTTTTGTAAACGGAGTACTTGCAAGAAGGAAAATAACGCAGTAAATTCAGCTTTAGATATCTAAGCAATATGTCCATGTTATATAACTTTTTAGTGCATCTTAGAGGGGCGTAGCTACCGCGGTATCAACCGTATCAATGATACGGGGCTACCAGGCTATAGGGGCCCCGAAAGTGTGTAAGCAAAAATTCTTAAAATGTTATCCACAATCTTTTATAGATTAATAACATTTTTGAGGACTGGGCTGGGCCAACAGAAATGGCGATTAGACTTCTCATTATTATCTATAGAGGCAGAAAATATAGAAAAACTGAAATCGTCTTCAACTATAGATGATTTGATTAATAAGTTTGCCGATAGAAAGGCGAGAAAACTGTATCTTTGATTTGAATTGTATGTCTCACTTAGCTCCTAGGAACAGTAAGTATAAGTAATAACTTATAGTCAATATATAATTATTTTAATTCAATTCGAGCATTGTTTATTTTTTTTTATATAAAAACACCCTTACCCTCCCTTCCTTTGGGCCCCCCAACCCGTCTAAGACAAGCTATGCCACTGGTATCTAAACAACCAGAAAAACAAGCTTTATGTATACCGCCTCGGGATACCATTTCTGCAAAAAATGAAAAACCCAAAATGTCGATTACTGCAAGTGCAATTAGTAGGGCAGAGTTAGATTCAGATTTAGTTAGATTGCAAGATGACTACTAGTGGACGAGATCCCTGAAGTTGGCATGGCTTAGTTTCGACTACGATTAGCCCAGAACAGTGAAACATTACGTTTATTTACAACATAAATGCAGTATTTTAGCCAGATTACGATAAAATAGCAAATAAATCTTTAGTTTATAGTTCGCCCATGAACCAACTCAGGAATAAAACCTTTCAAATTGATTCAAATTATTTATTTAACCAAGTTTATTTTTATATACAGAACAGTTTTGATTGTAAACGTATTTGACATTTTTAAGTCTTTTTGTCTTTCTGTTCAACCTATTTACTAATCAATAATATATAATGTTAATGGCAGCCATAGTTTCAATGCTCTATACTCGTATAACTGAAGTGATCATGATTGGAAAATCGTTTGCCAATATCAAAAATGATTCTATAATATGTAGTATCTAGGTATTGAATGAATAAATCTTTATTTGTATAAATATAGGTAATAGTTGTACATGAGATGGTAACAAAGTCAAATGGTCTCACTGTAGACTCATTCGTATGACCTTAAGTAGGTCAAAACCTACTTAAGGTCATACAAATATTTGGGTACACATTGGGTTTGTGTTTTGAGTAAGGGTAATCACACAACACAAATGGGTTTCTAGCTTGTATTATACTTTAGAAATAAACGCACGGTAATTATTTGATTTTTCAAGGAATAAAGAAGTATAACATAATGATTTTTTAATTACAGATATTAGGTTCATACCAAGTTCTAGGGGAAAAAAACAATTGCTAATGTTGAACAGGTATACGTATTCTCAAAAGAACACAAGTTCGTTCTACTACTGTTCAAAAAAAGATGCTGGATGTAAAGCACGCGTTAAAATCGTGGAAAATACCGTAAAGTTAATAATTGGACAACATGATCATGAACCACCGAATTATATCTATCATAGTGGAAGATACTGTAAAATTTAAGGTGTGGTTCCAAATTCATTGCGATAACCAACCTCAGGAAGTCCACGCTGATTGACCGTATTCGCAAAACATTTGCCAGAGGTTGTTTGGGTTTTCGTGACGTAGCGAATAAACTCTAGAAACGTCGCCTGTGGTAGTACCTAGAGCAACTCATGGATGCCCATGAAAGCAATAAGAGGAAATGCGAAATATTGGACTAACAATTAGGAAGTTGAGAATTGTTCAAAGTAGGATCAGATTGAGTTAGGAGGCAAACTTCAGCCACAAGCGGAATAATAATAATTGTTAGACAGAATTAAAGTTTTAATGGTTTCAGGCTTTTTCTACTTGACAAAGCATAAAACTCTTAAAACGTAGATTGACTTGTATGTATGACCTTAATATAATATTTTTATCTTCATGTCGGATTACTTTAAAAATCCGACTAACTCCCTGATTGATAGTAATATGATGGTGTAATGTTGGAGTTACAGCTTGTCTATGGACTCAGTTCAAATATAGATTAAAGTAAATGCTAGTTTAATTAAGATTTTTATTAGGTAATATAGAGTATCTATTTTTCCGCCTCTCTTTAGCGTTTCAAATTGCCAAAACTTTATTTTCTTTCAATATTTATTTCTCTGTTGCTTTTTTCAGATTAACGTTTCTCATTTTTTTCGTTTTTTAATGATTATATTACGTAGTAGAGTTTTCCCCGCGGCTACGCCTCGTGAAAAATGCTGGGTAGTATATATATATATATATATATATATATATATATATATATATATATATATAATATAATATCCGTAGCCCGGGTTGTCTGGAAGAGATCGCTCTAAAGCGACAAGGCCGCCCATTGCTCCTACTTTTACTGTCTAATGTGACTACTGTAAATTGTTTATTTTATGTGTATGTGGTGAACAATAAAGTGTTTTCTATCTTCTATCTATCTATCTATATATATATATATATATATATATATATATATATATATATATATATATATATATATACACATATATATATATATTATATATATGTGTATATATAATTGTTATATCTAAAACTTTACTGTTTCTTGTTACTAAGTTCACTAAAATTTCAAAGAAACCGAGTCCGTATAGTCTACACAACTGCGCAGCGTAACATAGAGGCGAGTTGCAGCCAACGCGATTTGAAGTAATATAATGAATGAGATGTTGTTTGTAGCGAATTGAAAAAACGCGATCGCAGCGCCATCTATTTTAATAATCTGTTTATTCCATGGAAATAATGTAATTTGTCGGGATAAAATGTATCCTAAGTATTAACTCGGGTTATAAACCTGCACTATATCAAGTTTCAATCATATACGTTTAATACTTTCCAAAAAATGCGATCACAGTGCCATCTCGTCTCACGAAAACGACGTCATTTATCAGGATAAAAAGTATCCTAACTTACGCCTCGGGATATAAGCTAGCACCGTGTCGAGTTTCATTTAAATCCGTTCAGTAGTTTTCACGTGATGCTCTAACAGATAGACAGACAAAAATTCTAAAAATTGCATATTCGGAATCTACTGGTCTGAATTATCCCTCTGATTTTTTCACACTTTTAAACGCATTGTACAAACTCGAATCATTTACAGATTTATTATAGTATAAATAGATATGTTAACTACTTATTTTATTTAGATTTTTTTTTGTTTTATATCTTAAATATTTTTTTTTACCTGAACCAACAAACAGGCAACCGTTTCACCTGATGATCTATCTCCACCGTCGCCCATGCACGTTTCTAACACTGGGTGCGTTGCCAACGCGTTGCTGGCCACTTACAGATTGTATGAAATTCTTCTTGATCTTACGTCGTAACGCAGAAGTAAAACTTTGGCAAAAGTTACGTAAAATAAAATTTCTTGAGAATCTTTGCGTGCTTGAGCGAGGGAGTTTCTAGGAGCTGCTGGTGAAAGTCCTGCCTACGTCAAGTAGTACGTTTGAGTAAATGGAGGTTTGGTAGCAGATCAATTTTATTTCGGAACTCCTCGTTGTACAGACGGTAGAAAACTGTGACAATGCATAACGCGAAATATTGGAAGGATAAACGATTCTAAGCAGATTGTTAGTATAGGATTGTCGAAGATATGATACTATTGTAGGAATTTTTGTTTTATTTGGGGAACTAATAGATATAGTCTTACGGTCTTATTCATAGAGAGTTAGAATAAGTTTGAATGGTCTTTTAAGAACCATAAAAAAGTGTTCAAACTTATTCTAATTCTCTATGAATAAGACCGTTATAAACTAAGGTACAAATATAGGTAAAGTTGAGCTATTTCTAAGCCTTAACATATGATATTTTTTTCTGTATAATGAGAGACGTGTTTTGAGAAAGTATAATATCATTAGGTTGCTTGATTTTATGAAATTTCGGATCATCTGCTGTTTAATATTCATAAAAAAAATATAACAAGGTTTAATTTAACGATTTCATTTAAAGTATTCTGTTAAATTAATCTATTGTTATGTTTTTATTATAAAACAATACATGTAAGTACGATATTAAAATTATCATATTACTGTTTCAGGTTCATATTCTTTTATACCAACGTACAAAGGAAAACATTTATTAATGTACAAGGGATATACATTCTGTCAAGATCACCACAGTTTGAGCTATAATTGTTCGAAAAGGAATTCTGGCTGCCGAGGTCGGGTGAAACTTATGAAGGATGGAAAAATTGGTTTCGCTTTTGTCCAACACAATCATGAACCACCGAAGTATGTGCGTCGCTCTTCAGGACAATACGTGAAGATTTCATGAACACGTTGATCTTTTATGTGTTATAAAAATCTACCAAATAGTTAATTATAATTTTATGATGAAATGTTAGTGTTAATTTTCATTCTTAATCGCGTCGACATTTAAAAACTAAAAAACGTATTTTCCACCAAAATCTCATTTTAAATACTTATATCGAACTATAAATACTTTACGATTTCCATAAATATGAAATTACTGCCCTTTTGCATTTAAGTACATATTTAAGTGAATTATATCATTTAAGCTTAAGAAGACACGAAATGTTGATCCAGTTTTATAAATAGCACGATTTAGTATGAAAATTTGCACTTTAATCTTATTTTTTTTTGCGTTAAATAAGAACATAATACATTTTACTTAACAAGGCATGGAAGCGGTTTTAATCGGTTATAACCGGTTTTAGTCAATTGTTTCGTTCGGAGTGTAAACCTTAATGAGAGTGTCATATAAATCTGAATTGAAGAAGAAGTGTCATTCTATCTCTCTCAGCAAGTGTTTGTGTACTACTGAAAACTAGCTGTACCACAAAACTATGCTTTCGCGGTATCCCGCAAGAACCATTCGAAATCGTTCGAAACCGGTTTATCAAACAAACGAAACTTTGTTCCCAAAACTGTTTAATTACGAGCTTAAAGTGATAACAAAAACAAAACCGAAAATATATATATATATATATATATATATATATATATATATATATATATATATATGTAGGCTATAACCGGTTCGACTCTTTTACCGGTTTCCAAGGCTTGTTACTTAACCCTTGTAGGATGACTCATATTACATCGGATGGAAACAGAGACAAGCCGCGATACAGACTAACTAATATAATGTAAAGTTCCCAGAAATCCCTTCACATTATACCGAGTGATTAACAAGTAGTTCATAGATGGCCGGTTCCTGTATCACTTGCCCTACCAGCGGTTGAATTTTGACATTACTAGTATGGAGCTTATGTCAAAAATTTAACCAATAATAAGGCAAATGAACGGTCGGTAAGATATGGGAACTGGGCCAAAGTCTCGCAAACCGGGTTTGTTACCAGTCCGTTGTAGTTGTGTCTTTTGTATTGAACTCTTAAGTATTTAGGTATTATTTAACTTTAAGCTTATATATAAATACATCCAATTTATGAATTAATTGATTATTCTTTCATTATAGCGTAAGGACTGAAAATTAAAATCGTGTGAAAAATTGTGTTTTTTTTTAATAATCATGCTTCAGTAATGAATAAACCAATGCATGAAAGGAAAATCTACGATTAGAAAACTTTTTATAACATTCCATGTTTGTCAAAAAAGCATTTGTAATAATACTAATTAATATTGTATTAAATGTCTTTAAAGAAGAAATACACTCTAGTTTTGTATTAACTATGTTGTATCATTTACAAGTTTATCTTACCTGAGAGAGAGTTGGAGTTCTTTCGTAATATAATATCATATTGCAGATTCGTCCCTAGTGGGACACTATAACTGGATATAAATTTGACAGAGCAAATTCAAATACCTAGCAATAAAATGTTCAAAGTTGATGGCACTCATATTTTCTCACTTATCTATTTGGTTTTGCTTGGACAAATTAACTTCATGCTATATATAAGTGACAGTTAGTATAAATTAGATTTTTACAATATGTTCGTGTGTGTTTAGGATATAAACTAAACAGGAGGAACAGAAGCATTATGTGGGAATATTACGATATTCTGGACGATAAGAGGGTACGGTGTAGATTATGCACTGTAGTAATGTCAAGAAATAAGGAAAGGCACATGAAAACGAAGCATCCAGTGACATATAAACAAATACAAAAACGGCGACAGCAAACTGAAGTGGAAGGTACGTTTATAACAATTTACACATATATGAGGTCAGTTGTCTAGAAGGATGTAGATGTACGTGCATAAACCGACGCTTAAATTCCACAATACGCCAAAATTAAAAGTATCGAGGTCCTGTAACGTCTATTACCTTAGAACAATAAGTAAAGCAATTCCTCTGGATCTTGAACATTGGATTCTTTTTTTCATATGAATGAATAAATAACTCGAGCGCTGGTTTACGTATGAGTATCCTTATAAAATACAGGCCTGACATTTAAGCAAAGATACTACTTAAATTATTTCAATTTGCGCGCCTTAGTAGAACACGATAAATCTTTACCTTGAAGCTTTTGCAGATGTCAAAAATAGAATACATATAAAGCAAAGATATATGTTTTTTCTATGGCATCTAATACTTTCTAATACGTTAATAATTTTAAGGATAGTCTTTTGTAGAATAGAATAAAAACTATAACATTAGTGTTTTAGAAACTATCTGTTCGTTGTTTTCGTTATATTTATAAAACTCGTAATGTTGATTTATTTACAGGAGCAGAAGAATTAATGTCATCCAATGAGTTGGTGCGTGATAACGGCCGTGACCGCAAAAGTAGCACTTTGTGGACATTTTTTGACGATCTCGGAAATAGTGCGGTACGTTGCAAACTTTGTGATTCGAAGATGAGTAAAAATATGGCCAGACATTTACAGACTAAACATTCGAAAGCTTACGTGCAGTATCAGAAACAGAAGAAAGTGAAGGAAATGGAGACCCCTAAAGGTATATTTAAATACTTTTTTAATTTTGGATTTAAGAATTTATTTTCTTTCAATGGTAAAGTAATAATAACTTTAAATTATTTGTTCTTGAAACAACATGATATTTAAAACAAAACTTATGTTTTAACTGGGCCTATGAGAATCAAACTTACTGTAAGATGATAAAAAGTTTTAAATGAAAACGTTTTACTATACGGGTTGATGTGCGAGGTTCTTGCAAAAAAGCATGGAGACGGACGACGGCCTTCACGCCACCCCGAAGGCCGCCTCTCTGTTGTATGTATTTAAAACCATTTACTCGATTGTACTATTAGTGGGAACATAATCCAGCGATCATAGCGGTCCGGCGATTATATTGCCAAATTAGTTATACTTATATAATTTATACAATTTACATGTATGTCAAATTAACAAGTACTGTTATACAATTTTAGTGGTTTTGGATGAAGATGGTTCACAAACAGCTGACTCAAGAAATAAACCATCATTAAATACTTGTTTGCGACAATTGTGCTCTGGACTCGATAATGGCTACTATCAATGTAATCTTTGCAAAAAACAACTTAAGTTACCGCAAGGTTCTTTATGGAATTTGAGAAGACATATTGAAAAGAAACATCCGACTCGTTTTGAAGAATTAATGGAGTTATGCAAAGAAAGTATTGCTTTTAATAAACGTGGAACAGGAGAAACGAAACATACTCCAAAAGCCCAAACAGGTTGGATTAAAAAATATTGTGAAGCAGTTGAAGAGGGAGTGTATAGATGTAATTTATGCGGAGAAGAATTACGAATGCGCGAAGGATTATATGGTAATATGAAGCGACATGTGAAATCTTTACATCCCAGAGCGTATCAAGAGGAACTAATATTAAGCGAGGCTAATGCAGACAATGTTAATGATGATGTAGTTGGATATATTGTAGAATATGTAGATACCGATGATATAGAAAAGACTAAGTCAAATATCGATGATTTATTAGATAATAGTTCCCAAGACTCTGACTTAAAAGAGGTAGACAGTGATCAGCATACAGAGTACTTGGTAGAGGAGTCGGTTCAAGAGTTAGAATCAAATACAGAAGCCATAGAATCAAGTGACGACGAACCTTTAGTGGTTCGAATGGATAAACAATCAGTGCAAAAACTAGTTATAGAAGTTCTTTCCCTAAAGGATCCCGATCTAGAAAATAAGATTAAAATGCTTTGTGAAACACCAGTCAAAGGGAAACGTAAGTAGTGTCTTTTTCGTTCGATTATTTTATACTTCTAATCAGCTCCAATATACACTCTTTTTTGAGGAACCTTTATAATCATAGTGTTCCCAGCTGTGTTCGAAGTGTTCATTTTGAGTCTCAGGGTGTGTTTTCCTATTTTGTTGTCCTTCTTTTTCTGATAATTTCGCGGAATACATATTATATTTATATGAACGAAGAATACAAATGAGAAAAATCAATTGTATAAATATAAAATTTAAAACCTGGAGTGTCGGCGATACATCTTCCGTGTCATGAACTTTTTAGCTACTCTCATGTTGCGTGGCCACTGTTGGGCAATGGTAAAATCTCAAATTTTGCCACTGGTTACGTTTCCTGCGAAATATAATGAAGAATTCCACTGAAAAGATTTTTTTATTGTTTACCTCCTTTTACGTAAAAGAAGTTTGACATTCCAGGGGTTAATAGGCTTAATATAATCTTGTGACATAATCATAATCTCACAATACGTTTCAGGATATAACCTAGATTGCAGTTGGAACTTTTTCAAACCCATCACCGGTAGTCGTTTATATGTATGTTTGTTCTGCAATCAGGACCTAACAATTTCTCCAGGTAGTTGTGCTAATTTGAAAAGACATCTTGCCATGAAGCATAAGAAACAATATGCGATTATCAATAAATATGATATTAATAAGAAACCAAAGCAAGATCGACATCTGGACGCTGATATGCCGAGTTTAGGTAAGCTTATGTCTAATATCTTTATGAAGCCTTAAGAAAAAACAAGGTACAAAAAACAAGAATGAAACGGATTCTTCAGTAGAACCATAGTTAATAAATTTCATGCATCAATATGATACATATATAACACCCTTAATATATATAGTATTTCACTTTTATATTATGAAAATGATACAATTATGAATTCTCCAAATCAAAGAACAAGACTCTTCTCAAAGATCATATCTATATAAATGAAAATGAAATTATTAAAGTTGGTAAGCGGATCACTCGAAATGGGTGAACCGATTGGGCTAATTTTTCTCTAAATGTTATATTTTTTAATGTAAAATTTCCAATTGGCATACTTACATACTTCTGCGCGTAATTTTCGTAAAATTTAATATCTGTGGCACAATTATTAATACTATGATTTGTTTTTACTTATTTACAGATGTTCAATAGTTTTTCACAATTCAAAAAACGATCATAAATAAATTTATCTACATTAAGGCAGAACAACAACGTCTGTCAGGTCACCTAGTTCTTAATAGTTTTTCGAGTTGAACTTTGATTAAGTTAATATTTTTCTTTAGAAATATTTTTAGGATTCCATAGTCATTTTTTCAAAAGCGGATCAATATACAATCGTCATATCCGTTATATTACTCAATAGGTGGCTAGGAAGGTAATCTTTTTTTAAAATATAAAATTTCTGACCCCTGTAAATTTTGAGCTATGAGGTGGAAAATTTAAAAAAAATGAAGGTCGTACCTACCTACAACTATGCCTGGTTTTGCTTACGAAATAAATGTGAGAATCAATTTTTAATTAAATTGTGTGTTAGATTGTTAATTTAAAACTTTTTCTATTTTAATATCCTTAATAACGCGTTCCATTAGTAGCTCACAACGCCCAAAATGCTCCGGTAGCCGTTCCACAAAGCGACCGCGGTTGTTGTGGTCGTGGCGAAAACGTCACTAATGACGTCATCATTTACGATCACACAACGCTCACAACGAGCCACGTCAAAAGGTGGGTCGAATAACCGTTCCACTTGGGTTTTACGATTGTAATGCCGGCAAGCAAGTGGAACGGGAAAAATCGCGGTCGCGAACGTGGTCGTTGTGAGTCCCCAATGGAACGTAGCCTAAGTTGACTGAGACATTTAAAAAATAAATAATGTCATTCGTAATGTGTAAAGTATTAAAATGATTTTTTAAGAAGAACCAACATATAGATGATATCCGTTAAGTAGTAATACAGTAAGGTGTTTGACAACTCTGTCGTCCGCATAAAATACGTGGTAGTAAAACGTTCGTTAGCACTGGTATTGTTTCACTATGAAACATCATGACGTGGGTCAGAGTCTTGTTCTTCAAAGTAAGAGTGGAAAGGGGGGTGGGTCAAGTCAAACAGTTTAGCTGTAAACTTTTTAAATAGTATCTGATAAAATACTAATACACTAGCAACCTTGCATCGACGCTGGTTGCCTCCAATCAACCTCTTGGGTCTCTTTTCAATTGACTGCAACGCTGTAATCTCGAAATATGGAATCATTTTTCTCGGAATAAGAATTCAGCGTTCCATGAGCAAAGCTGAAGAGATGATTTTATTTCAGATCCAGAAACAGAAGTAGAAACAGATTCAGAAACGGAACCAGAAACAGAAGCTGTAACAGAAGTTGTAACAGAAACTGAAACCGAAGTAATAAATTTTGAAGTAATTGACAAAAAATTCACGTGTAAACTTTGTAACACCGTTATGCCTTATGATGGGGATGACAGTACCGTGATCAAGCATATCCAGGAGCACCATCCTGATCAAGAAATAGTCGCAACGGAGACGAGTGTGGAGTAATAGGTCCGCCGTTAATTGATTGAACGCCTTTGTGAATAATCAATTATGCTGCCCCTGTTTCATTATAATTACCTACACAGAGCTTATCAGAAAGCCACTTTAGTCTTGTCTCATATACTAAGCCTTTTCTTTATCTTATGCATTATCTATTTATTTTATCAAATGTATTTGTAACATTAATAGATATAAATATTAGCTTTCTTCACACATTTTTAAAATCTCACATGTCTTTACGTGCATACCTAATGTTTTTTAATTGTAGAGGGGCAGAAGTAAAAGAGTATAAAGGTTTCGTTCCACGTATTAATATATAAATTACTAGGTTCTTTTTGTTCACTTAAGTGTAAAATCATATAAATATTTATATAAAATAATATAAGTTTAATGTATGTATATTATATCATGTTTGTATATATTTATAAGATACTGATTCGGTAGTGAAAATAATGCAACATACCTTTGTTCTTATCAAATTTTTTGTCCATCCAGAGGTTGTCTGGAAGAAATCGCTAATAGCGATAAGATCGCCTATTGTATTGTAAAATTTTATTTCTGTTAACTGTATCTTTTAAAATAAAATAAAGCATATTCATTTTTCATAAAATGAATATGCTGTATTTTGTTTTTTTAATTCCAAAATAAAGCATATTCATTCATTCATTCATTCAACTTTTCATACACCTTCGCCCGAATTTTAGGATCAGTATTGCATGAAATGCAATGCGTCTTTTGTAGCATTTATAGAGATTCCATAAAGGTATGTACGTGAATAAGATTTCTTTTTAAAGAAGTTTGTATTCGTAAATCGCTGCTGTTTTTTATATTAAAATACAGCAAAAAAGAAATTAAGTATGTAGTTAAGTACTATGTGCAAACAGTATATTATTATTATCTATAAGTAAAAAAAACATTATAATTCGTTGAATTCGAGAATGTTGGATATACTGTGGGCGGTTAATAGTTTATTTTTTAATTATGTAATTACGTGTTCGATACAAAAAAATGTTATTTTATTTTTAGTCTTATTTTTTTGTTAACATTATATAGATTTTTAATTATTTAACTCTATATTCGATATAAAAAATATTGTTTTTGTTTACATTATAAATTTATTTTTTATTGAAATTACGAGTAGTTTAAGTATTGTTAAGGTTACGATAAAAGTATCTTGAAATAAGCCATAATATCATTATATATTAATATGAATTATGTTTTATTTAATAAATTATATTTTAGGTTAAGAACAAGTTTCAGTCAGTCAGTGCGGGACTTTGTAACATTTTTTAAATTATACTTTTCGTCATACATATACCGAATACTTGTTAATATTTTAATAAAAAAATAATATCACCAAAAAATGTAGTTACAGATCCTGCACTGACGCCGACGATAATAAATTTTGTCGCGGTGTTGGCAATGCCTTTGTTCTGTCGACCCTACTCCACGACGAAAGGAGGAACGAGAGAAAAATCGGGGTGTTCTGGGAATACTAAAGACCAGCCTAGCTGGAGGACCTTTGCACTGTAGGACTACTTCACTGCAGGTTCCCAAGTATTAGGGTAGGTGCAAATAGCATTTTACTATACACGTCTGGTTTAAGTACATATATGCAATTTGCGAAACTATTATTGTATAGAATCAGCAGTATAATCCGATAACTTAATATTTATAAAACTAGTGATCTTATATTATTTACCTTCCTTACCGCAAGGAAGGTAAACGACAAAGACTCTTACTCCTTTGTTCATTATAGTTATACGAGGTTTATAGGGCTCATAAAAACAGTGTTATTCATAATCGAATTCTGTTTTTTTAATTATTTTAAGGGGCTTCTGTACCACCTATAACTATTATGAAAGTGGTTGGACTTTGGTTTATATCAATAACGTCTACTTGAATAAAGACACATATACATATTAAGGATATTTAAACCATATTATCAGGCTATATTTTAATTCTTTGGGTTGGAAATGCTTTGTGCCAATTCTATTTATCGGGACAACATAGTGTGGAGCACGCGGCGCCGGCCGGACGCTCATACAAAACACCTCGATTTCGCGTCATGGGCTACGGTGATCGCCAAAACAATTGGCATCAAAGTCTTTGATTAATAAAGTAGTGAAAATATATAAATGTAATTAATGTTCGGTGTTTATACCTTAGTAAATATAATTCCCATTAAAAAGGTATACTTGCATGAAATAAAACTAAAAATTATATTACTTCATGATACATTCAATACGTACTTAGCATAGAATATTTGTGGAACATAGTCTAGAAAACCTAGAGACTAAATGTTTTAAATAAAATGTAGTAGAACTGCATGTCACGATTATTATAATATATAAATTACTGTAAGGTTTCTATGATTATAAGAGGATTGTTTCAAATTTTACCCCAAAATCGATGTTTTATTTAGGCGTTACAAAATAATGATTTCAAAGATTTGTTAATATTTTTTTCAATATTTTTTTACCCTAAGCGTGTCTGTAGGGTCTTCTGGACTTTAGGGTTCTTATCTAAAGGCAAAAAAAGAAACTCTTATTGTCTCGCCCTGATACCTGTCTGTGTGTCGTACCTGATAATCTCAGAAACTATTAACAATAGAGTTAAAAATCTGTAATACATCTTTGATTTTTAAGTCACGAGATTAAAAAATGTATGCTGTCTACAAAAATGTATATTTAAATTGGGTCTTAAATATAATTTTGAAATTTAAAAGTTGAAAGGAAACTCTTTGAGTAAGATATTAAATGAAAGGACTCTTGTTTGCACATTTCAAAGTTTTTTTAATATTTTTTTCCATATTCATATATAATGGTATATCTATATATATATATAATGAAAATGGCCTTCCTTTGAGAAGGCTCAATCACGCCTAAACCATGGTAGGAATCTTCTGTAAGAAATGTAGAAATAGTCTATGAACGAATTTTACGGTAGCTCACCCCACAGGGGGTTGCGGGGGTGGTTTAACAATGAAAATTTTTATTTTTTAAGCCGTAGCTCCTATAGACTCCAAATTTAGCTAGAGTCGTCTATATGTGATGCAGAAATGATTTAAGAGCGGATTTTACAACGGCCCACCGCCGAAAAAGATTGCGGTAGTGGGTGTTAAAATGTGAAATTTCTATTTCCAAACTGTAACCTCTATAGACTCTAAATTTGGTAGTAACCTTTTATTTGTCATGCAGAAATCATCTCAAATAGGATTTTACGAAATTCTATTCCCAATAGGGATTGCGCCCCCTAATACAACCACACGTCCTGATTAAAAACCTAATCACGTGGGAGGCGGACACACGAATGAGAAATTAGTGGCGTGGCTAACGTGGCTCTGGAAACCCATCAAAAATGGAGCTACGATCTAAACGTAAACGTATAGGACCGCTGCCCGGGGGCGATCGCCGGGACACACCTGGAGCTGACGCTGGGTGTTTCAGCACGCGAATTGTCAGCGGTGAGGAGTTGAACAGGCGGGCTCCCACCGACAAAGATGCTACAGCCGAAATCCGTGACGATGGTGATAGTTTAACAGTCAGAACAAACACTCCAATAGAACCATATAGCCCAAGTACTGTATCGTACACACCCTCCAGATCATCTTCACCTTCCGTATCATCGTCACCCCAAACACTCTCTTTTATCCCAGATCCACCCATACCAGTCTTGAATGTTGCACGGGAGGCAAGTTCCTTCTTACCCGTGTCCACTAAGGCTGGGAAATCACGAGTACGCATGAAATGGAGCAAAGATGTGAATACTTTTATCATGCGTACTTATTTTCACATAACCAAATTAGAGACCGACATGACCACATATAGGCAACAATTACATCAACTTTTTTCCCAACAATATCCGGAAGGAACCGTTTCAGAACAAAGAATATCAGACCAGCGGAGAGTTATAGTACGAAATAAACTTCTCTCTCAAGAAATACTAGACCAACTGAGAGAAGAAGTCCGCTTACAGTTACAAGAAGAATCTGAAGATAATATAGGCTCTAATACTATGACATTATTACAAGACGCAGACGAAAATACTATACAAGAACAACCACAATCTTACACTCAATCTCCAATTTTACAATCCCACCCACTTCATCAATCGCAAGCATACACACGGACATCACATACATCCTCACAAACTGAAAATTTAACCTTTATGTTAGAAAATGATATTGAGACCTTAGTCATCGCAGATCAGAATTTAACAACCAGCACCTATACCCAAGAAATATATGACAAATTTACAACAATCCTGACACAATACTCTGGTATGGACCCAGCCGGTCGACCAAAACTCCCTAAACTCAGATACAGCCCTAATCTTGAATACATGTAGAATAGTTAGAAAATTCTTGCAGATAGACGAAAACGAAATTGCCCCTCATAATAAAATACCGTCAACATAAATTTTCCTCACTAGACACTGCATTCACTTGGTTTAGGTCCGTGGATGTGCTTCAAACTAGCCAAAGTGCTAAGAAAAGATTACCTTTCCAAAATAATAATAATAATAATTAAAAAAAGGTTAAATAAATCTATGTCATTCGCCTGGCAAAGTAATCCGTTTAATTCGATGAGATAGAGTGAATATGTACATTACATGTTGATATAGAAGACATAACGTTTACTAATACTTAGTTATACGTTTATAATGTTCGTTGCAACGATAAACATGAAGTTAATAAATAAACAACAACAAAAAATTGAATGGTTACTAGGTTCATTGTTTTGCTATTAAAAAAATAAGCAAATAAACATTTAGACCATTCATCTGTCATCAACGCTACTATCAACATCAACTTCATGAATTTTCAACGGCCACCATTTTTCCGGCAAGGGCGTCGTTATGAGTATGACTTTTTTATAATTTTTAATTGAATTTAAAATCTTTTTTGTTTATTTTATAAATTATTGATTATTTTTTTTTCAGATTCACTGGGTACATTCGGGAGCTTTTCGGGTGCCGTGAATTACTATTTACCGACAATTTTCCATTTGGTATCCGTGATCGGTCTGGGGATCATGTTATAATGATTGTCGATAATCAACATGAGCTTGAGTCGATTATCGAAAAGGTTGTGGTTAAACGTACTCTCTGCTCACCGTATTGGTCCGCAGTGGTTATACGTTTAACCATTTCCATTAAAACATTTTATGATATTTTTTTTTACTTTCTGAAGGTGCTGATGGTTCGCGTGGTCTGCCAGTATGGTCGGAGCTTTGATGTCGGTCAAAATGACTCGCCGTTTGAATTTAGAGTTTTTAGTTTCAACTTCGTTATGTTAACGAGTATGTTTTACGTCCCGGCAAACTCAACTTGCGAGCGACGAGTCGTCGAATGTGAGATGGAGGAAGATTAATACTCATTTCTCCATGAATCGGACCATTTCTATTGAATTTGACTCTTCTTTGAAAAATATTTTAAATTTCAGAAAAAAAAATAACAAAAAAAGCAAAAAAATATGAATAAAAAAAACAAAAATTATGAATAAAATTTAATTTATTTCCTTTGAAAATTCGCCCAGCGAAGCGGGCGGGGACGGCTAGTATAAGTATATATGTAAATATGATCCTCCCGTTGTTACTTTGTGATTACTCAAATTCATCTAATTGTATTTGGTGTCGTGAGAGCTCAGTAGGTAAGACATCCACGTCTCATTTCAGTTAGGTATGATCAAATTCTGGCCATGGAGCATGCAACACTTAGGCAGTTTTCTGTCCTTATTTGCATATTGTTAGAATTATCACTGGTTGATAGTGCAGGAAAACATCTTCTAAAAACCGAGAAAGTTATTGATGTGTGAAACCAGTCAATCTGCTTTAGACAGGCGTGGTCGAAATAGATAGATAGATAACACTTTATTGCACACCAAAATATACAATTACAAAAACAAACCATATTTACAATATTTTCTAGGCAATACAATAAGCGGCCTTATCACTTAAAGCAATCTCTTTCAGGCAACCTAAATTAAAGGAATTTCTTAGCTAATCTAGCGATGTATATGGTGCAGGAAAAAGAAGCAATACATACATAAATTCTTAAATTAATTCAATATATTGATATATTGTATCTTCCTCTAAAATGGAGGGGACCGAGAATAACAGTGGCTGGTTTATAGGTTAACTAGAGTTTACCCGCGGGTCAACCTCTGGTGCGTGCTTCTTCTTTAAAGAGCAGGCGTTAATACAGGTTACATTGTATTAAATTTTTGTATTAGTGCTATTTGCACTCGGAAGATTAATTTAATTTTATATCGCAAACTATCAGCTTCCGGCATGTAAAGTATTTATGTCCATTTTCGGTATTAAAACTACATCCCTATTAATATTATAAATACGAAAGTAACTCTGTCTGTCTGTCCGTCTATCTGTTCCAAAGAGGTCAAAAAGGACAAAAAGGACAAAAAGGACAAAAAGGCCAAAAAGGACAAAAAGGACAAAAAGAACAAAAAGGACCAAAAGGCCAAACAAGACAAGAAGGCCGAAAAGGACAAAAAGTCCAAAAAGACAAAGGACAAAAAGGCCAAAAAGAATAAAGATGACCCAAATGACGAAAATGTCAAATCACAAAAATCTATCTTACTTTTTGGGATAATCTTTACATAAATCTATCCCATTATCCGGGATAAAAAGTATCCCTTGTCCACCCTTGGTATTAAAATTACATATATACCGATTTTCAGCTAAATGCGTCCAGTACTTTTCCGTAAAAGCATAACAAACAAACAGACAAATATATTTTTATCCCGAAAACTATGCCATTTTTCGGTATCCTATGTTCATTCTCGGCAACGAATATATATATATATATATATATATATATATATATATATATATATATACTGAGATTCAGCCAAATCGGTCATTATAAATTTAAATTTTTGGAAGCTATCTTTACATTCTCAATTTAAATTTAAATAAACAAACAATTAATTGTTTATCAAATTTATAGATGTCCTATTCCTTTATTCTCGCCATTTTAGATTCATTACTTAATAAACTCTTTCACTGAAAGCTGGATCGATAATAGTTCAGTAATTATCTATATAAGTATTTCATTCTACGCATCAGAGTAAATATTGGAAATAGAGTATTTTCACATACTTTATTTTTATGCAAAAGTATAAAGTATATTTCCCAATAATAAAGTAGGATAGGTTATTATAAAGTATAGTTGGCAACCCTAGACTGGCCTGTCTTTATTCAAAACCTTGTTGTGCTTTTACAGTAAGTACATGCAGAACACAACATTTTTTGTTGTGTCGATTTAAAACTAAATAGTTAAGATTGTGTAGAACTTGGTTACTAATCAATATTTACAAAAGACCAACAACTCCAAGTTACTGATATATATATATATTATATGATTCACAGAAACTTATAGCTCACATGTTATTAAAAAAACAGGTTATCTGAAACAGTTCTAATAAAAATATCGGTTTTCATATTCTGTATTCATAAAACTGCTTCTGTTTTAGTGTCTAGGGAAGACGAATACGACAGCGAAATACTAGAGTATATAAAAGAGACGCCCGAAAGAAATTTGGACCGAAGGAGGAGCTTAATGTGGAATTTTTATAAAGAATTAGAAAGTAATTTGGTGCGCTGCAAGCTTTGTGGAGTTAAGATGAGCAGAAATATGTCTAGACATTTGAGAAGATCACATCCAAAAGCGTACTCTATATTCCTCAAACTTAAAGATAGCAATCATAAAAATAAAGAAGGGAGGTAAAAACAAAGATGGGGAGGTAAAGGTAGAATAATTGTTACTAGTGCACTATCTTTTCTCTTTGAACAGTAAGTAAAAAAATTTAAAGTTGTGATTACTTTATCACCTTTAATAAAAATGTTTAAAATTCTACTTTCAGGTAAAATACTTACACATAGCACAGATCTCTAGCTCATTATTATAAATGACTACTTATTTTACGTTTCTATGAAATTTAAGAACGAGTGCTAAGTTATATTTGTATAGGTAACTGCAATGAAGTCATTGCAGTTACTTGGTCACACACACACACACAAACACACACACACACACACACACACACACACACACACACACACACACACACACACACACACACACACACACACACACACTTGCTGTTTACGAATAAAGGTACGTTCTGTTTCTGATACGAAGTAAGCTCAAATGTAAAATATATAAATAAAAAACTGACGCCTAAAATTGTATTTTTTATTTCTTAGTACACAGTCCCAAGATAGTGCAGCAGCCATCGTCAAATAATTCAATGCTTTAATTATATGTTTATATAAATTATCTTTGGTATGTTTCAATAGCATTTAAAACCAGTCAAAATGATACTACACATGCGTCTGAAAGTTATCTCCTGGTGTTAAATTCTGTTGTTATTTTAACTTAGATTTTGTAAGATTGTAAATAAATTATATTGAATTTTAATTGTGTTACACTGGCTAAATATTGTTTCATATATTCTATTGTATTTTGTACTAGTATTAATGATTTACTGTGTGTATTATATAAGTTATTATAACGAAAAAATAAATTGTACTCTTTAAATTATGTTAGAAGTATTATTTAAATAAAATGGTCTTTTATATTTTATAGTGACAAAGTATTACAGATCTCTAGCAGTATAAGATCCATTTTCGAAGGACTATAATCATAGGACGCTTAGAAATGAAATGTTTGTAATCATACGTAGACTTAATTCTGAAGACAAATGACAGTACCATGCAAATGTCTTTAGTTATAGCGATTAGTTATGGTCATAATTAAGTAATTGTAAACTAAATTGTACCCTAACATGTATTTTTATTTGCATTTAGTGAAAGATGAAAATGTCAACAAAGGCAATATATGGACGTATTTTGACAAGCTCAAGTATAACAAGCTGCGCTGTCGACTATGTACAACAATAATAACTAGTAGCATGTGTAGCCATCTGCGAATGAGGCATCCAATAACATTTCTGAAATATAGAAAAATCCGATCGGAAATCAGAGTTGCAAGTAAGTTTCTTATTATATTTTTTGGTCTCATTTAAATAGGTCTCCACGATTTGTGTGTGTTCTTCAATTGTGTGTCTGTGTGTGTCAAACATTGAATATTTAGGTTTTCGAATAATCTTGAAGGAAATTGGTAACAGGCAGAATTTAGACTCGTATAGTCTCAGCTACTCTTTGATTGACAACAGTCCTCTTGTAGTTCCCACCAAAAATACTTTTTTATTTCCAATGACAGCTTTTGTGGTTAAGTGATCTAAGTCTCATCTTACTTATATCATTGAAATGCAGAAGCTCCGGGTTGGTCTTTGGCATGGTAAATTTTGTAAGCGAATTTTTCGTTACTTCCTATGATCTCGTTGTCTCGGACCAGTCTCAGAGTTGTCCGTTGAGTATTATCCATAACACAAGCGTATCGTGCTTAACTTTTACTTTTACTTAGCAATTACATAATTGTGTATGTTTGTCGATTATAATAAGGCTAAGATGTAAGATTTTTATAATTGATATTTTATATATTCCGCTTCCTTTAAATACTCTATAATGATTGTTTCTAAACAGAAACCAAAGAACACGGAAAAGGTCGAGAGTTGATACGTGGTCAATGTCCAGATCGCCGAAGAAACCCTTTATGGGCATTCTTTGATGACCTGGGAAATAGGACGGTGCGTTGCCAAATTTGTGACTTGACGATACGAGGAAATAGCATGTCCCGACATCTACGCACAAAGCATTCGAAAACTTATATTGAATATGAAGAGCAAAGACTGGCGAGCAATCCGGATGACAACGAAGGTACTAAGCCTAGATACTGTATCAAATAATATTTGTATTTTTACCAACTTTAAGGAGAAGAGTAGGTTCTAAATTCCTCTGTAAGTAAAATAAATGCTTACAGTATGCATGTAATTACATATATGTATATACATTTATTTTTAACTATGATGACAAAACAAGATTCCGAACCTAAAGTATGTCGCCATAACAACCTTAAGTTGTGTTCCGGCATTGGTGACCAGGTTCCAGTCTCCCTTAAGAGAGCAGCAGCGCATTTGTAGTGCCTTTGGTGTTGCAAATGTCTATAGGCGATGGTAACGGCGTATGTATATCACTTCTCGAATATTATTTAGGGTCCATATGCATAACATTTGGAAAGTAACTGTATTTTATAAGACGGTATAGTAATCTTACTAAATGTTAGTGATAGCTATCCCGCGCAAACGACGTTATTTATCGGGATTCAAAATATCCAAGTTACTTCCCGGGATATAAGGTTGTTCTGTGTCGAGTTTTATTTAAATCCGTTCACTAGTTTTCACGTGATGCTCTAACAGACAGACAGACAGACGGAAGGACAGACAAATAAACAGACAGAATTCTAAAAATTATATTTTCGGCATCTGCTAGTCTGAATTAGTCCCCTGACTTTTTTACATGTTTAAACGCATTGTACAAACTCAGACCATTTACAGATTTATTATAGTATAGATTAAAATATACATATGTATAGGAATTAAAATCTCTGTCACTGCATATTTAAATTTGAAAGATTCTTGCGAGAAGTTTTATATGGAGTTTTTTTTACTATTCTTGGTCGTGTATAACAAGACATTTTATTAATTTTATTAATTTTAGAAGAGAGAGAAGAGTATGATGTTTCTGCTGTCTCAAAGCGTAGACTTTCATTAAATACTTATTTACGACAAATGTGCACTAGTGTCGGTGATGGGTATTACCAATGTAAAATATGTAAGAGAGAACTTAGATTGGACGTGTATAAGTTATGGAGTTTGAGAAGACATATTGCTAAGAAACATCCCTCTCGCTATGATGAACTAATGAGACAATTCAAAGAAAATATTTCCGTTAATACCAAATGTAACCTAAAAGAAATTAAAGAGAGACATTCAAAACAACAAACTTGGATTAGACAATATTATGAAGAAGGCGATAATGGAGAATACAAATGTAATTTTTGTGCGTTAAAGTTACAAATGTCTGTTGGATATCTTAATTTGAAGCGACATATTAGAGACTTACATCCAAAAGCATACAAAAAGAACTTAATGTTAATCACCAAAGAGAAGAACGAAAGTAATAGTGCTAGTGAAGAAGAAATAGATTATCTTGTAGAATATGTAGATATGAATAATTTAAAAAATACAGAGTCGAATGCAGGGTTGTTACCAAAAGATAGTTCTGAAGAAACTGATTTCAATAAGCTTACAAGTGAAAACAATCCTGAGACTTTGGAGGACCAAAAATTGGTTTCGGAAGAATTACAGTCATATTCTGGGGACTCAGAATCAATTAAAAAGGAATCAGAATTAGTTCGAGAGATATTTGGTTTCGCTGAAGATATAGATCTTACGTCAATAGATGATCCAGATCTGGAAAATAAGATCAAAACACTGTGTGAAACACATGTAGAAGGAAAGCGTAAGTTTCGTAATTTCAATTGTACTAACTAAAAATATTGCTTTTCTTAATTCTCATCTGCTAGGATGACCAAGCTTCAAATCCCGTTTCCGTTCGCTGTTTTTGCTTCGGAGCCCAGGATCCCCTAGATTTCCAGTCTACGCAATCTTCGGCAACCCATGTTATGAGACTCTTAGCGGTTATGCCATATGCCATGCAATTACATGTTTTTTTATTCTATAATATCGATAGCTCAAGGATTAGGCAATATTAATAATGAATGAAAAGCTATTAGATGGTCTTTAGTTAGTCCCCTTTCGTGCAATGAGTGAGAGTGAGATCTTTTAACCTTGTCCATTGCTTTTCGTTTTCGTTCATCAACTCTCCCCTCATTAACTTCTATATCGTTTGTATATCAAAAAAGCTAATTGTTTTTACATTTATGATAAAATTAAAAAATCATTTCAGGTTCCAGTTGTATTTGGAATTTTTACAAAGTTGTCTTACAAAATCGTATGTACGCATGTCTGTTTTGTAATAGAAATATAACTTTAGGGCGAGGTGGTATCGGTAATTTGAGGAGACATATTTCTTTGAAACATAAGAAACAATATAAGATAATTTTGAAATATGATACTTTTAAAAAACCAATCATGGATGAGAAACAAAGCGATATGCCCAGTAAAGGTAAGTTTATTTGTTTACTAAATTACATTCTCTTTTAAACACGTCTACTTCCATATCCTCTCACTTACATATTGTAAGGCAAAATCAGTAACATATAAAAGCATTCAGTTATTATTGTTAATATAAATTTATTCAATACAAGGTCAAGTAATTATAAAATAACTTAATTTCAGTAGCAAAACCCGATGGAAGAATCAGTTTCGAAATAAAGGAGGGCATTTTCATGTGTAGACTTTGTGACATTGTTTTACCATATAAAGATGATAAAGATGTTGTGCTTAAGCATATTGCAGAATACCATCCTGAGCAAGAAATTGTAAGCCACGACGGTGACCAAATCGCAGTAATTGCAATTGAGCAATCCGAGTAGTCTGTCATATGAATATGTTGATAGTTTTAAGATTTTCAACCGACTCCTAAAAAGGATGAGGTTCTTAATTCATCTGTATATATAGCTAAGGTGGTCTGGTTTAATATCAGTGGTAATTGACCACTTGGTCTTCGAAATTAGTTCTTAACGACAGATATGAATATGTAAATTGAGTTGTTGTGTATTATATTACTATACGCATAAATGTAAAATAGGACATAAGGCATAAATTAATTCATAACTCATTTGACAATTCTAGTTTAATTTTTTAGCTAAAGTTAAACCATGTTTCACTTTCATTTCGATTGGCTTCTCATTTCTGAAGCATTCTTAAGTAAGAAGTCCACTTGTAACTTAAAATGGTAATATAAATAAATTTTAAAAAATCACAACCAATTTCCCGAAAAACACAAAAGTAACTAAAAACCATAATATGTTTGAAGACGGTTCCAGGCAAATCAAGTTTAAGTTTTTTCTTGGTACCGTTTTCCAAATATAGTATATAAATGAAGAAATAAGTATTAAATTCTTTTAGTAAGTGCTTATTTCTTGATTTTTAATTATTATTGTGTTTATTTGTAAATTGGCTGCATTTTTAAAATTTATTTATTCTGTAACATTCTATTCTAAGTACTTGTACCGTTGTTTATTATTACTAAACAAATTATAGTATTACTTGTACTAAAATAGGTATATAATAAATATACAATGAAATTGTTTAATGGTTTCCAGACTTTTTTACAACAGTAACTGAAAGTGCTATTATGTTAAAATAAACATTACCTAGTAGTAGGTAGTAGATAACGAGTAAAAACTAAGCAGTCGTATTTAAGTTCCTTCTTATAATATAAAAATAATAATATATAATATAAAATGTATATTTAGGTATATCTAGAAATATTAAGAATTATCGTATTCTTAAGATCGTGTGTTTTTTGACATTGTATGTAACATCCTCTAAAAAGTGTTATGTGCAAATAAACGAATCTGAATATATTTGAAACGTTAATACTGCGTTATATACTTACTGGCTTTCTCTTTTACACGGACTAGATAGAACCCCCGTCGATATGCAGGCCTATCAAGTTCGGCGTCTTCATGTTATGATTTTTCTTTAGGAACTTTTACAATATTACTATTTTCGTTACTTCCTTTTCAAGCTGTTTCTTTTGTTCTATATACATTTATGTTTCATTATATTCTGTATAGTAATTAATTTTATCAATAATAAAATAAAATATATTAGAATACTCTAATATATTAACCTATCGCTAAAGATACAATTTGAGATAACATTCAAGCACATTAGAGGCTTGAGTTTTCGACGTTACGTATCCTATGTGTTCATAAGGCTCACATGTTTTGGTCATGCTTGCAGTCTTGCCAGCGTCTCAATCGATTAAAGGTAGTCTATGTTGGTAAAGTATGAAAATTGTAACAGGTTTAATACAAGTTTTTGGATTTTCTTGTTGTAGCATCTTTTTGGTTAACGGTGTTTATTATGTAGGTAACACGGTTCATATTATAGCACCCAAAGGCTCAATATAAACTTTATGTGCTTATTGATAAAATTAAATAATCAATGTGATTTATTCACTTTTCTATTTCTTTTATTTAAATTATAGATATACCGGACAGTTTAGATTTCCGATGATTTGTTTAACATAAACCTATATTTATATATCACTGGAAAACTCCAGAAATTCCAGTTACATATATATGGCTATGGTACATATGTGGTAATAAGTTGACGAGGAATCTGACTGTATCCCGCCGATATAAATTGTACATCTTTTCCAATAATGTAATTAATCAAAATTTATAAATAAATTAAAAAGTTCAATAGTTTTTCCAAAGAAAATCTAATCCAATAAAATATTAAATGTTGAAATTGTACTATTAATCCATGTGTCAAATTAAATAAATGAATTATTGTTATTTATGTGTATGTCTCTGCAGACCACGGGCCATAAAAATGGCGCGGACTTTTGCAGCTTGCGCGGGGGGGCACGGGGAAGCCAACACGTAGTGGCCCTTTGACAAATTTAATCTAAATGTGGCGTGACACTGACCGGCGAATATCCCTGTCTACATTATATACAAATGCACCCAAGGACAAGCCGCGGTCATTGTAGGGAGAACAAAAGGTATCGGGCTATTAGAATAAACTGTTAGTGGAACTACGAATCGGGGGCTATAGAGAATATGGCGTCTGTCCGTCGTAATGTTCAAGGAACATGGAAAAATGAGTTATTGTTATGATTAAAACGATAATTTTTAATAATATTAAAAGTATTAAAGTATAAATAACGAACTTATATGTACAGAATTGAACACGTATTTAATGAGAAATTGTTTTCAGCTTGCCGGTTTATAACGACAAATCGTGGACACATGTTATTGATGTTCCACGGGTACACTTTCGCAATGAACACAAGGAGCAAACGTTTGTATTACTGTTCGAGTAAAAACAAGGGATGCAAAGCGAGGCTCAAGATAGATAAGCACAATAGACTAATTCTAGGCGATGAATTTGTTCATAACCATTATCCACCGACATATAAAATGTTGCAGTCCGGAATATATATGAAAGTGTATTAATGTTTATAATTAAAAGGAGACGGAAACTCTTAGGCCCAAGAAATTTAATGAATTGAGATATGGCTTAAAATAGCGTAATATTTTTCTATTAAAATAGAAAACACCAGCCCTAAGTTCTATCTGAAAGATCACCATAATCGATTTATGTGAATGAATTTCAACAATTAATAAAATGAAAACACTTAAATTACACTATTAAATCATTCGAAGTAACTAAACCGACCACAATTAAAAAAAATCAACATAATAAATCTTTAAATGACTCTCATCTATTTACAATGGCCCAAGAATGTATGAAAGCAGCTCCGTCTCCTTTTTAAAGTAATCATAAAGTTGTTGAAGCATTTTTGAATCCTTTCAATTGTGATAATAAATATGTTAAAGTCGTAACTAATTAACAGTATTTTATTATTTGCCATAGTTATTGTTATTTCGAATAAACTAGTTTTAGAGTTTGACAATTTAGTAATGTAGGCAATAACTATTTTATAAGAGGCTAAGTAGTGTACATAGTTATTTGATGAACTCATTTTTCTCCTTTTCGGATTGGATGAATTTTATTTTGCCAAAAATTGTTGCGTAGACGTAAAATAAACATATCGAACATACAAAGAAATATTTAAATACAAAAAATTAGCACACCATAGTCTCTTTTTTTAAAGATTAGTGCAAGCTTTTATTTAATGTACTAAGGTTTAGTTGTCTTTATTGTATTAGTTTATATATAACATTTTACTCTAGTAAATTAATCTATCTATTCTATATATATACTATAATGGCATTACTTATAATAGTTTGTTAAATTTTAAGAAATTGCTCAGCAACTGATTAGTGAAAATCATACCCATAAACACCTCTTAAGGATAAGAGGTGGTAATGCTATTTATTGATTAGGGACTTAAGAGTCTCTTATTTAAGAGATGGCTAATCCTTTCTCAACGAAATTATTAAAAGTAAGGCCCTATATCTATAAATGGTTCGAGTTTATACAATGGGTTTCAAAATGTGAAAAATCAGGAGGGCTAATTCGGACCAGCAGATTCCGAAAATACAATTATTAGAATTTTGTCTGTTTATTGGTCTGTCCGTCCGCCTGTCTGTCTGTTAGAGCATCACGTGAAAACTACTGAACGGATTTAAATGAAACTCTACATATAGCTAGCTTATATCTCGGGGTGCAACTTAGGATACTTTTTATCCCGATAAATGACGTAGATTCCGTGGGATAGATGAAAATGGCGAAAAAGATGGCGCTGCTGTTTTTGTAAACTACTAAACGTATATACGTTTAGCCAGCACTATCTCGAGTTACAATCATAGGATTGAAACCCGAATTAACACCTAGGATACATTTTATCCCGACAAATGACGTTGTTTCTTTAAAATAGACGGATTAGCAAAATAGATGTCGCTGCAATTGCGATGTAGCCGACCATCGTTGTAATTCAATAACAAATACTTTGTCAAGTTGCTCACATGTCATTCATTACGTATTACTATTAGGTACTTCGAATCAGGTTGCCTGGAACTTTTCTTTATGTTTTCCTGTGCTGTTGTCTACACTATATTGACTTAGTTTCTTTAGTAGTTTGTGGTTTCTTTGTAATTGTAATGAATTGAATAGGAAACTAAAGTATTGAAGGTTTATGTAGTATATAAAACACCTAATCAAATTTTATATATATGCCATATAACATAAAGCTACTTACCGACCAGGGTTTTTCACGCGGCGTTGCCGCGGGGAAGATTCTAGTAAACTGTATTAGTCTCTTGGTTTTCACCTTTTTCCAAACATTGGGGATCAACATAGCATTTATTTGCTTCCATAATCCTCTATTCTGACATACGCCCTTGACATCAACATTTTTTATTTTTGCTTGACTTTAGCAGACGGCTCAAATGATGGAAAGTGGTTACCGTCGCATATGGACATTTGTAATACCGCAGGTGCTACCAATGTTTTGCCGCTCTCTAAAGGGAGAGTGGAACCTGGCCACTAATGCCGGAACACAACTCAAGATTGTTATGGCGGCATACTCTAGACCACGGGTGGTAACCATCCCGACGGATCTTATGTTATCCTTCACATACATATTTAAAATGCATCTTTTTGACTTTCCTTTATTATATCTATCAACTTTTTAGTATGATATTTTTGTCGTTATTTCCACCTCCCTTATTACATATTCATACCACCTTTATCATCTTTGTCTCAATTTTTCAGCCACTAAGTGTTATTTTCAAAGATCCTCTTATGTTCTAGCTTGTTTTTCTCACGCGATAAATATTTCAATAAAATTTTAATAAAATTGTGTGTTTAGATGGATTAATTTAAAATATTTTATAATTCAGTATTTAAATTTAGATGTTCCTTAAGTTGACTAAGATATTTAAACATCATTAAATTATGAAATTCATTGTAGAAATTGAGTATTGTACCAAAATGATCTTCTAAGGAAAAACAATGTATACTCATTTTTTCTCTTTACCCATTTTACCACTGTTAGTACCACGTATTTGTGTTAACTTTCTCGTCTCAATTATGTATGTATTGACTATATTTGTAGATAAAGGCATAGAATATAACATAAATTGTTGATTATTCAAAAGCATTATTTTTTCATAGAATTAGGCTTAATTGTATATGTATTTTTCATTTTCAACATAATTACTTGTATACCTAATACTTTTTTGAAAATAAAACTGCACAGCATGACAATATGCCTCAAGTTTCCACTAAAATACATGAAAAGCAGCGTTCCATTTTAAAATTTAGACCTTTCTATGCAATTTAAAATTAGGCTATATAACTTGAAACCATCATAATTATATTTATCTTCGATATCTAACGACTACAATATCTACGAGTATATATATATATATATATATATATATATGTATATATATGTATATATATATATCTTCTAAGTATAAGAACTGACGAGACATAATAATAGCTTATTTTCTTTGGATATTATGTATAAATAACACAATAGAAATTTATGTCGCACATAGTGTTATGTTAATTCTAGTCAATGGTTCATTTTGCTACGACATACTATTACGAATATTACGTCCTATGTTTGAAAAGTAGAGATAATTTACTTAAGCAGCTACCTAATACCTATAAAAAACAATAATCATGTCACTGCAACGTATTTTTCAATCACATAATATCTAATTAAATGAAGTATTTGGTGATTTTAATCACTTTCGGTGTTACTTATAAACGCCTCTTAAATTTTAAGCAATTGCTTAGCTAGTGAATATTGAAAATCTTACCTATAAACTCCTCTTAAGGATTAGAGGTGGCAATATATTTTTTAAATAGCTGTCAAAAATAACCAACGTCGAGACGTAGTTTAAGGAACAGTTAAGGGGCAAGATGGCGGTTTTTATTTGAAACAGCTGTTTATGTCGTATCTTAACTTTATGTAAATTAGCTTTTCCGAATGAAACTTAATAACAAAGTTTTAACCACTGGTTTATAAGTATTCAACTAGGATTTGCACTGCTCATTGCTAAGTTTAAGTTTCTGGTTTTATATCACGATGTGGATTCGATTTCCTTTACATTGCATGAACACGAATCTAAGTACATAAGACATGCGATGGATTAAAAAAAATTACTCTTTTAATGTTTAATAGTTGCAATGTATCTCTCTATTTTGTATATATAATCTAATTTAATATTAATCTGTAATTTTACATTTATTTATATATGCAGTGATTAAAAAAGCTATAAAATAAATAAAATAAAAAACTGTAAATATTTATGATTTAATTATTTATTAGAGTTGTTTTAATAAAAAATATATAAATATAATTTCCCACGCTCGGTGGCAACGCCGATGAGTTACCCTAAGTACAGGCCAGCCTTTTTTGGTCATCTGAGATTTCTATCAAGTGAGATGATAGGTCTTTCGATAAAGTCGTTAGGCGTTTGGACGCCATAGCCTATTACTTACATTCATATAATACGAAGCCCCTATTTATTTGTCATGTCCGGCTGTCTGTCTGTCTATACATTTTACAGTCAATTTTTTTAGAAACTACAAACCGGGTCCTCATGTTTGAAATTTTACTACAAGGTGTAGTTTGTATAGCTACAAGGTTACGTAGTGAAATCGCGAAAAAAATGATGATTAGAGGCAGCAATATGTTACCGCAAGAATATCAACTTATAAATATAATAATTATTTTGCAGGTACAAGTACTAATAACGAATATGCATTTATACCTACAAGAAGAGGTAAACATTTGCTGATGTTAAACGGATATACATATTCTCAGATAAGGAACACAAGGGCGTTCAATTGTTCCAAAAAGGACAAACAATGTAAAGCAAGAGTAAAATTAGACCCGTGCGGTAATATAATAGTTGCAAGAGAGTTCCATAACCATGAACCACCTCAATACAAGCTGTTAGCAAATGGGAAATATATACGACTCCGTTGAGAATTCTACATTGATTTCAAAACTGATATTATACGGTTCACTTTGGTCTTTTAAGTTGGATGAAGCAATAAAATTTATTCACCTAAACGTAAAATTGAATCATGCATTGTTATTGAATTTTGTCTTCTGTAACTGCCGGTTTCTCTCTCTTTTCTTTCGCTTTCTCCTAATTATTTGGGGTCGGCACAATATGCCTTTTCTTGCCATGCGCCTCTATTCTGATATACGTCCTCTATCACACCTCAAATCATCATATCATCCTTCGCACAACCCATTTATTTCTTTTTTGGTCTACCTTTACATTTCTATCCATCAATCTTGTAGTTTAACTTTCTTTTTGTCACGTGACTTTCATCCCTCCTCATTACATGCCCATACCGCCTTAGTCTTCTTCCTCTCAATTTTTCTGTCATGGATGCAACTTTCAAAGATCCCCTATGTACTCATTTCTCACCTTATCCATTCTTGTGCCACCACAAATCCATCGCAACATTCTCATCTCAGCTGAGTAGAGACGTTTGTGGTGTATCACTTCAGTGGGCCAACATTCGGACTTATCTGCCGGTTCATATCGGTTCAAATCGGACATAAGCTCCATATGTGTAATGTAAAATTTCTACCGATTGTAAGGCAAGTGAATGAATAGTAAGATATAGGAACCGGCCGTTAATTTTGCGCCGTCTACAGTATGTGAAGAAGGCAGACCACAAACTGTTTTATGTGTATTTTTTGAAGGTCCGCTAATACCAAAGAAAAAATTATGCAGAGTGCGAAATTGAAATGTTTATAAATATACCATAACTAATCTTTTAAGCAAAAGTGACTGTGAAGGAGTATCGGATTTACCTTACAGTGCAGGTGGTGCAGGGTTATAAGGGCGCACCCCGTAAAACCGCGCACGCCTGCTAAAGGGCGCCAGGGTATTTATTGCATTACTTAGTGAAATTGAAAAGTCTAGATACACCGCTAGGTCTAAGATGTAGCATAAAATTTCACTTTATTTTGATACTTGTCATATTCGTAATCTCTGTTGTTATCATTGGCCAGGCCACTGTCATTTTAATGTTATGCCTGTCTGAGA
The DNA here is from genome assembly GCA_039645545.1 of Dendrolimus houi. Lineage (NCBI taxonomy): Eukaryota > Metazoa > Arthropoda > Insecta > Lepidoptera > Lasiocampidae > Dendrolimus > Dendrolimus houi. The sequence continues at coordinate 19,304,739 of CM077125.1, read as the reverse complement.
GTCCCAGTGAGTTAAAAAATTACTTGTGCCTTAAAGCGGCTGCGTTTGGAGAATCAATGTAATTGTCAAATCTAGATATACTTAGATAGGTCTAAGATATAGCAGAAAGTTGCACTTTATTTTGATATTTGTCATAATCGTAATACTTACCTACGAACGCTGCCGCCTTAGGTCCCTTAATCTATTATTACCACCGGCCAGGCTCCTGTCGATTTATTTTTGTACCTACTTGATTTACGCCATTTTGGCGATGGTAGTCAAGACACTGATTGCGCGAGTCCCAGTGAATTAAAAAATTACTTACGTTATTACTAGTATAAATTTCAGAAACTCGTTAGTGGCGTTACGAATTGACACAAAAATATCCATGTCATTTACATTCTTACATGATCCTTGCGCGACATGGCCTAGACCTGGGGCTGCAATGAAGTGTTTTTGAAGATTACGTAAGGTTTTAAATACAGCTTCGCAGTGTGTATCTAGTCATCTATTCATAAATATTCAAGTACCAAGACAAATATAAATTGAACAACAGGACTATAAAATAGGGAATATAAGAAAATGTTGAGTATATATTTTGAATTATAATTTGATTATATAATTGTGTATTATTATAAAATATCTAAGTTTTAGGCAATGAAATCCTTTGATACAGTTTACATTATAATTATTTATTTCTATACATTAATAAGCGTACTAAAAGTTTTCGTAGTTTGGTTTTTTATGATTTTTGGTCTTAGGCAACTGATATGCCATAGTTATAATAGAGATGACATTAGGATTGGGATAGATTATAATCAATATAGTCGGCGCAAATGTTAATATCCTTTTTACGAAATTAGCTAGCAAATACTGAGCAGTGTATAATTTTGTATGAAACATGTTAAATAATTAATAGTGCGATAACCGTCAATCCTAGGGCGCAGTTGAAAAACAGCGTCACAGTGTACCTATTTGGAACCATCGCGAGATATATTCTTTGTTAAGTATTTTATGTGTTACTTCTTTTTTAATATGTAATATGTCTCGCAATGAGTTCTTCAAATAAATAAATGTTTTTTCTTTCTTTTTATTATATTATATTAATAATACTGTTATTATTAAAAAGGGTTACAAACCTTTAAGAATGGCCTTAAGTATAGTTAACTTAAGTTGATTGTATTATTCTATAGGTTTTAGCAGTGTGTCAAAATAATTACAGAGGGTCAGGTTAATGTTTTTCTGTTTATTACCGGTCTGGCTAGCGAGGTTTATATGTGCAAGATCAAACTTTGTAGTCAAAGTATTCGCTAAAATAGATAATAAAGCCACGTGTGAGTACATAAGTGCAAACAACTCCAAAAGGACACTATGCTCATACTATATAAGTAGTTATGACCAACTTCAAATTCCATAATTTATGTATTTAAAAACCTCTATCTCAGAATAGTTAAAAAAAAATTAATCTTATATTTGCAGTCCAACATACATATTTGTTTCATGTCTATATACATGAGTATGTATGCCCCTCTAACTTTTGAACTATGAAGTAGAAAATTCTAAATATGTCGAAATGGTAGAGCTTAGAAATACTTGTAATGGAAATTGGTTTGAACAAAGTCCATAAAAAAGTCCATATCATGCTTGCTCTCTAAGATGAGGTGGAATGTGTATGTGATAGGCCTTTTAATCTACAACAGACTACCAGTCTGTTGTAGATTAAAAGTCTCAGTTCTTTTAAGAAAAGATTAAAAAGTTATCTTATCGAGCAGACGCCCTACTCAATAGAGGAATTTTTTAATATAAATATGATTTAATTACATTGTGTATGTATTTTTTTATGACAATTGTAAAGTAACTGAAATGACGTGTAAATATAATTTTATATTATTGTACTAAATAAAATACTTAGGACTTATGAAGTTTTTAAAATATGGTGTATATCCTGAACTTACGCCATAGGTGGGACTCGGCAATAACCACGAAGTCCAATTCTGGGCAATCGGTGTGTAATAGTTATCTGGTCTGAGGGGAGTAAGTAATGAGTTTTGTGACGCCTAAACAAAAGAAGAATGGACGAGATTTGAAATGACGTAACTCCGAGTTCGCGCAAGTCGACTTATTACTCTATTTTAGATCAAATTTTTTTAAGGTTCTGTACCTGAATGACAAAAAGAGTAAATATTCGCTATTTCTACGTAATCCTTCCTAGTTCGTGGGCTGTTACCTAAGTGGCCGATTTTATTTTTAAAGGTATTGGCAGAAAAACACAATTTATGTCTATATTCCTAAGTGAAGCGAGTTAAGCTTATGTTATGGGTAACATACAGCTTTGTAGTGTATATGTTTGAAGTAATTGGTAATCAAGCCAGTTATGATGTTTTTAAAGTAATTGTATTGACAGATATTTTCTAATACCAATTCTTCTTTTCAGAAATATATTACGAATCTGTGATATCTCAAAAAGGATTTCAATTAATAGTAGTTGATGGATACACATTCCGACAGAAGAACAAGATGTGGGTCTGCTCACAAAGAAAAAACGATTGTAAGGCAAGACTTCGTATGGATTTCTTTGGCCGAATTACTGAGATATTTAATTGTCATACACACAGACCAAGGCAATTTGTGAGGGGCAGTGATGGGACTATTGTATTTTTATATGGGGCATAAAGTTTTGTTTTATTCATGTTTAAGGGGCTACCTAAATGCAGTTTGCTATGTCACTTAGGCATTACCACCTTTTTAAGATAATAAGTTGACAGAATTTACTTACCACAAATCACAAGGTATTCTATGAAATACCTTGTGATTTTGATTCATGGACATCTTCATATATAAAAACAATTCTTGTGACAAGAATATTTATTTTATATAATGACTTTATAAACTAATACAATAAAACTTAACTTATTTATATATTATATTCTACCTATAGTCTTCTATGGGTGAGGTACCCAGAAGGCTACTGACCCGTTGGCCGAGGTAGGCACCAGCCTTCTGATCACCTGAAGAGTCAATAAGTCGTTTTGATAAATTTAGGTAGAGGCTCATGCCTTCAAGACCCCACAGTCCAATAGATTATATTTTTATGTATGAAATCTAATTAGAATTTCACTTATATATTTAATTATTCTTTTTTATGCTTTATTAATACATATATAAATATAAATGGAATTAGAATGGAATTAGAAAACGTAAGCAATCGTACAATAATTATGTATACCGCCATTGCCGTTTTCAATTTAATTTATTTCTGCTACAGGTTGTCTGAAAGAGATCGCTTTTTAGAGACAAGACCACCCTTTGTACCAAATTAGAATAGTACTTCTAGTTATAAGCTTTTTGGTGTACAATAAAGAGTTATCTATCTTTTTTATCGGAATCAAATCATTGTTTTGTGCAAAATTAATAATATTATTGTTGAGATTCATAGAACACATATTTGTAGTAAGTAAATTCTTTCAATGTTATTCTTATAAATGTGATAATGCGTGAAGTGAGATAGGTTATCAGCTATTAATGAATTTCAGCAGGCAGTACAATAGTTCTTTTAGGTGCTCCTACCTCAGGGTTACACTATATTTTATAATTATTTCTTCACCTTTTCCCATTCATTCGGGTTCGCCACAATATGTATCTGCCTTCCATATTCTGATATACGTCATATAATTTACACACTGTAGTATTGGATTATCTTAATTAGGTATTAAACGACAAAGCAATTGGTGATTACATATTTGTACTTAAGAAACACTAGTCTTAAGTTTTTTTTGTAGCATAAAAATGGAATCCTTATATTTTCGGCATGTTTGTTTGTCTGTATATTATAGTGATTTTATTGCACCCCTGTTAGCATTATATGGACAAAGTTTAGAAGTAAGAAACCACCACTACCAAACTCGCCTCTTCGCACTCGGACAAGGCCGTTTTTTTCTTACCGAAATAGACTGCTATATAGGTTAAGGTATATAGGGTTACCACTAATAGAATAATGGCTTATTTTTGACAAAATAGTAACAAAAATGTTGATAGTAATAAAGTGTAAAATGTAACTGATAAAATCGATAGTCACATTTAGATATGCCTAAATGTGAATATCGACTTTATCAACTACATTTTGTTATTTTTATGCTAGGTCTTTATCTGCGTTAGTGTTAAAGTTTTAGGCTGTGGCCGAATGCGTCTTATTTAAAGTGATAAAAAATAACGCCGTCACGCATAGCTCAAATAAATTTACAGCTTTAATTATGAAATATTTTCTAATAAATACAATCTGTAAATCAATGTAGGTAACAATGATTTACGGATAAGCGAATAATTAATTACTCTGGCAGGATTAAGTACGGCTATTGTAGCGACACGTCTGTGGAACTTTTGTGGCGCGGACTTCATGTGGGCTAATGTTATAGTTGTTGACTGTGGCCAAATACGTCTTACTTGCAGCGTTAACGAATAGCTACATTAGTGTTACATACGTTATCTGTCAACATTTAACGTCATTATCAATGTTGCATCTCAAATAATGCATTAAACCCATCGCCATATCGGAGTGAAACGGCCTAAATCTTTAACACTAAAGCAGATGGAGCCCCACCTTTATTGTAAGTAATAATTTCCGCCCGTTGTTCTGAAATGTGTATGAAGCTGTTATAATATCGAGGGATCAAAGGCTATTTGTTTGAAGTGACATTTTGAAAATGTGTTATGAGATGAAGAGTTTAGTTTCAATTAGCACAGAAAAGCGCATATGTAGTAAAATATGTATCCTATTTGAAAAGTAAGAATATCACCATAGTTTTCAATTAGAAACCAGGTTCTTTAATTTTCCTCAAATAACATAAGGATGTCAATATAATCACAAAACGCTACTTGAAACAACGTTTCAGCCCTCGATGTATGATTAACGTCATAAAATCGTATACGGGTGAATTTTTTAAGTGGACCTATAAAGACAAATCTTAAACAATACGAGACAGTGAAAAACACTAAAAGGAGTCTCGGGGTGAATTTTGATTAAAGCTGAGGTTTGACATTCCTTGAAAGAAATTAACCCTTACACTATGGGTTGGTGTAATAATATTTTTATTATTTATTGCCCGAGTTCAGCAGACATGCAGATGGCCCACTTTATGCAAAGCGGTTACCGTCGCCTATGGACATTTGTATCACTGAAGGCGCTACCATTGTGCTGCCTCTCTCTAAAGGGAGACTGGAACCTGGCCACTAATGCCGGAACACAACTCAAGGTTATTATGGCGACATACTTAAGACCAGGGGTGGTGGCCCTCTAGTCGGGCAAATACCCTACCTGTGGGATGTTTTGTCGTCTTACGACAGATCACCTCGCCGCAGGAAATTGTCTCTTTCTTCTTTCTTACACTGATAAAAGTAAAGTGTAATATAAGCAAGCTTTTTTCAAAATCCGATTCAGTTCCTGACTAGGGTAATTGATTTTTCAAAAATTTATTGATGCCACGTTTTTATCATTGGGCACGAAACTCCTTTGAGTATTTATCGCTGTTTCGTTTTTAAAATATTCATTCCATATGTTTACCCCATTAACAATAATAATTATACGGTCTTTATAGACTCGTTATTTTTTATCAACAAATGTTGTTAATACGATTATTAATACAGCTTTTTTATATTTTCACACGCCTCTAAACCTCGTTTAACAATTATGAATAAGGGAATTAGATTATTATGAAAATCTTGTTGGATAATAATTTTTTATATAAAATATATTAAGGGTTGTATTAGTATATAAGCAAGATTAAATCAGGAACTATTATATATTTATTATTAATATTGCTGTGTAATATTCTTAATTATGTTACAATCAATTGAATAATAAACACGTTTTGGATTTAGTAACTTATCTTTATATTTTCATAATAAATGAGATGATTCTTATTGTTAAAACACTGAAACGTCGTTGTGTTGTTAGAGTCAAGTCGTTGTAGCGTAGTGGCTAAGGGCGTGACATTACAATGATATGGGTTCGGATGCAAATGAAGCATAGAATTCTCGTAAGTAATTTTAGTACCTTAAAGTGTATGTTGTTACAATATATCTATTGCTATAATTATGTGCCTTGGCGGTGAAGTAAAATAAATTGAAGAAACCTAAAATAAAAATGCTGGTAGTTTATTGATGTGCAAAACCCACAGAACTGTTTTAAAATGGTTTTTTAATACCTACAATTATACTGAAATCTATTGAGTGGTTTCCAAGCCCATTAAGACAAACTTTTAGAGAAACATTCTAAAAATGGCAACTTAAGGTTAGGTATTGTGAATAATAGTTTCCAATCAAAATCTGGCATTTATGTTAAGTTCACTCATTACATTTTATTGATATAGAAGATGCGGTCAAATTTTTACTACAAAAGCAGATTTTGTTTTTTTTTTTGTATGTATCTAATAACAACTTTATCAAATTTCGAAAATAGTTCGTCTAACTGTAACATGTTTGTTAAAATAATATACAAAAGCACAAATTAATGACAAAATGAACAGAATAAATCTTATTAGCATGTTACTAGGAAGATTCATTCCGGCTCTTAAAATTGTGTTAACATAATTATTGGAAAGCGTTGTATTTATATGTAACGGTACATATATTTATTTTATACCTAACTATGATCGTTTAAATAATACTCCATCAGATTTAATTTTAGAATCAGAGCTGTTTCTTTTATTTATGTGAGGTTAAACAATATGGAAAAAGGTAGGTCTTTGACATATAGAGGGAAAGTATAAAAGGTGGATTTGCATCCATCCATCTCTGGTCTACACTACTGTCATATCCAGATATATGACAGTAGTGTAGACCAGAGAGAGAGTGTTATCAAGACCAAACTGCTGACATTCAAATAGAAGTGGTTTTATGAAGAGATTAATGAAAGTAGATGAATCTAGAGGTAGGTCGTAGCGAGTGAAGATCTATCTCTGCCTACTCCTATGGGAAATAGGCTTGTTAATATCTATGTATTTGTTTTAAGTAAAGTCACATAATGTGTAATTTTGTCTGGTTTTTTATTTACAGAGCTAGACTTGAATGATTATGAGTATGTACTCTCAGAACGACATAAACATCTACTACTGGTTCATGGGTACACATATACGAAAAAGTCGAATTGGGTGTGGAGGTGTTCCACCAGAAACACTAACTGCAAGGCCATGGCTTATACATCTTGCGATGGCGTTCTGGTGAGGTTATCCCTAGCGAAACATAATCATCCAGGAAGGTCGCGTGTGAAAACACTTGATGGTAGCATTAAAATTTTAAGACCAGCAGGAATCATTAATTCAATCAATAGTAATGTATAACACGTATAATGATGTAACAACGCTAAATACTCAAATGGAATAAAAACTTAAGCAAAGAAAAATAAAGTACACTGTAACTATATATATACTTGCATTGTTGGAAGACTATATGCTGGTTATATTACATACAATCTCACAAATTAATTTGCAAAAGACCGTTGTCATTGATGTCGTGTCTCTATATCTTACTATACGTTCATTTGCCTTACTACTAGTTAAAATTTGACACAGATTGTACATAATGTCAATTGTTTACGGTAGGGTATAAGAATGGATAGGAATATTAAACCTGGCATCAATTGCTTTAAAATTTCATCGGCAACCCCATTTTTTTTACAAATCAAATAATCACAGGTGGGTATTATGAGATATTCAAAAGTATTCATTAAAATTAATAATAAGTCCCACTAAACAAATTTTTTGAAAATTATACATTTACTTATAAATTTATTCCGTATTCTATGTGCACCGCTTCGGAACGTGTTATCACTGTTTAAGGAGGAAAAACAGCAAGAATCTTCCCGTCTAGTTAAAAATTATTTATTCTTGTCTATTAATAGAATCATTGTTTTCTTTTATTAGTTATTATTATATTGTTAATTATTTTTGTTCGATTTTAAAATTGATGAGTAATAAATCTTGATTACGAACATTAGCACCAATACTTTTATGAAAACCATTCATAATCGCCCACTTGTCCTACAATCGTATCATAAATACTATTTTATTTACTAATCTATTATACTAATATAATAAATACGACAACAATTTTTGTGTTTATTTTTTTGTTTAACTTGTTCAAATACGGAACCGATATTTAATGAAATGTAACAATTATATTATATGTAAGTATAAAGGGGACGGTCGTTACCCTTACGGAACTCTTTACAATACGTTGAATTTTAATGCTTAATTTCTAATTATATTTTAGAAAAATGTTCCCGTCTTTTATTTTATTTTAGAAGTATGTTTTGCCTGACGTTTCGATTCGATTACATTTTATTGATTGTGTTAAATTTACATGGTCTTTATGATGTTAATAATATGCTTGTTGCTAAATGTACGAAACGTCAGAACAAACATGTAAAATGTGTTAGAAATGTAAGTTACTATCATAGCGGGAACGCCTTTATTGGTTTTAAAGAAAATACAGTAATACGGCAATTAATTGGAAAGAAGAAAATTTAAAAAGTAACTTTAAATTATTGATTTGAAAACACTGGTAAAACATAATTTCGGGAACAGTGATGTCGAAGTTGTTTCCGAAATCATGTCTGCGTTCTCAAAATATTCAATCACTCAATGGAAGTACAAAGCTTACAGCCTAAAACTTTTGTTCATTGTTTTAGCTACTTTACTGGAATGTTATAACAGGATCACTTCAAAACATGTTATCAAAAAGAAAATAAATCGAAATAGTGCAGCATATATAAGAGCCCGCGAGAAAGCTAATGCCAGAAAACGCAGATTTTTACAAAGAATGACTCCAGAACAATTGGCAATAAAGAAAGAAAAAGATAAAGCATATTACTATAGAAAGAAAGCAGAAAAACAGATGAATCGTATAATGTAACGTTGGTAAGGGACTTTAAAACATTTTATGAAAAATAACTAGTAGACACTTTACATAGAGGGAAAATATTAGTAAATAATTATAAAGAATATTTTTTTCAAGATCATTAAAGTGAATTATAATATATTATAATGATTCGAAAATATATGCAAATCAATGGTTGAAATAAACAGTACTGACTAAAGCTTGATAATTTACATGAAAAATACTATTCATTTACTGAATGAGAAGTGAAAAGCATAACAAACTCGGGCTTACTGAATTCAAGTGAAAGAGAATTTATTAGCAATATAGCAAAAGTTCGCGTTAGTAAATCGCTTTTAGAAAGACAGTCTATCAAAAGGAAAGAAAACGTTATGTTAATGTTAGAAAAAAGAATAATTTCAGTAATGCTGAGTTGCTAGACCTATCCAGCATATCCAAAGTCTTAAGAAAACAAGAACAACATGATTATTATTAAAAAGCTGCTGATATCTTCTTTGACACCGTCTATGCATAAAAAGTGTTACGATCGTGATGATATGAATTAGTTCCTAGACAGAGAAGACACAGTCTTGAAGCAATTGCAGACATGGTTTTGAATAATGCACTAAATGTATCATGATCTACTAATATATTAGATGCTATAGTAAATACTTCCCTTTATGTAGAATATTCTATTACGAGATACGAGTACTAGATTAGATTGTGTAAAGTAGGCAAGAAGTAAATGACACTTTATATTATTGTTTTAATATCCTAATATGCACACATAATATTTGATAGATTTCTAGAATTCTTAAATAACGGAGTGTTTATTATTCCATATTTAGGTATTTTAGCTCTATATTTATCATGAAACTTGCTTTATTGTACTTTGAATATTAGACGATACTTCGACACTATCTATGTAAACTATCTAAACCACGCTAAGTTCATTTCTATCTGCAAGTGTTGTGTGAGTAGCACAGTATATGTATGCCTAGTTTTATCTTACAAGATATATTGTTGAAAACAAAAAAAAATTGAAATATTGAAATTTTTTAGTAAAATATTGTGGTCATATGGTCAATGGAAGACTTTTCTACTTTAGTCTGTAATTTTAGGTACTTCTCAAGTTGAATTTAATAGTGTGAGTGCAAAAACGTGGTCTGCGAAGTACCATGATTATTTTCTAGGGAAAAATAAGGGATAGATAGTGTCGACTTTATATCTCAAAGAATGCTATAGTTTTCGCAGCATACGGTTACCAAGTTTACGAAAGGAAAACGTGTGAAGAGCTGTAGATTAATATATTAAAAAGAGGTAAATGTTACAGTTTTTGTTCTATATCTAAATATATATGTATATATATATTTTACTTTGTTTGATATATTAGGTCTATATTTATAGTATAACGAAGCGGCGACACATGTTACGGCTTAAGTCACCGATGTTTGCGTTTAATGCATCACGACAAGTAATACCAGGCTTATGGTGTTTAATAAACGTAATAGAAGAAAAAATCTGTTTTCATTGTTCCCTTAGTTTTTGACAAGTTCTGTAATTAACAATTTTATACAGAGAGTGGCATTTTAGATCAATCTTATTCCTATAAAATCAAAATTATACGGGGTTACTTCTACCTTTCAATTTCGATAGAAATGAGGCAAAAGAACAGCTAAAAAATTAACGAATTTAATTCTAACAATATTTTCATAAGTGACATATTTAATTGCTTATTAGAGTAGTTAAAAACTCAATAATTGTTGTATTTTTAAACAATTAAAAAGTCACATATGAAAAATGTTGTAACGATTAAGTTACTTTATTTCTTTAGATGATTTTTGTCCTCTTTCTATATAAATTGAAAGACAGAAATGAACCGTCTACATGCGGCTTTAAAGTTTACTTGTGTTCATAATATGTGTAGTTGAAACGAGCCTGCTATAAAAACTCATTGTCCAATGGTGGTGTCAATTATTCCAGACATACCTTATGACATTATTCGGTCTCAGAAAGGAGGTCAGTTGATTGTATTGAATGGGTACACTTATGGAAAAAAAGGAACTGCTTGGGTCTGCTCGCAAAGGACGAATTACTGTTCAGCAAGAATCAGGCTTGATTCCAACGCAAGGATCAAATTTATAAGCAGCTGCCACACACATGAACCGAGAAATTTTGGGAGAACTATTGTTTGTGGAAGGACGAGGGATGATCAAGAAGTAAAGCAGGCGTAGTTAATTGCGACAGTATTTAATATGAATTACATTTTATACCGGCTATATTTTAATATCCATTCTTTTGCTCTACTAGTGGTTAAAAAACATAAAATCCATACAAGTAATGTCTTAATTAATAGTAAGGCAAATAAATGTATAATAAAATACAGAAATCTAGCATGAATCGTTTTGAAATAGCGGCTACTGAAGTGGCAGAAATATCGACAAGGAAGTCTCCATAATACTCGGTACGGATTCGGCAAATACATTAAGCTGTACTACGCCTAGAACATAAAGACGTCTGATATTGTAAATGCGGCGCGTCGAGTTGTTGAGGACGATATCATTTACGTCCTTATCTCGTACGTGTAAAGCTCTTTTTATCTTATATTGAATTAATGTGTAGTAATATAAAGAAATCCGATATGAATTGTTTTGAAATAGTGGTTACTGAAGTAGTAAAGATGTCGACGAATCACTGTCGCACTTATGTCTTGTGTTTGCCGCACCCGTGCCGTCTAATATGGGGACTCTCCAAAAATGAAAAATCAAATTATAATAGTTGAAGATCCTAACAACGTAGACACATAATATATTTTTCTGGTACTAAACAATTTTTGTTTAGTTATTTTATTTAGATATTTATGAATTGATTTAAAAAGCTTTTAAACATTTCAGTCAGATATTTTTTATGTAATCACATACAAACATAACTTATATTTTAAATAGACAGCATTTCTTTGCAATATATGATGAGTAGTCACTATCTTATAATCATGTTTAAATTGATTCAAACTAATACATAAGTGTTATGTAAAGCCGTGGTAGTCTAACAAGTAAAGCACTTGCCTTTCAAGTGACGTGAGTCATTCACCACTTCGGTAGTTTTTTGACTTGAATGTGCATATTTTGTTACAATTACCACGTGCTGGCAATGAAGGTAAATATCTAGATGAAACCTGCGTATCCTAACAGGCGATGTTCGTAAGCAAATCACTTAACAAAACTAATTTCACAGCTAGATGCAATAGTCGTCTTACTATAGTCAATCTATAAATATATAACTTAAACAAAAAAACTCAATAACTAATCAACTGTATTATGTTTTTAGCATTTATTGAATACTGCTTGCAAATGCTTTTTAATGCTCGGTCTCCATCTGGGATAATGTTAGTGTTAGTTAGTGACTGTGGTCAAATGTTTTTTTATTGCAGAATTCAGCAGACAGGCAGTCGGCCCCTCTGATGGAAAGCGGGTACAATCGCCTATAGACATTTGTAACACCAAAGGTGCTATAAATACGCTGCTGCTCTCTTAAGGGAGATTGGAACCTGGCCACTGATGCCGGAACACAACTCAAGGTTATTATGACGGCATACTATTAGACCAGGGTTGGTAGCCATCCAGTCGGGCAAACACCCTCCCCCCTGGCTGTAGGTTGTTTTGTCGCCTCTTACGACAGGCCGCCTGGCCGCAGGAAATTGTATTCTTTCTTCGTTCCTGCACGGAATGTGTCTTTTTTATAACGTTAAAAATCACGCCGTTAATGATTAATTACATTAGTGTAGGTATATACATGCCTTATCTGTCAATGTTTAAAGTCATTAACAATTAATAACAATATCGCATTAAACCCATCGCTACATCCGCGTAAACCGGTCACTTGCATTAACATTATCCCAGATGAACCAGAGCCATTAGAAATGAAAAAGTTCAAATATGACTCTCACTCTAATTCTTATAGGACTCTATGAGTTGTTTGTCCATTTTTAATTATTTCGTTGTATCACACATACAGAGAAATATAAAATATTTGCGTATAATTAATGCTAGTAAAATTTTTCGGTTTGAAAGTATTATACATTATGTATGAGATTAAATTATTGTGATGTCCGTGTCTTATAGTGTATCAGTCCTGTGTAAAATTATTATTTTGAGATATGAATCATGTACAATATGTGTGTTCGCTAGTACCTTATTTCGATATAGATTTTTGTATTTGAGTGGGTTTTAAAATTAAAATTTTTAGTAAACGTTATACCGGTTTATACTTATTTGTCAATTATTAGAGTTTTTCCCTCGGCTACGCGCGTGAAAAACCCTAGATATTAGATTTATGTTACTAACATTAAAAAAATATTAGGTGTTTTATATATACAAACCTTCAATACTTTACTTTCTTGTTGAATTCACTACAATTACAAAGAAACTAAGTCAATATAGTGTAGACAACTGCACAGCAAAATATAAAGAAAAGTCACAGCCAACCTGATTTGAAGTACCTACCTAAAACGTAATGAGTGACATCTTGGCAACCTGACAACGTATTTGTTATTGAATTACAGCGACGTCTATATCGCAATTGCAACGCCATCTATTTTGCTAATCGGTCTATTCTCAGTAAACGACGACTTTTATCGGGATAAAACGTATCCTAAGTTTTGATTCGGGTTATAAGCCAGCACTATGTCGAGTTTCTATCATATACGTTCAGTAGTTTCCAAAATAAATTGGATCGCAGAGCCATCTTTTTCGCTATTTTTGTTTATCCCAAGGAAACCATGTCATTTATCGGGATAAAAAGTATTCTAAGTTACGCACCGGGATATAAGCTAGCGCTATCTCGAGTTTCATTTAAATCCGTTCAGTAGTTTTCACGTGATGCTCTAACAGACAGACAGGCAGACAAAAATCGTATTTTCGGAATCTGCTGGTCCAAATTTTCCCCCCTGATTTGTACAGAATTTTAAACGCATTTTACAAACTCGAACCAATTACAGATTTATTACAGTATAGATAGATAATATTTTATTGTTATGTACACATTGAGCCAACAGCGGTTTTGTTGACTTTCGCTGGCACATTAAGTATGAGAAATGGACGTAATGTATGAAAAGAAGACACACGACAGTCTATTACTATTTAGTGAAATTTTATCATTTAAATATACTTAGGATGTGAGTACAAATTGTAATTAATGAAATTATGATATATACAGATAAAGAATGAATAAATATTGTGATTTTTTGCTTGTATATTTGAGTTGTCTTCTAAAGTTAATTCATTTCAAGTCACGTTTATCATTAAAATTCTTCGTGGCCGGCAGTATATTGGTGACACCTCTGATATTTCAAATCCGTAAAGACGAATTTAATTACTTACCAGGTAGCCTCTGCTAAATTCCCGCAATGAAAATTATCACTATCATATGTAGAGTTAAATACAGATCAACGTCGTGTTCACACTGTATCCAGTGCTGGAAGTTTCCAGATAATTTAACAAATGAAAGAATTTATTGGTATCAAGTAATAAAATAATCGTGTTAACAGTAACTATTCTCATGTTTTTATTTTTCCTCCTGACTGAAAATTGAGGTGTATGTACGTATAACATTTTTAAGAATACTATGCACATATGTAATGGATTAGGTTTTTAAATAATTGGCGTGTTCTATAAAGTCAATGATTATTTATTAACTTCTCTGTACAGAAATATTAAACCGACTAATGCTTCGCGTCGCCGGGATGGGTGATGGAAGAAAACTGCCTCTCGGAGTGCATCGCATGACTTTCGATACAATCCGCTGAGTAGGTAGTGTCTCCACAAATACAATGCTCTTTATTGTACCAACATGACAGAAAAAAATAGGCGATAAACTTAAATACTAACCGTCTTATTCATAGAAGAATGCTAATGCAACTTTAAAACGCTCTTTAGTTAAAACATACATTAAATCGATAAAAAATTCGTTTGAAAGAATGATTCATAATGGTTTCACGAGCCTCTGATGTTGAATGTTGCTATTTTGTTAAAATTTCATGCATATAGACCCAGAAGTTTTTGAGAAAAATGACATGCAAAGGTAGATGGCCAGACGGATTGGTGGGTATGACGATTTTATAAGGTGTCGCCAATTGCCAAAATGACCAAGGAACTCTAAAAATGAAAAAATCTTAAGAGTAATACTTGTTTTTGACGAAGAATGCTATTTGTGGTTATTAAAACAGGCGTTATAAAATTTCTTGAGGTTGGCTACGCGTTGCCAACGCCCTAGGTGTTGCAAACGTTCATAGGCGACGGTAACCACTTTCCATCAGGCAAACAAGCAGACGTCCTCTGCTTGTTTGCCTGCTTCAGCCCAAAAATCACAATTTCGCAGTGAAATAATTATGCCTTTTGTAGCTGTCTTAAGAATCCCCCCGTCTCGTGTCAGAGAAAGATCTACAATCTGACTGCAGCTCATAATTGAAAATTATTCTATAAATTTTAACGATAATACACCTTTTATGGTTTTAAAATCTGCAATGAGAAAACATTGAGAAAATATATAATTAAACTAGCGACCACCGGTGACTTCGCCTGCATTTGTTTTGAACATTCGCAATATGGACGTAACCTTCAGCGACTTCGGTTCTCAAGGTTCTGCCTTTGTATAATAAAGCGAAATATACAGAAAGAGAGAGAAAATGTTTAAAAAAGTGGTGGAATTAGGATTAATGAATCATAAAACGAACAAGTATCACAAAATTTGTCAAAAAAATTAAATCTACACACTGAACCCCACAGATTTACAAATATTGTAGTATAAACTAGCTAAACCCAGCTACGCTTTGCTCTAGCTTAGTGTGATATTATTTGCGGGCAAAGTCACGGGATAATAAAAATACTCCTCTACTAATGTATAAATAACGTTATGAAAAATTTCAAGTCAATCCACAAGCACTTTACGACTTTGCAGCCACAAACATACGGTTGCTGAATTTATATATATAAAGATAAAATGTTATTTTTTATTAGTGACCATACCATGTCATAGACATTTATGTTTTTAATCTTTGCGTCATCCAGTGTGCGTTAATACGGTGAGTACAACCTCTTTACACATGGCCATACTACATACAAACTTGAATATTTATGGATATTTGATACTGGCTGGATACACAAATAGAGAAGAAAAAAAATTCATATGACAAATAGCAAACAACTGATTGAAATCGGCCATTTTTATAATAGCGTTAAAGTAGGGTCCGAGCTGTTTTAAATTAACAAGGAATGTTAGAGCGTTTTAGAGCTAAAATGCGATTATGTATAAAAAAAAATTAAACTATCGAGCTGATTAACTAAAATGACCTTATTAAGAGTAAATGAAATATACTTATTGTGAACTTGCAGGGAGTTTTAACACTAATATCTGTTTGAAATTTTTGACTTTTTAATTTAATGACGCCTACACACTTGCCTAACCCAATATGAATAACACCGTAAGAAGAAAGTATATGGTAGTACAATGGGCGGCCTTATTGTTTAAAGCAATCTCTGCTAGGCAATCTTTTTTTTATTCTTTGGGTTCCTATTTCTGTTTGTTATTTATCTGTTATCATTAGCGGAAACTTGCAACAAAGCCGCTGGCAAGAAGACAACTGTCAAGGTGTAAAGCCCGTACTCGTCTGATATGCCTGCTGTGGAAGATGCGGCTAAGCTGCTAACACGTGCCAGGGTTTAGGTGTTAGTTAGACAGCGCCCTAGTTCGAGTAGTTGGGGGTACATGGGAGTGATACAGTCAATGTACAATGTTTATCTAAATAAAGGCAGAGGGCATTCTACCACAGCAAAAAAGGCGACTTTGTTTCTTGCGTTTTAAAATAGCCTTACACTCTTAGACTAATGAACTAATTGCCAATAAATAAGTAAAAATGGTTTATTTCTTTTTTTCTTTAGTTATTTATGTACTTTCGGTAACGAAGATGATCATAGAGTTATATGGAGGTTTCTAAGTAAACTAGGCGACTCATAATCTCAGGCATTTATTGTATAAAAAAGTAGGTACAAATCTAATACTGTATAGTGTATTTATTTGTCTAATATTGTATATGTCGTAGTTAATTTCAAAAGATTATAAACTATTTTATCACTGCTTAGTGTACAATATCTGTTATAAAAAAAACTTTATTGTATCCTAAATATTTTTATAGTCCTTAAAAACAGTCCCCTCGCGAGTCACCAAAGCAGTATAGTCACTTTAGATTAAATTTATTAAGACAATAAGTATTGAAATCTATTAAAATAGGTTGATTATTCAAACGATGTTATTTCATTGTCAATAAGATCTGGTTATTTTTTATAAATATTATTTTATAATACTAAATTAAAGTTTGTATATACTATACTTTAAATTATATGCCACGTAGTCTAAAGGTTAAACAGTGCCATGGCCGTGTGTAACAGGACGCAAATGATCTAAATTTTACACGGTAGCTGCCATTACAGTGCGAATGCGGTTTTATTTAGTGCTGTACGAGCGTCCTTCCGTGTGTTTGCAACCTAAATTTATGGCAGCTAATATATATTCGTAGAAGATATTATGAACCTACAGTTGTAGTATTTACTGTTATAATAATGTCACAATTTAATAGATTTTGTTAGGTATCACGAAACGAAAATAGCTTAAGAATATTTAAAGGAAGATGTTTAGAGAGAGAGAGAGAGAGAGAGAGAGAGAGAGAGAGAGAGAGAGAGAGCACTTTATTGCACACCAAAATATACAATTACAAAAACAGACCATATTTACAATATTTTCTAGGGAATACAACAGGCGGCCTTATAGCGATCTCTTCCAGGCAACCTAAATGAATAAAAAATTGAATCAGGCGATATAGATGGTGCAGGAAAAAGGCAATAGATACATAAATACTCAAACTAGTTTAAGAAATGAATATACAAATACATAAATATATACATAGTCATGTTTATTGATTTGTTACAGTGGATAACATGTTAATTAGTGAACACGATACTGTTATATTCACTAAACGTTTTAGTGGCATTTGTAACACTTATTAACAAGTTGCTGGACATTTTAGGTTGCGACATTTAACTGACGGTACTTTCAAGTAATTTATAGTATTTAAGTAGTGTACGAGGCCAGACAGATACAGTTGATCTACTATTCGCCAGGCGCTGCGCTCATCGGTAAACTACTCAGTTTACCGAAAAGCGCAGCGGCTTACTCAAGTAAAATTTTTATTTATGGAAATGTCCATCTGTGATTTGATAAACGTGTTTAAATGTGTAGAATTGAGATGATATATAGACTAACTGTAAGGAATGGGGTGACTGTAAGAGGAGTTTGGAGGTCACCGGGCCAGGTTGGGCCCATTATTGATGTCATCTTGGTAACATATCTAAATGTGTTGCAATCAAGTGATTGAATAGTTATTCTTCCATTTGTTTCTGTGGTTAATACGTGCATTTATTGATTTATTTTGCGAAGTTTTGATGATGCTTACACGTGGCAGTGACGTCGTTACCTGAAAGCGGATAGTCCTCTGGTAAGCCTTTATATCTAAGAAAGAGCACCTTAAATTCCTTAAGGAAAAGAAACTAGAAAGCTCGTTCAGAATGTGACTCCACGAGAACGCCGGGAAGCAAAAAAGAAATGGAGAGAACATTGCACCAATTATCGCAATAAGAAAAAGTATTAGCAACTCTTATACGACTGAAAATACTCCAGATTCTGGTGTATCTAATTCAACCCAAATGCCACAACTTAAATTTGCTGAAATTATTCAAACAAAAATTATAGAGAGAAGATGCTAAGAAGATAAGGAATAAAAAACATGAAGAAATTACAGTCCTGAAGAAGAAAATATCGAAGTACAAGAAACGTTTATCGCGATTAAAGAAGTAAGTAAATACAGAGCCTAAAAGATAAACTTAATATTAAGTTACAGAATATGACAAATAGTCTAGGAAATATCTAGTCAAAAAAGGCACTTTTCGGTAAAGTATTAAAAATATCTAATAGAATTTTTCAGGGATGAAAAGAATAGAAGAAAAAAGTTTTTATAAAAAATGGTTTCCTTTTTTTATTTTTATGAATGGATATGTTTGCGATTAACCGCTGTCTCGCCTGAGGTTGAGTGACGACGCGTTCTAGGACCCCGTGGCCTAGTCTATGGCCAGGCCGAACTCCAGGTGATCAGGACGCGGGAAACCGCGGCCATGATCCAATCTTGGTCAGTAGAGTTGGAAAACCCTGTTGCTGGCATTGACACGGTGGAAGCGGTTCGACCGCAGTTGTTGCGATGGCTCTCGCGGAAACGCGGGACCCTGACCTTCAGAATGACACAGATACTTACCGGGCACGGTTGCTTCGATAAGTATCTGTGTCAGATTGCGGGCTGCTTGCCTTCACCCCAATGCCGCCAGTGTGGCGCGCTAGACATGGCGTTACACACACTAGTCGAGTGCGCAGCATGGGCACCTCAAAGGTTTGAACTCGAGACACTTGTAGGACCGATCGAATCGCTGGGCGATCTGGTGCAAGCCATGCTGCACAGCGACGATTGGTGGGTGGGTGCGGCCAATTTCTGCGAGACGGTAGTGTCTCGTAAGGAGGCCGCGGAACGAGATAGGGAGAGAGATGGTAGTGCGCATGCGTCTCGCGGGCGCCGACCTCAGTTGGGAGCCCGGAGGCGCAGGTATGCGCATGACCGCCCTCCCTGAAATACCGCTGCAGGGGCCCTCTAGCATCTAGGGAGCAGATCTCACGCCTTTCCTACCATAAGCGCGGGGCACATGGGAATAGGGTGGTTTTAGTGGGGTATTGATTAGTCGAGTCTCCACACAAGCCGGTTGATTATTGTTTGGATTGCCTCAGTGGAAAGCCTCCATGATCAACAACGGTCTAATCCCTAGCAAAGGACCCGGTATGTGCGAAATGCATGTCCCCCACTGAAAAAAAAAAAACGACGCGTTCTAGGATGGGGCACGCTAACCTAGAAGATACCTATTCACTCGTGACTTCGAGACTTCAAGATTGTATTTGTCAGAAAAAAACAGACTTCGGCAAATTATGCCACTCTTCGGCAGTGCGCACCCGAAAAGATGAAGCGAAGCGCTCGGTTTTCACTGGTGGTGTTTCCACCATGTAACAGAGGCGCAAACCGGTGCGTTTGGTTGTCTGATAGTAAAATGGGGATGGAGGAACCAGCTCGTGTATTTAGTTTTCTATATCATGTACAAAATAAACTAAGTTTTACTGGAGAACACTTATTGACAATATAATGGTCGACCACTGCGTGATAATGGTTGTTTTTGTACGAAAAACAGCTATTATGACGCCAGTGGTCGATTATTTTGATGATATTGCAATAGAAGAATTGGGGCAATGGGGAGGGGCGGCAGCCTTATCAATGAAATGTTAATTCTGTTGCTAGTGTACATTATATATATAGGTGAATCTTTCAAATTGACATTCAGGGCCATATCCAAAACTATGCTACATAGCGAAAAACACTCGGAGTCTCGCCGATTGGGACGAAAACTGCTGATATCATTAAATTTTTGAAAAATCAATTACCCTTGTCAGGAATCGTATCGGCTGACTATACTATATTATACGAAGTAATAGTGTAGCTTGTAAGGATCTCTGTAAAAAAAACTATTAAACAGCAAACCAAAGAAAAGGGTTGTTTTTGAACAAAATGTTCTATTTTCCATACAGTTTTCGTCAAGATCGGCCTCAAAACTCCTTTGAGTATTTTTCGCTATTTAGCATAGTTGAGGATTTGGCCCTGAGGGCCTACTTGAAAAATTCACTTGTATATATATTATTACTCTATTGATTATATTAATGTTTGTCATACAGATACACCTTACGAAGAAGTTACGTCCAGGAAAGGCAAGTCCCTGTTACTCATAAATGGGTTTACATATTATAATCAGAGACTTGGCAGTCGCGTTTGGGCGTGTTCAATGCGAAGCAACAAGAAT
Source organism: Dendrolimus houi (assembly GCA_039645545.1). Lineage (NCBI taxonomy): Eukaryota > Metazoa > Arthropoda > Insecta > Lepidoptera > Lasiocampidae > Dendrolimus > Dendrolimus houi. The sequence goes on along the minus strand of CM077125.1, from coordinate 19,283,899 downwards.
CAGTGTAAAGCTAAATTAATATTAAATTCTGATAACCGGGTAGATTATATTAATGAAGACCATACACATCCGCCGAGAAAACGTCATATGTGTTACGATGGAAAACTTGTCCTCTTATAGTCCTGGGTATAAAGTATATAGTGCTATCTGTTAACTAATAATAATATCGTACATATGTTGAGAATCAAACTGGCAATTTTTCACTTCAAGTTTCCAAATAATAACCTATTGTAGAAATAAATAACATACAATCGATTTATTTTGTACCCAGTTTAATTCGTTGTTGACCCAGCTTTAATTTTGAACCCAATAAATGGTTGACTAATATGTTTTTGAAATATTCGCCTCGATATAGTGTTATTTTTATGATTAACTTGCTAATGTGTTCTTAAACAAAAAATACCAATATTTTATTTACTCAGAGCTCACATAAAAAGTCACACCTACAACGCGACTAACGTAAGCTGGTCAATATTGCTAATAAAGGTTGCATTCACCCCCATCGTAAGGCATAATGACACAAGTGATATAACGCTGTGAGCGTTTTGCATTATGTTATCAAACGGTAATTTTTACTATATGGCGGCAATAACTCATTTTTGACAACATTTTTATAATGACAGCTTAATTCTGAATTCATGTTTATGTAAATTTAATAACAATACAATATTTTTTATGAATTTGGATAATTGGATTTTCAAACAGTCGCTGAATAATACATTTAGAAAAGACAAAAGACATATTATATACATATAGGAGAATGCCTAAATAAGATAGATATTGTTATATTAGAAACAAGGTTAGACTCAAAAATGTTATGCATTTATAAATTAGATAGTTAATAAGTATAATAATAATAGAATTAAATAAATAAATATTAAGATACACATATATAATATGAGAAAAACAAGGTCCCTGACTACGTTAGGGGAGGATGGGAGCAAGATAGCTCCATAAATAATAAAAAAATAATATATATATATTTAGAAGAAAATTTACTACTAGTAATAAAGTTGTCAGAAGTCTGGCAACTTTGGATTGAATACCATAAAAAGTACTAAAAATATCAACTGATCGGAAGCTCGGTATTTTATAGGCTGTAATTAACATTATGAATGTTTTTCAATTCAAAGCCAAAACATAATGTAAATTTGTTATATTGGGAAAGCAGTATAAAATTATAAATTCATTTCATCATATAGAATGTAAATTACTAAAATGCGTTCCTTCATTTATAATTACAAAGTAAGCTTAGCGATTAAACTTTATATTAACCTAAATTGATAGCTTAATATTACTCTAATCAAATCCTGGGGGTGTCTGGAAGACACAGTAAAATGACGGTTTCTCAGTTTGAGTGTTCAAGACTAAGCCTTTGCCCCCGTGTAGCTTTCTATAATGCAAAGGTCCTGGTCCCCGGCCTCAGTTTCTGGGGTGGTAAATTTCATAAACGAGCATTCCGTTATTTACCAAGATTTGGGTATCTGAGATCGACTCCAAAGTTGTTGGATGTATATTACCCATAACACAGGCGTGACATGCTTAGTTTGGAGATATACAAGGTATGTATTTATGTGCCGATTCATTATAGACCACGGGCAATAAAATTGGCCCGGACTCTTGGAGGGGTTGCGTGGGGTCATGGGGAAGCCCACACGTAGAGGTCCCTGGAAAAATTTAATGTAAATGTGGCGTGACACTGACCGACGATTATCCCTGTCTACACCATATATAAATGCACCCAAGGACAAACCCCGTTTAGTGTTGGACTATTATAGGAAATGAGAACAAATGGATCCGGGCTACGGGGACAGGGAACTGTTAGTGGAAATAGGGATCTTGAACTATGGGGACTATACCGTTTATCCGTCGTAATGGTCAGGGAACATGGAAAAATGGACAGACGCTGACTCGCCACTCCCTGCATGGGCCCCAAAAAATATGCATTTGGGCATTTTAATAAAATTAATTTTAATAACAATTCATTGTTATTAAAATTAGTTTTATTAATCATTTTAGTTTGTAAGGTGATTTTGTATTGGTCTACATAATACAGAATAATTAACTTAATTTAAAAATCCACTTTTGAGAACGTTGATAGGGTGCTATTTATTATATGTAGCTAATTATTATTGTTTGTTAACAGATATACATTACGAATTAATCAGGTCCAAGAAAGGCAAGTGCCTACTGCTCATCAAAGGGTTTACATATAGGCAGAAAATTGGTAGTCGCGTTTGGACGTGTTCAATGCAAAGCAACAAGAATCATTGTAAAGCCAAACTGACGTTGGATGATTACAACAAGATAGTTTCTATTGATGACATTCATACGCATCCGCCAAGAAAACCTCGCAAGTGTCATGATGGTTCACTTATTGTATTGTAATATTGAAGCATTATACTACATTTCAATATAATTTACATTAAACATTAATGTTTAATAATTAATTCATGTATTCCACTTTTTTATTTATGTAGATTAATTAGTTTTATTAAGTAATCATGAAATATATTTTTGTATAAAGATCTTCAAAAAGCAATTTAGTCTATTACTGGTAAAATTCTCAGAAATCGGGCAACGATACCGCGTAACGATGGTTAGTTTACATTTTTTGTATATTTAGATTTTTAAATTTTATCTGATTGTTTTAAAATGTGCTTATTGCGTGATCTGCCCCCCTAGACAAGTGGTATTAGCGTTAAATAAATGTATGGGAATGGGAAGAAAAAACAAAATGTATGGGAGCGACATATCCTTATGTGTATTGCGTTATTCCTTATTTATATGCGTTATTATTCATATAGCGCTAATGCCACTTGTCTAGGGGGCTGTTCTGCGAGAGATATAAGCAGAAATCGGCTGTCACGGAGATAACGCAGAGCAACTGGGGAGTTAAGCGGAAGGGTTACGTTAGGAACTTCCTCGTCTGTGGTAGCCTTCATATCCGTAACAGATAAACTGCATGTTTGTCGCGTACGTTGATACTAGTTGTGTTGCTCCTGTTTGACAGTATACTGTTTGACAGTATAGTTTGACTGGTTTCTATAGATTTACGTTTTTTACTGGATGATTAGCATTCATAGTATATTTCTTTCATGGTTATGATTAATATGCATTTTGATGCTTCAAGCACCGTGTGGACTGAACCTGTAATCCTTATGTGTTGCGTTGAATGTCTTACCGCCAAACTTAATAGTAAATAAATGTTTTTCTATCTTTCTTGTATTATGAATAAAGTTTTATTGACCTTTTTTACTAAATGATATTAAATAAAATATGGATAATAAGAAAATAATGATTTAATTTAGCCATAAGTGCTGTTATAGTTAAATAGCGAACTATACTGTTCAACGAATACATAGAACGTTAATTATTTTTTATTTTTCATATCATGTCTTGAGCAAATAAAGATTGATTTAATGTCTATTTGTTTTCTTACTAACAATTTATTAAATATTCAAATTTTATTTATCAAGATTATGGATTCAAATTTGTTTGTAACTAAGTTATTAACCTCATTCAAGGGCTATAAAAATGACCCGGATAATATTTGCCAATTTAATATAAGTGCGGACACTAACTTACACCTTATTCCTGTATTATACAGGGTAGTGTATTTTTATAGTGCATACAGGCTGCATTCATTATAGAAATATACCCAAAGATAAGCCACGTCTACACTAAACTGATAACGGAAACATAAGTGAGCGAGTTAATCGTTTTGTAAAGATAGTGGATATATTATTCGTGGTTATTTGGGACTATTCAATGGCCTGTGACAGCGACAGCCTTCGCGCCGTCATCCATTTTGTTCAAACAAACACTGTTTGAACAACATGGATGAAATGGATGGGCGGTGATTTACTGTTTACAGCATAAGCTTCCCAAAAGCTATTTCTTAGTTATTTTATAATGCCTAGTTATGGTATAACACTATTATAATTATATTATGTATGTTGCTTACGTCCTTTTAATGGATTCTCCTGCGATATATACATTTTGAAATTACAGAGGCTTCTCAGGATCAAAAACTTGAACGTTATGTTGCCCGTAACGCTTTGTAATATTAAACGTCCTTTTTTAATTTAGACAGATTTTATCATTCCCATCGCTATTTCAAGGTTATCATCATACTTCTGTCAGGCGTGTATATGGTTTTTTTTCTATTTCTTTCATTATTCTTTATTGTATTGTTCTACAAAATATGTAGTTACATAATTATAAAAATACAAAATAGTGGTGATGTACAAAGGCAAGCTTAACCCTAATAAGAGTTTTCTTCCAGCAAACCTAAGCATCTAGTAAGAAGGGGAAAACGAGAGGCAGGGTTGTATACACTAAAGTTTGTATAGAATAGAATAGAAAACACTTTATTGTGCACCACATACACATAAAATAAACAAGTTACAATAGTCAAATTAAACAGTAAAAGTAGGAGTAAAAGCAATGGGCGGCCTTATCGCTTTAGAGCGATCTCTTCCAGACAACCCGGGCGATGGATTTTGATGAACGGGAGATTCGCGAGTGTTTGATGGTTTGTATAAGTATATAGGTACTTAAAACTAAATGTACATTTATATATTCTTTTATTTTAGGAATCAAATACGAGTTCGGTGTGTCTCAGAAAGGTGCTAAGCTTATCATAATAAATGGCTATTCATATGGAAGAACGTCAACCAATACTTGGACATGTTCCCAGCGAAAGAATGGTTGCATTGCACGCCTTACGGTAGACCCTCAGGGAAATGTCACAAAATTACATAATACCCATACCCATGGCCCTAGACATACGGTTAAGGGAAGTGATGGAAAGCTGATACTTTTGTCTCAGTGAGTATCACATTTAAGTTATCCTAGTACAAGGAAAAAAGTTCGAAATCACCAAGTATTCTGCTTTTGTTACTTAACTACAGATGTCTAAAAAGGATTAAATGAAATATACCTTTAGGTCTCAAAAGCTAGTTAACATATCTCTTTAAATCGAATTTTCATTGAATGTAATTTTTTTAATTTGTCACCGCATAGTTCAAAAAAGACAATACACTTTAGGATTCTGTCCGTCTCTCTTTACCGAAATCTAGGGCTGCCTTGGATAATGGATCAGTAAAGTGATCCAACAAGGTAACGTAACCAGCCTTATCCTTAGATGATAACGACCTAGGCTCAAGTATCTTACTTCTTGAGTAATTAATTATAAGTTGAATACAATATAATGTTGTACGAGCTACGGGACAATGCCCGTACTATTGCTGGTGTTGATGTATGTATGATAAATGATAATCACTTGGGTGGCTTTGCTTATATGTACGTATTATTAAATAGAATACTAAATGCTAAACTTATCATAATGCTAATTATATAATGATGGATAAGTATAATGTAAAATGTAAGTATATTGTGTTTTTCGCGATATATGTATGTGAGAGCGACAATATGTGTTCGCGTCGGAGTACTGATTCTACTGCGTACAATAACACATGTAATATTTTCTCAAGTTTTCGCGACTTGTATACATAATAAAACTACATTTTAACGGTCTTAAGCGTGGGCTTTTATTTGATTTTTGTTATTCCGACGTTACGGCCACTTTTCAGTGGCCGTGATCACGGAAGACAAAGATGTCGAGTATCAACAAGTATTGTTAAAGTTTTATTTAGCCTACCGCCAACTTATTCATTTAAATTATTTAGTTTTAATTTTTTTTGTTTATGGTTATTATCTACTCTATGGGAGCCTAATCTAATTTACCACCGCTTCGCAACATGTTATGGCTTGAAGAGAAGCGGCGCAAGAAACTCTTCAGCAAACATACCGAGCTCTAATAATTTTATATGATATTAAAATGGGTGGAAGGAAAAATAAAAGAAATTATCTGTCAAGTTGGTTTGTGTTCCGGTGCACACAGAATAATAACCATAAACAAAATTAAAACTAAATAATGAAAATGAACTAGTTGGCGGTAGGCTAAATAAAACTTTAATAATATAATACTCGTTGACACTTGACATCTTTGTCTCCCGTGATCACGGCCACTGAAAAGTGGCCGAAACGTCGGAATAACAAAAATCAAATAAATTACCGCGCCTAAAATCCTTAAAACGTAGTTTTATTAACTACACATGTATATTGAGTTTTTCTATAAAACCCATAAACTATGAACGTGGCCCGTACGTATCTAATATGAATTAAATAGGTTTAATGATGTTTTCATCTATGAATTAGGTGAACAATATTTTCATTCATTCATCGATAATAATACATTATATTGTTGATACTAGTTATTGGTTTTTCGATATCTTGTTGTGACTCTTTTAATAGGACGGTCAGGCGAACACAACTTTATGCGTTCCACGTGGCTTGTCAGTAAAGTCGAACCTTTCGTCCGGCGACTGTTTCCGTGAAAACGCATCATTGTATTCTGTATAGCAATCAACACATCATGCGATGCGTTACGCGACCGAAAGTTCGACGAAATTAGTTGAACCATTTAATGTACATGCTTCGATACTTTTACGGATCTGAAAGGTAATGTAGGTACATGATATCACCTCTTCATATTGCCAACACTGATAAATTTTATACTTTAAAGGAATAGCTAGTTTATATAATACAATAAGATGTTTGGCGAAAAGTTTCGTACCGTACTATTTTTTTATCGTATAGCGTACTGAATTACATGCCACGAATTTCGACAGTTCGGCGTGTTTGGTGTGTCATGCCAATCGAATACTTAAACCGATCCTTTAGTCGCCGAACTTTCTGCGCCGTACTTTCGGCAGGTGTTACATTAAGCCTTTTGGGAACGCAGTTTAATATTGCACTAAGCTAATAACGTTTTTGCTGACACTGAACTACTTTTCAGCCCGATCCTACGACATTGTTACGTCGACGAAAGGAAATAAACTGATATTAATAAATGACTACACATTTTATAAACACTATGCCTATTGGGATTGTTCAGTGAAAAATAAATACAAATGCACAGCACGCATTCGCCTGGATGATGATGGAAATATTATGAGGATTAACAATGTTCACACACATCCGCCAAGGAAATATTTTATGAATCCTGATGGTATCATATTCTTTGTATAAAATACAATTCTTTTTATTTTAATTTATTGTTACACATACTTTATAATTTTGCATACTAGGGGGAACCTATACCATTGTTGCCAACGATTATTATAACACCCTATTAATTTATTCAAATCGAAAAAAAATCTTTATTTTGTAGTCATAGAACGATAATAATAGCTGCAAAATAAAATATATTAAGATTTCTTAGTACCTGACAGGGGCCAGTCATTGGGTGGGTGTCATCAAAGGCGTACCTATTGCTTAAACCAACCTTTTTCGGGCAACCTTAGGATGGACATATGTACCAATAAATGTGGAATTCTGTGATAGATTTTATAGAAGAGAGATTTTATCTAAATGTAAAATTGAAAATAAATTTGTTAACATTTTCCATACAGGTATTCCATACTGCTTTGATGTAAATAAGAGGGGTTTTTTTTTAAAATAAAACGTTGATATTATATTACTTCCGTCTTTCTATAAAAGAAGTGAGAGAACATTTAGTCGTAGATCTCTCTGATCAATAATAGAAATGTAGGAATTTTTAAAGTTTCAACTTTTACAGGAAGATTGTCTTTCCTTGTTTTTGTTTCATTCTTTGTGCTAAAGGTTGCAAGGGAAATAATAAAAGAAGTATTAAAATCAATACCTTAATCAATATTCGAATTTTGTGCCTAAACTATAACTTTAATAAATTATGGTTCATTTTTATATTCCTGAACTTATTTCTTTTATAACGTGTTTCTTTCTTTCATTCCTGAACGATGAAAAGTGTATATTTTTATAATTCTTATTTATATTGTGGTAATTTTAAAAATTGTTTTCACGTTATTAATGTTTTCCCTTTCCTCGTTATAATTGTCACAGTTATATATTTGACCAGCAATTTGCTGAGCTGGGTCTAATTCTGATCTCCATTTAGTGTTGCTTATTTTAATTTTGTATATTATAAATGTTTTATTTCTTTTTTAAATAAAATAGCTAGCAATAATTATCGAGTATTATTTTGTTGTTGATATTTGGTTTATATTATATACCAAAAGCGAAGTATGAATTCGCGATATTCATCATAAATTATTCGAATTATCGGTCGAGATTAAATTGTATTATGTGAGGCTGACTGTAGGTTAATAATTTCGGAAAGTTTAAAAAGTTAAATATTAGCTCAATTTCATAGTCATTTAAAAATCACTAAAATGAAGGAAGAAGCACGCCTTGGATTTTGGTAGCCTGGAATGTCGGCTGCTACTGAACAAGACGTAGGTGCCTGCACTCTTTGTAATTCTTTGCGTAGTAGCCCCCCTTGAACGCCGTTGACGCCCTGGCCTTACCTGTCTAGTCCGTGGCACGGTGTTCATCTAGATTTCCTAGGTCCAATCAATAGCAAGACTTACTTAATAATAGTTGATGCTTACTCCAAATGGGTAGATTGTTTCGACTTTTCCACTGGTTTTAGCTCACGTCTGATAATTGAAAAGCTATTTGAAGTAATTGCGAGATTTGGATTATTTCGTACGATTTGCTCAGACAACGGTAACTACTTTTGTGTCTCACGAATTTAATCAATTTTGTTTACGAAATGGTATAATTCATCTCACTTCTCCAGCTTACAACCCATCAAGCAATAGACAAGCTGAAAGCTATTTTAACATCATTAAAAAAATATATAAATAAAGTCAATTTTATTTTCCGGATCTAATTTACGCGATTTAAATATTAAATTACAAGATTTTTTATTGCAATACAATTGAAATTCTAAGCATTCCACTACAAACAGATCGCCCGCTTAAGTTTTATTCGGTCATGATCTCAGATGTAGACTAGATTTATTAAAGCCTAACTTACTGAAACCATCTGACATTCAACTCAACGAATTTGTTTAAGTCAAGCAGTCCTTGCAGAGTGATATTATGGTGGCAAACGCAAAGTGAAATTTAGTATAGGTGAAAATGTACCAACAAAATAAGCAAACTTGGTCACATGGAAAAATGATTCGAAGTCAGTACAGTCCATTTTTATTATACAACTGCTTAATTCAAACCAGACTGTCAAAAGACATGCAAATCAAATCCTTCAATATAGTGGGAGAGAGGATCATGAACAGTTGTTCTAAGAGCTTGAAATCTACTCAGTTATGTGAAAATGTCATGTTGTTCATGCCTTTCTATTACCAACTACTGATAGTGCTAATATAAGCGAGTAAAGTTACGAAGCATTAGACGTGCAGATTCGTTCATCTTTTCGGAAGACCATATCACCAAATAAAGCCTCTTCACCTGTTAACCTTCAATCTCCGAGCAAACGGAGGGTTCTTGTTGAAAAAAAGGCCCAACAAGTGGAAATGATTCTCCCCTCCAAACAGAAAATGTACAATCTGCAACTTCTACTAGAACACGAGATACAGCTCAGAACGATGCTACACCCTATATGAGAAGACAGGAGAAGAAGGTCGACTACAGAGTGTATTTTTAAATTAAATGTGGAGGGATGTTGCGGGATTTGGATTATTTCATAAAATTTGCTCAGACAACGGTACTTCTTTTGTGTCTCACGAATTTAAACAATTTTGTTGTTGTTATTTCACGGTTGTTTTATTATTTTCATTCCTCAAGATACATATAGATAATCATAAATCACCATTCCATGGCGCCTTAGGGTCCGGCCACGATCTTGCGCTTAGCGCTATGCGATTCAACGAACGACGTAATGGAATTATGGTCTATTGTATACGTGTACTACTATATGCTTCCTACCCATTATGACATAGGATGCCGAGACATGGGCACTGACGGTGAGACTGGCCCACAAATTCTAAGTCGCTCAACGGACTATGGAGCGAGCCATGTTAGATGTTTCTTTTATGAATAGAATCAGAATAAAAAAGAGCATATCCCTAAGAGAACCAAGGTAATTGACAAAACTCGCAAAATTAAAAATTTGAAGAGGCAGTGGGCCGGTCAAGTCTGTCGCAGGACCGACGGCCGGTGGGGCAAACGTGTCCTGGAGGGGAGACTTAATCTCCACAAACGTAGCGCAGTACGCCCTCCAGCCTGGTGGAATGACGACTTCCGCAGAAAAAACGGGACACAGACTGAAGAAGTATTTTATACGCTGCTACATATCTAATGCCTTTCACGTGAATTCTTACAAAAATATTTTTCTTTTCAGACTATAAAGTAATCAAGTCAATAAGAGGGAGAGAGTTGATATATTTTGACGGCTACACCTTCTCTAAAGCTAGTTTTTACGTGTGGCGTTGCTCGACTAACGCGCCTTCGTGCAAAGCAAAGATCAGATTTCACAAGGGCGAAATGATTAAGTGTGAAGTCATTCATAACCATCCTGCAAGAAAAATATATATAGACGAAGTTGGGAATTATACTCGAATGTAAAAAATACTTACATAATTCAACTGTTGTCGACAACAGAGCCCAGGGGGCAGTTCTTCACGGTTATTTTCCATAGGAATTTGATATAATATACTGTTATGAAATTGAATTTTTTTTTATTGCATGCATTCAGCAAACAGGTAGACGGCCGACCTTATGGAAAGCGTTCACCATCGCCTATGGACATTTGTAACCCCAAAGGTGCTACCAATGTGCTGCCGTTTTCTAAAGGGAGACTAGAACCATCTGGCCACTAATTCCGGAACACAACTCAAGATTGTTATGGCGGCGTACTTTAGACCAAGGGTGGTAGCCATCTAGACGGACAAATATCCTACCACCTAGTTGTGGGTTGTTTTGTCGCCTCTTACGACAGGCCTCCCGATGGCAGCAAATTGTATTCTTTCTCCGTTCCTGCACAAATAAAAATGTTTTAGATTTCCGAAGCCAAAAGCAAAAACTTTGGACACTGGTACTGTATAGAATAGTATAGATGAAATTCAGAAAGAAGGTATCTTCAGTAAACTGAGGCGTAATGCTGTAACGAAAATAAGAATTACGGATGGAATTTATATTATAAAAAATTCAGTGCCGAGGAGAGGCCTTTGATAAATCGTTTGAAAGGTCTTTAAAAATAATGATGTTGTTTCATAAATACAGTTTTATGTAGGTTACTGATGGGTGTCATGCGCCGCGAGTAAAGTTGGAAAAAGTGCAGACGCTAGAACTTTTCAAATTTCAAAGAGCTGAAATTGAATTTGTTAGTTCTAGTTAGTACTATCCTAGTAGAATTCTGAAGCGATGTATCCGACCACACCCAGCACTCCCAGCATGTGGTACGGAGATTTTGGACAGGTGCACTTTGTTTTCGGGAGAAGCGCTCTACAGAGTAATGTTATTTTTATCGGCGCCGCCACCTATGTCTATTAGAGTGATCCGCTGGTCGGAAAAGTGGTTTTATAAGTTTACATTTTTGTCGACCCATTATCCGTCCACACTCTAAACTAGTCCGTTAACACGAACTAGATAAACGTAAGAAGAGTAATGTCGTCTCTTATAAGATCAGGCCATTAAAGCGTCAAGATTAGGTATTTATACATTTTTTTGTAAGAATCATTGCAAAAAATAACTTATACTTAATTGTTTTGTTGATTATACTGTAGGTATAAAAATATCTTTTACAGATTCTGAATACCAAATTGTCAAATCGCAACGTGGCAAAGACTTGATATTAATCGGAGGATACACTTACTCAGTGCGGACTACTGGATGGTGTTATTGTTCCGCAAATACGACACAATGTAAAGGGCGCATTAAAATCGATCTAAATGGAAAAATCTTAGTACAAAGCAACTCTCATAATCATCCACCAAGAAAATTATTTGTTAATAAAGATGGTACCTATATACATTGTTAAAATAGTGGGTATACAGTACAATCAGTCAGAAGAAGTTCTTATGTTTGTAGTACGTTACTTATAAGCCACTAATGAAAGAGTGTGAGGTACATAGTACTTTATTTTGTCGAGGGGAATTTCGATTGAGGACTAATCACTGCGGGGGAAAAGCTGTGGGAGGAGTGTGGGATTCGTCGCGTTGCGGTGGTAATGGCATTGAGTCGGGGATACCCACTGAAATACTTCGGTGTCCCGTCCTTTGCTTTAAGCCAGGACTACGGGAAAGCGGGACTAAGACCAATTCTGCGGACCTTGGCGGGCGGGGGCCCCATAGGCTTTTATCACTGCAAGCACGTGGTAACTAGCGCAACTGGTTTATTTCGGTTTTGGTCGCTGTGTATACACATATTCTACCTACTACAAACGCAAAAAAGTCACCAAGTCGATGTATGTACTATTGCGATCCGTTCTCGCGTTAGGACATCTGTTTGAATAAAGCAGTGTGATTATAAGTCGCTTGTTTTTTTAATTACTATTATTTGTCACGTTGGGTAACAGGAACTCTGGAAACGGTACCACGGAGAAATCGTCTGTGGTATGAATAAGGTAATCTACAAACAGGGCTATGAGCAATTTTACAGGCCATAAACAGCCGTGTCAGCGTTAACCGCTGTACATTTTCACATGCCAATTCACATCAGGACTCGTTCAACACCACACTCGGTCGGCACACAGCCTTTGATCTTCTAGTATTCTTTTCTTTATCATTAACGTGATTATGTATAGAAACCCTCTACAGCAATACTTCATACCTGGGCGATTTACCACCAGTGAATTCCATAAGCGGAAGATCCAGTCGCGAAGTATAGATTATAATCGTCATCCTCTTAATATTAAATCCTGATTGGGTTCTGAGTTCCCTTCAGAGCTCGGGGTATGATAACTTTCGCTCTAGAATTTTTTTCAACTGGGTACCGTATTTCGCGACCTGGACAGTAACTAATCTTATATGATAAGGTTTTTGCTAATCAGGAGAGTTTCTTTTGGGATTTTGTATCTGCGAAAGTTTATTTTAACTCCCTAACCTGATATTCGCCGACGTATGCTTCTTCGTCTAATCGCTTTATTTTAAGTAATAATATTAATTGTTTATTTAGTAACACGTAACTCACATTGTTTAGGGTCTTTAACCACCAAACTGTCTTAATCTGTATTTTGCTGACATCCTTACTAATTGGTACAATTATGTTCGTGATAACACAATAAATACTAATTATCTCTGTGTGTTTGTTAATAGATATGTGTGTCTATAATAATTATAATTTAAATTATCAAAATGTGTTTTTACAGATTTGGAATACACGTTTGTCAAATCGCAACGCGGTAAGGATTTAATGTTAATTGGAGGATACACGTATTCACAACGCAAGTCAGGGTGGTGGTATTGTTCAGTGAATACAGCGAATTGTAGAGGGAACGTGAAAACCGGACCAAATGGAGAGGTATTGTTGCATAACGACACTCATAATCATCCACCAAGGAAAATGTTTAAAAAAAAAGATGGCACGTATATATACATTTAGAGTTTTCGCCGCGGATTCGCCAGGAGTTAAACCTTAGTACCCCTGTTTCTTCTGCCAGCAAGCTTTCACACAGGTTACATTGCATTAAATTCTTATCTAGGCGTTATTCCCCCCCGGAAGTTTTACTTAATTGTATATTGCAAACTATCCCACTTTCCGGGATAAAAAGTATTTCGTGCCCATTCTCGATATCAAAACTACAAATATACCGAGTTTCAGCCAAATCGACAGATAGTCTTTCACACAGAACAGAGTTACTATCACATTTATAATATTGAAAAAGGAGTAGTAAAAAATATAGCGAGACCTATCTGGATGTCGTTAAGTTATTCTGTTTAAGGATTACTTTACATACTTAATAAGATCAACAACTTCTTCTGAAAACGTGTACTCATAGAACGGAAAGAACAATACAGAATAAGATAGATAGATAAAGAGACTTTTATCCGCTTATAGGGCGAAGCCACAATGCTACGATGCAACTACGAATCCCGGAAACGACGTCGCCGTCGCACCGCAAACCGTTACGGTGACCGCAACGCAAAAATCGTATGTGTAGATGCTAATCATCAGTTTAGTTCGTAATGAAACATGGATGATCCTACTTTTGCTTGCGTTAAGACGCAAATAAAAATCAGAGAAGAAATCACTGAGTGCATTCATCTCTACTACGGCAAATTTTACAGTGCGTTGTGGACTTCGTAAATTTTTAAGGTGAAACGTCGTACTGCAGCGTTGTGGCTTCGCCCATAAGGTTTCCTATAACTTGACAGCTACAATACGTTTGAAGAAAATGAGAATGTATTACTTAGGTATTAGAATTATAATTTAACTATATCTACACTATAAATTTAGGACTCAAAATTAATTTATAATTTATTACCTTTGTTTTTATAAGATTTTTCATGATAATGTATTTCTATATTTAGTTATTACTGTTTATTAATACAAGACCTAATAAATTTGAATGAGACGACGAATGTAAGATGTATTGGATAAATTTTGCTGTCCAGTAAATGTATGCAGATACAGTTTTTAATTGTTTTATTATCACGGAGACGCAGTACATACGCAGGTTCGCATAAAAAGTGTTACCGTACTCCGCACCGTCTTTGTGGTGTCTAAATCTCTCTGTAGCTGTAAAAACCTGGGCAACATATGATTTTATATAAAAATCCGTATATTGTGCAGCCAATTGTTACTAAGACCGTTCATATTCTTTGATACTAGGCTTCATCTGTGTTAGTGTTAAAGATTTAGGCTGTGGCCGACTTTAAAGCGTTAAAAAATAACGTCGTTAACGCATAGCCACATACACAGGCTATCTGTCAATATTTAACGTCATTAATAATGTCGCATCTTAAATAATGCATTAAATCTATCGCAATATCTGCATGAAACAGCCTAAATCTTTAATACTAACCCAGATGAAGCCCCGTCTTGATTCTAACTATACCCGAGAATCAGAATCCGATCTGTTAAGTATAATGTAAATTGTAAAAAAATGTTATATTACAGATTATGAATACAAAATTATTAAATCGCAGCGTGGCAAGAATCTGATATTTAACCGAGGGTATACTTATTCAAGACGTAAACCAGGTTGGTGGTGTTGTTCAGTGAATAAAACGGATTGCAAGGGGCTCATAAAAGTTGGAGCAAATGGAGAGATATTAATGCATAACGATTGTCATAGTCACCCACCACGGAAATTGTTTTTAAAAGATGATGGTACTTATATACATTATTAAAATATATTAGCTAGAGTTATCTAAATGTCGTGGATTTACAGTGTTGTAAAGTACAGAATTACTTTAGCATAGAATTTATATTTATGATGCGTGTAAAAAATTGTTAAAATTGTGACCAGGGACTCTAGATTAGGGAATTTTTCTCCCAACATTTTTGTTTAAGTAATAATTTTTGGAGTATGTGTAAAATTTTCTTTCTGAGATGTAAGAATACGAGCCAAGGACTAACCCTAATAATGATGACGGCCTGGATATTATGTTACTTCAGGCATAATAAATTAATGAATTTGGGGAATGTTCGAAAACTCATTTTAAAGACCCCAATGGTTAGAAAAAAAAAACAGAAACAGGAATAAACAAAGAATACAAAACATAATAGATGTCACATAAATATGCAAATTATATGCATAGAGAAGAGGATAGATTTGGGAGAGAAATAAATCCATACACTTTAATCACTAGTCGGCGGTCGGTGTCTGAAGATGCAATACAATACTTTTATTATTTTACTTATGAGTGTAGTAGTCAGCCTACAGCAATTCAGTGTTGGTTATCGTCTTTGCAAGTTTTCGTTACTTACAAAGAAAATTAAATTTGTTACTTCATATCCTGGATGTATCTATTTTACAATTCATGATTTTGAAAATTTGTCTTAAATGCTTCAATACATTAATATAAAAATGAGTGATATACAATAATATAAAAATGAGTTGTAGAACTTTTTGTGTTTGTAAATATTAGTACAAAATTAGAAAATATGAATATTTTTTGTAGTCATTTCAAACTATACGGATTATAACGTATGGATTAGTTAATTATTAATAAAGGTACAAAAAGAAAATGTTTTATTATTAAAAAACCAAACAATATACACAGAATCATGTAGTGATAAGTGTTAAATCGATTGCAGGAGCTGTGCTATTTGGCGCTACTTAACTGCTAACATTATGATCTCTCTATAACCCTTAAGATTATGCAGTGATAATATATGACAAACCGTTATTATGTAATCCTCTGTTGCTAAATACGACAGTTTATTAAGTCTAGAATTGAATATATCTGATATTCAAGCGGGGTTTCTACGTCTTTTATCCATACCTTTATTTTTTCTATACTTTGACTTTACCAGTGATAAAAATTTAACATTGCCTACTTGTATGGACTTTATTATAAATTTTAATCAGTAGTACCATGTACCTAAGACAAATCAATGGGTAAGATATAGAAACCGGCCGCGGCTGGCAGTCCGTATAGACTAAACCTATCAACGCGCACTTTTATACCCTATTCAGTGTGTATTAAGTATGATGTAAATTGGAAAAATATGTTTTTCAGGTTATAGATACAAATTTGTTAAATCCCAACGTGGCAAGAACTTGATATTGATCAGAGGGCATACTTATTCAAGACGTAAGCCAGGGTGGTGGGCTTGTTCAGTGAATAAAAAGGATTGCAAGGGGTGCGTAAAAGTTGGAACAAATGGAGAGATCTTAATGCATAACGATTGTCATAGTCACCCGCCAAGAAATTTTTTGTAACAAGAGATGGTAATACAATGCGATATAAAATAATAGAGGGCCGAGTCGAAATTGATTTCATGGTGAAAAAATTGCATAATACTATCAAACACTTCATTTTCGAAGTTTTGAGCAAATCGAATATAAATGCATAGTTAAATTAAACATAGGTATAAATTAGTAATAAATCTATATTTATTTCTGTGTGTTTTCACTGATATATTTCAATATAAGTTCTAATATTTCATTGAAAATTCTTATTAATATATATGTATAATTGCATAAACTTATACTATCATCTAGTGTTGGGAGTCGTTTTTAATTATAATTGTTATTTAGTTTTGTCTTTCAAATGATTGCTGTATTAACTCACGCTATAGCACACGTTGTTCTAATATATATAATGCAATGCATTAATTTATTTATAATTAAATTTACGCTTCAGAGGTGTTTGCGAATCATTGAAGGTTAGTCGCAACTTCAGAAGCCTTTGCTATATTTGATTGTGATCAACACACATTTAACCGATGTTTATATTTGTTTACTGCTTGTATTGCAACGTAGTTTTTATTGTGATTAGAGGTTGCGAAAATCTACGAGACTATTTATATGATAAAAGTATTTTTAAATAAATAAAAGTGTGTTTAACTTAGAAGTAAGAAGAGTTACGTTTTAAATACTAATGATCTACAAGGGCGGGTTGACTGCAGTATGCGGTTAAAATAATATGTGGCTCGTCAGATTGTGGCAGTTGGAATCGCAATTGCATGTTGTGTATAAGCAAACGTCTGGATAACCGGCGATGGGGCCAGCGCTTCGAGTGACTGCACCAGTTCGTCGGTAGCCGCGCCGCATAGTGCGTATAGAAATCACTTTTACATACATTTTCTTACCAGATGACCAACCGGACTGCGAGTAGCCAGTGCATAAGAGCATTGACCCTAAAAGAGTTTTCTTCCAGCAGTCCAAAATGCCTAGCAAGAGAGATATAACAAGTGCAGAGTTACATATACATGTTATAGGTATTATACAGTTATATTATAATAATATTTATTTCTAATACACTTTAAAATATATATTTAAATAAGATACAAAAATTAGGACTGACAAATACTTTTATTCAATGTAAATCTTTTTCAGATATGCAGTATAAAATAATCAGATCGAATCGCGGTAAAGATTTGATATTATTTGGTGGATATACTTACTCGGTTCGTTCTTCTGGATGGTGTTATTGTTCAGTTAAGACACGTTGTAAAGGAAACTTAAAACTCGGCCCAAATGGAAACGTTCTGGTACATAATTGTTATCATGACCATCCGCCAAGGAAATTGTTTTTAACAGAAGATGGTACCTACATACCGGTATAAGAGAGAATTACCTTAACTGTGTTTTGACATGATATTGTCAAAAATGTTATAGAGAGATCTTTATTTATTTCAGTGCTCTTGGGGTGGGTAGCCTTTTGTACCTAGGTGAATCAAAAAGTTTTTAGAAGTGCATATATATAAAACCTTATTGGGAGAAGTTCGATATTCAAACTAAAGAGTGTCAATCACACAATATTTATGCCAACTGTTACTTGTTTTTGTCAGTTCGTTCGCACGTAATAAATTGTTTTGTGCAACGAGTTGCTAAAAACGCAAAATTATGGATAAAAGTGAGTTACGTGCGGTGATAAAATATCTCAGCGTGAAAAAAAGTCTACGAAAGAAATTTTTTCGGACATTCAGCAGAGTTTAGGGGATGATTCTTTATCCTATTCTACGGTTGCGTACTGGTTGGTTGAATTTAAAAGAGGCAGATCAAGCTGTAAAGATGACCCGCATTCTGTGCGGCCTTCGACCTCCGATACGGAAGAAAATGACAAAAAGGTTGAGAATCGGATTTTGGAAGACAGAAGAATAACTATAATACATATAGCTGAGATCCTAAGGATATCTTTTGGTAGCGTTCAATCTATTGTAATTGATTCACTGGGATTCAAAAATGTGTCGGCAAGATGGGTGCCACGAATGAATGACGAATCGACTTAAAAAAGGGACCTTTGGAAATTTCTAAGCGTAATCTCGAAATGTTCCAGTTCGATTCGGATAATTTTTGCCGTCTCCTTGTCAACATGCATGAAACGTGGGTCCACCATTTCGATCCCGAAACTAAGAGACAATGCATGTCTTGGAAACGACCATCCTCTCCATCCATTACAATTTTCCAGTTACTCCTACCGCTGGTAAAGTTATGGCCTCAGGGTATTGGGATAGTGAAGAAATGGCCTTTTTATTGATTACATGCCAAAAGGCCAGCAGATTACTGGACCATATTGTGCAAATTTAATTCCGAATGTTCGTGAAGCGATTAAAGAAAAACGTCTTAAATTATTGAAAGAGGAAATTCATGGAACTAAATTTCCAGATAATGACGCAGTTATGACTGCCATTGAGGAGTTTTTCGAGACTCAAGAAAAACAATTTTTTCTCATGAAATAAGGAAGTTGAAAACGCGTTATTTTAAATGCATTACATTGGAGGGAGATTATGTAGAAAAATAAAATATTTTTATTTAAATTTTAGCATATTTTAATATTGATTCCAAGAACTTTTTGATTCACCCTCGTATAGTGAGACCGTCGCTTGGGTCAGATTTGTATTAGTGAAGTGATATCAGTGGCATATTTAAGATAATTTTATTGTAGATAAATATGGCAGTTATATACCTTTGTAAATATACTAAACAACATTATTTAAATCTGTTTAGTAGTGCTTAGCCATAATATCACATAAAAATTAGTAGAATTTGTCATTTATTTCGGCCTGCTCTTTACTCCCTTTTATACAGTGAGTACGGTCACTAAACTCATAGTACAATTATTGATCTGACTTTAGTGTCGTAGTCGGTTATTTTGTTATAAATAAAGATACCAGCTAGACACCATTATAAAAAAAAACATTAACACTATTAGTTTAGTTTATAATAAAAATATGATAACGTATAACTTAGTAGAGATTGTAACTTAATTCGGTCTTCTAGTAACTTCATTTGCTGAAATGAGAATCATTACTAGTTCAGATCCGAAATCGTGTAGTGATATTTATCTTCGATAGTTTTGTTGCTTTTACACTTTTATTAATAAAGATGGCAGCGTACTATTGTCAAATAAACGTTTAGATTAAAACAATTAGGTTGATCAGTATTAAACATGATGTCATAAATTTTTTAAGTAGATATTGTTACTTATTTCGGTCTGCTTATTGCTTACTTCCTTTTATGGAGTGAGAACGATCGCTTCACTCAGTTTTGATTTACTAAATTGATTTCAGTGTCTTAAATAAATAATTAATTATATTTAAGAATTATTTATGTATTTATAATTGCGTTGCAGCATTACTGGCAGATAACATAAAGTAGTATTAATTTTTATTTTTGATGAATGCTTTGTCATAAATGTTAAGTATAAAAACTGTAATCTGCAATTGCCTATTACATAGTAGACACCTTATTTATTCTAGACCTTTATTTATATTAATAAATTTTAGTTTTGGATATTCGACAAAGTATTATATTTTTATTAATTTATTTATTAACTTACACACATCGCTATCATTACAGTTGTCACCAATACGATAGCGTGGTATACATAATACATAATATATATATATATATATATATATATATATATATATATATATATATATATATATTCAATTATCATAACATATAATATAGTATGCAGTTTTTGTGGGGAGAGGAGATACTGAATTCAGTCACAGATAAAAATGTCAATTTGTTGACATATCTTGTTCAATGTTCGCAAGGCCTGTGTCATCGGCGCCTTATTGAGCAAGTTGGCCCTGCCGTATGGTACTATGAATATTGGTTCAATTTGATTTCAGTCTATACAACTGGGTTAAACGATTTACCTCTTATCAATTTAAATAAGTAGGAAACCAATGCAAACTTTCATCTGGAGGCCAAATATAATTATAATAGTTTGTCGAATGTTAAATAGAATTAAAACCACGTGTTTTGGACGCGATATTTATTTGATTTTGTAATTTTAATCTGATGTTGTGAAATTAATCTTTTTGCTTTTTATATAATTAGAAATTTCATTCTAAACTCGCTCTACATGCGACATCGTTCGCGTCTAATTTATTGTATGTAAGCATGGTTATTTATAATATAGTTAAGGTGTGCAATGTAATCAGTTTGATAATAAATACATCACTGCTAAATTTTAAATAGTCTTCCATTTATTTATTAGTTGTTGTTGACAACTGTAACTTTATTTAATACACTAGCTGTGCCCGCGACATCGTCCGCGTGGAATGTTTTCTAAACCCCCCGATTTTGAAACATTCTTTATTGGTGCTCCGCTCCTATTGGTCTTAGCGTGATGATATATAGCCTTCCTCGATAAATGGGCTATCTAACACTGAAATAATTTTTCAAATCAGACCAGTAGTTCCTGAGATTAACGCATTCAATCAAACAAACAAATTCTTCAGCTTTATATAAGTATGTTAGTATAAGATTACAAATCCTTAAAAACTTATAAAATATTTGAAAAACTTAATCGATAGATAAACTCTTTATTGTACACTATTACAGAAAAACTTAGAGATTAGTAGTTCTATTGGGTATAAAGAGCGATTTAAAATTTATTGTAACAGGTCTCATGTAGGTACGCATTTATATTCACATACAAATTTTCATGGCGATCGACTGTACGGTATAGAAATTGATACCCTGCAGGACCATTTAGTGGCTTATAGCAAAATAGTGCGAAATCCAGGAGCGTGAGTTCAGGTAGTTTCCTGCTTTGTTCCTGCCGATGGAGGATGACCTGGCGCACGAATGAGTCCATTTACCCCCGGCCGCCATGATCAGAGAACTGTGGGTAAGGGCTCTTGGTGAATCTGTTCTCACCGGTTTTTACTATCGTCGAGATGAGAGTACTTCGGTGTTCCGCGCGGGCTCATCTTACCTCCTACTGAGATTGAATGTATACGGTGACTTGGTTTATTAAGCACCCAGCCAATAAACAGTGCTACGGGCCGTTGCCTGCCTGAGTTCACGGAGATAGCCATGTTGGAAAAGACGACACGCCTCTGGTAAGGACAATTACAGAGCGGAATCGCCTTATCACCCCAGCAGAGTGAGTCTGTTACTCCTCCACCGTATATCCCCGCGCGGTATGTAGTAAATAAGATTTTACCTCAACAATATTATCACGTTATTTATTTATCGTCTAACACTCAATTTAAAAGCTTTACTTATAATAAACTTTAGCATTAAACTGATAATCTAAACAACATAGACGCTTTTTCGTGCTTTGTGGTAACGTATTAGTAGTTTGGAATGCGCTCTCTTAAAGTCAGAGAGGCCAGCACGTTGCTGACGTTTAATAATCTACTCAGGAATTAAAATGATCTATATGCAATTATTTAACTGTTACTTGATTCTTATCTATAGAGTCAATATATCTTAAGAATATGTATGTATGTATTTATCTGATAAATTTGGTATGTATTTTAAAAATCTAAGAAAATCTAAACTTCAGGGTACCTACAGAACCTACATCGCCAGGTAAGCTTAGAATATGCTATAAGTTAGGATGACTGGAAGAGATCTATGTTCTGCCTAAAAATATTGTAATTAATTTTATTATGTCTGTTGTATTGGTGAGCAATAAGTGTAATCTATGTACTTATCTATTTAGTAGTCTTTTTATTAGTGTCATTTACTTGAGTTATAGATTACATATTGTTTTAGTTTTGTAATAATAATGAGATATTGACCATTAACTATTTAGTTATAAATTTTTGGTCTTTTGTTGAATAGATGAGCCATTGGAATTTATACCCAGCAATCGAGGAAAAGGCGAGTTGTTGTTCTACCGGAACTATACTTACGTAAATATGAGAAGCAAGACGAGGTGGTATTGTTCAAAAAAACTAAATGGGTGTAAAGCTAAGGTTGCAACATCTGACGATCGTAAATTAGTGACTGCTTGGGGAGTCCATAATCATCCACCGTCGAATTGGTACAGAACTGAAGATGGGAAACTTCATAAAATTTAGGTACATATGCCCATGTTGTAGCTCGTATCAAATAATGTTTATATATATACTTTTTTTATTCTAGTTATATTGCAAAACCCACATGTTACACAATTTTTCTCTAATCCATCCTAAGGTTGTCTGGAAGAAATTGCTTTTAGTGATAAGACCGCCTATTGTCTTCTGTACTTAAACTTCTTGAATTATATCTTAATGTTATGCAATAAAGTATATTCTATTTTATTCTATAATTTTTCAGCGAGGTAGGAATTGCTTTATGAATGTTTCCTATAATCCAAAACTACCAAAATCAAAAGCATTTATTGTTTCTGTAATTACAGCGCTGGAGTCAAATTTGTTATTTAATGCGTATTTGCGTTTTTTTTGATGTTTATATTAGAAGTTTATTCATATCTACGCATAAATAGCGCTAGTGCAATTATTACGTACTTAATATATCGTTCAATTACGTCTTTAGTTTTCGCTTGCGAATCATATATTATTTTATACAATTATATCTAAAGTAAGTTGTAAAAAAGCTCGTTAAGACTAGCTATCATAAGCTATACGAAGGAGAAAGAAATAAAATATGAAGAAATTAAACATGATCCTGTGAAATACGTAATTGTAAAAATAAAAGCAAGAATGAGTTATTTAACACTAAAGGAACAAAAGAGAGTTAAGATTGTGGCTGAATTGGCCTTACCCTGCGTGTCATACGTAGGGAAAGGCGAATTAAAAGGAGAAAATGGAGTAAGAAGAGCAAACGGTACTCATAAAAAAGAAAACAAACAGAAGAATACAGCTGTTGATGACGAACCCACTTCAAATAAATGATCTTGAGAATATTGCAGATGTGGGTGGCTATTCAACAGAAGCCAGAATGTTTTCAGAAATTTTTTGGAAGGTTTCTGTAGTCTACAGAAGAAAAAACATGTATTTAATGACGTAATTATAAAGGAAAGAAAACCGAAATAGAATAACAAAATAAAAACTATACTTTACAGACACGTTAAGTAACTTTTATCAGAATTATAAAGAACGTTCTATTACGGGAAACCGGGTTAAACCTAAACCATTTTTGAAAAAGGATTATTAAAACGAAAGAATTATTTAAAAGACGACCGTCTAATTTGCGAGCTGGATTGACTCAAGAATTAAATGGATGGCCAGATGGGAAGCTATGTATGAATATAACTAAGTATGTACATAATAGGTTAGGGAAAAAGTCTTTTCGCATATAGTATGTATGAACTTGTAATAAGATCTCTTTGGCTATACCATTTGTATCTGGCTGGTTTTGGTATCATTAAAAAGTTTTAATTTTAAAGAAGACAATCCCAAATTCAAATTAGGAAAATGTATGATTTTCATTTGTTTTTCTTATTGTTAAAATGAGTGAATCTAATGAAGAAATTCGTTACATTTTAAAATTTTACTACAAAAAAGGTAAAAATGCAACACAACCCGCGAAAAAAATTTGTGATGTTTATGAACCTAATGCAGTATCTGTGAGAGTAGCGCAAATTTGATTTAAGCGTTTTCAATCCGGAAATTTTGATATCAAAGATGCACGTCGCTCTGGTCGCCCTGATACGGACAAAATTGATGCCATTTTTGAAAAAGTGGAGCAAGATCGGCATATTAGTAGTTACGATGTAGCTGGAGAACTGGGAATTTACCACAAAACGGTTTTGGCGCATTTGAAAAAAGCTGGGTACACAAAAAAGCTCGATATTTGGGTGCCTCATGAGCTCACTAAAAAAAACCTAATGAACCGTGTACTCATTTGTGATTCTTTATTACGACGTAATGACACCGAACCATTTTTGAAGAAGCTGATAACTGGTGATGAAAAGTGGATCACGTATGACAAGAACGTGCGAAAAAGATCGTGGTCAAAGGCCGGTCAGGCTTCACAGACTGTGGCGGAACCCGGGTTAACTAGCAACAAGGTGATACTGTGTGTATGGTGGGATTGGAAGGGCATTATTCATTATGAGCTGTTACCGGCAGGCAGGACCATCGACTCTGATGAGATTAAAGCGAAAAGTTGAGAGAAAGCGGCCGGAATTAATCAACAGAAGGGGTGTGGTTTTTCACCATGATAACGCTAGACCTCACACATCTTTAGCCACTCAGCAAAAATTACGAGAGTTTGGTTGGGAGGTGTTAATGCATACGCCGTATAGTCCTGACCTTGTACCTTCAGATTTTCACCTGTTTCGGAATTCCTTAGGCAGTGTCAGGTTAACACCACGAGAGGACTGGCGAAACCACTTGTCGCAGTTTTTTGATCAGAAGCCCCAAAATTTTTATAGCAATGGGATCACGTCCCTACCTACAAGATGGCAAAAAGTTATCCAACAAAATGGCACCTACAAACTTTAGTCAAATGTAAATAAACTTTATAAAAAACCTTTTGAATTTTTATATAAATTGCGAAGAAACTTTTTCCCCAACCTAATATATAGTCTAAATTTCAGTTGAACAATAAAGAGTTTCAATTCATTCAGTTATTCACAATTTTTTTCTACTTTCTTTTTATTGTATGAGTTCAGCTAACAGGCAGACAGCCCACTTGATGGAAAGCGGTTACTATCGCCTATAAACATTTTCAACACGTAACATACTCTAGATTAGGGGTGGTAGTCATCCACACGGGTAAATACCCTCCCACCTGGCTGTGGGTTGTTTTGTCGCCTCTTACGACAGGTCGTCCGGCTACAGGAAATTGTATTCCTTCTCCGTTCCTGCACGGACATACATAGGTATTAAATGTAACATTAACTTTGAATACATGGATAGTTAACATTGGCTTATTTAATACTTTAGAAAAATATTCAACCTCTGCCATATTGTAGGTATATCACCGATGCCAAACGAAAGAATTCCTGTGGCTATTTAAAAAGGAGAATTAAACGTTAGAGTTCAGATTTTCAAAACCTACACTCGGTTCTTACTTAATATTCTACAAGTATTATTACTAATATATACATTAGTAAAAATAAAACTGTAATGCAAAAACTTAAAACTGTAATCCAATATAATACTTGTAATATTATATGATTTTCAGATAAAATCCATTTCATAAAATTACACCGGAACAAGAGGTTGTTGATGGTTGGCGAGTATACCTTCGCACAGACTACGCCAAAGCATTTTCATTGTTCCAAAAGATCGAAGGGGTGCAAAGCAAGAGTGTTTCTTAATGAAGACGAATCTGAAGTGACATTGATTCGGAATGTTCACGACCACGAACCTCCTGTATACAGACAAACACCTGACGGGTTTTATCTCAAAATAAGAAGCTAATGTATAAAGTATACGTGGCCTATGTGAGCAATGTGTTTTGAAAAATATAGTTTTGAATTAATAATTGGCTGGACCCATGTTGCGCTATGGCTATCTGAAATTATTTATTAAGAAAGTCAATCAATCGACCACTTTCAAGTTTTTGGACGAAGATATACGGAAGATGAGCTTTTAAAAGTATATATAAGTAAACATTCTTTTATTAACATGCAACGTCATGTAAAAAATCAAGTAATTCCATAAACTGCTTTTCGAGTTATGCTTACACAGATGCAGACATGCAGATGTCAAATTTTTACGTAAAAATAAAGAAGAAAGTAGATGACAGAAGAGTTTTTTGGTGGAAAATTGAAGAGATTTAATTCAGGAGATGTATTTTTTGAAGACGTATAAGTTTTGTTTAATGTAAACTATAACGACAAGATGTTGTTTTTATGCAAAAAATATGTTAAATCTCAACTGTATAATGTATTGTAGTTTTTCGTGTTGCCACAAGAGCTTCGTTGATAAGCATCAGTTAGAAATGAAGAATTTCGTTGAAGCTGTGGTGGCGGTTCATAAAGATGCGGTTATGGCCATACTTGAATACTCGATACTGGCTAGATATACATACAAACAGTGCAGTAATATGTAAAGAAGAATTAAAATACAGGAAATCTGTTAATGAAAGAGGAAATCAAGTCATCATTCCGTAAAATTACATTTGTTAACGTAACACGTTGCTATCGTAAAAGGCTACATAGTTTGTCGTCGCTTCGTTCACAGCTGTTATCGGGGTTTACTCCTTAGAAATCGATTTTCATGTAAGGCTCCCGTACGAAAATTTTATGAAGAGTGCAATTTCTAAGCGTAACTCAAAAGCTTTAGGGTACGTTTTTTCTTTTAAACAACTTGTACTACAGCGTGTAAAGCAAAAAAAAAAACAAATTAGTCAGGTTGTTTTTGAGTTTTAGCAAGAGTAACGGACAGCAGTTAATTACTTATTCGGACGCTGTCGCCGCTTACGTGTTCACTATTTTTTAGTGTTTAAGGAGAACACTCCAGTCGGAGCTAACACACTCAACTAACTCTCTTTTCTTTCACCTTCTCCCAATTATTTGGGGTCGGCACAATACGTATTTTCCTTCCATACTTATTTATTCTGACATACATCTGTGATTATAGAGTATAAAATAAACTTTAATTTTCTGATATCGAAATTAGTTTGATTGTATTTAATACTTTAAATACGGGGTTCAAGTCGATCATCACATATTATTTGACACACCGTGCTGAAGTCGCTAAAAGAACTGCGTTAGTTAACAACGACGAAAGTGAGACTCCTGGTATGATATATTGTACCACTAAGTAAGTTTTGTAAGTCTAATATGTAAGTATATTGTTATAATTACCACGAGCTGGCTGTTAAGTAAAACAGTGAACCTTGCACAACAAAATTACCTATGTAAAAATCCAATTTATCAATCTTGATTAAGCTTAGGTGATACACTGTCAGAACTCCATTATATCTAAAAGTCCGTAACGCATTTTACATTTATTTCAAGTTATAGATGTCGATTATAATACAGGATTCTGATTAATTAACCGATTGTTACTGATTATACTTCTTTCACGGGAACATATTATTTTATTATGTAACTATATGATTACCACATAACCCTTCGGTGTCAGTTGCATTAATATATGTATATTATATTTTTTCAGGCAATATCCGATTTATAACACTTTTAGGGAACCGGAGATTATTAATGGCTCACAATTACACTTTTGCGCAGGTGAAACCGCGGCATTTTTATTGTTCAAAAAAAGCCAAGGGATGCAGAGCGAAAATTTTTCTGAATCACACAGAGACTGAAGTGGTAGTTTTTAATAATGATCACGATCATGAACCCCCTGTATATAAAGAAACACCTGATGGACGTTATATTAAAATAAGTAGTTAATTAGTCGGTCTATATATAGTTTAGCTAATGAAAGTAGAGACTAAAAAAACGCGGCAAGGTACACGGGGATTTTTGGGTCCAAGAATAATGTGTTGAGATATGGCTTAAAAAGCGTTATATTTTCTATTACAAAATAGAAAACATCAGACCTAAATTCAATCTGGAAGACGAGAAATTTTAAAAATAAGATCACAAGATAAGTAGTCAATTACCATAATTGATTTATGGGAATGAATTTCAACAAATAATAATATTGTTACAACTTAGGTTTCGACAAAAACAAAATCCACCTGCATATCTGTAAAAACACATTTTATTACCGGTCGGCATTTGAACTAATTGTAATTCTTTTATGATTGTCTTCTTTTGTTTACTTAATTACTGGCATACGTTTCTAGAGAACAGCCCATTGTTTTATTGTACTCGTTTATAGCCGCTTACGGCCGAATAATTAGCCAGGTGTTGCGGATTACGTCGACTACGATACAGGCACATTTGTATTTGAGAGGTATAAAACGACGGCCAGATGGAGAGCGGGGCAGTCAAGCGAGAACCACGATCAAGGCGTGACGTGTGTACAATCGGGAAAATAATATTGACGGACTGTGCGCGTTTTATTGAATTATGACCTTCTGCATTACGTTTGGATTTCTTGTGTTCGGTTATATTTGTACCTGTGTTATACGTGTTTGTATAGTTCTAATAAACTCTATAATAATTCCAACATTTTAATTCGAGTCCTGCAACTCGTAACAATATCAAAAAACTTACACCACACGATTATGTCATTCAAAATAATCAAACAAACTAGAATTATAAACAAATATCAACATAATAATAAGAAATCTTAAAATCACTCGCATCTTTTTACAATCTGGAAGAATATACGAAAGCGTATCGGACTTTAAATTCTAAATTATCATAGAGTATTTATACAAAACGTGAACAATCTTATTTTTTTTCATTGTTCATCTGTTGCTTTTTCTCGACTTTGGAAATCAGGCAAATCAATATCTTCCGCATTTCACTTTTAAAGGTTTTTGATTCACGTTTAAGCTCGTTATATAACAAATTAACAAAAATGACAGTAATGACGAAAATTTTTTGCTAAATTGAATTTGACATTTGTGTTAGTATGGCCATGTTTGTGAATACTTCGAGTGTCTATTTTCGTTAGCCAAAGTTTATTTACTTTGTTATGAACATATTATTTCCAAGCATTTATTTAACTTTTGACAGCTCGATACCGGATCAATTAGTAATGTCCTAATGCTTTACCGACTCGATTTGTTACAAAAATCAACTTCATTTATAAATGAGTTTTAATCAATTTAACTTATCTATGTTTTTCCTAAAAATAATATATAGTGTAATAAATATACCCACTTTTGAATGAACATATTTTACATATTAAATAAGCCATTTTTGTAATAAAGTAAAAAAAAATGTAATTAAGTAGTTTTTTTTAAATTTTAAATCGATTACTTTCGATTTATTTACGTATAGTGTAGATGGTTTAATAGGCTGTCCGTTGCCTGACTCACAGAACATCACCGTCACGTCACCCACAATAATAGAGTACGACAATTATGTCATTTGTTTCATGTCGGCTTTACTGTCAAGAAATATGTAACTTGATAGACGTGCAAACGTCAAAAGTAAGATAAATGCTTGGAAACAGTATGTTTATTTTCCAATTGGTTTCAATTATACTAGGTTTTTGAATTTACTCAGAGTGCTTAGTGTGTTGTTTTTTTACTAATCTATCACGTTCAAGTTAACCCAATTTTGTATGGCAGGATTTATGTTTCCCTTCACGCTCACGAGACGTCGCTAAGTTATTCCCATACAAAATTGCGTTAACTTGAACGTGATCGAGTAAAAAAAAAACTTGCACTAAGCACACGGTGATTTTATTCATGTCAATTATAGAATCATATTAATAATTTTTTCAGTAAACGTGCAATTCATTACGACACTGGGTAACAAAAGATTGTTAATGGCCAATAAGTTTACTTTCGCACGGGTGGCACCGCGGCATTATCGTTGTTCAAAAAAGGCTAAGGGATGCAGAGCAAAAGTTTCGCTAAATCAAGACGAGACTGAAGTGGTGTCGATTGAGAATGATCATGACCACGAACCTCCTGTATATAAACAAACCAATGACGGACGCTATTATAAATTAAGTGGTTAATTGGAATACAAATATTTTAAGTATTCCTTTTCACTTCCAAATGACAGTTATGAATTGTCCAATAGAATATTAATTTTGGCAGTTCGCGCTTATGAAGTTTCTTATTTTTACCGGTAAAATGTGCTACGGATAATGTCGTATTTTATTTATGGGTACCGCCCACTTAGTGAAGTGCACAAAGAACAACCACAGACTATCGAAAATCGATTTAGAAATAAAAGAAATCGAACATATAAAATATAATATTTATGTTACTATATTATTTTTTGGAAATATAAAAAATATGTTTGTTTTTTAATTATAATCTGCCCATACAGCATAACCTGGATATATAATCGTTATTGAATTAAATAGGTTCATTAACGATTATTCACTATATTAATACCTACCGTGAGCTGTTAAAATTATCACCTAGATTTGACCAGATTTGAATGCATAGTGTCTGTTCACGTACAATGCGCGGGTGCGGGAGATGTCTATGGAAATGGCTTTTAAGGCGATAGATCGCGTGGCTAATCTCTAGTAAACCTACTTACACCGAATAAATAGATCTGTATTTTGATAATTCATAACTGAGAGCTTACTCTCAAATGTCTTTTATAGTTTGTTAAGCGTAGTGTAGTTCCATTTATTTTTGTGTTATATCGATTATATTATTGTAGTTTAAAAAAACCTTTGTTATATCTTTCTTCTATATAAAATTTCATTGCCTCTTTTGGACTGATCGCACGAAAAGCGTTTTCATCCATGTATCCCAACTCTCCTATTCCACCCCCTCTGTCCCTTCCCAACGGCTGGTAACACGAGGATATTATTGAGAGATTTACTTATCTGCACCCGCCACCACGCCCGCTCCTCTACGTGGACAAGCATTCAGTAGTAAGTTTGTTTCTAATTCTACGTAGAAATGATGAGCAACACTATTTATTTTTATTTTATCCGTGCAGAAACGGAGAAAGAATATAATTTCCTGCGGCAGGTGGTAGGGCATTTGCCCGACAGGATGGCTACCACCCCTGGTCTAGAGTATGCCGCCATAACAACCTTGAGTTGTGTTCCGGCATTAGTGGCCAGGTTTCAGTCTGCCTTAAGAGGGCAGCAGCGCATTTGTAGCACCTTTGGTGTTGCAAATGTCCATAGGCGATGGTAACCGCTTTCCATCAAGTGGGCCGTCTGCCTGTCTGCTGAACTCATGCAATAAAAAAATAAAATGGTTTTTGAATATCTCAATCATTTTCATCAACCACAATCACAGGCAAAATTGATAAGATGAATTATTTCGATTGTGCACATTATATCGTTATATCGTTTGTATACCTAGTTTTCCTTACACGATAAATTTTTGGATAAAGTTTTAGTCAAATTGTGTACTTAGATGTTTAATATCTCACTTTAGTTGTGGCTTAAGTAGTCTAAGACATTTAAACATTATTAAATAAAGTAATTTACTGAAAAAATCCTGTTTGAAATATGTACGAAAATGATCTAAGGATAACAAGTGTATAAAATAAATTATTTCGTTTATTTATTTGGTTTTTTTATGTCACGAAGTATGTTACAAAATACTGTTCTGGTAATGGATTTAATTCGTATTTGAGAATGTTCTAATATTTGGCGGGATCTTGAACAGTTGAGTTAATAAACACGTAGTCTATACTATGAGTATCTATAGTTTGCATCGCGGTGTAAATAAAAATAGCTAACATTGCTATTTCTTAGTTTAAAATTTTTATGAAACTCATGAAATCGAGAAGCTACTTGATCCATCATAACGCAGTAAACCCATACAAAGTCAAGGCGGTTCTGAAGTTTTGTTTGATAATGAAGTGTCATAATTGATTTGTCTGTTAATTAGCGGATTATGCGACGTATCATCTCAAACGTTGATTTACGTTTAAGTATTATTTTATAATACCTCTTTCTCTTTTCTTTCACCTACTGCTAATTATTTGGGGTCGGCAGAATATATATTTTTCTTCCATTCTCCTCTATTTAATATCGTCATCTGCTTAACCATCAATCTCATATAATATAATATCTTCACATAATCTAATCTATCCATCTCTTTTTTGGTCTACTTTTACATTTGTACCCGTCAGTTTAACATATATTTTGTAACGTGACTTTCCTCTTTGTCCCTCTCAATTTTTCAATCACGAGTGCTACTTTCAAAGATCTCCTTATGTACTAATGTCTCATCTTATCCATTCTGGTGATTCTCATCTCAGCTGAGTGGAGACGTTTTTGGTCTATCACTGTAGTGGTCCAACATTCGAACCCGTATAACATTACCATATATTCTAGAATACTGGGCTTAAAATTAATCATTACTCGCTTATGGCTTTCTATTGTGGTAAATATTTTAGGCATGTATTGTTCTTTTGATGGAATTGGTTTTTTTCAGCGAATATCTGTTTCATCAGGACCGAGCGCAATAAGAGGTTACTGATGGCAGACAAGTACACTTTCGCACAGGTGACCCCGCGGCACTTTTATTGCTCTAAGAAGGCTAAAGGATGCAAAGCGAGAATTTGTTTTAATAAAGAAGAGACTGAAGTTAAATTGATTATAAATGATCACAATCATGAACCTCCTGTATATAAAAAACTGTCCAATGGATTCTACGTGAAACTAAGTGGTTAAATTATCTAAGTATGGTATATCAGCTGATCCGCCCAGTTTTACTGTGGTACTAATTTCCAAATTCAGAGAGCGTAAATCATGAATAACTTAAAGACCAATTAAAATAAAAAAAGTATTTTTGTTATTTGAAATTATTTATAGCGTAAAAGATGTTTTTGGGTGTATGATTGTGTTTTTACGTTTTTTGATCACATTCGTCATTACTATTATACAAATATGCAAGGGGAAAAAGTAAATAAATTATTTTCCTAACCTAGCTATATTCAACCGTTTCCACATAAACCTGTTGGATTAGGTGCTACGGGCCATCCGTCTCCTCCTTTTGCGAGCGTGTCATGCTTTCTAAAGAGGAGGCGGAGCGGGAGCGTGAGTGCACGTCTTTGTTCCGCTTCCGCCAAAGGATCACTTGTCTTTAAATATTTTTCTTAGTTAAAAAATACACTACAATTCAGTAAGCTGACGCATTAAAATGCTTATTTTAAAATAGTCTGATGTACGAATATGATATACTGAATACGAGAGATAATAGCCGTAGTTTTATTATCTAAATTACATACGTAAGTATTGATATACCGTTAATATCACTGGCACATAAAGAAATTGGTTTGTACGTTTGACCAGACCCACCTACCTATATGTATTTCGATGCGCCGAATCCGAATCTGAGATCCGTTTGGCTCGTTCACCCTCAAATTTACTCAGATTTATTACGGGCCAAATAAACTCGGGATCGATTCAGCGTATCGAACTACATGAAAAACTCACTGGATCCAAATCTATTAAAAAATTCATTCTTTAACTGCGATTTTCAGCAATTTTAGCGGTTTTTCGCAATTTACTCAAGTTTGAGAATTTACGAGTAAAACGGACCACAGATTTGAATTCATCGCGTCGATATACTAGTAGGTAAGTCGCTTTGGTCAAATGTACGAAATCACTTTTTTTATGTGATTTCGTACATATCAAAAAAATCGATGCAACGCAATCTATGCAAGTTTTAATTTAAATTATGATTTTTTGGTACCTAGACTGTTTTTATTAAAGTACAGGCATGGATTACAGGGTTTAATTATTACTATGATATACAATTCTATGAATATTTGTTCTATAAAAAATATTTTTTGTATTATGATTGCAGATGTTCCTGAATTCATACGTTACTACAGGCACTACCGAAATAAGAATCCTGAGAAATTTAGTTTCAAAAGTGTTTCTGAGCAGAATTCAGAGCAATCAAACCCAGCTGGAAGAGTTTGTGATATTTTAAACTCTGTTGTACCTCGAAAGAGACCTGATTAGAGTATCCAAGATGCAGATACTCCTGATTTCATACGTTACTACAGACAGTACCGAAATAAGAATCCTGAGAAATTTAGCTTCAAAAGTGTTCCTGAGCAGAATTCAGAGCAATCAAATCCGACTGGAACAGCTGGATAAGAATTGATCTAAAAAATACTCATTATAAGGCACCAAACAAATCTAGTTGTTGTATAGTGTTATAATTTAGACGTAGAAAAGTAAAAACCAGCAGTAACTAACATTTTTATATACTAGCTGACCTGGCAAACTTCGTACCGCCTAGACGCAGTTTCTAAGGGAAAGCGAAATTCTTGTTTTTACTATATTCCAAGCATTTTTTTCACATTTACTCTCCTTTTAAACCTTCCCTGGACTTGCACAAATAATTCAAAACCAAAATTAGCCAAATCAGTCCAGCCGTTCTCGAGTTTTAGCGAGACTAACGAACAGCATTTGATTTTTATATATAAGTATATAGGTATAGATACGTATCTATACCTATATACCTACATAATACATGTTAACTATATCAATACATACGTATGTATTGATATAGTTAACATGTATTATGTAGTAACAAGTGGTCCACGATTACAACAATCTTTTTAATTACCCACAAATTATTCAAGATTTATACTTAACTAGAGTTTACCACGCGGCTAAGCCGCGGATCAACCTCTAGTGCGTGCTTCTTGTTTAAAGAGCAGGCGTTAATACAGGTTATATTGTACAACATTTTTATATTAGTGCTATTTGCACTCAGAAGATTAATTTCATTTTATATCGCAAACTATCCCAGCTCCCGGCGTGTAAAGTATTTATGTCCATTTTCGGTATTAAAACTACATTTAAACATAATTACAGCAAAACCGATCCAGTATTCCTAGTAGTTTTCCGTGAAAGCTTAACGGAAAGACATATCGAGTTACTATCGCTTTTTTTAGACGATGAATTTTTATATCTATAAACTTGAGAAAGGATTGGTCTCTTCCAAACTTTCATCCTTTATTTCAAATGGTCTTAGCTATATTTATCTATCCCCCGTCTATGAAAACTACATAAATGACAATAATGACTAAAAGGACAAATGGGGCAAATCGGACAAATAGGACAAATCAGACAACTTTGACAACTCGGACAAATCGGATAAATCGGACAAATCGGACAACTCTGACAACTCTGACAACTAGGACAAATCGGATTAATCGGACAAATCCGACAACTCAGACAAATCAAACAAATTTAACAACTCTGACAACTCGGACAATTCGGACGAAACTTTTTGGGACAACCTTTACATAAATCTAGCCCAAAATCTATCCCATTATCCGGGATAACAGGTATCCCTTGTCCACGCTCGGTATTAAAATTAGATGTATACCGAATTTCAACTAAATCGGTCCAGTAGTTTTTCCGTAAAAGCATAACAAACAGAAAGACAAATATATTTATATCCCGGAAACGATCCCATTTTTCGGGATAAAAAGTATCCTATGTTCATTCTCGGCATCGAATATGTATATATATATTCCGTGAAAACGGAACAGACAGCCAGAGTTACTTTCGAATTTATAATATTAATAGGGATAATACAATTACCATTCAGTACATACACACAATTTAAAAATAATTTCGTGCTATAAATAAAATATAAAAGGGTAAACTGCTTTGTAATCAAAATTATTCTACTTTAAATTGTTAATACTGCTGGAGAAGAGTTCTATGATATTTGTTTTTCAGATTTTTGTTGTATAATTTACTTATTGTAAACTATTTTCCAAGTGACAATTTACGAATAATCCACGCCGTTATAGGAGGCAGGCTGTCGCTTCGTTTTTATTTTACATTTCTTCTGTATGACTAATAGCTAAAGTGTTGAAAACCCATACTTGCCATTACAAAAGAAATTGAGACTGAATATAATTGAACACAACACTCATAGTCGACGTTAATATTCATTAACTTTAAGTAATGCTAATTGAATGTCTTACTCTTTTATTTGAAATCTTGTCTTATTTCATGTCGCTTAATTTAAACAATATATTGTGAACATTATTTAATAAATTTAACAGTAATTGATCTTTTAATTAACCGTCTTTTAAGCTCGCCCAATAAGGTAAGTGTTGTAAATCCTGTAAACGACAATTATACGCTAACGTAAGTCTTCGGTTGCAGAGAAAAGTTACAAAGAAATAAAATTAATTAATGGAACAAGCTTGATAATGTATCAGGATTATACATTTTCGTTTCATGGACCAAAAAAATATAAGCGTTACCTGATTTGCTCCCAAAGGAACTCAGCCAAATGTTCTGCGAGCTTGAAATTGGACGACGATGGAAATATAGTGCAGGGTCTCCGTACTTACCATAATCATATTCCGCCAACTTACAGAGAAGTTCATGATGGTTGCTTCATAAAACTTTAAACTATGTATGAATGTCTATTTTTCGAATTACGATACCTACAGATAAAAAAGTTAACAAAAATCAAAACCGACTTCAAAGTGACTAAAAAGCAAAAAAATACTTTTTCTGTAACATCTTGAAGTCGGTGCATTTTGCAAATTTATTATAGTTTTTATTTATGTCTAACTTGGCACCGACTTCAGGATGTTGTAGAAAAAAATTATTATTCTTTTTAATTTCTTTTGAAGTCATTTTTGTTTATTGTTATAAACTTTTATTATATACTTTTTAGTTACGCAATTGAATAGCTTAAGAAAAAAAATAAGAAACATGTACATGCCTAAAATATTCGAGGGTTGCTCTCGGTTTTCCTGGGATCTACTTATCATCAGATCCTTACTTGGTGACATTAGGGTCACCTCAGGAGTATACTCTTTCAAATTAAAAAAACAATTAAAATCGGTCTACAATTGACGGAGAAATCGCGTAACGTTTTCGTCTAAGACGTTCATTCACTGCTGAGGATCGTGACTGGTGACAGTGAACAATTACTCTCTTCCACCGAGATCGGTTCCGAGCAAGATGGAAGGCCGTGTTTATTGAAGTGCCCATCTGGTCAGCAACCTGGTCAATCCACCTATTCGGAGATCTACCGTGAGTTCTCTTGTCTTTGAATTCCCAGTGACCACAAGTCTCTCCAATTACGTAACAAACGTACAAAAAAAACGGAGTCGAATTGAGAACCTCCTTCTTTTTCAAGTCGGTTAAAAAAGAAACCAATAAGGTCTCACTTCGTTGTCTGTATATATTCCTCAACACACGCATTAAGAGAGAAATATTCTAGATTCAAAAATGATAGAATTATCATTTTTGAACATATTATCATTTTTTGCACCCTACAGATATCTGCCTACAAAACAGTTTCAAAGGAACTTGTGCTTTTTTAAAATTGTTAATTGTTTTATACATTTATTATGCTTTCGAAACCATTAACATTTCGAAATTAGCTTCGAGACGTATTTGCATTTATAGTAGTATTTGTATATTTACAGGACTTCTAAACTTGATATTTAATATTAAATATTATGTTTAATATCAATATTTATTATTTTAATATCGTTTAATATTATTAGTTTCATTTTAAGTATCTGCCTATAAAGATATATAAAAAGTATTAGTTTATTTATTTATGTGCTGACAGTACACTACTACAAACGCAAAAACGTCTAGAATCTAATTTATCTGTGCTTTTGATAGTTATGTTTATCTAAACTGCATTTCAAAATCATTATGCCTTAGTCTTTTTCAACATCTATCTGAGACGCGTGATTTAGGTATGTTGAAATGAGGTATATTCTTTTAGTGCAAATTTTAGTCTAGGTTTTAGAAGCGATTTACTTTACTGATTGACCACATCTCATCAAAATGTAGATATATTATTGTTTATGTTATATAACACGTAAGACCTTTTTGTTTCAGGTAAAAGTTACCAACTCATAAAACTTGTCACAGGATCAGAGCTAATAATGTATCAAAATTATACTTTTTCTTTTCGTGGCACTAGTAAATATAAGCGATTTCTGTACTGCTCTCAAAGACATTCCGCAAGATGTAATGCAAACCTAAAATTGGATGCTGAAGGACAGATCACTCGGGCTTTTCCTGAGCATAACCATAAACCACCAAGGTTTAAACAACTTCCAGACGGTCGTTTTGTAAAAATTTAATCCGTTTATACCTAATTTAACTTAGAATTTCTGTCAATGGTGAAACATGAAATTACTTCACCACTATAAAATACACCTTGTATACTATTAGTAAGGGAGGCCATGCGGGGAGTTTGGGATTTACTCGAGCATGGCAGAATAACATAGGGGAAGAAACCTTGCACCCTATTATGTACCCCCACCATATATTAGACCCTTTATATAGGGTGGGCGTATTTTTAATTCTTCAATTTTTTTTCCAACCGTCAGATTAAGGAAATTCTTCCACATAATTGTCAGATTATG
Organism: Dendrolimus houi; assembly: GCA_039645545.1. Taxonomy (NCBI): domain Eukaryota; kingdom Metazoa; phylum Arthropoda; class Insecta; order Lepidoptera; family Lasiocampidae; genus Dendrolimus; species Dendrolimus houi. The sequence goes on along the minus strand of CM077125.1, from coordinate 19,245,309 downwards.
GGTCAGCACGACAAGGACATCAAGCTGAACCGTCAGTATATATTAATCTGACGCGCTCGAGTATTTCAATGTTACATTTTTTTTGCATTTTCAAAAATCGGCCGTGACTTTTGGTCGCGTCCAAATCGTCAGTCTTTTGAATAGGAGTTCCTTTAGGTTTAAGGTTTACTTAACATCCCTTTCGAATATTATCTGGCGCGCTTGAGTATTTCTGTGCGACTCTTTTTTTGAAAACCTGTACACGCTTCCCCCACCAGTGAAAGGGCATAATACATCATATAACCTTTTTTCTTTTTAGCATCTAATCTTTACAATCCAAAAGGTCCCCGAGACGCTCGAGTAACTCCACATTTAGCATCTTGGGCTTCCCTACTATATTGTACACACCTTACACCGTACACCTTGTATTCTTATATTCTTAAAATCTTCAGGATTTTTGATCGTTTAATATCTAAGTTTCTGAACCGGAAACAAACAAGCGCCCAAAACAAGTTTACTTATAAATCTATCATCATTTTGTTTTTGCAATAATAAATATATGATCATGGGTTAATATTTTTATTTTGTAGAATATGTTGTTTACTTTCTTTTTTGTTACAATATACGTCTTATGATTTTGCCGTTCAATTAGAAATATTTTCAGACGCTTTTCGAATTGCTATGCATGTATGACAAAGTTTTGAAAGTAGACAAAGAAAGTTCGTGTCAGGATTACAAATAGTGTAGATTATTAGTCTTTGTCAATATATATGTGAGATAGACTTGATTTATGTATCTTGAAATAAGGTTTATTTAGGGCAAGTTTATAGTCGAGAATTTAGAATCTATTTTCTTTATTGTGTGATCACGTCTCATCAAGATTTATGTTTCTTATATAACTTGTAAAACTTTTTCTTTCAGGTAAAATTTACAAAAACATAAAACTTGTCAATGGTTCAGAGCTAATTATGTATCAAAATTATACCTTTTCTTTTTGTGGCTCCGCTAAATATAAACGATTTCTGTACTGCTCTCAAAGACATTCCGCAAGATGTAATGCAACTCTAAAATTAGATGCTGAAAGAAATATCAGCCAGGCTTCTTTTCTTGAGCATAATCATAAACCACCAACGTTTAGACAACTTCTAGACGGACGTTTCTTAAAAATTTAATCGGCTTATTATCTTTTTATTTACTACTACTTACTTAACTAATTTAACTGCGTATTTGTATCTTGTGGAAACTGTATGTATGTCAATGGTGAAATGTAAAATTACTTCACCACAATAAAATACCTTATATAAATAACTGTATGTTTTATACAAATAAATGTATTTGATTTTGCTTCACAACTCCAAGCAAGTTTAATTTCATAAATATCAGTATCCTATAGGATTATATTTATCCGTGTAGGAACGGAGAAAGAATACAATTTCCTGCGGCCGGGCGGCCTGTCGTAAGAGGCGACTAAACAACCCATAGCCAGGTGGTAGGGTATTTGCTCGACTGGATGGCGACCAGCCCTGGTCTAGAGTATGCCGCCATAACAACCTTGTATTGTGTTCCGGCATCAGTAACCAGGTTCCAGTCTCCTTTAAGAGAGCAGCAGCGTATTTGTAGCACCTTTGGTGTTGCAAATGTCCACAGGCGACGGTAACCACTTTCCATCAAATGGGCCGTCTGCCTGTCTGCTGAACTCCTGCAATAAAAAAAGGGAACCCTTGATTGGTCTTAAATGTTCTTTTATTATCATATTTACATTCATTCACTCATTCTTAGTTATTTCTTATAACATTTATAAATTTTGATCGGTTTATTTCTAAGTTTGTGAAGCGAGAAAAAATAAGTGCTACAATCACTTCGTTTTTGTAATAATAAGTATAAAATCATCAGGGATTCATATATTTTTGTAATATAATTTTATTGAATTTTTATTTTGTTATAATATACATGTTTTTTATTTAATGCTGAACAATGGTTTTGAGTCATGATAACCCTATCTCTTGTTCATACTTCAGTACATATTTTTGATGCATGCATATTTCCTTCATTTTGTATACTGGTATGTATGTATATTTATCTCTGTCCCTCCCGATTATGGCTTACTTTACGAGGATGCCGCCTTGTGTTGTCGAATTTCGTTTGCGGTGTTAAATAAACAGATATGTGAGAAATAATGGATTTTGGCAAGTACAGTGTGTTGGTGAACTTACTTTGAATGGCAGCCGCCCTAAAATTGATTGAGCTGGTTTCAATATATGTGCAAGGTATATACGTATAACACCAAGGTGGACGTTCTTAGTCGACGGCGTTTGGGTGAACGTATCTAATTTTTGTACTTATTTATTATAATTTAAGAAACATTTACACAAGAACTGAAAGCAACAAAACTATACTATTATCTTCAGCGGTCTCGTGTGTACGGAATATCCGGGTTTTTTTTTTTAATTTCGGATCCGCGCATACAATAAGTCCAATAATCATACAGTGCATTTCGAAATATTTTTAATTAAAACAGTCTGAGTTGCCAACATATGACAAAGTTAATGAAAGTAAACAAAGAAAATGTATACCAGGATTATAGATAGTGGAAATCTATTATATATAGTCTTTGCCAACATCTATGTGAGACAGGCGTGATTTACGTGTGTTGAATTGAGGTATATTTAGGGTTGCCACCTTTTTTGAAGAAAATATAGTTTTTTTTTATAAGCTGCATATAGTAATTTTGGGAAATTTAGGTGAAAAAATAATACACGTTAATTTTTCATTATTTATTAGGTATTTTGTTTATTTCATTATTACATTTAGTATGTGTATTTATTTATTACTACTTTTTGATATGGCCAGCAAAAATCAAATTCAGCTTTTTAAAATAATCATTAACATGTGAACAAAAAGTGCGATATTTGAATTAGCGATGAAAATATAGTACATTTCGTACTATATAATTTTCTATAATCTTCTTTTCTTTCACCATATCCCAATTATTTGGGGTCGGCACAATATGTCTTTTCGTTCCATAGTCCTTTATTCTGAAATACAATACTGTCACACCACGAATCATCATATCATCCTTCACACGATTCAGTCACGGGTGCCACTTTTAAAGATCCCCTTCTGACCTTATCCGTTCTTGTAACACCACACATCCATCTCGACATTCTCATATCAGCTGAGTGGAAACGTTTGTGTTATATCACTTTAGTGGCGCAACATTTGGACCTGTATAGCGTGACTGGTCGTACGACAGATTTTATATATATTTGACCTTATAGTTTCAATAGCATTAGTTTGTCGGTTGTCACACCGGTTACCTGGCTCCACTTTAGCCATGCTACATTTATACTTCTCCTTACATCCTTCTCTATATCACAATTACTCTGTAGTAGGTATCTGAATTCGGGGTTACGTGGTAGTGTCGCTGATTGTAGTTTAAGAGGCCCAGCACTAGAGGTCTCGCCGAAATCGTATAATAGGTGTTCGGTTTTGGTTCTGCTGATTTTCAACCCAACGTCCTCTAGCGCTTACCGCCACCTCTTTAATTTGTTTTGAAGTGCCACCCCGTCTTCATCTACCAGGACAATATCATCTGCGAAGACCATGCGCCAGGGGCCTCATCATGTACCTATATATAATTCTTCTATAATATATAGTACCATATATATTATAGTATGTTTGGCAACCCTAGATATATTCCTCTAGTGCAAGTTTCTAGTCGAGAATTTAGAAGCGATTTTCTTTACCACTTGATCATGTCTTAACAATATTTATGTCTGTTATATAACATGTAAGACTTTTTTGTTTCAGATAAAACTTACAAGGTCATAAAACTTTTCAACGGGTCAGAACTAATTATGTATCAAAATTATACTTTTTCTTTTTGTGGCTCCGCTAAATATAAACGATTTCTGTACTGCTCTCAAAGACATTCCGCAAGATGTAATGCAACTCTAAAATTAGATGCTGAAAGAAATATCAGCCAGGCTTCTTTTCTTGAGCATAATCATAAACCACCAATGTTTAGACAACTTCTAGACGGACGTTTCTTAAAAATTTAATCGGCTTATTATCTTTTTATTTACTACTACTTACTTAACTAATTTAACTGCGTATTTGTATCTTGTGGAAACTGTATGTATGTCAATGGTGAAATGTAAAATTACTTCACCACAATAAAATACCTTATATAAATAACTGTATGTTTTATACAAGTAAATATAAGCGCTAGTAAATATAAGCGATTTCTGTACTGCTCTCAAAGAAATTCCGCATTATGTAACGCAAGCCTAAAATTGGATGTTAAAGGAAATATTACTCAGGCTTCTTGTCTTGAGCATAATCACAAACCACCAAATTTTAAACAACTTCAAAATGGTCGTTTTATAAAAATGTAATCCAAAGTAACTCGACGTATTTAAGTTCGAAATTGTATCTTGGGGAAAGGTATTTGTCAATAGTGAAACATTAAACTACTTCACACTATCAAAATAAACCTTATTTAATTTTTTGTTTCATACAAATAAAAGTATGTATTTGATTTTGCTTCAAGCTTTTATTTTCATTAACATCAGTATCCGCCCTTGAATCGTTTTTTATTATTCTCATATTCATTCATTCACATTTTCTTATTTATTTATTGTTCTTGTAGCACCCAGTATTCTTTATTGGATTAAATCTAAGTTTCTAAAGTGGGAATAAATACGAGCCCAAACAACTTTACCTACTTTGTCTAGCACTTTGTTTTTGTAATAATAAATAGTTCATCATGGTTTACATTTTTTGCTGTAAATATTGACAATCTTTTTTTTAGAATATACGTTTTATGATTATGCTGTTTTTATTACAAATATTTTAGACGCTTTTCAAATTGACGATCTTCTAATACAAAGTTAACACAAATATCTTTCTGAATTAAGAGTTAATTGAGCATAGCCATATCAGAGTTGATTATTATTATGAAATTTGAAAAAATCATAATAATGTTTTCATTATTGTCGCCTCTAACAGTCCATTTCTATCTGATGGGGCAGTACTTCGTCTCAGCAACCGGTAATAAAAAAAATATAGTACCCGAATTAAAAAAAATGAAATTCCAAATTCATGTAATTCGTTTTCGCCTTCAATCTAGAGGCGGTAATATTGTCCGGATTGTAGTACTATTAATAACATAGAATAAAAAAATAACATTGTTTAATTTTTTAATATTTTTTTAAAGGAAATATGTTAACGCTTTTGAAGTTGCCAAATAACAAGAACGCTTTTTTCTATAAGAGCTTTACGTATTCATATGAGAATTCAAGACATAATTCCCGAACGTTGAAATGTTCTAAAAGACGACGAGGCAAATGCAGAGCGAAATTAATAGTGGATAGTATGCGAAGAGTCATATTTGAAGATACAACCCATAATCACCCTCCTCCACAATTTTGCCAAAATAATGATGGTTTGTACGTTATCATTTAAATGTATAATGCTAAGAAGAGAAAGGAAATAAAAAAATATATATTAACATGAAAATCGACGCGAACATTTCAAATAAAAAATACACAATAAAACTCACAAAAAAGAAATTCTATATTGACTTCTATATAGAATTTCACAGTTCACAGTTCAGCAATATACTGGTATGGACTAAAAAGAATCCCGACACAATAGTATACATTTAAATGATAAATTTATATCACCCTTGAAAGGTTCATTGTTTGCGCTAACTTACAGGTACTAATTGTCATAATGCCCAAATTCAAAATACTCTGCAGAATGAAACAAACAAAATTACAAACTCAGACAATATGAACTTGCTTTTACATTTAGTAGACCAGTACTTTATATAAGGATATACTAAAAGACAAGAAATGTTGGGTTGGCAACTAAAGTGATTACGGACTTCGTCGACAGATGAATTTTACTTTGTTTTGTTTAGTTAACCTTCAATTACTATTCGTTCAAGTAGTTCATTTTACCCCCAGTTTCTATATTTTACCGACGGTTGTCTGTAATAGTAACTGATTGATTTTGAAGCTACCAATAACCGATGGTTGAGAGGGCTATACGAGTGTTTCACAAGCTCATTGACAATTAGTAATACTGTCGGTTATCAGTAACTAATTCCCTCCCAAGCCTTTTGCTAACGCAACGTAGATGTGGTCCTAATACATGCAACGTAATTCAATGAGTTGAGGTATAACTACAAAATAAATACATTTTCAAAAGAAGAGACCTTTTGTGATATACGATTGTCATTAAAAATCAAGCTTTCAATCAATCTGCTTTAAAAATACTTACAATTACAGAGCCATATTATATGAATGTTGCATGAACAAAACGCAGTTATCTAAACAACATATAAACTTTTTAAATAATGATTGTTCCAATGTCATTGGATTTTTTGTAAAAAAAAGTGTTGTCACAGGAAACAGTGTTGTCACTTGAGAAATTTTTCGCTACTTATAGGGATTTGTGGTTTTCGATCGTAATTTTTTTTAAATAAGTTAAGGTTAAGAACAACGATTTTCATGGTACCAGAGTCAAATGACGGAAACTTTGTGGGAACCTTGTCCGATTTTTTGTTTTCATTCAAATGTTTTAGGGAACTTTTTGTAACGCGACCGTTTCACACAGATGTAGCGATGGATTTAAAGTGTTATTTGAAGTGATGTTGTAATTTATTGTTAATGACGTTAAATATTGACAGTTAGTACGTACTAATTCGTTATCTATTTAATAATGTTATATTCATTCACACTGTTATTTTTAACGCTATATTGAATTCGCATTAGGTCACAATCGATAACTATAACGTTATCGCAGGTGAAGAGATGAATGGTAAAGCAATACTTGAATTGGAATTAGAACTGTTAAAGATAGAAATAGTAAATTTAAAAGATATAAATCCAAGTTAAAAGAAGAAGTAAAAAAATTGAGTTTAATTTAATTTAGAATCACGTATTAATATCGACAAAAAAACCGGCAATCGGCCGAAATCGGATGGTAATAAAATTCTTACGAATAGTAGTGTTGACAACCAGCGGTTATAATATAGAAACACTTCATCTGTCGTTTCCATACAAAAAGTCTACCGATTGATTAGAAAATCCCTCCCATCGGTAGTTGGTACTTTTAACTAGCTACGGACAGTTCATTATAGAAACATCAGTAGACTTACCAGGCGTTAATATTCTACCCGTCGGTATCAAAAACGAATCGTTTTTGCAAGATTGAAAACGAGCATTAGCAAAAAAATATATGATTAGTTCTTTAGTTTTTTTTTATCCCAATTTGAAAATGGAAGAACAAGACGTGCATGTCATACATATTTTATTGTATTATTTCCGAAAATGCAAGTACACAAGATGTTATGCCCGTCCTATATGGGAATAAAGATTTAAGACAGGTAGTGTCAGAACACGGAAGCGGATAGTCATATCAACTGAGTTACATTACATAAATTTATAGAACGTCACTTCATAGATTTTGTTCTAGCGTACCTACTAAGGACGTCATAAGTAGCTACAAATAAAAGGAGTCAAATAGCACATTAATTATTATTGTTTGAAAAATAATTAAAATTATTTCTGGCATGATAATTTAAAAGTTAGATGATAGGATGGTATATATTATATATTAACGAGTGTTCTTATATATGTAAAAATATCTAATATGTGTCCGTTCCCCTAATGGATTGCCAGGTTTGGTTCTGATGATTTTTCATTGAAAAATGCTCAACGATCTAGCCGTACAGTTGAAGTCGATGAAACCCATATCAAGGCCATTATCGATTCAGATTGTCATAGTGTAATAGTTTTACTGCATAGAAGCAATGTATCGCATACATGCATTGAAAAGTTATGTTTTTAAGCAAAAATGTTGAGTTTTTATTCTTATTTGAAATCCGCAATGACTTAGTTACCAGCCCAATATTTAGTACTAATATTTCTAATTTAACTGAAGTATAAATAAATGTATATTATGTAACAATACGTAATTAATATATTAAAAATAGTCTACTGTGATCTATGTAACTTAAGTTCTGTATCTTACCTAGAATCTTAGATTACGTGTAGACTGCTGAGCTTACCTCACTTTTTATATTAATGCTCGTACTTACAGTTAGATTAATACTAACGTATACTCATTGGAAAACCAATTGATCTCCTATATATTAGATATTTAATTTAAAAAAATATATTACTTCAAAATATACCTTCGATAAGATGATATGTTATTTTTTTAATACATCAAACCCATTTTTCTCCCCATTCTTTTACCTTAGTAAGCTAGGTCTAAAAATGTTCTAAGTGCAGGTAATAATGAGAAGACGTAATTTAATATAGAGGTGAAGACGCGTTTTAACTTCTTTTTGATTTCTACTTATGCTTGTATTCTAGGACAAACCAAGTCTTCAAGCGATGCTAACATAGAATACACTCAGATTAAACATTTTCAAATGTATAAAGCGTCTGAAGTGTACTGTATAATATTTCAACATAAAATAGTGTTCAGCAATAAAAAGGGTGGCTCTCAAAGGCCTTTCGTCGTTCGTTTTAGTCGAATTTTTCAAGTGGATCGAGGAAAAGCGTTTGAGAGTAAGCTCTAACTAAGGACTTTCATTTATGAAACGTTAATAGTTTGTTTAAGACTATTAGTGTCAGCAAAACTTCGTACTGGTTACCATGACGGCGTATTTGTTAATTAATTGCAATAGCGGCGCCAAAAAAATGTGAACACAGCGTTAGCTTTTGGCTATAGCCTTTTGTCCCAAGGAAATAACGACATTTATCGGGATATAAAAGATCCTAGGTGTTTTCTGAATTAGCTCCTTTTTTTTTTTAAATTAATTATAAAATCTGTTACATTATTATATTATACATTAAAATGTTTGGGTTGGGTTCTTTATGTATTATGTATGTATATCTGTATATATTTTATTATGTAAATATTTATTTTCAGATATGTAAATGTACACTTAAGTATTCTTATTCTTATACCTGTATTCTTATGCATATAAACTTTAATATGCACAACCCTGCCTTTTGCTTCTCCCCTTCTCGCTAGACTCATAGGTTTGCTGGAAGAAAACTGTTTTAGGGTTAAGTTCACCTTTGTACATCACCACTATTCTATAATTTTGTATGTAACGTTTCGTGTACAATAAAGAATAAATAATCTTTGTACAATCGAACCAATTGAATCATGACCCACTATAAGGTCAGTTTCTTACAGTTGTAAAATACAATTAGGTTGAAATTCGCCTGAACATACATTTTCTTGGTAACGAACTTGTTATCATTTTATTAGACATTGACAGTCACTGACTACGTTGTATCAAACAGATCGGAAAGACTCGACTATACTCGTGTGTAACATCTGATAAATGCTATTACGTGCTTTTACTATCTCTGTCATTAAGTATATTGGATTAAGGGCCGGTTCCTATATCTTACCGACCGTTTATTTGCCTTACTAACGGTTAAAATTTGACGTAATCTCTATACAAGTAATGTTAAAATGTAACCTACGGTAAGGCAGGGGAGTGAATAGTAAGATATCGGAATCGGTTATAAATCGACAAGCCAAAGGTGATCCAGGCCAAACCTTTGTATAAGCAACCTTTGATATTAGGGTTATCGTTATATGTTAGGTAGCAGAAATACACCAGAAAATAAAACATTAACAACAACATAAATGTGGAAGAATTTAAAAATATATAAAAATATATATAAGCACCATTGTTTTCAATGACGTCTAATAGTCGATTACGCATCGACCCGATTAGACGATTTCATCGGTTCCCCTCATGTAATTCCAAATCTCATTACAGTCCTGCTCAATTGCTTCCTTTGTCCTCTCTTTTCTGTTATTCCACATTTGAACCATCAAACCCCATAAATTTTCTATTGGGTTGAGGTCTGGTGACCTAGACGGCCATGCAATGAGAGTAATTTCATCTTCATGCTGAGTAAACCAATTCGAGGCTGTTCTGGCGGTATGTATTCGACAATTGTCGTAAACGTAGAAGAATACAGGGACTTCTTCAAGTGGGTAACATTGTACTAGCTTGTACTACTAACAGTACTTCTGTCGGTAACATTGATTCTTCCAACAAATCGACATTGTACATCACCACCATTTTGTAGTTTTATATGTAACTATTTTGTGTACAATAAAGAATAAATGTCAATTTTTATGTCTAAGCTGCTACTTATGCGGTGACGAAGGCTTGATAGTTTAAAAAAAATAGCTGACTGTCTAATTCAAGTCCGACAGAGCAAGTTAACAGAGCCCCGAGCTCTCAGAGTGAAGTGGGCTAATGGAAGGTGATCGTGCCGCAATGCGTTACGAGAATTAAGTAGATATTAAATGATAGAATTAGTACAGATAAACATTGAATTGTTTCCAGTGGATACATTATCAACCACATAGAATCAAACCATGTATACTAGATAAGTTTACCCACACAAGTTTAAAAAATGCTTGATTTTGCTTGACGCTATTGTTCACGTACGCTCCGTTGATAGTGATATTTGTTCGTCTGAGACTGTCAACTCATCTATAAATGGCAGTGGATTTCAGTGAAATTTTTAGGATAAACACAGTTATTTAATCTTAAATTATTGTATATATTTCATTTCGATATTTTGCAGGGTTCAGAAGATACAGGTGAATTTTCAAATATTCAGGGCCAAATCCCAAACTATCCTAAATAGAAAAAAAAAACATCAAAGGAGTCTCGAGGCCGATTTTGACGAAAACTAAAGTGCTATCATTAGATTTTTTTAAATCCATTACTCGTTTCAGGAATTGAATCGGCTGATTTGAAAAAATAAACACACCTATATTATTGTATATTTTGATGACCACGGGTTACAAAAATGGCCCGGTCTTTTGGAGGGCTTGCGTGGGGCCATGGGAAGGCCAACACATAGAGGCGCCTTGACAAATTTAATGTAAATGTGGCGTAACAATGACCGAAGATTATCCCTGTCTACACTATATAATAATGCACCCAAGGACAAGCCCCAGCCAGTGTAGGACTATTGTGGGACATGAGAACAATAAGTATCGGGCTGTTGGGGTGACTGCTAGTGGTACTAGGGGTTTGGGAATATGGGGACTATGGCGTCTGCCCGTCGCAATGTTCAGGGAACATGGAAAAATGGGCAGACGGTGACTCGCCACTCCCTGCATGGGCCCCAAAAAATGCCATAGAAGACAGGGGCAACATAGGACACCTGTATTATTATACCAAATCATATTAAACCTTATCAGGATCAATTTCTGTTAAAGAATGTTAAACGGCAAACCAAGGAAAAGGGTTGTTTTCGAGTTAAATTTTCTATCAGTCCCGCAACAATGAAGTCGTGGGCAAGTGTAATCGAATATAATATTAATAGAGGACACGTATTAACGCTTGGTTTCTTCTTCAAAAGATTATTGATTATCCTAACTATAGTGCATTTATTTATGTATATTTATTTCATTCACAGATACATATCAAAATATCATTCTTATGGGAAAATCAGTAATACTGTACAAAAATTATACTTACTCGAGACACGGTGTCTCCGGTAAACACCAATATTGTTCCAGAAAATCAACTATGAGATGTAATGCTAAGGTTACCCTGAATGACGATGGATCCATAAGAGCTGCGCACGAAATACATAATCATCCACCACCTCAATTAATGAAATTAAAATCTGGGCATTATATAAAAATTTAAAATATTACATTATTTTCTTCTACGTTTTAGCGGGTACAAACGCAATTTTTGATTTGCTATTCCGTTTAACTGCTTTTCATTAACCGTGTCCACGGAATAACATCTATTTTTATGCGTGCAAGAACAGAGAAAGGATAATAATTCTTGCGGTAGGGTGGCCTGTTGCAAGAGGCGACAAAACAACCTACTGTCAGGTGGTAGGACTTTTGCCCGTCTGAATCGCTGCCACCTCCAGGGTAGAATAAGACGCTTTAACAATCTGTAATTTTATTTTTCCATTATGCTTATGTTCATATAAATAAAACATATTCGACTGTGGCACAGAAATATAACAGTTAACTACGTAGTGACACTTTTAAAAATGATTTGCCAAATATTATTTTTATATCAAAAACAGAAGCAGAGGCAAAGAATTGTTATAATCATTCAAGTCTTTATTATTTATTAAATAATAGATAATAAACGGAGTTATCATTCTAGTATATGGTTCTGATTTAGTCCCAGGTCTGCACGTGTGAATTGTGTTACGGCATTAGTGACCAGGATTTGGTTCCACTTCGAGGCAGACAGCACATTAGTAGCACCTTTAGTGTTGCAAATGTTATAGGCGATGGTAATTACTTTCCATCAGGTGGGTGGGCCCTTCAGTCTGTCCGGTGTACCTACTCCAGCAATAAAATAAATTTGTTAACATAGCTTACTGTGAAGTGATTAAGACAGAGTTATAATGAGAAGGCAAATTCTATGTGCGTGTATATATATCAATTATGAACGAGCTTTAATTATGATTAACATTAACAAAAATCTAAGGCTAATCAAATTCAAGGCGTCTAGAAGATAGAAGTTCTATCGGAGATGCCGAAAACGGCGTCGTTGTCGAAGTTGTACACCGCTTTCGGCGTCGTTTTTCTTATGTATTCTATCTGATTGAACAAATTGTCAATTCGATTTGATTACTATTTTTTTGTTGTTGGGTCGTTTTTGACATCGCGGTAGAAGGGAGGTTTGCACTGAAAATCAGCGTCGTGTCGGATAAAACTCCGGCACAGCAATAAGCTGAGTGCAAACCTCATTTGTTGAAAATGCGGCGTACATGTTCTCAAAACTTGTTTCTTTCTTTATACTATGATTTGTAATTAGTGTAAGTACGTCGCTATTTCTTCAAATAAAATCTTTTTCTTTCCTTCTTCTATATTTCATCATAGCACCTGAACTATTCAGATTTTTGAATGTCGTGTCGTCAATCGATTCATTAGTACACTCCAGATGACACAGACTATATTTTTCGCCAAGTACAGTAATTCCAATGCGAAAAATATAACCAAGTCAAGGTTATGTTTTTTACTGCTTTTTTTTCTCTTTTACTTTATAATTTTTAAATTTAAAATGTAAAAATTTGTACCTACGTTAATTATAAATTAATTAATACATAAATTATAAGCTAGTGTAATGAAGAAATTTATAAATAATCTAGTACAATAAAAGAAAACTTAACTTATTTGTATTGTATTCTACCCATAATCCCTCAAGACTATAAGTAGAATACTGAGCCTAGATCACCGTCTTCTATGGGTAAGTTGCCCAGAAGGCTGCCTACGTTTCCTCGCTGGATCGCCATACTGATTCGTTGCCCGAGGTAAGCACCAGCCTTCTGATCACCTGTATCGTTTTGATAAATTTTGGTAGAGGCTCATGGCCTCTGGACCTCACGGTCCAAGTATCTCGACAGCAAACGGCACAAACATATAAATAACTCTCACCGAGGATTGCATATTTGCGCTGCTTGAGTGATTCAGCTGTTTTCACCGCCGAACCGGCTGATTTAGACGTGTTTGAATTAGTCATTTCGTCAGGACGCCTACCATTATCACGTGCAATACCGTTCGGCTCCAATAAAGCCGGCACTTTAGTTTTTTTTTACCAAATAGGTGGAAGCTTCTTTATTTTAACTGACATGTATTACATTTTCAGCGTGTATAAAATGAATGATAAGTATAATAATAATAAATTAATTATTTTTGACTACAGACTGAGCATATTTTCATATTTTAACTACGTGTAAATAATGGCAACACCTGATTGTCTACGTCGTATATAATTATATTTTCTGTGTTTATTAAAAGCTGTAGTCATTTCAGGTTTCCTTCCATACGAAATCATTCCATCAGGGAAAAGCAAGAAGAATCTCATATTATTACAAGGTTATACTTTTTCTGTCCAAGGAGGTAGTTTAAAAAACTATTATTGTTCTAATAAATATAAAAGTAAGTGCATAGCGAAAATATGTTTTGATGACAATATGATGATAGTTTCAAGTATCTTGCAGCATAATCATCCAGCGCCGATGTTTCATAGAACCTCAACAGGAACAATCATCAAATTGTCCCGATGGACGCCTCGTTAGGCTCTTATTTATAATAAAAAATATATATTTATACAAAAAAATATAAAACGCTTTTTTGAAGTGAAACTTCTTTACAATCATTGTGATTTGATACTCGATGAAAGGAAAAAAAGCGACACTAAAAAGTAATAAATAATTTAAACACTATGCTCTTAAAGATTGAGTTGGAAATATCTTGAAGTTTTGAAGTTCATAAATCAAATTGAAACAAGAGCATTCGTTTCCTATTTTAGTTATCATAAGCCTCTCGTGTCATTTTTTATACTAAAACAGTGAAAAATTGAAAGTGATACTTAAGAAGTTCATTTTGAATTATAATACGTTGACGGATGAAGCTAAACGAATTATATTTATAGTCATAAAAGTTTGAGAAAAATTATCTTTGAGTATATTCTCTGAAGTTTCACTTCTACTGCGTGTGAACTGCACACACATTTTTTAAATAGATTTTGATGACCTTTATTATTATTATCCGGATGTACGCCTCGTGTAGGCTCTTATTTATAATAAAAAATATATATTGGTACAAAAAAATATAAACTTTTTTAAAATGGATTTTAATGTCCTTTATTTTTTTTTATTGTGTTACTTTAACGTTTCACGCTTTTTAATTATTTTTTCTATAAATATCACAACGAGATCGGAGTCGTCTTATACGTTTCTTTGTATTATTGATGTTATTTCCTTTTAATATTTAATTTTTTATATTTTCGACAGGCGAAATTATAGAAACAGTGAAAGGCGTACAATTAATTCGATTTCATGGGTATTATTTTTCGAGATCTAACAAGTTATCAAGTATTTGGCAGTGTTCGAGTAGATTGTCAAAGAACTGCAACGCTAAAGTTAAATTGTGTCCTACAAATAATTTACAACCTATTGTTACTGACCATTGCCATTCACCGCCATTGTATAGGCAGTTAAGCACTGGAAAATATTTGAAAATGTAAATGGTATTGTGATAGTCCATTCACGATGTGAAGAATTGGAATATTATATATGTACAGTCGCGGTATGAAAAGGTTCATCCTCTTAAAGTCGACTTTTACTTACACGAGTACAAGAAACAGTACCGCTAACATTTAAATAAATGTTACGTTTATAAAATCTAGAAAAGTGAAAAAATAAAATTGCAATATTGACTATGACAGACACTGAGATTAACAATAGTTTTAATCATCAGAAACAAAGAGAATATAATCACAACGCTTGTCATAACTATTAAAACCAACAAAAATATTTTACATCTCTAAATAATCTTTTTAAACAAGATAGAAAATTAAACGACTTCGATCTAAGTAATTTTAAACTTTATTGTCAAACAGTTAAACAAATTTTTCTGGAATAGTCTGTCTGTGACTTAGTTTGAAAAGATAACATGTGCTCGCGGAACGTTAAATAAATCAATTTGAAAACTGGCGAACCTTTTCATACCGCGACTGTACAACTAAAATTATAGAAAGTTATTTTTCTAGTATAATTTTTGGAACGAAGTTCTTTTACGCGGCTTACAAGAATGATACTGGTAGATATCGTCACGTAGACGTAGACGTCAGACGACCTGTAACGTAATTTATATTATACAACTTCAAACTTTAATGCAATAGAATAAAATCTGAAATAAACTAATGGTATTAGTGTAACATACGGTGTTTTGGAATTAGGTGAACCGTCCTTATTCGGCTGCTGTCGCCGCGCACGTACACATGTTTTTATACAAAGTTTTTATATTTAATTTTTACATTTGATTTGTCAATAAATGAATGTTTTTAGTTTTATCGTAAGAAATTTCGTTCCTGACGGGGGTCCTCGATCGCAGTTTTAGTTGTTTTTTTCTATATACGTCATAGATATAATCCTATAGTTTTTGCAATTTACGAAGGCGAACGGGCTTTACTTTCGATGAACACGTGTTGTGTACGTGAGACTAAAAACCGGGTATGATTGATTGGACAGCTCGCTTGCAGCTGTTCGTTCTGCCAGAGACGTCTACCACAATGGAGGACGCGTCGGCGTCGGAGGGCGGGTGCTCTTGGGGAAACGGTTCTCACACGCCGGTATGCCATCGAGATTAGGACGCGCCGTGTTCCGCGCGCGCTCGCTTCGCCTCCCGTGAGGCGAGTTCCAAACCCGCCCCATGCGGAATTATAGCCTGTTGACGCCGGGGCTATGCTTACCGCCGGAAGTGGATGTGGCCTTGGCGGCCCCAGCCTGCCAGGGCACGCGGAGTTGGTGGAGCTTCCGATTTCCCGTAGTCCTGGCAAAGGCAAAAGAAGGAACACCGAGGGGTATTAGTGGGTATCCCTGACTGTGGCGTAGCAAAAGCATGTCATACGTGAGGTGATAGTGCACCCCGACCTGGTGAATTTCACACACCGGCCGCAATTTTCCTTCTTGCGCAGCTGATGGTCCTCAATCAGATTTCCCCTCCCTAAGAAAACGCACAACAGCAAGCTACATGCACATTTTGTACACGTTTGACCACGAGCACAGCCCACTCGCCTTCCTGAATTGCAAGAACTATATTATAAATTGGTTAAACTAATCACAACGAAGAAAACTAACCCTACCTATATATACATAATCCCGTAAGCAAAATACTGAACCTAGGTCACCGAGTTCTATGAGTAAGGTACCGCACCATACAGATCTGTTACCCGAAGTAAGCATCAGCCTTCTGATAACTGAAGTTCAATTACACATTCTGAGAGGTCTTTTATTAATTGAATTGGTTTAAAACTTTAAGTCGTGATAATTATTTATTTCAATGATAGCAAATATTTTTCTGAACAATTATTAATATTTTCATGGAACTTCAAAAAGTAAAACTTATGTAAGAAATTGTGTCAATTATTAGTTATATTATGTTTTAATCATTAAAACTAAATATAAATATGTGGCAAGAGTTTATTTGTATTTGATACTTTATTCAAAAACATTAATTAAGCTTCAAGTTCCTACTTAACTAATTATTATTTTATTTTTTATACAGTATAATATTTAGGATTAATTTAGCCTGTGCTATATGTAAGTATGAGGTAGATACATTAGAACAATTTTATTGTCTTAACGCAAGACCCACGACCGATAAAGGTATGGTAAAGACTGGCGCCTTTCTGACTCAAAGCCGTCATTCGCCGCACAACCTTATACATTTGTTATTTATTTTAATTTTAATATACTTACTATTAGTTTGATTAAATTGGCGGTTTCTACTCTTGGTACCATACACTCTGTAATTATCGTAACACACTAACACCCATGTACACACACGCACACGCACTCACACAACACACACACACACACACCCTATACCATGCAGACACTTAAATATAAATATAAATAAAATATCATCTGAATCCTAATATTTTACAGTTTTACTAGTTTAGGATTCAGAATTCTGTCTGTATGTAACAAATTAGCCTTTAACTACAAGAAATTTCTTGCAGTCGGATGGCTGCCGATGCTAACTGTAACACAGATTTGTTCCTAGTGCAGGGTCTCGGCAACCACCTGAGCTTGCGTTTCTTTGAAAATTCTGTATTTTTTTTTTTGTGCCTTTTACTATTGTAACACAATAATGTTGTAATGGCTATGTAATGTAATAAATATATTATATTATATAAAGATTATATACATGTCTACAGAGTCAGTTTGAGCTGTGTCAACGAGAATAGTCAAAGACTACATTTTAATGATATCAAAAGATATCATTAAAATGTAAATCGGTTCAGGCGTTTAGAAATTGTAGTGGTATAATAATCACCGATGTACAGACATACAAAAACGCTGAAAAAACATAACGTCTTATTTCGATAGTTTTCAAAAAGAATAAAATTAAAATAGTTTTTCAAAGTTATTCTTCAAAATTATTATCTGAAACTTAAGCCCTAAAACTTCCGCTTTTGACGTATCGGCTAGTGAAAATGACACGCGTCTAGATATACTGATAGTTGTAAGACGTCGCATACAGCTCCATTACATTTTGATACTTGTCTTATTCGTCATAAGAATCTGCTAAAGCAAGCGCTTTGGGCCCTCTGTATGTTTAGTAAAAACAAGAGAACCCTGTATTTTTGCTTCCACCTGACGGCTTGTTGGAAGCAGACAGACATATTATATGCCTGATGCATATGAAATTTAACATAGATGTATGTAACTGGAAGTATAAAATTAGAGAGAGTATACATTCTCCTTAAAAATGAAGGCAATACCGTAGTTTACGTGAAACAGATAAGAACTACGTGTTTCGTATATGAATATGCTGCGATGGATGTGTGGAGACTCGTGGAAGGACCACAGGGAGCTCTCGCATCAACAACAGTTTTCATGTTCATGACAACAGATAAATTGTGTAAGTGTCGCTATGCTAAAACGATTCGTAGCGCTCTGTAGTCTACAGTAGAAATGTGCGATTTAGAGGTTTTTTTGAGTTATGATTTGTACTAGGTGCATGACAATCGTCTAGTAAAAATCGTACTCTTCGTCTATGAATCGCCTCCTTGAATTTGTAAAGATATTGCGTTATGACGTCATAATTCTAACGAGTCAAATAGTTTGTTGAATACCATTTAAACAAAATTTAAAAAAAAATAATTGAGCAGTTTTATGATTACATTTACAATGATTAAGTTTTAGGTAATTTTATCAGAACTACGAAATATATAAAAATATATATATTGTTTAAATCTTCCCGTGATATTACATTTAGTCCTTGATTACAGGAATGCCATTTCAGATGATTGAATTAACGTCGGGGCAAAGACCATTGCTACTTGCACAAAAGTACACTTTCAACCAAACTACCAGTGATACTCGATATTGGAATTGCAGTCAGAAATTTTCAACTGCGTGCCCAGCGAAGCTGAGATTCAACCATGACGGAAGGTTAATTTATCAAAATTTATCTCACAATCACGACCCACCGAAATTGTATAAAACTAGTTTCGGCAAATATGTAAAAATGTAACGGAATTCTTTAGTTTGTGTGCTTATAATAATAATATACCTACCTATAAATGTTTCACTGCGAGTCAAGGGTCTCCTAATATCAATGAGTGATTTATCTGCCACGTTTGTCCTATCTTTCACTATTTATTTTCGTGTTCTATACAAATACGACTATTTGTAACATAATTTTTGACGTGGTAGAGGTATGCTGAAATCATAACCTTGATTATAGCTCTTAGGAGCGGCTCGTTCAGTGTGATATCACACTCTCACAGAATATCGGAGTGAAACGGTTAGCCTTCAGCTAATCGCGTTTTGTACGACGAGTGAGAGTTTCGAGGGTCTCTTTCCCCTACCTCTTTCCTATCTTCCGTATTCCATTCTCCGGTCTCATCCCGTCTATCCTATACCTCCCGCCTGACCCCTCTCCCTGTCCCATTCCTCCTATCTCATCGTAAAGGCTGGCAACACGTGGGCTTTGCCAGTGGTGATACTAATTTTCATTACCTGGTTTGTCTGCTGGTTTGGCAGCTTCGCAATAAAAAGTATGTATGATACTTACGGCCAGGCAAACTGCCAAAGCGATTGCACGTGCATTTATACGTCATACGTCACCGAGTTACATATGACGCATGTATTATTTGTGGATGGGTCAGTTCTACATTTCACTTTATAGTTTTTTGAAGTGAAACTTCTTTAGAATCGTTCTGATTTGAAACTCGATGAAACGAAAGAGCGGCACTAAAAAGAAATAGACACATAAATCTATAGGTCTAAGATGGCGAGAGAATGAGATAGAATACATTATATTTAATCATTTAAACACTATGCTCATACAGATAGAGTTGGCAATGTTTTGAAGTTTTTCGGTAATACTTCAAAATTATTTTGAAGATTAAATATATTATATAACGATATAGTATATAAAATTTTACGACACGAAATGTGGATTGCCTCCCACCCCTTGTCACATTTCATTTCACTTCTACTGACTGTGAACTGCACACACACATAATTTTTATTTATTTTAATTCAGATTTTAAAGATAAAGATTTGTTTTTTTATCATTTTATTTGAATGCTTTATTAATTTATACAATTAATAAAGCATATTATATTATATAGTTATTTATTAAATTATATCTCATGTAATTATGTATTCTTTACTTATTAGTAAAGCTACATTCTCAGTCACCCCAATGAGTTTAATCTGTGTTCCAATTCGTGTCTATCTGTTGCGGAAGTGGGACAATCAATCAATTATATCCGTGTTGGAATGGAGAAAGACTACGAATTCCTGTGGTCCGTCGGCCTGTCGTAAGTGGCGGGCGTCAAAACAACCCATAGCCGTAATAGGATATTTGCCCGTCTAAATGGCTACCACCTCAGGTTTAGCATATGCCGCCATAAAAACTTTAACTGTGTTCCGGCATCAGTCATCAGGTTTCTTTGTCTCTTTCGGCGCTGATTGTACATTCGTAGGACCTTTAATCACTTTCCACTAGGTGGGTCGTCAGTTTGTCTTCTACAGAAGTAGTACACTCTAGCAAAACTATAAATCAAATCGTAGACTGCCTTCGCAGACACACAAACGGTCCTTATTACACTTGAAACGATGCAAATATCTATAGAGGAATCCCCTGTCAGTAGTTGGGTACACAGACGCATTACCTCCATTTGATTGACTTGTAAGTCCACGCGGCATCAGGTACAAAAAATTACGTGACTGATGCGCTTGTTCTATGATTATCTCCGATGACATTCGTCCGCGATTCCTGGCGATTGAAACCTAACATTCATGATCTAGTTTTGTTTTTAAGTTAGAATAATCCTTATACGTATCCATTCTTATTTAAAATGTTCTTTATTGGCAAATATATGTTTTGTACTAATAAAGGTTACCCTCGTTATGGCCGGCCCTCAATGTTTATGAGTGAAGAAAACATCGGGAAAGTATGTGATGATGTATGTCTCATTAGAAAACAACAGATTGTAATAGATTAGTTAAAATTCTCTTTGTGTGTGTGTTTAGTGATAAAATAAATGTAAAAAATAAGTAACAACATCGAATGTATATTTTTTTAATTATATTAATATCATATTATTACCGGTAGAGTAATTTACGGTATTTGGATCTGCTCGGGGTATTATTGTGCTCCAAAGTTGTCACTTGTATTTTACCCACATTATAAATGTTTTTAGTTTAGGAATTAAGTACTATGTATGTGTTTGTCTGCCGATAATTATATTAATTATATGCTTACCAATATATACATTTTAAATTAATTGGATATTTGTGTATTTTTTGTTCCTTCTTCGCGACTTTGGGAATGAACCGAGCATCTTTTGATAATATACATTATACACTCTTTCGATAAGATAAATATAAAATGCTTTTATTATTGATCTAAAGGTTATGTGAATGATGCTAACTACACACAACAAAGTAAAATTCGCGATATAATATATTCATTCTATTATGGAATGAAAATACTACTGATACTTCTTAGCTCGGAAAACGTTTTGTGTGTGGGGAAAGCTCTAGTAGTACACAGTTGATCGTGATAATGAAACAAAAGTTTTTCGCGGTTGCATCGATTTTGTTGAACTATCTTCTATGATATACTCTTGTACTCTTGTAGTCCAGAACTATACGACAAATTATGAAATTGGTGATATGCAATTATTACTGTAATATGTCCAAAATTGGCATACCTGATCATAGGGGGCGCTGCATAATCCATTGGCTGGATTACTACAGGTGGACTGTATTATGAAAAATAATTTTGGGGACAACATTTAACGGTAATAAGTTTATAGTGTTTAATAATGTATCTGTAAATACGTTTTGACGGTTTAGAAATTAAAACGTGAACTTTCAACTAGTTCTGTATTTCAGAAATATATTTTGAAACCATAGAAGTGGAGAAGAGGAAGAGACCTTCGATTATCATGCAAAATTACACCTTCACGCAAACATGTAGTGATTCTAGATACTGGAATTGCAGCAAAAAGTTCTCGACAAAATGTCCTGCGAAATTGCGCTTTAACAAAAAAGGGTCGTTGATTTATAAAGATCTATCGCATAATCACTATCCTCCAAAACTTTTCAGGGCTGCTAATGGAAAGTACTCTATTTGTTAGTGAAATCAGTACACATTTTTTTGTTACTTTACTAATATAGTATCTTTGCTGTCTTTTACCCATTACTAAAATTAATCTGAAACATATAGTTATTTGTTAATATTAAGATTTATTATTTAATTATTTGATAATAGTTACATTTATGATAAAATGAAAAATAGAAAAGGCATATTTTATTTTAATCAGCCAGGTTATAATATAGTTCTATATAAATCTATATATATTATATGGATAACCCTAATATAATGATTTATATAATACCTAAGAACCTTTTAAAAAGTAATAGATAAGCACACAGTAATAAATATTGTGTTGTTTGATTTTAAATAAGTATGTGCGTGTGTTGTAATTGTTTTATTTATTTATCCACCAAAAAATCATCTCAAGATGAATAAACTGCCAAAGAAACACACATATTATATTTTTCCACGCTGAGCAAGGAATATTCACGGACAACTCTGAGGTCGATCCCAGACCACCAGACCGGAATACATACCGAAAAGTTTGTTTACGAAATTTATCTGCCGGGAATCGAACCCAGGGTTTCTGTGTTCTAGTGAGCAAGACGGGCCTGTACTTATACTATATAATTACAGAGCATTACCGTCAGAGCATTGGTATGTATTTATATTTTATCAAAAATATAAATACATATCAAATATAAATAACAAAATCTGTCTATTTTGTTTACTATTTACTAAGCTTTATCTATTAATCCCCCAAGTTCCTTTGCCAAAGCCAAGTTTCTGCATAAAATACTTTTATAATTTGCAGGTTTGGAACAATTCTCTCAAAAAATCGTCTTGCCAATGAAAAATGAATTCAATCTAAAGCTGGACAAACTCTTGCAACGTAAGAAGAGTAATAGCGCATACCTTATAGATCCTTTGCGTTATCAGGACTTAATAAACGAAGTAAAATATATTAAATATAAGAATAATAAAGATTTCGAAGAGTACCGCATGTTAGCTAGCTATGATATTTTAGAAATTAATGGTAAAGACAGGCTGATTCAACCTAAAAATGAAGGGAACCCACATATTAGGTTTTATGTTGCTGTACCGGAATTATTTGGAGTATTACATGCAATGCACTTGTTATTTAATCACGCCAGTAAAGATGTTTTGGATTCAGAAATTAAAACCAAATATTGTAATGTGTCAAAAGAAGTTATTAAAATATATCTGACTTGTTGTAAACGGTGCAATAGTAAGGAATAATGGGAAATATTTGAGCTAAACTTAAACGCGGCTCTGAAGTTCGTACACGCCATTGCGCAGGACACACTGCTGTTCGAACTGCCGAAAATAATTCTCAAAATACTTCTGTGGCAGCATCGCAAACTGTGAGTCTTTACATGCTTCTCCCATGCTCACTTCGCGTTAGACTGCAGGCAATGACAGACGTCATAATAATAAAAATGTATCTCATTATTTGAGTGTTTTGAATAATTATATCATAGAAGATAGAGCAATCATCGACGTAAAAGATGGTAAGTATTCATCGTTTTAATGCTTTGCAAGTAGCCATAAAAAAATTCTCGCAGAAATGGGAGCTAACAAAAGGAGGTATGAGGCTCACGACGAACTACGTATGGAGCTGTGAGGGAATAGTGTGTGTGTGTGTGTCAGGTGTAATAAACTAGCACTTGTATGTCATCGAGCTAAAGATTGATTTACTAAATATAAGTACATTAATTAAACATATGTACTTAATATATGTAAACCGGCGTTAATTACTCTGCAAACGCATTTAAGTTTTGCACTTACTTTATATTTTAATCTTGGTATAAATATTCCCTTAATAAATAATGAAAGTCATATTTTGCATTATAGAAATCTCGTTTTTTCGTAACTCGTTGAATACTTACTTATTGACTTATTTACTCAAATGCAATTTGCCTTGTATTTTAACCAAATTCATTATACTGCTTCTTTTCTTTAGATGAATTTCAAAAATGTTATAGTTTTACTAAATAAATTGCTATATTATTTAAATGGGTTTCTATTAAAAATAATAATAATATCCGCTTCCTATTTTCCTTCTAAACTTCTGTATTCATGACAACTTTCATATACCTAAATGGCATAGTAAATAAACTGCAAGTCGCTTATGGTGATACGGATTTCCCACCACGTTCAGATGACACTTGATTTGGTTAGACTTGATTTAAATAAAAAATGGCTAGAGTAGCAATAGTCTTATAGTGAAAAATGCCGAAGACCGTGTGAAGTGAGGAAAAAGGTAAAATAAAATATATTCATATTTTTGATGCGGGAATTTGGAACCTAGCCGGGATTTAATAAACTCGTATATAGAATGGACCACGAATGGCGACTCCTGCAGCCGTGAGCCAGCCTTGTCCTATTATAATTTCGTAATGAAAATATACTACTAGACGATATAACACAGTCAGTTTTTCCATCCAATCCAATCAGTGCAAAACTGACTGTGTTATAACGTCAAGTAGTATATTTTCATTGGATACAAGTATCCAATGAAAATATACTACTTGACGTTATAACGTTGACTTGACGTTTACATTTTTACCATCCAAATATCAAGATATTTGGATGGTAAAAATGTAAAGCGACTACCGTCCTACCTCAACGCCAAATATGCTTATATATTTTCAATTAATTATTAACTCTATATCTTGAGTTTATAATTTTATACAGAAAATCTTAAATATTTAGTAAAATGTAAAGTATGTATATGGGTGTCAGTCAAAGACCTACAATTTAGCTGAGGCTGTGATGTGAGTTATATGTTTTCGAATTTTTCTATACCCTATTTGTTTGAAGTCTATTTGGATACTAGTTAGATAGTATTTAAAATGAAAGAAGGAGAAGGAGAATCTTCTTGTCAGATATAGGTAACTCTTAACAATATTAAAATGGCTTTAATAGAGGGACTACATTAAAATCCGCAACAGCTCATGATATTATATTTTTATTTTCAGTGAAGTTCATGGTATCTCAGTGTGGTGATAGACTAATGAAACTTGGTGACTTCACGTTCACAAGAGATCAATACGATGGAAACCAATGTTACTGGTCGTGTTACACACACAACAACCACGGTTGTCCAGCGAAAGTTTATACAGAGAGCAATATGTTAATGTACGCGAAAAATCTTCACAATCATCCACCGACTGAATTTTTTGTATGACATTATCTACTTTCATATGGATTTATAAATGTCTCAAGGATTAAATTACTTGTATAATATGCGTTACCTTATCAATAGTTGCGTGAGGCAGGACAGGAGGTGGATGAATGCGGGGAAATTAAATTTATTTTTGTTAAGCCGCTCCTGATACACCTGAAGCATGGCGGAGGGAGCTGCCTTACAAAAGAATACTATATCCGCTCTTCTGCGGGATGGTGCAGACCTTTGAATAGGTAATTTGCAGCGTACAAATAACTCATGGATGTACGTCAAGTAAAGAATGTTGAGTACTGTCTACACTCTCGTCGGCCTAATCTTTGATTCCATATCAATGGAGAACTTTCACATTTTCGACAACAAAACATGTTTCTCTGAACTTTGAGAGGCATCTGTACTAATTTTTGTATAGTATTCTCTTGTATTTGTAAATACTATACTTTTTCATTTCGACAGATTAGACGATAATTTGTCAGTTCAACACCGCTGTTCTAGAATATGATAATTATGAGTAAGTAGAAATGAAAAATTGTTTATTTTAAGTTTAGAATACTCTAAAGAAATATTCAAAGTTATATCAAAATTTTCTATCACAGGTGCTAATTGTAGTGATAGAAAATACGGCTTTTACTATTAAGATATCTTTTAACATGCGATATTAGTTTCTCATGTGTTCAAAATGTGTTCAAATTTGTTGTGATAAAAACTTAAATATTTATAACTTATGCAATTACGAAGTAGAGAACAGGAAGTTATAAGTAATTAGTTGACGGGTATGTAACTCCAGCAAATAAAACAAGGAGAATATTTTTTTAAATCGAAAAGAAGCGGCACGCGGTCGTACTTAGGAACAAAATACATATAACGTAGCGCGACGTGGTCCGAAGACTATTTCCGCCCGATCATGACATACGCGAGTGTCGTATTCGGCCATGCCAAGCCTGCCCTTTTAAAGAAACTGCAAATCGTTCAGAATAAATTCATGCGCAGAGCCGTCGGTGCTCCCCTCTATATGCGTAACGTCGACATCCACCGCGATCTGGAGCTTCCCTCCATCAAAAACTACATTACGTCGCTCTCGCGTAAGTATTTCGATCTAGCGCCGCACCATCGAAATCCCCTCGTCGTGTCCGCGTCCGATTATAAGCCTCGACGAAAGGCTCTCGTGCGACGACCGCGTAACATCCTCACGGACAAGGTCGACGATATCACAAAACGGCTGGCTCGGATCAGCCCGCCCGCGGTTAGGACGGCAGGCTGGCAGGCACCGACAGACAGACACAGACGGCGGCGTCGACGCCGCCAATCACGATCTCTCCACGTCCCCGCGAGGGACGCCAGGAGACACAGCCCCCCCATAGGATAGACTAGGCGTGTTGCTGGGAAGTTTCTTTCGCCGTTTCTTCTCTCCTAGCCATAACACGTTGCGAAACGGCAGTAAGATAGTATAGGCCACCGCGAACCGCCGATCCCGGTCCGCCGGGATCCTTCCTCTCGGGCTTTATATTACCCGTCGCCCGCTCTCAATTAGTGCATTGTGTCGCCCTATGGTGGGCATCATTAGATTCATCCCCCTCTCATGGCAACAGTCCAGCCGAGGTGAAACTCCCTAGGAGCCCCTCGAGCAAGTTGCCTCCCTGGCTCGAGCGCCTTCGCTTCGCAAAGGCACTCGCCCCGAAAACCCCGGTAAAGTTGTGAGGTCTTCGGACCAACAACATAAAGTCAAGTCCAATAAAAAAAAAACGAAGACTATTGAGCGTGCGCGGGCGACAACCGACGCCAGCCAACCCCCACACCCTGCTCAACCCCCTCTGTTGTCCTACGCGCGCCCTCTGCCGCCCGTATTCGCCATTTATTAAAAAAATATATTAAACATTAAATAAATATAATATTGCGTCGCTAACAGGGTATTTATAGCAAAAAGTGATAATTGAAATAAAAATAAACAACGTGCCTCACTCTCGTGGTTGTCGTATCGATATTAACAGTATATCAGTACACATACTGCAATATTAAATGTACTGACACCTACTCTTAATTGCTAGTTCGTGAATTTGTGAATGCTTGGTTGTAGTAGTCTCATATTTATATATATATGTAATGTCTGTAGAAATGTTTGGATTTCTTTGTATAGTAACTACGATAGAGACAGTCCGTTTTAGATGCACTGTTGCTTATCGAAGTCTGTAAGAAGCCCGGTATGGGACGCTTTAAGCGGTGTATAGATCACAGAATGCACCAACGGGAATTCGAAGCGCAACATTGCTTGTACAATACAATACGCAGGAATTAGCAGCGTGATACAATGTAAACTTTGAGATACCTGTC
The DNA here is from genome assembly GCA_039645545.1 of Dendrolimus houi. Classification (NCBI taxonomy): domain Eukaryota; kingdom Metazoa; phylum Arthropoda; class Insecta; order Lepidoptera; family Lasiocampidae; genus Dendrolimus; species Dendrolimus houi. Next base: position 19,217,612 of record CM077125.1, on the reverse strand, counting down.
CGAGACAGGCGACCGCGACATGATACAGGGGACTGCAACACATGACACCGCAACACACGTCACGTCCGCCTGGTATACAATTCGACGCGGTCTCCTATTGTATTTCTTACAATTGCATGGAAAGTGAATATGTGGTTTGTTGCTGTCCCCACTCTCATGTAGCGATCGCCTTTTTCACGTGCCTCAAATCGTGCTTGACTCAAGATGATAAATTATTCCAATGTCATACCAATAAAAAAAATCTCTTTGAAGACTTGCCTAACTTTAAGATCTCTTTTATAGTTTCTTGCCTTGTCGTGTTTTAGTTTGCTTAATTATATCAACGGTTCAACATTACAAGCGATTAATATTATTTTGATAGAATATATTTGTGGTTTGTGTGCTGAGGTCGTAAATTACAAGTACAAATCTAGTGGCATATTTAATTCAGTATTATTTAACTTGTGTTCCATTATGCTCTCTGTTTTAAAAAAATATACTTTTCATTCTAGATTTTTTTTTATTTACCTTCAAATTATGCGATTATTTTTAAGAATTCGAAGTCTTATTGCCTAAAAAATTAGCATGGTATGGATTTTTAAAATGATGTCATAAGGTGTCTTCGTGTGCTGCAAGAAGATGGCTGATTATGGTTATGTATTTCTGGTATTGTAAATGTGTATAGGGGACTTTAATCATTTTCCATCTATAGACCGCTAGCCTGTCTAATATGCTCCAGTAATAAAATATATTAAAAAACACGATTAAACTTAATCAACTGTTACATCAAATGACATCTGGCATATTATTACTATTAGTGGGAGGCATATGAATAGCTTAATAATATAAATACAGTTGCTAGTCGTTCAAATCAAATAAATTACATTTACAATTGATTAAATTGGTAGATATTAAAATAAAGTTATTTACTCCCACATAAATCAGGGAGTGATAAAATTGCATGTTCTATTCTCTCACATCATTTATAATAACATCATAATAATGATTGCAATTACTGTTCAAATCATGAATTATTTCGCTATTTTACTTTTTATAGTTGTGACTTCAAAATTTTGTACGCTCGTACGACATCTAAGAGCGAAGTTTTATAAGATCATAATGAATACCAAATTATATGTATGGAAAAGTAATCTTACTTCTAAATTTCTAATTTGGCTTGCTAAACATTTCTGTTTCAGAAAATAATAATTTTATTTATTTCAAAGACATAATTTTGTACTATGCGAAATAACATATGCAAATTCCTGCATGCCTTAACAAATCTTCCTATTTTTCATTCACCTGTAGACTTGAAGTAGTTCATTAGACATTATTAGAATGTACATATTATTATATATAATATGTTCAATTTCTGATTAAAATTTCAGGCGCCCAAGCGCGATTTATCCAATCGCTGAGAGGGAAACCTTTAATCATCTACAAGCAGTATACGTTTTGTAAGCATTCGGTAAGGAATGGTATTGCTAGGTGGATATGTTCCACCCACTCCTACAAGTGTTGTAAAGCTGTTGTGAAGACCATCGGTAAACATATCATAGAAGTTAAAGGATACCACAATCACGATTCAGCAGAGCTTAAAATTAATAGAACAAGATATCCTTATGCATTTCCGCCGTTGTCCGACGAAATACTGTACAGATCTTGTGAAAGTGAGATAATTGTTTAATCATTTGTCTCTTTTTTTTTAGAGAAAACTTCTGATTAGAATTTAGCAATTTTGGTTTCTAATTGCGTAATATTTGAATTTAAATTATATGTAATTTGTAAAGTTCTCATATTAGGGAATCTTATGTCTTATTTTACTTCAGGTGTAAAATTAAATGTTTCAGGTATATTACTTACAGTAGGTAGGTAGAAAGTCGCAGTGGCTTTCAGTTACGCATTAAAAACCACCAAGGTGTAATCAATGCCACGACCATGACAAGCGACAGCAAAGTATGAGCGAGAAATGTATATATATATATATATATATATATGTATGTATATATATATATATATATATATAACACACAAACCACAGCCACCGGTGGCGGCCACGAGCTGCCGCGCGAACAAATGGTGAAGCGGTGGCGCATGGCCGCCGCCGGCCACACGTGTGCGGTGAGTCCCTACAAAATGTATGAAAAAGCGCGTGCACTGCTTTTTGTTGGCCACCGGTGGCTGTGGTCGGAGGACCGTTTGCGCCCAGCCTTAAACGAAAATTAACATTAGAATCTATTTATATTATATATATTAATTTTAGTTTAAAGCTGGGCGCAAACGGGCCTCCAACCTATGATTAAAATATAAATTTGTTGTCGACTCCAAGTGATAAAGATAATGGAGAATTTAAAAAGAGAACGTATTTTAGATTCTGATAATTTTATTTAAAAAATATAATTTTGTTTTAAAAATATTGTTGATAGTGGTTATTATTTAATTTTTATGTAACCTTCCGATCACTGTTCAGTAGCGGTGATCACAAAATGACTAGGTTTCACGGCAATGATAATATGCAAGTCATTAATTGGTAGTAAAGTATCATATCTTTAGTTCTAATCTATGCAATAAACAAAATGTATTATCTATTTGATCTCAAAAGCAAAGCATTTGCGTTTAAGTTAGTTTATGAAATATTATTTAAAAAGGTTTAATTTAAATATTTAATAATATAGAATAAATAAACAAATATATTTTGATTTTTATATTGTAACATCGAAATCTTAAGCTGCGTTGACACGATCCGAGTACACTCGAATCGAGTGCACTCTGATAACTCTTGTTTCGTGACAATTGGTCCAAAAAACTCCCAGCATACTCGGATAATAAACTCTTAATCGAGTAAACTCGAGTTATCACCAACTATATAATTATACAAGTCAATTTGGATGACTTAAAAAAAATAGTATTAATTGGTTTGAAAAATCTAGTTTTATAACAGATTTATACAAGTACGATTGTAAACCGCTATCCGAGTAAACTAGATTGACGTAATTTCGTATGAATGTACTCGATCCGAGCGTACTCTGATCATGTCAAGGTATAAATAGGCACAAATAAAGATAAATTTGTTCAAACAATCTTGGTACAAATGAATCAAATTTTTAAAAGTGGGTGTGTTGAATTACAAAGACCAATACTTTTAAACATGATTTCTTAAAATATGGTATAAGTTTGGAGTACATTCGAAAAATAATCATAATATTAAAGTCCGATTTGTCATTCATCAGATAAAAGTTATCTATGAATTAGATCATGTTATGTCAGTCAGTCATGTTCGAATAAGATTTTAACTTGACTGAAAATTTGGAACAATTAAAATGTTATTTTTCATAAAACTTAATTTTTAATTATTATTATTATTTATCCTTGAACAACTTTTATCGTGTGTTTAGAAAACTCAACTTTTAAGCAGCTGATTAATTGACAAACAAAAAGTAGCGATTGTATGTTAAACAAATTTTACTTCATTAATAGAAAAAAATATTTAAACAAAGAAACTTTACTTTTATTTAATGATCGTTTACTATTTCACCTTTTTTTACCTTACGCCACCTTAGTTAAATAATTTCACCGCACTTTGGACCGTAGTTTCTTAAAGCCTACCTCTATAAAAAAGCTATATAGCGCAATAGTAGATTGTTACTAGGGGTGAAAGTGACCGATTTAGGCACGTAATGGTTTGTTGCACGAGCGTAGCGAGGACGCTAATAGTTCGAGTGCCCAAACAGGTCTTTCAACCGAGCTTAACACTCTGCTTTTCATTTCGAATATGAGGACAGTAAATAAAAATTGATTAGTTAAACAAACAACTACCTTTAAATTTTTGACAGCTGGGAAAATTGTTTCCCAGGGATGAAAATTGTTGTGAGTAAAAACAATATTTTTCATCCCTGTGATCAGATAACTTGAAGCACACTTTACGAGTATGAGAAATGAATAAGTATTTTTAAGAGGTCTAACATGTAGTTTCTGAGACAACTTTGTTGTATTAATACATATAACAAAGTTAGTATATATAATTTTTGGTACGCTTATAAGTAAAATAAATCAAGACTCAAGATCAGACTGAACGAAACGAAATGCGGTTACTAGGACTGCTACGTGGTAACCGAATTTCGTTTCGACAGGTATATTTATAGAGTGCCGACATGTTCTAATATAAGAATCAATGTTTGCAAACGATTAAGATTATATATATTTTATAACATTTTTTTTCCAGTATGCTACGCCATCTCAGCAAACAAAAGACCAATAATACTTCTGCAGGGATATAGATTTTCTCTTCACTATCAGAGGAAAAGCAGCGAACGGTGGCAATGCACGCGACGCAGTACATACGGGTGTAAAGCAGTTATTCATAAACGCGATGGAATACTATTTTTAGTTAATACTACTCATAATCATTTACCTTAAGAGTCTATCTACCCTACGCATTTGCAAACATATTCACAGTGATTCAAAAATTAAATGCAAAAACGTTATTTTTATGTAGAAAAAATATGCACTTCAACACTGAAATAGCTTAAGCACGACGTAATCAAACAACTGTATATAAAAAAAGATTTGTATATAAAAAGTGTGTCAGCGCGGCACGACTGGAGATTACTCCTTAAATACGAAGTGAAAAGTGCGCAATGTACGTGGCGACAAAAAACGTAACGCTTGTATTAATTTCACTCATTATAAAATTTCCATACCGAGGGCTTTGTATGAAAATCGATTCTAAAGGACTAATATCCTAAAAACTGCTTTGAGATATTTTTTTGCCAAAGTGGTTAAAAAATTCTAAAGTTAGATTTGACTGCATAGCGGGTGTGAAGGCATGCGACATTTACACAGGGGAGGTAAGATGCAAAGAGTATCAATTTTTATTCAAGTTGTAATGTTCTGCATTATTGTATTTGAATAATTATGTATTAATTAAAATAGACTAATTTCAAATAAAAGTAAAGTATAAATTTAAGTACATTATAAATTAAATAATACCTACAATGTAATATAAATCTATTTAGAAAACTATGAGTAAAAATTTACTGCAAACTGCGGTTAGCGAAATTTCACACAATTTTGGACGCATTGTTACAATGGAAGTTAGATAGCATGTTGATGCGTTGCCTCATCTACAAGCCAGGTTTTTGGTCAAGCTAGTTTCTATCAGAGGGGTTGAGAGGTATTAATATAGCTGATTAGCCTCGGGGCCCCATGGCCCCAGAGTCGACGCGCCTCAAGGGTCACAAATATATTCCCATTACCGAGGAACGTGTGTTTGTGGCGCTTCAGAACCTCCTGGTGTGGGGCAGCCGCATTATTATATAGTGCACAATCATTTTTAATCTAAATATCTTTAGTATTTAATATTTTACAATGAAGTAATTGGAATTGTATATAATAACAAAATATCATCATGGATTTAATTTTATTTCTCATTAATTTACATTGACGAAGTTAATGTTTGCCTTAAAATTAAGTTGGATTAATTAAATCTCTTATTTTTACAATATATTTCTTGTATGTTTTTAAAAGCTTTATTGCCTATTATTTATCTGATTCCCACAGTACTTCATTATTAATATTGAGAGATACAGATTTTCATCTTTTGAATTAACATAAAACTTTTTTGCACGAGTTTCGTAATATGCTACGATTAAGATGTCTTCTTTAATGTATCTAAAACTAAAGATCTAGGGCAATGCGTGGTACGGTGGGAAGGGTGATAAGGAACTAAGGTTCGAAGGTTCTAATGGGACTGGTTATCAGGACCTGCGAAATTAAAGTTCCGTTCGTTAGACTTTCCGGTGCTACCCTAAGTCCACAGTTAGACCTTATTTATACACAAGTTGCCTGGTTTCGAAACCGTTGCATTCAGAAGTGACAATTTATACTACGTTTTACGTTTATGACTATTCTCAAATGTCAAGATAAACGTTATTAAGAATCTATGCCTTCCTTCATACCTGTCGCATTTTGAACGATTCCATAATTCTCACTGTACCGACACTCTAGTTCAGATGAAAAACTTATTTGAATATTTGGTACCATTTAAAGATACGAATTATTTCGTCAATATTTTTGATGATAGATAGATAGATCGATCAAATGAGGCAGGTATGGATTAATTAGATACAAGGAAAAATTTCAACATCGGGTATTTATTCTTACAGAAAACACAGTTTCAAATGGCTGTCCTGTTTGCGGTGATGTAACATCAGGTGTCCACTACGGAATCAGAACCTGTGAATCTTGCAAGCTGTTCTTCAAAAGGTCCATGCAAATGGACAAAAAATCTACATATGAATGTTCCAATTATAATTTTATGCAATGTTCTGTGAATAAGATGACAAGATCATGGTGTAGGTTATGCAGGTACAATAAATGTTTGCTAGTTGGTATGCAGCCTTCTATGATTAAGAAATAATAATAATTTATTAAGATTGATACTAATCGTACAGAAAGGCGCCCGGAGTTACAATAACTGCAGCTTTAATACACGCCTGCTTATATTTGTCATTCGCTTATGTACAATCTCGTGATTACAAATGGCACAATGAATTTGCATCTATACTGCCTAAAGCTCCGTTGACACGATCGGAATGTTCAGACGTACATAATAACTTCAAACAAGTGTGCACGGATAATGGTTTACACTCATTCAATTTTTCGTATTTTTTTTTTCAAGTATATTTTCAAAATTATACGTCTCAGGTTCTAGCAGACTCGCAAAAATTGAAAACGGTCAGCGTTTTGTAGAATTAGACGTCGAGTCATTGTCCGAATATGCTCGTAATGGCAGTTGCTGCGATACAATTAGCGTCCGAATAGCTTTCCGAGTGCACTCTGATCGTTTTAACGCGACTCAAAGCATAAAGATGACACATTCATCTACTAGAGAATGAATTTATTTAGCGGCTCTATCATTTAAAAAATATTTGTCTTCCTAAAACACTTAAGTAAATATTGGAGTCTAGCAAATTGAACTCCGTGCTTCAATTCAAAATTATTTCAGCCGTTTCTTCTTAATATTGATAACGCTTGGTGTACTGTCAAAATTGGCAGCAATTGTTGCCTTTGAGCTATATGACTTTTGCCAGTAGGGTATTTTTTTTATAAAACTCGACATATGTCCAATTTGACTATAGATAGAAATGTTTATCGGCCTGTGGTGAAAATTCATCATTTTACTGGCAAGACTAAGTGACATAAGGCCAAAAAAACTCCTCATTTTTATGTCAGAACGTGAATAAGTTTTTTCGCAGGTAAAACCCAATCCAAAAAAACTTTGCTAAAAGTCATAGTTGCAGTTACAGCAGGTAAATAATATTTTTTCTACGGTTAATATGTGGAGAGAAAAATTCCACGACAAAATATTCCATTAAATTATAAAAAAGTAATGGGTAGAGTCACCTTTTAATAAATAATCACGACATTGGCCAGCAATATTTTTTCGGTAGGTTTGTTATCATCTGTAATTTTAAGCTTTGTTATGTAGTGCTTATGTTAATGCATTTTGGTTAATTCCACTTAGTGTTTATTTTTGATTGAAAATATTAATATACTATTACAGCGGAGGTGACTTTTGATGATGATGACGTATTACAAATTTATTACAATATGATTCTGCATTTTACAACTTATTTATTAATTGTGTTTGTTTCTTTAGGTCCTTATAGAATGAATCATAAATACAGATCAGAGAATGCTTTTGAAATAAAGAAACAAAGAAATAAAAGAAAACTAGTATCTAGGAAATATAAAAACTACTCACTGGAAATCTTAGATGTAGCCGTAAATTTAGTAAAACAAAAAGTTATTTCCTGCAGACAAGCGGAAAGAAAATTTAACGTACCACGGAGGACTATAGCAAATAAATTAAAAGAATTACATACGAGACCAGTAGGAGGACAAAAGAAATTAACAGATGCAGAAGAACAAAAGCTTGTAAATATTTTGGTGGACGATAAATTAGGGAGCGCAATGGCCAATATGGACATAAAAACGCAAATTTTTAATTATTTACAAAGAAATTGTCTTACTGATAAATTTAATGGAAAGCTCCCCAGCGATACGTGGGTAAGGCATTTTTTAAACAGGCATTCAAAGCAATTGTCTGTACATAGTAAATAAAATATTAAATAGGCTCGGGCTGCAAAATCGTAAGAAATCCAAAAATTGTTAATAATTTGAAATAAACTAGATACACTGTATACCAATACATTTATTAGGAATAAGTAACTATGTCTAATACAAATATATATACAATAAATAAATCTAAAATCCGCACATTTCCACTAGACCGCTGTCTCAGGGCAGTACATAGAAGGCTGGTAGCGTTACCTCACTGTATACTAATTTAATATAATATCAACTAAAACTACTCTACATAAATGAAAAATCGTTGTCTGACAGCCTTTGCACATTTAAGTTATAGTTAAAAAATGTTCTCGGTGATTGTTTAGCTTCGTCCTATTAATTTTAAAAGCTAAGGATTATACATATGTATTTATGTCACAATTTAAAACTATACTAAGATGTCTTGTATTTATACTCTGCCATTTTACTGTTTATAGTATGTGAAATATTTCAAGTTCTGAGCCCAACAAATATAATGTTTTATACATTTTCTGGTAGTTTTTCGCAATAAATAAAAAGACATTACTATATAGTGTTGTGGAGTATAAAAATAATATATCAAGTCAGCTAATGCAAAGACATTGAAATTTTTCGGGAAAAATAACTACCGTCAAAATTGGCATGATGGTAGTAGTTACCACTAACTAGCATAAGATTATTAAGGAGTAGTTTTTTATAATTTTGATAAAATACGAAAACTAAAAATTATGAAGTGACTTATTATATACATGTTTTTAAAGTGCTATACATAAATGACGATATATAGTTTTATTTTTTAAATTATTCCGTTTTCTTAAGTGTAAGTACATGTTTGATTGTAACATGTCAATAAATGGTAGCACTATCAGTATGCCAAAGTACTACACTAAACTTTTTGGTAGATGTTTTTATGTATTATATAAAGATAAGTAACCATGTTTAATAATATACAGATCGATAGGCATTATAAGTCGAAATAATTTAATATACTTACTTTAATTACAGTGTTAAATAAAAATTATTTAAAAATATCAATGTTTTATTTCAAGAGTACTAATTTGTATTACATATACTGTGTGTTTAAACTAATTTAATACTTTTTTAGTTTACAATACATGTATGTAATATAGAGCCATTAACTGATATTAGTCAATTCACTTCTGTCTTTCAATTTGGATGAATCAACCTAAGTGATTCATATAAATATAAACTTGATGCTCTCAATGCCATTGTTTCCTGTTGTGTCCTTTCAATTGCTGTGCTCTTGAATCAAATTGAATCAATTTTGTTGAACCGTCTAATATCAGCATTACACACAGATTCTTAACACTATTTATACTATGTTTCCAATAATTTTGGTATAATATTTCAAATATTGTATGATTAAGTTACAAAATTAAAAATTAAAACGGCACGGCGTTTTTTTACCAATGTTTGGGAATAAAGGGCATGAAACATAAGCATTTGAATTTTTATTTTATTCTATGCCGAGTTGAAATACCTATTTCATATTTTCATAGTTATTTAATTGTTGAATTTTTTTATAATACTTTGAAGTGATTTTATAGTGTTTAATGTTATAAAGACTTAAATTATAATGTACCCTCTAGCTACAGTACTGTCTTTCGACGGATATTTGTTAACACAGAAACCGTCATCCTTGCCTCTTACCCTCCTTACAATACATTACGCACAAAGCCTTAGAATGAAGTTAGCTCCGTGAGTTTGCGCAGGTCCAGCCAAGTGTCAACGTTTAGTTGTGCAAAAAAATGGCGCTCGAGTTCGGATAGCGACTGAGCGAGAGCGCAACACTTTCCCTTCCGCCATTCCTGTGAATCTTATAAATATGTTCTGTGCAATAGCTTGCATGAACTTCAAGGACGTATTTACGTTTTTTTCGTACTATACATAAAAATGGAGTAATGGAATTGTCATGCCTAATAATTTTTATCTTTAATTGTAGGAAAATTTTCTTACCAGAGTAATTTTTAATATTAAAGAAACGATTTCTATATACATAATTACATCTCTTATTAATTAGAAATTATAAACTATTTTGATTTATGTTTTGTTCGTACGTAAATAAAAATATGTACCTACGTAAATATGTAAGTATGTATGTACAGACTTATATATTTATAAAAATATTTATTTATCTAAGTTTATATTAAAATGATTATTATATTTTTTCGTATTTTCTTGTTGTACAGTATTTTAAGTTGGAGTGGACAGTGATTTGGGTACCAAACGAAATTGTATTATACTTATAACTTACTATATACTACCTATATTATAATATTTTACATATACAGTAGTATATGTAAAATATTATAATATAGGTAGTATATAGTTAGATTTTTGTTTATTTTGTTAATTGTAAAAAAGTATTATTAATATTGATGAGATATATTATAAGTTTTTTGTAATTAACTGTATCGGCAAATTATTAACGTGGATTATATAAACAACTATCCTACGGGATATTTGTATTCCTGGGGTGCACTAAAAATACATCATATAACGCGTACGTACGTTGTTAATGAGCCAAGTTTCAATAAAATCTGTCCAAATATAAACTTATATAAACTTCAGACATACAAGAGTTACAAAACTGTCACGACAGAGAGTAGTGATATGTGATAAAGATTAAAAAATTAGTAGTGTACGAACAAAGTGTCTTCCCTTAATAGAGACATTATAAATAATAAGGAACGTGTTATTGGACACATTTTGAATTTATGAATAATTATATCTATCTTGTTTTTTCTTAAGAGATAATTTTTTGAGTAAAATTGTTGTGAAATTATGTGTTTAGACTTTAAATGGTTAATTTAAAATATTTTATATTTCAATGTCTAAATTTAGATGTTTCTTAAATTATCTAATAGTCGGTTCCTATAATTATCTTACCATTTATTCACTTACCATCAGTGGAAATTTGATATAAATACTGATTTACATTGATCCAGCTACTGACTTCGGAGGTGGACTGACTTCAAAATATCCAATCGGGAATATTGAAGTCAGTCAGTCTTGATAGCGTTGTACTTACTTCAAATCAATTAACACCATGCCAGTATGAAGTCATCACTGGCTTCCTTCGAATTTGAAGTCAGCAGCAGAATCAATGTAAATCAGCTTTCAATTGTATGAAGCTTGTGTCTAATTTTAATCGCTTTTAAGACAACTGAATCGTTAGTAAGATTATAGGAACAGGCCATAAGACATTTAAACATCATTAAATATGGGATATCTTTCGAATATACCAGTATTATCTCCTAAGGAAAACAATGTATGTTTAGGTTCGACTGAAAATATTTGTTAGTCTTATTGCCTTTAAGTTAGATTGTAATTTTAAGATGTATTTATTATTTCTATAAAAAAAAAATGTAAATGGAGTTCTGTGTATCTCTCTGTGAGAAACATGACGACTTTAAGTTTTTAAAAATTTGCAAAAAAAAATTGATTTAAGTAATTCGCAAACAATGGCAACCGGCCATTATGGCGATCTAGAGACAATGTAGCCAACCTAGCCTTTTGGGCACCTGTCCCCAAGAAGACGGTGGTCTAGGCTCACTATTCTACTTATAGTCTTAAGAAATTATAGGCAGAATATTCTAATATTAATTAATTAGGTATAGTTATACTACGTTTAATTTATTATAAATCTTTTTATTGCGAAGCTGGCAATCCAGTCCACTAATGATACACTAGATTAAATTAGATAGTAATATATATATATATTGTTTGCGCGTGTGTGTGTGCGTTTGCGCTTGTTTATGTATGTATATATATGTGTATATATATATATATATATATATATATATATATATATATATATATATATATATATATATGTATATATATACACACATATGTTTTTAATTGCAATCCAGATTGTTATGTTATTATTAATCTATCTATACTATAATAAGTCTGTAAATGGTTCGAGTTTGTACAAATCGTTTAAAAATGTGAAAATATCAGGGGGGCTAATTTGGACCAGCAGACTACGAATATGCTATATATTCTATCTGTGCAGGAACTGAGAAAGAATACAATTTCCTGCAGCAAGGTGGCCTGTCGTAAGAGGCGACAAAACAACCCACGGCCAGGTGGTAGGGCATTTGCCCGACTGGATAGCTACCACCCCTGGTCTAAAGTATGTCGCCATAACAACCTTGAGTTGTGTTCTGGCATTAGTGACCAGGTTCCAGTCTCCCATAAGAGAGCAGCAGCGCATTTGTACCACCTTTAATGTTGCAAATATCCATAGGCGATGGTAACCACTTTCCATCAAGCGGGCCGTCTGCCTGTCTGCTAAACTCCTGCAATAAAAAAAATATACAATTTTTGTCTGCAATCGCGGTTTTTTCATAACAAATACCTATGGTATCATAAATAAAAAGACATTCGTTGTATTACTTCAAATCAGGTTGGCTTCGACTCACCTCTATGTTTTGCTGGGCAATTGTATAGATTATATGTACTTAGTTTCTTTGTTATGATTATATTATATGTAAAAAAATCGAATCGAATAAAGTTTTTGTGTAAGTAAAATAAAGCTACTGCCTTGGGTTTGACACGCTGCGTAGCCGCGGGGCAAACTCCAGTTTAATGTTGTAATTTGTTTTGTGCATCAATAAATTAAAAAAATTAAATAAAATGCGGCAGACGGTCCAGCTAATGGATAGTGGTTACCGACGCTCATAGAAGGTTGCAACGTCAGGAGCGAAGCCAACGCGTTGCCAGCCTTTTTGGAAGGTATAGGATAAAAAGGTTTGCATAGAGGTATCACAGAGGAAGAATAGGATACAGGGAGTGTAAAATGGGATTGAATTAGATGAATGGGATAGCGGAAGCAGGAAGTGGGCGATCGGAACGTTATTGTAATAAATGTCTAAAAATTGCAATTGTTCTGATGTTTCTTGCGTCTCTACTCTTGATGATATAATAATATAATGTATTTTATCGTTATATTTTATTTAAAAAAAAATATCCGGCCTTGTTCATAGAGAGTTAGAGTAAGTTTGAACGCTTCTGTAATACTTGCAACAACTCAGAAGGGTTTATGGTAGTAAAAGAAGAACAACTGGTCACAATACTTTATATTCCCAGTACGTTACGGTTTTAACATATTTCAATACGTAGTATCCATAGTAGTTTGTGATATTTCATACACTGACTATTCAAACTCGACAAGCATTTTAGAACACCTCGACATCCCTCCAATTTTACAGTATATCAAACTTAGCATATTGGCACAACCGATAGCGGATTTAAGTAATTCATAAACTATTTTAATTAAAGGATTATGCATGACAAGAACTTAAAATATTATACTTAAAGTTTTATATGCAATAAAATAAGTTGAACACAGTATAAATCTATCACGTCTGCCAACATGAAAATAAAATGTAGTGAATACCGTCTATATACAATTGAGAGGTTTGAATTATAATCTGTACACAATTATCACATTATACAAAGGATAAATATTGTAACAAAATTATTGTAAATTATAGACAACTACTCTATATATACAAAACAGGCGCTAATTACCTAATTAATAAAAAAAATATAACATTATGATTCAATTAAGGAAATGGCCGATTGTATCGTTCAGAAATAAGAGCGATCGTTCAGAAATCAGCGGGTACATAACAAAATCAATTAACTTTAAAAACAAAGACGACAAGAACAACTATGCTACTCAATAACTGTAACACTTCTTTATGATTTTTAAAGAAATATTCAAACTTACGCTAACTCTCTATGAATAAGACCGATAGTCTTTAAATAATGAAAAGTTAAGTCCTAAATTATGTTCAGATTTAATAGTTGTAAGTAATTTGACAAAATGTATTTTTTTCTATTTTTATTTATTGCATGACTTCAACAGACAGGCAGACGGCCCACTTGATGGAAAGCGGTTACCATCGCCTAGGGACATTTGCAACACCAAAGGTGCTACAAATGCGCTGCTGCTCTGTTAAGGGAGACTGGAACCATATTTACATATTTTAGAATCAATTTTATGTATTTTAATGATAATTTGTTTTATAGATGTATCTATCATATAACGTTTTTTCTAATAGACTGATAGGGATATATAGTAAATAAAAAAAGCATTTTTGCATATCACATTTGTTTTATTTATAACACACGTACATATAAAACCATTTTGAAAAATAAACTTTGATGTACAGCTAATTTACATCGTTTTCTAAAGTACTGAAAATCTTGCAGTTTTAAAAACATATGATAAAATTAATTCAAAGCTTCAACTATATAACGGAATATTTTAAATATACCTTTTTAGTCATCAGATGGAAATTATGTATCAACAAAACTATATATCTACTGGTGCGGCCGCACCTGCGAATTGTTAATAATATTGACTGTGGTTGAATGCTCTTATTATAAGTGTTAAAAATAACGCCGTTATCGAATAGCCACATTAATGCATATACACACGTAATCTGTCAATATTTAACGTCAATAACAATGTCACATCTTAAATAACGCGTTAAACTCACCGCCATATCTGCGATAAATGGCCTATATCTGTAACATTATCGCAGATGAAGCCCCACCATACTAAATATGCGCAAAACAATTGAGCTACCATTATTTATCCAACTGTCTTTTTTAATCTTATAAAGTTGTATTCTAAACTTTAAATTAATTTTTAACTAAACAACTTAGCCTCCGCTAGTGTGGGATGCGACCTGTGTTGACACACTGGCCCTGTCACGTCTTCCAATGACCGAGTCAGGGGCTGGCAACGGCGCCGCGTCAACTGAAGACGTCAAACGGCGCAAATATCGGGCCTTAGGAAAAGGTTACATATTTGTGCCGTTTGGGGTTGAAACATTAGGCCCGTGGGGTCCGTCGGCAAAGAGTTTCTTTAAAGAAATATGTAAGAAACTCTTTGATACTACCCGTGATCAGAAGGCTGGCTCATATTTCGCACAATAAATAAGTATTGCCATACAGCGCGGCAATGCAGCCAGCCTTCTGGGCACGCTCCCCGTTGGCAGTGATCTCCTGCATAGTGTATTTTAGTTTTGATGTCTTTGTTATTAGACAGGAATACTGGCAACGTTATATAATTCTTTGAAAAAATAACGTTAAAAGGAGAATTATAGACTAAAAATATTTTTAACTACTGATTGAAGAATCAGTCCAAAGTTACAAAATATAGTAGCGAAAATACGCAAAAGAGTCTGAGAACTAAGTTTGATAAAACAGTATACTTTATAAGAAGTTAGAGTATATAATATCGAGGTGTGAGGCTATTTATTTTAAGCGACATTTTGTGACAGCATTGATATGACGGCTTTTTAATTCTAATGTCTCAACTTAACTGAACACAATTTACAATACAATTTGTTTATTTGCTTAAAAACATGACATACATTAAAGATCTTAGTAAATGTACAAAAATAACCATGTTACTTACCTATTAGCCGTACAAATACAAAATAATAAAAAAGAGATAACATATGGAAATATAATGAACCTAGTCTCCATTTATAAATATTATAATCTAATACGTGCTTTTATTTATCCAAAATAGTACATAGTTTATTTATTATGCCTTTTTTAGGTCTTTTGCAACTTTGAACTCTTCTCCAAATGTCACTTAAAACAATAAATTCACCCCACGATGTGTTACAATCAGGTCAACAAAACCTGAAAACAAGTAGAAACTCGATACAAGTAGTATTTGCAATAGTTGACCATCTTGGTAGCAGACTTAAAATTTTGGAAAAATAGGTTTATTTTATTGTAAAGGGGCCATACATAAATTACGTCACAAATTAAGGTTAAAGGTTAAGGGGAGGTCAACGAAATGTGACATTGTGTGACACGGGGTGGGGAGGGGTCCTAAATTTCGTGGTGTCGCATTTCAAATTCTAATATATTGAAGTCAATCGCGGAACTGCTGTTTTTTTATATTGAGAACAACCAACAATTCTTACACAGTACATACATCTGTTTATATTATTACACAACTTCTTAGTCTATGTGCAGGCTTAATTACAGGTTGCCACATCATGCTGCAAAACATACTTTTTTCCTTACAATTATTCGTTAGTACGGTTGTGATGTTAACGTATGTGAGTGTGTGTGGGTGGGTGGGTGTGTATGAACTCGTATACACACAATACGAGTATAAATAATTTATTATTGATGAACTGATAGAAATGAATTTAGAATAATTTGCCAAAATTAGTTGATTTTGCCCCAAACAATGTCTATATCGTTATTTTTTGTTACACTATTATTATACTGTCTCATCAAACGGTTGCAAGTGGCGTGAAAACCCAGGTTGATTTTGGTAGACGCTGTATGAAAAGGTAAGGGAAAAAGAAAACAAAGAATATTCATACGGATACGGATAGACTTTTATTTCGGATATCCGATAGTTTCGGTTACGATTAACGGAGCTCCATAACATGCACGAACCATGATTAGAACCAAGGCTAACCATTATACGTGGATATTCTGTGATGAAACCAAAGCACATTGTTCTTTGTTTAAATTACAATTATTTTCTGGCATATGATTATGTTCGTTTTTTACTTGGCAAATTGTATTATCGTAACTAAAGATAATTGCTTTACATCCTTTCCTTTGTTTTACACATCTCCAGCGTTCTTTTCCACTATATATACACTGCAGGCCGTAACGATAACCACCCATTTGTATATGCCGTAGATTCCTATGTGATGTCACGAACCTCACAGTCTCTAATAAATATCAATCAGTAAATTATAACCACATTACATCCATTAAACATAAGTTAAAATAAAGCGGGAACTGAAACTAATATGTCAATAATATGTGACTCTTCTAGATCACTAGAATACTGAAAACTAGTAATTGATAGTAATGAAACCTGTTTGAATAATTTTTCGTCGGCCGACATATATAGTCAATCAGAAATGAGAATATTTGTATATAGTAGAGAGAATAGTAACATAATAGTAAAATTTTCAAGTTCAAGTGGCAATGGGCTGGTCATGTTTCGACGGCCTCTGTAGTTGAGCGGGCTAAGCCTTTGCCGGCTTACCTCACTGCAATGCAGAGGCTCGGGGTTCGATCCTGGTGTAGTAAATTTCGGAAACGTATTTTCTCCGTTATTTATTATGGTCTGGGTGTCTGGGATCAGCCCCAGAATGGTCCGTTGTATATTACCCATAACACAAGCGTAACTTGCTTAATTTGGGGATATACAGTGTGTGTGTTTGTGTATCGATTTATTATTATTATTATTATTATGTTTAGCGCAGGGCCAACGGCCGATAGAGCTAACGAGCCCTTGAGTGGAGACCGCATCTCGGTAAACATAAGGTCGGTCGCCCTCCAGCTCGAGGGACTGATGACCTGCTTAAGTTCTCCCCTATGCGCTGGATGAGGAAGGTCGAAGATGTGTGGCGCGAATTTGGGGAGGCCTATGTCCAGCAGTGGACTGCGATTAGATGACAACGAAATATAGTACATAAAGTAATACATACGAAATATAAAGTAATAAATTTCGTACGTATTACTTTATGTATAATCTTGTTTTATTACTAAACTGCCGAAATATTAAAAAAATCGCCAAGGAAAATTTTGTACTGGGGAAGGATATAGGGCCTTGAAGGGCGTGAAACAGGGAATGAAAATTTGCTTGGGTAACTCATAATTTAATAGCTAACCCATAATTATAAATTATGTTAAAAATTTGATTTTGAATTCATATACATTTTTTATATATAAAAATTCATTCTTATGAAAAACATGTATGAACTGAATCAAAATGATATTTTGTGAATTCGTAACTTTATTAATAATTTTCGTAGAATACAGTTCTGTCATAAAATTCTATCAATTTATATCTTCAAAAATCGGACTCCATTTAGATTACCCATTAAGCAATAGGAATGCGGACGCGTATTACAATAAATTCTAATATTTTTACATATACAAGAACAGGCGTTAATATAATATTTTATCATGTAACTTTTGAAATGTCATAATAAATAGTAGATTGTTACACGAAAGATGAAAGTGACCTAGGCATGAGATATTTTACGCACGAACGTAGCGAGGGCGCTGATAGTACAAGTGCCTAAACAGGTCTCACCCGAGGTCAACATTCTGCTTTTTATATCGAGTATGAGGAAAGTAAATAGTTATTAATATTCATATCTGATGAACTCATTTAATACGTCACATATGATACGTCAAGTAATTATTTTCTGTGCCATTCTACCAGCCTGTATTTTTTTTATTCCCTAATTATTGTAAATATTTAGCTCATTAAATAATAATTTAGTGAAAAGTAATTTATAAGTATAAAATGATATGTTACAAAATTGTTAATATTTTTTAATTACAATTTTATGCCGCCCTTTAACAGTGGCTATATAAAAAGTTCGGACATGGCCCGCATAGTTTTTAAATTTTTTGACAGCAGGGAAAAGCGTTTACCAGGGACGAAAAGTACTGTTTTTATCCCTGTGATCAGGTAGCTTCAAGCGTACTTTCCGAGAACGAAAATAGAATACTGAGCCTAGATCACCATTTTCTATGGGTGAAGTACCCAGAAGGCTACGTTTCCTCGCTGGATCGCCATACTGATCTGTTGCCCGTTGTAGGCACCAGCCTTCTGATCATCTGAGGAGTCAATGAGCAGTTTTGATAAATTTTGGTAGAGGCCCATTGCCTTAAGACCCCACGGTCCAAGCGTCTTAACTGCAAACGGCACAAACATAACTCTCACTGAAGGTTGCACCGCTTGAGTGATTCAGCTGTTTCCGTCTAGACGTGTTTGGTAAATGGGATGCAGCCAACGTGTCGCATAGCGCCGGCACGTCAGCGGTGGCAAGTGTCCTCCGTAAGACATCATTCAAGGCGGCGCGGCGTGACCATCTACCGGTACTGCGGCGGCAACAAAGACCGTGGTATACTGGGTCGTTTACCTCTGTTCCACAGACGCATGTATGTAGTGCACATATGCGAGTGCAGTTTTATAGCTAAAGGAAATAATTTTTTTTAAATTAATTTAAAATTTTCATTACTTTTTAAACAATAATTAATGCACTATTTGACATCTTTTACATGTAATTATGACGTCATAAATAGGTATGCGCAAACAAAATCTATGAGGCCGCGACGTTTAATAGAAAGTAGGTATCTCAATTTGACAGTCCCCTTCCCTATTACACATATTTATATTCAGCTATTTTCGGCGACTAAATTCACTGTAATGACACTGAATTTAGTCGCCGAAAATAGCAGCGAGATTAGCGGGTCGCATATCTAAAAATTTTATTAAGTTTAAAACAATCTATCATGGTCATGAGGTTTGACGTCAATAAGAATGTCGTCAACCGTTATAACCATAGAGCGGCACCCAGAGTTGTGCCTCACGCACCGCCACCAAGTCTTGCCGCTACTGTTCCTTCTGAAACCGTATCTGTGGCCATCCAGAAGAAGCACTTGGGTTCCCCGTCTCGATACTGTTATTACTGGGCTATCTGAAATATAAACATTCTCAGCGTACGTTTAAAGAAACTAGTAATCGACAAAAAAGACAGGTGAATTTTTCAAATAGACGTACGTAAGCAGATTTTGTATTTGTATAAGGTATTGTTTTATTTTGAATGAATGCACAAAAACGTCATTAAAAGAGGTCAATGCACTTTAATTCATAATTTGCAAACATAGGTTTAAATCTAGTATATAACGGTCGGTCTTATTTTTTTTTTTAAGAACCTTCAAGAAGCCTACAAACTTACTCTAACTCAATATGAATAATACCGTGGGTGCTTAATCATTGTAAAATTAAGCTAGAATAAAGATATCTCACGTCGATATAACACAATTTAGTTTTTACTATTACTACAAGCATACGAACCTACACTGCCAATACTACATGGGCCTCTATGGCTAAATCCTTAATTATAAGATATTAAGAAAAATACTCATAGGAGTTTCGATGCCGATTTTGATAAAACTAAAGCGTTATCATTAGATTTTTTTGCAATATCAATTACTCAAGTCAGGAATCGAATCGGTTGATTTTGGAAAAGAGAGCACATAGGTACTGTACATTATTACACGATCCCATAGTGTAGCTTGTAAGGATCAATTTCCAAAACTCTCTTTAAAAATATTATATTATACAAGAAGTTCTAATCTATTAAAAACTATTATAACAAATATGGCCCTTGTACACACTAAGAAATTTCACAATGTTAGCGGCAGATAGGAAGAACCAATTCGTCATGTACCCGACTAGAATTTAGTCGGATCTAGCCACGAAAATTTGTCGTGTCTGCTCCAGAGACGATACATAGGTAGGTATAAACAATGATATTGTTTTCGGGCATTCTAGCATAGGGTATAGTAGGGTGCACTAGTCAAGTTTCACCTTCTCACTTCTCACTTTTTCCCCTTCCCGTAAGAACACAGCGTAAGATTTTTTTCTTGGTACACAGTTCGTTTGTGGAAACGACACGATTTCTTGCGTAAACCCAGCGAATTTTCTTAGCGTGTACAAGTAGTAGTAGTAGTAGATTGTTGTTTATTTAAATTTCGGTGTTTATAAAAGCATTTCGAGGAAATGTTGCTCATTATTTAAAATGATGAAATACCTACTATCTTATTATTTTGATATGTTTAACATTTATTTGACCTTTACTCTTTAGCTCATTAATAAATAGACCTACTAATACTATTATGTATATCGTAAACAAAAAAATAGTTAGACGTGACTAACAAACATTGATTCGATTCTTGAAAAAAAAATTGGAATAATTATTATGCAACTGCTTCATTTGGGACAATTTTACAGTTATTCACTGTTTCATGCAGATGTAGCGGTGGTTTTAATGCGTTATGCGATATTGTTAATAACGTTGAAAATTGACAGATAACTTGTGTATATACACTAAAAAGAAGCCTATAAACTTCCTCAAACTGAATATGAATAAGACCGCAAGATTGTTATTTTTAATACTATAAACAAGACGCATTTGGCCACTTACACTAATATTATCCCAGATGGAGCAGGGGACATTAAATATATTTATTATATCCATCTAAAACAATCGTGTATGATTGTGTTGGTTACAAAATTTGACGATTTTATCATTTATCGTATAAATTGCAGCTTTACAACCCCTGTTACAATTTGTTGCGCAGCGCCACCGAGTTTTGATGTCAAAGATCATGTGCTTAGTGAACCTGTACCTATCGAATACTAATGAACGCCCACCACGTTGAGACGTTAGAAAATAATGACCTTAAATAATAAAAAATATTTATAACAAAATATGTATAAAACACAGCTGGTATTTAAAAGTCAATTTTATTTATTGAGCTATAGTGTAAAAGCTGACTTACATTACTTCCGCTACTGACTTAAAATTCGAAGGAAGCCAGGCTTCGTGTACTACTACTGGAATAATGTAAATGGCTACTGGCTTAATGTAAACGACATGGCAGTTCTCGGCGCCTGTAGTGGCTTCATTTGAAGTTTGACCCTTGTTCTGTCTTTGTCGTAGCTAGTCACATTCACGAGACTGTGCCCCCTACTGTGACATAATATATTTTCCAGTGCAGTTATTAGTTTTATTGCCATTTAAATTATTTTTAATAATTTAAACACTATATGCTCATACAGGTAGAGCTAGAAATATTTTGATCAATATATATATCTTATAAATATGTTTGTATATATTTAATTTATAAAGTAATTTAAGTACGTATATTTAATTTATAAAATATGTAGTTTAAGTATGTCTGTTTAAGTTCTACCTAATAACCTGCAGCACTTACATCGCCAGATTAGGTTAAATTATTCCTTAAGGCCCATTTGCACGTTTCTGGGTTAGCTCAACTAACCTGGAGTTAACTGCTAACACAGGTTTAATTAACAATTTATCTTGCGCCATCAAAAGTTAGGAGTTAACCCAGGCTTCAACTTCTAAATATTTAACCCACCGTTGTGGATAGGTTAAGTCGCTAACACAGGGTAACTCTGCTTGGGTTACTACAAAAAAGCATAGACCTTTCAATGTTACCAACTAAACAAAAAAAATATCAGGTTAGTTAACCCGGTGGTATTTTTTAGTGGCGCAAAGGACAATGAGAGTTAATTTTTTAATTAACTAACCACGAGTTTACAAACTCTACATTTATTTATTGAACTTGACTATGCGTGCAAGTGGGCCTAAGTTAGGTTGCCTGGAAGAGATTGCTTTAAGCAATAAGGCCGCCTATACTTTCTACCATGACAATATTGTAATTGTGCATTTTTGAAATTGTATATTTAGTGAGCAAAAAAGTGTTATCGATCTATCTATTTTGAAATATTTCGGTACTAGTTCAAGTTTCGTGTTTTAGAGCTAAATATATAAGATTTTGAAATGTGACGTCACGAAATTTAGGACCTTCCTTCCACCCCTGGTCACATAATGTCACACTTCGTCGTCACACACACCCCTCACTTAACATGTGACGTGATTTATACATGGACCCTTATCAGTGTAACATATAACTCAATGATTTTATTATATTATTTTCGAGAAATGAGAAATGACCATTAACTTTTAGTCGAATCAACAGAGACACTTTTTATAACTATACATAATGCGTTAGTTGACGAAAAACAAAACTACGATGACCATGTGATGACGTTTTTAATAAAAATATTCAAAATTGAATTAAAATAGGGTTCTTTGCTGTTAATATCTACGTAGAATGATCGTTCTCTGTTCAGGCTGAGCATCTCTGGGCACAAACTTGAGCGCCTCCAAAATGTATGTATAAGGTTCATATTTGGGTTACGCAAATATGACCACGTCTCTGAATTTTGTTAAAAACTCAAGTGGTTGCCAATTCGTTGTCGCCGGAATACTCATATTATTTCACTTCTTTACAGTGTGTTGTTTACAACCCCGTATTATCTCAAAGAACGCTTTGAATTCATCTCTTCCTCTCACAATTTACGACCTTCTACTAATCTTAGACTTAATACACCCAAACATTCATCTTTTTTCAATAATTATTTTACTGTTCAGGCTATTCTACTCTGGAATGCGCTACCTGTTACTGCTAGACAAGCTAAATCACTAAAAATAGTAATCACTAACACCTTTGAGAAATATAATCTGTTTTATTCCTGCCACGGGTTGTCTGAAAGAGATCGCTTCTTAGCGATAAGACCGCCCATTGTGCACATTTAGAATATTTTTAGGCTATAAATTTTTCTGTGTTTTCTGTAATGGTGTACAATAAAGTGTTATCTATCTATCTCTGTAATGCTCTGCCGGCAAATGTCAGATCTGTTAAATCTATCCATTCCTTTAACAGACTTGTGAAGGAGTACTATCTAACTGTATAACGTGTTTATTGTTTGTTTTGTATGTATATTTTATAGTTATAATATATGTATAATAATTATTTTGCCTTATTATTAGTATGTAGTTCAATTGCACGTCAACGCTATCTTTGCAATTAGATCTTGTCCATCCAAAGGTCGCCTGGAAGCGATTGCTTTAAGCAATAAGGCCGCCCATTGTACTACTACTACCTTTTAGTATAAAGATTATTTGTATTGTATTGTAGAATGCAATCTCCTTATATATTCTGTAAGTACAAATAAAAACTCTTTTAAATAAGTTTCGTAATGCATTTATTACAATATTCACAAGTATTTTTACATAAAAATATAACATTGAAATTGAGATCCAGATAACAGTAACGTATGGAAACCCACTGCGGCGTATTCAAGTAAAAATGCATCAGACGTATAATATATATTATCTACTTAGCTATGCGCAGAGGGTTTGCCGATGAGCATCCTTCCCTAACCCCCTATCTAATTCTGACGACCGTGATATGCGCTCGTACCGTTAGCATCAGTGTTCTGTACCCACAGTACCTAAACATATATTAAAAAACATCCAACTTCGGTACCACTACATGAATACAAGCAGAATGGGAGATTAATAAATGAGATCTTTGCTATTTTATAAAAAGCTAAATAATACCCAAAAGATATTTGGTTGACGAATGACTATATATACGGAGGAAATGTTACATTAAACAAATTTTAATTTCTTTCTTTTTTGTTAACGTTACAGACCATCGGCGCGTGACGTCATCGGCAAACTTACGCTTCTCGAATCATATATACATACACATCATTTATATGTTGAGTTGACATTATAAAAGGTAAGGCAAAAATAAGAAAATTATTATAAGATTAGTCTAGTATTGGCTTTACGAACATCACGTCATATTGTGCCATCAATTGTTTCTAAAGTTTATTATATTATGCAAACTCTCGTACCAACAAATTACAATAAAAGGATTTCGCATCCAAGTTCATTTAAGCGCATATTATGATACCTATCGTCTTTTTTACGCTGTACTTCCTTTACTTCAAATCTTTACGCCGCAGTAACTCACCATCCTCACTATTCACTTTACATACTCATAACAGCAATAAAGTCACAATTGCAATTGCATATAAATAAAGAAATCATCGGACGGAATGTAATCGATTTATTAGCTTCTTGCACAAATATTTCCATCATTAGTTTTTGTAAAGGTGAGTGCAGATACAATCACAACGGGCTGTATCAGTCACCGGATTAATAAAGTTTAATTTGAGTAAAGGATTTTAGAAATAAGTCATATTGGCAAAAGCCTTATAATTTTTTTTATTGTTCGTGCATCCCTATATTCATCTGTCTAATACATAAGTGTGTCACAACCATTTTTTCCTTACAGATAATATGAAGAGTTCTGGTATATATGACATTGTTAGACGGATCTTTAAAAATCATTTTTTTTATTTCAGTCAATAGGATTCGCTTCTAAATTTATGAAGAATGAATTTATTTAATCTATCTTGTCTTAATCTATCAACTACAAAATATTGATCTACGGAGTAGAAAATTAAAAAAAATCAAGGTCGTAGAACTTTAAACATACTTTCAATGAAAATTAGTTTCCAACAAGATATGTTAAGTAGTTTTTTATATGTGGGGCTTTTTCGATTAAATGTAGTTTTAAAGATCCGTAGCTATATGACTGAAAAATTGTGGGGACGAAGACTAAGGTGCTATGGGCATGTAATGAGGAGGGATGAAAGTCACGTGACAAAAAGAATGTTAAACTGCAAGATTGGTGAGTACAACTGTAAAGATAAACAAAAAAAGAGATGTATGGCTTGTGTGAAGGACGACATGATGATTTGTGGTGTGACAGAGGAGGTATGTTGGAATAGAGCAGTATGGAAGGAAAAGACATAGTGCCTACCCCAAATAATTGAGAGGAGGTGAGAGAAAAGAGAGAGAGAGAGGGAGCTATATGACAACAATTATGAACGTTTATCATACCTCTACAGATCCCGTCACTGTGACTGGACTAACAAGCATTTGAACTTTTTTTATTTAATTAAACACTACGCCATGCATTCACAGTGCAATCTGGCATGTACAGCGAGTACGTTGCGTTGTATGTGCGCTCGATTTTAGTTTGTGCATCTCGTCTAAATTATTGATCAAGATACTATTCTCACAAATTAACGTAGATCCTTACGATCCACACTTAACTCTTTAAGCTCTCTGAAAGCGGCAGTGAGTATTAACTTTTAGAAAATAAGCCTCTAAAACCGCATTGACACGACCGAAATACGCTTAGATCGATTCGGATAGCTACTCTGACGGTATTCGTATCTTGGCAACTGGCACTGCTAGTGCCTTGCACAACAGCGTCTAACACGAGTATACTTGGATCATGCTCAACTTTTTTTACTTTTGTAAGTGATAAGGATAGAGCATGCTTACCTAAAAAACTCACTTATGATATGAAGACTCATATATTGTACTTGTCAGAAAAAATAGATTGCGGTCATGCGGTCAATTGTTCCATTCTTGGATGGTGCCCATCAGAGAGTTTGTCGACTATTATAGTCCTACTCAAATGACTTTATAGATAAAATGATTGATTTATACGAAGAAGCGGATGAGCTTAATACTATACGAGGACACGCATATATATCACTCATGTCACTTGCATGCATGTCACTATATTTATGTACTTGAAATTATTCTATATAACTACACTTGATCCAACCGTACATGGATCGCGTCAAAGCGGTTTAATTCATCGGTGCAATTTAAAAACCCAGCAAGTGTCATTCTAAGAATAATTTCATTACAAAACACAAAACATATCACAAACTTCAACGAGATACCATTTCATAACTATTTATAAAGCATACTGAGAGCAATACTATCTTTTGATACGTTTCCCACGTGTTTTGGCGAACACAATACATAAGCAAAAGCCTAACAAGGCGTTTAATGTACAAACATTTATTTAACAGACAATGTCAGTTGCTAGGTTTTGAAATCGTACAGCTGAAGTATTCTCGGTAAAATAAAATAAATTCTTATATCTTTTGGCGTAAAATGATTGTCAGTGAATCATACTAACATGTACAGTCGTGGTATGAAAATTTTTATCAATTTTCAAATGGATTCATTTAACGTTCCGCGAGCACATGTTACCTTTTCAAGCTAAGTCACAGAACAGACTGTACCACAGAAAAGTATGTTTAACTGTTTGACAATAAAGTTTCGAATTACTAAGATCAAAGTTGTTTGATTTTCTATCTAGTCTAAGAAGATTGTTTAGAGATGTAAGTAAAACCTTTTTATTGGTTTTATTATTTATGATCAGCGTAGTGATTATATCCTCATTGTTTCTTATTGTTAATCTCAGTGTCACTGACACTGTCATTGTCAACATAGCAATTCTCACGTTTCTATATTTCATAAATGTAACGTAAAATATTGGCAGTACTGTTTCATGTACTAGTACAAGCAAAAGTCGACTTTAAGCTGACGAACTTTTTCATACCGCGACTGTATATTATTTGAGGAACACGTCTTGTAATGACCGAGTATAATTTTCAACAATAAAACCGAACTATACAATCCAACAGCCTAACCTTAAAAGTTACCCGAAGCAGATAACTACACATTCTAACTATCCGTTATATGGCCGGTTTCTATATCTTACCGACCGTTCGTTTGCCTTCCTATCGGTTAAAATTTTGATATAAGCGCCATACAAGTAATATCAAAATGCAACCGATGGTAAGGCAAGTAAGATATAGGAACCGGCCAATAGTTGTATGGGAGCTTATGTCAAATTTTAAACTAAGTAAGGTAAATGAAGGGTCGGTAACATACAGGAACTGGTCCTTAAAAGGGGAGCAAACTACCAATAATGTAAAATATTTTTAGCCTATTAATAAAGTTTAATATTTGGCAAGTTGTGGCGATCAGTCTGAAAGCAATAAATACTGTGTCATTAGTCTGCGTAATATTTATATAGTATGTTTTTTTTTATCGCTGGAGTACAGCAGACAAGCAGACGGCCCACCTGATGGAAAGCGGTTACCCTCGCCTATGGACGTTTGCAACACCAGAGGTATCACTAACGCGCTGCCGGCCTCGAAGAAATTTTATGACACCCTTTTTAAAAAACCCCATATTGTAGCCCTGTGGGAAAACCTCGGCTGGGAGCTCATTCCAAATCCCCTCGGTACGCAAGAGAAACGTTCTAGAGTCTTCTAAATGTACTCGATTAAAACGAAAAGTTTCAAATATAAAAAGTTGATCGATCTTAAAATATTATGTTTGAAATATTTTAAATGTATATTGGTTTAAAACAGTCGTTGATGCAGCATTTTAAAATGAAATAAAAAAATCTGGCATGTGTTTAGATACACTGGTATAATTAATATTAAAGTTTTCGAAAGTTTCATTAGTGTAAATTCTGGTTACATGCCAAGATGAATAATTAATTGTCTGGGATAGAAAGAATCGTATTTTTATAGTCGTTATCCAAAATACATATATCGCAAAGGAGACGAGTACGCTTTCGTACATTCTTGGGCCCTGATTTTAAAAAGATGAGAGCGATTTTAGGGTTTCTTTTTATTATGTTGATATTTCTAATAATTATACTCGATTTAATTATTTTGAATACATTAATCGTGTAGTGTATTGTCATATTAATAATTGCTTAAATTCATTCGCTTGAATCGAATATAGTAATTGATAACTTATTTCATTTATGATCTTATTTTTAAGATTTCTCGTCTTCCAGATAGAATTTAGGGCTGATGTTTTTCATTTCAAAATAGAAAAATAGAAGTCCCCGTCTCCTTTTACTTTAATCGGTTTATTGATAACATCATTAAGATGTCTAAATATAGACATCTCTGCGACATTTGTCTATATTGTGTCACAATTCTGTAAAGTGACCAATTTAACCTCCAATTTCCGCATGCATGTCTATTTAATAACTTCAGGTAACCTCTAAGGCTTATAGTAACGTGACTATAATTATTTTTAAGGCCCTTAAACACTTATAAAGGGGGATGAGTGTGTTTGTTTTGTCGACCCACAACAGTATGACCTATAGTAACTACAATTGAATGGCAGTCTTGAGATCGGCTGTCCGCACATAACCACTTAACCCTAGACGAGCAGACAGAATGACGGGTGTACCGGTAACCCCGCAACCTCATGATCTTCGCTCCTATCGTTGATGTGCAAAACATCGGTCGATCTGTAAAGAATAATAATTACATTTAATAAATATAATAAAAAAATGTATAATTACAGTTACATCTTATGATGGCTGCTATACATATAATACACTTATGGTACAGTGACTATACCATAAGCTTATATCAAAAAAATGTTATATAAATAATTTGACATCCGTTACATCACAGTTGCATAACGAAGTTGCAAATTTTTGAGTCTTCGTGACGTATATTAATATACCTAATAACATTTAAATGAAAAATGAATGTCCATAGCTCAGATCTTGTAAAAGACCATCACGGTGAAATGAAGTCTAAATTTTACAACACCGTATCTGCAATATTGATGAAGATAACTTATAAATCATTAAAATATTTGATTTTGAATGTTGCAGTTACGTTGCTAGTAATGTACAAAGCAATTGAGAGACATACTAGTGCAAGCATAAATGAAAACAACTTGTTTTATTAAATATTTATTGATTATTTTATTGAAATGGAAATGCTTTGTGTAGTACATTGTTCTGCTCAAAGACTGCCTTGGTGTAGTAAAGTAGGTTTTGTGAATGTGTCAGATATTCACTAACACCACTCCCTATTTTTGTAAATGTTTTTGAGAATTACAATTCATTTGATAACCTTGCTGACGTTGGAAGTCGCTCTTTGAGCGTGTGATTCTCTCTATAGGTGTAAAATACTGTGTCGGGACTTCCTTGACACATTTGCAAGATAATAAACACTATTATTAAGTTTACGTAGAGTTTATCTGTAAAGTCGACCATTTGCCATTTGCGATTTAAATAAACACTTATCTGGTGCAAGAAAACGCGCCACAAAATGACCCCTTGCGATTTTATCTGCTTGAATAACTATGATTGCTCACTTCTAAATCTAAAGCAGTATTAATACTCTATTATAGGTCACTTGTTTCTTTTCTTTGTACTACGTGACGTAGACTTTTCCTTAATTATATCCAGGTATGCTTCCTTAATCTATTTCTTTCTCAGATCCTTTCTCTTCTTGGGATTTCTTCGATTCCTCTGCCTTCAATGTTAATACCAAAGTTCATTAAATTATATTTATATCAAATGCTGTCAACAGTTGGTATCCTAATGTATATAGACGAAGTCTTGTAAACTGTAAAAAAACCTGCGTGCTGAGTTCAATCATGTGTGAAGTCAGTTAATCCACCGTGGACAAGCATGGCGGGTATACTATCTATCCCCCTGAAATTGGAAGGCTCGCTTCTAGCAGTGACCCGTTTATGGGTTGTTATAGCATAGTATATGAATGGAGGTTTACCTATTAGTTAGCTATAGTAAAAACGCCAAAATATAAAATTGTAGTAATTCGTGGGAACTCATAGTTGTTGTAGCAGAATTTTTTATCAAACTGCTTTCAATTGATCTGATTCTGTTAAAACGGCATATGTCATTAATATGCAACCAATCAGATGTAATTTCAGCTGCAAAACTGCCACTTTGACAGAATTTACAAACTTACTCCATTTCACTATAGCTGCTTTATTGTTTCATAGCAACTTGTAGTTTTTGTATGCTGCGTTATTTCTGATTCAGTTAAACTCTTGATTAATTCAAATAAGCTTTTAACTCCTCTTTTATATAAAAGATAATTTCTTTGTGACTTTGTAGTGCATACAGTTTATATACCTGAAACAATTATTATATGTGTACATTTACATTATCTAAGAGGGTTTCTGTAAATTCGTTCATTCCCTCTTTAGGAATCATGGAATCTGATACATATTTATTTAAGGACAAGATTTAAACATTTGTGGTACATTATCCCGAAAAACGTGAGAATTCACGAGCAACAAGATTAAGGCACAATCTTTACGGGAGTAAAAACTTAAGGTAACGTAAAGCCTTGAAATCACATTGATATATCTACACTTATGTATAAATGTAAAAGTGAGTTGGTGCAGATGGTCGTCTGCTTTTTGTTCTTTGTTCGCCGCCTTGGTAATCTCATTATTATTAATTTCGATATCCAAGTTAAACATTTTTAAATATTTTTAACTTCCCATGATGTACGTAAACGGGTAATTTATACTAATCAAGCCACTGGGCAAGGCCACACTTTACTTATATAAACTTTTTAGACTCTATAGAAGCCTATATAGGAATAGATTGAACTATATCTTCATGTTGGTAATGCCTAAATTGTAGTTAAAATTTGTCGATATTCTTAAATCAAGATCTCACTGTAGCATTAAGAATTGTCGTCACTTAATTATTTTAAGCATCTTAATCCATATTTCGTTGCTAAGTGACTTAGAATTATAGAGTTAATTAAGAGAGTACAACTAGAAAATCATTAATCGATATGTAAAGGTAAATTATGCAACTCTGAGTGCTGCATTGAGAGTAAAAATCTGTATATTAGGAATATTGATCAGTCTTAAACGATATTGGTATATTTAAAATAAAAATGATAAACAACGTAAAAACAACCACAGTGCCTTTACAAATTTCTTATAAAACTCTGAGAGTTCACTATTTTTGTAAATAATAACTTCACTAATAAATTTTATTTTCATCTTCTTATAGATATGCATTCTTATTGAAGTTACCGCATCATAATCTCATTATATTAGCATGCAAACTCCGTTTTAAAAGTGTTTCTGGCGTCTTGAAGCTCTACACTGCAAATACCGGGCCTGAAATTAAAACAGCAGTTATAGAAAGCAGAAAAAGTGATATACTATATATATATATATATATATATATATATATATACATTTTATTATTCCTGTTTCCCATGGGGTATGTAAAGGCAATTAATCCACGTAATTACTCTCGATCATCGGTCATTGTAACGCCGGTCATTTTTAAGTATTGGCCTTACTATGGGCCTCACCTAAGTCTTCCAAAAGTCCAGGTCTATCTTATGGTCTGTGTTTAGAGACAACATAGGTACAATAATTTATCACCAGGCTTTGACGTCTCCAAATCAGGAAAAGGACGGTATACTGGATATACTTGACCAGATAAATAGAACATATCCTAACAATAATCCGATTGTCATTAATAGAACACTATCAGTCCCAAAAATGGAGTAGTTCCTGAGGGTAGATATTCAAGTTTCACGTTAGCAAAGTTGCGAGTAGTTTTACATGATTTTTTTTATTAAGTATGCCCGTTGCACTCTCCTTAGAAGAAGACTGCTAGATCATGATTGAGCACTGGTGTTCATCCGGGACCTGTAAACAAAAAATTATACCTTACAGCATGCGACAAAATGCACGTATAATATTATATATCAAACTACCATGGTGCCTTTACAATAGTTTAGAATAAAGTTCTTTAATTGTCTACAATATTTGTAATTTAAACTAGGAAATACATTTTCCCGAATCAACAAACATAATATACGCTTATATATATGTATATTACAATAGATTACTAGATTAAATTAACATAGGTTAAGCAGAAATGTACATACACAAAATCATCAAAATTCAAAATCATATAATGTGTGTAATAATGATGTATTTTTTAAATTACATTTAACTATAAAAAGAATTAAATAAACAATTAAAGGTTGCCTGGTAGAGACTGCTTTAAGCAATAAGGCCGCCCATTGTACTACTACCTTCTAATTTTAAAATATGAAACTGTGTTATTTTTTCATGTTGATGTACAATAAAGAACAATAAAGAGTATTGTTGTTGTTGTTAAAACAGTTACGGAATCAGAGCCCGTAGAAAAGTAATTACATTACTTTAAAAAATTCTAATTATTATTGGGATATTTTTTTATTATTTTACTGTCTAAGCCTATTTCGGTTATAGCAACGTTCTGTGAGCATTAGTGTGAGCTTCGATTGCCGAGCAGGGGCCAAATTCTGTTATTAAAATCTCGTCAAAATCGCTGGACACTATCGTTTCAATTGTAGCTTTGCCTGATTTCGGCACGTCATATCTTTATAAATATTTAAAACCGAAAACTTACGAATCAAATGTTTAAAATTGTGGTAGCTTTTCCATATTAATTTCGGAAAACCGAAAATAATTTTGTACTTCCAATTATGGGCAGAATGCATTGATACTATAAAAACAACATCTTTGTACATGCATTATGCAATTTATTCTACTTTATTTTACGCCATTTCTGTGCTAATGGTGATATTATTTTTTTCTACTATTATTCTGCCGCGAGGATATCAGGAAGGTATTAAGGATTTAGTAGAATACGAATTTTTGACACTGTCGCAATGGAATCGTAGTTTGAATATCTCCGCAACGCCAAGATATTGAAATAGAAGAACAATACCTGTAGCCTTGAAATTTGGCATGGACCTTCCTTTCGCCAAGTAAAGGTCAGCTAAGAATGGATTTTACGGCACGCGAAGCGGGCTGGTATCAGCTAGTACATAATATAGTTTATTTTGATCAAAAATCCAAATGCCATCGCAATAATTAGATAAATATATTATACACATTTCGCCAAAGATGCTTGTATACCTACACGTCGAATAGCGGCATATGGGGATAACTCTCTTGTTTTAAATTTAACATCTTTGCATGTCGCTTTAAATAAATTGTATTGAATAATTATAGTTATGGCAATAAGTGGGCGAACTCTTTTTTGTTGCGTTCGAAAATAAACTCCCAAATAAATAAACTCTCCCCCCCTATTCATTTCTTTTGAAAGTCCTACAATTTTTTGAGATTAGTTATTCTGTGAACAAGATTACTAGAGTTTGGCTACCGAAAATAGTACCGTACCGTAAATTCACTTGAATTTACGGTTGTGACACCGGCAAGCAAGTGGAACGGGAAAAATCGCGGTTGTGAACGAGGTCGTTGTGAGTCTAATGGAACGTAGCCATTGTAGTCACTGTTGTCATTTTATGTTATTTAGGCGTAAGATGCGGTTTAGCATTTACGGGTTTAAAACATGAATGAAACCATTAAAAGTGAAATATGAAATAAGGAAGTTATTGTTTTGCAAGATTTCATCATTCATAAAAAAGCAACAGAAGAAAGACGCAGAATTCAAATGAAAATAAGATTGTATGAACATATGTACATGACATACAATACATTAGTATTGTTTAAATATCCTATGATAATTTTGACGCTTCTTCGGTCTCTACTTCCATTAAAGAAACTCTACTAGAAACACAAGAATCAAACAAAATACTCATAATGATGAATATTTGATTAATATTTTCAAATTTAATTTTGAATACGCGATATATTCACTTAAATAATATAATGTTATTTTGATTTGATTTTCTCCAGGATTTTACATTATAGGCGAATGGTTATGAAAGTTGTTGCATTTGACAATTTGGAGCTGGTTCAAAGAGTTTTGCATTGTAAAAATAGCTGCCTTACAGCCCTTCCAATGATGAGTACCACAGCGCCACCTAGCCTTTTGACCAGAAGTTAAATGATGATGGAACCTGTAGCCAAATAGATAAAAAATACGTGCTCCCCGCTTCGAAGTCGCTAGAACTGGACCTGTAAACAAAATTCTGTGATTTAAATATCTGTTTATAATCCCTGCTCCATCTGGGATAATTTTAGTGTTAGTGACTGTGGCCAAATGCGTCATGTTTATAGCGTTAAAAATAACGCTGTTCATGATTAGCTATATTAGTGCATATACATACGTTATCTGTCAATGTTTAAAATCATCGCTGCATCTGTGTGAAACGATCGCAAACATTATCCCAGATGGAACAATGACGTAAGAGAAAACACAGCCAATGGCGGTTACTGTTTTTATTGGTAAAGTATCTATCTACAGCACATACCCTGACGGCCGGACAGATGAAAAATGGTTAGCGTTGTTTATGGACATTTGCAGCACGAGAGGTGCAGCTAATGTGCTGCTGGCCTCAAAGAGGGGACTGGAACCAGTCCAGTCCTGTACGCAACGTCTCTTGCCAACCGTAGAGATTTGGGATGAGCTCCCAGATGAGGTTATCCCACAGCGTTACGATATGGAGATTTTTAAAATGGTGTCATAAAATTTCTTCGAGGCCGACAGCGCGTTGGTAAATGATCTTTGATGTCGCAAACATTGGTAGGCGACGGTAACCCGTTACCATCAGGTGGGCCGTCAGCTTGTGTACTGTACTCCGGCCATAAGAAAAACTACTGACGCCGGAACACAACTAAAGTTTATTATGGCGGCATACTCTGACCAGGGCTAGTATCAATCTAGACGGCTAAATGCACTACCACGTCTAGACGTGGATATGTTTTTTGCCTTATACGACAGGCCACATGGCCGCAGGAATGAATAATCTTTATCCGTTCCGTTTTTGCCAAAATGATTACAGCTCCGTAACTATTATACGAATATTACTTTTATTAATATATACTATACTATATTAAGGAACCCTAATAAGTCAGATCATAATTGTTATCCTCTTTAATCTTCTTTAGGCAATCGATTGCTTTCCTTTCCAAGTTTGCGCCACATGTGGCGGAAATTTGGTGTTATATTATACAATAATAATATTTTTCTTACACTGGCAACTTCATTATAAAAAAGTCAAAATCACAGATACCTCTTTTCACTACGGCCGGGCCTGATAAGCCTTCAGGTCTATAATTTGACGATTGTGCCAGTTTTGATCCTATGAAACCACTTGGAAAGGCTAGCAATTGCAAGCGGAGCACTGAATTGCGCCAGTCCTCCACTTTTTGCATGCAAACCATACATACTAAAGGCAAAAATAAAAAATGGAAGTACATTATAATGAAAAACGTTGATAGATTGCAACGTATCTTTAATTAATTTTTTACGTTTATTTTTGGTATTATTCGAACGATTCAACAAAATTAGAAAAATCATTTTTAGTTGTATAGTCAAATCATTTGAAATATATGAATGAATGAATGATGAAACTTTATTGCAAATACATAATACAAGGGGTGGTCTTATCGCCACAGGCGATCTCCTCCAGGCTACAGTTCAAATGATCTCGATAGAACCGATTGAAGCCAGGATCTTTTATCATGTTAAAAAATGCCACAGCTTCCTAAATTTTGTACGAGCTTAGCAAGTTATGACGTCATAACTTAAACGAATCAGCGTATTTATAATTGTTTAAACTACGATTAAAATTATTTTTGTATGTAGACGTACCTAAATTAGAGTAACTAGTTTTAGAATTTATTGTAATAAATGTCATCTACCGAATTGTATGTGACAGTCTCAATAACTGAATATAATGGCACAATGTGAGCCAAAAATTCATATTTCAATATAAAAATAATAATTAATTTAATACATCTATACAAATATATAGATATATAAAATTTATCAACAATATGAAAAAAAGTTAACATGTATATAATTATGACATAAGAAATAATTAACAATTTTTTTAATTCATAGTTACATTAAATGGATAGATGGCAAATCTTTATACACTTATATAATATAAGATTAGACTTTTCGTCAAGTTATCTAACAAACAAACACACGCATTGTAGAACATTAAGCTAAACAAATTGGACTTGTATTTATGGATAATATAAAGGGACAACTCTGGGGATGACCTCTGTTTTCCAGTGAGCTAGACAGGCAACAGCTTAGACCATTCAACATGTTAGAGCCATGCTAGATTTATCATCTAGAGTTCTAGACAGCTCTTAGGGTCAGTTCGATTAGTGGGATACCTCGCTCTCACAGAATATCGGCGTAAAACCCTGAGCCTTGAGCTAATAGTGTTTCTTGAGAGTTCCCAAGGGCCACTTCCTCCTCCTCCTAGGTCCCACCTTCTTAATTCCAATCCCATATTCCATCCCTCTATGCATTCCTCTAATCTGATCCTTCTATCTCATCCCCCCTTTTTTTCCAGGTGTAATCCTCATGGACACCGCACCGTTCGGGGAGATAGCAGTAGGGTAGTATTGGACTCCCGACGGTACGTTCGGACCTACCAACTAAAGCACTCGTGTTCCATCTTAATGTCGTATGTCAGGACTTTGGGAATC
Organism: Dendrolimus houi; assembly: GCA_039645545.1. Classification (NCBI taxonomy): domain Eukaryota; kingdom Metazoa; phylum Arthropoda; class Insecta; order Lepidoptera; family Lasiocampidae; genus Dendrolimus; species Dendrolimus houi. The sequence goes on along the minus strand of CM077125.1, from coordinate 19,180,899 downwards.
AGACATACATCCAACGGTCCTGACGGCTCTGGCTCAAAGAGCCCCTTCCTTCTTAAGGGGCATCTCTATACATGCTGTCGTAACCGTAATATTGGACGCGCGTGCGGGAACACAATGAAACTCTACCTTTGGACCATTAAACGATAATATCTCCGTATCCAACGTTCATGGCCCTCATCCATCGTTCATGGCCCTCATCAATCGTTCATGGCCCTCATCCATAGATCATGGCCCTCATCCATCGATCATGGCTCTCATCCATCGATTATGGCCCTCATCCATCGTTCGTGACCCCTATTTCATCCCCCTATGCCATCCTAAAAGCTGGCAACGCGTCGGCTTCCCAACTGGTGCAAACATCTATATATAGGTGACGGTGACCACTTTCCATGAGCTTGACCGTCTACTTGTTTGCCAAGTTCACAATAAAAGAATTAAACAAAACGACAAAGCCGTGTTTCTGTATATAGATTCGCCATCCATAGTCAATTAGCCTACAGGAAAATGGTTGTGCGTGTTCTTAGACTTAATTATCTGGCAGTTCAATACATTCTCATTCCGGTTGGTGCTGTTCGTATTAATAAACGCTTTACATCCCTTCCAGTGGTGGGTGGCACAGCGCCATCTGGTTATCTTTCCATAATCCCGATAAACGTGGAACTGGAAACCTTTATGATATAGCACACGGATGTCACCCCACGACATAATCGCTACACCTGTAAAAGACAAAAATAAAGGTTGACGCCATACATGTGTATATACCAAAAATTAGTTAGAAAAAAATAGTTTTCATATCTGTGGAAGGTGTCGTTCGATAGATCATAACGGGAGAGTTAGGTTCGATATAAACGGGCCTCCGACCACAACCACAGGTGGCTAGCGACAAGCAGTTGGTACGCTTTGTCATACATTTTATAGGGACTCGTCGCACGTTGCCACCGCGCGAACGACCCCTGCAAAATGTATGAAAAAGCGTGTCAATTGCTTGTCTCTGGCCACCGATAGTTGTAGTTGGTGGCCCGTGTGCATAGAGCCTAACAATAAGACTTCCAAGTAAGTCGGTGTATCTTACGTAGGCATCATTATTCGCAACCACGTGTTTTAAAACTTGCTAGATTATTCATTTTTGGCTACAATATCACTGACTAATGTTCATTATACTCGAATCGAAAACATCTTAAGAAAATATAAGACTTAAAGTACCATAGAGCAGACAACGATAGGCTCGGGAGATTTATCCTTGTACGCGTATTTACGACTCTCCGACCTTTTTCGCTGGTCTGTAAGTACGTGAATTTACAGAAGCTAAGAAAATCGGCGATCTCTTTGTACGCGTACTAGCTTGCGAATCTATCACTCGCTAACGATAGTAGATAACTTTTTTTATTAAGTTGATAGGTTTAGTGATATTCTTTTCAAAATTATTGTGAATCCATTATGTACTTTTCTATTTATGTAGAACCTATGTCATTTTTAAGTCAATAAGTTTTTTTTTCTTAAATTCATAATAAGTGTCGCCCTTTTTTTGATCACATAGATAGCGCCACAAGATATATTTGTCTCGTTTTTAACGTTTTATTGTTGAAAACAATATATTTTTAGAGAAAATCACTCAAAAGTTTAAAATAAACTAATCAAGATTAATAAAATTTGTTTTAAATAATAAAACGACAAAAATAGTGAGGATAATGAAACGCCGGATTTCTATATCTACAGTCCATTCATTGGCCTTACCTAATCGCCCAGTAAAACAGGTACTTCGTTAACACTTTACAGTCACAGTTGGCGCCACCAGTCCGTTTTGTTGTTATAGAACATCTCACAGTATTTTCTTACGATTTCACAACTAGTAATAATTAAAGCCGTTAAAACCTAGTTTTCATTATAGAACATTTCATTTAAAACTTTAGCCAACGTCTTATTATTTAAAAAAGGTAACTCGTAATACATCTTGCATTCACTTTTGGCGCCACCAGTCCGTTTTTGGTTTTATACAAAATCTTATTTACACTACACTTTTCAATCAACATTCTATTATTTAAAACATTTAAACGGAAATCAGTCATAATTTGAAAATCCTAATTAGTTTCTCAATTTCGTAAATTTCATAATTTTCATTCAACGATTTTCGATCATTTTTATTAGTCATTATAAGGTTCTAACAAAAAAATCAGTAAAATAATACATCGCCTTAAATATTAAAGGTATACTTTATTCTTCTTTCTTCATTGACTTGGAAACTTTTAAAACAGTAGAAAAGTCTATAGAATACTGTGTTTTTTTTAATGCGACTCTTTGAGCCTCAGAATCGCAGTCTGGATCTGTGAACAATAAAAAAACAAATTAAAGTATTACCAGAATAAAAACGCACAATAAAACCATGGTGCCAGTACAGTGCCTAAAAATATCACTTTTTACTAAACTTTTTACTATACATATTCGGTACTTTCATCATAATTTTAACTTATAATCTATTTAATAAAACTACGTTTTAACGGTTTTAAGCGCGGTAATTTATTTGATTTTTGTCATTTCTACGTTTCGTTCCGAATTTTTTTTTATTATAATCTATTTTACAAAATAACAAATAGTCTATACTTATCAATACAAGATATCGCCAAAGTCAAAGGTTAAAGTAAGATACTTCTAATATTAATTAAGTTTATCTTTCATATGCGATTATTGGAATTACTTATCAAGAATTATTATTTTGAATAATAATACTTTATTACTAAATTGATTAAAATTTATTACTGTTTTTTAATATAATATAATAATTTTAATAATGTATGTATTAATTTTGTGTTTTATATTTAAGAATATTAATTATTGTATATATCCCAAACAAATTAAATAAATAAAACAATGAATTAATTAAATTTAAGTTAATAATTAAAATAGACGTTACCAAATGGTATAATTTTATATAATATGAAAATGGGTGAGAGGTAAAATAAAAGAAATTGTCAATCAGGTTGGTTTATGTTCCGGTGCACGCAGAAAGAGCTCACAGTGTCGTGAGGTCTGGCAGTTGGTTTTTGCTGATTTTGGGTCTTAATAGAAATAATATAATAAACTAGCTGTACCCGCGACTTCGTCTGTGTGGATTTTTCTTTTCGCGGATCCCTAAAAAAGTATCCTAAGTTACTCCTTATAATATCAGTTATCTGGCAGTGAAAGTCTCGTCAAAATCGGTCCAGCCGTTTTAGAGATTAGCCGAAACATCCCAAGAGACAGACAGAGAGACTAAAAATCTAAAAATTGCATTTTCGGGATCTCCTGGTACGAATTATCTCCCTGATCTTTTTCACATTTTTACTTTGACATTACAAACAGGCACTTCAATTACTTTTATTTATCTATAAAGATAAACATTGATTCTGTTGTAGTTTTTTATATTTTATGAAAAGGTATTGCTCAAGGTAATGACGTTTTATGACTTATAAGGAGCATTCTCCTGAACAACTGGACAGCCTACATCAATACTTCTTTTGTTCACTTTTTACAATTAAATTCAGAAACTGATCGAGTCTAAGGGAGACAGCGGATACACTTTCATATATTCTTGGGCCCATATTGTAAAAAGATGAGAGTGATTTGAAGATTTCTGTTTATTATGTTGATATTTTTGATAATGGGTTTAGTTATTTCGAATGAATTGATCGTGTGGCGTGCTTCCATATTATTTATTAATTGTTAAAATTCAGTTAAGTAAATTAATTATGTTAATCGATAACTTATTTTATTTTTAAGGTTTCTCGTCTTCTACAAAGAACTTAGGGCTGATGCTTTCCATTTTTTAATAGAAAAATAGGATGGGGTATAGATATTCGGCATTTTTATTTATTATGAACAAATCCGAACTTTTTTAATATAGGTTAGAAGGCTAAGGCGGGTGCGAAGCGAAGTCGAGCTCCCGCCTTAGCCTTCGTGATAATTTTTTTTACAACCACCCAAAGTTAACTTTATATCTCAAATAATAAATACATGTGCCGTATAACTATACCGCACCCGAAAAAATAACACTGTTTTTAAGCAATATCTCAATTCATTGCATTTCTTTGGCCCAAAATTCTCCGTCTCCTTTAGTACAGATATACGTCAGAGACAAGAAATGAATGATTATTTGCCAATGCCGAATATGAAAAAAATTGTGTGCGATGTAACGTTTTACCTTTTTTGCATCAAATTTTATTTGGATTAAATCCCGTTTCTTGTACTGATTCTTTGCAATCATTGTTGTTTCATAACAACAACTGGTCAATTGATAAGGCTGGCCCATATTACATTCCTTAATCAATTGTGAGGCAATAATTGTGTCAATTTGCGAAACAAAGCGTATTAAGCTACAATATCCGGGCCTTAACAACGCGTATTGTAAGGCTAAGAACATGTTAGATGATATACAAATGACGGCTCAGCTAAATATCAACTTGAAGCACTAGAGTCCGTTGAGCGAAGAGCCACGAGGCTGGTTGGCAACGACCAGCTTTTCGATGACAAAACTCAAAGTTTCGAACATCGACGCAGGCTTGCCAGCTTATCGGTTTTCTATTGGTTACATGTGGAGAGTGCAACGGAGCTCTTCGATCTGATCCCGCCGTCTCTCTTGCATCACCAGATAATCAGATTTACACCATGCGGCACCAATATATGGTAGGAATTTCACCTATACGACTGACTCGCTTTGCGTCCAACTTCATCATGCGCACCAAAAAAGAGTGGAACTCATTGCCGGAGTCTGTATTTCCCGATACTTATAATAACAGCCCTTAAACGTCCCACTGCTGGGCTCGGGCCTCCAACTATAGAGGAACGGACAATAAACCCGCCACGCTTGTCTAAGGCGGCTTCGCAGGTTTGACACATCAGTTATTTCGATGTGCAGGTTTCATCACGATGTTTTCTTTACCGCTGTTAGCACGTGGTAATTGTAACAATATGCACATTAGGTCAGAAAACTGCCTAAGGGGTGCATTCGTTCCGGCCAGGATCGAACCCGCGCCCTTGGAGTATGGGACGCGTGCGCTAGCCATTACGCTACCACGATTTCCCGATACTTACAGCCTCGGTATCTTGATCAGACACGCACTTGGCGAAGTATTTAAGTTCAGTTATTCATGTTTAACGGGTGTGTTATTAAGATATTTTTATATTGAGTAAATATTAATTAATAGGAGTTCTGTATGTACAAGGCTTATCCGCGTGTACTCATCGGCTAATTAATTACCTTTTCTAGATATAAACGACTAGATCGGGGTCATTATGATAAGGAGGGCAAATAGCGTTCGACATAATCATAAAGGCAAATCCTAGCTCGTAGCATTTAGTTTGGAGCTGCTTGTCGACCTGTGAAGACGTAAATCAAGATTGCAACATGAATAAGACACTAATCGTCGTTTTGGCCATCTGCCTTGTCAGTGTAAGTTAAGTATCTATATCTTATACCTTATACAGAATATATACCGTATTTGTTCACCAGTGTTGGAGCCTTAAGTTGTAAAATATATGGTAACTAACTTCTGCCCGCGACTTCGTCCGTGTGGAATAGCTTTTAAAAAAGTAAGTTAAAAAAAACCCCCGATTTTTAAACATTCTTTATTGGTGCTCCACTCTTATTGGTCTTAGCGTGATGATATATAGCCTATAGTCTTCTTCGATAAAGGAGCTATCTAACACTGAATTTTTTTTTCAAATCAGGCCAGTAGTGCCTGATATTAACGCATTCAACCAAAGAAACAAACTCTTCAGCTTTATATATTATATAATATATAAAGCTAAGATTAATAATATATAAAGCTGAAGAGTTTTTTTCTTTGGTATATATCTATCTTGAGCTTTATATTATATTGTATAAGATATAATAAAACTGTAGAGGTCAAATTTCGGTATAATGAAAAAAAAATGCTAAAAACCGAGTCAGGGGGATATAAGAAGTGAAATAGAAGTAATTTAGACTTTTTTTAATTTTTTGTTTCTCTGTTTGTACCAGCTAATCTCCGAAACGACTGGACCGATTTAAATGATTGATTTTGTATGGTGGTAGCTTATATCCCTGGTCAATATAGGATACTTTTGATCCCGAAAAATTAAAGAGTTCCCGTGGGATAATTAAAAAACCGCACCACGTGGGCGAAGTCGCGGGCATCAGCTAGTATAGTATAAGATTATCGACAAGTCATCTCGTAATGATCAGACTTGTAATTAGCTAAGTTTATTGAAAAAAATTGAACGTAATGATTTTTTTTCATTCTTTTATGTAATAAAAAATAGGAAATGTTTAACCGCGTTTATTGCCTTCACGTTCAGCTATCAAAATAAACCTTTTTAGTGAAAATAGGATCCTTATAAATACAAGGTCCCTTAGGTTCGTACAATAAAAAACAAAATGGCTACCATTCCGCTTTGGGGGAGGGTAGAAAAAATCTATTAGATATTTGTCAGTAAAATTTACCGTAAACGAGTATTTTACCACGTAAGGCTCCGACATCGGTGAACCCCTTGTGTAATAAATGAGTCCTTTTCCATCTAATACATATGTATAGTTTCCGCCACGAATCTTGATCGGTCGGCAGAACAGTAGGGATCGCTTTGGGCATTGATCGTAGCCAATATAATGAGATTTATTGACATATGGATTGTCCATATTATATTATATATATTATGTTTTTGTCTCTATTGGAAAGGGACAATACCTCATTTTTTTTTTAAAGTATCGAAATTCACTGTTCGTAGGTAAAAGTGACCGCTCAAGATCGTGACGAGGACTATATACGAGTATAATACATGTAGTTTAGTAGGTTCACACTGAAAAACAGTGCTGTGTTGGACTATGTTTCGGCACAGTTAAAATTGAAGACCAGTCTCATTGTTCAAATTGCGGAATATAATTTTTGTATATTTTTTTTGTCTGTATCTATTTGTTTTGTGTGTCCCATTTAGAAATAAATGTTTTCTTTATTTATATTATTTTTTAATCAAGTTAATACGTTTCGGTTAGGTTAAAGGTCGTATCTTGTTCGGGTTACAAGCACTATTTACGCAGTTTTCTGAATTAATATCGTGTATATTGTTACAGTTTGTGGTTATAATTATCATGTGACGACGGTGAAGTTAAAACGTTGTGGTACAAGCAAATATTATTTGCTTGTTAATAAAACATCTTTGTCAAGCGAGGTCCGTCCGCTCTTGGTGTTATTTCTCTGCTCTTTTTACTGACTGGTGTAATTTATTAACTAATTTAATTTAAACGATTTGTTACAGGTTCATGCGTTTGTGAAACGCGACGCACCCGCCGCAAACACGCCATCTCCGATGGAAGAACTATCAAAAAACGCTGAAAAGATACTCAATGACATGAAAACTAATATGGAAAAAGTCTTCGACCCTGAAACTATGAAGAAGAACTTAAACGAGATGATAGATAAGGTAAACACTCAGATTTCATTTTATGTCGTACTAGGGTTTTTAGGTGGTAGCTCTATGTTACTTACATAAACACTCAATTAGATTTTAAAAGACTCGAAGTGGCTTCTTACTAATTTTCGCTGGAATACTCACATTCTCACTCTTCTTTATAACATATTATTTACTCCTAATAGTCCCCAGTAACTTAAGGAAAATTTTAAATACCTGTCCACTGCCCACAATTTGTGCCATGATACGTACCGAAAACTTATGACGCCTGCACACACTCCATCCTATTATGATAATTGTTTTACAGTGCAGGATACCTGACCTTTGGAATGTACTGCCTCTTACTGTCAGAGATGCCAAATCCTTACCAATATTTCGAAATTTGCTCAGAAAACACTATTTGTCCACAAATAACTATGTCTGATTAACAGAATATAACCATGCTAATACATTTATTGTAATAACTTATGTATTATTCTATATATATGACTATGTATATATGTATGTATTGTATACTTATTTCTTAAACTGGTTTGAGTATTTATGTATTGCCTTTTTTCTGCACCACCTATATCGTCTGATTCAAATTTCTTTCATTTAGGTTGCCTGGAAGAGATCGCTTTGAGCGATAAGGCCGCCTATTGCATGTATTGCCTAGAAAATATTGTAAATATGGTCTGTTTTTGTAATTGTATATTTTGGTGTGCCAATAAAGTGTTATCTCTCTCTCTCTCTCTCTCTCTCTCTCTCTAGATTTTTAATATATATAAACCTTTTTATATGTAAAAAAAGTTACTGTTTCTTGTTCAATTCCCTACAATAACAAAAAGACTAAGTCCATATAGTCTAAACAAACTAAAAAAAATATGTTTTACTTGGCACCGACTTCAAGATCTTGTAGAAAATTTTATTTTTTGGTTTTTAGTTACTCTTGAAGTCGGTTTATTTTTTGTTATTTTTTGATTTCATGTTTTATTTCATGTATTATCATAATAACTATTAGTGCTGGCCAGTACTAGTGGGTATAATATATTCGCAACGTACGCAAGTGAGCCGCGAGTATCCTCGCCACGATTGTCCAAGTCGGATTAGCGGTTTCACAGATCGGATATCATGATATTTTTCCTTTACCGCAAATACGCACATCAGAAAACCTGTCTAAGGGGTGCGTGCTCTCCGGCCAGGATTCTAACTCACCCCATTGGTATGAGACGTGTGTGTGTTAGCTACTAACCACCAAGACTATCTTTATCATGAGTTCTAAATCATACCGGCTATGTGGAGAACAAGCCACCTCTGCAAAGCCCAAGTAGAAGGGGTAGACTTAAGAAAGGCTGGCTTGAAGTTTTGAAAAATGACGCACGTACCAATGGTTTCCAAACAAAGGAGACTGACGATAATGCAAAGTGGAGAAAAAAAGTAGGAAATCGGACATCAGGCTTCGAACCGAACGCACGAAAAGCAACTGAGATTTAACGCTCAGATGATTATTTCTAAATCATATCATATTCGTACGTTCATCCCCTTTACCAAAAAACTACTTACCAGCATACCATACCTTTAAGTTTGCTTTTTGAACTTTGTTAATCTATAATAATTGCCAGCCAGGTGGTAGGGTGTTTGCCTGCCTGTATGGCTACCGACCCTGGTTTAGAGTAGCAACCTTAATATGTGTTCCAGCATTAGTGGCAAGGGTCCAGTACCGCTTTAGAAAGCGGCAGCTTATTAGTAGCACCTTATAGTGTTATAAATGTCCATAGGCGATGGTAACCGCCTTCCATCAGGCGGGCCGTCTGCCAGTCTGTTACTCATGCAACAAAAATATTAAAAAAAATTACAATACATTTTTTGGTGTCGAGTTTGTGTAGTGAATAGGAGAAAAAAATAAGGGGTACTCCCCCTTATTTTTATTCGGATCATGAAATTCTAAAACTGCATATTTTATGAAGTAGTGTACTCTAGTCAGCCGCACACTTATGGGTCTCTATTTTTTTGTTGTTGCATGAGTTCAGCACACAGGCAGACGAACCACCTGATGGAAAACGGTTACTATTGCCTATGGACATTTGTAACACCAAAGATGCTACCAATGTGCTGCCGCTCTCCATTTATCGCCTCTGTCGAAACCCTTATTGTTCGTAGACTGGCATGCACTTTGGCAATTTTTATTGTCTTACTAGGATATGCCCGCGACGTCCACGCTTGACTTGAAATTCCAGAGGGATTCCCGGGACAAAAAATATCACACATTTTATTACATAAAATTTGCTATCGATCAGTGAAGAAATCGCATTGGAATTCGCTATTTTTTTCAATCTGGCCATTTTAAATAATTCCCAGAAAAATTACCGCTGAATTCCCAGAATAAAAAGTAGCGCAGACTTTAAGTCTAAGAATTCGCTGTCGATCACCGAATACCGCATTAAAATCGGCCCACTAGTTTTTGCGTGAATCCTGAACAAACAGACAAGAAATCTAAACAAAATGCAACGTGTTATCCGTCGTTTAAATAGTACTAGGCTATATCCGCGATTTCGTCCACGCTTGATTTGAAATTCCCCACGGATTCCAGGGACACAAAGTATCGCAACATTTAAAAAAATAATGTAAGTTATCGTTTTAGTAGAAACTGTGTCGAAATAAGCAAATTTTTATGCATTCGAACAACTTCAAACCGCTCCCGGATAAAACATTCCCACGGGATTCCCGGGATAAAATATATCACACATTAAATTTGCTATCGATCAGTAAATAAATCAGACTGGAATTCGATATTTTTAATCTGGCCATTTTAAATTATTCCCAGAGAAATTCCCGAGGGATTCCTAGGATAACAAGTAGCGCAGAGTTCAAGTCTAAGAATTAGCTGTCGATCAGCGAAAACCGCATCGAAATAGGCCCAGTAGTTTTTACGTGAATCCCGAACAAACAGACAAGATATATAAAAAATGCATCGTGTTCTCCATGGTTTATATAGTCTAGTGCCGTGTTTTTTTTTAATAGCTGTAATGTACAAACCCGGCCGGCATGTTTAGAATTTTATAACATTATAGATATTCTAATGCCATTAAGATAAACTAATATTTTGTCTTTACAGGTGAGCAACGGTTTCAAGCCAGCGGGCGAAGCTCCAAAATAATGATCCAATAATTGTTGGATAACTCGCGCTGCGAAATACAAATTTGGCTGTAGCAAAAACTGAAACTTATCACTGGTTAACTATTATGCTTTGAATGTACCTGTCTACAAAATTAATTTAATAAAATGAAACCATGCTGTATAAGCCAAGTTTAAATAAAATAAAAATATGTAAAATATTTATGCCTTGTTTCTAGGGTTCCGTAGCCTTTTGGTTAAACGGAATCCTTTTGAAATTGTTGTATATGTCCGTCTGACTAATATATCACAATAATTGTTCTTAAAAATTAGTGTGTTTGTATGCATGTTTTTGTAGGAATATGTATGTATAAGCACAAACTAAGTGGTCAGATATATAAATCTATCATACGGACCGGTCATTTTATATGGTTTCAAATGTTGGGCAACTAAAGTGATAGCTGAGAATGTTGCGATGAATTTGTGGTGTTACAAGAATGGATAAGGTGATAAATGAGTACGTAAGGGGATCCTTTGAGATTTGCACCCGTAACTGAAAAATTGAGAGAAATAAGACTAAGGAGGATATGGGCAATGAGGACAGATGAAAGTCACGTGACAAAAAGAATGTTAAACTGCAAAATTGACGGGTACAAATGTAAAGGTAGACCAAATAACAGATAGATGAACTGCGTGTAGAATGATGATTTTGGTGTGACAGAGGACGTATGTCAGAATAGAGGAGTATGGAAGGAAAAGACACATTGTGCCGACCCCAATAATTGAAACCAGGTGAAATATAAATAAAATAAAGATTAGGTATGACAACCTCACTTGAATGAGGCTTGTAATTTTTTAATATACGTAATTTGTCTTATAGCATATCATTACATAGATCTCGAAAATTATAACAATGTTTCTTATTGACTTTTAAGTAAAGAAAAGAAAGAAAGAATATATTTATTGCCAAATGCGACATGCAAGACTAGCTGTGCCCGCAACGTCGTCCGCATGAAATTTGTTTTCAAATACCCCCCGATTTTGAAACATTCTTCATTGGTGCTCCGCTCCTATTGGTCTTAGCGTGGTGATATACCCTATAAGCCTTCCTCGATAAATGGGCTATCTAACACTGAAAGAGTTTTTCAAATCAGACCAGTAGTTCCTGATATTAGCGCGTTCAATCAAACAAAGAAACTCTTCAGCTTTATATATTAGTATAAGAAAAACAAATTTAAAGAAGACATACGAGTACACAGAAATAAGTCAATAAGTGACAGGCTCTCAGTCGTAATAAATAATTTATGCGGCCCTCGTTATTTTGTAAAATACAACGGTAAATTTGGCAAAAAAATCAAGGTAGGTTAGAACTTTTAAAAATATATTTTCAACAATAATTTAATTTGAACAAGATAAGTTTTTGAGATAAGGGATATTTTCGATGGATTCTTTTATGGTTTCGTAACCAAATCACAAAAACTGTAGACGTTTGTTGTTTCAAAGCAATTTCAATGTGCATGTTCTGGACATATACGTACATACTTGAGCGCCGTTTACCGTACTCGTACTTCCTGGAGCGGTTAACTTATGTACGCAGTTTCTAAAAAAGTTTCGCTTCCATAGTTTAGAGACTTGGCGCTCCCAGCAGTGATTTTTTCACCGCATTACGATAGTTTTTTTTAGGTGTAGGTTCGGGGTATCACGTTGGTACTGCAAATGTCCATAACCACTTAAACATTAACCACTTTCTATCAGGTGGATCGGTATCATATCTGCTGTAATTCAGCTTTGTAAATCTTACATATAGGATAGTTATGTGTATTTACTTTACTTAGAGGTTTGTTGAGTTAAATAAATATATTGGGATTAGTATATCATAAATATTAACACTTCTTCAAATACTATTATTTAATATAATTTTTATTTATAATATTATTACTATTTAGATTTAATATATGTGAATTTTAATATAGGTACGATTTATTAATATATTATTTATTATAGCAGCTGTGCCCACCACTAAAGATATCGAAATGGAACATACGTACACGTAAACTTAAGATTAAATTCCTGTTTAATCCTGTAATGTTTATTAAAATCCATTGGCCCGTTTTACAGATCATTTCACAATCACAGACAGACTTCAATTCTATTAATTAGTATAAACTAAACAATATAAAATTCTATCGGTCGACAGGGGCGTGGGTATGATAGCTCCTACATTTGACAATTATTGAGTCGTCATAAGTTATAATTACAGCCTTGCAACCCTTATTATGATGCGTAGAACAATACCATCGTGCCTTCCTGTCGTATCTCCGCTGCAGGCTAAATTTGTATCCTGATAACCACAACATTTTGTTACCTTTACGTGATAATATGAAGTGGACATCTGTAATAATGAAAATGCGTTTAATAAATTGGATAAATGTTAAGGGACATTCAGATACGCAGCCGAGACACGTCACAAAGACACAAGACAAAGGTCCGTGATCTATAAATACATACGCTTTATATAAATAATATTTGGAATATGAGACCGACAGAGTGACCTCGAAGACTGACAGTTCTTTATACAATTGCATACAAAGCACTTGGTCTGTATCGTACGCCATTAATACAGGTAACTGTTATCTGAGACAAGGGACGGAGACACAAAACATACACTTTATGCAATTGTATAAAGAAATTTAGAATGTGAGACGGAGACAGTGACCTCAATGACTGACAGTTTTTATACATTCGCATACAAAAACTTTATTTTTCATAAAATAATTTTAACAATTCACTTAAACTATGAGAACATTTATATATAAGTTATTGAAAATAAGTTTTAATTTATAACTAGGTAGAAAGCACAAATACTAAAATTGCAGGTAGTTTTGTACTTTTTATACATGCAAGTTACAAGTTCCTTCGAACCAAAAGAAACAAGGATCCAGATTTCGTGGAAGTGTAATTGTGTAACTTGTTAGTTTCGTTTATTTATTTTTTTAATGTATGTACTTAGATAATATTTACATTCAAAGCTCATGTCATATATCGTGGACTCTGTCTCGTGTCTCGATCGCGTATCAAAATATCTAGCTTAGCAATAACAATATACATTTTTAGCAGTAAACACTATATAAAGTTTTGTAAGAATGTAAGCACAATACCTTCTTGGTTTGGTTAAAGAATGACGTGCCAGCCGAAGGTTAAATCTCCAGGATCCCCAAACTTTTCTCGTAAACTATTTGCTGTTTTTTGATTTTGTTTAGACCTACACAGGTAATTTTAAAGTCTTGCAAATATGTTTTTAGCAATTGGCATACTGCTACCCACTTTGAAAGATCCAAATTCTAACTGTATTACTGTCAAACCGTTGGGGTCGATGTAGTACATTGGTCTATTCAATAATGATTGACAAGTTACCCGATTAATATTCTACAAGTAAATTATTTTAATGATTTTACGCGTTTGCTCTTACAGATTTACAATATACAGTCACTTAAATAAACATATTAAATAATTGTCCAGAAACCGTTGCATTGCTAGGAAGCTAGGTAAGTAACAATGATACCCAGACAATCTCATCAGTCTTCCTCCTCGACAATTTAAAATGAGACAAGCGACTAATAACTGCAGATAAGATAACATTATATAAATCGATTCCGGTTACAGCAACTGGTATGTACTGGAAATATTAAAAGCTCTGATTTTCGAGATTGTCGTGTGTTCGCTTAGTCTCGAGCGAAATTAGATCAGCAGAGAACTACAGATACAGAATGGAGACAAACTAAAATGAGACACAATTATCTAATAAAGTCCAAAAAATACGGAACTTTCTACCTCTTTTTGCTCTTGACAAGATATTTTAGTTAATATTGCTAATTGTATGCTGAACACATTTTTAATCTTATTTCTAAACATACAAGGTTGATTATGTAATATAGTAGGTATGTTTATTCCTCATTCGTTTTATTTCAACAGAAAGCGATACCTGATGTGATCGAGTTTTATCAACTTATTTCCATACGCACAAATATCAGATAACAATGTACTAGTCAAGAACTATCACTGAGCTAGGTGCATAGCAACATTTGTCTAGCAAATATGCGACGACATTATTCACTGTGGCGGCAACTGATCCAAAGATAGCCTATTGAACCGGGGAACTTTTAAGCTGTGCTAACTGTACGAATGATATATATTTTGCAACGGAAACTAAATCATTTATATCTCTCATTCCCGAGCCACCTGAGTCCACTTTAACGCGCGTTATATTAGTATCTGTTTTTAGATTATTGGGAGCGGGTTCTTCTGACACAAGTATAGATACATATTAATACTTAAATCTCAACCCCACAACTTTGGTATCAGATAGATTTTTGGAACGGAGTATACAATTTTATGAGTTATTATACTAAGCACGTTGACCGTTAACTAGTTTCACATAATGTAACTTTAAAGCTCCTGGTGGCATATGATTATGCTCATTCCTACAAGACACCACTTCATCGTTAACTGTGAAGATCACTGCTTTACATCTTCTGGACGTGGAGCAATACCAACGTGTCTTAGACCCGTGGACAAGATGTTTACTAAACCTGAAGCCGTTGTGTTCGATCATACGTGTACCACGCTTCGTAAGTACGTACGTTGGTCCTGTGAAAAATATCGTTTGTTAATGTGGTTTTATATGATTTAAATTTGATAATGATGAAATTATCAATGCATCGCTCATGCACTCAACTGCTCAAGCAATGATCATGCATGATGAAACTCATAAATTCATTTATTTGTAACTATGTTACACGTTAGTTTTGCCAATATGGCTATAGTCGAAAAGTCGCAGTCGCAGTCGCAAAAAAAGACAATATTTTCCAAAAACTTATTTTCTGGTGTCAATTGTCTTAATTACAGTAATATAAAAATACTACTATAATTAAGATATAAAATATAAAGTACCTTAAAATTCTAACTACACGTATAAGTACTAATACTAATTAATACTTTAACTTTTTTTATTGTGGTTACGGCCTATTGACATCTGAAACACGAAGGGAGCCGATAAATTGACTGTCTCTTTGGGATTTTAGAAAATCTTTAAGTGCTTATTATACAGCTTTGCCCGCGGCTTTACTAGCTTTGAAAAAGGCTTTGTAAATGTCGTGAAGTGTGCATGTTCAGGGCCGTCTTTACCGGGATGTGCAAGGGGTGCGTGGCTCCCGAGCGTAAGAACCTAAGGGGCGCAAGCCGATTGACTTCAATAAATGACTTCAAAAAGTCATTAAAGAACATTATGATTTTGCAAGATTTGACGTGCCGTTACATTTAAATATACTTCAACAATATACAGCGCCATATAGATACATTTTTTTTGAAGCAGGTAAACAGGCAGACGGCCCACCTGATGGAAAGTGGTTACAATCACCTAGGTATGTTTGGAGCACCAGGGGTGTCGCCAACGCGCATTGTTCTTGTCAAATTTAATCCATATGAACCAAGTAGTTTCCGACACCAATGACCGTGACATATACAAAAACAGACATGACGAATGCATAAGGATAATGATTTGCCAAATACCTAGGGATTCTTAAAAATGAAACAACAATTAAATGCTATTTTTTGTTGTGGGTGCGTGCAAACTGATGTACCTAATGATAAATATCCGTAACTCCATCTAACAAAGCGAAAGTGGGACTAACCATGAGAGGCACGCATTAAAACTGACGCGGTCATGTTATTTTCGTTGCCATGGCGTTTATACAAGGCGGTCGGGACGCCATTCTTCGGGCATATTCGTCTATACCTCGGGAATAGTACTTTTTTCTGGATGAAAGTTACCCTATGAATGCTGAAAGTTACCCTATGAATGATGAAAGTTACCCTTTTTCTTGCGAGGATTAATCCGATTAAGGACCATAGACCACGCAAGGGAGAAATGTGAAACGCGGCCTGTGTGTGGGGTTCGTCAAATCAGGAGGGCACTAGCACCTCTATCCAGGTCTAGAAGTTCTATTGCTACACCATATTCAGGGATGCCCAGTAAAACATCTCGGTGTTCCGTCCTTCGCCTTATGTCTGGGCTACGGGTACATGACCTGGCTCCTCCGCTAGTCCTCGTAGGCGGTGGCCCATCGCCTTCATCCACTGCTGGGTGACTTCGTTTTATCAGGTTTCACGAGAGCAGAGGTGAGCGCGCACGGAACACGGCACGCTCCCATCTCGATGGCATGACGGCGGATGAGAACCCTTTCTCCTATACTTTACCCCTGATAATGTGTGTAATGTCATAAAGTTTAAGACGTGAAAACGTCACAAAGAAACTCACATTTGGATTTATAGTATTAGTTCAGATTAATTGAATATTAAGTTGGGTCGTGATTGTGCTTATTGTTGCAGTGTACTATTTCGTTATCTATCGTATAAATCATCGCTTTACACTTATTTTGACAATGCACTGAACATCGCCAGCGTGTCTTCGGCCCTCTGATACGTTGCTTCGTGAATTTATAGCCGTCATATTGTATCATGATATTACCACGACGTGATTTTATGAACTTTGATTCTGAAATAGAATTTTTTTGAGTTAACGTGCTACTCAATGGAGTTAGGCATTACGGCATTTTTAAAGGTATAAATTGACAGAATTTACTTACAACAAATCCGTATTACACAGACGTTAAATATTCTTAATAAGGTATAATGACAGATTTATAGACCTGTCCCTTTAGCTTAACTGGGATTGTACATTGTACACTACCTTTAAATAGTATTCAAAACAATAGAGAGTCTAATTTTTCTTATGTTGGTGTACAATAAAGATTACCCATGTATACAAAAAAAAGTTGTGTGTGCAGGGTTAAAAATTACTGTTTGGTGGATGTTGATTTTCTGACGTATTTTATCCTGCTGGACACGAATCTGTAGTTAGAATTGGGGTTCAATGAGTAAATAATCGAGAAAAAGCAAAAACCGATCGATGGACCGAAAAAAATATTGTGGTTTTTTGGGTTTTCTCGATTATTTATTTGCTTAATGACCCCAATTCTCACTTCAGATTCGTGTTCAGCGTCCTGACTTCCAGCAAACACTTCTTTTTTGTGGACTTGTTGTTTATATTGCGCCTGTCAGTCAACATACCAATATTCTGTTCAAAGGCAATTCAAAGACATTAACTTAGAAATTGTTGGATATGAAGGGTATTTTCCCCGTCTTCCTCTCCCTCCGACTATTTAGTTTGTCGGAACCTATGCATCTATATATATATATATATATATATATATATATATATATATATATATATATATATATATATATATATATATATATATATATATATATTTTTTTTTCTTTATACTTTTTTTTTCTTTAATATTAAATCTGACATACTTCTATATCTTTGATATAATGTTTATTATCATGTACCTATTACTCTATCCATCTCTTCAATTTACATTATTTACTTTATTTTACGTCTTTGTTCTTACATTTATAGGTACTTATTTTCTATCTTAATTTTTACAGCTTTACCTATCTATATACTACATATATACCACGGGTATGAAGATTACCACTGTAATGTTTTATGTGGGTTACATCTAAAGTTATATATTTCCTTTGACTCATCCTTACTTTCGTGTCGGGCAGATTTAAGAGATATAAAATAAAACAAAGGTTTTACATAAATTAAACATCTTTTAATTCAGATATGATACCGATTCGGGGAGCGTATGGGAGACGACTGACGACAGTGATTTAATTATTCATACATTACAATTTCTGCTGAATTGCAATTGTCTCACAGCTATTACATGAATTATAAGACTTATCATTTGATAAATATTTATTTCTATGGCTCATGATTGTGAATATTTGTACAACGTACGATTTTGTTGTCTATTGTAAAAACTACTGCTTTACACTTGTTCTTTTTCTGCACTGAGCATTGCCAGCGTACTTTCGCCCCAGCGCTGCTTTGCTTAGTGAACCTGAAAGGGCCACATTGGATCATCGGATTTCCACGATTCGATATTACGAAGGTCGCTTCTGTAATGAAGAATTATTATTTGTTAATAATTTATAGGGTAATTGATAATCAAATCAGCTGAGAGACTTTTTATCATCTTTAACACGCTGTAGCCTTCTAGATTTTATACCACCATAATAAGTTATGACGTCACCGTAGACGACTTTAGCCCAGTCGTTCTGTGCGTGACAGCCCCTATTGATTCTATATTGGTTAAATATACAACCAATATAGGTTAAATTATCAATATTTATTTTGGTAAAATTTTTAAGGAAGATGCTTTTAGTAATCTACTATACAATGCAAAAAAAAATAAACATGGGCACTGCGTATACGTAAATAAAGCAAATAATAACAATAATCAAACTTAATTACTTTTTAATTTTAAATAAAGTAAGCAAGAATTTATTTGCTACGAAAGCAATAATACAAATCCAAAAAATATTTCATACATTTCTGAGGTTAAATATAAGTTGTAGGTAGAAGTTGTTGGTGGTGAAAGAATGGAAACATACACAGCCGGCTAGAATTAAAGCGGCACTCATCTGCGGATCCCCAATCCTCGTACCTTTGGACTCCTTGGCACGTCTTTGGACTCGTCGGCATGTCTTCAGATTAAGCGTTTGTTCGTTGGTCACAGAGTCCACATACAACCAACAGGAGCGGTTTTAGATGAAAAAATGCGTTCTAGCGTTGCACTTAACGATGCGCGTGCGGTGCTCGCATGACCGTAAACGAACTGCGCCGCCCGCTGACACGAATCTTGGTTGGCCGACAGGTGGCACCGCCTGTCTCTATCCAGCGTCTGGATTTGCGGAAATAAGAGGAAAGGAAGGAATACAAGGCGTCTAACCAGATGTTGTACGCCACATTTACAACAAATGAGGTTGGCAATAAGCACAAAGCTGTGCTGGAATTTCCTCGAGCACATCTTTTATTTTCAGTACCAATCCCGCCTCATTAATTAATTTTATATTTGACCCATCGTGGATAGCTAAATTAAATGATATATTCATATAATACTTATGCATTTAAATGTATGGGTGATATATCTTTCCGGAAACATAAAATATACGACCTCATTTAAGTTTGAAATTATTATATATAAAGTTCAGGATGCTTCCTTTTTGAACCACAATTACACTCAAAAAATAGCTCGATGTTATATGAAGAGCGAGTCTCATACTGTCAAATTTGTGTATGATCTAGTATATATATATAGTAGTATATAGTACAGAATTTTCTATATACACCGCCAGATTAAACTGGACCTTTAGGAACCAATGGTCTTATCGTAAATAATAGAGTTTTGTCTGAGCAAAACTTTTACTTTCGCTTTGATTGTGGGCTCCTGAGGCCATGATCCTCTACGAAGAACTCTCAGTGCCCAATCCTGCTCCTCAGGTGATTAGAGGACTGGTGCCTACCTCGGACAGCAGATCTGTACGGCGATCCTACGTGGTAACGTAATCAGCTTTCTGGGCACCTTAGTTAGAGAGGATAACCACTATAGTCTGGCCGCTCTAAGAATACGTTTACATTTTGTGATAAACTATTTTTGTTTACCACAAACTGTCGTGGTGATATGAATTTTAACTAAATCTTGAATCAGTAATAAATATAGAAACAATTTTTGTTTAAGTAAATTGCCCGTCATTACAATGTTCTCCGTCCAAATGTTCACGAAGTAGAAACGCATTCTAAGAGCGGCCGTAAGCTACCAGGACTGACGTACGAATTAAGGCTTTTGTAAGGTGTTCTTTGTTGTAAAAAAAAACAATTAATCATTTAGAAATTTATTAAAATATATATATTTAGCAATAGTGTAGTATATATAGATATTTTATTATACAATAACTTCATCAAATATAATGTAGAAATTATTATCTAAATTAAATAAGACGTGATTTTATTTATTCAATCTGCAGTTTTTCACGAATATCAGGACACTGGGCTACTGGTTTCTGCGGGTACATACATATACACCATACGAGTGATATTGGTAAGTGAATGTAAACAATAGTATATAATGGATAACTCTGATGAAAATCCCAGATACAAAGATCATAATAGATAACAGTAAGTTCATGCACAATTTATATTATGCCAAGGATTGAACCCGGGATCATTATTTTGTAATGAATTAGTTAAGATTTCACTTTGCTGGTATACATAAACATTTAACCGATGGTTAAAATAAAATGGTTAATAAGATAATAAGACTATGGTTAATATAGTCTTTAACTCTACTTACTAAGCATATCTTAAACACTCATTGTTATTATATCTGTCATATGTGGACCATATGACAAACAGTTATCAATAGCTCATCTTTACCAACTTTTGTATCTAGTTTTTAAGACTATAGCTGTTAGCTCCCCAAATAAAATAAAGTAAGATAATCGCTAAAACTGTGGTTAAACAGCGATTGTTTTATTTTAGTCATCTGTTAAATGTATATACACACCAGCCTTAATCACTTAACCACAGAGACCGTCAACAGAGTACAAATTAAACGTGTATAACAGCTATGAACAAATTATATCATTTACTACTGTTATATAATTTAATATTATATACATATTTTTAATATATCCATATAATATAATAATATTTTATTAATAAGACCGCCCTTTGTGCATAATTAGGTATAGTTTTAATACGCAAGTTCATTTTTGTATCGGTGTACATAAAAGGGTTATTATCTATCTATCATAATATTTTTTTTATTGAAGGAATTCAGCAGATAGGCAGACGGCCCACCTGGTGGAAAGCGGTTACCTATGCTTATGGACATTCGTAACACCAAAGGTGCTAACAATGTGCTGCCGCTCTCTAAAGGGAGTCTGGAACCTGGCCACTGATGCTAAAACATAGCTCAAGGTTGTTATGGTGGCAGAGGTGATAGCTATCAAGACGGGAAAATACCTTATCAACTGGCTGTGGTCTTTTTTTTTGTCGTATCTTATGTCAGGCCGCCCGGCCGCAGGAAATCTTTCTCCGTTCCTGCACTGAACTTTAACTTAATCAACACGTGTTTAAACATAATAAAGCAGTTATTGAAAAATATTTTATTACAAAACTTCCTTATAGCAATGCGTATAGCTAGAAATTATATCTATATAATCAATATAATAACATATTTCTTGATTTCTTGTCTAAGGCGAATTACCGGATTTCTCATTTCCTCGCGGTGTTATCATTTAATGTCTGTTCTCAGATAGCATTCGGACCAATGACGCTTCCTATGAGTAATTCACCTACTAATACATACACCTTGTTTTTTTTCTTACAAGATAATTTTTTGAATAATGTTGTTGTACAATTGTGTATTTAGATGGTGAGTTACAAAGATTTTTAACTTCAATATGTAACTTAAGATGTTCCTTAACTTGATTAAGGGCCGATTTTTCAATCACCAGATAAAAGTTATTCATATTAATAAAATACAACATGAGAAAATTAAAATGATAGTTGCATGAATAAAATAGTTGAATTGCTACGTTTTTGAATCTAGTCGGGTTATCATTTAATTGACTGATAACTTTTATCTTATGATTGAAAAATCGGCGAAAGAGATTTATACATCATTAAATAGTGCAATTGATTGCATAAAATCTTGTGTGTAATGTACAAAAATGATGTTCTAAGGAAAAACTGTGTATACTTACATATAAACGTGAAATTGATTTGTTTGAACATTTCTATGTTTAGTTTTTTATGACTCAACCAATTGCTATATTTGTAACATGTCCTTCAAACTTTCAAAGGCAAACTGATACTTAAAAAAGGATCAACTTTGCAAAGAAGCAGATAGAAAAATTTATATCGAGAGATGAAAGATAAATTGATTTAAGCTACTTTTGTGGATAAACTTAACATGATGGTCTATCTATCTATAGATATTTTTCTTTTCAAATAAGGTGCACACTTTATTAATGACTTGTTTTTTAGGGTCATTTGAAACATTAAACCTTCAATTCAGTCATCTCATTAAAGTCTCTCGGCAGATTTTGCATGTGTCACTTAAAACAAATAACCTTCTAGTCTTTGAATGTACAAATGTGAAGTTTAAGCGAGTGCAACTGCGTATATAGCTTTATTACACTAAAAAACAAACTTGTACCGCACTACTACTCAGAAGGCTTGTGGTTGTGTTCATTATAAAAGCATACGACAGCATCGTCTACAGTATAGATGGCAGCTCTGCACCTTGGCTTCTTATGCTTGGAACAGTGCCAGCGTGTTTTCGACCCGTGCACCCATTGCTTGTTAAATTTGTATCCTCCAAACTTAATCATTCGTTTACCGAATCTCGACGTTATGTATGATACTGTAACAAAGAAAAATATATGTTAATCTACATTATATATTTAATATTAATAACTTGTGTATGTCAACTCCAACGCACGACTGTAGTTTAGTCGTTAAGTATAAAAAAAACTTGCACGTGCGCGGTGACAGCGGCCGAATGCGGTCGAATAAGGGCGGCTACAAGAAAAACATACGGATAGACATGATGACTATTTAACCAGTAGAAAATACACATATAAAAACTAAACACACAAATATATTTGTTAAATATTAAAGTCATATAAGAGGCACAAATTTATATTAAGAAAATATTAATAAAAGTTAGAGACAATACAATGCAATAAAACTTAACTTATTCGTATTATATTCTACTCATAGTCCCTCAATACTATAAGTACAATACTGAGCCCAGATCACCGTCTTCTATGGGTAAGGTGCCCAGAAGCCTGGCTACGTTTCCTCGCTGGATCGCCATACTAATCCGTTGGCCGAGGTAAGCACCAGCCATCTGATCACCTGAAGAGTCAATGAGTCGTTTCGATAAATTTTGGTAGAGGCTCATGGCTTCAGGACCCCACGGTCCAAGCGTCTCGACAGCAAACGGCACAAATATATAACTCTCACTGAGGGTTGCATACTTGCGCCGCTTGAGTGATTCGGCTGTTTCCGCCGCTTTACCGGCTGATCTAGACGTGTTAAGTCATATAAGATAAATATCATATATAATAAATATCAGAGAGACGGAAACTTAATAGTAGTTTCGCTAAAACTCATCTTGGTAAGCAAGCTAGTACAGGATAGGTGAACATACAGATTAACAAATTATCTTAATTAACAAAAACAGTTTGACCAATTTGAATTTTTTTGTTTTGTTCGCTCTAACACAGGTGGGGTTTTAAATAAAAAGAAGTACTAACGCTTTTGAATTATTATTACGCTTGTATTATTGCACCCCTCATAAAATTTCCACACCGGGAGCTTATTTTAAAATTGATTCTTAAGGAGTAAACTCAAAATAATTCAATGGCAACGAGTTGCGAAAGATATTTAGGAGTAAATGATCCCTTATGATGACTCTCTTGTCTCTCTATGTTACAGTATAGAAAGTCAAGAACTATTTACTTTTTAATAATTATTGTTTTACATACTATCTATCTTAAGTAAGGTTATTTAAGTTAATCATAGTTGTTGTTAATCATGGGGTGAAGCACTGGTGACCTGTCATACAGTTATTTTTTATAAAAATATTTCAGGCACCAGTCTTACACATCAGTTATCTATGTTCATTTATTTATTTAAGCACGAAACAGATTACTATCAATAATCTTAAACTATAACTAACTAACGTACAGAGTCAGATTACAAACCAAACTACGTGTTAATTAGAAAAAACGACAAACTGGTTATTATAAAGAAAGTTTTCAGGGTCCCTATTATAAATACATAGATCAAAAGTGAGTGAAAATTCATAATAGATAGATACAACGATCACTAGTGGTACAGGAGTTTTTTAGTTTTACTAATAAACTTAAATTTATTTTAAACTTTTACAAATAAACTTAGATTTTATTTAATTTAAAATTTCAATGTCCGCATTGAGTTTAATAATTTCATTATAAAGACGACACATTCGAACTATTACATTGAAATAGGTAGTATTTCAAAGACAAAGACAAAGAAGGGAAAGATTTCTACATAGTTAATTGGTATTGAAGTTGAATAAAGACATTATATTGGGTGAATCAATAAAATTTTGTGAAGAAAGAGAGGGTCTGATTTTACGATTTTCTAGGGATAACATAAAAAAATACTTAAGACGATTTTTATATGCTTAAGAGATCGAATTAAATTATATCTGTATGAAATTATAAGCAATGCATTCTTTTGTACACGCGATCGATGTGAATGCATAATTAGGAGATGAAACATTGGAGTTATATTCCAAAATACTTCTTATTAAAGTACAGTATAGATAAATAAAAGTCATAGGTTTCTTAAAGCCAAAACTGGACCTACATATAAATCCTAAAAGATTGGACTCATTATGCACAATATACTCATAGGGCCTCCCGAAAGTAGAGTTTATCATCAAAGATAATAACCAAAGACTCTTACTGATGAGGTTCGTTAGAGCACATGATTATTATTTAGAGAATAGTTAAATTCGGTATAAAATAAAATAGATTAGAATACAATATACTTTATTGGACACAATGTTACAAAATAAATTCATACATACAGTACTAATGATAAGTACAATGGGCAGTCTTATCGCTGGGAGCGATTTCTTCCAGACAACCTTTGGATGGACAGAAACTCGGTATGGATGGGAGTAGGTAGGTATGCTATAGATATAATATAGTAATATTTACGTAAATATAAAGAAAAATGTTACATAAATTACAATACAAACATACATTGTATTTATCTAAATGTAATGTTGTGTGTCGTCAAACAACACCATCCCAAGAATATTATAACTATATAACATTATTACTCAGTTACAAATTTGAGATAGTGTTGTTTCACTAAGGAGGGTAAGGGGTGTGCGAAATCCAACTAGCAACCCAAACGTCAACCTCACCTGCCCGCGGTACTCCCTGCCGCCAACTAACGCGGCACTGACAACCGACCGATGGCGGTATAACCATCAACAAAAATCCGGCTTACATAAATCCCCTGATCGGAGTCGGGCAGCAGCGTCTCCGATGCGAGTAAGCCGGTACTGCGGTCACCAACCCGCATGCCAAGCGTGGTGACTTCATGGCATTTCCCCCCCCAATTATGAAACGCACATATAGGCCATGGCCCTCAGTTCCCGGCGGCCCCGCTAATCCCAGCTACGGCAGCGGTCGTGGTAACTACGGGGAGGAGGGTGCTAGGAATCTCCGGGTTACGGGAGGCTGCTAACGTAACCAACTGACACCGGCAACGTACAATGGACGCACGATTAAGCTGGACAATCACCTTGCGGAATTGGAAGTAGAGTTAAGTCGTATCAAATGGCACATTCTAGGGTTATCTGAAGTCCGAAGAGAGGGAGAGGATACTATAACCCTGGAATCCGGGCACTTGCTCTACTTCCGAGAAGGTGATAAGGCCTCCCAGGGTGGTGTCGGTTATCTTATCAACAAGTTCATCGCTAACAACGTTGTGGAAGTCAGCAGTGTGTCGAACCGGGTAGCGTACCTAGTATTAAAACTCACCAACAGGTATACCCTGAAGGTGATACAGGTATATGTACCGACCTCGGCACACCCTGACGAGGAGGTTGAGGCCTTGTATGAGGATATCGCTAAAGCCATACATGGCACGACCTCCGCACACTACAACGTTGTTATGGGGGACTTCAACGCCAAAGTGGGAGTACAAGAATGTGACGAACCGAGAATCGGACCTTATGGCTTGGGGCACCGAAATCACAGGGGGCAAATGCTGGTCAACTTCCTCGAAATGCAGGGGCTCTTCTTGATGAATTCGTTCTACAAGAAGAAGCCCCACAGGAGGTGGACCTGGCAGAGCCCCGATATTGTGACAAGGAACGAGATAGACTTTATCGTGGCGGACAAGAAGCACATATTTAAAGAGGTCTCAGTGGTCAACAGGTTTAATACCGGCAGTGACCACCGACTTGTACGAGGCACTCTAAATATCGACTTCAAAGCTGAAAGACTCTGCCTGATAAAGTCTAATCTCCGACCTACGCCACCCCAGATTATCTTAGGGTCCGAACAGTTCCAGTTGGAACTGCAAATCGGTTCGAATCGTTGGAAACCACTGGCGATGTTGACGAGGTAACCGACAACGTGGTGATAACAATGCGAGAACTGGGCCGAAGGCACTTTCCGCCTTTACGAAGAAACAAACGGTCTGAACTTTCCACTGAAACCTTGGATCTCATGAGGATGAGACGTGAGATGCCACCTACTCTTTTTGCCTCACCGGAGCATAGGGCCCTCTCCAAACGGATAAGAAAACTTGTAAGACGGGACCTCCGCTGCTCAAATACGCGAGCCATTCAGGCTGCTATAGAGCAGAATAGGGGGTCCAAAGTTTTCTTAAAACCATTGGGGAGAAGCCATCTTGCAAAAGTGAGGACAGTAGATGGCAGGGAGCTTAAGTCTCACTCTGAGATCCCGGTGGAAGTGGAACGGTTCTACGGGCAATTGTATTCTTCGCAGGCGGAAAGACCTACGGTTCAAGGCGCTAATGATCCACGTGCACCACTCACGCGCCACTATACGGAAGATATCCCGGAGGTCGACATTGGCGAGATTAGGACGGCACTCGGGCAACTTAAGAATGGCAGGGCTCCGGGTGACGACGGTATTACAACTGAGCTCCTCAAAGCAGGAGGGATCCCAATCCTGAAGGCTTTAGCGGAGCTCTTTAATACCGTTATCCTCCGGGGCACTGGAACTATAGGCCCATCTCACTCTTGAGCCACGTCTACAAGTTGGTTTCGAGGGTCGTCACGAATCGTCTCGCCAGAAGACTTGACGAGTTCCAACCTCCGGAACAGGCTAGGTTTCGAAAAGGCTACAGCACCGTAGACCATATCCATACTGTTCGGCAGATTATACAGAAGACCGAGGAGTATAATCAGCCGCTGTGTATGGCATTTGTGGACTACGAGAAAGCCTTCGACTCTATCGAAACTTGGGCTGTTCTGGAGTCTCTGCAGAGATGCCGTATCGATTGGCGATACATCGAGGTGTTGAGATGTCTGTAGGACGCCGCAACGATGACCGTTCAGATCCAGAACCGGAGGGCGAAGCCTATACCTCTACGTCGCGGGGTGAGACAAGGTGATGTCATATCCCCGAAACTGTTCGCCGACGCGATGGAGGATGTCTTCAAAACTCTGGTATGGAATGAACGGGGCATCAACATCAACGGCGAGCGCATCTCCCACCTCCGTTTCGCTGACGATATTGTCGTCTTCGCAGAGACGTTGGAGGAACTTTCCGACATGCTGAACAGCCTGAATGAATCCTCCCGACGGGTCGATCTCGGCATGAATTTGGACAAGACGAAAGTCATGTTCAACGAACATATCATGCCGAGGCCGGTAAACGTCGATGGTTCCCCTCTTGAGGTTGTGCAGGAATATGTCTACCTTGGACAAAAGATCCAGGTAGGCAGACACGGCTTCGAAAGGGAAGCCAGTAGGAGGATCCAGTTAGGATGGGCAGCATTCGGTAAGTTTCGACAGGTCTTCTCGTCGACCATTCCGCAATGCTTGAAGACGAAAGTCTTCGAGCAGTGCGTCTTACCCATCATGACATACGGTGCTGAGACGTGGACACTGACCGTGGGACTGGTCCACAAATTCAAAGTCGCTCAACGGGCTATGGAGCGAGCTATGATAGGTGTTTCTCTTATGGATAAAATCAGAAATGAGGGCATCCGTAAGAGAACGAAGGTAACCGACATAGCTCGCAAAATTATCCAGTTGAAGTGGCAGTGGGCCGGTCACGTCTGTCGCAGGACCGACGGCCGATGGAGCAAACGAGTCCTGGAGTGGAGACCACGTCTCGGCAAACGTAGTGTAGGACGCCCGCCAGCCCGGTGGACTGACGATCTGCGTAAGATCGCCGGCAGGGGCTGGATGAGGAAGACGGGAGACCGGGATATGTGGCGCGTACTTGGGGAGGCCTACGTCCAGCAGTGGAATGAGATTGGCTGAAGAAGAAGAAGAAGTTGTTTCACGAGGTCAATAAACGAATGCACAGATTTGGCTTCTTTTATGTTTTGAGGTAGTGTGTTCCAAAGCCTAGCCTAGCTAAGCCGATATTATTATCTTTGTGAATGAAATTATATGACATTTATCTACACTGACATTTTTTTATTTAATCGGCACCAATAGGAATTGCATCAAGGTCGCACTGAAGTTTCATTCATTGCATCAGGACACAAATTTGTTGTAATGAGAAAATAAATACAATTTTATTATTATTATTATTATGCCAAAAAAATCTATTACAGCTAGCTATAGTATGTGTGTGTACTTCTTAGTATATATTCATCCGATACAATGGTGAGTGGGTATGTTCATTGCAAAATTTTACGATTTTATCATCGATGGTATAAATTGCAACTTTACATCCCTTTTGACGACTAGCCGTGCAACGCCACCGGGTTTTTAATCCACTAACCACGTTCTTAGTGAACTTGTATCCACCATGTAGTAACAAGCGGCCACCACGTCCTGACGTAACAAAGGAATGCCCTTAAATAAGAAATCTATGATATAATAAACCTGTAAAAGTAGAAAGTTTGTACAACGATGGCAAAACACATAACAATTGTGAGAACTAATTCGGGCCAGGAGATTTCAAACACGCAGCTTTAGAACCTTTGTTAGTGTGTTCGCGCATCAACTGAAAGGTTCTAAACGGATTTAGATGCATAATCTACATGATCATTATCATGATACAACCATCCATAATTTAAACTCTACACGAACGACATCTAGTACACAAAAAAGAAACTTGTATAAATGTAAAACTATTTTTTTAATAAAAATAGAGGCATTATGGCCGCCATCATTGTTTAAGATATTTGTCAATATCAATATTACTTCAAATTAAACTGAATTTTTATGTGAAAAATACATATTAACTACAGTTGCGTACATTTGTCATAGTTTGTAACGTTTCTAATATTTTATGGCTTGATTATCCTCATTACAATATTTGACAAAATTATCATTTACGGTATAAATTGCAGCAGTACATCCAATTTTATAATTGGTTGCACAGTACCATCGCCTCTTAAACCTACGAATTATATGTTTTTGATACTTTAATCCACCATATATAATCAACCGTTTAACCACGACGGCATGGTAAAAGTAAGACCTTAAATAATAAAATATACTTATAAATAAATTTGTTATTGTTATTCAAGACTGTCTGTTTTTGTGCTAAAAATTCGCTATATGAACACACCCGTCAACGACGTCACGCGACTACTTGTGTTGGAGTCACGCCTCGCGGCCCCTCCGCGCTGCTCTCCACCGGACACTATGAGATGAATCGTAGCGGTGGCGTTTCTACTTCAGATTTATCATTATATTTTAGCCAAACGAAACAAAATATAGTCTCGATATTATTTCGATGTATAAGCTATTTTACTATAAAGTTTCATCAAAATCAATTCATTAGTTTTTGCGTGAAAGATTAAAAAACATCAATCTATCGTGTATAATATTAATAGGCAATAACGAAATGTTTATTGTAAGTGTAGTTTTTTATGAAGTTTAGTTTGTAGTAGTTTTATTAAATACAAAAAATAAAGAAATAAATGTAACAATCAAGCTTAATATTTTACAAATCGACAGCTGTGTAACAGACACCGTATTTTTCAAAACTTTTTGGTATCAATATCAGTCAAATTAAACATAATTTTAATTTGAAAAATATGTCTTTCTCAATTTTTATTAAAGTTCTTAACATTTATTTAATTACATAACAATTACACGGGCATGTGTGTGTGTATATATATATATATATATATATATATATATATATATATATATATATATATATGTATGTGTGTGTGTGTGTGTGAGTGTGTGTGTGTGTGTGTGTGTGTGTGTGTGTGTGTGTGTGTGTGTGTGTGTGTGCGTGCGTGTGTGTGTGTGTGTGTGTGTGTGTGTGTGTGTGTGTGTGTGTGTGTGTAATTACTTAATAATATACAGGGGCGTGATTATGCTCATTACAATATTTAATTATATTATCGTCTATGGTGTATATTGAAGCTTTGTAATGTTTTTTACGGTATGCTGCGCAAAGCCATCGAGTTTTGATGCCACGAATCACGTGCTTATAGAAAATAAATCCATCATACAGCAACCGTCCACCACGTTGTGATATAGTAAATGTAAGACCTTAAACAATAGAAAAGAATATATACAATACGTAGAAAACTGTAGTACAGTTCGCACAATGGCAGCCATTGGTCCATACAGGCTATTCTGATGTTATATATAATATATAGCCTATAATAAATTAATTCGCAGCTATCATTTGGATATAACGGGTACCTCGGTGTTTAGTTTTAACAATAAACTTAATGATCTATATTTTGAATTTAATGTATAATAAGCAGGTTTTTTTAGTATGTAAGATAAATTTTTCACGTTTAAGTTACTATTTTTTTTCTCTCTTTTTTAGTTCTCTGGTTAGATATCTTAATTTAATTCTATCTGTGATGACTTGTTAGTAGCTCACTATAACTAATGTGTTATTATAATGTGAATAGCTGATAGTCATCCAAAATTTTTAAAATTAAATAAATAAGTATTATGGGCCTGCGACTGACGTCAATCAAAGGCGTTCTTATGACAATTCAAAAGGCCACATTTGACTACACAGTTCACATTTCTTACAGAAACACATAATTGCTACTCAAAAACTATCAATATCCTACGACTATTGTTCATTTTAGAGTTATTTTACACATTTTAATTAAAAATGAAACTGCACAGTAGTATAACATTCTCTTTCAGTATACGCAAAAAACTCTCATATACCAAGAGATACATAATAGCCGCCATATTTACTCTAGATATTTGTCATTGTCAATGTAACGTCACATTAAACACATTAACACACATTAAATACCAAATCTCTACAAATCTGTATATTTACAAGTGTTGTGTTTAAAATAAAAAGAAAGAGTATAGATTAATGAAATATCTATTGTCTTTGGTAAAGAGCGAATCGAACAAATGTCTGAAACGTTTGTATACCTTGACAAGTCTATTACATAAGAAGCGCGCAGAAGGTTTGCCGATGACTATTTACTATTATTGTATTGTATTACTTACTATTATTGTGTATACTTATGTAAAGTATATACAACAATAAATTAAAATAATAAATTTATTGCAACATTATTTATGTAATCTTTTTTTCAACCCTACTTATCATCGACGCGTGACATCATGAGGCTATCGGCAAACCTTCTGCGCACAGGTAGTATGTTCGAACACGACAAGGAAATCATCAAAGTTTTATTGTATTCATTACCTTACATATTTTATGAAATTAAGTAACAAAAGTTTTTAATGTCTGTCAACTACACTGAGACATGGTTATGCTCACTACAATATTTGACGATTTTATTGTCTATGGTAAAAATTACAGCTTTACAACCCATGTGACGATTTCTTGCACAGTACCACCGTGTTTTGGCGCCAGTAATCCTATGTATAGTGAACCTGTATCCGCCATAAATTAATACTGGTCTACCACGTTTTGTCGTTGTGAACCAATAGCCTAAAAATACAAAATATAATAAATATAATATATACAAAAACGCACTGAAGTGTGGCAAAATTTTAAAAGTCCTTATCATATTACAAATCAACTGATGGACAATGCTGATATTAGACGGAACAACTAAATTGAATCTATTTAGTTGAAAAGCAAAGAACTGAAAGGACACGACGGTGTTCACTGACATTGAACACTGTCACAAGTGACAGTTTACGTTCGAATGGATATCTTGATTGATTCATCCAAATTGAAAGATCGAAATGAACCGTCTAATATCGGCGTAACGGTCGCATTTTAATTAAAAAATATTGTGCGCCAATATGACTTCAAATATAACTTCTTATTTATTTAATTTTATTTCATTTTATTACATATCCAAAAACTTAACCATTATAAGTTGAACCACCATTATAAATTCTATATAATATTAATTACGCCAATTATAGGATACTTTACAATATTTTTGTCCACAAACAATACCGCTTCAAAAGATTTACCGTAAGCTTTATTGTTTATTTATTTATTTAATTTGTTTGGGAAACATAGAATAATTAATATTCTCAAATATAAAACACAAAATTAATACATATATTAATCAAATTTGCAATAATTGATATAAAAAAAAATTGGCTCAAATAGTTAATTACAAAAAAAAATACAATTATACGAAAATTACATAAAATGTCTATTTAATTTACATTAGGTTAGGTTAGGTCAATATTGAACATAATCGAAAAAAAATCTCACAATAATTACTAATAAAATAGAGATTAAAAAAAGGAAAGAATGAAAAAAAAAAGTTTGTCATTATTCAAAATTGTAAATTGTAAAAACAGTTTATAACAATAACATAACACCTACTGAGGTGTTATTATAAATAGATTGTAAAATAAATATATGATAATACATGTATGTATAATTGAGGAAAAACACGAATATTTTATTATTACTTATATATAATATATTAAACATAAGATAAGGATTATACGACATTGTCTGTTTGTACCAAAATGAACATATGTCTTACGATGCACCCCGCTTTGGAAATTTTCTAATCTTATAAAACCACTAGATGACCGCATTAAAGATGTACTTACTAAAAATTTTAATTCTGAACTTTTAGACAGCTGCTGGATCCAAGCTTCCCTACTCATTAGGTATGGAGGTTAGGCGTCCGCAAAATCTCTAGCGTTGCTCTACCGGCTTTTCTTTCATCTGTCTATAGCACTAGCCTATCATTTTAAAAATATATGCAACACTGGGATAATGCCAGTACATCATTTTTAAAAGAAGCATTAAACGCCTTGAAAATGGCCTGCCCTGGTGAAAACATTCCCACGATTTTGACTTCGCAACGATGCTGGGATGAACCTATTTGTAGAGGATTAAATACACAACTTTTAAATTCAACTAACTCTACAGGACGTGCCCGCATCCTTGCCGTTTCACGTAAAGAGTCTGGTTTCTGGCTCCAAGCTATCTCTTCCCCAAATATAGGTACATTGATGGATAATACTTCCTTTTCTTTGGCTATAAATCTGCGTTTGGGTTCTCGCATATGTGCACCACAAACATGCGTCTTTGGAACAGAGGTAATCAACCCAGGATACCACGTTCTTTCTTGCCGCCGCAGTGCCGGCAGATGGTCACGCCACGCGGCCTTGAATAATGTCTTACGGAGGGCGCTTGCCACTGTTAACGTGCCGACTTTATTGGAGCCGAACAGTATTGCACGTGACGATGGTAGGCGTCCTGACGGAATGACTCTAATTCCTTGGCGGCATGGCAAGCTTTTGGTGTGGGATGCGACTTGCGTAGACACGATGCCTGCATCCCATTTACCATACACGTCTAGATCAGCCCGTTCGGCGGCAGAAACAGCTGAATCACTCAAGCGGCGCAAATATACAATCCTCAGTGAGAGTTATATATTTGTGCCGTTTGCTGTCGAGATACTTGGACCGTGGGGTCCAGAGGCCATGAGCCTCTACCAAAATTTATCAAAACGATACAGGTGATCAGAAGGCTGGTGCTTACCTCGGGCAACGAATCAGTATGGCGATCCAGCGAGGAAACGTAGCCAGCCTTCTGGGCACTTTACCCATAGAAGACGGTGATCTAGGCCCAGTATTCTACTTATAGTCTTGAGGGACTATGGGTAGAATACGATACAAGTAAGTTTCCTTTTATTGTATTCGATCATATGTAATTTTATAATTGTAAATTAGATAAGGATATCTATTATATATATATATATATATATATATATATATATACAGATACATATTATACATAGAAGTATTTCTAAAATGTGTTGTTTAATATCTATGTCGCCTAACAGACGTTCAGAAAGTCATTGTAATTTATTTTAATTTGAATAAATATACACTGTCTACACAGAAAACACCAAATATTTTTATAATAATATTATGTCTTTACACTTATGAAATTTTCTCCCGTTTATCTAATACAATGGGTCGTGGTTATGCTCATTACAATATTTAATGATTTCATCGTCTAAGGTATAAACTGCAGCTTTACATCCAAAAGAACGATTTGTTCCGCAGTGCCAGCGAGTTTTTAAGCCAAAAGTCTTATGCTTAGCAAACTTGTATCCACCAGACATAAGTAAACGTCCACCACGTCGCGACGTAATAAAATAATCTTAAAAAAAATAAAGTATTCACTAAAAGGCAAACAAACATTTATTGTAAATCTTTTTTATAAATTAAGAAATGAACTAAATAAAATAGACAATAAGTAATTATTAACACGCATACAACATTATTCGTGGTAGGGTAACGGCTTCACTTTAGTCGTAGTAGCGTAATGGCTAGCGCACGCGTCCCAAGTTCAAAGGGCGCGGGTTCGATCCTGGCCGGAACGTATACACCACTTAGGCAATTTTTTGACCTAATGTGCATATTATTACATTTGCCACGTGCTAACAACACTCTTCTCTAACATGTTTTCTCTAAGGGAAGTTGGCAACACAAAAGCCGCGCCCGATTCTTCTTCTTAAATCCTTTACATTCTGTTAATTTATGATACCTTATAAATATTAGGTGCGTCTCCCTTTCAGCCGTATAAATCCTTGAAGTTTAAATGAGACACTGATATGAATAATAAGTGCATCTCTTTTTAGCTTAATTATGATTTTCTTAGATAGAACGAGAGAAGAATATAATATATAGAATAATTAATAGAACAGTTAAAATAGGTAGATAATGCCTTAGCATTTGTTTGTCTATGATTTGTTCTGTGCCTGTTATCGAGAGAACAGGTATTGTGTTCTAGAAATAACAAATGTTATCTGTTAACTGTACATATCTGTTAGCATAAATATGCCTCACGCCTAATATACTGTCCGATCCTCAATCGTGGGAGGCCCAACAGTGAAACGTTTATGGGCTGTTATAATTTATATAATATGTAAACCATTATTTACTACGTCTTTATCATAAATTGAGAAATTAGTAATGGCCCGCTATATGTTCAAGTTATTTTTTTCATTCTTATTGGGAAGCTGGAAAGCAGTCGGCCTTCCGTTAGTAGGCCTAATGGAAAGTGGCGAAG
This sequence comes from Dendrolimus houi, assembly GCA_039645545.1. Classification (NCBI taxonomy): domain Eukaryota; kingdom Metazoa; phylum Arthropoda; class Insecta; order Lepidoptera; family Lasiocampidae; genus Dendrolimus; species Dendrolimus houi. Next base: position 19,145,196 of record CM077125.1, on the reverse strand, counting down.
CTAAAGTATTATCAGCTTTTAGGATAAGATAGGTGCGATTGAAAAAGGGGAGATATTTGGTAGAGTTAATAACGGACATAAAAAAAAACAGTTAAGCCAAGAGCCTTGTACTGTTGCTATCATTGCGTTTATTTTAGGCTACTAGGGGGCTAGTTGGTTAAATATAAAATGTTTTTGTTTATTTTATTGGGGTTGATATACGTTAAAGTTCTGTAGTGCGTCTATGTTGGTTACCCCGTTGTATGGGGTGACGCACTACTGGCGAGCCCATGACTCTATCGCTCGAGATGGGAGTACGAAATAAGGAGACGAGTAGTTGTACTCTCGATGCATTTACTTGCTTAGTTGTTCTTAATTTAACCTAGACTATATAAACGGAAACCTTATCGTTTACGTGATGTACACACCAATAATGTAATCATTATTAAATATTATATTTACACGTTTATGAGATTGGACATTTTTGATGAAACAAAGAAATGCCCAATCTTATTCGGCAGCTCTAAAACCGATATCATCTATCTGTGTTTACATAGCATCACATTCATGTACTAACCACAGTCTTTAAATGTGCTAAATTATACATCAATTAATTGGTGGATAAAACACGATGCAACATATTTGTCTAAAATTAAAATAAAAGGTTTTTTATTTCACCTTCTATACACATAAATACTCGCATATACCATAGTCTCAGTCTGCTTGGTCACATTGCAAGCTGTTTATAGCACATATTTTTAAATAAGTACGTCAAAATAAAAATTCTTTCCTAGTGAATATTTTTTAACAATGAGCCTTCGTTTAAGCTACCTGTTTATATAATATAGAATTTTCACTTCGGCAATTCTGATATTAGATTAGTCAATCAAATTGATTGACTCGTCCCAATTTATATTCATATTGAAAGACGAAAAAGAAAAGTCTAATATCGGCTTTTATATCCTGTTTAAAAAAAAAACCTTATATTAGGTTAAATTAAACTCCATTTTAATTTGTTAAATATGTAATATCACGCATCTGGTTCTACAATGTAAATACATAGAAAACACCAAATATTTACAATCTTCACATTTATGAATTTTAGTCATAATTTTCTAAGGCATGTGGTTATGGTGTCTACAAAATTTGACGATATTATCGTCTATCGTAAAAATTGCAGCTTTACAATTACTGGCACGGTGTGTGCAGCGCCACCGTGTTTTCAAGCCACAAATCACATCCTTACCGAACCGGTATCCGCCATACAATAATAAGCGTCCACCACGTTGAGACTTCATAAATATATGACCTTGAATAGAAAAAGACAATAAATATGCACAACACACAAAAGTGAAAGAAACAACCTTCAATAAAAAAATTGCACAAAAGATATAAAAAAAGTGACACAATTGTAATAGTTATTTATGATACTAGTGCGGTGAGTAGGTTTCTACAAAGGAATACATTTCGTCGAGGCCTTACCATAGTCACGAGTTTGTAAAAACCAACAACCGACCGAACATGTGTCCTGCAACGTTTTTCAACACATTTGCGAGAAAACAATATAATAGGAAATAAAACAGACATAAATGTCAGTCGGAAAGTCACAGCAAACTTTGACCTTTCTAATATGAAAATGGCGCGCATTTGCAAATGGCGCCATATGAAAATGAGATCTACTACTTTCGTCTTATTTTCTGTATAGTATTAAAGGGTAACAAATGTATTGATCAAAAGCGCTTCCAAGGAGGTTCGATTATTTAGCTTGTTTGTTCTCGTAATGTCAAACTCTTTGGTGGAATTCTCATTTTTGTATACCTAATTATGTAGTTCACCGCACGGCGTACGGTAAAATAGATACTTAGCTGAGAGTACCCACTTTACCGCATATCCCAGTGCGTAGTGCGTTATTTTAACTTTCGATTAATGTATACAGTTATATGTTGAAAAAATTATTTTTGTTGTATAAATAGAGAGATGAGTAAGTAATATAGACTACCTATTGTATTGTAAAATTTTGTTTCTGTTAACTGTATCTTTTCTAACACAATAAAGCATACTCATACATTCATTCATTCAATGAGTAAAATGGCTCTTTTCTGAAATTAAACTTCATTTTAATGTAATATTATGTAATAATATGTAATATTTATATTCCCTGGTTCCCTTGGGTCCCTTTGCGGAAAATACCAAAGACTTAGAATATTTATATTTATGAACATTCGTCATATATATCTAAAAAAATGGGGAGTGGTTGTGTTGACTACCAAATTTGACGATGTTATCGTCTATAGTATAAATTGCAGCTTTACAATTTGTGCTACGGTGTCTACAGCGCCACCGAATTTTGAAGCCACTATCCACGTCCTTAGCGAACCTATATCCATCATAAACTAATAAGCGTCCACCACGTCGAGACGATATAAACGAGAGACCTTGAATAAAAATAAAAACAATAAATACATATAAAATACACACGATGGCCACCGAGAGTCGCAGACAAGATGAAAGTCGCTGTGACACAGTGACACCATAGATATATAAGTATGTCGAGCGGCCTCGCACACCCGTTACAAGTGGGTTTTAGCCCGATGAGTGCAAGCTGGGGTAAAAAGCTTCGAAACTCCAACCTGCCTCATTCTAGTTAGAGGAGCCTAGAAAACCCTGCATAATTGTAAAAGTCAATTTTATAAATAAAAACATTTTTATTTATTTATTTATTGCTATAACACCTACCTATAACAGTTTTATACTCTGCAGAGATAGATATATAATAATATATAATTAGATGATAAATAATAAGAAATTAAATAAATATGTATTTTGTTATCTATTATCTAGTATCTTATTATCTATTGTGTTTACAGTTTGTTCAAAATTTCCTAGTACTAAATATTAGGCCTATATTAGACGGTACATTTCTTTTTATTAATTGCATAAATAATATAATATTGTAATTAATAATTAATTGTACGAGTTAAATTAGCTCGCCTAATCTATCAAAACATATGTTTTGTTTGGATGAACCAAAACAATCTGTATAAACACAAAATTGAATGTCCATTGCATATCGTCATGTGTTTTCAGTTCTGTGCTTTGCAATTTAATTGATTCCGTTTGATTGTTCCGTCTATTATCAGCATAACAACATAGTCTATGAATGAATGTATCGTATTATTTTCGAGAGATGAATAGACATCGTCTCACACACTTGCACAGTCGTGCAACGAAATATTAGAAAAATATTTTTTGAAAAGCTTCCGATTTACATACACATTCAGATAATTCCTAAACAAGCACGCTGGTATAAAAAATAAAACACCATTGTATCTCTACGAGAACTTTTCCTAGGTGTCATCAAAAAGGTCACTCGGTTGTAAGCAAAGCTCGGTGCAGCTCGCTACTCAACAGCATTATTACTCTGCTGCGTTTAGGGGGAGTTTTCGCTACACTGCATCGAAATGTTTGAATAATATACCGCCACCGATAAGAACCTGTAGTCTATTTTTGGGTTCAGAACTAAGTTAAATAAATCCCAATTGACCACAGAACTCGCCAGTGAGACATAAAATATTATACAAGTATTTTATAGTTGTTATAAGTGGAATAGCGTACCATAAAGAACTTTTATTAATTTACTTATTTTTTTATATGTCTTGTTCGTCACTTTTGTTCGTTTGTTTTTATTTATATTATTTGTAATGATAATATTGTATATATAAACTAATAGCAAACTAATGTGTAAACACATTAATTTGCTTTGTAGAGGTCCAAGTGGGAAGATCAGCGCTGGTTGTGAAACCAGCATTATGCTGAGCTTGGGTCTTTTCAGGAAATCATAATTGATCGTTATTACTATTTTGAATTTACACACCGTCCTAAATAACAAAAAATTAGCTGGTCAGTGTGATTAGTTCCATTTTTTGCCACAGGACTTTTTTCGTGAAACGCAAAATGTTAAAAATATTTGTCAGTGTCAATATTATGATAAATTAAACCACAAAAATGTAATATCACGCTACTATCTTTGTACAATAAACATCAGTTCTTTACTTTATGTCTTTATATTAATCTATTTAACATAATATATTGGGGCGTGATTGTGCATGTTACAACGCTTGACAATTATGTCGTCTACGGTATAAATTGCAGCTTTACATCCTTTTGTACGATTTGTTGCGCACCGCCATCGTACTCTTAACCCATTGCCAGCCCTATGCTGATCCAATTTATATCCATCACATATTAATAACCGTCCACCACGTTGTGACTTAATAAAGAAATAACCTTAAATAAAAAAGACAATAAATATATACAAAAACACACAAAACCGTGACATAATTGCTCAAACAATATAAAAGTATAGACGAAGCCTGTGTGAAGAAAAGCGTCAAAGGAAGTGAAGTATTAAACATTAAACTTATGTAACACATATACGTGGTTTGCGTCTATGTTGTTAACAGTAATGAAAAACGATTATAGTTTTATCCGTACTATTTCGATTAATTTAATTCGACTTAATACTGGGTTCTCGTAATGCACTGCGGCGCGTTCGGCCTTCTATTCTAAGGAGCGACATCCTTCAGCTGGCTTCACTTTGCGAGTCTGAGACTCCATCTATCTATTAATGGTCTAAGGATAGTTTTTATTTTTGTTGCATAAATCGAAACAGTCATGAGGCATGGTCGCGTTCTTAAATCAAAATACATTTTAATTTGAAAAATATGTAATTGATTTACTTATTTTTTTATGTTTTATTCGTCACTTTTGTTCGTTTGTTTTTTTATATTATTTGTAATGATAATATTGTATATATAAACTAACTGCTAAGTAATGTGTAAACACATTAATTTGCTTTCCTATGTGGTAAGATCAGCGCTGGTTGTAAAAGCAGCATTATGCTGAGCTTGGGTCTTTTTAGGACATCATAATTAATTGTTCTTAATATAATGACTTTACATGTCTTGTCGTAAATAAAAAAAAATCGGCTGGTCAGTGTGATTAGTTCCATTTTTTGCCACGGGTCCTTTTTCGTGAAACGCAAAATCTTAAAAATATTTGTCTGTGTCAATATTATGATAAATTAAACCACAAAAAATGTGACACCATGCCGCTATCTTTACACAATAAACCTAAATTATTTACCATATATCCTTATATTAATCTATTTAACATAATATATTGGGGCATGATTGTGCATGTTACAACGTTCGACAATTATGTCGTCCACGGTATAAATTGCAGCTTTACATCCTTTTGTACGATTTGTTGCGCACCGCCATCGTACTCTTAAGCCATTGCCACCCCTATGCTGATCCAACTTATATCCATCACATATTAATAACCGTCCACCACGTTGTGACTTAATAAAGAAATGACCTTAAATAAAAAAAGACAATAAATATATACAAAAAACACACAAAAACGTGACATAATTGCTCAGGAAATATAAAAGTATAGACGGAGCCTATGTGAAGAAAAGCGCCGAATGATGTGAAGTATTAAACATTAAACTTATGTAACACATATACGTGGTTTGCGTCTGTCTTGTTAACAATAATGAAAAACGATTATAGTTTTATCCGTTCTATTTCGATTAATTTAATTCGATTTAATACTGTGTTCTCGTACTGCACTGCGGCGCGTTCGGCCTTCTATTCTAAGGAGCGACATTCTTTAGCTGGCTTCACTTTGCGAGTCCGAGACTCCATCTATGTATTAATGGTCTAAGCATAGTTTTTATTTTTGTTGCATAAATAGAGACAGTCATGAGGAATAGACGCGTTCTTAAATCAAAAATCATTTTAATTTGAAAAATATGTAATATTATGAATGTTAGAAAAATAATTTTAGAAAGATTTCGATTTACATACACATTCACATGATTCCTAAACAAGCACGCTGGTATAAAAAATAAAACACCATTGTATCTCTACGAGAAGCTTTCCTGGGTGTCATCAAGAAGGACACTCGGTTGTAAGCAAAGCTCGGTGCAGCTCGCTACTCAACAGCATTATTCTGCTGCTTTTAGGGGGAGTTTTCGCTACACTTTATCGAAATGTTTCAAAAATATACCGCCACCGATAAAAACTTGCAGTTACATTTTTGGGTTCAGAACTAAGTTAAATAAACCCCAATTGACCACAGAATTCGCCAGTGAGACATAAAATATTATACAAGTATTTTATAGTTGTTATAAGTGGAATGGTGTGCCATAAGGAACCATTACTGATTTACTTATTTTTATATGTCTTATTCATCACTTTTGTTAGTTTGTTTTTCTTTTTATTATTTGTAATAATAATATTGTATATATAAACCAAATGCTAATGTATATACACATTAATTTGCTTTGTAGAGGTCCATGCGGGAAGATTAGCGCTGGTTGTGAAACCAACATTATGCTGAGCTTGGGTCTTTTCAGGATATCATAATTGATTGTTGTTACTATTTTGACTTTACATATCTTGTCCTAAATAAAGAAAATAATCGGCTGGTCAGTGTGATTAGTTCCCTTTTTTTGCGATAGGACTTTTTTCGTGAAACGCAAAATGTTAAAAATATTTGTTAGTATCAATATTATGATAAATTAAACCACAAAAAATGTACTATCACGCCACTATCTTTGCACAATAAACATCAATTATTTACTATATATCCTTATATTAATATTAATCTATTTAACATAATATATTGGGGCGTGATTGTGTATGTTACAACGTTTTACAATTATGTCGTCTACGGTATAAATTGCAGCTTTACATCCTTTTGTACGATTTGTTGCGCACCGCCATCGTACTCTTAAGCCATTAGTCGTATGCTGATCCAACTTGTATCCATCACATATTAACAACCGTCCACCACGTTGTGACTTAATAAAGAAATGACCTTAAATAAAAAAAAGATAGTAAATGTATACATAAACAGAAAAAACCGTGACATAATTTGTCAGACAAAATAACAGTATAGAAAAAGCCTATGTGAAGAAAAGCGCCAAACGAAGTGAAGTATTTCTTAAAAACTTGTTTGTGTAAACGTATGTAACACGTCACATGGTTTGCCTCTGTGTGGTTAACAGTGATAAAAGACGATTCCAGCTTTGTCCGTTCTATTTCGGTTAATTTAATTCGTTTTAATATTGAGTTCTCGTAACGCATTGCGGCACGTCCGGCCTCCTATTCTAGGGAGCGACATCCTTTAGCCGGCTTCACTTTGAGAGTCCGAGACTCCATCTGTCTACTAAAGATCTAAGCATAATTTTTATTTTGTTGCATAAATCGAGACAGTCATGTGAATGGTCGTGTTCTTAAATTAAAATTCATTTTAATTTGAAAGGTATGTAATGTCAAGTACCTGATTCTCCATGGAACACACTAGAAACTTACGGTCTTATTCACATATATATATTCATATTCATTTATTGTCTCCCTCTCCTGACATAGTTTTTTTGTCAGGATTTATATTTCATGCTTTATATTCTTCTTTATTATTTTTAATTTTAAAGTGAAACTTCTTTACAATCGTTGTAATTTGAAACTCGATGAAATGAAAAAGCGACACTAAAAAGAGATAAATACATAAATCTAAAATATGTTTTATTATGTCCCTGGTTCTGTGTGGTAAACAATAAAGACTTAAAATCTTTACATTTATGAATATATATATTTAAAACAATGAGGAGTAGCTATGTTGACAATCAAATTTGACGATTTTATCGTCTATCATAAAAAATGCAGATTTACAACTACTCGTGTCAGTACCGAACCACCATACAATAACAAGCATGTACCACGTTGCAAGCTTATAAACGAATGACCTAAAATAAGAAATGAATTCTTATAATATTTTTCATATAACTATCTATTTCACCGCATGGCGTGCGGCCACGGCTACGGAAACGCTCGAACCCGAGGTCCTCCGGTCGGTTATCGATGGGCTCTTCCCGGATCCGGGGATCTTCACTCCCCCCGATATGGGTCCAATCATTCCCGACACCTCGGAGGTGGAGCCTCACTCCATCACCGAGGAAGAGTTAGACGTCGCCCTGGACCGGCTCCGGGGCAGGAAGACGGCTCCGGGACCCGACGGGGTTCCGGGTCGGCTCCTCTTCCTGGCTGCCAAACACCTACGCGGCCAGCTGCGGGAACTGTTCGATGCCTGTATTCGCGCAGGCCAGTTCCCGTCGCAATGGAAGGAGGGCCGATTATGCCTGATTCCCAAGGAGGCCGTCCTCCCAACGATCCGTCCGCCTACAGGCCCATAGTGTTGCTTAACGAGGTCGCCAAGGTCTTCGAGAAGATCTTAGCGGAACGCCTCGTTAAGCATCTCGATACTGTGGAGCCGGGGCCAGCACAGACGCAGTTCGGGTTTCGGCGGAGGCGCTCCACGTTGGACGCCTTCGAGACACTGCGATCTGTAACGGACGACGCAGTCCAAGCAAAGGATACTGTCCTGGCAGTTTCGCTAGACATAGCGAACGCCTTTAACAGCCTCCCACACGAGACGATCAGGAGGGCTTCGTGCACACGGAGTCCCCCCGTACCTCACGAGGCTGTTGGGCGCGTACCTCCAGGACAGATACATCCTTTGGGAGGGCGGCGAGTCCGAGAATCGCGCGATAGGTCGGCGACGCGTCGCGTGCGGCGTCCCACAGGGATCGGTCCTCGGGCCGGTTCTTTGGAACGTCGGTTATGACTGGATCCTTCGGGTTCCGGTCCTGCCCGGAATAGGGCTAATCTGCTTTGCGGATGACACCCTACTCACGGCACGCGCTGCGTCATTCGCGGAATCCGTGGACCTTGCCAACGCCGGGCTGGCGATCGTGGTCCGAAGAATAGGTAGGCTGGGCTTGAAGGTCTCCCCGCGAAAACGGAGGCCATCATGTTCCATAGGCGGTTTCGTAACCCCCGCGGACTTGTCCGTTACAGTCCAAGGGGTGGACATTCGTGTAGGCCCCCAGATGAAATATCTGGGGCTAATTCTTGATGGGAAATGGCTGTTCAAAGCGCACTTTGAGCAGCTAGTTCCCAAGCTCGTGAGGTCCGCAGGCGCCCTCTCTCGGCTTCTTCCCAACGTGGGGGGACCGGGGGGGACGACTAGGAAACTCTACATGGGCATCCTTAGGAGTATGGCCCCTGTACGGTGCACCCGTATGGTCCACTGCACTTCACCGCCATAATAGGACTTTGTTGTGCCGCGCACAACGGGTCCTGGCGGTGAGGACCATCCGAGGATACCGTACAGTGTCGTGGACGGCGTCGACACTTTTGGCAGGCGATCCGCCCTGGCCTCTCCAGGCGGACGTGATAGCCAAAGTTCGGCGCTCCCGACAGGATGCCCTCGCCCGTGGCCTGGTCTATGGCCAGGCCGAACTCCAGGTGATCAGGACGCGGGAAACCGCGGCCATGATCAAGCTTGGTCAGTAGAGTTGGAAAACCCTGTTGCTGGCATTGACACGGTGGAGGCGGTTCGACCGCAGCTGTTGCGATGGCTCTCGCGGAAACGCGGGACCCTGACCTTCAGAATGACACAGATACTTACCGGGCACGGCTGCTTCGATAAGTATCTGTGTCAGATTGCCGGCTGCTTGCCTTCACCCCAATGCCGCCAATGTGGCGCGCTAGACACGGCGTTACACACGCTAGTCGAGTGCGCAGCATGGGCACCTCAGAGGTTTGAACTCGAGACACTTGTAGGACCGATCGAATCGCTGGGCGATCTGGTGCAAGCCATGCTGCACAGCGACGATTGGTGGGTGGGTGCGGCCAATTTCTGCGAGGCGGTAGTGTCTCATAAGGAGGCCGCGGAACGAGATAGGAGAGAGATGGTAGTGCGCATGCGTCTCGCGGGCGCCGACGTCAGTTGGGAGCCCGGAGGCGCAGGTATGCGCATGACCTCCTCTCCTGAAATACCGCTGCAGGGCCCTCTAGCATCTAGGGAGCAGAGGAGTCTTCACCCCTGTTGACGAAGTGAGTTTGCCTCTCCCGGGGCATTCTCAAGCACTTGTGCGCTAGGATCGGTGTGGGCGTAACTACGTTCTGTATCTCACGCCTTTCCTGCCATAAGCGCGGGGCACATGGGAGGAGGGTGGTTTTAGTGGGGTATTGATTAGTCGAGTCTCCACACAAGCCGGTTGATTATTGTTTGGATTGCCTCAGTGGAAAGCCTCCATGATCAACAACGGTCTAATCCCTAGCAAAGGACCCGGTATGTGCGAAATGCATTTCCCCCGCCTAAAAAAAAAAAAAAAAAAAAAAAAAAAAAAAGGCACTCGCCCCCGGAACGAGTTAGGGAGAGAGATGGAAGTGCGTATGCATCTCGCGGGCGCCGACGTCAGTCGGGGGCCCGGAGGAGCAGGTATGCGCATGATCTCCCTCCCTGAAATACCGCTGCAGGGGTCCTGGTCAGACCCTCTAGCATCTAGGGAGCAGAGGAGTCTTCACCCCTGTTGGACGAAGTGAGTTTGCCTCTCCCGAGGCACTCTTAAGCACTTGTGCGCTAAGATCGGCGTGGGCGTAACTACGTTCTAAGTCTCATGCCTTTCCTACCATAAGCGCGGGGCACATGGGAGGAGGGTGTGGTTTTAGTGGGGTATTAGCTCATGGGCATTTGTTCATGGGTTCGAGTCTCCACACAAGCCGGTCGATTATTGCTTGGATTGCCTCAGTGAAAAGCCTCCATGATCGACAACGGTCTAATCCCTAGCAAAGGACCCGGTATGTGCGAAATGCATTTCCCCCGCCTGAAAAAAAAGCCGCTCGCCCCGAAATCCCCGGTAACCAACAACATAAAGTCAAGTCCAATAAAAAAAACTCGGTCATTATTGTTCGAGGCGTCGAACGGGACGGACCTCTCTGGAAAGTCGTAACACTCTTGGAATAAACGATATCGAGTACTCTTGAAATTTTATTTCGAGGACTCAAATATGGGTCGTCACCAAGAAGCCAACAATCGTGACTCGTGAGCATTGTTGACGTCACACTCTTTAATAATATCACGGAGGTTCTTCCTCCGTCATATACAAACTTCGTAAATTCATTTTATGAGCAAATGTGAGCAAATGAATTAAGTCTCATTTTAGGGAAAAATATGTAATATCACGTCTTTTCACAGAAAATATCAAAAATTTACTTACTTTACGTCCTTTAATTTATTTAATACAATGGGGCGTGGTTATGCTCATTACAATATTTGACGATTTCATCGCCTACGGTATAAACTGCAGCCTTACATCCTCTTCTACGATCTGTTGCGCAGTGCCAACGAGTTTTGATGCCACGAATAACGTTCTTAGTGAACCTATATCCACCATACATTAATATGTGTGCACCACGTTCAGACGTAGTAAACAAATGAGCTGAAATATTAACAACATAATAAATTCGTAAAAAAAAACACAAAAAAACTGGCTAAACGTCAGTCATGTCAATTGTATTTGTAGTGGAACACTTACAAGCCAATAGATGGCGCTGTGCAATAGCTGAGGTTGCAAACGTTTCCCGAAACATCCAAAGAATATATATACAAATTTTCAAGAATAACAGATGGGCCTAGGCCTGCGAGGAACAACAATGGCCTCGCTGGAAGATCTTCCTTTAGGACGGAGGAGCATTCCATCTCGCTCGTCCACCCTATACGGAGCACCCCCTTCATATTCATTGTGCTATAGTATATAGTACCCGTACTATATCTGGGATATTGCTAGTATTAATGATTGTGTCACGCAGATGTAGCCAAGGGTTTGGTGAGTTATTTGAGATGCGACATTGTTATTGTCATTAAACATTGTCAGATCATTAATATTATTTTTAAGCCTATAATTAAGTCGCAATTGGTCACAGTTATTAACACTAATATTATCCCAGGTGTAGCAGGGACATAACATAAAGCGTTGAAAAATAACGCCTAAACTCATACGTTATCTGTCAATATTTAACGTCATTTACAACGTCGCATCTCAAATAACGCATTAAACCTATCGCCCTATCTGCCTGAAACGGTCTATATCTGTAACATTATCGCAAATAAAACTGCACCATAAATTGAGAAATGAATAATGTCGGGTATCTTTTTCAAAATACATATCAGTGTCAATATATTAAATTTCATTTTAATTTAAATAAATAATATTACGCCCTTGTCTTTATGCAGAAAGCTAATTTTTGTAATCATCCAGTTCATAGAAAAACGCTAATAGAAGTTTTAAACCTTTATTAGTTAGAACTTATTTTAAATCTATTTATATAAATTTTGATTCAAAACATCATGTATAATCGTTTCATGAATTGAATAGTGCCATCTCTTATGACCTTGCTACGTGTTAATTAGCTATGTTAGTGTTAGTGACTATGGTCAAATGTGTTTTGTTCATAGCGTTAAAAAGTAACGCGTTATCAATTAACTATATTAGTATATATACATATATTTATCTGGCAATGTTTAATGTCATTTACAATTAATATTAATGTTGCATCACAAATAACGCATCAAACCTGTCGCCACATCCGCGTGACACAGTCACTGACACTAGCATTATCCCAGATGTAGCAGAAGCATTAGAATCTGTCCGTGCGCAAGGAAGGATTCTGTAGAGGCGACAACCGAGTCCTTTTAGGGTTATTTTGCTACAGGACTACAAAAAAACATTCAATAGGCAATACATACCACATATCTCAAAAACTACTTTACGAGTACCGTTCGAAATTTTAAGGGAAAGCTGATAAACAGTTTAATAGAATGAGATGCGCAATTTTTATGATTTTGGGAGCAAATATCTCACCCTTCATTGACTTTATTGAAACTGCCATTAAGAAACTTCTTTATGATTTTAAAGACATAACTAACGATCAAGGACGTACCCATCAGCAGCTGCCCCCTCCCTCCTCCCTGGATTGTAGCCTACGTACCTTTATTCATTTAATGAAATGATTTAAATTCAATAAATACATACACACATAATATTTATGTTTATTTATTTGACTACCTATAAAGCAGGATATCCTGTGGGTGTTTCCCCAGCACACTACATATACCTAATGCTTCGTGTTGGTGTTGTGTGTAGGGCAAAACAAGTGCGGGTATATGGCATATTAAATTTCTCAATTGAACCCCCCCCTCACTCTTAGGTCCAGTTCCTACATCTTACCGAACGTTAATTTGTTAAAATGAACTTTGACATCAGCTTCATACATATAATGTCAAAATTCAAATCGATGGTAGGGCAAGCGAATGAATGGCAAGATACTGGAATCGGCCGTTAATGATTTTATTCATGTTTTTTTTAACGCGAAATACTAACTTTCTTATTCATATTTAGTTAGTGTAAGTTCGAACACTTCTTGAAGGTTCTCAAAGAAACGTTCAAACTTACTCTAACTTAATATGAATAAGATCACAAAAGACAATTACATCAAAATAAAAAAAAATTACAATAATAATCACAACGTTTTGATATAGTAACATTAACTTTAATATTAACATTGCATTAAAAGTTTGTAAATAATTCGATATAGCCAAACTCTAGTTACATGTATTACGACCACCGCCAATGTTATTTTGTTCCTTATTTCACTACATACATAACTTTGTAGTGCTATACAGTAAGTAGTCTCTAACAACTTTCTGTAAAATTTCACCAAGTAGACGCAATAATTTCTAATAGAAATGACCGAACATACACAAGTGGAAACAACGCTTTCATAACAGTTCTGCTTTTGCCAAAATAGCTAAGGAACTATAAAACATATAAAAAAATACTTGTAGAATATTAATAGCTTTTAACAAAAAATTGAATTAATTGTTATGTGAAATAATTTTCGAGCTGCCAGAAGAACTTTCTCATTTCGCGTCAAAGATTTACAATTTGGTTTAAAAATCTGCAATGAGAAAAAAAATGAGAAAGCCTTCTGGGAACGTTACCCTTAGAAGACGGTTACTTAGGCTCAGTATTCTAATTATAGTCTTGAGGTAGAATACAATATAACTAAGTTGTTTTCTTGTATTGTATTAGTTTATATTGTGTTTGTATATAATCCCCATCTATAAATAGTACATTTTTCATGAGAAAGAATATAAATATTTTCGACCATCGCGACTTAGTCTGCGCTTACCTTAGAAAAATTTGCAGCGTGGAGAACCGTCAGCGATATCTGTTCTCACGCTTCTGCCGATAAATAAGCGTTAAACAAGGATGCTAGTTGTTTTAAATTAGCAAAGAATTTTAAAGTATAATGCTAATATGCTTTTATTAATAACATTTTTTGACGATGGAGCCTATAAATATAAATCTTAAATACGTTATTAAGGGTCGAGTTTCAATCATCAGCTAAAAGTTATCAATCGAATAAATTATAACCTGACTAAATTCAAAAATGAAACAATCCAACTGTTTTATTCATGCTACTGTCATTTTGAATTTTCCCATGTTGTGTTTTATTCTATAGAATAACTCTTATCTGGTGATTGAAAAATCGGCCCTTAATCAAATATACCTATCGCAAAGTTTTAGAAAGTTATAAGATTAATATGCGTTTATGAATAAACACTTTTTGGCAATTTAGTTTAAAGAAGCCTAGAAACCTCGTCTAACTTAATTTAATTAAACCGTATTTGTTTGGATTTATGATTATTTGTCATATATATCTAATACAATGGGGCGTGATTGTGCTCATTGCAATATCTCACGATTTCATCGTCTACCGTATAAACGGCAGCTTTACAACCTTTTTTAAGATTTGTTCCACATTGCCATCGAATTTTTACACCAATAGCCTTATGCTTAGCGAACTTATATCCACCAGACATTAATAACCGTCCACCTCGTTGTGACGTAACAAAGGAATGACCTTAAATGAAAAAAAGATAATAAATATATCTCTCTTTTAAATTATGCCTAATTAAATTCCTCTGTAACAAGTAGGAAAGTGGCGCGGGAAATCACTAACACAAGGAGCTAAACCCAATATAGTGAACATGGCACAATTGCGTTAACCCCTTTCCTGATTGCTGCCATCAAAGTGGATATAATGTAAATAAGGCATAAGAGAACAAATCGATAAGGAGTAATGGTCGCTGGAATAGTATGAAATATTTGTCAGTGTTATTATTACGACAATTAAAACTTCTTTTTTATTTAAAAAATATGTAATATCATGCCATCGTCACACAATAAAGACTAAAGATTTACTATACATTTTTACATTTATAAAAGCTATCTAATAGACTGGGGCGTGGTTGTGCTCATTACAATATCTGATAATTTCATCGTCTATGGTATAAACTGCAGCTTTACAACCTTTTTTAACATTTGTTCCGCATTGCCATCGAATTTTAAAACCCATAGTTCTATGTCTAGCGTATTTATATCCACCAAACAATAATAAGCGTCCACCACGTCGAGTCGTAATAAAGAAATGACCTTGAATAGAAAAATATAATAAATGTATGCTTAACCTTCGTTTAAATTTAAACTATGCCCAATTTTTCGGTAACTAGCAAGAGTGGCAAGACCAACGGAAACGCAAATATGTGTACTCAACATATGTTGAACATTGCACATTCGCGTTGGCCATGTTCCTGCTTGCTGCCGTGAAAGTGGGAATAATGTAAATGAGGCATAACACACAAAATCGATAGGAGAGTAAAGGCCGCTAGCATAATGTAAAATATTAGTCAATACCAATATAACGACAAATAAAATTTCATTTTTATTTAATAATCATTAATCGGCAGACAAAATATTTTATTTCCCCATATTAATCAAATTACGCTTGTGTTATAGGTAATATACAACAGACTACTGTGGGGTCGATCCCAGACACCCAGACTATAGTATACAATGGAGAAAAATCGTTTCGCAAGTTTACTATACCAGGGATCGAACCCGGAGCCTCTGCTGCAGTGAGGTAAGCCGGCAAAGGTTTGCCCGCTCAACCACAGAGGCCGTCTTATAATATTTTAAATAAAATCACGATATCCTTGCCTTTGCAAAGTAAACACCAAAGATTTATTAGTAGTACGTTCTTACATTAATGAAAGTTTGTCATATCTGTCTAAAATCTAATACAATGGGGCGTGGTTGTGCTCATTAGAATATTTGACGATTTCATCATCTATGGTATAAACTGCAGCTTTACATCCTTTTCTACGACTTTTTCCGCACAGCCATCGAATTTTTGAACCACTAGTCTTATGCTTAGCAAACTTACATCCACCGAAGATTAGTAAGCGTCCACCACGATGTGACGTAATAAAGGAATGACCTAAAATAGAAAAAAAAAATATAAATATTTAAATTATGCTGTTTCCTCGGTAACAAGCAGAAAAGGGGCGAAAGAAATGAAGAACGCAAGTATGTGAACCCAACATAACATGGCACATTCGCGTTAGCCACTTTCCTGTTTGGTGCCATGGAAGTAGGAATGGTAATTGTAAGTGAATATTATTAATTGGGTTATACAACATAATATAATGTAATATAACTCAATATTTTGTTGTATAAACGGGTAGACAAGTAAAGGCCGCTGGCATAGTATAAAATAATTTGTCATGTCATTTTGTTAAAACAAATTAAAACTTAATTTTAATTTGAAAAAATATGTAATATTACGCTATATTTGTCTTTCCAAGTAAACACCAAAGATTTACTGTACGTTTTTAAATTTGTGAAAGATTATCATGTCTATCTAATACAATGGTGCGTGGTTGTGCTCATTAGAATGTTTGACAATTTCATTGTTTACTGTATAAATTGCAGCTTTACATCCGTTTCTACTACTTTTTCCGCATTGCCATCGAATCTTTGAATCAATAGTCCTATGCTGATGGAACTTATATCCACCAAACAATAATAAGCGTCCACCACGTTGTGACATAATAAACGAATGACCTTAAATAAAAAAGATAACAAATATATACTCCTTTACCCTCGTTTAAATTATGCCAAATTCCCTGGTAACGAGCAGAAAAGTGCAGAGGGAAATAGAGAACGCGAGTATGTGAACTCAATATGTTGAACATGGCATATTCGCGTTAGTCACTTTCCTGATTGGTACCGTGAAAGTGGGATTAATGTAATTGAGGAACAATACACAAAACTATGATACACTCGTAATTGTAAGGTAAAATTATTCATATATATTATTTTATACAATGATTTTATTGTAGATAAGTAATAGCCGCTAGTATAGTGAAAATATTTGTCAGTGTCATTACTATTACGATAAATAAAACTTCATTTCAATTCGAATAAATATGTATTGTATGATTATCAATACAATGGGGCATGGTTGTGCTCATTACAATATTTGACGATTTCATTGTATATGGTATAAATTGCAGCTTTACATCCGATTGCACGGTTTTTTCCACACTGCCATCGAATTTTTATACCAATAGTTTTATGCTTAGTGAACTTATATCCTCCAGACATTAATAAGACTCCACCACGTCGTGACATAATAAAGGAATGACCTTAAATAAAAAAGACAATAAATGTGTACTTCGTCTCTTACAAATTATATTAACTTCCACGGCAGCAAGAATGAAAGTGGCAAAGGAAATTACGAACACAAGTATGTAAACCAAACATAAAATATGTTGAACATGGCACATTCACGTTGACCACTTTTCTGTTTACTTTCGTGTACGTGGGCATAATGTAAATGTAGCATAACGCATAAAACTGTGATATAATAGTAAGTGAATGTTATTAATTGAGTTATAAAGTAACATAATACGGCTCAATGATTTTATTGTATAAATAGGTAGGTGAGTAATGGCTACTAGAGACTACTACTACTACTACTATTTTACACTAGTAAAATAATAATGAGTGTTATTAATATTACGATAAATTAAACATCATTTAAGTTAAAGAATATGTAATATCACGCTATCTTTGCACAGTAAACATTAAAATTTTACATTTATGAAAGGTTGTCATATCTATTTTACTACAACAGGTCATGGTTGTGCTCATTACAATGTTTGACGATTGTATTGTCTATGGTATGAATTACAGCTTTACATCTATTTGTGCGACTTTTTCCGCACCGCCATCGAATTTTTATATCATTAGTTTTATGCTTAATGAACTTGTATCCTCCAGAAATTAATAAGAATCCACCACGACGTGACATAATAAAGGAATGACCTTAAACAAACATACAATAAATATATACTTATCTCTTATATAAATTATGTTCACTTCCACGAGAGCAAGCCGAAAAAAGGGCAAGGGAAATGGGCAATGCGAGTTGGTGAACCTAACATAAGTTGAACAGCCGGTAAAATGGCCAGCGCGAATAATGGAACATTTTAATGTTTGCAGCCATGAAATAGGCAATGAAAGGACACAATGTACGCGTATTATATTATGTATGTGTATCCTTATACTGTTAAAGCTATACAGCTTTGGAACGCGCTTCCTGTTACTATCAGACAAGCAAAATCGCTAGCGATACTTAAAACTATGATCAAAAAATACTACCTGTCGTTGGAATATGATATTTAAATTCATTTATAAATATTTATATATTTTGTAGATATGTATATTAAGTATATATCTATGTAATATATAAAATTTCTGCATATATATACACATGCATATATGTATATGTTACGTATACCACCATCGCCATCATCATCTCAATTCTCTGGGGTTGACTGGAAGAGATCGCTTTTTAGCGATAAGACCGCCCTTTGTACATTACTAGTTATAATTTTAGTCTTTAATCTCATGTTTGTATTAGTGTATAATAAAGTGTTATCTATCTAATGTAACTAAACAAGGCATAACACACAAAACTTAGAATCAATTGTAAGTGAACATTATTTATTGACCTATAGATTAAAATAATATATCTCAATGATTTTATTGTATAAATAGGTAGATGAGTACTGGCCATTAACATAGTGTAAAATATTTTATCAGTGTCGTCAATATTACGATAAATAAAACTTCATTTTAATTTGAAAAATATATAATATCACGCTATCTTTGGACAGTGAACATCGAAGATTTACTGTACGTTTATAAATTTATGCTCATTGCAAAATTTGACTATTTCATTGGCTATGGTATGAATTCTAGCTTTACATCTGTTGCTAGGATTTTGTAGATAGATACTGCCCTCGAGTTTTCAAGTTACTAGTCATGCTTAGTGAGCTTGTATACATTGATAACTGATAAGAGTCCACCACGTCGTGATGTAAGACAGAAATGACCTTACATTCTATCAAAAAAGTATCGGGAATGGATGATTTTTTTTGTTAAATTGGCACAACTATTTTTCATTTTGGGGCGGAGTTTGAGTTGCATCGGTCATTTAGATTAAATACAGTGCTGTTTTTAGTTAGATCATATCTAGTGTGTATTTCGAATTTCACAATGGGCAAAAACATCGAATAAAGAGATTGTTTTAAATTTTCCATCGCCAATAGAATTTCGTGTTCTGAGACATTGAAAATGTTACAGAAGGCTTACGGTGAATCGACTTTATCAAAAACACGTGCTTATGGGTAGTACAAAGCGGTCGAGATATGCTGGAAGATTTGCCTCGCTCTGGTAGGCCATCAACGTCTTCTACTGAAGTTAACATCGAAAAAGTGAACAAAATAGTGACTGAAAATCCTCATTCAAGTTTGAAAGATACAGCCGCTGAACTTTCTGTGTCTCACAAGTCGATCCGTATCATTTTAAATAATCACTTGGGTCTGAAACATGTTGCCGCTCCGCTAGTCCCAAAGACATGAATTTTCTCCAAAAACACAGTCGCATAAGAGTCGTCGAGGACATGCTAGAACGAGCCAATTCCGACACAACATTCTTGAAAAGCATTGTTACTGGTGAGGAGACGGGGGGATCATGAGTTTGACATGCAAACTAGTCAACAAGGTTCGGAGTGGCGCCTTCCAACTGAACCGAAACCGAAAAAACCACGCCAAAGTCGATCAAAAGTCAAAGTCATGTTGACTTTTCTTTGGACTATCGCGGTGTTATGCACTCGGAATTATTACCGGAAGGTCTAACGGCAAATAAAGTATATTATTTGAGCGTTATACAGCGTTTAAGAGAGCAAATTCGACGAAAAAGGCCACATTTGTGGAAAGAAAATTCTTGAATTTTGCACCACAATAATGCGTCTTTGGCACATGTCCATCATTGTGAAGGAATTTTTGACCAAAAACTCAACAAATACCATCGAGCAACCACCTTATTCATTAATAACATAATAATAATAATTTAATAATAATTCATTAACAGATGTGGCTCCAGCCGACTTCTTCCTTTTTCCAAAACTTAAATTACCAGTTCGTGGCACCCGTTTTCATTCGATAGAAGACATAAAGGAGAATTCACGACGAGAACTAAATAAACTCAATTCCGGAAAAATCGTTTAAAAAATGTTTTGGATTGGATTATTAGTTGGCTTAAGTGTATTGTTTCTGAAGGAGCATACTTTGAAGGTGATAAAATAAATTTGAATCAATAACTAACATTTTGTACTATTGATCTTTTCCCGGTACTTTTCTGACAAAGTAGTAAATATATGAAAATAATATTAAATCTGGGGTTGTTAGGAAGAGATCGCTTTTTAGCAATAACACTGCCCTTTGTGCATAATTAGATATAATTAGGTCATTTAAGTATTGGTGTACAATAAAGTGTCATCTATCTATGTAGAAAATAAATATGTTACTTACCCCTCGTAATTATGCTCGTTTCCACGGCAGACAACAGAAAAAGGACGAGAGAAACGCGTAACGCGAGTATGTGAACCCAACATAAGTTGAAGATGGCATATTCGCGCTGGTCACTTACCTACTTGCTGCCGTGGGAGTGGACATAATATAAATGAAACAAAATACACAAAACTGACAAATAATTGGTGTTTTAACTGTACGAGGTCGGACGCTTGTTTTACGGTCTTCAAATGTGTAATCTAAACTAAATTGTTTGATAGTACGATATACGACACTCAGTGTTATTTTCAACTTTTGCAAACGTTTAAAAATCTCAGTAATCGCGTCAGCGCTTCAGCACAATAACCTGCTTGCTGCCGTGGAAATGGGCATAATATAAATGAGGCAAAACTCTTAAAATTGTGATACAATTGTAAGTGAATATTATACATTGAGCTATAGAGTAACATAATATAGCTCAATGATCTTATTCTTATTGTATAAATAGGTATGTGAGTAATGACCGCGAGAATAGCGTCAAATATTTGTTAGTGTCGTCAATATTAAGATAAATAAAACTTCATTTTAATATAAAGAAATATGTAATATCACGCTATCTTTGCACAGTAAACACGAATGGTCTTATGTATATTGTTATTGAGTTCGAGTAGCTTCTTAAAGAAGCCAACAAACTTACTCTAACTCAATATGAATAAGACCATGAAGATTTCCTGTACGTTTTTATATTTATAAAAATTCGTCATGTCTATATACTACAACAACGGGGTGTGATTGTGCACATTACAATACTTGACGATTTCATTTTCTATTGTATAAACTGCAGCTTTACATCCTTTACTACTATTTCCGCACTGCCATCGAATTCTTGAATCAATACTCCTATGCCGATAGAACTTGTATCCACTAAACAATAATAAGCGTCCACCACGTAGTGACCTAATAAACGAATGACCTTAAATAGAAAAAAATATATAAATATACATACTTACCCTTCGTTTAAATTATGTAGGAAAGGGTCGAAGGAAATGTATGAGGAACGTAAGTATGCGAACCCAACTTATGTTGAACATAGCACATTCGCGTTGGTCAATTTCCTGTTTGCTGCCGTGGAAGGGGGCACTGTGTAAATTAAGCAAAACACACAAGACTGATATAATTTTAAAATTCAATATAATTATTCATAGAGGTACAGAGAAGCATGTAATTGTTACATAACAATGATTTTGTTGTATAAATTGTTAGGGAGTAGTTGTAGTGTGGCCAATAGCATAGTGTAAAATATTTGTCAGTGTCAATGTTACGACAAATAAAACTTCATTTTAATTTTAAAGATACGTAATGTCCCACGATCTTGATATAATAAATACTAAAGGTTTATTTACTTTTACCTTTTTATATTTATAATAATAATAAAATATTTCAAGGAAAAGACCTATAGTGATTTATTAAATATGGAATATTATGCACATACAAACTTACTATATTAAAACAAAATTTAAAATTATAAAATAAATTATAACGTCATTTCGTAGTTTGATTTAAGTTTATACCTGATATCTATTTCCTGAACATCGGTTCCTCTAGACCAGTGTTCCGCAAAGTATGTACCGTGGTCATTAATTGGTGTACCTCGGAAAAATAAGGTTATGTTATAAACTTATTTTTAGTAAATAATTTAAGGTTAAGATAAATACTTAGTTACATTTAAAATATGTAGGTAAATCATGCGAGCGCACGCGCGATGCTTTTTATTTCGTTAGGCGCGGGCGGCGGAACGCGAGAGGCGCCGTATACTCTCTGGCTCACGAGTCGGCGCACTCGTACGTAGGTATAGTGCGAGTGCGCCGTTAAAAAAATATTTTTATTTGTGGTGTACCTCCAAAAATTTTCGTTTTCCTAGATGTGCCTTGAACACGAAAAGTTTGCGGAACACTGCCTAGACTATGCTATACAACCTTAAATATATTATTATTAAAATATCTATTTTTTCTCTAAAAGTAAGCAATTTGGGTTCTCATCACGGCAGTGAAATCGGGCACTATTGCTTCAAGAAATATGGCTGACGCGCTAAAGAACCTCGAGTGGCGTATTATGAAATGATTGAAAGTTTTTCATGTTTATCTACTAACACAACGGGGCGTGGTTGTGTTCATTACAAAATCTAACGATTACATCTTCTATAGTAAAAACTGAAGCTTTACATTTCTTTGAACGATTTTTTCCGCACTGCCATCGAACTTTTATACCAGCAGTTCTATGCTGATAGAACCTGTATCCACCAAACAATAATAAGCGTCCACCACGATGTGACGTGATAAATGAATGGCCTTAAACAAAAAAAAAAACTACAAATATGTACTTATCCCTCATTAACATTATGCCTAAGTCCATAATAACAAGCAGGAAAGGGGAACACAAGTATGTAAACCCAACATATATTTATTGAACATGGCACATTCGCGTTGCTCACTTTCCTACTAGCTGCCGTGAAAGTGGGCACAATATAAATAAGGCATAACACACAAAACTGATATAATTGTAAAGGTCAATATTATTTATTTATTGAGCTATAATTCGATTGGTAAGTAATGGCCTGTAGCATAATATAAAATATTTTTGTCAGTGTCAATATTACAACAAATAAAACTTCATTTTACTTTAATAAAATATATAATATCACGCTGTCTTTGCACAATAAACGCTAGCAACCTTGTTCATAAACAGTTGAAGTAAGTTTGAATGCTTCTTTAAGAATCATAAAGAAGCGTTCAAACTCACTCTAACGCTCTATGAATAAGGCCGTAAAGATTTACGGTTTTATTCACATCGAGTTAGAGTAAGGTTGCAGGCTTCTTTAAGAAACTCTAAAAAAACATTAAACTTACTTTAACTAAATATGGATAAGGCCGTTTCTGTACATTTTTACATATATAAAAGTTTCTCATGTCTATTTACTACGACGGGGTGTGATTGTGCTCATTACAATATTTGACGATTTCATTTTCTATTGTATAAATTGCAGCTTTACATTTCTTTGTACGATTTTTACCACATCGCCACCGAGTTTTTAAGCCAATAGTCATATGCTGACTGAACTTGTATCCACCAAACATCAATAAGCGTCCACCACATCGTGACGTAATAAATGAATGGCCTTAAATAAATAAAAAACCATAAATATGTACTAGAACACACAATACTGTAACAGATTTGTCCTGCTAAGCTGGCAAACAGGCAGATGGTCCAGCACGTTTGCAACACCAATGGCTAAGCCAACGCATTACCAGCCTTTAGGATGGAATAAAGAGGACGGTATAGGGTCATGATTGTGATGAGATAGAGGAATCAGATAGGAGGAATGGGATTGGAATATGGGGAAGTGATTGGGAAGATCGGATAGGAGGAGAGGAAAGAAATGTAGATAGATACATAGATAACGCTTTATTTACACCAAAATATACAATTACAAAAACAAACCACATTTACAATATTTTTCTAGGCAGTACAATATATTTTTTTTATTGCATGAATTCAGCAGACAGGCAGACGGCCCACTTGATGGAAAGCGGTTACCATCGCCTATGAACATTTGCAACACCAAAGGTGCTACAAATGCGCTGCTGCCCTCTTAAGGGAGACTGGAACGTGGCCACTAATGCCGGAACACAACTCAAGGTTGTTATGGCGGCATACTCTAGACCAGGGGTGGTAGCCATCTAGTCGGGCAAATGCCCTACCACCTGGCTGTGGGTTGTTTAGTCGCCTCTTACGACAGGCCGCCGGGCCGCAGGAATTTGTATTCTTTCTCCGTTCCTACACGGATAATATTCCACCTTTGTGCACCTTTCCACCTGATGGAAAGGTGCAGTAAAGTGCAAGAATGGAGAAAGAATACAATTTCCTGCGGCCGGGCGGCCTGTCGTAAGAGGCGACAAAATAACCCAACGCCAGGTGTTAGGGTATTTGCCCGTCTGGATGGCTACCACCCCTGGTCTAAAGTATGCCGCCATAAGAACCCTGAGTTGTGTTCCGGCATTAGTGGCTAGGTTCCAGTCTCCTTTTAGGCAGCGGCAGCACATTGGTAACACATTTGGTGTTGCGAATGTCCATAGGCGATGATTACCATGTGGTGTTACCAATGTGCTGCCACTTGGCTGTGGGTTGTTTAGTCACCACTTACGACAGACCTCCCGGCCGCAGGAAATTGTATCCTTTCTCCGTTCCTGCACAGATACGATACAATAGGCGGCCTTATCGCTTAAATCGATTTCTTCTAGTCAATCTAAGTTAAAGGAATTTCTTTGCTAAGCTGGCGATGTAGGTGGAGTACCTTCGGAACTCTCACTCATCGCACGAAATATAATTCACTCAAGGCTAACTGTTTCACCCAGATATTCTGTGAGAGTATAGTATTACTGCGATCGAGCCGGCTGTAAGAGCTATAATTAAGATAATGATCCCAGCATGAGTCTACCACATAATAATTGCACACGACTCCATTACTTCTTCGAAAAGTAATTCTGTAGCATACTTCTGTATAAAACTTATAAAAAAAGAGCTTGAGATTTAAATAGAATAAGAACTGTAATAAAAAAATAATTTTTAGCTAGACGTGTTGCTAGTGAGTTTCTTGCCGCTTCTTGTCCTTAACAGCAATAATACGTTGCGGAGCGGTGTACATAGAATAGGAAGTAAATTTAAATTTTAACTTATATGTACGACCTTCAAAAAGTGTTTTCCAGTGGAACTTATTTTAAATAACAACTTTTAAATTTGAATAATTATAATAGTAAATATTAGGGTTCTGTAGCCGTTTTAGCATAAAATTATCTTTTAATTGTCAGTTTGTACATGTATCTGTAAACATCACAATAATTTCTCTCGAAGATTATTGGGTTTACACGGATAAAATTTGACAAGAAGCTGTAGTCTATTTAGCGCTATTAACTAATACAATGAAATTTCGAAAAGTGATAAGAGGCACCATACACTCCAAAATCATTGGATTACGGATTGAAAGTTTTTTTTTCAATATACATAATCTTGTGTGGTATCTTTAGTCAGATCTTGAAGAAACATAAATGATTTTTAATGATATCAATGGATAATTAAAACTACGTTTTAACGTTACGCTTTAAACGCGATATTTTATAGTTGGTTTTTATTCCTACGCTATGGTTACTTTTCAGTACCCGAGATCACGGAAGTTTGAAAGTGACCGAATATACATAATAACTATATAAAAATATATAATATAATGAAATAAATATTTTGTATAAAGTAACTAGCTGACCCGGCAAATGCTGCTATGCCATATTTAAAAAAAAACACCATAAGAGGGTGAAAAATACTTTACGACCTATTCTCATTCCTACCAAATATACAAAAATAAATCATTAAAAGCGGTTAAGCGAGAAGGGAAGGGGCGAACGCAGCGCTACGGACAGATAATGTAGCATGTTTTCTTTGTCTATTAAAACCGGCTAGGGTGTGAAATTCATAATACCAACAACATTGAATATCGTTCGGGTGTCTGGTGACATTGCCTGAACAGGAGATGATGTGGGATCAATATCATGAACACTATTATTCATTGACGAAGATGAGGTCAATGGCGGCGAATCGGAACGAGGTATATCAGAAGTAACCTCACCTAAAAGACAAAATGGCGAGTCGTAATCAACAACCATTTTTTTAGTAAAGCAAATTGATAAGTACATAGGTATTGAAAAAGCAAATAAACCATTTACACTGTACTGTGTTTCTTTTTGATTTAAGTGTTAGAGGAGTTAGTGTCGAAAAAGGTGATGGAGAAATTGAATGCTGCTCATTAAAAAACCAAGTGTCAATGCCATAGCGTAAAGCAAAATGAAAAAGATGGTAAATGTAATAACATTATTTTTAATAAGTTTACGGAATACATGCGCAAAAGAGGAGCGAGGGTAAAATATTTTCAAAACATAATCAAAAGAAACACTGTGATCAAGAAGCTAAAATCTCTGAAAACAGTTCTGAGACTGACATACCAACTGACTAACAGACGAAGTCTAGCTTAAATAGCTAAACGTAAGGCCATTCAATTTTGCGAACACACTTCAGATAGTGCTTAGGGGAGTAAAGAAATACTATTAGTTGCTTAAATAGCGGCATTAGAATGAAACATCATTAAGTCTTGAAGTTGCTTTCTTAGCAATGGACACCACAACTCATGTAGGAATCAAAGTTTATAATATTGAAACTTTATGTCGCTGCTGGTGGCTTTCTTCCTTAAATAGAAGAAAAAATGGGTAGATATTTAACCTTGTATATTGGGCTCGGTTACGAGTTTCTCGATTTCAAGGTTAGTTAGGACCCACCCTCCAGCTACCATCCTTTCTATTTCTTGGACCCAAAATCTTACGGAGAACCTTTGCTTTTGCTACTAAAAGCTGATTCTCAGAAATAAAAGCTCATCGCTTCCGCTGGCTTGCTCACGTTGAAAGGATGGGAGAGGATCGCAGCGTGAGGAAAGCATATTTAGGACAGCTGACCGGACGTCGTCCAACCGGTCATCCCGTATATGACTGGAACTATATAAAATTTTATGGTTATTTCATTTTATAATTTGTTAACAGAATATACCGTGAATTCTCAATTTGATATACGTTTTGTTAAGTCATTAATTCTCAAAATTGAGATAATCAGATATTACCCAAGGTAGTATATTAAAAATTAATGAAAATAAAGAGATAAAAAAATCATGTATCTCGAGATATCAACGTAATCCCAGCTCCAGCCAAGCTCGTATATACACCCTGAAAATAAGGGCTGATGTTTTAGTTACCGATAGTTGGCGGCGCTAATATAACCCCCAATTAAAGTTCATTGTATTTAAAAAAATATGTATTGTCATATCAAGTCCATTGGTTTTGCATGAAAAGTAGCAAAGTTTTACTGTACGTCTTTAATTATAATAATATCGTCAGGATGCTGTTGGGGCTGCCTCAATTTGTAATGCATCCACCATGTTCGCTGAAGAACGCACTGATGACTTTTATGCCATCGGGAGTAAGAAAACCACGTATTTACAGTTCAAAGTCCGGTTTAGCACCACCAGTATCCTGAGGGTCTCTTTTTTTCGACACTTGATGAGGCTACTCATTAGTATTGAAAGAAATTTGAAATAGGTATCCGGACAGATGAAACAGTCAATTCTAATAGTTTTACATATAAAAGAACAAGCGTCAAAATAATATCTTATTATCTATACTTGACCTTAAAATCGCTACCAATATTGAAAACGATGGTCAAAAATTATTTATGACATTAATACGGTGAGTTGGTTTCTACAAACGAGGAGACCAATGTAGAACTGTCTTTAGTCTCATTTTCTCTATAGCATTAAAGTGAGATAAATGTATTCATCAAAAGCGTTTTTAAGAAGGTTCGATTATTCAGCTTATTTATTCTTGTAATGTGAAACTTCTTGGTGGAATTATTATATATTTTTTACACCTAAGTACATATTTTGCGCACGGCGTACGGTAAATAAGCACTTAGGTGAAAGTAACTATTTTACCGCACGTTCTACGTTCGGCTACGACGTTTTGTAAGTTTATAAAAAGTAGGTATCTGAATTGATTTGACTGTCCGCTCGCCTAATAGGCCCTTCTTTCTGATTTTGTGTATACTATTGTGTTTGTTTTATTAACATAGATTATTATTATTAAAAGTAGCTGTTGATTATCACTAATAAATGAATGTAACATCTGAAAATGAAATATATCTATATTATTTCTATATATAAGAAATTGTAACTTCTGTCTAATACACTGAAGCGTGGTTGTGCTCGCTACAATATTTGACAATGTTATCGTTTATAGTATAAATTGCAGCTTTACAACCCCTTTTACGATGTGTTGCGCAGTGCCACCGTGTTTTGCAGCCACGAAAAAATTGCTTAGCGAACTTGTATCTATCACATACTAGAAAGCGTCCACCACGGTTTGTCGTTGTAAAGAAATGACCTTAAATAATAAAATTCACCAAACTGGCATAACAGAAAAACATCATTTGTTTACACAAAAAAGAAAGAAAATATTAATTTTTGAAAGCAACACACACAAAACAAACAGTAACATAACATAATAGAAAATGTACACAAAAAATGTATGTTGCAATTTTAGGAAAGGAGTTGTAAAATAATTTATTTAGTTCACAATCAAATATGTTTTAATTTATTTAATAAAAAAGATGCAAATACAATGTAACATAAAAGTAGTAGTAATAAAGTCACAGACACTATTCTGGGGCCCAAGAACCGTGCGTGTGTGAGAGACCACAATCCGTATTTTCAGTCTTAGTATTCACGGAAAAAGGTTAACATGTGCAATTCAATAAAGTGTTATAGTTTTCACGAAAAGTCTGCTAAAGACAAAATTATTGATAATAAATTAAAAATGTCTACTTTAGCTGCAAGATATAATTACTTTTGTTGAATATCGTCATTTTCTAATATTAATCAACTTAAAGAATTAGATTAATAAAAAGAATAAGTTTTTTGATCAAAATTTTTAACTTGGAAAATTTCCACTCCAGTTTCAAGGCCAGTTCAAGCAAAAAAATGGGGTATTAAGGGTAACTTTTTTATATTATTATGATAACTTAGATTCTTGTGCAAGTTTTAAAGACACTCTGTGCCTATGAAGTTCTCTATTTCATTTTTAATTTAACATTTAGAGTCTGATTTATTCGAAATAATTTTTGTCACTTTCAAGTACAATATTTGTAATTTATCTTGATGTTAGGATGTAGTAAACTTAATAAGAACTTAGTTACATTAATAAATTTCCCAAATACTGATATCAAAAAATAAAATAAAAAATATTTAAAGCCGTTGTGGTCGAAATTTCACAAAAATCACAAAACAATTAATAATATATCGAAAACTAAAAATGTTGGTAAAACACATGGGAGTAATTCGGATGTAACATATAAATTAACTAAATTTTCCTTTTGAACGTCACTGTTCTAGCCACTCTATATACATATACAGTATGGCTAAAACAGTGACGTTCAAAAGAAAAATTTTGTTAGTTTATATGTTACACCCGAATTACCCCCATGCGCCCCATACTAAACACGATTTTTTTTTGTTATGAACATGTAAGTAAGTACATAGAATAAAAATAACATATAAGAAAACAGAATAATGATGAGAATGTAATAATAAAAATGAAATAATGAACAATGAAAAATACCAATCCTTAAAAAAAATTAAGAACGATTTAAATATTTACAATTTATTTGATCTAATACCGATAACATTTTAACAAATGTTAACAAAACTTTATTTGCCTTTGTGGTCTAACTAAACAAACAACATAAATAGAGAGGAGATGACTAAACAAACAACATGAATAGCTTGGAACCGGTTTAAAAATAACTGCTTTTTAAACGTTATAATAGTTTTATTCAACTATTTCGTTCAGAGTGTAAATATGTACTTTTTTATTATCCGAATAATTCCGCAATAGTTATTTTATCTACGTGACAACTGTTTCTAATATAAAAATGTAGGCATTGAAATATTATATTGTTTATAATAACATAGGATAATAAATTAATAATAAGATAGGAATGTTAAGAAAATGATAAATTATATGAATAAAATAATATATAATAGAAAACTAAGCCTAATGGTTCGTTTTCATCCTATTCTTACGAATATTCAAGAGAACCCAGTCAACTTCGGATCAGTGTAAAACCCAGATAAATTAATGAAATTAAACAAATTTGTAGTGGAAAACTTTTGTTAAAAAAAACCCTCTATAAGATTGCTCTGATTTCATTTTATTGTAAAATGACTATAAAAAAAGTCATAGCTCCCCAAAGAAAATTTGTTCAAATATTTTCAGTTATTTTTGTTTATAACTTTTTTATTTTCCATTTTATGATAAAAAGTAATAAGAATAAAGTTGTAAACAATTTAATTTGTTACAAATAATGTCCTGTAAAATTTTCTGCAGGGTTGCTAGTTTTCGAGATACTGCGTGAAAACATTTTGTAACCCTTTTTCCAAGATGGCGACTCCACAAACTTGAACTTAAGCTTATACTAACCTCCCTACACATCAAAAAAATAAAATTGCGTCCTCTGAAAAACGCAACCCTAAATGTAACTTTTCAATGGTCTAATGTGTTTACATGCGACTTAAAACTTGGTGTATCACATAACTGCGCTTTGAAAGTGTGTAGCATAAACCGTTTAAAACCGGCTTATTCAACAAAACCTGTTTAACGAATTTTTATTGCTAAAAACTTTTCTAGAATAAAATTGAATTAGAACAGATGGCTGTTTCAGCGATACCGGGCTTGGTGGGCTTCCCGACTCCGTGGGACCGGAGGTGTTTAGCTCGGAAGCAGCGCGCCCAAGGTAGCATCTCCTGTGAGGTTCGACGTAGGCTTGACCGCTACGAGGGAGAGGGAGATGATTCTGTCGGATCTCGGGCCGGCGCGGTATTTATATGCGCCGGTCGGCGCGTCAGGGGGGAAGCCTCCGAAGGTAATTAGGTGCGCGCGTAGTATAGAGTGTTACACTGTTTTATTCTTTATTTTTTGTTATTGCGAAGCTGGCACGAAGCCAACGCGGTGCCAACCTTTAGGAAGGGATTGGAGGGATGGGATAAATGGGTCAGAAAGGAACAATAGGATAGACAGGATAGATAAGTGATAGGATAGGGAAGATGGGTTAGAGGAAGGGGTAGTGCGCAATCGAAACTCTAAATTTAACTAATTAACGTTAAGCGTAGAACAAACCCTAAAAGAAAAGTTTTATAAACTTAGACTATAACCGGTTTAATTTTTTTTTGGATCCCAAACTCTGCTGTCTAGTACATTGGTGGATGGTTGTGCTCTCTACAATGTTTGACGATTTGATCATCTATGGTGTAAAATGCAGCTTTACAGCCTTTTTTACGATGTGTTACACAGCTCCAGCGGGTTTTATAATTACTAATCGAATGTTTTTGATACTTATATCCATCAAGCACTATCAAGTGTCCACCGCGTCGTGACCTCATAATTAAATAACCTGAAATAAAGTACATTATTTTTTAAATTAAATGACGGAAATGGTACGATATTCTCTGAATCAGTATTCGCCATTTGCACTTCGTCAGAGTATCGGGGAAGTGTTGTAATAAAAAACTAATACAATTTTAAATAAAGTATAATGTGACAAAGTATAAGGTAATAAAATTTTGACTAAATTTATAGTTTCAATGTACAAAAGTATTCATAATGATTTCTAAGATTCGTGTTCACTCATCGAAAATCACCGAAGTACGATGCCGTCCCCAGGTCTACCTGTTGAACACGTTGCCACGTCATAGACTCGATTGGGCGCTGCCGGGGAGCTGCTGGCTTTCCAGTTATTTCATGCAGACTTCTGATATCCGGTTATCATATGCACTAGATAAATACACTTCGCGGTTCTTTTTATACTGTATTCAAATAAGTAATAGTGATATAGAGATAAGTGAAAGTAGATAAAGCGAAAAGTGTTTGTCATTGGCAGGTGGGATCCATTTTTTTGACTACCTCAATGGAAGACAGGCGTGATAATATGTGTGTATGTATGCAAATCATAAGCTACAAACTAGTATAATTACAATATAATTGTACTCCTTACAAGCGTGAGCGAAGAAAGTCAATTAGTAAGAATTAACCAGGAAAACCGACTGACTATGTCTTCAGTTAACCAAGTTTCTGGGCACCATTTGTCACGTTTTATTTTAGAATAAATAAAAACGCGATCAAAATAAGATTAAGAAAATTATTTTATTTATTTTTTAAGAAAATAAACGGGAA
This sequence comes from Dendrolimus houi, assembly GCA_039645545.1. Lineage (NCBI taxonomy): Eukaryota > Metazoa > Arthropoda > Insecta > Lepidoptera > Lasiocampidae > Dendrolimus > Dendrolimus houi. The sequence goes on along the minus strand of CM077125.1, from coordinate 19,112,665 downwards.
GAAGTTCTTGCCAAACAAAAGTCAGTTTCCCTGGCTATTCTTAACCATGTACCGCACTCCCCTGAGAATCCTTGCAGTATGCTGGATAGCACGGCAGTCTCTTATTCGCAACTCCTAATACACGAGACTCAGGCACATCGAGGGTGTAGACTTCGGAGACAGTAAGGGGAGTTTAATCCCAACCAAATTCCTGAAACCGCAATCAAGTCGAGGTCAGCGAGTGTTATACTATGCTCTTCCTAGCCACTTGGATTGTCAGCAACAAAGCCAGGTCATCTACGGGAAGAGATTGGGACCTACTCACTAAGTGGCTTTTCTAGGCGTTGAGACAATCCAAGTGTACAATATTAGGAGAGCAATAGTACAGAAGTATTGAATGTAATGGTTAAAATAGCATACTTAAGTTCATAACAGGTTTTCTGCATTATATCAAAAAAAAGATAGACGTCTTTTATGTAACAAACAAATATTTAAGGGTTTAAAGAAACATTACAATACCACATTACATATAAAACTACATAGGCTATTTAAACTACTAAATATTTTAGTAACATTTCAAATCGCTGCTAACAACCGTTCCCGTTAACCGTTTAAGCCCCTACAAAGACAAAATATATATTTACACAACTTACCCACTATGGGAGTAACAAGCACTTATTTTAAACACGAATATAAATAACATTTACTTAGTAACTAAGATATTAGAGTAAAACTTTTCAAAATATTTAACAGTTAAATACGCAGTCTCATCTATGAGCCAGCCCAGATGATTTTTTCCTCTGCTACCGTCATTCAGTCGTTTATTTTGTACACCTTGAGAGTTCGCTTTACGTGGATCAAATTATTGTATGACATTACGGTGTTTATGGTTGGTGACTTATTTAAATGATATTATATTTATATTATTATTAATTAATATTCATAAATATTTTACTTATTTTATTTTAAATATTTATAGTTTTAGATTTTTAAGGTTAGTCAACAACTATTGTAAATAGTTGTTACAGTATTGCTAATGCAAAAAGAGACTTGACTATAAGACTCTTTTAACACTCTAGTCCTCAAGATTGATTGACTGGAAGACAAATGGGTAATGTAATCCGAGTTTTGAAAGAATGAAAAGTGAGTGAAGTTAGAATTTTCTCTTAAAACATAGCACTGTATAGAATTAATTACACTATACGCTTTTCTAAAATCAATGAAATAGATATATATAAAAAAGGTATAAAATTTAAGGTAAGTTTATAGTGATATCTTAAAACTTAAACAATAAAGAACTCTTGTAATTGGTATAATTTATAAATAATTTCATCAATCAGTCTTTATGTAAAATGAAGCCGCGTATGGAAAATACATTTGAAAATATAGAAAGAAAAGTTAAAATATAAAAAGACCTTCACTGTCAGCACGTAGTCATTGTAAAAACAGAAATATTAGGTGAGAAAATCTGTGTAAATGATGCATACTTTCCGGCCAGAATTAGACCTCTGGCAGAATAAACTTTAAAAAAAGAATGCAAAATTTCAAAGTGACCAGAATCCAATACAATGTCTTGCACCTACCAGTACACGTCAGTTTACCAATAAATTATGGTTGGGTTGCAGCTTTTAGGATAAGGTCTATTCCACCATTCCAGTTAACAAGTTTTACCACATGACGGGATAAAGATCTACCCCTCTTTGTAAGCACTGTAATAAAATAGAAGATCTTGTGCATATTGTTCTGAAATGTGGCCAAACCCAATCAATTAGAAGGACATTCTTACCAGACTCGTCGTTGCACAGTGGAGGAATAAATATTATTCTAAGCAAATCTTTGCCTAAGGAGGCTGTGTTATTATTTAAGTTCATTGCTAAAATATATAAAAACAGATGCAGTAGTATAAAATTATAAATACGTATACATAATATATAAAATATGTAAATATGCCATCATCTATGAGGCTGATGTCATCACAAAGACGAAAAGTGTCAATAAAAAAAAATTAATACGATATGATAAAGTTTCCGTTTGCAGAGATCAGGGTCCCAATCCTGCTATAATAACAATTTCGTCAGAATGGTCGACCACTGGTCGAATGTCAGAATGGTCGATTCAAAACTTGCGCATTCGTACCTTGTGTCTACCATTAATATTTTGTATGACTGATTTACATAGAAAACTTTCTTTTAAAATATCGCCCATCCATCGTCATATAGAAAGAAGGTTTTGAATGATTATGTTCTCCATATTTCATTAAAACATTTCGCTCTCTTGCGTCCAAGATCAAACTAGCTTTGCAACCATTTTTAATACTCGAACAATAAAACCTTTTCCCTTTGCTTCTATGATATGTATATCCTTCATAATTCACCAAATTACTACCAGACGACATCGTCATGTGCTTTACTGAAAATATTCAAAAATTCAAGATACAAAAGTAGGTGATATTGTGTCTATATCAAATTTGTTTATAGCACGCTAATCTCAGAAAAAATTATGATGATGTTATTCAGAAACGCAATAAGATAAAAAGAACTTTTGCCCCACTCAGCAGATTAATGAAGATCAGCTTAAAGAATAATTAAAATTGTTTTTAAACCTAAAATTTAACATTTACCTTATTGAAAACTGAATAAAAATAATAAAGCATAAAATATAAAAAATATATAATAAAATATCACAGAAAATTAGAAACGCGCTACTCACAAACATCACGTTAACCAACACAATACAGACAACAAAATACAAGGGAAGACGGTAATTGACCCGACCTTGGCTCGGGTGATTGGCAGTACACCGGGTAGTTGTACAGCCGGTTCACATGTCTTACTAACCATTAATTTTCCTTACTATTATTTTACAATTGCCCAATTCCATACAAGTAATGTTAATTTTCTACCAATGGTACGATAAAAGAATGGATAGTAAGGCTGAAACCGGGCTTTAGTGGGTGTTAAATCTCCTAAGAACATCATTGTCCTCAACTTCGTTTTTTAAATCTCATGTTAAATTATTCATTTTTGGTACAGTGCTCACTTTTGTAACCAACTAAGCACTTGCAACGAAAACATTATCTAAAAGATATAGGATTAAAAAAACCTGGTTGTAGCAAATGACGCGCTCGGGAGATTCGCCTGGGTATTGGAAATCCCCATGAGTTTAACTCCACTACCTTTAATGGTTGTCTCCACAGAGTGAAGTGTGTCTAAAACAGTTCAACCTCAATAATAGAATACGTTAATTTTAAATTTATATGTATTTTTTAATACTACAGACTCTGAGTTCTTTATTAATCTACGTCCATTATAGAATAGAATAGAAAAGAATATTCTTTATTGCACACAAGAAAATAATACAGATGAGTTAACAATCATTCAACTAGTACAATCGGCGGTCTTATCGCTAACAGCAATTTCTTCCAAACAACCTGGAGATAATTTCACATTTTAAATAATTATATTTATATTTATAATTCTTACTCGCTAAATTAATTATGATATATTACTATATGACTTTTTTATTGTTTATTGCGGTGTTAGAGTCTGTGCAGAAAGAGAAAGATCGAGGCGTAAATTGGAATTACAAAAATATAATATTTTTATTGTAACATTATGACTTTTATATGGCAATCCAATTATTAAGACGATTCTAAAACGTTGTCTTCTAATACAGTCTTAAAATATCAAGGTTTAAGATCTTATAATGATTCTCTATCCGCGCAGACAGTAGTAACATTTGTCACTTAGTGTATGTTAGCAATTTATATGTATTTATGTATAATATAATAGTATTGATCTGAGTAAATATTTTCGATCAAAGTAGTTCGTCGAGTGAAAAGTTCACAGTGATAAAGATGTGTATGTAGTACAAACCTAATACAAAAGGAAAAAAACAACAACTTAGTTTAGACAGAACGTTGAGTGTGGTATTATGCTATGCAGCTTTATTTAAAAAAGAGCATAATTTTTGTTTCAAATACATATTCTAACGCAAAAATTGCAGCAGAAAATGGGTACTAACCCAGATTTTTGTTTCTTTTAAATTCATTGTACAAACTGAACCTCTCTTCAGATTTATTATGTCATAGATTCTAGAATCTTATCAGTTACAGTCGATGGATGATTGTGCTCATGCTTGCATCCAACAATTACGTTATCAATGGTCGTTAACGCCGCTTTGCATCCTTTATTGTGATGCGTAGAACAGTTCCAAAAGATCTTGTAGTTCGACTTGCGCTTTTGAAAGTATTTATATCCTCCCAAAAATATTAAAGGTTTACCAGTGGCTGACTTAATGAATATCGGAGCTGAAAATAAACATAAAAATGAAATCAGACTAAAAACACTTAAAGTTTACGATTCATGATTACAGAGAAAGACAGGTGAATCGCTATAATCGTCCTTAACAAAAAAACTACATACTCATGCTTGTACATAAATATAAAACTTGTTTAGGGATATTTCATATTTAAAATATTACTTAAATAGTACTTACTGGCCATTCAAATAAGATTTCAAGTTATTCCTATCATATTAAATTCCAAATTCTATATTTTTTTAATTAATTAATAATACGGGTTTCAATGGGAAACTTGAATAATGTTATTCTCTTGCGCATTTATAATTTTTACAATTAAAAAAATAAACAATACATTGCTCTAGATTTTTTTTTGGATTGGTTTTATGTAAGCATTGTTTGATGTGTAGAATTTATTTATTTTTTAGTGTGACTATTAGAGTTGCCACAATAACTCAATTGTCTGGTTTGTGTGAAAGATTTACAATTTGGCTGAGGTGAACAATGTATAGATTCGGCCTTCGCCTGATCCTTATTTGCTTAGTAATTATTATAAAACTTGAATATTTATTTGATACTGCATAGGCACACAAATCATGAAAGAATAATTAAAAAAGAAAAATCAATACTGTAGCATTTGTATATCTATTTTATCTGTTTTAATCTTAAAACAATACACGTACTTACAATAATTTAATTATAAAATAATAAAATGATCATGTTGAAGATATAAATGTGGAGAAAAATACAATTTCTTTTAAATAGCCATATGTGTAAAATCAGCCTGATCAAATCAGTTTTTTTTTAAATTGGTGGCTACAACGCCTTTGGCATTGATTATGCCAAAAAATGGTGTTATTCATTGATTACTAACATAGATATAAGGTGATATTACTAATATTGGACTGTGTTGTCTACATAATCTATAAAATTCTAAAAATATCGTGTCCGTACGTACTATACTATATTGACTATTTAAAAAAAAAACAACTGGAATACAATAGTGTGTTATGTGTATAGACGATGGAGAACACGATGTATTTTTTTAGATTTCTTGTCTGTTTGTTCGGGATTCACGTAAAGACTACTGGGCGGATTTCGATGTGGTTTTCGCTGGTCCACAGCAAATTCTTCTATATTTCTGGGATCTGTTTATGATTGTTCGGGTGCATAAAAAATTAGCTTATTCCGACACAGTTTTCACTAAAACGATAGCTTACGGTATTTTTTAAATGCTGCGGTATTTTGTGTCCCGGGAGTCCCGCAGAATTTCAAGTCAAGCGTGGACGAAGTCGCTGGAATATCCTAGTTATACATAAAAACGAAGAAGGCCATTACTTTTGTTACAGGTTGTATTGTCTTACTCTAAAATCTAATCATTCATGGTCGATGGATGATTATGTGTATGCTTGCGTCCAACAATTACGTTATCGATGGTAGTAATGGCTGCTCTACACCCTTTACTATGATGCGTAGAACAGTTCCAAGTGATCTTGTAGTTTGACTTGCGCTTTTGAAAGAACTTGTAACCTCCCAGACATATTAGTGGCTTTCCAGTGGCGGATGACGTAGTGAAAATTGGAACTGAAAATAAACATAGGAGCGCGATCAAGTTTAAAATACTTTTCGTTTACGTTTTACGATTACAGAGAAAACCCAAAAAATCCAACATACAAAATAATTATTTTTATTCTTGGAGAACAGCAGACCCGTTTTCGGGCCCTATTATGATGGAAAGTGGGTTACCATCGCCTACATAGAATATTCGCAACACCAAGAATGTTGTCAACGTGCTACCAGCCTCGAAGAAATTATTATAAACGAATATCTCATAAGAAGACATTAACGACAATCACCCAGGAGCAAAATGACACCGAAATTTTAAAAAATATATTACATTAGAATAAAACGTCAAAAATGAGCGTTAAAAGCTCTTTAGCCTGGTCAAATTAGCCCAAAAAATAGGGGCACCCTTGCATAAATTCACAACAGGCTGAAAATTTACAGACACGTAAGGGATATCACTCTAATGAAATCCTGAAAAGTCTCCATTGATCCCGTGTGTGCAAAGATTTTTATTCAAGGTCAAAGGTCGCAATAATGGATTTTTTGGCCAAAAAGTTAGTTTTAGGATCAAAATAGTTCAGACCAAAATTGTAGATTAGATAATTATCTACTAAAATTATCCTTATACTTTTTTCTCTAAGATTTACCATTTCTGAGAAAAAGCCATTCGCAAGTTAGCTGAAGCTGTATTCTCCATAAAATGCACACGTTTCCACGGCACCTATGAGGCAGTTAGTGTACGAGGCGCGTTGTTTATTCAATTTTTTTTTCACCCCAGGCTTGATTTAATAGATCATAATTATTCACACTGGAAGCAGGAGCGGGGCGTGCGGCGCGGTGGTAACATTTAACTCATGAGGAAAGGGCAACGAACACAGTCGTCTCAAAACCATCAAAGTTTTCATAATAATTGTACCATTTTTTAAGTGAAGAATTTGCATATAATACAAAGTTCAAAATACACCAGACTACGTCATTAACAACTGGTGTACCGACGTGATCTCTATGACATTGGAGACCTCCAAAACTGGAAGGACACGGAGCGATATTGAGCATACCTATATAGTCCTTTCCGTTACAATATTACATTATTTATTTATTTTCAAATTAAGCTTTTGCAAATTCAATTACTTTAAAACTTCTTACTTTATTACTATAGACGATTTTACTTTCTTACAATTTCACATCTTCCTTTGTTATCTAATTTATATTTATACAAAGACGAATTTATAACAAAATCTACCTACACTACTTCAATATAATTCTTCTTTTGCCATTTCTTGCTGCCTTTACTTACTTTATGGTTAATAGATTACTACCTACAAATTTTGAACTATTTAATCGAAATACGGTACTATCTTGACACCAATTATAATTGGTAATTACTTCTATTTTTACTTCATACTTTCATCAAGTCCATCTTATTATTTCATATTTGCTATTTTATACGTATAGGTCATAATCATTTGTGCAAATTTTCTTCTTTCCTAGCTATCATTGCTATTTAAACAGTTTAGTTTACGATAGTTTTGCAAACTTATTCCACCTTTCAACGTTCCGTTCGAATTCCGGTGAGACCGAGCGCTGCGCGTGAATACATACCCACCTGAGTCACGTATGCAGTGAATTATCGACACGACTGCACCAACTTGTACCGAATTCGAGCGCCAAATTAGATGGTATTTATTTTGTTTCTTTACAATTTGATCTTCATTTAACACGTTGGCTGCTAAGCCATGTACATTCATACTGTGCGCAGCCAGGATGATTAGGCACGGTGAAAGTATATTTGGTGGTGAGTACCAGGCGCCTTTAACCTGGTTACACCCGTTATTATAAAACCTTCTCTAGAAGCGCAGAATAAGCAGCTATATTAATCAAATTTTGCATTTTTCTAGTTTTTTAATGTACCAATCTAACGTCGGGTTAGCCTTAGGATTGGACGAAAAAAAGCAGATTTTTGAGAATTTAAATCGCCAGGTTTGCTATACCTTGTAATGCACTAGTAATAAAGTTACCATGTTTGTTAAGCCTTGTAATGCACTAGAATTTTCAGTTGCTAAGTATGGGACAGTGACTAAAATTAAAATATATTGATAGGCACGTTTATATTATATTTATTTTTTAATTAAAATGCTGTTCATTGAAACAAGGTAAACAATATGTCCTATTGCATTTACTGCATTCTGATTTCACTTTTTTAATCTTTTTATCGGCCTGTTTACTTGTTAATGTTAACCGTAACTTTGCATAGCAGCACACACAATTTTTCCTTTTATTGGTTTTGATAAACTGATGATCCGTTTCCATATTGATCTCATTAGTGCCTGCAATAAAACATAGGAATATTAGCGTGGTGTGCATTAGAAATGTAACTTACACATAATAACAGCTGAAAATAATAGCTGTAACACGTCAAATAATGTAATAGCCTTTTACGATAAGTTACAAAAGTAAAGGTGAAATATATGATTGGCTGTTTCATTCGTCAAATATTACCAAAGTTTGGTAATATTTGACGAATGAAATATTACCATTCGGCCCGCACCGAATGAAACGGCACGAATTCAGCGCCCGCACAGGCAGAAAGATACTCACTAGGCTTTAAAGACCTAGTTTAGCAGCGAACGTGTTAATTGATATTTGCCACCTCTTGGTTTTTTTTACGTAAGTAACTATAATTATGTCAGACGGTTTAAAATAAGCTTAAGCAATCACGTGACCTTACAAATTTACGCCGAAATTTCTGACCTCATTTGTTTTCATATTCTTCATTTGCTTCATCGCCGCAAAAGAAGCAATGATTTTTAAAACAAAAATCTGATTCATTTATGCATGCTCTGGTACGAGATGGACTTATTTTCGATGTACTAGCTTGATCCTCGTCATGTTATCTTTTCACTGCAGCGATAGTGCTTTTCCAAGTGTAGTTTTTCCGACATTGCACATATACTGCCTGTAGTAGTCTGTGAATTCATCACCTCTTTCAGCACTTGCGTCAATCAATGTTTTCATGCCACGATCAACAATAACAATTTCACTTGAAGGCAAAGGATCTTTACAAATGAAGCAAAATCCCGACATTTTCTAAAAACTAAATACAGCACAAAATTCCGACAGACAGACACAGACGGCGGCGTCGACGCCGCCAATCACGATCTCTCCACGTCCCCGCGAGGGACGCCAGGAGACACAAGATGGGAAGTTTCTTTCGCTGTTTCTTCTCTCCCAACCATAACACGTTGCGAAACGGCAGTAAGATAGTATAGGCCACCGCGAACCGCCGATTCCGCCGGGATCCTTCCTCTCGGGCTTTATATTAAATTGTGTCGCCCTATAGTGGGCATCATTAGATTCATCCCCTCTCATGGCAACAGTCCAGCCGAGGTGAAACTCCTTAGGAGCCCCTCGAGCAAGTTGCCTTCGAGGGCCTTCGCTTCGCAAAGGCACTCGCCCTGAAAATAGTTGTGACAACATAAAGTCAAGTCCAATAAAAAAAAGCACAAAATTGAAAAAGAGTATTAGCAATAACCACGTGTTTTCACTACGAGGGAACATTAAATACTAACGGCATTTCGTTAGGACCTTTGAATAGAGAGCAGGTAGACGGTATGTAGTGTATACTCGAGTAGACAATTGAACAGCAGACAGATGTTGCTCAAGGCCACGTGCTCACATCAAATAAAGTACGGGTTCTTTTTAACTCAAATTCTCAGAATTACTCATTATACATCTATTAGTCACGCAACTTAAAATTTTACTTATATTACGCATCCAATAGTGTTCAGAGACGGCGTAGTCATACATATTATGGAGAATACAGCTGCAGCTAACTTTCAGATGGCTTTTTCTCAGAAATGGTAAATCTTAGAGAAAAAAGTATAAAGACAATTTTAGTAGATAATTATTACCTGATCTACAATTTTGGTCTGAACTATATTTATCGTAAAACTAACCGTTTGGTCAAAAAATCTATAAAATCCATTTTTGCGACTTTTGACCTTGAATAAAAATTATTACACACACAGGATCAATGGGGACTTTTCAGGATTCCATTACAGTGGTATCCCTTACGTGCCTGTAAATGTTCAGCTTGTTTTGAATTTATGAAAGGGTCAATGTCTATTTTGACCGGGCTATTACTGAATTTATGATGAGTAAACGCCTTAGTGACTAATGTTTAGTAATTCGGAATCATAAATAAAATCCAAGCTTATTAAAATTAAAGACAAATGCAGTATTGTTATTGAGTCATAACTTCATTTGATTCACCTCTAATAGGTTTATTTCAACCATAACATGATTTATATCATAATAGATAAGAAGTTGCTATAATCTAAGATGAAATAGAGATTCAGTTATATAAAAAAATAAGTAAAAGAACAGACAATTAAAAAAAAGAAATAAAATTCCAACAATCTTTTTCGAGGTTTTATTTGTCTTTTGCACTTGGGAAGTAGAAGATGAGAAACCGTAACGCAATTTGAAATCTTCAGCAAACTACACCTTTAAAAACAACCGGTTAAGTAATTTCATTATTAACGCCATTCATCTTAAAGTCACGTAAGCTACGTGATGAATTTTACATGTTTTTAAAATTTCGCATAAAAGCTAGATGGCGCTTGATACTCCGCTACCAAACAATATTTGATCGGTTTGTTAAATAAAGGTGAGTAGGTCCAAGTACGATTCGGTGCCTAAAAATGCACGTCCAGGTCCCGTGTCCATCAGATATATGTGTCCCGCTCGCTGACTATCATGTGCAGCGGACTATGGAGTATGCTGATCTGTTAAACCAAATTTATTTAGGTCTCTTTTAATTGTAATTGTCGATACAGGTGCGCGGATCTGCCACCCCGCAGGTGAGAGTCTTGTGGTCCCGCATAAGATTGTCGGTGTTGATTAGTGTGTTGTTGTAATGGTATTCAAATTGATGATGGTTGTACATCCATCAATAATGGGACGGATGCAGGTCAGACGATTCTTATCCATCCGGACCACCACCCACCTTGCTAAATGCATTATGTCTGCTGCTAAAATTGTTTGTTCAAGAGTGATGATGAAAGTAATAAACGTCTGTACTAGAAAAAATATATAATTTTCTTTATTTGCTTCCCTTTAAACTTGAAATTTTTGTTTAGTAACGATTTGTTTAGAACAGAATGATTCTAGTGTACAAACTGGTTTGAAAGTTTTCATGTCGTGTTGGAACAGAGCTAATACTTATCGTTTCATAAGTAAGGAGCATGATTGTGTTCCCCATATAATTTTATAATTTCATCGTCTGACGTAAACACTGCCGCAGCGCATCCTCGACGACGTGCACACTGCCACCTGGTGCGATATTTATACTTGTCTTCTCTATGTTTCGTGTATTTATAACCATTTAATAACAAAATCTTTGCACCTTGCCTTGACAGTGTGAACTTTACTTCACCTGCAAGCAAAATTCTTATTATAATAATACACTTTTGAGCTTGGGTATTCCTGTTAGGTGAACAAGCGATATTTCTGTCACTTGTCAAAGCCGGTTTGTCAGACTTTGTACATCGGTAATCTTGATATGTAGGAAATGCAAAATATGTAAATATATAAATATTTACAATTTCAAATCTTTTGTTAAATAATTTATAATATTCAACGACAGCTTAGACATAACAGTATTGAAAACAGGAATTTATTTTCAAATAGCACTCGTACATGTCGGAATTTCTAATTATTTGCAAATATTACGAAAGGAAGTAATAGGTAAAAAGTCTACTTAAAATGGTCCAAACAAGCCATTAATACTTTATTAATGATTGTGAATGTTGACACATTTAATCACCTCCTTATCTTCGGTTGTGTATAAATACGCTCGACAACCTCTATTGCAGTGTGTAGCGCATCGCCATCGAGTCTTATATTTCATAATACTATGCCGACAGAATCTGTAGCCGTCAACTGTTAATACTGATCCTTCTCTAGTTAACAGTATACGTTTAAGTCCTGGTAAAAAATATCATATTTATATTATCTATACGCCTGAATATATAAATAGATAAGAGTAGTTGCGCCTTGTCAAATAAAAAATTATAAATACGAAAGCAAGTGAAAAAGCATAATCCCAAATGTGAATAAAAATAAGCTCACCGATGTACATACTTATTCCTATAATCCACAATCTTATTATTGTGTTAGCAGTTGATAAAACAAACAAAAAAGCTTTGGTAAAACCGTTAACTCCATTCGAGTAATTCTGTTTAGGAAACGCCTTATAATGAAATTCTTTAAAAACAACATGCAAAAATTTAAAGTCGTTGTTCTATTCTTGCATCTTCTCCCAAACATTTAGAGCCAGCACAATATGTATTTTCCCCCCATACTCCTGTATCATGGCATACGCCTTCTGCCACACCACAAACCCATCCATTATTTTTTAGTCTACCTTTACTCTAATATTCATCAATCTTCCAGTTCAACATTCTTTTTACACACCCATAAGGGAGTAATAGGGGTACCCACTTTTAGGGGTTAGGAGCCATTCATTAATTACGTAAGCGTGATTTAGACGATTTTTGACCCGCCTATCCCCATGTAAGGATACATAAGTTTTCTCGAACCCCTCTTCTTACGTAAGATTTTAATGTCGTTTTTCCGAATAATCAAACGTTGTTAGAAAAGGATCAGTTACACCAAAACTCACAGTTTAACGTAAATCAAAGATTTTTATTCTTTAGCAGATAATTTAGGTTATTCATTGCTCTCACATATAGATAATCTTTATATAATACTAGCCGATACCAGCCCGCTTCGCGTGCCGTATAATCCGTTCTTAGCTGATCTCTACTTGGCGAAAGGAAGGTCCATGCCAAATTTCAAGTCTATAGACTTCATCGACCACACCGACGACATTGACCACACCGACCACATCGACCAAATCGCCCACATCGACCACGTCGACTGCACCGACCAAGTCGACCACACCGACCACATCGACCACACCGACCACATCGACCAAATCGTCATATCGACCAAAATGACGAAAATGGCAAATCACAAAATAAAAACCTATGCCTACTTTCTGGGATAATCTTAAGATAATTCTATCCCAAAACTTATTCCATTATCCGGGATGAAAAGTATCCCTTGTCCACCCTCGGTATTAAAATTACATATATACCGATTTTCAGCCAAATTGGTCCATTAGTTTTTCCGTAAAAGTATAAACAAACAGACAAATATATTATTATCCCGGAAACTATCCCATTTTTCGGGATAAAAATATATATGTACTGAGTTTCAGCCAAATCGGTCCAGTAGATTTTCCGTGAAAACGGAACAGACAGACAGACAGACAGTCAGACAGAGTTACTTTCGCATTTATAATATTAATAGGCGTTACATTTCGTCTTGTAAAAATTAAGTAAAAATTGGGTTTACTCCCCCCCCCCCGCCCCACCCCCCCGCCAAAGATAAGGGCTTGTATGGATTTTTCTAACACCCCCTCCCTCTGGGTATCTTTACGTAATTAATGAATAGCCACATACCTAAACGGAGTTCGTAAACACTCTCGCATTATCACACGTTTAAAGATATAAATTGACACAATTTACTTACGACAAATCTGCACTATTTTGAATCATATCAGTAATATTACGATTGGTTAAAGAAGAGAGAGAGAGAGAGAAAGAATTAAAATACAAAAGATGTAATCTTTATTAAAAAGCTCCAGAAAAACTTTTATATCAATTGCCATTTTATAATAACAATAGTTTATTGATTTCAGATACAAAAATCCATAGGAACAACTTGAACAATTAAATTAAATATTTAAAAAAAATTAATATCCGTCAGTCAGTCAGTTCTTAATAGAAGCATTTCATTTGCATATATTTTACATTAAATAAATTATTATTCTACGCAGCAATCTGCAACCGGTGCCAATACATTTTTGTTTGGTGTAGCCTGCTAGCAATGGCCGCAATTATACTGTTTCTACACGTACCAACCCTAGTCAAGAAATTTCCAATGTCATTTCTCCGGATAGCACAAAACGTGTTCAATCTAGCCTCAAGAAACATACTCGAGGCACTAGGTACAGTATCTTTTAAAACCCATTAGGTGTCGAAATATGTATGTTATTATATTCAACACGTATGCCATCCAGAAAACGCCTTGTACATTCCGTCCAGAGCTAAAAGGTGTATTAAAGAATGTCTGGCAAAACGTCACAAGTTTATAAATAACGCTTGAAGCTTTTGATGATTGTAGCATTTGAAAGTACAGTATGTACAATATAAGGTAGTAACGTAACGTATACAGAAAAAATTGTATACATTACTGTCTTATATTGTATATGGAAATAAACGTACTGCAGCAGACAGTCGCTTAAGGTACACATAAAATAACCGGTTGATAGGTTATGTGTTTATATCAAAGCAGCATATAAACATATTTAATTTTGGTTTTAAGGTGTTTTATTATTTTATCCTGATGAACTTTTTTTCATTCTCTTTATTATGTACATACGTGGAATAAGCATTCGAGAGAAGTCATATATCATCCACATTTGGCAATGGTCACTTTTACAATATTTTCGGGTTTATTAAATAATATTTTTAAGTTGGTAATTTTTTTTTCATTATAAAAAAAACTGTTGTTTCACTTTTATCTACTCATAAAATATTAAATAAAGTAGACAATGTAAATATTCAGTAGCTCGGAATTTACCCTTTTCAAGACTTGTGGCACAATGTAGTGATTACATTGTTTCATATCCAGAGCAACATATTTATTCTTTAATTTTTGAATAAGGACACAACGAGCTCTGATTTTGCTTTTAGAAACGATAATGGTCTTTATAAATTCTTTACACTTGAAATTCTTTGTATCCAACTTTCTTACGGTCTAATAGACTAAATAAATATTCCATTATGGCATCTGTGGAGCTTTCGTCATCATCAATTGGAAAGACTGTTTGCATTTGAAGACATGTCAATGTCTGCTCTTCGGTCCTTTTGTCTCTGGCGATACCTATTTGTAAAGAATATTAATTTCTAGCAATCTTCAAAAGTAAAGAATCAGCCAGGGAGTCAACAATACGCTTCTGCAAATGTGAATTTTTGCAGTGAAACTTCTATATAGACGGGGGGTCGAATTCAGTTTTTTGTTTGATAAAATAAAATATGTTTAAATAAAAAATGCATTCATTAAAATGTACCTAACCTAACCAAGTCATAATTTACAGTAAACCTGCGAAAAAGCGAAATGCTGGGAGACATAGTAGAGGTGAAACTTCAACGGACAAGTGGAAAAATGAATCGCAATGGACAAGTGGCAAAACTTTAAGTTAAAATATTGTTGCGATTCGTTTTGCCACTTGTCCGTTGCCATTCGTTTTTCTACTTGTCCGTTGAAGTTTCACTTCTACTATGTGTCCCAGCACACATTTCGTTCTTTTTATAATAAATTATTTATTACTTACCTCTTAGCGTTTTCTCTCCATTTTTTTCGCTGCTCTTTTTGGGCACATTGAGATTTCTCTGTAATACTTGTCACTTTTTTAGTCTTCTTTTGAATTAAATATCTATCTCTTCGTTTTTCTTTAAAAATTGCATACAATTCAGGATCAGTTTTTATTTTCTCGTATTTCTTTCTTTTACATAAGCGCTGTGCAGCTAGACGGGCCTCCTTCTTCTCTCTTGGTATTAATTTATCTACAATATCTGAAATGGAAATAATGTTAAGTAGAGCAAGTAAAAATAAATATTCCTGTGTTATCAACCTATTACAATTCAACCTGCACACACTTCTTCCTACGTAGGAAATTCTTTTGCCGTACAGGCTGTGTTGACTGTGGAACTCCCTCCCCTTACCAATCAGACAAGCTAAATCAATGACTACATTTAAACGTATGGTCACTGACCATTATTGGTCTATTAAATAAAATTGTTGCATTACATGAATGTATCTATTGTTTGAATGTTTATATATCTAATTTATAATATCAACTATATTTAATTACTTATTTATATTTATATTGTATTTTATTTTTAATAATATTTGATTGTGATTTTATTACTTTTATTTTAGTTTAATACACCACCAAAAATGTTTTGAAATTTCGTTTAAAATCTCCTTAGACTCTGGGTTGCCTGCGATAAGCGATAAGGCCGCCCATTGTTCTAATGCAAATGCATCCATATCAATTGAATAGAATTAAGTTTATGGTAAACAATAAAGAGTTTTCATTCATTCGTTCATTCATACAATACTTTAATGAAATAAAATCTATTGAAATTTTAAAAATTTATTTTATTAATCGATTTAATTTCACAGAAACGCGGCTCCTAGCTAAATAATTAATACCAAATACACTCATTCACTTATTTTCGCCTATTTCATTGGAGCCATGTTCTCAAAATTCATAAACATTATTTATGTTTACAAAATCTCACAGGTTTATTATTAAAAAACAATAATTATATAATAATAAATATACTATTAAAGTATATTTATTTAAAATAGTGACAAATCTCGAGTACTATATTGTTTGCAACACATATGTAATTCTTATCAATTCATTCAAATAATATTAAAATCATTAGACTCAACCAACACGCATCAATGTCGCCTCTGTCAATGTTACGGCCAATGTATGAAAAATTCTGTACTCAATTAACAGGTTCAAACTTGTACGTTAATTGCATAATATCAACATCGTAAATAGTATTTTTGTATAAACTAATCGTGAAGCAAGTGAATGATACGTGTTATAGGAGGTTTTAATTTTTGAAGATTTTTATTAAATTGCTTACACCTGGTGGCGCGTAACGTGTCTGTGTCCTTGTTGAAATGTGCAAGACCTCTGAGAGAGGGTGAGAGAGGCGAATTTAGTCCCGGTGTATAATATATAATATGCCATTGTATTGCGTATCGGTCAATAAAAAAAATAAAGTCGAATTTTAAAGTGTTGCGAACAATTATGTCTATTTTTTACGCTTTTTATCGTTACAGAACGTATTCATTGTATTACGATGATTAGCAATAGAAAATATTAAATAATTGTAATATGTTTACAAACATTAGATAATATTTACATTCAAATCGTCATCATTTGGCAATCTAGGTAAACTAAATAAGTACACAAAATAAGTAGTGACAATAACAGTTCAAAATTGGAAATACCTTCATAAAACTTTTCACACTGAATGAATGAAGCCATTAGTAAACCAAAATTGAAATTTTGCAGAAATTATATTTATGTAAACGCTCATTCGCACTATGTAACTAGCCGCAATGCAGTTAACCGGATGGCTGACCGCAGTATGTGGTTGGACATGCTGCTGACCAGAATGTAACATTGAGAAACGCAACTGCAACACGCGGTTGGGTACTGGCCGCACACTGAACAGCATAGTGCGTATAATAACCGTATAGTGCGAATAAAAACCGCAAAGAGCGTATAACAACCGAATAGTGCGTATAACAAACGCGATTGGTTGTAGCGCTTCGAGTAACAGCGCCCGGGTTCAATGGCAGCCGGACCGTAGTGCATATAGAAATAAGTTTTACTTGAAGCTAGCTGCATAGTGCATATGAGTAATATGGTTTCAAAGTTCTTAAAAACTTGAGGTAAGCTGCTAATGGAACATGGCAACGATACGGGCTCATTTGAGAATGGTGTCATGAAAATGTTCGAGGTCAGCAACACGTTGGGAATGCCACTGGTGTTACAAGCGTTTACAGATGACGCTGACCACTTTCCATTAGGGCCCTCTGCCTGTTTGCAAGTTTTGGTCATAGATTAAATACCCTTAGTACCTGAGTTAGTGCCAGTAAAGTAAAGCACTTTTAAGTAGGACCTAAAAGTCTCAGTTCGCTTGTCGATGCGTCAGTCCCGTCAGTCCGCAAGACAAAGTCTCAGTGTGACGAGCTCCAAAAGTTCCAATTCCCTACTTTTTAGAAAGACTCTATTTACTTGCAACTTTATTTGTGCCTTTGTGTGCGTGCCAGCGAAAATAATTACATGGCGGTCACGCACACATCGATTGGTGTTGTGCTTCAACTCTGAACGTAATTTGGTAGGAATTCAAAAATAGAACTTAGGACCTGAGGATATGTGATTATCGTCGATCTGTTTCTGTTCTGTTATTCGAAGGAGGATGGTTATGGGTGTTATTGACTACAATCAGTTCATCGTCTAGAGTTACGATATATGCTTTACAGCCTAAGGGCATGTGTGTTGAGCATCTCCAGCGTTTTTTGGGTCCGTTTTGGTGAGCCCTCTTGTAGTATGTATATCGATTTAAACATAGTAAAACGTTCCCCTTTTGTGATGTTATATATTGCACTGAAAGAAATTTTCAACAAAACAGATTATAGTACTAATTCAATGCTAGCTTTTCTATTACATACGTACCTACCGGACTAATAGGTTCTACAATACATATTATACATATTAGGTGATCGTATTATTGTAACGAGTTAGATTCGAATATATTAGACGAGTTGTTGTAATCGATTTATTTATAATTACTTTGTTGGTGATGATTATCGTACCAATTTTATATAAGATGGCAAAACTGTTACAGCGTATGAGTAACGTGGTCTGAATAAATAGAGCTAAATAGCATTTACCAGGACTAAACACGGCTAATTAGTATTTACTGGGGCTTAATATGGCTAAATAGTGTTTACCACAGTTAAACATGGCTAATTAGTGTTTACCAGGGCTAAATACAGTTAAATAATGTTTACCAGGTCTAAAATACGGCTAATTAGTGTTTACCAAGACTAAATACGGCTAATTAGTGTTTAGAAGGAAATTTTATTTATAATTTGTCAATAGCACCTTATGTTAAATATATTTTCTTAATATTAACCGCAGTTACAATTATTTTGAATATTCTTAACTAACACATCTAATCTGTTTACAAATTACCTTTCTTTGGGCTACTACTGTAAAATACTAAATATTATAAAAAAAGGAAAAATCTTTCACACCAAATAATAATTAACGTCCAAGTCCAAAATTTCAGCGGTTAATGGTGCGGCTTCATCTGCGATAGTGTTACAGACAGATATAGGCCGTTTCACACAGATATAGCGATGGGTTCAATGCGTTATTTCAGATGCATAATATACTTATATACACATTAATGTATATACGTATGTCTGTATGTCTTAAATAAGACAAATTCGGCCACGGTCTCAATAATAACAATAACGCAGGCCACAAAATTATGATGAAATATTTTCATTACTATGTAGTACGCTTTCTCGGAGGATGGATGTGAGTTTTGTAACCTGCCAGCACCTTATTATCCAGGGTAATAACATCCGCTCTGCATCCAAGGATTGCGTGCGTGAAACATCTCCAACGCCTTTGTCGTCCAATAGAGTGCGTATGGTATGTATACCCATTCAGAATAAGCAGCATTTGCCCCTTCTTCGTTTTTTCAAATTTCACTATAAAAAAACGAAATGAGACATGAATTCAGTCATTCTTTTATATTGCTTAAAATGACTCAAGCAGACAGACGGCCTGCCTTCCAAGTAGTGGTTACCTACAGACGTTTGTAACCCCAGGGGCGAGACCAGCGTAGTAGTAGTAGATGGTTGAAAATGGAGGGGGATGGGACATATAATAACAACCCATAAATGTCCCACTGCTGGGCTCGAGCCTCCCGTTATAGGGAAACGGACAGTCAGTATATCCGCCACGCTTGTCAAAGGCGGCATGGCAGGTTTGAATAATCGGTTATCTTAATGTGCAGGTTGCATCACGATGTTTTCCTTCACCGTTGTTAGCACGTGGTAATTGTAACATATGCATATTAGGTCAGAAAAATGCCTAAGCGGTGCATGCGTTCTGGCCAAGATGGAACCCGCTCCCGTTGAGTTTGGGACATGTGCGCTAGCCATTACGCTACCACGACTATCCACTATATATACCACGCGGGGGTGGGATAGCTGGGAAGGGAAAGCGGGCCACCGTAACTCGAACTTACAGTACGAAACAAGATTAGCTCAAAGCTAACCGTTCCACGCTTTCACAGAATATCAGCGTGAAACGGTTAGCCTTCATACCGATTGAACTGGCCCTAAGGGTTGTGGTCAAGATAATGAGTCCAGCATGGCTCTCCCACGTACATTTAAAGTAATTACAAAACCAACCAATTTCTAAAGTATAATATGTAATTATATAAATACATATTCAAAATAAGTTCCACTGGAGAACACTTTTTGAAGGTCATACATATAAGTTAAAATTTAATTTTTCTTCCTATATATAAGTAAATATTGTTTAGAAGAAACTATGAAATTACAGACGAAGAGGCATCGGATAATAAGTCATTCTTGTACACCATTACATAGAAAACTTATGTTTTAATATCTACGATTTTAATTGTGCGCAAAGGACGGTCTTATCACTCAATAGCGATCTCTTCCAGACATCCATTAGCAGAATAAATCAGATTAGAAGTGGTAACTGACATATACATATATGATTACTTATATTTTAATGATAACTACATATCACTACCTATTATAATATATATCATATTCATAATACTTGAAGTATCAACGTTGATTGGCAAAATTATTGTAAAGTCAGCTCCACACCAGAGATACCTAGACGCTACATGCACAAAAAATGACGTTAACTTAATGCAAGAAATACAGAAATGCAAAGATAAAATAATTACGAGGATTTAAAAAAAATATCCAATAGTGCCTTAGAATTTCATATTTCTGTATTTCATAATTTGGTGTCAAAATATTGCACTTCGTATAAAACTCAATAGTTGTATAATTCACACTTTTATAATAAACTACTTTAAGTTAGTAATGGGGTTATGTTTTAAACTACGTATTCTAATTTATGTAAACACGCATATTTACTTACATACATATTTACTTAAATTGGAAAATTAAAGATACAATATTAACCTCACAATCTAATCTAAACATAGTGACTAGTAGTACCTAAGGTATATAGAATTATAGATATAGATAAACATCAAATGTGAATAGTATGTACTTTAAAAATGTGGTCACTTATATGCAATACAGTTGTATAATAATATGCATACGTTCTTGACTATGAAATCTTTAATATGCGATTTCTTAAATATTTACAAATTTTCTTGTACCTGTATTGAGTCAGCCTTATGGCACCACGTTCCTCTTCCCAGAAATATAAGCAGGGCGTAGAAGCTTTGCCCATGAGACACTGTTCCATTTCAACTACCGCAATATTCCCTCGCCTCGTTCGTGCACTAATTAGGCGCGCGCAGGTTGCGGTCGTTGGAAGTGCGAGAGGTGATCATGGTCAAATCTTCTGCGCGTGGCTTATCGTTAGCTACATTCAATGAGTGGTAATGGGAGAAAATACTTAGAAAGAAAATTTCCCAGGTAAAAACCTAACTACAAAAATCCCTTAAATCCTATAAGACTAGATATCGCCATCATTTTTTTACATTTTCTATCATATTTTTTTTAGATCAAATGATTCAACTATTGTAAATCTTTATATGTTTATTTCAATATTTGACTAATTTGGTGTAAATAAGTATGTTCAATAATCCTCAAAATTGTTTAGTAATAATGTAAAGTTCCTTAAACCTACCTGACTAGAAAATGCCGTACCACAAGTCATTTCTTTCTCGTGTTTCGACGTTTTACTATTTAAAACTTACTTAGAGATCAAATCAGTCACCAATAAAAATTAAATGAATTTCTTTTCCATTTTCGACTCATTTGATCTAAAAAGATATGTTTAAAGTAATAAAGCATTAAAAATCTAAGGAAGAATGTTCTTACAAAAGTGGTAAGTGAGCGGTACTTTTGATACCTATTATATTGTCCGCGTGTAGAAAGAAGATGATGCCTATGACCACCGCTTCCGCTTCCAACGTCCACGACCCACGCTCGTAAAATTAATGCTTAAAATTAGATAAGCTTGGGTCGCGGTACTTGACGTGAGAGGGATGCTCATCGGTAAACCTTCTTAGATCGGTTTAGAAGGTTTAAAAAAGAAGTGGTGGAGGCTCGAGGTGTGTAGAGATCGACTTACGTTTAATTAAAAACCGCCATCACCGAGCTGTATACAGTATTTCTGGTACAATTTAAATAAACTCGCCGCACACAGTTGACGGCTATGATCACTATACGCAATAAGACTCCGCGCCACTTCTCATTTCGCGTGGTCGTCCTCAATCAAAAACTCCAGCCGTAAAAGCCTAAACTGGCCACCCTTCTCTAGTTAAAAATAAATCAAATATGTTATACATATTATAATTCCCAATTAAAAGTAGTGCCCAGCCACTAGGTGTATTAACCACTAACCACAAGTGGTTGTCATGATCTAACGCTGCTAACCAGCCGCTTCCTTTGCTTTAGGTAGCGGCGTTATGTAGCTGTTGCGCGTAGTCTGTGTGCGTTAAGCCTAAAATTGATTTATTTTTGTCATCATTCCACATACATTATCTTAACTAAACATCCATGTTAGTAATTATTATGACATATTTAGGTTATATATATTCAATGGAAACATGATTTTTTTGTTAGGTGCGGATCATGAATATGATTAGCATTGTGCTCTATGACATTATCTTCAATAGTAAGTACGTAAGCATGACATCCAAGTGCAGAATGTGTTGAGCACCTCCACCTCCTTTGTCGCGACTTAGTAGGTAGTCCAGAATAGGTGTAATCATTAATTTTGACCATTCTTTTGCCACGTCGTGATTTCACAAATTCGACTAAAAAATGAGTATGGATAAAATATGACATGAAATTAGATTATCAATCCATGTATTTTATTTAAGAGCCTACCCTATTAAATTTAATAATATTTCTTTAAATATACAGATGGAATACAAGTTTAATCTATATATATATAGTACTATATATCCACGTATATAGTGACTCATCACGATATCTCAAGAACTATAATACCTATAGACTTGAAATTTGGCATAGACCTTCCTTCCGCCAAGTGGAGGTCAGCTAAGAATGGATTTTACAGCACGCGAAGCGGGCTGGTATCAGCTAGTATTTATATAAAATAAACGTGAATTATTAATCTTAAATTGCTCTAACGGAAACCTCATTATGATTTTTGAAACATTTTAAACACTTTCATTTATAAAAACCGTAGTTTACCACATACAACCCGCTAGGTCATGGAGATGCAATAGATTTTCATGACAATTTATAAATTGAAAAATATACAATTATAACACACCATTTTTTTAAATAAAAAAGTATTCTTATATTATTAGTTTATATAGTTTTGTTATATTATTTTTACAATTATTATTAATTGTTAGATTACGTGCTTATACTGTTTTATTAAAATTATTTTAATGTAGAGGTATACTACGCCCATCTCTGTTTGTTAGTATATAGCGTTGTCATAGTTAATTTTTGCATAAGTGTAAATGAAGTGGGTAGGGTGGACTCTTAAGTTTTAGGTTAGTAACAGCATGCTATTGCACACAATTAAAGCAACACAAAATAATTGCCCCAATTATCTATAAATGATAACAACCATAAAGTCAAATTATACATATCTATATTTCTTTTGAAAAATATACAAAATGTACAGATATAACTTATGCACAAATTCGGTACGGCATTCGAAATAATGTAAAAACAATTCATTATGTTATATACAATACTAGCGGTCCAGGCAGACGTTGCCCTGCCTTGGAAAAAATTTAGAACCCGATTATTTAAATTGAATATAGCCTAATGGTGAAAGATTTTTTGAAATCGGTGCAGTAGTTTTTGAGTTTATTCGTTACAAACATATAAAAATACAAATCTTGCCTTTTATAATATAACATAGTTTCAACGAGCTGTACCCACTATTATATTTGCCTGCTATTCAGCGTGGCATGTTGGCCGCCAAGACGCAAGGCGGCTGTAATAGTCACAAACATTTATTTTCATATCTTCTGATTTTTGTGTGATATTGAAATGGAGCACGCAAAGAATCCCGTTTAAATCCTTAAAATTACATTGAAATCCGTTCAGCCTTTTTAGAGTTCTATCAATACAATTTATTTATTTACTTACAACATAATATATGATATGTATATATATATATATATATATATATATATATATATATATATATATATATATATATATATATATACACGATATTGATTGTCCAGACTTAATTTCAAAAATATATTTACGGGCTAATCAGCTTGGTCTTTGACAGAGAGGTTTGCTTCATACACCTTTAGTGACCACTAATTATAGACCAAACGCCTTTATATTACGAAGCTCAAACTGTTTCAACGAAATAGTAGTAAAATTGAACCTAGACTTATACTGCACCAGCATAAATTCGCTCAAGCGAATACTGGCTCAAGATTTTTTTGGAAAGACAGTAACTTAGTAACTATATTATCAATAGGAATCGTGTATGTATGTATGTATGTGTTGTTACCAATAGGTGGAGGCTTGTTATCAGCATTTGTTTTTTATATACTACTTTTATTTTTACTATACTGATATGTATTAGTCTGTAAGCCTTCCTAAAATTAAATAAATAAATATAATTTATATATTATCATTCTAAATGTAGATAGTCATCAGCCTATCACATCAGCCATTTAGAATGATATTATTATAATTTCAAAAGTTCTATAAACGATCAGTTATAATTAGGTTTCTTGTAGAGGTTGGAATTTAGGAATTTATTTTGAAACAACACACATATTGAAATTTCATTTATTGGTATAAATGTCCCAAGGGTGTGTCAAAATTGATGCACTAATTCAATAATGCCATCTTTAAAGGGATATCATTAATTCCCTATAAAAACGCAGTATACTAAAAACGAATAAACCTAATAACTAATAATACAATTTTTAATGATTATGTTGATTTTTGATTAAAATAATCTTCTCATTTTCCGTAAACAGTACAGCTCTGCAACCAAAATTATGATGAGAGGAACAGCGCCATCTTTTTCTGACCCCACTACTACTCGTCATAGAAAAGCGATATTTTCCGGCTTTGATTATTAGTTTTCCTTTTGAAGAAAATGCATGCTCATAGCGTGTATCTATAGAAACATATAACTATTAGTCATTTTCTTAAAATATAAATAATTTATATGGAAATTATTGAAAAAAAACGAATTTATAAAAAATAACACAACATGAAAGCTTTATAATATTTTTTAAATGAGTATAATATTAAATATATATATATATATAATAAAGTTATAAAAATATTGCAACATTAAAATTTATTTATAGATCTATAAGACCAGTCAAGAAAGAATTTTGTTCATATTCATCTTGGGTATAGAATTCCCATGTGATGTACAATACTCTCATGTGACATGGTATTCCCATGTAACATCCGGCATTCTCATGTGGCAGACAACTATTCAAACGTATTTTTATCAATACTTATACATATTATGGTTGTAAGTCACTTTTCAGATAAGTCAATTATTTTTCTTTTTTTTTCAACAGAATTGTCGAAATATACTAATTATTATGTTGTAGAAATCGACAGTATACACAGGCTGAAGTTTTCAAGGGGGCCTTGAAGGTCAAACTCTTGACTATAAGAAATATAGGAAGATACTCAAAAGAGAGTCGGGGCCGATTTTGATAAAACTATCATGAATTTTTTGAAAAATCAATTACCCTAGTCAGGAATCGAAACGGTGGATAAAAAAACACATGTAAGGATCAATTTCTGTAAAGGAATGATAAACGTCAAATCAAGAGAAAGGGTTAAAAGCTATACTATCGATTGGTGTGATAATTGTTTTTTTTTTTCAAAATAAGCCGATTCGATTCTTGGCAAAGATAAATGATTTTATTTTAATTCTTCATGATTAGCCCAGAGACTCCTTTAAGTATTTTTTACTATTTCGTATAGTTTATGATTTGGCCCTGAAGGCCCACTTGAAAAATTCATTCTGTATACCTACACGCTGTCTTGAACTAATTTTCACTCATAGAACAAGCTTGTGGTCATAAGCCACATGAGAATGGTTATTTTTCATGGCCACTACTTGATAGTTAACTGTACAGACGGTAGCCTTACAGCCCTTACTATGTCTTATGCAACGCCATCTGCCTTTATAACCATTATTCGTATGAAGGGTAAACCGTTGGCCATTCATTAAAAGGATTCTTCGATTCGTTTTAGTAGATTGCACATATTCATAAAAATAACCTGCGAAGTGAAAAAATATTAATAAATAAACGTTGCGGTGGTGGGTTGTAGGTAAGCTCCTGTTGAAATAAACCTCTCATATCAACAAGAACCTTTTTGTAGGGCGTCTTCTATATTTAAATGATATAAGAATTTAGTACGTCTTTGCGTCTATTGTTATTACGTTTCCAAGTAAACTATAATCCGCTACGCGTATATGAATGTAAGAATAAAACTCTGCTAGTATTCATAATATGTGCTGTATTATTTCCCGGTCCATAACCAACAGCTCCCTCTCATGCTCCTTGAAATTAAACAATCTTTTTACAATATACCACTTTATTCTTCTTAGAAGCAACTAACAATAACCTTCTTTGAACACTTTAGATGTACATCTTTTCATACCCCACACTACGAATAGACTGTTATATAAGTATTATCAATGGGCTATTTATTTTAATCAAATCCCTTATGCAAAACAAACTTGGCTTAAAGGTTTTGAAACCAAGCCATAAACTCCAAAAAAAAAAAAATCCCTCAATCCCTTTTCCTCCGTGCAGGAACGGAAAAAGAATACTAATTCCTGCGGCCGGGCGGCCTGTCGTAAGAGGCGACAAAACAACCCCCAGCCAGGTGGTAGGACATTTGCCCGACTGGATGGCTACCACCCTTGGTCTAGAGTATGCCGCCATAAAGATCAAAGTCGTTATGGCGGCATACTCTAGACCAAGTTGTGTTCCGTAATCAGTGTTCAGGTTCCAGTTTCACCTTCAAGGCCGGCAGCACATTGGCAGCACCTCTGGTGTTGCTAATGTCCATAGGCGACGGTAACTAGTTTCCATCTGAATTGGGCCGTCAGCCTGTCTGCTGTGCTTCAGCAATAAAAAAAACTCATTCCATACTAGCGTTATGATACATATACCTCATCTTTAACATTCCTACATAAATGTACACTTACTTTAAGAAAATCAAATATGCAACCACAGATTATGATTGTGAGGAATGATAAATGCTTAATAAAAAATATGTTCAAAAAACTTTCGCATCGTACATCATTTTGTTTAACTGCATTTCTTATGCTAATTCAATAAAAAAATTAAAAGGAAATTTATAAGAGTGTTAGAGATAAGAATATCAACCAACACATTATTTATGTGTCAACGTTATTAATATTAAAAAGTATAAAGCATCCGAAGCAAGATTGCAAAGCAAAGATTCTTTCGGTAACTTTGGTAACTTCTTTTGTTCAGGGTTCTCATGTCTGCCCTCTTCAGATTCTTCACTGTGCTTTTGCGATTGTAATTCTGCATATTGTATTTTTTTTAAATAAACAGCAGACAATCACTCATATTGTATATCCAAGCAAGTTACAAATAACAAATTACGCTTGTGTTATGGGTAATATATAACGAACTATTCTGGGGCCGACCCCAGACACCTCGAGCGTAGTAAATAATGGAGAAAATTCGTTTCTTAAATTTACCATACCAGGAATCGAACCCGAAATATTGTATATTGTTACCGTGAGCGTGGCCAATAAAGATAATCTGAGTGTTTCTGTTCACTGTATATTTACTATTGATCTTACAAACAGTTTAAAATCTTGGTCGATCTGCTCCATAACATGTTTATATATTACTATATCACTTTTTGAAGTTATAAATAATAAAACTTCAAAAATCGAGAAGAGAGTGGTTTGTAGACAATCTAGTCAAAGATTTAAGATCTATTTTGGAGCTACATTTTTAATGAGCTATTATCATTCCTAGTAAGTATGTGTATGTAAGTTTTCCAGGATACTATAGATTAACTATATGTAACAATCACCAGGACTAAAGAATGTAGAGAATTCGATTAAATTTATATAAGACAACTCTTTATTAATTCAAGGAATTAAAAAAAATGGGTTTCTCTGAAAATACAAAGTTTTATTCATTTTAGCTAGTACCCACAATTAAATATTTAAATGTACCCTAACTACGGAACTTACATATTCTAAGCTTACCTGAAAATACAAAGAAACGACATTCAAAGCCAATTAATATAAATTCCTATTAAACTGTTATTTAACATTGATCACTTTAAAAAAAATTGTTTTGTATCCACCGTCATTCGCAGTTTTATTATCTACATGTCGCTTACGCCGCGTTCCAGATGATATGTCATAAGGGGCCATTCATTAATTACGTAAGGATGATTTTGACGATTTTTGACCCCCCTACCCCCATGTAAGGATACCATAACATTTCACGAACCCCCCTCCCTATTCTTACGTAAAATTCAATTACACTAAAACTCACAGTTTAACGTAAATCAAAGAGTTTTATTCTTTAGCAGATAATTTAGGTTATACTCTTTCATTGCTATCAAATGAAGATTATCTTTATATAATATTAAATTTTGACTTTTAAAATATTACGTAAGAATGGGTTTGACGCCCCCTCCCTCCAGATAAAGGTATGTATAGATTTTTTAAACGCCCGCGGGACCATTACGTAATTAATGAATGGCTGAAGAAACTGTTTTATCGAACTTTTTTGTCTGCGTTCACTGGATAGAAATTGCATATTTAATTTCGTTACATTTATTTACATGGTAATGTTTATTTATGAATATGTGAATTTTTCGTTGCGACTATTTCGTCATTTACCGTAAAAATCACCGCCTTGCATCCTTTGGTTACATGGGTGGAACAGACCCATCTTTTCTTTGAATATGCCGTTTTAGTAACTCGTGACTTGGCGAATGCATAGGTGTAACCATTTAAAGAAATTAATGGGTTCCCACGTTGCGATGTAACAAATGTCACTGAAAGAAAAATGAGAATTAAAATATAAACTGCATTCAGTTGTTAAAATCGTATAATGCACAGGTTTTATATGTAATGCTCGGGCTTCATCTGCGACGATGTTATAGTTATTGACTGTAGTCAAATTCGTCTTATTTATAGCGTTAAAAATAACGGCGTCAATAAATAGCTAAATCAAAGTCTACACATACGCTATTAATCAATACTTAACGTTATTAATCTAATTAATAACAATATCGCATTGAACCAATCGCTACAGCTGCGTGAAACTATAACATAAGCAGTTAAACATTCCGTACTATGGCTATACAACTTAACAGAGAGTCAGGGTGTGCTAAGGGGGGTGTCATGTGGGTAGACACAGAACAGCTATTCGTCATGTAGCGGCAGAAATCGGCGCATCAATGTGTTTTTATGCACTAGCGTTACCGTCCGTAGGTTACACATTTGCAACTTCTACGGCCTTAAATAATTTAAAATTTACCAAACCAACAGTTTCATGACTTAAGGTAGGGTGTGATACGTTGTTATTACCTAATAAGTGTTTATAAATAAATAAATCTGCAATCAGACAAACATATAATATATTAGTATTTCCAAAGAAAGCAAGTTCTGATAAGCTATACATATGTGCCGCTTCTGCATCGATACCGAGCGAATCAGTAAACGCTCATAGAAATATAGGCGTTTGGTAAACATTCGCTACTGCGTATACCGAGCATACGATTCAGCACCACTACTGCATTTAAAAATCAGAAAGCGACCTTAGTATAACTGATGACTTTAGATAAACATTATAAAACTATTAATCTAAAAGATATACGTTACTAGCTTACTTCTGAACAACAATTTCCACACAATCGCCCTGTATTGACAACAACAATCACAAATATTTAAAATTGAATCATAAAAAAATCTACCAAAAAAGAAACAGACTTCAAGAGTAACTAAAAAGCAAAAAATATTATGTGTTACATCTTGAAGTCGATGCTAACTAAAGCATAAAAGTTACGATATTTTGCAAATTTGTAGTTATTTTATCATGTTTTACTTGGCAACACATCTTTTTTGCTAGAATTTTTTTATTATTCACTTATGATTTATATGTATGGTATCCAATTACAATGAAATTTATATGGGAGTATTTTGAAGACTTATTGAATCGAATGCAAAAATAATCATAAAAAAAGAATATATATAAAAATATATTATATACAAGAGAACCTCCTTCTTTTTTTGAACACGCTTAGAAATAACTAAAGCCTGAAATAGGAAGATCTGGAGGCAGGGTTTTTCTTTTTTGACATTGCCAAATTGGATTTACACCGCATTCTGAGTCAAGTAGATCGACAGTTCAACAGTATTCTGTGCTGGAAGTATTTATTCCAAGCATTAAAATGAGTTGTTACTGAAAACCTATCTATTCATGTTAGTATAAGTAGGATTGTGATTATGTGCATTTTTCACTGAGATTATGGTATTATCTATCGTATATACGACAGCCTTGCATCCTTTGCCTAAATGTGTTGAACAAACCCATCTTTTCTTACAAGAAGTCGCGTTGTTCCTTGTTTTCATGTGGTAAAACGTATACCCGTGTAAACAAATCAACGCCTTTCCTTTCTGTGATTTAACGAATATCGCTGCAAAAATACAATATAAAATTAGAATTCACCCTTAATTTTTAAATTCTGTATCTATCAAGCAAACATTGTTAGTACTGAGAATTTATAATCTAACTAGTCACATTAAAAATCGTTGATAAATTGTAAACTGATAATGAAATTCACAAAAGATCTAAAATAATGTACAGTTTCTTTAGTTGTAGTCACAAGATAAATAAAGGACGCTATACACCAAATAGCGTCAAGTTTTACAATCGTCAGCCAATATTAGACGATTCATTTCTGTCTTATAATTTAGATGAATCAATCAAAGTGATCCATATAAAGACAAACCGAAATAATTCAGTGTTGTTGACTACCGGCGTCTCCTTTCAGTTATTTCAATCAAATCGGTGCAATTTGGTTTATCGATTTAATATACGCTTTACGATTTCGTAACAAATCATACCGGGCGCTAAATTGTAAAACCTCTTCTGATTGGTCCACGTTATCGGTGGATAGTGTTTCAACTTATAGCATTTTTTATTGATGGCGTACAGCATACAAGCTGACAGCCCAAATGTGATGGAAAGTGGTTACCATCGTCTATGAACATTTGCAACAAAGTCTACCTATGAACTGCCGCACTAATAGACGGGACTGAAACCTGGTCACTAATGGCGGAACATAGCTCAAGGTTGTTTTGGCGGCATACTCTAGGCCAGGGATGGCAGCCATCCAGACGGGCAAATTAACCTACCAGCTGACTGGAAGTTGTATTTATTCTCCGTTCCTGCACAGTAGAATTATAATAAATTAATAATAATCAGACTAAAACTTTTACTTCTAGTTGAAGTACGTAGTTAAATTCTGAATGGACCCTAAACTTCACAATATAACGTACGTATAAATTTAAGTTAGAGAAGTACCTAATTTGTAGTTTAAAATGCAAAATTTGGTTTGCCTATATATGTTACTATTTTATTTGATTGATGAATTTTAATAATGTCTTGAAGCATATTACTTAAGCACTCTCATCTCTATTTTTAAGTAGAATTTTTAGCCTGAATATGTATACAAGACCGTCAATCGGGAGCAGATTCACAATTTCCCGGCTGATATATTGTAAGAATCCGCCCAGATACTGTTCCGTTCGTTTTTTGTAAACTAGAGCACTAATAATTGATATCCGCATTTGTTTTATCATTTATTATCACGTGAAATAGTGTTCAAACTATAACCCTCTTCGTGCATCATTTATATTGTACTCAAACAAAAAATTATAAAAGAAAGAAAAACCCTTATAAAATATTTATTATTTACAAAAGTTTAGTAACAAAACCTTGTTTACAAGTATTAAAACAATTGGCTTCGAGAATTTGTATGTAGTATTTTAAAGAATATACCATACAATCCTGTTATACTACACTTAAAGCCAGGTACTCACCTGCGAGCCGTAACCGTTGCAAGTTATTGTAACCAATATCCATAATGTATACGTATCTCGCGAGTCTGCCTTGAGTCGAACGCATTGCGCTCGCAGCGAGCCGAAGGCAACCCAGTACTCGTTTTTTAACTGACGAACGGACTTACTCTCAAACAATCTCAAGCATCTTTCGTCATTCGTTTTCATTTTTGAACTTTCGTGCTTGTTTTTTTTTAAATATTTAAGTGCATTTTCCATTGTATGTTACATTTATTTTTGTGTTATATGGACTATGTTATTGTAGTTTTAAAGAAATCTTTGTTCTTTCTGTGTTCTATCTAAAATTTTATTGACTCTTTCGGACTGATCGGACGAAAACGAAGATGAAAGGCCTTTGAGAGTAAGGGCTTTATAATCATTGCACGTTATTGTAACGAAAAATCATAGTGTGTATGTGAATTGCGAGCTCGAGGCGAGCGGCACACGGTACACTCGTAGCGAGCTGATAATAACCACGTACTCACTCTTATAACTGTAACCATTGAACGTAACTGTAACCAAAAACCATAGTGTGTATGTGGCTTGCGAGCTTGAGGCGAGTGGCACGCAGTGCGCGCATAGCGAGCCGATAATAACCACGTACTCACTCTTATAACTGTAACCGTTGAACGTAACTGCAATCAAAAATCATAGTGTGTACGTGGCTCGCGAGCGCAACGCAAGCGGTTCGCAGGGAGCCGATGTTTGTCGGTTTTTGTCGGGAATCAAAGGGCGTTCGGGGCGTTCACGATACACTTGCAATATGCACGTACACACTAAAACCTCCTTACTGTATCTATCTGGTTACAGTTACAGCTCGCTAATAAGTACGCGGTCAAAGGCGGCTCGTTAGATGACGCGAGCGAAAATCGTTTTCTGCGTACACATTAAAAGCACGTTACTGTATCTGCTCGGTTACAGTTACGGCTCGCAGATGAGTACCTGGCTTAATATAATAGTTAATTACTAATACTAACTTAATATAATATTTTACAGTATATATTTTCTTCTATTCCTCATATTGTAAGTTGGATAATGATTATGGAAATCTTTTGCGGTTACAATAACATCATTTACTGTACAGATTGTCGCTCTACAACCTTTGCTTAAATGTGTGGAACAGAACCATTTCTTCACAATATTCGTGGTGTTAGCTTTCTTTGATTTCATATAGTAAAATGTGTAGCCATTAAAAAATATCAAATTGTTGCCTTTTTGGGATGTGACGAATCTTGCTGTAATGGTAAAATTTACTTTAGTTGTTTGTTAAATCGTAACACAATTTTACTTTTACATTTTAATGTCTCATGTCTTAACTTCTGGAAATATAAAGAACTTGAGGACATAAAGCGGCCGCTTTTGCACATTACGAACATGTCAAGTATCAAAATAAAACGGAACTTTATGCTATGTCTTACACTTATTTAGACATGTGTCAATTTTACTAAGCGTTTTAGACCCTCTGGTCTCTAATTTAAACCCAACTCTTTTTTAATCTAGTATGGTGCACAGTCTATACATTATGTTATTATTTGGGTCATTTGAAACTTTTCTTTTGACGCAAATTAAAAATTTTGCTTATAAGAACTAGCCTTCGATATTTAAATAATGCATCGACTTCTAATATGAGACTGTCAT
This sequence comes from Dendrolimus houi, assembly GCA_039645545.1. Taxonomy (NCBI): domain Eukaryota; kingdom Metazoa; phylum Arthropoda; class Insecta; order Lepidoptera; family Lasiocampidae; genus Dendrolimus; species Dendrolimus houi. Next base: position 19,079,118 of record CM077125.1, on the reverse strand, counting down.
TTGTCTACTAGCTATGCCCGTAATTCTGTTTTATGAAAGATACAGGTTCCCAGTACGGACAAATAGGTATCGATCGGTGCCAAGCAAGGCTTGGAAACCAGTAAAAAAAGTCTAACCGGTTATAGCTTAAGTACATAGGAACTTTTCTTTTCGTTTTTGTTCTCATTTTAAGCTCAATCAAACGGTTTTTGGTAACAAAAGTTCGTTAAATATATTTTGTTGTATAAACCGGTTTCGAACGATTCGAACGGTTTTTGCCGCACACCTTCAAAGCGCAGCCATGTGGTACAGCAAGTTTTCAATCGCACACAAACACATATTGAAAGAGATAGAGTTATAATTCCTCTTCTCGCAGGATAAACCGGTTAATTCAGGTTTATATATCATTCTCATTAAGCTTTACACTCAAAACAAAATGGTTAACTAAAACCGGTTATAATAGATTAAAATCAGTTAATTTTAAGACCCGTTCCAAGTCTTGGTGCCTGGTACTATAATCCTATACTTTATCTACCTGCTTCTACATAAAGAAAGGTTGAAGGTACACACTAAGGTATAGAAGAAATCGTACCAATAATATAGATGTAGAACAATATTAAAACAAAATTGTACCTGTTGAAAAGTTTACTCTTATGGCAAAAAAATACTACAAATTACACTGTAAAATTCAATTACACAAATTATTGGATAGATGATTTTCCCGAAAGCATAATAGGGCAATCAATGCAACCACGTTTTTTTAAAGTCATATATCTTTTTACGAATTTGTTCGATTCAAGTGTCTTGTTGATATCAGTAATGAGCATTACCCAATGATATTATAGACAAATTAATTGCGTTGACAATGACGGTGGAACTGGTCCACAAATTTAAAGTCACTCAGCGGACTATGGAGAGAGCTGTGTTGGGAGTTTCTCTTATGGATAGAATCCGAAATGAGAATAGCCGTAAGAGAACCAAAGTAACCGATATAGCTTGTAAAATTAGCAAGTTGATGTGGCAGTGGGAGGGTCACGTCGGTCTCAGGGCCGACGGGCGATGGGCCAAACATGTCCTGGAGAGGAGACGCGACTCGGGGGGCGTAGCGTACGACGCCCTCCAGCTTGCGGGTCCGACGACCTACGTAAGGTTGCCGGTAAGGGCTGGATGAGGAAGGTGGCAGAGACCGGGATATGTGGCGAAGATTTGGGGAGAATTACATTCAGTAATGGACATTAATTTACTGAAGAAGAAAAAAAAGAAGGTTGTAACCAAAAATGTATTTTTACACGCCGACAAATGTGGATGCACACCTGCCTGCCATAAAATAGCCTATTGTGTATTGTACTCGTTTATGACCGTTCGCAGGCATAATTACACAGGTGTACAAATTGTTACAATAAAGCCGTTGGAATTACTATAGAATTTATTAAAACTATACAAACACGTATAACACAGGTACAAATATAACTGGACACAACCAGTACAAACGTAATACAAGATTCAATAACACGCGCAAAGTCCGTTACTATATAGCTTATCGAATGTACACGTCTTGTCTCGCTGGTGACTATCGCTACACTGCCGATCTCTCCATTGGGCATTGCTATATACTGCACCGATACAATATGGCTGCACGCCCGCGTAGATCGAATTTCTTAGAAATCGTAATCTGCACACCTGAATTTTAAAAAAGCGTGATTGTTGACAACAATGCGTTTAAGAGTTTAACCAGTATGATTATTTGGAGAGCAAGCTACGTTAATCTATTCAGTCACTGCATTATCACTTACTCTTAAAGTGAAAAGATTTTCACCATCGCATCGAATGTATTGTGATTGTCTCATTATGTTGATTTTGGTTTGAGAATGATTATGTATGTTATTTACTAAGATAATCTCATTGTTAACTGTAATGAGTTTAGCTTTGCAGCCTCTATAGAAATGTGTTGAACACATCCAACGTCTCCTTAAAGTGTTCATGTGTTTCGATGGTTTTTTATAATAGAATGTGTAGCCGTCCAAGCAGATCAATATGCTTCCCCTTCGTGATGGGAGACATGTAACTGTAAAAGAAAATAAAGTTACATACATGCCTACATATAAGGGACATGTCTAAAGTTGAAATTAAACGATATTAAATAACGCAAAGGTCGTCTAAAAAAATTACCAGGTCAGGAAGCGAGTCAAGAACCTTTGCGTACCAATTAGCTAGGCGGGCAAAGACTTAGACCCATTAATCCCAGAGGCCACAGGTGTTGATACAAATATCTATCATGCAAAGAAATAAATTGTTCCCCACACTTTAAAGAGTTGAATAATAATGATTAGTGTAACAATTAATACATACATTTAAAGAAAATAAATAAAAATAATTGTTAATAAACTATTTTGTATTTAGTGAGTGATTTTTAATACATACATACATCAATCTGTATTTAATTTGTTGTATGTCTTACTTCTCCTTCCTGAGAATTATATCGCCTCTTCAGATTGGAATAAGTTGGTCTATGATTGTGTTTATTCTTTGACGAAACCACGACATCATCAATTGTTATGATCGCAGCTTTACAACCTTTAGGATAATGTGTAGAACATACCCATCTCTTCTTAATAGTCGGATTTGGTCTCTTCATACAATAATATGTGTAACCAAACAAATAAAGCAACGTACCGCCACGCTGTGATTGTACAAATGTTGCTGCTGTAAATATCATCCACAATTATTAGGTATATTTCACACTAATGCGGTATATTTATCTTAATGTGGTAGAGCCATCGAATTATTGTGTAAATTACAATTCTTAGGACCGGTTCGATAAGTATGATACCATACTCACGCAGAATTTCGGCATGAAACATGTCCCTGCGCTAATTGTATTTCGTACGATAAGTAAGAGTTCTGATGACCCATTATCCCATCTTAAAGGCTGTTGATTTCGCTCCTGGTGTTGCATATAATATGTGGTGGTAACATTGTCTTACATATCGCCTCCGTTCTGAGTTCCACAGCGTTTTCTAAATGCGCTTCCGTTTCATACAGCTATTGTTTTCGCATTCGAGAAGCTACCTTATTAGGGATACCATATACAATGTAACTTAAAAGTGTATATAAAAATTTCTAACAAAAAAGAAATCGAGTTCAAGAGTAACTAAAAAGCAAGAAATACAATTTTCTATAACATCTTGAAGTCGGTGCCAAGCAAAACATAAAAATTAATGCATACATTGTTACCACATCAAAATATTGCAAAATATAATAATTTTTATATTTTACTTGGCACCGACTTCAAGATGTCGTAGAAAATTTAATTTTTTGCTTTTTTAGTTAATCTTGAAGACGGTTTCATTTTGTTAGATTTTTTTGTTTATAATAGAATGTGCAGCCGTTACAACAGATCAATATGATTCCCCTTCGTGACAGGAGGCACGTAACTGTAAAACGAAATAAAGTTACATACCAACATATAAAGGATAACTCTAAGGTTGAACTCAGACACGTAGCCTTCAGTAAATAATGCAAAGGACGTTTAAAAATTTTACCAGGTCAGGAATCGAGCGAGGGACCTTCGCGATCTAAGGAGCTAGGCGGGCAAAGGCTCAGACTCACTAACCACAGAGGCCACAAGCCACAAGTGTTTATACAAATGCACAGATGTATCGTCATGCAATAAAATAAATTGTTCCCTACACTTTAAAGAGTTTAATAATAATGACTAGTGTAACAATTAATATATAAATTTAAAGAAAATAAATAAAAGTAATTGTTAATAAACCATTTTGTATTTAGTGAGTAATTATTAATACATCAATCTGTATTTAATTTTTTGTATTCCTTATTTCTTCTTCCTGAGCATTACATCGCCTCTTCAGATTGGAATGAGTTGGACTATGATTGTGTTTGTTCTTTGATGAAACCACGACGTCATCAATTGTCATGATTGCTGCTTTACATCCTTTGTTATAATGTGTAGAACATACCCATCTCTTCTTTATAGTCGGATTTGGTCTCTTCATACAATAATATGTGTAATCATCCAAATAAAGCAACGTACCGCCACGTCGTGATTGTACAAATGTTGCTGCTGTAAATATCATCCACAATTATTAGGTATATTTCACACTAATGCGGTACATTTTAATATTTATCTCAATGCCATGTAATTATTGTCTAAATTACAGCCCTTAGGGCCGGCTCAATCAGTATGGTACCATACTCTCGCAGAATATCGGCGTGAAACATGTTCCCAAGCTAATAGTATTTTTTACGATGAGTGAGAGTTCTGATGGGCGACTGCCCTTCCCCTTATCCCATCTTAAAGACTGGCAATGGATTTCACCCCTGTTGTTGCAAGCGCCTATAGGCGATGGTAAATAGACTAGCGATGCTACGAATAGTGGTTTGGCCGAATACCGAATATATCGGCGAAGATATGAGTATGCGCAGTTCGCGCGTAGCAGTTTAGTATTGTAGCAATAATTTGTGAAGTGATTTCTTACGGTCTTGCGAATGATAGGTACACATAATTAAAACTGTGTTAACGGTTGTAAGCGCGATTTTAATAATTTTTTAAATATTTGATTCTGATTTGATTAAAAACTGACCGCAAACGTAATATTAAAATAAAAATTAAATTCAAATAGCCTTTAACACTGTTAAAACAAAGTTTGACTTCAAGTTTTTGATGGGAATATACAATTTTGAGCAATATGTGCGTTTTTTTTCATGATTTGGTATTCGGCATTCGGCCGAATAGTACGTAGTATTTGGCCGAATAAAAGAAGATGAGTTAAAAACAGGCCGAATATTCGTGTTATCTCCAGTAAATACTTTATATTGGAGGGGGTTGAATCTAATGACGCCAGGCATTAGGCGACAACATTGGATGATGACGGGTGACAGGAGATATGAAGCCCGAAGGGAAGGGTCTCGGTGGACTCGGACCATTGTTGACCGTCTGCCTGTATGCTGGGTTGTGTATAAGTATAACAGGGATCGGTACAGATTTACTCTGCATCAGTACTCATTATTTGAACTGTGTGGGTGTACCGTGATGATTGAAATAAATTATAACAATACTTCATACAAAGTATAATAAGTTAGAACTATTTAGGTTACAAATTTTATAAAGAACTTTATATATTCAATGGATAAAAGTAAGGAACGCGTGACGGTTTTTACGATTCAAGTTTACTCCTCGAAAATCACCGAAGAAGCGAGTCATCCTACAGTTCATTGGTTGACCACGTTGCTACGTCGTTGATTTTTTTTATACAGTGGAATCTGTTTGAGGACCATAAGCCGCGCGAGGGGGAAAGGTGGCGGCCCGTGTGTGGAATTCGCCAGGTCGGGGTGGCACTAGCACCTCAAGTGTGAAGTGCTATTGCCACGCCACGGTTAGGGATTCCCACTAAAACCCCTGTGCGCGTCTTCGCTCGATCCTCCCCGTGGGCTCGCTCGCACATTCAGCTCCAGCCCGGACGGACAACGGCCGGCTTACAAGGTGGTCCCACCATTTTCCAGCCAAAGATCTAGGTCTCTCCGGCTATCTCAGGACGTCGTAGACTCCGTCAAGCGCCACCAGGCCGGCGCTGGCGTTCCAGTTATTTGGCAGCTAATGATTGCAACCGGTCTTCAATAAACTTGGATGAACTTTTGACTACCGGTTACTCGATATCTTATATCCGTTCCCTCGATAATAAATGTCTCGAAACTGGAATCCGTTTATTTGACTAGTTCCACCACGTGGTTTGTTTTCAAAACTACCTCGATGCCGACAAGTACATATACCATATAATATTTTGTATACATATTTATAATTATCGATTATTCGGCCATCTTCTTAGAATTTCATTTGAGATGGCCGTTTATGTATATTGAATTTTTACACTAAAGTATACACCAATACATGATTTTCATTTTAAAATAAATGATTTATTTCATATCAATTCTCCGCATATTGTAGCTGGTTGCGGGATGGTCGTGCACATTGTTCGCTGTCACTATTACTGTATCATCAATTGTAATAAGAAATGCTTTGCAGCCTTTACAGGCATGTGTTGAACACAGCCATCTTTTCTTCATACTTGTTTTCTTCGTATTTTTACTTGGCTTCTTTTGAAAGAAAGTGTAGCCATCCAAACATATCAATGTACCTCCGCGTTGTGACTTCAAATATGTGACTGTAAAAAAGCACACATATTATTTGTTCACTGCGACTCATTTTGCGAGCGTTATTTTCAATAAAATTTTATAAAGATGGCATTTACAGTACAATGGATTTCGAGTATAACGACGATGAAGGTAACAAGGAAGGAACAAGAAAACAATAAAGCAATATCTGCGAGGGATTTCTAGGAACCTGCTACAAATGGTCCACTAATAGTAGTCGCTATACTCGAAATCGTTGTTACATCTAAATTCTATAGCCAAATTATTTTCTTATTTATTTATTTAATAAAGGATCACAACAGTTTGTTACATTTGATAAATTAAAGTAATGAAATCATGACCGAAGTTTAGAATGCGCTGTAAAAACTACTTGTAGGTGAACACAGCTTGCAATATATATATATATATATATATATATATATATATATATATGAACATATACAATGAAATAATAATAATATTTATTTAATCCAGATGAAGGGCATAATAACTCACAAAATGAGATTATTGACCACACGTGTGCGGCAAGTTTCTGCAAAACGAATAAGAAAGCGTGTCAACCCCTTGTCGCTGAACACCGGTGGCTGTAGTCGGTGGACCGTTTGCGACAAACCTTAGGTTATAAAGGGCCACCTTACAATAATTATAGTGGGTTAACCTACTGTCTGAAACCACATACAGTAAGTTAGCCAACTGTAAGCACCGCATACAGTACGTTAACTTATGGTATGCATACATAAAATTTTATTTAATCTAATACATTACGTTTTATTTTGAAAATATTAAAAAGTAATTAAGCGATGCTATTTCTCTTCATGTTTGTAGGATAATTACGAAACTTCCCCGCGAACACTACTACATCATCGACTGTAATAACAATTGCTTTGCAACCGTTACTCGCATGTGTTGAATACAACCATCTTTTCTTTAAACACTTTCTTTGTACTTGTATCTGGCTTCTTATGAGAAAAAGTATATCCATCCAAACACAACAACGTATTCCCACGCAATGATCTGATATATGAAACTGTAAAAAAACACATATATTTAATTACAACTTATTGTGCAAACATCATTTTTATTAAAATTAAAATATACCTGATGGCGACTTCGTCTTTCAGAGCTTGGTTATAAAATTATAATGAAATGTGGTATATATAGTACTTTCAACAAGGAAATGAAGATAATAAATATCGCCTCTTTGTTTCTTAAAATATATATCTAATCTATATCTTCTTTTAAAAAAATATGAATGACGTGGTATCTTTTAAAGTACATAGTAGATTGTCAGAAAAAAAGTTAGTCGCTTCGATGTAATTACTTTTCAAAGTTAAAATAACTCTATACTAGAATTGAAATTTTCAAGATAACACTTTATTGAAGTTAAAATGGGATTTACTTCTTATTCTGGAAATTAAGATTTTACTCATAGGTAATACGGATGCAGAATTTATGCCAGCACACAGCTAAGATAAGTAAGATACATATAAGACTTTTTAATAAAAGGCGTAAATCTTCATTACTCTTTATTTTAAGAATAAAAATGTATGATTTAAAGACAAGAAAACTGTGGTTCACGGACCCCTTCAGGTACGAATTTCCTTACGTTAAAATCAAAATATTCATTTATTAAAATTGAATATAAAATCGTAAATAAAATATATGAAAAAATAAGAAATAAGGGCGTCTACAAGACCTTTCTAATTTCAAAACACCGTATGTTATACTATTGGATATTATTTTATATCTTATTACATTGCATTAAAGTTCGAAATTGTACGATGAAAATTACGTTAAAGGCTGCCTGGAGGAAGCATAAGGGCTGATTTAAGTTGTTCCAGCTACTAACTTCGGGAGCAGACTGAATTCAAAATATTTAGTCGGGAATATCGAAGTCAGCCAGACTTGGTAGGGCTCTACTGATTTCAAATCTATTTACACGATGCCAGTATGAACATGGACTTCCTGCGAATTTCAATTCAGTAGCTGGATCAATGTAAATCAGTTTCTCCGCTTTTTCCTTACGTGACAATCTCTGCTCTCTCTTGTAAGCCGCAAGAAAAACTTCGTTTTAAAAAAAATTAAAAGAGAATAGTATTTCGTTTCATGGTGTAGTTGGTTGGGGAATGATTATGAAAATTCCTCGCTACCACTATTACATTATCGAATGTAATAACAACTGCTCTGCAGCCTTTACAGAAATGCGTTGAACACACCCATCTTTTCTTCATAAACTCTTGCTTTCTACATTTAGCTGGCTTCTTATGAAAAAACGTGTAGCCATCCAAACACATTAACGTGTTCCCGCGTAATGATCTGATGTAAGTAACTGTAAAAAATACAACTCGAATAATTCATTGCGTCTTATTTTGCAAATATAATTTTTATTAATATTAATATAAACTTCTCGTTCTTCATGGCCCTGATTATAAAATGTGGTACAATAATATATTTTACTTTCAACAATGAAATTAACATAATAAATGTACTTTTAGATAATACTGTTACATGTTTGCGGGATACGTATTAAAATGTCATTTCGGAAGACCACAAACTTTATTAGAAGTACACAGATTTAATTCATAGTTCTTACAAATACAACTAAATACAACAAGTTCAAACCGTAAGGCAGAAAATCGTAAACACATTGTTTACTTCACGTAACATCGGGTCCGTTTTGCCGTATGTCGACGGTCAGCTTACATCTTGTAGATTTAAAAATGTTTCTCAGTGGATTTGTAATATCCACGATGACAGCTTATTCTGTTTTTATATGCTGCGATGTGTTCCTCACTGGTTGTGTGCTAGCTGACTTCTTGAAGGTTGTCTGATGTTCTTCAGTGGGTTTCGTATTACCCCATGATAATTGAATGAATGTGAAAATGAAAATGAATGTATTTATTTCAAAATGGAATCTTACAGATTAGTTATTGAAAGTCATGAGTCTACCATCGCTTCCAAAGCAATTTTAGTTACTGTAAAAGGAGAAGAAGCGGCGCAACAAACGTATCTTTACTTTGTATTTATTATTATTCGTCTTTTTTTTTAATGTAGTTTAAATACTATTACAAGATTTATCATTTATTTATTTCATACTGACTTTTATAAATAATTACTGGAAGAGCTTGGTAGCGAAGGTAGTGAATTGCTTACTCAGTTGTAGAATGCTGAGATGTGTTTTTCGAAGGCTATTTACTTACTGACTCTTCGAAGGTTGCTTGATGTTCTTCAGCGGGGTCACCACTTATGGGGGTTGATATAAGTTTTTTGGTGCCTCTGTGATGTTTATCCTGTTTGATAGGGTGACGCACCACTGGCGGGAGCCCATGGCTCCATCGCCACCGAGATAGGCTCGACTGTTTGAGAGGGGAGTACAAAATATGACGACGAGTTGATGTACTGTATATATATTTACTTAATTAATTAATTTAACATTAAACTTAAGACTATATGTACAGAAATCTTAAATGATACGTGACAATATGTAAAAACTAAACATGTTCGTAGATGCATTTCCGAAGGTTTTCTGTATTGACAGATTTCGGCACGTACATGGACTATTCAGTTTTACCCTTACTTATTATTTATTTATTTATTTGGACAACACAACAGATAACAATCCAGTAATTTATTTATATAATATAGTTTGTAAATTATTACATATAGATTGAAATCCAAGCCTGCTGACACATCAGTAATAAAATTATATTTTCGCAAACAAAATTATGTAGCAATAAATTATTCCATGTACGTGACGTAACAACATAAAAAGCGTAAATTCGGTCGATGTGAGATTTCCGTTCCAATTGTATACTTAATAACACTTCGATTACAGTTGACACTCAACTAACTCTATCTCCATGGGCCGACTTCATATATTCGCAAAATAGACTTAGACAATAAATATGCAGAGACCATTCGCTTGAATTTTTAAACTTGTAAAGCATAATCCAAAATAACATGGATTCAAAGAAATTGTAGAAAAATTTGAACAATAGAAACAGTTTATGATTTCTTACTAGAAGGCCGGACATAAACACAAAGGAATTAGCGATTGACAATAGACGGTTAAATTTCAATACTAGGAAAATTTACGCAAACAAATGACAGTGAACAATTAAGACAATCAGTAAAAGAATTAAAAATAATTTAAACGTACTAATAATAAAACAGGTGTTCGTAAAGGATTATTATCGGTTCGCAACAATATGGATATAAAGGTTATGAAAGCAAAGGTACATATAAAGCTTTTTTATTAAATAAAATATATAAATATACAATTACTCTTTATTTTAAGAAAAAATAAATAAACGTATTTATTAATTCTTTTCTTGGTGTAGCTGGTCGGGGAATGATTATGCAAATTCTTCGCTGTCACTAATACGTTATCAACTGTAATAACAACTGCTTTGCAGCCTTTAGAGAAACGCGTTGAACACACGCACCTTTACATAAGCCTTCATAAACTCTTTACATGTCATATTTACTGACTTCTTATAAAATGTGTGATATTTTTATCTCGGGAATCCCGCGGAAATTTGCTCGGGATAGTTTGAAGTTGTTCGGGCGCATAAAAATTTGCTTATTCTGACACCATTTTCCCTAAAACGATAGCTTACATTCCTTTCTAAATTAAAAAAAAAAATGGGTCCGGGAATTTTAAATCAAGCGTAGACGAAGTCGCGGGCATATCCTAGTTTGGAATAAATTTTAATTTATACAGATTAATAAGATTTAAGTGCCCTGCCAACTTTTTATACTTATGTAGACGCAAAATGACGTAAGCAGGAGCTGTGTATTACACAGTGTAGTACAAAAATATAAAAATACAAATCTGTCCTCTTTATAATATTAGTATAGATATAGATAAATCAAAGGTAGTCAAATATGAACATTGTATAATATACTCTGAAGCATGAAATATGCTATATATAAATTAAATTAAATTAAATTGAATAAATAATTCTCTTTATATGAATTTTACCCATAAAGTAAGATCGTTTATTAATGTATTGTGAAAAAGCTGTGTGATCTTTGTTAAATAAATAAATGATGATTAATGTAAAATAAAGTTTTTACATTAGAACATATATTTATAAGTTCTGTTTTGACATATGATAAAAGTTATAGCTTGCAAGGATAGATTGATGCAAGTAATCTGAAGCGACAAAAAACTTTAAATGAAACTTAGGTATAAACATATTAGAAATAGAAGCTGAACATACGATAATTTATATTCAGAAAATGTAATGTTTTCTATAGAGTATGGAATTAAACTTTATGAACATTTTATTTATAATAAAAGCATATAAAAATGTTTAAAAAATCTTTATTTTAACAATAAGAAAAACAAAACAATTAAACAAGATTAAAATTTCTTTTCACAGTATAAATGGTCTTACAATGGTTATGGGTGTTATCCACTGCCACAATAACATCATCGATCGTAATAATAACTGCTTTGCAGCCTTTATAAATGTGTGTTGAACACACCCATCTTTTCTGTTTAAACATTTTCCCTGACGTTCCACCTGACTTCTTGTGGAAGAATGTGAAGCCATCCAAGCAAATCAATGTTTTGCCACGTTTCGAAGTCATATAAGTAACTGTAAAAATGAACGAGTAAGTGTGGGCGCAAACGGGCCACCAACCACATGTATGCGGCGAGTCCCTACAAAATGTATGAAAAAGTGTGTCTTGTCGTTGACCACCGGTGGCTGTGGTCGGTGGCTTTTTTGCGCCGAGCCTAAGGGTCATTGTCCACATAGCCGCACGTCATACGCACGATATCGTCATTTTACGCGTATGGGTAGATTGTTTACATCTTGCGTAGAAAGAGACGAAACTGTCCACAGCTAACCGCCCTGTGTTGTGTGAACGGTTCTTACTAAATATGTTCCTGCTATTACTTAGGTTATATAGCTGCTTATTGTTGACTCGGTTTAATAGAAGTTATTGGAAACTGATACTAGTATAAACAGAAATGTTTATGCGTATATAAATAATGAAAACACAAAAATTCAGATTCACGGTAATATTTACTGCATTAATGAAACCCATATTTTAAGAAACAAATATTAGTAATAAATGGCGATTTAAAAATTGTGTGTATGCAGTTCACACGCAGTAGAAGTGAGCTTCAGATAATTTTTCTGTAACTTTTATTAATATAAATATAATTCCTTTAGCCTACATCCGTCAACATATTATAATTCAAAATAAACTTCTTAAGTATCACTTTAAATTTTCACTGTTTTAGTCTAAAAAATATTATTATCAGTTTTATTTCGGTCCGAATTGGACCTATGTTTAATCATCGGTCTTATTGACTCTCTAATCTGTGCTGCATGTGAAACTCGTATCTCATTCTCTCGCAGGCTTAGTCCTATCCATTTATGTGGGTATCTCTTTTTAGTATCACTTTTTGGTTTCATCGAGTTTCAAATTACAACGATTCTAAAGAAGTTTCACTTCAAAAAAAACAAGAAACACGTTACTTGTTCCTATGAATTTTAACTTATTAGCGAAAAATACACAAGATGTGAATGACAGCCGTAATTAAAGTTGAAAATTATTTATGCTAAAAAAATTCAATATTTCCTATAACACAAAATGTTAGCCTATAACACATACAGTTTTTTAAATGTAGGTCAATATTATAAGAAATATATAAATTGGGCATATAACACATGTTATATTTCTAAAACAATTAACATATAAAACAACCTCATTAAAATACTTTACTTTCATATACTATCATCTTACTTTTTATTACATTATAATATAAATATACTTCGTTGAAATGACTATTCAAACAATAATTAAAAACCTGACTTGTTAGAATGATGACGTCACAACAAAATCATGGTAGTGACTTTTGTAGATGACATAAAACCGAGCCTATTTTTATTGCCTCTGGCAGGCAAACAGTCAACGGCCCACTTGATGGAAGGTGGTTACCATCGCCTATGGATGTTTGCAACACTGGGAGCGTTGCCAACGCGTTGCCGGCCTTTAAGAAATTTTATACGCCCTTCTTAAATTGCGACTAACATAGGCACGGGTTATGGACATTTAATATCCATATAATATATCCGACGACACTCCCAATTCGGCAATGAAGCTAATAACACGGGCTATAAGTTTCTCTTAAGTTTTATTAATGAAACGATCACGGGCGTAACCAAATTTTAATATCAGGGACGTTCAAGGAAATAAAACAACAAAAATATGCATAAAATAACACTGATATTCATGGTAAATGTTAAAAAAATCAAAATGTCAAAAATAAAGTAACTAGTAAAAAGGAATGTTAAACTAAAAGATGGGTGGGTACAAATGTAAAGGTAGACCAAAAAAGGGATGGATGGATTCTGTGAAGGATCATATGATGATTTGTGGTGTAACAGAAGATATATGTCAGAAAAGAGGAGTGTGGAAGGAAAAGACATATTTTGCCGACCCCAATTAATTGGGATATGGTGAAAGAAAAGAGATTTCTGTCTTTCAATTTGAATGAATCAAATAAAGTGATTTATGTAAACTAAATGGAATCTTTCAGTCTTTTTGAATACCGTGGAGTCCTTTAAATTCGGCGCCTTTCAATCAAATTGATTCAACTTGGCTGATTCTAATATCAGCATTAGTCAGTTTTTGAAAATTATAACGATTTCCTTTTATGACTTTTTTAATTAAGTCAATAAGGTATTAAGATATTCGAAGTTGAGTCCGCGCCACAAAAGAACTCCTACGGCAAATAATGGAAATAAAAGTCGCCGCTCCGGTCTGGCAGGATTAAGTACGGCGAACGCAGCGCCGCGTCTGTGGGACTTCTTTGGTGACGCGGACTTTAGTAAAAATGTATTCTCTCCTTTAACTTTTGAGCTATATATTGCAAAATTATGCAAAATTTAAAAAAAAAAGGTTGCAATGAAAATTGTACTGTACCAGATCTATTTAGTAGTTTTTGAAAGATAGGGTATTTTAGATGTAATAGTTTTAGGAATCCGTAGCCAAATGACAAATAGTGGGGATGTTCGTCACTTGAACAGAAACCTTCATCGTGCGTGACCTCCCACGCACTTGCCTGATTTTATTTCATATTACAATAATTTGGACTATGATTGTGCGTGTTCTTCACTGTCACAATGACATCGTCAATAGTATAGATCACCGCTTTGCAGCCTCTGCAGAAATGCGTTGAACACATCCATCTTTTCTTTATACTTGAAATGCCTGAGCCTTTATCCGATTTCTTATGATAAAATGTATATCCATTTAAATATATTAAAGTATTTCCACGCTGTGATTTGACAAATATCGCTGTAACAATATCGAAACATTCAATATTCTATTTTGTGATACGAGTTCAAAATACTAATAAGAATGACGTTTATAAAAATATCCGATTTCCTCTAATGTTTGGATGATTGATTCTTCTTTGTTCGCTGTATGGGTATGAACCAATTTTGCGAAAGAATCGCGTGAGGAACTCTCGCATAGGCTGCAGTCTTCATGTCCATGATACAGCACACAAAACTGCAAGAGAATTGTATTACGCTGGGACGGTCACTTTTTTTAAAAGCAGGCTAGTTATGCAGAGGAAGAATGCATGCAGCCTCCGCCAGGTTCCAGTAGAAAGGATAGGCACAAGAAATACTGGCATAACATCATGAAGAATGACATGCGTGCCAAACATTACACTCTTATTAATGTTATTATATCTTAGCGTTTTTGTAAAGAATAATATTCAGAACTTTCTTTGTGTATATACGAGTAAAAGCATCTATCTGATAAAACCTAAACACAATTAAGAATATTTATACAACTTAGATAATTAATCTAAAAGGAATAACTTGAACCACGTGAAAACTTGTGAACCACGGTCAGTTACTTTTTAACAACCTAAAATATTATCTCTAAGTTTTTGTAGTGCTTCATTCATTTTTCAGGATTATACACTATCCGAAAAATCAATCAAGTGCATTGAAATCTTTTTGCAGAGATTCAAGTTATCGTATTTCTAAGTCCAAACGCCTCAATGTTAAACAGCAGCATATATAACTAATTATAACATTAGGTAGAAATTAAATTTAATAAGAAATATAAAGTATGTATTTATTTGTCTTTACTTAGATTTTTGTTTGATTGATATATAAATAATACTACAATTTAAGGGTTTTAAGCGTGATTTCAAACACCATTTAAATAAATATCAAATTAAAATCACGCTTCAAACTATTGAGACGTAATTTCAATCAACTTATTTTTTTTCGTGATTATGTTTATTGTAAATGGCAACAATTTTATTGTTGACGATATGCAAACGTGCTCTGCAGTATTTGTTTTGTGTACAACACCCTCGTTTCTTTGACTTATTTGTATTGCTACGCCTTAGATAAAATGTATGTTCACCTATTTTAATATTTGTCTTCCCTCTTCTTGATTTGAATAAGGTCACTGTAAAAATAAATCTATTTTGTCAACATTTACATATCTATCACATATTATTACACTATGTATTATACACAGTAACAAACATTATGTAATTTTACCTGTTACTTGTTATTCAAAATTTTATAGATATTTAACAATATATTATATATATTTATTACAATAGTATGAAATAAATAATAAAGTAACTAAATAGATCCTAGTATTGAACGTTTTATTATTTAATGACCGAATTGGCTGCAAATTTTATTTTTACTAATATATGGTGAACTGATACAGATCTACAATAGGCACCAGTCTCACACAACAGTTATTATTTGTAATAACTTCTCATAGTATCATTAATTTGGCGGTTTGACTCTTTATACCAAAAGACATACACCCATACACATTAATCGTACTGATATTCATGAGATTAGACATTAGAAAATCGATATTTACCAGGCATCCACATCTGTATGATTTATTTGCGTAAGCGGATATTGATAAGTGCCAGCTTAGCTTTAAACTTACACGCACCTCATACGAGCGAAACTCATTGGTTAAGTCAGGGCTCATTGTATGATTGCTTTAGAATTTGTAATATTTTCATTAGATCTATAATATTTGCTTGGACAAGCGTGGATGGAATCACGGGCAAATACCAACATTCATCTTACCCAATTATCAGGTGGTTTATGATTGTGTAAATTATCTACGTTAGTTATAATATTGTCTATTGTGTAAAGTTTTGCGGTACAACCCCTGTTGTTATGTGTGGAACACAACCATCTCTTCTTTATAGATGACTTGTTATGTTTTCCAATATTATGATAATATTTGTATCCGTTTAAATATATTAAAGTATTTCCACGTCGTGATGTGACGTATACTGCTGTAATAAATAATAACATACAATTCATTAACACTTTTTGCAATCGCATAATCTAGGTTACCTCTAAATTCGTAGTTCATGTTTTATAAACAAAAGACATCGTAAGACCTGAGCTTTTGTATAACGATGAAACGAGGCCTGTTTGAGTAGCACAAGTAGAAGCTATGTGTCATGGAGATGAAGATGAAGATGCAGGAACTCCGACATCCGCGGCAACTTTCATGGACGTGATACTGTAGACCAGTACAAGTGAGTTGCCTATGCTGGCATGATCAGCTTTTATGAAAACCGTTAACCTATGTGGAGAAGAAATATCTAGCAATACTATCTCCCTCAGATGTCAGTAACTGTTTTAATAAAACTTTTGTTATTCCCAATGACATAGACAAAATATCTTATTGCACGGAATACAGTTCAAAAGTACTTCAATAAAAATTTCGAACCGATAGCCATAATCTTTTCATTTTTTTTTGCAACAGTAATAGATAAGAAATGCGGATTTGTTGTCGATGTGATGATGTGTGTCATGAAGTTAATATGCGAGTCAATTATTTCAGAATAGGTGGAAATGGTACTTCAAAACTTTTTGTCCACTTTTAATAAACTTCTAAAACTTACAGTTGTAAGGGTCTTCTTCTTTTTGTATACAAAAGTATCCTTTTGAAAAAATCTAAACTAATAAAGAATTTACAAGAAGTAACTAGAGATTATAAGTTGAATATTAAACCTAGGTCTCTTACTTTTATAAGTAAAGTAACTAAAAAGGTTGGTATTGTTCCTATAAATTGACATAGTAATTAATTCATTGATTGTTCGTGGGTTTGCAATAGATGAAAAATCAATAAAGGACATCGAAAGTTCTTTGTAGACGTTCAAAGTATGGCGACCCTAAGGACCAAAGTTTAATATTAAAAAGTAACAAAAACTCGTTATGTTGTTATGTAGATTTTTTTTCTGTATTCACTTCTTTTCTCGTTTTTAGATTTTTGTTAAACTTATACATACTTATTCATATTATAATGGAAAGGTTTTAAGTGCGATTTTAAACACCAGAATTCAATTAAATGTCAAATTAACATCACGTTTGAATTTGTTACAACGTGGCTTGAATTGAATTTATCTCTTTTCGTGATTATGTTTATTGTAAATGGCAACAATTTTATTGTCGACGATATGCAAACATGCTCTGCAGTATCTATTTTGTGTACAGCACCATCTTTTCTTTGCCTTATTTGAATTTCCATGCTTCATATAAAAGGTATGTTCACCAATTTTAATATTTGTCTTCCCTTTTTGTGTTTTAAATAAGGTCACTGTAAAAATAATTTGATTTTGTCAAGATTGATGACATGATTTAACTTCAGGTCGAGATGGCAGTTCTCTAGTGATGTGACGTCACATACCAAGTACTCGATAACAATAAATAATTTTTTGATACGCAACAAAATGAGCGTAAAAGTATTACCACTTTTTATTTCAAATAATCTTTTTAAACACTTCTTCCAGTGTCGACAGACAGGATATTTTAGCAAATATTTTTTCGTTCAATGTCTCAATTTTATAATACTTTTCTAGCTAATTCTCCTGCTTGAGAATGTTTTTTTTATTTTAACACGTGACGAAGAAGCAACTAAAGTCATTTCCAAAACACAACTATTACACAAGCAACTACATGAGAGTGATCCAAATCGATACACGTGGCCGAGGCAGATTCCTGCACCACTAAAAATAAGACAGTACGAGCACTGTGCGGGTGTGTGGGGCGTCCTCCCTCCACAACTCGCCTCATACCCCGATTGCCATGTCAACTTGTACACATTACTTACACTTTAGTAGAAGTAACTATACACATTTACTATAAACTATAATAGATGCGCACAGAAGGTTTGCCGACGAACACCTTTTCCATTACAAGTATCAACATACGACAATCACGAAGTTATAATTTCTGTTTACGACAGTCGCTCTCGGATTCCGCTTCCAGCACCATCCTCGTTGTTTTTCTTACTTATAAAAAGACATATTAGCAGTTTTCTTTACGTAATGTCCTGAATCTGTCCTATACAAATAAGGTTGGCTGTGGCCGTTGTGTTCACCGTGAACAAAGACGACTTGAGTTCCTGTTTTGTTGAGTGTTAGGCTAATTTTGCATCCTTTGTTCCTGTTTGAGCAGTAGTACTTGTGTCTCATTTTGTGGAAGGTATATCCATTGTAGAGAAGGAGCTTATAGCCCGATATCATTGTCACATGTTGTACTGGAATACAAAAATGACTTTGAATTCAGTTTTATATACTTATTATAATAATAAAAAAATATAGCGAAGTTGGCAAACAGACGATCCACCTAATGGAAAATGGTTATCATAGTCTATAGACAATTGCAACACTATTGGCGTAGCCAACGCGATGTCAGCCTTTAGGATAGGATGGGATAGGAAAAATAGGACAAAGGGTATCGGTGGCAGTTGCTTCTTCCAAATAAAACTCGATGTGGACTGTATTACTTATTATTATGATATTTACAAATATTAATTAAAAATTATACATAGACGAGTACAGAATATTGGGAGAGTAATGGTAGTAGTCGCAGAGAGAATAGTTGAAAAGTAGTTTTCCGGCCTCCAAGTTTAATCAAGGGTCATCGTATCTGCCTGTTTGGTGGCAGAGCCGGTATGGGGCCTCGAGCTTACGCTCTTTGCCCCGGACTGAATTCGCAGGGAGCAATTACCCCCCGGTGATGGGGTACCGGAGCCGCCCGACAATAAGGAGATGTCGGCGATTTGCATCGGCGGATCTGCGGCGTGCGGTGGCCATCGCGGGCTTCGCGCTTGGCTCCGTGTGTGGCATGGTTGGCCAGTCTGCGGCATCCGGTGGCCATCTCAAGCTTTAGGTGGCCATTTGTGGCGTGGCCTTCAAGGGCGCTTCTTATGTGGCATGTTCCGTCCGAGACGCGACGCCTAGCCGCTAACTGCGTGAGCTATGCGCGTCGGCGGTATGCAAGGCGGGTAGGTGTGCTCCGGGAGGTGGTTCAGGAGGGTGTCCTCTGTACGTAAAAAAGTGGATTGGATAACAGGCATAATATAAATAATGAGAAAAAACAATGATAACTGAAATTTAAATACAAATTAGCTATAAAATAAACTTTAAAAATGATTTATTATATAACATATCAGTGACATTACCCTCATAGTGTTCGGAGATGTTGGAGATATAGAAAAAATCTATTCTAATTTAATTGCAGCTCTCGAGCTAGAAAAATGTGAAATTGCTACAAATAGTTGTATGTTATACTTGCTTTTTACCTACTCTTGCTTTTTAACTAATTAAAATGCCCCGTATATTTTACTAACAATGTATCATATTCATAATGCCGACAATAGAAGGTTTATTTCTGTCTCTCAATTTTGATACAAAATAGGTACTGTAAAATTTGAAAAAAGAACAAACTCAACTGTTAAAAATGTTTCTTAAGTGACTTTTTTAACTGCTTATACCTTAATTAATTGCGTTTCTTTAATTATGGGGTACTTTCAATGTCAAGTTTGTATTTAAAGTACAAAATATTGTTGTGTATAAATAACTAATAGAAGTACAAATGGTAAGTAACTACAAAATACTGTTGTGTATAAATAACTAATAGAAGTACAAATGGTAAAATTTGGAACATTTTACAGTTAACATTTTTTTTAACAAAAATAAAACTGACTAAACACTAAAAACCAAAAAAGCATAGTCCCCGGCGTCGTCCCTCTCTATCCATCATTGGGCGGATATATGTCTCGCTCCACGGGAGGAGAGGTGAGCGCGCGGGGATCACGTAGCCCCCTCCTCTCGACGGGATTATTGGCGGGTGGGAACTTTCCCAGACCACTTCTACCACGTAAACTACCATAAAACGAACACCACGAAATCATTTGTTTACGACAATCAGTCCCTGGTACCGCTCTCAGCGCCATTCTTACTGTTTCTACTTGCATATAAAAAGGCATTTGCACTTCTTCAGTTGTGTCAATCTATCTAACTTTCACATCTTTATATAATGTCCTGAATCTGTCTTGTACATATAAGGTTGGCTATGGTCGTTGTGTTGACCGTGAACATATATGACTTGGGTTCCTGCCTTGTTGAGTGTGAGACTATTTTTGCATCCTTTGGTTCTGTTAGAGCAGTAGTACTTGTGTCGAATTTTGTGGAAGGTGTACCCATCGTACAGAAGGAGCTTGTTGCCGGATATCATAGTCACGTGTTGTACTGAAATACAAAAATGACTTTAAGTTAACTTATTTAATAATGACAAATAACAATGATAAATTAAAAAAAATACTCTCCGTTTATTTGACATTTGGTCGATTCGATATCCAGATGAGGCAAATAACTTTTAAAAAGTCTTTGAATACAGTTTTGCTTACTTTGAAAGATAAGACAATTTTTGTATTGAGCAAAATATCCTATCTGCAATATTTAAACTATGTACTTTTCCTTCATGTGGCATAGCAGCAGAGCAGAGGCATGGGACATTCGTTATATCAAATGTAAGCTTCGTGGCAGCAGCCTCGTATAGTTTGAAGATTTTGTAAATATAGAACAAATTCTCTTCTAATTTAATTGTAAATCTCGAGCTAGAGAAATGTAAAATTGTAGCAAATTTAATAATAATAATAATCAGCAGACAAATACACATATTGTATGTCCCCGAATTAAGTAAGTTACACTTGTGTTATGGGTATAACGGACTACTCTGGGGACGATTCCAGACGCCCGGGAGAAAATTCGTTTCCGAAATTTACCAGCCACGAATCGAACCCGGAACCTCTGCGTTGCAGCGAGGTGGGCTAGTGAAGGCGTAGCCCGATCAACCAGAGGCCGTCAAATATCCAAATATGTTATTCATATTCTTCTTTTTTAACTTATCGCAAACATTCATTCAAATAATAGGTAAATAATGTGTTTTATATTAATAAGTACGTAATTGTTTTTTGAAGTTATTAATGTATTGCATCTTTATTGATATGTTAATTAGATTGTAAGGAAACAAGAAAATTTACGATTTCGATTCGTTTTTCGCTGATCGACAGTAAATTCTTAAATTTAAACTCTGCGCCACTTTTTATTCTGGGAATCCCCCGGGGATTTTCCCGAGAATAATTTAGAATGGCCAGATTAAAAAAAAGCGAATTCCAATGTGATTTTTTACTGATCAATATCAAATTTAATGTAATAAAATGTGTGATATTTTTTATCCCGGGAATCCCGCGGGAATTTTCCCGGAAGCGTTTTAAAGTCGTTTAGATGCGTAAAGATTAGCTTATTCCGACACAGTTTCAGCTAAAACGATAGCTTACATTCTTTTTTAAAGGCTGCGATACTTTAATGTCTCGCGAATTTCCGCGGGAATTTCAAGTCAAGTGGAAGAAGTCGAGGGCATATCCTAGTATTTTACAATTTTCTGGAATAAAAAAATATTAATTAGTTTGATTGATGATACTAATGATACTCAAAGTATTAGTAATGATCACAAATGTTCAGCAGTATACCAGCCATGCTTGTCTAAGGTGGATTAGCGGATTTCACACAGCTTCATCATAGGTTTCATCAAGATGTTTTCTTATACCGTAACAGTACACAATATGTTGAAAAACTGCCTACGCGGTCCGTGCTTCCGGGTCAGGGTCCGAACCCACAGAATTGAAATGAGACGCCAGCGCATTAGCCACTAAGCTAAAGTTTGGCGAATAAAAGTAGAGATGAAAAAGTGGGAATAACTTAAAATATATCAGTATGGCAACTCCTAAATTATCATCTTCTCTTTTATATATAAAAATGAATCGTAAAAATGTATATACGAGCATAACTTGAGAACGACTTTGCCGATTTTGATGATATTTGTTTTGTGTGTTTTAATGGGCCCCGGATAGTTTAGATTCACAATTGGAGCTGGTAGATGGCGCTGAGATCGGGTTCTAAAATCTTCCTAATCATCTGGACCGATTTTGGTGATTTTGTTTTTGTGTCATGAAATAATCTTAGGAATTCAGAAAACATGGCGGTACGAAGTTCGCCGGGTCAGCTAGTACGATATAAAAAATATTAAAACAATGTCATAAATAAAATATATTTCTTATGTTGCTTTTCCTCCAATTTGGAAATTACGCAAAACGATAACTTTTACACTTCACTTTTAATGGTTTTATTCATATATTAAGCTCGCAAATGCTAAGACACGATTATAATGCCCGCCCAACTTATCTGTGAAATTGCAAAAAAATTCAAAAAATGGAAGTATAGTCGCCGTGTTGAAATTACATACGAATTAAGACTGCCAGTTCTAAAAAAAAATGTTAATTCGTTAACCGCGTTATTTTTAATGCTATAAATAAGACATCATTTAGCCACAGTAAATAACTATAACATTATCTTAGATGGAGCTCATGCATTATAATATATGATTATCTTAGGTTAATGTGATGTATCCAAATATCTTTGATGATTATTGGTTATTGATGATGATTGGCAACACTGGAATGAACACAGCGACGCTTTTAATTTCACATATAAGTTGGGAGCATTATACACCAAAATAACGAAACCCACCATTACTGTTTTGTTAAACTGATATTGCATTAGCATTGCCATTTAATAAAAAATATGTGAATAAACCGCCTTTATTCGGAAACATACTATTAACACGTGCCGGAACCTGGTGCCACGTGACGTATGAAGTCAAGTTAAAATGGTCTATTTTATATGCTCAGAAACATTATAAATACCCGATGTGACGCGACGCTCTTACGCGTGATGCGATCACCTTGCTCCAGGTCAGTTGTGTAAACAATAGAGGGGGTAAAAACGTTACCTGACGCGTTGCGCGAGGCCTGTTTCTGGACAATACTCGATACCATGCGTCAGTTGTTCGAAAATAGTCATAGAACATTTACTTTCCTGATTGTAATGAATGAACAATTTTAGGGGAGCCCACAATAAAATCAATTGAGATATTTTTTATAAAGTTACAGAACGTCGTAGCCGTCTTGATTTTGTATGAGCGTACTTACTTATGATGTCATAAGCGGGTACAAGTAAAAGGAGTGAAATGGCGGATTAATTATAGTTTGAAAAATAATTACAATTATTTCTAGCATGATATTTTAAAAAGTTAAATGATAAGATGTTCTTTAACGCTTATTATTTTATATGGAAAATATTACAATTTATTGAAACATATCAACATCTCTATTGCCCTCGTAACGTGCATTGGTAGTGCTGCACGTCTTGTATCGAAAGGTCCCGTTGGGTGACGTGTTAATAATATGTTTCCGCCTTAATTTGATTAACTACTTTCGTTAGACAAACTTTACAACGAATTTATATTATTACAATTTAATATATTTCCCTGAATACGTCCGGAATAATTTAGGCTTAGGATGATCAATGTGACAACCATGTACTTTTATCACGTATTCTTCGTTCTCATCAAGGTTAATCGTGATCTTACAACCTTTGTTTCTTTGAGAGCAATGATAATTCGTGGGTCTCTTGTGAAAGGTGTAACCTTGGTAGATAAGTAACTTTGAACCGTTATTCAAAGTTATATGATGAACTGAAAATATATAATAATATTAATAAATACATGTCAGCATCGTGATTTATATTTTTTATGTATTTTCCAATATACAAATTTAAAAATACCCTAACAAATGTATACAGTAAAAAGAAAATACTATAAACCACAATCGGGTCTAACCGACTAGACCGCCGTCGCTGGGTATTGTGCCTAGAAGTCTGGCAGCGCTACCGTTTTTTACCTAACATGCTTACATTGATATATTTGATTATATTGATATTATTGACCGGAGACCGCATCTCGGAAGACGTCCGACACTACGTTTATCGAGACGCATTCTCCAGTACGCTCTCCAGCCCGATGGACTAACGACCTGCGCAAGGTCGCCGGTAGGCGCTGGATGAGGAAGGCCGGAATGGAAGAGGACCGTGATAAGTGGCTCAAGCACTTGTGCGCTAGGACTGGGCGTAACTGAGGAGGGCACATGGGAGGAGGGGTGGTTTTAGTGGGGTATTGATTAGTCGAGTCCAGCAGTGGATTGTTTGATTGGCTGACGATCAATATTTAAAAAAAAAAAAAAAAAAAAAAAAAAAAAAAAAAGGCCGGAATGGAAGAGGTTGATACGCAGAAATAGAAGCAGTGACGGTGAGACAATTGTTATCGAAATCATTCAAGCAATTGTTATCGTCATTCAAGTGTTTACTTCTGATTCGATATTAATAAGCGGAAATATATAGAGTATAGTTCGCTTTGGGAATTACTATAGTATGTTTTCAAATAATATTTATAAGTTTTGTAAATTGATTAAATATTTTTTACGTGGCATGTGTCCGGACCAGAGCCGGCAGAGTCGGGCTAGGAGATGATTTGCGAATAAATTTGATGAACGTGGTTGTTGTCCAGAGCATTTTGTTGCGGCTCCATTCTGCTGCAGCTCTGTCAACATATAAAATGATGAAAACGTGGATTCAAAAATCATGTACAGTTGTATGCTTAGGGTGAAATGGGGCTGACATGATGGCATCGTCTCGACAAAGCCCCTAAATAAATTAAATTAAAATATATATACTTAGACATATTTTGTGGAACTAATGAAGGAGAATTAATTATTTTTTTTAATTTATATTGTATTCTACTTATAATCCTTTAAGACAATAAATAGAATACTGACAATGAGCCTATGCCATCGAAGTCTATAGGTAAGGTTCCCAGAAGGCTGGCTACGTTTCCTCGCTGGATCGCCACACTGATCCGGTGACCGAGGTAAGAACCAGTCTACTGAGCACACGAAGAGTCAATGAGTTGTTTTGACAGATCTTTATAGAGGTTCATGGCCTCAGGATCCCACGGTCGAAGTGTAATGGTCATTTAACAAAGAACTCGCTTAAGAGCGATTTTCAAATTTCTTGACCATAATTTAAAAAATCAACTATAATGAAAATCTAAATAGATTTGAGCAAGTCTTACCGACTGATAACCAACTTAATTAAGGTTATGAATATAAAAAATTGTCAAAACATTCTATAATGGGACAAATTTTGGAAACAAAATAAGAGTGACGGTTTTGGAACTATACACAGACAACATTTTTTACACACAAAATCAACGAAACTATAATTAATTCAGAACAATACTCGCATTTATAATGTTAGTTATAAGATTTGAGTATTTTGAATTGTTATACAAAAAGAAACAATCACCGTCATCGAATATATTTATTCAACGTAACAGAACATTGTCATAGCTACTTAATCTCCAACTGCCCTGCAACAAGTGAGCAGTATGTAAACTCGTAATAGCGCTCACGCTGCCCGCCCTTTTATTTCCACACGATAATCGCGAACAAAGGGAGCGTCAAAGGGCGGCCAGGGCAGCAGTAGTAGGGGGTTTTTGTTAACCTCTTTATAATATAATTCCCTTCTAAAGAACTCTAAATAAACATTTTCTTTCTTTGTAATAATTTTAGATTTTCACGTATAAACCGCTTGGAGTCCTATGTAACATGGGTCTGGCATGTCCATTGTGTACATTAAATGCTTCAACGATCATTCCAAAATCATTTAGTTTCAAACTAGCTTTACAACCCTTCTTGATAGAAGAGCAGTAATATTTAGTATGTATCTTATAAAAAGTATATCCTTTATATAAAACCAATTGGCCTCCTGTATGTAGGAGTACAAACTCAACTGAAACAAAAAAAACAACTATAATTTTAACCGTTAAGCCGAAATTAGAAGCGTTCTTGATAGATATTCATTTCTGTCTTCCAATTTGTATTGAAATGAGATAAAAAACGATCTTAATTGTTCAAAAAAAAATTATAAGTCACTTTATTAACTGTATTTTCGTTTAATAAAACTACGTTTTAACGGTATTAAGCGCGGTATTTTGTTTGATTCTTATTCTGACATTTTAGCCACTCTTATCTACGCCTTGGTGTACAATATACAACTGTCTTTCTACCTTGTTGAATAACCTAGCATTTGGTATTAAAACGTACTTCGGACTTTTTAGCAGCAGGCTACAGATTCACTAAAGGCTGATTTACAATGATCCAGCTACTGACTCAGGCAACGGACTGACTTCAAAATATTCAATCGAGAATATTGAAGCTACCACTGTCTTAGTAGCGCTGAACTGACTTATACTCAATTTACACGATGGCAGTATGAAGTCAGCGCTGGTTTCCTTGAGCATGGCACGGCATGAGGTGAATAGTGGAGAGCACAACCACCACACCACATTTATCGATTCTAATCTCACTCACGTTGTTGCTTGTATATCTAGTTGTATATTATAAAATAAAATCGACTTCAAAAATAATTAAAAGCAAAAAATAAACAACCGAACATAAAAATTACTATGTTTTACAATTTTTTGTTGTTTTTTATGTTTCTAGTTATTTTTGAAATCGGTTGTTTTTTGTTATTTTTTATTATTAATTTTAGTTACGTAACTTTTAGTTACACAAAAACTAGAATAGCTTTAGAAAAAAAGTATGAAACACATACGTGCGCATAATACATTTTTTTTTCAAATTAATCAACTATTTACGGAGAAATCACGTAACAAATACACAAAAAACATATACAATCGAATTGAGAACCTCCTCCTTTTTGAAATCGGTTAAAAATACGTCGGTTGCTTCTTTATCGCATGTTAAGTATAAAACCAATAATTAATTCTCAAGAATGAGAATTAACCAGAAAAGTATCAGAAAATTGTAATATTGAGCGAACAAATATTTGTTATAAATATCCTGTCAATCAGACACTGGATATGGCTGCGTTTGAAAACATTACTTGGAATAAAAAGTTGGTAATAACTTTACTCTCATTTTATTGCTTACCGAAACAATTATCGACATCAACTACATGGTACGTGATGTCACATCACTAGATAATTGCCATGTCGACCTTCGCGAACTATATACATATATATTTATCAGTACAGACTATGACAATATCACTATAGTGCTCCCAACTTATACGTGAAATGAAGAGCGTCGCTATGTTCACTTTGGTGTTGCCAATCTACGAATAATCATCAAAGACATTTGAACATAGCACAATAATCTAAGATATGTTATAATGCGCGGGCTCCATCAGGGATAATGTTATAGTAATTGACTGAGGCCAAATGAGTCTTATTTATAGCGTTAATAATCACGCCGTTAGTTAACGAATGTACAATTTTTTTACAACTGGCATGTCTAATTCTTATGAAATTTCAACATGGCGGCTGTAGTTCAATTTTGCATTTCACTGATAAGTTGGGCGATGGACAAATGAATGATAAACACCTCACATTTTTATATATTCTCCACTTTTAGTCTTACACAATAGAGGTTTAGCATGTCCGTTGTGTTGATCGTAGCCCATGAGAATATTGCCATCAGGGTCAATTTTTAAATTCGCCTTACATCCCTTTTTGATAGAAGAGCAGTAATACTTATTGTACATTCTGTAATAAGTATATTCTTTGTACAACACCAGATGACCTCCTTTGGATAGCTTTACAAATTCAACTGAAAATTTAAATGATTTACATTAACTTTTAGAAAGTATATAATAATAATATATATATTTAATCACACTTATGCTGGTGTGCATAGATATTTAATTAATTTTAAATAATTAAACATTAATCACTGCTTAGTCATATAATTTTAGCAATTATTTTACTTTAAGCATCGGTTAAATTCATATTGTTACAACTTAAGTTCCGACAAAAACAAAATCCACCTGCATATCTGTAAAACACATTTTATTACCTGTCGGCATTTGAATTAATTTTAATTCTTTTATGATCGTCTTCTTTTGTTTACTTATTTATTGGCATACGTTTCTAGAGAACAGCCCATTGTTTATGGTACTCGTTTATTGCTGCTTGCAGGCATCATTAGCCAGATGTGCGGATTACGATTTCTAGGAAATTACGTCGACGCTTGCCGGGCGGACATATTTACATTTGTGCACTATAAAACCATGGCCTGATGGAGAGAGGGGACAGTCGAGCGAGAACCACGATCAAAACGAGACGTCTGTACATCTAATAGTGACGCACTTTGCTCGTTTTATTGAATTACGACCTTCTGCACTACGTTTGGATTTGTTGTGTTCGGTTATATTTGTACCTGTGTTATACGTGTTTGTATAGTTCTAATAGACTCTATAATAATTCTAACGGCATTTTAATTCGAGTCCCGCAACTCGTAACAATATGCACACCAGCCTAAGTAAATAATAAATTGCAAAATTATATTATTGGCTATTATAGTACAAAATTAAGCTAAGATTATATAACGATGTAGTTCGATTTAATGTTCTTTTAACGGTACATTAACTTTTCCATCCAATGCTCAATTAATTAACTTTAAGCAGAAGCAGCGACTATTTTATTTTGAGACTTATAAAATCTTTGTCGTGTTCGCTACTCTTTGTCGTATTAATACTGCAAAACCGGGGTCTTGTTTCTATTAACATCTCTGAAGCGCCACAGAATTGGGCATTTGACAGTGAAATCAACTGAGACACTTTATCATCACACAAAACGTCACAGCCACATATATTTTCATTTTAACGAGTCAAATAGCTTATTCAATGCTGTTTAAATTATAATTAAAATGATTTCTATGATGAACTGTTGAAAGTAAGATGATAACAAGATATTATGACGCCTGCTCTTTTATAGAATAGTATTTTAGAATTTATTGTAACATGTGTCAAATACCCAATTTAAGAAACCGTAATATTATAAACAGGCATTGTTATATTGTACCCATTGCACTTCATTCCGCTTTTGTGTATTTGCACCAAAGATTAAAGCTAAACAAATATTACATACCTATATAATCTATTTAATTAGGATTATATTAAAATAATAAATAATCTATTTGTCAAGCTATAATAAAATGGAAATGTCACGCGGCCCTTGTCCGTTGAGAAGCACTTTTCTAATTTGGTTGGATTATCATGATTTTTCATTTGAAAGCCATATTTAAAAATGTAGATGAATACGGTCATTCACGTAAGGACAAAAACGGGTTTAAATAGCAATGAAAAGGCAGAAACAAAGAGATTTAGACTTTTTAACATTTTAATACTTTACTTGATATACATTTGAATAATATCAAGAGAAGTGAAAACTACATTCCAGAATATCCTACTAAGAATTTTTGTATTTTATTTCACAAAGGATACAAAAATCTAATTAAATAATATAATAAATTACTGACATATTACAATTCATCAGACTGAAAAAAAAATATAATTAAGCAAAAAAATAAATACAAAACACCGGTCAAATTGGCGTCGGTTCACGCATAGTAAAATATATTATGTTGTGGCCAAACACAACTTCTTTTGCTTTTTAACAACGGAAAGGGCTAAGCGGTACTTCACACCGGAACATGGGCTTTTATTATTTACACTCAAGTCCGTTCCCATTTGGTGGAGTACTGCTATGTTTGAGTTGCTGCACCTCAGTACCAGCTGCTCCCACTTGACTCCTTGCAGCGCCGATCAGTCCGCATTGTAGACAATCCCGACCTTACAGACGGTTCAGATCCTTTAAGTCTTAGAAAAGACGTTGGTGCTCTAATCGTGTTCTACCGTCTGTACAATGGGGAGTGCTCTGATGAGTATTTGATTTGGTGTCTACGTGACCATTTTACCAGCGCACCGCTCGTCGGCGACTAGGAGTTCATCCACACTTCCTTGACATCTGGAAATCATCCACTGTACGTGGCGCTCACTCCTTGATGCTATACGTGAGCAAGCTATGGAATGAACTCTCTTTCGCGGTTTTCCCAGAGTTAAAATATGGGGCTCTTCAAATGGGGCGTAAACAGATATTTAAAGTCTCAAAGAGATAGGCAATGCATCGGCTCCCTTAGTGTTGCAGATGTCCATGGGCAACGGTAACCACTTGTCATCAAGTGGAACTGTTTGCCAGTTTCCCTATAAGCAAAAAAAAACGGAAATAAAAAGCGTGTACTGGAAAATGCACAATTTTTATTAATAGTTCAAATTTTTGTGACTTACAAAAACTGTACTCGGACTATTACAACAATTAATCAATCAAATTGATCGAACCGTATTCTAGTACTGTTGTTTCCAACGAACACTGTCCAGGTTTTAAATCTGTGACAAAATCATTAAACTCTAATTTACACTTGCATTAGTCAAGTAGTTAGTTAGCTTGAAAAAGTGGCAAGTTAAGTCCTTATCATCGTTTAGACAGAAATTTGCCAATTAAGTAACAAGGTGCGATAAAGTACATGTCTGTCCAAACGATAATAACATAATATAATAAACAGTTAATATACCTCTCATTACTGGGCTCGAGCCTCCCATTTATAGGGGAACGGATGGTATAACCGCCACGCTTGTCCAATGCGGCTTGGCGGGTTTGATATATCCGTTATCTCGATGTGCGGGTTTCATCAGATATTTTTTCCTTCACCGTTAGCATGTGTGGTAATTATAACAATATGCACATTAGGTCAGAAAACTGTCTAAGTGGTGCATGCTTTCTGGTCAGGATTCAAACCCGCGCCCTTTGAGTTTGGGATGTGTGCGCTAACCACTAAATGACCACGGCTTATAAACCTGGCTTACGCTAACTACTTAACAGGACCTGTAAATCAAGCTTCGGGCTCTTGTACAAGCTAAGAAAAGTCGTGTCGTTTCTACACACTGGGCGCTGACCAAGAAACAAATCGTTTCTGCACTATACACGACGTGCTCTGTGTTGTTGCGATGAGGAGACGGGTGGACTAGGTGGGGTGATTCAAGTAATTTGAGTACATTTGTATGCTTTGTAGTTAACATAATTCTTTTCTTTACAAATAAACTCGAGTGTGTAGGGTGCACTATATATACCCTAGGCACAACTGCCCGAAAACAATCTCATCGTTTACACGTCCCTATTTATCTCCTCTGGAACAGACACGATAAATTTTCGGGGCTAGATCCAAATAAATTCTATCCGTGTACATTTGTACATGACACGGAGAAATTTCTAAGCGCATACAAGAGCCCTAAGAGGACATAAATTGCAAAGAAGAGTCTTAAAATTTAACGTAAAACCCACTCCCAGTCTTGTGCAAAACAGGCCTAGCATGTCCATTGTGATAATCCTGGGCGTTAACAAGCCTTCCACGAGCGTCCACCTTCAAATTCGCCTTGCATCCCTTTTTGATAGAAGAACAATAATATTTGTTACATATCCTATAATATGTGTATCCTCTGTATAAGACCAGTTGGCCTCCTTTATACAAATTTATAAATTTGACTGGAAAATTAAATTATTAACGTTAATTTTTAAGAAGTATTAATAAATAATAAATCTTGGTTGATGTAAAGAAGCACGTGTTTACATAACAACAACGATTTCGTTGCAATACATACTTGGGGTCTTATGACATATTATTATGTGATTTTGGAGGTGGGCACTGAATACCAGGGCTGTGTCGGACCATGTTTCGGCACAGTAAAATACTGAGTGCCAACTTCATTTCTAAACTTGCGGCATTCAATTTTTGTATGTAATATATTTTCTAATCTGTTTGTATTGTATGTATGTGTCGCAATTGGAAATAAATATTTCCTTCTTTTTCTTTCTTTCAATGCGAAAGTATAAATAAAACTGTGCTGCAGTGACAATACCCACATTAAGACAATGATGTAATTATTATAATAAAGTACTGGATACATTGGGATATGTTATAAATATTAATATAACAAATCACGTGTCATTAATACGTATTTAAGTTAAAAAATCACATTTCTTTATATTTTAGTCTAATTCTAGAAGAAAAATTACGAGCTTATTGACCGTTAACGCGATCAGTTTGTAATGCCTTGTGGCTTTATGACGTTCGAACATTCGGGCATGATATTTAAATTGGCCGGAGTGTCATCATAAACGAGAGTATAATTTATCAATAATAATATTGTAAAAGTGTAGTCTTTTGTTTCCTACATTTTTTGTGTTTATCTGTTAGTTCAGGATTCACGTATAAACTACTGAGCTGATTTCGATGCGGTTTTCACTGATCGATAGTAAATTGCCAGACTTAAAATTTGCGGTACGTCATATCCCGAGAATCCTAGGATAATTTTCTTGGTAGAGGTTTAAATTGGCTAAGTCGAAAAAATAGATTCCGATACGGAATTGTCACTGATCGATAAAATATTGAATAAAACAATTGTAGTTGTGTATGCCTTTAGTAACATTACTTATACCGATTTTTTACGGGAATTTCCGGGATTTGTGTATCATACTATAAAAAATCATTATCCGGCTGAAAATAACCTTTGATTTTAAATTTAGCGAAATAACTGTAATCTTTGTTACCTGTCAAACTTGGACAAAGTCGCGGGCAAATTCTAATAACCAATAAATTTCTCATCACCTACATCTGTAATTTTTACATCTGCAATTTCCAAAGATATTTTATTTGTCTGTATAAATGAAACGCTAATAATATTGTAAGCATTCATAATATTATATTCTTCATTTGCAATTAGTTTGTTTTACATCCCTAATACAATTTAATCTGCGCCAACTCAACTCATTTACAATAAAATTGGATGCACGTTAAATTGGTGTTAAAAGTAGTAAAAATATTTGAACATTATAATGTATTTTATAATTTTTTTTTATTGCACGAGTTCTTCAGACAGGCAGACGGCCCAGTTGATGGAAAGCGGTTACCATCGCCTATGGACGTTTGCAACACCAAAGGTGCTACAAATAAGCTCTGCTCTCTTAAGGGATACTGGAACCTGGTCACTAATGCCGAAACACAACTCAAGGTTGTTATGGCGGCATACTCTAGACCAGGGGTGGTAGCCATCCAGTCGGGCAAATACCGTACCACCTGGCTGTGGGTTGTTTGGTCGCCTCTTACGACAGGCCGCCCGGTGGCAGGAAATTATATTCTTTCTCCGTTAAAAATATAAAGTACTTTTATTTCAATTTTTCTGAAGTACACATACAAAGGAGGTTGAAAAAAATCACAGGCGTTTATGGAAATTGATCTTAATTTTAAATAGCTTCTGAATCCTACATAAAATGGCGACATAGACATCATTCGCGTTTGGGCATTTTCTTACGTAAAACATATTATTTTGCCAGGTGGTAGGGTACTTGCCCGTCTGGATGGCTACAGCCCCTGATCTAGAGTATGCCGCCACAACAACCTTGAGTTGTATTCCGGCATTAGTGGCCAGGTTCCAGTCCCATTTACGAGTACGACAGCACATTGGAGATACCTAGTGTTGCAAGTGTTTATGCGCGACGATAACCACTTTCCATCACAGTAAGGCCGTCAGCCTGTCTGCTGTACTCCAGCAATAAAAAAAATACCAACAACTATACAAGTGGCTTTTTAATTTTAATAAAAACTTATGTTTTAAAAAATAAAACATTACAAAGCGAAAACATAAACTGTACCACTATCAAGTCATTTACAATTTAGAGTCCGCAACACTAAAGAAGTCCCAAAGACGCGTCGCTGCAGTCGCCGTACTTAATCCTGCTAGAGTAATTATTTGCTAAACCTCAAATCAAGTAACAAGGTATCGTATTGTAAATCGTATGTCTATCCAAATGACAGTCTATAATTTTATAAAATTCTAAACATGCCGTGTCAGTACATTGAAGCTATTTAAAAACAACTCGAATAGACTATACAAATGATGGAAAACACGATGCAATTTTTTTAAGATTTCTTGTTTGATTGTTCGAGATTCACGTAAAAACTACTGGGCCGATTTCGATGCGGTTTTCGCAAATCGACAGCAAATTCTTAAACTTAATTCTGTGCTATTTTTTCTGTCCGGAATCCCGCAGGAATTTTTCTGGGAATGATTTGAATTGGCCAGATTGAAAAAATAATCGAATTCCAGTGCGATTTGTTTACTGATCGAAAGCAAGTTTTATGTAATTAAATGTGTGATTCTTTTTATCCCGGGAACCCTACGGGAATTTTCCAGGGAGCGGTTTAAAGTTGTTCGAATGTATAAAAAATAGCTTATTCCGACACAGTTTTCACTAAAACGATAGCTTAGATTGTTTTTTAAATGCTGTGTCCCGGGAGTCCTGAGGGATTTCAAGTCAAGTGTGGACAAAGTCGCGGGCATATCCTAGTAACATTACATATTAATAACAGTTCATATACCTCCCACTGCTGGGCTCGACCCTCCCATTTCGAGAGAACGGATGGTATACCCGCCACACTTGTCCAGGGCGGCTTGGCGGGTTTGACATATTGGTTATCTCGATGTGCGGGTTTCATCACGATATTTACTTCGCCGTTAGCATGTTGTGGTAATTATAATAATATACACATTGGGTCAGAAAACTGTCAAGTGGTGCACGCTTTCTGGTCGCTTTCTGGTGTAGCGTACACTACTAAGCTGCCACGGCTTACATTCTTGGCTTACACTAACGACTTAACATACCTGTAAATCAAGCTTAGGGCTCCTGTACACGCTAAGAAAAGTCTGGGTGTACGCAAGAATTCGTGTCAGCT
The DNA here is from genome assembly GCA_039645545.1 of Dendrolimus houi. Classification (NCBI taxonomy): domain Eukaryota; kingdom Metazoa; phylum Arthropoda; class Insecta; order Lepidoptera; family Lasiocampidae; genus Dendrolimus; species Dendrolimus houi. Next base: position 19,044,036 of record CM077125.1, on the reverse strand, counting down.
CTACACACGAAGTGTGTATATTACTCCGGCGTTGACCATGAAAAAAATCTTGTCTGCGCTAGACACAACGCGCTCTGTGTTGCTGCAGTGAAGGGACAGGCGAACTAGGTCAGGTGGTTCAGGTAATTTGTGTACGTTTGTATCCTTTGTAGTTAACATGATTTTTTCTTTACAACAAACTTGATTAGTGCAGAGTGCACTATACCCTACGCACGACTGGGCGAATACATCTCATCGTTTACACATTCCTATTTATCTTGTCTGGAGAAGATACGACAATTTTTCTTGGCTTGATCCGAATAAATTGTAGTCGTTTACATGATGAATTGGTCCTATTTTCCGCAGACACGGTGAAATTTCTTAGCGTGTACAAGAGCCCTAAGAATACATAAATAAGCAAAAAAAAGATTCTTAAAATTTCACGTAAAACCCACTCCCAGTCTTGCGCAAAACAGGCCTAGCATGCCCATTATGATAACCCTGGGCGTTAACAAGCCTTCCACGAGCGTCCACCTTCAAATTCGCCTTGCATCCCTTTTTGATAGAAGAACAATAATATTTGTTACGTATCCTATAGTACGTGTATCCTCTGTATAAGACCAGTTGGCCTCCTTTATATAAATTTATAAATTTTACTGAAAAATTAAATTAATTACATTTATTTTCAAGAAGTACTAATAAATAATAAATCTTGATTTATGTTAAGAAACACATGTTTACAACAAGCAGTTCTTTGCAATGCACAAGTATAAATAAAACTGTCCTGCAGTTATAATTCCCACCTTAAGACAATGATGTAATTATTATTAGAAAGCACTGGATACATTAGGATACAGTAGTCAGTAGAGCGTCGATTATCCGAAGTCGATCAATCGAACAATCGCTTTACCAAACTACGATGCCTACAAGTTCAGATAATAAAGATAACAACATAATTGGTGCTAGTGAAGCGTTTACTTACTTAGATGTTGCCTTGCGTTGGTTTAAAACACAAGCTGAAAGTGACCAGTATCAAATATCTGTCCTTAAAAAGTACGTGCCCTAATCGCTCGTAACCGGGTAGGCTTGCTTCGAAAGACGAATATTGAAGATTTTTTAAGCGCTAATTGTACCTATGTACATGTTTTATTACAAGACTGTCTGCATTTTTTTTAAATTCCTATTTATCATTAAAGATATAAAATGTGTAAATAAATTTTTCATTCACCTGAACACAATTTTTTATGGCTGAATCAATACAGTTCGATTCGAAACAACCATTTCGATCTGAAACAACCGGTTTTCGGAACATCCATGTGTCCCCCCCCTAATTAGTCCGGATAACCGACACTCTACTTATATTTCTGTCTAATTTTAGAAGAAAAATTATAAGCACATTGACCATTGTGGGGGTGGATTAAGTTTTGTAGTAGCGAGTGCCCATGACACAATCTCTTGAGAGGGGAATACAAAATAAGACGAGTTGTTGTATGTACCCTTGTAATTTATTGCTTTCTTTCTTGTTGTTCCTAATTTAATTTAGAATATACATATATACAAAGCACGAAACCAATATTGTAATCGTTACTAAATATTATATTTACACGTTTATGAGATTGGACATTTTTGATGATAAAAATGTTGGATATTATATGTATCTTATAAAGTCATCATCTATTAAGTCTTGTACAATCTAGAGTCCGTGCCAACAAAGAAGTCCTACAGACGCGGCGCCGTACTTAATCCTGCTAGAGTAATTATTTGCTAATACTCAAATCGATGTACATATAGATAATTGCTGAATAATAAATATTGAACATTCTATAATAAAAGCTGTAAATTTATTTCCTGGCTACTTTACGAACAAAATTATATCAAATAGCGGAGCCGTCGCTTTTAGTTTCTTTATTTTCCGTGGGACTTCTTTTGTAGCGCGGACTCTATGAATAATTTATACTAGACCGTGCTAGCTAGCTCTGTGTTGAGTTCCATTTAAATCCGTTCAATAGTTTTTACGTGATGTTTTAACAGACAGACAGACAACAATTCTAAAAGTTGCATTTTAGCAATCTGCTGGTCCGAATTACCTTGATTTATTTCTCATTTTCAAATTTATGCTATAATTCCCGGCACGATACTTGAGCGGTCAGCTTGGCACACGGACAAGTGATATTGCGGTTTTTTTAAAGTATGCGGTATTATCCCTTTTGAGTAAAAGGACAAAATGTCGATAAATAGCATCACATTGGCTCAAGATCCGTACCGGGAACTATACGAACTCGCACCCCCTACAGATTTATTACATTATATAGATTACTACAGTTTTCCCCATGGCATAGCCACGGGAAAAATTCCAGTAATATATAATATAATATATAATAACTTAAATAGGTTTTTATACAGGCTGGAAACTTTCAGCGAGGCAGTAAGGGGAAGTAAGTACCTTAACCGTTGCAGCTATACGAAAATGGTCTTAGGAAACTATCCATAATTTTTCGTGAAATTTTCATCCCGATTCGCAGATTTTCAAAAAATGTACAGTTAGCAAGAAAATGGCCATTTTACACAAAAACTTTTTTTGATACTAATCAAAAAAAGTTTTTCATTTTCATGCTAATTGTACATTTTTTGAAATTCCATGAACAGGGGTTCAAAATTTCACGAAAAATTATGGATAATCTTCTAAGACCATTTATATAATGTAGCTGCAACGGTTAAGGTACTTCCCCTTACTGCCCCACTGAAAGTTTGCATCTGTATATCGCGAGCGAAGGCACGGGCAACAGCTAATAGATATATATATATATATACCTTCCTTGAGAAATTATGTTACTGATGGTGACAACCGCTTAAAATTCCGTTGCGTGGTTTAAGAGGAGTTAGCGGATATACAGACAGATAGACAGACGCGGAAAGTGATTTTATAAAGACGTTCAAAGCCTTATAAATCTTCCATCATGAGTTTTATGTAACCGTGTAGGGGGATGCTCTATATGTTGGCCGAACACGTGTATTACATACTGGGCCGTTGCATCCAAAGCGAGATTCATCTTACACCCCTTTGACTTATGCGAGCAATAATATTTGTTAGCCATCTTGTGGAATGTATATCCTTGGAAAATAAGTATTTTTGCGCCGGTCGTTAAAGTCACGTATTGAACTGTAAAGAAGATATTATAATATAATTCGTATGTATTTACATTCTATTGTATTATGTATTGTGAATACTAACTTATATGAACAATAAATAAAAGAATACATCATTCAGAAAACATTTAGATTTCATTTGTAATTTATTACATATATCACACAAAATTATTAGCTTGATTAGTTTTTATAGCTCTTTAACCTAAAATTCTTTTCCAATTCGTTTAAAAATTGAAAAATAACATTAATCACAATACAGCCTATGCCACTCAAGAATTATGTAGCTTTCTACTGAAGAAAGAATTTTAAAAATCGGTTCGCTAGTTTAATAGATTACTTCGTACAAACAAACTCACAATCTTTACCTCTTTATAATATTAGTATAAATACAGTACACACAAAAACCAAGTGCAACTTAAGAGAATGCTGCGTGAATTTACACAGGAGCGTGAGTATTAAAAAACCGAGTTACAGTACCTTTAGAAGCTTATTTTTAATATTTAGGTAAAATTTTATATAGCAAAACACGAGTTCCATTTTACATTTCTATATTTCAAATCCAACGACAAATTATAGAAGTCAACTTACATATATATAATATATATATATATATATATATATATATATATATATATATATATATACACATATATATATATATACATATAAGTGACTATGACTCAAATATAAAGGTTTCAATACAAAACAGAGTAGTACTCCAGTGAGCCTTTTGACCTTTGTATGCCGTAAGTGGGCTGATGCAGACCGCGACTGCAGATAGATGCATGGGCAATGTCTCCAGAAGGAATTTTGGAAATGATCAACAAAGGAAATATTTTCCCAAAATCATACTATTATCACAATTGAACAGTCTACCAGTTATGAAACCAATCTACTTGCGTAGAGCAACGGCGGGAATCTCGCGCAGACGGCGGCACGGATTGCAGTCCCCGATCGCGCTTAATTTGTTTGCTCGAACGCAGAGTGCAGACGCGTCCATGTAAATCGCAAGAGAGTATACATGAATCGTTGAATACTGTAATTGTTGACTACTGTAAAGAACTAGAAAATCGTTTTAGGTAAAATTTCCGTTCATTTGTTGGAAACAATACTTTAGAGAAATTATTTAACGTATTAAGTAAAGTAGAATTTAAATTACGGCCATAGGTGTTTCCCTCAAACATTCGTGATAAGATTGTTCATCCGAATGTGAATACATTACATAATTAAATTTAATAAAGGGAAACTAAAAACCTCTAACAATAAAGTGTCACATAGGTATCTGGCAGTGTAACACATGTAAATGAAATTAGATACATATGTAATTGTAAATAAATGATTACATATTATGTATCACATTTATCTTAGTTTTTTTTTTGACAGCCCTTGCACGTTTGCTCTTGATATCGGCGGGGTCATCCGACATCAAAGGCGTCTCCAAAATAGTAGGTTGTTCAACTGTGCTATACCTGGGTTATTGTTAGTAATTGTCATGTAGACGAAGCCAAGGGTTTAATGCATTATTTGAGATACGACATTGTAAGTGACGTGAAACATTGACAGATAGTTCACATACACTAAAGTATAAAATTAAATTATATTTTTTTTCAAATATATAGTATATTGACATAATTTACAATTATAAAATTACATATAATCGAATACAATAAAAGAAAACTTATTTGTATCGTATTCTACCCATAGTATATGTAATGTAATATGAAAATGCCCTATTTCTGAAATAAATGAATTATTATTATTATACTGTATTTATTTATTCTCAAAATTGTTACATTAAAAAAAATATATATAAAGACATTATTTTTTTATTTTTTTATTTCTATTATTATAGTCCCTCAAGACTATAAGTAGAATACTGAGCCTAGATCACCGTCTTCTATGGGTAAGGTGCCCAGAAGGCTGGCTACGTTTCCTCGTTGGATCGCCATACTGATCCGTTGCCCGAGGTAAGCACCAGCCCTCTGATCACCTGAAAAGTCAATGAGTATATTATCATTTTTAATATTCTATTAAAAACAAACTGCGCCCACAACTTTATGTCTATTATAATAGCAGAATTAGGGTTCTGGCTGGAGGACTGTTTGTCCATTGATTTAATGCAAAATTTTACACCCTAAACCACTGACCATGCTTTGTTTTATACAATTTCGGCGCTGGGTGATTATGGGATTCACTGGTTCTTTTCACGGCATGACCAGACGAGTCCAAAGAAAAGATTACCTTACAACCCTTCATCCGGCAGGAACAGTAATATTTGTTATGCACCTTATGGAATGTATACCCCTCAACCAGGAGCAGCCTATTCCCAGACATTAATGTAATAAATTGTGCTGAAAAAACAAATCGTTATAATATCAAAACAATTCCTCACTGGTATTATAACGCAAAGAGTAACTGTCCAAACCTGCCTGGAACCTTTTTTGGTTATGGTATTCTATGATTTTTCCTTTTATTTTGGTTTTTGGTTCTGTCATATTGTATTGAAGAAATAACACCTGTTAATATTTAAAAATCTTTTAATTGAATTTATATATTTAGAAACAGTCCTCCCTACACATTTAATTTTATATAGTAAATGCTGTGTGGTGCAAGTATGCCATGTATGACAGTGATCTACCTTTTTGATACTATTGTAATAATATATTTTGGGTCCTGGTAGACTGTCTATTCGTTCGTTTAATAAAAATTCTTAAACCCTAAACCACTGACCGTCCTTTGTTTTATATAATTTCGGTGCTGGATGATTGTGAGATTCACTAGTTCTCTTCACGGGATGACCAGACGAGTCCAAAGAAAAGCTTACCTTACACCCCTTCGTCCGGCAGGAACAGTAATATGTGTTATATATCTTATGAAATGTATATCCGTCAACCAGGAGCAGTTTGTTTCCAGACCTTAACGTAATAAATTGCGCTGAAAAACAAATTGAAAATATCGTATGAAAATAAAATGTATTGTTCAGTCAACTGAAAAACAATATACAGACAGTTGAATAAAATTGTTTTGGTTACTGCTTAAATTATATTTTGTTATTAAATAATTATATCGATTTCATTTGGAAGTATTTATAAAAATCATACTTATATTTCACCACTCGAGACAGTTTTGAGGCAATTAAAACTACGTCTTAACGGTTTTAAGCGCGGCATTTTATTTGATTTTTATTTCTATATTTCGGTCACTTTGCAGTATCCGTGATTACATGATTAGTTTTGAGGTAGTTTAAATTTTTATAAAACGCTCTGTACAACGATCAAATAAACCTATTTCTATAAATATGCTGTATAATAAATATTAAACATACATAACATGAACAGTTTGGATATTTATACCAATTTTTTTTGTGGATAGTGGTTTCCACAACTATATTCGAGATTATACAAGAACTGTCCACGACGATTTTCATACAAATAATCCAAATTAGAGTAAATTGTACTATTATTGACACCCCACACAATCATTGGCATCCAATCAATTTATTCATCATATTAAAAAAATATCAATAAATTTTAATTTATAACTGTAAATTAATATTATTATTATTATTGTATGGCCAAAAAGTAAAAAAGAAATTAATATTTCTTAGTATTTTCAGTGATTGCGATGCCAATATGATTCACCCTAAATATCGCAGATTTTTTATGTTTGCTTCTAAGTAAACTAGCAAGCAGTCCAAACTGGTTATCCGTCAGGCAGACCGTTTGTCCGTCGAAAAAATGAATGAATGAGTGAATAAATCTTTATTAGCACACGCACAAACACACAAACACACGCACGCACGCACGTACGCATGCACATACGCACACACATTACATCTACTATAAAAATAATCTAACTCTAGAGAATAAAAACTGTAAGTCAACCGTACACGTAATTGGTGTCCCGCGATACATACAGAATAGCCTTAGTGCAGGAAACTAATATTAACATCACTTAATGTTATGTTACGAAATAGGTCATAAATAGCGATTATTACAAAACGTAAATTATTCTTAATTTTGTTGGAATTTTCTAGTAATTATCGCGATTTTAGGTGTTTTTGACTCTAGCTCTAATTTTAGGTGTTAATGTTTTTGATTGTTGGTTACCTTGTGCGTCAAGTTATCGTGAACGGGGTATAACAATGTCAAATGGTCTCACTGTATTAGACCTACACATGGTCATACAAATCTTTGGGTACACGACACACATCAATTTAAAAAAATCATAACAATTCTCGATTTGTAAAGACTTTTGTTTAATTATGTATTATAATACAGAAATAAAGGAATGTCATGATAATAAAATACACAAACCAGATGTCAAAAGCAAAACATAAATGTGAACATTTCGTTAATTAAATTTTCTTTTTGGCAATTCTCTTATAGGCATAGCTACTGACTTAAAGACTTACTAAAAAAATGCATTTACGAAGACTATATACATCAAAAGTTAAAAATTACGCACTATACAACGGGACGTGCGGTAAAATAGCTACTTATTGAAAAAAGTAGAATTCCATCAAGAAGTTTCACATTACGAGAATAAATAAGCTAAGTAAACGAACCTCCTTGGAAGCGCTTTTGATCAATGCATTTGTCTCATTTTAATACTATAGAGAAAATAAGACGAAAGACTTAGTTCTAGTTTCACCATGCGCATGTGATTCCATTTGCAAATCGCGTCATTATCATATTAGAAACGTCAATGAGTATTGCGAGTTTCGGACTAATATCTATGTTTGTTTCATTACCTATTTTACTGTTTTCTCGCAAATGTGTTGAAAAACGTTACATTACATACATACGGAAGTTGGCTTTTACAAAGTGGTGACTTAGTATTTCGTCTCGGGCTTACATTCGTCTACTCGTTTATAAAAGCCAATTTACCGCACTAGTATCATAGTACTGTTGATCTTCACTTGACAGTTTTTTGATTTAGGGCCAAGCTTTCAATCATCAGATAAAAGTTATCAGTTGAATAAATTATAACCTGAGTGAATTCAAAAGTGAAACCATTCAACTGCTTTATTCATGCAACTGACATTTATAATTTTTCCACGTTATATTTTATTATTTACTATTAATAAGTTTTATCTGATGATCAAAAAATCGGCCCTTAATGTAGGCTGTTACGTATAAAGTTCTATAGCCTAACCTTAAACCACTTTCCGTCTAATGTTTTATATAAGTTTGGCGCTGGATGGTTGTGACATTCAGTAGTTATCTTCACAGGATTACCACCCCAGTCCAAACAGAGGCTTACTTTACATCCCTTCCTTCGGCAGGAACAATAATATTTGTTATTTGTCTTATGAAACGTATATCCATCAAATACAAGCAGTTTGTTCCCAGACCTTAATGTAATAAATTGCGCTGAAAAAATTAATAAAAAATATTGTATTAAAATTATAATTGTAAAGCCAGCTGAACAAATTTACAGATAGAGAATATTTTTGTCTTAATTGATGGTGAACAATAGAGTTTGCACTGAAAACTAGCATTGTGTTGGAGAGGATATAATTACAGCAACAAGCTGAGTGCAAACCTTGTTTTCTGAAAATGCGGTGAAAATTTAACAAATTTTATATTATTTTAATACTATTTTGATCATAAAACATGTACGTAATGTAAGTGCGTCGTTATTTCTTCAACTAAAGTCTTTCTTTTTTCTTTCTTTCCGTCAATTGAAACAAAAATAATTCTTTGGTAAAACAAAAGGCGGCCATATTACTCAAAGCTACTTTTTCCAGACACATAGATTTAAGGATATTGTTAACTTATCTCTATACAGGTGAATTTTTCAAGTGGGCCTCTATGGTTAAATCTAAAACTATGAGTATAGCGCAAAATACTTAAACGAGTCTCGGGAGCGATTTTAATGAAACATAAAAGCGGTATTAGATTTTTGCAAAATCAATAATCTTCTTAATCAAGAATAGAATCGCCTGCATTTGAAAAAAAACATATACTGTTTTATTACTCCAACCCCTAGTTTGGGTTGGTTTATTAATACCTTATTTAATTATAAGGTTAAGATAATGTTTCCTGAGTAAATTGGGTAACTATGGGAAATCGTTATTTAGATGGTAATAAAACGTAGTTATAACTTAAATTATTATATATTTATTCAATAATAATATATTGACTATATCTGACAGCATATCTAGCAAATCGTAACTCATCTACAAGACTGTTTTGAAACAAAATTTTCATTAAAAAATGTGTAGAATGGCCAAATATGTAAACCTGTTTATTAAAATATGTAGGATGACAAATATTAAACATAAATAATTTGGACATTTTTAACACATACAAAACATTTAGAATCGTGTACTTAACTCAAAGTCAAACTTTTGTATTGTTATATTTTATGTTTGCTCATAGGCAAACGCTCAAAACCGTCGCTCATGGACATCTGTAACAATAAGAAATACGATGCGTTGCCTACCTTGTTGAAATTTTAAATATATGTTTACTTTTTTACTGAATTTATCGCTCTGGGAAAACTGCGAGGAGCTTATTTCACAGCTTGCATACGTACAGCACGAAGGAGCGTGCGCTATGTACAGTGAACAACTTTCAAGTGTCAAGTGTGGATGAACCTCTACTAATCGGTGACCGGTGTGAACGAATGAACAAATATTTTTTATTGTGTTTTAAAAGATGCAGTTAACAGAAATAAAATTTTACAATACAATAGGCGGTCTTATCGCTATTAGCGATTTCTTTCAGACGACCTTTGGATGGACAAGAAGTTGGTTTGCTATGATAGAATAATAGTGTAGGCACCAACTAATCTATCCGAACACACTCCGATACACAGACTGTAGAACACAATCAGGATAAAGGTTCTAGATCGGCTGTAAGAAACTACGAGCTAAGAGTTGAGATTTTTGCAGATATCCAAGTGCGACGATAAGTTTCTCTATCTGACTACTGCCGGATTCCTTTTTTTTATCGACGCCTTGACTGTACAATTTCGCCAGGGCCCTAGAGTTTTTGTTGCTTTTATTTCTTTTTCACACATTTTTATTTTATTTTTTTATCTCAGTCTCTAATATCTAAAACATTTATTACTTATTTTATCTTACTCTTTATCTTTCTACTAATAAAAAAGGTATATATACATTTTACTTTAAGAACTTTTACCAACCTCTAAGAAATTTCATAACGCCCTTATAAATAAAATCATCATGTTATACATAGGCAGAGGGAAAACTGCAGCGGAAAGTTTCCTCCAAATCATTGTACAACGTGGAACAAACGTTCTTAAGAACCGTTGCCTAGTTAAGCGTTGAGTTTAATGAAAAGGGAACATTGTGAAATTAGGCGTTGGCACCAGATCAAATAATTCCTCGGAACACTCTCCGTTGTACAGGCGGTCAGTAAGTCTACGCAGAGAGACGCAGTCTCTCCGAAATCTAGGTGATTCTAAGGATCGAACGTCGCCTGGCTAGATCGAGTTGAGAGGGTGAATCTAATAAGCGGTTGCCCCGGCCCATAGATGTAAGCAGTATTCCATACGCAGTCTAAGTTGCACTTTGTAAAGCGCAGTTCATTTCCAAGGGGTGAAGTTAGGGTTGCCAAGCGAATTATAATATATACTCGTATCGTACTATATTTTAGCCAATTGTACTATATATTATAGAAAAATTATATAGTACGAAATGTACTATATTTTCATCACTAATTCAATTACCGCGCTCTTTGTTCAGATACTTACGTTTATTTTTAAAATAATATGCCTTTGCTGGCCAAAGCAAAAAGTAGTAATAAAAGCACACGGAAAATGCAATAATGACATCAATAAAATATGTATTAAATAATGAAAAGTAACTGTGTAGACTTTTTTCACATTAAATTTCCCAGAAGTACCATATTTTTACAGTTAAAACCAAAAATACTATATGTTCTTCAAAAACAGGTGGCAACCCTAGGTGAATACTGGTTGGACCGGTGTACCATCAGTACATCAAGCATTTTGGGGCAATTTCGGCTTTGCCTTCTAAATGACCCCAAAACTGTATGTAGTTCGTTGTGTAGGCATCACACTATTAGGGATGGTGAGGTGTGTTCCTCGGAATTGTGGCGCATTGACTACTGATTTTTTTTAAGAATGCCCAGGTTTGTGTCTAAGTGGAGTTAAATTGGAAATAGTTTTACCCTAAACCACTGTCCGTCGTCTGTTTTATATAATTTTGGTGCTGGATGATTGTGACATTCGCTGTCTTTCTTCAAAGGATAACCAGATGAATCCAAAGAGAGGCTTACTTTACACCCCTTCCTTCGACAAGAACAGTAATATTTGTGACTTGTCTTATGAAACGTATATCCGCCGAAGAGAAGTAATTTACTTCCAGTCTTTAATGTAATAAATTGCACTGAAAAAAAAATCAAATATTGTATGAAATATGTTGATTACAAGTGAGTTGAAAAAATTATACAGTTGAATTTCTACACTTATATGCTCAGTTCAAAATAAACAAATACAAAAACCACATTTTCAGTGCCTTTTGACGAATCAATAGGCGGCATGATTCCTTAAAGCGATTTCTTCCAGACAACCTAAATTAAAGAAAAAATTTAATTCATCAGAAAAGACGTAAAAATAAACATTATCGGTCTTATTCATATTCAGTGTATGTAGGTTTGAAAGCTTCTTTAAGGTTCTTACAGAGTACTACAAATTTACTGTAACTCAATACGATTAGGACCTTTTAAATATACATGTAATAATACATATACTGAATAAATATAATTTATAATTATAACCTTACATATAATCGAATACAATAAAAGAAAACTTATTTGTATCATATTATATATATATTCTACCCATAGTCCCTCCCTCAAGACTATAAGTAGAATACTGAGCCCAGATCACCGTCTACTGTGGGTAAGGTGCCCAAGAAGGCTGGCTACGTTTCTTCGCTGGATCGCCATACAGATCCGTTGCCCGAGGTAAGCACCAGCCACCAATGAAATACATATACTTATCTATTTCATTTAATTTAAAAAAAGCTTAGTAACTTAAAAATTAATACACACAGGAGATTTTTTTATTGTACAACAAAAGAGTTATATAATATTAATATAAACTATAAAATAGTTGTGATTAAAGAATTTAACTCCAGCGAACCTATGCGTCTTGCGAGAGGGGAAACAAGAGGCAAGGTTATGTATGGTAACGTTTGATGATATAAATATTTAAAGAAAGAAAAAATAATATATCTTACAATTAATTGTGATGTCCTAAAAAGGCTGTTGCTCAGCATAGTGCTAGTTTCATAACCAGCGCTAATCTTCCGCAAGTACCTCTAAGTGATGCCACGACTTAGCTCCACAAAGCAAATTAGAACAATAAACATTAGTTATAAAATTATGCAATTAGTAGATGCATATCGATATCGTGGTTTTTGCAGAGACTTTGGAGGAACTTGCCGAAATGCTGGGCAGTTTAAATGAATCTTCCCGACGAGTCGGTCTCAGCATAAATTTGGACAAGACGAAAGTCATGTTCAATGAACACGTCATGTCGAGACCGCTAAACGTCGATGGCGTCCCTCTGGAAGCTGTGCAGGAATATGTCTATCTTGGACAAAAAATACAGGTCGGCAGGTACAGCTTCGAGGGGGAAGTCAATAGGAAGATTCAGTTGGGCTGGGCAGCATTCGGTAAGCTTCGTCAAGTCTTCTCGTCAACCATTCCGCAATGCTTAAGGACAAAAGTCTTCGAGCAGTGCGTCCTCCCCGGCCTGACCTACGGGGCCGAGACATGGACACTGACGGCAGAATTGGTCCACAAGTTCCAAGTCGCTCAACGGGCTATGGAGCGAGGTATGTTGGGTGTTTCTCTTATGGATAAAATTAGAAATGGGTCGCCGGTAGGCGCTGGCTGAGGAAATCGGAGGACAGAGATGAGTGGCGCCGTCTTGGGGAGACCTACGTCCAGCAGTGGACTGCAAATGGTTGACGACGGAGTAGTGTATATGAACATTGTTATAATTACAAATAAAAGAACAAAAAAAAAACAACAGACAGAAGTGACGAACAAGACAGAAATAATAAATTCGTAATGGTTTGTTAGAGCGTACTAATCGACATATTATAATACTATAAAATACTTGTGTCGTATTTAAGGTCTCTCTAGCGAAATTGGTGGTCAAATAAGAATTTTTTTAAGTTACTTCGGAACCCAAATACAGACTGCATTTAAACAAAACAAATAAATTTTGGTTATGACATAAATACTCTATGCATTTTTCTTCAATAATAATATTCTAACTCTATTTGAATGTATTATAGTAATTATGCAAGCTTAGATTATTCCACAGAATAATTTTGAAATACATAAATAACATTTTCAGAGAGCTGTATAGATCGTCTATGGAAATTAATATATAAACAGGTAAAATATTAACGATATATAGCTTGGATGTTTTTCGTACATATAAAAACTGCGATTTAGATCTTACGTCTATTTATATAAATTTTACTAAAATTATGTGTTAAGGGTGCGAAAAGAATAAGCTACATAGCTGACTATATCATGTATATTTCACATGTTTAATGTTGAAATTTAATATATTCGCCGCAATTTGTCTTAAATAATATAGATTTCGCATGTTCGGAATGCGTTCTATGCATTATTACGTATGGTGCTATTCCAGGATTATTTACTAGGGTTAAACTGGCCTTACATCCATAGCCCCGGTAAGAACAAATGTATCTCTTGCTTCTTGTTTTACGGAAGGTGTGTCCTCAGTATTTTATCAATCTGGATTTATTTGTAATTCTTAAGAACTGAACTAAAAGGAAAAAAATGGTATTATTTACTTTCAGGATTCAAAGCACACATATATATAACTAGGTTTTCTTAATGCGTTCACAGCTCCACTGATTTATCTGTACTTTTCATTCCTGCCGTAAAGGGCGTTTTAGACCTTGTACTAAAATTATCACTGTAGCGGCACGATGCCTATTGAACCCCGTAACGTATTATTTTATTTTTTTATTGCTGAAGCACAGCTGACAGGCTGACAGCCCAACTGTAATGAAAAGTGGTTACCGTCGCCTATGGACATTAGCAATACTATAGGTGGTGCCAATGTGCTGCCGGCCTTGAAGGAGAAACTGGAACCTCGCCACTGATGCCGGAACACAACTCAAAGTTGTTATGGCGGCATACTCTTGACCAGGGCTGGTAGCCATCTAGGCGGAAAAATGCCCTACCACCTGGCTGTGGGTTGTTTTATCGCCTCTTACGACAGGCCGCCCGGCCGCAGAAATTAGTTTTCTTTTTCCGTTCCTGCACGGAGAAAAAAATAAATCCCTTTTTAGCTTATATATGAAATAGTATTTTTTTTTTATCATTTTAAATACCAAATTTATCGATATAAATTTGAAAGTGTGCGTGAACAGCTTGGTTTCTTTAGGTAGGTAAAATAAAATACGAGATCTCATACACCCCGTACCGGACTCAATAACAAAAGTTATGCACATATTTTAGTGATGAAAAATAAAAATATCGATAAGTTTATTTTAGTTTTATTTAAGTAAAAATGTAATTATTGTATGTGTGTATTTAATTAAATGTATTTAATTACTTCTTCGAAAGGACTGTGGTATGTTTTTCATTGAAGCAACTAAGGCATAAATATTTCTTGCACTTAACACATTCTGTGTGAATTTTTTTAACTTTTTTCTCAGCCTCTCGACTAGTTAGATATGTTCGCAGTTTTTCATAACAACCGGCACATGCTCTCCTCTTAGAAACCTTTTTGAAGAGATGTTCATTTGTTTTTGACGCAGCCTCTGAAAAGACAAAATTTATAATTAATCTTGTGTTTGTATGTATGCGTTTTTCAAGCGGACACACTCGCTGAAAATCTATCTATCTAGAATAGATAAAAGTACTAATGTACAGAAGGTCTCGTATCTATCAACATGATGACACTTTAAATATGAAAAGTTACTTACAGTTTGTCTAGATTATCATCCATAAGAATCTGATCTACTCTTTACAGCAAAGAAAACATTAGTATTGTTGTCCTCCGGAGGGCTCTAAGCTGTGATGCAAGCAATTGTTTTTTTGCTGGCTCATACCTAAATTGCGGAGTAAGCCTACTGACGATATTTACAGGTTACAAGTGATGTACAGTTAACCTGATGATAAGCGTTAACCATATAATTTTCTTACGATCTACATAATGTCAAACAATGCAGGGTGACACCTAATTATCCATATGCAACGTACACCATTTTTTTTATTATTAATTGCATAATAAAGTAAGGTAATTTGGATCAGTAAGACAATAATTAAACTATAAAAATCACAATATTTTATATAAATTCCGTTAAATTAAATATTTATGGACGACTTACATGTTTTTGATTATTTGTAAACTCACTTCAACATCGCTTTTAATTTATCTATTTTTTACGGCAACGTTTAGCCATTATGACACGTGCGTTCCCTCGCACTAGCCGCGTATAGCTAGCACATGGTGCGGCACGGGGTGCGAGGGGCCCATGCATGTGTAATAAAGGGTGCTTGTGACCCCTTGTTCCGCACTGTGATAAAACTTTATATCTAATGTGCGGTACTAGGTAAAGGTAACCCTGTATTAAGGTAGGCATACCACGGAACCCTGGTTTAATAACACGTTATATCTATACATTCATCTCCTTTCTACACTGAAACAAGTTGAAATTACGCCCTTCGCACAACAGAGAAGTGTATATTTTACTTAGGAGCACCACAAGTGAGACACGTTCAAGGGGTCTCAGACCCCGTTTCGCACTCAACAGGTTAAAAGATAAATTTTAGATGATTAATTTAAAACATTCTCTATTTTAATCATAACTTGTACTTTCCAACATTTCTTTCAAGACTATCTCTTACAGAAACAAAAATTGAAAATTAATTTTCAGCTTAAATTTTGAATAATTAAAGGACGAATATGGTAAATAGAGTTGAATACTTGACATAAATAGCTATCTATGTCTCTGTAAAAAAATATAAATTCTTTTGACAAAAAAATGTCTTAAATCGTTAGTACTTACGAGAAAAAAATATAAATTATGCATTAAATTTTTTATTTTATTTCAAGTATCACAAAATATAGCCACTTTTACACTCTACTAAATATATACTTGTGTGAAAAAGTTGGCTTGTTTACTTATTAGGCTTACCTACTATTTGCCACAATGGTTCAAGACTAATAGCTACAATCAGGAACAAAAAAATATCAATACAAATAGCACTTTGAACCATAACTAATAAACAAAAAAAAAATTCGAAACCTACATAAAAAATTAAAAATAAAACGTTTCCCCAACAACGAAATTTGAAAGAAGCCATGACACTGATTTTTAAAGCTGATTGCCACTTCGCTAAGCAGAAATTACAAGTGAGAAATGAGTACTTAACAGCTAATTAAGGTATGTACGAGTATAGTAAAATTAATTTATGATTTTGCGTTTGTCATAGTGTACATATATATGAGACCTCTAATGTTACTGCTACGTCTGGGACAATGATAGTGTTAGTGACCGTTTCGCGCAGATGTAGCGATGGGTTTATTGCATTATTTGTGATGTGACATTGTTATTAATTATTAATGACGTTAAATATGGACAGCTGACGTATGTACACTTATGCAGCTAATCATTAATGGCGTTATATTTCACCCTATAAACAAGAGACGCATTTGGCCGCAGTAAGTAACACCAACATTATCCCAGATGGACCAAGGACATAATGCTACTTGTAATTGTAAGCGACTGATGTGAGTGTGCGCGGCACGAGGTAGATATTACAAACTGAAGGCCTAAAGCGGCGCATTCGCAGATTCAAACTTTATGTTAGGGGTCATCCACAAACTATGCTACACGAATTTTATGATTTTTGGACCCCTCTCCCGTCTTTGTAACAGCTGGTCACATTCGTGAGACTCCTCGCTCCCTAGTGTGACATCACATATTTTGTATTTTTACATCAAGAAATTATGAAATTAAAACAGCAGTTCCATATTTACTTTTACTTTCATTTAAATTATTTTTTAATAATTTAAACACTGTGTTTATAGAGATAGAGTTGGAAATATTTTGAAGTTTTTCGTTAACAGTTCCAATTTCGGTTTTAAAGCTTAATATATTAATTAGATTTTCCATTGTGACGGCTCGAAATTTAGGACCCCTCCTACCCCTTGTCACACAATGTCATATTTCTTGTTGTTCTTCCTTTTTTTATTTTTACTTCTTTTTAATTTAATTATACCTAGACATGAGTTGTTAAAAGTATCCTCTCAGTCAGGTTGCCTGGAAGAGATCGCTTTAAGCGCTAAGGCCGCCTTTTGTTTTGCCGTTAAATTATTGTAATTATTTATTCTGTAATTGTTTATTTGGTGAACAATAAAGTGTTTTCTATTCTATTCTTTCTATTTCGTCCACGCCCCTTCAACGTCTTACCTAATTTATGAATGGCCCCTTATGTGTTAAAGATGCCAGTATATCTAAACACGTGTCAATATCGTACGCACAATCCATTACTAACACTATCCCAAAAAGTGAACTTTACAGGAGAGCTAAAAAACGTTTTTTGGAGAATGAATATCAGTATTATTACAATGCCTTGTAGTTAGTATGTTGATTACACGATTTCCATGTTTTACGATATTACGACCATTCAAAAGTCGAATAGTGGATTAAACGTGTGATATAGATTGAGCGGTTCTTCAAAAACCGCTGCTTTAAAACCCCTGGTTTATTTCAATGTAGGTATTATTACACTACTACAAACTTCTCGCAAACTGATTTCATTTGGACTACAAGAATAATAAGCAACCCTCAGAACATACATTGTATGCTTGAACAGTATTGTTAGAACGTTTGCTTTACAAACTACAATGGCGCGAGTAGACGACTGACATTCGAGATAATAATCTTAAGAAGTATTTTTAAAAATATCAGTCAAGTACATTTCAATCACTTACAGTGTAGGGTTACATTGAAATGACGAATATCCATTATATTGTTTCAACCTAGTGCCGACAAAGTGGATTCATACCTGCATACCATAAAAACACACTTTATTACCTTTTGGCATTTGGACTTCTTTTGTTTACTTATTTATTGGTTATTGTGGAGAGCAGCCTATTGTACTCGTTTATGACCGTTTGCAGGCATAATTAGGCAGGTGCGCGGATTACGAATTCTTAGAAATTCAGAGACATATTGTATTTGTACAGTATAAAGCAATGTCCCAAGGGAAGGGTAGGCAGTGAAGCGATAACCTCATGCGAGGCAAGGCGTGTGTGCATTCGTTAATCTACATGGTGACGGACTTTGCGCTTGTTATTGAATCGTGCATAACGTTTGGACTGGTGGTGTTCAGTTATACTTGTACTTGTGTTATGCGTGTTTGTATAGTTCTAATAAATTCTATAGTAATTCTAACGGCATTTTAATTCGAGTCCTGCAACTCGTAACAATATTTATGATTTGACTATGTCGAGAATATCTCATAATAGTCAAAAATATAAGATTTTCGGTTCTACCACGGTTTTTTTCCAAAATTTTCTTCTACTCGGTAATTAAAATTTTTAGGAAAGCTCCTTATGACCTTAAAAATAAATATCTCCTTAGGTATTGACTACAATAAAAAGACATAGAATATAATTATGAATTTTAAGACTTGCTTAAAGATAAACCCAGATGGATATGTATACTGTAAAAAAAATCGGCGTGGAATTCCTAGTACTATGACCATTTTTATTGTAATTTTTTTTGCAGTTTCATTACACTATCATTTAGCGGCACATGGAAGTCCTTTTTGTCAAATGTCATCCATATATTTATTAGTTTTTGAGAGCAGTGATTGCGATAGACACCGATAGATGAACAGACAAACATACGTATGGATAAACATGTCATTTTTAAAATGAGTTCGCTTTGCCAATACTTCTTTGGAATTCTTAATACTAAACTCTAAAAAGCTGATATTAGACTGATCAATAACGTCTTACAATTTTAAATTGAATGAAGCAACCAAAGTGATTCATGTGTACATAAAATTGAGTAACTCAATGTCATTGTAAAACGTCTTGTCTTTTCAGTTGCCAAATTTATTCAATTTAGTCGATCAATTAGTTTCAAAGGCTTCAATTTGATTCTGTTTGATTGATCCATCTAATATCAGCATTATAATACTAACTAATCACTCAAACTCTACAACGCTTGTGTTTTTTTGGTGGGCAGCGAATCAGTCTTCAGTAGATATGAGACGGTACATTTTTCTATATCAATTTGAATGAAGCAACCAAAGTGCTGTACATCTATATACATATAATAAAACTGTAGGTAGAGGTCGGAATTTCTGTACAACGAAAGAAATGCTAAAAACCGAGTCAGAGGGATGTCAGAAGTGAAATAGAACTAATTAAGATTTTTTTTTTAATTTTTTGTTTCTCTGTTTGTCTGTTTGTACCGGCTAATCTCCGAAACGACTGGACCGATTTAAATGAAATTTTGTATGGTGGAAGCTTATATCCCTGGTCAACATATAGGATACTTTTGATCCCGAAAAATTAAAAAGTTCCCGTGGGATAGTTACCAAAACTTTCCACGCGGGCGAAGTCGCGGACAGAAGCTAGTATTAATATAAAACATAAAATTGAGTCATTCAATGACATTGAATGTCGTCTTCTCCTTTAAGTTCTGGGTCTTTCAAATTGATTAAATTTAGTTGTTCCTTCTAATATCAGGTTTATACTACTAAGTATTGACTCAAACTCTACACATTTATTTTTTGGTGAGAAGCAAGTGAGTCTTACAAATAGAAATTATTAGCGTCTCTTCCATCTTCTTCTTTTCAATTTCTTAATTACGTTAATATCATGGCTGTGCTTATTGCTAATCTTAACTATATCACCTTGCAAAGTGTGAACAAGTGCTTTACATTTCATGCTATGGTGAGTAGAGCAGACTCATCTTGTTTTTAGTCCAGTTATATATTGTGCACAGAAGGTATATCCATTGATGCAGAGAAGATTTCTGCCACTTCGTTCGGATTTTACAAACTCGAAGAGCCCTGTCGCACATAATTACACTTTTAAAAAGTTACTGATATAAAAATTAAATATACATGTACAGTACGCATAAAACTTAAATGGACTTCGAGTGAAATTGGTTCCATAAGATCGCAGGTCCAGTTAACGTTGTAAGGTCTTGTGCGAAACCGTAAAATGTTAACGTTTAACATTTTACGGTTTCGCACAGCACCTTACGGTGTGTTGGGCGAAACTAATAGAATGCGAGTCCGAATTGCGGCCGAACTTGAGCGCAACACTTCCCTCCCAGCTCTGTGAGTGAACCTTATAATTGTGTCCTGCGCATTTATGTGTTCGAACTTCACGGACGCATTTAAGTTTTGCTCGTACTCTACATCATTTAACTGATGTTGAAGCAAGCATAAATAACAAGCTACATATTCTAGATATGCACAGTAAACCCACGAGGGTAACCTACACACGAGTGAGTACTCGCTTTTTGTACCAATGACGTCGTTCCAAAACCTTTATGGCAAGTATTGTAAGTGAAACAGACGCCATGACGTTTGTTGATGACTACATAGAATGTTTTAAATTAGGATTTTTAATAATTATTCAATTCGTATTTCAATTATTTATTAAAGAAACGACCCTAATACACATAACAGGCTTTAATTTCAAAGACTTAATTCTACTTACTATCTAAATATGTATTAAAAAAATATTTTTTTAACTTGACTTTTATTTTAATAAACACAAGTTTTTTTTAATTAACACTTTCACTGTTTTCATTAGCACTTTTTATTTTTTTTATTTGATTTTTTTTGTAATATGATTTTTTAAATTTCTTTTTTTTATTGTTTATCATGGGAATGCTTATTTCTTATTATGACAATGTCTCCGCCCTCCGTGTCAACCATTGCTCTGCATCCGTGTTCGCTGTGAGTTGAACATACCCACCTCGTTCTGAGTCCATACATTTTGTGAGCTCCGAAGGTATAGCCATCAATACTAAGTAGACCTCTTCCTTGATCCGATTTTACAAAGAGCACTGAAAAAATATCGTTCATAAATAATTATATAAAATAAATATTTAATTCAAAACTTTCATTAAGTATCTGTCTGTGAATTGACTATACACTTTTAGAGACTGAGAAAATCTGCATGACAACCTTATACTCAAGATACATTTAAGAGCATAGATGTGAGAATAAGGAAATTACAGGAAGGGCAATGGAAAGAAGTCGAAGGCAAAGTTATTTTTCATTTTATATTTCTTTGATTTCTTTTACTATTTTTGTCGAATATAAATCTACGAGTATATATATTAATAAGTGAAGTAAAAACTTTATACCCCTTTTCACGAAAATTACGCGGACGGAGGAATATGAAATTTCGCACACTTATAGTTTATAGAGAAGAAGCGACGAATGCTAATATTTTTTTAAAAATTATGGATAAAAAATACATCCAATCAATAAAAAAATTACACACACTACCATGTATTTGACACACACACGCATATATACTATTTTGTTTATTGTTAAAGTCAATTTAATAGTGTAGCCTTGGCGAAATCTGTGATTATAGAACTATATATAGTCTTTGACATTAATTATTGTGGTCGAATTTCGACCACGGGCTACCACTAGTTTAAGATAAAAGGAACATAAGATATAACCTGATATTATATTGTATATTAATATACATATTAATGTATTCTTAAAAAATGTTAATAAGTCAAATTAACAAAATTTAAACGAGAGACAATAATAATAAACATTTATTTCGCACAAATAAATATTATTATTCATATTGTGAACAAATCTTAGATCACGGGCCATAAGAAAGGGTCAGACTTTTACATAGAGCAGTGCGAACACGAAGAAAGAAACCTTTTGGAAAATTTAATCTAGATGTGACACAACACTGACTAGGAAATATTCCTGTACACTATAGAAATGTATCCAAGGAGGAGTCCCGCTTAGCGTAATACTATAACGGGTCAAAAAAGGACTATAGGGTGGGAGTCCACCCATTAGTCGGCACAGTTCGCTAAATACAAGCCAAATGAGCTTTACACTTATGACAAAAGAAAACCAGTGTTATTGTTCTCATCGGCTTGATACCGCGCATCTTATATTTGCCGGATCCATGCCGACTAGTATGGGACTTTCCTTATATTCGTAAATGTTTGTTACTTACAATTTACTCAAATGCTAATTTTAACATTGTTAGTAAGTATTCCTGTTATTTTGTACATTATTTTTTTTACTCCGATATGTTGATTGTTTGCTATGGCAATGTACATTTTTCATTTTAACTATTTCATTTTCAACCGTGAAAACGACTGCAGTACACCCTCTGCTGTTGTGAGTTGAACAGACCCATCTGGTTTTTACTCCGTCAACACTCTTAATACAAAATTTATAACCATCAACGTTGATGAGATCTTTGCCTCGCTGCGATTTCTCATAGAACACTGGAAAAGTAGAAATGATTATGTAAGAAGCTTCGAAAAATTTGTGTACCTAATTAATTTTAGCAAGTATAAGATTAGAAACACTAAGTATATTAATAGATAATAATTCAGACTCCCTTAGCCATAATCATATTATTAACTAGGTCCTAGTTACTAGGATATATCCGCGACTTTATCCACGTTTGTCTTGAAATTCCAGCAGGATTCCCGGGACATAAAGTTATTCTCTTCGTTTCTTCATTGTATATTAGGGTTAAATAAAAATTCATATTTTTATCTAGTCCTTATAAGTTCATTTTTAAAATTCAAAGTCATTTATCAATATAAATCTCATTGTGAGCTTCGTTAAGACAGAAACAATTGGTAGAAAAATTTGATTGTGTTTATTCATAAAATCATAAACAAATAAGCGATTGATTTGATAACGGTAAATAACACACATACACACACGCACAAGCACGCACGCACACTGACATACGCATGCACGCAAGAACACACCCGAATACGCTTAATCTCATTGGTATATTGTTTTATCAGATAGCTGCAGGGCATTAATATTGCAGCATAGTTATTCATAGTCATAACGATAACAATATCACTAGTATAACTATTCTTTATGCTTCTAAACATCTGGAGTAATGTAAGCGACTGTGACCAAATGTAATTTAATTATAGTTTAAAACAATAATGCCGTTAATAATTAGGTGTATTGGTGTATATAGGTACATTTTATCCGTGCAGGAACGGAGAAACTATACAATTTTCTGCGGCCGGGTTGCTTGTCGTAAGAGGCGACAAAACATCTCACAGCCAGGTGGTACGGCGTTTACCCATATGGATGACTACCGCCCCTGGTCTAGATTATGCCGCATTAACAACCTCGAGATGTGTTCCAATATTAGTGATCAGGTTCCAGTCTCCCTTTAGAGAGCGACAGCACATTGGTAGCACCTTTGGTGTTACAAAATGTCCATAGGCGATGGTAACCGCTTTCCATCAGGTGGGTCGTCTGCCTATCTGCTGAACTCATCACAGTCACTAATACCTACATTAATTCAAATGTAGCAGGGGATTACAAAAAATAGTTATCTTGAACGAACTTTATACGTTTGTTGAAAATAGAAAAATATGACCCTTTAAATTCCAGCCAAAAACTTCTGTGAGAAATGATTAAAGTTTTGATTGCCAAGTGCCTGAATAGACTGAATAGTAACAAAAACCTTGTTTCTACTTTAAATAGTTATAATATTTTACTATGGCAATGTCTATTCCAAATGTCGACTATTCTGCCATCCATAGTCTGCACAACTGCCTTACACTGTTTGCGACTGTGGGTAGAACACCGCCATCTTATTTTTTGCCCCGATCTCTTTTTAAAACAAAACGTGTACCCGCCAACACACAGGAGATCTTTGCCTCGCTTAGATTTCTTGTAGAATACTGTAACCAAATTTCATGCGTGTAAGTTGTAAAAACTTAAGTGAATAAGTATATTACAAACGTTCATGCAAACTAAAACAAAGTATACACAAAATATTATTAAAAGTTTAAGACGGTATGCATAAATTGTGTGTTATAAACGTCTAAATATAGCTATGGAAGAATACTAAATATCCCAATTGCCCAGAAAAACCTAACACCAAAAATGTTTTAAATGCTACTTAATACTAGATGGCGTTAGTCAATTTTTTTGCATATTGACATTTTATTATTTAGATGTACTTATTTGTTTATTGAGAAATTTCACATAAATTATAATATCCATTTATTATTTAGAGCGAACCAGTTAAAATTTAAATTACTATTTTCAATGTTTGGGTGATTTGACTTAAAAAATATTTTGAATAATAAAACTTTAAAAAACAAGAGAGGGACAACTGCTATTACAATAGTGTCAGAATGATCAATCACTTGCGTCCTAAAGGCTGATTTACATTCCAGCTACTAACTTGGAGAGCGGACTGATTTCAAAATATTCAATAGGGAATATATAGAAGGCAGTTAGATTTTGTGTAGCGCTGTACTAAGCGGGCGGCGCGGGTGGGAGGGGGGGGGGGCGGCTTGGGGTTTAGGGGTTGTCACTCACCCGCATAATGCCGTCGAGATGCGAGCGCGAGTGTTCCGCGCGTGCTCATCTCTCCTCCCGTAGGGCGCGTTACAGACCGCCCCACGCCAAAGAGAGCATGACAACGCCGGGGGATGAGTCCCCCGGCAATGGAAGAGGCCTCGTGAGGGGGGCTCACGCCTGCCAGGGCTGCGGAGAGGCTAGGTCATATACCCGTAGCCCTGGCATAAGGCGAAGGACGGAACACCCAGGGGTTTTAGTGGGTCTCACTAACCGGGGGTGGCAACAGCATGGCACCAGTTCTGATTGGGCATGCTGGAGCCATCCCCGATCTGGCGAATCCCACACACAGGTCGCGAATTATCCCCCCAAGGTTCTGCCCTTGTCGCGACTTATGGTCCTCAAGCGGATTTCCCCTGGCTAAAAAAAATGGTAGCGCTGTACTGACTTTGAATCAATTTACACGATATCAAAGGAAACCATTATGCATCTGTTACAACTGGAATAATGTTATTAATTATATCACCCAGACTGAGGTAGCTAAGAGTTTAATGCGCCACAGTTACTCACACTAACGCAGGTGGATGGAGCACTACGGTACCATGATGACGCCAGTAGTCGATCATTCTGCTACTATTGTAATTGCAGATTCAGGGTGGTAAGTGTAATATATTGAGAATTAACAGGCAGTATGTTTATTAACTCTTAAATAATTACTCATGGAGATGTGAATTGTTAATCTTAACTATTTGATCTTCAACAGTGTGAACGATCGCTTTACAGCGTTTGTAATGATGAGTAGAGCATCTCCATCTTGTTTTTATTCCATATTTTTCGTGAATGCTAAATGTATACCCATCAATACTAAGGAGGACTCTGCCTCTTTGGGATTTCACATAAAATACTGAAAAAGTTATATTAATAAATATTATATTATAACAACTAGATCAAAAAGAACATACCATATACTATATATACGCTTGTTGCGAAAAAAACGCGTTCGACATGCTTCTAAAAACAATTTAATTTTGCAGTTATTAGTTTACTGTATGTTGATAGTAGTATTATATTAAGTCACTACATTCTCTTACATATGAACCTAAATCCCCGAAGTGCCGATGTGAGTGTGAATCATTACACAATCACTATTTAATAGCAATTTAAATCTGCCGCGTCATATTTATATTATAGGCAGTCGCTGCCCTCCATAATTTATTTTGTCAACATACGGTGGTAGCACTAACGTAAGCCCTAAGTAAATTAGTTAAGAAGGGAGATAAACAAATATAAACGCTAACAGGACAGAAAGAGAGAAAGTATAACGTTTTGCAGCGCGTTCCATTAGTAGCTCACAACACCGAAAATGCTCCGTTAGCCGTTCCACAAGGCGACCGCGGTCGTTGTGTTCGTGACGAAAACGTCACTGATGACGGCAAGCAAGTGGAACGGAAAAAATCGCGGGCCATGAGCCATCAAGGCTACGTTCCATTAGAGACTCACAACGACCACGTTCACGACCGTGATTTTCCCATTCCACTTGCTTGCCGGCGTTACAATTGTAAACCCAAGTGGAACGGTTATTCGACCCACCTCTTGACATGGGTCGTTATGAGCGTTGTGTGATCGAAAATGATGACGTCATTAGTGACGTTTTTGCCATGACCACAACGACCGCGGTCGTCTTGTGGAACGGCTAACGGAGCATTTTGGGCGTTGTGAGCTACTAATGGAACGCGCTGTTGATGGTTGTGTCAAACTGAAAGGTCATAGATTAAATATTTTAGTAAAACTAAACAAGAACGCAATCAATATCTTGCTTCAAATAGATGACGTTTTGATCAGTAAATCCATATGTTTTTATAAATTCTGCAGTGAAATTGCAAAACAAGATTAAATGATACATTTCCCACATATTTTATGATAATTTTTATATTATATTCTTGATAATTTTTTAACATAATTGAATAATGTTTACAATCCACACCATAATATGGTACGTGCCAAATCAATCGGCACAAAAGTCCATTGCCTAAATTAGTAAAACTATAAAAAATAATTAAAATTCTATAAATAAATTATACCTTCGATATTTATGTAATTAAATAAAACTAACAACTTTAACTAAATAAAATTCCTAATAAAAAGAAGTTTTGCAATGCTGGATCTAATCCTGATATCCGACAGATCAACCGAATTGAATCAATTTGGTTGCAAGATTCAGAACTGAAAGGACACGACGGTCTTCAATGAACATGAATGATTCAAGTTTATGTTTGTACGGTGACAAATCATTTCTGTCAAATTGAAAGACACAAATGAATCGTCCAATATCGGCTTTAGGAGAAAAAAATATCGGACTTTGTGTAATTGGTTTGGCGCAGAGTATTTTACAATAAAATCTAAAATAAATAACATTATCATTTAATTATCTATAATTGTGATGATTATACGTTAATTTTATGCATTGTATGATAACTATAGGACATGTTTTCTTGAAATAAAAATATCAATATATAAATAAACGATGAAATGATATCATCATACTTTTGTAAAATTATAATATTAGATAATAATTATTTATGAATTGCATTGCTGTTTATATATTATACTGGTTACTTGTCTGTTCTTTACACATCGTATTATTCATTTCTTTATAATCTATAGACTTTCTCATGGCAATGCTCATTTTTCATCTTAACTATTACATTGTCGATAGTGTGGACAGTGGCTCTACATTGTCCGTGGGTTGAGCATATCCATCTTATTTTAAATTTAGTTTCTCTTTGCAACCGAAATGTAAATCCATCAACACAGAGAAGATTTTTGCCTTGTTTCGATTTCTTGAAGAACACTGTAAAACATTTTAAATATGTGAAACACTGATTATATAAAAACAAATTGTAGTAAGTATACAAAATTACATTGGCCCACAAAAAAAGTGGTCTGTACTTTTGACCAGACCCATCTATATATATATATATTTCGATGCGCTGAATCCGAATTCAGACCCATTTGGCCCGAAAATTGCAATTATAATGATAAAAAAATCAAAATTTATTTACATTGTTGAAAAAAAATAGATTCAGCGAATCGAATTCTTTAAAAATTGTGTACTTTATAGATAATAATTGTCTTTATCATAATAACTGCAATTTTCCGGGGGACATTTTTGCAATTTACTTAAAAGTAAAAAAAAGTAGAGATCAGTTTTTTGTGGACCGGTATTATTAGACGAATAATGTGAAAAAGATGTTTATTCGGAAGATTATGCGACCAATTTTCTAGCTTCTTAGTGATAGAAAGTTGTACATTTTCCGATTTAATATTAAAAACATTCATTGCACCCATCTACTATTACTAAATTAAACTATACTTAAAATTAAATAGGTACTTTATGACATTATGTCGCCCTATCTGTCACAAATCATTATGATGATGTACATACAGCTCCATACTTAAACAAGTTTCTTCTCTTAATATTATATGCAATAATAATATACAACTAGTTTTTTCCCGCGGCTTGGCTCGCGTTGATGTAGTCCTACGGATACCGTGTAAATACCGCTGCAGGGGCGCCCTCTAGCATCTAGGGAGCAGAGGATTCTTCACCCCTGTTGACGAAGTGAGTTTGCCTGTCCCGGGGCATTCTCGAGCACTGATGTGCTAGGATCAGCGTGGGCGTAACTACGTTCTAAGTCTCACGCTCTTCCTACCACAGCGCGGGGCACATGGGAGGAGGGTGGTTTTAGTGGAGTATTGAGTTCTTCGAGTCTCCACACAAGCCGGCGATTTAACTCTGGTGCGCCATTCGTGGTGACACCTCTCGTCGCTTTGGTCTAATCCCTAGTAAAGGACCCGGTAGTGTGTGAATTGCATTTCCCCCGCCTCAAAAAAGAAAAAAAAGTCCTACGGATACCGTACATTTTTCGGCACAAAAAGTAGCCCATGTGTTATTACAGATTATAATCTATATGTGCTAAATTTCATCCAGATTCTTTTCAGTCGTTTTGGCCTGATTGAGTAACAAACATGCATGCAAACTTTCACATTTAATTATTATCTATACATGCATAATTACTTGGAGTGCTGACTGATTGATTTGATTGCTGAAATCCACAGCCCAAACTAGTGGCACTAGGATCGTGAAAATTCGCATGTAGGTTCTTTCTATACTGCAAATGCGCACTAAAAGGATTTTTGAAAATTCAGCCCCTTAGTGGGGTGGAAAAGGGGATGAATGTTTGTATGAAAATCCATCTTTTTGAAAGTATTAAGCACGAAATTTTATATACCTGCTTTGGCTCGAATTAAATAAACACGTATATCGACGTTTTAAGAATTCGACCCCTAACGGGGTAAAAAAGGGAGTGAACATTTTCTCAAACTATGACTAATTCTAATCTACGCGCGCGAAGCCGCGAGCAACAGCTAGTTATTGATTGAGTAATAATACATATGTAGCTGAATTAATTGTCTGACTACGTTAGGGAAGATGCAGGACTTTCCAGACCATTTTGTAAATAAAAATAAAAAATATGTGCAATTACTAACTAATGTAAGTTCAACATTTCTATATTTATCTTATCTATATTGGGAAAGAAATCTAAACAAAAAAGGTATAACATCCTCGTGTTGATATTTAAAAATTAAACAAACACATTTTTAACATTTATTAAATTATGGTATGGAATGAAAAGGTAATAAGTTTTATAAACACATAAAATATGCTATATATTATTTTAAATCACGCATTATAATTATAATCAAAAATACGCATAATATACATGCGTATGACTTCAAAATCTTATTATTTAGAACCTTAAAATTTTTTCATGACAATGGTCATTCCTGACCATAATTATAACACCGTCCACGGAGTGAACCGCTGCTTTGCACCGCTTATGAGAAGAACATGCCCATCTTGTTTTCCTTCCGTACTTCTGATGGCACCGGAATGAATATCCATCAATACAAAGAAGATATTTGCCTCGTGGTGTTTTCAAGTATGTCACTGAAAATATGTTTATGTTTAATACTGGACGTTTTTGGAACCAAGTTCCTTATCGCGCGTTATTCGGCGGACGGAAGCTAGATGAATAAAGTGTTAAATGCAATGAAAAATGCTGACCGCTGTATATGATTATACAATTTCGAACTTTAATGCAATGAAATGAGATCCAAAATAAAATGATATCCATCAGTGTAATATGCGGTGTTTTGAAATGAGATTGTCTTGTAATTGTCCTTATTACCGTACAATTTTGAACTTCATTACAATGAAATAAGATCTAAAATAATATGCATTAGTGTAATATACGCTGTTTTGAAAATGGAAGGTCTTATAACCACCGTTGTTATTCGGTCGCATTCGAGCACTATTGCCGCTGACGTGCACATGTTTTTATACAATTTACTATTTTTAACCGTCTTCCAAAAAGACGAGGTTCCCAATTCGACTTAATGTTTTTAACTTCGAGTTCATTTAATTTCCGAATTATTATAATATTTAAAATTTCTTTGTTTATGTAGAATGACATTTTATGCTACATTTTAATATATATTTATATATAGCGAAAGGAACGTCATTTCAACAACGTGTCCCAAAGACATCTCATTAGTTTTTTTTTCTTTCAGGCTAAGTTCAATGTTATACCGACTATCGGCGCGGATCAAATCTTATACTAATATATAAAGCTGAAGAGTTTGTTTGTTTGCTTGAACGCGCTAAACGCAGGAACTACTGGTCTGATTTGAAAAATTCTTTCAGTGTTAGATAGCCCATTTATGGAGGAAGGAGTTTATGGCTTGGCAGCTAGATTCTTAAGCTAGAGTCATAGTTTGAATAATAATAATATAAAATATAAATAATAATATATAAAATTACTCTGTGATACATATATAATACAGTAGATACACTATGTGGATACATGTGGCAAACAGTGAGTAAGTACAATTCGCCACAATGACGGGCAAAGAAAGTAAGTTCATACAGTTTTCTTAGATTAATTATTTAATATATTAAAGGTCAAACAAAATGTAATTCTTTAGTGTGCTTATATAATTATTATTATTCTTTTTTATTTTACTTCATTGTTATTATTACTATTAAGCTATTAAAATTGTTCTATTTTTTTGAGTGTTATATTTATTCCATAGTTATACGTTTTGTAATTATAATAACGTCTCTTAATTGTAAGATACTTGTGATTTGGGAGGTGGGCACTGAAAACCAGTGCTCTGTTGGACTACGTTTCGGCACAGCAATATACTGAGTGCCAATCTCAATTCCACTTCAGACAGTCTTCGGAGTCTCTTGTTTTCAGACCATTGATATGTATGCTAATCTTTACAACGATAAGCTGGTATTTTTAGGACTTCCTGTTTTACCGGGACTAGGCGAAAACGGCAAGTTTATAGACACTTATTCCCCACATAATTAGCGGTTTCCATAAAACGTACTGGTCGGCATAAGCTATTCTCTTACAGTTTGCCTAATAATTGTATTTTTTTTTTATATTATGATAAAATACTAACCTTGACAATGAAATCTATGATATATCTGATAAAATTTATTATTAATCGGTTTTTATTCTTAATTCATTTATTTAAATAAATTACAATATTCATTCATAATATATAATTACATTCAGATAAAAAAATCATCTATGGATAATTGTAATCCAATCTGCACTAAATGTAAATATAATTTATTCGAATTTAGGCGTATTTTTTTCTTGAATATTAGATTATTAAATTAAAATATAAAGTTATTAAAATTAGTTTCATATTACTCGACTTTAATGATTATGTATATTTTTAATTGATATAATTTCACCTTCTATTGTGCTTATAGCAGCCTTACATCCTTTGCTGCTATGCGTTGAACATCTCCAATGTGACTTGAGGCCGATTGTTTTAAGGTGATAAAATCTGTATTTCCCTATTTCTATCAACTTATTTCCGAAACGGGATAACACAAAACATGCTGTAAAAAGATATATGTGCATATTATCCATATATTAATAAAAATAATTGAAGGGTTTGGCTTTGAATTCAACTTTAAGCTTTAGCTTTGTGGTCACTGAATTTTAAGTAGTGAGGGGGCAGAGGATGGTTGGAGGGGGAGTACTTCTCAATTCTGCAACCCCCATGTCTAGGAGATATGTAGTTCTTGAGATATTAATTTTTTTCGTTCGTTTATTTTGTTATAATGTGACGATGGTGACCAGTCTGTTCTGGCTTTGGTTTAAAGTTTAACCTAACCTAACCTAAGTCATTGGTCGCGACTTTCGACTAAAGCCCACAAGCCAAGCGAGCGTACCATGGCAGCGGTCAGCGAGTGTCACAATCGAGTTACCATCGTCGCAATATATAAGCAAAAAAAACTATTTTCCTATTTAAAAATCAATAAACTAATTCAAAACTTATTTATTAAGCTCAAAAACGATTTTAGTGTATATATATTAAGCGCGTAAGTGTATTTCTAAATACAAATCACATTTTATTATCAACAAAAGTGACATAACCTTGTTTATCTAATTTATTTTTGTTTTTTAGGTTATTCATTCAAAACTTGTTGTTTGACCCTAAAAACTTGTTTCCTACCCCAAATAACAGGTCTAATGGCTATATAAATGGCTTTTGTATACCCCTAATCACAAATTACCTTTAAACTTATGCCACTCTGGGTTAAAGCGCAGCCGCAAAAGGTCGAAAGTGTGTCATCGTGTAGTTGGTATTTACTGATCAATAATTTACCAAAAAATTTATCATAAATCTTCACAATATGAGACGTAACGTAATTATTCGATA
Organism: Dendrolimus houi; assembly: GCA_039645545.1. Lineage (NCBI taxonomy): Eukaryota > Metazoa > Arthropoda > Insecta > Lepidoptera > Lasiocampidae > Dendrolimus > Dendrolimus houi. Next base: position 19,011,499 of record CM077125.1, on the reverse strand, counting down.
GTTATTTTAAATTAAGAAAAAATATCACTAAATCACGTCCAAATTAATGATATGAAAGCATTTTATTGCTTCAATTTTTATCAAAACAGAATTAGAAAAATTGTGCGTCTTTCTAAAAGTAAATAATTTTATTGCAATATTTTTTTACATACTACTTTACTTTAATCACAATAAAATAATAATGCATCTGAAAAATGACCGCGTCAATGGAATTCCCGGCATAGCCCGAAAAATCCACAAGGACGTTGGCCTTGCTACAAGCCTTAAATAAACGTGTATGTCTCATTTCCATGTCTTGCAGGATTCAGAAGATTATAAAGTTCAATTTCCTGGCGAAATAATTGGCAGGCATGGCAGATAAGAGAATATTATTGTATATTCCCAAGCTAAGCAAGTATCACTTGTGATATGGATTATTGTAATGAAGAACTCTCTCTAGCCGATCTCAAAAAGATATAAGTGGGCCTCCAGGGCCAAATCCTATAATATACGAAATAGCGAAAAATACTCAAAGAATCTCGAGGCCGATTTTGATGAAAACTTAAGTGGTATCATTAGGTTTTTGAAATCAGTTACCCTGGTCAGGAATCGAATACGCTGATTTTGAAAAAAGAATAACAATATGTATTATTACACCAATAGTGTAGCTTTGAAGGATCAATTTCTGTGAAGGAATGTCAAAGCTCAAACAAAGGGAAAGGTTTATTTTGAACAAAATGATCTATTTAAATGTATAACATACATACTGTTACAACTTAGGCTTCGACAAAGACAAATTCCACGTACAGTCTGTAAAAGCACATTTTATTATCTGTCGGCATTTGAACTAATTGTAATCCTTTTATGATCGTCTTCTTTTGTTTATTTATTGGCATACGTTTCTAGTATTGTGGAGAACAGCTTATTGTTCTATTCTATTCGTTTACGGCCGCTTGCAGGCTGCATCACTAGCCTACAGGCCATAAATACAAGCTGATTCTAGGAAATTATGTCGACGTTGCAGGGGGGGCACATTTGCATTTGTGCAGTATAAAACGATGGCCTGATTGAGAAAGGGGGTCAGTTCAGCTACAACTACGATACGGGCGTGACGTGTGTACATTCGGGAATCTTATAGTGACGGACTTTGCGCGTTTTATTGAATTACGACCTTCTGCATTACGTTTGAATTTGTTGTGTTCGGTTATATTTGTACCTGTGTTATACTTGTTTGTATAGTTCTAATAAACCCTACAAATAATTCTAAAGGCATTTTAATTCGAGTCCCGCTAACTCGTAACAATATTATTAAAGATTCGTATAGTTCCAATAATTAAAACAAAACTAAGCAACATTACATTACATTCAGTTATTCTTTCATATGCAAATAAAAATAGTTAAACTACTCTACTGAAGATCATTAAAAAAAAATTGTAAATCTCTATAGTGTAGTTTACTTAAGATTGATGTAAATTGGCAATGCTATTGTATTCACTTAACTATTGGATTTTATTACTAGTGTAGTTATGGGCCACTTTGAGAAATAAGTAATGTTTTCAGTATTTAAAACAACTTGTTGTAAATCTTATACTAATATATAAAGCTGAAGAGTTTGTTTGTTTGCTTGAACGCGCTAATCTCAGGAACTACTGGTCTGATTTAAAAAATTCTTTCAGTGTTAGATTGCCCATTTATTGGGAAAGGCTGTAGGCTATACATCATCACGCTAAGACCAATAGGAGCGGAGCACCAATGAAGAAAGTTTCAAAATCGGGGGCCCTTTTAAACTTTTTTTTAACTATTCCACGCGGACGAAGTCGCAGTCAGAAGCTAGTTACATATAATAATGTTATGAACACACATTTTGTTTTTTCCGTTTAAACGGTTTAAACCCTGCGTCGTAAAGGTATTGAATGAAATTACACGTTTAAATAATATTTATTATGTAATTCGAGTCTGATGATTGTGTTCATTTTTAAGGACGACAATATTCTCCTCAATAGTGTATATAAGTGCCCTGCAACCTTTGTTGTGATGGGTCGCACATCTCCAATGTGACTTGAGGCCGATTGTTCTACGATGACAAAAAGTGTAGTGCCCTACTTTGATTAATCTATTTCCATAACGCGATAGCACGAAATATGCTGTAAAAAATATTTCATTTTTTTATGCTTTTTTTAATATTGATGTAAAAATACTGTAATATATTTACTGTGCCATTCTATTGAGAAAACATAAAAATATATTAAAGTGAAGTGTTAATGCAAATGTTGTGTATAAAAACTTGTGTCAACTCAATAAACGTTATTGTAAAAAAAAACCCCACAGCCAGTTGGTAGCGTATTTGCCCGTCTGGATGGCTACCACCCCTGGTCTGGAGCATGCCGCCATAACAGCCTTGAGTTGTGTTCCGGCATTAATGGTTTCAGCCTCCTTTAAGAGAGCAGCAGCGCATTTGTAGCCATTTCGATGTTGCACATGTCCATAGGCGATGGTAACCGTTTTCCATCAGTTGGGCCGTCTGTCTGTCTGCTGAAGTCATGCAATAAAAAATTGAGAAACGTTGGCAAACAGGTCAACGGCCCACCTGGTGGACAGCGGTAACCATCATCTGTGAATATTTGAAATACCAGAGAGATTTCCAACACGTTACCAACCTGGATAAAATTTAAATTCTTCCAATGTGAGATTGGTAACCAGTTATTTCAAAATGCAAAACCTGAATCTAGATTTGAGTTAAATACAAGTGCGGTATGAATGTAGGTATAATAAAATAAAACAATCAAACAGTCACTGTATCTTTTATCTTCTATAATTTTACAAAATTCTAAAAATGCCGTGTCTGTATATTAAAGTTATTTAAAAAAAAAACAACAACTGAAGTAGACTATATGAACGATGGACAAAACGATGCATTTTTTTCTTAGATATTTTGCGTGTTACTTTGGGGTTCACGTAAAAACTACTAAGCTCGATGCGGTTTTCGCCAATGGATAGTAAATTCTTAGACTTAAAATCTGTGATGTTTTTTGTCCCGAAGGATTTTTCCTGGGCATGATATAAATTAGTCAGCTTTCAAAAAAAATTATTGACTCTGACACGATTTCACTACATGTAAGCGCGGGTTATCGGATGCGAAAACTCTCATTGCCGCCTGCGCAGTGCATCATACGTGATGAAATGAACATTGGGATGCAAAATGTATGCATCGCGAGCCCCCCCGAACGCGGGCGGAGCGAGCCGAATGTCAGCGGCTAAGACGACGCGGCCGAGCCGAGCCGACGCTTTACGAAGCGCACGACGGTCGCCGCGTTAGTTTAACGGGTCCGCGCGTTACATACATTATTTAAATGACACGGTACTTTATATTCCAGAACTCCAGCGGGAATTTTCTCAGAAGTGTTTAAAATTGGTTGGAACACAAAAATTGGTTGATTCCGATACGATTTTAGGTAAAGGGTAACAGCTGACGTTATTTTTTAAATGTGGTACATTATACCCTGGGACACTCGATTTTTTTCTGAGGATCGATCACACGGCTAAAAATAGCAAGAAAATTGGCCGCATAACAGTTTGCGTATCAGACTAATCCGAGATTTTTTATATTTCGGGATTTTTCTTAACTATGAAACCACGTGATTTTAGGACTTGCTTGACGTGACAGTTTCTTTATGTATTAGACATATTTAGTAGAATAGTTGTAGTTGTGTATTCCTTTAGTAACAACCGGGTTACAGCGACAACAGGAATTTACGGGATTCCATTACTTCCATACGAAAAATTCATTGTCCTGTTGGAAATAACCTTTGATTTTAAATATTGGCAAAATAACTGTAATTTTTGTTACCTGTCCAACGTGGATGAAGTCGCGGGCAAATGCTACTTAAACAATATCTTTGAAAAACAACTCTAGTACAGTTTTACATAAGTTATAATTCCGATTGACAGTTTTTATTCCCACATAAAAGTGCAAACCGGTTTCTTCCAACTGGTAAATAATTCATATTACATTTTAATCGCAAGCGGAAAAGACAGAATGTTACTTGCTATGCATTCTTAGGTCTATTGCGCTTACGCCATTCGTACATTTGCGGGCTACTAAAATTGGTCCGCTGCGCAGGTACATCCAGAGGAATTATTAGTTGTGTAAAACTGTACGTATAATATTTATTTATGATACTAGTGCGGTAGTTGGTTTTTACAAACAAGTAGAAGAATTTAAGCCCGAGACCAATTCAAGAGCTTACTATAGTCAGGATTTTGTAAAAACCAACTTCCACGCATGTGTCATAATTTTTTAAAACTACGTTTTTAATAGAAAGGAAGAAAATAATATTTATTTACAGTTATTTGAAATGGAAGTTATACATAAACGACCTTATTCATAAAGAGTTAAAGTATGTTTGAATGCTTCTAAAGAAATATATCGAAGTATTCAAACTTACTCTAACTCTCTATGAATAACACCGAAAGAGATTAACAAAAGCCAAAGGTTAACTTAACTCTAAACAGGCCGTAACTCAGCAACAGTAGAAGAGTGCGCCGCCTTGGGGCCTCAGAGGTTCGAAATGGAAAGAGTTGTCGGTCCGGCGGATTCGCTCCGGAGCTTGGTCGAGGCCATGCTCCGGAGGAAACAGCGAACGAGAGAGGGAGGAGAACGCGTCAGTGAACCCCATCCGCATAAGGCGGCTTAGAAGTCGTAAGCGCTGCTACGTGCAACATCTCCTGTATGCATCACAGGGGGTCGCGTGGAACCGGGGGAGCCCGCGGACTCCCCAGATGAGACAGATGTAATGTTTATGAACTAGTTCCTATGGTACCCCGTAAAAGCGCACAGTAGAGGGGCGACCTAGGTTTAGTGAGTAGTTTGACGGCCGACATCCCCCTGTCCTCCGCTCGGAAGCCACGATGGAAATACCAGACTCGAGGATGGTGTCCCAAGAAAAGACATTCCTCTGCGTCAACAAAAAAGGTCCTCACTCAGCATATGCTAGTTGATAACAACCAACGCTGGTCTTCCATTAGTGCCAAGCAGTAACGGCACCATCACAGAAAAAAAAACTGATAAGCATTTAAACATTTATACTTAAGAAAATTCTAGAGACTAATATTGTTTACAGTGAGAACAACAAAAACAACAACAAAGAATATACAAAAGATATTTTAAATGTATTTGAACAATATAAGTACATAATATGTTATGAAATGATTATGGAAATGTGAAAATATCATTTGAAAAATAAAAATATGTTGGTCAAGTAGAAAAATAAATTAAATTAAATAGACAACATTTGCTCAAAAATGTATTTACGAAGCCTGTATAAATATCAGTTAGAAAATCGCAACAATCTTTGACGTTTCTAATATGACAATGGTGCGCATTTGCAAAGGACGTCACGTGCGCGTGATGAAAATTAAAACTACATTTTTCGTCTCATTTTCTCTTTAGTATTAAGGCGAGATAATTGTACTTACCAAAAGCGCTTCCAAGGATGTTCGACCATTCAGCTTAGTTATTCTCGTAATATGAAACTCCTTCATGGAATTCTTATATATTTATTTATGGAAATTAAAAAAAACTGTAAAAGATACGCACGGCGCTATACAGCGGGGCAGGAAACTACCTATTTCGCACATTCCATTGTATGGTACGTAGTTTTTAACTTTCGGACAATGTATACATACAGGCTTTGTAAATGCATTTTTTGAGCAGAGGTGTTGAAAGATACAAATATAATTATTAATTAATTACCTATCTAATGATTATGATCATTTTTAATCTTAACAATTTCTTCTGCAATAGTGCATATAGACGCGGTGCATCCTCTGTTACTGTGTGTTGAACATCTCCAATGTGATTTAATACCTTGTCTTTTGAGACAAAAGTTGTATTTTCCTACTTTTATCATTGTTTTTCCATAACGGGATAGTACGAAACATGCTATAAAGAAAGTGAAAACACTTATTAATTTCACTTATAAACAGAAATATCTATTATAGCTACATATAACATAGGTATATACGAAAGTTTAACAAAATTGGGTCATTTTGGTCTCACGCCAAAAGGAAGGTTTGCACTGAAAATCGTTGTGTCCGCATATAATTTTATTATATTTTACCGTTGTGAAAGATCAAAAAAACTCGATCGTTTTTGCGTTGCGTTTTTCGCAATTTAAACAAAATTTTGAGGGTGTTCGAGCCAACCGGATCTCAGATTTGGATTCATCACGTCAAAATACATGTATGTAAGTGTTCAGAGTCAAATGTACACATTATTTTTTTGTACCGGTGTCATGATATTAATTAAAAAAATAACAAAACCTTCCTCTTATGTTAATTTATTTTTGATTTTAAAATTGTTAATTTACATGTATGACAAAATCTAATGATTATGTTCGTTTCTCATTTTAACAATTTGCGAATCTATTGTGGTGATTGCAGCACTGCAACCTTTCGTGTGATGTGTGGAACACCTCCATCGCTTCTTGAGACTTACTCCCTTGTCACAATAAAAAGTGTAGTGGCCAATCTGTATCAATTTCTTTCTTGAGCGAGAGGATTTTACGAATTTTACTGTAAGTGAGATTTAGTATATATTCAATTCCATTATATTTTAATAAAGTTTACGAACAATAATATATAAATATTTATTCATAAAAATGTTATATTAAAAATAATATATACTTTTTTATGTAAAAAACATCTAAAATTATACATTAAAAATAAATAGTGTTACACGTCAGCAGCGAGGTGTATGTATTGACTCGCGTCTACTTTGATGCACACTTTGTTCGTTCCGCATGTTTTTCCCTGGATAGCTTCAAGCCCTTTGACGGCTGTTACGGAAGAAAATGTGCTAGCAGTGAAAAATTTAATCCAAGACAATAGGCGAGTTACGTATGAAGAGATTCAGCACGTATTGCAGATTGAATCCGGAAGCCTTCACGAGATTCTACACGTGCATCTTCGCGTGAGGAGGATAGTTTCACCGATGCTCAGATGCAGGCCCGGGTAGAATGGTGCCGTGATATGATAAACAGATTTGAAGCAGGCTTGTCTCGGCGTGTTTATGACATCATTACAGGTGATGAGTTCTGGATTTATCAATACGATCCAGAAACAAAGCGCCAATCGACGATTTGGGTGTTTCAAAACGAATCAACGCCTACCAAAGTGAAGCGATCTAGAAGCGGGGGGAAAATTTTGATCGCGAGTTTTTTCAATTTGACTGACTACTTGGTGTCAATTCCTTTACGGAACCAAAGAAACATCAACACCGAATGGTAAACTACCAAATGCTTGGCAGAATTCTTCTCTGCTGTGAGCAACAAGCGACCAAACACAGGGCTCCGCGGGCTACCACCACGGCAATGCACCCGCCCATACCGCGCTCAAAACGAGGGCCTTCCTGGTCAGCACGTCGGTGAAACTCCTGGGTCACCCTCCTTATAGCCCTGATCTAGCACCGTGTGACTTCTTTTTATTCTCGAAAATAAAAAATCGGCACAAAGGGATACAATTTTCTTCACTGGAAGATGCGCTGCTAGCGTTCGAGCAAGCTGTAAACGAGGTGTCTGCGACGGACTGGAAAAAGTGTTTCTAAAACTGGTTCAGACGCATAAAATTTTCTCTAGAGGCTGGTGGGGAGTACTTTAAAAAGATTTAATAAAAAAATATTTACCTATAGAACATTTTTTTTTACTTTCGCAAAACTTTTAAATGTCCCACGTGTACGATAAAATAAAATAATCACATTTCTTCGAAGAAATGGTAATGTTTTTAACTACCGGAAGCAAACAGACCTGTCAATGAATCGTAGGTGAAGAATTTTATTATAAAATGTTTTTAAACAGATGTTTCTTAGACAGCCTAATGTCGCAGTGCCTGGCGAAAACTTATTCAGTAAATTCCTTCTAGATTGTTTCTGGAATACCTACCGTTTTGTACTTGAAGGTGATAGATGAAGGAAATGAGTCTGTTGTCTTGTTATTGCCATTTGTTCCATTGGAGAGGTTAAACAAAACTTTATATAAATACTCAAAAAAATATACAAATACTTTTGTTACAAAAGTATTTGTATAATTTACATGAATGTTATGTATAATAAATATATATACATAAGTCTTTAACAACTTAAAGTTGCCACTCACGATACTTAGCTTATTCTCATGCATTATTGGACGTAGGTCTCTTAGGAATTGTATTCCATAGAGATTTCTTTGCTATTAGAAATACTTTAACAGTCTTATTCATAATGAGTTACATTATGAATAAGACCGTACTCTATATGAATATTTGATACAGAATATAAGTATGAATCTATAGTCTGTATCGAATCGAAAGTACATTAGTATTCAGTACATAAGTATGAATCATATAAATGATATATTAGAAAAATAATGGGATCTTTCTCTTATTAAACATGCAGGCATAGGCATGCCAGTAACTAATGATTATGTATATATGACCCTTTAACAATATTCATATCGACTGTGGTGATTGCAGCAATGCATCCTTTGTTGTGATGTGTGGAACATCGCCACCGCTTCTTGAAACCTCCTTCCCTTTCACAATAAAAAGTGTAGCGTCCAATCTTTATCAATGTCTTTCCTGTGCGGGACATTACGAAGGATACTGTAAATAAGATTCAGTTTCTTTTAAATTCATTATTTTATGTATTTTGATATAAATTACAAAAAAGAATATATAAACATTTCTTTATTCAATAAAATATATTCTTTTATATACCTGAAATGAAATATTTATTTTAGGGCACCAGATACTGCTAGTTAGGGTTCTAGAGACAGGAATCTCCTCACTTAGATCCTAGATAAACAAAAGTTTATTAAAAAAATAATAGTATAAAATATTACGTTCAATAAAAAGAAAACAATTTAGGGAGAATGTTCTTTACGATATATTGCGTCAATGATACAAAAGAAAAATGTTCATGGCACTACTGCCTTATCTACAAAGGCTGTCAAGGTTCTTGAGCATCAACAATGAGCTATTTATTTTAGCCGAATTTTCTTCGATATCAGAAATTCGCACGCTTGACATAATCATACAATTAATGATAAGTACTGCTTTTATTTTTTATTTATATTTTTGCATCCTTCCTTATATTTTTTATTATCCGTTCTTTTGTCTCTTAGGTTGATATGTGACATAGACTTACGTCGACTACTGTAAGCTTGCCATTTCATCTTGATGTTATTTGTTGTTTTATTTGTAGGGATTCCGAAAGGCTGGCTTAGAACTTTTAATGGTTATGTTTATTTGATACTCTAACAACAAACGATTCAACTGTGGTGATTGCAGCAATGCATCCTTTGCTGTGATGTGTGGAACATCTCCATCGCTTCTTAAAACCAGCTGCCGTAACACAGTAAAAAGTGTAGCGTCCAATCTTTATCAATGTTTTTCCTGAGCGGGACTTTACGAAGGATACTGTAAATAAGATTTAGATTTATTAAGATTTCTCCTTTTTACGTATTTTGATATAAAATCTATAAAAGAATATATATACAAACATTTCTTTATTGAACAAAGATAAAAATATATTTCCTGTAAATAGAAACATTTAAAATGTAATGTATTTATTTTAGGACATCAGATACTACCCAGTGGCGTGGGGTGTACTGGTCCCAGGGACACCCCTCTTTGTCGGCTTGCACCGACGCCTCACGGTAGTAGTATTTATTATTACGGTCCCGTGGCACCTTATTACAATGCGGAGGGACGCAGGAAGGTTTGGTGGGTAGTCTAGCGGTCGGTGTTTGCAACTTCTTCTATCATCAGAAGCTTGAATGAAGCAGTACGTCTAACTGATAGAAAAAGGGGAGAACTTAATCAAATGCAAGAAACGAAATTGTATCTAATACGGTGAACTAAATATAGTAGATTTTGGACAACAAATAGTTTCTCCTCCTTTTACGAGTGAGTTATGTTGCTAAGGAGAGCAGGAGTGTGAGCGTACATCCTTGCTCCGCTTCCGCCAAAGGAGGAAACGTAGGCGCCGGAGAGCCTCTTTGGACCTTAGGTAGCCGTGAGTGGACGGAGCAGTTAGGTCCCTGGGGAAAGGCTCCTCATCTACCGTTATGCCGTCGAGACGGGGGAGCGCTATATTCCGCGCGCGCTTACCTCTCCTCCTGTGGGGAGCATTATAAACCGCCCCACGTAGTAAAGAGCTTAAAGATGCCGGGGGAAAATAAGATTTTTCCCAGCAATGATGAGGCCGCTGGGCCACCGCCTGCCAGGGCCTTGCGGAGTGGTGAGACTATATACCCTTGTCCCTATGGCAAAGGAAGGTACACCGAGGGGTTTTAATGAGTAATCCGGCAATAGCACCGCGTGACGTGCTAGTGCAACCCCGACCAGGCAAATCCCCCTACATCGGCCGCGATTTTCTCCCTCGCGCGGCTGATGGTCAATCAGATTAGCCTTCGCTAAAAAAATAGACAATAAAAGGTTGTGAGAATAATTGGTCACTTATCAATAATTAAACCTTGATTCTTTATTGTACACAAAAAGTTACATACAAAACTATAAAATATTGGTAATGTCCAAAGGCTAGTAACAGAGTTTTGTTCCAGCAAAAAAATAATGGATTTAGCGAGAAGGGAGATACAAAAGGTAGTGCTGTGCACACGAAAATATTTTTATTAAATAACTATACAAATATAATGTTAACATGGCAAGAAAACCTAACTTTAATCTAAATGAATCATAATAAACGACATGAATAAAAAATAAGACATTAGGTAGCTACCTGAATTTTAAGGAAAGTGTTTTTCATTAAAACACGGTAAACACATCGTATGTTTACAATGCTCACAATATGTTATTACTCGTTTAGTTTTTTTAGCAGCCATTGTACTATTTAATGTACGCCGTAATTTACTGTAACAACCAATGCATCGTCTTTTTTTCTTACCGCGTTGAAAAAGGTGATGTAGACGTCTACTCTCATGACATTCTGCAATAAAATACACTATACTTATAGTCTATATATAAACATGCTTTTATTTATTATGAAGCTAATTTACAAACTCTGTGTGTTGTTTATGAAAGTTGTAATATACATACTAAAATATAATTTGTTGTTTGGGTAGTTTTGGTCGTTTATGTAGTTTACAGAGAGGTATACGGGGATATATAAACAAAACTAGAACGGGTTGGAATAGGGGATAAAAGTTTGTATGGGGGGCCAATCATTTCTCAAGTTTATAGATATAAAAATTCATAATCTATAAATAAATTCGATTGTAACTTGATCTGTCTGTCTGAATACCGAAAATGGACATAGATACTTTTCACAAAGTAAATCGCTTTTTACATCGTTTGTGTGGATGAAAAATATCACACTAAAAATACAGTCCGACTAAAAACTTGCAATCACTGTTATCAAAATGATGGTATAATTTTGCAATAAAATAATGAGTTTGTAAAAAAACGTAGATACGTGAGCTTAATGAAATATTTGTATAAATGAAATAGAAAAAAAATCGTGCTCCTCCTGGCAATGTTTCTTGTTTGGTTAATGCTTTGTAGATTTAAGGCTGGATCCTATATCTTATTAAACGTTCATTCGCCTTACTATCGAGTAAAATTATGACATAACCTCCATACAATCAACGTCAATTTTCTATCGATGATAAGGAAAGTGTATGAATAAAGAAACAGGGGACCTTGTATCAAAACTTGAGAGTAGCACCAACTTTTGTGTAAACAAAATTACTAATCATCAAAACTTCACACATAGATACAATGTTTGAATAACTTAGTCAACTGGAAAAACTACTAAAGTCAAATATAAAAGTAGAAAATATTTTATTAATATACTTAATAATTAATAATAAACATGCATATATGAAGAGGTTAATAAAAGTAGATGAAGCGAAAGTTGTTTGTCAGGATCGTCACGAGTGCAGATACATAGTACCTGCCTACCCCCGTGGGAAACAGGCGTGATAATATGTATGTATGTATGTAAATGTTTTAAATTAACCATTTAAATACCATTTTTTAGTTCAAAAATCAACCGAATAAGAAAAAACCAAATGTAAATAAGAACATAAGAAAACTAAGGTAGTATAAAATAACAATATTATTTATTTCTGTAAATAACGATAACATCTTGTAAGGTAGATTGTAATCTAGGATGGAGTACGTTTGTCTAGAAAATTTACATAAAATTTGGAAGACACTCAGGTTGCAGGCGATGTTACTTCAACAAAGAAGGCTTAATGGTTGTGCTCATTAACAACCTTAACAATTTCCGCGTCAACCGTCATGATAGCAGCCTTACATCCTTTATTTTTATGAGTGGAACATCTCCAACGTGTCTTTGGGCCAGTTGTCTTTTCGAAGCAGAAAGTGTAGTCTCCTAAATTTATCATTTGTTTTCCTGCGCGAGATAAAGTGAAATATGCTGCAAAGAAGATATTTTTATTTAATTTATTTGAAAAATACAATAATAAAATTCTTAATGTAAAATATAAAATTAATACATATATCAATCAAATTTCCACAAAAAAAATATTTATAATAAACAATTTAGCTCAAACAGTTACAAGATTTTTTTTTACAAAAATAACTGTATTTTCCAGATTTTTTTTAAATATTGACCTCGTTTAAATTGACATTTTATGTATTTTTTTTTTACAATTGTAATATTTTCTTCTAACGAATGCAATGACTTACACTTTTTTTCTCTATTTTGTTAGTAAATAATTATTGTGGTTACTTTTTCTTAAATTGTGACATATGCAGTCATTGCATTATTCTAGAGTACAATATTTTTTCATCAGCTAAATAAAGTACGTATATATTTTTGGCTAGTTGTGCCCGCCATATCTTTTGCGCTGAAAACCATATCATATCTTCTAAACCTTACAAGATATCCAAATGAAATGAAAATTGCTGTTTTAAATAGCATTGTCCAATTAAACTCTGATATTTATTTGAAAACAACAGACGAACATTTCAACAAGTGTGCATTATAATATTAAAAATAACGAACTCTTTAGACCTGTTGGCGATGAATGAATGAATGAAAGAAAACTCTTTACTGTTCACCATAAACTTAAATCTAGATATTTAGAACAATGGGCGGCCTTATCGCTTATAGCGATCTCTTCCAGGCAATTCAGTGTCTAAGGAGATGTTAAAGAAAATTATAGGATTTTTGGTGGTGTACTAAACTAAAATAAAAGTAATGTAATCATAATCATCAACTATGATTAAAAATAAAATATAAATAAATAAATAAACTACTATATTTTATATATAGATATACATATATAATTAGATATATGATGATATTATAAATTACATATCATCCATTGTAATGCAATGATACCTGTATCATACCTGATACACCTATCATTCTACCTAACAACAAACAAACCACAATGACAAATTATTTGAAAAGTTATTAACAAAACATACGACTTCATGTTACAATTTGGACTTTTATATAACAAAAATCATTATCAACTTTCATAATAATCTTTATTCATTTTCATTGGTTATTAACTATGTCATTTGTGGACAACATACTTATATATTTAGATATATACGAAGTTTTTACTATATTAATTTACCCATAAATTGTTTAAGGCACCAAATAAATTTATAAAAGATATTGAAATTTGTTAAGATCTACTTACAAGATACACTCAGAGCATTCATAAATATTTCTGATATGTTCTCACAACTCACTTTGCATATCTTAAAATTCTATTGTACTCAATGCATAGTAGTAAAAACAAAAATAATTACTCCTTTTAATCTCTACAATTAAATGAGTATACACTGTGCTTAGGTTTGCGAGCACTCACATTACTAATTTGTACCAATAGTACCATAATAAAGATATCTATATAACCTAGACTCCTGCTTGTTTAAGTAAGTTCTTGGTGGAAAGTCGAAATTGAAATCTGAAAAATATCGTGAAATTTTACTTTCCGGGATTGACGTGATAGTTGTTTGGCTTTAGTTAAAGACTAGCGGTTTTATTCATATTGAGTTAAAGTAAATTTGTAGACTTCGTTAAGGTTCCTAAAGAAGCCTACAAACTTATTCTAACTCAATATGAATAAGACCGTTGCAATTTAGTTGAAGCTGGGATTGGAAGAGCTGTTGGTCCAATAACATTATACTTTTTACATTAAAAAGTTCTCTAATGGTTGTGATTATTATTGATTTTAATAATTTCCTCCTCAATTGTGACGACAGTTGCTTTACACCCTTTGCTGATATGCGTGGAACACCTCCAGTTCTTCCTTGGTTTTATTGCTTTTGTAGAAGAGTAGAAAGTGTAGCCTCCCAAATTTATCATTTTATTTCCAAGTCGTGATAAAACGAAACGTGCTGTAAACAAGATTTAGTTTTAATACTTAATTTTAGTTGCACACCGACTTTCTATTAAATTATAACACACAAACACTACCTATAATGAATGCCTTATTTTACGCAAATACGTAGATTTTTATAGGTATTCGCGATTGTAAAACTTAAACTAGTGCTGAAAGACACAGAAAAAAACGATAATATCGATTTTTGACAATTATTTTAATTTACATTAAGACGTGTATGGAAAGGTAAAAATCACCTATAATAAACATGTATGTAAGAAAGTTGATGAAGCAAAACATGTATTGAAGATCGTAGCAAGTCGAAATCCAACGTCTCTGCCTACCCCTATGGGGAAACAGGGGTGATATTATGCATGTGTATGTACATTAGGATATTTTGTAAAATAAAAACTACAAGTAAATATGTTTGTTGATTTGAAGTCTTATTATCCAGATTTTTTTTTTTTTTCATCGCCTATGGACATTTGCAACACCAAAGGTGCTACAAATGCGCTGCTGCTCTCTAAAGGGAAACTGGAACCTGGTCACTAATGCCGGAACACAACTCAAGGTTGTTATGGCGACATACTTTAGACCAGGGGTGGTAGCCATCCAGTCGGGCAAATGCCCTACCACTTGGCTGTAGGTTGTTTTGACGCCTCTTACGACAGGCCGCCCAGCCGCAGGAAATTTTATTCTTTCTCCGTTCCTACATGGATAAAATCAATCATATTAATCGATTTCGTAAAATTATTTGACCAAGGGCCGATTTTTCATACACCACCAATTATTGTATAGAATAAACACAACATGGGAAAATTAAAAATGACAAGTTCATGAATAAGACATGTATGGCATTAATTATTTCCGTTTTGAATTTAGCCAGGTTATAACTTATTCTACCGATAACTTTTATCTGTAGATTGGAAAATCGGGCCTAAAATAGAATAATTTGTAGGAAAAGGGCCATCAGTTGACATGTTGATTTGTTGCCTCACCATCGAAAGAACCTTAAATAACATAACGGGTTCGGAGTTCTGCAGGAATCATTATCTGGATTACAGCAGCTCTAAGATCCGGCTTGACCGGTGTGATACCACGCTCTCACAGAACATCGGCGTGAAATGGTGAGTGAGAGTTTCGTTGGCGCCTTTTTCCGTCACCTATCCCATCCCCTCTCTCTTCACCTTCCTATTTCATCCCCATATCCGAATGCCCTTTATCCTGTTTCTCCATTCTCCTCCCGTCTATCCTATTCTAGAGGTTAGTAATCTATTGGCATCGTCTCTGGTGTTGTAAAGGTCCAGAGATAATGGTGTTTACTTTCCATCAGATGGCCCGTTTGTTTATTAGCCCGCTTCACGTAATAAAACAAATAATATTGTTACATAATTATAATAATTGTTATTGACAGATGGTTTAGGATTTGTAATAATTTTAATACATATATTTAATTATATGTTACTACACATATTTGTTAATATAACCTGAGGATTTATGAGGTAGCTGTCAGTATTAGGGAACGTACCCATACTACATTACCCGTACTATGGGCGGGTTTAGGTTTTTCGTCACGTAATCAATATCCTCTACGGAAATCTCGCGCATTTTCGAGCTTTATTCAAAATTGCGCGAAGGGTTTAGCGCTTTTCAAACAGCTTAAAGACAATTTTTTTTCTAACCTTCTGTTTGGAAAAAAGATTATAAACCGTATTTATGAATTATATATACTACGTGAAAACTAGAGGAGGAAAGGGCAGTTTTTTTATTCCATGAGTTCAGCAGACAGGCAGACGGACCACTTGATGGAAAGCGGTTACTATCGTCTATAGTCAATTGTAACACCAAAGGTGCCAGCAATATACTGCCGCTCTCTAAAGGGAGACTGAAACCTGGCCACTAATACCGGAATACAACTCAAGGCTGTTATGGCGGCATACTTTAGACCAGGGGTGGTAGCCATCTAGACGGGAAAACGCTGAGGGTTATTTTGTCGCCTCTTATGACAAGCCGCCCGGCCGCAGTAAATTTTATTCTTTCTCCGTTCCTGCACGGCTAGAATATAGATAGATAGTCTTGGCGCATACTACGGATGGTCGCCGACGGGGGCGGGGAGTAAAAAATATGGGTCACGTTCACGTAATATGGGTACGTTCCCTTAACGCCGCCATATCAAAAGTACCGTCAACAACATAATGTAATTCTAATAATAATTAATAAATAAAATGCCTCCGGTAGGGTTTGAGTATACCATTGGTTGCCAGCCAATTAAGTGTGCTTACTATAATATAAATCTACATAATACATGATTTTAAATATATTAATATACATTTTTATTCACAAAAAGGACAGCTTATAGTCTGCCTACTACTTTTCTTATATCATTGGCGCTGAAGATACCTGTATATTTCCTTATATACAATTATTTACAAAGATGTATAAAAAAAATCAGTGTAATTTTCTTAAGTTTTCTCGACTAGTACTGCACATAATAAAACTAAGTTTTAACGGTTTGAAGCGCGTTGACATTTTTGTCTTTCT
Organism: Dendrolimus houi; assembly: GCA_039645545.1. Taxonomy (NCBI): domain Eukaryota; kingdom Metazoa; phylum Arthropoda; class Insecta; order Lepidoptera; family Lasiocampidae; genus Dendrolimus; species Dendrolimus houi. Next base: position 18,994,619 of record CM077125.1, on the reverse strand, counting down.
TGATCACGGCTACTGAATAGTGCCCGAAAAATCGGAATAAAAATTAAATAAAATGCCGTGCTTAAAACCGTTAAAATATACTTTTATTAAATCACTGTAAATTATGTTATGTGTAATTTGTCTTTCTGAGACATGTTTCTTGCCTAAAACACCTGTAGCCATTTGCAACAACATCATGTAATATAAGTTTTTGGCGGGAATTTTAAAAATTGTTCAATACAAATGTGTATTTTCGAATTGCCAAAATTTGTCTCTCAATGTTTGTCTAATGATTGTGATTATTGTTGATTTTAATAATTTCCTTGTCAAATGTGACGACAGACGCTTTACACCCCTTGTTGTTATGAGTAGAACACCTCCAACACTTCCTGGGAGATTTTCCTTTCATACAGTAGAACGTATAACCTCCCAGACTTATCATTTTGTTTCCTGTTCGGGATAACACGAAATGTACTGTAAAGAAGACTAAATCTTAATACGTGGTTACTTCTTTTTAGTTACCACATACTTTCTCTATGATAGCACACACAAATTTCTGTTATGAAGAAAATGAAGATAAAGATGAATGAAGATAAAATCGATTATATTCGTTAATTATGATGAGTACAATGTTACGGATTACCATTTGCTGTCCTCATCTCACTTATCACTATAAACACTGACAAGACAAATGTAACCGTACTCAAAGTACATCATAGTTATTATTTGTACGTGCTAAGTATTGTTAAGCGTAGACTGTTCTTCGCCTCTTAGTCAAATACTTCGGGTTTTGGATATAGATATACACAAATTACATATTATATTATTTTAAAAAATAAATGTTAAAAAAAATACCGGCGGTTTTCATTCATATTTGTATAATTATTATTTCGTAAAATAACGAGTACGCATTAACAACTAAGTTTAATGCAGCACACAAAGTACCGTCAACAACATAATCGAATTCGAAATCTTTATTGTAATTTCGATAGATAGATAGATAACATTTTATTATACACCAATACAAAAATGAACTTAAAAACTAAAATTATATCTATTTATGTAACAATGGGTGGTTTTATCGCTAAAAAGCATCTCTTCCAGACAACCCCAGGAATTAATTGAGATGATAATGGCGATGGTGGTATTTATTTATTTTATTTTATTTGTTTGGGAAACAAACAATAATTAATATTCTTAATTAATACATATATCAATAAAGTTTCCAAAAAAAAGAAAAAAGTAAACGTACGTATATGTAACATGTAGTAAAAACTACTTACTTTTTAATCATAAATACATAAATTATATATGGAGAAATTTTGGTTGTAGTTTTGTATATAACAATCGGGTAGTTGACACATTTCACATTTCAAATTCTAAAACAATATTTACCAGTTATCGTCATAGTTTTAAAATATCATAATTCAATCATTTTAATTAATGTTGAAACAAAAGTTAATACGCTATTTGATTCTTTAAAGAAACGACGTCATAACTTACGCTCTATCAACGTTGCGCTCGTACAAAAATTAGGCAGCTTCGGAATTTCATAAGACGATAAAAATATCTCAGTTGATGTGACTGTCAACTACCCTATTCTTGTTTCCAACCAATTTACCCGTAATGTTCAATGAAATTAATACAATATGTCTTGAAACACATTTTTATTTCAAAATATAATGTACATTATATAACATTTTTTGTCATAAAAACATGAGTTATCCGTCAATTACAGTGTCGCATCTCAAATAACGCATTAAGCCCTTGGCTACATCTGCGTGACACAGTAATGAATACTAAATATACTGGGCGTAGCAGAGGCGGTAATTTTGAAACCTGTTTCTTAAAATGTAACTTTTCTTCTCTCTCATAATGTATTATTATCAGAGTTGTTACCGTGTTTAAGAAAATACTTAATGAATGTGGTTATTATTGATCTTAACAATTTGCTCCTCAATTGTGACGATAGACGCCCTACACCGTCTATTGTTATGTGTGGAACACTTCCAGCTCTTTCTGACATCTGTCCCTTTCGAAAAACAGAACGTGTACCCTCCCAGACTTATCATTTTCCTTCCTGCCCGGGACATTACGAAATGTGCTGTAAATAAAACTTAGCCTTAATAGGTAGGTGGTTATTACTTTTTAGTTGCATTTACTACTGCACCGTTTCTCTGTAGTAATACACAAAAATACACACACACACACACAGCCTTTTTATCATCTTTATTGTATACTTTTTTATTGTGCGACTGATAAACAGGCAGACGACTCACTTAAAGGAAATTGGTTACCATCGCCTGTAGACGTTTGCAACACTAGGGGCGAAGCAATTGCGTTCCCCAGCTTTTAGGATGAGATAGAGGGGATGAGTTAGGAAGAACAGAATAAAAGGAATAGGAAAGGAATATGTGATACAGGGATCAGAGAGGACGCATTGGATAATATAACACCGCAGCTTCCTAGACTGAGTCTGACGTAAGACTGAGTTACGTCACGTACATGTAGTAATTATTTTTTTCATAATTAATGTAACATTAAACTTAAGACTATACATAGAGAAATCTTAACTGCTACGTGAAAATATATAAAATCTAAACTTGTTCGTAGATGCATCTTCAAAGGTTTTCGGTTTACTGTATTGACAAACTTTGGCATGTTACTTGGAGTACTCGGTTTTAATCTTACAATTTATGTAGCAATAATTACTCCCATTTACATGTCATAATTTTAAAGAGTCAAATAAGATTATCGTAATATTTTAAAACTGGAATGATAGCAGAATATTTTAACGCTCGCTCTTTTATACGTATATATAGTTTTAGAATTTACTATAAAAAGTGCAACTACCCTATTATAATGAAATTGACCACACATGTGATAATTTCTGTTATTTTAAATATAAACATTTTTATGGCTTCTTTATAAAGGCGAAACATTTACCAAGAATTTACTTTTAACATTTTTTATCTCCATCTTTCTGACAAATGAATCAATTTCATTTTACTTTAATCAAGTCTAGTCAATAGTCATTGATACTTGAATATTTTCGTACCAGACCGTATAGTCCGTCACGTTGACTGTTCTTAGGTAAGTAATAAATACCTCCCCTCGCCCGTGGCCTGGTTTATTGCCAAGCCGAGGTTCAGGCGATCAGGACGCGGGAAACCGCGACCATGATCGAAACTTGGTCGAGAGAGTTGGAAACTCCTGTAGCAGGCATCGAGACGGTGGAGGCGGTGCACCCGCACTTGATGCGATGGCTCTCGCGGAAACGCGGGATCCTGTCCTTCAGGATGACGCAGATACTAACTGGGCATGAGTGCTTCGATAAGTATCTGAATCATATTGCAGGCTACATGCCTTCCCCTCAGTGTCGCCAGTGTGGCGCATTAGACACTGCGTTTCATACACTGGTTGAGTGCGCAGCATGGGCACCGCAGAGATATTTACTCGAGACCCTCGTAGGTCCGATCGATTCGCTGGGCAGTTTGGTGCAAGCCATGCTGCATAGCGACGATCATTGGGTGGGTGCGGCCAATTTCTGAGAGGCTGTCATGTCTCAAAAGGAGGCCGCAGAACGAGACCGGGAGAGAGTACGCGAGTGTAGTGCGCCATTCGTGGTGACACCTCTCGTCGCTTTGGTCTAATCCCTAGTAAAAGACCCGGTAGTGTGCGAAATGCACTTCCCCCGTCTCAAAAAAAAGTAATAAATACCTCAACTCATGTTGGCACGTTAATTTTGTGCCACAGCATCAAAAATTACCTTCAACAACATAGTCACTTTCAGATTTCCTCTAGTATTTAATTTTGCGTATACATGCCTCCAAATATGATTCTTGTCATCGCACTGTTTAGTGTACGTAAAAATAAACGAATTTAATATAATTTAAATGCTTTTGAATACATTTTATTTCCAAAATCAACAGCATATAGCGCGTTGGCAATGACGTCTGCACTAAGTAGCCACTGTGGATCTCCACTTGTAATGGTCCTCGACTAACAACTTTCGCTTTGTCTTCTTTCACTAACCTCTTCATACATGCACGTTTATTTGAGATGCTTTTTACCTGACCTCTTTTTGACATTTATGATAATTTGATCATGGTGTGTTCGTCTCGGTCTACCGGCAGCAACTCTACCATTCACAATTCTGTCATACACCTGATTTGTGATTCAACTCTTGTTATTACATCTTCTTTCAATCCACAACGTTCCCTTATCACACTATTCCTTATCATATAATTCAAGCTAACCGCAATTATACTTCTCAAAGCTCTCATTTCAACTGCGTTTATCCTACTTTCTGCTTCTTCTGCCATACCCAACTTTCCCTGCCATACATCAGGGTTGGAACCAAAACCCCATGGAAAGCCAAACGTGCCTTTACAGACATTTTATGGCTGTTCATAAATCTTATTTACTCTCATAAAGACGATTTTCAGATGTTACAAACCATATATATTTATACAATAACAGCCCATAATTCTCCGACAATTAACCTCGGGGCTTCCTATTTCTTAGGGAATGAACAGTATATCCACCAAACTTGTCCATGGCGGTTGGCGGGTTGGACACATTGGTACCTTACGCAGGCTTGGCTTGTTTCCTTTCCTTCGCCATAAATGTTACACAAATCTACGTCAATTGTGTTATCTGTAACCTAAGTGATATTTAATAGAATTTTCATGCTATATACATTTGCAACAACAAGGGACGTAATGAAGTTTTTGGTAGTATTTGTAATTAAAATACCTAATGATTGTGATTATTATTGATTTTAACAATTTCCTCCTCAATTGTGAGGATGGACGCCGTGCACCCCCTATCGTTATGGGTGGAACACCTCCAGCGTGATCTTAGACCTGCTCCTGTTGCAGAGTAGAAAGTGTAGCCATCCACATTTATCATCTTCTTTCCCGAGCGGGATAGCACAAAAGATGCTGAAAATATAAACTTTCTTTTTAATTGTATTTCTGTTATTAATATTTGTTTAGTACAGTGGTAAGTGCTTACTGTCACCAATAGACTGCAGAATTAAGAGAGGTAACGTAGCGACGTTACCTAACCCTTTTAGAATTTAAATATCTGTTTACGCACTATTTAAAAATTTCATATTTTATTAGTCCTCTTGGTCGACCGTGGAAGAGAGTTCTTTCACAATTTCCACACATACGAAAGGAAGACAACCATAATTTCATACAAACCCTGATTCAATATTTTAGAAAAGTGGAGACGGTGGGGTGTTTGCACAAATTAAACATAATTTTTCTATCGGAAACAGAATTAGAGTTTTAAAAATGTTAGATAATAAATAATAAAGGTACATAGTGTGAGTCATTTCTATGTATGAATAGTAAAAATTATTAATATGAATTATAAAATACACGCAATGTATGAATTATTTGATCATCATTGTATTTTATGATCGTGTTTTACAACCTATATATTTAAGTATAAATGTGTCGTTAAAAATGTACGGATTCATTTTATTTCCTAATTGGCACGTCTATCTATGTACATAAACAAAACATATACGCTCCATAGAGCAGCTCCTTCAGTTTAGTTCTAAACAAAATTATACATATAAATTTTGCTATCAGTGTATCCTAATATATGTGTAGCTTATAAAATAAAATGAGATAATATTATTATTATTTTATAGATAATTTATAAGTTATTTCGAAAATGTAACAAAATTAAACAACAGTATTTAGATCAGTCAGATACACATTAATAGTATCTCTCTTTATTAAATCTCCATCAAATATAGTCGTGAGACTTATTTTAATACTCGTAGTTATTAATGTCGCAGTTTTAAACATAATCTAATGATTATGTTCACTTATTACCCTTACAATTTCTTCACCAACTGTATTGATAAAAGCTTTGCAACCTCTGCTGTGGTGTGTAGAACAAGACCAACGTGATTTTAGACCTGTAGTTCGCTGCCAACAAAACGTGTATTTTCCTAACTTTACAAGATGCTTTCCTGAGCGGGACATCACAAAGCATGCTGCCAAAAGAAAAGTTTTCTTAACGACTTATATCCAGTTCCTCTTATATATACCTTACTATCAATTTATTTGCCTTACTGATGGTTAAAATTTGATATAAATGATTGTATGGGGACAAGCGATATTGATTTTCTACCAATGGTAAGATAAAGTAGTGGATAATAAATCGAAATATGGCTCTGATATGTTTACAACAGGCACTACAATTGCCAGTAGACTTGGCCAATTAGGTAATATATCGTCGACGAACTGCCAACACTTCCTAAGTGTTTGAGCACATATTTTGCTGTAGAGGAAATAACGTAAAAATGAAAAATATTCATTTATTGAAAAATTAAATATAAAATTATATAAAAACATAATAATATAAAAAACATAATAAGCTCGAATAAGGGCGGTTACAAGACCTTCTAATTTCAAAACACCGTATGTACTCACTAGTGAATATTATTTTAATGGAGCTTATTTCATTGTATTAAAGTTCGAACTTGTACAATAAAAATTACGTTAATGGTCGTCTGGAGGGAGCGTAACGCTTTTTCGTTACCTAACGATTGCTGCGAGTTTACTCTGTAAGCTGCGTAAAAGAACTTCCTTCGTGCCAAAAAAAGAATCATGGCAAATCTTATTATTATCGAAATTACAATACTACTTTATTAAATACTATAAAGTTACATGGGTTTTATTTTTTCTATAATTGTACTATTTTCATAAAAATGTTAGGAATAGGCACTTCTTTGTCGACGTAGATATTTTACGGAATCCGTTTGCATTGCGTGTTGTTGTGCGTGCACACGTAACATTGCTTTAATGTGTTTAGTCTGGTTGCTTATTATATCTACGCCAGGTAACGTCAGCATAGAAAAAAAAGGCAAAACAGCAGTTCGTACTATAGTGAACTTTCAAATAAAATTGGATCGTTTTGGTCTTACGCCAAAAGGAAGGTTTGCACTGAAAATCAACGTTGTATCTCTATCTCTATAATCTCTATATCTCTATCTCTATAAATATAAAAAACGCGAAAGTTTGTAAGAATGGATGTATAGATGTAAGGATGTGTGGATGTATGTTTGTTATTCTATTACGCAAAACCTACTGAATGGATTTTGATGAAACTTTCCAATAATATAGCTTACACATCAGAATAACACATAAGCTATAATTTATAAAGATACAGTGTGAATTATCCAAAATTTAACGATTTTCCACCACCACGCGGGTGAAACCGCGGGCACAGCTAATCGGATATAATTCCGGCACAGCAATATGCCGAGTGCAAACCTTGTTTGTTGAAAATGCGGCGTACAAATTCTCAAATTATGCTCTGTGTATAATAATGTATAAAGAATGTAATTACGTTGCCATCTCATTAAATAAAGTTTTTCTTTCTTTCTAAAATAATTTTGAACCTACACCTAAATTTCTGTTGTTAACGTTACCCAGTTCAAAACACACAAATAAGCTTATTAAGACATATCACTATCACTAACTATTACTCTTATGTTATAGATTTCTAGTAATTTTGCGAAGAGGCCGGATAAAGACGTAGACTCCCACATTCATTACATCTATTACCCACAAAAACGTTTATTGAAACCACATTTTCACGGCAACCTTTCAAAACTATCATATAATCTGAAACCGCGTTGATTTCAAATATTGAATGCCTAACATGCCGCCCTTACCGAGGTTATATAACCAAAATCTCATACACAGCGCAGGGCACAATTTATAATAAGGCGTCTAACATTTTCGCAACTACTTTTCTTAGGCGGTGGTCCTTTACAAACGCTGTACAAATGCTTATTATAAAAAAGCATTATAGTGATGTCTCACACGCCTGACGTATATAGGCTGCATCAGACATGTGAGAGAAACCACTGGAGCCCTTGACACTGACCGATACCTTATTTAATCCATGTCTCTCCTTTATGCCAGATCACAAATTCAGGCGAATTATAAGCGTTCTTTAGGAAAATTTGCAGGAAGTGCAGGATAGTGTCGCAAGAGGCGAAAAACAAACCCACCGCCAGGGGATAGGGTATTTGCCCATCTGGATGGCTACCGATCCTCGTCAAAAGTATCAGCCATAACAACTTTGAGTTGTTTTCCGGCATTAGTGGCCAGGTTCCAGTCTCCCTTTACAGAGCGGCAGAACATTGATAGCACCTTTGGTGTTACTAATGTCCATAGGCAATGGTAACCGCTTTCCATCAAGTGGACCCTCTGCCTGTCTGCTGAACTCAAACAATAAAAAATAAATTAAAAAACTGTACTCAGCTATAGAATAATAATAGCATACTAATTATTTATTTATTGTTGCTTAGATTAACATTTCTGACATTGTAAAAAAAAGATGAATAAATATTAAGGCTCCATATTTTGAATTATAAAACTATGAGCAAACCGACGCTTGAGCCATTTCACAATAGATATAAATAGTTTGTTATAACTCCATTACCTCTTTGAAAAGTAATTGTATAACAACTTTTATATGTATTTAAAAAAAAAAGAGTCTGAGACAGATAAATAATTATGATAAAAAAACACTTTTTATTTAGATGTGTTGCTGGGGAGTTTCTTACCGCTTCTTCTTCTTTAAACAGCGATAACACGTTGCGAAGCGGTGTACACAGAATAGGAAGTAGATTTCAATTTTAACTTATACCTTTGACCTTCAAAAATGTCTCACGACTCTGTGATGTTTCGTATATTTAAAACTACTTTTAAAGTATACCGGGTTATTATAGCTCAAGATTCGATTTCTTCATGAGTTTTATTTTAGAGAACGTGCCTGCTCCAGAGGACATTGGTCGTTAAAAGTCCAAGTTTTGAAGTAAATGAAATCTAATGGTTATGTTCATTTTTAATGCGCACGATTTCTTCGTCAACCATGCTGATAACAGCCTTACATCCCTTGCTGTTATGAGTAGAGCAAATCCAACGTGACTTGATCCCCAACAACATCTGCCGACAGAACGTGTACTTTCCTACCTTTATCAGGTTTTTCCCAGTCCGGGACCTAACGAAATGTGCTGTAAAGAAGAAAATGTTTTTATGTATTTCATCTGGAACTAAATTATCGACGTGCAAGCTTTCTAGCTGTTTTTATCTATGTATGTACTTATTCATTTTTAAAGTTTACACATCTCATGACGTATATAAAGTTGTTAAAATTATTGAAGTACTTACGGCCATATTTAGAGACAGCAACTTAAGGCGATCCTAGACAATTCGACTAAATTGAATCGATTTGGTCGAAAGGTTCAGAAATGAAAGAAAACAATGATATTGAATTAGTCCATTTTACATTTCTATGGATCACTTTGTATTTGTAACGATTTCATAAAACAAAAGAAGAAGGTGGATACTCCTCATACTTCAGGATTTTAGTTTATTATTTCAAAGCACATTAAAATCCAATGATTTGAAAAGTAATAAAGTTATACATTTCTGGTCTATCAAATTTTATCTAGTGTATATTTATTATACAATTATTCAATAATCTAAATCAATCATCAACCCAAAGCCTCAGACGAATTAAAGTATATAAGAACCTACGTGTGCCAAAGCGTCAAATGAAATAAAGATTTTGTTTTAAGTTGTGCGTAAATTTATGTATTATACACGTGGTTTGCGTTTGTGTGGTTTAATAGTAATGCATCCACTGAAAACTATTCCAACTTTATCCGTACTAATTCTGTTATTAAATACTAAGTTCTCGTAACTCACGGCGGCCAATCCAGTTCTTATTTCAAAATTGGCTTCCTTTAGCCGGCTTTACTCTGAGAGCCTGAGACTGGGTCTACCTATTTTGTACGTCTGAGTCCAAGATATATATTTTTCCAATCATTTATTAAAGATATATATTTTTTTAATATAAACGTGCATGAATGAAAAGATTAATGAAAGAAGATGAAGCGATTGTTTGTCAGGATCGTCGCAAGTGGAGATCCATTGAGTAACAGGCGTGATAATATTATTGCGAGCCGATACTAATCCTTTGCAGGTGTCTTATTACTCCTTTGAATTTGAGTGACCTATTGTTCGCGTTAATCTCTTCTGTGATAATTTTAACGGTATTTTCGAATTTACAACCTACAAATCTCCTACAAATTCGTAACAATATGTATGTTGTACGTATATAAGCTTTAAAAATTCGTATCGATAATGTAGATATTTGTATTAGTACAAAATATTCTGCTTTTCAGGTAATATCCCGGGAATGTCCATGTTATACCAACATTTCGTTTCAATGACAAAAGTCCATGCTACATAATTTTGACCTCTGTTAATTAATAATGTTTTGCAAGCGTCGAATACAGTTTAAATAATAGTCTAGTGATTATGTTCATTTTTGATTTTAACTATTTCCTTTTCTAAGGTAGTGATAGTGGCTTTGCATCCTTTGCCATTATGCGTGGAGCACATCCAACGAGTTTTCAACCCAGTAGTCCGATGGTGACAATACGTATAATTTCCTATTTTGATTAAATACCTTCCTGAGCGTGATAACACGAAATGTGCTGTAAAAATATGTAAACATACCCTTGAGTGGTGTACACTGTACATTATAGTTCAAATTTACGATTAGTAAACAAGCCGAAATAACAAACGTGGAAGAAGTATTAGGAATAATAAACTAATTGCCCATTAACATAGGTACCTAACTCTGAACAGTTACTAAATCCTAATGATTAAGGCTGATATTACACGGTTCACTTGTGTCTTTTTTCGATGAGTCAACCAAAATGATGCATGTAAACATAAAATAGATTGAAATCATTTAATATCGTCGCGCCGATTCAATTCGGTTGAATCATGTACCTCATTCAGTTAGAGAAGAATATTCTTTGGCGCCATCTAGTCCTCTATGATTTCGAAACTTTTCAAAGTTATGTTGTTACTGAGCAACTGTCACACCTAGTATTCATAAGTATATTATTCACAAGAAAATATGCATGCAACTACCAAACATTATTTAAAGCTACCAGTTACGTCATCTATTGCAGAGAAGTATACTTCTGGTATGGTTTTAAGACGCCGCATGGATGCGTCAACACCATTATGTCCTAAACTCGCTTACTCTACATTAAATAATATTCTAAACAAGGTAAATGTTATTAATTAATACTATATTAGTATGAAAATATGTATGACATCAAATTAAATCATTTATTTGCTCAAAAACATGATAAATAAAAACATTACATGACAATATGTTACTTTATGTTTCACATGTTTTTGCCCTTTCAGACATGCAAATAGAAACTAAAAAACACCGTAAAAATCGACAGAGTCCAGTACAACCATTATTTTTATATTTATAATATATAACTATTAGCTGATGCCCGCGACGTTTTCCGCGTGGTTCGGTTTTTTAACTATACCACGGTTTTTTAACTATACTCTTTAATTTTTCGGGACCAAAAGTATCCTATATATTGATCAGGGTTATAAGCTACCACCATACAAAATTTCATTTAAATCGGTCCAGTCGTTTCGGAGTTTGATGATGCTTAACTGATACGATGAATTGTATTATTCAATTTTACATTTGCGTGGATCACTTTGGTTGGTTCAATCAAATTAAAAGACAAGTGAACCATGTAATATCACATTATTACAAACTTTTATTCTTTAGTTGTTGTATTTTCTTTAGTAGTCGTTGTTACAATTACCACGTGGTAAGAATGGTGAAGGAAAACATCGTGACGCAACTTGCACATGGACATAATAGATGTGTCAAACCTGCCAAGCCGCCTTGGACAAGCGTGGCAGGTATACCCCCCTCCCCCCTTTATAGGGAGGCCCGAGCCCAGCAGTGGTACGTTTATAGACCGTTATTATTTATTCTTTAGATGATACCAATTTCATTACGGTAGCGGTATGATTATGATCGTTACAAAGTTTCACTATTTCATTATCAATCGTGAAAACTACAGCTTTACACCTTTTGTTGTGCTGTGCACATATCCATCGTACCTTTGGACCCGATTTTTTTCGACAATAGAATTTGTATCCTGCCAAACGGAGCTGGAGAGTTCCATGTGATGAAGTAAAGAATAAACCTGAAAATTAAGATATTATGCGCTTAATTTACGGTTTAAAGTACGCCTCATGGCCTTGTACATTCGTATGCCATACGATACATTACATTCCTGAAATATAGTAATTAGAGCATTCCATGCTCCTCTCACTCAGATACTAGAGGTTTCGGCAGACGTTGTCATACCCTGGAAAAATAAAAATCTAGGTTTCGATTCCAGCACCACCTACCGGTTCCAATTGTAGATCTAAACCATAAGGCGTGGGGGGGGGGGACCCATTCGAACACAAGAAAAAATAATTATCAAAACGGTCGAGGAGATTAGGTGGATCCTAGAACCCGATCCCAGTATCACCTACCGGTTCCAATTGTGAATCTAAAGCATCCGAGGACCAACTCAAACACACGCAAAAATTTTCATCAAAATCGGTAAAGTCGTTCATAGATACATACATAGATTTCTACGATTCATTTTTATTTATATATACAGTCTACTCTCGATAATATGACACTCGTTAATTTGAATCTATCGATAATTTGAAATTTTTTTCCGGTCGAAAAATACTCGACAAATTGGATAAAATCAATGTTAATTGATCCCTTCGGTAATTTGAAGTTGAAGGAATATTATTTTCTCGCAAACATGCAATAATTTGAAATCCGGGCTTTCCTACTGTTTATAATTTGAATCGTTTATCATGCACATACCTGTCGTTTGTTTACATAGACTACTTTATTGTTCACCAAATTACTTGGTAATTTGCTAAAAGCGATCTCTTCCAGGCAACCTGAATCAGATGAAATTCTTAAATTATCTATAATTATTATGCAACACAGTAAAATGAAAATTAAAAAAGACATACATGGACAGCAGATTACATACCTAAGTGAATTTTTGTCAAAAGTTTGTTTACATACATGTACAGACCTATCCATTGTTTACATAAATGAGATATGAGTAAGTTCGCATTCTAGTCTTCTTTCAAACGTTAATGAGTCATGTTAATGTTTCATTTGTGCTATTAAAATGAATCCAAGAAAGAACAAATGTCTTTCCATAAGTTACATAAGTAAACGCTTGTTATTCTGAACTCTTGACAATTTGAAATTTATCTCTGGTCTCTTGAGTTTCAAATTATCGAAAGTCGACTGTATTTACGTTTATGGTAGCATAAATCAAGAAATAAGTGAGGGTTCCGATACACATTTATGACACGGTTAGCAAAAAAATATTTGAAAAATGTAATATTTTTCATTGATATAATATAATTCAATATTATTAGCGTTGCCGTCCTACGCGGAAATGCGGCCAGCATTTTGGGCACGCTCCCCGCCGACTGCGATTTGGATTCAATATTTTATTCACAGATTTATCTAATATTTTGTCAAATTTTTCGATAGGTAAATAAGGAGGGGAGGAGTAACTAGACAAATAGATATTAAAAAAGAAAGAAGTCAGATTTACTTTCACGTTTATATTAGGACATATTAGTTTGATTTTTTAAATTTTATAATTTATTTACAGTAAAAATAAAAAAACATGAGTACAAACAATATTGTGTGTATAAATCAATTTCAAAACCGATACACTACTCACTACATTATTATTTATTTAGGTTTATGGCTTGGCAGCTAGGCCTTTAAGCCAAATCTTAGATTACAATATACTTTCTTCATTTTCTTAAGCCTATGTATAGCTCAGCTGAACTGTACGTTATCAACTGACGCCATTCAACGGAGTTCTTGTGACAACTCGAAAGGCCACATTTGACTATACAGTTCACATTTCTCACAAAATACATAATTACTACTCAAAAACTATCATACCCTACAACTACTGATCATTTTAGAGTAATTTTACACATTTTTAGAAAATAAAATTGCACAGCAAAACACCTCCTTTCAGTTCCCGCCAAAAAAACCCACACTACATATTAAAATGATGTAGGCCCGATTTTTCAATCACCAGATAGAATATTCATAGAATAAAGTATAACATGGAAAAATTAAAAATGTCAGTTGAATGGTTTCACTTGTGAATTCACTCAGGTTATATTTATTCGACTGATAACTACCTATTATTTGATAATTGAAAAATCTGCTGTTAGAGTTCAAAAACACCTAGAAATAAATAATTAGACGTGAATGTTCAAAGGAAAAAAATCGATTGAAAAGATTATTCATAGTAGTGTCATATCAGTGATTATGTTCATTTTTGATGTAAGTAATAATATCTTTATAACGCCTTACAATTGCTCTGCAACCTCTACTGTGATGTGTAGAACACTGCCAACTGGTCCTTTCGCCTCTCTTATTTTGTTTGTTAAACCTGTATCCATCGATACAAATTATTAGATTTCCTTTTCTTGACGTTGTGAACATAACTGAAACAAAAAACTGGTTTTAATTTTCCTATTAATGATAATTATGTTGGTTAAAAAAATGTTATTGAAACGGATTAAATATACTCCATTTTCTATAATATCCTGTATTATTTTTTTCTCAATCGTGAGGATTAGCTACCTGCTAAAGATGCCCTTTGTTCAACTTAAGTTTTGAGAAGCTCATTTTAATTTATGGTAGACAGTAGAGTGTTTTCACATTTCAAAACAGCTCGACAGATTATTTTCAAACTAACGTTTTTTAAAAGTGTTTACAAGCTCTATCGCCTTGATTATTTTCAAAGTTTAGAAAAGGCATAACAATTACGTTTGTCATATATCCCACACCCCTATCCTGTCCTCCTGTACTATCCCCGCTATTTTGTCTCTCCGATTTCATCACTTCTGTTTCATACCACTATTTTATCCTCCGATCATATCCCTAGCCTATTTCCTATCCCCCCCCGCCCTTTTATCTTATCCCGCCTATTCCTTCTATCCCATCCTAAAGCGCTCATGGAGTTGCAAACGCTTATAAATGACGGTAAACATTTTACAAAAGGTTGTTCCTGGCAAACAGGCGGTTAAAGTGGTTCAATAGCCGGCTAAAAACCAGCTCATGCGTATTTAGTAAATGACTCGCTAACTGACAGTCAATGGCTGGCGGTTAAGCCGTAAACTTCTAATTTTTCGGTTTTGTTCGACAAGCATTAGCCAGTTGACAAGTTGGACAACTTGCTGTGAATATTTTGCGAACCATCGCTATTCTATTTATTTTTGAATATAGCTACCCATCTTTATTCCCTGCTCTTCTTTCATTTCATCATTTCCTAGTGCTTCGAATTGATATTTCGCTGAAACATTCTACGAGTATGCTGTGCTACGTATATCCTTGTATTGGTGCTATGTATATAGCAAGCAGCTGGGGCCCAATTCTGTTATTACTGTCTTTAAAATCGCGACTATCATCTCAATCGTAGTTTTGTCTGATTCCGGTATTTCGTTAATTCCAATGGCGTACTCGTGGCATGCCATTCTATCTTTATACATATTTATAAGCTAATACTAGCGAAATAAATGTTTAAAATTTAGGTGGCTCTTCAGTATTCATTTCGGCTAATTTTTTTCTACTATTAATCCGTAGCGTCGACATCGAGAATATATCGTGGATTTAGTAGAATACGAATTTTGTTAATATTGCTATAAAATCATACCTACTTTGAATATGCTCGCAACGTCAAGATATTGAAGTAGCAGAATTGGGCTCCTGATGTAGGTGATGTTAAACTAAACACACAAGTCAGTGATTATGAATATCTTTTAATCTATCTATAATGTCACCTACGGTATAGATGACAGCTCGACAACCTTTAGCGTGATGAGTCGAGCATACCCATACAACTTTATCATTTTTTCTTATTTTTTTGGCATAGAAATTGTAACCTCCATATCTTATTTGAGTTCTACCCCGCTGTGACTTTACGTACTCCACAGTTTCTTCTGTAAAAAATGATAAAGATTATAAACTGATCTAATATTATTTTCGCAGACATTTTAAATGACATTTAGATAGAAAATATCACATAGACGCACAGATGTGAAGAAAAAGGTGTCTATAAAAATCGTAGCAAGCGGATATCTATCGTCTCTACCCAGTACTGTAGCAAGCAAGCGTGATAATACGCACTACGTAGGCTTTCAAAAGTAATCACATGAAGCGGTCTGTGCTAAAGTTACATTGCAACATTTGAAGCTCCAATTTGTAATCATACCTACTGTTTAATGATTAACAGAAGCGATAAGTATAAAATCTTTTGCAACCAAATAATTTTTATTTCTCTCTCTTCTCTTCTTCAGCCATTCTCAGTCCACTGCTGGACGTAGGCCTCCCCAAGTACGCGCCACATATCCCGGTCTCCCGTCTTCCTCATCCAGCCCCTACCGGCGATCTTACGCAGATCATCAGTCCAAGTTTTATTTACCATACCATAATAACCAATTAAATGTACCCGTGAAGGAACGGAAAAAGAATACAATCTCCTACGGTCCGGCGGCCTTTCGTAAGAGGCGACAAAACAAACCACCAGGTGGTAGGGTATTTGCCCGTCTGGATGTCTATTACCCCTGATCCAGAGTATGCCACCATAACAACCTCGACTTGTGTTCCGGCATTCGTAGCCAGATTCCAGTCTCTCTTAGAGAGTGGCAGCACATTGGTTGCACTTTTGGTGTTACAAATGTCCATAGGCGACGGCAACTGTTTTTCATCATGTCGGCCATCTGTCAGTCTGCCTAACTCATGGAATAAAAAAATATTTAAAATAAAAACCTTAAACGAGCCATATAAATGGTTTACAACTAGTATATGCAACTGGAAACAAACTCTGTTGCGGATAACATGCAAATATTCTTCTGCTCCATGTGATGTACCCAACTGCACACACATACATAATATATATGGTAACACAGGGAATTAATTCTACGACATCTACCGTATCTATTTTATAAGAAAATAAAAGAAAAGGGCTTTTTAACAAAATTCTCTATTACAAAATGGAAAATTCCCCTAAACTCTAAGTGGAAGAGTAGAAATCTTAAACATAAGGTCACAGATAAAATAGTTATCGATTACCATAATCGATTTATGTAAATGAATTTCAACAATTAGTTATATATACACACACCACACGATTAATTAAATCCAAATAACTAAACCCACTACAATTGTAAAATAAAACCTCAACATAATAAAAAAATCTTAAAATCACTCTCATTTTTTTACAATTTGGGCCCAAGAAAGTATGAAGGCATATCCGTCTTCTTTAGACTTATTAATTTATTTACATATATAGTATTATAAAATTCTAAACATGATATACATTGAAGCTATTTAAAAAAAACAACTGGAATAGACTATATAAGCGATGGAGAACACGATGTATTTTTTTTAGATTTCTTGTCTGTTTGTTCGGGATTCACGCAAAAACTACTGCGCCGATTTCGATGCAATTTTGCTGGTCGACAGCAAACTACTAGACTTAAAATCTGCGTTACTTTTTATCCTGGGAATCCCGCGGAAATTTTCCCAGGAGCGGTTTAAAGTTGTTCGGGTGCATAAAAAATAGCTTATTCCGACACAGTTTTCGCTAAAACGATAGCTTACATTATTTTTAAATGTTGCAATACTTTGTGCCCCGGGAATTTCAAGTCAAGCTTCGACGAAGTCGCGGGCATATCCTAGTTGAACATAAGGTAATTTAAAGGCATTTACGGTTTACTCTAGTTTATTTTGGCACACAATTTGTACACACACAACATGAATTTATAATAAAGAGGATACAGTAAGCAACTCACTTTACAACTATCCAAAATTGCCCAGTCTACCTCCTTTACAAACATTTGGTATGAATGCGTCGAGTACACCTGGTGACACAAGTTTGATTTTCTACATACATGAAATTCACCCGTGTGTACTCGTACATTAAAATATATTTTATTATTATAGAAAACAAAGTGCCTACAAACATAAAATTGAAATTGAAAAAAGTGTTTGTTATTTAAATTTAAATTATGTAATATAATTAAGTTTCATTCATTTTTCAAAATTTTTGGTATTTCATTGCCATCCGAGATTTAGTATATACTCTGCACGTCTAAAGCAAAGTGATGTTGACACTATCACATGCCTCTCATACTGAGTGCACTCGGATAGCTATTCGAATACTACTCATATTGTAGCCATCGACAATCCAAGCGCACATGCACAACATGATTCGATACTCGACAAATCTGAATTGAACCAACTTAGACTGTTTTCAACTTTTCGACTTTACTAATATCACAATATGGCGAGTAACATCTTTATTCTTATAAATCTACTTAATAATTAACAGATTGATACAAATAAATAAATTCGGGTAAGTGTAAGGCAGGTCCGCACTACGCAGCTACTCCGAGATATGATAGCTCATTGGAACCCGCACTAGAAAGGTAAGAATCTCTGTTTGCGACAGTCATTAGAACACTAAAAGAGATTAGCTCCTAAATTGGGTGGTTGATATTTTGACTGCCACTGTTAGGCTGTCTAATGCGTGGCCTGCCTAAGTCGCTATCTGTTTACACTTGTATGAAGTTGTTACGTATGAGTACATTGGACCCGCGCGCCTTATTATCGTGTGAACGTGGCTTAAAAGCTACATATAACCTGTTACACTTAAATATTTGTTTATAAATAATTTATTTACAATTCAAGTAAGAATGAATGTAACTGACACCATTACATCATAAGCCCATATAATAATAGAACAAAAAAAAACAAAATTTGTCGGTCTACTCCAAGAAATCATTAACTAACATATAATTACATATATGGCAGCTAACGAGTTCTTGCAGTAAACCGACTTTATTAGCGTATAAGGAATAATATTAAGTAAACATATTAAATAAGGCTTTGAAAAATGTACAGGCTTCGAGTTTGTAGATTTAATAAATAAATTTTTAAAAAATGACATATATATTTTTTAGAATTATGTTCTTGGCATTATTAATTAAATGTAATAAAACTAGAACAACTTGACATAGGCATGATGTTTTCAGATATCACTCTAGACAGATTGTACAAGTTGATTTTCATAAAAGTCAAAGCGTATAATTGTGTAAAGTATTTGATATGGAATGATTATGAGAATTGTTTAGTTTGACTATTGTATTATTATTGGTATAGAGAACTGCCTTGCACCCTCTGTTGTTATGGCTCGAGCAAACCCAACAACTTTTCACATCATTTACTATCCTTTTCAAGCAAAATGTAAATCCTCCAATAGATATTAACGGTTTTCCACGACGTGACGTTATAATTTCAGCTGTAATGTAAAAACATCGTCAGTTGCTTTTTTTATAATGAGGAAATTGCTAATAAGTTAATCATAGTAGCTCAATAATATAGGTATTATACACAACTAGCGGCCCGGCGCGGTTTCATCCGCGCTCTGTCCCGCTCCCGTGGTATATAGCGTCATGTTATATAGCCTATGACACTCCCTGTTAACGTCGCTTTCCAAGAGTAAAAGAATTTTTAAAATCGGTTTAGTAGATCCAGAGATTACCCCCTACAACGTCACAAACTCACAAACTTTACCTCTTTATAATATTAAGTATAGATTAAGTAGATTCAAGTGGCAGAAGATATGAGCAAATATAAATTTATGGGCCTCAATGTTACCGTCACGATAATGGTGATTAAGTGTGGTAAGAAAAACTGCACACCAAAATGTTCAATGTGTGTAATTCGCCTTTTAGGGTAAGGACCTCTAGCTAGCGCAGAGTCGAAGCGCATCGAAGCGTCAATCTACCTGCTGTCATAGTAAATGCACCCTTATTTTCACAAGGTAATGCACATATTTCTTCAAAGAATAAAAATATCGCGCGACTTCACGCACATTCTACGAAATACGTGTGTCTGCGAGCGACAAACGCTGATTTGTGTGCGCGTTCGCAAGAACCCAAGCGCCTGCTACGCGCACCAGCGCGCGCGTTATCATCACACCCAGTCAACTGGAAACTGATGCTACTAAAACTACCAAGGTGCGAAGCACACGAATTCACGAAAATAAGCTCGTATTCGTGCAATATCGCTTTAACTGTAAAGAATTTGATGCGTCGATGCGCTGCGCTAGCTTGAAGGGACCCTAAAACGTATAGCGTATTAAAGGTAAGAACTTTCAGAACTGCGGAGTGCCTAAAGCGGTAGACCGCTACTACAAACACCGTAAGCCGCGTCCGTTTTGATGCTGTACGCGATCAACGAATGCTTATTATATACATACCGGCACAATTAGCTGAACGCTAGTAAAAACCCCAAAACATCAATCATATCTTAACGATGTGGATATAACAGTAATATGCAGTGGCCAGCAAGATCTCCGGATATGAATCCAACAGAGCATGTTTGGGATTTGTTAAAAGACAAGTAAGGTCCATAATGCCACTTAAACAATATAGGTGAAATGCGAAACACGTTGCTGGAAGAGTGGCAGAGGTTGTCCGAAGATAAAATAGGCAACATCATCTGCCGAGGCCTGGTTTATTGCCAGGTTGAGCTTCAGGCGATCAGGACGCGGGAAACCGCGACCGTGATCCAAACTTGGTTAGGAGAGTTCGAAACTCCTGTGGCTAGCGTTAAGACCGTAGAGGCGGTGCGCCCGCACCTGTTGCGATGGCTCGCGCGGAAACTCGGGACCCTGACCTTCAGGGTGACGCAGATACTTACTGGGTATAAAGGTGCTTCGTTAAATATCTGAATCATATCGCGGGCTGCCTGCCTTCTCCTCAATGTCGCCAATGTGGCGCACAAGACACTGCGTTCCATACGCTGATCGAGTGCGCAGCATGGGTACCGCAGATATTTGAACTCGAGACCGTCGTAGGTCCGATCGATTCACTCGGCAGTTTGGTGCAAGCCATGCTGCATAGCGACGATCATTGGGTGGGTGTGGCCAATTTCTGCGAGACAGTGATGTCTCAAAAGGAGGCCGCGGAACGAGAAAGGGAGATAGGTGCGCGTCTCGCAGGTACCGACGTCAGTCGGGGTCCCGGTGACGCAGATATGCGCAAGATCTCGTTCCGTAATACCGCTGCAGGGGCCCTCCAGCATCTAGGGAGCGGAGGAATCATCCCCCTGTTGACGAAGTGAGTCTGCACTGCTTCCCCGGGGCATTCTCAAGCACTGATGCGCTAGGACAAGTGTGGGCGTAACTACGCTCTAACTCTCGCGTTCTTCCTGCCATAAGGGCGGGGCAAATGGGAAAAGGGTGGTTTTAGTTGGAGTATTGCCTATGGGTTACCTCTTCACATAGAGGGAGGTACCATGCCGAGTCTCCACACATGCCAGCGATTGACTCTGGTGGCTGCGCTATCTTCAATGGCTTCACCTCCCATCGCTTTGGTCTATTCCCTAGCAAAGGACCCGGTAGTGTGCGAAATGCATTTCCCCCGCGTCAAAAAAAAATCATCTGCAGCGTGCCAGACGAATGGAAGCGGTAGTCAGAGGGTGGGAAGGAAACACGCGATACTAAACTTTCATTTATTTACAGTTTTAATTTAACATGAAATTTGAAAAAAGAGTGCTCTTATTTCACTTTATTTTTAATTAAAAGTTACTTTAGAACTACAAATACCACATTAAGAAATATTAATTTAGTTGTAACATAGTTCATAATAATTATTATTTTAAATACAAGCTATATTATTCCATATTCTTTCTCTTTTACCAACCGCTTTCTTTTTTTTCAGTTCCGCTAATTGTGCCGATGCCGCTAATTTTCAGATTATTATTTAATGTTTCTAAGTATGTACGCAATACGTTATGATACGCAAATATTTTGTCAAATGTCAAGACCCTAACCTATTTAAATAAACATTGAATAAAATTCTACAATGATGATATGATTATGGAGGGCATTGCAAAGATGCGTAATCTGCCAGCGTTTGTAACCCTACTGCTCCATCTGGGATAACGTTATAATTATTGACCGTTTCATGCAGATATAGCGAAGGGTATATGCGTTATTTGTGATGCGATATTGTTATTAATGATCGATGACTTTAAATATTGATAGAAGACGAATGTATGTATAATATATAATAGGTTGGGGAAAAAGTCTTTTCGCATAAAGTATGTATGAACTTGTAATAAGATCTCTTTGGCTATACCATTTGTATCTGGCTGGTTTTGGTATCATTAAAAAGTTTTAATTTTAAAGAAGACAATTCCAAATTCAAATTAGGAAAATGTGTGATTTTCATTTGTTTTTTTTATTGTTAAAATTATTGAATCTAATGAAGAAATTCGATACATTTTAAAATTTTACTACAAAAAAGGTAAAAATGCAACACAAGCCGCGAAAAAATTTGTGATGTTTATGGACCTAATGCAGTATCTGTGAGAGTAGCGCAAATTTGGTTTAAGCATTTTCAATCCGGAAATTTTGATATCAAAGATGCACGTCGCTCTGTTCACCCTGTTACGGACAAAATTGATGCCATTTTTGAAAAAGTGGAGCAAGATCGACATATTAGTAGTTACGATATAGCTGGAGAACTGAAAATTGACCACAAAACGGTTTTGGCGCATTTGAAAAAAGCTGGGTACACAAAAAAGCTCGATATTTGGGTGCCTCATGAGCTCACTGAAAGAAGCCTAATGAACCGTGTACTCATTTGTGATTCTTTATTACGACGTAATGAAAACGAATTTTTGAAGAAGCTGATAACTGGTGATGGTAAGTGGATCCCGTACAAAAAGAACGTGCGAAAAAGATTGTGGTCAAAGGCCGGTCAGGCTTCACAGACTGTGGCGAAACCCGGTTTAAGTCGCAACAAGGTGATGCTGTGTGTGTATGGTGGTATTGAAAGGGCATTATTCATTATGAGCTGTTACCGCCAGGCAGGACCATCGATTCTGAACTGTACTGCGAACAACTGATGAGATTAAAGCAAAAAGTTGAGAGAAAACGGCCGGAATTAATCAACAGAAGGGGTGTGGTTCTTCACCATGATAACGCTAGATCTCACACATCTTTAGCCACTCAGCAAAAATTACGAGAGTTTGGCTGGGAGGTGTTAATGCATCCGCTGTATAGTCCTGACCTTGCACCTTCAGATTTTCACCTGCTTCGGTTTCTGCAGAATTCCTTAGGCAGTGCCAGGTTAACATCACGAGAGGACTGCCAAAACCACTTGTCGCAGTTTTTTGATCAGAAGCCCCATAATTTTTATAGCAATGGGATCACGTCCCTACCTACAAGATGGCAAAAAATTATCCAACAAAATGGCACCTACATACTTTAGTCAAATGTAAATAAACTTTATAAGAAAACCTTTTGAATTTTTATATAAAATGCGAAGAAACTTTTTCCCCAACCTAATACATTAACGGTAGCCATTCGTTAACGGTGTTATTTTAGAACCTTATTAATAATACGCATTTGGCCTACAGTCAATAACTGTGACATTATCTCATAGGAAGCCCGAGCATAAGAAATATCAGCAGTATTTTTTTTTATTGCACGTGTTCAGCAGACAGGCAGACGGCCCACTTGATGGAAAGTGGTTACCATCGCCTATAGAGATTTGCAACACCAAAGGTGCTACAAATGCGCTGCTGCTCTCTTAAGGGAGACTTGAACCTGGTCACTAATGCCGGAATACAATTCAAGGTTGTTATGGCGGCATACTTTAGACCAGGGGTGGTAGCCATCCAGTCGGGCGAATGCCCTACCACTTGGCTGTGGGTTGTTTTGTCGCCTTTTACGACAGGCCACCCGGCCGCAGGAAATGGTATTCTTTCTCCGTTCTTGCACGGATAAAAAAAATAAAATTATAAGAAAAAAATATTATCACTGTGTTTATACATTTAATTGAAACAATAGCAGGTACTTAGTAAAGTATTGTAATTGATTTTACTCAAAGAATTTACCGATTTTATTACCCTTAGACAATACAGCGGTACTAGTTTCATTAGCTAGCGTTTTAATTTTAAAACTATAAAAAATTACCCAAAAGACACTTGGCGTTGATTTTGATAAAAACTAAAAAGATACCATTACATTTTTCGAAAAATCGATTACCATAGCTGCGAATCGAAGCTGTTGATATCGAAAAAATAAAACAACTTGTATTATTTATTACAACAAACTATAATTGTACTTTACAAAGAGCATTAAAGTTAATTATACAAATTCCTTTTAATATAATGTGTTTAATGATTATGATCGTTTTTGAAATTTATAATTTCATTGTTGAACGTATGAACTACAGCTTTGCATCCTCTGCCACCATGACTTGAGCAAGTCCACGTCGTTTTGACATTAGATTTCCTTTTGAAGCAGAATTTATAACCATCAACAATAAGCATTGGCTTGCCACGCTCCGAAAGTTGAATTACTCCTGAAATTAAACCGTTTTTGTTTAATTCTTAGTACTATCTTGCTATATAAGTCGTGCGCAGGTTTGCCGATGGTCACCCCTTCCGCTTCCTACGATTGGGACCTACCTAGGATTGTCTAAGTAGTACTAAGAACTAGACGACCGCGCGTCGCGGTTGTGGGAGGCGGGAGGGCTTTTCATCGGCAAACCTGCGTACGACAGACCTTCATTCGCCTTACTACTGTATGTATAGTCTATTTCTAGTTTTTAATTTTATTTATACTTAAATATATGTCACGCGCTTTTTTTGCTCAAAGTTTAAGCGTTGCAATACAATGTAGCAACGCCTCCGGCCTTTTGGGGACGTTCCCGGTAAATGCCCAACCATGCTGTCACTTACCGGGAACGGTAAGTGACAGCATGGTTGGGGATCAATATTTTATCTTTGACAATTAATTATTCCCTTTTTTATTCAGTTTTATTTCATTTAGTTCTAGTTTTTAATATAGTATAGTTTGCAATTTATTTTAAAGTTTATATTGTATTTTTAAGGTCAGAATTAGATAAAGCTTGTTAAAAAAAAATCATTATTATAAACATATTTTTGAAATTCAAATCAATTATAAATTTAAAATCCTGATTAACTTCTTTTTCATTTAGTAAATTTCATGAAATTCACAATTAATAATAACAGCCTATTAACGTCCCACTGCTGGGCTCGGGCCTCCCACTGTTGGGTAAAATTCATTGAATTCATCGAAATTTATCACGATCATTGAGATACATGACCGAAACACGAGACATGAGACCACGACACACCTACAACCGTTTTGTATGCAATTGTATATAAAACATTTGAAGCGTGCGAGCGAAGCGAAGCGAGATACAGGTGAGCGACTGCGCTGGGCGACGCTCGACAACCGTCATCACGACAGCTATCGGCTATAGAACGACTGACAACCTACGTTTTACTAAGTTGCCGACGATTAACGGCTGACGTTAACTTGTCAGTTTCAGATTTATTAAGTAACCATTAACTAGTTGGCGAGTTAAAGGACAACTTGGCCGTGACTATTTTGTGAACAACCGCTGTTTTTTACAATATCTACACATCTCTAGGCATACGTAGCGGGCGTATCGTGAATCGCGGTCCCTGGCTCGCGTCTCTGTCACTTGTCTCGGTCGCGTATCTCAGTCTTTTAACAAAAGAAATTGTAACATCTTCATCATATAATAATTTTTATGTTTCATTTCATGGACGCCGCCTCAAAACACAAATCTATGTTTAATATACAGTCTTACTTCGGTTTTAGGATTAATGAGAAAAGGGAAAATTAAAAAATACAAATAACTTGATATTTTGTCTAATATGCAAAGTAATACAATTTATAGAGAACGGTTATATGTTAACAATTTTCACCTGTCGAAGGTTTATTTAATTTAAATGATACTTTGTGAAAGACCTTCTTTTTTTCATTATAATGTTTCAAATATACGAAAAACAAGTATAAAGAATCTGGTTTCCAGTGGAATATTTTCTTATCTATACATATATATAATAAAACTGTAGAGGTCGAATTTCCGTACAATGAAAAAAAACTAAAAACCGAGTCAGGGGGATGTAAGAAGTGAAATAGAACTAATTTAGATTTTTTTTTATTTTATGTTTCTCTGTTTGTCTGTCTTTTGGTACCGGCTAATCTCCGAAACGACTGGATCGATTCAAATTAAACTTTGTATGGTGGTAGCTTATATCCCTGGTCAACATATAGGATACTTTTGATCCCGAAAAATTAAAGAGTTCCCGTGGGATAGTTAAAGACCGCTCCACGCGGACGAAGTCGCGGGCATCAGCTAGTTGAAATATATAATTTATCTCTCCTGCGAACAAATTTTCATGACGTAACTTAAATCTTTACCCCTCGATACTTTAACAACTAGCTCTCGCCGCGGCTTTCCTCGCGTTAATGTGATCCCACGGGAACCGTATATATTTCCGGGATAATAGGCCAGACTATGATATATATTTATATATATATATATATATATATATATATATATATATATATTCTATCTCTGGGCCAAATTTCATCCAGATCCGTAATACATTCTGGCGTGATTAAATAAAAAAATCCGATCCATCCAAAATTTCAACCGTAAACGTAAGCGTAGCACACTGTAACCAAAAATCATAGTGTGTACGTGGCTCGCGAGCGGCACGCGTTGCGCTCACGTCGAGCCAACAAAGCGAGAATCAATGTCAGCGTACACATTAGAGCACGTTAAAGGACCCACCCGGTAGTGTGCGAGATGCATTTCCCCCGCCAGAAAAAAAATATCCGCTCGGTTGCAGTTACAACGACATATCTACATGGCATGTAAAATCTATATTGGGTACGATAAACGCAACGTAAAAACACTCGAAAAAGTTCCTTTCGTCCATAGTATCGCTTGATCTAGTAGCCAAGTATAACAACATTATTCTTGGTGTAAGCAATTTTCAAAATACTTATATAAAACTGTATCCTTACAAAACCTAAGAGTTTACCTTAAGCCGATATGAGACGGTTCATCTCTGTTTTTCAATTTTGATGAATCAACCAAAGTGATCAATATAAATATAAACTTGAATCATTCAATGCCATTGAATACCGACATGTCCTTTTAGTTCTGTCACTTTCTTCAAATCGATCCAATTTGGTTGATCCATCTGATTTCAGCATTACTTAAGGTAAGTAACAAAAGTAGAAGGCACTTAGTAGTCCTATCTGGCTACAGTTTTTTTATTGCGAAACAGGCAAAGAGGCAGCAGGTCACTATTTTTGCACAATAAAAACTTCTAAAGGTTTCGAACGCGCTTTGACTACGTGATTGTGTTCATTATTAATTTTAATAATTTTTTTATCAATCAATCCAGTATGTACTACTGCACGACATCCTTTACGATGGTGCGTAGAACAAACCCACACCGTTTTAAATTTCATTTTTCTTTGAGCATAAAATTTATAACCTTCGATTGAAAGAAGAGATTTCCCTTTTTGACTAAGAATCGACATGACTGAAAAAATATAACACTGGATACATTGATTTCACAATTTGGTTATTTCAGATATAACATTATGCAAATCATGTTACAAAATCCGTGCCTATTTGACCACGATTAGAATCTACGTCAATAATTAAATACGAGTCCCATAGCTACTTTACCTACCGCCACCGCCTATCCGAAATGCTTTTAGTACTGAAGAAAGATTCAATACGCCTTTGTCCCTATATAACTCGTATGCATGTACATAAATGCTCCAAAATGAATAAGTAGCCTGACAACCAACACCGGTTATTACTGTTTTTCATTGTCAAAAGTTGGCAAAGAGGCAGACGGCCCACCTGATGGAATTTGTTCACCGCCACCTATGAACGTTTGCAACGTCAGGGGCGTTGTCAACACGTTGCCGACTTCGAAATACTACTAACAACAAATAAACATAAGAGATTATCTGATCTACATAAATAGATCATTACTGTAGGTTCACTAGTATAAAATAGACTAAGAGATTCAAACTATATTTAATCACGCATAAAGGACAGTCTTATCGCTAAAGAACGATCGTTTCCAGGTAACATAAATAGACCTATAAGCTAACAGCATAGAAATTAACATTAAGTTATACATATACACAGTATTCCTTCAAGACATAAATAAAATATAGAGACTATGTCACTCTTTGTCTAAATAATGTTTTATTTTGTGACTGTTATTTTACGGGTAATAAATCACGATCCAAGTGACAGCTTCTTACTTAGAATATAATATTTCACTTATTTACTATGCGGACGCTTTTTTATAACAATCCCGTATCAATAACATGATTATTAATCCGTAAGTTTAAAGAACTCTCTCTCTCTCTCTCTCTCTTCGATTTATTTACGTTGACTATTCAGAAGAAACAAAGATATAACTTAATACTAACCGAACTGCGGCGTGCCACGGTGACGACTAGAACTGCAGGTGATTATTATTGAACTGTGAACTGAAATAATTTGTAGTACTCTCAACATTTTTTCCCACGTTATTACAAATACTTTCAAGTAAATGAATGTCTAACACTTTAAAGAATAAGATTCAGTTTCACACAAACATGTTCGCTCGTTTACCTGCAAGTACGTATTATCTCTGTCTCAGATATTGTTGTTTCGACTGAAGCTTATAACACCACGTGAAATAACGGTCGTTTCCGATCAGTGCGTCTTAACTGGCGTGATAAGTGATTTATTTTATCACGCGTTATATAATATAACTAGTGATTTGTGAAATTTACCATCACTGACATGTCATAAATGTAAAGTCCCTCGGAAACGAAGTGACTTTTCTTATTGTCTATGAATATGACTATTATTTATTTTAACAATAGTATCTTCATATGTCGTGATTCTTGCACGACATCCCTTAGTACTGTGTGTAGAACAAACCCATATAGTCTTAAGCTCTGTTTTCTTTTGAGCATAAAATGTATAACCACCAACGGAGAGAAGATTTTTTCCTTTTTTACTGCGAACGAACGTTGCTAAAAACAATAAAATGATAAATAATTATACTTTATATAACTTGAAGTGGAAATATTGTACAAAACTCATGACAAAACCAATGCTGAAGATTATAACTGGTAAAATGTTCTATGACCTTTTGTGAAATCGAACATACTTTTTAATTTCGACGTCTTATAATATGAAAAGATGGTTTGACTATGAAACTTGTTCTATATGAATGACTAAATGACTATAATTGTCGCATTTTGAGTTAGGGCCGACTTTTCAATCATCAGATCAAAGTTATCAGTTCAATAAATTATAACGTGAATGAATTCAAAAGTGAAACAATTCAACTGGTATACTTTATTCTATGAACAACTTTTATCTAGTGATTGAAAAATCGGTCCTAAGTGGAACATAAATGTTAAATAGTAATACTACTATTGTCGTTTTAAAGTAATGTGTATTTTCATTTCTCTTTTTACTCTACATGAATTTATAGTTCGGTTTAGTTGGTTAAGCATTATACACATATTAATATGATTTATATTCACAGTTAAGTAAGTTACGCTTGTTTCATAAGTTTAGATACAACTGATAATACTTAAGCCGATTTCAAACACCACAATGTGTTCACAATCGAACCGGTCTCTGATACACAAGACAAAAAATTGTATAGGCACTATAACTGCCCAAGTTACGAATATGAAAATTCGTATTAAAACTTTTGCTAAGAAATAAATAAATATGTTTTGTAACCTTACAATTTCATTTTATTCACAAACAAAAATATTGCACGAGATCAACAGACGCAGACTGATTGAAAGCGGTTACCATCGCCTGTGGACATTTGTAACACCAAAGGTGCTGCCAATGTGCTGCCGTTATCTAAAGGAAGACTAGAACTTGGCCACTAATACCGGAACACAATACTTATGTTGGCAAACTCTAGACCAGGCGTGGTAGCCATCCAGACAGGCAAATACCTTACGACCTGTCTGTGGGTTATTTTGCCGCCACTTACAAAAAGTCGCCTGGCCGCAGGAAATTATATTATTTCTCCGTTCCTGCACGGATAGAAATAAGGATAATATAGCAAGAAAGCTGAACCAGTTATGACAACGAAGACCCCAGACACCCAGACCATAATAAATATAGGAGTGACAATCGTTCATTAAAATACGTAACTAGTACTTGTAAACTCTGAATTTTGTTTTATAAAGACAAGTATAGACTGGTAGCATCAACTGTGATTGCAGAATATGTTACGAGTTACGTTTTTTACTTAGCGATTATCATCATACTTCAGTGCTCTTCTTCCATGGTAATACGAAAGTACGAAAATTACCATTTCAGGTCTCCCAATAAATGGTAATTTTTTACATTCAATGCGAGTGGTAGTTGGTACTTTTAATAATCTCTCCATTGTGTATGACAATTTCTGCACGGCATTTTCTGCTAACCCGTTTAGAGCATAACCACGTAGTTTTAAGCTCTGTTTTCCTGTGGATATAGAATGTATAACCACCAATGGAGAGAAGATCTGTCCCCATTCTGCTGCGCACGAAAGTTACTGAAAAGCATATTAAAATAATATTGATAATACTCGTATAATGTTAAACTGGGTTTTTTCTTATTGCTATAATACAACTGACAGGATGACGATGCACCTGATGGAAAGTGATTACCGCCGCCTAGAGAGAGATATTTGCAACACCGAAGTTGTCACCATGTGCTACCAACCTCGAAGTGGGAACTAAAACCTGGCTGCTAAAGCCGAAATCAACTCAGAGTTGTTAAAATAGAAAAACGAAAATGAATGTATTCATTTTAAAATAGAATCTTACAGATTACTTCTTGAAATTCATAATTCTACTATCGCTTCCAAAGCAATTTTAGCAGTTAAAGGAGAAGGAAAAAGGGGCGCAGCAAACTCCCCAGCAACAAATCTTTACTTCATAATTATTATATATATATACATTCGTGGTCTTTTTGAATATATTCTGAAGTAATACTATATTTAAAAAGTAATTTCAATGAGTAGTTATTGAAAGAGGTTGGCAGCGATCGCATTATTCCCATTGAGTGCGGTCGTCTAGAAAATCTTTCGTCATATCATATGCCTTCTCGCACAAACGTGGCTTCACTATTTCTTTAAACTTGTTTACTATATAATTATTATGTCGGCATACTCTAGACTAGACAGGCAAATTCCCTTCACCAGTCTGTGAAGGGAATTTGCCGGTCTAGTCAAATTCACTTCATTTGCTACCTCTTACGACAGGTCGCCCGGCTGCAGAAATTAGTATTCATTCTCCCTTCCTGCACGGATGAGTAGTAGGTTCGACTATATTCACTCTCTTTTTAGTCTTTACAAACTTATACACAAAGGATTAACTATTAGTTCACTTTTCGCCAGTGCTTAACTACATACAAGATTCACTAAATTATTACTGAAACAAAACACGATATTGTATGGTAGTAGAAGTCTTAAATAAATCGTAGTGAAGGTAGATCAAAAATAAAGATTTATGAGATTACGTCGGCGAATGTTATTTATAAAAACTTGTCGCACCATCTAGTTTTATTTGAAAACACTAATGAATTTTATAAGAATTATGAATAAATAAAAAAGATATTTTTTTATAAAATAAAAATGAATGTTTGTCTCTATGTCCTTTATAGAATCGTAAACTATACATTTGATCGTGTGATGATCTTTAGCAAAGTTGTTGTGCATGAGCCAAAGAAGGTTTCCGAGTTGGTTCACAATTGGACCCGGTAGGTGGCGCTGTCGGCATATCGATTGAAGCTTTTCCGGGCACGACGACGTCTGCCGGGACAGCTAGTTTAAAAAAAAATTAAGAATGGACTAATGGTGCAACCTACATCGCAAGACTTACGAGTTACGTTTTTTAGCGTAACAAACGTCGTCGTGACAACGCGATAGAAGCTACACTGGTACTACTGTTAATAAATAAATAATGTATATAATATGGGTATCCATTATCAGAACTACTAGGTAACTACTTCAGAAAATAAACATTCCATTAAAATAATTGTAATTATTTTCTTAACAGTGTATTTTCTACCAACCAATTCTGGCCACGCTTTCCTGTAACTAAATTTGATATTAATTATTATAAAAGTGAGTACATCGACTAATATTCGAATTTTGCTAACACAAACATAACTTACATGAATGAATGAATAATTTTATTACACATCTCCTCAGGACTACCCTATACAATTATTATCGACACCCCTTTTACAATATTTGCTGACTTCATAATTATTAAAACGGAAGCTGAATTTTTATATACAAGACATATGACGATAAGTACAATTGACATTTTGAAAATGGCACAAGGTCGCTCCACACTTCAGCAAAATCTCAAAATGCGATATTTCAGATGCATGGTTTTTGTAAAAGCATTAATGGCGGGTTTCTATATCTTATTGACCATTTCATTGCCTTACTATCGGTTAAAATATGTCATAAGCTCCATACAAATAATGACAAAATTCAACCGATGGTAAGATGACAAGGCAAGAGAATGAAGAATGAGATATAGGAACCAGCCATGAATGAATAGTAACAAACATATAGGAATTGGCCATCAAATGCTTCGTGACAGACAAAAGCTATTATTTCAGTTATGCAATCAGTTCAATGAGAGTGATTATTATTATGTTTAATTATATCTGCACCAAATGTTGCAATTCCTGCATTACAATGCCTGCTGCGTCGTTTACAGCATAGCCATGTAACTCTAAGCCCTGTTGTCCTGTGGGCATAATATGTATGACCCCCAATCGAGAGAAGGTTGTTTCCTCTTCTACTGCGTACGAAAGTTACTAAAAAGTTTATTAAAATAATATGATATATACCTAACCATGTGTAACGGGAAACTGAGATATCGTCAAAATAGCAATATATACAGTACAACGTGTAGCAATATATACGCCGCTATCAACATAGGCTGCAACGACTGGCAATAGTACTACTACGAACAATTACTGAAGTAACTATCTACTGCATTCATTACTTACTAATACAAATATGTATATAAGCTGTAGCGTGTTAGTGGATATGAATTTGAAAGTGATCTATGCAAAATACACAATCATGGAGAACCTTTACAATATTTTTCATTATGAAAATAGGGTAATCTAAACCCAAAGGCCGTGCAGTGGAAACATATTAGAAACTATGAGATATGTTTTTTGAAAATAACACTGTTTATTATAAATTTGTACGCTGAATAGAAAGATAACAAAAACTTGAGTTCTCAAAATAATCGCTTTTATTTCTGATACTACGAATTCAAATACACGAAATCAAAATTAGACAGAGTACTAGGATTAGGGTTGCCAGAACGGTAAACCGAAATTTTTAGAGAATATTTCAAAATGTCGGAGTTTTAGGGTAGTAAATCTGGAGAAATGAATATTATGAGTCAAAATATTGTAATTCATTTAAGGTCGTAAATTAAAAAAAATAACAAATTCATTCACATTGCAATGTGGACATTAGCTCAAGTATTTGGCAGCATTACTTTTAACGAACTCTACTTAGTAGAAACATTAAAAAATCATTAAAACTTGAGCAATTTCAATTTCCAGCAAAATTCAGTCTTATTACGAATTCACTATGGATTTTTTTGATATGTTTTACGTTGTTTATCGAATATACTTGACGAAAACAGAAAAGGGTTCCGTTTTTGCCACAATAACTACGGACAAATCTAATAAAATATTAGCTGGTCGTGAAAATGTTACAAGAGGACGTAAAATAATATAATTAACAATGATTTGAATCTTTATTCTTCTAAAACATTTTTACACCTCACATCGTCCAGCTGTTACATATGAATATTTCACCATTTGGAATCTTCTCCCCCTGTTCATTTATTTTTCTTTCATTCATCATCTCTTCTAGCTCTTACACTTTTACCTATTTCTCTCATAGCGTTCAGATATACTTAGGTACCGAAACACTCAATCTTACGTTCGAACACTTTCATTATCCTACGTATAAGTACAGGGCTGTATTTACCCGGAGGTGAAAGGGGTGCGTGGCACTCGGACACAAGGACCTAGAGTGTACAAGCCAGTTGTCTTATACATTATACATACCATGCATAATCGCCTAGTTTTAAACAGACGACATCATTAAAAGTTTTGGTAAACTAGTAAATTGCTAAGTTGGCAAATAAAAACCACAAAATTAATTCCGATGTGTAGGGGTTTAAGTAAGTGTGTGGTGCGTCGATGATGGTTACCCCGTTGGATAGTGACGCACCACCTGGCGAGAGCCTATGGCTCCGTCGCCCGAGAGGGGAGTACAATAAGACGAAGAGTTATTGTACTCTTGCAGTATATTAATTTCTTCATTGCTCCTAATTTAACCATAGTCTTTAACGGTGCTAAATTATACATCAGTAAATTGGTGGATAAACGTGACGCAACACGATCCTTGAAACAGTGCCAACTTTATCATTGTTGATTTGGGGGGCTGAGACTGATTTTCGCACCCCGTTATATGTTTATATTGGAAACAATAACATATTGAAACAGCATAAACAACAATTTTCATACAAATCTAACAATTCATCATCTTCAATGAGAGTGATAATTATTTTTTATAATAATATTATCACCAGATGACATAACATATGCTCGACATTTCTTGCTGTAGTGCTTAGAGCAGAGCCACCTAGTTTTACACTTGTTCTTGACTTGTGCATAAAATGTATAACCACCTAGAGCCAGAAGGTAGTTTCCTCTTTTGCTGCGAACGAAGGTTGCTAAAAGAATATTGATTATTATTAATAAATAAATCTGTATATATAATAAAAGTACGTTTTAACGGTTTTAAGCGCGTTAATTTATTTCATTTTTATTATCCCGACGTTTGGGCTACTTTTCAGTAGCCGTGATCACGGGAGACCAACATGTCAATTGTTATGAGTATTGTTAAGATTTTATTTAGCCTACCACCAACTTGTTCGTTTTAATTATTTACTTTTGTTTATTGTTATTATTTACTCTATGGGGACCTAGTTTAATTACAGCCGAATTGCAAGTGAATAATTGAATCAATATAAATCAGCTTTTACCGAATGAAAACTGTCGCTAATTAAACGAGTCTTAAACTATTGAATCTATCAAACCAAAATACTAACTACTACGAAAAGGAGGACGGTTTGTGCCCTTGTGACTAAATATGCCTAGAATATTCGGCTTCTATACGGTATCCGGCCAAAAACTGTGTAGTATTCGGGCTAATACCGAATACCAAATCGTGAAAGAAAACAACGTACATATTACTCAAAAATGTATATATTTCAATCACAAATTATTAATAGTTAAACTACGTTTTAACTACAGATGCCATGAATATTCAGTTTTGCCGAATACTACAAAGTATTTCGCCAAATACCAAATAGTTAAACAGTGGCCGAATACCGAGGGAAGGCGAATATTCGTGGCATCTCTACTTGTAACTATCCCAAAAAAAAAACATATTTTCACTGTTAAATATTTATATAGTCTATAGGGTACTTGAGCCCTTATCGATAAAACCTTAGAATTATATCACTATTCTATTACAGTAACGAGTACGCATCGATATGTCTGTAATCTCAATTATCGTTATGTCCCTGCTTGATTTGTGATAAAGGTTAGTGTTAGTGACTGTGGCCAAATGCGTCTTATTTATTGTGTTAAAAATAGCGCCTTTAATGATTAGATATACATACGCTACCTGTCAACGTTTAACGTCCTTAACAAATAAGAACAATATCACATCACAAATAACGCATAAACGCCATCGGTAAATCTGTGTGAAACAGTCACTAAAATTATCCCAAATGTAGCAGAGGCATAAAGGGGAAAACGTAGAAATAGTTTAATTTACTGTTAAGAAAATCGTTTATCTCTTGTCACAATTAAGATTACAGTTACCGATATAAATATCTGTAACTTTATGTCTGAAGAAATTAATAGAGAAAAAAATCTCTATTATTTCAGTAGAAATTTACCAACTTGTTTTGACAAGTAACAAGATTATCCAAACGCATACGAGTATAACCAGAATTGCTGACTTCCACGAACAGAGGACGTAAAGCGGCCGTTAACGCAAATTTGTATGACGAACATGTGTAAGAAATTTTTAAGTGTCAAAATAAAGCGGAACTTTATACTCAGTCTTGCTACCAGTATATCTAGACACATGTCAATTTTACTAAGCGATCCTCCAGCGATACTCAACCCGCGGCCCGACGAGATTTTGTAAGTGGCCTGTCTGACATACTAATAGTTGTACAATGACATTGGTAACGCCTCTAGTGCTGCAAGAATCGATAAATGACCACTTTCCATCAGGTGGACCGCAAACCTCTTTGCTGTACTCTAACAATCAAAAACACCGAAATGAATTAATGATGTGGCCCGCAGCACCTTATTTAATACGTCTATGTGGCCCTTATAAAAAAAGGTTGAGTATGGCTGCTCCAAAAGGACCGCTTTAGGGTTAGTACTTGCATTTAGCAAATAGCAAAAAAGTAAGTAATTAAATACCATCTATCTTATACTGATATATAAAGCTGAAGAGTTTGTTTGTTGGCTTGAGCGCGCTAATCTCAGGAACTACTGGTCTGATTTGAAAATTTCTTTCGGTGTTAGATAGCCCATTTATCGAGGAAGGCTATAGGCTATATATCATCATGCTAAGACCAATAGGAGAGGAGCGCCAATGAAGAATGTTTCAAAATCGGAGTTTTTTATAACTTACTTTTTTTAACTATTCCATGCGAACGAAGTCGCAGGCAGAAGCTAGTAATATAATAAATCTATACAGGAGTTGAGTTGGTACAATAAATTAAATAAAAATCAGGCGGCTAATACGGACCACCGAATTTTCAAAATACAATTTTTAAAATTTTTATCTGTCATTTTGAGCATCACGTGAACATTCCTGAAAGTATTTAAATGAAACTCGACGCAGAGGCTCATATCCCTGGTCAACAATTAACAAATGACGTCTTTTCCGTTGGGTAGAGAATATACAGAAAAAGATGGCACTGCAGTCGCGTTTTTTTCACTATCAAAAGTCATAATGGCAACGCGAATGAAGTTTCCCTGATATAGGTTATCATAGGTAGCATAACAATAAATTATTTTTTTATAAAGAAATGTTTTGATACTGTTTTTTTAATGTAACTTTTTGGAAATCAACGTAATGAACCATAAAACTACGTTTTAACGGTTTTAAGCGCGGTGTTTTATTTGATTTTTATCATTCTGACGTTTCGGTTTCTAGGCTCCCATAGATTAAATAATAACTTTAAACAAAAAATGAAGCTAAATAATTAATATGAACAAGTTGGCGGTAGGGTAAATATAACTTTAACAATACTCATTGACACGGCTACAGAAAAGTGGCCGAAATGTTGGAATAATAAAATCAAATAAAATACCGCACTTAAAACCGTTAAAACATAGTTTTATTATGTGCAGTAGTCGCGAAACCTTAAGAAAATAGTAAATACTATTGTATGTATGTAAATTTAATTTTTAAAATTGGGCCTTATAGTCTATTTCAAATAGGACGGTATGTGTGAAACGACCATAAAACGTAACTTGTAGCATTATCGTAAGCTTTCTTACAAAATTAAATAATAAATTTAAATATATAACTTCTAGGTGCCCTACGACAGCTGTTTGGTTATGGTATTTGTTAGGTTTTTCTTTAAATTTATATGTATCAGTTCTATTCTTATTTATATTAGTTTATTTTTAGGATACAATTTACTTTAAGGTTTTATTTATTCTTTTTTCTATATTATATAAAAATATATTTAATTATCTTAATATTGAATAATAATGTTATACTTAGAATCACGTAGTTTATTTCTCTATTTACGTAATTTCTCCCAAATCATCCTCTTTGAAATAGACTCCTTTGTTTTCAATGGGGGTGATTATTATTAACTTTAATAATTTTAGCATCAATTGTAACCACTTTTGCAAAACATCCTTTGCCCCTATGTGTGGAACAGTACCAAGTAGTTTTGTCACCGGCTATCCTATGAGCATAAAATGTGTAACCGCCAACTGAAAGGAGAAATTTTCCTTTGCGACTCCGGGTGAAGGTAGCTGAAAAGTATTTAATTTAACTGTATAAGAAAATAAAACTTAATGTGTGCTTAAGACCACATAACAGAAGTGAAAACTTCATCAAGACGATTAACGCTCGCCGAGCAAGTATAGCAGACGCGTTGACTATACCTCTCTCGCTCCCTTAGTCAACTTGAGCCGACTTTACCTGAACGTACCCGACCGAGCTTTACATAGTTGAGTGTGATGCGTAACGGCTCAGTCTCTAACAATACCCACAAAATAAAGTACTCAGCACGCCTAAAGAACTTTTCACTTCAATAAAATGACTCAATGTGAGCTTAAGACCACACGGAAGAAGTGAAAACTTCATCAAGACGACTAACGCTCACCGAGCAAGTGTAGCAGTGACGCGTTTACTAAACTCTCTCGCTCCCTTAGTCGATTCGAGACGACTTTACTCGAACGCACCCGAACGAGCGTTACATAGCCAAGCGTTTCAACATAGCCGAGCGCGATGCGTGACGGCTCAGTTTCATACAGTACCCACAAAATAAAGTGCTCAGTGAGCTTAAAGAAGTTTTCACTTCAATAAAAAGAGTTAATGTGAGCTACAACCACACGGAAGAAGTGAAAACTTCATCAAGACGAGTAACGCTCGCCGAGCGAGTGTAGCAGTGACGCGTTGACTAACCAGTCAACGCGTCACTGCTCTCTCGGTTGCTCTCGCTCTCTTAGTCGACTCGAGCCAACTTTATCCGAACGAGAGTTACATAGCCGAGCGTTATGCCCGACGCCTCAGTCTCATTCGATACCCACAAAATAAAAAACTCCGCGCGCCTAAAGAAGTTTTCTCTTCAAAAATTATAGGTACAAATGGAGCATGCTAACAAAATAGAAAAAAGAAAGCAAGCGTTGCCAATATTAGGGTTGGCACCCTGTTTATTTATACAAGATAAGAAGTCTTAATATATGTGACTTATGACTGTATATTTAACATTATTTCTAATACATACAATTTAGTAATACCAACAATTTTTTGACATTGGCTATGTCTTTTCGACGTCTACAACGCACTAGCCCGATATTTTTAGCACAACTGTAACCGTCACAATTTTCAATAATCTAATATATTATAGGTGAATGACACACAATATTACAAATGACTCTTATTGAGTACAAATGTATTTCGAAAAAATTACAATACTACACAAACTATAACTACGACTGCCTTCACAATTTTCTATATAATATATTATAGGTGAATGACACACAATACTACAAATGAAACTTAACAGAATCTTAACTTCATAACTAATATCATAAACGAGAATTTGAATTTGTTTTTGAAGTGATAACTTCTTATGGGAGGGTAAACCGCTTCGTTACGTAACGCGTTACGGCGCCAGTCTGTCTGACTTGCCTTTCTCTCACGCATACGGCAGTGGTAGCCAGGCTCCTCCTCTCTTACTCTAACCCACAACGCTAGCCGTATTTCGGACAGAATATGAAATAGTTCAACTTAGATTAGTTTAAGTTATCACTTCTGTCGGGCGTCCCGAGACGCACACGTTTTAGTTTTTTTTTTAAAGATCTACAGGGCTTCGAGTTTTAAGCAATATTCATACAATCATACACAAATGCTTAGTCATATCATGGCAATAAAGGAGATGGGAACTATTGAGCCAAATAAATGTAATAAGATGAAATATGGCTTAAAAAGAGTTATATTTTTCTATTACAAAATGGAAAAAAACAAACCTAAATTCTATCTGGAAGATGAGAAATCTTTATAAAATAATCACAAATAAAATAAATTATCGATTACAATAATCGATTTATGTGAATGAATTTTAACAATTAATAACATAAAAACACACCACACGATTAATTCATTCAAAATAATGAAACCCAATACAATTGTAAAAATATCAACATAATAAAAAGATATCTTAAAAACACTCTCATCTTTTTACAATTCGGGCCCAAGAATGTATGAAAGCGTATCCGTCTCCTTTAATTTCAAAACAAATCACTTTTACAGACCTTTATCAATTTCAATGAGAGTGATTATTGTTAATTGCAACAGTTTCATTGTCAATTTTAATAATTTTTGCACAACATCCTTCGCTCCTATGCGTTGAACATAACCAAATAGTTTTGTCACCAACTTTCCTATGAGCATAAAATGTGTAACCGCCAACTGAGAGAAGAATTTTTTTCCTTTGACCGCGAACCATGGTTTCTAAAAAGTATACATAGATGAGTAATTACTATCTAAATACGTAAGTAGATAAAGTTGTTGCAATTCACGAAGGCGAGAGGGCTTTACGTGTGGTAAACACGTCTCTGTGTGTGCGTGAGATCAAATGCGGGTATAATTGGACGGTATGCTCGTAACTGATCGCTGCGTCAAAAAGCACATTATCGTAAATTCATGTACACGTAAGAGACTTTTCAGACTAGCGTTTTATACGAATGTACAAGCTCGTTTTTCGAAGCGCGTTGAGGCGCGTCGCACAACTTGAACGATAAAATTCGAGCGTATAAGCGCGAGCCGCTTCTACTTTCTTTTACGTATTCTTCGTTAAAATGTAATCTTAATATGCAACAGAAGAAGCCTGTGTAAGCAGATACACCGAAAAGATCGAATACGCAAAAAAAAAAATAGTTTGAAAGCGTTCTAAATACCGCTGGCCTTTGTCAATTGCAAGAACTATGGATAAAAAGCTATGTTAGGATTATCAATTGTTTTCAAAAGAAACAAAATCAAGGTCAATGAAAAAGACAATGAATGACCTATGTATAAAATACATAATAATATTTAAATTTATATGCAATTATTATGTTTCATGCAACGTAATTAAACTCATTCGTTTATTATGATTTAACAGAATTTATATGTTAGTCATAGTAAGTGATCATATTGTATGCTTGAACGAATTTCATGCTGTTGCATGTTTAACATCATTAACAATGTTGCATCACAAATAACGCATTAAATCCTTGGCTATATTATCTAAGCTTATGCTCTATACTGGAGTCGGATTACCGAGGGTCCAATGCAGCAAACTTAATTTGAGATAAGTTACTTTTACGAATTATTCACATTTTTCAATTACAATGAAAGTGGTTATTATTAGATGCAACAATTTCATCACCAACTGTAATAATTCTTGCACGACACCCTTTGTTCATATGTGTTGAACAATACCAAATATTTTTGTGGTCAGTTTTTTTTCGAGTACAAAATGTGTAACCACCAAGTGAAAGAAGACATTTTCCTTTTCGACTGCGAATGAAGATTACTAAAAAGTATGTAATGTGTTGGTGAGTAAATAATTATAGGTAAAATAGAGATAAGCTATCAAAAGAAACAAATTTGAGTAAAGGTTGTTAATAATATTTTCATACCAAATCAAATGCAACGAGTAACAGTACCTATAAATAAATTATATTATGACACATTAATATAAAAATAATGTTAAATTGACAATGTAATTCTATAACTTAACTAAATATTTTTCTTGATGATGAATTAATATAATTTATTTGTTATAACAAGTAAGTATGCCTGCATATTTATAGTCGTACATAATGTTGCAAATAGTACATCATATTTATGTGCCTTGTGGACTGTATGCTAAAAATTAATTCTAATAATGCACACAATTTAATTCATATTTGCACTGAATCTTTTAGTACGATACGTAGAGCAAAACAGTTTCAATAATATACAAGATACTGCTTCTGTTGTGTTAGAATAGTATTTCAATATTTAATTTGTTCTTTCGATAAGTTAGTACTTATCGAAAGAACATATTAATAATCTTAGTAGATTTACCAAAGATACTTGAGAAAAATTAAGTATTACTAATTTCTCAAATAGACTTAATTCTCTCGAAAACATTTAATTAAATCAAGCGTGCTTCTTATTTTAACAGCAACAATGTATATTATACAATACTCTGCACTCATATAACGGTAAGAAACTTAATCTCTAACAGAGTACTTTTACGGAATTTACACGTTTTTCAACTTCAATGTGAATGATCATTATTAACTTTAACAATATCATCACCTAGTGTAATAAGTCTTGCACGACACCCTTTGTTCATATGCGTTGAACAAGCCCAAATAGTTTTGTGGTCCGTTCTTCTTTGAGTACAAAATGTGTAACCGGCAAGAGAAATAAGAGATTTCCCTTTTTGACTGCGAACCATGATAGCTAAAAATATGTATTACAATGGTGAGTAAATAATTATAGGTAAAATAGAGGTAAGCCATCAAAAACGACAAATGTGGGTAAGGGTTTTTAATTATACTTTCAAAACGAAATCAAATGCAATGAATGACTATAACGGTAACTATATGTAATATAGTGTTACGCCGACAAAGGTGGATTCACACCTTCATACCATAAAAGCACACTTATTGCCTTTCCGCATTTAGACTTCTTTTGTTTACTTTGTGTTTAAAATTTGTGATTAGAAAAACAGCCCATTGTGTATTGTAATCTTTTATGGTAGTCATTAGCCAGGTGTGATTCTAAGAAATTCGGCCCGTGCGGGCAGGCAGACATATTGCATTTGTGCAGCAGAAAGCAATGCCCCAATGGAGAGATCGTCAGTCGAGCGATAACCAGCCGCGAGGCAAGACTTGTGTACATTCGATAATCTATTTAGTGACGGACTTTGCGCGTGTTATTGAATCATGCATTACGTTTGGACTGACTGTGTTCAGTTATATTTGTACCTGTGTTATACGTGGTTGTATAGTTCTAATAAACTCTATAATAATTACAACGGCATTTTAATTCGAGTCCTGCAACTCGTAACAATATATTAGAACAAATACAAATATAATCTTAAACGATCAATTTAAATGTATAACTTAATTAAACCCGTTGCTTGATGACGAGTAGAAATCATTTTTTATAAGTAGAAAGTGGATAATTGTTTTGTACGTCTGAACGTTTATAGCCGTGCATGATGTGGTGTAAATAATATATCAAATATAATATGCGACTTGTGGACTGTATATTAAAAACCAATTCTAACAATAAATACAATTTAATATTACAAATATTTTCTTTAATTTTGGTGTTGTCCTGTATTACATTCTTTTTTTACTACAGCCCTTAGTATGATATGTAGACAGACACACAAGAACAACACAATTTCCTGTACAACTGTTACCGTCATATTTTTATTTTATAACTAGCTGATGCACGCGACTTCGTCCGCGTGGTGCGGTTTTTTAAATATCCCACGGGAACTCTTTAATTTTTCGGGATCAAAAGTGACCTATATGTTGACCAGGGATATAAGCTATCACCATACAAAATTTCATTTAAATTGGTCCAGTTGTTTCGGAGATTAGCCGGCACAAACAGATAGACAAACAGAGAAACATAAAATTTAAAAAAAATCTAAATTAGTTCTATTTCACTTCTTACATCCTCCTGACTCGGTTCTAAAGCATTTTTTTCATTGAAAAGAAATTCGACCTCTACAGTTTTATTATATGTATAGATAACTTTTGTTGATAATAACAAATTCTCTAATTAGTCGTAATGACGTTTAACAGAATAATTGATAAGCATTTTCATTAATAATAAAAAATAAGGTTGAATAGTTCGCAAGATACATTTTGTATTGCGTTATAATAATAGTATTTCAATAAATAGCAAATCCTTCTAATATATTTTTTTTTCATTGCTGAAGCACAGCAGACAGGCTGACGGCCCAACTGTGATGGAAAGTGGTTCCCGTCGTCTATGGACATTAGTAATACCAGAGGTGTTGCTATTGTGCTGCCGGCCGGCCTTAAAGAGGAAATTGGAATCTGGCCACTGGCCAAAACACAACTCAAAGTTTTTATGGCAACATACTGTAAACCAGGGGTGGTAGCCATCCAGTTACGCAAATACCCTGCCCAGCTGGCTGTGGGTTGTTTTGTCGCCTGTTACGACAGGCCGCCCGGCCGCAAGAATTAGTATTCTCTTTCACTTCCTGAACGAAGAAAATTCAAGACTAACCAAACTTACGTGAGGAAGCCAGAAATTACTGACTTACACAAAGCAAGTCAGATAATTTTCAAATAGAGTAGAATATTTTGTTTTCTGTGAAATTTCAAGGTCAACTATTCTTCTAGTTTTAAAAATAATATGCATACAAAACTCGTATTAATGGAAATAAACTTAATTTGTAACAAAGTACTTTTACAAACATATAAATAACTTTTACGAAGTATAGACATTAATAACTTCATCACCAACTGTAATAATTCTTGCACGACACCCTTTGTTCATGTGCGTTGAACAAGTCCAAGTAGTTTTAAGCTCTGTTTTCCTCTGAACACAAAATCTATAACCACCAAGGGAGAGAAGTGATTTTCCTCTCTGACTACGGACGATAGTTGCTAAAAAGTGTGTATTGTAATAATAAATAAATATTTATAAGTAAGATGGACCTAATCCAACAAAAGAGTAAAAGTTACATAAGGGCTGCCAATAAGATTTTTAAAACACATATACTCTTAAGGCATATAATGGCAAAAACCTTATAAATTTCAAAACAAAGCCAACGTTTCAGGGCTTGATCTTTTTTTAATTTCAATAAAAGTGATTATTACCAATTTTAATAATTTCAACATCACATGAAACGATTCGTGCACGATACCCTTTGGTCTTATGCGTTGAACAAACCCAAGTAGTTT
The DNA here is from genome assembly GCA_039645545.1 of Dendrolimus houi. NCBI lineage: Eukaryota > Metazoa > Arthropoda > Insecta > Lepidoptera > Lasiocampidae > Dendrolimus > Dendrolimus houi. The sequence continues at coordinate 18,949,893 of CM077125.1, read as the reverse complement.
TGGTGTCCGTTTTCCTGTGAGTACAAAATATGTAACCGCCAAGAGACAGAAGTGATTTTCCTCTATGACTGCGAACGATGATTGCTGAAAATGACGTATTGTGTAAGTAAACATTTATAGCGAAAGTAGACCTAATCTAAGAAAAGAGTAAAAGTTACATAAGGGTTGCCAATAAGATTTTTAAAAAATAGTTTTTTTTACAGAAAAACACGCATAGTAACATATAATACTTTGAAGGCATATACATAATAGCAGAAATCTTAGAAATTTCATAATAAATCGCCTTTTATGGGGTTTAATGTTTTTTCAATTTCAATGAGAGTGGTTATTATTCATTTTAATAATTTCATCATCATATGTAACAATTCGTGCACGACATCCTTTGTTCTTATGCGTTGAACAAGCCCAAGCAGTTTTAATACCATTTTTCCTTTGAGTACAATATGTGTAACCACCGAGAGAAAGAAGGGATTTTCCTTTTCGACTGCGAACGATGGTTGCTAAAAAGTGTGTATTGTAATATTTAGTAAGTATTTATCGGTGAAATAGGATAAGCTATTAAAAGAAACTCAGTGTAAAAAGTATAGTAATAATTATCCAAAGTACCATAATAATTTCTATTATATTTGTGTAATATATTGTTACGAGCTACAGGACTCGAATTAACATGCCGTTGGAATTACTATAGAATTTATTAGAATTGTACAAACACGTATAAAACAGGTGCAAATATAACTGGATACAACCAGTACAAACTGTACGATTAAATAACACGCAAAAGTCCGTCACTACATCGCTTATCGAATATACGTCTTGCTCGTATCGTAATCCTCGCTTGACTCCCCCACCCCTCCGTTCGGGCATTGTTTTATACTGCACGGTACAATATGTCTACCTCATTGCGTGCACCCTATTTCCCGGATCACACCTGGCCACTGCCTACCAGAACAGATTACAATACACAATAGGCGTCTTTTCTAATTACAAATATTAAATACAAAGAAAACGAAAGAAGTGCAAATGCGGGCGGTAATAAGACTCGGGGTTTATGGCCGCAGGTGTTCATTCGCATTTGTTGTTGTGCTTCGTGGAATTTTGGCTAAGTCGTAACACTATTAATATATCGAGAAATTACATACACAATATTATAATATTATTTATCTGTCAAATGACAAATCACGCTTTTAAATTCATGTAATAACATATCTTGCTAACCATTCATAGTAGATGCAAATGTTGAGTTGTTTGATTTAATAACATACATACATATAAGAGAAACTTGGGAAATATTGGTAACAAAAATGAAATTCAAACAGTAACTATTAAGACAGTAATATTTTTTCTATGAACTAGGATATTATTAATTTTAGGTATAATAATTGATTTAGTCGCGTCTTTTCCACGTGTACTAATTATTACACTGCAACTTAAATGTCATGTCCGGAACAAATATGCAGTTTTCTGGAGCATAAGTATACATCAAAAAATAAAACACCATACAATCTGTTACTGTCACAATTTTCTTTTATTTTGTCATAAATAAATCTAAATTGCTGATTTATAAAGAGAGCTAACACTAATTGAATAATCGGTAATCATTGTCATTGATAATTTCTGTAAATATATCATTAAATATTTTCAAGATATTAGCTTTTCTTTATTAGTGATTAAATATTTAGGAAATCGATAATTATTAAGATTTACTATATTTTTGCGAATAAAACGCGAAATTACTGATTTCTACAGAGCAATTCGCACGTTTATCAAATAAGTTAGACTATTTTAAGTTTTTACGGGTATTTCAGAATTTTACAGTAATTACATACATACACAGCCCTGAGCTCAAATAAAGGCAGCAAACTTAAAAATTTAATAAAAGTAACTTTTACTAAATTGATTCTTTTTAATTTCAATGACAGTGATTATTATTAATTTTAATAATTTCCTCATTAAATGTAGTGATTCTTGCACGACACCCTTTGTTCTTATGTGTTGAACATACCCAAGTAGTTTTGTACCCCGTTTTCTTTTGTGCACAAAATCTGTAAACGCCAAAACAGAGAAGTGATCTTCCTCTTTGACTGCGAACGATGGTTACTAAAAAGTATGTAAGTACTGTAATCGTAAGTAAATAAATACTTATAAGCGCAAAGCAGAATTAAACAATCAAAAAAAGTGTACGATATGCAAGGTTTGTCAACAATATTGTTTAAGCAAGTGAAATCAAGTGCAGTGAATCTTCAACATTTACCAAGTCGTTTTGGTAATTATCAAGATTTACTACCAGTATCTGAGTAAAACCCAAAATTCCTGACTTTCACAGAACATTTATCGTATTGTTACGAGTCACAGGACTCGAATTAAAATGCCGTTGGAATTACTATAGAATTTATTAGAACTATACAAACACGTATAACACAGGTACAAATATAACTGAACACAATCGGTCCAAGCGTAATACGCGATTCAATAACACGCGCAAAGTCCGTTATTATATAGATTATCGAATGTACATACGTCTTGTCTCACTAGTGGTTATCGCTTGACTGTCGATCTCTCCATTGGGCCATTACTATATACTGCATCGATACAATATGATTGACCGCCTGCGTAGATCCGATTTCTTAGAAATCGTAATCTGCACACCTGCCTAATTATGCCTGCAAACGGCCATAAACGAGTACAATAGGCTGTTCTCCACAATAACCAATAAATAAGTAAACATAAGAAGACAATCATAAAAGAACTACAATGTTATTAGCTTAAACGCCGGCGAGTAATAAATGTGCTTTGTTTACAAATATGCAGGTGGCCCAAATTGTAACAGTATTCACCTCCGTAACAAGGTACAATATTTTACTTTTTCCGAAGACTATAATCTGCGGTACTTTAGGTTTTTGCAGTAACATGATTATAAAACACTGAACTTATTTAATGGCAACAAACTTGATTTTAAAACAAAGAACTTTTACACACACAGCATTTATAATTATTCAGTTTCAGTGACAATGATTGTTATTAACTTTAATAATTTCATCTTGAAACGTATTAATTCTTGCACGGCACCCTTTGTTGTTGTGTGTTGAACAGGCCCAAGTAATTCTGTGGTCCGTTTTCTTCTGAGCATAGAAAGTGTACCCGCCAAGAGAAATAAGAGATTTTCCTCTATGACTGCGAACGAAGGTTACTAAAACGCATAATAATTATGTTATAACAGTAAATGTTGTGAATGTAGTGGTGAAATGTGCAAAGAAGAATAAAAGTTTGAGTATTAGCTGTTTTGAACGCTTAGAGAACGCGGATTTTTATAAATCACAACGCGCTCGGATACTATGAACAAATAACTATATGTAGCAAGGAACTGTAACAAGTAAGTATCCGTGTAGGAACGGAGAATGAATACGATTTCCTGCGTCCAGACGGCTTGTCGTAAGAGGCGACAAAACAACCCACAGCCAAGCGGTAAAGTATTTGCCCGTCTAGATGGCTACTACCCCTACCACGTTAAAAGTATGCCACCATGACAACCTTGAATTGTGTTCCGGCATTAATGGCCAGGTTCCAGTCTCCCTTTAGAGAGCGGCGGCACATTGGTAGCACATTTGGTGTTACACATGTCCATATGCGATGGTAGTCGCTTTCCATCAAGTGGGCCATCTGTCTGCCCTAAACTCATGCAATAAAAAATCTTGGGTCGTTAAGAGTAACGGCCATTGGTATTACTAGGAGGTATGTAGTTCACGTTACTACCAAAAAATATACATCACGGGTAGTCGTGAATGATATTTTGATAACAAAATCAATTGGCTACTGCGCGAAGTACCGTAACAAGCCCAATATTATATACAGTATTATTATTAAGAATGTGCTTCGGGGTAGTTTTTTCATTTAATTGTATATTTTTAATGACTTAATACAATGCCTATATCATGGTTTAAAAAATATACTCAACTCTAATACTGTCACTGTACAATGCTCGATCACGGGCTCGCAAGTTTAGCAAATAAATTAAGAATATGCCCAACCTTGGACTGCAACTAACGAGAAACCAGCACCACTAGTTATTGAGCTTAAGGCAACTTCTAGAAGTGTAGAGCCTAAAATTATTATCTATCATTAAATCAAACTATCAATACTTACCTTTATGAGATAAATAACGTGAGGCAAATAACACCAATATTGCCTGGGTTGTAGTATTAAAAATCGTAACTTTTAGAATACATGCCCATTATTAAAATTAGCCCCAAAGCTAATATATAAAGCACAAATTATTACCTTTCTTGTAAAAAAAACATCAGGTATATTATAATATTTTTATTCTATAACTTTATTATATTCTTTGATTGATAACGAAGTGATAAAATTTAAATTTCATTATTATTAGTCCTTTGTCAAAGTCGAAGATCTGTTCTTGTTAACCACGTTTAATTAAAGAAAAGACTGGTTAGAATACAAATAAAAATACAAGCACAGTGAATTTTGCGAACTAGTGTTTTTAGATTCAATGAAGTTAGTTATTATTATGCTCGAGCTTCATCTGGGATAATGTTATAGTCATTGACTGTGGCCAAATGAGTCTTAATTATAGCGTTAAAAATTACACCGTTAACGAATACCCACATCAGTGTATACATACGGTTATCTGACAATATTTAACGTCATTTAAAATTAATAAAAATTTCGCATCTCAAATTACGCGTTAACCCATCGCTACATCTCCGTGAAAAGGTATGTATGTAATATTACCCCAAATGAAACCGTAAGGTTACAGCTAAAATCGACATTGACAGTATTTCTCGCACGTGTAGAGCAAATGTAGATAGTATTCTGCGGCGTTTTAATTGGGTCGTATTTTAATTGGTAATTTGTAAAAACACATATTAAAAGATTTTATCAACACAATTACGATATTATCTTTTAATCATATGTTTCTAAACTGCGACTTTTATAAAGACAATGCTCAATAGACATCTGAACAGTTGTTATAATAATTTTAAAATAATGTTTAGTAATTTACCAGGTTTATATTATTATGTAATTTGGGTCCTATTTTAATTCATTATATGTGTCTAGTCGTTGTACTACAACGTGCTTTAATTTCAAAATATATTTGTTTCAAATCAAATGTTTAACATTTACTTGCGCATCATTTTAATAGTGTTTTAATTTTTGCGAATTTGTTTTCATAAATACTAGGAAATATGTATTTTATTATAGCTAGTATTCAGCCTACAAGCTTAGGATCCACCTAATGCAAAGTTATTATTGTCACCTATGAATACATACACGCAATATTAAAAGTGTTACCAAAATACTGCTGGCTTGAGGAAATTTTATAACACCTTTAAGAAACTTAATTTCAAAACCACAAAACTATTACTGAACTCAGCTGTTATTCGCTTTCAGTGAGAGTGAATGTTATTAAATTTAATAACTTCATCATTATATGTAATAATTCTTGCAAGACACCCTTTGTTGTTGTGCGTTGAACAAGCCCAACTAGTTTTGAGGTCCGTTTTCTTCTGAGCATAAAAAGTATAACCACCAAGAGACAAAAGATACTTTCCTCTTTTACTGCGAACGAAGGTAGCTAAAAAGCATAAGGTTACAATGGTAAATGTTGCAGATGTAGCTTTCAAAGATACGAATAAGAATAAAAACTCAAAATTTTAGATTGAGAATTAGCCATCTTGAGTGCTTACAGAAAGCGAATTATTTGTTATAGGGCGCACATATAACACGTTAGTTTATCGTATTTAACTAACTCGACCTGTAAGCGAGTGAGTTTCGTGCTTATCGCCCACTAGTAGTAGTAAATTATCACGAGAGAAAGAGCTACTAGTTGTCATCAATAATATTTTCATAACAAACAAAATTAATTACAGGTAGCGTAGTAACAACTACGCAACGTAGCATAACGGGTACTATATTATATACAATATTATTAATACACCTAAATAGAAATATATAGATTCTGCTGCACAACAGGAGGCCCTAAACGTTGCAAATATTCAGCCATCGGAAATGGCTATATAATTATGGCTTTTGGGGTCGAGACCCTGGGAACACGGGGTCCTGAGACGCATAAACTTTATCGAGACACAGCCAAATGACTGGTAAATGTCTCATGAGGCCTTTTTGGTCACTGATCTGTACCTCGGGCAATGCATTGCTATTTAACGAGAGGGGAATACGACCAGTCTCAACGTTGCCACCTTATAGCGGTCTGCCCCAGGTTTTTGTATATTAATTTTATTGTGTACATAGTATAGTTTATTTTTAGTATTTATTTAATTTATTTTAAAGTTTTATTTGTAAGTATAATTAGTTTGTTTATGTATAAAGTAAACCGATTTTTTTAATAAAAACATTTTCACAGATTCTTATATTGTATAATAAATTAATTATATTCATTTACTGAAAATAAATTAGTAGAATATGAATTTAATTATTTAAAGTAGTAAGTGAAACAATATTGTATGTCAAAAAATAGCGTATCATGTTCACTCACATATTGTATGTATTTATATATGTTTATAAATACATACAATATACAACAATATCTTAATGTATATACATTATAATATATATTAAATGTGTTTGAATTTCAATCCAACCATTTTTTCTTTTTATAAAACTTTGTTAACAAGATCTTAACATACGAGTACATACTTATACTTATAAGTATGTATAAGTATAATTAATTCCATAATTAATCAATCCAACATTGGTTAATTATAGAATTACAATGTTTATTTAGTATATGTGTACCTAACACGCGTAGCGCAAATATATTCTGCGCCGTTTTTGGAGCGTAAAAAGCGCTTTGCTAACGCTGTCATCAACGACCCTGATATTTCAATGACAATGATTATTATTAACTTTAACAATTTCATCACCAACTGCAATAATTCTTGCACGACACCCTTTGTTATTATGCGTCGAACAGACCCAAGTAGTTTTGTGTTCGGTTTTCTTTTGAGCGTAAAATGTATAACCGCCAAAAGAGAGTAGGCATTTTCCTCTTTGACTGCGAACGAAGATTGCTAAAAACAAGAAGTTACAATGGTAAGTAAATAATTAAATATTAGAAGCTGATATTAATATTGAATATTTTTTTTATTAATATTTCAGTTTTCGATGGTCATGTGTCACGTTTGTGCTGTCAAACAAATAAAATGTTTTTTTTTTAAACTAATACAGTAAACTAAAATATCTAGCTTAACATTAAAAGAAAACTTTTTTTCTAAATTACGTGTATTGGGCAGTCAGAAATGAACAAGCATGTAAAATTTTAACCCAAATCGTTATGAAATCATTGAAATTTAATTCAAAATTTCAATGTTTTCAAAACAACGTGGGTGATCACATGAAATTACATCGTCCAATATTTGAAAGATCACATTGTAGCTAATACTATCGCTGCTTATTGCTGATAGACATAAAGCTTTTCTTAATATCATAATCAGAAAACTGACAGAAGATAAAAGAAGGATACGCAGGAGTTAGCATGTTAGAAAGGTAATTTAAAGTTGCAGTTTTAGATTAGGAGAAATGATGATTCATCACCTCGAAGTTTAGATCTTTAGAATGTGAACTTTTCGAATGAATATTTGCCAACTCCTAAGAATAGAAGAAACTTCCAATGTTTTGCGCGATCGTCAACTTTAGAGATTTGTGAATATAACGATGTTGAGCGTCCTATTCATATAGTGTGTATGTAAAATTTTAACTAGTAATAAAGCAAATGGATGGCTAAGGGGTCATCCACAAATGATTTCATATGGATTTTATGATTTTTTGACAACTCCTCCGTCCTTATCACACACAGCTAGTCACATTCGTAAGACTCATCCCTCCTTAGTGTGACATCAAATATTTTGTAATTTTACATCATGAATTAGTTTAAATATATTAGATTTTGGAATGCGACGTCATGAACTTTAAGACGCCTCACACCCCTTGTCACACTTGGTCGACCCCCTGCCCCCCTCTTAAGGTGTGACGTAATTTATGGATGGCCCCTAATAAAAGATACGAACTGGTTGGTAAAAACAATAGCAGCTATTATTTTTTATTGTGAAGCTGTTTTTTTCATGGCTGGAGTACAACAGTGAGGCAGACGTCCCACTTGATGGAGCGGCTCCCATCGCCTATGGACGTTTGCAACAACAGAGATGTCACCAACGCGCTGCCGGCCTCGAAGAAATTGCGGTTACCATCGCCTATGGACGTTTGCAACAACAGAGATGTCACCAACGCGGTGCCGGCCTCGAAGACATTTTATGACACCCTTTTTAAAAACCCCTATATTGTAGCGCTATAGGAAAACCACAGATGGGAGCTCGTTCTACATCCCCACAGTTTGTAAGAGAAACGTTCTAGAGAACCGTTGCGTACAAGAGCGAAGCCGCTCTAAGAAGTGGGGATGAACGCCCAGTCGATGGCGGGCGATGCGGTGGTAAAAAGAAGACGAAGGCGCCGTTCTGAACAGTTCCGAGGAACACTTCCCATTGTACTTGAACTTGTATTGTGTGGTAAAATACGCAGAGCTAGAAAATATGTAGACGGCCCACCTAAAGGAAAGTGGTTACCATCGCCCAAAGATATTTGCAGTACCTGGGGCGAAGTCAACGCGTTGCCAGGCTTTAACATGGAATAAAGGCAATGGGATTGAGGAGATAGAATAGGAGAATAAAATAAAAGGCGTAGGTTAGGGGAATTGAATAGAGGAATGGGATAGGAAAATGTTCAGGTGAAGGCGGAAGTTGACCAACAGAAATTTAATTTAATATTTAAAGTTAATGCATCATTATTCATCTCTAAGTAAATCTGCGAGTACAATAAATCTAAAGATTTACAAAGCTTCTAATTACACAAGATTAAATTGTTTTTTTAAAATGAAACTTCTTTAGAATCGTTTGATTTGAAACTCGATGAAACGTAAAAGCGACACTAAACACATAAATCTATAGGAGTAAACCTGCGAGAGAATGAGATAGATTTTTTATTTTTTTATTTTTATTGCAAGTGTTCAGCTGACAGGCAGACGGCCCACTTGATGGAAAGTGGTTACCATCGCCTATGGACATTTGCAACACCGAAGGTGCTACAAATGCGCTTCTGCTTTCTTAAGGCAGACTGGAATCTGGTCACTAATGCCGGAACACAACTCAAGATTGTTATGGCGACATACTTTAGACCAGGGGTTGGTAGCCATTCAGTCGGGCAAATGCCCTACCACCTGGCTGTGGGTTGTTTTGTCGCCTCTTACGACAGGCCGTGTTTTGGTTTACGTTAATACTTCAAATTTCTAGTTTTAAAGCTTAAATATATTATATATGAAATATTACGTCACGAAATTTAGAATCCCTCCCACCCCCTGTCACACTGGTTCACTACTACTGCGTGTGAACTGCACACATACACATTTTTTTATAAACAATTTATAAAGAATTTTTAAGAAGAGTTTAATGTCGATCAGCTCTAATGCAGTCAGCAGCGACAGTATTATCCGCAATATGATCATTCCTATATTAGACGATATCATTCATGTGATCACCCACATTCTCAATGCTTGTGTATCTTCTGGTACATGTCCTGACTCTTGGAAGGAAGCTCAAGTAATTCCATTACCTAAAAAACTCAATCCTTTTCTTTTTCTGAATATCATCCCATTGCCATCCAACCTTTCCTCTCTAAAGTACTGGAGCGGCTTGTACACAAACAACTCAGCGTTTTCCTTAACACCAATTCACTTATCAATCCTTTACAATCTGGTTTCCATCCAGGACATAGTACCACTACTGCACTGGCTAAGATCACTAAAGATATCCGTCATGGCATGGGAAATGGTCTATTGATTATATTGTCGCTGCTTGACTTCAGTAGTGCTTTTAATAATGTTGATTTTGATGTCCATCAAGAATCTTGATTTCTCTTAACATATCTCCAACAGCTATTAACTGGTTTCGTAGTTACTTGTTTGGACGCCGGCAACGCATTCGCATTGATGATGTTTATTCATCATGGTGTGATTTGTTTACTGGTGTTCCTCAGGCCGGCGTTTTATCACCTCTTTTATTTTCTATCTTCATTAACTCAATTTCCAATAACCTTTCTTCGTCATACGGTGGTATGACGAATATCTAATAATAATAAGAATCATCTGCATAGACACCTCTATGCAGATGATTCTTATCTTATTTGATTTGCAGATCTATACACAATGCAATTCTAGTGATCTTTGTGAAGTTATCCACACAGCTAATAAGGATTTCACTTTTCTCGACTGGAGCAAAGCTTATGGTCTTATGGTGAACCCAAATAAAACGAAGGTTATTATAATCGGTAGTTGTAGACTAGTTTGTAGAATTGATTGGTCATCACTTCACCGTGTCGTTTTTGACAATGTAGATATAGAAATCAGTGAAACTGTTAAAAATCTATGAGTCGTCATTGACAAGACGTCAACTGTCTTGGCAGCCTCATTTAACTGAAATCAGTAGAAAACTTTTCGCATCATCCGCTTCGCTCAGAAGGTTGAAGAATTTCCTACCTACTGCTACTAAGGTTATGCTTGCACAATACTTGCTTCTCTCTCTACTTGATTATGCAGATATCTGCTATCTAAACATAACCCAGGAACAACTAGATAAGCTAGAACGCCTTCAAAATGGTTGTATCCGGTATATATTTGGTTTGCGTAAATATGACCATGTCTCCGAATTTTGTGATAAGCTTAAATGGTTACTATTCGCTTTCGCCGGAATGTTCACTTACTCTCACTTTTGCACAATATCCTTTACAATCCCTGTGGGGAACACAGGGATTGTAAGTAATATGTAAAGGAACTTTTTAGTTTTCTCTATCTATGTCATTCCTGTAATTTGCGCTCAAATGAAATTATTTTGTTAACAGTACCTGCACACACTTCTTCCTTCGTAAGAAATTCTTTTGCCGTACAGGCTGTTTGAATGTGGAACTCCCTCCCTTACCAATCATACAAGCTAAATCAATGAGTACATTTAAACGTATGGTCAATGACTGATAAAAATTGTTGCATTAAATGAATGTATCTTTTGTTCGAATGTATATATATGTCATTTATAATATCATCGTATATCTAATTATATATGTATATCTGTATATATAAGTATATATAGTTTATTTATATTCTTTTTAATAGTACATCACCAAAAATATATTGAAATTTCCTTTAAAATCTCCTTAGACACTGGGTTGCCTGGAAGAGATCGCTATATGCGATAAGGCTGCCCATTGTTCTAATGCAAATGTATCCATATCAATTGTCTAGATTAAGTTTATGGTTAACAATAAAGAGTTTTCATTAATTAATTCTATTAACTTACTAAAAAATATAACAAGTGACTAAAGAAACATAAAAATTTAAGGAACTCTTCGGCGGCATCTAAACCACAAAATGGGTGTAGAGTTTCATCAATGATTGTGTTCATTATTCAGGCTGAAAATTTCGTTTCCATACATATATACTACAGCTCGACATCCTTTCACATAATTAGTTGAACAACGCCATATAGTTTTGTTGTTTCTAGTAACCTTTGCGTAGAATGTGAATCCTCCTATATTGAGTAGTGTCTTCCCGCGTTGGGATTTTACAAATTTTGCCTCAGACGATAATCCTGGAAAAGTATAAACAATTAAATTTACACATCCACAAAGTTGAAGATAGTGGCCGAAGAAGCTAAGTCTCCATTGGTTCATTCGGGCCAGCTTCAGCGCCTTCTATATTACCAAGATAAATGCTAAGCATAACCGAATTTTAGAGCATCAGTTTTATTGATGTTTTGTAATCTTAGAGTAGCAAAGGATTTTCTTGGTTGAATACATACGAAAAAATGTCGCTTACGACATTTAATAAACGCAGTAAAAAAGCTGTAAATAGATAAATATGAAGTAAAAAAAGTTTGCTAGACGTGTTGCTAGGGAGTTTCTGACCACCTCTCCTTAAACAGCGATAACAATGCGTTACGTAGCGGTGTGCATATATAATAAGAAGTAGATTTAAATTTTAACTTAACTTAAATTTTAATTCAATCATTCAGAATTTCTAAAAATATACTCCAGTGGAACTTAGTTTGAATAAAAACTTTGAATTTGAAATTTCCACCAGCAGTATTAAGGGTTGCCGAATTCCTAGTAATAATTCTCTTATGACGAAAAGTGTACCTATTCTTGAGATAGTATCAAGTAAATTTTTTATCATGTACTACATTATCTCTACTTATATTTTATCATTTAATTCTAGAACGTGTTATTTTCCCGTTTGCTGGTAATTATGTAACCTTTATTATTTTTTAGATTCTAGAACATGTTAATTTTTTGTTTGCTAGTGGTTTTGTTTGTTATTCAATCTGATATTCATCTTCATATTATACATGTATACAACAGCCCGACATCCCTTCCCGTGATGAGTTGAACACAGCCATTTCATCATCTTATTTTTTTATTCCTTGTGGTATTCTTGTAAAATCTAAAACCATCAACAGAAAGAAATGTTCTTTTTTCTCGTTATGATATTATAAATGTTGCTTGTTTTTCTGTCTGTTCTTTATCTGAAGAAGAAATATTTGGAAAAAATATAATATGACATATACATCATTGTAATATTCCGGCTGCTGCGTAAAATTCTGCTTTGTAATCCAGGGTCTATTGTCCTGTTTCTTCTCCTCTAAAAATAGCTCAATTTACTAACAACAAAGCAGTAAAAAATGTATTATAAATAAAATTCATATTTAAATTATTATTGATTGATATTGACGTGACATTACTATGAATCGATATAAATAACATGTAGTGAAGACAGTGGAACTAATCATCAAAGAACATATCAAATTCAGTGGAAAATTTAATTGCGCCTAGAGGAGATAGCGCAGGTCCAGTCACATGTTGATATTCATTCCTGGTGGTGAGGTCCATCCGGGATTACCGTACTGTGTCGTGGATGGCGGCGACACTGTTAGCGGGTGATACGCCCTGGAATCTCCAGGCGGAGGTGCTCGCGACAGTGTACCGCTTCCGGCAGGAGGCGCGGGTGAGAGGTCTGGTGCTGTGCCAGGCTGAGACCAAGGTGTTTAGGACCCGGGCGACTAAGGTCATCGTCGAGAAATGGCAGGGGAACTTGGAGTCTCCAGAAGATGGCGTGGAGACGATGGAAGCGATCCGTCCCCACCTATCTCGATGGGTCTCGCGGAAACACGGGTCCCTGACATATAGGATGACGCAGATACTTGCCTATCATGGTTACTTCGGCAAATATCTTGCAGTATATTGCACCAAATAGTGGGGCGGTATTCAAGCCCCTATGTCGAGTGCGATGCCCCCATCGACACAACGTACGTCATACGCTCGTGGAGTGTGCTGCCTGGGTACCCCAAAGGTTCGAACTTCAGGCCATTGTTGGGCCGGTTGACTCGTTGCGGAGCATTGCTCAGGCCATGTTCCACTGCAATAGTCACAGGCAGGCGGTCTTCTCTTTCTGCGAGTCTGCAATGATTAAAAGGAGGCCGCCAAGAGAGAGAGGGAAAAGTAGTGCAAGCGGCTTTTGTCGCCGTTGTCAGACTGGCGCACGAAAACGCCGCTATGCACACACTTTATCCTGTGATTATTCCCTCGCAGGCGGGTGCTGTATACGGTGGTAGCAGCGACTTTTGCCCCTGTTGATGACGTGGTACACACTGCAACCGGGTGGCGCAAGTTTAGGTTTAGTGGGTAGTTTTGGCCATTAGTTTTCGCACGAATGCCTTGCCCTAGCGGGGCAAACGTACAGGGAACGTTCGCCGAGAGTCCCACCCAGACTCGTTGCAGGCGCCTTAAGCGCTGCATTTAGCCTTCCGGCATATGGCCCGGGTATGGTGTCCAAAGATATTCCCCTGCTTTATCAAGAAAAAAGTGTTGAAATTTATTCCACCTCACAGTGTGTGGTGCTAAAGGAATGCTATACGAGCCTGGATTGTGGTCAAGACAGACAGCAACACTCCATTCTCAGGTTTTACGTACCAACCATCTCGCAGACCTTACGTGTGTTCTGCGCAATTTCGCAATTTCAAATAAGTTCAGGGACGAATTGAAATTTTGCTCATATTATTTAAGGATTATCAAAGTCTTAGTAGGTACTATTCTTTCATGATGAAGAATAAGTATATTAAGGAGGTAGATATTTTTTATTTTAGATCACATTTAATGTTCCGTTCGTTCGTGATTATGTTTGTTATTCAATCTGATAATTTCATCTTCATACGTATATATAACAGCCCGACATTATCCCCTCACAAGATGAGTTGAACACAGCCAACTTTTTTTTTATTTGATGTACTTATGTGCGTAAAATCTAAAACCGCCTACAGAAATAAGTGTTTTTCTACGTTTTGATTTTATTAAAACAGATTTTTCTTCTTTGCCCGAAGAAGAAATATCTAGAAAAATATAATATTATATACACATCTCAATATTATATTCCGGTTGCTTCATAAAAATAGGCTTTGTAGTCCAGGGTTTGTTACCTTATTTTTTCTCCTCTACTTCAATTGTTCTTCAGTACAATATTAATCAGTTGGAACGCGAACTTTGCCTTACAACGCGACGTCAAAGGGAATAATTTTTATTTGATCCACCTGTTAATCAGAACCTAACATACGTAGGTGTCATGTTATAATTATTTATTACAGTTTATCTTTTTTATAGCTGCTTAGTAACGAATAATATAATTATATCAAATCAAAACATTTTAATTGCGAACTAATTGTAAATGTTACTTAGGTGTTATACATACGGTTACGAGTTGCCAGACTCGAATTAAAATGTCGTTGGAATTATTATAGAGTTTATTAGAACTATACAAACACGTATAACACAGGTACATAACCGAACCGAATATAACCGAACAGAACAAATCCAAACGTAGAAGGTTGTGATACAATAAAACGCGTAAAGTCCGTCACTAATAGATTCCCGAATGTACACAAGTCTCACCTTATCGTGGTTCTCGCTCGACTGCCCCCTCTCCCCATCAGACCGTCGTTTTATATCTCACAAATACAAATGTGCCCGTATCGTAGTCGACGTAATCCGCAACACTTGGCTAATGATTCGGCCGCAAGCAGCCATAAACGAGTACAATAAAACAATGGGCTGTTCTCTAGAAAAATATGCCAATAAATAAGTAAACAAAAGAAGACGATCATAAATTAATTACAATTAGTTCAAATGCCGACAGGTAATAAAATGTGTTTTACATATATGCAGGTGGCACTTGTCTTTGTCGAAGCCTAAGTTGTAACAATACATATAATTGTGTTGTGCGCAATGGTGAGTACAAACTTCAGAGACGAATTTACAGTTTGTTCGTAATATCTTAGGGTTATCAAATTCCTAGTATTAATCTTTAATGGTGAATAATGTATTATTGAGGTAGATATATTGTCTTTAATTAACCTTTATATTTTTTTGGTCTTCTTGTCACATTTTATGTCCCGCTCGATGATGATTATGTTCGTTATTCAATTTGATAATCTCATTTTCATACGTATATGCAACAGCTCGACATCCCTTGTTAAGATGAGTTGAACACAGCCACCTTGTTTTGTTATTTATTGTTCTATGCGCGTAAAATCTAAAACCGCCTACAGAAATAAGCATTTTTCCACGTCTTGATTTTATAAAAGTTGCGTGTTTTTCTTTCTCTTCTTTATCCGAATAAGAAATATCTGGAAAAAATATAATATTCTGTACACATCGTCATCTCATTGTTATTTTCTGTTTACTTCGTAAAAATCCGCTTTATAATCCAGGGTGTGTTATTCTATTTTTTCTCGTCTACTTCAAATGTTCTTCAATATAATATTAATCAATTGGAAAATGAAGATTCTTCTTACAGCGTCAAGAAAGTATTTTTATTAGTCTACCCTGTTAATCAGAACTTAACATAGGTGTCATACTATAACTATTTATTAGTTTATTGTTTTTATAGCTGCTTAGTAACGAATAATATACATTCATATATCAAATTAAATAATTTTATTTTAAACTAAGTGTTACAAAGGTCTTATAAATACATATAATTGTGTTTTGCGCACTGCTGAATACGAACTTCAGGGACGAATTTACATTTTGATCATACTATGTTAAGATTATTAAATTCGTATTATTGTTTCATGATGAAGTGTGTATTATTGAGATAGAAAGATTGTTTTGACCTAACCTTAATTATTTTTCAGTATTCTAGGTCACATTTTATGTCCCGCTTGCTGGTGATTATGTTCATTATTCAATCTGATAATCTCATCTTCATACGTGTATACAACAGCTCGACATCCCTTCACAGAGTTAGTTGAACATAGCCATCTTGTTTTCTTATTTTTTGTGGTATTCGCATAAAACGAAAAGCCTTCTACACAGAGAAGTGTCTTTCCACGTTGTGACTTTATAAAAGTGGGTTCGGAAAAAAGTTCTGGAAAAAAAATAACACATCATCTTAAATTCCGACAGTTTTTTCTTGATTTCACAAAGTTGCTTTAATCTGAAATTATTAAAATATTGCTCGTTCTTTAAGATAATAGCTCATTCGAACCACCTGATCAGTACTGGATCGCCTCGTTCGCAAGCTGTCCACGCGCGGGCGGCGGGCAAACTACTCAGTGACAACCAGCCGCTCGGAGTTATTCACATATAGATCAAGTACATATCAAACAGACTACTCATCTATTCGTGGATAACGAGGCGTTCACTATCGACCATTACAAAATACCAAGCAAAGGGCCCAGTCAAATGTGACAGCTTGAAAAGGTACGTACATTTGACTAAACAGTTGACATTACTTGACAAAACACAATTCGTCATTACAAACAAACAATATCCAATTTAATTTTTAATTAATATTGCATATTTTACAAGAACAAAATTAGCAATACGATAATAATAAGCACCTCACAGTATCTCACCTTTCAAGTTCTCACTGACCGATGAGGACATCAATGCATTATGTTTTTTTGATATTAAACTTCTTTATTAAAATAGTGAAGAAATTCAGGAATTTTTTTTATTGCATGATTTCAGCTAACAGACAGACGGCCCACTTCACGGAAAGCGCTTACCATCGCCTATGGACATCTGCAACACCAAAGATGCTACAAATGTGCTGCTGCTCTCTTAAGGGAGACTAGAATCTAGCCACTAATGCCGGAACACAACTCAAGGTTGTTATGGCGGCATACTCTAGACCAGGGGTGGTGGCATCCAGTCGGGCAAATGCCCTACCACCTGGCTGTGGGTGGTTTTGTCGCCTCTTACGACTGGCCGCCCGGCCGCAGTAAATTGTATTCTTTCTCCGTTCCTGCACGGATAAATTTAAAAAAGCATCACGTTTTACCGTCACAGCTGTATGCCTATAGCAAAATTAGTAAGTATACAGTTAAGCATCGCTGCTGTAGGAGGACGGATAAAGTATATACTATATTTTTTCAATCTATAATATTATAAAATACTTATATGCTGTATTTGTACATTGAAGCTATTTAAAAAAAAGCAACTGGAATAGCTACACTATATAAACGATGGAGAACACAATGATTTTTTTTGCCGGTTTGTTTGTTCGGAATTCACGTAAAAACTAATGGGCCGATTTCGATGCGGTTTTCGCTGATCGATAGTTAATTCTTAGACTTAAATTCTGCGCTACTTTTTATCCTGGGAGTCCTGCGAGAATTCTCTGGGAATGATTTAAAATGGCTAGATTATAAACAATTGAATTCCAATGTGATTTTTTCGCTGATCGAATGCAAATTTTATGCAATAAATGTGTGATATTTTTCATCCCGGGAATTTTCCCGGGAGCAGTTTGTAATTGTTCGAGTGCATAAAAATTAGCTTATTCCGACAGTTTTCACTAAAACGTTAGCTGCAGTACTCTATGTCCCGGGAATCCCGGGGGAATTTCAAGTCAAGCGTAGACGAAGTGGCGGGCATATCCTACTTATGAATATAATCGGCCAAGTGGATAAAGAAGCTCATTATTAAAAAGACAATTTATACATCCACTTTAATTATATAAATTTTAAATTATGATGCGAAATAATATTTATTAGTTCATTATTTCACACAAATGGTGGTTCATGATTGTGGATGTTATAAAATTTAACTATCTTCGTTTTCACTGTGTGAATTATTGCTGAACATCCTCTCTTGTAATTTGTAGAACATCGCCAATAAGTTTTATTGCAGTTTTTTTCCTTACTGTAAAATGAGTATCCGTTTACATTCAATAGCGTTTTACCTTTCCTTGACAGCCTAAACGTAACTGAAATTAAGTTAACAATCAAATAACATTTACAATTACATAACACAGACCTTATTTATATGCAAATACAACGGAATATGATATCTAATAGGCCTACATTATAAAAAACAAAAATCTTTCTTACCTACTCCAAATCGCAAAACTACAACGGATATTTTGTTGAAAATATTTTTATAGTTCTACATCGTCAAACTTCTTTGTAGCGTTCCATTTCATAGTTTAAAAGTTAGAGGGAAAGAGACCTACTGACATACTTTTCAATATTTACGTAGGTATTTATTTTATACGAATTTTCATCGTACTAATGGTATCCCAAACGACTATGCACACTACAGAATTTACCTTTATCACTGTCATTTTTACTTTTATCACAATTTTAATACAACATTGTGTAACGACATATAGATTACATAATAATATTTTTATATAATTTTATCAGTATAAACCCAAATTTCCGAGAAAATTTACATACAAACACAGTCGAACCAACCAACGGACGGCCATGACCCTATTACAAGGATTCCATATTAAGATGTCATAATTTTGTTCATTCTTACAAAATTTAAAAGAATCCGATGTTTTGAAAGATGATAAATGTCTCATTTGAATTGACTGTCATCTACTTTATATTAGAACTGAAATATCAGTACAGAATATAATTAACTCATTCTTTGCTCATCTGATATGACTTTTAGTAAATATACACTTTGGAGAATAAAATACATTTAGGAACTATACGATTTAGTTCCTCTATCCCCTTTCTATCATCGGACAATCAGACACACCAGTTTGTGACATCGGTACATGGTGGACATACCATTGGTCAGGACTTAAACATTTTGCCTCAACCTTTCTTTTGTGGAACGCTCGAGTGGAACAATTTGCCGGAGTATGTGTTCCCCGATTCATATAAACCAGTGGTCTTCAAGTCACAAGCGAATAGGTATCTACTAGGTACGTGTGCTCCTAGATCCTATCGTCACTTAACACGAAGTGAGATAGCTCTCAGACGCGCACCTCCACCATAATAAAAAAATATAAGGTCGAGAGAAAATTGCTAAATTAAATCAGGGTTAAAATCATCATATTAACGCATTTATTCAATATCTAAACTATACATTATTTAATATTGTACCGATATCCGTTGGGAATGAAATGATTATTCATGAAACTTGGTTAAATTATCTATTGGTATATCCCGAAAAATGAGATATTATCTGCTAGATATAAATTTGAAATTTACGCAAACGAAACTACGTGAGATATACTTTAGGATTCATGATAATGATTATTGTTGAACCTAATGATTTTGTTATTAAAAGTGTGAGCAGTAGCGCGGCATCTCCTATGATTGTGAGTTGAGCACACCCATCTCTTTTTAGGCCCATTAGACATCTGTGTGCAGAATGTGAATCCATTTAAACAGAGGAGCATTCTCCCACGACGAGAAGTGACATATTCCGCTGAAACATGAAGCACGTCAAACATTATATAATGCCCGTAGCTTTGATAATAGTATTATTATTAACTGTGGCGCGCAAATGTAGCCAAGGGTTTAATGCGTTATTTGGAGTGCGATATTGTTAATGACGTTAAACATCGACAGATAACTGAATGTGTTGACATTAGTAAAACCAAAGGCGCTACTAATGTGCTGCCGCTCTCTAAAGGGAGACTGGAACCTGGCCACTAATCCCGGATCAAGGTTGTTATGGCGGCATAATCGAGATCGGGGATGGTAGCCATCCAGACGGGCAAAAATAGTGTACCACCTGGCTGTGGGTTGTTTTGTCGCCTCTTACGACAGGCCGCCCGGCCGCAGGAAATTGTATTCTTTCTCCGTTCCTGCACGGATGAATCGCGTTATTTTTACCGTTATAAGTAAGACGCATTTAGACATAGCCACTAACGCAGGTGGAACAAGGGCATTGGGTAATCCTTTGTTATGTTTTGTTCAGTAGGAGATTTGAGTAGCGGGGATCGTAGAAAATCACGTTGATTTCGATATGCATTTATAATACATCAATATTTCTATGGTGGGGCTTCGATAATGTTAAAAAATATTGACTATGGCCAAATGCGTCTTATTAATACAGTTAAATAACGCCTTTAACGAGTAGCCACATTAGTGTGTATATGTACGTTATTATCAGTATATATAGCCATAACCAATTAACACCCATCGCCACATCTGCCTGAAACGGCCTATATCTGTAACATTATCCCAGATCCCACCATGAACAAAACCTTTTTGATTAAATCTGCATATTAGCGAAACGGGGATTAAAAAGCATGGTTTCGAAATAAATAAATTTATTTCACATTTAGTCAAATAAATATCAAATATCTCTTTATTTGGGCCTCCATATAAATTCGTTACACTATTTTAAAAAGTGCTTTTACATTAATTGTGAAAATACTCTATAAAAGTAATTAATTGCAATACCGATTACGTAACAGATTTAATTTCTGTACTTGAGATATTTTATGTTTATTATTTTTAACGATGCCGACGTATCTTAATAGTTTATTTATTATTGACACTTACGTTCAACATTAAATTGAAACATTATAGATCAGGCTAAGTAATAAAGTCATCCTACTATGAACACATTTTCAACCTTAAATAAATCAGTTTTATTCACGAATATATTTACTTTGTATTCAATCTAAAACGACTGTGATGTAAAAAAAATCTGATATATTAGCATGAAAGTTACGAATATCTTGTAAAATTGCTTACAGGTATTGTGAATTTTCTATTAGAACTGATCGGCAGATTTATATCAAATAATATTCCATAGAATATTGAAGATTTCTGAATCATAGAGTTGGCATAGTATAAATTTTCCTTTCATACTACATTATTTTGCCATACATCTTCTATCCCATCATTCTTCCCGTTCAAAAATATTTTTCTCGTGTGAATTTCTTACCTCCTCTTTACATGCTCACACAACTTTACACTTGAGAAAAAAATAAAACTGGCCTGCAGATATTAGATAGATCCACTTCACTTCATCTACAGATTTAATCTGTATATTACAGTCATTGATATACAGGGTTTTTATGTATATCAATGATTACAGTAAAACATTATTTTAGGGTGGCAAAATAAAGTAAAGAAAATAATAGGGGCGCACTTTCGCAAATTTGTCTTAACTCTAGCAACTCCAATATTAGGTGAAGAGTAATTTCGATACTTACTAGTCATTTTTAGTACGACATCAAACATCGTGCAAATATCAAGTTGCTTTAGTTACGATGTACGCATTTTATCAACATAGCCTTGTATGACGTTTACTTTAATAATAATGACTATAATTTTATAAGCAAGAGTTTTAACACATTGTGATAGTTAACAGAACAATTCTTTGATTAAAAGCAGCGAAACTAACCATTACAAACCTATGAGGTCGGTTGTTCTTTGGTAAATATCGTCGAGTTATAACGAAAAGATTTTTGCTTCAAATTCCATTGGGCATCCTTGGTAAACGTTAAAAATCACTGCTTACGTGAAACTTGGTATTGTTACATGCGTATTTAGTTATTTTTTAGACTCGGATCAACGTTAAAATTAAAATAACATGCATAAATTTGTTTTGTTCATGATTCACTGACCTTGAATACAGATAAAATAGAATATTGCCAGAAGGCAAAAAATTAGTTCCCGTTCTAGACTTTATGGTCAGGTTATAAACTATTAAAATTTTACATAATTATATAATACAATATAATGTATACCACAATATACAACTAAAAAATTTTTGTACAGTTATGCACATCGAATAAAACATAATTATACAGCATAAAGTTGAAATACAGTCCAAGCTGGATATAACAACATTCAAAAGACCATAAATAAATGCGCTATTTTACTAAAAATTATGACGCCTGGTTTTTATAAACGACTTTCGATAAATGTTTGCCCCTTTTAAAGTATAAATCTTTTAATGCGGTATCGTTATAGGCGGTACGTGTTTACGTCGAGATTCTACTGAAATCCATTTGGCCGTAATAACCCATTTATCATTGTAAAAGATGTCGATATAGCCGGATTTGACTGTATTAGTCCTTCAAAGAACTTTAAAAGAGAAACATGACATGCATACCTGGTGAAGTGATACAGGACAATCTTTGAAGAATGTCTTTAATGAATAACAGCAATAGTAACAATGTTTGAATTTGATTCAGCTCTTATCATTGACTGTACAGATCAATGATTATGTACATTTTTTAATTTAACAATAAAATTATCAATTAAATGGAGAACAGCACGACAGTATTTATGTGTAGAGCACTTCCAAATTGTTTTCGTGTTGATAGTCTTGTGTTGGTGGAAACGATATCCATTGACAGTGATTAAAGGTCTACCTTTAGTCGTTTGGCCGAAACTCACTGAAAGAAAGCCAGTTTCATTAAATATTGAATAGAATTACATGCTTTCGTTAAAATAGCTAAAACATATCTTAATGAAAAATGCCATGACAATCGCCCAGTAAATATAAGTCTGACATCTCTCTTAAATTCATATAAATTTTTATCAACAAATTATGATCACATCTAATGTCAGACTATGACGTTGTCGAAGGTGGAGCACACTTACCTAGATAATACCTATTTACGCGAGACTTGAAGATACCCGGATTGTACTTTCGGGAAACACGGACACTGGTCGTGTATTCCACAGGTCTGCCGTACGCAGAAAGAACGTGGAGGGGAAACGTTTCGTTCTTAGTGGTGGCTGGTGTCTCCACTGTGAAACGATGGCGTAGACCAGGGTGCCATGTTGTCCGAAGATGGAATGGTGTAGGGGGAATCAGATCGAACAGTTCAACCGCGCATTCTTTGAAATGAATCCTATAAAAAACCGATAGACTGGCAATCCGGCGTCGGTGCTCTAGGCTTTGAAGCTTTGTATTAAAAAGCTGGTCGCTACCCATCAACCTCTTTGTTCTTCTCTCTATTGATTCGCTTCAAGCTGGTATGTAGCTAAGTCGTCTCAAAGATGAGAACAGTACTCCGACCAATATCTTACTTTGAGCACTTATATCTATTTAGAAGCGCGTCTCTCCCCCCATCTATCAACTTCAATAAAAACTCATTAAAAACATTGTTGTCATTTATTATGATTTGTATAATGATCTATATCTCCAACACGCCTAGATGCACAAAAAATGTCCCTCAAAGCGCGTTGTAGTAGCACCCAACTCAATTTCTAGCGAAGTATATGATACATTTTATGCTAAATTTTATCTACATAAACCCTATAATTTTTGACAAGACATACAGATGAAAGGATAGATGGACAAACCTAAACGAAACCTGTACAAGAGGTCGTTTAGTTTTGCAAAAATAGCTAGGGGCCCTAAAAAAGGTAAAGAAATAGATAACCAGGTAAAATTTACTGAAAAATTTGGGACTTCTCAATTGAAATTTCAAATTTATAACAACCAAGCATAATTTTATTACAATTCTGATTGTAATATCATTTATCTCTACATATGATTAGTGATTGTGTTCATTTTTTATTTTAATTATTTCACTTCCAATTGTATGTATAACAGCTCGACATTTTTTTCTGTTGTGTGTAGACCAAGCCCAGTAAGTTTTCACACCATTAGTCCCTGCTGCATAAAATGTGTATCCATCTGCGACGATCAATTTGTTACCTCTTAAGGATGTTTTAAAATATACTGAAAGTGCAACACAAACAAAACTTTCTTTATTAACAGGCCTAGTTACTTTTCTTTCCATCTTATAACAAGTTTAATTCGTTTTGTTGCAAAGCTTTTGGATTCATATTTATTCGTCCGATTTTTTTATTTATTTCACGTTATGCAGTATGAAGGGTAGACCAAAAAAGAGATGGATGGATTCTGTGAACGACGACATGACGACTTGTAGTGTGGCAGAGGATGTATGCCAGAATAGAGGTGTGTGAAAGGAAAAGACATATTTTACCGACCACATTTGACTGAAAAGAGATGAAAGAAAAGAAAGAGAGAACATAAGATACAATTATTTAAAAAAACACGCTTTTATTAGCTACGCCTGCTTGTATGTATGAAACACTGATAGAATAGATTAGAAAATATATTTTGCGTAATGCATGTACAGAGATCATGAGGTTTTTACAGTATCAATGTATTCTGCCTATAATAAGGCGTGCAAAATTATTATTACAATATTGACTTATATAATACAAATTACATATATTAATAATTACAAAAATAAAATCCATAAGTAATAATACGTCTAAGTAATAATACAATTAGATGGATCTACCAAACTGAATCAATTTGATTGAAAGGTGCAGAACTTAGACTCAATTTTATGTTTACATAGATCACTTTGGTTGCTTCATTGAAACTGATAAACAGAAAGGGATCACCCATTTCGAGACGGGTCTGATTAATTTAAAATTTTGGACGAATAATTGCTCTAATCTCCTGATCAAGATCATTAGGATGATATTAGACTTTGACACATTTGTTCTATGTTCGCAACCTGCACGTCGATTTATATATTATTGTTACGTGCTGTGGGTACCGAGATTGGAAGGAAACTGCCTTTATTTAATTAAAGACTAATTAAATAAAAATACCTCTTTAAATTATGCACACGCTTTTTCTCGATTGACTCACGTTCCGATTCGTTCAATCCACGTTCCGGTGTCTCGCCAGTGAGTGGTCTTGAACTGAGGTCTTAAAGCTTCACGTCTTGATGCTCCACCGTGTCGTTGTCGCGCAGTCTGAAGGCCATTTTGATCCCTTTGTTCTCTTCTCGTAGCTTTCGTTTCGCTAGCCCGTGCTAGTCTGCCGCCGTTTTTTTTTTATTGGACTTGACTTTATGTTGTTGGTCCGAAGACCTCACAACTTTACCGGGGTTTTCGGGGCGAGTGCCTTTGCGAAGCGAAGGCGCTCGAGCCCGGGAGGCAACTTGCTCGAGGGGGCTCCCTAGGGAGTTTCACCTCGGCTGGACTGTTGCCATGAGAGGGGGATGAATCTAATGATGCCCACCATAAGGCGACACAATGCACTAATTGAGAGCGGGCGACGGGTAATATAAAGCCCGAGAGGAAGGATCCCGGCGGACCGGGATCGGCGGTTCGCGGTGGCCTATACTATCTTACTGCCGTTTCGCAACGTGTTATGGCTGGGAGAGAAGAAACGGCGAAAGAAACTTCCCAGCAACACGCCTAGTCTATCCTATGGGGGGCTGTGTCTCCTGGCGTCCCTCGCGGGGACGTGGAGAGATCGTGATTGGCGGCGTCGACGCCGCCGTCTGTGTCTGTCTGTCGGTGCCTGCCAGCCTGCCGTCCTAACCGCGGGCGGGCTGATCCGAGCTAGCCGTTTTGTGATATCGTCGACCTTGTCCATGAGGATGTTACGCGGTCGTCGCACGAGAGCCTTTCGTCGAGGCTTATAATCGGACGCGGACACGACGAGGGGATTTCGATGGTGCGGCGCTAGATCGAAATACTTACGCGAGAGCGACGTAATGTAGTTTTTGATGGAGGGAAGCTCCAGATCGCGGTGGATGTCGACGTTACGCATATAGAGGGGAGCACCGACGGCTCTGCGCATGAATTTATTCTGAACGATTTGCAGTTTCTTTAAAAGGGCAGGCTTGGCATGGCCGAATACCACACTCGCGTATGTCATGATCGGGCGGATGCATGTTTTATATAGAGTAAGCTTGTGTCTGAGGGACATTTTGCTTCGTTTATCTATCATGGGTGCTAGACGACCCATCACAAATCGCGCTCTATTCCGGACTATAGTGGTCTGCCGCCGTGCGCAGATTGTCGCGCTTATATATCCGGTCGACGGTCTAGAATGAGCCTTTTAGTGTGGCGTGACACTGACTGGCGATTATTCCTGTCTACACTATATAATAATGCACCCCCAAGGACAAGCCCCGGCACGTGGGAAATGAGAACAAAAAGTACTAAGCTATTGGGGTAAACTGCTAGTTGTACTAAAGCTCTGGGAATATGGGAACTACGGCGTCTGCCCATCGAAATGTTCGGAGAACATGGAAAAATGGGCAGACGGTGACTCGCCGCTCCCTGCATGGGCCCCAAAAATACCATAGAAGATAGGGGCAACATGGGTGTGAGTGGCTAAGGGTGTAGAGAGGTGGGCTGCAGGTTCACCGAAGCTTCTTCCGACGTTATACCATTCATCATTTCCACCCCTGGAGCCTGAGTCTTAGCTCTAGCGATCTCCACTCCATGCCGGTTGGCTAACGTAAGCACGGAGGCGGAGGCGGCCTTGCTTTTGCCCCTGGAGTCCGAGGTGTCGATACTCACCTAAAGCTTCGCCAAAAAGCCCCACTCCGGGTATATTATATTATTATTATACATTTTCGGTTTTTCCATCTCCTCTATCCATTTTCACTACTCTCGTAACTTTTTCCTCATAATTTTTATGAACGTTCTTTGCAACTACAACTACGAGATGTGCCCGCAACTTCGTTTACGAGGGATTACAAATATTGAGCTTTTAAAACCCGCAAGATATCGACATGGAAACTACACGAACATTTATGATGAAATTCCTTTTTTCATTCCTGAAATATTTCCATAAAATGTTGCCATAAATTGAAACATATTTTACTTAAAATATAACATTAAATTTTGAGAACTTTATGAATGACATTAAAATAGAAACATAATAAGGCATATAGAGAATTTTATGAACCTCCGCTTTCCTTCTTTCTTTTTTTCTCTTTAGTTTGGAACGTTCCTTGAATTTAAACAAAACCTCTTCAATTCAGTGGCTGTGTTCTTTTCTCGCCTTAACAATTACATCGTCGATGGTATGAATGGCTGCACGACAACCTTTACATTGATGAGTTGAACATCGCCACATAGTTTTACCATTTCTTGTCAATTGAGAATAATAATTATAGCCATCCAACCTAAGTAAAGTCTTGCCTCGTCGGGAGGTAACAAAAGTTTCTACAACCAATTCATCAAGAGTTATATTTGTCGCGAACGCAACCAAAACTTTACTTCAACCATAAAATGTCAACAATACATCGGAACAAAAATGTCATTTCAAATCGAAACAATTTAAGTCTTCAAAACAAACTACTTCTAATCTTATAATAGAGTATTCTCCAGTAATTAGCGCTTATAATTTTATCTGGGAGCCCTGGAAACTCAAACAATATTTTAGGCGTGATTACTTATACCGACTGGGGGTCAATAAATCTGATATACATATATTTATGTATATACCTTCTAATATGCTAAAGAAATTGTTGTTTATTGTCAAAGATATCTCTAACAACAAACAATAATTTCTCGATAAGCTGCCCTGTTTAGCATATAATGGATTTATTATTTTTAATTTTAAGACCTTTATAAATAAAATTTATTTATTCATTATTTCAATAATGCTAACACAGTTTTGTAAACCTCCACTTTTTTATTACCCTGTAGATGGCAACGTTCCTTAATTTTAACAAAACCTCTTCATTTCAATGGTTGTGTTCCTTTCTCGTCTTAACAATAACGTTCTCAATTGTATGAATGACTGCACGACAACCTTTATATTGGTGAGTTGAACATCGCCACATTGTTTTACCATTTCTTGTCGATTGAGAATAATAATTATATCCATCCAGCCTAAGTAAAGTCTTGCCTCGTTGGGATGTAACAAAAGTTCCTACAAACAATTCATCAACAGTTATAATTTAGCCGTGATTACTTATTCTGACTTAGAGTCACTAAATCTGATAAATCTTGTTACCTGCTATTGCAGGTAACAAGGTGAATGGAGCGCTGAACTCTTTTATGAACAGCCGAAAGATATCTGTAAGGGTACGCTTGCTGTCCATCAAAGAGTATTAGTACCAACGCTAATGTATAGCAGTGAAAGTAGGGTATGGCAGAAAAAGCATGAAAGTAGGATAAACGCAGTTGAAATGAGAGCTTTCAGAAGTATATGTAAGGTTAATGTAAGTGATATGATAAGAAACAGTTTGATAAGGGAACATTGTGGATTGAAAGAGGATGTAGTGACACGAGTTGAATAAGGAATGTTAAGGTGGTTTAGGCATTTAGAGAGAATGAATGAAAGCAAAATCACAAAACAAGTATATGACAGTAATGTGAGTAGTAGGGTGGGTGCTGGTTGACCGCGACGTACTCTCCATGATGAAATTGAAGGTATTTTGAAGAAAGGTCATGTGAAAAGCACTTTAAATAAAAATGTATCTATGAAGAGATTAATGAAAGTTGATGAAACGAAAAATGTTGGGCAGGATCGTAGCAGGTGGAAATCCATCCATCGTCTCTGCCTACCCCTACCCCAATGGGAAACAGACGTGACAATATGAATGTATGTATAAATGTATATACATCGGAAAATACTGAAGAAATTATGGTTTTTGTTAAATACATATCTTTAACAATAAACAACAATTTCTCGACAAGCTGCTCTGGTGGACACGTAACGTATTTATTATTTTTAGTTATGTATGTTTTTTAGTTATGTATGTAATTTCTAGTTATGTGGGTACTTAAATATAAAAAATATTTTTGAGACCTTTATAAATAAAATTGTATTTTTTAAATTAATTATTCAAATAATGTTGAAACAGAATAATAAAAAATATTTTTTCTAAACCTCCGCTTTTTTACCCTTTATATGGGAACATTTCATGAATTTAATAGCACCTCTTCAATTCAATGGTTGTGTTCCTTTCTCGACTTAACAATCACGCCCTCGATGGTATGAATTACTGCACGACAACCTTGATGGTGGTGAGTTGAACAATGCCACAAAGTTTTCTAATTATATCCATCCAGCCTAAGCAATGTCTTGCCTCGTTGGGAAGTAACAAAAGTTCCTACAGCCAATTCATAAAGAGATATAATTTAGTCGCGATTACTTATTCTGACTTAGAATCACTAGATCTGATATATTTATGTAAATACCTTGCAAAATGCTGAAGAAATTATTGTTTTTGTTAAAGATATATATTTAACAATAAACAACAATTTCTCGGCAAACTGGTCAGGTGGGCACATAATGATTTTATTATTTTTAGTTATGTATGTTTGTCTACTTGTGTGAATACTTAAATATAAAAATTAATTTTGAGACCATTATAAATAAAATAGTAGTTATTTTTTAATTATTCAAATAATGCTGAAACAGAAAAATTATAAAATATAATTTTGTAAACCTCCGCTTTCTTTACTCTTTACATTGGAACGTTCCATGAATTTAGCAGCACCTCTTCAATTCAGTGGTTGTGTTCCTTTCTCATTTTAACAATTACATCGTCGATGGTATGAATGACTGCACGACAACCTTTATGATGGTTAGTTGAACATTGCCACAAAGTTTTACCATTTCTTGTTAATTTTGAATAATAATTATATCCATCCAGCCTTATCAAAGTCTTGCCTTTTTGGGAGGTAATAAATGTTCCTACAAAAAAAAAATTTAAGAGTTATTTTTGTCATATGACTTATTTTGACTTGGAGTCGCTAAAACTGATATATTTTTGTTTGTACAACATACCTTGCAATATGCTAAAGATATTGTTGTTTATTGTTAAAAATAAATCTTTAACAATTTCTCGGTAAGCTACCCTTGCTATCACGTAATGGATTTATTATCTTTAGTTATATATGATTATTTTGCCTATTCATTGTCATTTTCCATGGAAATAAATTGACTGTCACTAAGATATAAAGTAATATTTTTTGGATTGGTTTTTGTTTGCTGAACCATTGTAGGGATCGAATAGATTGTTTATGCAGTTTCAATTCAGTCTTTTTAAAATTTCAATTCAACCATTTATCGCTGAGACAATCGAATTTAATGAAAAAGTTCCTTTTGTGTTTGATCGCCGATATCGTAGTCAACAGTGACTGCACAAAAAATTTAAGGATGATTTCCGAAATATAAATATATTCTCTACAAGGATTGATTATGATTTAAAAAAATATTCCTATTTTCCTATTTCTTCCTTCAAGTTATATGTTACAGGTTTTTAAATTTAAAAAATAATTTCAAGTCTTTTATTTTTAATTATAATAGTATTATTTATATATTAGTATATAAATAAATAATGCTAATTATAAACCTATAAACCTTTATAATTTTATAAGCCTTCATTTTCTTTACACTTTTAATGAGAACATCTCGTGAATTTAACAGCACTTCTTCAATTCAGTGGTTGTGTTCCGGGCTCGTCTTAACAATTACATCATCGATGGTATAAATGACTGCCCGACAACCAGTCTTACGGTGATGAGTTGAACAATACCATATAGTTTTAGCTTTTCTTGTCGACTTCGAATAATAATTATAACCATCCAGCCTAATCATAGTCTTGCCTCGTCGAGAGGTAACAAAAGTTCCTACAACCAATTAATTAAGTTTTATTTTTTATCGTAATAACTTATTTCGACTTGATCACTCACTTTGCTGAGCATAATTTTGACAGTAAACAACAATTACATGAGAAAATGCACTAGTCTTTTAGGGTTTTGTATTTAGCCCTTTTGTCAAAAACATAACCCTTATTATTCCGTCAAATGAAAGTCATTTTTCTCAATAACTAATAATTATACATGAATAAAAATTCAGATGAAAATATAGTCTATTGGGCGCTAAACAATAGTGTAATAAAGCTGCGGATCTTCGTTTATTTTCAGGGTACAACAAAGTCCTGTGGGCTACGTCACCAGCTTAACTTTTGAAAATTTCCCTAATGTGATGAATTTATTACGCCAGAAGTAACTTCATCCAGACTCTCCTCATTTTACGCTTAGCTCGCATTTTGCATCCCAAAGACATTATTTCATACCTACCCCAAAATTACCAATTTTGTTTGGGATCATCCAAAAAAATTGTTTTTAGATCTGTCTTTTATCTGTGCAGGAACGAAGAACGAATTTCCTGCAGCCGAGCGGCCTGTCATAAGAAACGACAAAACAACCCACAATCAGGTGATAGAGTATGCCGCCATAACAACCTTGAGTTGTGTTCCGGTATTAGTGGCCAGCTTCCAGTCTTCCTTTAGAGAGCGGCAGCACATTGATAGCATCTTTGGTGGTTTTCTGCTTGTCTGCTGAACTCGTGCAATAAAAAAATACCGCGTGTGTGATATTTTTAGTCAGATTTTGACTATTTATGAGGATGTTCCGTATCCAAATGACATAAACGTTAGTAACCACTACAGGTGGCCATACACGCTAGAGTCTACTGGGCAAGTCTAAAGGTTAACTGCGCAGGTGCACCGGAATGTGTATACTTACATATAGACCTGCATAAGTAGACTTGCCCGGGTGGACCGTAGCGTGTATGGCCGCCTTATGGAACCTTTCATAATTCGTGGACTGACCCTTTTTTTATTTAGTGATCAACGGCACCACTAATCAGGGTCATCTTTACCCGACGATGCAAGGGGTGCTTGGCAGCCGGGCGCAGAGACCTAGGAGGCGCATGCCGATCTCCTTGTATCTCAACGTAAATACATCACACATAATCTGCCAGTTAGGTAATCTAACATCATATCAACTCGATCCCTGAAAACACACAACGAATCGCTTATTAAAATTTACTGGCCATAATGTTTTACTATTTTTATTTTTGTCATTGTACCTAAAGGGTAGGTTGATTTTCGCACCCTGGCTCCCGATATGGTTAAGACGGCCCTGCCACAGATTCTTTACTGGACCAAAACTTAGTATAGGAAAGATACTTATTATACCCCGGAAAATGGGACAATTCATGCGGGGCACTGATGTTTTTTTTAAGCATAGATGATAAACTTTAATTATTTTAATCTTTATTACAAAATAAAGAACACAAATTTCATTATAATATAATAAGTAACGTTTTGAACTTACTTACATATATTTAGGTACTAAATATAGATAACAAAACTATTTCAATTATATAAATAGTAGATTTAGTTACACTATATACATTAATAATTTCACTAATAGAACACATGTACTTCTTAAAAAATAAATAGATCACTTCTAACACAATTAGAAACAAGTCAATACTGTAAAAAGCATACTTTCTAAATTTAATCTGCTCAAAAACCAGTACTGTGCATGGGTTTGATAATTTTCTAACAATTTGAAGTCGTGTTAGAACACACCTAATAAATAAATAAAACAAATATTTTATTTTATTTTTTCATTGCATGAGTTCAGCAGACAGTAAGACGGCCCATCTGATGGAAACTGGTTACCAGACAATTTTTAACACTAAAGTAACACTGGATGGAACCTGGCCACCAATGCCGGAACACAACTCAAGGTTGCTATGGCGACATAATCTGGACCAGGGGTAGTAGCCATCTAGACGGGTAAATACCACCTGGCAATGAGTTATTTTGTCGCCTCTTTCGAAAGGCCGCCCGGCCACGGATAATATTCACATCAAATTTTAATTTGCCTCAAATATCAAGACCAAATTCGTTTAACTACAAATGGTTTAATTACTACGCACCCTTCTCAGCTAATCTAGATAAAGCACTTATACTAGGGCAATTACAGGTAGAATACAATGTAAGTATCGTTCATTGTACTAGTTAGTTTATAATTTAATAAAAAAACAATTAACATTAATCGAATGAACTTAATGTATAAGGAAAATATTTTAAATTTATTTATACATAATAGTACTTAAGTGCCATTTTATAGTTTAAATTTTGATAAAAACTCACTCAACATATTTTTTTAAGGTGTAGATAACTTATATTTCACTATACTCTCACTCGACTTTGTCTTATAGACTCGTTAAATAATACATAATGGGTGTGAACATTCCTTAAGCTTGTCATAAAAACTCACTCAACAGATTTTTTAAAATTGTAGTCAATTTATATTTCATTATACTAAGTCATCCGTCTTTGTCTTATAGACTCGCTAAATAATACTAATGGGTGTGAACATTTCTTAAGCTTATTATTGAGTTGCCGACCGTATACAGTAGAGCTCGGCATCCCTTCCTTGCATGTGTTGAGCATAACCACATGGTTTTATGCTTACTTGCTTTATGCGTATAAAAAGTATATCCACCTATATAAATCATAATTCTGCCGCGCCGTGATGTTACGAATGTTGCTATGGAAACAAAATAAAATAATATAGATTACAAAAAATAGGTTTTTACCACAGAGTACATTAATATAATAGGAGAGATATAATCGGCAAACAAATACACACACCTAATTTAACAAATTGTGATATAGATAATATACAACGGGCAACTCTGGAGCCCATACCTGACACTCGACCATATTAAATAAGAAAAAGTTGACTTACGAAAGTCGATAATATGTAAGATAGAATAATAAATCGGTGCTATATAGAAAATGTTTTAAATTTACCATCTAAACACACAAATTAACTAAATTTTTATTTTAAAAAATGTCTCTTAAGAAATAGTAAGGCCTAGTTTGATTGTTTTTTTAAGTAAGAATAGGGACAACAGTCAAATCAACTGAGATAGTTTTTCCTACTATACTATTATAAAAGCGAGTTTATAAGAAGGTATGGATGTATGTTTGTTACTCTTTTACGCAAAAACTGCTGAATGGATTTTGATGAAACTTTACACTAATATAGCTTACACATCAGAATAATACATAGGCTATAATTTATAAAGATATAGTGTGAATTATCCAAAGTATGACAATTTTCCATCACCACGCGGGTGAAACCGGGGCTGCAGCTAGTATAAAATAAGAGAATGTCGCAGCCTCATAGATTTTGTACGAGCGTACTTATTTATGACGTCTGTCGAGTTAGAGATGGTGGAAATATCGTATGGTCGATATTTTATTAAAGAAAACTCCAAACAAAAATATTAAATGACCCGAATATAATTTTCTCCAATTGACATCATACCTGTTCTTTTTATTAAATCGTACTTAGGTACTGTCGTGACATAAAAATGTTCGCCAGTTTTCATATTGATTTATTTAACGTTCCGCGAGCAAACATGTTACCTTTTCAAACTAAGTCACAGAACAGACTGTTCCACAGAAAATTATGTTTAACAGTTTGTCAATAAAATTTAAAATTAATTAGATCGAAGTTGTTTGATTTTCTATCGTATCTAACCTTTTTATTGTTTTTAATATTTATGTTAAGCGTAGTGATTATATCATCTTATTTATGGTGATTAAAACTATTGTCAACATTGCAATTTTCTTTTTTTACGTGTCTTTATTTTATAATCGTAACAAAACGTAACATTTATTAAAATGTTGGCAGTACTGTTTCTTGTACTCGTGCAAGCAAAAGTTGACTTTAAGGTGACGAACCTTCTCATACCGCGACTGTGCAAGGAATAGGAGTCAAATAGCCACTTCATTATAGTTTGAAAAGTAATAAAAATTATTTCTATAATGATATTTCAAATATTAGATGATAAGATGGTATTTTAACGCCTATTCTCTTATATGTAAAAATATAGAATTTATTATAACATGTATCCCTATTATGTGTTTGTATTGGAAATATCAATTGTTTAGTGAAATATGTCTTTGACTTGACATTGAAGTTAGGGACTTTGGCTGAGGCTTCTATCACATGGGTCTGCATTTCACCTGGAGCATACTCGTAGTTTTGCTATTACTATCTCTTAAAAATCATCGGATACTATCGTCTCAACCATAGGTTTGGCTGATATTGGTATTCTATGAACTCCAGTGGCATACCCGTGGCACGCCACTCTAATTTTATAAATATTTATAAGCAAAAACTCGCGAAATAAATGTTTCAAATTTTTGTTACCTTTGCAGTATTCATTTCGGTTAACGCTATTTCTATTATTGATAATACCAATTTATTCTACTATTATTTTGCCGCAACATCGATATCGAGAAGATATTGCGTATTTAGTAGAATACGATTTTTTGACACTATCGCAAGGGAATAGTACTTGGAATATTGTTACGTCACGTACATGGAACAATTTATTGCTAAATAATTAGCAAGGTTATATATAATTGAGTAGTTCATATACGTGCCAAAACCTGTCAATACAGAAAACAGAAAACCTTCGGAGATGCACCTATAACATACGTTAAAAGGTAGTTTTATTATGTATACTAGTCGCGAAAACTTATAAAAATATTATCTACGAACATGTTTAGGTTATACATATTTTCACGTAGCACTTAAGATTTCTGTATATATAGTCAAGGTAACTTTAATGTTAAAACAATTAAACAATAATTACGTCTAGAGTACAATACCTCGTCGTCTTATTTTGTACTCCCCTCACGGGCGATTGAGCCATAGGCTCTCGCTAGTGGTGTGTCACTATCCAACGGGGTAACCATCATCGACGCACCACAGGCATAAAAATAAACCCCCACAAATATCTTCACAACGCCAAGATATTGAAATACCAGAATTGGGTCCCTGGTGCCCATTTCCTCGAAAATATTCTGTCTGACATTTGATAAATCAATAGTAATAATATAAAAAAATCTTGTAGTCCACCGGCAGTGGAGCCTGGTATCCAAACTACCGGTCGTTAAAGTTCCAAAGACAGGAACCTTCTCACAATTCGTGACGTGTCCAAAAGTGCTGCCTTCTGTGTACGGCCCTTCAACCAACTTCCGAGCGACTACTACTACTAAGCTATAAGATCATTGGCGATGACATCTATCGGCACAATTGTCGTTGACTCCAAACGCCACATAGCGGTAACCTCAAGAACAAGATCTAAGTATTTACTTAGTTTTTCTTCACGAGGTTATCGTCATGCGGGTTACCGATGTCAACGAGCATTGCTCGTCGCGCAGATCGTTCTCCTATCACGACATCAGGCTTATTGTCTACAACAGTCCTGTCCGTGATAATTGATCGATCTCAGTTGTGCATGACAGGACTGTTTTAGAGAACTGGCTCTGGCGAGTACTGGTAATAAGGCACCTCCGTTTCCAAAGGACCGTATCGAAGGGAAAGTTGCTGGTGGATAAGCCTGGCTACCAGGTTATTTCTATGCCAACATTCGCCGTTAGAAAAATGTGAACAGCCGGAAACAATATGGCTGAGGAATTCACCTGGGCGATAGCATGCCCGACAGATGTCAGTTGTTCATCCTTCAGGACATATGCAGGTTATTAATATTATCATTGTATGGCAACAAAATAAGTATAGAAGATTACTTAATATTTTGTATAATTTTATAGGGTGCCAAACATTGAAGGTGAGCAACAATTGTATTATTATATATATAATATAATAACAGCCCATAAATGTCCGACTGCTGGGCTTGGGCCTCCCATTATAGGGGAACGGGCAGTATACCCGCCGCGCTTGTCCAAGGCGGCTTGGCAGGTTTGACAAATCGGTTAAATCGATGTGCAAGTTACATCACGATGTTTTCCTTCGCCGTTGTTAGCATGTGGTGATTGTAACAATATGCACATCAGGTCAGAAAAATGCCTAAGTGGTGCATGCGTTTCGGCCAGGATCGAACCCGCGTCCTTTGAGTATAGGACGCGTGCGCTAGTCATTACGCTACCACGACTTCTATTATTATTTACTCTACATAAATATTATCATGCCTATTTTTTTAAGAAACAGGCGACATAATATTGATCCTATTATATTATATTGATATTATTATTCAAAAATAAATGATATTATGATATTGATCCTGAAAGAACATTTAAAATGATACCTTTCCTTTAGTTTGACAATTGACATTTAATCACAAAAATTAATTCATACAAGCAACACTATGTGTTGGTGTAATGGTACATGTTTTTTTTTCAAAATCAACCAATTCGATTTCTGGCTAGGGTAATTGATTTTTCAGATGTCTAATGATATCGCTTATATTATTTTTATATTATTATCGCTTATACTTTTTTTATCAAAATTGACCCCGAGTCTCCTTTGAATGTTTTCCTCTATTTTATATAGTTTAAGATTTGGCCTTGGAGGCCCCCTTGAAAAATTCAGCTATATATCACAGTTTAACCAAATTGCATTTGTAAATAATAATTATACAAGTAAATTACTTGACCGATTTTAGTTTAAACTTTCAATAAGTACAGATAAAAATTTATAAAGAAAACTATATAATTCTAAAATATAATAAAAAAATTAATAACCTAATAATATATATAATTCTTAACAGCTATACGAGGCTAAAACGAGGCTCGTTAAAAAAGTTTAAAAAATGTGGTATTCATAACTTTAATACTTGTTCAAATCTATGACTACTATGAATTAGAGGGTTAACAGTCAGTATATATAATATATATGGCACATCAAACATATAGAAGGCATGATGGGGTCATGTTATAATTGGTATATATTGAGAAAGTGGACAAGTATTGTTGTTACTTTCCAGTGAAAAATTATTATTTTTTAAATAAATTTTTCCCTTGTGAATTTGCTTTCGTTAATAACTATTTCATTACTCTGAAAACAAGCTCAAGTTGCGGTTTTTTATGTCCAAAAAGGCTTATATATGTATTTCGGCGTCACACAACTCAAAAAATAAATAAAATGTTATATAACACCTTCATCCACTCATGTCAACAAATTTTAGTTAAGCAAAGCTAAGTGCGTGCCAGTTCACACGTAATGAACGGTACCGTTGAATGAAGAATTAGTTTATGTTATTTAGCTGCCGAACCCTAAAACTAGATAGATAGATAACAACACTTTATTGTTTTATTCAGTTACATTTTTTTAGGTAAAACAATTAGCGGTCTTACCGCTTAGAGAAATCTCTTCCAGGCAACCTAACTTATAGGATATTCTTAGCTAATAGTTTAATCAAAAATACACCACATCTAAAAAATGGTACAGCGATGTCACAATAATAAACGTTTGTCATCTCTACGAAACCCATCATGTTCGGGGACTGTGACGCACTTGGTCTATTTCGTTAATGATTGTGATTATTTTTTAATAGGACTATACTATTTTCTATAGTATGTATATTAGCTCGACAGCCTCTCTTCTGGTGCGTTGAACACAACCAATGTGCTTTGTGATTAATTACTTTGTTTCTATAGAAAGTATAACCTCCAACTTTAATCAACATTTTGCCTCTTCTAGAAGTTAAGAACAACGCTGAAATTAACAAGTCATACATACAGATTAAAATACAAAAATATTTGATTATTACATAGACCAATTGTACGTATATCAAATTGTCTATTCCTTCAACAATACGAAATGAACACGGTGCCTAACGCTCTTATTCATATTTAGTTATAGTAAGTTTGTATGATTCTTTAACATCCTGGCTGCGGCAAGTAAAATCATAAAACCTTCATCCGGTGCGGCGGCGGGTCGAAATGCGCCCCCAACGATATTTCCACCAGTGCGTGGCAGGTCTTTCTCGACCCACCAGCACTAGGGTAGATTAAAATGCTATCTATAACATTGCGAAAACACAATGTATACATTTTTTTGTACTGTTAGAATAACCTTGAACCCAACTTCTTTAAATTCGATTCACCTCGGGATCTACCAAACAGGAAATGAGAAATAAACCAGGGAAAGCGGCAGGCCGATATCGACCTGAACCGCACTAGAAAGTATTTTTAGTAGTGATGGGACAGACAAAAATAAGGGGGAAAAATAATAAAATAATAATAAATAATTATATCGAAAATAAAAAAGAAATATCGTAAATGAAATGAAAAGTTTTTATTTATATATGCCTGTCTTTAAAACATGTCACGCAAAGGCTTTGATTACATTTCCTGCAATATTTTTTTATTTTTAACCTTTTTTTTTTGCTTCGGCACTATTAAATGTTCTCCGCAGTCTCTCGTAGCAGCCTGCACAATTCCTTCGATTAGCGCTCATCTCAAGGACATGATCACTCTCCTTAGGTTTTTCTTGATTTTATGAAGTTTTTTTAAATTCCGTGTGATTTATTTACCATATGAGTTTTACCACAGGACTCACTATTGGGAACTAATAAATAGGTTTCTCAAATGAAATTAAGAACATTCAAGAAGCCTACAAACTTACTTTAACTCAATATGAATAACACCGTAAGTGCGTATCTATATTAGGTATGAATATGTATTGCGCGAAAAGACTTATGTGTTTATGTTTTTGTGTATGTTTATAACAATGGGCTACCTTATATCATAAGTTTGGTAGCCCTTGAAATTTTTTTCAATTTTTTTTGCTTTGTTTATTTCAATCAATAGTGAAGTCTGTGAGAGTCGTAAAATAAAGCAAATTAAGACACTCAGTAATTTTTTTTATGATAAATAGGTTCGTGTTTGACCATGATCACGCCTAATATTAGACGATGATGCGGACGAAGATGGAGCACGCTATAAAATACCTCTTCACACAAGATGAAATAATGTAGGGAATCAGGTCGAACAATTCAACCCCGCATTCATCGAAATGAATTCTATAAAAACCGATAGACTGGCAACTCGGCGTCGATGCTCTAGGCTTTAAAGCCTTGTATTGACAAGCTAGTCGCTACCAATCAACCTCTCGGCTCTTCTCTCATGCTTGACTCCAACGCTTCAAGCTGGTATTTATATGCATTACTTAAATGCTTTGTAGGGGGGACAGACCCCTGAGGACACCGGCGTTAATTATCAAACGAGGAACAACCGTCAACGACCACTTGAATTTGAATTGAATTATTTCTCACTAACACTAGTTTTGTGTAGTATATACACAATACATCAAGAATAACGGACTTACCATTCGTAAACTCATGCCGCTCAAGAAGTAGTTAAGCGAGCACACCTTGTCTGTAATAGTTATAAAGAGTTCATGACCTGTGCTAATTGATACCTTGTATTTATGAAATTTTCATGTGATATTGTTATGAATAAATAATATTTGATTTCTAATACATAATAATGTTTGAAATAGTTTAAATTTTAAATAAATAATTAACACAATTTCGTTCATATAAATTTGTACGCCAAACACCCCAAAATATGTGAAACTAATTTATGTGTAGTCATTATATGATGATGATGTAATTATTTAGCAAATAAATTGAAAGAGTAATTTTAGAAAACATTTATTGAATTTCCAAACAATCGAAAAATATACAATTGTTATATAGAATCATAGTATTACTACTATTCAGATTTTCTAACAATGAAATAAATTTTAAACAATATTAGCGTAGCCGTATTAATGATATCAGATCATAAATTAAATTCCAACTGCTAGTATCCGACCTACTCATTTTAACAAAACAGACAGTACTTGCCACGTATGTCCAAGTCGGACTGATAAACGCACATACGTAGGTGATACACATGTGCGGGTTTACTCACGACGTTTAGGTTCACCGCTCTTTTCGATGCAATCATTTTTTTAATGATAATTCGGTTCGCGTTTGACTACGATCCCGCCTAATATTAGACGATGTGCAGTCGAAGATGGACCATACGTAGTAAATACCTATTTACACGAGAATCGAAGACACCTGGATTTTACTTATCGGGAAACACGGACTTTAGTGGTGCAATGTCCACTGCTGGACGTAGGTTTTCCCAAGTGTACGGCACATACCCCGGTCTCCATTCGTCATCCAGTCCGCAGTCGGCGACCTATGGTAATTAATTGGTGGTAATTGTAACAATATGTACTTTCAATCAAAGACACTGATACGTTATTAAAATGGGACGCCTGGTACCTTAACCACTAAGGTAACACGCTTGTTTAAATTATATAATCCTAATTATACGACTAATTTGACTAATTGCAACTAGGTTATAACACTAAGCTATTCTTTTTTTTTAATTCCAGATGTTTTGGCCTATGTCCGGTAGCCGAGATCACAGAACGACTTAAATCTCAAACATCATCAAAAACCTTGAAGTTTCGTTGATTACAACCTCCAACTTATATTATTTTAAACGCAGTTTTAATTATGTCTATTTGTGGCGAAAACTTAAGAAAATGCTAAGTTGACTAGTTTAATAATTAAAATAATAGGGAATATGCATGAATTAGCTCAGATAATATAGCTCAGCAGATAATATAGCTCAGATATAATTATTTGTAATTTTTATTACTATAGCATCATATCTACAAAAAATTGTTCCCATTTTACTTAGGAACTTTAATTTCTAAAAAGTTTTAAAAGTACGCCAAGAATCAAAACGCGCTAATCAAATCGTGACGTAACAATTCACGTTCAAAGTATATCATCGTCCTCGGTAAGCTTGTCAAAATAGCGGCGTATAGATTGCCCGAAACTGGGTAGTTTGTATTTATTCTGATGCTAAATTTGTTTTTTTTTCACCAAAGTTAAAAAGTTGTTAGTAATGTCAACTCGTTCATCCATCCAAGCCATCAATTAATTTGAATTATAAAAACAATACATGCACATTCCCTACTGCATAATTGCCCTCAGTAGTTGTCAGCTCATTAAAAATAAATAGCGCCTGCTTTATGGTTATGATAGGCATTATTACAAACAATTGTTCCATGGACTGTTGAGAGTTTGGCGTGGCAACCTTTGCTGTTATGTGTCGAACAACGCCAATTAACTTTGTTATTATTCATCGTCGTTTTCACTACACTGTATGTGTAGCCACCCATTAAAAGCAACGTTCTTCCTCGCTTCGATTTGATGTATGCGATATCTGGAATTACAAATTTAATTGAAGAAATAACTTTTGGTGACGTAATAGTGATGTTCTGTGAGTCATGTAACGCACAGACTATTAAACCATCGACACTATTCGTAAATAAATCGAAAGTAATCGATTTGAAAATAAAAGATGTTCTACTTTAAAGAAAAATAATACCGCAATTATTATAAGTCCCGTTTTATTTTGCTTGTTTAATATTATATATGTAAAATATGCTCATTGAAATGTGGGTATATTTATTACACGATAGATAAGTTAAATTTATTACAACTTATTTATAAAAAATGAAGTCGATTTTTATAACAAATCGAGTCGGTAACGGATTAGGACATTACTACTTGATCCGTCACCGAGGTGTCAAAAGTAAAATAATGCTTGGAAAGGGTATAACAGTGTTGCAAACGTATGAAACTTAAATTGGGTCACCTTATATTTAAAAAAAAACTATTTTCTGACACAACATTTATTTATTTCTGATTCTATGTATAACATACAATGGAATGACAGATACAAAATATTTGTAAATGTAAAAAAAACTATGTGATTACGCGAATTGGTAATGTTTACTTATATTTATTCCCTTTGATGTAAAACCACAATGATGGAAATATAGCTGCATAGAACACAGGGAAATACAGACAGTTATATAAAGGAAGGATTGCACAGTACCTTTACGTAGTAAAGCGAGGATTTTTCTTTCTTTCTCTTCTCTTAGAAGTTAGTACGACACGCACCAATGTTCAAACTTCACGAATCCAACTAACTTGTTGATATATTAAGTATATGGACGAAAATTGTTTATAATATTCAAAACGATGCGTATGCGTTGCAGTTCGTTAGCAAAAGGTATTATTTTTTAAGATGACCACAATTGCGATGCAGTTGACGTCGCATGCCGTCTCCTTTCTTCCGCTCGCTAAGGTATGTACAGGAAAGGAAAAAAAGATAGGATGTGGTTTTACATGATTTGAAGTATTACCATTCGTTCCATTACGTTAAGAATTTTCAATATAATATTATGATACACGCGCGACCATCCGCCCCGGCTTGAAGGAACGGCTTCAACAAAATTGCATTACAATCTAAATAATATACAACTAATATAACGTGATACAATATTTCCTAACCTATTAACTAAGCCTATATATAAAAGAAACTCTATAAACTATTGGTTGGGTATAGGGCAAAGACGTATAACTGGACGCAAATAAGATCCAGTCGCTGTTTTGATGAGCACTGTACGAACCACACCATCAGAACCCGGAAAGACTTCCTCAACAATGCCCAGGGGCCAGTGAAGAGGTGGACAATTATCTGTTAAAAGAATCACCACAGTGCCAATCGTAATTGGGTTCACAGGTGTGTTCCACTTATAACGTGATTGCAATGTGTGCAGATAATCCATTCTCCAACGCTTCCAAAAAGATTGAACAAGTTTGTCTAAAAGCTCGTGACGCATCAGAGTTCGAATGTCTTCATCAATAGTGCAAGCAGGTAAATATTTTAAAGGAGTCAGATTCAAAAAATGGGCTGGAGTTAACGCAAGAGATTCTGAAGGGTCACTCGAGAGTGTTCTACACAAAGGTCGAGTATTCATAACTGCTTCTACCTGGGTGAGTACAGTACTCATTTCCTCAAAACTTAAGATTTGTTCTTCAATTACCCGAAGCAAATGTACCTTTAAACTCTTTATGTTTGCCTCCCAATTTCCACCAAAATGACTAGCAGCAGGAGCATTTAGTGTCCAATTTATACGATTTTCCGCTAGAATTTTACCAAACTCTGTATTATGATTATTTGAACATAGTAAGTCATGTAATTCTGATAGTTTCCTTTTAGCGCCTATAAAATTAGTTCCGTTATCGGAATAGACTCTACTTACGGGCCCACGACGTGAAATAAATCGTTTGAAAGCTCCCATAAAACTTGCGGTGCTTAAATCACCAGCCAATTCAATGTGCACCGCACGGGTTGTCAGACAGACGAATAAGCAAACGTATGCCTTAGTTGCACGAATACCACGACCACGTTTCAACGATACCCTAAATGGGCCGGCGTAGTCTGTTCCAGTGTGAATAAAGGGTTTCGCACATTGTATTACACGGCATGCTCGATGATCTGCCATTTCGGGAAAGGATGGCTTAGGTCTGAGCCGAAAACAAGGAAGACATCTATGTAATCTACTCCGAATCACCTGACGTGCCGATATAATCCAATATCTATGTCTTAAAAGTGACATTAAAAGATCGGGACCTGCGTGGCAATTGATTTTGTGGTGATAATCTATAAGTAAATTTATGATATGACCTTTTCGCGGTAACATGATTGGATGTTTGTGAGTATAGGCTAGATCTGAATTAGATAAGCGTCCTCCTACTCGTATAAGACCGTTATCTAGGAATGGCTTTAGATGTTGTATTGAACGACTACAAGATTTCCCAGCATGTAGTCTAGAAATTACATCACCAAAATGAATTTTTTGGAATTCACGAAAGGCTAATAATTCAACAAATTCTAAATCAGACGAGCATATTTGATTACGACGAGGTAGTAATTTTGCGAATCT
This sequence comes from Dendrolimus houi, assembly GCA_039645545.1. Lineage (NCBI taxonomy): Eukaryota > Metazoa > Arthropoda > Insecta > Lepidoptera > Lasiocampidae > Dendrolimus > Dendrolimus houi. The sequence continues at coordinate 18,905,359 of CM077125.1, read as the reverse complement.
ACAAATATATACCAAACAATTTAAAAACTTAGTCCAAGACGAGAAACGGTCAGCTAGTGAAATGATTAGAGAATCGTCTATAGATGGTGCAGTAACTAAGGAATGCCTTTTTTCTTCAGGTACCTCCGAAACTGTCGACGGGTTAAAAGGGGCGATTGGCCACAGTGTTGAATCTAAATTAGCCCACGACGGGCCCCTAAACCAAAGAGAATGTTTTATAATTTGAGCAGGTGTTAGACCACGAGATAAACAATCCGCCGGGTTATCTTTTCCAACTATGTGGTGCAAATTTCCTGGTAGTAGGTAACTCTGTATTTTTGTAACCCTATTCGCAACAAATGTATCCCATCTATGTGGGGAAGAATGCACCCAACAAAGAGCAACCTTTGAATCCGAGAATGCAAAAATATTACGAATATTAATGCGGTTGTCACATCCACCAACTATACACGAAATTAATTTAACCAATAGTAATATAGCACAAAGTTCAAGTCTAGCAAGAGAGATTACCTTACGAGGAGCTACTTTAGATTTGGCACTAATGAGATGCAAATTGATACTATCATTATTTTTGACGTGGAAATAAACTACTCCTCCGTAAGCCCTTTCACTAGCGTCTGCAAAAGCCAAAACAGTAATAACGCTGTCTTGATTAATGCCCACATACCTCGGAATTTGTAAATTGGTAAGTAAGGGTAACTCTTTTCTATATCGAGACCATAATTTAACAATATTTTCAGGCGGAGTGTCATCCCAATCACATCCACACAACCAAAGTTCTTTGATAAGTAATTTAGCATACAGGACAACAGGTGCCACAAAACCCATTACGTCCCATAACCTTGCGACACAAGATAAAATACTACGCTTAGTACAAGAAGATGCAGGATCATTAATTTTAAGACTGAATTTATCTGTAAGTGGTGACCAACATAAACCAAGTATTTTATGAGAATCAGGGTCGATAAATTCTTTTAATGAAGAGAGACGGTGCGATTCCGGAATTGAATTCAGAACCACTTGCGAATTGCTCGTCCATTTAACAAGATCAAATTTTCCAGCCTTCATCAGTCCTATCATCTCCGACGCTGAAGATATAGCCGTGCATTCGTCAGGGACGCTATAGACAAAATCGTCCATATACAAGCCTGAGTTGATTACTTCCTTGGCAATAGGATACCGATCACCTACGTCAGATGCAAGTTGTCTAATAGTTCGTAGCGCGATATAAGGGCTTGATTTAATACCAAAACAGACACGTTTAAATTCATATACTTGAAGGGCTTCACTGGGAGAGAATCGATATAATATACGTTGAAATTTATGATCATGTTTGTTAACACCAATACTGAGAAACATTTGGCGAATATCTGCAGAAAGTGCTACTGCGAATAAACGAAAGTTTATAATTATATTGAATAAATTCCCCTGAAGATTAGGTCCACTATAAAGAATATCATTAAGCGATACATGAGAACTGGTTTTGCAGCTAGCATCCAAAACAACGCGCAGTTTTGATGTAACTTTATCTTCTCGAAGAACCCCGTGATGTGGAATGATATATGAAGGGTCTTCCTCGTTGTCTTCTAACTCTGTGGATGCTAACGCGATATACTCCTTTTCTAAATATTCCCTTATAACATTATCGTAGGCAATTTTTAATGATGAGGACGCAAGCATCTTCTTCTCTAAACAAAGAAATCGACGTTTACACACCTCCTTGGAATCACCAAGAGTCTTAATGTCGCCTTTGAATGGAAGAGATACAACGTAACGGCCATCCTCGTTGCGTGTAGTTGTATGAGTATAAAATTCTTCGCAGAGCATATCATCAGTACTAGGTGAAGGCGGTATATTAACCTCTTCAAGTTCCCAAAACCTACGAAGAGTGAAATCGAGAGAAGCGGTAGTAGAACAACATGTTACACCTATCTTACTATGAACATTAGCAACAGCTTCTCCAACTATAACATAACCCAGAACTGTTTCTAACGCAATAGGAGACAGTCGCGAAGACGAGCCTTGAATCCTTTTAGACAGAAGAAGGTGAGGGAAAATTGCTGCACCAATCAAGATGTCTATTCCACTACTAATTGAATAGGTGTCATCAGCTAAAGGCAGAGTAGAAAATGTTGATAACGAAGAAACATTTACAGAAATAGTTGGTAAATGCTCGGTTATTTTATCTACTACTAAGGACTTCATATTATAATTGATGTTACGATTGAAACGTGAGGAAAAATTAATGTTCACGGAACCCTCTATAGGTTTCGTTGAACCCCCAATTCCTTTTACTGTTGAACAAAGACTTGTGTTTAAATTCAAACCTAGGCGCCAGCAACAATCTCGGGTAATAAAATTGCTTTGCGAGGCACTATCTAATAAAGCACGAACATTATGTTCCCTACCATGCGAATCGGCAACAATAACACGAGCGGTAGCGAGTAGTACAGTAGTAGGTTCATATGTTACATTTTTGGTAGCTGCCTTTGGTGAGAGCGAACAGAGAGCGACGTCATCACTACGGATGCAGTGTACGGTGCAAGCGCACGCGGCGTCCTTTTCAGCAACAGATGCAACGGGTGCATGAGCCCGCAGCGGTGTAGGGTGTGCAACTATTGAGCTATTGGCAACTGGGGAATAATTATCACGCTTGTTATCGTTGTTCTGTGTGAAATGAATCAATGTGTGATGTTTTCTGTTACATTTTCGGCAAAGTGACTTGGAATTACACGTTGAGACATGATGGCCTTTACTTAAACAATTAATACACAAGTCATTAGATTTAACAAATTTAAATCGTTCATTGGGGTTATAACTATGGAATACCGAACAATTATATATATGTTCGTGAGCTAAATCGCACAAGGAACAGGAACTTAATTGAGTGTCGGAGTCAGCGTTAACATAAGCATACGTATGTGGTCTATATGGCGCATCTGGTCGACGGTCTATATTTTTCTTTGTAGCCTCGTATTTAACCGATGAAGTACGTTGTAATATTTTAATATGGTTGCGCACGAAAAGCACCAAATCCCCAAACGCAGGCATTTCACAACCACGGCTGTCTAACTCGAAAGATCGCGCAGTATCTGAATCTAATCTTTTAAGTGCGATATGTAAGAATACGAAATCCGACAAGTCATCAAACTTAAAGTTTTTTAAGGCCGCCACGGAGGTCGCAAATTTATCCAAAAACAACTCTAAATTATTAATTGTTGCGGTAGACATGCTTTTAAATTCAAATATTTGGTCTAGGTATGAAGAAGCCGCCGATCGCTTATCTTCATATTTATTCTTTAACAAGTCGAAAATTAACGAATAATTTTGTGCAGAGGGCGTTATACCAGCGCAAATGGAACGAGCCTTTCCAGTAAGCTTACCAATAAGGTAGTATAATTTTTCCGATTCTGAAAGGGATAGATTGTTGTGCACTGAATTTTCGAAACTGGCAAGGAATAACGGCCAGTGTTTGATATCTCCGTCGAATTCGGGAATCTCTATAGGAGGTAGTTTAGGCGTCTTATGTTGAGCAATAGATTGTATACTAGGTGCAGACTGTTGCAACGTTCTACTGGCGCGCTTTACACGGCTAAACAAGTCATCAAACGATGAGAGCGGTTGATAATCTAGTACATATTTAGGATTCGAAAATAGCTGTAATTCGTTAATTTTGTCTAGCACAATCTCAAAGTCTGAGCGCAATAAGTCTACAGTTTCTAGTTCACACAGAAACCTTTCGCGATGACATTCCTCCTGAAGATCGTTCACGCGATTACAAATACTCTGCATACGACTAAACATTCGATTTCTTTTAGCATACAAGATTTTCAACTTTGAATCAACTGCCAAGGTGCTTTTATCAGAACCTGTAGCCATTTTTTTTATTTTTTATTATTACCAAACAACAAAGACAGAGATAACGCAAAGCTTTGGAGAATAAATTTATAGAAAAATCAAAATGTAATATAATTAGTACATAACGGACTCCAAGGTCCTGAACTGAACTGAAATGTATTACAGGCGTCAAAGTCGCTAGTATATATACCTATTACAATTATTGCTCACTGCAATAAATAATATACAATTACGTGTGAAACAACTATGTTAATACATATTTGATATTAATACAATAAATGTAAGATAAACATAATATTGTGAATACATTTTAATCATAAAACAGGGGGTGCCAGTTAAATATTTACCGCTATCGATTTCAAACGGTAAATGGCTGGCCTGGCACCTAGGACTAATTAATGTAACTCAAACAATCTCTTGAATTCTCAAACAATTTACAATAAATGGTTATATTATTGATTATATAGCAATCTAACATTCAAACTAAATAAAACGAATAACTTAAATAAATCTTAGTATGCAAACACTATACTAAGAGAAACGACAAATGGAAGGTACTTTCGCAAAACACATAAAACAATGCAATACAATTTTGTTGAAGATTTTACTAGTTATGATTATTGTATTTAGATCCGGCTCGTATGGTACCATTAATGATTACGCGAATTGGTAATGTTTACTTATATTTATTCCCTTTGATGTAAAACCACAATGATGGAAATATAGCTGCATAGAACACAGGGAAATACAGACAGTTATATAAAGGAAGGATTGCACAGTACCTTTACGTAGTAAAGCGAGGATTTTTCTTTCTTTCTCTTCTCTTAGAAGTTAGCACGACACGCACAAATGTTCAAACTTCACGAATCCAACTAACTTGTTGATATATTAAGTATATGGACGAAAATTGTTTATAATATTCAAAACGATGCGTATGCGTTGCAGTTCGTTAGCAAAAGGTATTATTTTTTAAGATGACCACAATTGCGATGCAGTTGACGTCGCATGCCGTCTCCTTTCTTCCACTCGCTAAGGTATGTACAGGAAAGGAAAAAAAGATAGGATGTGGTTTTACATGATTTGAAGTATTACCATTCGTTCCATTACGTTAAGAATTTTCAATATAATATTATGATACACGCGCGACCACTATGTAAAAACCAATTTAGGTATTACGCGCCTTCTGTAGTAAGAGAGGCCAAAAAGATTAGCGGGGACTGTCCTCGATAAAAATACTTCATAAATCCCGAGGTTCAAAATTAATTTTACAAAGAGTCAGCCCTCATATATATTACAGTATAATTTATTTGCTTGAAAACATTGCCATACATTAGAGATATTATAGTACAGAAACAGTGTGACACAATAAAACTACGTTTTAACGATTTAGAGCGCTTTGATTTTTATTCCGACGTTTCGGCTAATTTTCAGTGGCCGTGATCACGGATGACAAAGATGTCAAGTGTCATTGAGTAATGTTGAAGTCATTGTTTAGCCTACCTACCCTCAACTTGTTCATTTTATTTTAAGTTTTCTTTATGATTTCTATTTACTCTGTGGGAGCCTAATCTAATTTTACTGGTCACGAAAACTTAAGAAAATATTAGAGTCTCATATGTTATTCAAGTTACCTTCAGTGAGGTAACAACGCTGGCAGCCGCAGATTTTTTTTACTATCAGTCTTCTAGACACACTGCCTACTGATAGTGTAATATTGTGTTGGACCAGTTTATAGGTTCTTTTTATCTTATTTTTAAATTCATTTACTTAATTATTAATCTTTAGATGAACTAATTTTAGGTGATTATTTATAAATAATTTTGTAGTTTCTATTTAAAATTAATATTTGTGTGTAGAATAGTTTCATTGAATTAACAATCAATTCAAATGGTATTATTAAATTTTGGTGCACTTAAAAAGTAGATGTATTTTATTTTACAAATTTTGGGCAACTTAGGCGTACGTATTTTGAAGGTCGATATAATGCTTAGCTAGCGATTGATTTGGATCCAAAGTCTTAATGTGATTCTTTTGATAATACACTAAATGCTGTCCAATTGTATGAGCCATTGCTTTGCATCCGTATCTTTCATGAGTTGAACACCTCCATCTAACTTTCCGCTCGTTCATTCCACATACCCTATATTTACAGCCTTCTAGTATCAATATTCGATTACCTCGAGGTGTATCTTGGAATATAGGGATTGGTCCTGAAGAAACAATATTCAATTACTTTTAAACTTTACTGCTAACAACTAATTACAGACCGACAAAATTAGCGGAACACTAGTAAACAACCTCAGACATTCAAAAATAATGCGGTTTTTTTTTAAATACTGACTGGTTACATATATTTTGCTCTCATTTGAAAAAAGAACAAAGCTGACAGGCATTTTTTAATTTGATTGTTTTTCTTTCCCGCCAACATTTTGTCGAGTAAATCGAAGTTATTTTTCTGTTCCGCTAATTGTATCGGTGTGTGTTTGGTACAGGAATACGTTCTAAAACCTTTTTTTTCTAATATTATAAAGTTCAATATGTTAGGGGCTAAGAAGACGAGATTAAAAAATACGAGGTTTGCGTTGCTACAAGATATATTTCCAAGTGTAATGTCATTGGTGGCACAAACAACAAAAAGACAGCCACGCATAAAAAAATAAAATTCAAATTTAACAACACATACTAAAAGTTTGAATGTCCATCACAATATGTGTGTGTGTATTTAATTACATTATTTTTAAATTTGTCTCTAAATTATAATTAAGTATGAAATATTGTAGGTAGGCATCTGCCGGCATAATACAAATGTACTAAACAATTAATGTAACATTTTACTTATATTTGAAATAAAATTTATTTAAATTAAATACAAGAAGGCAGGATATAAGAAAAAGACCTCGTCCAAATCTAAAAAATATCTATTAAAATTATTTAACATTTATTTAACATCTATTCGTATTCTGTATTTTTTTTAATAGATCGAATAAAACTCTTTAGGTTTTATTTATTTAAGAAAAAATTCCATAGAAATTGCATAAAACACGCGACCATTTATGATACTAATAGATAAAATCGCCTCATACGCCTCAAATCGCCTCGCTGAAAGAATTAGCGTTTAAAAAATCTGCTTCGATAAAATCAAAACCGCCACGATAGATTTTACTTTCTATAAAAATGTTAAGTTTTGTAGTAAAAAGCAGTTAAATTTTTATCCGCTTATGGGCTTGCGAATAAAAATGTAACTATTTTTTTATTATAAAAGTAGCTTTTTGTAAAATTATACTTTTCAAGTTAACAGGTAAAATACACATGTGCTATAAATATACAAACAATTAGATGTAGCAATGATTTATTTACATACATAAATTATAAGCTAGTACAATGAGGAAATTTATAAATAATCTAATACAAAAAGAATATTTAACTTATTTGTATTGTATTCTAGCTATAGTCCCTCAAGACAATAAGTAGAATACTGAGCCGAGATCACCGTCTTCTATGGGTAAGGTGCCCTGAAAACTGGCTACGTTTCCTACATATAATTATACATTGAGTACAAAATTAAATTTACGACACAATTTACAATTCTAAAAAAATACGCAATACCTTCATTATCTTACTTTTAAAATTTCACACTAAAAATAATTCAAACTAACACTCACACATATACACTTATATATGTGAGAAAGCTTTAAAACTTAAAAAAATTGGTTTAACCGTCAATACCTAATAAAATAAAACAACACTTTTGAAATCATCTTTGGCGTCACAGTACAGTCGTTAACTAAAACTGAGGTAAGAATTGTTTGTATAATTCTCATTGTCAATTAGCTCTCGCTTATCACACAATACATAGAAAACCTTAACTATATGAATGGTTATTTTGGTAATACACAATTTGGTCTTCAATTGTATGAACCATTGCCTTACATCCGAATTTTGCATGAGTTAAACACCTCCATCTGACTTTGCCTCCACAAGATTTCCAATTTACTCTGAATTCACAATCTTGTATAAACAACAACCGATTGCCACGTTGTGTAGTGTAGAATTCAGCAGTTACGTCTAAAAAAGTTGTATTATTTTAGATATTAACATATTCTTATAATAATAATCGGCAGACAAACACGCATGTTGTATATCCCCAAATTAAGTAAGTTACGATTGTATTATGGCTAATATATAACGGACTATACTGGGCCTGATCAAAGACACCCAGACCATAATAATTAAATAACGGACAAAATTCGTTTCCGACATTTACTATACCAGGAATTAAACCCGGAGCCTCTGCGTTGCAGTAAGGTAAGCCGTCAAAGGCTTAGCCCACTCAACTACAGAGGCCCGCCCTCCTTAATATTAAATTTCCTTCGATAGTTCATTACATATTATACAAGTGAATCTGTCAAGTGGGCCTCCGTGGACAAATCCGCAACTATAAGACATAAAGAAAACTACTCAAAGGAGTCCCGGGGCCAATTTTGATGGAATCGGTACCATTATATTTTTGAAAAATCAATTCTCATTGTCATAAATGGAAGCGGCTGATTTAGAAAAAATAAACACATGCCTATTATTTCACCAACACAGAATGTAGCTTGTAACCATAAGTTTCTGTAAAGGAGTGTCCAATTAGGGGAAAGGGTCGATACTATATATAGATATGTACGTATACAGAATACATATTTATATGTCGTAAACAGAGATGGGACGGAACAATGCTTACTAAATTGAATCTTAAACGATGGTCTGTTACGTGTCGTGGCACGATGCTGTACGAGACGGCCGAATACTTATTATGAAAATGCACTATAATCATTTCTCTTAGGTCCCTGCTCCATATAGGATAATGTTAGTGTTAGTGGCCGTTTCACGCATATCTAGCGATGCGTTTAATAAGTTATTTGTGATGCGACAATGTTATCAATTCATAATGACGTTAAACACTGATAGATAATGTATGTGTATACCTTAATGTAACTAATCATTAACGGCGTTATTTATAACACTATAAACAAGTCGCATTTGCCCACAGACACTAACATTATCTCAGATGGAGCAGGGACAGAAGTAGTCGTCGTAGTTGCCTGACGCAACGTGCGGCATTAGGTTTTCATAGGGTTCAAAGATAGGTGGGTAACAAATACTTGCTGTTAATCGAATAAATTAAAATCACATCAATCAGTACATACGTGTTGACATAACTAGCGCTTCTCCTTTCACTTTGCTGTAACTGCCATTGTAATGTGTCTCGATTATAAAATTAAAAATCTTGTGCGATTGTAGATTTTTTATTGATATTAACACACCAAATAACATCACTCCCCGTATTCAAAATAGGATGATAGCATATTAATAAATTGTAACTACAATATAGTAAGGAGATTAAAATACCTAAGTTAAGGGTAGCGTAGCCGTTTTGGGAAAAAGCGAGCTCTTATAAAAAGTTACATTTGTTTGTTTATATCAGTGATTTTCACAAAAAGTATTGTTTCTATATATATGAAATTTGGTAGGAAAGTGTACTCTACCACGAAAAAAATAAAGATATTTCTTACATATTTTTTATTTAAATTAATAGGGGGCTTTTCAAGCGACTTCATTTATTCAAAGTTCAAAAAAGTATACTATCCCCCTCTAACTTTTAAATACTTTTATAGCATAAACAAATTGAGGGACTTCATATGAAAATGAAAGTTATATTGAAAAAAAAAAATATACAACTTATGTAGTTTTACTAGAAAACATACCTTTATGAAATTTAAATATATCGAGGTAGGGGAAGTCCGTCACTGGGGTAAGTTTGTACACTTCTGGTTTTTTACATTTTTTAAACGAAATTTAACGCCAACTCTAATTTGAAGATAGAATTAAATGGTGTCTTATCTTTACTGACCGATTTGTTGTCGTCATAGCTATTCAAACACCGAAATAACGAAAGGTGTATGGAGTTCCCTCAATGACGGACTTCGACCTTGATTATAAATGTTATTAAAATACGAAACGTATTTTTTTATTTATATATATTTCAGAAAAAAATACAGTATTATAAAATTTCTAAACGTAATAAGGCCCCAATGCAGACTATCATTTATTTTCAAAGTTGTTGCTTCGTATTTTTCGAATTGCTACAAGAACTCCGTGGCTAGACTACGGAGTTCTTGTAGCAATTCGAAGACTACAGACTTCTACAGACACTAGATCTGATGGTATAACTACATCCATATATCAATGAATATGTTGGTTTCTGGCACCCACAATCATTCCATCAATTGTATATAAAGAAGCCCGACATCCTCTATTATGATGCGTGGAACACACCCATCTAGTTTTTAGATTGAGCACCGCCTTTTTATAATACGTATACGTTCTAAATTTAATGAGGGGCTTGCCTTTCATAGACCTTATTAAAACAAATTCTGAAAATAAAATACAAATTCAAAATTTTCACATTTAAATTCAAGTTTTTATTCAAACTAAGTTCCAGAGGAGAACAATTTTTTAAAATATAAAGTTTATCAAATTATATCTACTTTTTTCTATTTACAGGGATTCGGAACATGTTATTGCTGTTTTAAAAAGGAGAAGCAGCAAGAAAGTCGCCAACAACATCTAGATAAAAATTCTATTACTTCATATTTATCTGTCTCATTTTTTTATAAATACATACATATATTTGGTTGTATTTATTTTAAGTTAGTTCAGTATAAACATTAATTTTAAAAATAAATAAAATAAACTATACTATAAATAAAGCTATACTTACAAAATAACATAGATCTATAAATAAAAAATTGACTCCAAATCGCTGTCGGCGGGGAGCGTGCCCAAAATGCTGGCCGCATTTCCGCGTTGGATGGCAACGCTAATTCGTTGTCCTAGGTGCAAGCCAGCCTTTTGGTCACGCGAGACCTCAATTAGACACGTTGAGAGGTCTCGATAGAGGTGATGAGCTCCAGGCCCCCACGTCCCCAGGGTCTCGACCCCGAAAGCCACAAACATGTACCCACTACCAACGGACACATATTTGCGACATTTCAGGGCCTCCTGGTGTGCAGCAGCAGCCCCGGCTGTCACATATATTATGACTATTACTTTTTGAAAAATTAATGGAGTCGTAGCAAACAACAACACAAACGCACAACACAAAAAAGAAAAAAAATAGCGTCTGTACGCGCCATTCATTTCATTCGTTCGCTCCTTCCTGTTCCGTACTCAAAATCTCCCCCTATCCGCTTCCGTTCCAAAAAGAGACGTTGCAAAACTCGCCCGCTACGCACGCATATGAACTAAAAAGGTTCGACTCAAAATGTTTAAATAAGAGCTCAACATGAATCTATCGCGCCGCGACGTGTGTAAAACTATGTAATAATTAAATTAGAAGATGTGAGAGTGTGATACTGGTGCCTGGCTCATATAAGCTGTCGAAGGACGTAGTGCAAATTTATTTATTTCCTTTTCACAAAACATAACAATAAAGCGGGAAAAAATCTTAAATATAGGTGGAAAAGCTGGGAGCCCAAACTAAGAAAAAATCCTGTCATTATGGCACTCCTGGCCCCTCACCTCCAAATTATTGATCAAAGCCTCCAACTTAAAAATATATAGTAACTGACACTAACATATATAAATTATGCGAGTAGTTTAAGTTATACATATATGAATTATATGAGCGTGTGCCTGTGGTGTGGATACATATGGGTATATGTCTGTGTGTGTGTGTTTCTGTTTGTGTGCGCATATGATTGTTATTTATATCCCATCACTTGAACTGTGAAGATAATTATTTAATAGGTAGTATAAGGTTTTCAGTGTTTTCATAATCAATTTTTAATAGAAAAGATTTGATTTGCTCTTTGAGTTCATAGTGTTTTAATTTGTATAAATAGTTAGTTAGCTTTGTACTTATTTTGTTGTATATGAAAGAACTATGAAAACAAGCGTGTTTTTGAGCAAATGTTGTTTTAAATGTTTCGTTTAAAAGTATTTTGACTTTTAAACGTTTAGTACATTGTAATATCGAGTCATATGGTAAGACACGATGTTGATGTCGACATATTTGTAATATGGAAATTGTGGAAGCTGCGTACCCTTTTATTTCACAGCGTCGTAATAATTATGAGGCATACTAAAAATTCACAGTTCAACATAATATCTCTATAAATTCCTACAAGCAGAGATAATATACACATAATAAGTAGGTAGGCTACTTACGTATTCATTTTAAAGTTAATACTAAAATTTCTTTATTCATTCTGGCTTTGCACGTTTTGTGACTCTAGTCTGAATCACGGACTAGTTATTTTATTATTTACACATACGTATTTAGTTTAAACCTATGGATAACATTGTGGGATGCATTATTACATAATATCTAAAGTTGTAAAGAAGTTGTCTATGGCTAAGGAGCTTCAGAGCCGATTTTTATGAACACTAAAGCAGTATCATTAGATTTTTGGAAAATCAATTACCCTAGTCAGGTATCAAAGCACTGTACTGTAGGTTTAGGTTAGGTTTTTTTAATGCATAAGTTCAGCAGACAAGCAGACGGCCCACCTGATGTAAATCAGACGGTTTCCATCGCCTATGGACATTTGCAACACCAAACGTGCTACAAATCGGCTGCTGCTCTCTTAAGGGAGAGCATTGGTGTAATAATACTGATTTTTTCCAAATTCAACTGATTTGATTTCTGACTAGGCCAACTGATTTTTCAAAAATCTAAGGACACCGCTTTAGTTTTCATCAAAATTGACCCCGAGACTACTTTCAGTCTTTTTGTTATATCTTATAATTTCGAATTTACCCATGGAGGCCAACTTAATAAAACTAGTATTTAAAAACTCTTTCATATTGAGTTGCCTTCAATTGAAGCCTTCAAACTTACTCTAGCTCAATATGAATAAAACCGTAAAAATCTAGCCGTTAGTTAGTCCAATGAAACAAAACAAAACGAACCCAGTAAGTCAAGTAGTCACTTTTTAGTTTGTGAGGTGATTTTTTAGTTAGATCTTTCAGAGTAACAAGCGTTTTGATTTGGTTTGAAAAAACTATTAGATCTGATGCCAACGTCACGTTTTCACCACAACACTCTTCGTCAGCGGCAGGACGTTCACACTCATTTCCTTGAGAATTCAAACAAAACATTCTCTAGAATGTTTATACCGCGTACAATAACTTGGAAGGAACTTCCTGTCGCGGTACTCCCTCTGCGCTACGACATGGGGTCATTTAAGGATGGCGTTATGTCGCGCAATGCGTTGGCAACGCCCCTAGTATTGCGAACCTCCATACGAGGCGGTGACTACTTTCTGTGATCAGGTGGGCGGGCCGCTTACCTGTCTGCTAGCTTTTGGCAATAAAAAAGCGTCATAAGATTTCTCTTATTTACGAGGTTATGTCACAGAATAATTAATACGTTTTGGTGAAAAACAATTTTACTTTAAATAAATAAATAGTATAATTATTTTTTGTCTAATTTCCGATTTTGAGTTACCAAGTAGTTTTGTGTACGTTATATTGATAAACCATTTCGTCGTCCACTGTATGAATAACTGCTCTACAACCATACTTGTCATGTGTTGTACATCGCCATCTTTTCTTTACACTATTATCTTTATCATTTCTTCTATACTTTATCCCATTTAGTTCAAGTACTTGGGCGCCTCTTCTACTTGTATATATATACAAATAGGCTGTAAAGTAAAAACTACTTTACTACGAAGTTAATTTAATAATTTATATTCAAATACTTACCAATTTAAAAAAAATTGTGACAAGTGAACACTTATAAAAAAGAATTATAAAATCGCGTATTTTTCAATCACATACAGGTGACATATTGTGTTTGCTTTGCAAAGGTGTGACAGGTCACCTCGGCCGTGCTCATATTCTCCCTTGTGGGTCGTTAGTGAACCGCTTCATTTTGTTTTATATTTTGCACAAATAGCTATTGAGAAGATTTAAAAAACAAGACAAACGGTAAGTCTAAACACGAGTATTGTAATTTATATTTATATACAATACATTAAATTATTATGTTCACGTCGAACTTAAATTCAAATAGTGGAACTTTAAATAGTAATAAATAAGTTTTTAGTCTATTAATGGGATCTGTATTTCCCATCCGTCACTACCACAATAGATAAACTAAACTAAAATTTGAACTTCAACTGTCAAATATTTTCAAATTTTAATGTATATTTATTTAATAAGCCCTTAAGTACTATGAGTGCAGCTGTAAAAAGGTAATATGAAGGAAATTATAAAAAATATTATATCACTTTATTTAACGACTACAGATTACCACTACAACCACAATGAACATTATATCATACACATCGAATTAAATTTACTATTTTAATAGTAATTCCGATTTATATAACATAATACTATATTGTTCATCAAGGGGAGGAAGTGATCCATTACCAACTGTATACATACAACAGCACGTTATCGATAGATACATATAGTATATTTTTGTCCACTCATATACTTTTCTGGCCAATCAGTGGGTATCTTACTATATCTTAAAGGGTTTATAAGTATTTCTCCCCGCATATTAATACGACAGTAATAGCGTATGTACATTCTTCCTAATTTTTTAAAAAGTACTAAGATACTTTCCTAGCAGATATTGTATAAAACACTAAACTTAAATACTTAATTTTAATGTATAGGCACAATAATCACATTTACTGCGATTTTTGTATTATCAGTATTTTACATTCCATCTTAAAGAACAAGACGTACAAAATAATAACTATAGTAACGAAAATTGAGCACTTAGAACTAAATATAATTATGTTTGTTTAATTTAGATTTTTTGTAAATTCTATTGCAACAAACAATAATTCTTCTTAATCATAGAAAAATGTAGCCGTCGCTTCGTTCTTTCTAAATCAACCAGCCCTTTTTTTAAAGCTTTTGAATGTTAAATATAAATATTTCAAAAGCTACGTTATAAAATATTTGGTCATTTTTTCTGTGGACTTAACCGGACTGAATACTAAGCAACTAATTATAAAAATAATTTTAAATCAAGAAATAATATGGTCATCATTCAACAATGTTATTACATTATTTACAGTATGAATCTTTGCCCGGCATCTATACCTTTCATGAGTAGCACAACGCCATCTTGTCTTGAAGCGACTGCTCGAATTCACTCTATACTTGACTCCATCGTAAATCAGTATTTCTCGTCCACGTTGATTCGTATAAAATAGAGCTGGAAAAATATAAAACCAGTATATATGTGAAAACAGTCCTACTTATTTATTTCAACAGCTGTACACATTTTTTATCAAAAGTTTAAAAAGACGACCTACTATGTCGACATTACTAAATAACCTTGTATTGCAGTCTGTCACAAAAATATAAACTTTTTTTTTGTATGAGTTCTGCAGACAGGCAGGCGATTCACCTGATGGAAAGCGGTTACCTACCTGGCTATGGACATTTGTGACACCAAAGGTGCTACCAATGTGGTCCTGCTCTCTAAAGCGAGACTGGAACCTAACCACTAATGCCGGAACACAACTCAAGGTTCTAATGGTGGCATACCTTAGACCAGGGGTGGTAGCCATCTAGACGGGCAAATATCACCACCTGGCTGTGGGTTGCTTCGTCGCCTCTCTTACAACAGATAACCCGGCCGCAAAAAATAGTATTCTTTCTACATTCCTGCACGGATAAAAAAGCTATATTATTATTTTTTTATTCTTAAATATAAATAATCAGAAAATTCAAATTTCGATAAAAATAGACGTTTAACGTGTCAAACTATTCTTTTTTTTATCCAGATGATCTTGGTGGATATTGGGACAAGGTTTGAAATTATTACATAACCAGTTATAAACACGTGTACAAGTTTAAATTTGCCAGTAAAATTAGTAACTTTTATCACGATGTTGGTCAGGACATTCGGACTAAGTTATGATATTATTGTATTGTGATCGGTTCTTAATGGGTGCGTGTACAAATTTTCACTTTAATAAGCAATCTGGAAGTCTGAGAAATTAGATTGAAAAAAGTCAAGCTAATAAGCGATAAACAATGTGGAAATGATTTATATTCACACTGCTTAGGGACAGAGAGACAATTTAATATTTGGGTCTCTGCAGCAGGAGCTTACGAAGATACTGGGATTTCACACTAGAATAATTATGTCATTTATAGACCATAAATAAAATAGTTCATATTCCTATTTGTATATTTAGATTACATGCAACGCAAAATATAATATGATTATAAGTTAGTACATATATGGTATTCATATCAAGAAAGTTGAAATTTTGGAATGACAATACCAGTTCTTATTTTTTTTTTACCTTAGAGCCTTAGAAGATTATTTTCGTACAACACACACACACACACACGATTTTTGCAATCAATTACACTGTTTAATACATAATATTTAAATGGCCTAGGCGCGGTTCCAATATCTTACCGATCGTTCATTTGCCTTACTATCTGTTACATTTTAACATAAGCTCCATACAAGTAATGTCAAAATGTAAATAAGAACAGTAAGACATAGGAACAGGCCATTAGTCAGCTTAAAGTACATCTAAAGTTAAATATTAATGTAAAAATATTTTAAAATCAGCGTCTAAACATACAGTAAAACCGACATTAGACGGTTGTTTTCTGTTTCAATTTGGATGAATCACCCAATCATCCACAAAAACATAAATTTGGATCTTCGAATGTCATTGTTACGAACTCTTTCGTATTTTAAATTTAATTTTCATTGCTCATATTCTGAAAGTATGTTTGGAGTTGCCTGATAACAGGGATGAAAACTACTTTGCGTCCCTAAGAAACGATTTTCCCTGCTGTCAAAAAATTTAAAACTATGCGAACCATAGATAATACTTGCAACGCATATCCCAACGTTTTATTACAGCCACTGTTAAATCGCGGCATAAATTGTAATAAAAAAAAATCAACCATTTCGTAACATCATTTTATACTTTTCACTTAATTATTATTTCATTTACATAAATTTATGCTAAATATTTATTATCATCAGTGATAAAAAAATATTGATAATAAAACCACGTTTTAACGGTTTTAAGCATGGTAATTTATTTGATTTATGTTATTGCGACGTTTCGGCCACTTTTCAGTGACCGTGATCACGGAAGAAAAAAAAATTGTTTGGTAGAATGCTACACAAAAAGAAATTTACCTGACATTAACGAGTTCATCAGATTTAGATATCGATTTAACGTCAGATTTCATTAGAAAAGTTGTTGTTTGTTTAACTAAACAATTTTATTTACTTTCCTCATATTCGAAATGAAAAACAGAGTGTTACCCTCGGATGATAGGCCTACTTAGGCACTCGAACTATTAGCGGTCTCGCTACGCTTGTGAGTCAAACCATCTCATGCCTATATAGCTCATTTTCCCCTCTCATATAAGTCTACTATTATTTTCTAGATTTAAGAATGACATCTTTGTTTATCTTATATTTGAATAGTTATCATAAATGAAATCACCATCGTTGTCCAGCGTCTTATATTAATATCCCGCTAAATTCATACAATTCCTTGAATACTATCATGTCGTTTCAGTTCTGTATCTATCAACCAAATTGATTCAATTTGGTTGATCCTTGTAATATCAGCACAAGAAAAAACAAATTATACTTCAATATATTATCATGATAGTAGCACTATATTCCTAGATGTCACTAATGTGTCGGTTCTTCGTTTATTATTAAGTCTTTAACGTAACAATCATAATTCCCGGAGGATTATTTCAATTCAATTCTGATACTGTTTAAATATTAAATGAAAAGAAAGTCTTAGGAATCAACTTTTGAGTTATTTGTTTTTAATAGATATGTTTTTAATAAAATGGCAAACAGATAGAGAAGAATAACATGCGGCACGATCTAGTTACGTAGGATATAGGAGTTGTTTTGCCGTGGCCCGACATATGGCGACAGAAAGAACACCGAGGAGTTTTAGTGGGTATTCTAGCAGCCCATTTGGCCGGCAAGCCCCACACTACCATCGCTGTCAGTTCCCGTATAATGTAAAAAAGTGTAAGTTTTGTAACTGGTGAATTGTCATTCCTAGTATTCGTCTGACATGATCATATACATAAGTTATTTACCACTAAGATAAACAAAATTATTAAAAGTCTGTCTACATTAAAAAATCTAGACATTCTAATTTCAAAACACCGTATCTTACACTCACTTATATTTTAAATCTTATTTCATCGCATTAAAGTTCGAATTTGTATAATATAAAAAACAAACCTTTTGAGTTAACGCTTGTATTAATTTCACTCTTCATAAAATTTCCATACCGGGAACCCTGTATGAAAATGATTCTTAAGGCGTAAACTCCAAAAAGTAGGTATTAGATGTAGTTATCCGAAAAAGAGATTTCATAAGTAAGTATAAGTTATAAGTGACTAGAAGCGTGATAAATGTATCGACCTTTGAAACACAATCATAACAAAACAACGTTGTTAATGAACCGTACAGAAGTGACTTTGGACAGATTTTTCAATCATCACATAAAAATTATCCATCGATTGAACTACCACCTGACGATATGAAAGTGAAATAACTCAACTTTTATATTTAGGCAATTGATGTTTTAATTTTGTTCATGATGCATTTTACGCTTGGACTAATTAGTGGTTGAAAGATCAATACTTAACTTTACAGTTAAAATAAATTGGCAGACAAAGCACACACATTAATTCCCAAGCTAAGCATGTTATGTTTATGTTACGGTATAAATCAGACAACTCTGGAGCCCATCTCAGACACCCAGACTAAAGTAAGCAGCGGAAAGTTCATATAAAAGGAATCGAACGCTTGAGAAAGTGCCCCCTCTAGCTTTCTTGAATTATGGGGTAAAAAATTTGAACAAAAACCAAGATGGTAGAGTTTGAAAATTGCTTTCAACGAAAATTGGTTTGATCAAGACGTGATTCAGTATTTATTAAATCGTTTTTGAAATATGAGGTATTTACATTAAAATACTTTTTAGGGTGTTGCTTATTATACATATGACAAAATAGCAATAATACAGAATCCTTTACTCGCAGCGTGAAACAGCACGCACTTGGCGTGTTATTTAAAAATTCACTCCAAAGGTCCAGGACTTTTCTACAGTACCTTTGGCAGGATACTTTTCACGAGTCAATAAAATTATTTATTTATATTGATAACTACAAAATAATGCTTATGCTTAAAACTTATATAGGTTAAGTAAGTATACATAAAGAGAATAACATTTAACTTAAAATACTGTGATTAATTATGATTTAAGAATATAAGATTCGGCGGGAAATATAGCCAGTTATAGTTTAGCTTATAAGTTGTATAAAGGTTACTCAGATTATTAAAAATCATAGCTATGTTGCTTTGTAACTCTATTTTTAAGGCCCAGTTCCTATATTTTATCGACCATTCATTTGCTCCATAAAAGTAATAATAAAAGTCAACCGATGGTAGGGCAAATGAAAGAATACTAAGTTATAGGAACCGTCCATAAGTCAATAAGTGATGAAATATTCTCCTTTAAGCTCCCAAAGTTGTAAAAATTGTGTCCCCTCCCTCATCTGCTTTCTGAGCTATTAAGAGAAATACATGAAAAATATTGTTCATGAAGTTTTTTTGATCATTGTTTATGTTCTTCCAGTCTCTCCTCTCTAGCTTTTAAAATGTGAGGGGAGTACTAAAAAAAAGTGGTCTACAAAAAAACACTTTAAACCAAAATTAGTTCTTACTCTTGTAAGAAGATACGGGGTTATTTTCGTTTAAAATTTTTATAGTGTTTCGTAAAGCCGATATTAGACGGTTCATTTCTCTTTCAATTTGGATGAAGCAACCAAAGTGATTCATTTAAACGTAAATTTAAGTCATTCAGTGTCATTGAATGTCGCCGTATTCTTTCAGTTCTGGGCCTTTGAACAAAATTGATTAAATTTGTGTGAACTGTCTAATATCAAGCTATATACATTTCAATGAGCGTGATTCGATACATCTTGGCCAATCCTCTTATCATGAAAAACTAGCTAGTTTGGCCCGAAATATATCATAGCACGTTAGCAGCACATGCTATCAGCGAAGGAAAAAAAATGAAGATACCTGCACGTGAACATTACAGACGTGTGAAACAAGAATCAGTCTTAAGCCAGCTTGACGGTCACACCGTCCGTTCTCTTGAAATAGGCAAGCAAGAGAACCCAGAAAAAACCCTAAAAACCTCTGAAAGTACTATAACCGTCTATACGCAGGGCCGTTTTTACTATATTCAGGGCTGGGGTACGAAAATCCAACTTGATTTCATTTTTAGAACCTTTACCCATGGGTAAAGACAGCTCTGTTATTATTGTTTAGTCATCCTTTGCGAAGTGGTTATGCATGCCATTTCTTTGAAAGACGCCGTCTTTTTGGACGTAATAAGCGTAACAATTCTTTTTTGTACAACGCCATCTCTGTGTTGTTGCACCTCTGTAGTTCAGATAGTATTTAACGTCCTTGATACTCATGTAGCGTTTGCCTGCTGGACTTGTGAAGAAATGCACTGAAAAGTAAGCAAGGTAATTTTATTTTGATAATGATTACCCACACGATTAGTCTTCGTTCACACCTGTGTCATTTTAGTCGATTTGATTAATCGATTAAACTGCTAGTTTGGAGGCAAATTTACTCGATTATTTTTACGATACGATAATACGATAATCATGCAACGCACCCTTATCGACTTATTCAAATAATACGGATGTGAACGTAACATTCATCTATTAGAAAAAAGCAAAGAATCTTTTAAAGCACTACTATAAAGTTAGTAACTAATATTTATTTATATATGCTTGTTAAACACATTTTTTTATAATTTTACATTTTAGGTGTTATCACGTAATAAGTAAAACTTCATGCAATGCCAATTATGTACGTGTAACTTCGAAATTTTAGGAAAATGTTTAGTTTCTATTTTAAAACATTTCAATGTTAATAGTGGCACCGTGATAACGCATTGACAAGATTAACGTACATTCGGTTCGAGTGCATGCAATACCTACTCGGATACCATTAATATCGTGGCAACTGGCAATCTGAGTGCGCTTGAAGAATGACATCTGGTACGAATGAACTCGAACCATGTTCAACTCTTACGAGTCTACTCGGATGAGTGAATTAATAAAAATAGCGACAACTGATCGGACATCGTTAATGTAATTGAAAATGAACAGATACAAGTGAACTCGGATTAATGTAAACCGCTACCCGTGTACACTCGTGTAAAAGTTATTTCGTACGAGTGCATTCGATCCGAACGTACTATGATCGCATTAACGAGGCTTAACAAAAATTGAAATGAATTGTAATTATTTTTCCCGAAACAAGAGGTTTGCAAAATTAAATCAATTACCTAACAAAGTAAAAAACTGTAATCTCGTTTGTGAAACATGTTTATTCTAATATATACATGAATCTTTGCCATGTCAAAATCTATGGATACTCAATATTCTATATAAATAAAATGACACATGTCGAAATATAATAAGCGTGCTACACCTACCAGTGCAGCACAAAATTCCACTTCATATTAATGGGCATATTCGTAATGTCATACTACTAATATGAATTTTCGAAGGCGGCCGTTTAGGGCCAGTTGAACCACTATCACTATTTTATAAGAACTTAAAATTGACATGTAATAATATGGTAATTAGTTGGCATGACAAGTTAATTTTTGCACATATTATATGTAATAGGGCTGATCAGTTACGCTCGTATTGATTAGCCCGTAGTAGTAACGGAGGGAAACAAGTATATGTTACAGTTATTGAGTAGCATAGTTGTTCTTGTCGTGTTTCTTTTTAAAGTTAATAATTGATTTTGTTATGTACCCTCTTATATCTGAACGATCCCTCTTATTTCCGAACGATACAATAGGCCATTTCCTTAATTGAATCATAATGTTATATTTTTATTTTTTCGGTAATTAGCACCTGTTTTGTATAAGGTAGTTGTGTATAATTTACAATAACTTTGTTACAAGATTTATCCTTTGTAATAATGTAATAATTGTGTACAGATTATAATTCAAACCTCTCAATTGTATATAGACGGTATTCACTACATTTTATTTTCATGTTGGCAGACGCAATGGATTTATACTGTGTTCGACTTATTTTATTGCATATAAAATTTTAAGTATAATATTTTATACAATATCTTATATAAAATATTATCTGAAATATCCAAACAACAATAATGTATTAAATTCTTGTCATGCATAATCCTTTAATTAAAATAGTTTATGAATGACTTAAATCCGCTATCGGTTGTGCTAATATGCTAAGTTTCATATACTGTAAAATTGGAGGCATGTCGAGGTGTTCTAAATTCTAAAGTAAGAATGCTTGTCGAAGTAGAGTTTGATAATAGTCAGTGTGTGTATGTAAAGTGTTAAAACCGTAAGGTTCTCTAAGTCTCTAATTATAAAGTGTTGTGACAAGTTGCTGTTCTTTTACTACCATAAACCCTTCTGAGTTGTTGCAAGTATTACATATATGTACTCACATATCAACTACCAGGTCAGAAATAGACAAATTGTCTTGTGTAAACTAAATATCCTTAGATTTTCTGTTATAGTCAAATTAAAGGACTAAAGCTGTTTTCTTGATTTTTCAAACGAAATCAATTTTTCAATCAATCTTCCGCAACTAATTTGGAGAAATCACAAATTTGGCATGGACATATTCGGTCTTAATCATATTGAGTTACAGTCAGTTTGTAGGGTTCTTTGAGAACCTTAAAGAATTCAACAAAATAAAACTTCGTTTTGGCGGTTTTAAGCGGGGTAATTTATTTGATTTCGTTTATTCCGACGTTTCGGCCACTTTTTAGTAGTCGTGATCACGGAAGACAAAGATGTATCAACGAGTTATTATTAGGTTGGGGAAAAAGTTTCTTCGCATTTTATATAAAAATTCAAAAGGTTTTTTTATAAAGTTTATTTACATTTGACTAAAGTATGTAGGTGCCATTTTGTTGGATAATTTTTTGCTATCTTGTAGGTAGGGACGTGATCCCATTGCTATAAAAATTTTGGGGCTTCTGATCAAAAAACTGCGACAAGTGGTTTTGGCAGTCCTCTCGTGGTGTTAACCTGGCACTGCCTAAGGAATTCTGCAGAGACCGAAACAGGTGAAAATCTGAAGGTGCAAGGTCTGGACTATACGGCGGATGCATTAACACCTCTCAGCCAAACTCTCGTAATTTTTGCTGAGTGGCTAAAGATGTGTGATGTCTAGCGTTACAATGGTGAAAAACCACACCCCTTCTATTGATTAATTCCGGCCGCTTTCTCTCAACTTTTTGCTTTAATCTCGTCAGTTGTTCGCAGTACAGTTCAGAATCGATGGTCCTGCCTGGCGGTAACAGCTCATAATAAATAATGCCCTTCCAATCCCACCATACACACAGCATCACCTTGTTGCGAGTTAACCCGGGTTTCGCCACAGTCTGTGAAGCCTGACCGGCCTTTGACCACGATCTTTTTCGCACGTTCTTGTCGTACGTGATCCACTTTTCATCACCAGTTATCAGCTTCTTCAAAAATGGTTCGGTTTCATTACGTCGTAATAAAGAATCACAAATGAGTACACGGTTCATTAGGTTTCTTTCAGTGAGCTCATGAGGCACCCAAATATCGAGCTTTTTTGTGTACCCAGCTTTTTTCAAATCGTCAAAACCGTTTTATGGTCAATTCCCAGTTCTCCAGCTACATCGTAACTACTAATATGCCGAACTTGCTCCACTTTTTCAAAAATGGCATCAATTTTGTTCGTAACAGGGCGACCAGAGCGACGTGCATCTTTAATATCAAAATTTCCGGATTGAAAACGCTTAAACCAAATTTTACTACTACTGCGCTACTCTCACAGATAGTGCATTCGGTCCATAAACATCACAAATTTTTTCGCGGCTTGTGTTGCATTTTTACCTTTTTTGTAGTAAAATTTTAAAATGTATCGAATTTCTTCATTAGATTCACTCATTTTAACAATAAGAAAAACAAATGAAAATCACTCATTTTCCTAATTTGAATTTGGAATTGTCTTCTTTAAAATTAAAACTTTTTGATGATACCAAAACCAGCCAGATACAAATGGTATAGCCAAAAAGATCTTATTACAAATTCATACATACTATATGCGAAAAGACTTTTTCCCCAACCTATTATTTACTCTATGGGAGCCTAATCTAATTTACCACCGCTTTGCAACATGTTGTGGTTTGAAGAGAAGAAGCGGCGCAAGAAACTCTTCAGCAAACATGCTTAGCTCTGATAATTTTATATAATATTAAAATGGGTGGGAGATAAAATAAAAAGAAATTGTCAGTCAAGTTGGTTTGTGTTCCGATGCACGCAGAAAGAGCTCACATTGTCTTGACGTCTGTCTGGCATTTGGTTTTTACTGGGTTTGGGTCTTAATAGTTTTGATGATCGCATTCCAAACAGGTGGTTTAAATGTAGTTTTATTATATATACTAGTCGTGAAAACTTAAGAAATCAACAAACTTACTCTAATTAGACATAAGTAAGACCGATTGTGTTTACAAAACATTTTGTAGATTTATGAATACGTATGCAATGACTTGAAATTATACCATTGTTTACGACAAACCTATATTATTTTTCACAGATTAGTTAACTGATATAAAATCTATGCATGGCTGCTTAGATATTGCCGTTCGAACACATCGTTCTCCTATACCAAGAGTATTGAGAAACATCGTTTTGCAAACATAAATTCTTTTAGGTGCACCATTGTCCGGTTTAATTGCAGGTAGATAATATGTGATAGTTTTCTTACGTCTAGTATTAGGTTTTGGACAATGGATATGAGTTACACCTATATACTTGGTGATAAAGTCCCATTTTATGGAAATATCCCCCAATTGATAAAAATATGAATTAATAATCTCTCGTTCCTCTTCACTTATCCTATCAAAACATGTAAGTCGACAAGAGGGGGGGCAGGGCTTTCTTACAGTTATAGCAGCTTTACCAGACTGTTGATATATCATATTGTACATATCTTTACAATAATCTCTTTGAACTGAAACAGAAAACGCTATTAAATGCAAATAATTTAAATCGACATCTTTTTTTATTTCATCTTCTACGATCGTGCTCTTCTACTCAGACAGATGACAATCTATCACAACGTAAATTACCCTGTCATCCTTCACACAATCCATCCATTTCTTTTTGGTTCACCTTTGCTCTTATATCTATCAATATTTCTGATTGGCATTCTTTTTGTCACATGACTTTCATCCCTTCTCATTACATGCCTATACTATCTTAATCTTCTTCCCCTCAATTTTTCAGATACGGATGCGCTTTTACCCAATTGTCCTCCTCTTCTTTTATTGTTGTAGCACTACAAATACATCTTATCGGTCAGATCTCGGCTGAGTGGAGACGTTTTTAGAGACGTGTAACATGACCAGCTCTATTGTAAATATACAGATCAAAGTGATTTCGTTTTTATAATGTTTTCGTTGCGCCTTTGGGAATTAACCGATTAATCATGATGTATTGAAATACAAATTGAATTTAGTCTGTATTTATATTTCCGTATAAGTATACGTACATACCTGTCTCATTTTTGTACACGTCGCTAAATTAGCTACGAATATATGACGAATACCTCGCGTATTCGGTGACTTTATCGATCCGATTTATCGAGCGATCGACCTTAAGTTCTTATTTAGTCCTGAATTACACAGAGAATCATCAAATGTTGAAAATATAAGTTAATAAGTTATTTTAATGTCATCTATCAAAATTTTAATGTGCATAGATAAAATTAGGTTTACGTAAGGATCAATGACCAATTTCACTAAGTATATGAATATTAATCGCTAGTACTAGTTAATACCAGTTGGACTACGTATCTCGAGTCTATATTGTACTTTAAGGAAGGATGGCATATAATCTCCATAAGTGATCAGAAACTTGAATAATTTCCAATAAGTTGTTAATCTTCAAAAGAATGTGT
Organism: Dendrolimus houi; assembly: GCA_039645545.1. Classification (NCBI taxonomy): domain Eukaryota; kingdom Metazoa; phylum Arthropoda; class Insecta; order Lepidoptera; family Lasiocampidae; genus Dendrolimus; species Dendrolimus houi. The sequence continues at coordinate 18,879,436 of CM077125.1, read as the reverse complement.
ATGTTCTCGTAAGCCTTTAATCAGCACACCATCTTGTTCCATGTAGTACGCGTAGCAGTTGTTTCTTGTACAACGCCATCTGATTCTTCTACCCGTTTTCCCTTTGTAATGTTGAGAGTACTTGATAGAATTATAAAGCATATATCTCTTGCCTACTGAATTTGAGTAGTAATAAGCTGAAAGAGAACAGCGAGTTTTGAATGACTTCTAAAACTTTGCTACGATTTTACGGGTCTTGTAAATTTGCATTGCACGAGGATACTGCCCGCAAAATTGGTCCACAAATTTTAAGTGAGGTCCTTAAGAGAACCAAGGTAACCAACACAGCTCGCAAAATTAACATGCTGAAATGGCAAAGGACCATTCACTTTCGCACAGGACCGACGTCCGGTCCTGGAGCAGACGAATCTTGGAATGGAGACTGACTTTCGGTATAGGATACCCTCCAATCCAGTGGACCGACGATCCGCAATAAAGTGGCCGGTAGCTAGATAAGGATAATAGAGAATAGAGATGTGTCGCAAATTTGGGGAGGCCTACGTCCAGCAGGGGGCCGCGATTAGCTGCCGACATAATTATGTTTACACTTAATGTTATAGCACAATACTTTATTACATAGGCTAGAAAGAAACCTATATTGTATGACATTGTATATTGAAACTAGAATTTACCCGCATCTTTGTTTAAGATTCATGACAAAGAAGAAATCGTAATAATATATAATGAAGAAACGATCGGTGATTGAACTGCAAATGGTTCATTATTTCGCGAATAAGAGAGCAAAAGGGACGGAGCCGATAATTATTACGTGAATTCCGAACGAACGAAAACCAGAGAAAAAGTCTAAAACACGCTACACATATACCTGTTTTAATCGATTTTGATAGTGTTTTTATAATTACTGAAAGGTCAAAATCAGATGTTTTATAGATGTGGTAGTCACATTTTCAAAACGTATTTACAGAATTTTAACAAGCATCAACTGTCTCCATCTGTTATATTTATTTTGTGCCAACTTTTTCAGTAACAATTCATTACGCAGTAAACATTTATATCTAATGACTAGTATTTAAAAAAAAACTAATGGTTGTGATTATTTCTGAACCTAAATATGGTAGATTCAAGGCTATGACAGCTAGCATTACACCCTCTTTTCGTACAACACCACCTTATTTTGCCTCGAATTTCATAACGCTTGTAGAATTTATATCCATTTAGTACCATTTGCTCACGTCCACTTTTTGTGAGAACTATTTTCGCTGTAAAAGAAAATATTAATAAAGAATAATTCGAGAGACAGAACGGTTTCATATATACTTACTTTCAATAACGACTTCAATAGAATTTTATGTAAAGATTTGTGCACCATAATCTGCATATATACTGAACCGATCTAGATATCGTTTTCAGTTGCCTTGAGACAGTTTCAGGTACCTTTTATTGTTTCAATCTTACACCATAAACGAGTCGCTGATCGCTAAGCCTTCCCACTTCAAAGAAACGGATACCGTATAAGCCATGGTAATTTGTGTTTTTCACGTCAATGATAAAGCTTTCTTCTCTGCGAATTTCAGTGCCGTCAACCCATATTAGAATACTAGCTCATTTGAGAGACGTTGTCCTATCTGAATTTCAGGATCAATCAAAATTCACACCCAATTATATAACAAACGTTATACCATCTTCATTAATAAAATTAAGACAATAAAAATAATATTAATTATAATATATTAATAGATAGGGGGCTACACTGGGCAAGGTCATATTGATGGGCTCTGCTCCAAAATAGGGAGTGCATGCTATGAGCTGGGCATGGTGTCGCGTGTAGTGTCGATGGATGTAGCTCCGACGTGCTACTTTGCCACTGTGCAATCACTATTGTAGTACGGTGCGGAGCAATGGCTGCGCGCTGCCGATTGAAAGCGGGTGTTCCGCATGCAAAAGAGAGCTGTGCGCGCAATAGTGCTTGTACATAGCACGGAATCGACACGACCGCACTTTAAAAAACTAGGCATACTTACCCTACCCTGTATTTAATATGTCAGGTCGCCGTGTATGCGCGACTTAATGCAAATTCCTATGCCAAGCAAAGTGACGTGTATTCGCACTTCACTAGACATAGGAATGATATGAGGCATATAAAATGCAATCTTGGGAGGTCAGGCAGATTGACACATGTCATGGGACCGATAATATATAATAAACTCCCGATAAATATAACAAACTCACCATCTGCCATTTTTTTTAAAATACTACTCAATAAGTGTTTAGTCGAGCGCACCTTTTACACATATGATGAATTTATGATATACATTTAAATTATACAAACAATTGACATGCAACAATGTTACCAATAAAAAGATTCATGATTTATTTATTGTAATGTATCTTATTTTAATTGTAGTAAACATTGCGTTGTGATGGGTACATATCACATGTATTTTATAACATAGATACATGGAATTAATTATATCGCTGATCAAAATAATACAAAAGAAAAATGAAGTTACAATATTTTCTTCTCGCTTAAAAAAGTGATCTCTTCTAGACAATCTAAATAAAATAAAGAGTATTCTTAGCTAATCTGTATATAAGTACATAATTAAAGAAGTGATGAATCAGGTGACAAAAAGAATGTTACTGGAAGATTGATGGATAAAAAATATAAAGGTAGACCACAAGTGACATGATTTGATAGAAAATGTGTGCCAGAATAGAGGACTACGGAAAACAAAGACATTGTGCCAACTCTAAATAATTGGGTGAAGTGAAAAAAAAGAAGAAGGGCATATTTAAATAATATAAAGATATTTTAATTAAATTTCAACTTAGTATTTTCTTAAGTTTTCGCGAACACAGCAAAATAAATCTACGTTTTAATGGTTTTAAGCGTGGTATTTTATTTGATTTCTAAGGTTTCGGCCTCTTTTCAGTAGCCGTGATCAGGGAAGACAAAGATGTATCAATAAGTAATCTTACAGTTTTAATTAGCCTGCCGCCAACTTGTTCGTTTTAACTATTTCGATTTAATTTTTATTTATGGTTATTATTTACTCCAGGGGGTCTAATCGCATTCGCAAGAGAAGAAGCGGCTCAAGAAACTCTTCAGCAATATCCCCGGCTCTAATAGTTTTATATAATACTAGGATATGCCCGCGACTAAGTCCACGCTTGACTTGAAATTCCCGCGGTATTCCCGGGATAAAAAGATTTTAAGTCTAAGAATTTGCTGTCGATCAGCGAAAATCGCATCGAAATCGGCCCAGTAGTTTTTACATGAGTCCCGAACAAGCAGACAAACAAGAAATTTAAAAAATGCACCGTGTTTTCCATAGTTTATATAGTCTATTCCAGTGGGTTTTTTTTAACAGCTTCAATGTACAGACACGGCATGTTGAGAATTTTATAATATTATAGATTAAAATGAGTGAGCGGTAACACAGATAGAGGAATTGTCAATTAAGTTGGTTTGTGTTCCGGTGCACGCAGAAAGAGCTCACACAGTTGGTTTTTGCTGGGTTTGGGTCTTAATAGTTTTGACGATTGGATCCCAAACACGTAGTACATGCCAACCATCTTCTCTATTTAAATGTGGGTGTTTTTCGTCGTTAGATTAAAAATCGTTAAAATACAGTTTTATTACATTTCAACTTTTTGGACTTTAATGGCGGTGGTTATCCTCAGTCATGACCACCGCACCGTCTACAGTAATACAAAATGAATTGCAGTATCGGTTTGTGCAGTGCCATTTAACTGTAGACTCGAGTTCACTGTGCTTGTAATATTTTGTATGCTTATAAAGTAATTGCTCTTTACCCTGAGCCGTTGTTATGAAGATTACTGAAAAATTAAAAATAATTACCGTTTGTTAATATAACCTTTTGGCTCAGTGGTTAACGCTCCAGTCTTATTCCAATGGCATAGCTTCATGGCAGAAAACATATTTCTTAGACACTCATTTAGCACAATGTAAATATTTTAACATTCTCTGCTACGAATTCGTTCTTAATATAGTTTATATTTTATTATAAATGTCTTTCGACATATATATTCTTTTTCTTACTTTTTTTTTACTTTTTCTATAATATTTTTTCCTAAATTATACAGTTCACTATAGTCACCGTGCTTTACCAAAGAAGGAAAATAGATAAATCCAGCAAGTCCAGATTACTAGTATTTGAAACTCACCAAATGTGGCACACCGAAACCCAGCTTATACGATATATATTTATGTGTAAGATAAAAAAGGGCAAGCGATAAATTTAAAAGTTATTCCGGCCAGTATTTACTCTGTTAGGTTAAATTTATTTAATAATAACAGCCCATAAACGTCCCACTGCTGGGCTCGGGCCTCCCACTATAGGGGAACATACAGTATACCCGCCACGCTTTTCTAAGGCGGCTTGACAGGTTTAACACATCGGTTATGTTGATGTGCAGGTTTCATCACGATGTTTTCCTACACAGTTGTTAGCGCATGGTAATTGTAAGAATGTGCACATTAGGTCAGAAAACTGCCTAAGTGTTGCATGCGTTCCGGCCAGGATTTGAACCCGCGTCCTTTGAATTAGAGACGCTTGTATTAACCGTTACGCTACCACGACTTTTTAACAATAATTTGCTTGATGTGCGTAATATTTTTAAATAGAATTAAAAAGAAAGCAACACATTCTGTTTTACTCTGTAAACTAAAATTATAATTTTAAGCGTCTATTAAAAAAATTGCATGATCTTATTATTATTTACCACTCTCTATAATGATTGTATATCGCTTATATTTATTGCTAGTAGTAGGAATAATATGATATTGTAGAGGTCACATTTACTAACATCTAATATGTAAAGGTATTTTAAACCATTAAAAACAATACCAAAGAAATATCTAATATAGTTTGTTTAAAGCTAATTCAAACTCACTAACACTTCTACGCTGGTCTATCGTCAGCATTGTTGTTTATTTTAGAATTGGAACTCCTTATAATTTGTATTAAAGAAGTAAGTAACATCGTAATGTATTGAGCGTTATTTGATAAAAAGCATAAGTGTAGTAATTATTAATTTATTTTCTAGGGAGCAAGACATTTCATTCCATTCATAGTTTTGTTTACAATTTCATAAGTAAAGGCATGTATGTATTATCTGAGAAACCAAATCACAGGTTGCCTCTGCGGAATAATTTGTTTTTAGAAGTTTGTAAATGTGCATACGGTAGAACCGATATCAATAAATACCATAAGTATACAAATATGTATTTACTTACGATAACAGAATAATTTTTATCCCGGGATATTTTCCGCGATATACAACTAGGAAGTTTACGGATGTAAAGACTTCCACAAAGTCCTTGGAATGTTGTAATTCTATAGTGCTGAAGCTCACGCTTATTTGCTCGTCAATTTAACTGCAGGATGAATATAATCTCCATGTTTCTGAGTATTATAAATTGCTCACAGTGACTATGGGAAATTCATAAATTGATTTTTTTGCTGGATGCTGTGAACATTTATTTATTGAACTGAAATGCTTTATAGGTACATATGCACTGTAGTACCTAGGGACACGTGGTGTAGATATTGTTTCAATCACCTAAGCCAGGATCGCGAGGCTGCTCAATCTCTAATCAAAGCCGCGATCTTGACAGCTGTTAAGGCGCCCATAAACGGTATGGTTCACCGGACAGGTCTACCTGTGCAGGTGTGTCTGCGCAGATACACTGGGCCGTGTATGCGAGTAGAACTGTGCAATATTATACAAGCGCAACCGATCCGTTTGACCTGCGCAGCCAGACCTAGAAATGGTAGATCTGTACAGCTAGACGTATGCGCTAGACCGTACCGTATATAGCCGCCTTTAAACAGCCCATACTGTTACAGTGGGCAGAACCGACAGCGCAATCTTGTTATCATTTTCTTTTATGACAACTTAACTCTCTTTACTTTCATTTCGACCCGCGACGCTTCGTGTTTTCGGGGTGAGTATGTTCGCCATATATAACTTTTACTTTTTTATTTATAGTTGCAATAGAAACTGGACAATGACGGCTCTTCTTCTTTGAACAATACCATCGACATCTTCTGCTATGAAAGGTCTTTTTATCACACCAAAAAGTATGTCCTTCATACCATAGAACAAAATTTCCTTTGGCTGTTGGTAGGTACTCGGCTGAAAATATTTTAAATAATATATATTTTGATATGTTTTAAATATTTCTCTAAGTTCAACGTAAATCTACATCCAATTTAGGTATAATTTTCTGATGGGTTTTAAGAAAATATTTATCAAAAATAATCTCGTATTGAAATTAAAGCTACCTTTAGAAACGTATCCTAGCTCCTATCGGCCTTTATATTTACTTTTTAAGATACTTAATTACATGACTTTGTCCATATTTCTGCCAACATATGGATATTGTATAATTAATTATTAATTTCGCAGTTCACTACTGCAAAGGCTAAAATATAATTAACCTATATCCAAATATTGGATAATAATATTCATCCAAAATTACCCTTGGCTTATATCCCCTGTTGACGAAATTAATAGATAGAATAGGAAGTAGATTTAAATTATGACTTACATATATGACTTTAAAAAAGTGTTCTTATTTTTAATAAAAACTTTAATTTGAATTTGAAGCAGCTCAAAAGTAAAGCTTGTTTAGAACCAATAATTTTTTACAAGTGCTAAATGTACTTTCTTTTTATCACATATTCCTTATAAATTTCAGATTCACAAAATTACACACCAGGAAATAAATTTATCACCAACTGGGTAGATGATAAAAAATAATAAGCTACTTGTGATACCTTAGAATTATGAAGTCGTAACTTAATTAATCTATACCAAATAAAGGAGTCTATGGTGTTTTATAAGACGATTAGAAATTCCTCGCTTGATTTGACTCTCAGCTACCATTTTGCAATGGTGGAAGATATGTTCATCGAAATCTAAATTACCATCCTTACCGCACCATTAATGGTAACGTAGTAGCTTATGAAGCCATGTGGCCTCAGTAATATTTACTAAAAATCGATTGGACATAGACAGACAGGCAACATACGGGGACAGACGGAATGAATAAATGACGAATTTATAAGGGTTTCATTTTTACCAAAATGTTATTAAATTTCTCCTTCAAATTTCTCACATTTTAGAGGTACAATGTATTATTTTGTGAAATAAACATCATGATAGATAAAAAAAAATGTTTTCATTTCTCATATTCTGAAAATACGCTTGTAGTTGCCTAATCACAGGGATAACACTTTTCGTCCCTGGGAAACGATTCTCTCTGCTGTCAAAAAATTTAGAAAATTATGCGAACCATAGTAATACATGCGATTCATGGCCCAACTTTTTTTACAGCCACTGTAAAATCGCGGCATACATTGTAAAAAAATATGAACAATTTTGTAACATAATTTTATACTTATAAATTACTTTTCGCTAAATTATTATTATTTCATTTACACAAATTTCAGGTAACTATTTACTACCATCAGTGACAAAAAAATACTGGCTGGTATTCTACCAGCCAAGAAAAATAAAAAATTACTTAAGGTTCCATAAGTTACGTACGTGATGACGTTTCATCAGATTTAGATATGGATTTAACTTTATTGGAGAAGTAGTCGTTTGTTTAACTAATCATTTGCTATTTACTTTCCTCATATTCGAAATGAAAATCAGAGTGTTAACCTCGGGAGAAAGGCCTACTTAGGCACTCGAAATATTGGCGCCCTCGTTACGCACGTGTGCCAAACCATCTCATGCCTAAATAGGTCACTTTTACCTCTCGTGTTACAATCTTCTATAATGATATGGAATGAAATTTGTCATTTTTGTGGAATTGTTAACGTAAGCGACTGACACAAACATAAGGTAAAAACTAAGTGCCTTTTCACATACAACTCGCGGGCGCGGGAGCGAGTTCGAATGCGGGCGCGGACGCGTTGCTCTAGTAAATTCTTGGGCTGCAACTCAGATATCCAGTGCACGAATTTTAAGTAGTGGGTGGAGCGGAGTGGGTACGGAGGGAAGTATACTTACCCCTTTCTGCCACCCACACCACCACAGGGCCGGAGTTCATGAAATTTTAATATTTGGTAAATAAACCTCACCTAGACTTTACTAAGTTAGGTTAGGTTAAGTTTAGCACCCAGAGCTGCGGAGAGGCCAAGTCATATACCCGTAGCCCTGGCATAAGGCGAAGGACGGAACACCCAGGGATTTTAGTGAGTATCCCTAACTGGAGAGTGGGAATAGCATGGCTCCAGTTCTGAATGGGCATGCTAGTGCTACCCCCGATCTGGAGAATCCCACACACGGGTCGCGAATTATCCCCCCAAGGTTCTGCCCCTGTCGCCGTTTAGGTACTTAATCGGATTTCCCCTGTTAAAAAAATAAAAAATAAATGTTTAGTTAGAAACGGGTGTGCCGTGGTAGCGGCCGGCGAGTACCAGAATCTACTGTAACCATGTACTATTTATTTTATATACATGACTTATAATTTCGTCTTTATTGGCCATCATTTTGAATATTTTCATGGTGTATTCTAGTGTACGTGAATGTAATCTGTTGTATTTTCTTCATTTTTTGACGACGCTGTTTTTTGGTTTTATTCTATTGATTACTGGATTTCTTTTGGACTTTGAAAGGATTATTTAACTTTGAACCTATGATCTAAGTGCAATATTAGTGAAAAAATAAGTGCAGTTATATTTATTAAAAAATAAAATTTCAAGATCTCCGGACAAGGGGTTGTAGTAGGGGTAAGTATGCCTCCCCCTCCCCACTCCACCAACTCACTACTTTAAATTCGTGTATCAAACATCTATAGATTTACCAATTCTTGTACACATAGATAGTCAGATGTTTGGCGTGGTTAAAACTTACTGTCAACTCTACCGATAAGTTTCTTAGGTTTGATATTACAGCAAGAGCACCACGCGAATTGTTGCGAACGTGTTAGATATCACTGCAATTGCATAGAAATAGAGGGCTTGCAAGTCCCAATAGCGACCGAGCGAGAGCGCAACACTCTCCGCTCTCAGCTCTATACGTAGCGCCTCAAGTACCTTATACAACTGTGTTCTACACAGTGACTTGTACGAACTTCAAGAACGCATTTAAGTTTTGCTCGTAATTACGTCATATTTAATATTTCGCAACCGCACCCACATGTGAACAACTACTATCTTTCACATTTTTGTATAATGAAAAGCTTCAGTTGCAAAACGACAAGGCTTTTTGGCATCATTCTTTTATTTTTATCAAATACTGTCCTCCGAGCTTGTAATCGGATGGGTCATGATTATGTTTGTTTTTCTCTTCCAACAATAACTTGGATTTGTTAAGCACCAGTTTTGCCCTGCAATTCTTCGAGTTACATGAGCAGCTACGCCAACGGGTTATGCCCTTGGATTCATTAACTGATGCAATGCAAAACCTATACCTTTTATAACAAATTATCTTTCTGCTGTATCTTACAAATTTTATATCTGAAACATAAATTTACAATATAATCTTAACAATACAATTATATAATATACCAATCGTGCTTTAAATTTATGTACGTACATGTAATCATGTAATAAAATGTAATAGACGAAATATGTTGAATTATAACACCGGCCCACAAAAAAAGTGTTCTGTGCTTTTGACCAGACCCATCTTCTTCTTCTTATGTATTTTGATGCACTGAATCCGAAAATGGGGTGGTCAGTTTGATTTTGAGGGTGTATGTACCAAACCCAAGATTGGGGCACAGCGCATCGAAATCTATAAGAATAAATGGGTCTGGCCAAAAGAAGGGCGTTATAAAATTTCTTAGAGGGCGGCAACGCGTTGGCGACACCCCTGGTGTTGCAAACGTCTATAGGCGACGGTAACCACTTTCCATAAGGTGGACTGTCTGCTTGTTTGACTTCAAGCTTTAAAAAAAGTACAGACCGAACAAAATCTAGGTTTCGACGACTTATAAGATCATAAATACTGTCTTAGTTTATTTTACCATTAGCGACTAACATAGTTCATAGTCAAATTTTATTTTGAGCTGGTATTTCCAACCTCCCGAGCACAAAAGCCCCATCACAGCCCCTCGAATTCATTGCCTTAGAATTAGGACAAGAATTTTTAGGCGAAGAAAGATGTTAAACTCTACCAAAGTTTTAATTGATTTATATAAATATACCAAATGAAAGAATTAAAAAAAAGTTAATTATGTCATATTTTATTTACATCAAAATATACATAAATTGTAAGCTAACACAACGAAGAACTTATATTACAATTTATTATTTTATTGTGTACTAGAGTTTACCCCGTGGCAGTGCCGCGGGTCACACTCCAGTGCGTGCCTCTTCTTTAAAGAGGTTACAACACAGGTTACATTGTATTAATTTTTTATATTACTGCTATTTGCCCCGAAAGATTCACTTCATTTTATATCACAAACTATCCCATCTCCCGGATGAAAAGTATCTATGCCATTTTCGGTATTAAAACTACAAAATAACCAAGCTACCACATCGACCACACCGACCACATCAACCACATCGACCAAATCGACAACATCGATAACATCGACCACATCGACCACACCGACCCAATCGACCGAAATGACTATAACTAAGTCCTTATGAATTGTACTTTTACACGTAAAATAACCAGCACCCCAACATCAAGCAAATTAAAAAAATCATACTTGAAAATGAAACGAATTATTTCGAACGAATCAGAATTGAATTCCCCAACTTTATTTTAAAAATTGAAAAAGACAACTTCCTAGTTTCGCAGTACACTGCTTATTGCAAAGGCAAAAACGTCTCCAAGCTGATTGTATTATAGTGATAATTACAAGCTATTATTTAGCTTGCATGGGCATTTGCATGCTAGCTAGATTTGACTTAAATCTTGCTAACTGAATTTGAACCAGAGGCCTATTTTCTATTTAATGTGTTCCAACAATTTATAAATATGTACTAGGATACGAGTATTGTGGTAACAGCAGTGACATTAGCTGTATCGTCTTGTATTGCGCATTCTTCATTTAAAAGTTTATTCTTTTCTTGATGGCGAAGATGGGGAGAAAGAATTTATAACGGGGTGTTTCTCGGCGCAACAAACGTTGCAACGTTGCAGGAGTCAAAAATCACGAAATCCGTGTGACGTAATTTGTGGATGGCCCCTTAGATGTATTTCAAGTATATTTTTTCATTTTATTTATGTACATAAAAGTTTTTTTTTAGAAAAAGTACGATACCAATTGAACGATATAAAGAAAACATTAATTAATATTGATGCGAACCGGTTCTTTGCAGGTGTTTTATTACTCTTTTGAATTTTAGTGATCTACTGTTTGCGCTAATCTCCTTTGTTTATTCCTTATGTTTGTATTTCATGCAAGTTCATGAAAGCCATAAAGCTTATAAATTGAGAATTCAAAGGGATGGCATGTTGCTAGGAGGGTTGTCTAATTTATAAATAGATAGGGTCGGTCAGTCGAGGAAGGAGTCAGTCGTCTTCGACTGTGATCGAAGCGTTACTTAGTGCACTTTCGGAGCAAGTATATTATAACGACGAACTTTGCGCGATTTATGTGATTACGATTTTGTGCCCTACGGTTTGAATTTGTTGTATTCGGTTGTACTTGTAATAAATCTGAATTACGTGTGTGTACTTCTAATAAACTTTGTGATAAATCCAACAGCATTTTTGAATCCACATTCCACACATTCATAACAATATTAGTACCGATTAAAATATTTATTATGTCTACAAAATTTGAGTTTTAACAAAACATAGTTAGGTTTCAAAGCCTTATAAAACGTCCTTCTTTATAAATGCAATTGGGTGGGTCGTGGCAATGTACATCTATTTCATCCACTACTTTCCCTTCTTCATTGAGCACCAGCTTTGCTTTGCAGTTCTTGTGGTTAAATGAAACACATCGCCAACGTGTTGTCTTTTTCGCAGGGTTAACGGATGAATGACAAAACGTGTATTTTTTGTAGTAGATCATTACTTTACCGAATTTTGATCTCACAAAATAAAGTTCTGGAAAATCACACAATTTTTAGTACATGTTAATATGATCATAGTTAGTATAATATATAATCAAAAGTAGACAGTAATCCAGAGGTATTAATTTATTAACTAAACTATTAATAAGGTTATTGCAATTATCAATACTCGTGATAAATATGTTTTAATGAGTGCGTGAGACCAAAAGCGAGTATGATCGATCAGACACACACTATCGCAATGTGTGTGTATTGTACACGTTCAATGACGAGTGAATTCCGCTCACCTTCGTGGATTGCAAAAACTATATAAAGATCAAAAGGCAATTCAGATATATTAATTTATTAAATAACTAGTAATAATTGGCAATGCAATATATAAAATATATATTAGAGTTTATTTTCTGATAACATTTTAAATTATGTACAATTTCCTAATAATACAAAAAATTGAGTCAATGTCATTTTATTTCTTATCAGTATTATTATTTTACACAAGCAGGATCATACCGTAGTTAAAAAATTTTCTTCCTCTTACTATGATGACTCTTACATGATTTGTGTCTAGCGAATTTAAGTAGTGCGCGTACTGTAGATATACCATTTCTAGCATCGTGTTTTCAATGATTATGGTCTCCAATGCATGTTGTGATTACTTCGCCGTGAGTTATAACTGATGCCATGCATCTTGTTATACACCGATGCTTACAATACCATTTCGTAAATTTAATACCCATCCTTTTGCAGTAGTACACATATCCATCCACATAAAGAGTCGTTTTCTTCATGGTAACATCTGAAATAAGAAAACTGAGTAAATATTGTACTCTCCGCCTTAACAGGGGTGAATGTTCAAACAAGTATTGACAAATTTGAAGAAAACCGAAAATATAACCTTGCTGGCCGACGTAATAGAAAAACCCCATCTACCTTTAGTAGAAATATTACATGGAGATGGCATAGTTAGGATAAAGTGTAGCGAGTTATGATGTCAGGATTCGAATGAACAAAACATATTTTTATATATTAATCGGCAGACATTGCTTTGTTGTTTAAACAATATTAAAATTAATTATATAATGACATTTCAAAGTATTATGTTGCAAGGTATTTGAAAGCAGGTTTTTATAATATGTGTTAATTGACTAATGCCCGGTTTCTGAGGTACTTTTAACTGTAGTTTATCTGTTCGTTAGCGCTATCGGTTCAATAACTTATAAAATTGCATTTCGAAACACACCATCGTACGAGAGTTAAACTAGGTTCAACTTAACTGACCAATATTAGGCGTTTGTCTATTCCATATATTTTGTTTGACGTTTTGTTGTTGAAGTTTTTGTTTGATGTAAATAAACATTAGATATTCCTTCTTAAATAGATCCATCTAGTGGCGTGTTTTGGTACTAGTTGTAGGTTAACAGTTAACCTAAGTTTATCTATTACATAACTTTATGAAATCAATTCTTATTGAACTCATAACTGGTAACCTCAGTAGTGCAGAGCTCGACTAAGCTGCTCTAATATAAAAAAAATATCTGTGTGTGCAGTTCACAGGCAGTAGAAGTGAAACAAAGTGTGACAAGGGGTGGGAGGGATTTTAAATTTCGTAACGTCACATTTCATATACATCATATATCGTTATAACATATTTAAGCTATAAAACACGAAATTTGAAGTATTAATGAAAAATCATAAAACATATCCAACTCTATCTGTATGAGCATAATATTTAAATTATTTAATATAATCTAGAATGAGATAGCTCATTCTCTCGCAGGCTTAGTCCTAAGTCCTATAGATTTATGTATTTATCTCTTTTTAGTGTCGATTTTTCATTTTATCGAGTTTCAAATCACATAATTCTAAATAAGATTCACTTCAAAAAATTCAAGCAGTGTGTACCATAATGATATAGAGTAATTGGGCCAAGAGTATGCATTTTATTTTCTATCATTAACACACTCAAATACATTGTCATGAAAATTTACAACTATAATTAAAGTTTTAATACGTTTCCCACATAGGACGCATATTACATCATCAGATTTTTACGTAAACAGTTTAGAGATTATCTGCTACAAAGCATATTATAAGCATATACACCACTTGTTAAAAATACTTTTTAATCTGAAAGTTATTTTTAGTATCAGCTCTGTTTGCGTTATTCTCACCTACATAGCATTCTATGCAAGGTGCATCTGAATCCATAATTTGATTGTAGTTTTCAATTTATGAATATGTATCGTCAAAATAGGACTCAAAGATGGCGAGACTATTTATTCTTGACGAATTTGTAAGTTTAGTTACATCAACTATAGCCCCCCCCCTTCAAGTTACAGGTTGGTTTATATTCTGGTCGATGGCTGATGACGGTGCAACGTCATTCTCATCAAATAGGTCATCTACAAATGGAAATATTCTACTTGCTTTGAAACCTAACTCAGCATTCGACAATGTGGCAGTGTGTTTAAAGGCAGTATTGAAAATATTGGCTACTTGGAATTGAGATATGTGTCTGCCAGGATGTTGAGATATCCATTTTGCACATTCCTCGGCATATTTGTTTTTCAAGTGGCTATGAATGGCTATATCCAGCGGCTGGAGTTTGTGACTACTATGGGATGGGATTGTAAGAATTACTATATGATGTTCTTGCGCGTACTGTACACCTTCTAGACTAATATGAGCGGAGTGGTTGTCCAATATGAGCAGTACTGGATCAAGTTCTGATGCATAGACATGATCGTTGAAATGATGTAACCATTCAACAAATAACTTCGGAGTAACATATCCACAATCCGATAGCATACAAACAGACTGTGTTGGACCACCAGACAATAATTCTGAACTCGCTCTTTTGCGTGGATAGACGAACGCCGGGGGTAGGAAGTGGCCTGCTACGTTCATACACATTATGGCAGTAATATTGTCGTCTCTCTCATTCGATACAGCTTTACTGACAATCATTCTGCCTTTGCCAGAAACTTTAGGCGTTTGTTTAGGGACTGTGCTCAATTCTATTTCGTCCATGTTATAAATTCTATTTGGTTGAAAATTATATTCTACTAAAATAAGTTTCAGATTTTTGTAGAAGCGTGCAACTTGAGCTTTGTTGAATTCAATAGCTCTCGCCAAGGTTTTGGGTTTTACTTGTTGTAAACGCAAGTAAGGATTTCGTTGAATGAAACTTGTTACCCACTCACGACTAGTCATTTTTAACGAACGATCAAATCGGTGTTGTATACTATTAATTGATGCAAACTCATATGCCAATCGCCGTATATCGTTAATTGTAATACCAAAAAACATATCATCTATTATCTGACAGTGTGCTGCCAATTCTTTCTCTTGTTCCACTGTAAATGTCGGTTTGAAACGACCTAAAGATGTTGCTACAAAACCAGACTTAAGCCTCTTTCTTAAAGAGCTTTCACTGATACCTACTATTTTTGCTGCACACCTTTGACTAAAGCCTTCCTGCATTAGACTTTTTACGTCTTTCATCTGCTGCTCTGTAATTAGCAATCTATTTAATGCTTTTCTTTTATATTTTCGCCTTACATTTACGTATTCTGAAACATTAACAGATGTTTAAGCAAATGCCCAATGCATAAACAAATAGAAATAAGTGTTATTATTATACATTGTATACATACATATATCGTTCTTTATTATTAATAAAAGTCTAGACTGTAATATAATCTATTTATTTTGATTAAAGATGTAATTATCATAATTTACTTAGTTAACATAAGTCAGTTACATAAGTCTTAAATTATATCTAATACACAACTATCTACCAAGAATTAATTGATTCTTCCTAAGTAATAAAACAGTCACAATTCTCAACAGCATGTTACTTACTCCTGCGATATAGAAATAATAATTATGCATGATATGTATCAAAAATCAAATATCTAAATTTCTTTGTTAAATTATATAACATTATATCATATACATAACAACCAACTTTATATCGCAAAGATTTGAACTTGAAGTTTTAAATGTCTTTTCAACCGACGTGTAAAGTTTTTAGCAATGAATAGGATATTGATTTTTTTTTTAAAGTATATCTGTACGTTTGGGATACGTCAACTGATTGGCGAAATATTACTAATCATAATAGCACGAAGACTAGTTTGTTTAGCGTTAGACGAAGATCGTCTGAGACTGAGAAGTATTATATTCATCCAATTTTCACCTGATTCCCAACTACTTAAAGATTATTGTCATACTTGGATCTTCATCTAACCATAATACTAGCTAAATAATAAAAAGGGCGAAGCTCTAGTGAACAATATAAATATATAATTGATTAAAAATGTTACAATTATTTCTGTACAAAAGTCTACAGTATCTCGAATTCATTTAGTCCGGAAAATACGATACTTCCTGCGTAATATTGATTCAAAATTTACACGACTGAAGCCAAATTGAATTATTAATACAGTATTTTGTGTATGACAAGTTTCTATATTGGGGATGAACATAATGCTTTTTAACTTTAGAAGTATTACAATATTTGTACACTTTATAGGTGGTAATGGCATGTCGACCTAGTCCATAATCTAAGACCTATATGTAAGTGGGTGTATGATGTCATAAATAAATAATTAAAAAATAAAATAAAAGCGAAGCAGTATGGTATGCTCTAGTTATTATTATATCTGTAATAATTCTTAAATGCAGGTGGATCATGATTATGTTGTAAGTTGCCTTTGATCATTCTGACAGTGCCGTCTACTGGAGCAAGAGTCATCCTAGCTTTGCAGCCTCTGTGGTTGTTAGTAGAACATCTCCAAATACCAATCAAATGCCTCTGATATTCCAAATGGTATGTATAATGCCTATATAAGACCAGCGTGCTACCATGTTTCGACCTAACGTATTCAATAACATCTGTAATAAAAAAAGTTGTTAGGTTATAGTCGAGTCACATTCAAACATAAAAAAATAAAAGATTAAGAACAGTTTTAATTTAACAACATATTTTCGTCTTCTTACGTTTGCATTTTAACAAAAAAAAACCCTTATTAAAAGCAGCGGATATGATTCTATCATTTATTAGTGTTTTCCTCGCGGCTACGCCGCGTGTAAAACCGTGTATGGTAGTTCTATGTTACGTATATTCAAATTTAATTAGGTGTTTTACCTAAAACTTTACTGTTTCTTGTTACTAAGTTCACTACAATAACAAAGAAACTAAGTCCATATAATCTACACAAGTGCGCAGCAAAACATTGAGGCGAGTCGCAGCCAACCTGATTTGAAGTACTACAATGAATGAGATGTTGTTTATGAAAACGTAGGTATTTGTTACTGGATTGAAAAACGCGATTGCAACGCCATATATTTTACTAATTCGTTTATTCCACGAAAACGACATCATTTATCGGGATAAAAAGTCTCCTAAGTTACACCCCGGGATATAAGCTAGCTCTATGTCGAGTTTCATTTAAATTCGTTCAGTAGCTATTACGTAATACTCTAACAGACAGAAAGACAGGCAAAAATTTTAAAATTGCATTTCCTGATCTTGTTCCGAACTATCCCCCTTTTTTTATACATTTTTAAACGTGCAAATAGCATTGTACAAACTCGATCCATTTACAGATCTATTATATAGTATAGATAGATAATAGATTTACTACAATACAAATCAAAATTTCATTAATGATAATTAATTCGTTTAAATTCAGACTTGAGTTAATAATTTCGATTTACAATATTACTATCACTAAATATTGGAAAAAAACAGATAAAGGAAAGAATTGATAACACTATCCGGCTCAGTTAGGCGGCAAGATCGACTAATGCTTGCTGTATGTGTTTCGGATAGGCGACTAGTGTCAGATCTTTGTTAAAAACAAGTGATTGTCTCAACTATAATATTAGGTGAGTCAATGGAGGAAGAATGATTAAATTGGAATTACAATTAAAATAAAAGAATGTATTTAAAAATATACATGACTAAAAACAATAAGTATATCGTTGATTTTTAATATGTAAATTTAAAAATGCCAAAAATTTATTACAGTTAAATTAAATTGATCTAGTACATGCTCTGTACTTAGATTTTCCTATTTTTAATATTTAGCTTTAGATATTTTATTCGATTTATATCTATACAACATATATCTAATGTATAACTGTATATATTTATTTCTAAACTTAAAGGCAAAGCGATTCAAAGTATAACTTTTAACAACGCCAGCTAACCGCTTTTATAAAATTTATTTGAAATAAAAGGTACGAGAAATGTAGAATATCCACGAGTTTAGATTTCGTAAACCAGTGTAAATATACTTTTATATGATGTAAATATATCTGTCGTAATTAAGGTGATTGTCTTACTAAACGACGTTAACTATGATATAAAAACAAATTATATTTATTAATCTAAATCATTTTCTTAATTAATTTTAAATTAATACAAACTCAATATTTCCAATAAATATTTTTTGTGGTTGCAATAATATCTACAGAGCCTTTACCGCCGACTGATAGTTACAGGCACAGATATACAGAATGATTTTTTCAAGTGGGCCTTCAGGGTCAAATCCTAAACTATATGAAATAGCGAAAAATACTCAAAGGAGTCTTGAGGCTAATTTTGATTATAAACTTAAGTGGTATCATTAGATTTTTGAAAAATCAATTACTCATGTCAGGAATCGAATCGGCTGATTTTGAAAAGAATATAAGATCCTGTATCCTTACATCAATCTATAGTGTAGCTTGTAAGGATCAATTTCTATGAAGGAATGTCAAACGTCAAACCAAGGGAAAGGGTTGTTTTTGAACAAAATGTTCTATTTTCCATAAATTAATTAAACCTCACCTCATTTTATTAAATACCAGCTTCTGCCCGCGACTTCGCCCACGTGGAATAAATAGTTTAAAAAAAGTAAGTTAAAAAACCCCCCGATTTTGAAAAATACCTCAATGGTGCTCCGCTCCTATTGGTCTTAGCCTGATGGTATATAGCCTATGCCTTCCTTGATAAAAGGGCTATCTATCTAACACTGAAAGAATTTTTCAAATCAGACCAGTAGTTCCTAAGATTAGCGCGTTCAAGCAAACAAACAAACTCTTCAGCTTTATATATTAGTATAAGACTAGCGGTTCCGGCAGACGTTGTCCTGCCCTGAAAAAAATAAAATCTAGATCCCAATTGTAGCACCACCTACCGGGTCTAATTGTGAATCTCAACCATACCCAAAGCCACTTAAACACTATTTTTTTACATCTTGGATTATTATTGAATGTTTAATAGGGATCTCTAATTTTTTCTAGTAATAAATATAGCCTATATTAATTTGGGATAATGTAGCGTTCTAATGGTGAAAGAGTTATTGTAATCGGTCCAGTAATTTTGGAGTTTATTCGTTACGAACATACAAAACTACAAATCTTTCTTCTTCATAATATTAGTATAGATGGAAATAATGAAAATTATTCTATTTTTGATAAGTATCTATAAATTAATATTTGTTACGCACGTTATTTTACCCTAATCAATCAAATCAATGGGTAAACGTTGATTGCATTCAAATGACCGATGGACGCAGTTGGGTGTTTAATTAATATATGGAAATTAGAAAATTTGATTAAAAAACAACCCTTTCCCTTGGTTTGACGTTTGATATTTATTCACAGAAATTGATCTTTACAAGCTACTCTACGATTTGTTATAATAATACAGGATGTGTTTGTTGTTTCAAAATCAGCCGATTTAATTCCTAACAAGGGTAACTGTTTTTTCAAAAATCTAAAAATGTCACTTGAGTTCTCGTCAAAATCAGCGTCCTTTCAGTGATTTTCGCTATCATAGTTTAGGATATGGCCCTGGCGGCCCACTTGAAAAATTCACCTGTATATCGCCCTAATATCTATGTACGTAATGGGGCATACGTACACAGTTACACACACGTACACATTTTAATAATTATATGTATATATTTTGACACCTCTTTACCCACATCCACGGTAACAAGCGGATAAGTAGCGAGGGACTTGAGTAGCGCGAATATGCCATGTTAAAAATATGTTGGGTTTATTAAGGTTAATCAATGCACTTTGTATAAACAAGTAGGCGACAAAACACAATAATTATAATAATTTTATATCTATCAATAATTTAAATCACTTTTTAAATAATTAATACTAAACTATTTAGAACTTTGACAGCATAATTTACTACACTCATAAAAAAATTGAAAAATGTGTAAAATTTTAGAAGATGATAAAACTGATAAACACTACAAGTATATTATTTTCAAAGATTATGTAAATAATACAATTCAAATGAATTACATTTATTTTAATATTTTAGTTATTTAAAGGTTATTTTTTTCTTAAGACATATTATGTTTGATACATAAGTCGACGTGATTTAGTACGACAATCGACATTGATGTGTATGCTTAGCAAAAATAAATTTAAATTTTAATATATTGCCCTTTATGTATGCAATATTTCGCTGGGGGATGGGTGTGTTCGTTTTCGAGGCCAATAATAGCAAACTTTTCATCCAATTTTAGTTTCGCGTTACAGCCCCGGCAATTATGGGTTGAACAGTACCAATGAAAGTATTTGGTCTTTTTACACTGCTTCTTGCAATAATACGTGTAATCCTCAAACATGACCAGATGTTTGCCCGAATATCGTGATTTGGCTAGCAGAATCACTGTAAAATAAATACTGTTATAATATGCAACGCACTTTAACTATAATTAATAAAAGGTACATAGCTAAGTTTCAACCTGGATAAAGAAATTTTGGGATAACGTATGTCCAGTAAAAGCGTTAACTCCAAAAAGCTCCTATTACCTACAAAACTAGATAGCAACATAGGTCATTCTTTGCTCGCTTTTTGACATTCCATTGTACATATATAAAATACTTAACAGTTTTAGAAAAAAACGATAAAAATTTAAAGCAACATTTGTTTTAAAAATATGGACTTATTTGTGTCCATATATACATATGTACATTCATACATGTAAGACACACTATATTCATTGTTTTCAAACAAGAAACGGGAGGAGTCATTTGTCGTCATATTCATTATAGTCATTTGGGAGTTAGAACCTCTTTAGAGCTATTTGTTTTGTTGGGCTAATGTCATTTAAAGTACCATGTTTTTAGGAAGTATTTAACGGCGCTGATACAGTTCTTATATAAATAATTCATAATTATGATTTAGAATTTAGAAAGTCATACATACGTAGTTAAATTTTGCTTCCAGTTTTGTCTTAACATGCAAAACCAATTTATTCGATTTTTTCGTCTTCGGAAACTTAACTCCTAAGTAATAAGATTGCTGGCTGTTACTTTAATTTTGGCACATTATGGTTTTATTACCACGGCATATAACTTAATAATACGTGAAGCAAAAACTTTGTACCTCTTTTTACGAAAATTGCGCGGACGAAGGAGTATAAAATTTCGCATACTTGTAGTTTATATAGAGAAGAAGGGACAAATGTTATTTTTTTTTAAAGTATGCATTAAAAGTATATTAAATCAAAATTGAAATGTGTGCTGGGACACATACTAGAAGTGAAACTTCAACGGACACGTGGAAAAATGAATGGCACCGGATAAGTGGCAAAACGAATCGCAACAAAATTTTAACTTGAAGTTTTACGGGCAGGTTTTCAAATTGGACAAGTACATGAAGAATGCATTTTTTATTTAAACATATTTTATTTTATCAAACAAAAAAACTGAATTCGATCCGGAACCAAAAAATACATCCATAGTCTACTCTAAAATTATGCCGCCTTTCACCACGTCTAGTTTAAATTTATGCCGCTCCTCCACGTGGCCGTAACGCTTTTTCGTGACAGAAAAATCCTGAGACCCCCCGTCTATATAGAAGTTTCACTTCAATAAAAAAAGCATTACACATACTACCATGTATTTGCCACACACACGCATATATACTATTTTGTTTATTGTTGTTCAAGTTAAATTAACAGTGTAGCTTTAGCGAAATGTGATTATAGAAGTATATATAGCCTTTGACAACAAATTATTATGATCGAATTTCGACCACAGCGACCACTAGTATAACTTAATACAGGATAAAGTAATGTTAAGGACTAAACGTGTTGTTTCTGCTGATCTATATGTATTTTATAGGTGCCAATCAAATACTACAGTTATAATAACATTTCATTCAAAACATAGTATATTAAAATTTATACACAGCATTAAAAATTATTTAAATAAATAGACTAAAAATTAATTCATGTTTCATACTGAATTGAAAATCAGTTTGGTTTTTCAAGATCTTTAATTATGTATGAATATCATATTCCAGATAGAATTAATTATAAACTAAATTTCGACACCTTCTACGTATATTTACTACGCTAAGTCGTACAACATACAAAATTCGACTTAGCGTACACAAAACCTCACTATCTTCGTAAACTACATAAATTCATACAACTATTACACACAGAAATCTAACGTAGTTTACGTAGATAGTGTCGTAGACTTAATGAAGTTTACGTGTCTGTAACTACGATCTGCAAAGTCAATTTTATGTGTTTAGTAGTTGCTTGATTTAGCGTAATCTATGTAGATAGTGTGGATTTGGTGCAACCCCGTTAGACTATTGTCGATCGCTAATTTACTTTCAAGGCTGGCAGCATTACAGATCTGAACAAAGTGTTAACAAATAATAAGATATAAGAAGTACGATATTCTAAAGTCTGACATAATATCCCTTATTATCAATCATATATGCGGGTCTTATATGTTTATGATCTGTTCTAGCATCCTTAAGTATCCGAGTTTGACCATTTACCTCATTAGTGGTAATCAGTCTTGCTTTACAAGAGCTTCCTACAGTGCATGACCATACGATGGTCTTCCAAAACTTCTTGTGGCAATAGAACGTGTATCCGTCATACATTGCTATCTCTTTACCGTTGCTCTTTTGACAGAATCTTACTGAAATGTAACAAGCACAATTAAGTAAGTCTTCTCTTTGAAAGACTTTGATATTTAAAATTTGATATATTTTGCCTTGGTACCTAATCTATTATTTTCGTTATATCTGTAATTATTCAGAAAAAAATAATGTATATATCGCGCAGCTAGGGAATGGGGACTGTACGGGCTACAGCGCGATACCCGTACAAATGGTGATGGTGATGATACGATGATAATGAGAGAAAATTAATAGTAACTCGGAAGGCTATAATGATGTAAAATAAAAAATAATAATATCAGCCCATAAAGGTCCCACTGCTGGGCTCGGGCCTCCCATTATATAGGGGGACGGACAGTATACCCGCCACGCCTGTCCAAGGCGGCTTGGCAGGTTATATATCATCACGCTAAAACGAATAGCAGCTGAGCACGAATGGAGAATGTTTCAAAATCGGGGAGATTTTTTAACTTACTATTTTTAACTATTCCACGCAGGCGAAGCCGCGGGCAGAAGCTAGTGTTAAATAAAATGATAAATAATAATGTTAAACTTATAAAACTAAATAACTAATAATAATTGATATAAATGACTGATATAAAATGATGGATTGATCAGTGTGCTTGTACGCGACACGTGAGAGCGACCGAGCGTGTTCACTACTTGATTCGAACTCTAATGTGTTCGGTTGACAAGAACACTTATAAGTGTGTGTTTTTTATGTAAAACCCGTACATAATGTACGTAGTCCGTACAGGGACGCAGGTCGGAATAGCTCTAACCGAGGTCTACCTTAACAATAAATCCAAAACTTTACTCTGTAGTGATATCACAGTAATGAGTTACATACATTTGCCACGAAATTACCAATAGTGTTATAGTTCAGCGGACGATTCCTATACCAATCAAACTGTACCTGATAGACCAAAATAAACCGTAACCCGCATATATCCTTTCGCGACTTAACTGTACAAAAAGGAGACTGACGGGGTTCTTAGGAGTCTTCGGTCTGGTCACAGGCAGACGTGTGTTATGTTGATGGGGCAGAATAGTGTTGTTGGTCAGCTCGCCTCCAACAAGGATGACAAATGTGATCATTTGATTGAATCTAAAACAATAACAATAGAGATATATTTTGCACTAATTGTTATATTCTAATAAGCCATTCTATAATCTAATACGCCTTTACTTAAAAAGAGCAATTGTTGTAACAATAAAGTTCAATGTTTATCTAATTAACTGTTAGATAACACGCAATCCATTGACACTATAAGATAAAACAGCATTGATACTTATATTCTTCAAATCGGGAATCATGATTTTTAACAAATTGGCCAGGTCAGTTCCTGCACACCGGCTGAAAAACTCCGCTAATTTGAACGGGACAGACAAAATCAAATATAATCGTCAGAAGCAAGGCCCGACCTCTATACAAAAGTAAATCTGTTGAGCTAAGCTCGATCTTACAACACATTCAATCGTGTACGGTTGATCCAAAAGGGATATGAAATATGTGTAAGTTAATACATTTGTGGTTTATTTCGTACGTCTACATCTACATCTACGTAAATTATGAAAATCATACCCACACAAAGATCGACCAAGCGTGGAATACAGTATGTACCTAAACTACGCTTAGTCGAATTTAGTATTGTATGACTTAGCGTATCTTACGTAAATAGTGTAGATTTATGTCAGATAGAATTTGTATAGAAACTAGTAGAAGCTTTGAACACAAAGAACTCCTAAGTAAATTTCTTCGTTTTCAAAGAGACTGAAGATATGTCTTCTGATACATATTTCTTACGTACAATCTTTGTGAGATGAAATAGTTATTAGCCCAGTTAACCCAAATACTTACGCCACACAAACACTAATCTAGTGGCTGATAATATGTGACTACCATTTCATTAAAACTGCGATAAGCTATTAATAAACTTAATAATGTATACATTAAAATTTCATTTATTATTATACAATAAAATTTATTAACATAATATTGTTACGAGTTAGCGGGACTCGAATTAAAATGCCGTTAGAATTATTATAGAGTTTATTAGAACTATACAAACAGGTAAAACACAGGTACAAATATAACCGAGCACAACAAATCCAAACACAATGCAGAAGGTCGTAATTCAATAAAACGCGCAAAGTCCGTCGCTATTAGATTCACGAATGTACACACGTCACGCCCGTATCGTAGTTGTAGCTCAACTGACCGCTCTCTCAATCAGGCCATTGTTTTATACTTCACAAATGCAAATGTGTCCGCCCGGCAATGTCGACACAATTTCCTAGAATTACCTTGTAATCGTAATCCGCAACACCTGGCTAATGATGCAGCCTGCAAGCGGCCGTAAACGAGTACAATAGAACAATAGGCTGTTCTCCACAATAACTAAAAACGTAGGCCAATAATTAAGTAAACAAAAGAAGACGATCATACAAGGATTACAATTAGTTCAAATGCCGACAGGTAATGAAATGTGCTGTTACAGACTGTACGTGGAATTTGTCTTTGTCGAAGCCTAAGTTGTAACAATATATTGACTCTTTTGGCATATTCTTCCAAACATTTATGACTTACAAAGTAAGGAAAACAAATACATTACATTACATTTTACAGTTCTATGTTCTACAGTCTCATGTAGTGACCATTATTATCAATAATATACGTCGGTCTGGGGTGATTATGGTCTGTTCTAGCATCCCTAAGAACCCGGGCCTGTGTTTCTGAGTCATTGCAAGTGATCAATCTCGCTTTGCAAGAACTCCCCTTAGTGCATGGCCATATAGTAGTCTTCCAAGTCCTTTTATGGATATAGAAAGTGTATCCGTCAAACATAGCTATTTCCTTACCATTCGACTTTTGCCAGTATGATACTGTAAAGTAATTATTTTAATTAACCAAACATTTCGTGTGATAACTCTGTTCTTCTGTGGAATTTGCATTATTTTATTATATTTATATATTTTTATTATTATAATATGTGTTATAGTCAAGGTCACTATAGGTCACTTTTAAAACTGACCTATCTGTGTATACATTAAAATTTCATATATTCAAATTTAGTAAATATTATTTATACCTTGTTCAAAAATAAAATGAATATTAATGTAATTCATGAATTAGAATATTAATATAATTTTAGTTTTATTATTAAAGTTAATTTGTATACCACTATATTACCATATTTTACAGAATGTACTGTGCAGAGGCACACCTTAATTTCATTTTCAATACATGATGCTTATTAGAGAATAAGCATCATGTATAATAAGCTCAGCTGGGTGACCTGGGGGGGGGCAGTCAAAGGTAGACAATGTTCTCGACAACTAGCGTTTCAGTTACATACATTGACATGCTTTAGAGGTAGCTTCCGTTACGCTGCATCTAAGATATGGAACAATATACCACCACCTTTAAGACAATTAAATCACCCAATTATCACTTTTCGCAACCACTTTAAAACATCAATGTCAATCTTCTTATATATTATGATTATGTGTAAATCCATGTATGTAATTGATTATTATTCATACTATATATATAAATAAATAACAGTGCAACATCCGTCCGTCCTAAGGTGCAATTGAAAACCAGCGTCAGGCACCTGTTGCCTGGCATATCCTGAACTGCATCTATCTGTTACAATCGCGAGACATATTTTATTGCTATATATAACTTTAATGCACATTTAGATTTGTATCTCACAGTGTATCTTTATTATAACACATAATAATATAAGTTTGTAAGTATAACACATAAGATCTGATAAAGAATATTTTTGAGACTCATACATAAATTTAAAAAATACATTCTATATAATCTATATACTGTAGTATATTAACTATATTTCAGAAGAAATATGTAACTTTTTGATCAGTTTAAGCTGGTTCAAAGGCGCAAACCAACACATGAAACCATTAAAAATTTACCAGTTCCACTATCTTACCAGTGCTGTCGCGATTTTATTGACCAGTACAACTTTGTAGCAAATGAAAAGTATCAAATGTTACAAAAAAGACAAACATTAAGAGGGTGATAGACGTTCGAACAAGTTGGGCTACTTAAATGTTGATCTTTTTCCCCTATGAAAGATTGCATACTGGTAATACACAGACGAAGAAAGTCGCCGAGCCATAAGTATGCATACTTGCTTTTACATTTATTACCCCCTTTAAAGACAAATATATAAATAAATATAAATATGTCTATTAAAAGAAATAAATCACAAGACATATACACAAATCAATAAAATATATTATTTTCTTATTCTCTTCATACTTTCGTGCCATAGGAGGATTAACACTTACGAGTAAAAGGCCTTTTAACAATGTAATCTATACTGACATCTAGAATAAATTTTTTGCTTATGTATACGTACATGAAAGCAACCAGACAAGCTCCATTCAGGGTAGACTATTATAAGATCGAAAAAGAAAAGGGTGGTGGTATTATTATTTTTATTATAGTCTAACGTATACGCCGTTTCTTATAGTGTATCGTGCAGGACCATGACTGTGGTTCAAGTTTGCCCTAATCATGCGTCCATTGACAATCCAAAACCTCGCATTGCAGTTTAAATTTCGACGCGTGCATCTCCAAATACTTTTGACGTCCGAATTGCTCTCGTTATAGAATGTATGGTGATCCACCAGCGCAATGGTTTTAGATGAATTATTTTTCACCCACTTAACTGAGAAGCATAAAAGTAAGTTCTTTTTAAGTCTTACAATATAATACAATACAATAATTTGAGCCAGTAAGCCAGAGATGGATTATAAATTATATAATAAGCATCTTATACGTGACAACTTTATTTTAAAATTATCATATGTATTTATATTCATTATGTATAACATTTCTATTCACCAAACGGTCGATGAAGTACAATATACATTTAGCTTATTATTATTAAGGCCGTTTTATATTTACTTAAATATTTGAAATATATATATAATATATATATTTGCAAAATTCTAACATCAGAAGTAGGACAAATATTGGATCCCAGAGTGGATAGGTAACTCATAATTTTAGTTGTCCTAACACATTATAAGGGCAATAGACTTTTTTTAATTGCAGTATAGGTTCGCGTTTGACCACGATCTCGCCTGATACCTACTAGGCAAAGATATGGTCTAAGATGAACCACACTTATCTACAAGGTACCTATTCACACGGGATTTGAAGAGGTTGTACGATGTCTGACGACATTGATTGAGGATTATTATTTTACGTACAAGCTCTTTAGGAACAGACTCAGAAAAGTCCCATTCAGGGTAGACTATAGGAAATAAGTACCAAGAGAGAAAGGGTTATATAGTCGCGGTATGAAAAAGTTCGCCAGTTTTCAAATTGATTCAGTTAACGTTCCGCGAGCACATATTACCTTTTCGAACTAAATCACAGACCAGGACTATTCCACAAAAAAGATTTTAACTGTTTGACAGTAAAGTTAAAGTTACTTAGATCAGAGTTGTTTGATTTTCTATCTTGTCTAAAAAGATTGTTTAGAGATGTAAAACTTTTTTATTGGTTATCATATTTATGATAAGCGTAGTGATTATAACCTCTTTGTTTCTTATGAATAAAACTATTGTTAATCTTATTGTCTGTCATTGTCCATATTGCAATTTTCTTTTTTCAAGTCTCTATACTTTATAAACTTCACAAAACGTAACATTTATTAAAATGTTGGCGGTCTTGCACTCGTACACGCAAAAATCAACTTTAAGGTGATGAACCTTTTCATACCGCAACTGTACTATTTATTATGTTTATTACATTCTAACATAAACACCGTTTCTTATAGCGTATCGTAAGGGGTCATGGTTATGCTTCAAATTTTCCTTGATCATTCGTCCATCGACCATCCAAAACCTCGCACTGCACTTCACATTGCTACGCGTACATCTCCAAATAGTCTTTTCGTCCGTAGTCTTCACGTTGTAGAATGTATGGTGATTCACCAACGCAATAATTTTAGACGAACTATTCCTCACCCACTGAACTGTGAACAATACATATATACATACACATTGTTTCTTAAAAGATAGTTTGAATAAAATTTTAGTTAAATTTTGTGTTTGGAAGGTTGAATGAATGATGATTAAAAAAACAATATGTCGGATTTTTAATTAATATTACATTATTAAATAAGTAATTTGAGCCAGTAAACCTGTGTCCTAGGCCACATAAGTGTAAATTAATTCTTATTTTCTTCCCAAACGAAAAATAATCTCCAGTAATAAGTGACATAATATAATACTTCTATTATAATTATAAAGATAGTTTACGATCACGGTTGTCTGTTACCGTTTCACGCAAAAAACTACTAAACAGAATTTGCGAAACTTTACAGTAATATAGCTAAAACATTAGAATAACAAACAGACTGTTGATAAATAGTAATTTTACATTTAATTTTGCACGACAATATGGCTAGCACATGTGCAACTATGAACATTTTTAATTTGTTTGTAATCCCTGTTTATCACCATATCTAATTCAAAATAGATACAATTTTATTTGCTATCTTTACATAATATAAAACAAAGCTGCTTTCTATGTTTGTCTGCCAGTATAGCCGCTAACTCCTCCTAAACCACGCAACGGATTTTTAAGAGGTTTTCACCATCAGTAAGATAATTTTTCACCGAAGATTTATACATATATATAAAATCTGATTAGGTTTTTATGTAAGTAAAATAGGTTACTTCCTAGTATTTGACTCGCGGCGTAGCTGTGGGGAAACATTAGTATTTTTATAAAGTAATTATTGAAATTTTAAGCGTAAATCGCGAAAGAAGCTTTGTACACAGCTAGCCATATAAATATGTAATAACTGTATAAAAACTATATTTTTATATAAATATTATTCCGTATAAGATATCGGGATGCTTCGTGATTGTGTACAAGTTGTGGCTTCTCCATTGCCCCGTCGACAATCCAAAAACGAGCGTTGCAGTGACTTCGCGTACATGTCCAAATAGTCCTTGCTTCTGTACAAGTTTTCACATAAAATGTATAATGATTGACCAGGGCGAGATCTTTGGAGGCGCCATTCTTCAAGAATATGACTGGCAAAACAAAGTAACTTGTATTAAATATAGATTTGTTTTAATTATTGATTACGACTTTACTTTTATTTATATACTATTATATTATATATTTACGATTAGCTTATATTAGATTCTGTCTTTCAATTTGGACTAATCAATCTATATAAACATAAACTTGAATCATTCAGTGTCGTAAAATACCGTCATGTCCTTTCAGTTGTGTGAATTTCAACCAGATCAATCCAATTTTGTTGACCCGTCTAATATAAGTATAGTTTTGTGATTTCATCCAAATTGATTCAATTTGGTTGATCTGTCTAATGTTAGCATTACATAATTATACAACATTTAAAACTAGAATCTAGAAGATTTGGGTATATGCAACTCACCAACCATTAGGTGTGTTGCAGTTGTAGAGCTTACGTCCGCAAATGAGGATTTAAATTTTATCTAATAGATATTTAGTTTTACAACATACAAGAAAGAGAAAAATTTGGTCAATTCTATTTAGTTAATAAATCAATATTTTAGAAAGCAAAAATTACAAGTACACAGGCAATGGCTGTAGGTATACTTATTATGATGAGGAGTGTACATTACTTTGTGAATATTTAAGGGTATAGAGTCGGACGTGGAGAATAAAACCACGATATTTACATAATCTCTAATATTCGAACAATAATTATTGCAAGTTACATATAGGGGCTTAATTATCTAATCTACAACGACAGTCCACCGGACACATAATACGTGAGTAAGATATTAACTGATTTTCTTCTCAAAAACTAATACTAACGTGCTCTATAATGTATGACAATATAATGCACACTGCCTGGAGTTGTGGCAGAGTGACATTAACACTGCTGTGGAACATCGCATACGACTGGACATTACGATGTAGGGTCCTCCCGGGCGTCAGCGTCAACTGCTATGCAGATGACATGTTGATCGCCGCCAACGGGAGGACCCATAGGCAAATGTGCATCCTGGGCACGGCTGGGGAGTCACAAATTGTAGGCGGGATCCGGCGACTTGGTCTGGAGGTGGCTCTGCAGAAGACCGAGGCCGTGATGTTTCACGGCCCTTGAAATCGACCACCTCCAGACTCTAATATCGTTGTAGCAGGCGTCCGCATCGGCATCGGAGAAACTATGAAGTATGTAGGATTGGTCTTCGATAGCCGATGGGACTTTTCGGCACATTTTAGGCAATTGTCCAAGCTCAAAAGGGCGGCGGGAGCGCTTTCGCGCCTGCTGCCCAACATTAGGGGGCCCGAAGCCACGTGCCGAAAACTCTTCGAAGGCATTGTGCGGTCTATACGGGGCCGCCGTATGGGCAGACCGCCTGATG
The DNA here is from genome assembly GCA_039645545.1 of Dendrolimus houi. NCBI lineage: Eukaryota > Metazoa > Arthropoda > Insecta > Lepidoptera > Lasiocampidae > Dendrolimus > Dendrolimus houi. The sequence continues at coordinate 18,848,044 of CM077125.1, read as the reverse complement.
GCCACAAATATAGTCTTGCTGCGGCAAGCGCAGCGAGTACTGGCCGTCAGGGCGATAAGGGGATACCGTACGGTGTCCTTCGAAGCGGCTTCGCTACTCGCCGGATCCCCACCATGGGACCTCGAAGCCAGGGTCCTCGCGTCGCTTTATCAGTGGCGCAAGGAGGTCCTGGCCGGGGCACAAGATCGGCGCCTCAGGAAACAGAGGCCTGCCGGTCGAAGCTCCGCGACGTCACCATGGTGGTCTGGAAAGAACGCCACAGACACCCCAGTACGGGCGTCGCCACCATCGAAGCGGTGAGGCCCGTCCTGCAAGACTGGACAAGACGTAGACACGGCACCCTGACGTTTCGGCTGACACAGGTCCTCTCGGGGCATGGCTGCTTCGGGAGGTACCTGTGTCGTCTAGGCCGTGAGCCGACATCAGGGTGCCATCATCGCGACACCGGCGACGAGGATGCGGCGCTGCACACAGTCCAGGAGTGTCCTGTCTGGACAGAGCAACGCCGAGACCTCGTCGCCGTCACCGGATTTGACCTCTCGCTTCCGGCCGTGGTACGCACCATGGTCGGGAGCTCAACCGGATGGGACGCCGTTTCCTCCTTCTGCGAGCGCGTTATGCTTGCGAAGGAGGAGGCGGAGCGGGAGCGGGAGCGTGAGCGGACGTCGTTGCTGCGCTCCCGCCAAAGGAGGACGCGCCGACGCCGGAGGGCGGATTTCTACCTTTGGCCACTGTAAGCGGGTAAGCGCGGGTGGGGCCCCTTGGGGTATAGGGGTTCTCACTCAACCGCATATGCCGTCGAGATGAGAGCGCGAGTGTTCCGCGCCCGCTCATCTTTCCTCCCGTGGGGCGCGTTAGAGACCGCCCCACGCCGAAGAGAACATGACGATGCCGGGGGATGAGTCCCAAGGCAATGGAAGAGGCCTTTCTGAGGGGAGCCCACGCCTGCCAGGGCTGCGGAGAGGCTAGGTCATATGCCCGTAGCTCTGGCATAAGGCGAAGGACGGAACAGCCAGGGGTTTTAGTGGGTATCCCTAACCAGGGATGGCAACAGCATGGCACCAGTTCTGACTGGGCATGCTGCTGCCACCCCCGATCTGGCGAATCTCACACACAGGTCGCGAATTATCCCCCAAGGTTCTGCCCTTCTCGCGGCTTATGTTCCTCAAACGAATTTCCCCTAGCTAAAAAAAAAAGGAGACATTAACAACTGACAGATGTATATTGCCATTCTAAAAAAATATAATAAATAACCTAATTATCGACTAAAAAGTCATCATTTACATTATTTAGATTAGATGTTTGTCCATTCTCCTTCATAGCTCTGACAGATTATCAGAAGGATTAGAATATGTAGGTATTATAATATTCACACAATAATATAGGACCGTTTCCATGGAAAAGGATTTAAAATGTTGGTATCCATAATTAAAAACATCAACTTAGGAAACAGCGTTTATTTGCAATATTTAAAATTACTTTAATAAAGCAACGTACATTTTATACACTAATAATATTTTTCTATAGATCTAAATCGAGAGGGAGAGTATTTTCACATGAGTACCTACATTAAAAGTCACTAGTTGATGCACCAGATGAGAATATTTCTATGTCACGACTTTAACGCATGCCACGCACTAAGCAACTCATTCAGCAACTTATAATTTCTAGCTGCAGCAATCAATAGATTGGTTACTCACGATTTTGGTTGCGGCAGCCAAGTTGTTAAATGCCTGGCCAGCGTAGGCTGTAGGTATTTATAATGTATAATGCCTGCGCTCGCCTCCAGACACAAGTATTTTAATGTAAATATAATTAGTGTATCTATTTATGCACTACATATAAATTTTATTTGTTATATTTATTTATGTATTATTTATGTAATTACATAGATAATATAATGTAATTTAACCCGACACCTCAACGTAAATATATCCTACACTTATGTATACCATATTCATGGTTAATTAGTTATCTGCATATGTACTATGGTCTATATATAATTTTTTAATAGGTAAATATGTTTATGAATATTTATTGTTGATTTAATTAATAACTAATTTAATTTTTCAAGTCCAAGACACTACTACAATAATTTATGGGATCTAAGCTAAATTAACTGATTATTAATCACAAAAATCGTTTATAATTACGTACTTTCGATAAAGAAGAGGTTAATTGAAAAAAGTATCCCAGAAACCATGATAAAACCTCAATTCATTTCAACTATTAGCATTATTATGAATACTATTTATGACAACTATTTCGTCAAACTTAGATAACTATCAAATAATTTAATAGCTATTGATACTTACCTATTTCACATTTTGTAATAAGCTTCAGTCTCTCAAACAGTTAAGTGGTACTTAAATCAAGAATGGACATTCAAAGAGAATAATATTATGTATACAAGTCGCGAAAACTTAAGAAAATATTATTCAAAAAGAAGTAAAAAAATAGGTTATATCTTGACATAAAATCCGCCTCTTAAAATATAGCGTTGGGCCTCGTGGTTGTGCTGCAAATGTGCTTTGAACATATGGCCTTTTGCAAACCAAAACTTAGCTTTACATGTGCTGCCTCGAGTGCATCTCCACAAAGTTTTGATATTCCTGGTGGCCCCTTTGTAAAATGTATGCCCATCGACCAGAGCAATAGTTTTTGATGATCTATTCAACACCCATTGAACTAAAACAATAATAATAATTTGTCATACATATACTATGACGCCCACGTCCTTAAACACTACGTTATATATACTTTTGAATAACTTAACAATTGTAGGTATTTTAAAATAACCTACTACGAATAGTAATTATGGTTATAGTAAATGTACGTAACTAGTAAAAAAAATGTCTCATATTTGATATACAAAAATATTTAATAATTAATATTTCCTAACAATTACGCTACGAAATTTCAGGGATTTTATAGGAATGTCAATAAACAATAAGCTCTTTCTAGAAAATTGTAATTATTTAATCCGAAAATAGACACATTTAAACAATGTATGAATTTCGTAAAACAATTCCCGCGCTCAGTGTTTCAGAAAATATTAGATTAAACAACAACTAGGTAATTAAATCTAAGCTTTTAAATTTACAATATAAAAATACGAGTTATTTACTTAAAATGACTGCAAATAATTAAATTCTTTATTTTACCACTTACTGCTGCAAATATAAATTATTTAAGTGTGTGTGTGTGCAGTTGTGACTATAATCTACATTATTATTGATCATTCTGTTGCTACTGACGTTGAAGTCAAATTTTAACCGTTTGAGGTCGTTTTCTGGCACATTAAATTGCTATATACACATCGCAATACCTGCTGCCCAAATATTGTGATTCTAATAAAACAACGATTTTAGTAAGCGCCACACAAACTACAAGTTCACCTGCACGCCTCCGGATGTCAAATCGGAATAATAGCAATGAAACGACCTTAAGTTGTGCCGCACTTTTATTATTGTATATCACAACAACTAAAAAGGATTTTTCAACAGGCTTTTTATATAAAAATATACGAAATTATATTTTGACATAAACTCGCCATATCTTCTTATAATATTCAGAAGGCTTGTATGATAACCTACACAGACTTATAAATGGACGTACATGAAGCCTATTTGTTTAAGATTACAACTTAGCCACAAAAGTTTACGGGCTCCTAGATGGTAAAAAAAAAATACAGACATAAACACTGTTATAACATATTGAGAACTACCATAGTTATGATTCCGTTGTGCTTTTACTATTTATCCTTCACATATTATGACCCTTGCTTTACATCGGTTTCTAGATCAAGTGCACCTCCAAATACTCATGTTATCTGTTTTTCTTTCATTATAATGGGTATTATTGCCCAGTAGCAAGATGGTCTTTGATAACCAATTCTTCACCCATTGGTAAGAACTTCTTTAACTATTGACAAACGTCAATTAAACACTTAGTAATTTCGTCTATAATTTACTGTTGTTAAAATGTAATTAATAATAATGATTGTGTGACTTTTATAATGTAAATAATTTAAGTAATGAAGTACTGATATGTGCGATACTTCCTGTCAACTAGTATTTTTATCATTTCCGTTGATAAAATCAAATTATGAGAACTGTTCATTAAAATATTGATGTGAGCGACATTTCCGGTTCACTACCTTCATAAACTTGTCTTTTTTCGATCTTATAGTATAAAACCTGGCGGGAGTAGCGCACACAATTCAGTGTAGTTCTGTGACAGTCAAGTGTGAGGAAAATATGTTCTGTGTAAATGGGAAGAATAAAACGTTAAAGTGATTTATGGATTGAAATGCTGCTTCTCATTTCTGGAACTTTTATATTGAACTGAAAACAATCCCAAATAACTCACAATACATACTTTACATAGAAATATTTTTATTAGGTTCATCACGTCTACCACTAGATAGTGGGACTTATTGCCGGAGACTGTGTTTTACAATACTTACAATCCGGGTGTATTGAATTACCGTGTGAATAGGTACCTTCTAGGTAAGCATGCTCCATCCTAAATCATATTTCCGCTAATATCAGGTGAGATCGTTGTCAAACGAGAACCTATATTACTATTTATAAAAAATGTTTTATGGTAGTAATTCCGGCAATAATGGATGTCTGTCTGCCCGTCCATCTTTACCTCTCACAGCCCTTTAATTTTTCATCCAAGACTACAAGGTGTAGACACACGTCTGAAATTTAGTCGTCGTCGTCAGCCATTCGTAGTCCACTGCTGAAAGTAGGCCTCCCCAAGATGGCGCCACTCAGCCTTGTCTTCTGATTTCCTCATCCAGCTCCTACCGGCGACCTGGCACAGGTCGTCGGTCCATCGGGCTGGAGGGCGTCTGACACTACGTTTACCGAGACGCGTGGCAGACGTGACCGGCCCACTGCCACTTCAACTTGCTTATTTTGCGAGCTATGTCAGTTACCTTGGTTCTCTTACGAATATGTTCATTTCTAATTTTATCCATAAGAGAAACACCCAACATATCTCGCTCCATTAGCCAGTTGAGCGACATGGAACTTGTGGACCAATCCTGCCGTCGAGTGTTCCATATCGCGGCCCCGTAGGCCAGGAAGAAATGTAGGAATATGTAATCTCAAGTTTTAAGAGTTTGTCCCGGTAGACGCGACGTATTTACCACGATTAAATCGCAGATGTCTTAAAGAAAGGTTAGGTAAAAAGCACCTATAATAAACGTATATGTATGAAGAGATTAATTAAAGTAGATGAAGTGAAAGATATATTCCAAGATCGTAAAAAGTGGAAATCCATAATCTCTGCCTACTCCATGGGAAACAGGCATGATAATATGTAAATATTTATTCTATATTCTGCTAATGTAATGAAATAATTAAAAATATTAAGATTATAGGCAGTTACCGTACTGAGGGCCTTTTTTTCTGTGTACATAGTCCTGTGTGGTATGCGTATGTTACTTTATGACGAGTCTCCCCTTGCTCTAACTTTTGAACTATGAAGTGGTTAATTCTAAAAAAAACAAAATTTTTATCCGTGCAAGAACGGAGAAAGAATACAATTTCATGCGGCCGGCCGGCCTGTCGTAAGAGGCGACAAAACAACCCACAGCCAGGTGGTAGGGTGTTTGCCCGACTGGATGGCTACCACCCCTGGTCCAGAGTATGCCGCCATAACAACCTTGAGTTGTGTTCCGGCATTAGTGACCAGATTCCAGTCTTTCTTAAGAGAGCAGCAGCGCATTTGTGGCACCTTTGGTGTTGCAAGTGTCAATAGGCGACGGTAACCGCTTCCCGTCAGTTGGGCCGTCTGCCTGTCTGCTGAGCTCGTGCAATAGAAATAAAAAAAAGATATAGACGATATAGTGTTAAATATACTTTCAACTAAAATTAGTTTGAATGATATAAAGTTAAATAACAAAAACATTGAAAGTTTGTCGCCTCCACATCTACAGAACACTTCAGTCTGCCATGGAATTATCTGACTTTGTTTCAAATAAAACTAGAAAATATTACTCCTGAACACTACAAAGAATTTGAACGAAATTGTAATAACAAGTTTCAAAACGTGTAACATGATTAAAGATACTTTATAAATATAAATAATAAAACAAATAAAAGTAGAAAATGTATTATTTATTTAGTAGATATTAAAAAGTAAAATATGAATATTTCCATTATATTATGCGTTTTAAGATTCCCCAACCAAGTCTGAAGTACAGTAAATATTTCTCACTACTTAAACCCTTATGTAATTAATATAAGCAAACCTAAAACCATTTACATCATTCGTCTAAGAAGTAAACTTGTTAAATATTTTCAATGTTCTATTAATTTTTAAGTATTTAATACAATTTAACTATATATTTTTTAGGATTTTTTATAAATTATTTTAGATCGTGTAAAAATGTAATATATAACTAAATTCTTCAAAACACTTATTGATCCCGAGCAGCTAAGTCGGAATTTATAAATAAATCTGTCTTCAAAAGTAACTAAAAGACAAAAAATAAATGTTTTCTACATCTTAAAGTCGGCGCGAACTAAAATATAGAAAGTACCACATTTTTAAAATTTGTTTAATTTATGTTTTACTTGGCACCACCTTATAGATGTTCTATAAAATATTTGCTTTTTAGTTACTTTTAAATTGGGATTGGTTTTTATATATTTTTTTTTATTTTCTTGTATTTATTTACGCAAATACTTGAATAGCTATAGAAAACAAAATATGTGAAACACGTTATACGTGCTTATAATATTCGAGGGTTGCTCTCGCTTTCACTAGGATCCTCATCAGATTCTGACTTGTTGCCAATGGCATCACCTCAGGAGTATACTTTTTCAAATGAAAAACATGTTGAAAATCTGTCCACAATAATTGTGGATAGATTTTCAATTATTGACTGAGGAATCCCGTAAAAGAGCACAATCGAATTATAAACCTCCTTTTTGAAATCAGTTAAAAATATACAAAATTACCTATAGTTTGATATAAACGCCGTCTCTAATAACATATTTAGGCGCTTCGTGATCATGTTCTAGCTGTGCTTTAAAGGTCCTCATATGACCTTCTATAGTCCAAAACCTGGCTCTACAAGTACCATTTCGACGGCACCTCCATAAACTTCTTGAAGGACCTTTAGAGGTATCTTTGTGAAATATATGACCATTGACCATTGCAACTGTGTTAAATAATCGGTTCTTCACCCATTGAACTGAAAATATTCGTTATTGTTTTTGTTTACATATACTCCCAAAATAACCATTATATCGGTAACTAGAATGAAGGAATTAATGAAAAATCTTTATTGTTAACCATTAATGAAAATTATTATTTTTTATTTACATTAATTAATTTAGGTTCTTTCTTATAAACTAGATACAATTATTAGATTACCTTAGTATACTAATTCGCTATTATGTGAAACCTTAAACTCTAACTGTCTTATGTAGGCTTCTTTAAGAATATTAAAGAAGCTTACAAATTTACTCTAACCGTAATGAATATGAATAAAACCGTATGTCTGTGTTTAAAACAATATTTAAGCTTAAATAAACACAATGGTAATCTTTAATAAAATAATTCTTAACCTGGTTTCTGATTTGTTTAAAACAAATTAAAACTTCTTAAATAACACAATAAAAGATCCCCGACTATTTCAAGGGCAAAGGCAGAAAATAAAAAAAAACGTGTGCATCTCGGGACGCCCGACAGAAGTGATAACTTAAACTAATTTAAGTTGAACTATTTAATGTTGAAATTGTTTAACTTGAGAAAAGCTTAGGTTATTACTTAAATTTTATGTATATAGCGCGTGGGTTAGTTAGAGTGAGAGAAAGGGAAGCCAGATAGACTGGCGCCGTAACGCGTTACGTAACGAAGCGGTTTACCGTCCCAAAAGAAGTTATCGCTTCAAAAAGAAATTAAAATTAGTTTAATATAATCTAGACACGAGTATATATTTTAAATTCGCTCAAGACTACAAAGAAAATACTGAGCATTGGGCACCGTTTGCTGGCCCAAAACTCTAGCAACGTTATGTCATTATATTACTCTAATAGCCCGATAACCAACAGGCAACCAGGCCTGATCGTAGTATCCTGAGACTTCGAGCTTCAGTGTATCACGGTCCAAGCGTCTCAACGCAAGCTCTCATTGAGCGCTGCATATTTACGTTACTTCAGTGACTGATATTTCCGAAATATACTGCTTGATCGAAATTAGTTCAATAAATCAATAATTCGGATACGGTGAACATGTCTACTTGCGCCTGGTTACTATATCTCACTAACCGTTCATTTGGCTTACTATCGGTTTAAATTTGACATAAACTCCTAATAAATAATGTATAATTTCTGTCAATGGTAAGGCAAGTGCATGAATAGTGTGATTTAGGAACCGGCACTTAATTAGCATCCTGTATCAGCAGTGTGGCAATAAGGATTAGATGTCATCCTTTATTAAATTAAATTTTAAAATAAACCTATTTTTTATTACATATTTTGATGCTGGGTTGTTATGGATTAATTGTATATTTAACATTTCTTCATTAACTGTCCAGAATCTAGTTTTGCAACCTGTTGAGTTATGTTATGTGGTGCGTCTACGATGTTACCCCGTTGGATAGGGTGACGCACCACTGGCGAGAGCTCACGGCTCAACCGCCATGCGGGAGCTAGGCTCAACAGTTGGAGGGGAGTACAAAATAAGACGACGAGATTTTGTATTTTAGATGTAATTATTGCTTAATCAATTTTAATCAATCAAGATTAAACTTAAGACTATGTATACAGAAATTTTAAGTACTACGTGATAATATGTAAATTTAACCTTAAAAATGACAGATGGCACGTACATGGACTACTCAATTATAACCTTGCTAATTATGAAGCAATAAATTTTTCCATGTACGTGACGTAACACAACCCATACCGGAACTAGTACATCTCCACAACCGTTTCTCATTATTATTCCTCTCGTTATAAAATGTATAGCCATTAATTAGAGCGATGATTTTAGATGACGTGTTCTTTACCCATTGAACTGAAAATATTTGTTAGTGTCAACATATCACAGGTGCTATACTTATATTGTGGGAACTTAAATAATGAGAAATGTATTAGAGCAAGTTACAATACAAATTAACAAAATTATATTTTTAAATACACACGATTTGTATTACATTTTATGGACAGGATATATTGTTGTACTTTGGTCATCTGTGTTTCGCATAATGAGAACCTTGCTTTGCATTTTTTAAATAATAAATAATCGTCAGCCAAACATACATATTGTACATCCCTAAATTACGCAAGTTACGCTAGTATTATGGGTAATAGACAAGGGATCCCAGACACCCAGACAAACGGAGAAAATTCGTTTCCGAAATTTACCATATCACGAATCGGACGCATAACCTCTGCTTTGCAGTGAGCTAGGCCGGTAAAGGCTTAGCCTGCTCAACAACAGAGGACTTCTTTTATTTATTTTTAGATCCAGTGGATCTTTTTGATGTGCTAAAGCCATGCTAGAATCATAAATCTGGATTGATTACAGCTCGCTGGGCCGTTCGGCATGATACCACGCTCTCACAAAATATCGTCGTGAAATGGTTTGCTTTGAGTTGTTCGTGTTTCCCTGTCCTATCTTCCCTATCCCATAGCCAGCCCATTATTCCTGTTTGATCCCTCTACCCTGTACCTCATCCTTCCTATTAAAGGCTGGCAACGCTTTGGATTCCCCCTGATGTTGCAATTAATAGTGTTGTCTATAGGCAACGGTAACCGCTTCCCATTGGATGAGCGGTCTACCTGTGTGCTTGTTTCGCAGTAAAAAGAAATTATACATACACAAAATAAATAAAATTAAAGTGTCTGTTTGTAATGTCAAAATAACAGCTTTTTACTAAATGCATATGAAAGCACATACGGTACTTATACCAAAAAAAAAACTGTCTGTTTGTTCCGGCTAATCTCTGAAACGGCTGGACCGATTTTGACGGAACTTTCCCTAGCAGATAGCTGATATTATAAGGAGTAACATAGGCTACGTTTATTTAAAAGAAAAGACATTGTAAGGCCCATGCGCAAGCCGCCACTGTCGCCGCACCGGAAGCCAAATTAAATTAAATTCCACGCGTACGTAGTCGCGGATAACAGCCTCCAATAAATTTGCTTAGCTGTATTCCCTATGAATAGATCAATATTTTATGATTTTAATGTTTTTCGAGTGCGTTATAAGTATACAACTCGAACAAAATGTCTAGAAAATGAACTCATTTTTAGCCTTCTAGCAACATTCTGTTTTATCTGCAGTCAAGGTCTGTGAAACATAAACAAAGCGAATTTGTCCATGTTATTTTAATTTTAACGTTGATACGAGTCTAAAATCCGCTAAAAATAACTATAATTAAAAAAAATAACGCATGACACAATACCAAGTTTCACGTGGGCAATGATTTTTAGTTTACCAAGGATGTCTAGTGGAATTTGAAGCAAAAATCTTTTCCTTATAATTCGACGATATTTACCAAAGAGCAGCCGACATGAAAGGTTTTTAATGGTTACTTTAGCTTCTTTTAGGCCGGTGTGCTTAGACATTTAACCGATGTTTACAACAAAATAATCGCTAAAACTTATGGCTAAATGTCTATGCACACCAGCCTTAATCTAATAATTGTTCTGTTAACTATCACAAGGTTTTAAAGCTGTTGCTTAGAAAATTATAGTCATCTTATAAATAAAAATCAATGTTTGTGTGGTTGTTCTCGATGCGCTCCTAAACCATTGATCACATTGTGGTGAAACTTTGGTAGCGTGCTCTGAGGACGCCCGAAAGGGTTTTTGGTTCAAAAAATCTATATAAATAAAAATCAATGTTTGTATGTTTGTCCAATTGTTCCTTAACTATTGATCAACTGATGAAACTTTGGTAGGGTGTTTAGAGGACGCTTGCGAGGGTTTCTGGCCCAAAAATCTATCTTTATAGATTAAATTCTTCTGTTCGTGTGATTGTCTCTTGATAAAGGATTGGACCGATTTTGATGAAATTTTTTGTGTGTGAGTGAGTTGGGTCTCGGGATAGTTTAGATTCAGAAATGGATTCGATAGACAATGATCTTTATACATATATACATATATATATAGTTTTCTGTACGTGTGCATGTCACTAAACTGCTCTTAAGCCGCTGCGCAGATTTTGATGAAATTTTTTGTATGTATTTGAGTGGGTCTCGGGATGGTTTAGATTCACTGGAATTTAATTTTTTAAGGGTAGGACAATGTCTGCCGGGTACAGCTAGTTATTGATAAAGTAAACACGATAGGCTATGTTGACAAAATGCGTACGTCGTAACTTAAGCAACTTCATACTTACACGATGTTTGATATCGTACTAAAAATGACTAGTAAGTAACAAAATTACTCTTGACCTAATATTGGAGTTGCTAGCTTTTAGAAAAATTTGCGAAAGTGGCAATTATTATATTATTTTCTACTTTATTTTGTCGCCCTGTACCTAGGTTTTAATTAAATATTGTTAATTTATACACGCATTTTATGTTACATTAATATGGTTGCTAGAAGTTTTATTAATGAGGGCTTTCTGTCATGTTGAAGAAGTGTTGTAAGAAGCAATTTCAAACAATGTAAAACATAATAAGTTCACAGTTTAACATATATCCCATTTTTTATAACATAATTAGAAGGGGCATGGTTATGATTAAATTGTGCTTTTATTATATTTCCTTCGCATATTGTGAATCTAGCTTTACAGTTACGGCTTGCTCGCGTGCATCTCCAGAAATTCATACTGTCAGTGTTTCTTAAATTGTAGAATGTAAAATCATCTACCAGCGCGATTGTCTTTGATGCACGATTCTTTACCCATTGAACTGAAAGTATTTGTTAGTGTCAATATATAAAATCCTCCTCCTTTTTTTAATAAGAAGAAAAACATACATAACATATTTTTAAATACAAACCATGTTTACAACGTATTTTAAATACAACATACATACGTTTTAAATACAACGTTATAATAAAACACTTTAAGCACTTCCGTCATTTTCTGTATTATATTGTAAAGTACATACATGGTATTTTAACAAGGCGACTAATTTTTTGCTCTCGTTTTTCACCCATTGAGCTGAATTAGTCATAAATGTTAACATTTGTTACATGAATATTTTATGAAACACTTTTCCAGTACGTTGATATTTTTATACTATGAATTTAGACAGGTACACTTTATCGCACACCAAAATAAACAATTACAACATAATCTATATTTACAATACTTTCTAGGCAATACAATAGGCGGCCTTATCGCCTAAAGCAAATTCTATAGGTGATATTTGATATTGAACACTGTGTGTAATTTAAAACATACGGCTTTTTCGGGTCTTATGTCAATTACTATTTCAAACAATGTAGGGAACGACATAATTATATTTTAACATAAACACCGTTTTTGATTACATATTGATAAAGGTCATGGGTATGATTTAATTGTGCTTTTATTATTTTACCATCACAAGTTGTAAACCTCGCTTTACAATTAGTGTTTGTTCGTGTACATCTCCACATTTGTTTGTCGTTATAATTCTTTTCATTGTAAAATCGGTAACCATTAATTAGCGCGATGGTCTTTGATGATGAATTCTTCACCCATTGAACTGAAACTAATTCTTAGTGTCAAAATTTACAATACTTGCAATGCTTTAACGTACTGAATTTGTTCAACGCGATCAATACCAAGTTCTGTCAGAAATTATACAAAAAAATCACATTTTATAAGTTCGAAATACATAAAAACCTATATTTGTAATATGCATATATATGTTACGGGCAATTTGATAAATCAGGTCGGTTACTATGAATATAATATGACCGGTCTGTATACATAAGGCCCGTATCAAGTGGGCAATATAAATAAAACTGCACGATTAATCACTTTTCGCGGTTAGTATGAATAATAACAACTTTATCTTGGGGCAATATAATAAAACACAGATAAATTGTAGTTTTTTGTTTATTAAATGAGATTAGGGTACAGTTACATGGCACTTTTATTTATTATTTGCTTCGCTTCATTTCCGTCTTTGCCTTCTAACCTATGTTAAAGCAATTCGAATCTATTCATTATAAATATAAGTGCTATATAACTATACCCCCTTAAATGAATTAAATTTACATAATTCCTATGGAAAGGTAACCGAATTTATCACATTGTCCGGCTAGAAGTAGGGAAGTATTCATACTGCCCGGTCCAAGTAATAAATTCAAGTTATCTCAAACAATGATTTTTCAAATGAACCACGGGCCGTCGGATGTTACTAATATAGGCCGACCAAAGTAATTAATTTGTCAAATTGACCGACACTCTTGGTCATTATACATAATGAGCGATCCATATTAACAATGCCCGATTAATCAAATTGCCCGTAACATATAGAACAAAGTATTAGATAAAAAATATATTCATGGAATGTTTCTAGTGCCGATTCTTTTCCTTTAAAATCAACTAAAATTGCTTGGGAAGCGGTTGTAGAATCACAACTTTCAATAAATAATAAAAGTATGTTTTAATAACATACGATTTTCATAACATATTGAAAAAAGTTTGATATGATACAGTAATAGTTGTACTTTGATATTTGTAGGTCGCATATTGAAAAACTTGATTTCATTTATTCCTAGATCGAGTGTATCTCCAGTAACTTTTGTTGCTCATACTGTATATTGTAAAAGTGTAAAATGTACTGTAAAGGCAAACACTCTTCCAGTACATGTAACGCAAGATAGTTTTTATTTATATAATATGAATTTATTTATTATGTATATTCTATAGAATGTAATATACGCATAAAAGACTATGTGAAATTTAAGTTATTTGGGTCATAAAAACGATATGGAAAATAACAAAGTTATATTCTGACATAAATGCCGTTTCTTACAATATATTCTGAAGGGCCATGGGTATGATTTAATTGTGCTTTTACAATTTTTCCTTCTTGTAGTGTGAACCTTGCTTTACAATAACTGCTTGCTCGTGTGCATCTCCAAATGGTCACACTACCAGTGGTCCTTTCATTATAAAATGTATGGTCTTCTAATAGCGCGATGATTTTTGATGAACGATTTTTCACCCATTGAACTAAAATTAATCACAAATGAACAACACATTCGGAAGTAACTCTATAGGATTGTCTCTCAGAGAATCGCAACACTTTAATACTTAAACTTGGTCCGTTTTAAGCTTGCAGTTAGCAGGGGAGAAAATATATATTCCTTGATGTATAAGTCTGCTTCTAAACTTATTCCAACTAATAAATTTAGAGAAATAACTTCACAGTTTCAGATCGAATTTCGCGAATTTATCTTGCAGATTACTACATAGATAAAGGTTACCAATTTATTTGTGTGTGTAATATAATTGATATTATATTGGAGAAACATTTTATTGTTAAATTTAATTATTAATGCTTCATATTTCAAAAATAAATGTTTACACTCTTTTTTTAGGATACCCAACTAAATAGTGAAAATATTACCCTAGAAAAAGTATTCACTACAGATGCAACGAATATTCGGCTTTTCTCAATATTCGCCGCTTTTTTAACTATTCAGTATTCGGCAGAGCCGAATATTCGTGCTATCCCTAGTTAAAATGTAGTTCAACTATCAATAATTTGGGATTGAAATATATACAATTTTTGAACAATATGTGCGTTTTTGTCACAATTTAGTATTCGGTATTTACCCGAATACTACACGGTATTTGGCCGAATACCGAATAGAAGCCGAATATTCGTCAACACCGGACACGCACTAAACCGTTTTCAAGGTTCCGTAGCCATTTTGGTAAGAGCAGAACCCTTATATTTTCGTCATGTCTGCGTCCGTCCGTCTATCTTTGTATGTCACAGTCACTTTTTTCGCAAACTGCTGGGTCTATATAGATGAAATTTGACAGTGATGTGTAGTCTACAAATCGCTATTCAATAATTCCCCAAGAGAGGACTCTTGGTCCAAAGAAATGTAATGAGTTGGGTTATGGCTTTAAAAATGTGTGTGTGTGTGTGTAGTTCATACATAGTAGAAGTGAAACTTCAAAGAATATACAATGTCTCCTTTAAATGTTGAGTGGTTTGGAGTTGTAAGTAAGAATTAAAACAATAATCTCATACCAAAACTATATTTTGATATAGACACCGTCTCTAATAACATATTTAGAAACTTCATGATTATGATCTAGTCGTGCTTTATACTCATCAATATCTCCTTCTATAGTCCAAAACCTGGCTTTACAAGTTCTATTTCGACGGCATCTCCATAAAATTTTTGAAGAACCCTTAGAGCCATCTTTGTGAAATATATAGCCATTGACCAATACGACGGTGTTAGAAAATCGGTTCTTCAGCCATTGAACTGAAAATAATCATAATTGAAGATAAGAATGAATGAAAAGGTAATGAGATGGTTTAAGATTTTAATTTTCCATGCCGAATGAAGGTATAATGTACAATATGCATATCAATCATATTAGGCCTTATCTATCTATCTATATTGTTACGAGTTACGGGACTCAAATTAAAATGCCGTTGGAATTACTATAGAATTTATTAGAACTATACAAACACGTATAACACAGGTACAAACATAACTGGACTCAACCAGAACAAATGTAATGCACAATTCAATAACACGCGCAAAGTCCGTCGCTATATAGCTTATCGAATGTACACGTCTTGCTCGTATCGTAATCGTCGCTTGACTGCCGATCTCTCCGTTCGAGCATTCCTTTATACTCAGCTTATAATATGTTTCGACCGTGTAAACAATGAGTTCCCAGAATCACACCTCGCCACTGCCTACCATAAAGGATTACAATACACAATAGACTGTTTTTCTAATTACAAATTTTAAACACAAAGTAAACAAAAGAAGTCCAAATGCAGGCAGGTAATAAACTGTGCTTTATGGCAGGCAGGTGTGCATTCACATTTGTCGGCGTGCTTCGTGGAATTTTGGCTATGTTGTAACAATATAAATAAAAATGAATCGTAGAAATGTATGGGGTAATTGTATTGTAAAAAAATAGTGTTTGAGTTCCGGGGATGGTTTAGATTCACAATTACACCCGATAGGTGGCGCTCGAATCGAGTTCTAGATTTTTATATTTTCAGGGCAGGATAATATATGCCGGAACCACTAGTCTATTATAATAGGGGAATGGGATAAGAAATATGGGAAAGTGGGCTATCGGCACTCTCGCTCATTGCATGAAACACGATCAGCAGAAGACTAACCGTTTCACGCTGATATTCTGTGAGAGCGTGGTAACGTGGAACGTGGTAAGAGCTCTACCACATAAAAGTGTACGTATTATATTCTAAAATAAATTCCACTTTTTATTATATATTTCGAAGCTTTATGACAGTGATTTAGCTGCATGCTGATTATTTTCTCATTAATTGTCCAGAATCTAGCTTTGCAGCCCGTGGCAGTACGAGTACATCTCCACAATCTTCTATCGTTCTTATTTCTCTCATTGTAAAAATTGTACCCATCAATCAATGCCATAGTTTTAAGCGCTGTATTCTTTACCCATTGCACTGAAAATATGTCATAAAGCCTTCATTTAGTGTAATCGTGCAAAATAATAAATATGTACATGCCATGTTTACAAATATCATGCATTCATAAATTATAACATTTTCATACATACACATTACCTATATGTAATTAAATAATAATTAAATTAAAAATGCAACTATAGAATAGGGATGCTCGACAAGATAACTTTTTCCTCTAAGTCGTTCCCTCACAGTTGAAGACCGCGACTATGATGAGAGTGAACAATCGTTCTTCGCCACCGAGATTGGTTTTGAGCAAGGCCAAATTTATTGCCATGTTCAGCTAGTTAGCAGCCTAGTGAATCAACTAATTTGGAGACCTACCACGTGGTGGCTTACCTTCAATTTTCATTTTACCAGTGACCACAAGTCTCTTGATTTTCCGAGTTTTTTCGAGCTATGTGATCAAAGTATTTCAGTACCTATCCGTTTTCGGCATATAGTTGATAAGAGGAACCGAGGCATACAGTCTTTGATGTTATTGGCAGTTTATTATAAACTGACGAGACCATCATGTAACGTCTTACACGTTTTATTTAACGAACATGATATGAAAATTGATTTGTGATAAAAATATCAGGTATTAAATACAAGTACATACAGTCTCTGTAAGCAGAATTACTTGAAAAAAATAGTATCATCTTGTCTATTACAAGATAATATCATATTCCTATCTGTCTAAAGTGATTCCGCTAGAATAGTTGCGACTATCCTAAATGTTTCACTTATTTACCCCGTAAAAGAGCACATCTTTATTGGGTAGATTACTTTTCTGTCTCTTTTCTTTCATCATATCCCAATTATTTGGGGTCGGCACAATATGTCTTTTCCTTCCACACTCCTCTACTCTGACATACATTTTCTGTCACACCACATATCATCATATCATCCTTCACACAATCCATCCATCTTTTTTTGGTCTACCTTTACATTTGTACCCATCTATCTTGAATTTTAACATTCTTTTTGTCACGTGACTTTCATCCCTCCTCATTATATGCCCATACCAACTTAAGCTTCTTCCTCTCAATCTTTCATTCACGGGTGCAACTTTCAAAGAGTCCCTTATGTGCTCATTTCTCACCTTATCCATTCTTGTGGCACCACACATCCATCTCAACATTCTCATCTCAGCTGGTGGAGATTACTTTTTATAAATTACATAAGATATAATTGGATACCTGGTAATAAATCCTCAGGCAATCACACAAATTACGTATTACTAAAACAGTACAGATTAAATAACAGAAAGTTCAAATGGGATTTTTTCGAAGAATTGTTTGATCTGGTGCCAACGTCTCACTTACAACCGCAGCGCTCGCCACTGACAGGATGTTCACCCCCATTTCCTTATGGTACCATCAAGTAATTTTCTTTCGGCCTATACATACTTTTCTTTTATTAATTTAAACATTTTAAACTGTCCCTTTAAATCTGGCGGCGTGTTCCCTTTTTCGCACGCAAGTCAGTCATTCATGTCAATAAAATAAATATACGCTCCGCTTTTGTACATATAGAACATGAAATAACTAATATAATGCCACTAATAATATAAAATAAAATAATTAATATTGCTTCGCGCCCGCACCGCCTTTCTACCAAGTACCTATACTGTAAATACCTTTAATAAATTAATATAAAATATATTACAACCCGAATTGCATGTATTGTCCCGACGCGGTTTTCCCTTTGTGCTTTGATATTGATATGGGTTTTTTAAGTAGGGCGTTATAAAATTTCCTCATCAACGCGTTAGCGACATCTCTGATTTTGCAAACGTCCATAGGCGACAGTAACCGCTTTCCATCACGTGGGCCGTCTAGACGCCTGTTCAAGAAATAAAAAAAAGTAGGTAATTAATATGAATAAAAATATAGATAGAAAACTCTTTATTACATCACATATACATAAAATTAAAAAAATTAAGTTATTTAATCTAAAGGCTGGAACAATATTCAGACTTATAGCTTTAGAACGATCTTTTACCGACAACGCCAGCTATGGATCGTATCACGAGAATCACAAGTGTATCTCGGTGCTGTGCAAATTTAATACATGTGAATAGGATATAGAAATATTACAAAATAGATACAGCTGAAAAAAAATAAAAATATAGTATATTTATTAGATACGTAATTTTTTACTCGGGAGAGATTTGGCTGTCTTATATCAGGCAATGAGTTTTCAAGTTGTATGACCTAAACAAGGAAAGAAGTTGGTTAGTAGTTAAGAATTAGTAAACGGAAATATATATATACATATATGTATGTATGTATATATATGTGTGTGTGTGTGTGTGTGTGTGTGTGTGTGTGTGTGTGTGTGTGTGTGTCAGAATAGTTTAAATTACGTGTGTGAAGAAGTATGGAGGCATTCGAAACATAACTAAGATATGGGGGGGTGTTGGGGTGTTAGAAAGAACAAATAATATGCTGTACGATAAATGAAAAAGATATTATATCTTAACATATATACCGTCTTTTAGAACATATTTGTTAGGTTTGTGATTATGGTTCAGTTGTGCTTTGGACACACAGCCTTCGATAAGCGTAAACCGAGCTTTACAATTGCCACTTGTTCGTGTACACTTCCATATACTGCACACACTTGAAGTACTGTATTTATAGAATGTATAATCATTGATCAGCGCGGTGGTTTTCAATGATTGATTTAACACCCACTGAACTGAAATAAATTAATAATTATTAAATTACAAAACTGAGAAGGGAGCAACGAGGCTGATAAGCAACAAACAAATTTTCGTTGACCATATTCCAAGTTTCAAACGTCGTCACAGAGTAGCCCGGTTCTCCTTTTTCAACACACACACTTCGGAAAGTGTGCTTTGAAGATTTTTAATCAAATACTGTCAAAGCTTATTAGAGCTAATTGAAATAACTACAGAAAAAATGTCCTGTACCTACAGAAGTGTGCATAGTTTCCGGCCAGAATTCGTGGCCAGAAACCGATGGATACAATCAATCTGTCAAATATTAGTTTAATTTTCGATCTTAATACTTATAAAGAGAATAAAAAAGCGATACCAAAATACACAATATTATATTTTAATGTAAAATCCATTTCGTACAATGTGTTTTGTAGGTGCATGATTATGATGAAGCCGTGCTTTGTACATGGTACCATCAACGTACCAAAACCTAGCTTTACAATCCCTAGTTCGGGGACACCTCCATAAACTTCGGCAATTCTTGTCAATCTCTTTGTAAAATGTATAGTTATTCACCATCGCAATAGTCTTTAATGATCGATTTATCACCCATTCAACTGAAAATAATAATTATTATTTATTTTCATAACTTTATCATTCAAAACAATTTAATCTGGGTTCTGCCTGTGTCCCTCCAGACAAATCAGAAAGCGGGCTTATGTTTTTTAGGCTCGGTTGCACTATGATGCCGTTCACGGTTCAATCTCGTTCTGGTTTTGGTCCGATCAAATCGCGCTGTGTGTACACTACTAGTCTGGAGTTGAAACAAAAGCGATTCACACAGTCGATACAAGTCATGACATGTACGATCTCGCTCCAGCCATTTATTGTTTTCGACGAACCGGTACCGGCGCATTATCGAATCGGAACCAGAGCGATACGATGGTGACAATTCTCTGTTACTTTCTTGTTTAAGAATATTTGACTGGACCGGCAACGGACCGAAACCAGAACGAGATTGAACCGTGAACTGCATCATATTATTTGGATACAAAAATTGTTATAGGATTTATTGTAAAATGGGTCAACTTCTCAATTGTTCATTTCTATTCTCGCTTCTCTATTCCCTGTGTAAATAAAAATCTATTTGAACATGTGAATTTCAAGTCCCATTTATTTTATTTAATTTGTACATTTTATATTCTGAATCACTAAAGAAATTTGAATATCTTATTCTCGGGCTTCACCTGCAATAATGTTGTAGTTATTGTCTGTGACCAAATGCATTATTTATAGCGATAAAAATAACGTCGTTAACAAATAGCTACATAAGTGTATATACGAGTACATACGTTATCTGTTAATATTTAATGTCATTCACAATTAATAACAATCTTGCATCACAAATAACGCATTAAGCCCATGCTACATCTGCGTGAAACTGTCAATAACGAAAATGTCCCAGATGAAGCAGTAGCATTGTAGGAATAAGATACTCAAATTTTTCACAAATTGACGGCAATTTTTAAAGTAACAAATGTCATTATATTGAAACAACAAAAAAAACTAAATCAGTTATGGTGCCGCTTCATCTGCGATAATGTTAAAGATATAGACTGTGGCCGAATGCGTCTTATTAAAACGTTATAAAAAATAACACCGTTAACGAATAGCCACATTAGTGTATATAAATACATACGAACGATATGAAACGGCCTACATTTGTAACATTATCGCAGATGAAGCTGCATCATTACGTTAAATAATGAAAATAGAAATAAATCCCTATTATATCTTAAGATACATGCCATTTTTTATAACATATTTGAAAGGTTTGTGATTATGGTTCAGTTGTGCATTGGACATACACCCGTCGATAAGTGTAAACCGAGCTTTACAATCACTGCTTCTTCGTGTGCACCGCCATATAGTAGATACACTTGAACTACTGTATTGGAAGAATGTATAACCGTTGACCAGCGCGGTGGTTTTCATTGCTCGATTTAACACCCATTGAACTGAAAAATTGAATAATTACTAAATTACAATACTGAGAAGAGAATGTGGTGTTACAAGAATAGATAAGTTGAGAAATGAGTGGCGACTTTATCCTTTGCCGAATCGGTAAAAATAACAAAAACAAAACCTTAATAGACAGCTTATACAATTTGTTTTTTCGCGTTCTTCTACCTCTTTTTGCAGGACAGAGATCTTGTTTTACTTCTTTAACTTTTTAATGTTTTCAGAGGTGTTTCTTCTATTTATCTTTTCTTTCGTACAAAAATCTTACGTAATACATGTTTTCTTATATGTATATAATTTATTTCTTATCTAGTTCTATATCTTATTTATCAACTGTTTCTATATCAAAATGTCTAATCAATTTGATATAGAAACTAGTGGGCCCAGCAGATGTTGTTCTGCCCTAAAATTATAATATTTAGAAACCGATTGCAGCGCCACCTACCGGGTCGAATTGTGAATCTAAACCATCGCGGGTCCCACTTGAACACCCATAAAAAGTTGTATCAAAATTAGTCCAACCGTTTAGGAGGAGTTGAATGACGTAGGTATACACGTACAGAAGAATTATATATTATATATAAAGATAGATATAGCCAGATAAGCCATTTTTTTATCACGTATGGTGTAGGTGCGTGATTATGGGTCAGGTTTGGTTTAACCATTTTTCCATCCACAATCCAGAATCTTCCTTTACAATTTAGCTTGTTGCATCTCCAATTTTTTTTTTTGCATGAGCTCAGCATACAGGCAGACGGCCCACATGATGGAAAGCAGTTACCATTACCATACAATACTATTCTCGTTAGTTGTTCTCTGGTTGTAAAATTTATATTGGTTCACAATCATTATGGTCTTGTGTGATTTATTCTTTACATATAGTACTGTAAACAAAATTAATAATTGTTAGTTCACCTTAAGATTAAACTCATGTTTAATGCAACGCTAATTTAAATATTAAATTCTCAAACTTCATATTTTTTCGTACAAAATCTAGGAGGCTGCAATATTTTTTAGATAATAAAAAGTGGCTCAATTTGTTTCACTGTCATTTGTCCATTGTCCTATTCCATGACCCTATTCTCCAATATGTAAGTCCCGAAAATTATCACATACAGCAATAGCTGATAGATACTACTACTATACTAAGAGACTATTCTATGACAAAGAAAGGAAAACAGATCTAATGTTATTTTAACGGCTGTTCTTATAATATAAATAATATTAGAATTTATTGTAACATGTATTCCGCAATATTAAACTGCGACAATGACATATTATTGACAATGCTGGGTTGTAATAATATTGAACGATTTAATCATACCGTACACTAAGTAATATAATACTGCCTGCAAACGAACAATATTATTAAAAATAAGTACATTATTGCCAATAGTACTATGTGTGTGCGGGTAGCATTACTCGAACGCTTCAATTTATTCATGGTAAAATTGAAACGTCGTACAAACCATTGAGGTTTAGTGCATTCAGAAATACTTTTTAATTTGGAAGGTTATTATTATCTTATGCACAATGTTACGTATGAGTGTTGTTCTAGATTGTGACTCCAGTTGGTTAAACTGATATATATCCCAATCCAATGATGTTTTTGTGTTCGAAATACTTTTTAATTTAGACAGATTTTACCATTCTAATGGTTTATTTGTATTTTAATATTCTTCCGTATTAAATGTCTTATTAATGAAAATAAGGGTTGGCGTAAACTTTCAACAAAACAACAATTTTATAATCTAATATAAGTATTATTATGAAGAACATATTTTGAACATTTGTGATTATGATTAAGTTTTGCCTTTTCAATCACTCCATTGGAAACAAATAACCTTGCTTTACAATTGATCCCTGTACGAGTGCATCGCCAAAATCGTTTATTAGTCGTATAATTACCAAATGTATAGCCATTCACCAGTGCAATAATCTTGGAGCCTCTATTCACCCACTTGACTGAAAATACAAAAGTTTTATAGATTATATATACGTTAAGACGATCTTATTTCCATACCTAAGTTAAATACTAATAATAATTTAAGTTAATTATTAATAATAATTTTAACATAAAAGTAAAAACTATTGTCGAAAGTCTGGGTCCGTGGGTCATAGCTTTATCGAGACGTCGCCAAACGTTTGGTATTACTTACGGGACCAAAAGGCTGGCGTCTATTTTGCTCAAAGATTAAGCATTACTCAACGTGATAACGCCGCCAGCCTTTTGGGAACGTTCCTGACAAGTGACAGTGGTTTGGGAACAATATTTTACCTTTTTTTTATTGCAGGAGTTCAGCAGACAGGCAGACGGCCCACTTGATGGAAAGCGGTTACCGTCGCCTATGGACCTTTGCAACACCAAAAGTGCTACAAATGCGCTGCTACTCTCTTAAGGGAGGCAGGAACCTGGTCACTAATGCCGGAACACAACTCAAGGTTGTTATGGCGGCATACTCTAGACCTGGGGTGGTAGCCATCCAGTCGGGCTAATGTCCTACCACCTGGCTGTGGGTTGTTTTGTTGCCTCTTACGACAGGCCGCCCGGCCGCAGGAAATTGTATTCTTTCTCCGTTCCTGCACGGATAAAACCGTATTATACTTTATACTATACTTTTTTTCTTATTTTTAATATCGCTTAATTTGTAATTTATTTATAAGTAAGTATATTGTATTTTAATTGTTAATTTTTAGTATTTAATTATACCTTAATTTAAAAAATATATATTTAAATTGAAAATCATAATCAATAATATAATCATAATATGCATATGTCATCATAAGGCAATATAATTGGCTTGTAACCAAGACTACAAAAACTTTGTATGCCTGTCAAAGGCGTAACATGTAACTTGTACCACTTAGCATAACATGTGCAAAAATGTCCGTGTTTCAAACAAATTAAACAAAAACTATATATTTTCGTATTTAATTATGCCAAGGAAGTCTTAAATAAAAAAAAAACCAAATAAAATTGAAGTGTCTGTCCGTGATTACAAAATAAATGCTAAAATTTTATTTTTATACGACGTTTAACAATAACTGTTATTAGAGATTTTATTTGTGTCGGCCTGATATTTTGTTTTGAATAGGCTCCGAAACGGCTTCAAGGCTCTTAATTAAACTTTTAGGATTTGAAACAGAAATTGTAGGTATGATGCATTTCAATATCACACAGGATATATGAATATAAATTCCAGGTCCCCTCAACTAAGTGACAGGCACACCTAGTAATAAATATTATTAAATACTGTGAAATTTTAATTACTAATTGGTCCATGTACGTAGTGTACCTATATTGTACGTTCTCCTGTAATAGGAGAGGTTATGTTTAATGCAAAAATAAAATTACTATAATAATAAGTATGCAGTTTATTAAAAAAAATACATGGGTAATATCATATTCTAAAGTTAGTAGTTTCCCTAGCGAAACATTTACACAATTCAACAGTTCTATGGAAACCTTTTATTAATAAATTAATTAAATAATTTTAATCAAAAAACGGTCCAGCCTCACCATACCGCCGTCGCAGGGCAAAGTACCTAAAAGGCTGACAGCATTAGCTCGCTGAATTTTAATTAATAGCTGGATAACGCAAAATACTTAACTTAATTTAGGTTACAATAAGAATATCCAGAAAAAATTACATCGAAAAAAGACCCACCAACTACCTTCTTTCTTATTAAATTAAAATTTCCCTAATCTCTGTCTCTGTCTCTCTTATTTTACTATATTTACGTATTTTATTCACTAGCCATGTGCGCAGCTCGTCGCACATATATTTATTTTACACTGATGGTGTGGTCGATACTCTGGTTGTTGTAGGTATAAAAGTTAAACGCTATTTAATGGTGAAAACTTATAATAAATCACTTTAAAATGTAAAACGTGTGTACTCAGCTACAACCAAAATGGAAGAAGAAATAAAAAGCAACGACAGTGTTGCAAGTTTCAAAATAATATTATATTAGTGTTGCCAACAGCCCCCACCCATTGCATTACTAAATACACCACCATTTTTCACTTGAAAAAATATCTAAGTGGTGAAACATACTACGCGTTGAATTAGGTGAGTACAGTAAATATGAATCTCAACTTCTGTAAGACAAAGAAGATTTGGCTTAAATCTGCCGCCTTAGGTTGCAACCTACTCAGCGTAGTACTAGTAAAACCAAGAGGTAATATTACCTATTTATTGACAATATTATATTTTGTAACTAACACTGTCCATAAATATGTACAAATTCTCCACTTTCATGGTCATAGTTTAATTGTGATTTCACCATTATTCCATTGATGATCCAAAATCTAGCTTTGCAATTGCGATACGTACGATTGCATCTCCAAATACTTCTATTGCCCAAATAGACCTTCTTGTTGCTTTCTTTGTAGAACCTATGGCCTTCCACGATTGCAATTACCTACGATGACTTATTCATCATATATTGAACTGAAAACCATTTTACATTCTTAATAAGTACAAAAAACATTTGAGACATAACAACATTGTGTCTTCGATAACCACGTGAATAGGTACCTTCCAAGTATGCGTACTCCATTCTATACCATACATTCGTTTAACATCAAGTGAGATCACGGTCAAACGAACACCTATAACTTCAACAGAAAATCTTAAAAACGATTTAAAATATAGGTTCGCGGAGGCCAAAAGAAGACTGCTATGAAAGTCTATACTATCCTCAGAGTTACCCTTTACTTTATAAAAACAATATTTTAAAAAAAGTATTAAGAAGCAAAACGCTCAACGAAGTGGTATACAAGCTACAATTAAAATTTTCCATAGACTTGAAGTTTAATTCTGATTTGTATCCCGTGAAGACTATTTTCCGGTTTGACCTTGTTTATTTATTCTTGCGTAGATATTCCCATTATCAAAAGTACACATAATACAAAATTTATATCAACGTGTTCTTATGTTTCGATAGTTCTAATTCTCCAAAATAAAAAGTACGATATATTCATCCCTATTCTTGAAACTATAGATTTTTAAAAAGGAGAAGAGGACTTCTAGGCAAAAGAATGAAATATGGCTTAAAGAAACGTTAAATTTTCCTATTACAAAATCAATCAAAACATCAGCTCTAAATTCTATCTGGAAGACAAGAAATCTTAAAATAAGATCAGAAATAAAATAAATTATACATATTACCATAATCGAATGTGAATGAATTTCAACAAATAATAATATTGTTACATGCCGTCAAAGATAAGCACACAGCTGCCTGTTGTAAGCGCAGTTTATTGTCTTCCTGGATTTAGGAATTCTTTTGTGTTTTGAATTTGTAATTAAGAAAAACATGCTATTGTTTTTTTACTTGTTTTATAACCATCATTAGCGTCGAACTAATCCTTATTGTTATTGTTTTCGACTTTGTTAGCCATTCGCAGGTGTGTAAATTACTGTTTCTCGGAAACTCAGTGCGCGCGGCCAATTTTTTTTGTACTGTGTAGTTAGTATAAGACGATGCCCGAATGGAGGGGTGGGCAGTCAAGCGACGACTACGAGACGAGTAAGACGTTTGTAGTACTCTCGATTAGCGATATAGACGACGGACTTTGCGCGTCTCGAATTGCACTGAATTGTGCAGTGTGAAATGATTGCATCCAGTTTTATTTGTATTTGTTTTATACGTATCTGTACAGTTCTAATAAATGCTATAGTAGTTCCAACGGCATTTTTAATTCGAGTCCTGTAGCTCGTAACAATATGAAAAACTAAAAATTCATTCAATCGGCGCAAGTCGAGTAACACCATTCGTATCTTCCAACAAGTATATTCGTTCTTTATTCTCTATTAACTAAATATTACCAAACCATAATTTAAAAAATATTAGTTAGCTTATTGATTGCGACAAACGGGTCTTTTTCCAAAAACATAAGTTCGAATTCTGGTCGGAGAGCATGCACTGCTCAGACAACTTTCCTGATCTAATAGGTATTATGTTATAATAAGAGGGAGTTGACAGTGAAATTAACTGTAATATTGTGCTTTTTATCATCTCACAAAACCTCGCAACACAAGTCATAAATTGGTAAAAGTGGAAGGAGTCAAATAGCGCATTTATTATGATTTAAACAGGAATAAAAATTATTTCTATCATGAGATTTCAAAAGTAAGATGATAAGATGTTATTTTAAACCCTGTTATTTTATATATAACTAAAAAATTTAAACAAAACCTTAAAATTAATTATATTATATAAAAATAAACTACCCGTTTATATACAAATTAAAATAAAACTAATAATTCATTTTAAGGTTTTGTCATTACTAATTATTAAAAACATATTTTAATTACAGAGTTTAAAGTGTGTTCTAAAAATATACCCAAAAAACCTATACATATCAGAAATAATTTAATGTTAGAATTTATTGTAGTATGTTTCCACATCCCTATTATTACGTGACAACGATGAAGGGAAAAATCGCTATGAAACCTATCACAACTATATGTCAAACTATACCGTCTAGCCTTGCAACAAGTGCCTTTTCTCATAAAATAATAAATTTCAATTCTAGCGGTACTACGTTTACAAGTTTATAACTATATAATATACTAAACTCTGCCCGCGACTCCGTTCGGCCGAGATTTGAACTTTATATTCATTCATATCTTTTGAATCGTACAAGATATCGAAATGAAGACAGTTTTCTCGTTTTAATCGTCAACATTTAAGCCGTTTCAGTCTAATCGAGACAAACTTTCAAACGGACTGATAGACAAAAATTCAATAAAATATAATTTATTATTAGGCATCGTAGCAGGGGTCCAATTCTGCTATTACTATCTCGTCAGAATTGCCGGACACTATCATCTCAATCGTAGGTTTGTCTGATTTCGGAATTTTGTTAAAGCCAATGTCGTGCCCGTGGCACTACAGCCCATCTTTATAAATATGAAAAGATACTTACATATCATATATACTTATATATCTTTATAAGCGAAAACTGGCGAAATAAATGTTTTCAAAATTTTGGTACTTTTCAATCTTAATTTCGGCTAAGGCCATTTTTGCTAATGGTAAAACCAATTTTTTCTAGTATTATTTCTCCGTGACGAAATCGAGAAGATATTGTGGATATAGTAGAATACGAATTTTTGTTACTATCGCAATGAAATCGTACTTTGTATATCTTCGCAACGTCAAGATATTGAAATAGCATAATTGATCCCCAGTTTTTACTTAAATGTTTGCCTTTATTATGTAATCACAAGGACACGTTTCAATTTTATAAGTATACATTAATTTACATTACAGATTTCATATTTTATGATAGACATTGTCCCGTATTACATAATTTGAATATTCGTGATTATGAATCAATTGTGCGTTGGCTATTATTCCGTCAATAAACCAAAATCTTGCTTTACAATTGACATGAGTACGAGTACATCTCCATATAGTCCTTTTATCTGTGCTATATTGATTGTAAAAAGTATGGCCATTCACGAGAGCAATAACCCTTGCTGCTTTGTTCCTCACAAACTGAACTGCAAAAATAGAAATCGATTCAAAACAAAAATGAAAAATTTGTTACATAATCAAAGTTTTAAAAACTCTAAAGGCAGTTATATACGCTACGGTCCATGCACCGGACGGGTCTAAGTGCGCAGATGTCTCTGCAGAGATGCCGGAGAAAAACTATGCAAATAGACCTGTACAGTTTTATATACGCTACCGATCTATTTGACCTAGGTAAGTATATCTACCCACCTACCTATCAGGTATTTTAGATTACTAGGGAGGTATCTAGTAATCTAAAATAGGTCTAGGTAAACCTGTCAGATGGATCGTAGCCTATATAGTCTTAATCCAACTACGTCAAAAAATAATGACAATTATTACAATCCCAATTTTGATTGTATATTTAATGAATAAGTAAACTAATGACCAATTAAACATAAACCTTCCTTTTAGCTTTGCTGTCGTCGCGTAAAAATGTAGACTAGTCACCCAAATCTTTAACACCACATCCATCAAGATCAGATGAGTAGTTTAGGCTTTAAAGTACATCATAAGTAAATACATAGACTGCTAAAATTACAAGCTTTCCTTATAGCTTTACCTCAATGGGATAAAAAGGAATACCATACTATTGAAAATATAGATAGATATAGATAGATAACGTTTTTGCTCGCCAAAATAATCTTTTTCAAGAGGGTTTTAAGACCAAACCCAAAGTTATAAACAAGAGCTGAAGATTTATTTTCTTACCATTAACACTAAACAAACCAACATTTAATAATAATTTAATCAAATGATAATTCTGTTTGAAATTTCTGTTTATCAAGGTCTTTATTACAACTAAACAAAAATGAATATTGTCATTGTTAATGAATAGTGTGTATTTTGTCGAAAAACAATATAATTCACTTATAAGTGTAGTAAAAATACATTGAGTATACGTCGTACATATAAGCCAATTAATTAACAACTATGTACAAGTACTATATTATATTTATAGGAATCATGATACAATATCAGAGTAAATATTGTTCTGTCTGTCTGTCTGTCAGATCATGTGTTTAAATGAGATTTCCTACATATTTATAAGTCTTGTTTTGAAAATATTTATTGATGGCGATACTCTTATGTCTAGAAGGAGATTACTATACAGGTGTGCACCTTTGGTCTTTTGTTTATTTTAAATCAGGGTGCTATATTTGTGTAATTTATATTACAAAGGCTATAACAATAATTTTTAATTCATTGCTCATTGTATTTTATACATATAGAGGTGTCTATGTCGATGTCTCCATGTTACATTTTCCACAAACATATTTTTCATATTTTGTGACGTACGTTGGTCTTTAGTATTTTTAGGCAATGCTCCTTTCGGAAATACACTCCTAACTTTGCTCTTCATATTGTGACGTTTTGCATATTCTGTTGGGTGTACTTCTTCTCTGGAAATGTTATAAATTGGTGTTCTTTCAGGTGTACCACATATTTGTATATCTTTCCAAACAAACCCATCCTTCGCGACATGCGGTTCAGTATTTTCTCTCTCTTTTTCAGAGTTTGAGAGTGATCTAATTCTTTGTCGTCCTTGACTTATATTCGCAATATGTTCCTGTTCATCGTCAGTACCTGGATATTCAAACTCATTGTCAAATGTATTATTATCTTTCCCAACCGGTACCTCATCATTTTCAGAAAATTCATCTTCATTAATTTCTGAAAACTACTTTGCAGAAATAGCAAATAACTGAATAAAATATGTTGAATACCCATTTACATCATAATTTCTGTACCGATAAACCTCACGAGAATTTCCTAAAAACAAAATATCTTTTGGCACAATAGAATTGAGAATTAAACAACACAACAAACTCTTTTTTTCTTCTTAGCAGAACTAAAACTAAGATTCTTTGCTTCACTGCATAGTGTTACAAGATGTCCACCACAGTAGTCATGAGAACCATAGTGTATATTAATATGACATAGACAATCGTCATATTAGGTTGGGGAAAAAATTTCTTCGCATTTTATATAAAAATTCAAAAGGTTTTTTTTATAAAGTTTATTTACATTTGACTAAAGTATGTAGGTGCCATTTTGTTGGATAACTTTTTGCCATCTTGTAGGTAGGGACGTGATCCCATTACTATAAAAATGTTGGGGCTTCTGATCAAAAAACTGCGACAAGTGTTTTTGGCAGTCCTCTCGTGATGTTAACCTGACACTGCCTAAAGAATTCTGCAGAGACTTAAATAGGTGAAAATCTGAAGGTGCGAGGTCAGGACTATATATAACACCTCCCAGCCAAACTCTCGTAATTTTTTGCTGAGTGGCTAAAGATGTGTGAGGTCTAGCGTTATCATGGTTAAAAACCGCACCCCTTCTGTTGATTAATTCCGGCCGCTTTCTCTCAACTTTTTGCTTTAATCTCATCAGTTGTTCGCAGTACAGTTCAGAATCGATGGTCCAGCCTGGCGGTAACAGCTCCACTCCACTTTTTCAAAAATGGCATCAATTTTGTCCGTAACAGGGCGACCAGAGCGACGTGTATCTTTGATATCAAAATTCCCGGATTGAAAACGCTTAAACCAAATTTGCGCTACTCTCACAGATACTGCATTAGGTCCACAAACAATTTTTTTTCGCGGCTTGTGTTGCATTTTTACCTTTTTTGTAGTAAAATTTTAAAATGTATCGAATTTCTTCATTAGATTCACTCATTTTAACAATAAGAAAAACAAATGAAAATCTCACATTTTCCTAATTTGAATTTGGAATTCCAAATCTTCTTTAAAATTAAAACTTTTTAATAATACCAAAACCAGCCAGATACAAATGGTATAGCCAAAGAGATCTTATTACAAGTTCATACATACTATATGCGAAAAGACTTTTTCCCCAACCTGTTAGATAATGTTTTTAGTCTATTTATCAGATGATTCGATTTATAACTAAATTACCATTTTCTAGTTAATTTTATAAGCCCACTAAATTATCATCTAGATAATTTAGTGCATCAGTAACTAATTATTATAATTGTTTTTATGATCCTGGCAACACTATGATGTAATTGCTATTTTTAGCAATGATGCAATGTTATTGTTTTGTAGGGTAGCATTTTCGTATAAACGGCGTAGTGGCGTGTAGACTGTGTTCATTGCTTACTGTGCTGTGTGAATATTCACATCAAAGGCTGAACAATAAAGGGGAAACCCTGTCCAAATAATTAATATTTGGTATATTTGGTACTTTCTTACCCAAATCTCTCCTTGCATTTTACAATAGGTAAATGACAACAACATAATTACAATTGTAGAAGAATAAAAATAAAATAAGATATATGAAAAATAACTAATAACGATACTCCTTATTGAAACACGCTAAACAAAAATTATGTGGCTGTGAAGTACAGTCATTGCAAAAAGTGGAAACTTCTTTTGTTTCGTTTTTGGCCCCGAGTTTTGAGCATTCATTTTGTACCATTCTTGACACCACCTTCGAGTTACTTTTCTTAGTTTTGATTTTAACTCTTGCTTGATACGCCGTGATCTTGCACAAGAAGTGTCCAAACCTATTTGGACATAAACCTTTTTATGTTATTCTTTAATTTGAATGTTTCTTTTTTTTTGTTGATACTTTTGTCAATATGGCATCTTAATAATAACACGTATTACACGAAACATTTTCATTTACTTAATACACATACCACCTTTAAGTATGAATGCAGGTGGTGGATGGCAGTGGTCCATTCGTATAACTTTAACACCAGTATTTTCAACATTTGTCGTTAATTGGAACGAAGCCTTACATGGTTCACCTCTTGTACACCTCCAAATAGTTTTTTTCCCTGAATAGTAGCAGAAGAAGGTATATTTGTCGACGATTGCTAACCATTTTCCTACCTTATTCTTTGCCCATTGCACCGCAACTGTAAAAGTATAACAATATGTTAGATTTGTGTTAAATCAGATGAACTGATTATTTCACTCCAATGTACTCACTGCATCATTTGAGATCCTTTATGAACGAACATAACATTTCTTGCACAGAGTCCGCACTTTCCTATATAATACCATTTCCATAAACAATAAGGCTCAGATCCGTATTTTGTTACGGTTAAGACCGTAGTAATCCGTCTAAAATAAATGCTATTTTCGAATGCGTGAGATGTCACTAAATTGCGCGACATGTTAATTTTAACGATTTATCATTTAATCGTCGGTCTACCGCATAATGTTCGTCACACAGTTATTAATTTCAAATGTAATAATTATTTGGTTTTTTTTAAGATTTCATTACTTTGAAAAGTTTTCATTAATAAGATTATGTTCAAGTTATTTCGTACATGATTTGTTCGTGTGTAATGAAGATGAGAATGCGAAAAATAAAACAAAAATATTGCCGATTTTTATATAGTGTTACATTGATTTTCTAATATTAATTATACACAAACACATGAAATTTACACATAAATATCTATCAAAAGTAATAACTAACACTTACTACACAATTATTTATGTATGATTTCATTCAATGTGTTAAAATATTATGTTGTATGTACAGCGATTATTATTTTAGTCATTAATTTTTTTTTATTAGATGACATCCCCAGACCCGATAAGGTTCAATTAAGTCCATGCAAATGTACTCATATCTCACTCATAACCGACTAAATTTGAAAATGTGTGTGCGGCTGACACGCAGTAGAAGTGCAACTTCAGAGAACATTTCACAGATAATTCTTCTCTAACTTTCATGAATAAGTATAAATAAATTCCTTTAGCCTACATCCGTCAATATATTATAATTCAAAATAAACTTCTTAAGTATCACTTTTAAATTTTTCACTGTTTTAGTCTAAAAAATATTATTATCAGTTTTATTTCGGTCCAAATTGGACCTATGTTTATCATCGGTCTTATTGACTCTCTAATCTGTGCTGCACAATTTAAAACTCCTATCTCATTCTCTCGCAGGCTTAGTCCTATAGATTTATATGTTTATTTCTTTTTATTGTCGCTTTTTCGTTTCATCGAGTTTCAAATCACAAAGATTCTAAAGAAGGTTTACTTCAAAAATCAGCTAATGCAAGGGCGAACCATGACGTGGTTAGTTTTTTTTTTCAGTGTAATATAGGCGTGTGGGATATTGATGGACAGATATTAAAATTGTATATATTATACTTAATGATAGTTCAATAAATGAAGAAATATTCGCTTACATTAACTTATATAAATAGGGGTTGGAAAATTGTGAAAAACTACAGGTTAAGTTAGCTAGCTAATCTAGTAGCTTAAAAATACTTTCAACGTAAATAGATTAGAATAAGATTTGTTCAGTAGTAATTTTTGAGATATTATGAAGTAAACAGCTTTTTGGGATTTGGAAAACACTTGGAACTTGCCTGAAATGGCCACCTTTACGCAACCCTCCATTACACGTAAACTGTCATGCATTTGGCTAATTAATTTTATTACCGGTACACGTTAGTAACACCTCAGGTGTTGCAAATATCCATAGAGGATGGGAACCACTTTCTATCAGGTAGACCTTAGAATAGAAACCTAGATGAAACCACAAGTAGTTTGTAACAGGGGTTGAAAATTTAGTAACCCTTAACAATAACACCGTTATGTAAATAAATCCTTGGTGGGTCATGGCAATGATCCCATTTGTACATTTTAACGATCTTCCTAACAGCTGCGTCCATAAGAAAAGATGCTTTGCAAGGTGATCCTTTAGTGCATCTCCAATATTCCATACCCATACGACTCCTGTGCAGATAGTATGTGAAACTATTGACTATCGCTCTTCGTATGCCTTTTTCACTATGCGCAAATATCACTGAAAGAAATATAAAAATTAGTGTCCTAATGTTTTCCAACAAGTATATTCGTGTTTACTTCTCTAACAAATGCTAGACAGTTAAATCTATACATTTAAAAAATGAATAAAGATAATTTGTGTTCGATTCATCCAGCTGGCACAGCGAGGTTATACACGATACAAAGAATTTTAAAATTTATTAACAAAAACCGTCCATTGTACAGCTAAATAATGTATGTAGTATTAAGTTTTTCATTCAAAATCAATTTATTACGAAGGGGTCCATTCTGAGGCCATGAGCATGTACAAAGAGCTATCAAAACACTTATCGAATCTTCAGGCGATCAGAACACTAGTGCCTATCTCGAACAAAGGATTATTAATATGGCGATAGAACTAAGTGACATAGTCAGCATTCTGGTCACCTGGCCAGAGAAGACGCAGGCTCAATATTTTATTTATAGTCTTAAATAGTTATAGGTGGAATACAATATAGACAGTAATCAAACGCGAAATGTAAAAAAAAAAATATATATTAATACCTGAAGCAAAACCTTTGTACCCCTTTTACCGAAAATTGCGCGGACGGAGGAGTATGAAATTTCGCACACTAATAGTTTATATAGAGAAGGAGTGCAGAAAGCTAATATTTTTTGAAATTGTGCATAAAAAATACATTAAATCAATAAAAAAAATACACACTACCATGTATTTGACACACACACACACGCATATATACTTTTTTGTTTATTGTTAAATCAAATTAACAGTCTAGCCTTGGCGAAATCTGTGATTGTAGAAGTTAAGTCTTTAACAATTTACCCTTAATAATGTTCAAACTTATAATTTAAATTAATTATCGTCGAATTTCGACTACTGGGCGACCACTAGTTATTGATAAATTAGCTTAAAATAAGCTTACGTTTTCTTTATTAATATTTGCATTAATTTTATGCAGCCGTCTGCAGCTTATAGGTAAATCAATTATTTCAGCATATATTATACAATAAAATGGTTCTGAAAGGATCAAATTATAGTAATAAGTAAAAGAACAATAAAATTGTTAAAAAAATTATGTGTATAGATTAAAATTATATTTTAAAGGCGTAAGAAAGCTAGGTGAATAATGCATGACTTTTCTAACCCAGCCTTCATACGGTATTCTCATAGTTTGATATAAACCCCTTCTTTTATAATATAACATGGACGTTTATGATTGTGGGCCAGATTCGTTCTGATTGTTGTTCCATCATGTGCTTTGATAAAGTTGGCGTGACATATTTTGGAATTCGTACACCTAAACGCAACCGTGCCAAGTCTTTTAACACGATAAAAAGAGTAACCATTGACTATCGCCATTATTCTTCCCGATGGACTTTCCGCGTAATGCACTGAAATAAAAGAAAATCTTCTAAGGTCAACGTACTCTTTAATCTTAAAGAATTCCAAATGTGATACCTACTTCCGAAGTATTGAAATACAACGTTTTTAGAGCTCTAAAGAGTGAAATCTCTACCTAACGTCTAACGGAGAAAGAATACAATTTGCTGCGGCAGGGCGGCCTGTCGTAAGAGGCGACAAAACAACACCCAGTCAGGTGGTAGGGCATTTGCCCGACTGGATGGCTACCACCCCTGGTCTAAAGTATGTCGCCAGAACAACCTTGAGTTGTATTCCGGCTTGAGTTGTATTAGTGACCAGGTTCCAGTCTCTTAAGACAGCAGCGGCGCATTTGTAGCACCTTTGGTGTTGCAAATGTCCATAAGCGATGTTAACCGCTTTCCATCAAGTGGGCCGACTACCTGACTGCTAAACTCCTGCAATAAAAAAAAAGCTATCCGTCTATTTTTTATATCAAAAAATAACTGTGCACGCCACTTCTTTTGCGCGGGATTTTGAGTTTCATATCAACTGAATGCTGCGAAATATCGAAATGGTATATACACGAAAAATGAACATAATTTTTTGTCTCAATGACTAAAAATTTCCTCGAAATCCGACTAGCTATTTCAGAATCTATTCGAGACAAACTTTCAGACTCAGAGACAAGAATTCTAAAACACAGTCAATGAGGATTAGACAACGTATATTCCCATACTTGAATTTTTGGCAATTAAATTTCAGCTTTAATTTTCAAATCACAAATAGGTACTGTTATTTTATTTGCTGTTAAAGATGAAAAATCCACTTTTTAAGAACAGGCTCCAAATAAATTAGATTTATATCGCTTTAAATTAATTATTTTAATTATACACGTAAATGAAAAAAATACGTGTACCAGCGTATAAACCCAAGAAAAAACTAGACTGTTATATAGTAGATTTTTTTATTAAAATCTTATATTCTCTTATGCAATATTAATTAACCGAGTACAAATTTATCCTTGCAGGAACGGAGAAAGAATACAATTTCCTACGACCGGGCGGCCTGTCGTAAGAGGCGACAAAACAACCCACAGCCAGATGGTAGGGCATTTGCCCGTCTGGGTGGCTACCTCCCCTGATCTAAAATGTGCCGCCATAACAATCTTGAATTGTGTTAGAGAGCAGCAGCGTATTTGTACCGCCTTTGGTGTTGCAAATACGCTTCCCTATTATAGCCCATAATAGTGAAAGATTGAAAGAGGCTCCACCGACAAAAGCATAGCTCGTAAATGATAGATAGATTATTATTACTGCATTTTCATAATTCCTATCTGTTTCTTCTACTTCTAAGACATGCCCGGCCTCGAAAAGTTTTTGGCCTTGTGACATATTCTGACCATGCTAATGTTCATTTTTTAGGCGGTCGGAATCCATATTTTATAATTTTAATCACAATAAAAACAATTTAAATATAATGTAAATATTGACGGCAACACGATGAAAGATACAAAATTTTTCTTTTTTAACCAGACTGTAGTAGCTTTCGTATCGATTTGTGCTGCCACCTATATATAGTTCGTGCACGTTCCCTATGTCATGCACTTACTACACGTTATGTTAGTGACTGGCTGTTAAAAATAACACCGTTAATAACCGGCAAAAAAGGAAAATTAATGTATTTAATTCAAAATGGAATCTTACAAAGTACATAAAGAAAGTTATGAGTCTCCGCTTTCAAAGCAATTTTAGTTATCGTTATAAGAGACACGCATTAATTACAGTTACATTAGTGTATATAAATGTACATGAATTTTCTATCAATACTTAACGTAATTAACAATGTCGCATTTCAAATAATGCATCAAACCCTTGGCTACATCTACGTGACACAGCAGTCACTATCACAAACATTATCCCAGGTGTAGCAGATGCATTAAAAGCGAAACATGTACTTTAGACTGTACCAGTCAATCATTTAGCATAAAATTTTGCAAAAATAATATGTTTAAAAAAAATACTTTGACAGTTATGTGTATTTATATTTTTAATATTATATAATATATAATAATGCTGGAAGCATTAAAGAAAAGATAATTATAAGCATTTGTCATAATCATCATCACTGTCATATAACCCTCACTATTAGTACGGGTCCCACACCGTTGCCCGAATAGAGACCGTTTCGTAATTTTATAAGTATTAGTAGTGGTAGTAGTAGAAGAAGTAGTAGTAGTAGTAGTAGTGGTGGTGGTGGTGGTGGTAGTGGTAGTAATAGTAGTAGTAGTAGCAGTAGTGCGGGTGAAACTTCGTTCGCGTTGCCATGACGATAATTGTTTGTTAGTGAATTCCAATTGCGGCACCAATAAAATGTGACGAAAGGTCTATGTTTTTAAGTATATATATATAGTCTAACCCACAGAAACCCGAGATATAAACTACCTATGTGTCGATTAGTCTACATGTACTTTGACGTGATGCTGTAACAGACAGGAGGACAAAAATTGTAAAGTTAAATTTTCGAGATTTGCTGGTCTGATGATCTGCTGGTGGTTAAATACATTGTGCGAATTTGACACTCGCAACTGATTTACTTTATTATAGATAGATTGTTACATTTTACTAACTCAATAATTATTAAATTGTATAATACCTGTATTGTGTAGATTTCTCACACAATATTTTCCTTCACAATCAGCACGGTGTAATGTAAACAACGTGTTCATTACGTCAGAAAAAGTGTCTAAGCGACGCATGGTCCCTGGTGATAATTCAAACCCACGTCACACAATTAAACTAAAGTATCTAACCTACTAAGCTTACAATACTATTTACGAGTACTAATATATTAGGTTGGGGAAAAAGTTTCTTCGCATTATATATAAAAATTCAAAAGGTTTTTTTATAAAGTTTATTTACATTTGACAAGTATGTAGGTGTCATTTTGTTGGATAACTTTTTACCATCTTATAGGTAGGGACGTGATCCCATTGCTATAAAAATTTTGGAGCTTCAGATCAAAAAACTGCGACAAGTGGTTTTGGCAGTCCTCTCGTGATGTTAACCTGACACTGCCTAAGGAATTCTGCAGAGACCGAAACAGGTGAAAATCTGAAGGTGCAAGGTCAGGACTATACGGCGGATGCATTAACACCTCCCAGCCAAACTCTCGTAATTTTTGCTGAGTGGCTAAAGATGTGTGAGGTCTAGCGTTATCGTGGTGAAAAACCACACCCCTTCTGTTGATTAATTCCGGCCGCTTTCTCTCAACTTTTTGCTTTAATCTCATCAGTTGTTCGCAGTACAGTTCAGAATCGAGGGTCCTGCCTGGCGGTAACAGCTCAAAATGAATAATGCCCTTCCAATCCCACCATACACACAGCATCACCTTGTTGCGAGTTAGCCCGGGTTTCGCCACAGTCTGTGAAGCCTGACCGGCCTTTGACCACGATCTTTTTCGCACGTTCTTGTCGTACATGATCCACTTTTCATCACCACTTATCAGCTTCTTCAAAAATGGTTTGGTTTCATTACGTCGTAATAAAGAATCACAAATGAGTACACGGTACATTAGGTTTCTTTCAGTGAGCTCAAGAGGCACCCAAATATCGAGCTTTTTTGTGTACCCAACTTTTTTCAAATGCGCCAAAACCGTTTTGTGGTCAATTCCCAGTTCTCCAGCTACATCGTAAGTACAAATATCCGATCTTGCTCCACTTTTTCAAAAATGGCATCAATTTTGACCGTAACAGGGCGACCAGAGCGACGTGCATCTTTGATATCAAAATTTCCGGATTGAAAACGCTTAAACGAAATTTGCGCTACTCTCACAGATACTGCATTAGGTCCATAAATATCACCATTTTTTTTCGCGGCTTGTGTAGCATTTTTACCTTTTTTGTAGTAAAATTTTAAAATGTATCGAATTTCTTCATTAGATTCACTCATTTTAACAATAAGAAAACAAATGAAAATCACACATTTTCCCAATTTGAATTTGGAATTGTCTTCTTTAAAATTAGAACTTTTTAATTATACCAAAACCAGCCAGATACAAATGGTATAGCCAAAGAGATCTTATTACAAGTTCATACATACTATATGCGAAAAGACTTTTTCCCCAACCTATTATGTCAAAGTATGGTAGTTATTTGTCCGTCCCTTCCTTCAGACTGCCTGTTATAATGATTGGTGCACACTTTCGACAACTTGCATTAACATAGGAAGCTGTCATTCTGCTATTAATAATAAACATAAGGCTCAAATCTTCAAAAGAATTCCATTACGTATAATATATTGGAACGCTGGATGGTCATGCACTAAATACATAGTTAAAATCTCCTTGGTT
The DNA here is from genome assembly GCA_039645545.1 of Dendrolimus houi. Lineage (NCBI taxonomy): Eukaryota > Metazoa > Arthropoda > Insecta > Lepidoptera > Lasiocampidae > Dendrolimus > Dendrolimus houi. The sequence continues at coordinate 18,807,692 of CM077125.1, read as the reverse complement.
TTTGATGTGGCGAATTTTGCTTTGCATCCATTTTTATTGCAGTACCAGAGGTCTTTCGCTTTCAGTCTACTGTCTCGAAAAAAGACATAGTTGTTTAACAAAGCTACCTCATTCCCCTTCGTGTTCTTTAAATATTTCACTGAAAATATAAAGAATTGGTTATTATCTTTACATATAAAAAATAATTTCCACTTGTTTGTATGTATAAAACCCGAAAGTAGTCGATAGAATGACTTCCCCAGTAACTAATACCAGGCTGAAAGTTTAGCTAGTTTACATAATAATATACAGGTATGTACATATATTATGTATGTATCTTTTTGATTTTGATTTTTTACTTGTTTATAATAAGAACTGTTTTTTAACGAATTAAGAATGTATTTAAATTATTTTAAATATTCTTTTATAGTCTGCACCAAGTCTTATAACCGCTTTTAACAAAGCAACTGAAAAGTGGCCGAAACGTCCAACTAAAAATCAAATAAATAAAACTCCGCGCTCAAAACCGTTAAAACGTAGTTTTAATTATGTGTGCGAGTCGCGAAAACTTACGAAAATGCTATAAAATAAAGTAAATAAATGCTTAATCCTTTTAAAGTCTAAGAAAATCGTATATATTAATTATAATATAAGCATACTACGAAGCTTCAAATATGGACATTCACTTTTAAGGAATAATAAATAGTCTTAGGGCCTATTTTTTAAACATCAGCTAAAAGCTATCAATCGAATAAATTATAACCTAAACAAACTCAAAAATGAAACCATTCAACTGTTTTATTCATGCAACTGTCATTTTTAATTTTCCTATGTTGTATTTTATTCTATAAATAACTTTTATCTGGTGATTAAAAAATCGGCCCTTAGAAGAATATTTTTAATACTATTTAATTTGGTTCACAAATAAAAAGATGTTTATACCTATCTAAAAATTGATCACAAAATGCCTTCTTTAATTTAAAACTAACATACATTTCCCGCTGCCAAACAACATTACTGGCAAAATAATTCAAGCTTCAAATATTACTTGGCCTCACACCTGTAGGTAGTGTTTCCAGGTGCCCCGATTTGCGAGGGACGTCCCGATTTGCACCTGATCGGGATACTAAATGTCCCGGATAAACCAATAAATTTATTAAAAGCCATTATTAAAATTATTGTTAGAAAATTAAGAATTAGATCAGTAGATATTTATATATTAATACGTGAAACAAAAACTTTGTATCCCTTTTTACGAAAATTTCTCAGACGGAGGAGTATGAAATTTCGCACACTTATAGTTTATATAGAGAAAAAACAACGAATGCTAATATTTCTTTTAAATTATGCATAGAAAATACATTAAATCAATAAAAAAAACATTACACACACTACCGTGTATTTGACACACTCATGCATATATATATACTCTTTTGTTTATTGTTCAAGTCAAATTAACAGTGTAGCTTTGGCGAAATCTGTGGTTATAGAAGTATAGTCTTTCATATTAATTATTATGGTCGAATTTCGAGCACGAGCGACCGCTAGTTTAAATAATTAAACCTTAACTTTTTTAATGTTCTTTTGTTTGTCCCTATCAACGATCCTAAATCTCGATTTGTTTTACCTTCTGTCCCTATTTAAAACAAATTGGACTTGTCAACACTACCTGTAGGTAAGTTTTGCTCGCGTAAGCGTCCAAGCTAAGCTCGCATTAAAATTGTCAATACCGGACTCATCCTTTCACGGCTGAGTCTGGTATTCATGAAAAATTGTAGGGCGTACTTATCCTACCTATTTCCTGAGCGAATCAGGAAACGCACATAGAAATTTAGGCGCTCAGAATATTTTTGGTACCGCGTATACCGAGCACACCGATGCTGCACCGCTGCTGCAACGATAAATCAGAAAGCGGCCTTACTACCAAAGGTTAATTATTATATTTTCAACAGCTTTCCTTTGTGTATAACATAATTAGATGGAGGATGATTATGTTCCAAACACATTTGTATAATATCTCCCGACTTCGTAGTAGTGAATTTTGCTTTACATTTTAACGCACTTTTATATTTACTGCAATACCAGTATTCATGATATTTACTTGTATTGTTTACAATGAAAGAGTTATTGTCAATTAATGCTGCCCTAGTACCATTCCTGTTCATTGCATATTTTACTGAAAATTATAAAAAATTAATATTAGTAACATCCATAAAACATTTTATTTTCCTTTGGTTCAATTTTAATTACTAAAAAAAATAAAGAGACACAAGTATACCTTTTTTATATTCGTATAGGTTCGCGTTCAACCGCTGTCGCACCTGATGTTATGATAACGCGGTCTAGGATGGATCACACTTACCTAGAACATACCTATTCCCTCGTGACTTGAAGACCCCTAGATCGTATTTGTTAGGAAAAATAGACTCCGGCAAAATATTCCACTCTTCGGAAGTGCGCATCAGAAAAGATGAAGCGAAGCACTTGGTCTTAACTGACGGTGTTTCCACAATGTAACGGTGGCGTAAACTGTCTATGACAATTTTAGTCCTTTCCCTTAATTTTGTATTTGACATTCCTTCACATGAATTGATCCTTACAAGCTACACTATAATTTGTTTTTTTTTTAACCAGCCGATCAGATTCATGTCCAGAGTAATCAAATTTTTCAAAAATCTAACGATACATTTTAGATTTTATTAAAATGAACCCCGAGACTTTTTGGAGTATTTCTCGCTATATCTTATTGTTTCGGATTTGGCCATGGAGGTAGGGGGTTTCCCCCACACGTACTATATATATATTATATTACTGATTTTTTGCCAATTGTACTACATATTATAGAAAAGTAAAATAGTACGATATATACTGTATTTTGATCGCTAATTCAATTGACGCACTTTCATTTATTAACTGTGACTAGAATGCATCCAATGCGCTAAATTGTTTGTGTTCCCACTCCCAAACATGCATAGAGTACCACTTTAAAAATTCACAGTATAGCATTATAAGAGAGGTAGAGTTCCGTTTCTGCCAAAATGGCGACGGCACCTTAAAATATTTAGAATAACCTTTATGTAGATATCTCATTGTTCTGGGAACATTAAAACGTAGAATTCAAATTAACAATAATCTTTCATGTAATTGTATATCTTTTCTTACAATTTAATAAATGGACGCCACGCTATTTTTAAGTTTTCAAGTTTTTATTGAATATAATAGTTCTTCTAATAATAAGAAACAGGTTTATAACAATACTTAATTTATACACAAGACTCCTAGTTTATGAAAAATGAAATTTTACAAGCTGCCCTTTGCATATCTTAAATTCATGAGGATGATGATTATGTTCCAAATACATTCTTATAATTTCTCTCGACTTGGTTGTTGTGAATTTGGCTTTCCACCCAGTCTTACTGCAATACCAGTAGTCATTATTTTGTTTTCTTCCATCCTTACGGAAAATGTATTTATCAATTATTGCATTTTCTCCACCTGAGACGTTCTGCAAATACGTTACTAAAAGAAAAAAAGATTGATTATATATTTCATTAAGGAAATAAATATTCTGATTACCAAAACATACTTTAAGACCTCTTACCAAATCTTACTTACTCTCTTACCAAAAAATATACTAAACACTAAGAAAAAGAAACATGTATCAAAGAAATAAAGGCAAATATTTCAATGGTTCTAGCTGTTTAAGTCTTGACTGTACTTCAAAACTTTATTCAAAAACCAAATATAGTAAATGAACACCAAATATTAAGGAACAAATTAATGGGCTATTACTACTTAAATGAACCACTTAAATTAGGGGTTTTAATTTCATTTACTATTTTTCGCAGTAAATATATAAACTCCATATAACGTCACTCGATTTAACGACATACTCCCTTAAACGTCGAAATCACTTGGCTTTGGTTGGTTTAGCTTGTCTTAACGCCCGGCTCGCCGTGCTTGAGGACCGCCTCCTGCCTCCTCCAATTATTCGCCCGCCGCTCGCCGCGGCGAATAAAGCTAAAAGTGTAGCGGTTCTGCCTCCCCAGTCACATACGGCCCCACAAGCGACCGTCGTCGCCGATGACGACGCGGTCCCAATGGACGTGGTGCTACAGCCTGTGGAGGTGATGGGTCCCCCTCCCCCACCTCCCCCCAAAAAGAAGGGGATAAAATCGAAAACAGCGTCTGCTGCCGCTCTGACGCAGACGCTGACGGCGCCCGGGCCCTCTGGGGACTCCGTTCCAACAGAGTTCCCCATGCTGAGGGCCAAGCCCGGGCCTCAAGCTCAGGCCACCGCCCCTCCCAGCGCACCTGCGCTCGCTCCCCCGCAGGGGACCGAGGAAGCATGGTCGGTGGTAACGGGCAGGAAGAAAGGGAAGGGCAAGGGGAAGGGAGCGTCATCCCAACCCCCTCCCCCACGCAACCGTCCGCCCCGCCCACCTCACGGAAACCACCACCGAAACCAAAAGCGAAAAAGAAGCCACCTGTGGTCTTTACCGAGCCAAAATCGGCAGCAGTGAACTTTAAACTACTGCCGGAGGCAGAGAAAAAGGGCGTCACCTACCGCGACGTATTTCAAAAAGCCGCCGCGGTAGTAAACTTAGTTGCTATGGGCCTCCGTGAGGGCCTTAAAATAACACGGACCGTCCGCAACACCCGGCTCATGGAGTTGCCTCCTGGACCAGAAGGAGCCGAGAAAGCGGACCGGTTGGCAGAGGCCCTCCGGGGGCCGCTCGAGGGGATGGCCGAAATCATCCGGCCCTGCAATAGGGGAGAGATTTACATCTCCGGGCTGGATGACTCGGTCATGCCCGAATCTCTGCAAGCTGCTGTCGCCCGAGCTGGCAATTGCCAACTCGACAGGATTGTCGCCAATAGAATTGGCTCAGGACCGGGGGGGATGGGCTCAGCGTACGTACTGTGCCCAATCCCGTTGGCCAAGATACTCGCCGAGCAGGGCTACCTGTTGGTGGGCTTTAGCTCGGCGAAAGTTGAGGCCAAAGAAGCCCGACCAATACGGTGCTACCGTTGTTACGGGCTCGGGCACAGCACACAGATGTGCCCGGAATCCTGCCCAGACAGGTCGGGCTTGTGTCTCCGCTGTGGGAAGAGCGGACACGCAATGCCCGACTGCACAGCTTCGGTTGCGTTGCCGTCTTTCCCCCCGCCGCGCAGACTGCGCAGTGGGGGACTGCGCAGTCTGCGCGGCGGGGGAAAGACGGCAACGCACCCGATGCTGGCGAGGGTCTGCCTCCCTCCCATCGTTCGGGCCAGGTTCCCCCCCCGACGAGGGCGACAGCAGTCTCGACTAGAGGGGAGGCTATGTCGGTCAATTAATAATGCCCGTACGACATAGCTTCCTCCAGACTAACGTAAACCACTCCGCCGGCGCGCAGGTTCTGGCCATGCAGGCCATGGCGGAGTGGGGGATTGACCTGGCAGTAGTAAGCGAGCCTTACTACGTCCCCGACCAGGATAACTGGGTCGGGGATCTGGACGAGACGGTGGCGGTGGTCGCCAGATCGGGCTCTGGCACCCCACTATCTGTCATAAAGAGGGGACGGGGTTACGCGGTGGCAGGTTGGGGCCAGCATGCCTTCATAGGCGTGTACTTCTCCCCCAACCGTCCACTGGCGGAGTTCGAGACTTTCTTAGACTCCGTCAGGGCCGCCGCAGGCAGGTTGTCGCCGAGGGCATATTTCATTCTTGGCGACTTTAATGCCAAATCCCGTTCCTGGGGTAACGCTGCCACCGACATGAGGGACAGGCCGTGGAAGCGTGGACGCTCCAATGCGGTCTGACCATCTTGAACCGGGGAGCGGTCCATACCTGCGTGCGAGCGCGGGGTGGATCGGTCATAGACTTGTCGTTCGCCACCCACGCGCTCGCACTTAGGGTGGACGGATGGAGAGTCGTGGAGGAGGTGGAGACTCTGTCTGATCATCTCTATATTAGATTTGAGCTTTCCCCTCCTCCGAGCGCGATCTCGGTTCCCCCACGTGGACGCGGTCAGTTTCCGCGCTGGTCCCTCGGTCGGCTCAATCCAGAGCTGGCCGAGGAGATGGCAATCGTCCAGAACTGGGTTAATCCAGTCAATACCGGAGGTTCTGGCAGAGCGCATGCGCAAGGCCCTTGTAAGGGTATGCGATGCAGCGATGCCTCGGTCGCGTCGGCCCCCGCAGCAGAAGGCGGTTTACTGGTGGACCGCAGAGATTGGTAATTTGAGGGAGGCAGCCCTCAGAGCGCGCCGGTCTCTCAGGCACTGCCGGCGCCGACAACCTCCGGACTATGTGGAGGAAAACAGTCTTGTCGGGGAGTATCGGGCTGCCAAAAAGGCTCTTCGGCTGGAGATCATCCAGTCGAAGACCCGGGCTCGGGAAGAGATGTTAAAAAGCCTTGATGGGGACCCCTGGGGGCGTCCGTACTGGGTGGCCCGTAAAAAGATGCGGGCTTGCACAACCCCGGTTACGGCGTCCCTCGAAGAGGGGGTCCTCAATTCCGTTATTGACGGACTCTTTCCGGACCCGGGAGCCTTCACTCCCCCGGTAATGAGTCTTCCACATCCCGGTCCTTTGGAGACGGAGCCTCCCCTCGTCTCCGAAGAGAAACTAGACGTGGCCCTGGAGCGCCTCCGGAGCCGGAAGACAGCACCGGGACCTGATGGGGTCCCGGGCCGAGCCCTCTTCCTGGCCGCTAAACACCTACGCGGCCATCTTCGGGAACTTTTAAATGCCTGCATAAGGTCAGGCGTATTCCCGAAGCAGTGGAAGGAGGGCCGGCTATGCCTACTTCCGAAGGAGGGTCGCCCTCCCAACGATCCGTCCGCCTACAGGCCCATCGTCTTGCTCAACGAGGCGGCCAAGGTCTTCGAGAAGATCATCGCCGGCCGCCTCGTTGAGCAAGACGATGGGCCTGGGCTCTCTGAGGCTCAATTTGGATTCAGGGCAGGGCGTTCGACGTTAGACGCCCTAAACGCACTACGGAGCCTAACGAGAGAGGCGGAACACATGAAGGAGTCCGTCCTGGCCGTTTCTCTTGACATCAAAAATGCCTTCAACAGTCTCCCTCACGAGACGATCAGGGCGGGGCTCCTGGCTCATGGAGTCCCCCCGTACCTCACGAGGCTGTTGGAGGACTACCTCCAGGACCGGTATATCCTCTGGGAGAGCGGCCGAGCTGGCCAGGTTATAGGTAGGCGACCCGTCGCGTGCGGCGTTCCACAAGGGTCAGTGCTGGGTCCGACCCTGTGGAACATTGGCTACGACTGGCTCCTCCGCGAGCCAGTCCTGCCCGGGATGGGGGTGCTCTGCTTCGCAGACGAAACCCTCGTCACGGCCCGGGGCGGAACCTATGAAGAGTCTGTGGAGCTCGCCAACGCCGGAACGGCGTTGGTAGTTCAACGTATCCGGCATCTTGGCCTGAGGGTCTCCCTTGAGAAAACGGAGGCCCTCATGTTCCGCAGACCACATAGACGTGCACCCCGGGACGCGCAAGTCGCTGTCCAAGGTGTTGCGGTAGCGGTCAAGCCCCAGATGAAATATCTGGGGCTTGTCATCGATGGAACGTGGAGCTTTGGGGCCCACTTCACTCAGCTGGCCCCGAGGTTGATCAAATCCGCTACCGCCCTGGCCAGTCTTCTTCCGAACGTGGGAGGGCCGGGCGCGGCGGTGAAGAAATTGTACGCCGGCATCCTCCGGAGTATGGCACTATAGGGATCCCCAGTATGGAGCCATGCACTACACCGGAAAAACAGGACCCTGCTGAGGAAGACTCAGAGGGTCTTGTCGGTGAGGTCCATACGGGGTTACCGTACTGTGTTATGGACGGCGGCGACATTGTTGGCGGGTGATCCGCCCTGGGAACTCCAGGCAGAGGTACTCGCAACAGTGTACCGCTTTCGGCAGGATGCTCAGGCTAGAGGAGAGGTGCCATGTCCGGCAGAAACTCGGATGATCAGGGCCCAGGTGACCGAGGCTCTGATCCGAATTTGGCAGAGGGACCTGGAGTCCCCAAAAGCTGGGATTGCAACGGTGGAGGCGATCCGCCCCCACCTAGCTCGTCGGGTCTCGCGGAAACGCGGGACCCTGACGTTTAGGATGGTGCAGATACTTACCGCGGTGTCAATCCAAGACACGGCGTTTCACACGCTCGTGGAGTGCGCTGCCTGGGGGCCCCAGAGGGCCCTCTTAGGAAACGTCGTTGGCTCTGTGAGCTCGCTTCGTAGCATGGTCGAGGCGATGCTCCAGGGCCAGCAATCCTGGCCTGCGGTTTCCTCCTTCTGCGAGTCCGTCATGGCGCAGAAGGAGGCCGCAGAAAGAGTTAGGGAGGAGAACGCGTACGCGGACCCCATCCGCAGGAGGCGGACCGGCGGTCGAAGGCGCCGCTACGCGCATCTCCTCCCATAATTACCGTCACAGGGGGCCGCTGCTACGGGGGTAGCAGCAGACTTCCCCCCCTGATTGATGAAGTGGGTCACTCTGCTACCGGGGTGGCCCAGTATTGCCGAGCGTAGGGGCGTCACGGTGCAGTAGCTCTGTTCTAAATCCCGTGACACCCTGTAAAAGCGCGGATACAGGGGCGCAGGTAAAGGTTTAGTGGGTAGTTTGGCGATCGGTTTCTCGCGACTGCTTCCGATTGAAGCTAGCGTGGAGAACCGGTCGCTAAGAGTCCCACACACCCTCGATGCATGCTTCTGCGCTGCATTTGGCCCTTCCCACGAAGAGCCCGAGGACGGTGTCCAAAGACATTCCCCTGCGTTATCAAAAAAAAAAGCTTGTCTTCCATACAATGATACAATCTATATAACGTTAAACTTACTCTCAATAATGACAACAATTAAGTAATAAAAAGTACCTTTTAAGTTGCCAAAATTAGTAAAAACTGCACAGATGTGTACGTTCTTTTATCTTTTATCACTTTATTATCCTAGCCCGTAATAAACTCGACTGTCGGCATCATGCATACCGAAATTTCTATGAAATTCGTTCTTTTGTTTACAAATTGGGATTGCTTGCACGTGTACACTGTTGTTGACCATAACTAATAAGTAGGAGTCATGGATTATCTATACGTTATCATATTCATAGTTGCTCGTCGTCGTCAGCCATTCGCAGTCCACTGCTGGCCGTAGGCTTCCCCAAATCGGCGCTACTTAGTTGCTCACAAACTTTCAAACTGCAAACATGGCTATTAAGAGAAAAATACTGTGTATTGACAAAAAAGTTTTACTAATACGCGCAATAGAAGCGGGAGAAAAGATTTGTGATGTTGGCAGACGCTTTGGATTTAGTCGCTCTACCGTGTCCACAATAAATATAAAATACAACAAAATTACTGGTGCAGGAGAAGAGGTCAGACAAAAATTACAGACTTCTCTCCATTTAACGATCACTCTCTATAACGCCATAAAATGCACGGTCCGTTCAGTGTCGTTATCGTGGAGAGTTTAACTGTATATTTTTTAGATAGATAGATAGATAACACTTTATTGCTCACCAAATATACAATTTCAAAAATACACATTTACAATATTGTCATGGAAGAAACAATAGGCGGCCTTATCGCTTATAGCAATCTCTTCCAAGCAACCTAACTTAAGGAATGTATAACCTAATCTGGCGATGTAGGTGGTGCAGATTAAGAGGCCTATCATAATTAAACATACTTAAACTACATATTTTATAAATTAAATACACATACTTAAATTACTTTATAAATTAAATACATACAATAAATCATAGTATAAGAATTAGGCATCTTTATTTAAGGAGAAATAGTGTTTTCTGAGTGCGCTCTTAAATGTAGGCGATGTTTTGGCCTCTCTGACAGTAAGAGGCAGCGCATTCCAAAGTTTAACAGCCTGCACTGTAAAAGAGTTATCATAAAAGGATGAAGTGTGTGCAGGTGTAGTGAGTTTACGATACGTATGAGTGCGCAAATTGTGGGAAGTAGAAAGGCGAAGGAATTCAAAACGTTCCTTAAGGTAAAGACGACTACTAGGAATAAATAATATGTTATAAATTAGTTGAGTTTTTCACGAAATTCAGAGACATGGTCATATTTTCGCAAGCCAAATATGAACCTAATGCAAAAATTCTGAAGTCGCTCAAGTTTATTTAGCTGTTCTACGGTTAAGTCGAGATAGCAGGCGTCAGCGTAATCTAAAATGGGTAGGCGACGCGTCTCGTGCGGCGTCCCACAGGGATCTGTCCTCGGGCCGGTTATTTGGAACGTCGGTTATGACTGGATCCTTCGGGTTCCGGTCCTGCCCGGAATAGGGCTAATCTGCTTTGCAGATGACACCTTACTCACGGCACGCGCTGCGTCATTCGCGGAATCCGTGGACCTCGCCAACGCCGGGTTGGCGATCGTGGTCCGAAGAATAGGTAGGCTGGGCTTGAAGGTCTCCCCCGCGAAAACGGAGGCCATCATGTTCCACAGGCGGTTTCGTAACCCCCCCGCGGACTTGTCCGTTACAGTCCAAGGGGTGGACATTCGTGTAGGCCCCCAGATGAAATATCTGGGGCTAATTCTCGATGGGAAATGGCTGTTTAAAGCGCACTTTGAGCAGCTAGTTCCCAAGCTCGTGAGGTCCGCAGTCCCTCTCTCGGCTTCTTCCCAACGTGGGGGGACCGGGGGGGGGACTAGGAAACTCTACATGGGCATCCTTAGGAGTATCGCCCTGTACGGTGCACCCGTATGGTCCACTGCACTTCACCGCCACAATAGGACTTTGTTGTGCCGCGCACAACGGGTCCTGGCGGTGAGGACCATCCGAGGATACCGTACAGTGTCGTGGACGGCGTCGACACTCTTGGCAGGCGATCCGCCCTGGCCTCTCCAGGCGGATGTGATAGGTGATCAGGACGCGGGAAACCGCGGCCATGATCCAATCTTGGTCAGTAGAGTTGGAAAACCCTGTTGCTGGCATTGACACGGTGGAAGCGGTTCGACCGCAGCTGTTGCGATGGCTCTCGCGGAAACGCGGGACCCTGACCTTCAGAATGACACAGATACTTACCGGGCACGGTTGCTTCGATAAGTATCTGTGTCAGATTGCGGGCTGCTTGCCTTCACCCCAATGCCGCCAGTGTGGCGCGCTAGACACGGCGTTACACACGCTAGTCGAGTGCGCAGCATGGGCACCTCAGAGGTTTGAACTCGAGACACTTGTAGGATCGATCGAATCGCTGGGCGATCTGGTGCAAGCCATGCTGCACAGTGACGATTGGTGGGTGGGTGCGGCCAATTTCTGCGAGACGGTAGTGTCTCATAAGGAGACCGCGGAACGAGATAGGGAGAGAGATGGTAGTGCGCATGAGTCTCGCGGGCGCCGACGTCGGTCGGGAGCCCTGAGGCGCAGGTATGCGCATGACCTCCCTCCCTGAAATACCGCTGCAGGGGCCCTCTAGCATCTAGGGAGCAGAGGAGTCTTCACCCCTGTTGACGAAGTGAGTTTGCCTCTTCCGGGGCATTCTCAAGCACTTGTGCGCTAGGATCGGTATGGGCGTAACTACGTTCTGTATCTCACGCCTTTCCTACCATAAGCGCGGGGCACATGGGAGGAGGGTGGTTTTAGTGGGGTATTGATTAGTCGAGTCTCCACACAAGCGGGTTGACTATTGTTTGGATTGCCTCAGTGGAAAGCCTCCATGATCAATAACGGTCTAATCTCTAGCAAAGGACCCGGTATGTGCGAAATGCATTTCCCACGCCTTAAAAAAAAAACTAAAATGGGTATCAAAAGAGACTATGCAAGCATAATTTTGGTGGCAGTAGGCAGATTTTTTTTTTGTAGTTTTATTTTAGTATCTAAATTTAATGATAAGTTAAAGATAGCCTTTCATTAATTGTTAATACTATTTGTATAAATGTAACATAAGCTTCATACGAGCAATTTAAATCTTCTACCTGTGGTAAGGTTAGAGGTTAGTAAAGTATAGAAATAAAAAACTATTTCTGCAACAATAAACATGAGCTGAGTTATTACTTTTAAAAAACGATCGATTACATGTGAATCTCCGCATAATGGAGGATTTTAAGCGGAATGATTACGATACTCATAAGCTCTTAAAACAATATAATCAGCCAGCAGTAGGCAAAGGCCATAAAAAGTTGTAATCGATACACATCGCCAGCAGTCTTTGGGCATTAACTTTCCGTTTTTACATTCACAATATTCGATGAAGACCCTTCGTAGTCTCATAAACTGTGATTATCCTAGATAATAATAGCTATAAATTAACAGAATATAATAATAAAAGATCAAGAAATTATGGTTTAATGTCATTAAGGATGGCATGCGAATGGTCTCACAAAAACCGCATGAAATAGAGAAGAAAATAAAAGCGAAGCCCGGGCTTCGAATAATGTAACCGGAATTAACGCTAGGATGATGATGACCACTCTCGTGAAATACAGAATTAAAATTAACAGGTACGAAACCAATGAAACTATTAGAACTGAAACAATTTTTAATGCTTCGTGTTACATTTTATTTTGAGAAGACTAGGTTCCATACGTTACGGATAATAATGTTAAATAGCAGAGATACATACAAATACACACACATATATACATATATATATTAGAGTGGGTCAAAAAAATCAATTCTATCAATAAGATCCTCCATCCTATTAAAATTAAGAGCTCATATTTGGTGAGAATTTTTTAAGGTGTCTAGCAACCCATTTTTCCGTGTCATTTGTAAAAAAAATGATTTTTTTGACCCACCCTAATATATATAGAAAAAATTAATGCCTTTCATCAGACGCATTAAAAATGTCCTAAGTCTCACACGTCACGATAAACAGTAGCGATTTATCTGTAGATTGTTACAACTGCCATCGAGGGAGGTCGTAAACAATAAAATCTGCAACGACTTTGTATCAACACACGGCCGATAAATCTGCCCAAACCGAGAGCTGGATAGATAAATTGCTGCAATATATTAAGGTTAGGTATGTAGCAGACAAAAGTAATACAATAAAAGACCAAAGTTAATATTACTCAAAAGAGTGATTTACCCTAGTATTGGGTATGTGACCACTTTATAATACATTCGAAAACAATTTGCATACAAAAAACCGGACCTTAAAATACTATCAACTTACTTTCAAAAGATACACACAATAATTAGGCTATTTGACTAGATACAATTATAACGCTACAACTTACTATACTCATACAAAAGTTTTTCTTTATTTCTCGTTTGTTTTGCCTGTCAACTGTCTTATTGCCAAAGATAAATAAGAAGTTACGTGGACACTCAGGTCCGGATTATTTATAACTTGATATAAATCCCATTAATAATACGGTATGCTCTTGGCCAATGCGTATGCTCGAGGGAAGCTCTTATCAGCCTCCTATCTTTGGTCATCACCAGCCTAGCTCTGCATCCTTTGTAACAGCCATTGCAACGCCACATATCGGTATTTCGGCCACGACCAACACAATAGAACGTGAAGCCATTAATGAGAGCTAAAATTTGTCCATTTCTTCTTTGCGCCCAAGTAACTGCAAAAAATGACACGGTTAAAGAGATCCAACTAACTCAAATTTGCGTTGTGGTATGTAAACTCATATTTAATTCTGTTTATTAAATTGTTTTATTATTTTATACATACATACGTATATACGTATATACGTACATAAGCACAGGGAAGTACATGTCAACATTAATTAATTGTTATGCCCAAATACGATGTTAATATCTCTCTTAACGACACTAGACTTAACCTAGTAGAGTCAACTGTATTCTTAGGCATTAACCTAGATCAGAAGCTCCAGTGGGGAGCTCATATATCTAGTCTCTCAGGAAAGCTTAGTTCTGCTGCATATGCGGTCAGAAGAGTTAAGCAGTTCACTGACAAAGAGACTGCTAGACTAGTTTATTTTAGTTATTTTCATAGTGTCATGTCCTATGGTATCTTAGTTTGGGGCAACGCTATTGATTTAGAGACTATATTTGTTTTACAAAAAAGAGCCGTAACGTCAATCTACAAACTCGGCCCTCTGGAGTCTCTTAGGGAACGCTTTAAGGAAATCGGTATTATGACGGTCGCCTGCCAATATATTTTTAATAATATAATTTATATTTGTAATAATCTGAGTGCCTACAAGCAGTATAAGGATGTTCACAATTTCAACACCAGGCATTGTAATAGACTGATATTGCCATCTTTTAGATTACAAAAAGTATTGTCCTCTTTCTTGGGGGTTGGTATACGCTTCTTCAATAAGATTCCGAGTGAAATGTTAGATCTGCCTTTCACTAAATTAAAAACCAAATTAAAAAGTATGTTGCTAAAAAAGGGATACTACACTATTGAAGAATACTTAAATGACAAAACTTCATTTACATAGCAGCTCGCTCCAACCTCTTATACTGTATTTTGTACGATTATAACGTTTTTATCTTGCCATACTTGTAAGGAATATATGGAGACATATTACAGCAAAATAAAAAAATTTAGTACGTCATGTCTTTATATTTATAACTATAATAATATTTTTCTATCCTTTGTGTCTCTGTCTTATTGAATATGCACAGTTTGCTACAACTCCATTAATTCTTCAAAAGTCATTCTGTATCATACTTCTGTATAAAACTTATTTTTAAAAAAAGAACTTGAGATAAAAATAGAATAAGAAATATAAAGAAAAACAATTTTTAGCCAGTGGGGAGTTTCTTGTCGCTTCTCCTCCTTAACAGCAATAACACGCTCCGAAGCGGCATACATAGACTAGGAAGAAAAATTAAATTTTAACCTATATGTATAACCTTCAAAGAGTGTTCTCCAGTGGAACTTATTTTGAATAAAAACTTTTGAATTTGAATTTGAATTAGCATCTATATGTACTTATGTACCACCTACATCGCCAGATTAGCTTAAGAAAAACCTATAAGTTGCCTGGAACATGTAATAAGGCCGCCTATTGCTTAAACTAAAAATATTGTAACTAGTATATTCTATTTTTTATTTTGGTAAGCAATAATGTGTTATCTAACATTAATTATTTCAGTATTGGTCACTTCATATTTTAAAAATAAGAGGGAGAAAGACACAACATAACAAATATGTAAAAGCTAATCTAATCACCTATTAAGTTAAATATAAAGTAATTGAAGAACATCATCATGATTTTTTAAAGTCAGGGGAGTTTAAAGCGGTAAATAAACAGGTTGTATACCAAGTTATATAGTTTCATTTTATTCTGATACTTGTGGTACTTGTAATAAGAATCTGCGCAAGCGCCCGCTTTAGGCCCCCATGCTAACAATATCTTACAAGCCATTATAAATATTTCCGTTATTTCGCAATTTCATTACACTGTAGACTAACGCTATGGAGTCTATACCTTACTGTCTAATTTCCTCCATTAGATAGATTCTAACCTGACATTGACGCAGTTAATTCACAAACTCATGAAAACTAATTAGATAGTAAATTTTACTGCCCGTTCACAAACTATCGACCATTTACAATCTTACTATATTTATTCAGTTACAGTTGCAAAAAGTTATACAGTAATATAAATACCATTAACAATAACATACGCAGTGGCAGTATGATTGTGTTCAAGCACTTGATCAGTGTTTATCATTTTCTTCGACTTGTCCGTCGTGAACCTGGCTTTACAACCTCTTCTATTACATTGCCATCTATCGGTCGTAACACTTCTGCCATCTTTATAATAAACATAATCTTGAATAAGAGCTATTTCCGATCCCTTACAATTCAGCAAATACTTAACTGGAAAAGAAAGTTACTTATTTTTTATTAGGTATAAATGATACTTATGCATTGTTGTCATAGCAGATTAATAAATAGTACATCTCTCTCATTCCAATGACGTTATTCTCGGTCAATATTGAAACCCATACGTGGTATAGGCACACCTGGCTTTCGACGTCTAAATTTGGTCATGTACGTACAAAACATTTATTGTTTTTTTGATATGCAACTTTGCACACGGATATTCTCGACCTCTTAACGTAGATTCTCGAGTAGTATAGGGTGTATTTAAACTACTTTTCACTTTGACCAAAAATACCTCCGAATAATTAGGAGACAGGAAAATATCTTCAAAACAAACTAATATTACAAGATAAACCAGATTTATTTTGTTATCTTCATTTATCTTGCTTGTTTCAATTAGCATTATTCTACGCAATTACGTTTCACTGTAATTCATAATAAATTCACAAAGACAGACATTTTTACATTAGTTTTATGTTGTAAGTTCCATCTTTTGCTTGATAATACTTAGGGTTCGCATGATTATGCTGTTTTAAAACTTCTACAACTACTAAATCATTTTGAGTAGTCGAAACAGCTGCTGGACAACCCTTGTGATAAAAAGAGCAGCGCCACCGCCAATACTGTCTACTTCGCATAGGACGGTTGTAGGTGTTTCCCTGCCACAGAAGTGCTTGTTTACCATTTGCTTTTGTTATTATTTCCGCTGGAAAATTACAAATTCATGATCATCAACATCAACCAATAATATAATTGAATTTATTCATCATGCATCAAGATTTATGCGAAATTCGGTATACATGTGTTCATGGTACTGGTAAGAAGCATAGGATTATTTCAGGAAAAAAACCGAATGCTGAGCACTAGTATTTATAATTTTTAAAACGATCTATCTATATGTTTTTAAATAAACTCCCACACTCAGAATGGATAATGGTTTATTAACCTGAAATAATGATGATAGAAATAATGTCAGTCCTTGTTTAAATGTTGTAATTCACGATAGTCGGTAGGAAAGTAAAGAATAAATTATGAACGTTTATATGTGTTTATTTGTATGTTGTTTCTGAAGTGATTACAATTATTTTAATAGTTTCTCCTTTTCGATCGTAAAAAAAATTAAAATCAAACTTCAACTTCTCTCCAAATAGGCTATGAGTTAATCCTACTTTAATTAAGAGAGAGTGAGATTTACAGGAATAAGATAAGTCTTGAAAACTATTTTTGGTTTAATTTCCGAAAGCTTTACTACTATAATACTACATATACAATCACTCAAAAATACGACTAGTATTGATAATATACTTATTTAAAATCCAGGAATATTTTAGTTACTTATAATACTATTAAAAATCTCGCAACTTTATCTACAAATAAAACAATACAATAAATGAAAGCCATGTTTTAATTCAAATATCAATATTAATAAAATTCATATAAATTACAAACCATTAACCTTAATATGTATGTTAACAAATAATATGAAGAGAAAACATAAAACGACGTAATAGTTACTTAACATTTAATTGAACTTTTACTATAAAGGTTTATTTTTACTTTAGGTACTAAAACCTAAGCCACTCTTATAGATTTTATATGTTCTATAAATTCTTAAATTTATATGCAAATGTAATGTAAATTAATCAATTCAAATTGTAAAATTTTAATTTTTATTCTAATTCCTGAATTTAGATCACAATGACGAATGATATTAGAATCATTCTAAACACGTAGTTTTAATTCCATAATATGATTCTTAACTCGTTAATTAATTTTAGATATAGGTACATTTTTACATTTTTATAGACAAAATTGAAATTGACTTTGTTACCACATTTCATGTAACGTCTACATCTATGTTATTTTGCTAAATGCGATCGTCATTGAGGTATATCAACTTGTCAGATTAGATAAACAACCAACCAATCATTTGCAATGATATCAAAATATGGTAAAACATTCTGGGATTTGAAATGAGTTCCTAGTTGTTTGCATTGAGAAGTAAGACATTGTCTGATTTTTAAGAAAGTGGTACTTCTGCTGTTGCAAATTTCCATATGCGACGGTACCTAACCACTTTCCATCAGCCTGTCTGCTGTGCTCCAGTAATAAAAAATGCAAATGATACAGATGCGGACTAAGCCCGGATACCTACGTTAACAATGTCAGGAATATGTTCGCTGATTGTAATAAGTTATTTATTATTTATAACCATCTTTATGCAGGTACTTAGATACATTAAATAATCACAGGATGTTCTAAAGCATGTCTTCCAAATATGTCTATAAATAAGATTTGAGAAACATTTCGTAAAATTAAATGTTAAAAATACTTGTAATTTTTTGAAACTATAATCTAAGCACAGTAATTACGGTAATTAGATAAACAACTTGTAAAGAAAATATAACAACTTTGGTGATAAATACTACAATACATTCAATTCGCTTACTCAAAGCATTGTTTTAAAATTGACTAAAAAGCGTTTAACAATCCAAAATTAGTAATTATTTTTTTTTCATTATCTTCTGCTATATTTGAGGTATTACTGAACTGAAAAACATTGACCTAATCGTGCTTAAAGCGCATAGCACTTAGAAATAACAAGTTCTCAAAAGATTTTGAACATTGTCAAAATTATATTTACGTAATACGGTTCTAATTAAGCTTGACCATCAAATCAACTGAGATACTTTTTATCTATAATCTTACATAACCTTCCAGCCTCCTAGATTATGTATGAGTGTAGCGGGTTTAAACTCGATTTACACATGATGCCGTTCACAGTTTAATCTCGCTCCGGTCTGGGTCCGTCCCCAGTTCGGTCAAATATTCTTAAACAAGAAAGAATCAGAGAATTCTCACTGTTGTATCGCTCAAGTTCCGATTCGATATCGCGTCAGTGCCGGTTCTTCGAAAAGAATACACTAGTAGTGTACACACAACAACATTTGATCGGACCAAGATTAAACTTTGAACGCGCAATGCTATGGATTTAAATAGTCTATTAATAGTTCAAACATAATTTATTATTTTTTAAATTTAAAAACAGGTAAAGCAACATATTGTATCGTATATGAATACTTTTGTAGACATTATTATAAAATTTGTTAACCCACGTCAAATAAAAGGAGTTCTGAATTCGTCGTGTAAATATTTTTTTATACGCCTAACTGAGTCAAGTTCTTTAACTTTTTAAGCATATTTCCATCCAATTTAATAGATGGCACCCATAAAACCTGTTAAAATACTAAGGCCAGGCTTCGAAGCTTGTTGGTGGTTAATTCTTTTAAATCATCGTCACAAGTTGTTGATGTTATTATCTCCCAGTACTTTATCATTATGAAATTGACAAGAAGTTATTTACAAAATTGTACAGCACCAATTTTACATGAATGTTCTACCCCGTAAGTGTGTTACTACAGAAGAAAATGATTAAATATTAAACTGGAATGTATAATTATGTCATAAAACATTAAAAAATAAATTCAATTATCTTAACATTAATTTTATATTATAACAAATATTATAAATAAAACTTACACAAGGCAATATTATGAAAAAACAAATATTACTTTTTTACAATTTCTAAAATTATCTGCATGGTTCTTGTAGAAAGCATTTTTTAAAGCTGAACAAAAGTTTTAACCACAAAATTGTGGCAATAATTTTGTAGGCACTGAAGGCTTCTAAAATGTTTAATAATTTATAATATGAAAAATAAATATCTTATCGGCTAATTATACGTCGGCTGACTTTACTGTGTATATAGACCATAGAATAACGAAATAATGTCTTTGAAATAGACTATATCACGCACCCTCCTAAAATTACTTATACTTCAATTTTAAATCGAGACTTCACAATCCAATAGATGAAAGAAAAATATCACCCAGTTATAAAAGCACCATATTTTAAAAATAGCGAGTTAATAATTTAAATAGATAAATTTTTAAATTTCATCCTTACTAAGTATCTTACTAAAATATATATGATTAGACCGACATTTTATTATTAAAAGCTTCAAATATTATTGCTCCATATTTGATGAAACTTTAAATTATATACATTTATGTCTCTGAGACTTCAAATGATATAACTTTGTCTCTTGTATCCGATTTGGCTGAAAATCGGTATATATGTAATTTTAATACCAAGGGTGGAAAAGGGATACTTTTTATCCCGGATACTGGGATAGATTTTGGGATAGAATTATGTAAAGATTATCCCAAAAAGTAGGATAGATTTTTGTGATTTACCATTTTCGTCATTTAGGTCATCTTTGTTCTTTTTGTGCTATTTGACCGTTTTGTCCTTTTGGTCCTTTTTGTCCTATTTGTCCTTTTTGTCATTTATATAGTTTTCAAATAGACGGGGGATAAATAAATAAACCTAGGACGGTTTGAAATAGAGGATGAAAGTTTGGATGAGATCAATCATTTCTCAAGTTTATAGATGTACAAAATTTTCGTCTATAAAAAATGCGATAGTAACTCGATATGTCTTTCTATTAAGCTTTCACGGAAAACTAATAGGAATTATACAAATATACAAATAGGTAATTTTGTTTAGATGTAGTTTTAATGCCGAAAATGGACATAAATATTTTTCATTTCGGGAGATGGGATAGTTTGCGATATAAAATAAAATTAATCTTCCGGGTGCAAATAGCACTCACATAAACATATAGTACAATGTAACCTGTATTAACGCCTGCTCTTTAAACAAGAGGCAGGCACTAGAGGTTGACCCGCGATGCAGCCGCGGGTTAAACTCTAGTTTATAACAATAATAAGATTAAATGTTATACTTGCAATTGTAAATTAAGATCTATGTTTTCTTATTTTACAAATAATTTTAACTATTTTGGTGTGATAAAAAGTAATAAAAAAATATTATAACGAAAAGTAATAATATATAAATCTGCAATTTAATTGACAGTCGAACTATAAAATCATTACTTAAAGATGTGTATGTAATCCATTTGTGGACACGATAACTCCGTCAATAGTGACAGCAGACGCTTTACATTTATGCTTGTGTTTCTTAGAGCATGTCCATCTTATCCTGTTGCCCTTAAGCGATCTTGAATGCCTGAAGAATTTGTGACCACCGATGAAAATGTTAGTCGTCTCTCTGCAGAAGCGGGCCCTGAGAAGCGACGAAACAAATTCTGTAAAAATTTATTTTCAAATAAATCACCTGAACTCTACGAGAAATTAGTTTTACTATAAATTTATTTTGCTTTAAGTGTATATTGATATTAATTAACATAAAAAAACTTATATGAATAAATAAATTAGCCTTAGGGGACTCTTTGTTGTTAGTGTTTCAATCTAAGTTAAATCTCGCAGTGCGCTTTCTGGCAAAGGCCTCCTCCAGATGCCACTGCTGTCTGTCTATAAGGGGCAGCTCGTCACTGGTAGGGTCCAAAAGTAAACCCGAGTTCATCTTCCCAAGGTTTGCAAATTAAAGCTGGGAATATTATTATATTACCACGATGTTGTTGGCTTACAGATATGAGTTTTCGACTTCATATACTAACGTGTAAAACACACGTCAATCTTCTGGTTAATTATCCAGTATTTACGGCACGCAGCTCTACGGCGTCAATCTAACAGAGGTACTAAACTCTGATAGAATATAGAAACTATAAATAGGTTTTTTCTATACCCAATTATCCACATTAACTTGTTGTGTTGTGTTGTTGATAAGAAGTTGATAATCTACAAACGATGTCAAATAATACTTTTTTTGGCTCAACTCCCTCTCATCGGGTCAATCGTACCCTAAATTGTCTTATTTGACTTAAAGAATATTATGGAAAAAGTAGTTTTCGGTGAAGGTCTCCCTCCAATCAAACCGCACAAGAGTCAGGATAATAATAGCTAAGAGAAACAGAAGATAGGAGATGTGATAATATAGTATATATTTTTATTTGATACCAATTAAATGCAAAATCCGTGCAAAGTCATCGAAAGCTTGAAGTAGTACTATTAACAATTAAAATAATGTATAATTTCAAATGCTTTATTATTCATATATTTAGGCTCCTAGGTCGCACAAATCGTAAAGATCTAGTTTCTATACAACGCATGTATTGAAAGAAAAAATATTTTGGTGCACGAACGTCGATGCAATCATTCATATTTAAATGCAATAAATACTCCGCCAAATTTATTCCATATTCACATATCTCCCCTCTTTTGTTACGTAAAATTCTGGCGCAGTATGGTTGTGGTTTTCACTCAATGATTGTAACGCGTCATTAGAAGTCTTCGCTTTGGCAGGACAACCCAACCGCCGTTTCGTACAATACCAGAAGTTTCGAGAATACTCCGAAAAAGTATAGCCGTTGATCATAAGCAAACTCTTTTTTCCGTACCGGCTTGGTATCTTAACAACTGAAAAGAGGTATATTGTAGTAAGTCTTTTTCATTCAGATTATACCGTAAAATATACAAAATTGGAAAACAAATATTTTAAAAAACTAGTAATAACATTTTCGATTGCTTTATTGTCTTAAAATAAAAGTTATCGACTTTCGAAAATAATTAATAATGATGCTTTATCAAAAAAAAAACGTAAAGAAATAAGTTCGAAATTAAAAATTTTAAAAACATTTTATTTACCTTTTGCTTGTCTAGTTAACTCGTATTTATCGAATTTGTTTGGAAGCTGATTTCTTTTTAGATTTCTTTAAATTTATATCTTAAAGTTACAAATATAGGCAGAGCTAGTAAGGCAGCTTTCAGAATGCGGAAACGACAGTTAAGTAAAAGGAAACTTAAAATTTACACGTTAATACTATTTGTTTTAAGGTGTTCCGTGGTAGTGGTCCTTTTTTCAACGAGGGGAAACCCGATTGAGGGCCATCAGCCGCACGTAGGATGAAAATCGCGGCCGGTGTGCAAGGATTCGTCAGGTCGGGGTGGCACTAGCACCTCTAGGCAAAACTAGAGATGCTATATGCCACACTACAGTTAGGGATACCCACTGAAACCCCTCGGTATTCCGTCCTTCGCCCTTAATGTCAGGGTCACGGGTATATGACTTAGCCCCTCCGCTGGCCCTAGCACGGGTGGTCCTAGTCCAAGTCGGATCCAATACATCCTTGGTCATGCTAGGTAGCTCCTCATTTTGGGATTATCTTAAACCTAAAAGTATCTCAAACACTACTTTTTTTTACTTTTGCCAAGGACCTAATTTATCGCCACACTGAAGCTATAGTGAATCCAACACAAACAATTGACTAAAATCGGTTCATAAACAAAAAAGTCTGAATATATATATATATATAATAAATAGATACATAGGAAATGAGAACCTTCTTCTTTTTTGAAGTCGGTTAATAAAAGATATTTAACTTTTATACTATAATTATTATTTTTTAACTACATTGATCTTCGACGGAAGATCATTTATTTAACCCAACCACTTTATCATATTTAGAGTCAAATTAATCAAAATAATTTAATAAACTATGTTACAATAATATAATAATAATGTCAGTTCATGAGATCATAATTGCACATTTAAGTAGTAAAACCCACACCATATTATTGTATAAACAGATCGGTACTTTACTTTCCTAATGTAAGGAAATATAATTGCACATTCAATGTGAATAGATTATTACATACTTCGTAATTAAATTTTGAAAAAAAATATCATCAGACCATCAGATTAGGCCCCTATATATAGAATATATTCATTAGGAAGTACCTATACATTGGCTAGTAGCTTAGTTGTCCCTAAACCAAAAATGATGGTCATTCAATTATTTTTTAACTAACTAAACTTAATCACTCTTCGCTGTAGCTCAGTTTGATATTAATTAACTGTTAAGGAGTCAATCGACTACTATTCGAGTTTTGCGGACACAAAAATAGGTAAACCGAATTTTTATATATACCTACAGAATAAAAACGATATAAAACAACTTCTTTTTAAAAAACAATGATATATTTTTAATTATTGGAGAACAGTAGATAGGCTAACGACCCACCTGATGAAGGGTGGTTACCACGGCCTATAGACATTTGCAACACCCTAGATGTTACCAATGCAACCGGTCTCGAAGGAGGGACTGTGGTAGCTGACCATTGATGCCGAAACTAAATTCGAGGTTATTATGGCGGCATAAACTAGGCCAGGGGTGGTAGCCATCCAGACTGGCAAATGCCCTACCACCTGGCTGTGGGTTGTTTTGTCGCCTGTTACGATAAGCCGCCCGCCCAGCCGCAAGAGTTAGTAATTCAATTCATTATCATTAAATTTTCAATTAATACATGGACTCCTTTTGGAGTATTGTTGACACAACTATACGTAAACTAAAGTTTTCTAAATAAATATTAGAAGTGAGAGGGGGGCCTAATACTTTTTTAAAGTTACTATATATTAGTGATTATGGTCCGCGGAATACCGCAAAATATATTGATAACTAGTTATAACTGTTGCCCTGCAACCTTGATTCCTTTTCACACATCTCCAAGACATTCTCGCCGGATTCCCTGAATTTTTATTATACCTGTTACCATATAAGATTAGGGTCTTATTGCCATATTTGTTAATTATCCAACAAGCTGAAAGAAAGACAATATTTTTTAAATTATGCCAAAAATCTTCTCTTTACTCATCCATAACGTCCCGAGATCCCTATAGGATAAGATATGTAAATCCCTTAATAATATAGATGCTGAATTACGAAATCAACTAAAACAGAAATACGCAGAAATGAAAGGGAACGACATTAGATGATTCAATTTTGTGTTTACACCAATCAATTTAGTTGTTTCATCCAACTTAACATTCAGTAATGAAGAGTCTAATATCGGCTTAGTGGAAAAACAATCACTCAGTGTAAATGAAACTCTAAAAACCTTCTATATCCTACATGACTTGATGACACCACATATAATATCGCGCTTTTTGTCGTTTTATTATTAAAAAATATATTTTAGAACAAAGCAGAGAATTTTTTTAAAAACTTTTGATTTTTGGTTAATTTATATAACTCCTCACATTTTCGTAATTGAACAACAGTCTACAATTTGATTATCTTTGCCACTAAGTGAAGCAAAATATTTGTCAAAATTAAATATTTATTAATCAGTAGACGGCAATAAGTTTTGCGTAAACATTTTTTTCCAATTTATACATATAATAAATTTCCCGTAAAAACATTTCCAATTATTTATTTCATTATTTGTACATGAGATTGTTCACGATTGCTTAATATATAACTATATATTTCATATAACATGTCTAGCCTGGTAACATCGTTGCTTTTATATTACTATTATTTCTAATACTTAAGTAATTGTAAAACAGTTTCCATAAACATATCGCTGATTGAATGCAAGTACTTATTGTTTACTGGACTTTAAAGTGCATACTTCACCTATGTAATATCCCCTATACTTAGATATAAAAAAACAAGTTTTGTACATATTTTATAGGTAGAGTAAGTAGGTAATTAATAATACGAATCCACTAAATAACACAAAAAACAAAACTTTGATTTTTGTCTTATTTAATGTTGCATTCAGCCAGCGATATAGTATGTAGAAACCATTGGCGATCGTATTCTGGAGCTAACTGTTAATATATGGCCCGGTCCTATATCATACCATTCATTCACTTTACTTACCATCGGTAAAATTTTGACGTAACTTGTTATTTTTTTGTTAAATTTTAATAACAATAATAATAATCGGCAGGCAAACACACACATTATATATTCCCAAGCTAAGCAAGTTACGCTTGTGTTACGGTTGATAGATAACGAACCACTCTAGAGCCGATCCGAGACACCCAGACCATAGCAAAAAACAGAGAGAAGTTCGTTTTCGAAATTTATTACCATGCCAGAAATCGAACCCGGAGCTTCTGCATTCTAGCGAGTTCGGCCGGCTAAGACTTAGCCCGCTCAATCACAGAGGCTGTCAATATTAATCGATAGTAAGGCAAATGAAGGGTTAGTATTTTCTTAAGTTTTCGCGACTCTTTCACTCTTTCAGTCCTTCTCCCATTTATTTTGGGGTAAACATAATATGTCTTTGCCTTCCATACTCCTCAATTCTTACATATGTCCTCTGTCACACCACAAATCATCATATCCTCACAATCCATCCATCTCTTTTCACCATTAGTACACATAATACTACGTTGTGACGGTTTTAAGCGCGGTATTTTATTTAATTTTTATTCCGACATTTCGACCACTTTTCAGTAGCCATGATCACAGAAAACAAAGATGTCAAATATTAATAAGTAATGTTAAAGTTATTATTTAGCCTAGCCTTTGTTTATTTTAATTAATTAGATTATAATTTATTTTTAACCGACTTCAAAAAGGTGGAAGTTCTCAATTTGATTAGTGATTTTTTTTATTTTATGTATGTACACCGATTACACTGAGATTTATAATCCGATTTACGTGATTCTTTTTTAGTTCGATGCGGAACAGTTGCCATTTGGTCCCCTAAAAATTTAACATAGTTTGGTCCAGTAGTTTTCATTTTATGAACATTTTTTATGAAAAAAATTCCATTCCGTTCCGAATGTACAGCGATTACGCTGAGATTTATGATCCGATTTACGTGATTCTTCTTTAGTTCGATGCAGAATAGTTGCCATTTGGTCCCCTAAAAATTTAACATAGTTTGGCTCAGTAGTTTTAACTTTATGAATTTTTTTCCGTTCCCGTTTCTTGGGACCCATATTGTTTAAGGCGCGCGGCATCTTTCGTAGTCCTACCCATAGCTAGACAATAAAAAGTAACAAATAAAAAAACTTCGTTTAAAAAAACCGACTTCAAAAACTTAAAAATATAAAATAACTTATTTCTAAAGCTATTTTTAATTATAATATCTTATTTTTAATAAATATTATCTAAAGCACCTTGTAGTCGGTGCGAAGTAAAACATAAAAATTACTATATTTTGAAACTTACTAAGCACCGACTTTAAGATGTTTTAGATAATATATATTAAAATTAAGATATTATAATTAAAAATAGCTTTAGAAATAAGTTATTTTATACTTTTTAGTTTTTGAAGTCGGTTTTTATAGTTATTGTTCTACTGTATGTGACCCTAATGTAAATTAGTCTGCCATAAAGGTCTCTAGGCTAAATAATAATTTAACATTACTTATTGACACTTGATATCTTTGTCTTCCGTGATCACAGCTATAGAAAAGTGGCCGAAACGTCGGAATAAAAATCAAGTAAAATACCACGCTTAAAACTATTAAATTGTAGTTATATTAAATGAAGGGTTAGTTAGATATAGGTACCGGCCAATATAAGATAATAAATACATTATGTCTTCGTAAGTTTGCAACGCGAACGAAATTTCGCTAACACAACAGGTACGTGGACACATAATACAATAAATTCTAAAAATTTGACATATAAAAAACAGATGTTAAAATAACATCTTATCATCAAACTTTTAAAATTTCATGATAAAAATATTTTTTAATTACATTTCAAACAATAATGAATGCGCTGTCTGACTCTTTACTTGAACTCGCTTGTAACGTCATAAGTACTTACGCTTTTACAAAATATATGATGCTTCGATTGATGCAGTTGATTTGTTTGTCCGTTCCCCTATTAGTCTACAATGAATATTGTATTTTATTTAAAATAAAATTCCATTACTTTCCGTACACACGGGGTATCTCGATTGCTTTTTAAATTATTTTGCATGATTATGTTCGTGGGAAGAGAATACTATTTTATTATTACGTGTTGTTATTGTCGCTTTACAGCCGATATACTTTTTTGCGCATCTCCATGTCATTTTTTCTTCATTATAAACACCTAATTTATTATAAATGTAACCCCGATACCAAAGGTTTGGATTCCCACGTTTATTTATTACGAAATGTGCTGAAAAAGATTATAAAAATAAATATTAATTTTACACAATAGCGGCGTTTGGGTCGAAACCCTGGGTCCATAGGGTTCCCGACACTCTAAAACTTTATCGAAACGTCGCCAAATGCCTGATAGACCATATTTGACCAAAAAGCTGGCCTTTATTATGGCTAAAGAATTGGCATAGTAATACAACGCGATATAGCTGGCAGCCATTTGGGAATATTCCCAACAAGTGACAGTGCTTTCAGACTAATTTATTGTACACCAATATGATAACGAAAAAAACACAAAATAATCTTAAGCACTAGAGGGTAGTACAATGAGTGGTATAATTGCTTAAAGCAATCTCTTTCGAGGCGACCTTTGTATTTATTATGTAATTTTATGCATATACAGTAGAACCTGTTTCAGTCGAACCTGGATAAGTCGAAAATCTCCCAAACTTGAAAAAAATTGTGTCTCATTCCCCTCAAACCCCTAAACCTCCGTTGCTCGAAATCTGAACCCTCTATAAGTCGAAATAATTAGTGACTCCCTATAAGCAAATTTAGTACTTATTGTTACAACTTAGGCTCCGACAAAGACAAATTCCACGTACAGATCTGTAATCAAATAAAATGTTTTTATTACCTGTCGGCATTTGAACTAATTTTAATCCTTTTATGATCGTCTTCTTTTGTTCACTTTATTTATTGGCATACGTTTCTAGTTATTGTGAAGAACAGCCCATTGTCCTATTGTACTCATCTACGGCCGCTCAAGAGCATCATTAGCCACGTGTTGCGAATTATAAATACAAGTTAATTCTAGGAAATTAAGTCGACGTTGCCGGGCGGGCACATTTGCATTTGTGAAGTATAAAACGATGGCCTGATTGAAAGAGGGGTCAGTTGAGCTACAACTACGATCAAGGCGTGACGTGTGTACATTCGGGAATCAAATATTGACGGACTTTGCGCGTTTTATTGAATTACGACCTTCTGCATTACGTTTGGATTTTTTGTGTTCGGTTATATTTGTACCTGTGTTATATGTGTTTGTATAGTTCTAATAAACTCTATAATAATTCTAACGGCATTTTAATTCGAGTCCCGCAAACTCGTAACATTATTTTCCCTCTATAAATCGAAAAAATAAATTGGACCTCTGTATTTCGAACATACATAGCAATATTTGATTTTACAACCACGCCACCACTCGATTATTTGAATAAATATTAACCTCTACAAGTCGAATGTTTCCTTACAAAATACGCTTAGTCGAAAACTCTATAACTCGAATTTTTTGGCATCTCCCTTCAGGTTCGACTTAATGTAGCATGTAATATGTAGCATTATTCATTTTTAATATAGTTTATATAAGTATTATTGTTTTTATTGTGTTCGTGGACAAATTAAAAACAACAATAGATATATAATATGTAAAATTTTACACAATTGTTTTAATCAATACTAATACTAGCATGTGTCATCACACATATCGTACATAAATAAAATAAAAATCTTCAAATCATTACTACATTCGCAAATCAAGCAAGTTACGCTAATATGGGTAATAAACGACTTAAGCCGATTTCAGCTTCTCAGAGCTATTCAGATTTATAAAAACGGAAAGTTCTTTTAGGGAGCATCCATAAGTTACGTCACATGTAAAGGGAGGGCGGGGGGGCGACGAAGTGTGACATTTTGTGACAACTCTGTGTTTAAATTATGAAATAATAATTTAAATGGAAATGAAACTTATTACGGAAGTGCTGTTATAATTCCATTATGTAAAATTGCAAAATATGTGATGTAACAGGGAGGGAGGAGTCTCACGTATGTGACCAGCTGTGACAACAACGGAGAAGGGGTCAAAAGTCATGAAATTCGTGTGAAGTAATTTGTGGATGGCCCCTTAGTGATTTACCCTGCTGGGAATCGAACCACGTGTCTCTTCATTGAAGCGAACAAAACGGACCACAAGACTCGTGGTATCTTAGTGGTTAACGCACTTGTGTCTCAAACTTAATTGACACAGTTTCGAAACCTTGGCGAAAGAGCATGCAACTGTTAAGCAGTTTTCTGACCTAATATGCATATTGTTACAATTACCATGTGCTGACGCTGATGGAAAACATCATAATGAAATCTGCTCATCGAGATAACCGGCATGTCAAACCTACCAAATCGCATTGGACAACCACGGCGACAAATATGAAAATAAACTCTTTTTAGCTACACGTAATGCTAACACTTCTTGCTGAGGGGCTTTAACAGTAATAACACGTTGCGACGTTATGTACATAGAATAGGAAGTAAATTTAATTTTTAACTTATATAATTATATATATGACCTTCAAAAATGTTTTCCAATGGAACTTATTCTGAATAAATTTTGAATTTGAATTTGGTAGGTATACTGTCTATTTCCTCTCGAAAATTGGTATGTCCAAGCCTAGCAGTGGAACGTTAACGGGGAGTTATTACTTAGACTGATCAGAGCTTAGACATTTATTTAATCATAGACAATCAATTATGTGGTGAGCGTAAATCAGTGTTACCTTGACATAACAAATCTTCAAAGAAGATTAAACAATATTCGATACTCGTTTATGAACCCTATTTATTCTAAGCGTACTTCTACTACAAGAATACCGAACTAATTAATTAAGTACATTTAATAATAGATTATGATTCTCACACAATAATTAGTCACGCTGGACCGCTACTACGATTTGTGCACCCGACCAAAGTCGGAGTGAGAATCTGTAATTTAATATTTGTCAGCTAAATGTTTATAAAAAAATCCTGTTTCATCAACGCTGAAGATGTCTTCGGATTCATATCCCTCAGTCTTCTCTGCAAGTTTCTCTTTTCACTCGTCAGATACTTCGTCATCGACACTCGCGCTTTCACCACATATTTTACGAAAAATAATAGAATAGAATAGATTATACTTTATTGTATAGTAAAATTAATGAAACAGTTCACAAAAACAGCTTAAAATTAAGTGCAAATGGCGGTCTCGTCGCTGACAGCGAACTCTTCCAGACAATCTTGTGATGGAGAGAGGAATACGGCACAATATCTATTCTAAAAATATTTTTTATATATTATTTAAATAATCCCGTTTCTTTTTTTGAACTTTTGAAGCCACCCATTACTAGCACGGAAATTAACACGTCCCAATTCTACTGCAAATAGCTGAGCCTTTTGTTGAAGGATAGAGCCTCCGATTGGCACATTTTTATCCCAGGATTGTTGTAGCCATTTCAAAACACATTCCTCCACGTCCTTGAATACACATGGTTTTAATTTTTTTCTGTTTGCATGCCACACACTACCTTCCGAAAACTTATCCTTACATTTTAAAATTGTGGCCAATGTACTCCCAGGAATTTCGAATTCTTTAGCGATTTCTAACTTTTTCTTTGTAGGATTCTCCTCTACATATTTAATGATTTTTCGTTTGTCTGCGACAGTTAAGGAACACCTTTTTCGTTTTTTAGCCACTGCAGCTTTAAATAAAAGAAACAAAATATATTATAAGACTCTCACACTTATAGGAACCTTACAACGTTAAACATTAACGATCTTATTCATACTAATTTAGAGTAAGTTTGAACTCTTCTTTAAAGTTCTTAAAGAAGCGATCAAACTTACTTTAACTCATTATAAATAAGACCGATTTCATAATTTATTATGAAAGTTCAAATTCCTGGATTGTCTTACGGAAAAAAGAGCATGTTTGAACCTGTCGAAACAAAGGTTGTAGGTTGGCAAAAATAGTTAAACACAGGTTAATTATACTTTCCATTTATGTTGTGCAATGATTAAAAAATTGTTATAAAGAGGTTTTTACAAAAGTGTATTCGTAATGAAAAGGTACATTTTGTATTGACTTTTACGGTCGGTTCAAGGGATTTCTAAAAATTTGTGAATTCGAGAAAAAAATAATCTCTACTTTTTGTAAAAGGACCGCTCAAGCTAATATTAAACCGAAATTTTAAACGAAATATTCAATATCATACATTATTGGATAATTTTTTTACAAATTGTTATTTTACAGAGAACACCTTAGTTGTACAAGTTCAAAATACAGAAAGTGCTTCCCAAGAAATTTTACACCACACCACAAAAACTGACACGAACTTCAACTAGATGCCAATTCAAAATTATTTATTAAGCGTAGAGGGAATACCATTTAATAAAGTTTTCACACGTTTTGGAAAAGGCAAAACACAAAAAAATGCTTTGCAGGACAATGAATTCACAAACACTCATTTAAAAAACAATGGCAGTTGCTAGATTTTCACATTGTATAGCTGACCTCGGGTCCAACTCTGCTATTACTATCTGGTCAAAATAGCCGGATACTATCGTCTCTCATCGTAAGTGTCCGGATTTTGGTATTCTGTTAATTCCAGTGACGTGCACATTGCACCCCACTCTATCTTTATAAATATAGTGTAAACTCTATATAACGACATTAAATGGACTGTGAATTTTATGGCGTTATAGAGTGTGTCGTTAAATGAAGAGAAGTCTGTTATTTTTGTCTGACATCTTTTGCTGAACCAACAATTTTGTTGTATTTTTTTGCTTATTTTATACATATCTTGCGATACTGAGGCATCTTGGTGATAAAGGAAGTACTAATTTCCAAGTGTTATAGCTCATCCGTCTCATTTTCTTCATCTCCTTGTTCTGGATCCTCAGTTTTTTACTAAATCCAAAATTTCGATGCGATGCTAATTTGTCATCTACTTCGATGTAGATTTGAAGATTTTCCGTAAAATGTCCTGTTACGTTAAACTGTGGAATCCACTTAGTTAATGGAAGGTCGTCGTAGCTATCCAACTCAGTTTCTGTTTCCACTTTATCACTCGTAGAATTTGTACAAAGTCCGGTAGGTCGAAAAGAGTGCTGTATAGTTGTGGGTTCTTCTTCTCATGCTTTAGATAAAAAATTTACTATATGCAGCACATTAACAGAAGTTTTACCCTCATATTCGACTAGCTCCATCAATATTTTCCTTCTGTACTGACCCTTGAGGCTTTTACTCACACTCTGGTCCATTTGCTTTTGTAAGACATTAGTCATGTTTGGAGGAAGTAA
Organism: Dendrolimus houi; assembly: GCA_039645545.1. NCBI lineage: Eukaryota > Metazoa > Arthropoda > Insecta > Lepidoptera > Lasiocampidae > Dendrolimus > Dendrolimus houi. The sequence continues at coordinate 18,774,960 of CM077125.1, read as the reverse complement.
TGTCAACTCTATCTTTTGATGGTTAGATATAAACGGGTGGGCAGGGCAGTTATAAACAAGAAGTAAAAATTTTCATCCGCTTATTTCTGCATCCCACTTTCGCACTTCTACTTCAAAAAGTTGACTTGTTATGCAAGCTGATTTATTAGCTTTATACGTCACTGGCAATTTTTTATGCGCTTAAAACAGCGCGGATTTTTCGATTTGGCTATTACCATCAGCTTTTTTTCTGTGCCACCCATATTAGCAGTCACAGGCACTGTAATGCATTCCTTGGAGAGCTTTCCTCCCACACACTTTTCCCCTTTAAATTGCAGAGTTTTATCTGGAGTCAACTTATAGAAAATTCCTGCTTCATCAGCATTGAAAATGTCACTTGGGGCGTATTTTTCTGTCAATTTTGACACTATTAATCCAATTGTAAGTAACATTCGTATCAACACTTCGTGCTTCCCCACTTATTTTCCTATAGTTGCTATGTTGATGTTGTTTGAATTTTCCGACCCTTCTTTCTGATGGTTTGAAAAAAGTTAAATCAAGTTCTTCAGCATAATTTTCCGCCTTAGCTTTCACGATCGGCCCCGAGATAGGTATATTATTCTGGCACTGTCAGTGAAACCATGATAGTATAGCATGATCTAAATCTTCGTATTTGAGTTTCTTAAATTTTTTAGAAGATTTCCCCTCGTCCTCTACTTGGAGATTTTTTTCTATATTTTTCCATATTGTGGACACGATAAAGCGACTAAATTCAAAGCGTCTGCCAACGTCACAAACCTTCTCTCCCGCTACTATTGCGCGTATCAGTAAAACGTTGTCGTCAATACACAGTGATTTTCTCTTATTAGCCATGTTTACAGTTTGAAAGTTTGTGAGCAACTAAGTGGCGCCGACTTGGGGAGCCTACGTCCAGCAGTGGACTGCGAGTGGCTAACGACGACGAGCAACTAAGAATATGATAATGTATAGATAAATCCATGACTCCTACTTATTAATCATGGTCAACAACAGTGTACACGTGCAAGCAATTCCAATTTGTAAACAAAAGAACGAATTTCATAGAAATTTCGGTATGCATGATGCCGACAGTCGAGTTTATTACGGGCTAGGATAATAAAGTGATAAAAGATAAAAGAACGTACACATCTGTGTAGTTTTTACTAGCTTTGGCAACTTAAAAGGTACTTTTATTACTTAATTGTTGTCGTTATTGAGAGTGGGTTTAACGCTATATATAGTGTATCATTGTATGGAAGACAAGCTAAACCAACCAAAGGCAAGTGATTTTGACGCTTAGGGGAATTTGTCGTTAAATCTAGTGACGTTATATGGAGTTTACACAGTATTTATAGATGAAACTCGCGACAAATGTTTAAAATTATTGATAGCTTTTCAATATTCATTTCGGTTCGGGTCATTTCTGCTAATGCTAATACCATTTTTTTCTACTATTATTCTGCCACGACGATATCGAGAAGATATTGTGGATTTAGTAGATTACGAATTTTTGACATTGTCCCAATGGAATCGTATTTATTTTGAATATCTTCGCAACACCAATATATTGAAATAGCAGAATATGGCTCCTGATCCTGGATAATATTATATACGTATGATTATTACATTTAACGCCATTCACTAGCGATTTATAGTAAAATTTAAATACTATATAATGTATGAATTATAAGATTTTTACTATAAAATATCTTACAATTATTTCACATATAGTTAGTACATAGTAAAAACAATATAACTAAACCATTCAATTGACACTTAATCTAAATATTAAAATAGGTCAAACAATTGTTGGTATTTAAAGTTAAAGAACAGTGTACATTTATTAATAATAACTACAATATAAAGAAAATTTAGACACTTGATGTGTAGTCAATGTGAATAAATAAATCGTACTTTTCAAACACAAAACAAATAAACAACCTAGTTTCACTTTTCATTTCGTAAATGATCTTTAAATGACAATAAAATGAAACGAAACCATTTGAATTACAAAACTGTGTACAGTAGTACCCCGCTTTACGCGACCCCATATAGAGCGGATTCGTTATAACGCGATTTTTAACATTCGCGCTAATTTACCCCGCTTTACAGGAATTCATTGATTGGTCCATTAGTATCCATATCTATCATAGCTATCCAATAACAGCGCGAATCTTCTCAGTTTATAAAAGTTTAATTATTATTGTCTAAGCCTCATTGGACACATTATTTTTTTATATGATTTTATCCTTTAAGTATTTCTTTTTTTTAATGTCATGTCAAACTATCAAAGAAAATAATATAGCAGTACAGCACGTGTTAATAATATCTAAAACATTTTCCTTTAATCCAATCTATATTGAAATACAGTCCTACAATTTATAAATTTTCGGCAAGCAATACAAAACAGTGTTGTTTGTTACGAAAGAATTTTGCAAGAATGCGTTCAAAATGCTACTCAAAAAACATTAAATAACTATTTCTCGTGTAATTCTAAGGATTAAATAATTAAATAAAAATTTGTACCAATGAAAAAGGTTTATAAGGTACTCTGCTTCATTTTTGCAATAAAAGCACTTTGATTATTTACTTTACTTGTTATTTCATATTACCCCCCTATACGCGAGTTTCGCTTAACGCGCTATATCCCTCGCATAAAGCAGGGTATTACTGTGTAATAAATCCCAATGTAGCGCTTGCTATGTGCTGTACATTAACAAAGAACACATAAACAAAATGTCTTCCCTTAAAAGTAGACATAAGGAATATGTTAATGAAGACATTTATAATTATTATATACAGCAATTGAGAGTATAGAGTTAAATATGACCAAATGTGTCTTGCTTATAGCGTTAAAAAATAACACGTTAATAATTACCTGATGGGGGCTAAGCAGACGTGATTAATAAATACGAGAGGTTTTCGTTGCTACAAGATATATTTCCAAGTGTAACGTCATTGGTGGCATAAACAATTTAAGGCAGCCACGCATTCCAAACAATTAAATTCAAGTTTAAGACATACAAAAAGTTTATATATATAAGTTTATATATATATATATAAGTTATCTGTAAATGTTAAACTTCTTAAACAATGTCGTATTTCAAACAATGCATTAAGCCCTTGGTTACATCTGTGTGATACAGTCACTAACATTAATATTATCCCAGGTGTAGCAGGAACATTAGTAAATTTTAATATTAATGTTATATCTTAAATATAATACAGATGAATTTTTCAAATGGGCCTTCAAGGCCAAATTCTAAATTATACGAAATGGCGAAAAATACTTAAAGGTCTCGAGGCCGATTTTGATAAAAGGTAAAGTAATATTAGATTTTTGGAAAATCAATTACCCTAGTCAGGAAACGAAACGGATGGTTTTGAAAAAAATATATAACCCTGTATTATTACAACAGTAGATAGAGTAGCTTATAAGGATCAAATTCTGTGAACGAATGCCAAACGGAAAACTGAAGCAAACTCGTGTATAAACAAACACATATACACACACAAAAGCACATGACTATTAGTAACATAATATATTAACTTGTAATTCTTTATCTAGTAGTAAAATATATTATTGATCTATTATATACATTAATCTTCACTGTAAAATGCCATTGAATCAATATACTATTATCAATTATAAAATTTATATGACCGATGGGAATCCTACTGTAGCTCGCCACACAAGCTCTAAGGAGACCTAGCGCGGGAAGCAATTTCCTTTGGGACACCTCTTGAACACCTCTGACTTCAAACGAAGCCAGTGCAGCCACTAAAAACTGACTTCTACCATTTATATGCAACCAGTAGCCATTTACACGATTCCAGTATGAAGCCAGCACTGGCTTCCTTCGAATTTGAAGTCAGTAGCTGGAATGTAAATCAGCATTATCTATTCTTTGTACTTTAGTAATATTGTATGTACCCTGTATTGCTTGTATGTTAATAAAATTTGTATGAATGTTGTATGTATTAGAACAAAAATTTGTCTAGCTCGTAAGGCTTAACACACATCAACTCCTTTAGCTATCAATCAATAGAACTTAAATCCAGTTTGGAAATAGTTCATGTCTTAATTTCATTATCCAATTATCTATTAGTTTCCTTAATAATCTAATGATTATGTCTAGTATATCTAACTACGGAGTCCCCGCTAGTTAAAATAGTTCCCTTGCAACCAGTATTCCTTTTGACACACCTCCAGGACATTCTTGCTTTTGTCCCACGACTCTTATTATACTTATTCCCATCAAAGAACAGGGTCGTATTTCCTCGGCAGTTCTGCAGCAAAACAACTGAAAAGAAATATACATTTAAATACTATTATCGACGTGGCAGAGTTAGCTTTTAAATTGGTGTATCAATAAATAAATGAGTCTGTGGTTTCAAAATAAACGCCAAAGGTTAAGAATTTTTTTTATTTAGGGTTAAACGATCGTTTTCGAATTTTTGTATCTTCCTCTCTAAAATGCTCTGTGATGTAATTCTTATTCGCTGTCCTCCTTTCACTTATTAGGTACCTTCAGTCATCGAAATTGTGTTATACTAGTTTATTGAAGTTATCTACTGCATTTGATATTTTGCGTCTTTGCTGATATTAGACGGATTAACTAAACTGAATCAATTGTGTTGAATGACACAGAACTGAAGGGACACGACGTTATTTAACGACATTGAACGATTAAAGTTTATTTTTATATGGATGACTGCGTGATTCATCCAAATTGAAAGATAACAATGTACCATCTATATGGACTTTAACGTAAACTATACTGTGTGTAGATTTTTGCCCAAAGAAAAACTGTGTCGAGTTTAAGTATAACGTGATTAACACTCCTCCAACCTCCTAATGCCCATGTCTTGCAACCGTTTCTTAAGCTTAACGCCCAAGTTAAAGTTTTCAAAAAAAGGGTTACATAGTCACGGCTCAAGATTTTGAATATTAAAATATGTACCTTACAGTAATCGCACAAGTATGAGAATTTTTCTTGTGTCCAGTGAACGAGCAGAAGGAAAAGAACACTTAAAAAAAGGGCAAGTCAAAGTGTTATTTATAACGTATTTATAGGGTACAATAAAAATCATGAAAAATAAACTACTAGTTCTAGTATTAGGTCCAATAGATATTAAAATAAAACAATGTTGTATACAATATTTCTTAATATTTTAATACACATTTATCTTGACCCCAAAATTTTGCATGCAAAAAAGAAGCAATAATAATAATAATAATAATTCAATCTATTTTTTTATAAAAAAAGTCTATATATTTTATTTAAAAATGTAAAATTTTTGAGAATAAATGAATACATAATAATAATTCATTTATTTCAGAAATTGAGCATTTCTATATTATACAGTTTTATATTATAAATTATTTCAATGTTATCAAATTTTAACTTTCAAATTAATTCACGGCACAACAATTAATTAATAAAACAAATACTAGGGCATTACACCCGCGTCACTATAATCACTATAAATGTTTCTATTCCACGGCATCAAAGGGACATGTATACCAAATGATTTCAAGTATGGACTCTGCCACCGGGCCGAGAGGCGGCAGAAAACAAACAAAAATAACCAAATTATTTCAAGTATGGACTCTGCCACCGGGCCGCGAGGCGGCAGAAAAAAAAACAAAAATATCTACCCTATGTGGGAAAAATAAAAAACTTATTACACACACACACAACAAATTTGAACATCAAATTAGTTCGACAACCTTCTAAAATATCAAAAATGAAATTAAACTTAAAAAACTTATTTAAACAAAAAATAACTTTGAAATTTATAGAAGAACATTAATTTTAAAAAATAATCAACCTTCTCGCTTTTTAGTTTGAGCTTCAAACATCATCATTGTATAATCACGCTTGATTTAAAAAATAATAAACTATTTTATTAATGATTCTGTGTCATTTGTTTTTTTTTATCTTACTATTAATTATTGTTTATCAAGTCTAATCTTTGTTAAAAATAATTATCATTTGGTCTTCCTTTTAATCAATTACTATTCAATCTGTTGTCAATGGAGTAGTTAACAGTTTTCAAATGAATGCACCAAATATTATTGTATAATTAATTATTACACCAATTGTGAAAGTTTGCAAAACAATTTCTTCCTTTTATCAGGCACAAATCAACATTGCATCTCATGCAATGTGTTTTGGTTTTTTTATCGCATTGTACTTGGCGACATTTGTTTTGATTGTCATCAATAGCAGGCAAATGTAGTGCACCGTGAATTCTGTGTGACTTGGCGGATAAGGGTACAGGGGCTCTTCTATGCCGGCAACTGAACTGTGAAGAAGTACGGTCTTAAAATAGCTGGAGTAGCGTTATCATAAGATGAATAATGAGTTTCGATATCTCCACATTTGCTTCGATGATGTTTTCGGCTATTTCCGATTTGAATCCCTGAAGTTGCTGGATCTTTGACAGACGTATTCCCTTATTAATTTCGTCGTTTCTGTAAAGAATCCACGAATTGCTTACAGCCAAATCTATCATAAACGAAATGAAGCTCTGAGTCCATTTTTTAGTTCTATATCTGTTTGCACACAGCTAACATTTTTTTTGTCATGTTAACACCTCCCATATTCGCATTATATTGTTTGACTACTTCTGGACTAGAAATCGTGTTATACTTGTTCTATTTTTTAGATCATCGTTCGCAGCTGTAGGTCGTCTGGTCTGCATATACGTTGGACATTAGAGTAACTGGCTTGTTATGAAGCCATTTGGTGATAGCAATTTTTTTAGATTTGTGAACCACTACTTGCCAGCTGTTTTTAATCTTCTTTTTCATAACTTTGTCATCTACCACTACACTTCGAGCAGGTTGAGGGATTCGATTTTTCTTTAGGGTGCCAACGCACATAAGACCTTTCTCACGTAGGGTCAAAATGAGATTTTTGCTGGTAATATAGCGGTCGCAATAAATCACGTGACCAGGTAACAGATTCTGTGCTAAACGTAAAAATGCTTTTTCACTTAAGCTGAAGTCTGTATTGTATAATCAGCAAAAGTTGTTGCATCTTGGTATATATCGAAATCGCACACCAGGCCGCTGGGATCGGCAACCACAAGCAATTTGAGCCCTACAGGGTTAGGTCTCCCCGGACAGTATTGTTTGAAGGCGCAGATTCCTTTAAAGGGAATAATCATTTCATCTACAGATATATTCTTAGTTTTTCCTTGCATCTTACACCCTTTCAGAATAGCATCGATCAGTGGCCTTACTTTCCACAATTGATCCTTTTGTCTTTCTTCAACTGTTACATCTTCATCGAGAACTAATTTCAATGAATTCCTGAGTATAAGGAAACGATTCTTTGACATATTGTCTGCAATGAAAGGCACTCTAAACTTGGTGGACCAATACATTCTCAAATTTGGGTAATTTATTACACTCATTACCATTGTTATTGCAATGTAAGTATTGCATTCTGCAAAAGTCAAATTTAGGAATTTTCCAGTTCGAGACAGATAAGATCTATTAGATTTATCAACTATGTTTGTTATGATATTGTTACATGCCGTCAAAGATAAGCCGCACAGCCTATTGTTGAGCGCAGCTTATTGTCTTTTCCCCGATTAGGGAATCCTTTGTCTTTTGAATTTGTAGTTAAGAAAAACATGCTATTGTCTTTTTACTTGTTTTATAACCATCATTAGCGTCAAACTATAATCCCTATTGTTATTGTATTCGACTTTGCGGACGTTCGCAGGTGTGCAAATTAAATTTCTTAGAAACCTTGTGTGCGCCTCCAATTTCTTTGTACTGTGTAGTTAGTATAAGACGAGGCCCGAATGGAGGGGAGGGCAGTCAAGCGACGACCACGAAGCGAGTAAGACGTTTTCTAGTATTCTCGATTAGCTATATAAACGACGGACTTTGCCCGTTCGAATTGTACTGAATAGTGCAGTGGGAACTGGTTGCATCCAGTTTTATTTGTATTTGTTTTATACGTGTTTGTACAGTTCTAATAAATTCTATAGTAGTTCCAACGGCATTTTTAATTCGAGTCCTGTAGCTCGTAACAATATTATCATCAATATACTGTCGAAAATAGTCAATTTTCGCATATGAGCTTCTGTCCACAGATGGGGATGCTGGTTCTACAAATGGTACAATATCCGGTTCGAATTCACATTCAGTCCATTCATTTTTTTCACTTGATAAATTATTCGAAGAACTTTTTTTAAATATTCGTCTGATCTCATCAACAGAGGAACTGGCTCATCATCAGAGGTAATAGATGACTGCTGATCAATAATATACCTTGATAGTAGTCATAATCGTCGATCTCCTCATAGTCCACAAAAGAAAGATCGTCTGGTTCCAGGTCAGATCTGTTGAGTAACTCCTCTAATTCATCGTCATGAACTGAAATAAAAAATATACTAAAGTTAGATATACTAGTATTAATCATGCAACTAGGATTAGACGGGGCAGATTAGTATCGTCATATTAGCTTGTGTAGACGGCGCCGCTGCCACATCGCCATCGCGCCGCCGACGCGCTTCTGTTTTATGATTTTTTATGTATACGCGATCGTTGACGCCCGCTCGAAAGTGTGGCGGTGGCGCGGTGGCAGCGTGAGCGGTGCTGTGGTGGTGTCGTGTACATGCAAGCTTAAAAACAACCGAAATCAGCAAATAGCATATAAGACTCTTTACAACGATCTCGAGGCATTTCAAAATCATGGTAATCATGGTGAGATAAATCATCATGATTACTATTGTGTGACTCTACCAAATCCTCTTGAGCAAACGCGAAGAGTAGAAAGAGAGAGAGTAGTCCATTTCCCTAAAAACGAGAAATCCCCAAACTTCCATCAGGCCGTCAGCCTATCTACTATACTCTAGCAATAAAAAAACTAAGGATATTAATGGCCATTTCTAGAATTCTTCTTTTATTATTTCTTGGGTGAAAGAGTAATTGCAAAACACACATAAGTAAACAAGCAATAATAACATTCCCAACTAATTTAATAAAAAATTTGGACATAGGAAAAAGACATAAAAACACCAATCACTACATAATAAATTAAATATATGTACTTTCGTACAGCTACTATTTACTTGCTTCAATTTAAACCCGTTTGATTTAAAGTTAAGTCATCTCTTACACTTTCGATCAAGTCAGCTGTATAACTTTAAAACCTAGCAAATGCTTCCCAAGTTTCATTACAGATCTCAAAAAGTCATGAACTTTAACGACATACTATTTTATAATTATTCATTAAGCTTATAACTATACAAATATGGTATCATATTTGTATAGTTATCATATGTTTTGGCAAACAAAATAAGCAAATGTCTCGGAATACAATGAATGCACTTATATTCTTTTTTGCGTTTGCTTGTAGGCTAACTGGCAAAAGCGTCTACTTGACGGCAAGTGGTTACCGTCGCCCATGGACATCTGCAACACTAAGGGAGCCCACGCGTTGCCTGTCTTGTTGAGCCTTAAATTTCTGTTTACGCCCTTTTTGAAGAGCCCTATATTGTGGCGCTCTGGGAAAATCGCGGGGGGGGGGAGTTCATTCCATAGCTTATTGATTTAAAAATCAATGTTAGTTGCTAGATTTTAAAATGATATTGCTGAGCTGCAAGCCGAAAGTAGACTGTTCATTTCTGTCTTTCAAAATGGATAGAAATGGGGTAAAAATTAACGAACATAAGTAACAATTACGACTTTTTTCATAGATGACATTTTAACTGCTGAAACTAAACCTATTAATGGTTTTTATAACTGCTTAAATATTTTTATTTACATATATGTAAAATACATTACGTATGAAAAAATTGCAAATATTAGCTATAAGTATAGGTTATTAATTTATATTTTTTGAATCCATTTCTATCTAAATTGAAAGACAGAAGTGAAGCTATGTTATTTCAGCTTTAGATTCCAATACTTTCTGGAACTTTTATAGCTGTTAAGTTTAAAGTATAAGCATTGAAGAAGAAAACGAGGAAAGACAATCTCAATACATTGATGGTTAGTTCCACTTTGTTAACTAAATGTCATTAGTATCGACTTATCGTAATTTTGTGCGTTTCGCTTGTTTGAATGCACAGGTTGATATCTAAAAAGTTTCAATCTAAAAATATAGAGCTATTAAAAGACTTGCAACCTCTCTAGTGAATGGTCGTGCAATTTTATTATGAGCTGGTAATTTATAAAATACGTAGATGCCCTTAACAAAATAAAGTATAGAAACAAAAAAAAATATGTGTAAACTTTATGTCGCTTCTCTTAAATTTTTTTTTATAATTAATTATTTGTTCATCTAAACTAAATTGATACTTTTAGTGGCAGTTGCTTCTTTAGAATGAAAACTCAATGTTTGATATGGACTATATTCAAATTAATATTTACAACCAGAGATGTAAAAGATACCCACCCTGTACAAAGTATCTGAATACAAAATACAAGATAATATTTGTACAGTTTGTACACTTGCTCTTGCTTGTAGTGGTGGATGCTGGCAATAGTTGATGGATTGCTGGTGCTTTCTTATAGTAGAGTGAAGAAAATACACTTTGTTACTTACAGGGATTTGTTTTCGTACTTGTTGGACTTGGATGCTGATCCCTGGGTTCAACTTAGTTGATGATGAACTCGTAGCGATGTAATAGTAACTTGATAGCAACTCAATCACCATATATTTGTGAGCGTTATTTATAGTAATATCATAATATTAAAGTAGCCTAAAGTAGGCCGCAGCGTCAGCAAAACGCTGTACGTTGAACCGTACACTATTAAAATAAGTATTTGAGATACCAGATATAAGATACTTTTTAAAATGGTATTTGAAATACTAGATACAAAATACATATCTCCTGAATACTTTTTAAAGATAAAATACCTTTTGAAAAAATCCTAATTTTATTAAACTTAAATTTATTACATGTATGTAATAGATCACGCAAATGTGACAAAATGTTATATTTTTAAGGTTTTAAGACCAATTCTTTAAACATTTTATCACTCATTTTTTTTCGATGAGGTCTCAATATCATACCCCCAAAAGAGAAGAGTCGTTATAGGGGCAGAACTCGGCAAACAGGTGTTATATTTGAAAAATATTATTTATATTGTAAAAACATTTCATTATAAAGACGAGACAAAGGTATAAGAAAGAACAAAGCCACACGACTGAGAAGCAAGCGCAGCCACAGTCGCAGCCGCAGCGAGTGGAGGAGGCGAAAAATAACACCAAATATTGGACCACGCTCTACGCTTCCTCATCTTAATGGTTCTCTCGACTTAATAGTTCAAAGCAAGAGGCAGTGGGGCATTCAGGTATTGGTAGTTTCCGAGTGGTACTACGTTCCGTCCAGTGATTACTGAGCAGAAGACCGGACGGCTACGAATTGATCCCCGCTTCTCACTGACATAGTAAGGGGGAGAGGCTTATCGTCGAAAAATCAATAGTGTTGGGTGTATACTTCTTCCCGAATCGCTGTCTCGCCGACTTCAAAGAGTGGTTGGAAAATGCGGCCACAATGGTCATCCCCGTCCCGTAGTCATGCTCGGGGACTACAACGCTAAGTCGCGAGTTTGGAGTTCTCCGTCCACAGGCCGCAGGGGCAAGGTGCTTCCGGAATGGGCGATCGAACTCGATCTCGTGGTCCTCTACCGCGGTCTGCTTATATGTGTGTACGCCAGCGGGGGGGTCCATAGTGGACATCACGTTCACTAGCCCCACTGTAGCAAGCCGTGTCCAGGATTGGAGAGTACTGACGGAAGTGGTGGCGCTATCCGAGCACTGGTATATACGATTTAGCGTCTCCACCTTGAGTTCGGGCTTTCAGGCCCTGGAACCTCCCCCATCCAAGGACTACCCACGCTGGGCTTTGAAACGTCTAGATCGGAAGGCGTTTCAAGAGGCCCTGATCGTCCAACAGCAGCAGTTACGATTGCTAGATGTCGGCAACGTGTGATGCGGCAATGCCGACGGTGGACCCTCACAGGGCCAACCGCCAGGTGGTAGAATGGCGAAATAGCACAATAACACAGGAAGTGAATCTTAGCACACCGCCAGTGCACCAGATTTAGAAGACGGCGCCGTGAACGTAGAGACGAGGTTATATGAGGGGTACAGAGGCACCAAGAAGGCGCTTCAAAAAGCCTTTAGAGCAGCCAAATCGGCGGCATGGGAAGAGCTACTGGTCAGCCTAAATTAAAATTCCTGGGGAAGCCCATACCACATAATGCGGAACCAACTCCGCCCATGGACCCCCACTGATCCAGCAATTTACTATTGACAACCATAGCAAATGTCTTGTATTTCCTTGCAGGCTTTGAATACCTTCTATTATTAATTTTGAACAGTCCACATATTCACTTCAAAGTGTATTTCATTCAACGGAGGTAATTTCTACATTTTCATGGTTTCCTGCCTTCCTCAAGAAGTTCCTGCACTGCTAAAAGATCTTGTATAGAATTATAATAAGAGTTTCATTGGGTTCCACATGGAGATGGCTTTTGATAGATTAATTTAAATTTAAAAGGTGCGTTCAGTTTTATTTTCATTATAAGGTGGCATAGTAAATGTAAAAAATGCATAGGTAAAAGTATTGACTAAAAGTATTTTAGCAAACAAAGTATTTACAAAATACTTAACGAATGGTATCTAAATACAAGATACAAAATATTTCTTTTTAAATATCTAGATACAAGATGAAGATACGTATTGTGTATCTTGTATCTGTATTTCAGATACTTGTAGCTTAGATAGGTCACATCTCTGTTTACAACATTACCAAAATAAGAGCTCGTTTACTTATACTTAATAAAAACATAAGTATGAAGAATGGGCGTATGGTATCAAAAAGAATATATAATTATGTCTTTAGAAAGAATACAATAATGCACCACTAATGGTTAATGTCACCTCTAAAGTAGCATAACTCGTCCGACGCTTAGCTGCTAATCGTGTTATATACACTGATTTACTATATATGTGTGGGCGTCGGCGGTATACGGGACGCGGAGGAGTTGTACATCGGCAAGGAGGTCCGAGGCGCGTTTTCTGTCCGCAACGGATACTTTAAATAATAAAACTTTGATTATAATTTATTGAATGTATGTATGTTTTAGTAGCGTTTCTGTACATCACAAAGCAAGAGAAGTGTGAGTGTCACTGTCTGGTCAATAGTATAATCATTTAGGAGCTATTTAGTTAATTTTTACTAAGCAATTGACATTCCGAGTTTTTTTCTTCTATGGTGGAAGCTAGATGCTGAATCTCATACAATGCCATCTGACAACGGCCCCAAGAAACTTCAATGATTATGCTTATCCCGCACTCTTACAATGACGTTATCGATCGTGACGACAAAAGACATACAGCCAGAAAGTTTTCTGATGCACCTCCATCTTGTTTTGATACCCTCATTCTGATGAAGCGTGTATTTGTTACGGCCAATATTCAAACACCTATGGCCAGTTGAAGTAACGCTGAAAAATGCTGCAATGCAATTTATTTTGAGTAAACGAATATGGATAAACATTTTTTAAACTTTTGATATTATTCAAATGAAACTAACAGAGATTTAAAGTTGTTTGACTGACGAATAACCCAAATGTTGTAACCTCTGGCACGATTCTTGAGCGGTGACTTTGGCCTGCGCACAAGTAAAGTTTCATATATTTTCGACGTATGAGGCCTTTTCTTATTGGCAAAAGCTGGCAAAGAGGAAGACGGCCAACTTGATGGAAAGTGGTCACCACCGCCTATGAACGCTTTCAACATCAGGGATGTTGCCAACGCTTGGCCGGCCTCGAAAATTTTTATAACGCCCTTCTTAAGAGATTGTCCCTTTCGAGTAAAGGGACAAAAACATATTGTTATCGATATATCAATAAATCGCATTACATTAGCTACGATTAATGTACGGAACGATCCTTACTATTCGTCCGTCCGGTCAAAATCCGTGCCGTGATGTATACTTACATTTATCTTATTGGCAAATATTAACGTTACTCTCAAATGTTACCATCCGAGGCCCTGCTAGAGTTTAGTAATAATAGAAAGTGTATTTTGTGTTTACCACAACAGTGCATGGATTGTTTTTATATCGACAGTAAAACATTTTAAAAAGTTATTATAATTTATTCGAACAATTAGACTTAAACATTCTGAACAAAATAAAATTACTTTCACACTAAAGAGAGATTCTTTAGCGGAATATTAGTATTCAATCGATTTAAAATTTATGGATTTCTTTAAAACTACTATAATATAGTCTATAATAACACAAAAAAATTGTGTGCGCGCAGTTCACACGCAGTATAACTGAAATAAAGTGTGACAAGGGGTGGGAGGGATTCTAAATTTCGTGACGTCACATTTCATATATTATATCGTTATAATATATTTAATAGCTTTAAAACACGAAATTTGAAGTATTAACGGAAAACTTCAAACCATTTCCAACTCTATCTGTATGAGCATAGTATTTAAATTATTAAATATAATGTATTATATCTCATTCTCTCGCACGCTTAGTCCTATTTATCTTATTAGTGTCGCTTTTTCGTTTCACCGAGTTCGAATCACAACAATACTAAAGAAGTTTCAATTTTAAAAAATCAATCAAATAAGTTCTAAAACGAAAACAAACGACGAAAGACTTCTGAGAGTAAGCGCGAAAAATAAATTTTTAACCGTGATGTTTGACTAAATGATAATTATAATGTAAACTATAGCTTAGTTATTATCTAATAAACAATTAACCCCTAAAATTATTAATTAAATCTAAAAATTATATTTTCTTAAAAATATTGCAACAGACGATAATATTAGGTTGGGGAAAAAGTTTCTTCGCATTTTATATAAAAATTCAAAAGGTTTTTTTATAAAGTTTATTTACATTTGACTAAAGTATGTAGGTGCCATTTTGTTGGATAACTTTTTGCCATCTTGTAGGTAGGGACGTGATCCCATTGCTATAAAAATTTTGGGGCTTCTGATCAAAAAACTGCGACAAGTGGTTTTGGCAGTCCTCTCGTGATGTTAACCTGACACTGCCTAAGGAATTCTGTAGAGACTGAAACAGGTGAAAACCTGAAGGTGCAAGGTCAGGACTATACGGCGGATGCATTAACACCTCCCAGCCAAATTCTCGTAATTTTTGCTGAGTGGCCAAAGATGTGTGAGGTCTAGCGTTATCATGGTGAAAAACCACACCCCTTCTGTTGATTAATTCCAGTCGCTTTCTCTCAACTTTTTGCAGTACAGTTCAGAATCGATGGTCCTGCCTGGCCGTAACAGCTCATAATGAATAATGCCCTTCCAATCCCACCATACACACAGCATCACCTTGTTGCGAGTTAACCCGGGTTTCGCCACAGTCTGTGAAGCCTGACCGGCCTTTGACCACGACCTTTTTCGCACGTTCTTGTCGTACGTGATCCACTTTTCATCACCAGTTATCAGCTTCTTCAAAAATGCTTCGGTTTCATTACGTCGTAATAAAGAATCACAAATGAGTACACGGTTCATTAGGTTTCTTTCAGTGAGCACATGAGACACCCAAATATCGAGCTTTTTTGTGTACCCAGCTTTTTGCAAATGCACCAAAACGTTTTGTGGTCAATTCCCAGTTCTCCAGCTACATCGTAACTATTAATATGCCGCCGATCTTGCTCCACTTTTTCTAAAATTGCATCAATTTTGTCCGTAACAGGGCGACCAGATCGACGTGCATCTTTGATATCAAAATTTCCGGATTGAAAACGCTTAAACCAAATTTGTGCTACTCTCACAGATACTGCATTAGGTCCATAAAAATCACAAATTTTTTTCGCGGCTTGTGTTACATTTTTACCTTTTTTGTAGTAATATTTTAAAATGTATCGAATTTCTTCATTAGATTCACTCATTTTAACAATAATAAAAACAAATGAAAACCACACTATTTCCTAATTTGAATTTGGAATTGTCTTCTTTAAAATTAAAACTTTTTAATAATACCAAAACCAGCCAGATACAAATGGTATAGCCAAAGAGATCTTATTACAAGTGCATACATACTATATGCGAAAAGACTTTTTCCCCAACCTATTATAATTTATGCATAGACCTAGGAAAACGGCCACTCGCAATAAACATATTTATAGTCCTTTAGTTGATTAATTCTTTAATGATTATGAGTACTTTTCTCTTTAATAATACTGTCCTTAAAAGTCAAAACAGTAGCCTTGCAGCCTCTGTTTCTCATACTGCAAACCCAGTGGACACTATTGCCTCCCCTCCAAGATTTATTTCTAACATATGTATGCTGGTCCACTATGAGTTTGTGGCTGCCTCGACGTGTTGGTACCATAACTGCTTCTTGATCTGAAAAATCTGCACAAATTAGTTAGTTACTCTTACCTCTTCTTTTACCATCTTCCAATCATTTGGAATCGGTATAATTTTGTTTTCTTCTATAGTCCTCTAATGTGGCATACGTCTTCTATCACACCATAATGTAACATGTCATCCTTCACACAATAAAGTCATCTCTTTTTTAGTCTTTCTTTACTCTTACATCAATAAATCTTCTAGTTTAACAATCTGTATGTGAGATGATTATCATCACCACTCATTACATGCCTATAACACCTTAATCTTCTTCCTGACAACTTTTCATAAGTTAGTCCTGCCTGTTGGTCTATAATAGTTTAAACTTACGTTAGATGGCAAAGGACAGTCGCGATTTTTTAATTTCAAATATAACAAAAGATTATTAGAATTTATTATAAGAATATTAGAGCACAAAGATAAGAGATTTAAGTAACTCGAAAATAGAGGCTACGAGGGGATCAACAGACTACCACCAGTCTTTGTAATTATCACACGAAAACCGGTCAGTTCACTTCACATCGAGTTACTGTCAGAGCTTTATCGTAACCGAAGGACAATTATTATATCTTAGTTTGACTGTAAAAAATCTACCGAATAATTGAATTTGTAGGTTGTTACTAAACATCAGTCGTGGGTAAGTAAATAAAAATTAAATCTAAAATTATTTATTTATCATACAAAACCACAATACAAATCTTAGATTAATTAAAGTGCAAAACTTATCATGACACGACTTAAAGAAAACAATAATATTTGTTAATTCTTATTAAGTTTTAGAGCTGTTAACTCTAAGACCCTAAACCACATTTACAGAGTTCTGACATCACACTTTACATCACTTGCATTTTGCTTAGTATCTATCTATAAATCTTCTCACATCACTTCTGTTCAAAGTATTGCCACTTTTCGCAGAAAACAAGAAAATAATTTTAAAAAAGTATCTATAACCCACATAGTACGTATCTTGTACATAATACAAATTGTATTACAAGCAAAAAATATTTGTACGTGCTATTTCTAAATGCGCTTTCCACGACAATCAGAAACAGAATTATCAGTTGTATTAGCATGTATGTAAAGCTTTAAAACCACTTGTAAGTTTTGACAGAACTTTAAAAGAAGGAGAACAACATAAAATATAGTAATCTGAGCACGTACTGACACTACTGACAGCAAAAGTCGGAACTTTTGTTTTAATAATGTTTTCGCCAGGAATTCTCAATTCATCAGACACTGACAGTTTTATAAATGCGATTCCACTTAAAAAAAAGTTAAACTTATGTCGATAACTTACAACTGCAAGTTGCAGTAATTGTTACTAGAAAGAAATTAATTAAGTGGTTATGTAAATAAATGGTAAAAGCGTAGCCAGTGGGGGGTTTGGGGTTTCCTACCAAAATGGGAGCTTAACATGAATATAAGTGTCATTTTATATATATTTTTGCTGTTTTATTTATTAACACAATTACTTACAACAGAACTACGAATCTTAACAATAAAATTACGAATGATTATTTGTCATTACTATCTAATTATTCATTGTTATTTTATTTTCGACCCCGTTCGAAATTTTCAGGCTGTTTCACTTATACAAAACGCGTTTAATGACACAAGTTGACACAGAAACAGTGTCTCCAGTTAGAAACGCTAGTTAAGGAATTCTCATCAAAAAAAATTTTTTGAAGTGAAAAAAAATAGCCAAGCACTAAAATGTATCTATTAATGGCGATGGTCTGGATGACATATTAGTTCTGGCAGAATAAATTCGTCAAATTCAGGAAATTTCCAAAACTCAATCTGGATACCCTGCAAAAAACATTTTAAATACAAAATGGCGGTCAACTGTAGCACAGTGCCACCTAACTTTGCCTGTTAGGGTCGTTTCTTAAATTATACTACACTGTGCCTCACGAAAGAAGTCTCGCAGAGGTGCTACGGTCTTGCAACGGAACATTAGAAAGATAAAATAATTTTATAAATATTCCGATTAAGTTTAAGTAAAAATTATTATTAAAATATTTTATATTTATCAATTATTAGTTAGAAGAAGAATATAATGTAACATTATCATTAAAACACTTGATAAAAACAACATAACGACGTGGCTGGGCTGATTTTTTATAATTAGTTCCATTCTTTGCAGCGGGATACTTTGTGAGACGTACTCATTCACTTGCCTCACCATTGTTAGAAATTTGACATTACTTGTATGGAGCTTATGTCAAATCTCAAGTAGTAGTAAAGCTAATGAATAGTCACTTCGTAAGATTCTATCGGTAGAAAGTTTTTTTGGAACGAAGTTCTTTTAGGCGTCTTACATTAGAGTGAACTGACAGAAATCGTCACGTAAGGAAAAAGCGTTACGCCCGTGTAGGCGACCTCTAACGTAAGGAACTTTTATACAATTTCAAACTTTAATACAAACAAATAACATCTAAAATAATAGTAATAGGTGTAACATAGAATGTTTTCAAATTAGAAGGCCTTATAACCTTTTTATTCGGCCACATTCGGGCGCTGTCGCCGCGCACGTGTACATGCTGAAAATAGTGTACCATTAGAGAGGAATTTCGTTCCTGACGGGAGTCCCTGACCGCACAATTTTATCATTTATTTTATCTCAAGGTATTATTTAATGCGTATGATATCCTCTAGCTTGAAGTACTTGATCGCCATAAGTTATGACGACTACTGGACATCGAAACGCTACTCGCTGGCCACATCTCCACGTTATTCGATCACCTTTTGTATCCATCCTCCTATGAAATCTGCAACCTGCTAGTTCCATAACTTTGTTTCCGCGAGATGAGTGATAAAAAATAGGTCCTAAAATAAAATACATACATAACCTTTCACATTTACAATAATAAAAAAGAGATATTTTAAATAAACTTATTGTATACTTATATCTGTTAACAGAGGGGTAATAAATTTACTTTATAAATATAATTTTACATATTTGTTTTACTAGTATATGTATATTCTATTGCAGTATAATTATTACACAGAAATCCTTACACTTTAAAAGGTTAATGGAAAAATGACTGGATTTGACTATTCTTCTTCAGAATTTACCTCTCAGCTACAGATATTTATTTTTTCTTATGCTAAAGTTACACTAGTTCCTGAAGTTATATACAATTTGTAACTGAAGTGCAGAAAAACTGAGTAAATAGATTATTAACAGCTGGCTATTAATGTTATAACCTGTTTACTATAATCTACTCGTATTAATAAGATAGTTTTCTTAGCTTTGCATTGTGAGCTTGTCTATTCTTCTGAAATTAATTAACAAGTAAGAACTGATAATAACACAACTTGCTCACATATTATATTTATATTTTAATTTCAAAAACTTACTACACCTAAAAAAATATTGCCTTTACATTTTTTTGTATTTACATATTTTTTATATTACATTTAATATTTTAAATCTGTAATCATAAGAGAAGACTTCTTAATAGGTACTTCCTAACTACAAATTAATTTTCCAAATGTATTCTGATTTATAGCTAAGACTCGTTTAGTAAAAAACAGCATTAATGATTATGAATATTACTGAATTTAACAACTTTGTTTTCGTATGTGGTGACAGTTGCTCGACATTTCGAATTTCGTCTGACGCAGCACCAATTCAGATAAGTGTCTAAGACATTACAACGGTTGCGAATATTATATCGATATTTGCCGATAATCAGGGCTGGATTCCCAAATTGCGTTTTCTCAAAAATCGGTGTTAAATCTAAAACCATGAATAATATTATTCGTAGATTGTAATTGTTTGTCAGGTGAAAAAGGGCACAAATCAATACCAAGGAACTGTTCACGACAGATCGGCAATTTTCTAGTGATTTCACGTCATACACGAGGTAGTCGATATCAATAAATTTTTGATGGAATATTTTCAACGCAAGGCTTGGAACGGTTTTAATGGGTTATAAAAGGTTTTAGTTTAAGGGATACCCACTAAAACCCCTGGGTGTTCCGTCCTTCGCCTTATGCCAGGGCTACGGGTATATGACGTAGCCTCTCCGCAGCCCCCTGGAAGGCGTGGGCCTCGCGAGGCCTCTTCCACTGCCGGGGGACTACATTTATCCCCCGGCATCTTCAATCTCTCTAGGTGTGGGGCGGTCTGTAACTCGCCCCACGGGAGGAGAGATGAGCGCGCGCGTAACACTCGCGCCCCCATCTCGACGGCATGTGCAGGTGAGCGAGAACGCTATACCCCAAGAGGTTCCACCCGCGCCGTCCTCATACGGTGGCCGAAGGTCCTGGCTGGCCCTCCAGCGGCGACGCGTCCTTCTTTGGCGGGAGCGGAGTGTTATATAAGTCTGCATTAACCCGCTTATTCCGCAAGAATTACTTTCTCATTCTATCTCTCTCGACATGTGTTTGTTTGCGACTGACGTGCTGTACAACATAGCTGCGCTTTGAAGGTGTGCGGTAAAAACCGTTCGAATACGTCTGAAACCGGTTTATTCAACAAAACCAATTCCCCGTACTTTTGTTACAAAAACCTATTGATTGAGGTTAAAGTTAGAAGAAAACCGAATAGTTTTCAAGCATAGACTCTCGCTTCGATTGTTGTCATTTTTACATCAGGGATGAATGTGCGACCACTACAAGAGAATAACGCCTCTGTTCATTTTTATTTACGCAGACTCCCACATTTACATCTATCTATCTATTTGTATTTCTTATGATAATATGATAACAATGTGTGATGATAAAAATGTAAAAGTAAAAAAACTGCAATTCGATATAATAAAAACATTACACTTTTGGACAGTCGTTTAATAACATAACAAGTAATGTATAATAATATGGAATAAGTGTATAAATAAATGTGCATATTTAATAGTATTTATACAACACTAAATGGAATATGTTTCTAATTTTTTACTTAAGCTTACAAATTATAATACTATGTAAATTAGTCAGAAAAAATACTTGAGACTCTAGTTGACTTTAAAATATTGCTGATGTATTAAAAGACGTATTATAGGACAATAATTAATTAATCATAACATTAAAATTACTCACTGACACTTTACATCTCTGTCTTCCGTGATCACGGCTACTGAAAAGTGGCCGAAACGTCAAAATAAAAATCAAACAAAATGCCGCCCTAAACATAGTTTTATTTATGTGTACAAGTCATGAAAACTTAAGAAAACACAATAACGAATCATCTGCGAAAGCGGGAAATGATAACCCATATAGATTAAAATGTTTATTGATCCTGTTACGCCACGTATTTTTTATAATACTTTTAATTTGGATGAAATATCATTTCTAATATTGATTTACGCATATACTGCCCTAGAATACGAACTTTAGTTTTTATAGCCACAATAAATCAGATGTAGAGCTACTTTTAAATTTGACTATCAAAACAAATAAGTTATTTAAACCAATTTATAAATAAAAATCTGAGCGTCTTTCGATCACATTCATGAAGACCCAACACAGAAAACTGTACTAGCTCTTCGTACATCATCGTATCGAGAGTATTCAAATACTTATAAAGAAAATAATAAATATTTTAATTGCATATGGCTAAACTTAACAGAAATATAATCACCTATTGAATACCATCTGTGGCGATTATTATTTAAGGCGCGGACTATTTTCTCTCTGCATGTTACACGTTCTTAGTCCTTTATATATTATTAACTTTCATATATTTAATCATAACTAGAATAGTAAATATAGGGTGCTACATTGATACTTAGTTTACTGTATGTAACTGGAACTTTTGGCCCTTCGTAAAGTTTGTCGTGAATATGAGGTGGTCCTACTTTGACAATAGTACTCCCGTCAGTCGTGAGGGAAGCAGGACACCTTATTCGATGTCTCTTAACACAGACCCACCATCTTTTACTGCCACACTCTTTATTTTTATTAAATTTATAACCGTGATAGTAAAGATACTTTTTCTTGCCTTCATCAGCGAAATAACCTGGAACAACAATATGAGGTTAGCAACTTAAATCTCTGCTAAATAATATCTATCCCAAAAAAACTACAGGTCTAAATCATCACACTTCATGATGTTCTAATATATTTTTGCTGTCCTTAATAAACTAATACTCAGGAGTGTGAGTTTCTAGTTATTTTAAGTCTAGAAAACTTTTTGAAAGAAGTGTTTTCCAAAAGCGAGATTTTTTATATAGAAGAAAACTTTACGCTCGTGGGACAAACAATGGAATAATGTGGGGACTAGCGTCAATTGCCCAATACGTACTAAAATCAACCCGGTACCTCTCAAAACCTCTTTTTGAACGTGGTGTAATCCTTTGTGGACACCTTACTACCCAGGGATAGTATAATAGTGTTGGCCTCCCGATAGTATGCTCGCTCCTACCAACTATAGAACCCGGCGGAGAGTTCTGGGGTCTCAGAACCGAAGGCACTTCCGATGAACCTGATGACTCTTCCTAAAGTACTGAGCCAGGATTGTAGTTCAGTAAGTTAACCAGAACAGAATATACCTGTGTATTACTACAAGAGCCCTGTCAATTTTGTCGACAAGTTTCTATCTCAGCTAGCTTTTTCTCACAAAATGACATGAGAGCACATAAAACGTCTGTGATGAAAGCGAGCCTGTATAAAAACATAATAATATATGTATGCATAAAAGACAAATTTAAATCAACAACTTTATTTAATACACATTTAAATAATTAAGATCAAGATAACAATAACAGTATGGCAAAAAATTGTGTTATGTCAACCATTAACATCAATCATTCATACTATACATACTTGTAAATGGTGAGTATAAAACATAAAGTCACACAAAGAGCTTACAAAAAGCAATTTAAATTTATTGAAGATGAACTTGATTTTTTGGCGATTCAAATTTATTTTAAGTAATGATAGTATTCCATAAAAGAGAAAAAGGATAAATTACACATCTGCATTTTAGATTAATGAATCCTTATCCGATTCTAAGCGCAGCACAAAATAATCGAAAACTTGTAGCCTGTTCGCAAATATTGGATAAGTTTTTAAATTATATTAAAACTTATTGAATTTACTAGCAGTGAATATTTATTATTAGCGGAATATAACCTCAATTGCATTGTGGCCTTGCATAAGAAATAAATATGGTTCACATAAGAAATAAAATAAAACCTTACATGTTATTGATATGACTTATAAAAGCAATGACAATATTGAAAGTCATTATAAATTTGAATGAGAATACTACAAGATAGTGTTTAAAAGTACTTGTTAAATTCAGATAAAAAGTTAAGTTTATCTCCGATTATTATATAAAATCGTATTTAACATATTGCAGCATTTTAGTTTAGTTCCTAATAATGAGTACATACATACATAGTCTTAAATTTAATCACACATGTATATGTCTTAAGAGTAAACTAGACCACATTTAACATGAATTCACAACTTTGAAATTTCGTAGAACACGTCAATTAAAACAAAGACTAGTAAAATACAATGTTTTCACATTAAAAACTCTTAATATAATTGTAAGTAATTGATTACAATTACATACTAAAGACGGTTTGATACTTTGTGGCTGCTCTTCGTTAACAGCAGATTGTTGCCCAGTGGACAGTTTTTTTTATACAAATCCGTTACGTAACCTGCTGCAGCTAAACTAGAATAGTTTAGGTTTCGTGCGAATACAGTCACTGTGTCATGATAGTGAGATTACATAAATCACATACTTAAAGCGTAAACTTGCTCATCTACAACATACTAAATTGGAAGTGGTACAAATTGGTTCACATCTTCACTCAGATTAAACCGACCCGACATTAGAGTCTTCTTTGTATATCACTCAATATTTATTACTTGTTCTGTGTCGTGTGAATCCTTTCATAGTAAACGTACATGATATTAATCGACTCACACGGGCTCGTTGTCGGCTCATCGTAATGCGAGTCATTGTTTGCATCTATTTCATTCAATTTTCATAATTGATTACCTCTAACACTGAGCTTAGATTTTTACATGACGACTCATGCGCTGATTGTTTAAATCTTTTCTTAAATCGAACTTAGCCCATCTACAAGGTTTAGATATACTTGTATAAGGTGTACATGTTACGGGCAATTTGATTAAACGGGCAGTATAAATATGGACCGCTCATTATGAATAATAACCAAGAGCGTTGATCAATTTGCCTTTTTCTTTATTTGTTTGGTTAATCGCATGTATAAATTTTATAAATATAACCTTTTGGCATAAAAAATCTACGAACATTTTCATTAGAGATCATTGATTTTTATTAGAATTGTATTTTAGGTCAAAAATCTTTTTTGAGATACCTACCCTATTTCATCGACAACAAGCAATATGTTTGCATTGTTCTTTATACATAAGACTGAGAGCAAACGTACACTAACAGGCGGAGACAAATAAAAGCAGTGTATACATACATTCTTGTAACACAAAGATCTTTAAACTTTTCTAACATGTACATTTTCTCAGAATTTTACTTAAACTTTATTCTCGTTTGAAATATCGACAAGTACAACACTGACAGAATAGTAAATCAACATATGAAGCTTTTTTTGTACTTGACGAGACCTTGGAAAGTAATGATTTCTTTGCAGTTTATAATATTTTTACATGTAAAATATTTACTTGCCACAACCTTTTGTGAGGATCAGACAGAAAAATAAAAATCTCAATAATTCTTATGAGTATGTTTAGCATTGACCTTGATAGGTTCTCCGTCGTACGTGATCATGGAAGCTGGGCACCTCATACTTTTTCGTCTACTGCAAACCCACCAAGTCTTAGGACCAGACATTCCATTCCTGGAGTAGCGATAACCATGGTGCCAGAAATGGAGGCTTACATTATGATCTGTAATAATAAGTTAGCAGTCAGCGAGTAATAGTCACTAACTGGTACATTAGAATACAGTTTAATTTCAAAGAATTTAGAGCATTTACTTAGAACACAGAAATAAAAGACATAAATTATAAGTGACTAAACATTTCATTGACATGGGTTCTAAGTAAAAGTTTGATTTATAATATTTTGCGATAAACATTTAAACAAAGCCAACAGTATCGGTTAATTGCAAAATAAATCACATAAATTAAAAGTAACAATAGATACATAGAGCAGCTAATTCACGTTGGAAAAATAAAACATTACGTTCACAATTTCTGCATAACCAATTCTACTTTTTACATTCACTGCCGAAGCAAAAATACAACTGACTAGATTTTACTATCGATGTCTGCACGCACCTTAAACACGCGACACCTCGATGACGTCCTAAAATAAACTGATTAGTCATCATTAATCAAGTGCTTGTAACATAATCTATGCGCCGACGCACGTGATTTTAAGTTCGTTCAAATTTCCTCTTAAGCAACAGTTCACTATTCAATATAATAAAACTTCAACACAAAACTCCTATCTGTATACACGCGAATTCTTCTACTATACTATATTATACCTTATTTAGGACCATACGCCTAAATTTTCACTTTACATAAATTCCTTTTTTGTGCGTGATTATGCTCGGGCCCCGTTCTAATAATAACTCCATTACTAGTGGTAACTGATGCACTGCAGTGTTTAGACCATCTTTGACTGCAAATCCACCATATTTTGTCGCCGTGTTGGCTGTTCTTCTTAAATCTATATCCGTCCACGAATAAAAATTGTTGTTTCCCGCAGATCATATAAGCCGCTGCAAAGGCCAAAAAACATCTGAATTCAGAGTAAATTTATAGTAATCTAGAAGCATAGCTAGCTACCTTTTTATTATTTAATTGTCTTCGATACATATTTTTAGTATAGACATACAACATAATACGAAAGTAAATCCAAAAAAGCTAATTAAGCGAATCACTTACTAATTTATTCAATAATAGATATGTACATTGTATAGTCAAATAGGCAGTAAAATAATTATATTCATAATAATATATAACAACATTTTAAATTTGACTATTATTATACATCTTAACAAATATGTAAAACAGTCTTAGTTTAGGTTTAGATATGACAAATGAATATCTATTTGTTATTTTTTCATCGTGTAATGGAATACCTGACAATCAAACCAACTGAACCACTTTTTTTTATTGCATAAGTTCAACAGTGAGGCAGATGGCTTGCCTGATGGAAAGCGGTTACCATCGCATATGAACGCTTGTAACACCAAAGGTGCTACCAATGTGCTGCCGCTCTCTAAAGGGAGGCTGGAACCTGGCCACTAACACCGAAACACAACTCAAGGTTGTTATGGCGGCATACTCTAGACCAGGGGTGGTACCCATCCAGACAAGCAAACCTCTACAACCTGGCTGTGGGTTCTTTTGTCGCCTCTTACGACAGGGCGCCCGACCGCAGGAAATTATATTCTTTCTGCGTTCCTGCACGATGATCTTATTCTTATTGTGCAGATTATTACCTTAAGCTGATATTAGACGGTTCATTACTGTCTTTCAATTTGGATGAGTCAACCAAAGTGATCTATATAAACATAAACTTGAATCATTCATTGTCGATGAATACCATCATGTCGTTTCAGTTATGTATGCCTTTCAACCAAATCGATTCAATTCGGTTTATGAGTCTAATATCGGCATTACAAAACATGTAACAAATTATGACATTATATCTTTTATGAGTCAAAAAGCGTGTTTATTATTGTTTGAATAGTAATTAAAATAATTTTCATCCCAATATTTTGAAATGAAAATACCTTAACGCCCGCTCTTTTATATGAACATTAATTTAGAATATATTATAAGACATGTTATCTACCCTATTCATAAAGAATGTACACGTTGCAAAATCATTAACTGTAAACCTGATTACATCTGATTCCTCAACATCACGTGTTCAGTATAATTAATAAAGCATTACTGTAGTACTGTATGCTGTTGTACTTTCGCATTGTAAATAAAAACTAGTACTTTGAATGTAAATTGCTGCATGCATGGGCGATTCTCCCGCGTCCATCCGCGCCCGTCATTGGCGGCAACCAGACTTTTATAGAAAAACATTATAGCTTTTTAAGAATCTTTCCTTTTCGACTGCTTTATTGATAACAATAATAAAATTAACAACAGTACTAGTTTTAAAAAACCTTGTTGCGGCCAATAATGCGCGTTGGACAATCGCCCGCCAATAAGGAGAATTTCCCTCATATCAGATTTAACAATAAAGTGCGTAGCTCCATGTATTCGTTGAAACAGCAATATTATTATGAGACATCACCAATTAAAGAGTAACAGACACATGTAGGTGCAATTTTATAAATAACATCAAGGTGGTTTTGAGCCGTTTCATATATCTAACCGTTCATTGCCTTCATATCGGTTAAAAATTGACATCAGCTCCATACAACTAATGTCACAATTTAATCGATGGTAAGGCAAGTAAATGTATATTAAAATGTAGAATCTGGCCACTAAATTGGTTTGGATGAGATTTGTAGATTTTTAGATATGGGGGGTATTTTGGACTTAATACTTTTAGGCCCTTAGCCAAATGATATGGACAAAGAACTAATTGGCCTTCTTGATTGAGTGGGCTAAGCCTTTGTCGGCCTAGTGTATTGCAAAACAGTGGTCCCAGATTCGATTGCCGACATGGTAAATTTCATAAACGAACTTTCCGTCGAAAAAGGAATGTTGAGGTGGTTTAGGCACGTAAAGAGAATGGATGAAAGTATAATCACAAAACAAGTGTATGACAGTGTATGTATAATATATATATATATATATATATATTTGTAACTTTCCGTTATTTACTATGGTCTGGGTGTCTCTGATCGGCTCTAGACTTGGTCTGTTGATAAATACCCATATCATATTGTTACATGCCGTCAAAGATAAGCCGCACAGCCTATTGTAAGCGCAGCTTATTGTACTCCCGGAATAAGGAACTCTTTTGTCTTTTGAATTTCTAGTTAATAAAAACATGCTATTGTCTTTTTACTTATTTTATAACCATCATTAGCGTCGAACTAATTCCTATTGTTATTGTTTTCGACTTTGTGGACGTTCACAGGTGTGCAAATTAAATTTCTTAGAAACTCAGTGTGCGCCTCCAATTCTTTTCTCTGTGTAGTTAGTATAAGACGATGCCCGAATGGAGGGGCGCGTGGCAGTCAAACGACGATTACGAAGCGAGTAAGACGTTTTCTAGTACTCTCGATTAGCGATATAAACGACGGACTTTGCGGGTTCGAATTGTAATGAATAGTGCAGTGTGAACGAACTGGTTGCATCCAGTTTTATTTGTATTTGTTTTATACGTGTTTGTACAGTTCTAATAAATTCTATAGTAGTTCCAACGGCATTTTTAATTCGAATCCTGTAGCTCGTAACAATATATAAGTAATAAACTTAGCTCGGGGCTACACAATACATGTGTTTGTTGACAACAATAATAAAATGTGGTCACCTCTAACCCTTTATTGTATTAGCCACAATTTTATTTAGTTCCTTTTACCTTATAGGTTATTTTTAAAAATTACAATTAACACCCCTCAACAAGTTGGGGGTAGGCTAATTAATAACTTTAACATTACTCATTGACACTTGACATCTTTATCTTCAGTGACCCCAGCTAATGAAAAGTGACCGAAGCGTTAAAATTAAATCAAATAAAATGCCGCGCTTAAAACCGTTTAAACAGTTTTAATTAGTGTACTAGTCGCGAAAACTTCAGAGAATACTTTTAAAATTGTAATTTAAAGGTGACTATGGAGATGTGGACCTACTTTGATAATTACATCACCAAAAGTAGTCAGTGAAGCCCTACAAGCCTTGGAATTCCGTTGACTGCAGACCCACCAAGTTTTAGATCCGTACTGCGCGTTTTTCCCATACCTGAAGCCGCCATAAATTAAATTCTCCTTATTATTGTTCCTGACGATTATTACTGAAAATAACAGACGAGAAATTAGTTCATTTTAGGGTTCTGAAGTTCTGTAGTAATTTTAACAAAAATCGCCACATTTATAAAAACACCATAGTCGTCTGTCCCTGTATCCGTCTATTTGTGTGTACATCAACCACATACATAGGGGAACCATACTATTCTTGGCAACCCCATTCGATGATTGGCAACCTATTTATTTATTCCAAATCTTCATTTTTTTATTTGTTCATCTACAATGATATTAATAATAATATTGTACTGACTAGCCGCCAATCATTGTTGGGTGGGTTGCCAAAAATGGTATAGTTTACCCTACATAGACTGAGGGACGAATGAACATTCTCTATGTTCACCTATTTCTCTGTCTCAGAACAAAAGAACTAGCGGACGGACATGATGACTTTATAAGGGTTTCAATTTGCAAAAATGGTTACGGTACCTTAAAATAGCTCACCCACCTACTATGCACTCCAAAACCTATAATTATTGTTTTCTTTTTTTTAATCTTTGCTTATAGGCAAACTGGCAGACTGGTCCACTTGATTGCAAGTTGTTTGTATTGTGAGTGTTCTCATCCAAATGTCACATTACTCGGCAAAATAAACTACACATAATGCGATATACATAATGGCACATTTATATAATACCACATTTACATTATAACCACTTGCACGGCAACAAACAGAAAAGTGACGAGGGAAGAAGGCAACACGAGTATGTAAATGCAACTTATTTGGAAAGTTGATAGACGCGCTGCCCATTTCCCCTGCCACTGTCTTGTTTACTGCTATTGAAATGGGGATAATGTTAACTAAGAGCCAAAACCTAATATACGAGTAACTCAAAATTCAAATATACTACGTTCAGTAGCGGTCGGTAAAACCGAAATCTATTTAGACAAGTATTTATACCTCTGGAATGTCGGACTTTTTTTCGTAAAATGCGGTAAACAATAAAAAAATTGTTATTACATTCACTTGACTTCTACATTATATTTCACAGGAAAGGTAACCAGTGGCAAAATTCAGGATTTTACCATTGCCATCAATAGTGGGCAGGCAACATGAGGGTAGCTAAAAAGGTCACAACACAAACGGTTGTGTCGCCGACATTGCAGATTTTAACAAACTTCATGACGATCTGTTCGTTTAAAAGGAACAAATATACTAGCAAACTTTCACAAGTGATTATTGTATTGTATATAAGTATGTACGGATTTATACAAAATCGATAGCTTAAGAATATGTATGTTTATCGTATATTATATTCTATGTATATAATAAATAAACTATTTTTAATTAGCAATTAATGGGCCTAAATACGTTCTATTTATTATGTTACAGTTATTGAGTGGCATAGTTGTTCTTGTCGTATTTCTTTTTAAAGTTAATAATTGATTTTGTTATCTCCCCTCTTCTTTCTAAACGATACGATCGGCCATTTCCTTAATTGAATAATAATGTTATATTTTTATTTATTCTGATTTTAGCGCCTGTTTTGTATAGAGTAGGTAGTTCTCTATGATTTAACAAAATTTTGTATAGGAATGTTTGTCCTTATAATGTAGTGATTGTGTACAGATTATAATTCAAAACCTCTCAATTGTATATAGACGGTATTCACTACATTTTGTTTTCATGTTGGCAGACGCGATAGATTTGTACTGTGTTCGGTTTATTTTATTACATGTAAAACTTTGAGTATAATGTTTTATATGATATCTTGTATAAAATATTATCTGGAATTTTCAAAAAGTAATGTATTAAATTCTTTTCATTCATAACACTTTAATTAAAATAGTTTATCAGTGACTTCAATCCGCTATCGGTTGTGCCAATTTGCTAAGATTAATAGATTGTAAAATTGTTGGAGGGGGGAGGGCGAGGTGTTCTAAAAATGCTTGTCGTGTTTGAACAGTCAGTGTATTCAATCAATGTGTTAAAAACGTAAGGTTCTTTGATTATAAAGTATTGTGACCAGTTGCTGTTCTTTTACTACCATAAACCCTTCTGAGTTGTTGTAAGTATTACAATTATTTACTTCTATTGATGTATGTATTTATAACCATTATATTTCTCAATAACCACGTTAACTGTCATTAATAAATATCAGGTGGTATTGCAATACTTATAATAATAGATATATAATTAATCAAAAAGCAATCTATAACATTTTTAATAACATTTTAATACAGTAATTTAATTCTTATTGTGATGTAATTTACTACATAGTTTTAGTTCATCGTATATCATGTCATTTATCCGTGCAGGAACGGAGAAAGAATACTAAATCCTGCGGCTAGGTGGCCTGTCGTAAGAGGCGACAAACTACCCACAGCCAGGTGGTAGGGTATTTGCCCGTCTGGATGACTACCATCCCTGGTTTAGAGTATTCCGCCATAACAACCTTGAGTTGTATTCCGGCATTAGTGGCCAGGTTCCAGTCCCATCTACGAGTACGGCAGCACATTGGTAATATAGCTAATGTTGCAAATGTCTATAGGCGAGGGTAACCACGTTCTATCACAATTAGGCCGTCAGCCTGGCTGCTGTACTCCAGCAATAAATAAATAAATCGTATACAAAATTTCAGCTACTCTATTGATTGGGTCAACAAAACTCGAAAAGCAGTCACGTAACATTGATTTCCCTACAGTTGGGACCTCATCTGGGATAATCTTAAAGATTTAGGCCGTTTCATGCAAATATGGCAATGGGTTCCATGCGTCATTTGAGATGCGGCATTGTTACGTTATACATTGAGAGAAAAAGTATGTCTATACAATAATGTGGCTATGCGTTAACAGCGTTATTTTTTAACATTTTAAATAAGACTCATTTGCAGTCTAAATATTTAACGCTAACGCAGATGAAGCCGCAGCATACCGATAGAGGTTTAAACATTAATAGATGCGTGTATCGCATAATAGATAATATAATAATAATAGAATCGATTTTGTGGTATTTTCACCACTCTGTTTAAACGTTTCGCACCCATACTTGATACACAATTCGCGTATGCCTACATAAAATACAACTAGGAACATTTCTCATTAACTCTTATAAAATGTAAAAAAGATAATGATAATTAAAACAAAAAATCAAATATTTCTAGGTAAAACAAAATGAAGAAAAATCTCTTACAGATATTTAAAACTAGAAGATTACGTGAAATAAATTTAGGATTATAAAAAATATGCATATACTAGCTGTGTCCGCGACGTCGTCCGCGTGGAATTTGTTTTCAAAACCCCCCCGAATTTGAAACATTCTTCATTGGTGCTCCGCTCCTATTGGTCTTAGCGTGATGATATATAGCCTTCCTCCATAAATGGGCTATATAACACTGAAATAAATTTCAAATCAGACCTTTTCAATTCCTGAAATTAGCGCGTTCAATCAAACAAACATACAAACAAACAAACTCTTCAGCTTTATATATTAGTATAAGATTTTAGTATTAGTAGAGGAGCGGACTGTCAAATCGATTGATATACTTTTTATAAATTTACAGAACGTCGCAGCCTCCTAGATTTCGTTCGAGCATACGTACTTATGACGTCATAGGTACAAGTAAAAGCAGTCAAATAACGCATTAAATATTGTATTGTTTGAACAGTAATTATAGCTATTTATGATACTAGTGCCATGGAAAGTTCGTTTTTACAAAAGAGTAGATAAATGTAAGCCCGAGACGAAGTCAAAGGCTTGCCATAATCACGAGTTTGTAAAAACCAACAACTCATCTGTGTCATGCAACATTTTTCAACACATTTGTGAGAAAGCAGTACAATAGGTATTGAAACAAACATAAATATCAGTCGGAAAGTCGCAACAATCTTTCACGTTTCTAATATGAAAATGGCGCCACGTGCGATTGGTGAAATTTAGAACTACATCTTTCATCTCATTTTCTGTACAGTATTAAAGAGAGACAAATTGTTGATCAAAAAGGCTATCAAGGAGGTTCGATTAATTATCTTAATTACTTTCGTAATGTGAAACTCTTAATGATATTCTTATTTTTCACCTATTTACCGCATGTTCTATTGTGTGGTGCATAATTTTTAATTTTCGAACAATGGAAACAAGCTTCCTGAAAGCATTTTTTGAGCCAATGTGTTAAAACTTAGATCATAAAATATTATTTTAACGTCTGATCTTTGATATGCAAAAATATTAAAATCAATTGTAACTTGTGTCCGCTCCTCTATTTAATGGTTATGCTTATTTTTTATTCTACAAACTGTATTATCAACAGTTATAATAGACACTTTACACCCAGTTTTATTACAGAACCAATAAGTTCGATGATCTTTGGAATTAATTGCATTATATCTGTATGGGCCCATCGTTAAAACTGGATTCCCACGTTTTGTATATGAGATGAAGGTTTCTGGAAAATATAACAATCTTATTAAATAAAATCCTTGTTTCAAAATTCAGTTTCTGTATGCGTTAGTATTAAATTTTTAAATAAATGTTTAATTAAGTGAATGATGCTAATTTTGTATTAATTTGATAGTGTAGTTAACATACTCACTGTGCAATACTCGTCCGTCGTCGCACTTATAGCTATCAAACGCTGTCGGCGGTAGAAATATAATAGAAATATTACACTGCAATGAATCTCCTTATAATGTGGGCGGTACTCGTAGTCATTGTAGTTATATAAATTAAACACTGTTAGTGGTAGAAACCTATAATTAATCAGTTTAAATAAATATTACATGTGGTGCTAGTTTAAAAAATAAAAATATTTTATGTTAGTGTTGTCAACAAACGCACACAGAAGCATACTCACAGGTATACAATTTTTGAATTGTTATATTTATTTCATATTTTAACAAAAACAAGAGAAATAAACCACAAAACTTAATTAAAGTGGGAAAGACGAGAGGAATGTTACTATAAAACCGGCATGAAAGTGCATTAATGAATAAATTAGACTCAAAATAATATCTAAAGGCGCTTTCCACACAATTCAATATAAATGAGGCGTAACATATATAATTACGTAATGTGCTACCTATAACAATTATTATTATCAATGTGATACAAAATTTGAAAACGACAAAATACAAAATAATCTTATATGAGTAAATATATGCATTATAAAGAAATTAAAAATAACATCGAGGTTACCATCCATCTGTCTCCGCCAAGTCCTTTAGTACTTCGGACACATAGCCAGAAATCAGGGAGACAATTTAGAAAACCTAATGGTCACTGGCAAAATAGAAGGAAAAAGAAGTCGAGGCTGTAGTCCGATGCGGTGGTCCGACCTAGTGTGGTGTGGTGGCTTACTCTCAAACGCCCGTTCGCTTTAGAACTTTATGCATCCAAACAACTTCAAACGGTGCTCGGGAAAATTTCCCTGAGATTCCCATGATAAAAGGTAGCGCAGAATTTAAGTCTAAGAATTGGCTGTCGATCAGGGAAAGCCGCATTGAAGTGGGCCCAGTAGTTTTAACATAAATCCCAAACAGACAAGAAATCTAAAAAAAATTGCATCCTTTTCTCCAT
The DNA here is from genome assembly GCA_039645545.1 of Dendrolimus houi. Classification (NCBI taxonomy): domain Eukaryota; kingdom Metazoa; phylum Arthropoda; class Insecta; order Lepidoptera; family Lasiocampidae; genus Dendrolimus; species Dendrolimus houi. Next base: position 18,740,159 of record CM077125.1, on the reverse strand, counting down.
CGTTTATAAAAAAAAAGATATGAAATATACTAAATATTCCAGTTCTTCTTTTTAAAAAAAGAACTGGAATATACTATATATTCCAGTTCTTTTTTTTATAGCTTTAATGTACAGACACGGCGTGTATATAATTTTAGAATATTATAGATATTGTTGTAGTTTTAAAGAAATCTTTCGTCTGTCTTCTATCTAAAATTTAATTGACTCTTTCGGGCTGATTAGACGAAAACGAACGACGATAGGCGTTTGAGAGTAAGGCTTCAGATCCGCACCACACTCAATGACTCCGTATACGACGCACTGCATATTGCGCCGATCGTCATCGATGGCAAAAAATAGTCCTAGAAAAGTAGTGAGGAAAGATGACCCTCAGGTATGAGGAATACGACTCAAAGAGGATACATCCCCATTACTTCGTCCCTTTTGTTTAAATTAGGCTGGTAATTCAAGTTTTCATATAATTAACTTTTTTTAATTATATGAAATTAAACTATTTATTTTTAATTGAAATTTTGATATATAATATTCTAATTAATTGTATAAATAATGTAATATTGTAATAAATTGTACGAGCTAAATCTGCACGCCAATCTGGCAAAAACATGCGTACTTAAATATAATTATTGTAACACCTTTTAACCATGTTTTATGCAAGTAAATAAATATGAAATAAAATATAAATGAGAGCTTAAGAATTATGATTATGTTCATTCGATATTTTGATTATTTCATTATTGTACGTAATAATAGTAACGCGACATCCTCGTGGCGCCTGATTACAGTTCCAATACACTCGCTCCTCAATACTTCGTTTACAGTTATATCGCTGACCATTCATTAGGAGCAGAGGTTTGCCCTTTTTGGTGGTCAAAAACATTGCATCTGTAAGTAAAAAAATAATTTCAATAACATAATACAAATAAAAGGTTACATTTAGTTACAACCATTGTATTTAACATAACCTGTAAATAATTTCTAAATACAATATTATACACGAGTAAGTTTGTATTTCTGTGCTATAGACAAGCATAATTTGCAGACAAACACATAGGTATCATAATTATATTCCTAAGCCAAAACAAGTTACGCATGTCTTATGAGTACACAACAGACCCAGACCAGACCACAATAAACAACGAAAAGTTCGTTACGTAATAACGAAAAGTTCGTTACGTAATTTACAATGCCGAGAATCGAACCCAAGACTGAAACTCAGCGGGAATTTCGATGGGCTAAGCTGACAAAGGCTTAGACCTCTTAACCACATGAGCGGCCTAAAAGTAAAATAAATGCCTAAATTTAAATGAAGCCTGCTATTTATATGATGCCTTGTTTATTACGGTATAGGTTCGCGTTAGATCATAATCTCGCTTAATTACAAGCGAAAATATGGGTCTAGGCTGGAATACACTTACCTAGAAAAACGGGATGTTTGTTGTGTTTATTTGACACTTGAAAAGACCACAAAAGTGCCACTCTTTCCTAATCATAATTGACTCTTATCAAATATTTGTCTGTCACCTTGTTTTCAAGCTTGTCTCGAATCAGCTCATAAATGTTCCAACGGATTTTAATTAAAATTTTACGAATATATATTTCATTTCAGTATTGCAAGGCAGGATTCAGAAGATACTAAGTCTAGGTCCCGCGCGACATCGGGGGCTAGTAGATATTTAATAAGTTTGGAGGTATCTGTATCAATAAAAATATATCTCACTATTGAAATTTTATTCGAAACTACATACTAGCAAAAAACTTGTCAGCTTAAAATTAAAGCGCGAATTCAAGAAGACTACTCACACAGAAAATGACGTTTAAGATGATAATATATGAAAGTAGATAAAATTAAAATGTTACAGATCCTGAAACGTATCGTGCTTTTCAACGCATTTTTCAGTTTGGACGGGTTATCATTTTAAACGTCAATTTGCGTATGAGGGTTCTAGAATACCAGTTTAACATTACATTAAGTCTAGGATAAAATTTAAATCAATATCAAGTTTAATCGCTAAACTTAGTTTATTTACTATTTATTACTCAAAACCTTTTAACGTTTTTAAAGTTAGTACCATATAACGCAGTGAATGTGAATATTATAAATATTTTTCAAATTAAAACATTAATATGTAAATTGAGATTTGAGTTTTAAAAATAATATAATAATTATGTTAATTACACAATAGAAAAGAATATTAAAAATGGCAAACGCCGAGTAATTAAATAAAAATATTCTAAAATGTTTTGCCAGCAATACGCTTATAGACGAATATTTCATCAGCATTAATAATGTTTCAACAGCACTAATAATACTTCTGTAAACCAATTTGAGTTACAGTTGTTGCTATGTATGCAAGCTTGAATTATTGTGCCGCATATATGCTACGTATGTCTTATTTTATCATATTCTGTCTGGAGATTTGCGATATTAATTAAAAAGAGAAAAACAACACTACAATAGTCACAAGTTGCTTTGGATGGTCTTTATTTCTTCTAGCTATTCTAGAAACATATTTAGAGTGGCTACTCTCTATTTATTTACTATTCGACTTTATTTCGTCTGGCTAGACGAAATAAAGTCTCGCTCACCACCTCCGTATTCTATAAATGCTGTATGAATCTTGCTTTCCCAAAAAAATATTCAAAAGTTACTTTAATTTCCTATCTAGGCTATTGTTCCAACAAATTTAAGGATTCTATGGCCAAATACAATAAAATTATGAATGTAACTTAAAATATAACTTATTATTCTACCATTAGGATATTATTGCTTAAATACTTAAAGTTTTAAATCTATTCTATTGATAATGAAATATTAAAAAATAAAAATTATTAAAATACCAAGCCCAGGAGCAGAAAGGAATTTTCATTCACTGTCACAAAACACACAATTATATTATTATTCATTAATAACTATAACAATTAGTCAAAAATCGTCTAATATTTAATTTAGTTCTCAGTAAAAACCGAAAAAAAATACAAAAATCTTATTTAGAATAACCTATGTTATTTTACTAAACATACGTATATATATATATACTAAAGTTCTATGTTAGTCTTATAAAATATAATGTACTGCCCTACTAATTGCACTTGCCGTAATCGACATTTTTGGGGTTTTAATTTTTTTTGCAGAAATGGTATCCCAAGGCTAATCTACACAAAAAGCTTAATTTTTGTTTATTGTTTTTAGATACAATAAAAAGTTGTATAACATAAACATTTTGTTTAGATTTCTAAAGATATGCCGCGTTTTTCTCGAAACCGCCATTTACAAGTACTGCGTTTGTTATAAGGAGGGCAGTATGGTATGAAATATTTCTGTTTTAACATTATATATATAAATCTTTAAACTCCTACAAAATTCTACATTCTACAAGTCCATATATTAGGTTAGGGAAAAAGTTTCTTCGCATTTTATATAAAAATTCAAAAGGTTTTTTTATAAAGTTTATTTACATTTGACTAAAGTATGTAGGTGCCATTTTGTTGGATAACTTTTTGCCATCTTGTAGGTAGGGACGTGATCCCATTGCTATAAAAATTTTGGGGCTTCTGATAAAAAAACTGCGACAAGTGGTTTTGGCAGTCCTCTCGTGATGTTAACCTGACACTGCCTAAGGAATTCTGCAGAGACAGGTGAAAATCTGAAGGTGCAAGGTTAGGACTATACGACCGATGCATTAACACCTCCCAGCCAAACTCTCGTAATTTTTGGTGAGTGGCTAAAGATGTGTGAGGTCTAGCGTTATCATGGTGAAAAACCACACCCCTTCTGTTGATTAATTCCGGCCGCTTTCTCTCAACTTTTTGCGTTAATTTCATCAGTTGTTCGCAGTACAGTTCAGAATCGATGATACTGCCTGGTGGTAACAGCTCGTAATGAATAATGCCCTTCCAATCCCACCATGCACACAGCAACACCTTATAGCGAGTTAACCCGGGTTTCGCCACAGTCTGTGAAGCCTGACCGGCCTTTGACCACGATCTTTTTCGCACGTTCTTGTCATACGTGATCCACTTTTCATCACCAGTTATCAGCTTCTTCAAAAATGGTTCGGTTTCATTACGTCGTAATAAAGAATCACAAATGAGTACACGTTTCATTAGGTTTCTTTCAGTGAGCTGACGAGGCACCCAAATATCGAGCATTTTTGGGTACCCAGCTTTTTTCAAATGCGCCAAAACCGTTTTGTGGTCAATTCCCAGTTCTCCAGCTACATCGTAACTACTAATATGCCGATCTTGCTCCACTTTTTCAAAAATGGCATTAATTTTGTCCGTAACAGGGCGATCAGAGCGACATGCATCTTTGATATCAAAATTTCCGGATTGAAAATGCTTAAACCAAATTTACGCTACTCTCACAGATACTGCATTAGGTCCATAAACATCACAAATTTTTTTCGCGGCTTGTGTTGCATTTTTACCTTTTTTGTAGTTAAATTTTAAAATGTATCGAATTCCTTCATAGATTCACTCATTTTAACAATAAGAAAAACAAATGAAAATCACACATTTTCCTAATTTGAATTTGGAATTGTCTTGTTTAAAATTAAAAAATTTTAATGATACCAAAACCAGCCAGATACAAATGGTATAGCCAAAGAGATCTTATTACAAGTTCATTCATACTATATGCGGAAAAGACTTTTTCCCCGACCTATTATTATAAAGTATTACGATATGCAGCCATATGCACTTGCTCTACTAGTCTAAAATGTTTACTCTTTCAATTTATATTATGAAAGTGATTATTATCATGAAATATAGAACATATAGAATAGCTTAAGCACAGAACTGATCTGAACTTCCCATGAAAGATACTGAATAATTCTGATTTATATTATAAGTATATTTCTAAAATAAAATCGACAAACAAGCATGCACGTTGTATATCCCCAAGTTAAGCAAGTTACACTTGTGATATGGGTGGTATACATCGGACAAAGTTTAGGACTATCGCAAAGATCCTATCCATACAAAACAGTAGGAAATTTGTTTGTGAAATTTACCATGCCAAAAATCGAACTCGGGCCTTTTGCGTTCCAATGAGCTAGGCGGACAAAGGCTGCTTGCTATATGTAGCTTGACCATCGAGGCTGTCAAATATTCACGACATGTACTTAGAATACCGGAGATGAGAAAAGTTACTCGAAAACGAGATATGGATAGGTGAAAGGCTATTTATTTTGACGTTGAGAAATGTGGAATATATGAAGTAATTAGAAGCAATATTCCCGAAACAATTACCGCATTTTATTGCAATTACTCCACTGAACTGCTCCAGATTGATCCATTACTATTGCCAAGCAATAATCGCTTAAAAAATGGCCCGTGTAAGAGCACCTTTAGCCTTTCACCCCCCGATACGTATGTTCCTTAGCATATGAATCCAAAGTTTACGTAAACGGAACGCAAGTAAAGAGCTAATAGAGCTTTAAAAAAATCTTAATGATTATGCGCGTTAGTAAATTTAATAAGCTCTCGTCCTATAGTCACAACGTTTACACGACAGCCCTTGAAGGATTGATTACAAACCCAGTAAACTCTGTGCCCCAGTGTACGTCTGAAGTTGTATCTGTTGCCATCGATTTGCAAAAGGGGTTTTCCATTCCTGGTGCGAAGAACACAAATACCTGCAAAGAATGTGTCAGTTTAGTAACAAAACCTAATTATCTTATTTCTATTAAAATACGTAATTATATAGACTATTTTACTGGATTCCCAAGTTAGTCAAAGTTATTGTGCAAGTACGAAAGTATTAATGTCGCCTTTTTAAAATACTACAAATTATGAAAAAGTAAAAAAAATTACTAAAGACTAAAAAAAACTTAAAACTAAAAATAATGCTAATAACTTATCATATACATAGTATATATACATTGTTTTTCCATAAATTATAATTTTAGTACATATTATATTAACGTAGAATGTTGATGTTTTTAATTGACCATCTAACTAAACACACAATTTTAGTATAAAATTAATCTCGCAAGAAAAACAAGGTATACGTAGGTTTATAATAAGTTGTACCTTGTTTTTAGTAATTATCAGTTAAAATTGAACTTTAATTTAAGTATAGTATATACAATAATTGAAATTTTATGATTTTTTAGGGTTCGTTTGTCTATGTACGTTATTTTTTCTAAATGGCTATTATAGTCAGAAGCTTATTTTAAAATGAGTATAAAATATCACGTTGGTTGCAGGACAACTCTGGACAATGACTACATACTTCAAGAATGAATAGGACAAGATGGCGAAAACCCTACATTCAAAAATGGTAAACCTTGATAAAATATTTTAGAAATCAAAGGTGACTCTCACTTGGTATATTTTTAATTTTATAACTAAAGCCAACTGTTATGGTTATAAAGCATTTTAATATTTCCTTTAATACATAAAGTATTCCAATTTTAAAAGTCTATCTTAATATAGAATACTTAAAAAAATTACCAACACCATTGAATACAAAAAAATACAAAAATAAGTTAGTGACAAACACAGAATTATTAGAATCTTGAATTACTCTTAAAATCTTACTTTACTCAGAAACAATTAATAAAATAAAAACATACAATCTCATTAAAAAATCTAATACGAGTAGATTTATAACATAACAAGAATTATTTTTATAAGTAACTTTATAACTCGACTTAAACTAAACTTTTCACCTTAATATGATCAATATTTTTATATTCGGACTTTTTATGTTTTACATAATATGCTTTGTATATAATATAAAAAGTTCCTCAATAAACAACATCATTTTAATAAAATACATATTATGATAAATTTAAAACTACAACTGAACCTCTATAATTACTAGTATAGTGATTCAGGCGGATATCCATTTCAATGCTATTCTACACCATCAGAAAATTGTGAGTAAAAATAGATTGTCAAAGCATTGACCTGACTACCTCGTTAAAAACATTTGAATAACTACTTATATACATACACGCATTTTGAAAAACTCTACATTGTAACGTATTGGGAAAACCAAATACAAGAAAGTTTATTACACACATTATATACTACCGAAAGAAGAAAATTTGATATAAATAATATAGACATTTGCATCTAGAAAGTATATTATTTAGAAGTTCCATTAATGGATTGTTCACAACACGTTCTTTACTTTGCTATCAACCAACGTCAGAGACAGTTTTTAAGTAAAAAAAATGTCACAATTCTATCACCATTATTTCAGGTAAAGGGACTCCATCCAACTCCTAGTGTAGCAGTGAGCCTAAGTTGAAGAAGATTATGGATGATTATGCTCATTAACATGACGCACAACAGTCCCGTCAAGAGTTGTGACCATAACACGACATCCGTTGCTGGTCCTGCTGCAAATCCACCTGCATTTGTGATGTAGGTCATTCCGTTCCAGGCGACCGCAAAGATTGAATCGAAAGCGATCCAGAATCAACACTGGCTTTCCGAAACGTGACGTCGAATATATTGGTACTGAAACAAAGATATATAGAAATCAATTATTTGTTCGGAAATGTTTAAAACTTCTTAACGTATCTGTAGACATAATTATATAGTAGGTACTATAGATATTAGTTGGAATAACTACCTGAATGTCTCTACTTACTTTTTGACACAACAAATTTTAATCCTATATTTTTGTCGCTAAATAATTGCCGAAAAGGCAAAACGTTATCAGTCTATAATAATTTTTAGACCGATCACATAAAAATATCATCGAATTCCGGAAAATCTTTGGACATACAATGACTTTATTACATTTTTATGCGTTCTTTCCAAAAGTTATAGACCGCTTAGTCTTAGGCATTTTTTTTAATTTTACGACTAAAGTATTGGGCTAATGACCATAAAAAACCTAAAGAACAATATTATAATTTGTCAATAGTATTTTTTTCTAAGTATCACTGTAATATAATAGTGCAGAAAATGGACAAATTTTTTATGAGAACTGTGATAAAGCGAAAAGAATGCCATTGCATTCTAACTTCGGATAACAATTTCAACAAAAAGCAGGCAATAAATAAAACGAATTTAACATCTAAACTTTTTTCGATCTTCATAATCCACTTCAACTGACTTTTTCGTCTGTCTTTTTGCGACGTACCATGTTGACAGTGAAAACTGTTAGTATACTAGAGATGTGATAGTATTAAATTGATCTTTAAAAATATCGATGATTTTTCTTGTCTTTGTTATAGAGCAGTTTCAGACAACTTCAAAAAATACCGAAGATCTTATCAGAACGTGTGTGTCGTACGACTCTACAGTCGGAAGAATTTTTAGATATCTACGTATGCAAAAAAATTACGAAATAATATACTATTCATAATAAAAAATGTGGCCATTTTAGTAATAGCAATTCTTTATACCCACATTTAAATGTAAATATAAAATGCTTAAGATCTTTTATGTGCGCAACCATTGTTTTTATTTCATAGCAAATATAATTAACACAAGAGTGATGCGGACACATGTTACAATAACTTCTGATATTTTTACACATAGAAGAACATTTTAAATTCATTTTGTACACCACTTGTGATAGAATGTACTGTACATCTACAATTGTATAACACCTGTATAAACTACATTCTTGAAAATAAATATATTGATTGATTGAATACAGGCTTTAAAATAACATCTTAACACAGTAACTTTTGAAACATCGTGTTACAAATAATTTTAATTAATGTTTAAATAATAATTAACGCGCTATTGGACTCCAAATACCTACTTATGACGTCATAAATAGGTACGTTGATACAAAATTTATAAGGCTGCGACGTTCTGTAATTTTGTAAAAAGAATCTCAATTGTCCGCTTCCTATTATCTCAACTTTATTGAAAACAACTTTTTAAATATATTTTAGGCGTCTTATCTCATTTTGGAAAACCTAAGAATGCTCTAACGATATTTCTTAAGCGTTGATTGTTAGTATAAATAAATATAAATGAATTAAACAACTTTTAGCTAAATTAAAAAGTATTTTGACATGTAAGTAGTTCCTACACGGAAGTGTCATTTCATATTTAACAATTGTATGCTTAGGCTTAAATATAAAACTAATTGCTGTTACGTAAGTAAAATAATGAACTCGCATTTTTTTTAATTATGATTATGTTCGTTAATATATTTACACACGACATTGTCAATTGTAGCCACCATAGCTCGGCAGCCGCGTGATTGTTTTGAACAGATCCAGTTTATTTTAGAACGTGCAGCAGCGTATTTTCCTATAATATTATATCGATGTCCAAGTAAAAGTAATACAGGATTCCCGTGACGTGTTGTTTCTATGGTTGCTTCTTCTGTAAAGGATATTTATTGAAAGATGTTAAAATATACAATGAGTGATGTAGAAGAGTATAATGCAAAATAGAGATTGTATTGGTTGCAAACATTCTTTCATCAATAAATTAGTAAAGAATAGAATGCAACCTCATCATTACTTATAAAAATACTCCTTCTCTGATTAATTTGTTATTACAATAACAGTCAGAAATTGCGCAAATTTACGAGCAAAGAACATTTATGTATAGTGTAGGTTGTCTGATATATTCCTTCTATTGACAGTTCTTACATAATAGAAGACGCGAATGAGCCAGTATCTTGAAAATAGAAACGCCATACACTTCGTAAGAGTCAAATTCATGTGATTGTTTTTCGTAACGTAACTAAGCTTGAAAATACATAGATTATCGTGATATAGATTTTGTAAAGGTGGGGCTTCATCTGGGTTAGTTTAAAGAGTTAAAAAATAATGCCATTAACGCCTAGCCTCATACATACGTTATCTGTCAATATATAACGACATTAACAATGACGTATCTCAAATAACGACTAAAACCCGTAAGCATACCTGCATGAAACGGCCTAAATAAATTGCAATTGCTTTGCATTGCATATGGGATATACAACCTGAACAAGTCGATTTTATTATATTGCAAACTCGTGCTCCTTCTCTATATTGTATGATTAACGAAATGAAGTCTAATTTCCAGGGGTTTTTATCTTGTCTGCCTATAATATATATATATATATATATATATATATATATATATAGGAAGTACATAGTAAATATAATTTAACAAGTCTCTAATATAATTTAATATTTTTCGACTCAACTACTATAAATTATATTTTCAAGTCCTTGAGATCCCGTTTTAAATTTATGATTATTATTTTTTAACACGCCTAAATTCTACCGCTCCATTAATAACTTAAAACTTGTGTATTAGCTCAAACATACGTAAATCCATCGAAGTAATCGCGATAAAACAAATCTAGGAAAAAGGATCAATTAAACATTTCAATTAGTAGTGAAAGTTAATATTTATATAATAATATTATTAACATAAATAAATGTATTCTATAAACATAATATTTAAGAATACTTTTAATTTGACACAGAATAATTCGTTATGTACAATTTTTCTTGAGGTCCGTATGTATGGGCGAAGTTCAGTCTTCAGTTCATATAATATAAACTCGGAGAGGTTTAATTCAAAATATTTGCTTCAAAAAGAAACTACTAAGTATTAAATAGAAATTTGTTATTTGTTCTTTTTCAAATTTGATACCCAAAGATTCTTTCCACAACACTAGTCTAAGAAGCCTTACCGTATTGTTATATTACGTAGCTTTTATGTAACTGTTTTTTAATGCCAAAAACAAGCACACAGCTAACTTATTGGGGAAAGTAGTCACCGGTACCCTTATGTTTATATCTAAACTTAAAAATCGCAAATTATTGTTCAAATTCAAACATCAAATTTAAATAATTATTATACTAAAAGATTTAGGCCCGCCCGCTTGCATAAAGTTGCTTAAATTTATTTAAGAAACACAAAACGCATTTAACACCCATAAATACAATTAGCGTCTTGCACAGCGTAAAATTTGTCGCTAAACATGTTTAAAGAACTGTCAATACGCTATGTGTAAAACGTATTTAGGCAGTTTAATATGATTAACTAATTTTTATTTAAAGGCGATCGTTATGCAAGCGGCCCTTAGAATATATACGTACTTATTGATAATGAAGAAAAATTTAAGAGAAAATGTCAACTTCGTTCATTAAATTAAAAAGAAATTCGTATAACTATGTTAAAGAAAGAATGTTCAATCACACGTTTTGCAGGGAAAATGTTTACATTGAAAACTTGTTAGTGTATTCATCATCATATCAAAGTGTGTACGAGCTTAATCATTGAGTAACAAACGACGAAGCCTGCGTCACTTGTCTTACTACTGATTAAAAAATGACACCTCTGGAATGCCACACTTTTTTTCATAAAATTAAGTAAACAATAAAAAATATTTTTTTTATTAAAAAATCACTTTTCAGTTGAAAGTCTTACTTATATTTCACAAGAAACGTAACCAGTGGCAAAATTCAGGATGTTACCATAGCTCAATAGTGGGTACGCAACAAGAGGGTATATATACCATACAAGTGGTGTCAATTTTCTACCAATCATTAGGCATTTAAATGGATAGTAAGATTTATATCGTATCACTATCATATCAATAATACGTCATATATACATATATAATGCCTAATATAAGTATATGTATGTAATTATCTCACGAATCAAACATGCATGCCGTTAAATGTGAATCGTATCATATTTTTATAGAGGAGACTTTGAGTTGTGGTAGAGAAAATTTAGATCGTTTTTGTGCTCCTAGACGCATATAGTTTAAGTTCGCGATATAGGTAAGACATAATACTAGATACTTTTTTAATACCGACGTACAGTAGAAAGGCTGAAAATACACCTGATGAAAAGTGATTACCGTCGCTCATGGACTTAAGATATGTATTACTGCGAGTCGATATGCGACTAATATCTGACACACTTCGAAGATCAGATGTGAATCCGCTAATGGTTGTGCAGCGTCTTCTGTTTGATGATGATATCATCAAAAGTGGTGATGGTCGCACGACAGCCTGAACTGACCCTCCCACAAACCCACAGGGTCTTAGGCCCTTGGCTCCTATTATTCTTATTAAAACGATACTTTCCCACTTGAATCGCGGGCTTACCAAATCGAGTCATTGTAAATGTAGGTGTTTCTGAAATAGAACAATGTTAAATTCGTAATCTGATGTTTCTACCTGAGAATTATAACTGCTTCTTATGTAAATAATACCTTATTATAATATATATACTAAGTGTTAACTAGAAGTTATTATTTATTATCTGAAAGTAAAAATTGTTGTTATGGATTTAAACAAAGTCAGTGTTGTATTTACCCTAGGTTGCCTACGTTTACACTTCTGCCATTTTCAAAAAAATATTTGCCTGTGATGATTATTTTAATACACCGAATGAAAATCAATTATTGAACATTACTATTCATTTTGATTGAAGTATCTATTTTAAAACAAAATATTTTAGCTTTATATATATTTTTCTTTTCATGTTTTCCAAATCAATCGAGGTTGGTATGGTATATGTTTTCCTTCTATATTTTTCTATTCTGACATAACTACCTCCTCTGATACACCACGCCATCCTTCCTATGATCTATCCAGTTTTGTGAACTACCTTTACTTTTGTTTATATATATAAATTTTCCAGCTTAATCACATGCCTATGTCATCATAATCTTCTTTCTCTTAATGATAATATGGAACATGTTCTAAGTATCATGTCGTTCGCAAATAAAATAAAAGAACCATTTAAAAAAATTTAATAAACAATAAATGATTTTATCCGTACATACTCAAAATAGAAACACTGGAATGTACGATACAATCTTTAAGATTATTTTGATATATCATACAGACTTTATTAACCAAAATATTTGCCTTTTTATATTACGTAATACTTTCTTAAAGTTTGCTACGTTTATTTTTATTATGCTGAACCACAGTTGATATACCTTGGGGCTGGCAAAAATTGCCCAAGTTATTAACAAACCAATAATAATGGCTAATGTCTAGTTGAAATAATATAATAAAACCTATGTTGCGCAAATTACACGTGAAATGATAGGTTTTTGTGGCTAATAATGGTATTTAATAATAAAATAGAAATACATGCAATTTTTAGTTTTGTGACAGACAGAGAATATAATTTTTAATGTGACAAACTTCAAATTATAAGAAAAATATATTTAAAAAGTTATATAGAAAAAGAGTACGCAACAACCTATATGTAAATGTATAATCGACTATATATTCACATTGAGAACTAAAGCCTTGGTTTTCAATGTGAATATTTTTACGAAACTTTGTTTAAATATGTCTTGCTGGTCCATTTTTTTTATTACAAAGCTAGCAAATAGACATACAATATATTGACGGCCTCTGTGGTTGAGCGAGCTAAGTCTTAGCCGGCCGAACTCGCTGGAACCCAGAGGCTCCGGGTTCGATTCCTAGCATGGTAAATTTCGGAAACGATCTTTCTGTTATTTACTATGGTCTGGGTGTCTGGGATCGGCCCCAGAGTGGTCCGTTGTATATTACCCATAACACAACCGTAACTTGCTTAGCTTGGGGATTTACAATGTGTGTGTTTGTCTGCCGATTATTATTATTATGTCACATATTTATTAAGCTTCAATTTCTTTTATTATTATTATTACTTGCCTTACCGTAGATTGAAATTTGACATTACTTGCATGGAGCTTATGTCAAATTTTAACCGATATTAAAATAAATGAACGGTTAGTAAGGTATATGATTAATGATTATGCGGTCCCCTTATTTCGATGACATGTTCACCATTTGAAATCACAAATGCACAACAGGATCCCCTCGATTTTCCATTTCTCACACATTCCCACTTCACTCTCTCACCATCTCTGTACATATAACTTTTCCTGTATCTATAGTCCCCTTGTCTTAGAACTGCGTTCCCTTGTTTCGAGTAAAAGTATCTGAAAACTGATAATTTTAAACGGAGCATTATAGAATAACTAAATAATTTGTAAGCAGCGAAACATAATATCTTAATATTCTTCTTCTCCTTAAAACAACTACAGCCAAGCGATGTACACAAAATAGGCAGCAATCGTAACGCTGTTTATAATAATAATTATGTATGACTTTCAAAGGATACCCTGACCAAAACTCAGTTCGAAGAAAAATTTGAATTTGAAAATATTCATTTAAAAATTGGATCTACCAAAACATTATCTTTAAAACAGATTTTTTTTATATAAAAATATTAATTACTTCTATGTTAATAGAACTAGGTTTTAACGGTTTTAAGCGCGGTAATTTATTTGATTTTTGTTATTCCGACGTTTCGGCCAATTTTCAGCAGCGGTGATCAAAGAAGACAAAGATGTCAAGCGTTCATGAGTATTGTTAAAGTTTTATTTAGCCTACCACCAACTTGTTTATTTTAATTATTTAGTTTTAATTTTGTTTATGGTTATTACTTACGGTATGGGAGCCTAATCTAATTTACGACCGCTACGCAACATGTTATGGTTTGAAAAGTGGCCGAAACGTCAGAAAAATAAAAATCAAATAAATTACCGCGCGTAAAACCGTTAAAACGTAGTTTTATTATGTATACAAGTCGCGAAAACTTAAGAATATATTATACGTCTATGTCAACTATTTTTATAATATAGAGAATACTTAAAATAAATACTATTAAATCTTTAGAGGTCCGTAAGTAAAAGACAAAAACCTATCAAGTACGTGAACCTCACTCATTTCGAATGTTTTTGTCATTTGACTACAGGACCCTAAAAACATTGAATGGAAAAATCCATGTCTCAATATACATATATGTATACTGAATTACGACCTTGTTCAAATAATTTTTCTTTGAAACCAGTTTTCGTGTTCATTTCAGAATTATCCAAAAATTTATGAATTAGGCAGCTAAATCTCTTCATCTATTGACTTAAATAAAACAAAAAACAACGGATGGTAGGTATATCACTTATTTCTTGGAAGATGGTATGGCCGCTTGTTTAGGACGCGACATGTATCGACAGTCTGGCGCCGTCATATCTTCTAGTGACTGAGTCAACCACTACTGACAACGCTGTACCTCTCATTCATTCAAAACCTGTACCTCTCAAACGGCACAAATATGGAAACTTAGAAAGGGCTTACATATTTTTATCGTTTGGAGTTGAAACATTAGGTTCATGGGGTCCATCGGCAAAGAGATTCTTCAAAGAAATTTGCAAGAAACTCTTTGATGCTACCCGTGATCAGAAAGCTGGCGCATATTTCGCCCAACGAATAAGTACGAGTATCACCATACAGCGCAGCAATGCAGCCCCTCTTCTGCGCACGCTCCCATCTAGTAGGGATTTGTTACATAGTCTTTAGTCTATATTTTTAAAGTTAGTTTTAGTTTGATATTGTAGTTTATAAATATCTATACTCTTGTAGTATTATAAAAAGGTAAAATTTGGAAAAAAAACAACTCCATAAGGAACATTGATATGATTTTGAAAAACAGGTCGTCTAACATCTTTTAGTTTTTTCAATACTTCGTCACATATTTACTGTAGTGACATACACCTTCATACCAAACATTTTTAAGTTTTGTTTCCAATTTTTATCAAGTATATGGCTACAGAAATGAAAGTATAAAACCTAATTATACAAAGAGGTTAGATTATTTAGAATCGTTATGATTTGAAACTCGATGGAACGAAAAAAAGCGACACTAAAAAGAGATATTTAGAGTTGGAAATAGGTTGAAGTTTTGAAGTTCATAAATCAAATTGAAACTAGAGCATTTGTTTCCTATTTTAGTTATCCTAAGCCCCTCGTGTCATTTGTTCAAAGTGAAAATATGGAATTTGAGTAATAAGTGTTATAATATATCTTAAATCTATAATATATGAAAAATAAAAATAATTTTAAATCAACTGCTCTCACATTTTAATATTAATAAATTATTTCATGCTAAACAGTTTGGGTTCACCAAAGGTCGATCCACTACCGATGCAGGTGTTGAGCTCCTAAAACACATTTATGATGCTTGGGAAGGGTCACAGAATAACAGAAGAACAGAACAGACCTGTCCAAGGCATTCGATTGCGTTGAACACGTGACCCTCCTAAAAAAGCTCAATTATTACGGTATTCATGGCGATTCTCTCAACCTATTATCGTCTTACTTAAATAACAGATCCCAAAGCGTTGAAATTAACAATGTCAAATCTCGTGAGGGCTCTATTCTAGGTCCCTTCTTATTTTTGATATATATTAATGATTTGCCATATTTATTAATGATATGTGTTAGGTAGTGTTGTTTGCTCATGACACATCACTTATATTTAAAGTTGACAGAAATAAACAGAACTTTGATGACGTAAACAACGCCTTATCCCAAATATCTAAGTGGTTTACTGTAAACAACTTATTACTCAATCCGAGCAAAACTAAATGTGCTAAGATTATTACGCCCAATGTAAAAGAACACGATATTAATATCTCTCTTAACGACACTAGACTTAATCTAGTAGATTCAATTGTATTCTTAGGCATTAACCTAGATCACAAGCTCCAATGGGGCGCTCATATATCTAGTCTCTCAGGAAAACTTAGTTCTGCTGCATATGCGGTCAGAAGAGTTAGGCAGTACACTGACGAAGAGACTGCTAAACTAGTTTATTTTAGTTATTTTCATAGTGTCATGTCCTATGGTATTTTACTTTGGGGCAACGCTGTTGACTTAGAGACCATATTTGTTTTACAAAAAAGAGCCGTAAGATCAATTTACAACCTCGGCCCTCGGAAGTCTCTTAGGGAATGCTTTAAGGAAATCAATATTATGACGGTCGCCTGCCAATATATCTTTAATAATATAATTTATATTCGTAATAATTTGAGTGCCTACAAGCAGTATAAGGATATTCACAATTTCAACACCAGGCATTGTAATAGACTGATATTGCCATCTTTTAGATTACAAAACGTATTGTCCTCTTTCTTGGGGGTTGGTATACGCTTCTTCAATAAGATTCCGAGTGAAATGTTAGATCTGCCTTTCACTAAATTCAAAACCAAATTAAAAAGCATCTTGCTAAAAAAGGGATACTACACTATTGAAGAATACTTAAATAACAAAAATTCATTTACATAGCAGCTCGCTCTAACATCTTATACTATATTTTGTATAATGTTATCTTGCCAAGCTTGTAAGGGATTTATGGAGATATATTGCAGTATAACATTTTAGTACGTCATGTCATTATTATAACTTTCATAATATTTTTCTTTCCTTTTATTGTGTCTTGGTCTTATTGAGTATGCACTGTTTGCTACAACTCCATTAATTCGTCAAAGAGTAATTCTGTAACATGCTTCTGTATAAAACTTATTAAAAAAAAGACAACTTGAGATATAAATAGAATAAGAAACTTAAAGAAAAACAATATTTAGCTACACGTGTTCCTGGGGAGTTTCTTGCCGCTTCTTCTCCTTAACAGCAATAACACGTTGTGAAGCGGTATACATAGAATAGGAAGAAATATTAAATTTTAACTTAAATATATGACCTTCAAAAAGTGTTCTCCAGTGGAACTTAATTTGAACAAAAAACTTTGAATTTGAATAATAATTTTCAATAAACTATGAAATAATTTTTGAGTTTAGTAAAAATATTATAACAATAATAAACCTTATACTCCTGATACTCTATATTTATCTCATTCCCTCGTAAGCTACTTTTCTAAAGTTTCATTTCTGCTGTCTGTGAATTGCACACACACAATTTTTTTTATCAAAATTAAAATAATAATCTTGGAACATTCAAAATTGTTACACTTTATTGCATGTATATAAAATCCAAAACCTTAAAAAACAGTACTGCTTTGTCATTGTATATTTAAAAAATGGTACAGTATAATAAATTAGAATAATTAAAACAAAAATATCTCATTATATAAGAAGTTTTCGACCTTTGCCAATACACTATGACTATATCTTTGTTTACTGTAATATCATATCTTAACCGGCTTTAAACTGCCAATGACGTATCATCAGGAATAAGTGAGGGCATTAAAAAGCTTTCCTCTACGTTTAAAATAAGGACTCAATGAATGAATAAACAAGTTGACTGGCCATCTGTTGTAGCATAATATGTTACCTACTTTCAAGGTCAGGCCCATATTAAAGGAATACATGATTTACTAAACATCAATGATTGTGCTCATGATTGAATTGTATAATCTGATCGGAGACGGTAATAAGAGACGCTTTGCAGCCATGGTTACTTCTTGAGCAGAACCAAGTTGCTTTAGGCCCCCGAAAACTTCTGTTGTTTCTGTAGTACCTGTAAGGTCCCACAAGCATTAATTTTCGACCTCTTTTGGTTTCGGCAATGAGATAATCTGTCTGACAAATACCTAAAAAAATAATACAATTAACAAAAGCAAAGACTGACGGAGGGATTGATCCTCAACTCGTTCGGCGGGCGATAGAGTGAGCTAACTAAAGTAATTGATATACACACAGCACGCAGAATTAATAAGATGAAGGGACAGTAGGCCAGTACTATGTGTCGCAGGATCAATGGTTAATAGAACATATGACTCCTGGAGTAAATACTACAGCTCGGTATTACGCAATGTATGCCTGTTGGATGAATGGCCTGCGCAAGGTCGCCTGATGAGACAGCCTGAGAAGAGGACTGCGTTCATATTGTTGAGTAGTAGAAATCAATTAACTGACAACTAGCAAGTAAGTAAGGCAGAAAGTGGCACGCAAGTACACAAAGTATAATTTTTAGTTGTGACTATTTATGAGTTTCTATAATTTACTAGATCGACTACACAAATTTACCGATTTTAAGGTAGTTATCTCAAGTCGCTATGCGACTTTATGATTTTTTTTTCGACACTTTCTGTATATAACTATAAATATGGAAATTTTTGGTAGAACACTTGTTTTAGTAACACTACTTATGATAGGTTTTTATGGGAATGTTCTAGATTCATGTATTTTTTATATTAAAAAAAACCCATATATATATTGCTGTTTTTGTAATAGAATTTATTGCTTATCAACTCAACGTTTGCGCTTGCGACATTAACTTTTATTAGTCAAATTAATTACTATTTCAGATATAGTTGATAACAAAATTAAAAAGAGTAATTTCAAAACTATTTTCGCCTTTTGTATCATTACAGCTCGAAATTATATTCAAATTAAATTTACGTACACATAATCTTGTTGTTAAATAATTTTAACATAATTTTGTTAGAATTTACATTTCAAATCCGTGGTAGGTAAGCGGATAACGCACTCGCCTCTCAAATAACATGAGTTCGAATCCTGGCCGGGAAGCATGCACCACTTACACAATTTTCTAACCTAATTTACATATTGTTTACAATTACCACGTGCAGTTGTAGGAAAACGTGGTGAAGAAACCTACATTGTGATAACCGATGTATGAGACTCAAGATGGATCCTTGGACAAGCACTATATGTACATGTCTGTACCTTTCCAAAAAAGGGAAATGAAAATTAATGTATTTATGTCAAAATGTAATCTTATAGATTACTTATTGAAAGTCATGAGTTTACCACCGCTTCCAAATATTTTAGTTACTTTTAAAGAAGAAGAAGCAGCGCAGCAAACTCCCCAGCAACATATATTTACTTCATAATTATTATGTATAAACATTCGTGGCCTATTTTTAATCTGGTCCAGTATATTCAAGCCCCAGCAGTGGAAAATTTATGGGCTATCAATTGTTACAAAAAATTATTAATATGGCTCGGATGGATTTGGGTTCAATTATTTTAATATAATTTTATGACGATTTAGCCACATGTTCTTAATAATGGCAATGTTGATTTTTAAAAGACACCACCGTGTCGAAGCAAACAACAACTGAGGCGCGGCAGCCAACCTTCCCTCTCTTACTACAAAACCAAGCCGCTTTAGGGCCCATGCTTTTGTTATTCTTGTAATATTTATAAGGTCCTATATGCAAAGCCTTTTTTCCACTCCTGGTCAATGTAAACAGCGGAACTGAAAGGAACATATTTCATGAACAATATCAGTTTGGAGAATATGTCACTTTTTATCAAACTACAGGTATGATCATAATGACAATGATTTATAAAATCTTGTCACTACCTACAGATACACAGAAAATACTTACAAATATGTACATATATTGATGTAAAAGCGAGCTTGTTTAAATGTGTGTTTATTATTTTTGTGAGTAAGCTCATTTTCATTAGAACTATTCAGCGTGCCTCCAGATACCTGTCTTGCCATAAATATTGTAACAAAGAAAAACATTTTTTTTATTGCATATAACAGTTATAAGTTTTACAGTGTGTTAGTTTAATATATAAATATAAAACAATTTAAAATATAAAAAGCTTATTCGAAGTGGACTCCATTGGCTGCAATACAGTCCTAATGTTGAGGCCAGTTATCAATAGAAGCACGCACTCTTTCCATTGGAAAATTCTTCACTCCCAATCGGCAGTGAAGAATTTTTGCTTGCTGGCTAGCTTGCTCTAAACGCCATGATGATTTGGAGTCCCTAAAACAATCCATACGATTGTATGAATTGTTTTAGGGACTCCAAATTATCATGGCGTTTAGATCAAGCCGTACTCTCTAAAACTGACCATAAATCATAATCCATCGGATTAAGATCGGGACTAGACGACGGCCAGTCTTTAGCTCTGATGAAGTCCGAAACGTTCGTTTCCAACCAAGACTGCGTGGACCGAGCTTTATGATCCGGCGCTGAGTCTTGCTGGAAGGACCATTCTTGGTTATTGAACATGGTGTTGTTAAGGGACATAACTACCTTCTCAAGAATTGTATCTTGATACACTTGTGCCGATGTTTTGATACCTTTTTCACAAAAATATGGCTCAGTCACTCTTTCATAGCTAAGACCCCACCAAACTATCACTGAAGACGGATAATGCCCACGTTGCACTCTGTCGACTAATTGAGAAGCTTCCTTAGAGCTTTGAGCATAAATACGGACATTTTGTTTGTTAAAATGTTGCTCAATTGTAAAAAAATTCTCATCTGTAAACAAAATTTTTCTGTGACCTCCCTTTGCGTACCGCTTCAGTAGTTGTTTCGATTTTACCACCCTATTCTTTTTTAAATTATGAGTTAAGAAATGACAAGTGCATCTCTTATAGGCTGCAAGTCCTAAGTCATCTTTTAAAATACGCGACATGGTTCTAGGTGATATCTTCATCTCTCAAGATAAAATCTTTTGCTTTCGGACAGGATTTCTTAGAATTCTTTCCCTTACTGCTTTGATCACCTTTTTTGTACGAACACTACGTGAACGGTCAGATCTTTTTCTGTCACAAACAAAAGAGGTCTCATTGTACCTATTAATAGCCCGATACACAAACAATTGACTAATACCAAGCGTATGGAGAGTTTTAAAAATTGCATTTGGCTCCATACCTACCTTGTGTAATGCAATCACAGCGATTCGGTTCTCTTTATCGCCCCACTCCATTTTAATATCGCAAAATGTTGTACAATGTATTGGCGCCAAAATGAGAAAACACAATGAACAATCATACAAAAATGACAGATTCCAAATTCAAATGTAATATTTTGTTTCTTTTTAATTGTAACAGTATTTATGGCCAGACTAAGTATATTATTAACGTAAAAATGAGTTTGTTTAAATTTATTCGTTTCTTAGAGCTGTAATAATGAGCCGATTTTCATTAATTCGTATAAATATGTATTTGTAGTCACGGTATCGTATATGAACGTCCTTATGCAATTCGACCTTATTTTTCTGCCAGCAACGCTGCATCGAAAGCCAGTATTATTATAATAATAAAATAATATACAAACATAAAAACGAAAATGCTGACCAATTAAAATTTATATAATTATTTGACATAACACATAACAAATAAATGGTACTGCAGTCTTTTGTAAATAAGGACTATATCATTATAAGTATATTAACCTGAAAATTCAGGCAATAAATAAAATATTAAAACACAACAAAACCATAATTCGGCGTTGTGTAAGATAAAAATTTCCCAAACAGTCTTGAACGAACATTGTCTCAAATATCACTAAAGAAAACAAATGTTTTTTTTATCGGAAATAATGCTTGTAACTCATATCACACAACGCTTGGTTAACAGAATAAATAAGTTTGAATTAATAATAACATTAAAACAATATGTGGTCATAAAAAATACATCTTTACAGATCATTTTACGCATTTTAATTATTAAAACTTCAAACGTTATTTTTTAAACAATTAATATTGCACTGAATACTTGCCAACTTGTACAAGAAATACAAAATATTGGACCAAAATGACGTTTTAAATATACCATAATATAATTACATACGCTACATACATTTTAAATATTCCGTAGGTCCGGGACAAAAATTGGTTAACAATCAGTCTCTAATTTTCAAGGAATTACCCTAATATATTTTAAGAAACTGATAATTTCATTAAGTATCTCTCCACACTGGTCGGTACAGATCCGGCTAGTGTGTTAACTCCCTAACGCGATGTGTTGCAATTTCATGTAAAGCAATAAATTTATTGTCTAACTTGTTTTATAGTAAGATAAAAAAATAAAGATATGAACCGGAAAACCATTCAAAAAATCGTTTGACCAATAAGACTATTTTACAATACCCTATCAATGGTTATGTATATTCTTCATTTTTATAATAACATTGTCCACGGTTGTTAATGAAGCTGGACAACCACTACTCCTAGATCTGGAGCATGTCCACCAAGCCCTGGACCCTCGACTCCGGTTATTCCTATTAAATCTAAATTTACCCATCTGAATAACTGGTTTTCCCCACCGAGATGTTGTGAATACCGGGTCTTCTGAAATTAGAATTGTAGTTAATTGAACACATATTCCTAGATATTTTCATTACCTACATAACCCTCATTCTGCATAGTGATGTGTGCCATCTGTTACATTATCAGAACTCATATGATTTAATCAAACCTTTGAAATGTAAATGGGCATTGGCATAACCTTTTTATTTTTCTCTATAAACGATAAATCTTTTAATAACACAACAATTTAAAAAATATAAAACTATTTGAGACTATCAATTTAGAAGTGGGCTTAGAAATGTATTTATTTATATTAAAATAATTACAAAGTTAGACTGTGATTTTAAAACAAATGCCAAATTTATATATATATATATATATATATATATATACGTGTGTGCGTGTGTATATATATAGTGTGCCTATTTAACGGCTATTTATAGTATGCCTAATCATAAGTATCCTAGTCTGTTAGAAAGTTCTTCTCGAATAAGCTACGCAGCGGCTCAACGGCATCCAATAAAAGTTATAAGGATTCAAATAGGAATTTCATCTTAAATAATCTGTTTAAGTTTTATAACTTGCAGGTGTAGTGTCCTATATTAATGGGGTCATGTAGGTAGTTAGAAATAAATAGTTGTACCGCTGACTTGGTCTAGTTTAATTGTTCGCCTATAATAAAACCTGAAATATCCTATTGGCGATGAGGAAGAGATTTTACCGACTGCGTCAAATAGAATATTTCAGGTTTTATTATAGGCGAATAATAAAATTAGATCAAGTCAGCGGTACAACTATTTATTTCAAACTACCTTCATGGTACTATTAATACAGGACACCGTAGGAGGGTTAAGAAAATATGAATACAAAATGCATGTCTCACGCGAACGACGTCGTGGGTACAGTTAGACTTACCATATATACATATGTATTGTCTACGCTTGACTTGAATTTCCGGCGGGATTCCCGGAATAAAAAATATCACACATTTTATTACGTTAAATGTGCTATCGATCAGTAAAAAAAACCACATTGTAATTTGTTTTTTTTAATCTGGCCATTGTTGTAAATCATTTCCAGAAAAATCCCCGCGGAGTTCCCAGGATAAAAAGTAGCGCAGAGTTTAAGTCTAAGAATTAGCTGTCGATCAACGAATACCGCATCGAAATCGACTCAGTAGCTTTTACGTGAATCCTGAATAAACAGACAAGAAATCTAAAAAAAATACATCGTGTTCTCCATCGTTTATTACTTTAATGCTACTACTATATCGTTTACTATTCCAGTTTTTTTTAATAGCTTTAACGTACAGACATGGCGTGTTTAGAATATTATAGATTAATTTCTATAAAACCTATGAACGTGCATGGAATAAGGTGCTAATGTATTCATGGTATACTATCATCCATAGAGCTAAACACAAAGAACTTACTTATATTTTATTTTAGTTAAAAAAAAAACATGTTTTCAGAAAGAGGTATTACTTATATAGAAAAGTTAAATTTCTTTGCCAATTTCACACGACTAAAGAGCTTCTAGCACTTAGACTTCAGGAGCTAAATTCAGTGATTATGTTCATTTATAACACCTAGCAATTCATTCTCAATTGTATAAGCCCGAGCTTTGCATCCAGTGCTCCTTTGTTTTGAGCATCTCCAGGTCTTCTTGAGATGACAATTCCTATAGAAACTAAACGTATTCATTCCTATCTTCAACGCAGGATTGCCTCGCTTTGAAGTAGTAACAGAACATTCTAAAAAAAATGTATAACAAAACATATGAGCAAAAGGGGCAATTGCGTTCTAACCGGTATACATGCTAAAAATAATAAAGTATAAACTTAGACGAACACAATAAATAGACCGAGCGCCGAGCTCTCAGAGCGAAGCCGGCTAACGGAAGCAGATTTTGGAATAGGGAGCCGATCATGCCGCAGTACGTTACGAGAACTTAGTATTAAATAATCGAATTAGTACGGATTAAGGTGTAATAGTTTGCAGTGGATACATTACTATTAACCACAAAGATGCAAACCATGTCTATACTACATAAGTTTTAAAAATGCTTCACTTGATTTGACGCTTTTGTCACGTATGCTCCGTCTATACTGTCTATTCGTTCGAGTTTATAAAGTGAAAAATGTCTAAAATGAAGCGACCCATATAATTAATTATACATCTTTATTTGTGATTATGTTCTTCCCTAACTTTGTATACTTCATTAAAGACAGTGTTTATAGAAGCGCGGCATCCAGAGCACCATTTCACGCAGACCCATAAGCACTTAGGTGCATTTGGTTTACAGCTACTATGCATGTAATATCTGTAACTTCCCCATTGTATAACTGGTTTGCCTTTCTTGGATTTCGAAAACACAAATTCTGAAAATATATCAACCGTTGAAAAAATAATAAACCAAGCTGTACGACGTTACATGATAAATGTTATTAAAGTTAACTACAACAGTTCTACCAAACAGCAAGCAATTCTAAATTAATAATTACTTACATTAAGTGCAACGGCTACGTTTGTTAGTGAACTGCAACGGCGGCACCAAGAGAAACGAAACGACAGCGCTATCTCTTTGCTATATACCTCTGTCCCAGGGAAACAACATCTACACTAATATATAAAGCTGGAGAGTTTGTTTGTTTGTTTGAACGGGCTAATCTCAGGGAGGGACTACTGGTCTGATTTGAAAAATTCTTTCAGTGTTTGATAGCCCATTTATCGAGGAAGGCTACAGTCTATATATATATATATATATATATATATATATATATATATATATCATCACGCTAAGACCAATAGGAGCTGAGCACCAATGAAGAATGTTTCTTTTTTAACTATTCCACGCGATCGAAGTCGCGGGCAGAAGCTAGTCAATTATAAGTAGACATCGGATTATATGCATTTGCATGTTTGCATATGCCAATGCATATAAATCTATTTTTATAGCGTTATTGCATATTTTGGTACTTTTTCATTGACAGTGCTTATTTCGGTAGTTATACATGTTAGGCGCCTTGTATTATGCCGACGACACGTCCGCCTCGCATACACTCAGCAGTAATACAATCTGCTGGTTCGCAGTGGTTGGAGCTCGCTACTTCACTCAGCCGCCTAACGCAATTTAATTGTTTTTGTCTCGCTGTATTTGTTTATCTATCCACGAAAATATTATTTTGTTGATATAATGCCGCCAGTGAAAAAAAATACCCAGACATTAATCGAATCTTGGATAAAAAATTACCCAGGCCAATTTACGACTGATGGCACTGTGATTTTCTGTAAGGTTTGTGAAAAGCGAATACCTTCATCAAAAAAATATCAAATCGATCAACATACGAGTACTGCTTCCCATTTAGCTGCAAGACAGAAACCTACAAGAAGTCGACAGCAACTACTGCCTCATATTTCGTCATCTAATTCGGATACTACAAATAAAAGAGAATTCAACAAAGATTTATGTGAGTTATTTGTTGCTTGCAATATTCCTTTCCACCAATTAAATAACGAAGTATGCCGAAAATTCCTTAAGAAGTATTGCACTAATCAGATTATTCCTGAAGAATCCACAATTCGAAAAAACTACCTGTCGACTATCTACGAAGAAGTACTTAGAGAAATACGCTACGATCTCTCGAACGATCTAATATCGATATCAGCCGATGAAACGACAGATTCATGTGGACGATATATGGCGAATCTAATTGTTGGAAAATTATCTAAAGAGCCCTCTACTCCCCACTTGGTTGCATGCAAAGTTCTAGAAAAAAAAACCATTCAACTGTCGCCCGGTTCATAAATGATTCCATCAGATCACTATTTCCCAATTCTTCTATGGACGAGAAAATATTTGTTTTTGTTTCTGACGGTGCTCCTTATATTGTGAAAGCTGGTCAAGCTCTAAAAGTATTCTACCCAAAATTGCTTCACATCACCTGTCTAGCCCACGGATTACATCGAGTTGCTGAAGAGATCAGAAACGAGTTCGGGATAGTCAATAAATTGATTTCTTCTACAAAAAATGTATTTTTAAAAGCACCATCGCGAGTACAAATATTTAAAGAGAAACTACCAAACGTAGCACTACCCCCAGAACCAATATTAACACGATGGGGAACTCGGTTGAAAGCTGTATTGTTTTATGCTGAGAATTTCGAAGCCATAAAAGAAGTAGTTGGAAAATTTGACAGATCAGACGCCATGGCAATCAATTCAAGCCAGCTGGCATTTGAAGATCCTTCAATCAAAAAAATATTGCTCTTATTGCAACACAAGACATTTCAGCAATATACCCGATGCAATTGAGAAACTAAAAACCTCCCTCTATGCAGGTCCTTGGAAATATTAGAAAAAAATATTGAACCGAGTAACGCCCTTCCGAGTTCACTATCGCAAAAGGTTTGTGGCAAATTAAATGCAGTTTTGTATAAAAACCCCGGTCTTGAAAGAATAAAGAAAGTTGACGCATTTATCAACGGCACCGGACAAACTCTACCTGAAGAAGTCTCTGCAAAAATGGCGCCAAATTTCAAGTTCTGTCCGGTGAGGTCAGTTGACGTCGAAAAGTCATTTTCAGCCATAAATTAATATTAAGTGACAAACGTCACAAGTTTGCTGCAGAAAACCTGGAAAAATATGTTATTGTTTACTATCACAAGAATTATAATAAGTAAATTATTATAATAATAATTTATAACTAATATTAAGATATGCTTAATATATAAATATAATGTGAAAATAAACTTAAATTCTAATCAATCTAATAATAAATGGTTTATTGATTGTGCATATTTTGTGCATATTTCGCCCCTTTTTAGTGCATATTTGCATGCATATTTTGTCATTTTGATAGTGCATATAATCCGATGTCTAATTATAAGCAAACAAGCATTAATTTGACCCGGGATATAAGTTAGTTCTGGGTCGAGTTTTATTTAAATCCGTTAAGTACTTTTCACATGATGCTTAAACAGACAAAAAATTGATAACTTTTTGTTTGTTTCTTAAATCTGCTAATCCAAATTAGTCCCTGAATGCCCTCCCCCTGAATTTTCTCTCATTTTTAAATCAATTTTACAAATTCAACACTCCGAACAGATTTATTATATTATAGACTATACCATAGATCACATTATAGATTATAAGTATAAATATAGACACAATTGTTTTGATATGTAATTTATTTGACGTCACTTATGGATTATAATTATTTATACATCTGCCTTAAGGAGACCTCAGTGCAAGAAGTTTGTACAGTAAATTGAAAACAAACAACTTTATCCCGTTTTCTATCTTCGTCCGATTTTCAATAAGGGCAATATATAATTTCATGGATGGTTAATGGTTATGTGATTTACCAATCCTCACAATCGTACCCTCCACAGTAGTAACTGAAGCTCTACACGCACCGTGTCTCCACTTTGTACATCTCCAACAAGTTTTAGGCCCTAACGTATGCAAATTGTACTTATTATTATTATAAAGCAATATCGGTCTTCCAAATCTTGAAACACAAAACAATGGATCTGAAATAGCATAAAGATAGTTGTAGAGTAAAACTGCACCTATTTTAAATAATAATAATAAAATGATTTCTTTGTTTCAAAAATAAGTAACAATCTTAATTATCATCTGAAAGACATTACAAATTTGGGGTCTTCGAAACTGAATTATTGTTTGTGCTTCTACTAGCTCCAAAACTAGTATTACCTGTATCTTTGGAGTTACTAGTGTTCTCTGCTGCATTGTCTACTTATATAATAACAAAGTTAGTCTTAGTCTCAGTTAATCTAATTGACGTGACGTGGTGGAGCCATGCTGGAATCATTATCTTACAGCTCGTGATGTTGTTCGAAGTGTGTACTACCACGCTATCACAGAATATCGGCGTGGAACGGTTAACCGTGAAGTAATCGTGTTTCGTACGATGAGTGAGAATTCCAATGGCCCACTTCGTCGTCCACTGTACCATTTCCCTAAATAATAGTGCGACATCCTTCGGGCTTAGGATACAGTTGAAAACCAGCATCAGACACCCGTTGCCTGGCATTTGCCGAACTGCACCTATATAATAGGTTGGGGAAAAAGTCTTTTCGCATATAGTATGTATGAACTTGTAATAAGATCTCTTTGGCTATGCCATTTGTATCTGGCTGGTTTTGGTATCATTAAAAGTTTTAATTTTAAAAAAGACAATTCCAAATTCAAATTAGGAAAATGTGTGATTTTCATTTGTTTTTCTTATTGTTAAAATGAGTGAATCTAATGAAGAAATTCGATACATTTTAAAATTTTACTACAAAAAGGTAAAAATGCGACACAAGCCGCGAAAACAAATTGTGATGTTTATGGACCTAATGCAATATCTGCTGTGAGAGCAGCGCAAATTTGGTTTAAGCGTTTTCAATTCGCAAATTTTGATATCAAAGATGAACGTCGCTCTGGTCGTCCCGTTACGGACAAAATTGATGCCATTTTTGAAAAAGTGGAGCAAGATCGGCATATTAGTAGTTACGATGTAGCTGGAGAACTGGGAATTGACCACAAAACGGTTTTGGCGCATTTGAAAAAAGCTGGATGGACAAAAAAGCTCGATATTTAGGTGCCTCATGAGCACACAGAAAGAAACCTAATGAACCGTGTACTCATTTGTGATTCTTTATTACGACGTAATGAAACCGAACCATTATTGAAGAAGCTGATAGCTGGTGATAAAAAGTGGATCACGTACGACAAGAACGTGCGAAAAAGACCGTGGTCAAAGACCGGTCAGGCTTCACAGACTGTGGCGAAACCCGGGTTAACTCGCAACAAAGTGATGCTGTGTGTATGGTGGGATTGGAAGGGCATTATTCATTATGAGCTGTTACCGCCAGGCAGGACCATCGATTCTGAACTGTACTGCGAACAACTGATGAGATTGAAGCAAAAAGTTGAGAGAAAGCGGCCGGAATTAATCAACAGAAGGGGTGTGGTTTTTCACCATGATAACGCTAGACCTCACACATCTTTAGCCACTCAACAAAAATTACGAGAGTTTGGCTGGGAGGTGTTAATGCATCCGCCGTATAGTCCTGACCTTGCACCTTCAGATTTTCACCTGTTTCGGTCTCTGCAGAATTCCTTAAGCAGTGTCAGCTTAACATCACGAGAGGACTGCCAAAACCACTTGTCGCGGTTTTTTGATCAGAAGCCCCATAATTTTTATAGCAATGGGATCACGTCCCTACCTACAAGATGGCAAAAAGTTATCCAACAAAATGGCTCCTATATACTTTAGTCAAATGTAAATAAACTTTATAAAAAACCTTTTGAATTTTTTATATAAAATGCGAAGAAACTTTTTCCCCAACCTAATATTTGGTACTATCACGAGACATATCGTTTAGGTATATACTTACCGGTCTTATTCATATTGAGTTAGAGTAAGTTAGTATGCTTCTTTAAGAAACGTTAATGTAATATCCATTTCATTATTATTTTTCCATTGTGTGTCGCTATGTTATGTTTTAGTACAACAATCAAATCAAATTTCAAAAACGGTAATGAAAAAACACACCATACATTGTATAAACATGAAATAAAACTTAAAATATTTTATAAAACTTTTTTTTGATAATAATAGCTTTATTTCAGACTAGGATTCATATATTCATAATGATAGTTACAAGTGTCTAAATTTAAGCTAGTACAGTTAGTAATTAATTGTATTGAATACAAGTTTTAATCACAATTTAATTAAGTGATTACCCCTACCCAATGTTTTTGAAAGGTGTAGTCGAACTTTGCCGCAATTGCCTTCAGAAGGCTGTTGGGGCTGCCGCGCAGGCGCTGCAAAGACAAAGCAGTTTTTTGCCGACAATTATTACCTTGAACCTAAGTATCTTATATAAGGTTGCCTTGCTTGAACCCATCTGTGGAGCCTCCGCAAACGTCCTAGGTGCGCTACGGTGTCACGGCAGCTCCAACAGCATTCTGAAAGCATTAAGGTATTATATGTATATAAAATAAAAATGTATTACGTCATTCATATACCTTTATAAGGTAGACGACAAATCAATTGAAGCACTTTTTACCATCTTACAAAACGTTTCAAGGTATATTTTGTACGAATATTTTTTAAAGAGTAATTAAAATTGTTGTCATAAAATTTATTAATTTATATAGTCTTAGTATAATAAATATGAAATTACTACATAAATACAGATAGATTAACTTCAAGAAGTTTTTGAGTTTGTAATAATATTTGTATATTTACAGGAATTCTTAACTTAAATTTCCTTGTACAATCAGCAAAAAGAGATTCGTTACATTTTGAAGACGAAAATATATTTACAATAAATCTAATGGTGTAAGTCAAATAAATTATTATTATTTACATTGCTAGTTGTTGTGAGGTCTGACTATTTGATTTTAATTTGATTATTAATTCGTCGTCAGCCATTTGCAGTCCACTGCTGGACGTAGGCCTCCCCAAGACGGCGCCACTCATGCCTATCCTCCGATTTCCTCAGCCAGCGCCTACCGGCGACCTTATAAAGGTCGTCGGTCCATCGGGCTGGATTAATGATTATTAATTAAATAATTAATTTTATTTGTGGTTCATTCTTGTTATTTATTGTTCAGTGTTATTATTTGTTGCTAATTGTTGTTATTTAATATTAAAGTTGTTAATTAAAAGTGGTTCTGATGTTGAGACGTGTTCGAGATAACCAAACAAAAACTTGTATAATTTGTACAAATATTTGGATAATGAGTGCAATAGCATTCCGAGCAGTGTTATGACTCCCGAAGGAAAAAATAAAAGCATAACTGTAGAGGAATAGAATAATGTTTGTATGCATGCTATTGAAGAGGAAAAGAAAATCCAGGGCAGGGATGAGGCTTTACAGATAATATCAGAACGAATTAGAATTAATACAAATGATTCATAAGATAACAGTGAGGATGAGAATGAGTACGAAATGTCTGGAGTTGAAGAAATTTAGTATTAAAAATTATGTTTAATATGAATACTTATTATTTTAGTATCGTTTAATAATATTAGTTTCATATTAAGTACCTGTCTATATAAATATATTAAAAGTATTAATTTATTTATTTATGGTCTGACCGTACACTACTACAAATGCAAAGCTTCTCGAAGCTAATTTATCTGTACCTATTTAGATGCAGAACTTATTGTTCGCGATATTTTAAAATAAGATCATTGTCTCGTTACCTTGGCACCCAGTTTTATGTAAATAAATCTCGATATTTTGTAACATGTGTCATGAACCCAATCACATGTTAAAGGTCACAGCAGGTCAAAGCTTTTTAATTTAATTACCATGTCCTTATAGTTTAATCATGATTTGAATGAACATTCTTAATTTCAATAATATCATTCATATAAGTCTTTATACGAGCCCTACAACCAACAGGCCATTTCCCACAAACAAACAAACATTTGGCTCCTTTACTGCTGCTATGCATATTAAAACGAAAGCCTTTATAAACTAGTAACGGTTTTCCGAACCTAGACGTTGTCAATACAGCGTCTGAAAATGAAATAAAACTCATTTATTCATAGACATAGTACATACATAAGAATGAAAAATGATTACTTTGTGCATTTCGTCAGGTAACCAAAGTCCTGAACGAGGATTCAACCTGTAATTTTCAAATAACTGGCAACGTTCGATTGCAACAGAATACAAAATACAATTAAGGGTTAAAATAGCTATTTTTAATGATAATAGCATAAATAGCTATCTTTTGTATTTTGTATTCTATTGCAACCAAAAGGTGCACAAGTTGTCTGAAAATTACAGGTTGAATCCTAGTTCGGGACTTTGGTTACCTGACGGACTGCACAAATCGTTTTTCTTTCTTATTTATGTATCTACTATGGCTATGAATAAATAAATGAAAATAATTACAAATAGTAAACCAATTTCATTGCACAAAGATTATAATTTTAACAGTGAATTACTAGAGCTTTTTTTCTCTTGAATTCGCTCATATGAATATCATACTCAGCGGAGTATATGTTGGTCCACATCCTATACACTGTTCTGAAATAAGGGGCCATTCGTTAATTACGCAACGGTCCCGAGGAACAGGGGGTTTAGAAAAATCTATACATGTTTATATTGGGGTAGGGCCAGTACCGGTAAAACCCATTTTATGGTAATATTTTACAAGTCGAAATTTGATATTAGAAATCTAGTTTTATTTCGGATGTCGAATAGTTTTCTTCATTATGTTCACTTCAATTTACATCTTATTTTACTTATTTTTACAATAAAAATCTTTGATTTACGTTAACTGTGAGTTTTAGCGTAACTGATCCTTTTCTAACAATGTTTTATTATTCAGAAAAACGAGATTAAATCTTATGTAAGAAGAGGTAGGGGAGGTTCGAGAAATCTTATATATCCTTACATGGGGTAGGGAGTTCAAAGATCGTCAAAATCATCCTTACGTAATTAATGAAAGGCCCCTAATGTTGAACGTTTACGTCTGTGAATGTGTGTACAATACTATCAGAGGCCCAATTCTGCCATTTCAATATTTTGGCATTGTAAAGATATTCAAAATACGATTCCAGTGCGATAGCGTCAAAAATATGTATTCTACTAAATCCATAATATCTTCACGATATACTTCAGGCGGAATAATAGTAGAAAACATTGGTATTATCATCAACAGAAATGGCGTTATGCGAAATAAATATTGAAAAGGTATCAACATTATAAACATCTATTTCGAGCTTGCCACGAGTACCCCCTTAGAATTACCAGCATACCGAAATCAGGCAAAACTACGACAGAGACGATAGTGTCCAGCGATTTTGATGAGATAGCAATGGCAAAATTGGGCCCCAGCTGGAGACGTTTTTGCCTTTATAATCGTGTTGTGTTCTAACATTACTTATAAGCTACATGTGAGCGTGCGAGGCACGTAGTAGCTAGCGCTAACTGCTTATATTTTAGTTTTAGTCATTGTGTGTGTCTACGCTACTATAAACGAAAGGTGATTTATTTATAAGAAAAATGAATTGTTTTCTATGAGTTATATGACACCCTTTTTCAAATAACTTCATATCGTAGCGCTGTGGGAAACTTCAGTTGGAAGCTCATTTCAAATCCCCACGGTGCCCAAGAAAAATGTTCTTGAGAATCGTTGCGTACATGTATGAACGAAGCAGATCGGAGCGGAGCGAATGATGCGGTGATAAAACGAAGACGCGAGTATCTCAAAAACTACACCACCTATTCTATTCAAATAACATGTGATTTTTGAAACTTTTTGCTCATAATTAGGGGTTGAGATTAATTTCTTTCATCGCTGTTTTGAATTAATTAAAAATGTCATTAGTGTATATGGTTTCCATTTGGAGAACCTGTCGAACGATACCCGAGACATCTACGTACGATAAAATTCAAGGTTCCAATTTGAACCTTTTATTGAAAATACACATTTACGTAATTTCATGATAGTCGTTCACTAAGCTTTCCTTTACTGAATTTCATATTTATTTATATATTATATATATATATATATATATATATATATATATATATATATATATATATATATATATATATATATATATATATATATATATAAAAAATCTTGTGTGTGACGCTTCAAAATTATTTTTTAAGGAAAAATATATATATGTGTCGCAGATTGCAATATAATTGTAAAAAATTCGTAACGTAATATCTGATATGGGAGCCTGGGAGGTCGGTATGGCCGTGATAGGTAATATGAAGGTATTTAATAAATTCAAACTATGTATTTGACGTGCTAAGAACATATTGTGACTTTAAATTGAGGGTACTTATGTTTTTCTTAAAATACCTGCACTTCATTTCATTAAGTAGTATTTTAGTTTAATAAAAAGTGGGTTGTATTTATATGGTAAAGTTTATATTGTTGAGCACTATATAAATGTTTTTAGGATTTTTAGTAACCTTTGTAATAAGTTTTAGTTTACCAGCTTGTTAAAAGGTGAACGCTGTGTTGGTTCGACAATATAAAAGGAGGTGAAATTGCCTAACAGGGGGGGACATTCTACGTTCATCGGTCGAAGAGAGCGAAAGCTATGTTGGACAAGGAGCACATAATATGTTGTGGTCGATAATTACTGTCTGATAAACGCAGTATGCTTTGAGGGCAAATTGCTGCTCGACACCTGACAAGCGTGGATGCAACTCTTGGAGTTGTCCTATTATTTCTGTGTATTATTGTGCTGTATTTAATATTGTAATTGCAATAATTTTAGTGTAATAAATATACTTTGATTATAATATTTCAGATTATTATTGTGTTATTCCTGGCGTTGTTCGTTGTTCGTTGGCGCTCGTCGATATATATATATATGTAAAGACTAATTATTTATATTTTTTATATATACGCATTAAAACACCCAAATAACTTTATATATTAAAATATTTTAATTATAATTTTACATTATTGCGAAAAATAAAACCAACAAGAATAATCCCTTACAAAATATTCATAGTTTTTTTGCCTAACAGTTGAGGCTCCTATTCTAGAACAACTCTCAGTCGTAAATACATGGTAAAGGTGACAACCAATCTAAATATAAAGCATTTTTAAATGCTGAAGCGCTCGTGTAGACGGCACCTTCGTTACGCAGAGGCTAGGCCGCCGCCGCGCTACTCTTCTATGTATTACGAACATTGCCCGCCCTCCCATACCACCCCTTGACTGATACCCTCTTGACAGCGTAAGCGTAACGGAGACGCGGTCTATACAGACAGGCAGCGCAGCCACGGTGCCATCTAACGCACCTCAAAGCGTTAACGCCTGTGTTTGCACCGCCATCACGCCGCTACTACGCCGCCGCCGCGCTGCTATTCTGTGAATTTCTATCGCTTGACAGCGAAAGGCCGTGATAGCGCGATAGCGTCGCTGTGGCGGCGTCGTATGCATACGCGCGTTCCATTTAAGTTCTTTCAAATTAATCAACTGGTAAAAGATTTGCTTTTAGCATTATTTTTAATAACACCGAATATTAAGCTACATTTTTAGGTCTCGTAGCCATTCTGGCAATAACGGGTACCTTACGTAATCGCCATGTGCAGCTGTCCGTCTATCTGTGTATGTTACATAAACGAAATTTGGCAAAAAGATGTAGCATATAGACCTACCCAGTAGCTTACAATAAACAAACACACACAGACGGATGGACGAACAGGCGGACAAGGCAATTACATAAGGATTCCTTTTTTTCCAAAATGGCGACGGAACCCTAAGGCTGGACGCAAAGGGGCCGCCAACAATAGCCCCCGGTGGCCAGGGACAAGCAGTTTACCCGCTTTTTCATACATTTTGTAGGGACTTGCCGCACACGTGTGGTTGGTGGTCCGTTTGCACGCAGCCTAAAAACTAACAATAAACATCAGTGTATGTGTGCGTCAAAATATTTTATTATGACGTCGCCATCAGCTGTAATGATGTAGCTTCTACAACCTTTTTTCCATTGAGCACAAATCCATCGCTGTGTGGTTTTCTTATCAGATCGTCTGTTGCTATGGAAGCGATAATTGCCAATTATTATCATCGGGTTTCCATTCTTTGATAAGACGATATTCGGCATATCTGAAATTAAAAGACCCCAATAGGTACTTAAGACACATAACATCAGACCGAAATCGAGACTAAAGCACGTATCAACTACTATCGTATCGAGCGATGCAAGGTTATTTGTTGCAAGCGACATTTGAGAAAATGTCTCAATACAAGAGTTTAAAGTCTGGAACGACCTAAAAATACGTCTCGTTTACAAACTATGTACCTTATTTAAACAAGTAGAATATGAATAGATTTCAATTGGAAACCAGATTCTTTATATTTCCTAAGTTGAGATCGAATGAAAAAGAAACCTATCATATCGAGTCTCTACAGTATGTCACTTGAAACAAATAGCATTTCACCCCTGTAGAATTTCTAAGAAACCATTTACACTGACGCCGGGCGGGCAGCAAGTGTTGTTCGAGCAACGACCAAAGCGAATGTTGGACTCTATATCAAATACTGCATGCGTTATGCGATACAGTTAAAGGATAGAAAGCGCAAATCAGGCGGTCAATTTCTGCCTTATTGGTAAGTACTCAAGCGTTATCGTTCTGCATCTGACATCTCAAGTAACAGTTGGAAAGATCGTGCGCTGCAGAGAAAGAAGTGGCGTAGTTAAATTGAGAAAGCTGTTGCTGCCTTCGTAACGCGCGTAGAATACAGAGATGAGCAAGCTTATCAACAAAAAAACATCCCAAAGCGTCATATTTATATTTATGACTCATTAGGACTCTTATTGCGCTCCTTGCAAAAGAACTTTTAAAACCAAATTTGGTTTCGCTGGCCACTTACGCTTGCACAACCGGACTTGACAAGTTCGCTGTTGACGGATGCATCATGAAGGACTATATGGTATATATAGTGATATTGTATTAAATTATTTCTTGCTAAAGATGAAGCGATAAAAATATGTCGACAATTGTTATATACGATACGTACCTATATATCAATAGGGTAGGTGACAGTCATATCGACTCAGACACTTTTTACCATAAAACACCGAAGCCGCGTAGATTTTGTATGATAATAGCAAGTTATGACGTAATAACTTAAACGATATGTTGTTTTTTACTAAGTAAGTGTAATAAAAAAATACCATACTCCAATATAACCGAAATCGGAAACTTGAACGTAATTTTACTCGGTCAGTACCACGCAAAATTACCAACATAAAATCACCTAATAATTCTATTTACCGTGTAATAGCTATTTGACTGGTAAGACTGGTCTAGAATCGTGTTAGAACAGTATGTGTATTATGGATTATAACAACCAATTAAAATAATACTATTCAGTGAATATTTTTTAATTAAATTACTAATCAGATCTAGAATTTGGCTTTTCTTATTAATAAATTATTCATTATCGTCGACTCAAATCACATGTTGATGTCAAGCATATTCACTAACATATACGATGCGCGACGGATATATGTACACATTCATAGATTTTCAATCAATTAATCATTTGGAAATATCATACGGGATTATTTTGAAATATCGTCGGCATCAGTACCTTCTAACTAAATTTTTTTTTCGTCAAAATTGTTACATATAGTAATATCTATTAATATTAGAAAGAGGTAAAGTTTCTGAGTTTGTTTATAGGAAGTAATCTCCTGAACTACTGAACCGATTTTGAAAATTCTTTCACCAGTAGAAAGCTACATTATGCCTGAGTGACATAGGCTATATTTGATTGTGATTAATGACATTTTTTTAATTTTTTCATAACGTTCAATGGGCACGTGTTAACCAGTTTGTTATTTTTTTTTATTGCATGAGTTCAGCAGACAGGTAGACGGCCCACCTCATGGAAAGCGATTACCATCGCATATGGACATTTGTCACACTAAAGATGCTACCGGTGTACTGCTGCTCTCTAGAGGAAGAATGGAACCTGGCCACTAATGCCGGTACACAACATTACTATAATTATTTCGTCAAATTATAATTTCACGAAAGAAATTATGTAATCTAAAAATGTAGTTAGAAGGTCCTGCACTGACACCGGCGATATCCGGACGCAAAATCCTACATTATTCCTGTAAGTAGCTCGTTTGTGTCAAAAATATTTATGAAGATAAATATAAATATATACATACATGTACCTTTCATTATTTTCTGTACAGTGTGTCTGAACAATATAGACTTTTTGCTTTAGAACAATTCATAATTAACAATACTCTGTTTCTCAGGCAAGTGGAGAAACGGACAATGACTAAGATTTATGTACCTACATAAAACCGCAAGTATCACTCTCCATACATTTTATTGGCACTTACACATCTTACCGCATTACATGGTAGGCCGTGAAGCGAGAAGTATGTCGGTTCAGAAATAGCAAATTTGTTTAATTATGACAAAATGCGAAATACTACAACTATACCTGTATATGTAATTCATCTGAAGTGATTTTAGTAATAAATTACAAAGGGTTCGTTATCATCGTGTTTCCTTCGCTAGCCTGAAAAACAGAGCACATAAAAATCTTGGGTCTTCGCACTTCGAGGTGCATAACAAAATGTTGCATAAAGAGAGCATTCTATGGAGATGCCACAAATTAAAAAAAATAACAAAAATATAATTGACTAGCATGTATAACGGCAAAACATAAAGTTTTCACTATTTGAAACCGTTTTTGTATAAGGTAAAATAACAGTTTTGAAAAGTGAATTTAAAATTTACATATTCCATGAATTTAAAATTTTATTGTGCTTTAATAACGTTGTTAAAGTACAGTAAACTTGGAGAGCTGTAGTACTCCCCAATATTACCGAGTGTACGGGGACGGCTTCTGTATACAATTTTCCCTCCTGGAATCAATGTTTCCCAATATACACAGTTGTGGTCATATAATTATTCTTAATTATTTGATTTGAATTTCTAGAAGTTTTTTTATTTAAATCGTATCATACACAGAGATGTGTACCTTCTGTGAAGCAACTAGTTATGTTATAAAATAGCCACATTAATAGAGCAACGTGGATTAGCAATAAAGAATAAAATCGCTAACTATTTTTTTTCACATTTTATTTATTTTACCAAAGTAACACTTTCAAATAGTACTGAAGCTGGACAAATAATTAAGAACGATTTATTAAACTGCTCGGGAATCGTTTTGTATGATACTCGCATTTAAAAAAGCACAATAATATGTAACGCGAGAAATTTAAAAAGCAATTTAATACATTTTTAACTAAAATTAATAGTTAATAGCATATCCACGGCTTTTAATTACTGCTTTACACCGGCGAGGCATTGACTCTATTAATTTTTGACATTTCGCAAGAGAATTAGAGTTCCATTCTTCTAAAAAAACGTCGTACAGCTCTCTTAAATTCCTATACTGTGTATTTGAAACCTTTTTCTTTACTTCGAACCACAGATTCCCTATTGGGTTTAGATCTGGGCTGTTAGCTGGCCAGTTTAAGACAGAAACTGATTGCGCTGTAAGAAATTCCTTTACGGTGCGTGCAGTGTGCTTTGGATCATTGTCATGCTGGAATGTCCAAATAACCGGTAGAACGTCTCCAGCATAAGGTAACATTGTTTCTTCCAATATATTTTTGTATTGGAACTGATCCATGTTACCTTCTATCAACTTTACAGGTCCAACACCATGTCCAGAAAAGCACCCCCAAATTTTCACATTTCCACCACCGTGCTTTAATGTAACTTTCGTGTACTTATGGTCGAATGCTGTATTCAGGGGACATCGTACATATCGTTTTCCATCAGAACATACTCTGTTTATTTTCGTCTCGTCAGAAAAAAGTACATTTTTCCACTGTCGCACAGTCCAGTTTTCATACTTTCTTGCAAATGCAAGCCGGGCTTGCCTGTAGCAAAGTTTCAACATGGGTATCTTTCTTGCTATCCTACTGTGCAATTTTTCTTCTACCAAACGTCTTCGAATGGTGCGTGCTGAGATTGCTGAAGGGTTGTTTTCACTAAAATATTTTTTTCTCTACTCATTGGACCCTTTAAAAGGATTTTGTTTTGCCATACGAACGATGTTTCGGTCATCTCGAGGAGTTGTTTTTCTCTATTTAGGTACACGTGGAACATTCGAAGTAGTTTGATACGTAGCAAAATGCTTTACAGCGTGGAAAACCATCGTTTTTGAACATTGCAGATGGTCGGCTATCTTTTTATAAGACCAATTCTTCCGGCGAAGTTTTATTATTACTTCCCTTGCAGATTTATCACAACTTTTATTTTTTCCCATTGTTTTTTTATAAGAAGCAATCACTTTTAATCTTTTACAGCACTAAATGGCGTCAAAATTATACAAACAGTAACAAATCGACTGAGTGTTCTCTATTTAAATTTGAATAAAGGTATAAACTATTTAGCGTTCTTAATTACATGACCAGCCAGTAAATAGAAATACTATGTTTAGAAGTAGTGTAAAAAGTTTGTCTATTTATTTTTAGTTAATCATATCGATGAATATCTGTATCAATGAATACAGCGGTATTATGGAAAAGTTTTACGATATCGAGAGAAATAAAAAAATTGCATGCAATTAGTTTGAAAAAATCTTCACTTTAAATCAGCGTTCTTAATTATATAACCACCACTGTAAAATCAAAATCAAATAGTTAGGAAAAAATATCAAACTTAAAAATTTATTTTACGAGAGTAAAATTTATCTTCTACAATTTAATAATACTTTCATAGATTTTAGCGACTGTTTGGCATTATTAAATTATATTACAATCATAATTATTGGATTATTGAGCCTGATTTTTACTAACGGTTCGGCCAATTTTGTACCGGTGGTTGTCACCTGAACAATTTAGTAT
Organism: Dendrolimus houi; assembly: GCA_039645545.1. Classification (NCBI taxonomy): domain Eukaryota; kingdom Metazoa; phylum Arthropoda; class Insecta; order Lepidoptera; family Lasiocampidae; genus Dendrolimus; species Dendrolimus houi. Next base: position 18,698,969 of record CM077125.1, on the reverse strand, counting down.
GTAAAACGTTAACAAGTGATGTCAAAGCATTATATTTATATATTTAGTTTTGCTTTTACTTCAAGGGAAACTAATCTAATTTACTAGTTGCCGTAAAGTATAAAAACACAAAAATCGGCCACAATAATGAAAATGTAAAATTCAAATTTAGTTTTAATAATTTCAATTTGTATATTTTGAATAATCTTGTTCCACCTGCGTTAGGATTAGTGACTGTGACCAAATGCGACTTACTTATACCATTAAAAATAACGCCTTAACGATAAGCTGCAGTTGTGCTTGGTTACATGAGTTATATTTAACTTGATTAACAAAGATGCATTTCAAATAACGCATTAAACCCTTGGCTGCATCTACGTGACACATTCACTAACACTAGCATTATCCCAGGTGTAATAGAAACATAAGAATCATTACATCTATCACTATCCATTTCAATTTCTGTACAATATTTTTTAGCACATCAACTTATATACCTACATACGTACTCGTAAGAATTTTTGTACTTACATCAGATCATTTTTATGGCATCAGGAATAATTTTTAATTATAAATTTAATGACTATGTTTATTAAGGAACCTAATTATAATATCATTCTGTGTAAAGAGCGTTGCTCTACATCCTTTGCTCCATAAAGTGCAACACCATCGTTTAATACTTTTACGAATAGTCGGTGAGTGACAACTGTATTTGTAGTTATTATAAATCAGCATCCTGTTTCCAAACCTCGACATGGTGAATGTTACTTGACCTGGAAAAGGTAGATATATATATATATATATATATATATATATATATAGAGTAGGTAGAATTTTTTTTGAACATGATAAACAAATTTCTAATCAGACTTGCCAACGGAATTTAGAATCGAAGATAAAGATGAAGGCCTACTCTATTGTAATATTCAGTTTCATTAAGTAATTTTAGCAAATTCTTGTTTAAACTAAAAATATAGTTTGTCACTGTTGTTTTCGTGGCGTTGTGCATTTCTACCAAATAAATAGTCCAGTGTTACTTTTAAGAAATGAGTATATCATAATAATTAATAGAATCAGTGTATGCCTTTGTGTGTAAACTAAGGGTATGGTTGTGACTGTATTTAAAAAAAGCTCTTAGCCTACTATTTCAAAATTACTTAAAATAAATACTGTTATTAAGCATTGATTATACAGTTCATTATTCAAAGTCTTCTCAGTTATAAAAGTTACATGGAATTTTGGAAGACTTGCGTGTGGTTATGTAGCAATTTTGAAAATGTAATTCAAATCTGATGTGAAATCCACCGATATGTACAGTCGTGGTATGAAAAAGTTAGTCACCTTAGTCGTCTTTTGCTTGCACGAGTATAAGAAACAGTACTGCCAACATTTTAGTAAATGTTACGTTTATAAAAATTAAATATAGAAACGTGAAAAAAGAAAATTGCAATGTTGACAATGACAGACACTGCGATTAACAATAGTTTTAATCATCACAAACTAAGAGGATATAATCATTACGCTTATCATAAATATTAAAACCAATAAAAATGTTTTATATCTCTAAACAATCGTCTTAGACAAGATAGAGAATGTAACAACTTTGATCTAAGTAACTTTAAACTTTATTGTCATACAGTTAAACATAATTTTCTGTGGAATAGCCTGTTCTGTGACTTGGTTTGAAAAGGTAACATGTGCTCGCGGAACGTTAAATGAATCAATTTGAAAACTGGCAAACCTTTCATACCACAACTGTACATATCTTTTCATGCTCTATAAGAATGAACTGAAAGGACACTGCCCTGGTTAGCGTAGGTCATGAGTAAAGAAATAAATAGCAGAAATATCTCAACGAAAACATATCACTAATTTAACTTACCATTTCCCATTGCTGACTGTACACGAAGAATTTGCTCCTTTGCTTCATATTCTGGATCAGCTTTTATAAAAGATTCAAAACCCGTGTCTTCATAATTCCTTTTGGTTACTTCTGTAAATATTAAATTATCAATTTTACTCTCATTGATACAATCGATAGGAAAAGTCATTTAAATTGGACTTCCATGAACTACCACCGTAAAGGATCCTCACAATCTCGCGAGAATATCGCAATAACGCGAAAATCCTCATTTTGTATCTAGCGATTTTCTTACGTTCTGGTAACGTTCTCACAACAAATTACAAACAACAACAAACAAAGAAGACCACTAGAGACCTCGTGAGAATGTAGAATGCCTTTTAATATGTAAACTCACTATCACTCCCATGAAGATGCTCCAATACTCCCATCTGTAATTATATTCGAATCTTCGTATGTTTTAGTTATAGTATTGCGATAGTTTTCATTTCTAGTGAGGTGGCAAATTGTTTCTACTTGAATAGATTTCATAACAGTTTCATAGTATAGTGGGTGGCGCCTCATAATGTGCTTTTCTATACCACTATAACTCCCTCCTCCCTTTAGACATATTTAAGGTATTATTGCAGACATTACACATCTGTCACGGCTGACTTTCTTGCACATCCTTTTCATATATCCACGATTTTTTTTTAGGCGTACTACTTCTATAATTTTGTCATCTGTAAGTGTACATTTATAAAACTCAAACAATCATGCAGTGGTTTAATTAAGATTAAATCATTTTGATTGTTGTTTAACTACTAACGTTTAGTTTTTACTAACCTCAAAATACAGTACCTACTATTACTTCGCGAAGTACCTATAAGATATAAATAACTAAGTAGTAAAAAGTTATCAAAACGTACACAACTGACACTATAAAAATACTACTTATAACTAAAACAATATTAAACATATTTATAAGGGGCATTAATAGACATACAATTTATTTCCAAAATATGTGAGTAAAATCAAACGAACACAAATATTAACTAAAAATGAGTAAACAGTCTTCCCCAAACTTAATGGTCTCTGGTAGTTAGAGCAATGAATGCCTGCAAAGTACACGGATTTTAATACAAAATCATTTCTAAAATTAACCTACAGAGATTTAAACTAGTAACAATCTTCATAGAAAAGGAAAATTAAACTGCTTATAAAGCCAAAAATTATTTAATGAAATGTAACTACTAGAACTTTTCTCGTAGTTTTGCATGAATTATAAAACCATTTCATATAAAAGAGTGAACTTTATCATCTTGAATGGGTGAATGAAAACTCTTTATTATTCACCATAAACTTGGCAGTCTTATCGCTTATAGCAATCTCTTCCAGACAACCCGGTGTCTAAGGAGATTTTAAAGAAAATATGTATCTTCATTTTACTATCATCTCACTTTTAAAATATCATGACTGAAATAATTTAAGCTCCTGTTTAAACTATATTTAATACGCTATTTGACAAGTTAAATAAATGGCGTTATAATTTGCTCTAAAATCTAGGCAACTTCCGCGTTTCATAAGAAGATAAAAAGTATCTCAGTCATTCTCACACTCAACTACCCAATTCATGTTGGGTGATCCTGTTGTGGGTAAAATCTGTAACGAGGATATCTATAAGAGAAGAAAGCTGAGGAAGCAGTTTACAATTACATTTATGTCAATAGATCGATGGCTGATGCAGCAAACGGTTAAGAAGGATCGTGTATTGAACGAAGCTTAGAACGCCCACTGGTCCTGTGGACCGTTAACCTTTGTTTTTTTTTCAAGGTTAATCCGTTTCCGGCACCCCACGGCTCGGGGACAAAAATTCAGGGATAGTGTGAGACTCGCCGGAGGCGATGTCATGTGCCGAAATTACAGATAATAGGCGTAGATTGATAACCTACGTAATGTCTACTGGAAGGCCTGGATAAGGAAGCAAAGGAGTGCGATACGTGACGAATGCTTAAGGATCCATATGTACACAGCAGTAGATTATGATTGGCAGACGACAATGTAGGATCGGGTACAAACATGACCGTATTGACTGCAATACGTATGCATCGTTTCCGTTCTCGTGATATCTAGTTATTGTTTAATTTTACTATTAAAAATCTAGGTGAAACAGGGCAAGATTTAAAGCTCGTTAAAAAAGTAAGATATTTATGTAATTAAAATATATTCTTTTCAGTTTTTAATAGCGGTTCAACCCTTTTTTCTTTACTTTCTCTTGTACCACAACGTCCACAGTATATTGAGATTACAGACGATGTTGCAGAATCGCATACAAAGATGACTATAATACGCCTGTGTTTCCATTCGCCTGACGTCCAGTCATTTTTGCTTAAGTTTAACTATTGAGAATCTTATATAGAACAAGACAAGAGTTACACCTCGTCAAAAAAGTAAAACAGTTAAGACGATAAAATTACATTTCAGGTTTTAACGCGATTCAACATTTTTTTACTTTATTGTGTAGTAGTTATTGGTGTCAGCAGGCTTTAATAAAAACTCGCGTGAATACGAAGAATGCCTTGTATATCATTTATTCTGTTAAGACAGGTCAGAAATGGAGTGAGCTTCAATGATTATGATGACTATAGTACTTAATAATCATATCATCTAATGTATTTACAGCAGCTTTGCAACCTCGAGAACAATAAGAACAAACCCATCGCTTCTTTAGAGTAGCCTTGTTTCTTTTTAATAGACAGAATGTGTATCTGCCTACTTTTATTATAGGATTACCAAACTTTGAAACCTCGAACTGCAGTGTATCTGTTTGCAAAAATAAATAAATAATAAAACAATATTACAATGGGTTTTAGGATCAAATCAACAACATATAATATATTCATATAATTATAATAGATATAGTTGTAACAGTATAGCAATAGTATAAGTTTAAATCCATCCGGATTATTAAAGCAGAAACATCAATGAAATGCTATTAAAATGACAAATGATTACATACATGCATATCATAGACAAAAAATAGTCCAATTATTTTATAAACTGCAGCAATTCAATATACTCGTATTACGACATTTACCAATGAGTATACTTAATTATAATAACGACCCATAATTGTGGTAATGCTGCCAATTTTTATGGGAATGGAGAGTGTACTCGCCGCGCTTGTCCAAAACAGCTTGGCGGGTTTGACAAGTCAGTTATCGTCATGTGCAGGTTTCATCACAATCTTTTCCTTCACTGTCAGCACATGTTAATTGTAACAATATGCAAATTAAGTCAGAATAAATGCCTATGAGGTGCATGCTTGTTCTTGCTCCGGTCAGGATTCAAACCCGCATCATTTGAGTTTCTGACGCGAGTATGTTAGTTACTAAAATAGGTAGATAGACAGAAAATTCTTTATTGTGAATCTATATTCTTTATTATGCACATAAAGTAAATTATTTACAGTCATTTAATATGAAGGCAGGAACAAAGAGCGGCCTTATCGCTTTAGAAAGCTACCATGACAAAAATTAACAATAAGTGTCAGGCATTAAAACATAGTCCTCTGGCATCTCATGACCCAGAGTATGTTATGTATCCCATAACTTGTATAGAAAATGAAAATTAGTTTCGACAACTATATACATTTTATTTCAAAGTTACTCTTCATTGTTGAAAAAGATACAAAACAGTTTTGTAACAAATCTACCTTATTTACTAACCAGTGCATCAGTGATACTTGTAAAATCCTTATAAAAATATACAAACGAACAATGCACTTAGTGATTATGTTTATTCTTGCGTAATATAATTTCATTGTCGTAAGTAGTGATTGTGGCTCGACACTGTGACGACATTCTGGAGCAAACCCAGTACGCCTTGGGACCGGTACAGCGCCAATACTTATTGAAGCGATATTTTCCAACTTGCAACACAGGTTTCCCGTATCGAGACAGTGTGAACGTTGGTTCTGTAAAAATTATATTCGTTACTGCTTTTAGAGTACTTTAGCCAAAAATAGTTCAATTAAACTAATTTTTAATAATAATCTTACAACTTAGGCTTCGACAAAGACAAATTCCACGTACAGGCTGTAAAAGCACATTTTATTACCTGTCGGCATTTGAACGAATTGTAATCCTTTTATGATCGTCTTCTTTTGTTCATTTATTTATTGGCATTCGTTTCTAGTATTGTGGAGAACAGACTATTGTTATATTGTACTCGTTTACAGCCGCTTGCAGGCATCATTAGCCAGGTGTTACGGATTAAGTACAAGCTGACTCTAGGAAATTATGTCGACAATACGATATGGGCACATTTGCATTTATGCAGTATAAAACGATGACCAGAGGAAAGAGGGAGGCAGTTGAGCGAGAACCACGATCAAGGCGTGACGTGTGTACAGTCGGGAATCTAATATTGACGGACTTTGCGCGTTTTATTGAATTACGACCTTCTGCATTACGTTTGGATTTGTTGTGTTCGGTTATATTTGTACCTTTGTTATACGTGTTTGTATAGTTCTAATAAACTCTATAATAATTCCAACGGCATTTTAATTCGAGTCCCGAAACTCGTAACAATAACTTGCTGGTATTTCAAAATTTTATAAAATGAGGGAGAGAGAGATAACACTTTATTTATTGCACACCAAAATATACAATTACAAAAACAGACCATATTTACAATATTTAAGGCAGTTCTAGGCAATACAATAGGCGGCCTTATCACTCAAAGCGATCTCTTCCAGGCAACCTAAATGAAAGAAATTTGAATCAGGCGATATAGGTGGTGCAGGAAAAAGGCAATAGATACATCAATACTCAAACTTATTTAAAAAATAAATACACATATATATATGTCATATATATATATATACAATAATAAATTTCAAAATACACAAGTTATTATAATAAATGTATTAGCATGATTATATTGTGTTAATCAGACATAGCTATTTGTGGACAAATAGTGCTTTCTGAGCAAATTTCTAAATGTTGGTAAGGATTTGGCCTCTCTGACAGTAAGGTAAGAGATTATAATGACTATATGACAGTCTACGAATACGCAGATAAGACTGAAAAATAACAATAAATATTCCAAAAAAATGCCGAACGAAGCTCGTTCGCACCCAGGTACTTTTATTTTAGATTAGAGAAATTAGATTATCATTTTTTTATATCCTTTCAATATTGCAAAAACGATTCGCTTTTGATACCGACGCCTGGTAACTCTACTGATGTTTCTATATTGAACTGTCCGTAGCTAGTTACTCATGAAAGTACCAACTACCGATGGGAGGGATTTTTGGAAACGACAGATGAAGTTTTTCTACCTATATATTATAACCGCTGGTTGTCAACACTACTATTCATAAGAATTTTATTACCACCCTATTTTTGCCGGCTGTTGGTTTTTTTTGGGTTGCCGGTTTTTTTGTCGTTATTAATACCTGATTTTAAATTAAATTAAACTCAATTTTTTACTTCTTCTTTTGACTTAGATTTAATTCTTATTTATTTATATCTTTCAAATTTACTATTTCTATATTTAACGATTCTAATTCCGATTCAAGTATTGCTTTACTACTCATCTCTATTAATATTATAAATGCGAAAGTAACTTTGTCTGTCTGACTGTCTGTCTGTTACCCTTTCAAGGAAAAACTACTAGACCGATTTGGATGAAACTCAGTATATATACTTTTTTTGATGCCGAGGATGAACAAAGCATACTTTTATCCCGAAAAATAGGATAGTTCCCGAGACAAAAGTATATTTTTTTGTTTGCCTGTAATGCTTTCACGGAAAACTTTTGGACCGATTTGGCAGTAATTTGGTATATATGTAAGTTTAATATGTAGGACGGATATAGAATACTTTTCATTCGGGAAAAGAGAGTTTGGGATAGATTTATGTAATGTTATCCCAGAAAGTAGGTTAGGTTGTGTTTTTTTGTGATGTCATTTTTGACAATTTGGTCGTTTTGGTCAGTTTGGTTATTTTCATCATTTTCGTTATTATAATCACTTTGGTTATCTTCACCATTTTCGTAATGTTCGTAATTTTCGTCGACAAATATTTAAAACAATAACAAAGTTCTCAGTTCTCAGTTGTAGCCAGCACAGATAAAACTTATATGGTTAATGCCATTTCTAATAATAATGTCAAAGGTTCCAAAGTCATTAATTAGACTACAGTTTTTTGTTATTCTTGAGATTCACCTACGATAACGGTATAGTTATCGATTGTGACCTAATGCGTCTTCAATATAGCGTTAAACATAACACTGTGAATGAATATAACATTATTAATAGATAACGTATTAGTACGTACTAACTGTCAATATTTAATTTCATTAACAATAAATTACAACATCGCAAATAACATATTACATCCATCGCTACATCTGTGTGAAACGGTCGCGTTACAAAAAGTTCCCTAAAACAATTGAATGAAAACAAAAAATCGGACAAGGTTCCCACAAAGTTTCCGTCATTTGACTCTGGTACCATGAACATCGTTGTTTTTAGCCTTAACTTATTTAAAAAATATTACGATCGAGAACCAGAAATCCCCATAACTAGCAAAACATTTCTGAATTGACAACACTGTTTCTTATGACAACACTTTTTTTTACAACAAATCCAATGACATTGGAACAATTATTATTTAAAAAGTTTATATGTTGTTTAGATTACTGCGTTTTGTTCATGCAACATTCATATAAAATGGCTCTGCAATTGTAAGTATTTTTAAAGCAGATTGATTGAAAGCTTGATTTTTAATGACAATCGTATATCACAAAAGTCTCTTCTTTTGAAAATGTATATATTTTGTAGTTATACCTCAACTTATTGAATTACGTCGCGTGTTCTACTACTATAACTATGTTGCGTTAGCAAAATGCTTGGGAGGGAACTAGTTACTGATAACCGGCAGTATTTCTAACTGTCAATGAGCTTGTGAAACGCTCGTATAGCCCTCTCAACCATTGGTTATTGGTAGCTTCAAAATCAATCAGTTACTATTACAGACAACCGTCGGTAAAATATAGAAACCGGGGGTTAATAATAAGCTCGCGCCTATATGTAAATAAACAATTTATTTAGTGATTATGTTTACTGCATACTATAATATTATTTTTGTAAGTAGTGATTCTGGCTGGACAATACTATGATGTCTTTCTGGAGCAAATCCAAACTGCCTTAAGGCCGTTACTGCGACAATACTTATTAAAACGATATTTTCCGATTTGTAATATAGGCTTGCCTAATCGAGACAGTGTAAAAGTTGGTTCTATAAAAATTATATGCATTACTGCTTTTAAAATATTAAAGCCAAAAAATTCAATCTGACATTTTTTATTATAAGTCTATATGATTCTAAATTTGTTCCTTGGCTCACAGCCAGACTGAATCGGTTGAGGAGCTACATATGTATGGACGGATATGAATGGCTACTCCAGCCGAGGCAAACTTTGATTTTATGTTTTCAAATTGAGGCCGCTTCACAAATCCCAGCGAACCAAGTGAAAATCAATGAACACTTATAGTCACTGGAATGTGTAGGGAACAAGATAAATTTCGGCCAAGTACGCGTGTCCTTGCTTAACACAAACACTAAATAAGTTGACTGGGACTAAGTAGCTAGTTCGAGGTTCGGTTTTAGGTAAAATATTTTTTCGGCGTTAATTGCACTAAATTATCCGCAAACGCTGGGTCGCAGCGATACTCAGGCAGCCATTAAGAATTTCTTCTGGCCATTAAAAGACGTATTGTGTGATTGTTTATATATTGTCGTCTAATAATTAATTACCGATTTCGCATCGTAAAGTACAACAGCAAACCAACTCACATCCATTTTACCGGATTGATCCATTTTTTTAAATGAACTCTGGATATTAGATTTTAAATTACGGAAAACAGATTATCATATTTCTTATATCACATAATAATTAATTATTAATTTCACACCGACTTATAAATAAACAATACATTCAGTGGTTATGTTCATTTTTGCGTATTATAATTTCATTTTCGTAAGTAATGACTGTCGCTCGACATTGCTGTGTTGACATTTTGGAACAAGTCCAGATTGCCTTATTGCCTTTACTGCGATTATTCTTATAAAAGCGATATTTTCCAATTAACAACACGGGCTTCCCATATCGAGACAATGTGAAAGTTGGTTCTGTAAAAATTATATTCATTACTGCTTTTAAAGTATTTAAGCTAAAAAAATTAAAGCACGCGTGCGTGCGTACATATATATATATATATATATATATATATATACACACATACGTACGACGACTGACGACTGACGACCTGAAAAATTCACCTGTATATATATATATATATATATATATATATACAGGTGAATTGTTCAGGTCGTCAGGGCGTCTATGTACAAATCCCAAATTATATGAAATAGCGGAAAACAATGAAAGGTGTCTTAGGACCCATTACGATAAAAACTAAAGTGGTATCATTAGATTTTTGAAAATCAGATTATCGTAAGCAGAAATCAACTTAGTTGATTTTGAAAAAAATAACTTTCTGTATTTTGGACAAAAAAATGTATTTAACAACTTACTATTAGAGCCTACTTCTATCTGCTATCGCCATCTCTAGATTTTATGGTAGTCTAATGTTTCCAATGGATGATAACTTACTGTTACCTGAACATTTTATAAGATGATGCTATAATAATATGACATTATTTGGGTATGAATACGCAGTTAAAATTAAAAAATAAGCGGCGGCGAAGCTCGGTCTCGCCCAAGTAATTTTTATTTTAAATTACTAAACTCAGATTGACATCATTTAATAAATAAGCTTGAGCCAATATATAAATATACAATTTATTTAATGATTATGTTCATTCTTGCATACTATAATTTCATTTTCGTAAGTAGAGATTCTGGCTCGACAATGCTGTGATGACATTCGGGAGCAAATCCAAATTGCTTTAGGGCCTTTACTGCGACAATGCTTATTAAAGCGATATTTTCCAATTTCCAATACAGGTTTGCCGTACCGAGACAGTGTGAAAGTTGGTTCTGTAAAAGTTATATTCATTGCTTCTTTTAGAATATTTAAGTCATAAAAAGTTTAATCAGATTAATTTTTCTTGTATGTCGGTATAAGTCCACGTTTATTAATTGATTCACACTCATGGTGTTGAATCAGTTGCAGTACTACATGTGGACGGATAAGAATGGCTACTTGAGCCGAAACAAATTATGTACCTATGTTCAGCCTGATGCCTCCCCACGAATCCCAGTGAACCAAGGGAAAATCAATGAACACCTAAGTCACTGGAATGTTTGGGAAGCGAAGATGAATTTCCGCCGGATACGCGAATCCGTGCTTAACACAAACACTACACAAGCTGACCGGGACACAGTAACTAGTTCGAGGATCGGTTTTAGGACAATACATAAGTTTCTCGGCATTAATTACCGGCGAGCGTGGCATAGTGGTGATACGTAGACAGCCATTAAAGATTTCTCCCGGCCATAAAAAGACAAGCGTGTGCGCAGGGCCCCCTACTTCGGAACGCCCTAATGAAGATTTGTAACCAGAATTATTGCCGTAAACGGGATGCTTTTCAGGAATGCAACGTGGAATCATAATAACCTGAGATATTGTTATCTTAAAAACGGAAGCTGAATAACACAAAATTAAATAATATATTAATTATGTAACCAAACTAACGCTAAATGTTATACTAATATATAGGTATAAAGGTGAAGAGTTTGTTTGTTTGTTTGATTGAACGCGCTAATCTCAAGAACTACTGGTCTGATTTGAAAAATTATTTCAGTGTTAGATAGCCCATTTATCGAAGAAGGCTATATATAATCACGCTAAGACTAATAGGAGCGGAGCACCAATGATGAATCTTTCAAAATCGAGGGGTTTTGAAAACAAATTCCACGCGGACGACGTCGCGGACACAGCTAGTAATAAATATAAAATTAAAAAAACTCAGTACAGTGATTTTATATTTTCGACCGAAAATGAATTAGCAACATCCCACCGTAAAATACCACAGCAAATCAACACATATATGTTGTATAAAATAAATACTTTACAACTATTAACTAATTAAACTATTGGAGCTAAACTAACTCTGGATATTTGATTTTAAATTAAGGAACTTAATCATGTTTCTAATACCATTTAATAATTAAATAATAATCTCGCACCGACTTATAAATAAACAATATGTTTAGTGATTGTGTTCATTTTTGCATATTATAATTTCATTTTCAAAAGTAGTAATTGTGGCTCGACAATTCTGTGACGACACTTTAGAGCAATTCCACGTTGCCTTAGGGCCTTTACTGCGGCAATGCTTATTAAAGCGGTATTTTCCAATTTTCAACACAGGCTTCCCGTATCGAGACAATGCGTAGGTTGGCTCTGTAAATTGTACATTGATTTCATAACTTCTTTTAATGTAATCTTTGCCCGAAACTTTTATTTTACTGACTACAAGTGAGAATATCACCATATTAGGAATAAATCATAGTACCTACTAATAGTTAAACTAATCTCTTTTAGTAACTTATTAAAAGTCGGCTTTCTACATTTTACGTCCATCATATTTCCTTAGCATTGTTTGAAAAATTAACATCACTTATATATTGTTAATATCAAACTTTAACACACAATACATATGAGAATTACCCAAAAGCCAGCTATACGTACATTAATTTTTATTTTATATTAAAACAAAAGTGTGATTTTGAATTACATAACCTACGCAGGGAACAGTATTAAAGTGAGTGTCTATTATATTTAAATTTGAGAAAAACCGAGTATGAGTCGAACTCGCGAATGGAGGTTTCTTCCATAATTACAATTCAGATACGTAGTCTTATTTAACTAATTTTGAAAATTAAAAGACTTTTTTTTATTTCTCAGCTTTTACATTTAAAGTTTCTAATGCTGTCCCTTTTTTCAAAATTCAAAAACAAATCACAAATTTTACACTAGATTTTGTAGAAACACAATACTTCGATATATGGAGCAAACTTTATATTTTCGGTTTTAGTAGGACCTAAGATAGTTTAGCTATGACACACAGAAAGGCAATGTTTCCTTTATACTTTCAAGTCTCAGAACACTTTCCATTACTTCGGCTGTCGTCCATCTGCCGTGTTCCAGCTAAATTAAAAAAAGACTTTCTTTGAGTAGTACCCGCAACATATATATATATATATATATATATATATATATATATAATAGATTGGGGAAAAAGTCTTTTCGCATATAGTATGTATGAACTTGTAACAAGATCTCTTTGGCTATACCATTTGTATCTGGCTGGTTTTAGTATCATTAAAAAGTTTTAATTTTAAAGAAGACAATTCCAAATTCAAATTCGGAAAATGTGTGATTTTCATTTGTTTTTCTTATTGTTAAAATAAGTGAATCTAATGAAGAAATTCGATACATTTTAAAATTTTACTACAAAAAAGGTAAATATGCAACACAAGCCGCGAAAAAAAATTGTGATGTTTATGGACCCAATGCAGTAACTGTGAGCGTAGCGCTAATTTGGTTTTAGCGTTTTCAATCCGGAAATTTTGATATCAAAGATGCACGTCGCTCTGGTCGCCCTGTTACGGACAAAATTGATGCCATTTTTGAAAAAGTGGAGCAAGATCGGCATATTAGTAGTTACGATGTAGTTGGAGAACTGGGAATTGACCACAAAACGGTTTTGGCGCATTTGAAAAAAACTGGGTACACAAAAAAGCTCGATATTTGGTTGCCTCATGAGCTCACTGAAAGAAACCTAATGAACCGTGTACTCATTTCTGATTCTTTATTACAACGTAATGAAACCGAACCATTTTTGAAGAAGCTGATAACTGGTGATGAAAAGTCGATCACGTACGACAAGAACGTGCGAAAAAGATCGTGGTCAAATGCCGGTCAGGCTTCACAGACTGTGGCGAAACCCGTGGTTAACTCGCAACAAGGTGATGCTGTGTGTATGGTGGGATTGGAAGGGCATTATTCATTATGAGCTGTTACCGCCAGGCAGGACCATCGATTCTGAACTGTACTGCGGACAACTGATGAGATTAAAGCAAAAAGTTGAGAGAAAGCGGCCGGAATTAATTCAACAGAAGGGGTGTGGTTTTTCACCATGATAACGCTATCTTTAGCCACTCAGCAAAAATTACGAGAGTTTGGCTGGGAGGTATTAATGCATCCGCCGTATAGTCCTGACCTTGCACCTTCAGGTTTTCACCTGTTTCGGTCTCTGCAGAATTCCTTAGGCAGTGTCAGGTTAACATCACGAGAGGACTGCCAAAACCACTTGTCGCAGTTTTTTGATCAGAAGCCCCAAATTTTTTATAGCAATGGGATCATGTCCCTACCTACAAGATGGCAAAAAGTTATCCAACAAAATGGCACCTACATACTTTAGTCATATGTAAATAAACTTTATAAAAAAACCTTTTGAATTTTTATATAAAATGCGAAGAAACTTTTTCCCAACCTAATATATATATATATATATATATATATATATATATATATATATATATATATATATATATATATATATATATATATATATATATATATTTAAACTGCTCGCTTTTCCTTCTATGTACAGTTATTAAAGCTAATTAACAAAGGTTTTTGTGCATATTCACAAAATGAAAATTATTGTTACAAATATTATACACTCTTTATTCGAGACCTTCACAGATGATTTAGTGATTATGTGTGTTTTTATATATTATAATTTCATTTTCATATGTAGTGACAGTAGCTCGACACTGTGTTGCTACTCTAGTACAAATCCAGCTTGCCTTAGGGCCTTTACTGCGGCAATACTTATTAAAGCGGTATTTTCCAATTTCTAATACTGGCTTGCCATATCGAGACAATGTGAAGGTTGGCTCTGTAAATTATACATTGATTTCAAAACTTCCATTAATGTGTAATATTTGGTTGAAACTTTTTATTGAACTGACTGCAAGTGACAGTATCACTACAATAGGTATATACCAATAGACAAATACGACTTTTAATTAATCATAGTGCCAATAGTTAAACTTGTCTTTTTATGTAACTTATTAAAAGCCTGCTTTCATATTTTACTTCCATTCTTATTCCTTACTATTGTTAGAAAAATGTAAATTACTTGTATAGAGTTTATGTCAAATCTAATTCAGTTGTAAGGCAAAGGAATGAATAAGAAGATACTAATGAGAATCGGTCGAAATTCAGCTATTAAATTAAATTTTATATTAAAACAAACTGTAATTTTGTATTGCATAACCTATTCAGGGAACAGCAATACGTTCATTGGTTAGGTATGTGTATTAAAGTGTGTTTCTATAATATTTAAATTTGAGAATTTGAAACGAAAGGCTGTGTACAAGTCGAACTTGCGCAGGGTTATTTCATAATTACAATACGGATACAAAGTCCTAGTGTGAAAATAATTTATTTTATTTTTTATTGCTCAAGTTTTCATTTAAAGTTTCTCTTGTCGTTCATCGGTCGTGTTCCAGCTAAATTAAAAACAACTTACTTTGAGTAGTACCCACAACATATGTATAACTATAGATGAACTGCTCGCTTTTACTTCTATAACGTACGGTTATTAAACCTAACCAAAAAGGTGTTTCTGCATATCCACATTATCAAAAATATTGTTGCAAAGATTATATACACTTTTTATTCAAGACCTACACCGATGATTCAATGATTATGTTTGTTTTTATAAATTACAATTTCATTATCGTATGTAGTGATGGTCGCTCGACACTTTGTTGCTAGCCTGGTACAATTCCATTTTGCCTTCGGACCGTTACAGCGCCAATACTTATTGAAGCGATATTTTCCAATTAGCAACACAGGCTTCCCGTAACGAGACAGTGTGAAAGTTGGTTCTGTAAAAATTATATATACTCTTTACTGCTTTTAAAGTTTTTAATTCAAAAAAGTATAATTCCAATCATTTTTATTGCACGTTTGTATAATTATACCGTTCCTTGGTTCACAGTCATGGTGTAGACGCAATCAGGCTGGATGGGGGTTATATGTTCAATATATTGCCATACCTTATTCTCCAATTAAAAACTGGTGCCCGGAGAAAACAGGAATCTTGCACTTACCTCTCAGTCAGCTACCAGCCCACGGCAGCGCTGGTTCAGGGCGTCTGCCGCTGCTAATTCATGTGGCGAGACACAAAAGGTGACAAGGTTCTTCTACACGAGCCCCGGGGTGCAAGAGACGCAGATATACTGACACTTAAGTTTATGTTTAAGCTTCAAGCCTGTAGTAGACGAGGCAAATATCCTACTAAATCACTATAGGACTCGGAAATATTGGATAGTAAAGTAATGTGCGGTTATAATGGCGGGTGCGATCCAACTTCGTGTGCGTCGCGGTAGCGTGGCGTTTAGCGACGTACTGACTCACGCGCAGAGTGGGCGGCAGCAACATGCGGGGGTTGCTAGACGCTATAAAGCCAAAGCACAATTGCTAATTGGGAAATAGGTAATAGATGGCGCCAACACATATGGATGAATCGGTTGAGGAATTACTTGAGATACTGTCACTATCAAGCAATCTATAAAGTAAATTAAACAAAAATAAAACGGCAGTATAATGAATGCTCCATTGCATAATTTGTCCAGGAAATAAGAAGTAGCCTCTTTGGAAATTTGTAATTATGTTTAATAAACTAGTGCAGCGAAGGAAACTTAACTTATGTTGTATTTTATCTAATTATGTTTAATTATATTGTCTATATAAGTGAAGATGTCCAGTAGCAGTGGTGAGTAGCTTAAAAAAACCTGATTCGTCGACAAGGCAACGCCATCTCTGAGTATTTGTCTGTATAAATAACATCCTCACTTGCTTTCAATAATAATTTAGTTTGTTATTTTAAAACATGAATTGATAACAATTCATGTTTTAAAATAACAAACTAAATTATTATTGAATAAAAATATAGTATAGTGCGAATAAAAATATGTAAGTGAGACTATTCGTTCCTTTTTCAAATTAGATGAACCGATTATTGTAAAGTAAGTACATAACAATATATTGATTTCGATAATGGGGTAATAATCCCCGTGCTTAATGCATAGGATACTTTTCTTCCAACAAACGGGATATAGTTCGCGGCATGCGTGCAGAACTTCGGGTGACGATTTTGAAAAACTAGGTTCAATAACAATGATCTCACTCCGGTATATTGATGACACAAAGATGCCATTAAGATATCTTTATCATAGATGTTTTTAGGTATTATCTCCTTAATGATTATGTGTGCTATTAAACAATATAATTTCATTGTCCAAAGTGGTAAGTTTAGCTTGACATCCTCCTGCAATTCTGGTACAATACCAAATTCCCTTAGATCCTTTACTGCGACAATGTTTGTTGTAGCGATATTTTCCAATTAGTAAAACAGGTTTCCCAAACCTAGACAACGAGTAGACTGGTACTCCAAAAATTTCCAAGTCTCATTACTTGCATTTGCTGACCAATTTTTTTTAAATGTACTGCGTGTGTGTTAACTATAATCTGTATACCCACAGCAATCAAGTTTTTAATATTTTATAAGGTTTTTCCAACCGATAGACATAATTACTCATGTCCGGTTCCTAATCCTCATTTCATTTGCCTCACTATCAGTTAAAAATTGACATAAGTTCCATACAAGTAGGTAATGTCAAAATTTAAGCGACGGTAAGGCAAGTAAATGAATAGTAAGATATAGGAACCGGGCATTAATCGATCGTTTATAACAATATAAAATAAATTTGAAAATTCATTTTTTTTAATTGGCACTATGTATCATAACCTAATGATAACCTACACGACTGCCTGCGGCACGAATAAGCCCATGAGGTTTCTGTACCACAGTCGAATATGTTTTAATGTATACGAATGTAAGCATATTGGACAGTAAATAAAAAAAAAATCAATCATGAACATCATTCTTCTCTCATTCATTCATCATTCACTCTCATTCTTCACATTCTCATTTAGACTTCAAGTAAACCCTCAGAAAACGCAAGTGATTGTCATCGGCAGCTCTAGGATGCGAAGCAAAGTTGATTGGTCTGCTATACCAAAAGTTATATTTAATGGAACTCACATTCCTCTCAGCGAAACAGTAAAAAACCTCGGTGTCTTCATTGACTGCGAACTGTCTTGGCAGCCCCATATCTTTGAATTGATTAGAAAAGTTTTTCTCTCATCTAGGACACTGAGGAGGTTGAGAAACTTTTTACCTACTGCCACTAAAGTTAAGCTTGTGGAATCCCTATTACTTCCCATTCTTGATTATGCCGATGCCAGTTATCTGAATATAACCCACAACAACTAAATAAACTTGAGTGCCTTCACAATTTCTGTATAAGGTTCATATTTGGGTTACGTAAATACGTCTCTGAATTCTGTAAACAACTCAAGTGGGTCCATCAATCTTCGTCGGAATACTCACACTCTCACTCTTCTTTATAGTCTATATTGTTTCTACCCACTACTCCTCGTTACCTCAAGGAACGTTTCGAATTTCTAGCTATATATCTAGCTCCCATAATTTGCGCCCCTCCACTAAATACCAAATAAATACACCAGCACACACGTCCTGTTTTTATAATAACTCTTTAACCGTCCAAGCTATGCGTCTCTGGAATGAGTTACCTATTGCTATACGACAAGCCAAATCCTTAGCGTGTTTCAAAAATCAGGATCAGAAACATTACTTTTCTATTGTGTATAATAATTCCTAATGCTATTATATAAGTGTGTGTATGTTTGTATTATCATATGTATATATACGTGTGTGTGTGTGTATATATATATGTGTATACATATGTATATATATTTATTTATTTTATTTCATCGGTATTTATTTACTGCATCACCGTCGGTATTAAAAATCTATCAATCCCTGCCAAGGGTTGCCTGGAAGAGATCGCTTCTTAGCGATAAGGCAGCCGTTGTAGCATCTTTTATCTTTTCTACTTCTGTTTGTTTATGCTTTGGTGTACAATAAATAATTATCTATCTATCTATATTACTTTTTTATAAGAATTTATTCATAACTAGAGTTTGTCCCGCAGCTGCGCCGCGTATCAAAACCTAAGCAGTAGCTTTATTTTACTTACACAAAAACTTAATTCGGTTTTTTACATATAATAATAACAAATAAAGTAAGTCCATATAGTCTAGACAACTGCCCAGCAAAACATAAAGGTGAGTCGAAGCCAACCTAATTTGAAGTAATAGGTCGGGGAAAAAGTCTTTTCGCATATAGTATATATGAACTTGTAATAAGATCTCTTTGGCTATACCATTTGTATCTGGCTGGTTTTGGAATCATTAAAAGGTTTTAATTTTAAAGAAGACAATTCCAAATTCAAATTAGGAAAATGTGTGATTTTCATTTGTTTTTCTTATTGTTAAAATGAGTGAATCTAATGAAGAAATTCGATACTTTTTAAAATTTTACTACAAAAAAGGTAAAAATGCAACACAAGCCGCGAAAAAAAATTGTGATGTTTATGGACCTAATGCAGTATCTATGAGAGTAGCGCAAATTTGGTTTAAGCGTTTTCAATCCGGAAATTTTGATATCAAAGATGCACGTCGCTCTGGTTCCCCTGTTACGGACAAAATTTTGCCATTTGTGAAAAAGCGGAGCAAGATCGGCATATTAGTAGTTACGATGTAGCTGGAGAACTGGGAATTGACCACAAAACGGTTTTGGCGCATTTGAAAAAAGCTGGGTACACAAAAAAGCTCGATATTTGGGTGCCACATGAGCTCACTGAAAGAAACCTAATGAACCGTGTACTCATTTATAATTCTTTATTACGAGGTAATGAAACCGAACCATTTTTGAAGAAGCTGATAACTGGTGATGAAAAGTGGATCACGTACGACAAGAACGTGCGAAAAAGATCATCGTCAAAGGCCGGTCAGGCTTCACAGACTGTGGCGAAACCTGGGTTAACTCGCAACAAGGTGATGCTGTGTATGGTGGGATTGGAAGGGCATTATTCATTATGAGTTGTTACTGCCAGGCAGGACCATCGATTCTGAACTGTACTGCGGACAACTGATGAGATTAAAGCAAAAAGTTGAGAGAAAGCGGCCATAATTAATCAACAGAAGGGGGTGTGGTTTTTCACCATGATAACGCTAGACCTCACCCATCTTTAGCCACTCAGCAAAAATTACGAGAGTTTGGCTGGGAGGTGTTAATGTATCCGCCGTATAATCCTGACCTTGCACCTTCAGATTTTCACCTGTTTCGGTCTCTGCAGAATTCCTTAGGCAGTGTCAGGTTAACATCACGAGAGGACTGCCAAAACCACTTGTCGCAGTTTTTTTGATCAGAAGGCCCAAAATTTATATAGCAATGGGATCACGTCCCTACCTACAAGATGGCAAAAAGTTATCCAACAAAATGGCACCTACATACTTTAGTCAAATGTAAATAAACTTTATAAAAAAACCTTTTGAATTTTTATATAAAATGCGAAGACACTTTTTCCCCAACCTAATAATACAACGAATGACATATTGTTTATGACAACTTACGTATTTGTTAGTAAATTAAAAAAACGCAATTACAGCGCCATCTATTGAACTAATCCGCTTATTCTATGGGAACGACATAATTTATCGGAATAAAAAGTATCCCAAGTGTTGATTCGGGGCATAAGCCATCTCGCTGTTGAGTTTCGTTCATATATGTTCTGTAGTTTTCAAAAAGTATGCGATCGCAGCTCCATCTTTTTAAATATTTTCGTCTATCCCGCGGAAACGACGTCATTTATCGGGATAAAAAGTATCCTAAGTTACACCCCGGAATATGAGCCTGCTCTGTGTCGAGTTTCATTTAAATCTGTTCAGTAGTTTGCACGTGATGCTCTAACAGACAGAAAGACAGACAGACAAAAATTCTAAAAATTGCATTTTCAGAATCTCCTGGTCAGAATTATCTATCCCCGCTAATTTTTTAGATTTTTAAACGCATTGTACAAACTCGAACCATTTACAGATTTATTATAGTATAGATAGATAGATAAACAAAATTGAACCTAAACCTAAATAAAAAGTATGATAATAAAATTAAAATTTAATTTCTGTTCTTAGTTTTATTTCGTTAATGAAAGTTAAAAAATGTGAGTCACTTTTAAAACCGGTAGACGTTAGTCACCACTTTGGAACCCTTCTCAGTTCGTGGACTGCAAAGCAAATTATACCCAATTTAAAGTTTAAATTTAGGCGTACAATGTATAGGACATTGTACGCCTAAACAGATTTTACACAACTCTGTTAATGATTATGTTCATTCGTAAATTTTATAACGATGTTATCCAAAGTAGTGACTGAAGCTCGACATCGCGTCGATCTTCTGGAGCAAGCCCAGAGAGCCTTAGGACCGGTAGAGCGCCAGTACTTGTTGTAGCGATATTCTCCAATCATCATAACAGGTTTCCCGTACCGAGACGTTGTAAATACTGGCTCTGCAAAAGAGACGGACGGACGCTTTCATTCAAATATTCTTGGGCGCAATTTTAACAAGATGAGTGCGATTTTAAGATTTTTTCTATTATGTTGATATTTTATGTATTAATTATAGTGCGTT
This sequence comes from Dendrolimus houi, assembly GCA_039645545.1. Classification (NCBI taxonomy): domain Eukaryota; kingdom Metazoa; phylum Arthropoda; class Insecta; order Lepidoptera; family Lasiocampidae; genus Dendrolimus; species Dendrolimus houi. Next base: position 18,677,474 of record CM077125.1, on the reverse strand, counting down.
TACTTAATTTCGAATGAATTTATCGTGTGGCATAAGTGTTTTAATATTATTAATTGTTGAAATTCTTTCACACAACTCAATTATGGTAATCAATAACTTATTTTATTTGGGACCTTACTTTTAAGATTTCTCGTCTTCTATGTAGAATTTAGGGTTGATGTTTCCATTTTGTAATAAAAAAATATAACGCTTTTTTAAGCCATTTCTCAACTCACAACATTTCTTCTGCCCAAAAGTCGTGTCTCCCTTAATGGTTTTACACTCATTATGAAACTGTATCTACTAATCTTCCAATATTCAATAATCTGAAACTGAATCTACTAATCTTCTACTACTTAATAATCTGAAATTGTATCGAATAATCTTCCAATACTCAATAATCTGATAATCTGGAACTGTATCTACTAAATCTACCTATTGGTATTGAGTATTTTCAATAATGTGAAACTGTATCGAATAATCTTCCAATACTCAGTAATCTGAAACAGTATCTAATAATCATCTAACACTCAATGATCTGAAACTGTGTCTAATATTCATCCAACACTCAATAATATGAAACTATATCTACTAATTAATCTACCAATACTCAATCATTTGAAACTGTATCTACTAATCTGCCAACACCCAAAAATCTGAAACTGTATCAACTTATCTTCCAATTCCAATAAACAATAATTACAGTGGAAGAAAAATACTAAGAAATTACAATTGGCCAGTAAAACACGGAACATAAAACACGCTTTCTAATTACAGTAGGCGCAACAGTCTGTTATAGAAAATCTCAAAACTTTCAATCAAAGTCTTATTATTTAAAACATATTTTTTCAACGTCTAATATGGGCTTGAAAAAGTTTGCCAAAACAATATAGAAAAGAATGCATTGAATATAAGGATTAGAGATAAAATTATATCAACCAATATAAAAGCGAAAACTAAATTTAAAAACATAATAAAAAGCTCAAATGGAGATGGACAGGCCATATGATGAGAAATATGACTTCAAAATCGACAACGGCTGTAATGGAATGGTATCCACGAGAAGGGAAAAGGAATAAAGGCAGACAGCCAAAAAGATAGGTAGATGATGAATAAGGCTGGTGTGAATAGACATTTCTGACGGTTAAAATAAAATAATCGCTGTTTAGCCAGATAGTTTTAGCGATTATTTTATTTTAAACATCGGTTAAATTTCTATGCACACCAGCATTAAAAGTGGTTGCGAGGACCACCTAGTCGAGGCTCGTAAAAAATAGAGACAAGTTGAAACAGTTGGAGGAAGCCTATGTTGAAGGACAAGCTGATGACCACGAACAAACATATCAACAAACAACACCAAACAAACAACAAACAAAAACAAATAAACAAAATTAAAGAAAATAAAAAAACAATGTAATCAACAATAAAGGCTTTATTACTCTTATGGTATGTCGCTGATGACGACGGACTATGAAAATGTGAAGGCCGAAAATTTAATGTAAACGTGGCGTGACACTTTTTATTATTATTATTATTTAATATCGACTTAAAGAACTATCGATTGTTTCACGAAAAAACTGACTATTGGTGGATTTTTACATCCTACTATCCATTCATTTGCATTAATTACTACTGGTTATTTAAAATAAACTCCATACAAGTAATATCAATTTTCTATCAATAATTGGGTAAATGAATAGGTACTTTATAAACATACACAAAAGCCACGAAAAAGTTTATGGTCACTCTTTAGTTGGCAATAAATAGTTGCGCAATAGATACCTTTTTATACAAAATCAAGTAACGCACAGGCTTGTGCAGAATCTGAAACTTGAGGTTATAAAGATTCCGTATATTTATGTCTTCTCTAAATATATATTGGTTTATGTGAATGAATATCACGAATTTTAACAACTTCGTCATTATATGTAATAATAGTGGCTCGACATCCTGCACTTTGTTTCACACATTTCCATGTTGCTTTTAAACCTTTATTGCGATCGTATTTGTTGTAACGATGTCCACCAATCTGTATAACGGGCTTTCCGCAACGTGATTTCATAAAAACAGCTTCTGAAAATCACACAACATCTTGGTCGTTTGTCACAAACAAAATCATGTCTAATTACCTAATTTCGAGAAACTCATAATGAGTTAGTTAACTACAGAGAAGACGCACTGGAATTAATCGCATATAACATTGAAACTAGTTTAGTTTTTTCAACTAATGTTAATATTTGAGTAGCATAGCCTTTTGAATTTCTATAAAACGATTATTTTTATCATGTTATTATTAAGCACAACAATACATTTAACGAAGCATTTAATGTTAAAATCTCGAAATCACTAAAATACTACTTTGGTGCATATATTGGACTCATCTAGGAATCGCCACGATGGTCAAAGATGTACGACGACGTTACTACCGCAATTTGAATTACAAGCCTTCTATCGTCCACATTATAAATGTGCTTTAATTTCAAGATAAAGTTGCTATTTTGAACCGACTTCAAAAAGGAGGAGGTTCTCAATTTGAATGGTATTTTTTTATATATGTGTACACCGATTACGCTGAGATTCATGATCCGATTTACGTGATTCTTCTTTAGTTTAAATGCAGAATAGTCGCCATTTGGTCCCCTAAAAATTAACATAGTTTGGCGCAATAGTTTTCATTTTATGAACATTCTTTATGAAAAAATTTTCCGTTCCCGTTTCTTGGACCTATATTTTTTAAGGCGCGCGGCACCTTTCGTAGGCCTACCGATAGCTAGACACTAAAAAGTAACAAATTAAACAAAAACTTCATTCAAAAAAACCGACTTCAAAAACTAAAAAGTATAAAATAACTTATTTCTAAAGCTATTTTTAATTATAATATCTTATTTTTTAGTAGATATTATCTAAAACATCTTGAAGTCGGTGCGAAGTAAAACATAAAAATGACTATATTTTGAAAATTACTAAGCACCAACTTTAAGATGTTTTAGATAATATATATTAAAAAAAAGATATTATAATTACAAATAGCTTTAGAAATAAGTTATTTTATACTTTTTAGTTTTTGAAGTTGGTTTATTTAAACGAAGTTTTATAAAATATTGTCATAGTGGCTCATAACCTAAAGGGGTTGCGTCTCTTCTCAATGAGATAGGTCCGAAACTTCGCGTAGAGCCTACACTACTTTCATTTAAGGATTACTATAAACCTGCACACTGATGTATTAATTTTGCTAATCATCTTGGATAAGCAGGGCGGTTGTACTTTTCGTTCCTTTAACATAGGCCAAGCAGTGGGCTACTAGGGCACGCGGAGTTAGTAATGCTTTCGCTTTCCCGTAGCCCTGGCACAAGGCGAAAGACGTAACACCGAGAGGTTTTAGTGGGCATCCCTGATTCGGGTACGCATAGCGTTTCTTCGGAAATGCTATTAACACCCAACGAGGCAAATCTCACGCTACCCCACCACGCTTCGCCGCGGTGAGCAGTCCTCAAACAGATTTCTTTCCGTCAAAAAAATTACCAAGCTGTAGAGCTATTATATTATATGCTATTCTTATTTATATTGAAAGAAATTGATTGCTTAATTACAATAAAAGCCTTTCTATTAATTACTATTTTATTAATCGTGTATTTATTTCCATAAGGTTATAATTTTTTCTCTCAAAAATATTATTCTAGTACATAATTGGTTTTTTATTTATAATACTCTCTCCATGAGTGTGTTTATTCTTTATTTTAACAATGACATTATCAATAGTAGTCAATGTTGCCCGACATCCACTTCTTGCCTTTACACAAGTCCAGTAAACAGTGATTTGGTTACTTCTGGGAAACATGTTGTAGCGATGCGGTCCTAGTTCTATCACAGGTCTTCCACGACGCGATATTGTGAAAATCGGCTCTGTGATCAATAAAAGATGAACATATTGAATTTATTTATTTATTTAACATGCTACTTAGTACCTATATCTCTGCAAATAAATATTCATTTAATCATTAATTCTTATATATACAGTTATCGATTTTTACTCCGCCGCTTTGCAAAGTATTATCACAAATGCTGCATGCAATATTACAAAAATACGACTAACACAATTCTGTTTTTTTTAATAAACTTCCACTTCTGTTATACATTAGACTATTTTGTTTTGTTTGGCCATTTCCCAATCGATTGGAATCAGCGCTGTATTTGTTTTCCTTGTAACTGTTCTCGATATAAGTAGATGATTCGACTCAGTAATGGAGAAACTTATATACAACAGTGGATTGTCCATACTGCCTTACGCTGACATAAGCATTTAGTATACAAAATTCAACGAGCAATTATTCAGCAGCTTACTCGTTCGGTAAACAACCACTGATGATAAGCATAATAATAATCATAACATAAGCATCCCATAAATTATTTACGACAAATATAATTTTCTTATGTGCAGGAATGGAGAACAAAAACCAACTCCTGCGGCCGGGCCGCCTGTAGTAAAAGACGATAAAACCGCTCACGACCCGCTAGTAGGACATTTGCCCGTATGGGTACCACTCTTAGTACACGGTATACCGCCATAAACAACCTTGAGTTGTATTCCGGCGGCATCAGTGGCTAAGTTTCAGTCCTCCTACGTCGATGGTGACCGCTTTCCATCACGTCAGCCTGCCGTAATCTAGCTATTAATTTTATTTATTAACATCCTACATATTGTAGGAACCTTCCCTACATGAACCATGACAACTTGTTAGATCGGAGCCTAAACTTACTAATGGTTATGAGCGATTGACTTGACAATCTTATTATCAATTGTGTAGAGCGTCGCCTTACATCCCAGCCGTTGCTTTATGCATATCCATCTCGTTTTTTGCAAACCACTCTTAGCATATTTATTGAAACGATATTGTCCAATTTGTATAACAGGATTGCCATATCTGGTTTCAAGAAACATGGGTACAGCTAAAATTAAAAAAAATATTAATTATATTACTTATTCTCTCCAGAGAAATTCAAGTATTATATATTGAGATGCATGTATGGTGAAAATGGAAAAGGTACAAAATGTGTACGCATTAGGATTTCTTAAAATATTCCATCTGTGATTAAAACATTGGGAGGAAAAATATTAACGTGATATAAGTATGCACATAATAAAGAAGCAGGAAATCAAGTGACAGAAAAACAGTTAAACCCTCAGCGTACAAGGTGGGGTTAGGATAACCCCGGAGCAAAATCCGTAATATTGTTTAGTTTTCAAAAGAACATTCACTTTTTACTAGATTATTTGCTTAATCTATCGAAAGCTACTGAACGGATTTAAACGAATCTCGATACAGAGCAAGCTCATATCCCGGGGCGTAACTTAGGATACTTTTATCCCGATAAATAACATCGTTTCCGCGGAATAGAGGCGAATATATAATATATATCGAAAAATATGGCGCTGTGATCGCATCCTTTTTGAAAACTACAGAACGTATATGAACTAAACTCGACACAAAGATGAGTTATATCCCGAATCAATACTTGGGATACCTTTTATCCCGATAAATGATGTGGTTTCCATAAAATAGATAGATTAGCTAAATAGATGGCGCTACAATTGCGATTTAGACATGATGTAGACAACCATCGCTGTAATTCAATAACAAATACTTTGTCAGGTTGCCCACATGTCATTCATTATCGTATCGGGTACTTCAAATCAGGTTGGCTGCGGCTTTCCTTTATGTGTTGCTGTGCAGTTGTCTCCACTATATTGACACTATTGTAATTGTAGTGAATTCAACAAAAAAACTAAAATATTTAAGGTTTTTATATATATATATATATATTAGGTGAGGCCCGCGACTTCGTCCGCGTGGTGCGGTTTTTTAACTATCCCACGGGAACTCTTTAAGTTTTCGGGATCAAAAGCATAGATATGTTGACCAGGGATATAAGCTACCACCATACAAAATTTCATTTAAATCGGTCCCGTCGTTTCGGAGATAAGCCGGTACAAACAGACAAACAAAGAAACATAAAATTACAAAAAATCTAAATTAGTTCTATTTCACTTCTTACATCCCCTTTTTTATACAGGGGAAATCCGTTTGAGGACCGTGAGCCGCGCGAGGGGGAAAGGTCGCAGCCAGGGAGAGGGTCGTCCACGATGACCTCCAGCCGCCGTCGTAGACAACTCTCTCCCGCTCCGTCGCCTCCTTCGCTCTTACATCCCCCTGACTCGGTTTTTAGCATTTTTATTCATTGTACAGAAATTCGACCTCTACAGTTTTATTATATGTATAGATAGATATGTGTGTGTATGTGTGTGCGTGCGCAAGTGTTTATGGGTGGGGGGGGGGGTGTAACATCTATTTAAATTTTTATGTACGTAACATAGAGCTACCATCAGCTAGGGGTTTTCACGCGGCGTGGTCGCGAGGAAATCTCGAGTACGTTTATAAATTAGTAACTAATATTCAAATAAAACAAAGTAAAACTTATATCTTATAAAATCTAAATAGGTAGTCATAAATTATGTTCTTCGTAAAATCTTCAGTTAAGAAATGAGATCAAAAAGGCTACACACATTTTTTTAATAGAATCTTTTTCCTACATTCATACCTGTTACATTATTATTCAATAATCTAACAAGTAAGTGAATACAATTTGAGCACACAAAATTAGTGTACAGACTACAACTGGCAAAATTTTCAAAAAAAAATCATGCACATGTTTTTAGTTTTGCTATGCTTGTTTCTTGAACAAACCGTACATCACTGAAATTTGTTTGGTTGTTTTGGTGGAGGTTTAGGCATTTTTTCTTGCTGATTGTCATGTATACGTTTTCTTATCTCCGATGGAACTTATGATTTATCTTTTTTATTCATTAGATTATCTGCAAGAAATAAAAGACCCGATTTTTTTCAATAAAGATTTTTCAGAGATAACTTTTATTTCTGTCCATGTGATTGTTCAGCATATACAGGTGGTGAATCTTTAAAGTGTTCTCAGAGCCAAATCCTAAACTAAGCTAAATAGCAAAAAACACTCAAAGGAGTCTCAAGGCCGATTTACACGAAACTAAATCATCATTAGATTTATGAGAAATCAATTACCTATGTAAGAAATCGAATCGGCTGATTTTGAAAAAATAAACACATCTTGTATTATTACACCAAATCATAGTGTAGCTTGTAAGGATCAATTTCTGCGCAGAAATATCAAACGGCAAAATAAGGGAAAGGGTTGCTTTTGAACAAAATGTTCTATTTTCCATACGTTAGTTAAACCCCAACACTTTTAAGATGCTTATCTTAAAATTGTTGTAGTATATTTAACCCCACCTTGTACGCCGAGGGTTAAAGTAGAAGATTGATATTTACAAGAGTAACTAAAGGTGAAGGTGAATTAAAAAAGAAGTAGATAGATTATGACAAAAATGATAATATACCTTTTAGTATACCTTTTATGAATACTTTTACTGTGCCAGAGAATGCATGTCATTAAAGGCATGTGGAAGAATAATACACGTGTTAACTTCAGTTGAGTAAAAAAAAAACAAAAAGAGATACATCATTATATGTTTAGTAAAATAAATTAAAACTTGGTAAAAACTGTTAACAGAATACTATCCTCATATTTAAAATGTATTGATTCTGATAAACATTTACATAATTATAAACATTTCTTATGACCGTACGGATTTTTACCTCTGTACAAGAAAGAGAGTGTATGCAAGTTTCAAAACAAGCATATACCTATATATAACAGAAACCAGCCAAGTGCATATCAGAACACACAGTAAAGGATTTCATAGGGAAAAACGTCCAACTTTTTAATGATTTGGATGAGAATATATATCCCATATTTCAACAATTACTTAGCAGATCTATTCAATTCCGTTAGCGTTGACTGTTTTCTAAGTTCTCTTAATTTAATTTATTTATATACTAATATATAAATTTATGCCAAAAGTACAGTCAGCGTCATATAGTTAGTGACAGTCAAGAGGATCAAACATAGGAAACATCGAAAGTGATCACTAACATCGATACATTCAAGGTCGCCTAATTAGTTGCTCAGACCACTCTTCTTACCCAAATAAGTCGGAACATGGATATTAATAAATTTTATAAAACTAATAAAGGAGACGGAGACATTTGTGAAAAAATTGTGGCCATTTATCACCTCTATGGAATCCTCCGCTGTATGCTGACTAATACACACTTAGTGTATAGTTTTTATAAGAATCAAATCAAATTTGCTGATTGATTTATTGTTATAAGCCGCGCAAAGAAGGTTTGCCGATTACTACTTACTATTACTGTATATACTTGTGTAAAGTATATACAATAAAAAATTAAAATAATAAATTTATTGCAACAACTATTTATGTAACCTTTTTTGTCAACCCTACTAACCATCGACGCGTGACATCATGAGGCTATCGGCAAATCTTCCACGCACGGCTACTATAGGTAACGTTTGACTTTTGAGCATTAGCCTAAAAGTAGACTTATGACTGTTTTAAAATTCATGAGTATGTTCATCAAAACATTTTATGACAACATGTCCATGAGTTATTACGGTTGCTTTACATTCTGATAACTTTCTAGTGCGGGTCCATCGCATTTTATTCTTGTTGTAGTGTTTGTTTAAATTAAAGCGATAAGGTCCCAACTGTAATGCTGGGTTCCCAAATCGAGACAATGTATATTCTGGCTCTATAATTACAAATAAATGAAGATGTAATCTAAATAACGATATCCAAACTTCAAGTGAATTGTCAGTAAACAAATAAGCAACCATTTGAATAGAAAGAAAGTAATATTTATTGGCGAGAATAAATGTACACCAAACTAAAAAAAACGTAAAACTAACAGGATTCACACGTAAAACATAAAGACATAAGTATTTTATAAAAACACAAAATATTTTGAAAAAAATGTACATAACATTCACTGCAATGAAGCCGAGAACTCAGCATTATGTTGTATCAAGAAGAGCTGACACAGCGCTGTTTTTCAGTTGCAGCCTCCACTAAATTATAACTGACCCAAACATGTAAGTTCTCATTAACATTCGTGAAATGAATTTAAATCAATGGTAACTTAAATACTAATATCAAAAACTTAACATTATAAAAATGATCATGTCTATAAATACATATGAGAAACATCTCGTTCTTTATTATATATTTTAAGCTTATTATTTAAAAGAATAAATTTAAATAGAAAGAAGTGTAATTTTGAAAATAATAATGTAAAAATTGGATTTAACCAAATATTTACATAATACATATATGTAGGAATTTGTTAAATTAACAAAGAAAACTGATTTTTGAATCAGTTGGATAATAATATGATGCTCGGGCTCCATTATTAAACATTATTAAAAAATTAAACTACTATTTAGGAAGATAATAAAACATCAGGTACGACAGTGAGTATCTCATAAGTTGATTTATTTAAAAACATGATTATGATAAGTGGAACATTTTATTATATCATTACCAATCGTAATGACAGACGCTCTGCATCCACTAGATTTTCTCGAGCAAGTCCATCGAGTTTTGATACCGTAACGCAGGCTTACATTGAACCGATATGGACCCACCTCTAACGCCGGACTTCCGTGACACGTTAATTTAAACACTGCTTCTGGAAATATGGATGTATGTATATAAATAATAATTTATTTACATTAGGAGAATCCAAAAAACAATCAACATTAATTGAATTAGAATAGACGTAGTAAATGAGTAATTGTTCAAATATGGGATATGTGCACTTAAACTCTTTTTAGGCTTTCACAACCAATTGATAAAAATGTGACTTTTCCTTATAGATTCCTTTATTGTGTGTTTTGATATCCACTTGGCTGATCTTTGTTAATATGGCATGGAAGAATCATGAAAGTAAGATAAACGCAGTCGAAGTGAGAGCTTTGAGAAGTATATTGAACGTTGTGGATTGAAAAAAAAGTAATAATAAAGGTTGAAAAAGGAATGCTAAGGCGGCATGGACAGGTAGAGAATGGATGAAAGTAGAATTTTATAAAACTAAAACAAGTGTGTGACGGAACTGTGAATGGTAGAGTCGGTACCGGTAGACCGCGACGTACATACCATGACCAAAAAGCAGAAGTATAAAAAAGAGGTCAGGTAAAAAGCATTTCAAATAAACGTTCATATATGAGGACGTTAATGAAAGTAGATAAAGCGAAAGTTGTTGTCAGGACGGTCGCAAATGGAGATTTATAATGCCTGCCTGCCCCCATATGAAACAAGCTTGATAATATGTATATATGTAGTAAAACAAACACGCCAGTAATGTACATCATCCGGGTCCTCAATTCTGTTATTACAATAACGTCAGAATGGTTGTTTTTGTATTCCAAACGTAAGTGTATTACAAAAACAACCAGTATGACGCCAGTGGTCGACCAGTCTGACAATATTGACTAACAGAACTGGGGCCCTGGTGTGAACAAGTCCAACCAATCCGGAATCCATTCATCGGAAAATCATGCGTAATTGAAGTTAAACGAACGCACAGCCCAGCAATGAACGTCAGGAGGAGCAGCGGGGTATTTTACTGAGTAATCCGGACCAGTAATGGGCTATTAATAAATTAAAAGAAATAAAATTAATAGAATTTCATCTCAAATAAACCGTTATGAACAGCTATCGCCACAGCAAGGTTGTGAGAACACCTGGGCAATATAATATCTTAATGACGTATTTTTTTAATATGTGTAGGTTACACATCAAAACAAAAATCTTCAAGTTCAATCAAGTTTTGTGCCAAGTAGAAAATATTTATTACACTCGGTAACACTGATAGACGAATGTTTCATTTACATATTTTGGTTTATCTAGACACATATTAGATTAATCTCACATATGATAAATAAAATATGTTTCGGTTATAATTAGAAAAAAACAAATTTAGAAATAGGCATCGACACTTTATGTTTAAAATATTTTTAATTTACGTTGCTACCAACATTACAGCCTTCACAAAGAAAAGAATCAATATACTAATAATCTACAATCTACAACAATCAGATAAATGAAAGAACAACTAAATTAAAACGCGAGTAAAGTAACTTATTATAACTACTGAATCTTAAATTCGCAGCTTACCTTTTACTCTCTTACTATCCGATACGAACTGGATTAAGCAATAGAGTAAAAGAAAACCTCAGATCTAACTATTTAAACTAAATGGACCATTATCCAACTATGAGTTTGGCACATATTATTTTAATTACGACTCTCGACAATAGCTCCCTTGACTAACATGCAATTCGTTTTTCAACCACTTACTTTTGTTTATTATTAAGCCTATAGTTTCTAAATTGTAAGGTAATCTCTTAAGTATAGTCTTCTTTTTTAAAAATGGTTAACATTAAATCATAAAACAGATCACACCAATCTTTCGTTATGGTAAATCTACTTTCAGGATGATTTTAGACTTTATTAGCAAAAACTCGTTGGTATAGTACACAAACTTTTTAGTATATTTTAAATCTAAATGAACAAGATTATTTTGTGCCAAATAAGATCTACAATCAAGTTCAATGATTATGTTGTGTAGACTTAATAATGTCATCTTCGTACGTCATTATAATTGCTTTACATCCAGTGGGAGCTTTGACACAGGTCCACCTAGCTCTTTTGCCTGTACTTCTGCACCATTTGTTATACCTGTACTGCCCAATTTGTATTATCGGGTTGCCTCGAGATGACTTCAGGTACTTCACCTCTAAAATGTACCATAAATAATTAAAACTGAAAACATTTTTCATGTACTAGTAATGGTTTCATGGTATATTTGGTACTTTCTTAGCCAAATCTCTCCTTGCGTTTTACACCTACTACATATTTCTAATATATTTTCTTATATCAACCTAAATGTTATTCCCTATTTAACCCAAATCAAAAACAATGGCAATCAAGTATGGATAGCATAAAAATGAAACTCTGTGTAAAATTATTTTATAAATTTAACTAGCATTTGCTCGCAACTTGGTCTACGTTGAACAACTAACAAAGATTAGTTATTTTGCCAATATTTAAAATCCAAGGTTTTCGTATAAAGGAGTCGTATAGCAATAATTTAAGTGTTATGCTTACTTATTACTTTAAACCAATCCCAGGAAAATTTTCGCGGGATTCGCAGGACACAAGATATCGCAGCATTTTAAAAAGGAGTAAATAGTAAGCTGTTGTGTTTTAGTCAAAATGGTGTCGGAATAACGTAATTTATATCTGGCCCTAACAACTTTAAATTTCTCCCGAAATAAAAAATATCACAGATTTTATTTCAGACAATTTGCTATCGACCAGTGAAAAAATTGTATCGGTATTTAAATATTTTTTTTAACACAATCACTTTAAACCATTTCCAGGAAAATTTCCGCGGGATTCCCGGGATAAAAATGACCGCATAAATATGTAATTTACGTGTTAAGATTTTTCAACAATGACTTTTGGTAAGACCGTACACAAGATCTCTGTTTTTTATGTTCGTTTTAAAATGGGTTGAGTTGGGAATAGATTTGGGTTGATTTGAGAATGAAAAATGAAAAAATAGTCGGCGATTGAAACGAGAATAGAAATGGGTTAATTTGGGAAAAATATATTCGTGGGATGTTGAATCGGGATTAACCCTTTACGTATGCGATATGAATTCAAAAATAACAAATAATATCATTGCATACATCGTCTCCTTTATTAACTACTAAAGAACATCGGGTTTATCTAATATTTGTCAATAAATAATAATGTACATGATATAATATGACAAATATTTAATCATCATTTCGTTAATATAATTGTAATATTGACTGATTTCAAATATTACTAGCATACATAGTCGAGTATAGCTCATAATACACGTGTGACATGACTTTGTTGGGATATTTATACCTTCTTCTGGACTACTTCTGGACCTTGACAGATTAACCGATAATCATGTCTGCTTCAAGGTTCAGAATACTTAGCTAAGGCTTGATCATAGAAATTTAAGCAGAAACGAAGCGCATATAGGGGTATCTAATTGAGATTCTTTTTATCATCTTGCAAAACGCCGAAGCCTCCTAGATTTTGTACTAGAATAGCAAGTTATGATTTTATAACTTAAATGAGTTTAATAATATGGTATTTTAACGCCCACTCTTTTATATTAAAATAATTTTAGAATTTATTGTAACATGTGATCTTGTTTCCAGTTGTATCTGATAATACTAAATCTCCCTTAATGATTATGTTCAGCTGTAGCCTTAATAATTTCGTTTCCCATAGTAATGAGGGTTGCTCGGCACCCAACACATGCCTTGACACAGACCCATCTAACCCGAAAACCTTTACTGCCACTCCACTTGTTGAAACGGTAATTGCCTATGAGTATTACAGGTTTTCCATAACGAGACGTAGAAAATACCGGTTCATCTGAAAGTTACAATAAAATTTCTAAAAACCTTTTACAATTTCTCTGAACTTGAAGCTATTAAATGCTTATATTTAAAATTAATATTACAAGTTGTTAATAATAGTAATTAAAGCAGTTCTCTTTCAATATATAAATGGTAAAATTATTTGTAATAATAATAATCAATAAATTACTGTTACATATAATTATGATAAATCATTAAACTATGACTGCTAAACATATAATTTACTTATAATAAAGTACATATTAAATTTAAGTTATTCGTATTATATTCTACTCATAGTCTCTCAATACTATAAGTAGAATACTGAGCCTAGATCACCGTCTTCTATGGGTAAGGTGCCCAGAAGGCTGGCTACGTTTCCTACGTACGTAATCAATAAATTAGTTAAAAAACAATTCCAAATTATACTTACTCATTTGACTGATTAACATAATCAGACGAAACTTATCGAAAATGCTGACGGCAATATTACAGCTATAAACTCACAAAAATAACAACAAAGCAATCGTCAATAAATTGTTGGATATTTTTATTCACGCATAGTAGCAGTACGTTTACGTCCTGAAATCACCTCGAAATCACATCGTTCGTGGACGAAAATGAAACTGCAGCATGACTCTCCAACCCATCCTGATTTATTATTAGTTGAATTAGACGAATATTTTCTTAAACGACAAATAAAATAAATATTCTCTTTCTTTCTTGACGGCCTCTGTGGTTGAGCGCGCTAAACTTTAGCCGGCCGAACTCATTAGAACGCAGAGACTCTGGGTTCGATTCTTGGCATGGTAAATTTCGTGCTTTCCATTATTTACGGTGTCTGGGATCGGCCCCAAGTGATCCAACACAAGCGTAACTTGCTTAGCTTGGGGATATACAATGTGTGTGTTTGACTTGCAATTATTTGTTATTATTTATTTATTCTTTAAAATATAACATTTGAACAAAAAAAATCATAAAGAAGTGACGAATAGACAAAAAATCTCTACTACCAGCAATTTACTAAATAATCAGAAAACAGTGTACGCTTCACAGGCTTCACAATATGGTTTTTCATAAAGAGCGGTGTATGTAGAACCGGCCCCCGGCTAATAAATATTTTTATTTCGTCTGATAGCCGTAACACTACAGCTACAGAATCAAGATTACGTTAAAACTCTTCATATTTCAAGGTAGCTCCATAGACTAATTATTGAACTACTGGTGCACTATAGTACTATTAAGTTTAAAATAAAGCATACTACAAAATCGGTTCACCAGTTTAATACCCAAAAAGTACAGACAAGTATGCAGACGCAGAATCAAACATAAAGTATTCCCTTTTCTTATCAATAATTGATCAGACATCCTCAATGATTGTGTTCGCCTTTAACGTTTACAACTTGATGTCCTATAGTAAGAAGGGTGACTCGACATCCATAGAACTTTTTAACACAAGTCCATCTAACTTTCAGGCCTTTACTACCACTCCATTTATTGAAGCGATATTTGCCAATAATCATCACAGGTTTACCAAACCGCGAGGTAGAAAATACAAGCTCATCTGAAAGTGAATAAAATTTAAGACGCATATAGCTAGAAAATAGGACACAGTAATGAAGAAACTGTATATCGAAGATTTATACTATTAGTAACAGGAAAAAACATTTGCAGCGTTTTACTCAGCAATCGATCGTAAGTAATGATTAATGGATATCGATCACTTCCTTTTTAATAAATTATAAGATAATAAATTCACATCTTGATAAAACAGCGATGTGTCTTACTCTCGTCCATTAAATAGTGGCTTTCCTTAATTAAGAGATCATATCTGATAAAAATATAGAGACATGTGTTACCTTGTATATAATCAGTAACCGTTTTATTTTTAAAATATAACTGGTGATTAATTACCTTTTAGCAAAAAATTTAATAATTCTCATCCTAATATTAACCCCGGTTGTGTTAGAATTTCTATTTTTTCTTCACTATTTCGAGCAGTCTTCGGTATCCTTTACTGTAAGACCATTAGCATTCATGTCTTCCTTCGCGACATCAAGCTAGCAATTTTTGAGTTTTCCTTTATACCTGGCGATGGTGTTATGGCCAAACAACAAACATTTGTTTCCCGCATAACTACGCGGTTTCCGTAAGAACTGATTCATGGTTACAATTCGTCTCCTAATATCATTTATGTCAGGTAAAAAATAAATATATTAATATTTTGTAGGTTCTAATAAAACTAGAACATTCCTTTTCGTGTTTATTTAATCTAAGATTACTTTTACCATAGTATTGAAGACAATAGAACGAAGTTTTATAACATAGTGATAAATTTAATCTCCACTAGTAATGATTATGATCATAACTATACTTGACAATGGCGTCATTGATGGTAGTGATGTAAGCACGACACGTTCTTCTTGAGCACGCCCATCTACCTTTAATTCCTCTACTGCACGTTCGCCTATTAAACCGATATTTTCCCACCATAATCAATGGATTGCCAAATCGGGATGTTGCAAATATGGGATCATCGCCTGTGATCGAAGTTATAATGAGTTTAAACTTTATAAACAATTCCAGTAATCATGTTCAACCGGTCAATTCAGAAAATGTAGAAGTTAATGATACTAATTATTTATGTTAATTCAAGGTAGCTTTTGTCGGCACTACATTCGAAAAGGACTTAGAGTTTATATTTACTGACTGACAGATAAAAATTCTAAAGAGAGTCGTTTATGATTTGGCATCGTACGAATAGCAGCTCTCACTTAAATTTTGGCATTTATTTTGATATCACAGTCAGACGCTTGAATTTTATTTGTTGTTATACATTACAAGGAATAGTGATTGTAATTGCACTTAACTATTTTTGCGTCCACTGTTGCAATGAAAGCTCGACATCCACTTCCTCTTCCATCTTATTATATATATCTTATTTTAGCACCAGTACTTTTTACCCATTATTAACCCTATATGGCCCTAATAATATTAAGGGCTTGCCGTATCGAGAACTTGCGAATACGAAATTCATCGCCTGAAAACGATTTTACAAAATGAATTCCCTAATTTGTACGAGTATATCGAAACAAAATCATAAATTAAGTTTAATCTATCACGTCATCCATGAAAATGGCCAGTTAATATCAATTTCATGGTCGACTTTTTGAACAAATACAGTCGCATGATTGCATAGGAATATGTAAGGTAATCGGTAAGTGTGTATAGTGTACCTACTAATATATAGTTAGATATCTTGAATATTGGTAATAATCCTATTCTAAGTTGGTATGTAAGTATTGTTCTTCAAGGGATGAAAATAGAATACATTTTATCGCAGCAACCGGGACAATTTCTACGAGCAATGTAAAGTTCAAAGTTTTCGCGGACGAAAGCCGTATTGAGTCTTAGTAAAATATTGTTTTTAATAAAACCTTCCTATTTCCAGCTTAATAATTTATTCCTAAATACTTAATAAATAAATTATTAAAATATACAGCAATCAAGTAATACAGTAATTCACGTGATATTTTTCAGGCCTTCATATTAAAGCCGGTGATCCCACAGTACTTCACTGTTATGTCCCAACAATGGGGCGTGTCCCTAAATGGATTTCACCTCTATAAAAAAGGTGTCATATAAAAAAACGCTTTATCGCCTAGGAAGCTGTAAACCAGTGTTTACAGTTAAACTACGACAACCACAGGACACGAAGAATGGTATTGAATTTACAAAAGACATTGTACAGTTCAATCAATGGCAATGTACATAATTGTGTTTGATAATTTGACCTTCAAGTGTAGTGATATAAGCCAAACAGCCTTTAGAAGCCATCGAACACACCCATCTTGCTTTTAACCCTTTACTTCTGGACCATTTGTTGAAACGATACTTCCCTATGATTATCAAAGGTTTTCCAAATCTAGATGTAGAAAACTCAGGGACGTCACCTGTCAACAATTATAATTGTATAAAATATATACCTATACATAGTAAAAATTATCTAATACACTGTGATGCTTTTATAAAGCTGTTTAGTTATATATACTAATTTTATAAAATGTTTAATCACTTACGCTGGTGCAGCCGCGTTTTACGGAGACCGGCCAGTTATGTGGGGAACAAATGTTATCTATGCGATCACAGTGAACCTGTCAGAGGTAGTCCTCCGAGAGGTCTTGGGTAGGCCTAAGAAATGTTAGCTTCGTCATGAGGGATGACAGGAGTACCAATATACTCACATCAAAGGTTGCTAAAGACCACGCAAATAGAGAAGAAGAACTTGGAATACGAACGTTGAGCTCTGACACAAACACTCCAAACGCAATCGGCATTTAACGCTCGGATGGTCATGATTAAAACTATTAATTTTTAATGACTATGAAAATATTTTCACAAGATTACCATGATTTCCTTATATACTATGTAAGTTTTTTTTAAATAAACCACAAAAATATAGTAAATAACCTTACTAGTAATAAAATGTCATCAGTGCACTTCTAAAAACATTTTTTATTCTTATAAAACGTGGCCTCGCTTTAACAGAAGATAGCAATATTTTTTTCTCTATAAAAACACACAGTACACGCACCTTTGTTGATTATGTATCTAACTGTGGACCGCAACGTCACGATTCAATTAGCGCGTTTTGCGATTTGGTATTTACCAATTATATAAAAAAAAATGCAAATAAATAAGAACAATGTTTATAAAGGTGATTCCACATCCATCAGTAACAAATACTTTAAATGGAAAATGTTTGACCCATAGATTTGAATTATAGGCATATTTCCCATTTCACAAGCAACGACATTGGGGTAATCTACCGTTAATGATTATGAACATTATTAAACTTAATTACGGCTTCTTCATAAGTCGATATAGTAGCTCTGCAACCAAGACTCTTTCTATTACATCGCCACATGATTCTTGTGCCTTTACTGTACCCATTGTTGAATCGGTACTGATTAAAATGTAGTACTGGATTGCCAAAGCGTGTTTTCATTAGTATAATTCGATCTGGAAATAATTTGATGATTAATCTTGTCCACCACTTAAATAGTCTTAAACACTATTTATGATGAAGCTAGCTGTGTTCGTCACTTTGTCCGCGCGGGACACTTTATATTTGAACCCTGTAAGATATCGAAATGAAACACACGAGATCTAAAATAAATTGCTATTTTAATCCCTAAAGTTTTCATTGAAATCCGTTGAATCGTTTCAAAGTCTATTCACAACAAACTTTTAGACAGACTGACAGGCAAAAATTCTAAGCGATCATCCAGACAATATCACCAACACGCCACCATCACACCAGCACCTCGTTATTTTTTGTGAATTTCTGTGTACATGCGAACGTTACCTACCCTCCTCTACCGCCGCCCTATAGACACAGCAAAAGCGCGGCGGTGGCAGCGTGGTAGCTTTGTGGTAACTCCCTACAGAGAACCCTTTATGATTAGGCGGCGTATACTACCAAATTTTCTGTTTATTTTAAAATCACAGACACTTCAATTTTATTTTATTGTTAAAATCTGCAACATAACAATTGTTGTTTACAACAATTAGAATCTGAAACATTGGTTGTTGACAACAATTACAATCTATGTCTTGTGATTACAAGTGATTGTGATTGTAATTACACTTAATTATTTTTGCGTCCACTGTTGTGATAAAAGCTCGACATCCTTTCCCGCATCTGGAACATTTCCATCTTATTTTAGGACCAGTACTTCCTGTCCACTTGTTAAATCTATAAGGCCCTATTTGAATCAAAGGGTTGCCGTAACGAGAAGTTGCAAATATTGGCACACCGTCTGGAAATTATTTGACAATATAAATTAACCTTGAACTATCAGTCAGCTTAATGATCGAGTCCACGATAAAACAAGAACGAATGGGTGTATGTATACTAAAGTGGTTAGTTACTGGATTTCTCTGTCAAGTGTGCACCGATTTCCAATTTTTTTTCTTTTAATCGAAAGGTTTTACTCCCGAACTGGTTCTATTGTCACCATGTCAGGATATGATGAGTGGATTCCAAGGAATTAAAGAAAGTCACAAAAATTGATAACAGATTTCTTCGTACCGCGATATCTCCGTCAATTGTAAATCGATTTTCAAATTTTCTTGTAAGTCTAAACTCCCGAGGGGGTGCCATCGTCACCAAGTCAGGATCTGGTGAGTGGATTCCAGGGAAATCGAGAGTAACCATTACTTACTAAAGAATGTCGTGCGCCTAAATTTATACAGGCGCTTAATTTTTTGCATGCATGTTACGCGAGTTCTCCGTCATTTGTGGATCGATTTTGCTTTTTTTTTTATCGTAAGTATATACTACCGAAGTGTTTCCGTGGTCACCAAATCAGGATCTGTTGAGTAGTTCACAGAAAAATCGAGAGTAACCCTTATTAAAAAACGCCGAGAGCTTACATTTTTCCTAAAAAAAGCTTGTATACGCGTGCCAGTATTGCACTTTTTACAGGCGCTTAATTTTTTTGTAGGCATGTTACACGATTTCACCATCAATTGTGGACCGATTTACAATTTTTTTTTAACTCTCGAGATGATGCCATAGTCACCAAGTCAGGACCTGATTTGTGGATTGCAAGGAAATCGAGAGCAACCCTCGTTGAAAAGAATATACACCGAAGAATGAGATGGCAAATTTGCATACGCGCTCTAGTTATACAATTTCTACAGGTGCCTAATATATTATCTCTAAAGTTATTGAAGTATTTGCTCATCCAAAAAGTAAAAAAAAATATTAACAAAAACAAAACCTACTTCACACTAAAAACCTAAAAATATTTTCCTATCGTCTCAAAAGTTACATTTCTACATAAAAAAAAATCCTATTTAAGGCGCAGCTCGATATCTCACCTCTACATGACACGCAATTATATTTCATTTTCCCATATAAATTGCACGAGACTATTTTTAGTTTTAACCGAACGTTTAAACTTATTTCCGGTAGACATATTCTTGTAGGAAATTTAACTCTCTAAAAAAATCTCTGATATGTTTTTCTCGTAATCTTTACAGAAAAAAGGTTATCAAGCTTTATCTTGAATCGAAGATTTAGTTCAACTACATGTCATTTCAAAACAATTATTTTATTACTATGAATGTAAAGTGATTAGAAACTAACTTTTTTTTATCTAAAAGTAAGATTCACCAAAACACGAGTTTATATCAATGTATTTATTTTCATTCCGAAGTAATTACTTCTAGTTAAATTTTGAAATAATAGGACTTTAAAAAAATTGGACCTCCCTAATGTTTATACCATGTAGCGAATAAGGCCTACTTCTAGCCCACTGGCCGGTGGTACAAATTTTATAAGATTGTAACTGACAACCGTCACATGACAGACAAAGAGATAAAGTCGTTATGAAAATGTATATTGAAATGCAAATTAATGTAATTGTATAATAATCAGTAAAACATATGGCTATGTAAATCATAAATAGAAAATTATGTACATTTTAAATGTACGGGCCATTTTATTGAATAGACGACCCGTCAACCCTAACATGAAAATTCAAAATTGATTTAGTTAGAGAATTTGCATATTGGGAATAATACGAAAACCAATTCACAAAAATGCAATACAAAAGATAGATAACACTATTCCTGACCACAATAAATAATTACAAAATTGCTTAATTAAAAACGCCATTTGATAACTAATACTTTTATTAACGTTTTAAAGTATATTTGAGACAAATTTTCAGACAAACTAACAGACAATTGACTAGAAAAATAAAAATTGTATGAATGTACACAATTATGATGTTATAACTATAATAACATTAACAATAAATACATCTATTATTAACGGTCTTATTCATATTGAGTTAAAGTAAGTTTGAAGTATTCTTTAAGAACCGTAAACAATCTTTCAAACTTACTCTAACTCAATGTATTATCCATACCGATACCGATATTGTTTAAACAGTAAATTGAAATTATTTTTAAAAGTGATATTATATGCAAATGTAAAACAATTACATGGTATTTTATTGCACACTACATGTAAATAATTTTACATGTGTTAATTAATAGCATGCTTCGTTTACTCATTTAGTCGACTTGGAATGAACATCGAAAAAAGAGTTTGCCTTTAAGCCTACGCCTTGGGGTCACTTGAGAAAGGACACATGTGAGCTAATGAGATATAAAGTGCATCTGTTAATACTACATGCTAATTCATGTACAACATAATTGTAATTGAACCAATCCAAGTCTATTCTCAACTCGACACATTTTAAATAGCAAAAAAACGCAGATTTTGTGTACGGCCAGATCAAAAGTCATAGTTGAAAAATCTTCAACTGTGACTTTTGATCTGATCGTTTTATTGCGCTTTTTTGCTATTTAAAATGGGTCGAGATGAGAATAGACTTGGGGTTGTTCAAGAATAAAAAACAAAATAAAACCATGGGTTAAGTAAGGCATAAGAAATGGGTAGATTTAAGAAATATCATTGAATCAGGAATAACCCTATAAAAATTATTCTAAGACGACAACGCGTTGAAAATGTTACTGTTTTTTTATGGAGCTCTTTCGCTCCCATTCGGGGAGAATGGGACATGGTCAGAGATCTTCCTTTACTTATTCTTGTTTTACATTACTTTTTTGTTAATATTGTGTTTTAATTTACGTCTTCCTATTCATGTACTATGTGTAGTTTATTTCTATCTCACATTAGCACAATAGTGCTTATCTTTATTTGCATGTAAGTTTCCACTTTTATGAATTTGATGCTAAATTATCCTAATTCTTATTTCTAATATAATTGTACAGTTTACGTATATCTATGTATATTATATTTAAATACGTTTAGGTCTATATATTTGTATAATATTAATATTATTTAAGCACCTAATTATGTTTTGTTTATTTTAATTGCTTTGTGCTGGCGATGCCGGTGGATTCCGAGACAGACAAGTCAATGTCGATACATGCATAGTACTGTTTCTCTTTACCACGATTCTCGCTATGTTCATACAGAAGCGTTGCGTTCCAAGTGCGGCCTGAAGTTCTTTCCTGCTATCTAATCTTTTAAAGTTTCCTCTGTCAATTTAGTTTTTGAAGCAGTTTCGAAGTCGTAACTGTGCCCCTCATGTATTTGGCATTCAAGCAAAGTATGTGAATGTGATTAGTGTTACAAACACCCATAGGCGTCAGGGACCTATCTTCATGGGCTGTCTGCCTGTTTGCCTGCTTTTGACAATGAACACAATCGCCCTTTCGCCAGTTCCTATATCTTGCTATTCATTCACTTTCCTGAACATCAGTTGAATTTAGACAGTAGGCTGTATGGAGCTTATGTCAAATTTTAACCGATAATAAGACATATGAACGGTTAGTAAGACATAGGAACAAGCCACTTGTCAATATAAAAACTAATTTTGCAGGTTCTATTGAAATGCACATGACGTTCGGGCTTCATCTGCAATAATGTTATAGTTATTGACTGTGGCAACATGCGCCTTATTTATAACGTTAAATATAACGCTGTAAACGAATAACTGCATTATTGGTTATCTATCAATATTTAACGTCATTCATAATTAACAACAATATCGCATCACAAATAACGCATTAAACCTATCGCTACATCTGCGTAAAACGGTTAATAACTGTAACATCTCAGATGAAGCAGGAGTATTAGAAATCAGTGGTTATGTTCGTGTAGGACTTTTAAAATTGTCGTTCCGTAAGTGATGACGGTAGCACGACAGCTTTCTCCTGTCTTGACACATGTCCACCGAGATCTACTATTCATATTACCGCTTTTCATATTGTATCGACGGTTTCCCAGAAGAAGGACCGGTTTACCAAAACGTGAAGTCGTGAACAATGCTTCAACTAAAAATTGCAATACAATTTTAATAACAAACTATAATAAATCGTTTATAATAACCTCGAAGTATTAATCTGATCTTCGCATTAGCGTGTGTGTACACGACATCGCCCGTGCGACGCCACCGCATTTCGCTGTCGTTCGGGCGCGTAAAATTATATAAAAAATTACAGAATAATAGCCCGGCAGCGGTGTTTTGACGGTGCCGTCTACACTGGCGTTTGCTCTCTTCTTAACCAGCAAAACTTTTAATCAAACAACAAATGAACAAATTCAAATCTTTAGTTTGAAAGTCACATATCAAGGTGTTACAAATGTCCATAGGGGACAGCAACCATGCAATACAAAAACATCAAGACGTTTTCTTTGCTTACTTAATTACTTCAATTTAAAATCAATAGATTCCATAGACTTGTATAGGCCAGAGTGATGATATTAAAGATAATCAAAACAACACGTGACAGTTGACATTCCTAGTATTTTTCCCTCATGACTTTACCTTCGTTATCTTCTAAAGCGGTATTGTAAAAAATTGCACAAAAGTTTTTTAATTCTATCACTTCTTGGCTCAAATAGTATAGTTGTACTAAACCAATTTTAGTCTTCTTACATACTGAAGGAAACTACTTTCAAACTTACAATTAAATTTTTATTAAAATATTAAACAACGAAATAAAATATGAACTACGACAAGCGAGACAGTGTTCAAGATTCGTCGTTCTATACCAATAAATGTTTTTTTTTTTTAAACTAAGAGCAACACAATTTTCTACACAATACATATTATCCTAAGTTCCTATAGCTAATGAATCTTTTCGATTCCTACTTTATTCTGATCTTCACCTTTTTGTTTCCATATCCTCAGCTTACCTCAACTTGTCGATAGAAAATAACTGCTACTATTGCTACAGGTTGAAAATAGAGTTACTTAGGCCCGTATACATAGAATACTCATCAGTAAATAAACTCTTGACATCACAATCCGTCTAAATTGGAGAAGTGTTTTCAAACGTAAACTTAAGTATGGTACAATAAAACTACGTATTAACGGTTTTAAGCGCGGTAATTGATTTGATTTGTATTATTCCGACGTTTCGGCCACTTTTCAGTAGCGGTGATCACGGAAGACAAAAATGTCAAGCGTCCATGAGTATTGTTAAAGTTTTATTTAGCCTACCGCCAACGTGTTCATTTTAATTATTTAGTTTTAATTTTGTGTATGGTTATTACTTATTCTATGAGAGTCTAATATAATTTACGACCGCTTCGCAACATGTTGTGCCTTGAAAAGAAAAAGCGGCGCAAGAAACTCTTCATCAAACATGCCTAGCTCTAATTATTTTATATAACATCAAAATGAATAATACAAATACTAAAAAGAATAATACTGAAAAGTCGTCGAAACGTCAGAATAATACAAATCAAATCAATTGCCGTGCTTAAAACCCTTAAAACGTAGTTTTATTATATATACTAGTCGCGAAAAGTTAAGAAAATATTAGGAAACGTATATTCAACTTTACCAATTAATGTCTCAAAATAATTGAAGACGTGGCTGAAGAGGATAGGTATGTTGCAACTGATAAAATTGAGAAAAACAACAAACTTTTTTTATTATTGTACCCCTGTACACAACTCCTTTGTCACTAGGTATTTATAAAACCAAGTTTAAATAACATAGGTCATTCACTCGATATCAAAATTATAAAACTGTTAAAATTTTACATATCTCCTTCATCCACTCGTGTCTTGAATTGCGTTCTGTGGTGGAGTTTAGACTGCTTTAACCCGAAGGTATCAGTGACAATGCTCGTTGTTTAATCTTTCAACGTGATAATCGTAAGTTAAAATACTAGCTCGGCATCCATTCGGCTGCTTGACGCACGTCCAACGCGCTTTAAAACCTCTACATGTCTTCTGATTATATCTGTAACCTCGGAATAAAAGCACAGGCCTCCCATTACGAGATGTTGTATATAAAGGTATTTCTTTCATAACTGAAAATTAATACAAAACCTTAAGCAAAGGCAAGATTAAATTCAGAATAAAACATCTCACAACACAAAAAATAGAAATGAAGTACATGTTAAATACATAATACACGTCTTAAATACATGCGGTATTTTTTTTCTACAACACAGTACACAAAAAATAAAAATAATTATTTTTCAACTTAAATCAAAGTAAAGGGATCACAATTTAAGGAAATTATTACTTATAGTAAATAGAAAATACACTCTTGCTTTTACTTTATTGTACACTGTTTTACTAACACAAAACAATAGGGATGTGAACACATGTTACAATAAATACTATTATTATCTATACTCTATAAAGATAAATAAAATGTAAGTGTCTGTTTGTAACGTCAAAATAAAACAAGGAAAAAAATCAGGGGGATAATTCGGACCAGAAAATTCCGAAAATGCAATTTTTAGAAATTTTGTCCAGACCGATTTTGACGGAACTTTCCTTGGCAGATAGCTGAATTTATAAGGAGTAACTTAGGCTACTTTTTTTAGGGCTCCGCGAAAAAAAATTACAACTATTTGTTCCAGCTAATCTCTGAAACGGCTGGACTGATTTTGACTGACAGATAGCTGATATTATAAGGAGTAGCATACGCTACTTTTTTACCTATTTTTTCAGGGTTCCACGACAAAAAAAATCCACACACACACGCACGCACAGCTTTTTATATAGTGTTACAACCTAGGCCCCGACAAACATAAATTCCACGTACAAATCTGTCAAAGCACATTTTATTACCTGTCGGCATTTGAACTAATTGTAATCCTTTTATAATCGTCTTCTTTCGTTCACTTATTTATTGGCATACGTTTCTAGTTATTGTGGACAACAGCCTATTGTACTCGTTTATGGCCATAAACGAGTACAATAGGCTGTTGTCCACAATAACTAGAAATGATAATAGATCATAGATAGATAATGATGCCTGCAAGCGGCCGCTTGCAGGCATCATTAGCCAGGTGTGCGGATTACGATTACTAGGAAATTGGGTGGACGTTACCGGACAGGCAGATTCTGATTTGTGAAGTATAAAACGACGGGCTGATTGAGAGAGGGGCGAGTTGAGCGAGAACCACGCTCAAGGCGTGACAGACTTTGGGCGTTTTATTGAATTACGACCTTTTGCATTACGTTTAGATTTCTTGTGTTCGGTTATATTTGTACCTGTGTTATACGTGTTTGTATAGTTCTAATAAACTCTATAATAATTCCAACGGCATTTTAATTCGAGTCCCGCTAACTCGTAACAATATAAAAGAAAAGGCATTAGAATGATATCATCTTTCTATTATAAATAACAATTAAAGATTAGAAGAAAAAAAATTAATTACTGTTTAAGCAATAAATAAATCAAAGTAAATCTAGCCTGTTACAGCATATTAAGGCATTTTCTACTTCGAGGATGGTTTTTGGTAAAAGTAGGAATGCGCTAGGGATGCATACTGTTTTAATCTATAAATTGGTGTTATGAAACTGATGTAGAAATTTATTTTGCTGCGTTGCCTTTAATTTATACAAATAATCGTTATTTTCCCAACCTTGTGTTTATCCCTAAACCAATGCTAAATTTCAGTTACCGACTTAATTCCGACAATTGTTGCACGAATTCTATGCTATCTTTAATGCATCCTTTTTATACCTTAACGCAAAATGATTGAAATCAAAATACAATATCGATACCACTTTATACATTGCTTAAACTTATCTCTGTAGAAAATTTAAAAAAATCTCAATAATAATTAAATGAAAATATATACCTAATTAAATCGAAAAAGTTAAATCAAAATATTTAATTATAATTGAACGAATATTCAAGTAAATAATTTAAATTGAAAGAAATAAAATGAAACTTCCAAACAACATGAAAACTGCTGTTTACTAATATAAATAATCACAATCATCAAACAGAAAATTTATAACCAAGGAACAAGTTTCTGACTCGCTTATGAATTTGAGTTAAGTGAAAACTCAGAAGTTATTATCAACCGGCTGTAATCGATGGCGTTTTCACCAAAAGGGTAAAGTCCACACTTGCGAAATCCATTCTTTATTGTATCTTGTTTTAATGTCCCGTGTGTTGATTTCTGAATAAGTGGTCCAAAGTCTTCTCTTTTTAGACGACGGCCGTGATTTTCTATTCGCCAAGAATAAACGTTTTCACTCCAAGCATTTTTCAAACTTTGAAATATTGCAACGTCCATTGGTTGCAAATTGTAAGTGGAACTAGGCAACAAGGCAACCAGAATAATCCCATTATCTTTGCAAAATTTGCACAGGTAGAAAGACAAATTAGAAACATGGCCGTCCAAAAACAAGACCACTGGTTTTTGTATATTTTCTTTTATTAGGAATGGATTAAAAACATTCACAATATATTCATAAAAGTTTTCACATGTCATCCATTCGTTGTTGCTTCTGGCAATCGCCCATCCCTTAGGTATTTTGCCAAAATGTTTGCAGGTATTCTCTTATATGGAAATAATGCTAAAGTTGGCATACATTTTCCATCTGCAGACGCACCGAGTAATAATGTAAGACGTTCCTTATCAACGTTTCCCGATCTGCAGTATACAGATTTTGTGCCCGTTCTAGCTAGAATAGCCTGACTATTTGGACACAAGTAAAGAGCAAATTCATCACAATTAAAAATCCTGGACGAATCATTTAAGATATCTTCAAGATTATTTTCTTCGAAGCACTGCTGAGCTCGTTTAAACCATGCTCTAATTTTCTCCTCAGTGGCATCAATGCGAGCCGTTCTCCGTGTTTGACATACTCGTGTGGTAATCGAGGGATTTCTTTTAAGGAAACCTTGGTACCAATCGACGGCCTGGATATCCTTCTTTAAATTTGTTAACTCAACCAAGTTCAGCTACTAGTTTGTGCATTGAATGTAGTAATGTATCTTTCGTTACCAGGAATCCAATTTGAGCCATCATTATAATCCATTCAACGACAAGAGATTCCTCTGTTGGAGTTAGTACAGTTGGAGCTCCTGTACGATTTTGTTTTTTGTATTTTTCATGTATCTTATCGTACAACGTTTGGCTAGGAATTTTATATATTTTAGAAGCTTTGTACACAGATATAGATCCATATTTAATTTCTCTTAAAGCATTTTGAAGGGTTTCCGGTGTATATTTTGACGGAACTATTTTATCTGAAAAATCAAAAATTAGACAGCTACATCATACAAATTTAATAGTTTATCATTTGTTAAAGAAATTAATGTTTTTCCTTCTCACGTGATTATTATACACCGGGTATTCCGGAATAAGAGACTGAATAAAACTCTTGTACTTTATTATGGAAGTCAAAAATGGTTTCAATTAAATATTTTTAATAAAATTTCTAAACAAACATACAAAAGTAACAAAACAGTTGTATGTACAACATCAATAAAAAAGTATTATGTGTGGATTTAACAACAAAATTAACCCCGGTAAGAAACAAAGAACAAAAACATTTCGGGCCCATTTTCCCTTATTGCAGTATACTCACGCAATTAGGTTCACCGCTTGAGATCTCTGCGCAGAAACGGAAAAAGAATACTAATTCCTGCGGCCGGGCGGCCTGTCGTAAGAGGCGACAAAACAACCCACAGCCAAGTGGTAGGGCATTTGCCCGTCTGGATGGCTACCACTCCTGATCTAGAGTATGCCGCCATAACAACTTTGAGTTGTGTTCATCACATTTCACACATTCATCAGTGGCGAGGTTCCAGTTTCTTCTTCAAGGCCGGCAGCACATTGGCAGGACCTCTGGTATTGCTAATGTCCAAAGGCAACGGTAACCACGTTCCATCACAGTTGGGCCATCAGCCTGTCTGCTGTGCTTCAGCAATAAAAAAAAGGGTCTGTAAACATAATGAGGGCAGTTATGAATTGACAATTGCTCTTAAAATATGCTTTATAATTAATCAAAATAGCTCTATTGACAATTAATAATCGATTATTTCACAAAAATAGATTACATAAACTTACCAGTATCTCATAACATCGTTATCAAAATCCAAGTTCACTTTACATTCGACAACAACATAACCACACGAAACCGCGGTGTGGCCGCAACTGACGCTTTCGGAATCTCAATACGGTGTTTATAACTATTATGTATATCCAAAAATGCATGTGGTATTGTAAAAATGTCACAAGTTTATTGACTGTTTTCTTATTTTGCGTCAAAAATTTTAATCTTGGTATTTGTATTAAGCCGTGGCATAATGTATTAAGCCTGCATAGTGTACGTTTACTTTAATGCACTAATTGATTCCTTTTATACCAACGTATGACGTCATAAATTGGTATCGCGTAGTCTATTGTGACCTTTTTGCAAGACGATAAAAAATATCTCAATTAATTTGACTATCCACTACCCGATTAAGTAGAGCTTTAAATTAAATTCGGAGGCAAACAAACACATTATTCTTTCATTGCTAGAGTTCAGCAGACAGGCTGGCAGAAAGTGGTTACCGTCGCCTGTGGCCATTTGCAACACTAAAGGTGCTACTAGTGTGCTGCCGGATTCGTAGATGGGAACGGAACCTGGTCACTAATGCCAGAACACAAGTCAAGGTTGTCATGGCGGCATGCTCTGGACCAAGGGTGGGAGCTATCCAGACGGGGAAATGCCCTACCACCAGGTTATGGGTTGTTTTGTCGCCTTTTACGACAGGCCACCCGGCCGCATGAATTGGTATTCTTTCTCCGTTCCGGCACGGATAATTAAGCATTCTAAAGCTAAACAAGTTACATATAAATTACAGATAATTTGCAAAGAACAATTCTGACTCAGACACCCAGACGAGAGTGATTATAACTAACAGATTACCCTGCTATGCATCGAACCTGGAATCTCTTAGTGATCACTACAACTCAGTGGTCATTTAATTAAATACAATCAAATAAAAAACTATTTTAATAAAAACATTTATTTAAAATGCATTTAAAAATCAATACCGTTTTAATGTTGCTAAAACATGATAAAATAATATAGTCTGTAAAAGCGACCTTATATTATACAATTCTTCTATGGAAATATATATGTACTAAGAATATTTTTAAGCTTTGGACAAACCACAGGTTCCATATTTAACAAGTCAGTATTTTTTTATGTTTACATGATTGCTCAGTAATCTAAAAGAACTACACATTTATATGAATGAGTTAAATTTAATCTTGGCTTTCTTCAAAACCTACATAATCTCAATCGTTCACAATAGTATGATATATTAAAACATGTGCTCTTCAATTTATGAACGCTTTAGACTCTCATAAAATGTTGTCAGGGCTTTAAACTTGAAATTTCCAACAAAATGTGCCTAATTAACAAAATGAGTTCACATACCTAATATAAGTCGTTTATCTATAATATTATAAAAGTCTAAACATGCCGTGTCTGTACATTCAAGCTATTTTAAAAAACCATTGGAATACACAATATAAAAGATGGAGAACACGATGTTTTTTTTTATTTATTGTCGGTTTGTCGTTTGTTCGGGATTAACATAAAAATTACTGGGCCGATTTCGATGCAGATATCGCTGATCGACAGCTAATTCTTTGACTTAAACTCTGCGCTATTTTTTATCCTCGGAATCCCGCCGAAGTTCTACTGGGCATTGTTTAAAATGGCCAGATTAAAAAATATTTCAAATTCCAATGTGATTTTTTTCTGATTGATAGCAAATTATATATATTATATTTTTAAGCCCGGGAATCCCACCGGAATTTTCCCGGGAGCGATTTATAGTTGTTCGAGTTTGCGTAAAAATTATCTTATTCCGACACAGTTTTCACTAAAATGATAGTTAGATATAAAACATTATTTTCAAATGCTGCGGTATTTTGCGTCCCGGTAATCCCGCGGGAATTTCAAGTCAACCGTAGACGAAGTTGCGGGCATATCCTAGTTAAATATAAGACAAATTGTCTAAGTTTTCACGACTAGTACACATAATTATCCGGGATCACTGCTACTAAAAAGTGGCCGAAACGTCGAATTAAAATCAAATGCAATGACGCGGTTAAAACCGTTAAAACGTAGTTATAATAAGACAATTCATATTTTTACGGTATAATTCTTGCAATCCATAAAAGCGTGCAGGCTTTACTAGTGGTTCAACGTATAACATGCATATTACAATACTGTACGTATGCGACGGAATGATCAGAGGCCTCACTCTCAAACGTCTTTAGTCGTTCATTTTCGTCCGTACCGCCAAAAAATTATTAAATTAAATTTTGAAAAAAGAAAGAAGGAACAAAGATTTATTTAGAACTACAACAATAAAGTATATATTGTTAAGAGCTACAGGACTCGAATTAAAAATGCCGTTGGAACTACTATAGAATTTATTAGAACCGTACAAACACGAATAAAATAAATACAAATAAAACTGGATGCAACCAGTTCACACTGCACGATTCAATGCAATTCGACACGCGCAAAGTCCGTCGTCTATATCGCTACTCGCTAATCGTGAGTACTACAAACGTCTTACTCATATCGTAGTCGTCGCTTGACTGCCCCACACCTCCTATCGGGCATTGTTTTATACTAACTATACAGTACAAAAATATCGGCCGCGCGCACTGAGTTTCCGAGAAATAGTAATTTGCACGTTATCTATTCCTGCAAACGGCCAAAAAAGTAGACAACAATAGCAATAGGCTATTGTCTAATTGCAAATTTTAAATACGAAGTAATAAAAAGAACTCCGAATGCGGGAGGGGTAGTAAACAGGATGCGCAGAATTTCTTTGTCGGTATGTGACAATAGGTATGCAGGTGGCCCAACTTGTAACAATATAAAAGCAAAATAAATGGAGCATACAATACAAAATGCACTTAACTATTTAAAAAAACTCTAGCCAAAGAAATTCTAAACCGAAAACGAAAACCGTTTGTGAGTAGGGCCTCAGTTACGAGCGTGAAGTCCTATCAGACCCGCTTATGGTCTCACGCAGACATATATACGTGTTCAATACAAGAAACCTCGCTCACCTTCGTGAATTGCAAGAAGTATAAGTTGACTTGTATTTGTTTTTTCTTCTTTTGTCTATGAAGTATTTTGTATGCACCGTCAATATCAAAGATAAATAAAAAATAAGATAAAATAAGAGATCAGAATAACAGAGATAACATAGCCAGCCTTCTGGGAACCTTACCCATTGACTTCGCTGATCTACGCCCAGTATTCTAGTTATGGTCTTAAGGGATTAAGAGTACATTGTATATATAAAGAAATAGTCCCGCGGCAAAAATGGAACTAATTATACTAATCAGCCAAGCCACGTTGTTATGTTATTTTATCAATAGTTTTAATCTAAATGTTACGTTATTATTCTATTTACTAATACTATTTAAACCGGAATCTTTCTAACATTCCATAGCCTTGCGTCTGCGGAGCTAATTTCGTGAAACAGAGTGAACCTCTGAAGACGTGGGCCGGAGTACAGATAACAGTACTAAAGATGGTTATGATCATTATTATGTTTAACAACTTCGCCATTGTAAGTAGTCAGCGATGCACGACATTTCCGAGTTTGTCTGGAACAACACCATTGTGCCTTTAATATCGGATCCCCGAATTTGAAATTATAACGCTGCTGCCCGAATATTATGACAGGCTTACCATAACGAGATATGGTGAACGTAACATTTCCAGACTCTGCAAGATTAAAAGACAAAAAGTTTCTACAGACCTTACATATTTTCCATTTTAACTTCAGTACCGCTCCGGTCACATTCCACTTAATAAATGTTATCAACTTGAGGGAAGGAGTAATAGTCCAAATTGTCTATAATGCAATGTTGTTGAAGACGTACAGCATTTGTTAGTAGAATGTGTCCGGACCAGAGCCGACAGGGAGGGGCGATGCTCTGGGAATTAAATTGATGAAAGTAGGTGATTTCCCGAGCATCCTTTCTTCTGCGGCTCTGTCATTACATAAAATAGTGAAAACGGTAAATTACTTTTTGTGACATTTAATTAAAATGGAGCTAACATGGTGACATCATCAGTAAAAGCTTTTTAAATAAATTAGATTACAAAAAACACCTGAGTGCCATAGATTACAATTTAAAAACCTTAAGTACAATTTACACCAGGCATAGATTCTTATCAAGCTTATCGAATAGGAGGCATTTTGATGCTCCAATGCGGCATATAATCCAGGCAATATAATTAAAAATGTTAATGAAAGAACAAATCAAAATCAGATAATTTTCTTATATAAATCTTATTTTGATGCAATAAAAACACAATTGCAAATTACACAAATTGTTATTTACTAATATTGTACATTAAAACAAATAATCATACTTAATACTGTTTTGCGGTATATATAAGCTTTAAAATATGCATAGATATATACATAAATATTATCACACCTGTTCCCCATGGGGGTAGGAAGAAACGATGAACCTCCACTTGTAGCGATCCTGTCAAACACAATTCGTTTTATCTACTTTCGTTAATCTCTTCATAAATACACATTTATTTGAGGTGCTGTTTAATTGAACTTTCTTTCAAACATTAGGTATTTCATCATTGTAAGTACGTAGAAAAAGAAATCAAAATAGAATATTACATATACGCCAAAAAAAATAGTTTTTTTTCTGGTAAAATGTACACGTGTATTAAATAAATTTATCATCCCATTTGTTACACGTATGCTTTCGATAACGAGGAAGGATATAGGATAACTTTTATTTATTCCAGAAAATGGGATCGTTATCGCGGGTACAGAATAGAGTTTCGAAGCTTACATGAGCGATACTGTGTAGATAACGGCAGTATCATATTTATACTGAGCAGACGAATTTTATCATTATATCTACTCTATACGTTTTTTAAACTAACATGGCACGAAATAATACTAATGATTTTTGTAATAACATAATTTAAGGGACAATAAATGTCAAAATTAGACAGAAAATTATTATTTATATTATAAACTAGGATATGCCCGCGACTTCGTCCCCACTTGACTTGAAATTCCGGCGGGATTCTTGGGACACAAAGTACCACAGTATTTAAAAAATAATGTAAGCTATGTGAAAACTGTGCCGAAATAAACTAATTTTTATGGCACTAAACCTTAATAAACTTAATTTTTTGGGTGACACCCGCCGGGCCTATTTCTACCCTGGTGAAAGAAGGTTGCATGTATATACATGTTCCTTTCATTCGCCTATAGCGAAGGCTACGCAACATAGCCATCGCCGACTTCGCGTAAGCCCTGGCAGACTCTGGCCGAGACGGCCTTGTCCCTTGCTACAGTGAATTTTTTTATACCTATTCGTATCCTGTCACACAATCAATTAAATACTCATGAATTTATACGACATAGTAATTATGCTAATGACTGACGATGCCGTTTCAAAACGTTCACTTAAACAAGATGATTTTTTTTCGGCAGTACGTGATTATTATAACAAAAAATAAGAGAAAAACTGCCAAAACGCTACAGGTTTCCTGGCCCCAACACGGACCTACATCATAGAAATGCGAGGCAAGTATGTTAGCTTAGTTTAGCTAGCCGTAGCTTAGTAGCGGCTAAATCATGGATTATGTAGGATTTTAATGTATATGCAAATTCCTAGTTCTCACAATAACATTGTCAACAGTAGTGATTGTTGCTCTGCACCCTTGTTGATTCTTAACGCAGATCCACCTCAGCTGAGGGCCCTTACTGCCACTCCATCTATTAAATCGATACTGGCCCAATACTAAAACCGGATTACCAAACCGTGTTGTCTCGAATCTAATGTTCAAGTCTGAAAAGGAATATCCATTTGATTTTGGTTTTTATGCTTTAATAATCTGGACAAGCTTACTATAAAATACAGCGAACACAAAACAAGCAAGTCCATGCATTACATTTCTTGACTATGAATACATCTTTAGGTCTTCGAGGCTGTTACATATTTGTTACAAACCTTTCTATTTAATATTACCGTAAAATTTTTGACCCTTCATTTATTTTATTGTAGCTTGTAAGTATAACATTTGATAATTTTTGATTAATGTCACTTGCAGTAAGAGTAACTTAGAGGACTAGACATATGTACAATGTTACATATGTATACGGAATCTCGATTTCGATTATCGTTAGGTTGATTTCATAGACTTCACTCTGGATCTGAATGTCACCAGTTCGGCCTTAAAGTTATCTTCTAAATGTAACACAAATATTTCAGCTTGGGGTAAGATAATATCAATATATCCGTTTAGAAAGTAGCTGTCATACAATCATACCCAAATAAACTAATTTATTTAATTAAATAAATAAAAATTAATATTGATTAATATTACTAAAAAAAAACTTTTAAAAAGATAGAACTATAATTATCAACACTATAGTTTTACAGACATTGCAAGGATTAAAAAAAATATTTTGTCACTGAGCACAAATCAAATGCATATTATTTCATTATAAACTTAAATAATACTATCAACTCGAAAGAAGTCGTGGATTGATTGATGTAAACCGTCTAATACGAAAAAGAACACGCATTTATGCCACTATATCATTCCGATATTTCAAATTCTTGACCTTAAATGTCATGTGCTATGATATATGCTGTGTGCATAAGAAAATAAGTTTCAAGAACGTTAAATTTTATAAAATAATTTACCTATTGTTCATATACAATTAAAGACCTTAAAAATTACACTAAGTTTTGTGTATTTTTATAATATTCCTGATTATATTTTTTAGATCTAAGTATAAAATATTGCACACCGCTACCGGTAAAGTACATCTGGGGCCCAATTTTGCTATTTCAATATCTTGGCGATGTGAAGATATTCAAAGTAAGATTCCATTGCGATAGTGTCAAAAATTCGTATTCTCCTAAATCTACAATCTCTTCTTGATCTCGTCGCTGCAAAATAATAATAATAAAATGGTATTACCATTAGTAGAAATGGCGCTAGCTGAAATGAATATTGAAAAGATACCCAAAAAAGACAAAAAATTTCGCGGGTTTTCGCTTATAAATATTTACAGAGTGGAATTAACACAATATCGAAATCAAGCAATTGAGACAATAATGCCCGGCGATTTTGACAACATAGTAATGGCAGAATTGGACCCCTGTACTAACGACATAATATTATAACACCTTCGTATCATATCTATATTCGCAATAAAATTTATTTGAATTTAAATGTGTGATAATGTTAGTGTTAGTGACTGCGTCACGCAGATGGGGCCAAGCGTTTAATACTATATTTGATATGGGACATCGTTAATGACATTAAACATTGATAGATAACTCATGTATATACATTATATTTAAAAGCTATACGTACGAGTATATCGCATATGGTCACAGTCAATAACATTAACGCAGATGAAGCAGGGGCATAAACTAGGTACGTTTATGCCCCTGCTTCATATTCATATGTCACTAAAACTGTTTAGCCCTTGAGAGACAATTATATGAATATTTTGCTAATAACAATATAATATTGGGGTTTGGAAAATGTCTCACCTTCGCAAGAGGCACAACGTTTATAGGTAATACGCATGAAAAACGTCTAGTAAAGCGAGCATTACATTATCCAGTTTTCTAGCGCTAGGTGACCTAGCGTGCTAAAATTAGATGGTGTAAAGGTAGTTAGGCAGTTAGTGATCCAATCTAGTGCGATCGTATAAGCTCTGCCACGCTTGCTCATCTAGTGTATTAGCTAGCGCACCAGATTTAGCGCTCTGCAAATTAGATAATGTAATATGCCCGCTTAGAAAACAAGTTTAAGAAACCTTTTAATGCGATCCTAATGTATCTACGACTCTCTACCATTTATGACCAAACACTTTATTACCATACATCATGGTCAAACGCGAACCTACACTGCTATAAAAAAAACATCACATTAGCTTCTAAAAAAACAGAAGGCATCACGCATATGAAATAATTGGGTAGTTGACAGATTTCACAATGAATTCCAAGACAATTTTCATATAAAAGAGTGGTCTGGTGTCATCATATTTTTAAAATAGCATCATAGAAATATTGAACTTAAATTTACATTTAAACAAAATTAATACGCTATTTGACTCGTTAAAAAAACAACATTGCAGCTTATACAGACAGAATCTAGGCAGCTTCGGCGCTTTGTAAGATGATAAAAAATATCCTAATTGATTTAACTGTTAACTACCCTATTGTACATAAAAATAAAACGATGCTAAATGTAATGCTTGAGATAATGCTAGATGAGAAGCACGTGGGTGGATGAAAACAATTGAAGTGAGACTAATTTTTACTCTAAAGCCAATATTAGACGGTTCATTTCTATCTTTTAATTTTGATGAATCAACCAAATTGATTCATTTAAACATTGACTTGAATCATTCAATCTCACTGAATGCTGTTATGACAGCATTCAGTGAGATTGATCTTTCAGTTCTGCGCCTTTCAATACATGGACTATTTGGTCCATCTGTTTAATACCTAGACTCTTACATACATACAGATTTTTGTACTTCCACATTCGCCGAGAAATATAAAAATAAAATTACAAATATGTAAATTGAGTAAAATATAGCATTGTTGGCACAAACCTAATTTTTTTTTAAATAATAGTAATATTATTGTACGTGTACAAAATAAAAAATATTAAGATTTTTTAATAATTTGGTTGAAAGGGTTTGAATTACTACAGGTGGTGCCAACAGTGATATAGTTTCCATAATTATACTTTCAAGGAGCCGGATACGCTTTCATACATCCTTGGACCCAGATTGTAAAATGTTAAGATTAATTATAAGATTTCTATTTATTATGTTGATATTTTTTTATAATTTTAGTGGTAACCCATTTATTTATTTTAAATGAATTATTCGTGCATTGTGATTTCATATTATTAATTCTTGAAATTCATACACATAAATCGATTTTGGGAATCGATATCTTATTTGTGATCTTATTTTTAAGTATTTTCGTCTTCCAGACAGAATTTAGGGCTGATGTTTTCCATCTTGTAATAGAAAAATATAACGCTTTTTTTAAATTATAATTATCTTAACGCATTACATTTCTTTGGCCCGAAAGTTCCCGTCTCCTTTTACACGGTGGGATGAGTAACATTTTGTTACACACTAACTATGGCACTATATCCTTATACATGGGCTTGCCAACATTGTAGAACGGTTCTTTACAACTGGCACAATATCTAGGAAAACCTGTAGAAACTAAGCACTTAATAACAGCTTTAGCTGTTTATGCATAAATCAAACATCGTCGGCGTCAGTGCATAATCTTGTAACCACCTTGTTTTGTGATATTATTATTTCGTCAAATTATTAACAAGTATGTAACAATTTTACCCTCAAAACTCTCAAGTGATAGTCATCGGTAGCCCAAGAATGAGAGCTAAAGTAAACTGGCCAGCTTTACCGAAGGTTGTTTTTGACGGCACTTCTATCCCTTTGAGCGAAACAATCAAAAACTTGGGAATAGTCATCGATAGTGAACTGTCTTGGAGGCCTGACATATCCGAATTGAGTCGTAGAGTTTTTCTATCTTCTGGGTCTCTTAGAAGGCCGAGAAACTTTTTGCCTACTGCCACCAAAATTATACTTGCATAGTCCCTCCTGCTTCCCATATTTGGTTTGCGAAAATATAACCATATTTCTGAATTTGGAATGAAGCTCAAGGGGCTACCTGTTCGTTTTCGCCGGAATACTTACATTCTAACTCTCCTTTAAAACATACTATTTAATCCTAATAGTCCTTCTTACCTTAAGGAACGTTTTGAATTCTTTCGCCTCTCCACTTCTCACAATTTACGCTCAGATACATATCCTAGACTCCTGACGCCTGCACACACTTCATTCTTTTATGATAACTCTTTTACAGTGCAGGCTGTCAAACTCTGAAATGCGTTGCCTCTTACTGTCAGAGAGGCCAAAACATTACCTACATTTCGGAACTCCCTTAGAACATACTATCTGTCATTAAATAAATATGTCTAATATATTAAACATTTACTTATTTATCTATTGTAATATATTATTATGTTAATACAAAATGTTTGTCATGTATAATGTTAATGAATATATTTATTTAGATTATTTTGTATATATTGGTATTCTATAAATATGTCTGGATGTATGTATGTATTAAATTTATAAATTAGTGTAAGTATATATATTTAAATTGTACAGTCCTATCTTTTTTTCTGCTCCACCTACAGCGCCAGATTAGTTAAGAATTTCTTTTAGGCTAGGTTGCCTGGAAGAGATCGCTTTTAGCGATAAGGCCGCCTGTTGTTTTACCGAGAAGTATTGTAATTATGCATTTTGTTTTTATATTTGTTTATTTTAATGAGCAATAAAGTGTATCTATCTAATTTTATCTATTTATCTATCTAATTTTGTCGAAAAAATAATTTCTAGAAAAACATACTTACAAGGTCCTGCATTGACACCGACTATATAAAACTAGACAACTAAAAGGCTTTTGAGAATTTACTCATTAATGGGCATGTTCGTTAGCTGTCTCAATAATAATGTTATCCAAGGTTTTGATAATTGCTTGGCAGCCGCTATTGGCTTTGCAACATTTCCATAACA
Source organism: Dendrolimus houi (assembly GCA_039645545.1). NCBI lineage: Eukaryota > Metazoa > Arthropoda > Insecta > Lepidoptera > Lasiocampidae > Dendrolimus > Dendrolimus houi. The sequence continues at coordinate 18,637,581 of CM077125.1, read as the reverse complement.
CACGACGACCGTTACTCACATCTGACCCTCTCTTGAACTGGTAAGGACCCACTTGTAATAGAGAACCTTGCTTGGTCTCAGTAACCGAAGGCACTGAAAAAATCATCCCTTTATTCAATATAGGTTGATAAAACAGATATAACCCGTTTCTGGATTACAAATTAAACTATTATGAATGCAAACCGTAATCAATTAAGAATACCACTAGTGTCTTTTCCTATACCAGCAAAATTTTTGTTACTACATCAATTTTTTTTATTGCACGCGTTCAGCAGACAGGCAGACGGACCACCTGATGGGAAGTGGTTACCATCGCCTATGGACATTTGTAACAGCAAGTGCTACAAATGTGCTGCTGCACTCTAAAGGGAGACTGGATCCTGGCCCCTAATGCCGGAACACAACTCAAGGTTGTTACGGCGGTATGCTCTAGATCAGGGGTCGTAGCCATCCAGGCGGAAGCCCTATCACCTGGCAGATTATTTTCTAATAAGTAAGAACGACAAAGTGCATTAATATTAATTTTAATGTAAATAAAAACTCTAAGATCTCAGATCACAAATAATACTTTATTACATTGTTAAATTCCCCTATTTATTCCTCTATAATGGGAGGCCCGAGCCCAGCGATGGGACATTTAGGGGCTGTTATTATATACATTGTTAAATAACAAATTTAAAGGCTGTGGAAGGATTTGAGAGACAGCAATATTATAAATGCAATATAAATAATACTTCGTTAAAACTGCTACAATGAAAAATATGTCATAGAATATCTAGTATCAGCTGTTGAAAAAGTAGTCCCAAGAAACTACTTTTTCAGGTTACTAGTTTGAAATCGAAAAGCTATTGTTTGATAGATAAATAAATATGTAACAGATATATAAATCTGTCATACGACCGGTCATGTTGTACGGGTGTGAATGTTGGGCCACTAAAGTGATAGACCACAAATGTCTCCACTCAGCTGAGATGAGAATGTTGAGATGGACCTTGTAACAACAAGAATGGATAAGGTGAGCAATTAGTACATAATCTTTGAAAGTTGCACCCGTGACTGAAAAATCGAAAGGAAGAAGATTAAGGCGGTATGGGCATATAATGAGGAGGGATGAAAGTCATATGACAAAAAGAATGATAAATTACAAGATTGATGGGCACAAATGTAAAGGTGGACCAAAAAAAGATGGATGGATTGTGTGAAGGACGATATGATGATTTGTGATGTGACAGAGGATGTATGTCAGAATAGAGGAGTGTGAAGGGAAAAGACCATATTGTGCCAATCCCAAATAATTGGGAAAATGTAAAATAAAAGAGATAGGACGAAAATCTATTATTATAATTAATATATTTATTAAATTATTATTTGAAATTATAATTGGAAGCTGCCGTTTTTATATTATTTATGGCTTTATCCTTCTTCAACTAAAAAATAACTCAATAGAAAGTATTCTTATCAGCATGATTATGTATATTATTTTGCGAAATAACTTTATTATCAAAGGTAATAATGGAAACTCGGCAGCCAGAGCTATACTTGAAACAGGTCCAACGCCTTTTGCGTGTTTGACATCTCGTCACTAAATGAAATCGATACCGTCCGATTGTCATCATTGGATTACCCTTTCTTGTTAAAGTGAAAATCGGTTCTGAAAAAAAATAAACTGTAATGTTAAAAGAATATTACTTAACTGCTTTCTATCTAAAAAAATTCTAAGGCCAAGTAAATGTATTTTAAACCAAAAATAGTATGAACAAACCAATGAAAGTAGATGTAATATGTAACAAAAGATGTATTCCACGATTGCAATAGGAAGAGATAGTCTTGCCAACAATTTTAGGAATTTTTGCATTAATGGCCGCATCTTAACTAAAAATTAAGCATGACCGAAATCAAACGCGAATCTATTCAAATATTCAATCCATAGTAATAAGAAATATTTTAGAATGTATGTAAGGTATGCAACATTTTAAACATTTACTAACTACTTCACTCTATGTTACATATATGAACCTAAATCAGTTTTTTAATCATATATATGAATTAATTATGTTAACTCGATGCTTTCCGTTAACTGAATTTCTCTCTCTCATAATATATCTTTTATTCAAATCAAAAACAAGTACAATCAATCTTGAAATGTATTTTGAAAAATTAAATGTAAGTCAGTTGGCAAATTTTATAAATTTAGGACTAATTTTCCGGTTATCTGGTGATGGAAAATTCAGCCCTAAACCAAACATAAACCAACTAGCACCCATATGATTACACGTTTTACACTAAAATAGAGCACCGTAGTTTAACATTTCATTTCAATCTTATATAAATAATTAAATATCAATGGTTATGTGTATTTTGAATTTTAATTATGTCGTCATCGATAGTACTTAGCGTGGCCCTACATCCATTTCTATACTTGATACATGTCCATCTGTATTTCGGCCCAAAATTGTTCCTTTGATTATATCTATATGGACCAATTATTAGAACACGCTTCCCATGTTTCGTATAGCTATATGTCAAGACTGAAAGAATATATTAAATGATTTCTATAATAAACTACTAAAAACATTTTGTAAAACCATTTCTTAATATCTATGATATTATAAACTTAATAAGGCTATAGTAAAATTGGATTAATTTATTAGTAAAAATCAGCAAGACAATTTTCATTGGTTAAATGTTTAAAGAAAAATGATTTACAAAACTTAGCTATTTATACTGTGATTTTACAGGACACTTTGAAATAGGCTAGTACATACAAATTTACAGTAGTATAAGATTATAAATTTACAAGTATCGTGTATGTACTATATGTACATTAAATATTATTAAATAAAATCGCAAATAGACAAGAATCGGACTCGCGCATAGAGAATAAAAAGAAGGATAGTCGTATTCACAATTACTGTAAACTGTAACATATTTATCGTATACATGAAATTTAATAATAAATACTTAATTATATGATTATGACGCAGTAAAAGATGTAAACTCTAATAATCAAATAAAGTCAATATGGTGTATCATTTTTTATGTTTGTTTATTTGTATATGTACATATACCTCTAGTTATATAATAAAATTAGCTTGAGTTCTACTTCCGGATTTTAAGAAACCTCTTGGCACAGAAACTTTAAAAAAAATATACATTCATTGATAATATTCTCTATCAAATGAATGTGGTTGGTTGTGCTTTTTTAAGTCCTCTACAGATTTTAGAATAATCTTTAGTCCGTCCGTCATCATTTGTGAGTTACCGCATAACTGGACCAAAAATTTCTTAATTATGGTTGTGCATCAAAAATTTCTTAATTATTTCACCATTGTACGTAAACACAAAAGCTTTGCATTTCGTCCTGCTCTGGACAGAGCACTGCCATCGCCTTCGTCCATTTATTTCGCGGTGTCTAGAAAAGCGATGTCCACCAGCTAAAAGCATGATACTGCCTCTGTGATTTAACATCCAATTTACTGAAATGAATTTAAATAACTTTTTTATATAGAAAACGACATATAAGTAGCTTTGTATAGAACAAGCACGCCAAAATTTACTCATATTGAAACGATAATATTACTCTCTATAATATAGTACTTACAAAATTATAAATATCGAAGACGTATTATTACTTTGTTATAATGATGTAAGGATGCGATCACCTGAACCTCACTTCATTTCGATGTATGGACTCATGCCATTACTAGTCAAATAGATTGCAGTTTTTATTTTTATTTGGGGAGCTGACAGCTTTAATAATATTAATTGGAATACAAACTAGGTAAAGAAAAGCTATTAATAAGCCTCCACAGATTAAAGAAAAATGTAAGTAAAAGTTGAACAAAAAAGGTTTATCCGTGCAGGAACGGAGAAAGAATACAATTTCCTGCGGCCGGGCGGCCTGATGCAAAAGGCGACAAACCAACCCATAGCCAAGTGGTAGGGTATTTGCCCGCCTGCATGGCTACCACCCCTGGTCTAGAGTATGCCACCATAACAGCCTTGAGTTGTGTTCCGGCATTAGTGGTCAGATTCCATTGTCCCTTTAGAGAGCGGCAGCATTTTGACAGCATATTTGGTGTTACAAATAATCATAGGCGATGGTAACCGTTTTCCACCAGGTGGGCCATCTGCCTGTCTAACGAACTCATGCAATAAAAAAACAATAACAAAAGAGAACTACAGAGATGTATATACTTAAACAGATAAATCCGAGTTTAAATAAAATTCAATCAACTTCGCGCTTAGCGATGCTACACTGTTAGGAAATAGGTCTAAATCTACGTTTTCCAACTTACTTGTTAAATTCATTTTCTCTTCTAATATGGAACGTATTACGTCATTAAACTGTGCGCGTCAATGGTGTTTGTAATAATTTCTGAGAATATACAAATGCAGTTTCTCAATGAGATTTGTACAACCAATTTTGGATTGCGCAATTTAACTAAAAAACGTAAATCAGCAATCTTTCTTCTAGGTTTAAGAACCAAAAGATGACAAAGTACAGCATTCAGCGAAACATTTCCGTGGTATTTTAATTTTAAAACTAATGAACCTTGTGAATTTCTTTTGAACATTTTCTAGTCTAGTGAAATGGACTTCATTGTAAGGATTCCAAATTTGACTAGCGTAGTATTATTGTTAATGACTGTTTAAAGAATAATGAAATGCACTTAATTATCATTATATTTGAAAAATGTCATGACAGCGAAGGTACGCGCACTCTTATATGTAAATTGTATATATAATACATAGATAATGTTTATGGCCAGATCCCTTGAATACGTAGCCCTTGATTTACGTCGAGATAACTGGGAGCAAATTCAATAGTTGTTATTATTATATAAGTTAAAATCTATGTAATTTATTTACATTGTTTACAAAAATACTATATATTACAATGCATGGCTTTCTCCAAATATCTCAAAAAAAGTTTGAATATTTATTTTAAATCTCGATCAATAAGTCTTATCTTATTAAAGTGCGGAATTTGATATAATATGAAAAGTATGAATAAACTAATATGTCATAAACGTCTCACTGTCGTGAACTCTTGCTCTTTGAGTTTAGGACGCAAGTGTATTAATTATTAAGCTACCGCAGCTTTTTTATATGAACAGTATACACAGTATAAAATGTAAAATTTATATACAAAAATATTAACAAGTGAACAATATATTATACTTTATAAACTTCCATATACAAGATATTTGTTTAAAAACATACATTATTATAAGATGATATATATATATCCTTTTAATTCCACGTAAATTTTGCCATCCCATCCTAATGTAGTATTCAATATTCGAAATGTGAATGGTTATGGTGCAGATATTTCTTTAATACAATGTCGTTGTAGGTTGTTATAAATGCTGTGCATTTAGTTCTCGTTCGCAGTGAACACTGCCATCTAGTTCGATGGTGAGTCACTCTATGCCTGGAAAATCGATGTCCATCGACTAATAGCATCGTTCCACCTCTATTACTAATAACAGTCGTCACTAAAAGACAAAGTCGCCTATATTTAGTATATTATACCACGCAGACTCATAACGACAATTCCTCCTACATGGTAGTGTGTTGTATATTCACTACTAATTTATTAAGAAATCATCATAAAAAATGTTTTATTACATTTATTTCTCTATAAATAAAATTTTATTAACAGAGGCAGTATGTAATAACCGGCTAATTTTACACAAAATATTAAAAAGCATTGAAAAACTTAATAAGAATAATTGAATTTATTTTCTCCAGTGATGTTGTAAAACTTTTTAGCAGTTACTAGAATCAAGTCTTTAAAACAAAATTAACCTCTGAAAACGGCTAAGGAAAGTGAAATAAGTGAATAAGGTATACATAGAATAGGAAGAAAAATTAAATTTTAACATATATTTATATGACCTTCAAAAAGTGTTCTCCAGTGGAACTTATTTTGAATAAAAAACTTTGAATTTGAATTTGAATTTGAATTTGAAATATTCGGCAGTTACATTGAATTTATATTTCGACAAATGACCATTAAACAGCATGACCGCACTATATTTTGACTGATAACATGTATTATGTTTTATATACATAAGTAGATACATAAATTTTAAGCACATTATATTAGTATTTATTAGGGGTTTCCTCGTAACATAACTAGGATTGAGTTGGATCCGTATTCCGCAAAAAAAAATGAATGGTAAATAATCTCATATTCATATGTGTTATTTAAATAAAATCTACGCTAAACTTCATAATAATCGATTAATTCACAAGGCCATGAAAAAGGAACAAACAAACATACAAGTTAAGTTTCATATTTGTATCTATCTTTAAATAAGTAATTCTTTGGTACGGGTGTATGTCACTGAACTCCTCCTAAACCGCTGGAATGATTTTGAGGAATTTTTATGTGTATTTGAAAGGGTCTCTGGATGGTTTAAATTCACAATTGGACCCGGTAGGTGGCGCTGCAATCGGGTTCTCGATTATTTTTTTTTCAGGGCAGTACCAATTAGATGTAGACAGTATTAGGTACATATCCGGTCTTGTATTTCATATCAGCGTCTGATCAAATTGTGAGTAAAGTTAAAAGATCAACATATCTGCATAGTAGGGGAAATGAGGAATTAAAATAAAAGACCAGTTTAAAAAAAATCATAAATACACGTATTTCACCTAAATATTTTAAGTATTAAAATATTGATGACAAACAATACTCAAGGTTAAATACTGAATAAAAGCAGCGATATCTTTATTCCACCACCAAAACCTAAAGTATTATTTATGTTAGTATCTTTATAGTGCAAAGTGATATCATTAATATTATTTATTGATCGAGTTAATTATGTCACGCTACAGTGTTTCTTTAAACTTATATACTAATAACACTTATCTAATAAACCCACCCTACTATATTAAAAGTAATCCCTATTTATTATTACATAATATATTTTATTTAATTACTTATTCTTCCACCGAAACAATTTGAAGCCTCAATGTGTAAACTCTTGCAATAAGCAACATCAATTGGTAAAGCACCTTTTGTCATGATTTTATAGGAGATTCAGAAGCTTGGCTCTTATACAATCGACTTTTCAGTAAACCTGAATAAGTTTTTCATATATTAACAGATAAATCAACGCCCTGCTTCTGGTTAGGGGATAAAATCTGTTAACAGTAAGTATAGAAACACAGTGGGTGCGGCGCGAGGAGCAAAATCTACGAGTGAGTGTCGTAAACACATATACCTTGATTTTTCTTACAAGATACATGTTTAAAATAAATTAGAGTGAAATTGTGTATTTAGTTGATTAATTTAAAACATTTCCTACTTTAGTATTTAACTTTATATTCATTAAATTGATAAGTGCCGATTTTTCAATCACTAGATAAAAGTTATTCATATTAATGAAGTATTATAACATGGAAAAATTAAAAACGTCAGTTGCATGAATAAAACAGTTGAATGGTTCACTTTCGAATTCATTCAGGTTACAATTGATTCGACTGATAATTTTTATCTGATGATTGAAAAATCGGCCTTAAAACGTTTAAACATCGTTTAATAAAAATCGGGTGAGTATTGTGCCAAAATGACCTTCTAAAAAAACAATGTATACCTTTATGCCAGCGGGGCGGGAGGACAGAAAGTAGCTGGCTGCTCCCTCTCGTATCTAGTACGGACATAAGTTTATCAACCGAGGTTTTAAGTATATTATCATAACAATACGACGCGTGTAGACCGAAACGCTTTAGGAATATAGTGTTCACAGATAGGTATATGCGTTTTCCGCCCGTCGCGCCGACACCGCTGTTTCTGTACTAAACAACGACGGTGAATTCTACTTACAAATATTATATTTGGAATAAAAAAATAATAGTAAAAACGTATTGGCTAAGAAGCCTAAGACATTTGCGTCTAATTCCAATAACGTGAATTCGAATCCTAACTGAGAAGAACAGAACACATTTACACAAAATATCTCTCACATACATATTGTTATAACCACCATGTCAAGGAAAACAACACAGGGAAACTTAAACATCCTGATTATCGGTATGTGAAATTCGCCAGTCAGACTTACACAAGCATGATGGATATATGGCACATTCCATCCATTCCTGAAACACATAGGAGAGATCCCAGCTGTGGTACATATGTATGTTGATATTATAACAAAATACGATAATATATTTTTGATTGACAAACAATTTAGACAACAATCTAAAATCATATCAAACCTGTTCTAGAAGAGCATCGTAAGCGACATATATAAATTTTACAGGAAATCTACTTATATGTTAGTATCTAATACATTACTCATAGATCTAAGATTTTAGCATATTAATAATTTAGCCATTATCGCTAATGGGCAAGATCGCAGATATGGGCCTAAGAATCCTTGTATTAGGATCTAAATGACTTTAGCTGTATATTAGGTAAACTCAAATACCTAAATTCTCTCGCCTACAATTTTTTTCATAATAACCTCGATATATCGTTATGCGCTTTTATCAACGTCGTTACTATTTCGTGTTTTTCTATTTTACCAAAAACCTTCAAGTACCTAATAAAATATGTAATATTGTTAGCTATTAGAAATTATTGTATATTGCAGATACCCCATAGGTTTCCAATAATATTATTATATATTAAAGTAACTTCGTTTTGTTTATACTCTATTCAAATTAGGAACGTTGAAGTTCTCTCCTTTAACAAGCATGTTTTCAATATCCGACTTTATTAATAGCGCATGAGGATATTCTTTATAAATGCAACCAAGCTGGACAGCTTACAGAAAATTCACAAAAATCTACGCTAATCAAAGTTTAGTCTGACTTTGCTTTATATTTACTAACCCAAGTTTGCTATGTTTTTGACACCTATCTCAATTAGCAGTCTTTACAAAATTTCTTAAGTTTGGTTTTTCCTGTGAAATTGGTTCGATACTTAATCTAAGCCTTATTACTTCTGAATCCAAAAATTTATACTACTTAGTCGATTGTACATCAGAGCCTCGTGTAAATTTTCTTCTGTTATTACAATTACATTATAAGTCACTTGTTGTTAATATTAAATTACGTTTATTATCTCATACATCAAAACGAGTCTGAATCAAACAAAGAATAACAACATATTTTATACATTTCAAAATTATAGCAAATGATATTATTACAAAAATAAATGTATAAAGTGGTAAAATATTTTCATGGTGTGTTTATTAAAAATGTCGACGTTTAGTTATGTTTTGGAATGTGTTGATTAATTTTCATTATTTCCTGACATTCTATTGTTATATCTATAAAGTATTGTTTATTTAAATGTAATTTCCGCTTCTAAATCAAACGCATTAAAAGTCTGTTATAGTCCAACTGATTAGATACAAAATACATCCATGTTATAAAATTCAATGATTTATGAGAAAATGTATTAATGAACGTGTAGTAATTGACTTGACTAACTTAAATACAAAATCAATAACTACGTAATTTCATACATAAATGAATATAAGTAAAAGTTGATTATTAGAAATGATCGAAAACAAATTATCTACACAACATTTTGCTAGACAGCGAAAAATCTAATAAATATTGCTTAAAAATTAAAGTATGTATAATTAAGTGAAAAGTAATGAATTATAAATTTTAATTATTTGTAATAATAAAATCTCTAGTACTATATTGATCAGTTTTTGTGTTTATATAATAATTGCTTTGTTTGTTCAGAATCGATTCGCGCTTGTGTGAGCCAAAGGGTCATGGAACCCCCAAACACGAACTATAGCATTATCCATGGTGTGGAGAGATGCCCTGCAACCAGCTTTAGCCTTCACACACACCCATCGAATCCTACTACCATATTTATTCACACGGTTGAAACGGTACTGTCCTATCATAATCACAGGATTACCACGTTGCGATTGAGCGAAAACTGGATTCAAATCTGTGGACAAATACCTTTAGTTAGAGTCTGAAATGAGGAGTTGAAAAGATCTGTTGCAATAATAATACCTACTCTCTTTAGTTGCTAATTAAGTTGGCGTACATGTACGACGTATACTCGATATATTTCACTAAACTTATAATAATGTATTTTTGTGTATTTTTCTGTAAATTAACTGTATTATTCTTTGAGAAAATAAACGATTTTAAACCTTTTATTAACCTTAAACCTTTGCAGAGTTTGTCAGCTTGTCTGTTTGTTCTGTTTTCGCTGATCGATAGCAAATTCTTAGACTTGAAATCTGCGCTACTTTTTGTCTCGGGTATCCCGCAGGAATTTTTCTGGGAATGATTTAAATAGCCAAATTGACAAAAAAAATATCGGGTGGGGTATAATTATAGGACGCATTTATTTATTATGAACAGATCCCAATTTTTTTAATACAAGTTAGAAGACTAATTTATAATAAGTCCTTGGTGGTATTTTTTTTTATAACCACCCAAAATTCACTTTATATCTGAAATAATAACTAAATGCGCCCCATAACTATACCACATCCAAAAATTCGAATTCCAATGTGGTTTGTTCTCTGATCGATAGTAAATTTTATTCTGAGAATCCCACGGGAATTATCTCGGGAACGATTTTTAGTTTTTCGAGTGTATAAAAATTAGCTTATTCCGAAACAGTTTTCAAGAAAACGATAGCTTACATTCTTTTTTTAATGCTGCGGTAGTTTGTGTCCCGGGAATCAAGCGGGAATTTCAAGTCAAGGGTGAACTAAGTCGCGGGCATTACCTAGTTACTGTATAATTTTATTATAGTACCCATATATACGAGCAATGGTCAACATAGTATCTATGAACAAAGGTTAACGAGTTGACAGTTCACCTGTTTTTAAGTGGCTATTATCACTTATGGATATTTCCAACCGCTTATCCTTCTGAATATTTATTATTATCACCATAATCTCCCCATTTTTTCTTTGGGGCATACTGGTACTATTTATTCATTTTAATGTATGTGTAAATAAATTACTTATATATTTGCATCTAAATCGCTCTTTATTACATTCCTAGTCTGTTATTTACATGTTCTGTTGCTTTGGCAGTTTTAACTGTTACTGCTGTTACTCTTTGTTATAGACCCCTGATGATGCAGTTAGGTTATCGACCTTTCAAGGTTTTAGATAATAATGAGATGAGACGTCATGAAAACAAAATAAATGTTAAAGAACAAATTGAAATATAAAATGCGGCCGGTGTTGGGAAATCGCTTAGTGAAACTAACGCTCGTCTAGATTTACTTGTAGGTGTAAGACACAGCATTAAGATCTACTTTCTTTTGATACTTGTCATATTCGTAATACGAACCTACAAAAGCAGCCGCTTTATGCCCCTATACTCATTCGCCATACGATACGTATACATGAAATCTCTTTTATCATCTATGCAAGTATTGTCTTAGATAGGACAATTCATATTTAACGTCCGATATTTCTCATATTCATTCTTTTTTATTATAAAATCTTAACGTTATACAAGGTACGCACGCACTTAAGTAATCATTTACTGAAACACTTAATTTACTTTAGGACTCAACTTTGGCAATATCATGGAATATTTCCTAATTTCGGGTAATTCTTCCTATTAATAGGTATACTTTTTACCATTTTTTGAATACACAAAGAGCCTATCTTTTTTATACTCATAAATTAATAGAAAATTTTAACACAAAACTTAAGAAACAATATTGCATATTTTAGGGCAGAAAAGCGGTGGATTTGGTAAAAAATACATATATACGTTACTTTTTCGCTATAATAATCGAGTCGGTGAGACAATACATTGATACATAATATATAAGTCGTGTGCAGAAGGTTTGGCGATGGTCGCCCCTCCCGCTTCCTACAACTGAGACCGGGGCTTGTCAAAGTAGTACTAAGAACTAGACGACAGCGGGTCGCGGTTGTGGGAGTCGGAAGGGGTTGTCATCGGCAAACCTGCGCACGACTTATACAAGTATGAAAGTATCTTTGTTACGCTATTAGATTATTTACTTACAAATTTGATACATAAATACTTTCAATGAATGAGAACAGGATAGGAAAAACATGTGTAGCATTATTGCCAATAATTCATTCGTTAACTATCATATCCCCTTTGGATAGGAAAGTTTCCAGGGAGCATGGTATAGTAAACTACGCGAGTGAAGCCGCTTCTAAACCAGTAGAAGACTTACACAACAAAAAAATAAATTTCACAATATCATATCGAGGTAATATGTATAACATGTAAGAAGGGTTCAATTCGAAAATCGTAAGATTAAAATACATTTTCTTTTATGTATCTTTATTGATCATTTATAATCATAGCATGCTCAAAATTACTTAACAATGATTTATTACGTATAGCCAGCATTTTTAGAAGCGTCTTAAGTATAATCTTATTACTATATTATTTCTATTCAACACAAATTTTAAATTAGGCAATTAAATAAAAGCCGATTTCGAAACTAAAAATTTTGAGTTGAAAACGAAACACCACCATTAAGCATGCTTAAAGGTATATTATCTATTGCTTCATTCTGGACTAAAAATTTTTGTTTGGGAGCCGGCCAAATTTATTTAAAAATTAAACACATATTAGGAAGTTATAGTTTGCAGAAAACGCAATGGTATCGGCAGTTTATAGTTACCAGACAGATATAATAACCACTACAGAAGTCTACGCAATAACTACTTTCTTGTTAAAAATAGCAGCCGCATGAACGCAGTATGAAAAAAATAGTAAATACCACAGGGCACTACTTACTAAAGTTCCATAACGTGAAGAACAAGCTTAACACGATGTGAATAATGTAACTGTATAGTGTATAATATATATCCATAATTAATACTAAGAACGAATTTTAATCTGATTGTACTTCATAATTATATGTTAGTCTTTATTTTGGTTATTTTAATGCATCCAAAAATATTACAAATTTTTATACATTACTGCTATAAGTAAAACACTAATTGAAATTTACTTAAACATCTAACCTATGAATGTAGTTATGTACTAAATCTATTTCAATATTTCTAAACACATAAAAGAGGTAAAACATAATTGTTTATAGAAGCATTTTCATCGTAAAAGTCCACGATCAAAACATTTTTTAAATTATATTTCAAGTAATAAAGTAATCAAAATGTTATAAGAAAAGACTTTAAACACTTCGCAAAGCCAATATTATCAAACTTACCATCTAAGCTGTAAAACGTAAGTAGCCTAGCAAATGTTCATCTGCTATGATCTATAATCTATATTTCTATTATACTCTACTACAAACATAACTATGCACTTAAACTCAGTGACGTCACACTCGGTTTCTCATTTGCACACTGATATAACCTAAAGTGCGAAGAGTAAGTAGCCAATGAGGATTCATAATCCACGAGTGTGTACAAGTAGGTTGGTCGAATAGTAACATTTAATGGTTATGTGTCCCCAATGTTTTGACAATGACATTGTCAACAGTAGTAATCGCTGCAGTACATCCACTTTTCTTCTTGATACAGGTCCAACGCACTTTAGAGCCCCAACAAGCGTGTTTGTTGAAACGCCACTCTCCAATAGTGACTACCAAGTTTCCACGCTGAGACAAATCGAATTTCGGCTCTGAAAAAAGAAAATAAGTTAGTATCTTGTTCGCGGATAATTTTAAACGATCTTATAAATAATGTAAATTATTCTAGTAATAGTTTTCTTTTGCCGGAAGCTATTGTTGACGCGTTTGACAATAACTTTCAAACCTATTTTCTATATACTTCTTAAGATCTTTTATATGGTCTAATCCTTTTACAAGGCGACTCAGAAACCCAATACAAATTGATCTATTCCAAAACCAAAAACATCGAAAATTGACGTATGACAACTCTAGTCTAGAAGTTATTTAAGGTAAGTTAATTGAAGTCGATTATTTTTTTATAAGAGCTGATGATTGTGCAATACTTAACCTAATATTTTTGGGATTGATAAATTAGCACAGGATTTCTTCGACAATATATTATTGTATATGAAATGTAATTAAAATAAGTAAGGTAACTTCTACTAATAACAAAACACGTCCATTAAATACTTTTATTATAATAATATCGCACAGAAATACAACTATTCCAGAGTTTAAATGCATTATTAGTAATCTTAGAATTAGAAATCGTCAAAATTGAAATTAGAAAGTAACACTAACATGGCTATTGCTAAACAATCACAATACAGACTAAACACATGTGTAGACAACAAGATTACTTAATTTATAATAATATGTCCTTAGTAAAGTATTACATAGTTTTACAACTTAAAGGTGCGGTGAAAGCTTAGCAAAACGTTTGATATACATATTATAATGTCTTTTCCAAAATATCAAAAAAATAACAATTAGATAGTTTAAAAAATATTTGGCATTCAATTAAATTTGAATTCTAATAATTGACAGTGACGAATCGACTTATAACTCGTTCCTACATCATGCCGACCGTTCATTTGCCTTATGGTCCAAGATCCCAGTCACCCATATCATATATGACATATGTAAAAACTAGCCTTGCTACTTTGACATAAGTTAGGATAGTTTTTTTTTACACCTTTGATACCTGCTACCTGAAAAACCATCCATTCCTTTCTAAGTTTGTATTAAACTAACGATCCTGCACATTTCATCTTTCCTAAAATCACGTAAGCCTGGGGTGACTGGGATCTCACTCTATTACTATCGGTAAACATTTGACATAGCTCTAAATAATGTCATAATTCAACCGATAGCAAGGTAAGATACAGGAACCAGTCATGAGATAATATTTATCATCTTTATAAACAATATTTGTATTAACGTGGCGAATTATGAAGTCGTAATTTAACTTCAAATAGTATATTAATCATTTCATTATTGAAACAGTAATTAAAATATTTTAAAACTAAATTGATAGTTAGGTACCGTTTTATCGCCCGCTCTTTTATAAGATATTCGTTTTAGTAAATTGTAGTACCCAATCGCTTGGAAAGGTAGGCTTAAAACTTATTATTAACTGCCTTATTATTAACTTAGCATCTACGAATGTTTAATTTTTTTATTACATTCACTAATAAATGCGTTCCTTTGTTTTCATTTAAGTGTGCATAATAGTAACAAGGAACTTCTTTTATTTTCATATTATGATTATGTTATTAAATCAATCTACTTTTGTCAGGATGATTGATGTACAAAAATTTTGATTTTTCATAAAACATACCACCGTCGTCAAATCCATACCAGTGTGTAAATTTAAAAGTCACATGATTTATATATATATATATATATATATGTTTGTTCCTTCTTCGTGGCCCAAAAAAAAACCGTTATCATGAAATTTATGTTCTTTCTGAAGAAGGATGACAGAAATAAACTTTAGCTCTTGCATTATAGGGGGCTAAAGAGGTCGCTTTCGCAAAATTGTGTTACGAATATGAGAAGTATCAAAATAAAGTGAATTTTATGCTATGTCTTACTCCTACCAGAATACCTAGACACTTTCAATTTTATTAAAGGATTCTTTAAAAGCGGCCGCTTCAAGCCCTTTTATCTAATTATACACAAATAAAACCGCGTGTGTAGCGCCAATTTGATACATGTTTATGTACTTTCGATTATTTGATGTCATAGAATGACGTTTATCCTATAAAATTAGATATTTTGTACACAATAACAATGCAAGTAAACACTTTTAATGCAATACAATATAGGTGGTCATAATATTCCTGAAATTTAAAGCTTGAACAACTATGACTCGTTAATTATACTATGAGTAAATACATAACTCTGACCTATATAAAAGACTTCGAAATTACACACTATTTATTCAACGTAATTCTCATACTTATCTCTAAATACAACTAAAAAGTGCATATCGGATTTATTTTCTATGCTAACTACATCCAATTTTTTTGACTTTCAATGTTACAAGGCTTTATTACTAAAGCTTATTATTACACATCAATCTTATTAAGTTTTTTTCCAGCTTTAAAACACTACCACGTCTCTTCCCTTTATAATATTCCTAATAAGTCCTATATCGGGTATTTATTTGGGCTCCACATTTATAGGAAATTGGTATGACTCATAATCTCTTAAAGGACATTTTATATTTATAATGGCAAGGAAGTTTTTTGTACATATTGAAACAGATCTTGTCATTTTCAAAGTTATAGGGATTAGTGTAATAATACCAGCTAACCAATTTATCAAATCACTTGAATATAAGAAACACACCCAGACATATAACAGTACATAAGACTTATGTTCCCTAAGTTTTGTTGAACATAGAATTACATAAATATAACACCAGTGTTCATTACATTTCCTTTGGATTTATAATTCTTCGATATTTTTCTCATTTTGTAATGCTTAGTGGTTGTGCCAACCATTCAACTTGACCAAGCGGTCATTAACTGTTACTGCAACACATCTGCAACCGCTGCTCTTTCTGGCAGTACACTCCCACCAGGTCTTGACTCGACGAGCCAACTTCTTGATGAAGCGGTAATTACCCCAGATAATTATAGGATTGCCGAACTTTGTTATTTCGAATTGGATCGGGCTTGGTCGAACTGCAGGGCTTAGTTGACCTGTAATACAAACATGGAAAAGATTATGAAAGAGCCAATGAGTACCCAGTATATCTAATTATGTTACACTATCAATAACCTTTAAAACTAAATAATTATATATGTATTGGGTAAATAAATAGGATTAAGTAACAATAACCACATTTTAACATGACACAAATTGATTCAACAATATACTCTATAAGTAGTGTGAAGGAAACCTTTAAATTTAGACAATTCAAATTAATCTTAAAGGGTTGTCAATTAAAAAACAATAACAATAAAATAAAATTTATAGAAATATAACACACTTAAATAGCAATAGTTATAAACGTTGCTCTGTAATTTGAAATATAAAAAATTTACATGTAAATTGTGGACAAATTGCTTTATAAACATTTTAATAAATTTAAAAGTATTTTATCTTTTACAATTAAATATCAATATCTTGTTAAATTGCAACAATCTGCTTATTTACAAATTATTATTATTAAATTATACAGCCAATTATTGTTGTTAAATCACCTATGCAGGAATAAAAATCTGAATTGACGAGATCAATAAAATTGTAGAATCAGTCTTAGTGGAACCAAATTAAATTTCCTGATCTATTTCTACGATAATTTTTAAGGCTTTGACACAATTAATTTTAGTAATATTATAGCTGTGATTTATGCTTTGTCATAAAAAGGCAGTGAATAAACAGACTTCACAATGGCCCAGCGTGTTACATGTGCAGTGTCAAGCGTACATAATTAACGCATATGATGCCAAAATGTAAATTTTACGTAGAGAATACTATTAATTTTGAAAAAAATATTAAAAGTGCGCAATGTAGATGCTTCAAAGGACTGTTCTAGACAGATATGAGACAAGCAGCGGACCGCCATACAGTATTTTATTCTATAACGCACTAGGCGGCCACTGTAGCGGTCAAAAATTCTCAGTTGATCATATCGAGTTGCTTTTAAATGAAGGTTGTGCTTGTATGTATATTAATATGAAGAAGAAAATGTTCTCTTATGTGTCAAGCCATATGTCATTAGCCGCATGATGTAAGATGCGTGTTTGAAATTTACGAACAATAGTTAGATCTCACTGGCAGACGCAATTTAGCCACCTAGCCGTTTGCAGACTAAAAGGCATCCCGTATCTTCTTCGCACAGGAAAGAATACCATGTACTGAACCTGCTATATGAATGTAAGTCAATGTGTGTGGTTGTGGCTCATTTTGATTATATGCGAATTAACTGTGACGACAAAAGCACTGCACCTTTCCCTTGTCTTGATGCAAATCCATCTTTTTTTGTTGCCATCTTTCTTCATCAACTTAAACCTGTGTGAATTCATGATTAACACTGGATTTCCCCTTTTGCTCTTTCCAAAATAATAATCAAATGTAATATCGGCATCTGTGCGTAGAAAAACATTGTCTATATATTAACTATTTATTTCAGGAGTTTGACATCGGTATAAGATGTAAAGAGAAAATTCGTGTCTCCTTTTATTACAGTTACTAACGCAATACATAAATATATATATATATATATATATATATATATATATATATATATATATATACATATATATATGTATATATTACTTTACTAACTGTATGTATATATATATATATATGTGTGTGTGTGTGTGTGTGTGTGTATATGTATATATATATATCCTATGCCCTTAATCCCACCCCCTCTCCCTTTTTTAACGAGGGGATAGTGCCGTAGCCACGCAAGGAGGGAAAATCATAACACTCACATTGCCATAACACTAGGGGGACTTCATTTTATACCCCGGCAACTTCGAACTCTTTACACATGGGGCGGATTGCAACGCGCCCCACGGGAGAGGAGGTGAGCGCGCGGGGAACACGACGCGCACCCATCTCAACGGCATAACGGCGGGTGAGAACCCTTTCCCCAATCGCTTCCCCCGTCCCTTATTCTTTTTCATACACCTCTTATCCACGCCCTCCTCATTATCATCATCATCCGAGCGTTAAATTCCTGTTGGATTCGAAGCGTTCGCTCCGACGCCCAGGCTCCGCTTTCCTACTTTTTCACTCCACTTCGCTCGGTCTTCAGGATCCCCCGTTTTGAGATCATTTAGCCAGCATTTGTTGGACCTTCCCCTTCGAAAGGGACCTGGCGGAGACGGCATGGCTAGGAGACGGCTGGCTACGAACATTTGTTCCCCACATAATTAGCCGGTGTTCGTAAAACGTGGCCGTACCTCTTATCCACGCCCTCCTAAACCCTTCTATCCAATTGTAAACGCTGGCAACGCGTTGTCTTCGCCTCTGCTGTTGCATACGTATATAGGCGACGATAACCACTTTTCGTTGGGTAAACCGTCTGCCTGTTTGCGAAGATGGGCAATAAAAAAACAGCAATATTTTGGCGGGTACTTCAAGAGCGATGTATTGCTGTTGAGTTTTAATAATAAAAAAAATATTATGTTATTTAAAAGTAAACAATAGATTTGTGAAATATATCTTTTCGAGCTACGACAAAATCTCTTTTATTTGGTGTCATTGGCCGAAGATGTTGCTTAGAAATTATTCTAAAACTTGATACTTGACACTGGCTGGCTCGGCATAGGAATGACATGAGACATTTAAACTACAATCTTGGGAAATCGCACAGACTGACGCATGTTATGAGACCGTTGATATACAATAAACTACCCAAAAGAATAACATACTCACCACCCGTAAATTCATTTAAAATACAGCTCAGAAAGTGCTTAGTCGAGCACGCCTTATATAGTCATGAAGAGTTTATGACCTATGTTACGAAATTGAGACCATAATATATTAATGAAATTGACGTATAACATTCTTATGAATAAAAGATTTACAAATCGTAGAGATACACAAATCATAGTTTGATATACAAAAGTAGATTCGTTTTTTATTTAAAGAAAACTATTCATCCTTATAGAAACGTCCATCTTTAATTTATACATCACTATCTGGCTCTGAATACGACAGTTAGAACAAAAGCCCATGGCGTCATCCATCAATGATTATGTTCATTAAGTACTTTTATTATTTCATCCTTATGAGTGGTAACTTTAGCGCGACAACCTAAAGGTTGCCTAGTACATCTCCATTTGATAATGTCACCATAATATAGCCCCTGCCTTGCAGCTGTGCAGTAGCGATTCGAACCAACACACAATATTGGTCTTCCGAATTTTGACGAACAAAACACTGGCCTGATATCTAGAAATTAAGGGATATAATTAAAAAATCACTTAGCCTGTATATGGTACGGGTTTTATAGGCACTATGTATAATATACAAACAGAGAGTAATTAAAATCAGAAATTGCTACGGTTATTATAAACTTAAACCAGAGTGAGGTACATATATATCACGCCTGTTTCCCATGTACGCGGTCTGAGACAAACTCCACTTGCTTCAATCCTGACATACACCTTTCGTTTACCTACTTACATTCATTATTCTCTTTAAACATGTACGTCTATTGAAGTGATTTTCACTCGACTTTTTTCAAAATGGCTACGATTTACCAACTGTTTCTATATTATACATTCTTTTGCCTTACTGTTAGTTAAAAATTGACATAATCTTCATACAAGTACTGTCGATTTTCTACCAATCGTAAGGTAAGGGAACGGATAGTAAAATATAGAAACCCATTGGTAGTGGTAAGTAAACCGCGGTCACCAAGTAAATCTATTACAGCCGTGTTGGAACAATGCGATAATATAGTTGCACAATAATAGTTGCCTTTTTACGCTTTTGTAAACAAAATCAGCTATTATGATACAATTATAACGCTAGTGATCGACTGGGAGCCATATTTGCCGTCCACACTGCTTTCATACATATATTATGACAATCTTCTTTCATCCATTCTCCCTATATGCCCACACAACCTTAATATTTCTTTTTGCTGCAAAATAAAGCTTTTTACATTCCCATACCGAATACTTACCGGAAAACTTTGGTGCTATAAGTGAAGGGTAGGGAGAATATGCAATGAACGCGTTAACTTTGGAGAAGATAGATAAGGTAAGATGTTATTATGATGGGTATCTATTATTAGATGTTAAAAAGAGGTAAACGAAATAATATGCATAAAAAATTTAACAGGAGTTTTGAAATAAAAAAAATATTTAAGTAGATTTTTAATATATCTAGTCATTTAAAAATTCTTTAAAATTTAACTTAAAGCAAACATTTCATTTTGCATTTATTTCACTTTTTATTTATGGTTTATAAATATCTTACAAACAATACAAAGAGATCTTGATGTTATATGAAAGTACTAGGATGTGCCCGCGACTTCGTCCACACGACTTGAAATTCCCGCGGGTTTCCCGGGACATAAAGTATTGCAGCATTTATAAATGAATGTAAGCTATCGTTTTAGTGGATGGAAACTGTGTTGGAATAAGCTCATTTTTATGCATTCGAACAACTTCAAACCGCTCGCAGGAAAATTCCCGCGGGATTCCAGGGATAACAAACATCACACATTTTATTACATTTTTGATACCGAACAATAAAAAAGCACATTGGAATTCGATTTTTTTTATTTCAAATCATTCCCAGGTAAATTCCCGCGAGATTCTTAAGATAAAAAATAGCGCAGAGTTTAAGTCTAAGAATTAGCTGGCCCAGTAGTTTTTACGTGAATCCCGAACAAACAGACAAAAAATCTAAAAAAAAATGCATCGTGTTCTCCATCGTTTATATAGCTTAGTCCAGCTGTTTTTTTTTTACTTAGCTTCAATGTGCAGATACGACATGTTTACAATTTTATAATATTATAGATAAATAATCTAGTACTGTTTATTAATCCGACGTACACACATGAATACTTTACAAACCACTATTATTTTAAGAGGAAATTACTATTATATTTATCAAGCCTTAATTGTTTGGAGAATAGAGATACTCAGGGTCGTCTCATATGGCCGTCAAATTGGGTATTTGGCACAATATACAATAAAATCTAAAACAATGTAGGTACATAAAAAAGAGCGTGCGTTCAATTACCTTGATATCATCTTACTTATAAAAATTTCACCACAATATTTTATTACTCTTTAAACATTAATCAATAAACTATTTAAATCGTTAGAATTACGGTGATATAACACATTACGCGGGTACAAAATCAATAAGGCAGTGATATTTCGTATGATGATAAAAAGTATATCAGTTAATTTCCCTGTCAAGCACCCAACCTATTGAAAAAGAGTATAGCGAAAAGCAGTAAATAATAGTTCAAGAACCGACCAGAAAGACGCTAGTGTAGGAAAAGAGTATATTAATAATCAACTTAGGAAGTAAAGTGGAAGATAGTATTTGATATTTTAAAGTTATATAATTGTTATATTAGGTATTTTAAAGTTATTCTATAGCGTTTACCTTCTAGCTACAATAGCATCAGAGACAATCCTCTTTACCACTAACCAGGGTTTCCAGGTTAGGATTCTTCCCCGTTTCAGGGAACTCTTTCGTTTGAGGAGCAAAAACCTTAGGGAAATATTGGAAAATAAATTTGGTCTTTGGGATGTAACAAAATCAAGCCAAGCACTAACATCCTTTACAACTTTAAGTTAGATAATGTAGCTATTAATAACATTAATGTTAACATTTATATTTATTTTAGTTTAATATAGTACACCCTTTGAAGTACCTAACGCTGGAAATAAATTAGTCTCAAGTAATAAGTAGGTTTAAGATTTTGGGGAAAAGTTTTCGAAATGGTATCCATTTTGGGTTAATATTTCGTCTGTTATGTGTAAATATCAAAATTCGATCTAGACACCCTGCCACTACCCTCCGTACTCAATCGATGGGTGTGATCATTTCTCACTCCAATAATGTCACCTTTGAAAGTCGTAATGCGTGCATTACACCCATTCTTATTGCATCTCCATGATATTTTACAACCGTTTTGATAATTTTTCGAATATCGCAAACCCTCGTAGATAAGAATTGTATTCCCTTGGTTCGTGCATTTGAATTCAATACCTGTGTGTCAAAATAATAAATTACTATTAAGATGGGGTTTATTCATATTTTATGTTATTAATTATAATCTCAATTATCATACTTAAGGGATAAATCATCATTTTTGATAAGCAAATAAAACTTTGTATGTAACCTTTCTCTTGTAATTAAATTATAAAAGTTTCATGTTTAAAACGTTTAGTGCGGTTACAAATGAAACATTTGCAACGATTATATAAAAAAAATATTTTAAATACTGTCAGTAAAATGATGGTGTGTTGATCACAACAATTGAGATTACAAATATCGCAATTTTACCAGACGACGATAACACTACTGTTTTCACTAAAGTACTATGGACGCAGTATGAATAGATTAAGTTGTAAAACAAGCAGAAAATCAGTTGTAAGCTCGTATTCTAGAACAATTACAGCTCTAACCGACGCTCAAGATGATAATCCATATTTAAAATGTACTTACCAATGCACAAGCTGCCACAGGTGTGTAACAAAATGTAGATTTTAGCAGATTTGCGCAAATGCTCTAATATACGAGCTTAAATAAGCAAACAAGTAGATTACTGTCATATTTAGCAGTACAATCAATTGTGGTTCTGTTAAGCGGGATAGCTGGGGGTAAAAAAGGCAATTAATGGATGCAAGAAGTGAAGCAGCAAAGAATATTATTTTGAAATTACGAGTACAACTAAGCAGTTAGTACATACGCGAACTAATGTTTTAAATGTTTACCTACTATTATTATACTATGAATTTCTAATATATGTTATTAAACGTGATCTCCAATACAACGAAATCCTTCACAATGTCCTTGAAACCTGTATAACTAGTATAAATACATAAGTATACTAAAATATAAAACCGAATTACTACGTTTCCTACATTCAAAGACTACTGTTATAATATAATCATACTAAAAAAATAGTACAATTATATTTCCCTTATTCCACATCCGTGCAGGACCGGAGGAAGAATACAACTTCCTGCGGCCGGGCGGCCTGTCGTAAAAGGCGACAAAACAACCCACAGCCAGGTGATAGGGTATTTGCCCGACTTGATGGCTACCACCCCTGGTCTGAAGTATGCCACTATAACAACCTTGAGTTATATTCCGGCATTTGTGACCAGGTTCCAGTATCCCTTAAGAGAGCAGCAGCTTATTTGTAGCACCTTTGGTGTTGGAAATGTCCATAGGCGATGGTAACCGCTTTCCATCAAGTGGGCCGTCTGCCTGTCTTAAGAACTCGTGCAATAAAAAAAAAAACTATTTGTCTAATCACACGCAGATTGCAAATCTGATGATACCACAAGATGTAGACACAGCCTGTTATCAATAACATCTTATAAACGATTCTTACAATCAGAATATTCAAGTAATGAACTTACTATGCCGTTTTGAAGCAAAGTATAATACTATATTCACTACATAGCATATGCACCGAGCTAACCTTACTTGTAATAAAAAAATAATTTTAAGCACAATATATGTATTCAAATATGGTGGCAGTCTATCTATTAAAATTAACTTTAATATACAAACTCGAAAATAAAATATAACATAAACTATACTAGTAGTAGAACATTAACATAGAACTATATAATAAGGCTCATTATGTTTAATTACTATAAAATATCACCAAATTACGTATCGCGTTGAGATATCACTGAAAGCGAAAAAAGCTTACTTCTTATATTTAAATTTCCGAAATATACAAAGATTTTAGAGATCAACAAATTCAAGAAACATTCGATTTCTATAAACGATTAAACTTATACCTACGTCTAATTATAATATTGCTCTAGGGATCTTTTTTTACTTCAGGATTGGGAGGTCTAAGCCATAGGTCTGCTTTGGGGAGAATTCTAGGAAAACTGAGGGCGTGAAGGGCAAGGGTGGCAGCTGTGGGGGAGGTTATAGGTGAGGGAAGGAATGCGGCTGCAGTGAGGCCTGCGATAGTCGGCAACATGGTCCGCGGCCGGAGCTGCACGAAGGCACCATTACCACACCTAGCGTGCGAGGGGGGCGCGTGATTATGCTCGTCCCCTGACGCTATCAACTTCCCAGACAGCAGTCTCACCCTGGCCCTGCAGCCCATGTGCTTCGAAGAACAATAGAAAAACCTGCCACCCACTTGCGAGTAGGTATAACCTCGCAGGACGAGTATGTATTTGCCTTTTTCCGTGGGTATAAATTGTATATCTGCAAAATCCGTTTCATTTAATGACACATTCATTTTCTGTGAAACTACATAACCGTATCTCGGGGAAACTCATGTTTTTCACTCTTTTCTTCCAAAAGTAAAAGTAATTATATAAAATTTTATGTTTATTGGTTCATTCCTGATGAAGAATAACCAAACAAATATTCGAAATTATTTTCATGTGTATTATTCGTATGGGCCAGGAATGTGCGGTCAAAACACCCCAGTGAAAATAAATCACTTTAACTTGTAATTCAATACAATATAAACAATAATAAATTAAATAATAATCAATAAAATATGAAAAACGTCAATAGAATGGCAAAATATTTATTAAAATAAAAATAATTAAAACCCATAAAATACAAGGAACAACTGTTTCACTTACACTTTAATTATCATACTAGAAATACTAAGTAGTTAGTATTTCTAGTATATTATTAGTAAATACTAATAATAAAATAGAAAAACTAAATAAATACTTAGATCTTGCCAAAAAGTAACCGCCATGTGGCGTCTGGAGTCAACGATAATTGTGCTGATAGTTGTCACCGTCAAGACTCTTATAGCGAGCTCTAACCACCGGTAGTTTGGACCCCAGGCTCCGCTGCCAGCATGCTCCAGTATTTTTTTAATAATAAATGTTTATCTTGTAAGTAAACATATAAAATATAGCGATAAGTGCTAGAAATATCTATGAAAATGCATTTTTAATTTATGCAAGATTTAGTACAAAGTAGGTATCAACCATCCCAATTTTGCTAGAACGAAAACGTTCCAATAAAATATAAAACAAATACATAATAAATACGTAATGCCTTCGATATAATTTTCATCGTTAACCAAATTAAAATTATTATACCACATAAATAATTAATCCAATCTAATAATTATTCCTATTATGATAATTTATTGCCGTCGCAAAACATTTTATGGCAGCATCTAACAAATGGGTAACAGGTGACTGTGCAGTACACAATTTTACAAAATCAGGTACTCCGCAGACTTCTGTGTGGTCTTGATGGCCTATGTGGTAGAGCGGCCTAAGCTTTTGTTCGTTTTCCTATAGAACGGAACGGACAGTATACCCGCCACGCTTGTCCAAGGCGGCTTGGCATGATCGACACTTCGGTTATCTCGATGCGCAGGTTTCATCACGATGTTTTCCTTCACCGTTGTTAGCACATGGTAACTGTAACAATATGCATATTAGGTCAGAAAAACTGCCTAAGTGGTGCACGCGTTCCAGCCAGGACTCGAACGCACGCCGTTTGAGTTTGGGACGGGTGTGCTAACCATAACGCTATCACGACAACTAATGTAAGCAGGTTTGTTTATATTAATATTTTAGTAGCGTCTGTATGTGATAGATTCGACATGACTGACTAGGGTCAGTCATTGGAACAGTTGTGTAAGGCTATCTCCAAATCATAAAATGAATACATTCTTGGTCTTTGCGGCTTTTCGTCGTCATCTAAAACAACATAAAAGAATTTTAACGCAAAATTTAATCAAATATTTCTCAAAATTCAGTACTATAAAATAGCAGCAATGAAAACACTAGTAAAATGTACTTGATTTTTTATTTACAACTCTACTAATTACTATTGAAATCATATTTTATAAATTATTAATATTACATTTTACTAATATTATATTTTATTATTATTACATTTTTTATACACTAGTTTATCTATTTTTCAATAAACTCATAAATTTATATTGCCATAATTATAATGTATTATCTTAAGAAAATATGTTTAGATTTCTTAAAGTCAACATGGAATTAATTATGCACGGCGTATCTATCTCGTATCTAATCTACTAGAATAAAATTTTATAATTAGACAATTACCTACTTTAAAGTGCGCGTTCACTACTAATATATGTAAGCATATGAAAATATAACACAATACAATAATTAAAAGTAAGTATTTATTGTGCCCGGACTTCATCTGGGATAATGTTAAAGATATTGACTGTTGCCAAATGCGCCTTATTTATAGCGTTAAAAATAAAGCCGTTAACGAATAGCTACATTAAAGTAGCAAATAAATAGAAAATTTACAATATAAAAATAAAAAAATTCGACACTATAACAGAGGGAGGGAGTTTATTTAAAAATAAATGTATATACATACTTTATCTGACAATATCAAACGTCATTAACAACCAATAACAATATCGCATCACATATTACGCGTTAACCCATCGCTAAATCTGTGTGAAACGGTCTATAACTGTATCATTACTCCAGATAAGGCAGTAAGTACTGTAAAAAGTGCTGTCATTAGTCATTAGACAGCACTTTTTACATTATGATGCTGGGGCCACACCTGCCGTAATGTTATAGGTATTGACTGTAGCCGAAGGCGTCTTATACAAATATCCACATTAGTTTGTACACATACGTTATCTGCCAATATGTAACGTCATTAACAATTAAAAACAATATCGTATTACAAATAACGCATTACACCCGTCGCCACATCTGCGTGAAACGGCTTATAACTGTGACATTATCCCAGATGAACAACTTAACAGGCACTTTATTGGTCTAATGTGAGATTTTTAATCCGTTTTACAAGCACATGTTCGCAAATTCCTTGAAGAAAATTATGAGTAAGCTACTTTACAAAATATTTAATATTTGTATGTCGTAACAAAACTAAACAAAGAAATTGCATTTAATAAGGCTTAAAATCTTATTTTAAGTCGTGGTAGCGTAATGGCTAGCGCACGCGTCCCGAACTCAGAGGGCGCGGTTTCGATCTTGGCCGGAACGCATGCACCACATAGTTAGTTTTCTGATCTAATGTGGATATTGTTACAACTACTACGTGCTGACAACGGTGAAGGAAAACATCGCGATGACACTAGCACATCGAGATAACCGATGTGTCAAACCTGCCAAGCCGCCTTGGACAAGTGTGGCAGGTATACTGTCCGTCCCCCTTAAATGGGAGGCCCGAGCCCAGCAGTGGGACATTTATGGGCTGTTATTATATATTATATGGCTTAAAATATTTTAAAATTTAGACCTAAAATTTATCATCTACCATACAAATATATGTACATTGTTTATATAATTAAACGTATAATATGCATAATTGAGCAACTTTTGTTCGGAAATATTATGATTTTACAATTAATATTCTTCAAGAAAGCATTTAAGATTTCAAAACTTTCATTTATGACGAGTTTAATATCACATGTAGAAACTCCTATTTAAAACGTGTTTCAAAGATTAAAAGTAGACAATATTGAACAAAAAATAATATCACATATTTTCATTTTCACTCTTAAAAGAACTCAAAAAATTATTTTTTCGTAGAAATATTTATTTTTTCTGTTTCCGTGGTCTTTGGGCGCGTTCCTTCAGTATCTCACAACGCCTATAATAATGCTCCGTCTGCCGTTCCACATGGCGACCACGGTCGCCACGGTCGTTATGGTCGTGGCGAAAACGTCACTAAAGATGTCATGATTTTCGCTCACGCAGCGCTCACAACGGCCCATGTCAAGAGGTGGGTCGAATAACCGTTCCACTTTAGTTTACGATTGTGACGCCGGCAAGCAAGTGGAACGGGAAAAATCGCAGTCATGAACATGGTCGTTGTGAGTCCCTTGTGGAACGTAGCCTTTGATTTGATCTATTTTTATAAGGTATGGTAATCCTTATATAATTTATGCTTAATCCCGGAATAAATAAGAGTTTTCCTGAGGTTAAGAGTTCAAAATCGGAGCTAGCTATCTAGGGCCTCAAACCTAATTCCGTATTATATGTGAAATATAAACTAATTTTAAATGAACCCTCATGTTCCTAAAAGATCCATGAATATTCACTCATTGTCACTACTGATACAATGATGAAATATAATATTTTGTCTACAACTTCTATAAATAGATTTCAGTCACCTCAGGTCTATAAATTAATACTTAGTAAAAATATTTAATACAATTCCTAGATTTGTTCAATTATTTCAATGCATTCCATTCCCAAGACCAATTAACAAACATCACTTATAAATATATATTCTTCACTTTTTACTAACATAATCATAATTATTGTCATTGTTCGTTTAACGAACATAATTTTTTTGTTAAATATTTTTTTATTTGTATGAGTATACGTAGGCCCACTTGTATAAATAGGACCAGAAAACCAAGTGATTTCTAGAAAGAACAGTCCCAGTTACACAACCTCTGGTTGAAGACAGATACCTGAATCCACAAACAGAATTACAATCTGTCTCAGCGTTGTATTCACCAGGATGGCCCACCGCTAGCTATGGTTATGCTGTCCATAGCTCTTAACAAGCATACCGCCTATGGTGGTCAAAGTGGCTACGCATTGCAACCTTCTCTTTCTTCCACAAACCCATCTCGTCCGAGGTCCTCGAGATTTCTCTCTGATGAAATTGAAACCACCACACACAATCATTGGGTTTCCCCGGCGCGACATGACGTATTGTGCTGAAATTTTCGTACATGTTTAGCTTTTTATTAATATATATATATAATGATTTATTGTCAAATTTGTATGCTTCTGTATGTCGTTAAGTGCGAGATTTGTCAGTTTAGTTAAACTTAACAGTTAAATTCACAAAACATTGAAACAGACCAAACTCTTGTAGTTAGTACCTTATTCTTAAATAAATACAGTACTGATTATCTGTAGGGAGTTAATAATATACCTTTACGGCATATATACATATATTATATACACTATACGTATATATTTCGTGTATGTGAATACTTCTTAATTCACCAGCTCTGTCTACAAAAACATGTGATGCCATCTATCGAAGAACTGTAATGTTCAAAATTCTGTTTTTAAATAAAAGAAACTTGCAAGAACCTCTACATTTATTTATATTATTATCCACTAAACACTTCCAAAAAATTTAAATAATATTAGCCATATTTAGAAAATAATATTTTTAAAAAGGCTGTTTTTACATTACGATAACATGGAAATGTTTATATATTTTATAACTAGTTTTGTACATATTCAGGAACTCACTATGATTCCTTTCAGTAAGGAAATAAAGCGCCACCTAAGAAATAATGTAAAATTTACAACCAAACCACAAATCGTCCAGCCTAACTTTTGGAACGATCCCAAATTTTACTATCCTTATTGAATGTAAGCAAAAAGACGATCCCGAATTTTTATTATCCTCATTATATGTAAGGAAAATGAGCTGTAGTCCAGAAATTATTTAAATTAATTTTGACCAGAAAACTTGTATTTAATACTAATCAGGAATCTTATTATCTTATATTTAGGTACCTAATTTACCTAAGTGACATTCAAAACTGCTATGAAAATACAACTACTGCCATCTGTACTTAAACATTGACATGTTTTTACCGTCGTTTAGAGTAAGGCGGTGACTCACTGAGTAAATGCCGCCTAAAACGTCAAAACGTTTGAGGGCGCTGTCCACAAAGTTCAGCGTAGCTCTGAACAAAGTATGAGGTCGCGCTCAAAGTCGGATAATGGTACCCTTATAAAACAAGGACTAAAATTCTCATTCAGGTTTTTTATTTCAATCAGTAATTCACATCAATAGGTAGCAAAATAGAAATCATATTTGAACGTTACTTACACGTTAGTTTTAAGTGCAGAAAAGCAGACTTTTCCCTTAACAATTGAATTGCTCTTTAAGTTAATCGTCTTTTAAGTCTTCCGAGTGCGACAAGTTTCTTATTCTATATCAATAATCAGTAACGAAACGAAAATTGAAACAAACAGTGAAACTGAAATGTTACGCTGCTCAATATCTGCCTTAGCTATTGGAAATACGAGCATAAATGATGAGATCAACTATTGAACATATTACTTTACATACCTCACGTAACTTAAACCTATCGACTATTGAACTTTCAGTATTACTTAATTCCTCAACACACACTGTAGCTACTACTACTATCTTTTTCTCTCTTAATAAATACAACTATATGGTACTTATATCAGTATATATATTTGTGCACGTAAAGAAATATGAACCCTATAAAGTAGAATACATTCCAAATTACACTTTTATTATACGGTCAAACCAACAAATTTTACTCAGTGACAACTAGCTCTAATCATTTATGAATAACTTAAACATTAGTAAAAGTTATTCCCTTACATGCTCCACGAGCCATAGTCGTTTCATTTTCTACAATTTAGACTCAGTACCTACCATCCGAATTGAACGAAACATCTCAAGTCAGTGGGAAATCAAGTTGCATACTTACTGCGCCATCTAATTTCGTTTGAAGTAATTCAATTCTCAATATCATAGGCAGTCAAACCATTGAATATGTAAACAGATTCGGGTTCCTATAATTATCTACTATTATTACGTGAGCGAGTTATCGATTAACTAAAGTTGAATGTTGTTTAAAGTTATGTTGAAAATGCAGTATAACCGTTATAACTTTAAAGATTAACATCGACCAAAATTTATTTTTTAAGTGCTTGTTTCTGTATCTACAATAGCTTTATATTCGTTATAAAAAAATATTATTATTGAATTTTATGTGAAACCATTTACTAGATGTAAACGTAAAAGTGAGATTTCTTATTCCCTGTTCAGTCTTAAAGAGTTGCAGACATTTATGTTTGGTGGTGATGTACCATCAGTATTTGCCCCAAGATATGCCTTGCTGAGAGCTGGTTTACATGTGCGTAGCCGCAGGAATGTCTTTCATACTAACTAAAACGATTATGATATTTAAAATTAAGGATGTCGAGAAACGACCTGTAAAATTATTGTGATATGACTAGTAATTGGAATCGACAACAGGACTTAAGAGCCTGACAATCCTAATTAAGGACGTCGATTGGATAATAGGGAATATGCATGTATAATTTTTATATTTTTAATCATTTGAAACCTAAAAAGTCTTATTTCGAAATTGCAATCAGATGAATACAATTTAAAAGCCGGTTTATTAACGCCTCTAAAGGACTGTGACGCTGGGGCGTCACAAAACAATTTCGTTTTTCATTTCGTAATTATAAAACACCCAGTAAATGCGCTTTTGCTGCAATTCTAAACATGAGCCATACCGTCACGGCTAAATAAGTGCGTTTTACGATTTTAAATTTCCTGTGCATTTTTACCAGCTTTTATTTATTCAAATCCACAACTAAAATGTACACGTGTACTCGACTTACATTAAAATTACTTACATGTATATTCCCTACTACTGAGTTATGCGCTTCTATGAGGACCTTAAAAAAAGCCCCCATCTAATAATTATTTCCAGCCGATATCAAAATTAATCAATCTGTCCACACGCCTCTTAGCTCTGGCACGTAACATATTCTTAATTCTTATTTCTTCAGCCTTTGATGGATTATTTTTTAATAATGCTCTATATTTTCGCGAACGTTCAGTCGATGTCAAAGGTCGGCGAAGACACACTATAAACAAATGAAATAGTCAACAAAAATATCCACAAACAAATAAACATTCAATTTCTACAATGACTATTACACCAATCAAAGTCGTTTTGTTTTGAAAATCGATCAATAATGTAATGTTTATCGAAAATTTTCTCATTACAATTATTGTGTATCATCTTGAAACATCTGTATGAACTGTTGTAAAGAAAGTTTATATTGAAATTGTATGACATATAGAAATAACGGGTGACAGAGATTGGTGCAATATATCTTTGATATGAGGTGTGAAAAAACAACTCGGTACTTTTGCAATTACGTATTTAACATCGAACCTTTATTGTATAAAACGGCAACAACCTACATAAGTAAATAACAAACTTTCTGTTCTTTTACAGACGAATGAAGACTCTTCTTCCACATGACAAGGTAGCTCTGCTGCAGGTGAGCATACACATCTCCGAAGGCTACAATATAACTAACAATCACGATAAATTATATTATGAAACTATTGTAGAAATATACTTCTTTAAATAGACCTTAGTATCTAGTATACAATCAGCAATAGTAAACATACACAATATTACGAAGACTAGCTACAACCAAAACTCAATTATATCGCACGAGTAGTTCTAAAAAAACTGAACATTTCCAAACACCAACAAGCAATTAGGGCTCAGATATACGGAACAGGGGTCACTGCACTTTCATGTAAAACCCATGTGCGTCATCGCAGCATCTCAAGTACATAATACAAGTAACGAATCTAGAGAATAGATAGTAGTGTATAGGTAATAAGAACAATAACTAACGGATAACTTTATGTGAATGAGCTACAATTAGGGCTATCATTATATTATAGTTTCTTATTTACTTTATATAACATTAATATCCTCAAGATTGTGTGATCTTAAACGACTTGGCGGCAATACATAATTGCAAATGTGGGTTTCATCAGACTTGTACTAAGTAATAGAGGCAACCAGACAGTTTACTGGTAGTCAGAAAATATATACTTACTGTGTACAAATTGCACATATTTAGAAATAAGCATAACTAGTATGTTATCGAGTATTTTTCAAGAACACATGATAACATACGTACATGGTTTTGTGAACTTATGCTCTACTTCCTTACACTAATTGCAGTAACTTGTCAATGACCTAAATCTTAATGCAGTTTGCTTTAAGTAAAAGAAAGCATGCTTAATAGTAATAATCAAACGTTTGCTATATAGGCCCGGAAACTTCGGACACGAATACCTATATAATATAAATTTAGGATAATTTACTCATTTGTAAAATCTTTTCCCTGAAGACCTCATTCAAATTAGGTTAGGTACAGCAATATCATCAGAGAGCGCAAATCTCCAAAGTGATTTTAATTGTCAAAGATTTTCAGCTAATCGCGATCTGCCTCTCGATTTAAGGCTACTTCTAAAGTCATAGGGCTTTTAATGTAATTGTGACTTAAGAGTATGTTAGTCGTATAAATTAATCGATATCGATAAAAGGGGTTAAGCTTATGCATATCAAAAAGTGACCCATAGCGAGATGGAGATAAAACACATACAATGAAAAACTAGGTATGTAGGTATACCACATGTAAAGAAGAAAGCCTAAATCTGATATGCTAATATTAAAGGCTAGATCATGAGACAAACAAACCAAATTATTTTTGTGAGACTATCTAAAAGGTCTTCAAATCTTTTGTTATGTTTAAAAATTTATATACATATTTTCAATGTTACTCATTAATGACCATAGGAAGAAATTTACTGAATGCATCACGAAACAGTAGCCAAACAAGCTCAACATGTAAATTAAATACACCGTAAAGTTTACAAAGATATAAAATTACGCACCCACGATAATAATATTCACATAGCTATTCAGTTATCATAATACGATATTTTTTATAACATATACTGAATATTTATTTAGGCATAAGTATCGAAACGATAAATCTCTATGCCTATAAAACATCATACATTGGTTCATAACGTCATAAATTTACTGATTTCTAAATAAATTCAATTAGTTAGTCAACCAGTTTCAATCACTTCAATCGATAAAAATGTTACGTAGACATTTCCTATATTTTACAAGTTATAGGCAGTTTATTTTTAAGTCGACTAAGGGCAATTATCAAAACAATAGGGCGAAATAAATAATCGACGATATAATACTTAACGAGAATACTTAATAGGAATTATTTTTTAAGTATTTCTAAAATCCCATCGAAAGTGGCTTGGCCATCGTTTATTTATAATCGTCTTAGTTAAAGTATCTTTCAAAAATGCTTTAATGGATTCCATGTTGATAAATTTGGAGATATTGCTGTTATATAATTTGAAGAAAAATATATTCAATTTTGTTAAATACATATTCAAAACAGAAATGATATTTCAATAACATACATTAGAAAGAAGACACCAAATGTATAAAATCATTACTTAGAATATCGAGAGTACAAAAAAAGATAATTAACAATACAAAAATACATAAAAAAGTAAACTAGAAATTTTGTTTCATCATTGCCTTAGAAATGAACCAATTATCATCAAATTTAGTACACGTGTATTTGGTTTGTAACGGCAATAGGACTTTCAAAGCGGCTTTGCTCGCGTAAAGTAAGAGTTTCTCTTCAACGAAAACTATTTCCTTTTTGAATATAAGAAGTATAGTAATATCATATCTTAATCCCCATTACAGAAAGTTACATATACACCGAATCTTATTAATATAATAATAAGTTTCTCCCATATTATCATTAATATACCTGAGTGAAGAAGGAAACCGTCACAGTGATAAATGAAAATTAGTCTAAATTTTTTTTAGAACTCATGTTAGGAACTTCAAAAAATCAAAAGTATCGCTCGTCTTTCACATTCTCCCAATTATTTGGGGTCGGCACAATACGCATTTTCCTTCCATACTCCTCTTCTGACAGACGTCCTCTCTCACACCACAAATCATCATATCATCCTTCACACAATCCATCCATCTCTTTTTTGGTCTACCTTAACATTTGTAACATTAACATTCTTTTTGTCACGTGACTTCCAAAGATCCCCTTATGTACTGTAGAAAAATCAAAAATATGTGAAAATAAATTAATAAAATAGAAGAGTAGTTTCAAAACCCACTAAAAAGAAGGAAGATCAGAAATTACAGCGGGTTTTGAAACTACACTCCTGTCCTAACTCACATATTTAATTAACACATAGTTATAATTTTATAAGTACATTCGGCCTAACTAAATTTTAGATATAAAATATCTCCCGTTAATCCCGGAAATCGCTTAGGGTCACCATTTGTCTTACACACAGTTTTATTTCCCCAGTTTTAATATTAGTATTTTAAACAATATATTTACATGTTAATAATAAAGTATTTGGGGTGCTTTCTTTTTCATATATAAACATATACCTCACCATTAAACATAACATGAAAGTCACAAAATACATGAGGAATCTATTAAAATTCTTAACAATACAAGTCGATAGCCCTAAACATCCACATGACTTTAATAGCTGGTAGGCATTCTCACGGAACGTTGGACACGTCTGCGCTGTCTACAATAATTATTTATTCATATTACTAAGAAATCATTCAAGATAAAGTATGTGAGAGAATCGATATTAACTATGAAATTATTGGATATATTCATGTGCTTACATGTATTGAGCTGATCGAATGATATTTTTTGTAAACAATAAAATAACCATTTTAAATCACTCAGTATGTTGACATATGGTCATATATAATAGGCACACATATGTAAAGCAAAGGTTACATCGTATAACAGCTTGTAGTCAATGTTGTAATCATACATGACGAGTCATATTTTAATACTTTATCGTCTTCAGGTAAAAATGTTTATGAATAACACACCGTCTTCGTGAAAATAATTATATTTATGGTAAGTTGGACGCGTACAACCAGGCCCCCGCCGTGCACGTGGCAAGGCGGTAAACGACGACGCTGAGTATAAAGGTGCCGAGTCTATCTATTCTTCCTCATATATTCTAATGAGATTCTATGCTTTAAATCCATAAACTAAATATACCTACCTCTTATATTCGTATAAACACTGGTGATGTTGCAGGTGAAGCATAGACCGTCCTAATCTCAGCAGATGTTAGCTAAAAAAACGTCTTAGCATATATATAGATATGTCGGATCATACTTGCAAGAAACGTGATATTAGAATATATGCAACACATAGGCAGGCAACGCATCGCTCCCTTTTGTGTTGTAGATGTCCATTGGCGACAGTAAACACTTACCATCAAGTGGATCTGTTTGTCAGTTTGCTTACAAGCAGACATAAAAAATAACATGATAAACCTAACAGACTTAGGCCAATCATAAAATATATCCCTGAAGTCTTGATCAATGATTGTTTAATAGGATCTCAATAATTTCAAATGAACGCTCATGGCTTTTTAATTTTAAAAATCAAACAATGTTCATATAATAGCCCTAATCATTTACAATTTCTTATACAATGCTTTAAAAACTAGACTAAAAATTAAGCCTTTGACATTGATCTCAGTTATAAAGACCAGTTATAAACGGTAATATTATTAATCTAGCCTAGATGTGAGATTTAGGTTAATAGTAGCCTACTTCTACATCTGCGCTATTTGTGCCGAGCATATTTCTATCGTGATGCAGTCACTTGTAAAACAATCACTAGTTTGGAGTCTTAATTCATTTGGCAATTTGGAAAGCTAATATATTACAACTGATCTTTCTACAGATACGATAAAAGTTACGATGATCAGATACATACAACATATGTGAACCTAGGCTTAAAGCTTGAAGGCTATCGCAGCTATTGTGACGTAGAATACGTACCTAGGCTAGCTGCCATTAATAATGAGAATGATAAATTATATTTTCTTAAGTTTTCGCAACTAGTATACATACATAATAAAACTACGTTTTAAAGGCCTTCAGCGCGATAATTTATTTGATTTTTTCTTATTCCGACATTTCAGTAGCCGTGATCACGGAAGACAAAGATGTCAAGTGTTAATGAGTATTGTTAAAGTTTTATTTAGCCGACAGCCAACTTGTTCATTTTAATTATTTAGTTTTAATTTTGTTTATGATTGTTATTTACTCTATGGGAGCCTAATCTAATTTAACACCGCTTCGCAACATATTGTGGCTTGAAGAGAAGAAGTTTTAAGGCTGTTAAAACGTAGGTTTATTGTGATAAATTAAAGCTAAAAATTAGTTAAAAAATTAAAACTATGTATTAATATTCAACTCTTTATAGTTCCTTATTCCTATGCATTAGCCACTAGAAATAGTACCGTTAATAATCTAGTGTAAGTATGTAAAATAAATACAATTACAATGCATGTATACAATTGTTCGTAGGTGTGAAAGTCAAAAAGATTAAAAATACGAATGTATAAGCTTAACAAATAACATGCAATGAAATGCTCATTGAATAAATTTATAACTAGCATTTGTTTTGGAGAATGTGCAGATTAAACTAAATTTACGGCGTGGCAACAATTCTTTAATGGAAGCGAAAACGAATCGGATTTTCGCGACATTTGACAAATTTGATTTATTTATTTTATGTATGAACTTATTTCTAGTCTTTATATCTAGAGAAATTATACTGACATGTTTTGTAAATACTGTTAACACCAAGGCTAGGACTTTTTGACGACACCTTACTGCACTAGTCTCGATCAATCTCGCGATAACAAGTCCCAGTCATACATAGCATAGAACAGAAGCTCGCCAAGATTATGGAGAAAAATTATTATCTTAGGATTTATAGCGTTAGATATACTTTTTTTGATGATTGATGTGTTATTACTCGATTCATTAACCAATAAACTATGTTATAATAGTTTTAAACTCGTGTATCCTCTGATTTTTCATTTTTTACTTTAACATTTCGACCACTTTTCAGTAACAATGTTTGCAGAGCGACTCAGCTGCCATTTATTTTTCATCTACCCGCAAACTAGTTTTCGTTCAAGTATTTCATTTTCTTTCTAGTTACTATTTCATTCTATGGCAGCCTAATATAATTAAGCAGAAAACGAATAATAAAATATTTAAATAATATATACAAATCTATTCATTTCGTAAATTGATAACAATGATACTTATTTGTATATTAATTAGTATCTAGATTTGAAGCCCAACAACAAGTAGGTAATAAAAGTATCAAGGTGAACAACTCGAATACCTAGTTTACAAAAATTGTATACTTCGTCGTCACAAATATTAATGTACCGTTAAAGCATAGCTATAAACAAGGATATTTTTTACAGATATCTAAAAACATTAGCATTTCTAGAAGATACACGTACCTATTACTAGTATAATTATTTTATTTATGACGCTGATTTATTGCGAAGTCGAATTCCAAATGTTGATTTTTTTATTTAGTTCAAGTATTAGTGAAATGTATATACGTAGTAATGCGGAGTTTGAGACTTTTTAGGAAAAATAAATTTCTAAATCCAAATGGAATCCACAACGCAGAGGTCCCGAGTACGATTCCCAGCAGGTACCATTCGTAAATAAAATTATGCCTATATTTACTCTGGTCTGGGTATAAGGAATCAACGAGCGTAGAGTAATGCGAATGAATATATATATTTATATTTATATATATGATACATAATAAAAAAACAACTATTTGGATGTTCTTTATTATATATCATACATAAAAAAACTTGCCACCGACGACATCATCCAAACCACCTTAACCATTATAAAACAAACTTAAAGTTATAACATACCTTAAAAATTAAACAACCGGTAATTAAGGGTAAAGGACCATTATCGAAGTACGGCAGTAAGTTCAGCTCTAGCATTAATTTGTTTACTAACTTTATGTAAAATGCAATTATGTAATGACATATATTATGTTTAGTGTTAGGCGATAAATAATACTTTGCCCTCTGCTTAAACCAAGTTTTTGTGGTAATGTTTTATTTATAATAAAGCCCATTAAACATACTATTTTATTTGTTTATTTAAACAGGTGCCATAATAATTAGAAGTGATGGTATTAATTTATGGTACTAAAAGATCCATATCATCATTTTAATCCGATGCTTGCTATTCCCATTAACCAAGCGTATAAATTAGTTACTACTTACCCCTATACCTTTTTATCATAACACGTGTGACTTCTCAATATATTCAATAGAATAGAACATGCGATATTATCCCAAGCTTTAATGTAATCAACACACCAAACCAGAAAGTTCATTCTCAGTGACAACCTTAATCGGTGTCGATTCTTGACACACACTTCGATCTCGCCTAAAAAAATAATTACTTAGTACTGCGTGTATCCAGTTTATTCACCGTAACGGCATTCCGAATACCCTTAGTACCACAGACCAGGTGTCTATAACTTGAACGAGCAACAGGGCCAGCCATGACGAAAGACATAATCGGTTTACTAAGTTGTATCTGAT
Organism: Dendrolimus houi; assembly: GCA_039645545.1. Taxonomy (NCBI): domain Eukaryota; kingdom Metazoa; phylum Arthropoda; class Insecta; order Lepidoptera; family Lasiocampidae; genus Dendrolimus; species Dendrolimus houi. Next base: position 18,597,926 of record CM077125.1, on the reverse strand, counting down.
CTTTTCATTCGAGAATTATTGTTTAAAAAGTTTTTGATGGGAATTTTTTACGAAATATTTCCGTTGAGGTACAGGTATTGAATGATGCAATTGGTCATATCTGAAAGTATCTTAATGCGCAATCGACATAACGGCATCTTGAAAATCGTATGTATACGTGTATAAATATGCGTAATATTTTCAATAAAACAACACGTTTAACTGTACGCATATTTTTAAAATTTTCAACTTGTTTTAAAAGTACTTGTTGTATATCCCTAACAAATTTTTACTAAATAACTATTCAAAGGTTCACAATAATAAGTTAACATAAAAACTAGATATCGAAACAAGAAGATGAGCAGGACTGCCCTAAAAAAAGGAAAGGTTTAGAATTCTATGCTTCACGGAATCTGTATTTGAAAAGATGTCTTGAATCTTAAATATAAAGTAGTATTTGATTGTTCTCGGCCACAACTACCTGCACCTTGTCAGACTAGACCAATGAAAGCAATCGTATAATCCACAAAAACACCTTTACATGAAAAAGCATCAAAAGGCAGGAGGTCTAGACATTTTTTATTTAATTCCCAGAATGCAGCAGGTAGTAAGAAATCTGTACAATACAAAACCAACCGCGCTCGGGTTTAGATAATGGGTAGTGTATAGAATGGAACAATGGCAAAGTATATATTTGGTCGTACTGTTGAATTTCTAGATACACGTGTTATTTAAGCGCTTAAATGTATTAAAGTATGAAGCAAACTACGTAGCTGTTTAGTATGAGTCGTAAAAGGTTCAGGCGAAATCGTGTACAAAAATATCATTGCATAAAATAGCATTTTTAAAGATCATCATGTTTCTAACAAATTATATAATCGATTTATTTTATAACTGACTTTCCGTCATCAGAATTTCTTCCGCTACATAACTGTACACAAGTCATACTTTTCCAAAAAATCGTTATCTATTCTTTCACCATCTATGAACAAGTCGTCGTCCTAAAAACCCAGGTTCGTGTTTATGCTAGTTACCTCTCTTTAAAATGTTTCATACGTATTCTTTTAAAGAATCCATTATACTCTTCTCTTCAGAACAGATGAAATTGCAAGTCTCGAATAAATCTAGTGCAAAGAAATCATTAAGTGAACTATCAGCTGAATTACAATACGATACGTTATCGTCATGAATGTCTGCCAACATGATTGTGGAAATTGTAAAGACACATAAAATGATCTTAATATTTTATTTCAAATCGAGTTTTTTGATAATCTAATGATCCCATTTTTCATCAAAATCGTATTTCCAGTTTTTTTTTTTATGTTAAACTGATATTAGACGCTTCAATAAAATTTATTGTATTCGATTTAAAGCCATAGAACAGAAATGACACGACGATATCAGTGTATCTTTTTGGTTGCTTCATCAAAATTGAAAGACAGAAATGAAACGTCTAATATTGGTATGTTCTCTAATCTCAGATTAAAATATTAAAGGCACTGAAACAATGTTGGCTAGAATATACGGAAGGTCCATTTTGTAAAAATATACCTATAGATCAAACTTAAGATTATTTTAATGTATTTTAGTAACACTCATTTAGAATTTATTTTTAAGTGTTATCTCATCGCTATTTGTCATATTAGTAAAACTAAAGAGGGCGAATAAAAGAATACCTATACAATTGAAATTAAAGTACACTTAACACTTCAAATTTTATTGCAACTTAATAACTATAAAATAAATCAATATGGCTACAAAATGTCCGTTCGTACTGCATAATTATGATTATACTTAAAATTCATGTACAAAAAAAACTTATTACAATAACTGCAGTTTCCAGTAAATTACTTTTCAACAAAGTCTTAGTAATATAAATTGTACACAATTATAATTTGCTTATTATGACGGTATTGCGGTAATTAAATAAATTTATTGATAAAACTACACGTTATTAAATTAAACCTACCCTACGCAAGTCCGTACTTGTGTACACATTACACATTGTATTCTATTACATTATTGGAATATCCAAAACTCTTTTAAATTATCAAATAACTTCGATATTTACATATAAGATAGATATGTTAGCATTCCTTGCTACATTGTTTAAAGCAAATACTGTTATTAAGCATTATCGAAGTTTGACACAAATGGCGTTTTTCATGACCACAACAATATAGTGCTCTATAAGTTGTCATAAAACTACTACCCAGCTGGCAGCACATTGGACACACCTTTGGTATTGCATATACCCATAGGCGATAAGAACCATTTTCCATCAGGTGAACCATTACATTTATTGCTGAATTACCACAGATAGAGGTCTTTTGTACTCGGACAATAAAAAAAAAAAATTGGACATATACGGCGTACAAAACAACCAATGTTTGTTTTTAATCTCTCGATAAAAACAGTATTTTTCATTGATAGCAGGATTAGGCATGCGCACTCAGACTTGCGTAGGTTTGTACCAAAAACAGACTGACATTTCACTTTGTACTATAAATAGAATTACCGCTAAATCACTAAATGATAATGCAACGGTTTTTATGTATAAATAAAGCAATTTTTTTGAGTAGGCTTCGAATCATACAATGTTTCAAAAATAAACTTATACTAACATAAAACATGAGGATAATACATAATAAGGAGTATCTACTATTAGTTATAATATTAAGTAAGTAAAATATGTTCGTATATTTATTGATAGTGATTATTCTATAGATATTTCCATAATACAAAATGTTTTAAAACAATCACTAGAAAGTTCTATCGAAAAGATATAGACCGTCTTCTATGATGCTAATTCAAATAGATCTGTATTATTTATCCGATTAAATAACTGAATTATTATCATTACTATCAAAGGCACATTAAGTGACAAAACAGCTATAAATTTTAAGTTTAACATTGAACGGTAGATGGCATGTGTATCCAATAACGCCTAAAAATTAGGAATATTTTATATTTATTAAACGATTACGACAACGATTTAAATTTGTGATAGAAAAATACCTGTCCGTCGTAGAAGTGCACATCAGAAGTGAATACTTTGTATCTGAGCGTGACGGTCACGCTCAGATACAGACGCTATTTCAGTGCTTTTTCGCCATCCCAATAGTGCCTAACGTGCCTAAAGAAGTTTTGGCTTACAAAATTAAATGAAGTGTCCATTTTAAAGAGCTGTGAAAGTAGTGAAAGACCAGTCATTATTTTACATACAGTCCTGTGGCACTAGGCATAGTTTGTTCATTTTATAAACACTCAGTACAATACAATCTGGTATTTCAAATCCACAATAAATCTAGTTGACCTACAACTAGATTTATTGTGGATTTGAACTCGGTGGCTAAGAACAGGCACCAAATTGGAATTACGTGGATTCGAAATAAATTCGAATCTTATTTCGAATCCTGGCAGATAACACACTCCGCTTAAGCAGTTTTGCTAATATACATCTTATTGATACAATTACCATGCCCTAAAGACAAAGGAAACAGTAAGAAAACTTGCAAACTGTAATGATTGACAATAATATGTGAAACGCAACGATCCGCTTTATCTAATGTAACAAACAATTATACCGTCCCCCCATGATGTTAGATCCACAATCAGCAACGAGAGGTATATAAGGCTCAATAGTACCTATAGACTTAAGACCATTAATGTATAGATGGAGCCTACGTAAACAAAAACTACTTAAAGAAATGAAGTGAAGCTTTTGAAGTGAAACTTCTTTAGAATCGTTGTGATTTAAAACTCGATGAAACGAAAAAGCGACACTAAAAAGAGATAAACAGAAAAAAAATCTACATTGTTTAATTCGAAATAAAACATATTTTTCTTTACCCGTTAGTATTAATTTTCAATTTAAATAAAACTTAAAAGATTTCAAATGAATTTTAGCTCTGTGTATGTACTAGGCAGATATTATTGTATACGTAGATCAAAGGAAAGTGTATTAAATTTTGAACTTTATGCGAGTGATTTAAAGTGTAATATAGATTGAATTTTTTGAATTATAATATGTTGACGGATGTAGGCTAAAGGAATTATATTAATAAAAGTTAGCGAAGAATTATCTGCGAGTATATCTCTGAAGTTTCACTTCTACTGCGTGTGAACTGCACAAAACACACACACACACAATTTTATTTTACAAATTTGTGTTCATAAACTTGTGTAGCGCGTCTGCATACACGTAACGCACTGCACCGAGACTCCGTCTTTCTATTGATGGATTAAGACACTCAAATTTAATATGAGTATTAGGTACTAAAACAATGGTGTCACGATATTACTTGCTGCATACGACTATATAATTATTCAAACGATCAATAAATTAATGAAAAGTAACTGTAGTGGTTATATTAAAAAATCTACTTAATTAGCTTAATTTCCCCCGTAAACATTGCGTTTGAGGTGCTAATTAAACGGAGTATTTATCAACTTAAGGGAAATGTCACTACTGATAAGGGGCACCAATTCAATGCGTTATAATTTACTCCATATTAAAATTATACATTTAACCAATTGGGGGAAAACCAAGCAAGCTACACATACATACAAGCTTTAGGTTTTTTATTTATTTTATTTACTTCGACGTTCCCTAGATCTATCTTTGACCGTTAATTCGGATTATGAAACTAACTGCCGCACTCACAGTCGGATAATAATCTATTACCCATAGATAGCGACTATTGAATTACTCGTTTTAGTTGTGTTTTATCCATATTACATATAATAAAATTGCAGAGGTCGAATTTCCGTACAATGAAAAAAAATGCTAAAAACCGAGTCAGGGGGATGTAAGAAGTGAAATATAACTAATTTAGATTTTTTAAATTTTATGTTTCTCTGTTTGTACCGGCTAATCTCCGTAACGACTGGACCGATTTAAATGAAATTTTGTATAGTGGTAGCTTTGGTCAACATATAGGATACTTTTGATCCCGAAAAATTAAAGAGTTCCCGTGGGATAGTTAAAAAACCGCACCACCGGTCGAAGTCGCGGGCATCAGTTAGTGTTAAATAAAAGGAAGTTAAAGTAAAGTTGTGTAGGTACGTCACTCACACTTATTATATTACCAGAATGTCAAAATCTTTATAGTTAATTAAAAACGAACTCTTTTTGCTGTTTAAATTAACAGTTCTTTAAGATGAATGAGTTCATTCAAAGAATATTATATATAAAAAAAAATCGCCCCAAAACATCCCATTACTAGGCTTGGGCCTATTCGTTTTAGGGGAACAGACATTAAAGCCCATAACGCTAATCTACGGCGAACTGGCTAACACATCGATTATCTCAATATATAGCTTTCTTTAGAATGATTTTATTCACGCGCAGCACGCAGCACATGCTAATTGTAACTTAAGTTAGCGAGGTAACGTAAGCAGCCTTCTGGGGCCTTACTCACATTTATGACAGTAACCTGGGCTCAGTATTCTACTAATAGACTTAGGGTTATAAGTAGAATACACAACTAATATTAATTAATTATGATTTGATCGTATTAATTAAAAAAATAATATATATTAAGCAAGTAGTATAAAATTTTCATTAAATACAGTCTTCGTCCTCGGCTTACGCTACCTTGACTTACACGGTTTTTAAATTTCGTCGATACGTCTTGTATTTAAACGTCACACATCTTACGCTTATTACTCTCCTCGCACTATATATTATATTCACACTGACGCGAATTCGACTTACTCTGTTATCGCTCAGACCATATTGCATAAGTTCCTTAAAATTAACTATTATAATAGTTAATTTTAACTACAATATTTCTAAGTTTTTGTAGAATACTTCTTGTTTATTTTCATCCCAGAAGTGATGTTTTTTTATTTTTAAATAAATATTTTAACCTTGTAGTAATATATGCACTTATATTGTAAAACAGAGTCATGCCTACACAGTGCCAAATGCATGATTTCTAATCAAGACACGAAATCACACCACTGAAGAGTCTCGGTAGTGTCTTTAGAAATGTCTTTCAGCTTTATTTCTTTTTAGATGGAAAATGATAAAAATAACAATTATTGCAAAGAAATATCCCTAATTGATAAACATCCGGTATTACGCGCACAGAATATACGATAACATGAAGAAACATAATTAGGATATTTCAAGGACTATGAAATATTACACGTGATCCTATATAGGTCAGTATATTTTATATAGGTCAAATTTTATTTAATATCTTTATAACCGTAGAATCCATCTATTACGTTATTATCCACGTGTATATTTATTTATTTGTTTTATATTTTTCATACAATTATATTTACGTTATTTATTATTAGATTGCATTTTAGTTTAAAAAAGTAATGAATATAGTAAGGGTTAATATTACGCAAGAATATTAAAATCGCACTCATAGAATCGTCACATCACGGGCCCACATTAACAATAGCGCATTCACTGAGTGTTTACAGAATAAATAAACTTATATGAAACAAAACATGTTTGTTAAACAAGAAAGAACCGCCAAAATGTTTAAATTGCTGAATCCGATTGTAGTTTTAAAATATTTGTTTTAATGCCCTATAACATTTCAAAAATACCGTTATAAAATACGTAAAAATTGATTGAAAGGGAAAAATAATACATTTATATCTCCTATTAAAGCTATAATCATAATTTACTACATTTTACAAACGTGTTAATGAACTTTTGCTGTGAACTAAATTACATATTAGTTATTTAATACGAGTTCAATAATGCATTGCATACAATAATCTACAATAAAAACTGAAATAACCATACTAATATAAAAATGTGAAATTAAGTTTGGTTTAAACGACCTGTTAAATATTCTCACCATCTTTTTTATGCACCACATTTTATACAATAAATGATTTAATGTAATTTGACTCTCTATTTCTTCTTCAGGAGTGCGGAAATTCGATAAATAAAAACCTTGAAAACTGAAGACGCACAGATCGAAAACTTGCGCTGGCAAAACCACATGGACAACAAATATATAGAGAAATCTATAAACGAAATCAAACTTCAGGGATTCACTGAATTCGGTCGGATAATGTATAATATATAGTTATTAATAATAACTTTATTATCAAACTAATTAATTAAGCTTATTAAAGCTCTTGCTATCAATATCTTTGGTATTCGTTTTATGATATGACGAAGTATGTATGTGTACGTAATTAAGTGTTTCCAATATGTGAGGCTAAAATTTATTAGTAGTTACACTGCATTCAACCAACGTGTTTTCTATTGAAAATACTAATAACTTCGGATAGAGCAACTATAAAATTTTCGTGCTGGATTTTTTTATTTGATGTTTATTACTCTGCGTACAAACCAAAATGCGGCTACATATCACGCTTAATCCAATACTGACACTACCCAAAATTAAACTAACATTAAAAGTAACACAAATATCCACTAGGAAGACATTGTAGTTTAGCATGTAATAATACTGATATTTATACTTGAAAAATTATAATACAGAAAAGTTATTGGTTGAATACATGAAACGTAACTGTTACTTGCTGTGTTGATAAAACGTGCTATATAGTTTATTTTTGAGGTATACGCCGTCGTAATTGGCAGTCGCAGCGATGTCTGGCGTGCACGGTGACGCGACACGTGGGCGCGTGTCTTGCTGACATCGTCCGGTACTGCCAAACTAGCCAACGGACTGTCAACCTCCAAGAATTAACTTCCCAGCTCGCACCTGCTACTATAAGCATTTTATTATTCACTAGAATTTATACTTCAATGTTAATTCGTGCGGTGCAAATGACCGGTTAATTGTGCAGCTACAAGGGAAAGTGGGTCAAATGAAATGCATTTTTAATAGATTAAATTGCCTCTCTTTAATTGACTAAGGATTAGTTGAGTAGAACTTAAAATGCAGTACACTTTAGTTCTTTGTGTATTTTGCAGGTATACTAATACAGGAATCATCACTTAAAGAGGTCGCAGAATCGGTGTTTCGTCTTCTGACTGCTACACAAAATAACAAGCAACAGGTGTTAGCGTGACGTCAAGTACTTTTATCTCTAGGAGAAAGTCGTCTTCTCGGATATTTACATTCAGATAAATATAAAAACATAAATTATCTTTTATAAAATTTCAAGACTTTTTTGTTATTCACAAGTAAACTTTTTGTGAACTTTCACGAAACTTAGACCATTACTACAATTTTTTGAGCAGTAACTTCATAATCGTTTGGCTTGCTCTCAATTTTTCACGTTCTTTTACAAAATCTATAATCACTAAAATATCCATTTATCCCCTTTATTCTTGATAAATTACTCGAATAGGCCTACGTGCAAAATTTTATTAAAAGAACTTAGAACACAAAGGAATAAAGTCTGTATTAAAAGAATTTTATAGCTCCCATTAAACATAACGGAAACATTAGCGGAAGGGGGGATTGTAAAAACGACCTTATTACTACAATGGGATGTTATAATTTGTGGGGGCATGGTGAGCTAGGCCATAGGGAGAGGAGCGAGAGGGGCACCCAGCGAGATTCTGGGGCATTATCGATTGGGTGTACCATCACCAGGCGTTTGGTTGGCGCCACGCGCATGTCCCGCGGATGCCGTCTTCGCGCTGCGATCGCGTGCCCCACGTGCTGCCGGGATCTAGCCGTCCCGCCGACCCAACGAAGGCGACGACCCGGTGCCCCGCGACCCACAACACGACCCCACACCCCATTACAGTAGCGCCTAGTACTGCAAACGCTAATTTGTACCTAATCCAATTGCGTCACTTGACCATAGAAAACTGTACATTTATTTATACTTTGACATTAATAGATTTAAATTCAAATATTTTGTACGCTACAAATGTGGCTTACAGTGATACTATAATTGTTATATGGACATCATATTCAAACCTAACACAAAAGAAATCACTTTGACTTTGTACATTCGTTTTATAGTAATACTTTAGCTATTGTTTATTTATTTATTGTATTCGCTGTTGGTTTTTTTCTTACTAAATAAATAAATTAGCTATTGTTACTATAACAATATTTTATCACCTAGACTTTATTAAGCCACCAAAAAAAATCCCCGTCGCATAAACTTATTTACTGTGTTCTACTAAAAGATTTCTAATAAATATATTAATGACAAAGAGGAAATAAATATCAAAAAACTGAATATGTAGGCGATATTAATATTCAAAAACTTGTCCCTCTTGTACCTTTCAAATTATTCAAATACATTTAACTAGCGTATTTAATGCAAGTGTAATTTAGATTTGAACATAAGAAGTCTTGATTAGATACGATTCGAGACGAGTTTATCTATTCAACTTTGATAATTTAATTTCTTGTACCGCATATCGTTAGTAGTAGTATGAATATAATCGGAACAATCGCTTTCCATCAGGCGGGCCGTCTGCCTGTCAGGTGAACTCATGCAATAAAAAATAATAAAAACATTAACTGTAATGAAGTATGAACTACAAAGATTATTATACTATAAAATAAATCGCAAACAATTATTCAGTTTACAATTCCCAGTCGATAAACCCAGTGGAGTACGTTTCACCGACAAGGAATAGTAAACAGTAACTACGCATCAAAACAACGACGTCACAGCGTTGCGTAACAGGCAAGTACGCAGCTGGGCTGCCGCACACAGGCGCACCATGGCGCCCCACAGCCACGGGCCCGTTACGTAGTACGTCAAAATTAGGGCATACAGGGCGTAACTAGGCTATAGCGCGGGATGGAAGGGCACGCCCATACGATTCCCCGTGCCTTGCCGAACTTTCTTCTTTCATAACTTTGTAGGTTGTATTGATCCGTCACAACTGCGCAATTCAGGTTTCTACGAATACGCTTCGTATCAATATTGTAACGTAATTGGCCCTCCTCATATTTATACCTACGATGCTTGTTTATTGAGAGTCTTTTAATAAAATATGATTAAATCAATTTAATGAAACGAACTGGCGCGTCTTTATTGAATAGGAGAAACAAAACGGGCTTCGCATGTTTAATTACAGTTAAGCTGTCTTCAAAGTGTTTCTGTTTTCAGTAATGTTTCCTTTTTATTTTTGTGGAAAACAATATAGTAAGCAATATAGAATTTAAAGGCCAGTTAGGAATGAGTTGTTCGTATAAAATTATCAAAGTAAAAATTTTAAATAAAGTTTAGATCAGAGCGAATTATCGCGACGATTTATTAATTCAATGTGGTCTCCATCGACGAACTGTATACAATAAATGCACTATATAGGGCTTTGTTGCCCTATTCCTACAAATATCACTTGAAGCAGTGGTTTGGTTTATCTTATTCAACGTATTAAAGTATGCCGCGTGAAGTAGATCCTCCCAGTGCATGCACTGGGAGGATCTACTTCATGAAGTGAAGTGAGCGGCATGCCACTCACTTCACTTTAGACGCAACCTATCCTTACAACGTGATAACTCTTTATTCACAATGTGTAAAACACAGAGACCATTTTTATACATTACAATGTAGAATACAGAGGACATAAGACAGACGTGACTGATTAAAATCTTAATGTATAAAATGTACTATGATATTCTTAAATTATTTACAGTGAAAGGAAAACAACATATTAGCACAACCCTCCCAGGCCCCGCCTCACATCTTTTCTGTGTAACTTGGTACCTACATTTAAATCGTAACTGACAAAGTAACAACAACAGGGATGCGGAAACATATTAATGCGCTATTCGATTCCTTTTACTTGACGTACTAAAACGTCAAAAATAGGTACCTACTTGCTTATTTAAAATCTATGAGGCTGCGACGTTCTGTAAGTTTATAAAATGTATCAGTTAATTTGACTGTCCGCTCCCCTATTTTAAAATGACGCTCACTTGTGTAAAACAATAACATACCAGCAGATGAGCACACACATATGCTTATATATTCTGCAAGTCATGCATTTTATGCACTATTAAAATGATATGTAAACTAAATACAACATATTATGTAAATTACAAAAACAATTATGGTGCCAATTCCAATTCCCGACCATGGAAGATACAAAATGGCAGTTTTCGTAATTTACTCTACAGATAATCAAATCCGATATCATTGAGTTCAAATGACCCAAACACACCAACACTCATCAAAGTAATATGCAAAAAAAGTATACCTCTCCAATTAAGAATGATAAACAACATTTTAGGCCAAGACATTGCCTGAACTAGTTTACCGCAATCTATTAATAAATAAATACGAGGCTTTATACGCCATTTTATATACAAACAACATGTGCGGGCCACGCACCGGGATCTGCGTAATTTTACGTAAGCCGACCCAAGCGCCCACCACCCTATGCCCGTACTACCAGGTCGCTGTTACACACTTACGGTCCACGGCGACTTTCATTCATGCCTTATACATTTTATACTACAATATAACTGGTAAGTAGATACACTAGGTGCCAATGGAGCAACATCTGCGGAGCATGGCCCTCAACAAGTACGTGAAAGGTCCCGAGACAAATGTCACGGATCATATTGCATGCGCTCGCTCTAGAAGCAAAAGCAAGCAACATGTTCCGTGTACGTAATATGTTGCAGGACCCTGTGCAACGTTGCAGCATCACATAGATTGAGCGTTGTGTATCATGTCAAGGGAATTTTTTGGCCACTAGTGTATCTGAGGCTATATTCTAAAACATTTGTATATATTTATATTTTTTTCCCTTACAGCGAACTTTTACCTTCCAAGAATCTCATGGAAACACAGCGGTTGTTTTGGTCGTGGCTACTAAATAGGACTTAAAAATTTAACAGCTGTACCTTCTGATTATTTTAAATCGTTAGATTTGTAACAATTCATTATGATTTTTTTCGATCCGTGAGGGTGAGACACTGCATTTCACAAATTATTTTTAAATACAAAATGCATATTTTTTATACGAGTTTTATTTCAGATAACACTACTTCCTTAAGTTTTTCTCAAAAATGAAACCAATTTATTTAGATATACCTTAATCAACATCTTACACAATAAAAAATTTAAAGAGCGGTTAGAAAATAGTAAATGCAGTAGGTCAAATGAAGCGAGATAAGGTTTAACTTTCTTATGACCCGTTCCTAAATCTTGCTATTCATTCTCTTGACTTTGGTTTAAGCTTGACATTACTTGTATGGAGCATATGTCAACTTAACTAGCAGCAAGGCAAATAAACGATTACTAAGATATTTGAACCAACCTTCACTGTTGTCCTTTTTGTAGTTACAAATAAAACTGCATTTCCAAAACATACTTTTTATTTGTCGGAAATAACCAACCAACTTGTAATCTAAACATAAAAACTAATCGAGATTTCTAACAAACGAGATTCATTAATACAACTTAAGAAAATAACGGCAACATATATAATAATATAAGTACACTTTTATCTTAAGTGTCGAGCTTTCCAAAATACTAAAATTAAAACCAGAATTCAAAATAATTCAGAGCTATCCTTGTTATTAATAGTTATTAAGCAAATGTAAAAAGTATTTTGTTCAATTATTCCCATTTTTGCAGATAAAATGTAATTCATGAAATTCTATAAAGTTTGGAGGCAAACAAGTCAATTAAATCCCTTAAATTATCGCAGGGAAACCCCTTATAAGCACGTGAAATTAGTACTCATAATAGTAAGCTGATCCCCTATTTGAATGATAAGTAAATTTTAATTGCTAATTATTTTCCGAATAATTTTTAATCGTAGTAAACATAAATTGAAGTAAAGCTGCAAAAAACAGTGTTACTACATAAAAATTTAAAATTAATATAACTCTACCAATACTGTTTATATTGAAAATTTTTATCCATTTTCCCATATAACAATCTTGTACATTTCATTTTTACGTAGGAACTTTCGAGAATACATAATATCATTTTAACACCATTAAAAAACCTTTAAAAAATAAAAATAAAGAACCGACAAAACTACAACAAAATCAATTTAAAAAAAATTATACGATTGATACATGATTTTGATTCGCTACCTGTATTTATGATAAATGTCTTTCTTCCTAACATATTTTCCGTCAGGGGTGAAATAATAGGTCGGGGGTGCGTGAATGTGGCGACCGCGCACCAGGAACAAAATATCCCCGCCGCCAGAGGGCCCGGGCGCTGTTATGACGTCAGCACGGCAACCAGCCATATCCCTTGAAGAGCAGTACCACTGCTTCCTGCCGTGGGCTTGGTAGTTCTTCAAATAAAAGGTATACCCTTCGTGGATAAGTAATGATTTGCCAGTTCTCGACGGCACATACACCGCCGGTACCGTCGACTTCTTGTTAAACAGCATATGATATCCGGTAGCTGCACGAAAAGCCAAGCACCGTCAACATATAGGCAAATCAACCAAACACTTTGAAACTTCGGATTGATCAACTGATTTTTAATATTTCAACATGGATTCTAGTCAAGCGGAACTTTCCCCAGCTTTTAAATGACGAGCCGTTACACTAGAAATAGCACTTCAACATACAAGCAGGGGACTATAACACAGAATATCAAGCGTATTTCCAACATTACAATTATTCTATGTACTAGAATTAAAAAACAATAAATATAATGTTTTTATTTATCTAAGTCAAAAATTTAAACACTACATAATATAAACTATATTATCCTTTAAATTATATCGACAATGATAATTAAAAATTTATATACAAACAAAATATTCGCAAGTTAACGTTAAAACAGTAATATAAAACAACTCAATACTAAACTTGATATCCATTCACACTAACATTATAAATCTTTAATTTGTTTTTCTTTGCTAAAATGTATATAATGAATTAATATTTTAACAATATTCTATAAAAACTTATGTAAATTTGAATAAAATTCATAAGTATATACATATTACCACGCCTGTTTCCCACGAGGATAGTTATTGACAATGGGTCACTACTTGCTAACAATCTTGGCACACACCTTCATTACTTCATGTTTCATATTGTTACATGCCGTCAAAGATAGACGCACAGCTGCCTGTCGTAAGCGCAGTTTATTGTCTTCCCGGATTTAGGAACTCCTTTGTGTTTTGAATTGTAATTAAGAAAAACATGCTATTGTTTTTCTACTTGTTTTATGACCATCATTAGCGTCAAACTAATCATTATTGTTATTGTTTTCCGTTCGCAGGTGTGCAAATTACTATTTCTCGGAAACTCAGTGCGCGCAGCCAATTTTTTTTTTGTACTGTGTAGTTAGTATAAGACAATGCCCGAATGGATGGGTGGGCAGTCAAGCGACGACTACGAGACGAGTAAGACGTTTGTAGTACTCTCGATTAGCGATATAGACGACGGACTTTGCGCGTCTCGAATTGCATTGAATCGTGCAGTGTGAACTGGTTGCATCCAGTTTTATTTGTATTTGTTTCATACGTGTTTGTACAGTTCTAATAAATTCTATAGTAGTTCCAACGGCATTTTTAATTCGAGTCCTGTAGCTCGTAACAATATACATTAATTAATCTCTACAAATATGATAGTCTGTTTAAAGTGCTATTTACATGAACTGTTTAAAATGTATGTAGTTTGATCAAGATGAGTACACAGCGGTCTTTCTACAGACTCCAACTCTACTGTCTACAGTGTTTACACGTGTAAGTAAAATCCCAGGTACACCGATCTTGTTTGTCTGTCGAATTCGGCCCTGAGTATTGTGAGGTTATAATCTACTTGATGTGACTGTAACATATTTTGTGCTATAATAAATGTGCCACTCCTTATGAATATATACATGTTGCGTTATCAATAACACGAGGATAAACATAGAACAATTTTTATCATGGAAAACGGGTTAGTATCTCCGAGGAATCGGATAAGAAAATGGGAGCAAACTTTAATTAACCGATTGTGATGAAATTTAGACAATGTATATTATGGACTATGATGGTATAGGACTCTTTTACCCTGTAGAATAATTTCCGTTTGATATGGATTAAAAGGGTTCGCAAGGGAATCGATGTGAAAAGTCCAATATATATGTTATCCTACTTGAGTAAAATATTAAAATTAAACATCGTTAGTTACTACCGCTATATAAAAACACTTAGACCTAAAGAAAATTGATTCTTATTCTCACTAATGGCCGGTTCCTAGATCTTACCAACGGTTCATTTGCATACATTTAATATTAAATTTCTACCGATAGTAAGGCTAGTGCATGAATAGTAAGATATAGAGAGCCAACCATTAATAACTTTAAAAGACCTAACGCGTTTTATGTAGACACTTTTAGACTAATAAAAATCAATTAAGCTAGCTAACAGAGTTCTTCACACTAATCGTCACTGTATAATATGGCATTAATATTTTAGAACTTCTTGTTTAGGGATATACGCTATATTAGCACATGATTGTGTTCTCCGACCGCTTCCAGCAACCTTCCTTTGAACGTGCGTACTTTAGCGTTACATTGAAGTTTCTGTCGATACGTACAATACCATAGAATTCTTGGTGTATTTCTATAAGCATTATGTGGTCTAAATACGTAGCCATGTCGTGTCAATTTAGGATAGCCGCCATGCTCGTTACGCACAATTATTACTCCTGTAAAATTGTTATCAGATTAGCTTTAGAAGGTTACGGAATTGAGGAAAAGATTAAAGACTACTTAAAAATAAACAATTTATACTCGTAAACTTCAAATACAATAATTGTAAATTAAAATTTTAAGAGAACAGGTTACAAATCGGCGGGTTTTATTTCCAACATGAATTACAAAATAGTGTAGGAATCGAAACCTTTAAAGAATTGCAACAGCGATCTGCTTGACATAAAGGGCATTGTAATCAATCATTTATTTCTTCAGTAGTTAAACAAACTTTGCGTTAGTTCAATCATTACAAAAAATGTACAGAATTGACAACAATTTTTGCAGAACCGTTATAAAATTCAGTTCATCATCATCCATAGTATAGTCGCGCTCTACAAGAGACGGCAAGTTACGTAGGGAACAAACATTAAAAGCAGTAACTATATGTCTCAGCATACCTCCTTCGCCAGGTCTCGATTATAAGGGGTAATGTTGGCTCGCCGTCGTGATGGTTCATATTATGCGTGCCAATGTTCTCACAATAAGGCATCAAGTCAATAGAAGAAAAAGCAAGAAAGGTCTATCATGGACTCCAAGGGGATTTTCTATATAAAGCCGGAATTGAAGACTAGGATGATGATGACGTACTAATTTTATAAATGATAATAGATTTTAGTATTAGAAATATACTGAAGATCTTGTAAAATGTGCTTAATAAAGGAATTAAAACTGTGAACATATTGATTACAAAGCTACCCGTTGAGCAGACTGCACATTATCATACTCTCTTAGTGTCGCAATAAAATTTTAAAGACTAATTATTCACAGTCACTAAAAACCTTACAATGCAGTACCCGGAACTGATTATTAAATTCTAAATATTAATTAAATCACACCTGTTAAATGCAAATCAATTTAAATGTTCTTAACATAATTATTACTTTCTAATAAATAACCAACACTAGTCATCAATAATTAAATATCTTAGAATGGCATCTTCATCATCTTAACATATTAATTATAAATTTCAAACAGTGTTATGATATTGATACTGGACATTCTTACACCTGTGTCGGATTTCAGAGAATACTACTGCTTTGCCGGACGTATGCAACCTTCCCCCGCATCCCTTAGCGCATAACCAACGCCTTTTTTTCTTGTAGCATCCGTCGAACTTGTACCAATATGCTCCTATCTTCAGCAATTGACCGTCGTTATCCGCGGATGAATCCGATGTAAATACTGCTAATTAAGAATTGTTCAAACATTAAAAGCATTATAAGATTATTAAATTTATTTTGTAGTCGAATACAAATGTTTTATGCAAAGCTCTTGGGGATTAAAATAACCACTTTCACAGATTCATAGAGAGCCATTTCACTTTAATTTAGCAAGAGCTATTTTTAAATAGAGCGTAATGTTAATGATAAATATTGAAGTAGTATGACATAATGTAAAAAACCCGATGGAGTCTAGATGAGGAAAGTAGAGGACGGGATATGTGCACGGAAAAATGAGACGTCGTGTGTCAACTTTTCACTACGTCCTGTAGTGAAGGGTTGACTTATAACAAATTAGAAAATGTAGACATATAAGATTTACCTCACTAAATATGGCCATAAATGAGATGATAAGTGTACAATGAAAGAGAAAAATTAGATAATATGCTTCTTTTTATATAATAACCATAAAAGAAAATACAATCAAGAGCTACCGAAATTAAGTTATATAACTTTATACGTACATCAGGTATGTTATCAAAATAAATATGCTTTGGTATAATGTAAAAAAAACGAAGATCCTGAACATTAGTTCAATCTCAAATAACAATAAAATAACAACATTTTATTCTAAACTATTTTTCGTGTAAATACAGTATACTCGAATGTTATGATCCTATGAAGAGCCGATTATATGGCCTAAATATCTTCGTAACTACGGTTACATAACTACATATTATAATGGTCGTAGTATAAGTGTCTATTATAAAAACTATGCTTCGTATTAATTTTTTTCATAAGCTGGTGGTTACATCTACACAGTACCTACATGACTATACTACGTCTATAATACAAATCATAAATATTGGAGTATTTCGTAACATGTTGTTTATCAGTCGTGCCGCGTCCTACGCCGCGGTCAATAAATAGAATTTTATAAAAAAGCATCAACAAGACGGCTACGCTATTATTAAAGCTATACAATTTGTATACATAATTTCTAAACATTTTTGGTAAGAGAATATTGCACATTCACATTATACAATCGTATTATTATACATATCATTGTCTCGTTTTATCAATACTATAACATAGGCCGTTAAGGCAATACAAGGCGACTTTTAAAAGCGTCATCTAGAGCCACCAAATTATTGTTGTATGATTTCAATATGTTCCAAATATTGTATAGAATTTTATAAATATACCATCCAAATTTTATATTAAACATGATATCACGATATTCGCAAGAGCTAATTTTCAATACTTTAATTAAAATTCTATCGGGTTGAACCACAGAAGTATCAGAATTTCTATGGCATTAATGACTTTGATGTAAGAAAGATCAAAATGTATAAGACTCAAATAGCTATCGCTTCGAAAATTCGTATCGCTTTGTATCAGATCAAATATCAGTCTACCAATATTAAACTTGATATTACATTACTCGTAAATCACCTTTGGCATCTACGTGTTAATTATTTAAGACTATATATATATATCCTCAGAAATTTATGTTAAGAAAGCTAACAAGGAACACGTCCAGATTTCATTCCGAACTGGAATATAGAAATCATTCGATAATTATTTTACTAAATAATATCAAAATATAAGTATTGGCACGTTCAGTGTGAACGGTTCTATAAGGCGACACTCCAAGTTCACGATCAATGTCTACTATCCAGAAGACCGCGTACAAGGAGGTCGCGCCAGGCCTAGAGGAGCAGAGCAGCGTGAGGGGCGGGGGGCACTAAGGGCTCAGGCGCAGCAATCGTTGCCACAGCCCTAGGCGAAGGACTAGCTACGATCTTGTACTTGCCCAAAGGGTCCACTTGGAATCTTCTAGATTCGTGTTTAGCCGGGTTATACGTAGCCGGGTGGTTATGCGAACCGCGAAAATAGACTAACCGACCGTCTCTGAGACACAAGGCCACTTGACACCGTTCAGCTTTCTGATAAGATCTTGCACACCTCCACGTTACCCGGCGAGGATGGGAGCCGCCGTCTTCGTAGAATATATGGCCATCGGCAACTAAATGCAGGCCGCCCCGAGCGGAACGTATGTAGAACCAACCTAGAACAAATATTTAATTAGACCTTAAGCTTACATTTCGTTACAAACCAACTTACGACAAAAGCGACAACTACTCATGATCTAGATAAAAGTTAGAAACAAATATCATGTTTTGACATATTATTAAATCCTCACCATGTTAAATTCACAGACATATTCATAATCATAGTTTTTAGCACAACCCTTTAGATTTTCTATTTTAATCTAGATGGTTGAGAATTTAGGTGGGTAGAAAATCTAGATGGCTCTATTCTGCAGTATTTTTTCAATAATTACGGATAAAGCAGAGTACACACATTTGAAACAAATATTTTATAGGTTGTATAGCTTTAAATGTCTGATTGTGAGAATGTAATGGAAGCGATCAAAATAAAAATCTTATGTTACTTCAGCGCAATATAATCATTTCTTTGTACCTCTATACACGGGAGAAGGTTCTCCACCTACCGTACTACACAGAGTAAACATTCTCAGATCGACCACTGTCCTTATAGCTACCTTTATTTCCATAATACTTTCTGGGCTAAACGTAATAGCAATAAAATATCTTATCACAATATAAAAATAATACTTTTAAAAATAATACTCCAAAGGTTAACATAAAATGCAATCGTATACATCGTTTATACCCGGTTCGTATATCTCACCATCCATTCAATCGCCAATTACTAGGTTTAATTTCTATAATTATGACGGTGAATCTCCTGAGAGCATCATTGTCCGTAACCACTATTTTTAACGCGTGGTTAATCAATCATTTTTTGCTATAATATCACTGGTTAATGCTCATTATTGTTATCAACAAAGCACTTAAATCGAAGACATTCGTAAGAAGATGTAGATAGGACTTTAAAAGAAACGTGGTTGCGGACAAGTATGGGCTCGAGAAATCCCCTATAAACTCCATAAAGTAATATGCCTTTTTAGCAATGGTAAGGTAAAAGAATGGATAGTAAAATATGGAAACCGAGTATTAATATGGTAAATATAACTGGCATAATGTAATATGGTTAACTTTTGACTCGGTTAACTTCGAGAGAGCCGCAAATGATCGATCGGTAAAACTCATGCGCAGTTTAGAAAAATTTAAATATACACCGAACGGCTTTATATTACTGGTATTCAATATTATTTTAAAAGCATGAAATGTATTTATAATAATATGCGTTACGATTGTTTTCCAGCTACTTTCGCAAACTTTTGTCGGCGTCAACCACTTAACATCACGTCTTAGAGCCAAGCCCAAATCCCTTCCTAGATAATATCGAACGGTGAAGGCTAATCGTCTTGAGTTAGAGTAAGTTTATAGGCTTCTTTATGATAAAGAAACCTATAAATTTGCTTTAATTCGAAATGAATAAGACCGCAGATGTTTAAAACGACATTTTAAAAATGTGACGGGAAAGTCTCAAGTGACCCAAATAAACGCACAAACCATCCTACTAATATTGTAAACGCGAAAGTTTCTATGTATGGATGTATGTTTGTTACTCTTTCACGCAAAAACTACTGAATGGATTTTGATGAAACTTTACAATAATATAGCTTACACATCAGAATAACACATAGGCTATAATTTATAAAGATATAGTGTGAATTATCCAAATATAACGATTTTCCATAACCACGCAGGTGAAACCGCGGGGCGCAGCTAGTAAACTATAATATAATTGAAAGAGAAGAATACCTATAGATTTACATCAGAAAGCAGTTCCTTTATAATACCTTAAGTTCAGACATTAGGACAAAAATCTTATAATCTTAAGTCTCTTCATATAATATAAACTTGAAACAATAGCAGCAAACAATAGCCATTCTCCCCGTGGACTATTCATGAAATAAAAAATATTTATTTGTTAGGGAATACTTGAATCTGCTTTTAACATATACGTCCTTACTTTTAAATAATATTCTATTACAAAATTGATATATTAATAGTGGCAGGTATTCACGTAATATAACGAGGTTAACTTATTTGACGTAAAGTTCGAAACAGATCAAAATCTACAGGCAACAAACGATAAAATAGTCCTAAAACTCGACTAAATAGTAAAATCATCGCAAATCAAATATCGATTTTTTTCTCATAAAACATAATATTTAGTGAATTCAATCTCATGCTTGTTATGCTTTTTATAAAACCAGTTGTATTTGTTTCAGTCGCTTTTAAATACGCAGGAACAATCATTCACGGCCTCTCCTATAGCATACTCTTTGATCATTAAGTACAGCCAAAAAATCGTAAATAAAAATAATGATTAAGTACTCAAGCGAAATTATTGTATAAAAATGTAAAAAAATAACTCAATTCAAATAATAAGTAGATCTCACTAAAAAACTTACAACTACAACGTATACAATGAGTATTATATGTATAAAGTCAATTGTTCAATAAATGCATTTCCCTACTATAACAAATTATTATTTATTACTTTTCTAATCGTATACTTGACTTGACTTCATTTTAACGTCTCCTCTAATATCTAAGCGTATCTCTGCAACTTGCAACATAAGCGTTCGTGTAATCTCATTCTGAACCGAAACCAACCCTTCTGGAGTACTCCATTGCCAACAACCGTAATTTTATGTATATGTTCACGAATAAAATCGTTTAAAAAAATAATGTAAAAATAATGTATAAAAATACTTAATATCATAAGAGAACTATCACTTTGTACAGTTAATCTACAACTAGACCGTCGCGTGCGGAAGATCAGAGCTGAGACAGACAGCATCCATCACAGATTTAGAGGTCAACGGCTCCCTATGACGCACTTGTAGTGGCCAGAACCGAAGGTACGGGGAAACAATAAATGGTCGCTCCAATAACGACATCATCTTCACCTAAAAGTCTCAAGTTGTTTTTTCGCGGACGGCTTAAGCTACTAAGATCCTATAAAATATTCGTATACATTTACACAGCTCAATAATATCTAGATTAATGTATCTTATCTCCATACATTATAGAGTATACATGATATAATCTCTTTGGAGAACAAGATTAATAGGACAATAAACAAGCAAACAATGAATGCTCCCGCGAGATCCGCCGCAGTCGATAAAAGCGTAAAAATTTCAAAGATATTGTGACCACCAACGAAAAGGCACGAGGGCAAGTTTAAACGTTCGTTCTAAAGCTTTATAAATGTAACTCCAATCAATTTTCAACATATTTGATCAATAAATATTACAAGTTGAGATCAAAATTTGTGCCGAATTCCATCAACATTTCAAACGCCGGTGGTCAATTTCGATGACGATTGAATTGACATTTAAATTAACATTCCTGTAGCTTTGTATTGACATGCTCTAGACAGCGAGCTCTTTAGTTATCGTTAAGAAATTTCTAAATTTATTGGAAACAACTTTAACATCTGATAAAATAAGATACGCTGTTTCAAATAAATCTAAAATTGTTCAACTTTTTCATCTTCGAGAAGGATTTCAGATTAGAACATAGGCCTAAGGGGAGTAGCTCTAACGCCACATGTGTGAGCGCTATTCATCTGTACAACTCTTAGGCCGAAAGTATGAACAGCAGCGCGGCATCGCGGGTTCCTGGAGCAGCGCCACCAAACTTTGCCGCTGGCTGCTCGGCCGTTGAAGCAAAATCTGTGTGCTCCAACTTCTATCGCTGGCTTCCCTCGTTTACTCAAACAGTAACGAAATTGACCAGGAAAACATGGAAATGGGAACGGCAGGCCCAAGGTCGGAGTCGCCTCCGCGGTATTCACAGTGCCTGTAACTGTTCAAAATTGTTAATACCCACATCTGATTTAAACCATCCATCTAATACATACGTAAGTAAATTTGATTTCCTTCCATTAATAATAATCACAGCTGTTATCATTTTGGAATTCAAAATAAAACTATCTACATAAATAAAATAGACTGAACATTGGTATAAAAATATTTCATTTATTTTGATACGAATTATGATAACGTCACAAAAATAATCAAATTTATCTCTCTTCCTCATAAAGAAATCCATTAGCAAAAAAATGTTGACTAGGTAACATTAAAAAATAATTTGTTTATGATTTATGTTACTCAGCTATGAAAGGATGAGTCCAGTATTAACAATTGTAGTGCGCGCTTAGCCTTAGTGGCTTAAGCATACGTTTTTCTATTTGATAAATGTACCAGACTGCGTGCAAATTAGCTTGCACTTACATCTGTAACATCACATCGTTGTGATCCAAGCACCTTGGAGTAAATAATTAAAATATATTATGAAATACCGTCATGTAATATATTTTTATCTGGACCCAAATTTAATACGGTCGTTTGACCGGTCGTTCAGTCACAATTTAAGTCACGCGACCATAAATCACAACGAAGAACGGATCGTCGATGATACAGATGTACGCAAGCTTATACAAATAAGTGCTATCGATAAAACTAATAATAGAAACATAATCACGTTTTTTATGCATAAGCAAGTTTGCATAAAAATATCTAATCACGCGACTGGAAAATATTTTACTCTATAAAAGAGGAATCATCGACAACTGTATGCCACGTTCTACCATTCAGGTAAGGATTTACAAGACCTTTCTTAGTTTTAACCTTCACTGGCGTTTGACGCTTGCGCTTCTTTACGCCGTGAACATGATTGTATCCACCACCAATGATCCTTTCGAACTGTGTAATAACATAACACTTGCAACCAGTATCTGACTTAATACACAACCATGTGAATTTGCTTCCTACCGGTTTTCCACATTTCCTAAACCGGTGACCATCTATGACAAGCACTGGATTACCATAACGAGACAGGCTCCAATGAACTGCAATCAGAATTCAACGCTGATACTTTAAAACGCGTTAACAACGGGATTAATGTTCTAAATAAAACACAATGTAAAAAAATATGGTTATACTTATTATTATTTATACTTAAAAACACTGATTTCAATTCATGTATACAATCTCATTTTACGAACACTGATTTAATTAAATAAGGTCACTTATTATACTTATTACAAATACCTATAAAGTTAATAAGAATTCTGTAATACAGATCCTTGTTCCTAAAAGCTACTTTTTGAATCATTACAATATTAAATTATTGCTATCAACATAATTAAGTAAAAAAACAGCAATATCATCAGTACAGGAACTGTAAGGTGTTCCCATATGGTTGACAATATTAACTGTTTGGTTTTTTTAATTTGGCTACAGAATACGCCCTAAAAAAATATTTGATCAAATATACCCAATATGTCAAAAAATATTTTGCATATTTTTTTAAACCAATTTTAATTAAAAGTACTTTTTAAGATCTATGGCTGTCACTTTTTCGCAGATTTTCATTTAAAAGTTAGGAGATGGTACATACTTTTTACGTATAAGGAAGCGACTATGTCCTCATCCATTGCCTTAAATATAAGATCATCAATGCGGTCGCCTGTTACAGACGTCATAGGTTGAGTATGCGGTGACGCTGTACGCGACCTGGTTATATATTATCCTAGAGTTTACCCCTCGGCTGCGACGCGGGTCAACCTCTAGTGCGTGCCTCTTGTCTAAACAGCAGGCGTTAATACAGGTTACATTGTATAAAATTTTTACGTTAGTACTATATGCCTCCGGAAGATTCACTTCATTTTATATCGCAAACTATCCCATCTCCTGGGATGAAAAGTATTTACGTACATTTTCGGTATTAAAATTTCATTTAAACAAAATCACAGCAAAACCGATCCAGTACTCCTAGTAGTTTTCCCTGAAAGCTTAACAGATAGATATATCGAGATACTATCGCATTTTTATAGACGATGAATTTTTATACCTATAAAGTTGAAAAATTATTGGTCTCATACAAACTTTCATCCTCTATTTTAAATCGTCCTAATTTTATTTATCTACCCCGTCTATGAAAACTACAAAATGACAAAAAATTAGCAAAATGACTAAAATGCCCAAAATGACCAAAATAACCAAAATTACGAAAATGGCAAATCACAAAAAACCTACCTTACTTTCTGGGATAACCTTTACATAAATAAACCTATCCCATTATTCGAGATAAAAAGTATCCCTTGTTCACCCTCGCTATTAAAATTACATCATATATACCGAATTTCAGTCAAATCTGTCCAGTAGTTTTTCCGTGAAAATGGAACAGACAGACAGAGTTACTTTCGCATTTATAATATTAATAGGGTTGTTCATTTACTCTTTCTTAAAAACGTATTATTTATTATGAGAACTTCCACGTGACATCCCATAATTTTGTATCCGTATTCCGCCGAAAGTGGCCCCTCTTCCGAGATAAAAAATATCTTACGTTCATCCCTGTTATAGAAATTATACTTATAATAACATTCACGATAAATAGATTCATACTTTAAAACTTTCACTTTTATATACTAAGTAAGTATATTAGAATGGATATTGGTTTTTTGGTAATATATACTGACAACTGAGCAGAGTATATTTACACAAAAAAAACCGTTTAACTGCACGTTTCTTAAACATTGTTTTTACAAAGTTATTCTAGACTTAGTATACGACGTGAATGCAAAGAAAATGTTAGATTATAATCTCATACTCATAATGTCACAGCCATAAACAGAAAATTGTCATCTTCAAACGCTGTATTATAACTATTAGTGAGAATGTAATCTTTGTAAGTTTGATTACATGCTACACAAATACATAAACAATAGTATCTACATATACTTATCACAGTAAACTTACTTAAACTGAGAAACAAAAATCCCTACTCTAGAACAATTCTCGAATAAACGCTCGAGAATATAATCCGTCACATCAAAATGTCGGGCAGCCCTTTAGTACTATGAACATCAGAGAATACGTTTTAATTTATATTTATTAACATCTTAATGGGCATTTTAGCTATGAATATTGTTTTAGATTTTGGGCCCACCCAATCTTTCAATGCCAACTTGGATATTCGATTTTAAAATTATTACTACTAGACTTCAATGTCTTAATACCCCATTCCTCAAAATCTTTATCTAATGGGGAGGGTGCTTGAAAATTTTCAGGTGTGAAATTCGGTTCGTGGTTATGCTCCCCCTTAACGCGGACGAAACGGCCTTCCAGAGTCGTCTGGACCCTGCACAGACAACTCTTCATGTCCTTATCCTTACAAGCCCAGTTCAACTTATCACGATACTGATTGTTCATCCAAAACTTATTACTCTGGAAAATCAACACCGACTTCCCAGCTCTAGACGGTAGAAAGAAAGCTTCTGTAAAACATGAAAGACCATCAGAATAAAACTGAAAAGAAAATAATAAACTAAAGACTCTTTCGATAAATTAAAATTATACAAAAAAATATTCGAAAATTAAACTAACACATACACAGAATTTAAAAATATATTTACCACTGGCCATACTGCAAACTGAACAAATAAATATTTATAGATAAATTCTTTCTTTGGTCTTATTATGAATAAATTTTTGCTTCTCGTGGTTATGAACGCCTTTATAAGCGATCACTTCACCCTTTTTATTCGTCCATGCTCTAGATTGACAACCTCCTCTGCTGCTACGAGAACAATACCAATATTTCGGACACCTTTCATTGAAAGTATACCCATCGAGTACCAGATATCTCTTTCCTTTTCCAGTTCGAATGTAGTGAGCATTCGTAATTACACCTGCACCAAAAGAGCGTTACAGGCTAAGCTCCCATCTAATATCGTCTTTCACTGTTCTGTTTACCGGATAAAAATAGATTTTATCGAATAAAATGTTTCTAAACGTATACCGAGAGCGTTGCTATAAAAAAATGTTCATGGCTATAAGTAATTAAAATTATAAAAAGTAATTATGTTTTCAAAATTCACTGACGTGCTTGTCAAACGAATTAAACACCGAAGGAAAACATAATATACAACAGCTAGGTTGCCTACTTTTTCTGGTCCCTATTACTTGGTAATTACGCTCATCTGCTAACCACTTGAAGTATATATGAAAATTAAACCAATTTTATTGCAAATACAATAGTATAGGGTTGCTTGCAAAAATCCACTCATAAGTAACGATTACAAGGCTTTTAAATTGAAATATTCGAGTGAGCAAACATGTATGATTGCGTACTATTTGATGCTATAGAAGAGGACGCAGTACAACAGCTGTGCGCCACTATTAAGGACGCAATTTAGAGCGACAAAAACGATTCTCTTATTGATTATAATAAAATAACTTTGCACATGTCAAAATATAGCAAAGAAAAATATCCTTAAAACAGAAAGAAAAGAAAAATATTCTTCAAAAAAAATATTAACACATGCTTAGTGAGAAAATTATAAATATTTATTATTAAACAATAAATACATGAATAAAATTTTCTACAACATCCTAAGTTGGTGCCAAGAAAAAAGTTACTACATTTTACATTATTTTGTCGTTGTAACAATGTGTAAGATGTAGAAAATTAATTTTTTTGCTTTATAGTTACATATATAGTATCCCTATTAAGGTACCTTCTCGAATGCGGGTGACGTTAAATTTCACTAATAAGCAGGTCGTTATCATGGTAACGTAAACGAAGTTGCACTAGCTCATGTTAGTCAGTGAATAAATGGATAACAGTTGGTCCTGGCACTCGCCGCGGCGCGGCTCATGCATCTTGGTTCAAAGAAAACCAACTGCTCGACTCATTTTTATCCGCTGTTTTACAAGTCCGATTGGTAGACGCAAATTGTTACATATTATTATGATTATACCCATCGTCTGGTTTCACCAGGCAGCATTTTCGTATGAATCTCAACTCCAATCGTCGATATTTTCTAAATACGACGGATCTCATAACTCATTTTAAGCGATCGTACTGTTTATCGTTATTGATTTCCATTGTATGCGCTCCTAGTCCTAGTCGAGTTTTAGGATTGCAATAAACATAACAATATTTCCATACGGTTTCTATTTGATTTTGAGGAAAATTTTTGATAAATTTTTTATTTTAATTTATTATAGCCATGAACATCTTTTTACAGCAACCCTCTCGGTGTATATTCAGAAACATATTTTATTTGACAATATATAACTTTTATCCGGTAAGCAGAACAGTGAAAGTCAATCATAGATGGGATTCTCTACTATTACTTAATACATTACAAAGTAATCCAAATTTCTAATGACAAAAAATGATAAACCTTTAAGTTGATGCAATACATATTTGTATTTTCTTAATTTAAAAAAACCATAGCAGGTTATTCGTAATATTAGATTTTTAATACATAATGTCCAGTTAATTAAAGCATCCTTATACTACGAATAAATAGGAATTAACATAAAAATAAAATGTTTTAAATAATACTTTTCTAAATTTTCATCACATATAACTTATTTGGTTTAATATAGTGTTCCTGATTATGATGTTGCTCAATACCTGTATTGATTAATATTTTTAATTAAAATAAAATAAAATTTAATGAACTATACAAACAAAAATATACGTTCTAGTATATACTAAGGTGCCATTAATTAATTACGTAGGGATAATTTTGACGATCCTTGACCCCCTCTACCCCTATGCAAGAATACATAAGTTTTCTCTAACTAATAATAATAATAAATACTAAAGCCATTTGGAATCCATACGCACTTATCATAACAAATATTTACGAGTTAATAAAAATCTTTTTTCTATAGATATGTTTATAAATTAGGTTTGGTACTTAGTATTAAAATCGATTGTGGCACTTAGCCCTAATTCCAAATACGCTATACTTCATTGTTAAAGTAGATAAGTATTGTATAATTATGTAACAATGGTGAAGATGAAAACACTACGAGTATTAATGATCATGCTTATCATAAAAAAGGACAACATCTCTATCGATGGTATAAATGTTGGCCGGACATTTTCCCGAAGAATGAGAACACCGCCATCTTGTCTTGCCGTTAGGAAAATCTCTATCCTTGATGAAGGAGAATTTCCCTGTAAAAATCACTGGTCCCTGTCGCCTGGAGCAGCGTCCAAACCTGAACTGCGTCATCCCCGAAGATTGGGGACCTAATGTAACAACAACACATGTAATACACGATCGATATTAACAATATAAATCATTTGAACAAAATAGTAAAAAGACTATGAAAACAATAATTTCATCCTCCAGGATATAAAATATTTTGTTCCTATATCCACTACCATTATTGAAACTACATAGTTTTACATACCAAAATCGGCAATAATCAGGTCATCATCGAGATAGTGATGAAGGAACAAACAAACGTATAAATATCAAAATAAAGTCAGTATTACATTTATATACTTGTATATCCTGTTAAATCGCCCTTTGTGGATTTATAATATTATACTAATATACTTAGTCTGGCCATAAATACTGTTACAATTAAAAAGAAACAAAATATTACATTGGAATTTGGAATCTGTAATTTTTATATGATTGTTCATTGTGTTTTCTCATTTTGGCGCCAATACATTGTACAACATTTTGCGATATTAAAATGGAGTGGGGCGATAAAGAGAACCGAATCGCTGTGATTGCATTACACAAAGTAGGTATGGAGCCAAGTGTAATTTTTAAAACTCTCCATACGATTGGTATTAGTCAATTGTTTGTGTACCGGGCTATTAATAAGTACAATGAGACCTCCTCTGTTTGTGACAGAAAAAGATCTGGCCGTCTACGTAGTGTTCGTACGAAAAAGGTGGTCAAAGCAGAAAGGGAAATAATTCGAAGAAATCCTGTCCGAAAGCAAAAGATTTTATCTCGGGAGATGAAGATATCACCTAGAACTATGTCACGTATTTTAAAAGATGACTTAGGACTTGCAGCCTATAAGAGACTCACTGGTCATTTCTTAACTCATCATTTAAAAAATAATAGGGTGGTAAAATCGAAACAACTACTGAAGCAGTACGCAAAAGGAGGTAACAGAAAAATTTTGTTTACGGATGAGAAATTTTTTACAATTGTGCAACATTTTAACAAACAAAATGACCGTATTTATGCTCAAAGCTCTAAAGAAGCTTCTCAATTAGTCGACAGAGTGCAACGTGGGTATTATCCGTCTTCAGTGATGGTTTGGTGGGGTGTTAGCTATGAAGGAGTGACTGAGCCATATTTTTGTGAAAAAGGTATCAAAACATCGGCACAAGTGTATCAAGATACCATTCTTGAGAAGGTAGTTAAGCCCCTTAACAACACCATGTTCAGTAACCAAGAATGGTCCTTCCAGCAAGACTCGGCGCCGGGTTATAAAGCTCGGTCCACGCAGTCTTGGTTGGAAACGAACGTTTCGGACTTCGTCAGAGCTAAAGACTGGCCGTCGTCTAGTCCCGATCTTAATCCGATGCGTTATGATTTATGGTCAGTTTTAGAGAGTACGGTTTGCTCTAAACGCCATGATAATTTGGAGTCCCTAAAACAATCCATACGATTGGCAGTGAAGAATTTTCCCATGGAAAGAGTGCGTGCTTCTATTGATAACTGCCCTCAACGTTTAAAGGACTGTATTGCAGCCAATGGAGACCACTTCGAATAAGCTTTTTATATTTTTAATTGTTTTATATTTATGTATTAAACTAACACACTGCAAACTTATAAATGTTATTTGCAATAGAAAAAAAACTCTTTGTTACAATATTTATGGCAAGACTAAGTATAAAGCTGAAGAGTTTGTTTCTTTGTTTGATTGAACGCGCTAATCTCAGGAACTTCTGGTCTGATTTGAAAAATTCTTTCAGTGTTAGATAGCCTACATTTATCGAGGAAGGCTATAGGCTATATATCATCACGCTAAGACCAATAGAAGCGGAGCACCAATGAAGAATGTTTCAAAATCGGGGGGTTTTGAAAACAAATTCCACGAGGACAACGTAGCGGGCACAGCTAGTAATTTATAAAGACTAACGGGTAATTTTAAATAAATGTCAAAAACTTATTTCAATTTTTTCTGTAGTTAACTTTTTATAGATATGTCACTGGAAGTTTTTCTAGCACTCGTAAACGTTTGCTTCCTGTGTTTGAAGTAAGGACGGACTTAGAACAATTCGTAAGGGCTGATCTGCAATTCATATAACAGGCAAAAATATATATGCTGGATACATATAGCTTATTATATAGTATGTTATTATATAATAAGTATGTATAATATAACCAATTTGTTTATATCAATCACCACATAAGAAACCAGGGTCCCAATTCTGCTATTTTAAATCTTGGCGTTGCAAAGATATTCAAAGTACAATTTCATTGCTATAGAGTGGCCATGGGCACGATATTAGAGTTAGTAAAATACTGAAATCGATACCGAACCGATAGTGTTCGGCGATTTTGATGAGATAGTAATAGCACAATTAGGCCCCTGGTCATAGAATGCTACACGTAAACTAAAAATGATGAATATGCGGTGAGTAATAAGGCAGAAGATCTCCTAAATGATACTAATATCACCATCATACCATCTATGAACATGTATCTCATTAGGGATGATTGCATTTGTATATATATATATAACCTACTGTTGAACATGTATAAGTACGTAACTATGATAACCACAAAGGTTATACACACGGAAAATCGTAAAGCAAAACAGGAAAAATGAGCACAAGAAAAGTGTAACTGAATGATATCGATTGGAAATATTTTACTATACAGTTAGTTACCTGACAACACAGATATTTTACCAGTTTTAAATCATTGTGTGATCTCATCCATCGTAAAGCGGTTGAACGTCAATCGATTACAATATAATAACATATGTATGTCTGGAATATTCTGAACACATTACTTCCCAAGTGTCTTGGTGTGTTAATTTTTGGGTCATACATAGCTGTTATATATGTGAAATATCGTGAAGATCACTTACCTAAACTACTAATGTAGATAATCAGCATTTAAAGTAGTCAATAAATTAGATAATAAAAATGCAAATTAAAATAAACATATATTTAATTAAATCTTAAGAGAGTAATACTCCTGATAAATGTAACGATGTCTTTTATAAATTTTTATATAAAATAAGTGTATCGGTTTAATAAAGCCCACTAATTTTTTTCTAAATTCATATAAGGAATGTTCAATGCATCAATTTTTTAATTGACAAAATTGTTCCGTTTTACATAAGGCACTTTTTTACCATTATTTAACATACTTATGACCGAATTAACATCGAATAAATATACTAATAATATTGAGTGTATAAAATTAATATCATAAGTACATAATTACGTTACATTAAAATGTAATAATAATATAAATGGTACTTAAATACATTGTTATCTTATCACAACTTAGCATTGATTGCAGTGCGTTTGAATTCATTATTTACTCATAAAAGTTACACTAAGAGCTACACGCAATTTGGACCCAGTTCTTACGCTCCAATACACTTTAAGAACATTATTTCTACTATTTTAATACTAACATAAGAAGTTTTGAGCCTATGAAACCTTAGGTAGAGGCTATATATTCATGTCACTTGAGACTTAAAGTTGGGCCCGTAGGGTTTATCGACAAACGGTTTTTTCAAAGATATAACTAAACTCTTTCTGTCTTATTCATATTAAGTTAGAGTAAGTTTCAAGGCTTATTTAAGAACAATAAACAAGCCTTCAAACTTACTCGAACTCAATATGAATAAGACTGTAGTACAGCGTATAAGCAATGCAATTCTAATTGATTATGCTTCGCACTGGCAGTATATGATATATTATAATCTTTTATAGTTGTCCATAATTTTTTTCTGTGTATTATTAATTTGGTAAACACTAATTTATTAAAGAAGTTTCTAGAAAGAAGTATATATTTGAATTATTCCTAATGTTTTCCAAATGCGACTATGTGGAGTATCCCTTTTATACGGTATTATTTACTTGCGGTAAGACAAACTAAATCTTACACTGAAGTAGTGTAATCAGCATTCTAGCCGAAAATATCTTTATTTGTTCTTTTAACTATTACCAAATTAATAAAAGTGCTACATACATACGTATGAAATGAAATAAATTAATACATATTAGATTGGCCATTAGCTAAGCGGTGAGTTTGACGAAAATCAAAAGAATAAAATCAGATTTATTTATTTTGATTTCTCTTTGCTTCAATAACGTGATAAGTCATACAAATCGTTTTTTTATTTGATGGTTAAAATGGACCTTTTAGATTTTATTTTCCTAAAAAACGTAGTATCTTTTAGAATACACTGTAGATAGTCAGAAACAGTTATTCGATTCGATACAATTATTTTATGAAAATAAAAACACTTCTAAAATTTAAATTTTTAAGATTATTGAAGCAAAGAGGCGATATAATATACATAAAATATTTCAAAAATATTTATTCGTAACAGCTTTATAACTTTATATTAGAAAATGTCAAAAATAAATAAATAAATATGTGAAATAGAAATCCATGATTAAACCATAAATACAGTTTAAAAATCACAAGTTTTGTAGAAATCGGAAGCACCAGAGAAACAAGTATTCCGTGTGCGAGTCGGACTCATACATAGAGGGTTCCTCTATAAGATACAAAAGGGATACAAGTCTTATTCAAATTTAAAAATAAATTGTAAAGTAACAAATTTTTAAGTTACTACGATTAGGTGTCAGGTCCGACTTTCGCCGGCCACTGTCACGGCATGCGTGCCTTTAGCGAGTTCAAGCGTTTTACCATATTTTTCAAACTATATTAATGAAAGCATTTTCTCTAATAATATAAATATCTCTTTAGCTTCAAGATATTGACCAAGCAGGAATAATTCCCGCTAATAAGTTTGGGAAATAAAGTCACTGAAGCTTATTTTACAAAATGTTGATTAAATACTCGAAAATAAAAATTAAGCTACTCTAGCCATAGTATTCATAGTTCCAGTGCTGTGAGATACATTCACCGAGACGAAACCATAAGAGTTTACTTCTACATCGGTACCCAAATATCAACTTCCGAATGTACAAATGGAATGCATATAGTCCTCACCTAACACAATTTCAGATAATTTCTATTGAATCACCGCCGCTTACTAACATTATTCGATATACATAATACATTTATGCCTAATTGTTCTAAGTTATTGTCTTTATTGTTTCCTGTCTTATCGTTGCCCTTATTAATCTATAGATTCTAGCGTCAATCATGATGATTGCTGTTTGAAACAGACAGGGTCGTGGAATGTTCGGTCATTCAATTTTAGAAGCCTGCAGTGCAAGAGCTTCGAGGTTTGTGGCAGTTGCTAAAGGTGGGGGAATAGCTGCGCCCGCTTCGATTTGCTTGCGAGCGTTCTGTCGACGTGCAGGCAGACTCAGCGCACGCGGTGGGTGGTTATGCATACCTTTCACAGCTACCACGTTTTGTCCCAACATATGAATCCTCGCTTTACAATTTGTCTTTTTCGATGTACATCGCCATATTACTTTATCCCTTAATTTAGACTCTTCACAAAAAGGAAACGTATTCACCATCATAATAACTTTCCCGCGGCGTGATTTAAGAAACTTTATACCTGTGGGAGAAATAAAGGTCAGCTAACTGAATTAATTTCATGATATTAAAACACGCATCCCATCACCCCATGGATTGGAAAGGTGAAATAAAACTAGCGATGTTTAAGTATAAGTACAATTTAATTTTATTTCACAAAACGTACCCCGTAGATAAACTGAAAATCTTATAATAATATATGGTTAAAATTACATTATTGATTATATTAGACTTGTATATGAGTAGTCAACAGTAAATGAGGTAGATAATTTCAGAGGTACAATGCCGAGGCAATGAAGTCGTGGCGGTAGCGAAAGAGCAATACAATATAGTCAAAACGCGGGCGAACAAATATTTATGTCCTAGTAGTATACTACACATTATCATCTGAGGTTTTTCAACAAAACACTCATTGTACAATGATGACAAATAAAGCGTTTTAAGCGGCATAAATGTCCAACAACCAAATAATATTCACAGAGGTAATTTGTAAATCTTCTTTAGTCACTTTTATTCAACTGATAAATCGAATCGTATATATTTAATTGACGTATATTGTCATCGCTTAATATAAATTACCCAATACACACAAACTTATTACTTAATATTAAAACGTATAGTTAAGAATCATAACTATCGCCACGGTTTCATAAAAAATATTCGCCCCTCTTATTTGGCTTTGTGATATTCATCAGGTACAATAGAACGTGCCAAACGATTAACAAACAGTTGTTGCGTTCCGATTGTATGATTAAATATTTGGTATATATTTGACACGGATGTAAAAGCGATTTCCGGTGGAACGGACCTGGCACTCATTTCAGGGATCAAAATTATACAATAACAGCATTGCCAGTCCCCGATTCATCTGAAATCACTCTACCGTATTGTCGAATTAATAGCTCTTTGGAAATGAGTCATCGCCGCTAAGGCCAAAATTTGACACGGTCTATAATTACACCTAGATAAAAAATTAAAATCATTCACACAAACATTAAGACCCCGTAAGAACTAAGTAATCTAAATAACAATAAAAAATAGTTAAAATTTGTACTTAAATCAGAGTCGTACATACAAAGCTTGACCATCGTTCTTAATTATAGTTTAATTATTTCGAATAGCAACAAAGTCGCGAAAACAATTCATAAAATATATTCAGACAACAGTCTCAAAAAAGGACCTACATAATTATATTAATTAATTTAAGTCGTCAACAGCGAACGATCGTGTACAAGTTAAAACTAAGTAAAGAGGTAGTTGAGTTTCGATAATAACTAGAGGTAGTGAGGCGACGCGCCGGACCCTGCGCGGAGAACCGCCCCGGCGCGCTCGTTGTTAACCTAACTTAAATTATTTGCTTACACCTATGACACCTTACTCGAGTAAAGCTTCTGAGTATTCAATCTTGTATATAAAATTGTATAATTAAACTAATCTGTAAACCCGTATAAAAAGTGAAGAGGTAGATGATTAAGCTTAAGTACTTAAAATGAATCATAAAGAGCACAACATCCAATGCAGCCAGCGCGGGCGGACCCTCGGCGCAGAGCCGCGCACGAGAGACGACACCCGCGCACCATCAATGACACCGTCAACATTATAATCGACTTAGTGTTTAGTAAATTCTTATAGATTAAAGAGGCGGACACTTAATCGTCTAAGTAGCAATAAGTATCTGAAACTTGTAAAGTTAAAAGTTCTCAAAATAAATTAAGTAATTCTAAGTACAGTCCAGGGGATATCGTATAGCTTTGTTTCGAACGAGTTTCTCTAATCAGTCACCGACACTATGGCCACCGAAATCACCCGGCGGCCCTCTCCTTTGCAATCGAGTCGACTTCTGACTTGGTGCGTTCGGTCCCGTGTTCTGACTTGTCCTGACCTGATCGTAACCTGCCTGACTTGCTGACCAGCCTGTGTCTGCGTAGATAGCGCTACATTTGTTACAATGATGTTGCACGCGTCCAAAACTAACGCTAAATGTGACCTTGATCCGGATAATAACAACAGTCTAAACCTGACATCAACACGAGATGGCATCGTAATACATTCAGAAAGTTCTTACACAATTAACATCCTTATTATCCCTATTCAATTCGATAAATAGCCCACACCTATACGGATAACTTTATAGATCCCGAAACGAGACCTCCTAACCTAGGACACGACATATTTCAATTGTATTACTGGTATTCACCTGTGTTCCCTTCACTGGTCGCCATTACATTCAAAACACCACAACACCTACATAAATGTTGACATAACACCCAAATTACCGATATTAAATAACCAACAATAGCCATCGCTGAATCCTAAGTAAACGACACCTTATCCCCTCATAGCTTACAATTAAAATTATCCTACGTATAAATTATGCTACAATTCGAATGCCAAAAGGCGTTCACAAAGTACCGAATACACGATTGTCATTGTCAAAATCGCTTAATAAATTATTATGGGATCGTGAAAAATGCATTAAATCGTTGCTTGACAAGAGAGTCGCAGTTGTTGCGAACAATTTATCATTTAATCTTCCTCGTTGCAAGGTGTATCCACCAACAGGGGTTTGACAGCGTTCGTGTGCTGTGGGGCAGGTGGCAGCGCGTTGGGCGAGGGCTGAGCAGCCGCACCCGTAGTGGCGGACACTGCTGCGGACGCGTTCGCGGTGGCGGTCGCGTGTGCCGTAGCCGCATACAGAGCTAGCGCGTGCTGCAACTGGAGGAGCTGGTGGTGAGGATCCAAGGGAGCAGGAGGGCGATGCCCACTTTGGTGCGGGGTGCGCACCACATACCGGCCATCAGCAAAGCGACGCACGTTAGGAGGTGCATGATTGTGAGCGTAGCGAGAACGCACGATGCGCTCGTGTCCCTCCGGACCTTCTGTGTTCACATCGGCGAGGCATCTCGAAGTCAGACGGGACGAGCAATACCATTGTTTTCGGCCGTGAGCCAAATTATTTTTCAAACGGAACGTGTACCCCCGATGAAGCAGTAGTCTGCCTTTGCCTGCGCGGATGAAGCGCGCTAGAAATAAAATTAATGTGTCAGTATTAAAAGAAACAATCGGCATCTTCACAAGTCATGCTAGTAATGGATATACCACGTAAATTTGAACATTTATAAGATTATTCACATTAAATTTAGGTGGTATGCACATAAAACGACGAAGAAAGCACCTATACTACGAAGTTACTTAAATATTACAATAAAAATCACTCGTGAAAGGTTTAACGAGCGGTCATCTCGTTTCTTTTTTAACGACCCACCACAATAAAACTAACTATTTAGTTTAATTACTTTTATTTAATATAAGTTAAAATAAAATACTACACGTTTCGAATAATTTATTTTGTACATTTACACACATACTCAATATACTTACTAAAATATGAAAATTTTACAGCATGGTGTGAGCAAAATATTTGGCACATAAAATTTAATATTTGGCATTAAATTCATATGAGCTATTCTTAAGAGAAATTACTTAACAATAACTTTAAAGAACGAGGTAATATTAAAATGAACAATAAATAATAATAATAAAAAGGAAGACATTCATTTATCCTACGCCAGAATTATATAGCTACGAAATTTTTAAAATTAAATTTCAAAATTTTGTAAGAAAATCTAAAATCTACAAAACCGTAAATATCTATTTTCCTAAACAACATACTTACTTAGAATTCAAAAAATCCATTTTTATAATACTTGATTTTTGAGATCATTTTCATTTAACCTAAATTTATGAGCTGATATATCACATTCATCTTAAAATAGTTCACAATTAAATATGAGGTATGGCACATATTGACATTTCATTCTGAACTAGCGCTTGTCATCAAATTATTTAAGTCCTCTAATTTTTCATACTAAGAACAAGGAATAAAAAATATTTTGTTCTTTTTGCCTAACGCTGCTGATATTCGACGGATCAACGAAATTAAATCAATTTTGTTGAAAGGCACAGAACTAAAAGGGCATGGTGGTGTTCAATCATATTGAATGATTCATATTAATATTTATATAGATCACTTTGGTTGATTCAACCAAACCGAAAGACAGAAGTGATTCGACTAATATCAGCTTTAGAAAAAAATACGTCCGTATAAATTGCAGAAACTTAATTAATTTCTCTTTCTTAAACTATCTACACAATTATTTGCTGCTATCACAATAACCACTAAAAATCATAGACAAGAAATTACATCACAATCATCACCCCCCTAAAGACTAAACGTCCTAATCAGTTTACTACAACGAACAACGATTACTTCTGAATAAAAAAACATACTAATAATTTAAATCTAACTATTATACAACAGGAATGACGGAATAAATGGAGTATAAAATTTATGTTTGAAATAAATTTGTGGAAAGAAAAATAAGTTGCTTATTAGTGACATATAGTATTTACTTTGAGACTCCGGAACTATTATAATAGTTAGATTTCCAATTAAAATGTTTCTGTTTTATATTTCAATATTTAAGTTGATACGATGTAGTATGTGATAAACTGTAGCGACGCATCACCATAAGTGAATGATTCTATAAATGATATATTTACATTTATACTTGCGAAAGGACGTCGTATAACGTACCTAGATTAGCGCTAATAACGTACTATCCAAGCGCTAGGATCAAAATTATCAAGATCTAGATTAGACACTCTGGGTACAAGGAGAGGCGTCGGCGGCGAAACCGCAGGCGGAGTCTTCACGCCCACAGGTTTAGGGTATGTTCTTCGTCCGCAGCGGTTAGCATGATTGTGTTCTCCGACTAGTTTATGTAAAGTGCCCTTCTGTGTGTACGCTTTACAACCGCAGCCGCCCATGGTACATCGCCAGCGGACCACGCCGGAGCGCATCGTGTGCGCCGCGTAGAAGCTGCGCCCGCGCACCCAGAGGCGCGGCCGCCCACCCGGCCCCACGCACAAGCGCACGTTATTCTCTATCCAAACAAATATAACACTCAATTAAAACGCCAACGTGATATCATTTGACAATAAGATGTTAACACATGCAATTTTATTTACAAGCACCTTAACCAGTATATCGTTAAAAACATGATGAAAGCAGAATATGAATGGAAAGCAAGTTTTCCGTACAAAAATAAAAGAAACTGACTGTCAATAATTTATCTCTTAAATTAACTATTCACATTTATAATGTAGAACTTTTCATAAATAAGAGTGTTTATTATCACTACATATTGCTGATAGTTAAGCTCTCTTCAAACATTCGGCGATAATTTTTGACACTCAAATTTTAATCAATAATTATTGCTAGTTACATACTTATACATAACGACTAGTTTTTAGAATAGGAAAACTCACTTTGTTTTAATTTCGCTAGTTGTGCGCCCACAAATTAATTTACACATTGATTTAAAAAGCAAAATATGTGCAAATTAGAGCACCCATCAACGGAATTCCCCATACATATAACACATGCGTATAACATCCAAGACAAAAACAATTTTATAGGCCCAACATGACTCAAGATTGACCTCAATTTAAATGATATGAAAATATCGTTAATTTTACACCAAATACCAAAACACAACAGACCTTGAGATAAGATTAATCATACATTTGTAGCAACATTAATTAGCGATCGCAGCGAAAGTTAGTTATAAATAATCTGGCAATTTTTCTAAAAGTTAGTAGTCTTAGTAAGTCTGTGTTCACTCATCGAGAATGGTCTTGACTTGCGCCGATAGTGCAGCATGAGCTAGAGCCCGGTGAACAATCGAAGCATGAATGGTGGGCGCGGGGAGCACGGGAGGCTCATGCGAATGAACGTTGCTCAACGCGAAGATTCTATCATGTAGCGTGTGAGCGTATGCCCGACAAGTCCGCCTGGTACATCGCCACCGGACTTTATTTTTCTCGGGGAACACCTTTTCAGCATAAAACGAGAACCCACCAAGCCGCATATGCCGCCTGCCCCGGTTAGATATCACGAACTCCACTGTAAAACACCACTTCCCTTATCACTATCCATAACCGCAAGCACAGAAAATAAAGCATACAATCATGCAAGTTAAAATAGCAGTTTATAATAATTAATCGCAAAAAAGCGACTCATTCCAACATATATCAAACACAAAAAAACAACTTTTGTAATACATCTTTACATGAATTTCAAATACTATCAAAACATTAATTTATTCAATATCTCAGTATAATATTCGCCAAAACCAGGAAAGAATGCTAAAACATGTTAAATAAAACGCGTTTATAAGAAACAGTGAAATATTTTATTTGACGTTGTTTGTCCCAGATATTTTGATGATTTTACTTGTTGACGGAAATAATCTCAATGAGACTCTCTATGTGTTCATGTTGACGAAAGGCTGGTGCGTGTGCCGGGTGGTTGTGTTGGCCGGAGCGTGCTGCCAGCTTACCGTCGAGGGTGAGAGCCTTCGCAGAGCAGCCCTGCCACCTAGCCCTGCACGACCAGTACACACGTCTGGCACGTCTCTTGCGCACAACGTGTTCGTGTCCGTCTACGAGCAGACAAGGCGCACCCCTCCTTGTCACCGTATACGTAACCTGCATACCCGCCAATCCTGTGATGACCATTAAAAATTGCAACAGAACAAAAATAATAAAAAAGCAAAACTTCCGATCAAATCACATTATATTTAATTAAACCTTACATTACACTGATCTTATTTATTATAATTACTTATCACAATGTTTCTACAATTTTGGATTGAAAATGAAATGTAAAAGAGCATGCACATTTGAAAAGATTTACTAGGACCCCGGAAAAAGTAGAAAGACAGAGAAAAGTTTTAACAAAACCGGAAAAAATAAAGCGTTTCCGAATGGCTATGTAAAACAGATCCCTAAAGACATTACGGCGTACACATGCTTCCCACACGTTAAAACATCAATGTTAAATTAATTTAATGCTCTTGGTAATTCATTATCATCATGAAATTTTCTTCTTGCTATTTATGAAGAATTGCCCAATAAAACCTAACTCTGAAAAGCTCCTAAATTCTATAACACTAAATATCGGCAGAGAGTATTCGTATCCCGTTTTTTGACGTTTTGTTATTTAAAACATATATTTTAGACCGAATGTATCAAGACTGAACAAGAAAATTATAAGACTTTTTGAGAAACTTGGGATACAAAAATGATTTCAATATTAAAACTACAAAGCGAGAAACTATTGAAATGCCACCTACTTTTCATAGTTACTTCTTTTACTAGAGGATTGTCATTTTATTATTCTTTTTTTCATAGACTTATTAAACATAATTGACATAGATTGTTATTTAAAGTTAAATATTTACATTGTAATAAACTTAATTTGGAAAAATCATGTTGGAGAACAGAAAGCATGTGACATTGCATTCTAGACTAGAATTGAATTGGCAAACTCCTAAACACGAGTTTAATCTATAATTTTACAATTACAATGACGGCTATGACATGTTTAAAGGTGATCAAGTCACTTAGATTTAAGATATCATATCAACTATTGTATTTCACTGTGAAATAGTATTTGTACATCAGAAGAAACTTTAAAACTGAAATAGTAAATAAAACGTTAAAAAAAAATTAAAAACAAAT
This sequence comes from Dendrolimus houi, assembly GCA_039645545.1. Lineage (NCBI taxonomy): Eukaryota > Metazoa > Arthropoda > Insecta > Lepidoptera > Lasiocampidae > Dendrolimus > Dendrolimus houi. The sequence continues at coordinate 18,556,098 of CM077125.1, read as the reverse complement.
ACATTAATAATCAGCTTTAGGTATTTAGAAAAATAGTTCACACAAAAAGTTATAATATCACCGCATAATCTTATTATTTACACTGTTGGACAAGTGACTACTTCCCCTAATTCGTATTTTCGCGATATTTTCTCCATGTGGTTATCTAGGTGATTATGCACTGGATTTGTTATCTTTAAAACATTATTCTTTGATGTGATCCTTGCTCTACACCGTTTGCCGTACTCCGTGCATCGCCAAAAGGTCCTCCCGCTGCGTACGCTGTCCGTTACAAAAATGTATGGTTCATAGATCAATTGTAGATGGCCACTTTTAGTTTGAATGAAATGAAGATCTCCTTTTCCATTGCTGCTTAATGCACCTAAAACTGAATCATAAATAGTTTTTAATAAAAAGCTCATAGGTATTTGTAATGCTCGGGCTTTATCTGGGATAATGTTAAAATTATTGATTGTCATATGTGTCTTATTTACAGCATTAAAAATGACTCTGTTAACGAATAGCAACATTAGTGTATATACATAAGTTATCTGTCAATATTTAACGTCATTTATAATTAAGAACAAGATCGCATTACAATTACGCGTTAACCCATCGCCACATCTGCGTGAAACCGTCTATAACTATAACATTATCCCAGATGAAGTAGTACCTAATAAAGCAGGTTAAGTTTCGCAAACAAATTGTACATACTGAGGTCTAAGTGTTCCTCCTATCAGCTGGGGCCCAATACTGCTATTTAAATATCTTGGCGTTGCGAAGATATTCAAAGTACGAATCCGTTGCGATAGTGTCAAAAATTCGTATTCTACTAAATCCATAATATCTTCTCGATATCGTCGCGGCGAAATAACGAAATAAATATTGAAAGATTATAAACATTTTAAACATTTATTTCGCGATTTATCGCTTATATAATATTTATAAAGGTATAGTCGCGTGCTCGTGCCATTGGAATTAATAGAATACCGAAATCGGGCAAACCTACGATTAGACGATAGCGTCCGGCAATTTTGACGAGATAGTAATAGCAGATTGGGCCCCTGATAGCTGTATTATGTACGAGTTTTCGTTAAAAATCAGACACTGCGTAGCTAATATGGAAAGGGACAAAATTGGCGGACGATAACACATTTAGAAATAAAACCACTTTGTTATTTACTAGTTTTATTCATAGATTTCAAGATATTGAATCACAGTTATTTGATTGGAATGTCGACAACGTGAAATATAAATATTGGATTACAAAACAAATCGCTCGTTGAAGAGAAAACGTGTTCAGGCAGATAGATCATTCACGAATGTTAAGTATTAAAAAATAAACAGTTATTATTGCCCTACAGACACAAAATAAATATATTTTTTCGTTTTTACCTATATGGGCTATCATACAGTGTGACATTTAAATTTATTAAAGGTGGGCGATTATACTTATTTACCTAATCGAATTACTTTGAATTACTAATCTTGATAATCGATTATGAAATTAGTTACTAATTTGTTTTCATAATCGAATGATGTTACTAATATTAGTACTACTAATTTTTATTACATCAGTGTAGTATCACACATTGCTATATAATTTATATGTATATTAAATTTATTCATAAAGTGGCCTTAGTTTTAACATCATACATATAAAATTATGATAATAAAACACAGAAACGAATCGCTGGTTATATAAAATGACAAATATTTTACGTGTTACTTACATAAAAATTTCTGTCGTATGTCATTGAAATACCTAAAATACAATATAGGTACCTAACTCGTCTCTTATCAAATTATAATTAAAAAAACCCTGAATGCGCAATATGTTAAAGATTAAAATACATAAATATGTTACATCTACTGCTTTATGACCGTTCCTATATTTTATCAACTGTTCATTTGCTTTACTATCGGTTAAAATTTGACATAAGCTCCATACAAGTAATGTCAAAATTTCAGTCGGTGGAATGAACCATTGAATGAATAACAAAATATAAGAACCGGCCATAAGACTACACACGCAAAATATTTGTCATTTGTTTCTAAAGGACGATTGTTCGAGGATACTTGTCGAGCGGACAAGATGAGAACGACTGCCTTCGTGGCGTTTATAACGAGCCTTCATACACGTTGGTCTTTTACAAATATTTTTCATTTCTTATATTCTGAAAAAAAAGCTTGGAATTGCCTGATCACAGGGATGAAAACAGTACCTTTCGTCCCTGGCTAACGATTTTCCCTACTGTCAAAAATTTAAAAACTGAGCGAACCATAGATAAAATATGCGATTCATGTCCCAACTTTTTTTACAGCCACTGTTAAATCGCGCCATAAATTGTAATAAAATAACATTATTTTATACTTACAAATTGCTTTTCACTAAATTATTATTTAATTTACATAAATTTGAACTTAATGTTTACTATCATCAGTGACAAAAAATATTGGCTGGTAGAATGCCACAGAAAAAAATGAGTGTTTGTTGAGTTTTTGGTCAAAAATTCATTCACAATGATGCGCGAAGGCAAATTATTGTGGTGTAAAATCCAAGATTTTTTCCACAAATCTGCCCTTTTTCGTCGAATTTGCTATCTTAAACGCCGCATAACGCTCAAATAATATTCTTTATTTCCCGTTTGACCTTCCGGTAAGAATTCCAAGTGCACAACACCGAGATAGTCAAAGACAAAAGTCAACATGACTTTGGCTTTTGATCGACTTTGGCGTGGTTTTTTTCGGATTCGGTTCAGTTGGAAGACACCACTCTGAAGTTTGTTGATTAGTTTGCATGTCAAACTAGTAAACCCACGTCTCGTCACCAGTAACAATGCGTTTCATGAATATTGGGTCGGAATTGACTCGTTCTAGCATGTCCTCAGCGACTCTTTATGTGATTGAGTTTTTAGAGAAAATTCAGGTCGTTTGGGACTAGCCGAGCGGCAACATGTTTCATAGGGAAGTGATTATTTAAAACTAGCTGATGCTCGCGACTTCGACCGCGTGGTACGGTTTTTTAACTATCCCACGGGAACTCTTTAATTTTTCGGAGTCAAAAGTATCCTGTATGTTGACCAGGGATATAAGCTACCACCATACAAAATTTAATTTAAATCGCTCGAGTCGTTTCGGAGATTAGCCGGTACAAACAGACAGACAAACAGATAAACAAAAATTCTAAATTAGTTCTATTTCACTTCTTACATCCCCCTGATTCGACTTTTAGCATTTTTTTTCATTGTACAGAAATTTGACCTCTACAATTTTATTATATGTATTATTTAAAATGATACGGACACAGAAAGTTCAGCGGCTATTTCTCTCAAACTTGAATGAGGATTTTCAGTCCACTATTTCCTTCAATATTGCAATGTTAACTTCAGTTGAAGACGTTGATGGCCTACCAGGGCGAGGTAAATCTTCCAACATATCTCGACCGCTTTTGAACGCTTTGTACCACTCATAAGCACGTGTTTTTGATAAGTCGATTCACCGTAAGATTTATGTAACTTTTTCAGTGTCTCCGAAACACGAAATTCCATTACCAATGCTAAATTTAAGACAAACTCTTTGTTCGACGTTTTTGTCCATTGTGAAATTCGCAATACACACTAGATATGATCTAACTAAAAACAGCACTGTATTTAATCCAAATGACCGATGCAACTCCGCGCCAAAATGAAAAACCGTTGTGCCAATCTAACAACAACAACAATAAACAAATCATCCATTCCCGATACTTTTTGACAGAATGTTTGCCAGTTACCTTCGTTCTCTTACGGATGTCCTCATTTTTGATTCTATCCATAAGAGAAACACCTAACATAGCTTTTCTACAAACAAATACAACATAATTAAATATATCAAAATCCTTAGAGTTCCGTAGCCACTTTAGCGAAAACGGAACCCTTTTAAAATGGTCATCTCCGTGCGTCTATCTTTGTATGCCACAGTAATTTTTATCAAAAACTAGCGAATTTATATAGATGGAAAACATACATGGTACGGCGTAATTAATGGATAATTATAATCGTTTACCAGTGGGTACAACATCACTACTGATCAGAAAATGAAAAAATATGTTAAGTATACTTTTACTTAAAAATTATGTTACATAAGTAAAAGGAGTCATAGTTTTCGAAATATCGACCATTTTCTAAATTTTTATGAAACTTAAGTAAAGGCTTATTCATTAATTACGCCACACCATGTATATATCACCGTAATATTGTAAATATCGCTAGATTATAATCTATCTCTATAATCTACAGACGTGAAATCGTCAAATTGTGAAATGATATGCGTTGGAACGTACCTCGCGCGCCGATTGGTTGGTCTTACAGTAGGTCGTTCTGTGTCCATAGAGTTAGACATAAAACACAGGTGACAGTCAAATAAACTTCAAAAATTGTGACATCAAGTACGTATTTATTATTTAGTAGGTAACTAATAATTCTGACATAATGGTAAGAACAGTATATAATTTTTACTGAAGTTTATGGTTGGCAACTAGGCCTTTATGCCATGAAAATGTTCTAATGTATTTTTGATATAAAATGAATTTTAGGTAGTTATAAAAAACAATTTACTTAGTGCTTCTCCCTTCTGCAAGCTCTATGCCTGGGAAACAATACACAGACTACTCACAAGCCGAGCGAGCAAAGCAATCTGCATTTAGTTTCACTGACACCTGTGTTTTATTTCTAACTCTATAGACACAGAACGACCTACCATAAGATCGACCAATCAGAGCGCGAGGTGTGTTCCTTCACATGACATTTCTAGATAGATTACAATCTGCCAAAAAATAATGCGTTAACTTGTAAGAAGTATGTTCAGTTTACAATATTTCGACAGTTTACAAACTCGCGAGATAAATTATACTCTAACGGTGTTTACAATTTGACGGTGACATATATATTTCACTACATATAGGTGTTGTTAAACAACGAAAAACCGAAAACTAAATATAGCCAACATACTATTAACTAAATTATCTTTTTTTTTCAATTCTCTTAGGCATGTGTGGCGTCGGTAGTCCGATTGCTAAATCATAATTATAGTATTTTATTCAATTCAACTTTACTTTTTTTATTCAAGTCGATAAAATGGAGACATATTCGCTTCCAAAATCGTAAAAAGTATATGTCCTTACCTGTTTGAAACTATGAGGTGGAAAATCCTAAAAGTTTGAGATTGTAGAGCTTCAAAAATACTCTCAACGAAAACTGGTTTGAACTAATGTTCAAAATAGCCAAAAACTACTCAAACTAAATATACTTTGAGTAGTTTTTTGTTATGGAGGATTTTCGGTCAAGTGCTTTTTTATACTTCCGTAACAAGTGACAAAAACAGTAGACGTTTCTCACCTACACGGAACCCTTCATGGTTCCAGCACTGCCATGCATTTGTCCAATTTCTTAATAGTTCTAGCTTGTTAGTACATTTGTAATGTTGTACAAAGCCTCTATAGATAGATAAATGTTTGCATGATTATTTGTCTTTTCTTCCCGGGGGCCTAAAGAGGCTGCTTTTAGAATATCGCATTGTGAAATTGACACACGTCTTGATATACTGGTAAGTATAAGACATATCATAATAGTCAACTTTATTATGATACTTATTATGTTCGTAATTGAAATCTGCACAAGTGGCCGCTTTAGGTCCGCTAGTCTTAAAAGTAAATTGTTTTTAAAGAATTAAGTTTCATAGATAGGTAGTTTAGAAGACAAATGTAAATATAGGTTATTTCTTAGTAAATTAGAATATAAATGTCTTTAATGTTACGGGTTCCATAGGGATTTTGGCGAAAACCCTTATAAAATCGTCATACTATTTGTTAGTCGTTAGTCTACATACAATTGGTATGTCACGGATATTTTTGCCAAAAATTGGTTCTGTGTGGATGAAAGGTAGAAAGGTATATTCCTTAAACCGCTACACGATGATGTAATGAAATTGCTTAAAATAACAGGCAGGGCGAGCGGCACACACATAACTAGGGTATTAAAAAAATCCAAGTAGATATACATAGGCATATTAGGTATCGTTAGAAAGGTCTTTAAGTCAACACGATGTTTCTCAGTGCCATTTTTATTAAAGTCAATGGGTGCTTAGATATCTGCTTCTAAAGTCGCAAAAAAATGTATCGTCATCGTGCCGCCTCTAACTTTTAAAGGGTTTATATGTAAAGCTTCTCGTATTCTCTAAGAACAAGAGAACCCGTTCCAGATTTTAGTTTCTCGAACTTTTCTTGCAATGGTCTCGCGAGAATGTGGAGCGCCTATATAATAAGCAGACGCAAATTCTACAAATGTTTAAGTTGGTAGAGCCCAGAAAATATTTTCAAAGAAGACTGATGTTTTGAGATGTAGAGTAATTTCGATTAATAAGAAAGCAAACAGATACTTCGTTTCAACGAGGTAGGCAACGCATCGGTAGCCTTAGTATTGCATATGTCCATGGGCGACAGGAACCACTTACCATCAGGTAAAACTTTTTACGGGCCCAATTCTGCTATTATTATCTCGTCAAAATCGCCGGACACTATCGTCTCAATCGTAGTTTAGCCTGATTTAGGTATGTATGATGTTCATTCCAATAACGTGCCCGTGGTACACCACGCTATAAATATTTGAAAGCGAAAACTCGCGAAATAAATTATTAAAATTTTTGGTAGGTTTTCAATATTCATTTCGACTAACGCTACTTCTGCTAGTGGTAATAACATTTTTTTCTACCATTACTCTGCTGCGACGATATCGATGAGATATTTTGAATTTAGTAGAATACGAATTTTTGATACTATCACAATGGAATCGTACTTTGCTATCTTCGAAACGCCAAGATATTCAAATAGCATAATTAGGCCTCAGCGTGCCTACTAGCAAACGTAAAAAATTCCTCTGAGGATTTCATAGACAATCAATAAAAACAGTCTACTGTCAACTACTAACTATAAACTATATATTCGTTATCTCCACGAAACCCTGCACTTTGTTTTTATTTATAAGGCAGGAGGAAATACATTTCGTATCATACTGAGTCCTAATTATGGGGGTAGGACCAACAGCGGCGAGATCCTTCGCGCAGCATGTGCAAGAACTCTAGTACAGACGTTCCCAACTACCTGGCTAAACCTAAACCTGCGTCCCATACCCGCGCTTGTGTGGAAGAACATGAGATCAAGATCAGGGCTACTCCCATGATCAAGCGCTCAACAAGCTTTGGTCACCCCGGGAAACAGGGTAACCAACTTCACCAATAGAGGTTTGACCCGCCGTATCCCCGAGCTGCAAGCGGACCCCTACGATGGAAACTCAGGAGAGGAGGTTTTGCGCATATCTTCGTCTCCGAAGGCCAGTCTGACTGCGTCCGGATCTCGCATGCATAGTGCTCTCCTTTACTCTCTCGGCGGCCTCCTTGCGAGACATTACTGCCTCGCAAAAGGAAGAAACCGCCGGACCTATGATCGTCGCTGTGGAATATGGCCTTAACCAGTCCCCTCAGCGAATCGATCGGCCCTACGATGGCCTCGAGCTCGAACCTCCGAGGTTGCCATGCAGCGCATATGACCAGCGTGTGAAACGTAATGTCTAGTGCGCCGCATTCGCGGCATTAAGGGGAAGACAAACATCCCACGATCTGAAGCAGATACTTATCGAAGCACCCGTGCCCGGTAAGTACCTGCGTCATCCTAAAGCTCAGTGTCGCGCGCGTAGGGAAAAATTGCCTCCACTGTATCAACGCCAGCCTCAGGAGATTCTAAATCTATTTGCCAGATTTGAATCATTATCGCGGTTTCCCGCGTCTTGATCACTTCCAACTATGCCCGGCGATACACCAAGCCCCCCTAGGGTAGGTATCCTGTCGGGAGCGTCACACCTTGGCAAAAACGTCCGCCTGCAGTTCCCAGGGCGGATCTCCCGACCAAGAATGTAGCCACCGTCAATGACACCGTAACATATCCCCGAATGGACCTCACCGCCAGGATCCGCTGAGCTCTCCTCAGCAGGGAAATAATCCTGTACTTTGTTTGGCCTAACCCGCATGTAGCCTATTTTAATTACAAACAAAGTAAAGCTTTTCAAGCAACTTCACTCGCGTATACATTGATACCTCCACATTCTCACGATAACGTTTCGAGAATATTATGAGAATGCAAGAAGAGAAGAAACCGTTGTACGGTCTTGTTTCTCACGCTTCACTTACATTTAGATGGAGTCTTCGCGAGAATCTCGAGAGTACGTGGCTCTTTCCATCTTCCGGGATCAAAAGTATCATTTATTAATTCACGTTCGTAAATAAACGAAGACATAAGTGGATGATGAATATGGTACAATTGCTGAGCATTGAGAAAATTGACAGCAAAATTTTGTTTGACTATTATTTTGCAAATATCCATAAATCCTTCATCACTTGCCATTTCCAAAAGCAAGGTCAAATAAAGATTTTTTCAGGTCTAATATGCTTTGTATTCATATTAAACTTTCATAGGATGTAAACAATAAAATATTTATTATCATACCTTCACCTCAGTTATTGAAAGTACATAAATACATATTAATATACATAGAAACTTAAATGCGGTGTTTGGATGTTTGTTTGTTTCTACTTTATGACTTGGGAATGAACTGAAAGTCATTAAACTTTGTATAAAACGGTATCTAAAGAAAGTCACTTTCTCATTTATTATTTATATTTCTAGCTGTTACCGGCCAGCTACATTCACAATTACTATTTTACATTTAGGATGAACTAAAAGTCTAATGGTCTTATTCATATTTAGTTAAAGTAAATTTGTAGGATTCTTCTTCAAGGTTCTTAAAGAAGCCTACAAACTTACCGTAACTCAATATGAATAAGATCATAAATCTAGTGTTAATATTCATATCACTAACTTTAACGTATTATGGACTGTTCAGTCAGAAGAGTTGGGCAGTTCACTGACGAAGAGACTGCTAAACTAGTTTATTTTAGTTATTTTCATAGTATTATGTCCTATAGTATTTTTGGGGCAACACTGCTGACTTAGAGACTTTATTTGTTTTACAAAAAAGAGCTGTAAGGACAATTTACAACCTCGGCCCTCGGGAGTATCTTAACCTGCTAATATATTTTTAATAATATAATTTATATTCATAATAATTTGAGTGCCTATAAACAATATAAGGATAAATATTCACAATTTCAACATCAGGCATAGTAAAAGACTGATATAGCCATCTTTTTGATTGCAAAAAGTATTGTCCTCTTTTTTGAGGGTTGATATACGCTTCTTCAATAAGATTCCGAATGAAATGTTAGATCTGCCTTTCACTAAATTTAAAACCAAATTAAAAAGTATCTTGCTTAAAAAGGGATACTACACTATTGAAGAATACTTAAATGACAAAACTTCATTAACTTAGCAACTCACTCCAGCCTTTTATACTATCTTTTGTATAATATTTCTATCTTGCCAAACATGTAAAGAATTTATGGAGATATATTGCAGTATAAATTTTTAGTATCTCATGTCATTATTGTAACTATAATAATATTTATCTTTCCTTTTATTGTCTTTGTCTTACTGAGTATGCACTGTTTGCTACAACTCCATTAATTCTTTGAAAGTAATTGTGTAACATATTTCTGTCTGTATTTTTTTTTTTAAGAGATTGAGGTAGATAAATAAGAAAAACAATTTTTAGTTAGATGTGTTGCTTGAGAGTTTCTTACCGCTTCTTCTCCTTAACAGAAATAACACGTTGCGAAACGGTGTACATAGACTAGAAAGTAAAATTGAGATTTAACTTATATTTATGTATGTTATGACCTTCAAAAAGTGTTCTCCAAAGAAATTTATTTTGAATAAAAACATTTCAATTTGTATTTGAAGACAATAAATAGCATTTATTTCCTTCCATTGGACATAAGCCTCGCTAAGTTTTATTTACTGTTAACTTCCTTTGAATAAAAATAGTTAAAAAGTAAGAACAAACAATATTACTTTACTTTTATGTATATATATTATATTAGTATGGATAATAGCTCAATCTGAAACCACATATATTGCCAGTATGTCAACAAAATTTCAAAATAACTAATGTGTGATAGCCGTCAATCCGTCTTGGATACATGTTGCGGACATACCAACTATTCCCCTAAAATGAGAAGGCCAGGGACCAGTAGTATAAAGCTTAAAGGTTGATATTGGCACACATACATATTTATGTTATGTATGTATGTATGTACAGTGGCAGAATGAAAAATTCGCTAGTTTTCAAATTGATTCATTTCATGTTCAGCGAGCACATGTTACCTTTTCTTACTAAATCACAGAACAGATTGTTCCACAGAAAATTATGTTTAACTGTTTGACTGTAAAGTTTAAAATTACTTAGATGAAAATTATTTGATCTTCTATCTTGTCTAAGGAGATTGTTTAGAGATGTAAATCCTTTTTATTGGTTTTAATATTTATGATAAGAGTAGTGATTATATCCTTTTGGTTTCTTATTGTTAATCTCAGCATCTGTCATTGCCAATATTGCAATTTTTCTTCAGTTTCTATTTATACATACAAATAAATAAAATTAAGTGTCTGTTTGTAACATCAGAATAACAGCCCCTTACTAAATGCATATCTTACTAAATGACAGTATATATGGTACCTATACCAAAAAACCAAATTAATTTTCTCTGTCTACATGTTTCGGCTAATCTCTGAAATGGCTGGACCAATTTTGACAAGACTTTCATAGTAATCAAGTAGGTTACTACTTAGGCTACCTTTTTTTTAGGATTTCAAGAAAAAAAATTCCATGCAGATGAATTTATGAGCACAGTATTTATTAAAATGTTGACAGTACTGTTTCTTGTACTTGTGCAAGCAAAAGTAGACTTTAAGGTGACAAACAGTTCTATCCTGCAAATGTACATACATATGTATAACCTATATCACCATTATAGCATATACATACAATACTATCCTTCAAAAATATTATAATTGGTATTTAATTAAATATAAATAAGTTATTAAATCCTTTAACAAGCCAAAGATACCAGAGAAGTAATAGATCATTAAAATTTATTGTAGATATTTATTTTAGTAGACTTAATTGACTACACTCTACAGAGCAAATAAGCAGCACTAATATCTACTTGATTTTAATGAAGATTTTTCAATCTTTAACGAATTGTGAAAAAAAATCCTCCCTACTGCTACCAAAGTAGTGCTTGCTCAATCTCTGCTACTACCCATACCTAATTATGCTGATGCCAGTTATATCGACTTAACACAAGAACAACTGAACAAGCTCGATCAACTTCAAAATATCTGTATACGGTTTATATTTGGGTTGTGCAAATATGAACATGTTTCTGAATATTAAGAAGCTTAAATGGTTACCCATTCACCTTCATCGGAATATTCACTTACTCTCTCTATTTTGTACAATATCCTTTTTGATCCTCCCACCCCCCCTATTTAAAGGAACATTTTGATTGCCCACATCTTTCTTATTCCCATTATTTGCGCTCAACTAATAATCTCTCATTAATGACACACTTCTTCCTTCCTTGATAACTTTTTCATGGTACACACTGTTCGTTTATGGAACTCACTGCCACTCAACATCAGATTAAATCCATATTGTCTTTTAAACTGATGGTTACTAAATATCTTTGGTCCTCGCAAGTCTAAAACATGCTGCTGATTTTATATATAGTATGATATGTCTTATTTTTGTATAGTATATAAAGTGGTCTTATTCATAGAGAGTTAGAGTAAATTTGAATGCTTCTTTATGATTAATAAAGAGGCATCAAACTTACTCTAACTCTGTATTAATAAGACAGATAAGGTTAGTCTGTTCAAGCCCCAACATGTTGCAAAGTGGTGATAAGTTAGATTAGACTCCTATAAAGTAAATAACAACCATAAACAAAAATCAAATAATGAAAACGGACAAGTTGAGGGTAGGTTAAATAATAACTTTACTCATTGACACTTGACATCTTTATCTTCCATGATCACAGGTACTGAAAAGTGGCCAAAACATTGAAATAAAAATCAAATAAGTAAAATTTTGCTTGTCACCTTACTATTGGACACCAATAGCAGAAGGGACAGTCACATCAACTGACATACTTTTAAATGAGTATAAATACATTATTATATCATAAGTAGGTACAAATAAAAAGACTCAATTTGGGTGGCCTTGCATGGTTTGAAAAGCAATTCAAATTAGTTCTATCTTGATATTTTATTTTACTTCGTGTACTTTATTGTATTTTATAGTTTTTATTGTAACATGTGTCTGAAACCCTATTACATGGAATGATTGAACCTACCAACTAAATTATGCCCATATTCCACCACACCTCTACACACTAGAGCTTCAGGAACTGTCAATCCTTTTTTAAGGTTCAATAAGCAGTAATATGCCGAGTTGATAGCTCACTGGACCAGCTCGACTACTGTGATACACTCACAGAATACTGCCTTAAAATAGTAAATGGCCTTGAGCTGATGTATTTTGTACAGTGAGTGAGAAACTCCCATAGTCCAATTTTCCCACTCCTGTATCTCATCACCCTATCCCAACCCATCTATATAATGACAGCCTCTGTGGTTGAGCAGGCTGAACCTTTGCTGCCCTACTTCTCTGCAACACGGAGACTTCAGATTCAATTCTTGCCATGCAAAATTTTAAAAACAATCCATTATTTACTATGGTCTGGGTGTCTGGCATCGGCCCCAGAGTACTCCGTTGTATATTACCTAACCCAGAGGCTGGAAAAGCTTTTGCAATGCCTCTAGTGTTACAAACATCCACAGGTGACAATCAACACTATCTTTAAGGGGCCAGTTTGCTTGCCAACTCTAGGCAATAAAAGAAAGAAGGAAGACAGACCCAAGGGTCCTACTTAATCTAATCTAGTTTGTATGTGTTTTATATGATTTTGTATGTTTGGCTTACTTTTCCTGCTGTCTGCTACCTGCACCTTTTGTCAAGGCTAGTTTTTTGTGGGCCTGAGAAGACATCACACTGATCAATATATTGCAAATATAGACAGTACACATAGCATAACATAGACCAAGTCAGATATGTGTACTTATATGACTTAATGGCTAATTCAGAACCCAACTCAAATAATTGTACTAGACCCCAGACTTTCACATTCCATATAATTGGTCTTCCCCAGTTTAAGATTGTGATTTTCAAGCAAATCCTGCTGCACATTCACCTATTGCTGAAGCTTTCACTGCTTCTTGCCAACAAGTACTATTTCATTAGCTTACATATTACTCATGGGAGATGATTTTGGATATATGCTGTAACATGATGCCATGACTATGATGTGACTGTGGTGCACTATCACAGTACTAATAAAGGGTTCAGTATCACTAACACATCTTCACTAGAGAAGTGGATTTGTGGGATAATTTTCTTTTTTATTGTGATGTTCATAAACAGTCAAATGGCTCACCGAATGAAGAGTAGTTATCTTTGTCTATAGACATTAACAATACCAGGGGTGAAGCTATACAATATACACATTGACAACCTTTAGGACGGAATCTAAATCAAATCTCTGATTTCATTATAAGTATCAAGTACACCTCAAGAACCTTAAGTTCATCACATAACTTAACAAGTCAACAAATACAATGACAGTAAAGGGCTTTCCGCAGAGCTAAACATGTGTGTGCAGAGCTCATTTTTTTTCCTTGTGGACCTCAGTCAGAGTTCTAAGGGCAATGCGGAAAACAAAAATAAAAATCTAAATCTGGGCAGACAATCTGAATGCACCTAAGATTTAACACTAGCTTATTGCTCTTACTCTTGATAGTGAAGATGACAATCCAACTAATGCTTTTCACTGACATTATGTTACTAATATATAACACGACTAAAATATCATGTTTACAAATGCTGAAATATGTGTTCTTATCAATAAATTCAGAACTCTGTGAACAAAACAACAGTTTCATTTAGAATTTGTGTAAACATTTATATGAAATACAAAACATTCCATCATAAGAGCTTCATGTGAAATTATTATGTTAAAAAACTACAAAACTTGCTGTATAACTTAATAAAAACAGTGCCTCTCGTTTATAGGTTATGTTTACAAGCTGCCAATAAATACGCAAATATAAGCTCTAAATACTTTATCGCAAATATTACCAAACTTCAACATATTATTTTGTTAAAATTGTTGTGATCATTGCGCAAAGTTTTGTTAATAAAGTAATACCTGGTACTCTGGTTGACAACCTGCATTCGTTTCCATGTCGTGTTAATTTTCACGATTTTTCCTTTCTACAAAAATCGATTTCTGCATTCTGCATGGTTATTTAGCCTTTATATCACTACATAATTCCACAAACACTAGAATAAACATTTCAATAACACGAAACTATTTAAAACTCTCACGTAAACACGTTCAGAGATGATACGATAACAAAACTCCGAATATTAACACTATCTAGCTCACAATCTTCAATAAACAACTGTGTAACATTTGCTCGTAATTACATACGTAATTGCTATAGTAAAATAACAACAAACTTTTATTATATCCAAAATAGTAAACAATCTTTCGATGACACAATTCCAACCATAGATCCACGGCGTTAACACGAACAACCACAAATAACGGAATTCCGTTTCAATTAACACAGACTTCTGAAAAAGGAAACTGAACACTCTTAATTCCACTTTTTAAAGAGAATCATGCACTACATTTTTCGTGACGTCTTTGATTAAGCAAAATACAATTTCATCAAAATTTTCGCATGATAGCTATTACATAGTCACAACATTAATAAATCTCGCTTTTAAATATTCTTCCGACCAAACCAATGAAATAAAACAGGTACATAAATTTATGTGTGTATAGTAAAAAGAGTTTAATCATATGTTTAATTTATCTTTTAAATAATTATGATGAAGAACATATTGATATTTATTAACGTAGTATTATTATTATGTAAGATGGAACGTCATCGTAGCTAATTGATTCAAGAGTTTTTAAGTAGAGGGCGCTTGAGTACGGCTTCAGTTATGAAGATAGGGATTGGTTCGCATTTTGATTTTTGGAGGCACATTAAGTTCTCATTATTTTTTTTCTAAATTATGATATTATTATCAGACTTTCAGTAGGTCATGCAAATTATGAAAACCGTTTAATCAACTGAAATTATGATTATTACTAAAATTGCATGTTACCCAAACAAATAAAAAGACAAGAAAATACATTAAACATTAATAGAAAAATGTTTTGTACCAATTATATATTTCAAAACAGCTTACGCCATCTATTGTCGAGTAGAGGTGTGAAGATGTGAAGTATTGTTACAAAATTTAATTTTCGCTTTAATCCCTAATAAAGACGAATCAATTTTGAGAAAATAAGTAACTACTCTTATTAATGCTTGTGGTATCGGTAGCTTAGTTTATGTATATTCTTGTACTGTATACCGCCAGAGTATTTCGATAACATTTGCTTAGTGCAGTCTCATTTGATTTTTTTAGTAAAGACGTTAAGATGCACGTAACTAGTTTATTTATATGCCATTTTCTCAAAACGAAAAGAGAAACATTGGCGGATTTATCATGTCTATTCAATTAAAAATAACATTACATAGAAGCATGCATTGATTACAAAAATGCAATTGAATATTATTGTATAAACTACTTGAGCATCCTTTCATACTAGGACAGGCAGAAGGAACAAACGACTCGCTTTAATATTAGTAGTATCCTTACTAGAGTTTGGTTAACAATAGCAGATACTGGAATTATTCACAAACGTTTTACATTATTTCTTTATTCTATATTGTACACAAAATAGTTACAAATAAAACTACAAAATAGTGGTCATGTACAAAGGCGAGGTTAACCCTAAAAAGAGTTTACATGGAACAGAATGACAAATATTAACATCAATATACCATAAGGTTGTCGTTATTATTCTCACTTTTGTGTAATTATATTTTACAATTTACAAGTTTAAAACGTTGTATCGCGTGGTTTTCAAATTTGAGGAATAACAACAGAAGAAAGACGCTAAATTTAAAGGAAAACAAGTTTGTTTGCGCATTGTAAAAATACTCATAATACAATTTGAGTAGCCAACTGGTACTTTTTAAATTTCCCACCCTTTTTAAATAAACAGAAGAGTCCCTCCGCTGCTAAAAGTATTAGATCTAGAGATATGCTGTTTATACTTTTATAGCTTTGGCAATTTTTGTCTGATCCCATCTATATACCCTATATACCATCCCTTTCTTTCCATTCCTCCTATTCCATCCTAAAGGCTGGCAATGTGCTGGTTTGGCTACTGGTGTTCCAAACTATAACGGTAACCACTTTCCATCAGCTGGGTAGTCTGCCCGTTTGCCAGCTTCGCAATAAAAAACGGTCTCAGTATTACCCGCCGTTGGTAAAAAAGTAAATAAATTCTAAATACTTACGATCAAGATCATTCACACTGCAGAAGAGCAAACAAGCCCAGGAAACATTAGTTTCATGTGGCTTTAATTATTTCACCCTGTAAAAACTAAAAATGCAATTCCAATTTCAGGATTTTAGGATTCATCGGTAACTATGGAGAGACGTTAAGAAGGACCATAGGAGATAAAAAAAAATGTCCGTGAAGACATTAAATTGGCTGTCTATAACTACTAAGTCATAAAATATCTTTGCCTAATCTTAGTATTATACCTAGTCTTGCCATAAATATTGTAACAAAGATATTTTTTTTTCTATTGCAAATAACATTTATAAGTTTTACAGTGTGTTAGTTTAATACATAAATATAAAACAATTTAAAATATAAAGCTGCTGCAATACAGTCCTTTAAACGTTGAGGCCAGTTATCAATAGAAGCAAGCACTCTTTCCATAGGAAAATTCTTCACTGCCAATCGTATGGATTGTTTTAGGGACTACAAATTATCATGGCGTTTAGAGCAAACTGTACTCTTCTAAAACTGACCATAAATCATAATCCAGCGGATTAAGAACGGGACTAGACTACGGCCAGTCTTCAGCCCTGATGAAGTCCGAAACGTTTGTTTCCAACCAAGACTGCTTGGACCGAGCTTTATGATCCGGCGCAGTCTTACTGGAAGGACCATTCTTGATTATTGAACATGGCGTTGTTAAGGGGCTTATCTACCTTCTCAAGAATGGCATCTTGATACACTTGTGGCGATGTTTTGATACCTTTGCACAAAAATATGGCTCAGTCACTCCTTCATAGCTAACACCCCACCAAACCATCACTGAAGGCGGATAATGCCCACGTTGCACTCTGTCGACTAATTGAGAAGCTTCCTTAAAGCTTTAAGCATAAATACGGTCATTTTGTTTGTTAAAATGTTGCTCAATTATAAAAACATTCTCATACGTAAACAAAATTTTTCTGTGACCTCCCTTTGCGTACCGCTTCAGTAGCTGTTTAGATTTTACCACCCTATTATTTTTTAAATTACGAGTTAAGTAATGACCGGTGCGTCTTTTATAGGCTGTAAGTCCTAAGATCTTTTAAAATACGCGACATGGTTCTAGGTGATATCTTCATTGCTTTCAGACAGGATTAGTTTGAATCCTTTCCCTTGCCGCTTTGACCAACTTTTTTCGTACGAACACTACGTGGACGGCCAGATTTTTTTCTGTCACAGAGGTCTCATTGTTCCTATTAATAGTCCATTCGTTACACAAACATTTGACTAATGCCAAGTGTATGGATAGTTTTAAAAATTGCATTTGGCTCCATACCGACTTTGTGTAATGCAATCACAGCGATACGGTTCTCTTTATCGCCCCACTCCATTTTAATATCGCAAAATGTTGTACAATGTATTGGCGCCATAATGAGAAAACAATGAACAATCATAAAAATGACGGATTCCAAATTCAAATGCAATATTTAGTTTCTTTTTAATTGTAACGGTATTTATGGCCAGACTAAGTATTTATTTATGTCGTGATCGCTGGATACCGTCAATTTGATCCCCATATAACATAGCTCTTCTTACCTTCTACCCTCCATAATTGAGAACCTATAAGATTCTACCATTTTTATTAGTCTTATTTCAAATTCACGTCGCATACCAATGACGTCAATCTGAAGTCAAGAAAGTGTCTACCTCTTAAGCATAAGCAACGCCACCTATAGAAGTTAACCCAAGGTGCATAGCCATAGCGACACATTGTAGCGGCTTTTTGATTAAGTTCTCATTATTAAATATCATTGAAATATTATCCTATATGTCATTTGGGATAATGGGACCATCACGCTCAGATGACAAAGTCGCTTTTGACGTGCAGTCAAACGACAGATAGTATTGTTGCGATGGTTTTTAATTATTAACGACTAAATATTGACCGATAACGTACCAAATACTTTACCCAGATCTATAATACTCTCTGTAGCTTAGTCTCCTCGTTTGTCAGCTCCGAAATTAAAGATGCCCACACGTTACAGTCGCGGCAGACGGACGCGTCCAAACAATGTGCACACCAGAATCGTAACTCTCCAGATTGCTTTAGGACATCCGAACGATTAAGGTCACGTCAGAGACTTACCGACTTATACACACTGGACGATTGCTAATCAATGGACTTTCCTTATCCAGATACGTTGTAAGCACGCCTCTCAGCCGCGTCAGTCAGCCGCGACTTATAATATGCACACACCTTTAGGCCTACCAAGCATTAATCGTGTAGAACCTAATAGAATTAAGGTGTAGATTTAATTGTGGTAATTCCATAGATTACAATTTCGTGAAAAAAAAACGCAGTTCCGATTGAATTCTGCTGCAGGATGAATTCTGTGCTGTGCGTACGCTTCTATGGAGTTCCAATAGGTTATAGATTTTGCGGCAAAAAACCACACCAAAAATTTGAGGCCCAACTGCATTCGTAGGAACCGCACTTACTAAGAAATATATCAGTGCCATTCTTTACTCAGTCCATTATAACCTACTAGCGGCCCGTCCCGGGTTCGCACGGGTGAACATTTATTTTAAATTTTGGGATAAACGTATAAATATAGCCCGGGGCATTCTCAAGCACTTGTGCGCTAGGATCGGTGTGGGCGTAACTACGTTCTGTATATCACGCCTTTCCTACCATAAGCGCGGGGCACATGGGAGGAGGGTGGTTTTAGTGGGGGTATTGATTAGTCGAGTCTCCACACACGCCGGTTGATTATTGTTTGGATTGCCTCGGTGGAAAGCCTCCATGATCAACAACGGTCTAATCCCTAGCAAAGGACCCGGTATGTACGAAATACATTTCCCCCGCCTTAAAAAAAAAAGCATTCTAATGGTGAAAGAATTTTTAAAATCGGTCCAATAAGTTATTCGTTACAAACGAATATTTCCTCTACTTTTAGATGGAACTCCACACAAGCCCACGCACCATGGAATTAATACCGCGCCGGATTTCACAGCCCAAAAAATTTGACACTTTGCATTTGTAATAATAGTTCTCTACGGCCACTAAACAACAAACAGTTGCGCCAGTTTTTAATTTTTATTTAGGTACTGTACAGCTCCTGCAGTTAATTTGGGGTAGTAGCTTGAAACATTGAAGAACTTCAATGTTTCATGCACTATTGGACTAGAAACTATCGTTACAATTTTAGTCAGTTTTAGTTTTCTACAAATATTATTGCACATTAACCGATAAAACATAAGGAATCAAGAGTACCTTACCAACGCTCCTGTACTGCATTCTCCAAATTATCAGAGGTAATTCAGTTTAACGCAGACTACGTTTTATGTTGAAGTGTGGATTAATAGATTTTAGCGAATGTTTGCGACTAGATTTAATTTACAATTCAGGTTTTAATGCAAGTGTGCAAGATGCAAAAACAATCTAAGCACATGGGCGGACTGTCAGGGCATTCCTTACATTCCATTGTAGTCTGTACCCGCCTTTTATTACGATAGCAATTTCTGCAATCTTTTCTAGAAATTGCATTAACTTTCCTTCCGCCCCCGGCCTTTAATATGCGCTCCGTAGTTTTAACAATTTTAGTCAACTTATGACTTTGATGTAGAACTCTTGAAGATTCAGGCAACAACGTGGGATTTAAATTGCCACGCCCAATTTCCAATAGTTCAATTCTCATTTCAGAAGCCCCTAAGAAATTCACTTGACATTACGCTACGTACATTCCATAGCAATACTACGCGTAATTGTTAATCATACACACCTGCGATAATGTATCGACTGGGCTGTCAAGTAAAGCCGTAAAGAGTAGTTAGTAAAACTGCCTCAACATTAACACAGGTGCAACCTCAACCTACTGGCGTACAAATTTCAGAATAGCCAATAAAGCAGACTAACCACGTAACGAACGTTTATGTAAAAGTTACACCTATACGATAAGCTCGCAGATTCAATTTTAAAGATTTACCGTGAAAGAAATTACTCATAGGCCCAGATTGTACCATACAACAGTTGCATCAATCAACAGCGTATATTTTAACTGAATAAAGTGTACCAAGGAATCAAAAATACAAATTGTAGTCTGCGTCAAACATCAAATTTTTGTTCAATTTGGAAAAGCTGCATTATAAGGATAACTACCTTTATTACTTACCGGTTGAAACTAGTCACGATACCAAAATTACCTTACCCTACCTTTTTTCTAGTTTAACCAAATTTACCAATTCAACCAGGTGATATTTCACAGAAAGTAATCTAGTGAAATAACACCTTAACATAGAACAATTATACCCTGCAACTTTAGATTACCATTGTACCTGAACTTTTACCTTATCCAAGAGACCTTACCAACCAAAAGAGGACATTTCACAAAAATGAAATCTTGCGAAATGAACCTTAAAGGCATAGCATATGTATACCAAAACCTGCAACAGTCAATCATTACTAAGACTACGCTACTCTACTTAATCTAACTTACAAATTTCATTCTACAACTAAGAACTTTTGTGATCAAAAACCTTAAATAACAAAAACTAAATATGATCACAGAAGTTTGTTAACGAGTTGATTAAATCATCGTATCAGTCGAAAGTTACAAACGATGATCTAATCAGCAGGATGCAATTAGTAGCCTACCTTGTGCATCGCCTACTGCGCCGCCCTCTCCTCCAGTTATATTACCATCACCAGTAGCAGAGCCATCGAATCCTGAAGAATTAAATAGTTTTAGCTTTCATTAAATAGGAGGAGATAAGTCTACGTACTTAGGTTAATATTTACCAGTCATTTCCATATTAGAGTCGTCTTCGCCGAAATTTGTGTCATCGTTATTAGCGCCTTCATCGTCATCATCCCACATACTTTCGTTAACAAATTCGGGTTCCATTTTGGGGGCCACGGCGTTATTTTCGTCTTCATCTGGTATAGTAACAAATTCCTCTTTCGCAGAACCAGACGGTCCAGCTTCTAATGGGTCCACACATTTCCGTTTCGCAGGTCCACTTTGTGAAGATGATGAATTATTTGATGCTATTGATGGCCTATTTGGTCGCTTAATTGCTACTGGAGTTGAGGAGGGCTTAGAATCTATATCAGTCTCTAACTTAGTCATAACAGATTGCCTTTGTTGTGACGACCTCGGGCCTGGCCTCGATGTCGGCTTTGGTTTGGATGGCGTGGAACTTTCTTCATTCTGATTACCGGTTAAACCTTTAACTTGAAGCTGTTCCGCTGTACTAATAAACGACGCTAACTCTTCTTGCTTAACATTAACTTCACCTTGGTACATAAACTGTAATAAGTCTCTTAACGCAGAATGACTAACATCTTTTAAAAATACTGGAACAAACAAAAAGATCATTAGTACATAATTGAAAAAGGTACATATAAAAAATAAAAATAAAGTAAATAATAGTGACGTCTTACCTATTGGATGCTGAGTTGGATTCATTTTAAACATTTCTTGAAAATAGGGAGAACATACTGATAAAACTAATTTATGTGCCTGTAGTAACCTGCCTTCGGCAGCCAAAGTTACGTCTACTAAATCACCACGCGACAGCAGGCCATGAAAGCCTGCCGACATATTCGCGTGGAAATTGTTCCAACATAGTGAAAATTGTTCGTCCGACGCCATGATGGCGGACTTCCCTGAAAACAAAAATTAAATTAGTAAATTCAGTCATAAAAACTTGAAGAAACCGTTAAAACTCTTGAAGTAATTTAAGTACATTTACCTATCCTAAGACTTTGTACTTTATAATTCCGATATTAGAAACATTTGAAAAAAATAATAAAACAACGTTTCTAATGAAGCACTGCACACTTTTTCATCCCACGTCCTCTCGTTTGAGCGCTGTTCACGATCTGATGACGCAAACGCGACGTATGCTGTGGCGTCACGAAACCAGTACTAAGACAACAAAATGCACGATTTTCATTTGTGATTTTAACATGAAATATAAAAGTATTTACCACACAATCTATAAATTATTCAGTTACTAATACTATTGCACATCAAATTAGTAACATAATTTGAAATATAAACATTTTGTTACCTTTATAACTTGACATTTCAAGTATAGTCTGATTTCACAATGGTATCGCAGCAACACGATATACATAACCAATTGTGTACAAAAAAGGTGAGTTATGTTTTAGGCAACTGTACATTAACCGTCTTATTCATAGAAAAACGCAAATGCAAGCTTAAACCTTTATTAAATGAAACATATTTAAAACCTATAAAATGTTCGAATTAAAAAAATAATCGTAATGGTTTCAGAAACTCTGATGTTGAATGTAAGTAGGTAGTCATTTTATTCACATTTCAGGAATGCACATAGATTCAGATGATTTCGAGAAAAATGACAAGCAAAGCAAAATTGACGGCCCGATGTAATGATTTTATAAGGACTCATTTGTAGACAAAATGATAAACCTTAATATGAAGAAACTTTAGGAAAGTATTGATTGTGTTTAACGAAGAATAGTGACCATGACGCTGAGAGGATTAATCGGCTTTCTATAGCTGGCTTCACTGTGAGAGTCAGAGGAACCGTCCATTGAGCCAGTTCTCTGTGACACTGTCTATCTTATTGTTTCATCTGTGGATTATGCTTAATATAATTGTGTCACACGCAGATTAGATGAGAAAAACTAGGTACCTAAGTAAGACTAATACATACTTTATCTCGAAAGTGACGACTTCTCGAGAGCCCGTATTGAACCTTTATACCTCTATAACCAGTTTTGCTGAGAAAACCAGCAACCTAATAAATATTCATGTTGTTGAAACATGAGAAGCGTAGCTAATTTCATTTTTATAAGCTCAGTAAATAGATAATTAATAATAATAAAAATAATGTGCATTCATTTTAAATAATTATTTATACTTACTACAAATATTTTACTTAACTTAATATTAACTTTGTCCTTCCTCTCTTTAATAAACGAGACAGAAGATTTTATGTCAAGAGACAACACTACTTTTATTACGAATTTATAATTTCAACTTTAAGTCCTTGGGAAGAAGAACAAAATTAAACAACTTGTTGCTTTCTCTGGGTAGCCAGTCTGCATAAAAAGCACAATCATCGTGCACAATATATTGTTAAATTTCGTGCAAACAGACAACATTAGAATTTTGGTGGGAGCTTGAAAAGAACAGTTTTGCAGAAATTATTTTCAAAACAATAATTATGTTAAGTTGAACAACAGCAGAATGTTGATTAATATAAAATAAAGCCGATATTAGAGGGATCAATTTAGTATTTTAATCTAGATCAGCCACACTCAACCTTTTTTATACGGGCCGCATAGAGGGCCATATGCGGCTCGCGAGCAGCAGGTTAAGTATCGCGGATCTATTATAGTTAAATCAAACGAAATGATCCATGTAAACATAAAATTGCTGCAATCAATGTCATTGATTAGCGCCGGTCTATGCTATTGAAAATATTATACTTAGTCCATATTAGACGAATCAATTCTGTATTTCAATCTAAATGAATTATCCAATATGATCCATGTAAACATAAAATTGATGCAATCAATATCATTGATTAGCGTCGGACAATGTGACGAAAGTCATACCGGTTATATAACCATTATAACCATGCTACATTTATTCCTCCCTTACATCCTTCTCTATATCACAATTATTCTGCTGTAGTTAACCGAGGTATATATTATAGTTTGATGCAAACTTTATGGCGGCTATGATATTAGCTGCGAGCAAGGGCGTGCGCAGGTCTGTACCTGCGCACGCCCTTGCTCGCAGCCTAGCTTAAACATAATTAGGGCTAATTATGTTTCTACTATTTTACTGGCTTTAAAAAAAGGAGGAGTTTTAATTCATGTAATTTAAAAAAAAATATATCTCCAACCAATCTTTTTTGTGTCTAAACCGATTTTTATGATTATTTTTGCTTTAGATTCAGTAACATCAGGATAGTTTATATAAATCATTCATTTTTATTGGGCACCATATACGTAACTTTAAAAAAATATATTTTCTAGCAAAAAATAAACCGACTTCAAGAGTAGCTAAAAAGCAAAAATAAGTATTTTCTACAGCTCTTGAAGTAGATGTCTATAAGACATAAAAAAAAACAACAAAAATTTGCTTTAGTTATTTCTTAAAAATATAACTCTATAAAAATAGTTATTTCTTGCTTTTTAATTACTCTTGAAGTCGGTTTCTTTGTTTTTCTAGAATTGTATTATTATTATATTATTATTGTTATTATATCTTGGAATATTCATAAAATTAAGAATTATTATTTCGAAGGTATGTATTATCTATAGTCTATAGTTTGGTTCGTGGAAAAGTAATGTTGAAAGTGCTGACGGCTGTTTGCTACTTATTAAGTACTAGAGGGTTCCAGGTAAACTAAACGTTATTTATGATACTATAATATAGTGCGGTAAGTTGACTTTTACAAACCAGTTTGTAAAAACCAACAACTGCACGACGGTCATACGTTTATCAACATATGTGCGAGAAAACAGTACAATAGGTAATGAAACAAACATAAATATCAGTCAGAGTGTCGCAATTATTTTTTACTTTTTTAATATGAAAATCGCACGCATTTATAATGGCGATGTGGTAGGGAAATGAAATAGAAGGTTGGATTGGGAATGTAGGATAGGGAGTGGCAAGTGGGCCATCGGAACTCTTATTCATCGTGTGAAACACAATTAGCTCAGGGTTAACCGTTCCAAGCCGATATTCTATGATGATTCTGTCAAGCCGGCCCTAATAGCTGTAATTAAAATGATGATTCCAGCATAGCTTTGTCACGTATAAAAAGGCTGTATAATGTTTTCCCTCCATCGTAGTCAGCCTACTTCACTTCATTGCTGGACATAGGACTCCCCAAGTCGGCGTCACATAAAACTGTTTTATTTGTGGAGGAGCTTTTTCTACAGGATTGTTGATTTCTTCGTCTTCGCTTGAACAGGATTCCTTCTCAGTGATAGATTCAGACAATTCAGTAAGGTCTAATCTAACTAAAACTGAAAGTCTTAAAACCAAATAATAGTTTAAATACCTTTTCCAACAATAAATATACTTAGGTCCAAAAGTCGCTTACGATAAAATGGCGGTAAACGCTTTACACCGCCTAAACGCAATATGTTCTTTAATATTGTAGAACATTTTTTTGTTCTATCATCAATACTTCAATAGTTTCCGCAGCGCATGCAATGAAAGGCGTTTTAAGGATATTTTTTTTATACCTTATGTTACATTACTGAAGTATTAGTAGGGATCCCTAATTTTTTTTAGTAATAAATATAGCCCACATTACTAAGGATAATGTAGCATTCTAATGGTGAAATAATTTTTGAAATCGGCGTTGTAGTTTTTGGGTTTACTCGCTACAAACATACAAAAATAAGAAAACACAAATCTTTATTAGTATAAAATTCGTTAAATTTATAACAGCCCCTTTTTAGGGCCGGGGTTAAAAACTACTCTTTAAAATTTTAAAGTCATAAAAAGTTTAACGAGCTCTTATTATTATTATAAGGTCCAACAAAAGTTACTATCCATCTACAATTAGTTCGATACATTTTTATTCGACTCTTTACAAAAAAATACCATTCTGAATTGTTAAGAGCAAGGTTGGTCTTATCAGAAAATTTTGCATCCTTTGAAATGTTCTAAAGATACGGTATTATTAAACAAATAGACATTGCAAGAAGTTTAATACCACAGAAATTGTATCTAGAAAACCAGACTTTAGAGAAACAACCCCCTGGAAAGACTCACGAAATGATATTGCAGCTCAAGAAGAACTATTCAGTCAGAGATTATTCGTTTGAAAGTAAACGACGCAGGAGGATCGGTAGACGTCTGCGAAAACAATAAGAAGGCGATTAGCTGAGGTAAACAAAGAGCAAATTTCAATCGGAACTTGCAACAAAGTGATCACTTCAATGACAAAGCGATGTCCGGCTTCTTTTACTGCTAGAGGATATACAACAAAATATTAGAAACGTGGTTGTATAGTCTTAAAATATATACTAAATCATACGTCGCAACGCTGCGACAAACACAACGTATGCTGGCTGTCAGGGCCGTCCGAGAGTACCGCACGATATCCTTCGAAGCGGCCTCCCTACTAGCCAGAGCTCTGGCGTAGGACTTGAGAGGCCAGAACACTGGCCTCCTTGTATGCGTGGCGTAAAGAGAAGGAGACCAGTGATGGCCAACCTGCGCCCCGAGAGATCGAGGGGCGCAGAGACAAGTTGCGCCAGGTCCAGGTGGCAGAGTGCGCGGACCGCCTACTAAACCCCAGCGGCGGCCTCGCCGTTATCCAAGCGGTGAGGTCGATCATGCCAAAATGGCTGCAAAGGCGTCACGGCACCCTGACGTTCCAGCTGACACTGGTCCTTTCGGGACACGGATGCTTTGGGAGGTACCTGTGTCAAATAAGGCGTGAGCAAACATCAGGATGCCACCACTGCGTCAGTGGCGACGAAGACACTGCGCTGCACACCCTTCAGGTGTTTTCAACCTGGAACGAGCAGCGCCGTAATCTCGTCGCAGCTATCGGCATGGATTTGTCCCTCCCGGCCATGGTGGAGGCCATGGTCGGGAGCGCCAACGTGTGGGACGCAGCCGCCTCCTTCTGCGAGACCGTCATGTCCGCGAAGGAGGCGGCGGAGTGGGAGAGGGAGCAGTCCGTCATACTCCTCTCCCGCCAGAGCCGGTGACGGTGATGGAGGGTCGTCCAAGACGACCTCCAGCCGCCGTAGGTTACGGCCGTCCAGTCGACCGGCGGGGAAACCGGACCCGCCCGCACATAAAGACCGGAAAGTAAGGACGCACACCGATCCGCGCACCCTCTCTCAACTCGAGGTGAAATCGAGGTAGCCGGAGATACCTAGATCTCCGGCTAACCCATGGTGAGGCCAGCCCACAAAAAAGTCGACCGCCGTCCGTCCGGGCTGGCGGTGAATGCGCGAGCGAGCCCACAGCCCGGACAAAGGACGCTCGAGGATCGGACAGGGGTTTTAATGAATATCCCTAACTGTGGGGTGGCTAAAGCACTTCACAAGTGATGTGCTAGTGTCACCCCGACCTGGCGAATCCCACACACGGGTCACGACCTTTCCCCCTCGTGCGGCTTATAGTCCTCAAACAGATTTCCCCTGTAAGTATAAAAAAAATACCAAATCAATTCAAATCGTACCATATGCCAAATTTCACTTCACGATAATAGGTAGGGTTGTGTAAATTCAAATAGTCCACAATATAAAAAAGTTTGGAGACCTCTGTTCTAATTGTATGGTTCTGAAACTACATCAAGTAGTGCTCAGACCAAAAACAGATATTCGTCTAACGCCTACTCCACGGTCTGCGATACATAATAATATAAAAATTGGATAACTCCTAATAAATAAAAAATAATAAAATTGAGAAATGATCGGTTTCCCATACAAACTTTCATCCTTTATTTCAACCGAACGGGTTGTAATAAAGGATGATAGTTTGTATGTTTTATTTATCTATCCCCATCTATCTATTTATAAAGTACAGAAATGACAAAATATACAAAATTACAAAAATGACCAAAATGACTTAAATGAACAAATTGACCAAAATGAATAAAAGGGCCCAAATGACCAAAATACCAAAATGGCAAATCACAAAGAAAACATATCTAACCGGGATAAAAGGTATCCCTTGTACACCCTCGATATTAAAATTACATATATTATTATACCAAATTTCTGCCAAATCGGTCCAGTAGTTTTTTTGTAAAAGCATAACAAACAAAGAGACTTAAATATATTTTTATCCCGAAAACTATCCCATTTTTCGGCATAAAAAGTATCCTATGTTCATCCTCGGCATCGAATATATATATATACTGAGTATCAGCCAAATCCGTCCAGTAATTTTTCCGTGAAAACGGAAAAGACAGACAGACGGAGTTTCTGTTTCTGCTAAAGTTTCACGGAAAAGTGACGTTACCGATTTTGCTGAAACATGGTATCAATATAATAATAATAATAATAATCGGCAGACAAACACACACACTGTAAATATGTAGTTTCAATGCCGAGAATGGTCGTGGTTGGATGGATGGGCCAGATAAAAAGAACTTATAATCAACGTGTATGTATGAAGAGATTAATGAATGTAGATGAAGCAAAAGATGATTTTCATCCGTGCAGGAACGGAGAAAGAATACAATTTCCTGCGGCCGGGCGGCCTGCCGTAAGAGGCGACAAAACAACCCACAACCAGGTGGTAGGTTATTTGCCCGACTGGATGGCTACCACCCCAGGTCTAGAGTATGCCGCCATAACAAGCTTGAGTTGTTTTCCGGCATTACATATCAGATTCCAGTCTCCCTTAAGAGAGCAGCAGCGCATTTGTAGCACCTTTGGTGTTGCAAAAGTCCATAGGCGATGGTAGCCGCTTTCCATCAAGAAGGCCGTCTGCCTGTCTGTTGAACCCCTGCAATAAAAAATAAAAAAAGATATATGTCAAAATCATAGTAAGTGGAAATCCACCGACTCTGCTCTATATAAAAAATAGGCGTGCTAATTCTGTATGTATTACTAAACGTAAGTATATTATTTCGGCAAACAAATGTGACTTTTTGAATGCCTACTAAAGCTGTAGCCAGGAAGTGTTTCAGTAATTTTAAAATTAAATTTCAAAACTTTATATGATAAAGCTCCGGATGCTAGATTAGACGAGCAAAGCAGATGTGGCTTGTTGTTTGAATGTCAGTCATGGCTCAGCTCGTGTGGTTACTTGTTGCGGCGTTGGCTTCCGTTTGGAAGAATGTGGACGCGGTTGTTGGTGGACAGCCCGCCTCACCACCCGAGCCGGACGCTGCGGTGGTATTCGTACAAAAACATGGCTTGAGCGCCAGACTGG
Source organism: Dendrolimus houi (assembly GCA_039645545.1). Taxonomy (NCBI): domain Eukaryota; kingdom Metazoa; phylum Arthropoda; class Insecta; order Lepidoptera; family Lasiocampidae; genus Dendrolimus; species Dendrolimus houi. The sequence goes on along the minus strand of CM077125.1, from coordinate 18,526,744 downwards.
AGGGCATCAAAGATGACAAGATTGGATATTACAGCTTCTTTGGAATTAGGTACTTATAATATTACGGTTCTTATATATAAGTTATACAATAATATGGTTAGTTATATACACTAACTTGCAAAAAAAAAAAACAAACGGGTATCTAAAGAAATTTACGTTCCAAGGCCGATTTCAGGTACGTTTGGGAACAACTTTTTTCAGGTAGGCTATAATCTTACCGGCCCATACATATCGCGTTATCAACCATATCAGAAGGTGGTATTAAATGTAAAGAGAAAAATTTAATGAATTAATTTTCATGAATCTTCCATAACGATTAAATTTTTTAGTAATAAGCAAGTAACAGTTTTAACAATTCGAGCCATTATAAAGAAATTTTACAATAATCAATAGTTTCCTTTTGAAAAATTAATTTTTTAAATTGTACTGTAAGTTTTCATGGCAGAATACTTCAAAACATGCTCAATTACATCGTCAAATTAATAAAACCTGTTTATTGTAATATACACTTATGATAGAGAACAAATAAGTTATACTGTTATCGACAAGTCATCGTAATAGTGTTTAAAAGAAAATCATGGTTCCGGAGCTGTTTTGGCAAAAATCTTGTGAAGTTATCATGTCCATCTGTGCCTATACGTAGTGGAATCGTCAAGAAATAAAGATTAAAGATGGCTGTCGTACATGTAACTATGGGTTGAATTTTTTTTTCAGTGTACAGTCGTGTTGATAGCAAGTCGAAGCAATCAAGTTAATGATTGTTATAATGAACTCAGTACGTAACGACATATTAGCTCCTGAAGCTGTGAAAATTTCTTCTCTCTCCTCTAACTTCCAAACTATGAAGTAGAAAAATCTGAAAAAATTAAAATGAGATTTGATATTTCTATCTATTACTTTGATTTTTGTTAGAATTCTCTACCGTATTGTTCAAACGACAGAGGAGGGACTTTAATTTGAACAGGAAAATTCTTAAGAAATTTTTCTAGGTTTCAAAAATACTTTCAACGAATATTACTTGAACTATCTAACTCAATATGAACAAGACCGTTAGATTATATAAACGATATTCTTTGTAAGGTTTTTGAGATATTAAATGTTTTCGATTAAATGATTTTTTGTGGTTCCATCAATATAAAAACGATGAAAACAGTGGACGTTTGTTACCTATACCATAGAAAAAGAATAGAATAGTGTCCTTTTTCCATGCCTATACGGAACCCTTCATAAATCGTGATCTAGCATGCACTTGGCAGATTTTATTTTGTAAGTTTGATTGTTTACCTACACGAACACAAATCACGTGTATACTATTTAAGTTTATGCACACAAGTTTAAAAAATGCTTCATTTATTTGACGTATTTGTTCACGAAGCTCTGTCTGTACTATTCGTTGAGATTTGATTATAAGATTGTGTAGACGTATAGGATCTAGTAGTTTCCGATAAAAATGGCCATGAATCACAGATCATAGAATTCTATGATCTGTGCCATGAATACTATGACGTATAAAGAAACGAGGAACAGATGGAAATAGTGATTGTATAAGGGTTTCGATTTGCCAAAATTTGCTACGTAACCCTAAAAAATATCGGACAAGTGCGTGAAAGTTATATAAAATTAGGAAGTCAAAAACGCCTGATCTACTTTTGCATTAGTTAAGAAGCAAGTTAACTTGCGAGAGTGGCGAGTGTATTACCGTTTGAACAGTGTAGTACAGGGATTCCTAAACTATTTTGGGCAAGAGACCCCTTTTCCAAAATGGAGTAATGCTTCAGACCCCCATAGTCAAATTACTTTAAAAATCCTATCTCTAGTTTTTTCGTATTAATACAAAATACTTACCAAATTAAGAACTTTGCGGTTGGTTAAGTGAGTAAACTTACATTTAAAATATTAGTCATTCTTATAACAAGTTGGTACACGTAACACAAATTAATTTGTGTGTAGACAGTACCTTGAAAATTTTAAATAAGAACTTATGTTAATTAGGGGGGTTAATAAAATAAAATAAAATAAACATGTATTTATTTCAATAAATCCATACATGTAAGTTGCCGGGGTTTCCCAGAAAGTAATCAGATGATACTTGTGTTGGGAAACCTCGCTCTTCCTATGTTGCATAAATTTTAAGACTTTCAATTCGCTGAATTACAGAAAGTACTTTTACAAATATTTAAAGAAAGAGATAAATAGATGGGTTTCGAGTGGTTGTGTCCGCAGTGGGCAAGTAGCAAACAAGTGTGAGGTGCGTGTGTGTGTGTGTGTGTGTGTGTGTGTGTGTGTGTGTGTGTGTGTGTGTGTGTGTGTGTGTGTGTGTGTGTGTGTGTGTGTGTGTGTGTGTGTGTGTGTGTGTGTGTGTGTGTGTGTGTGTGCGGGTGATAGTTTGAATGGAACACAAATCCCTACTAATTTGTTTTGAGTCTTATTGAATACATTAAGCATGTATCAGATTCAAGCTAACGTAACCAATATGTCTTCCACTTCATCATAATTCAGGGTAAGGAGCCATTCAGCCAGATTTTTCTTACACTCATATAGTTGCATAGGGTAGATGTTAAGAATACGATTAATTTTATTATAAACACGGGGGGCCTCTCAGCTCCCAACTTAACTTTATCCCAGGTCTTGGCCGTAAAAATTATAGCGGTGTCATCCGCATAGGACAGAATCCTCCCCCCCAACGCTGCTTAGGTTGCAGAGATCATTGATATAATAGGTTGAAGTAAAAGTCTTTTCGCATATAGTATGTATGAACTTCTAATAAGATCTCTTTGGCTATACTATTTGTATCTGGCTTGTTTTGGTATCATTAAAAAGTTTTAATATTAAAGAAGACAATTCCAAATTCAAATTAGGAAAATGTGTGTTTTCATTTGTTTTTCTTATTGTTAAAATGAGTGAATCTAATCAAGACTTCGATACATTTTAAAATTTTACTACAAAAAGGCAAAAATGCAACACAAGCTGCGAAAAAAATTGTGATGTTTATGGACCTAATGCAGTATCTGTGAGAGTAGCGCAAATTTGGTTTAAGCGTTTTCAATCCGGAAATTTTGATATCAAAGATGCACGTCGCTCTGGTCGCCCTATAACGGACAAAATTGATGCCATTTTTGAAAAAGCGGAGCAAGATCAGCATATTAGTAGTTACGATGTAGCTGGAGAACTGGGAATTGACCACAAAATGGTTTTGGCGCATTTGAAAAAAGCTCGGTACACAAAACAGCTCGATATTTGGGTGCCTCATGAGCTCACTGAAAGAAACCTAATGAACCGTGTACTCATTTGTGATTCTTTATTACGACGTAATGAAACCGAACCATTTTTGAAGAAGCTGATAACTGGTGATAAAAAGTGGATCACGTATGACAAGAACGTGCGAAAAAGATCGTGGGCAAAGGCCGGTCAGGCTTCACAGACTGTGGCAAAACCCGGGTTAACTCGCAACAAGGTGATACTGTGCGTATGGGGGGATTAGAAGGGCATTATTCATTATGAACTGTTACCGCCAGGCAGGACCATCGATTCTGAACTGTACTGCGAACAAGTGATGAGATTAAAGCAAAAAGTTGAGAGAAAGCGGCCGGAATTAAACAACAGAAGGGGTGTGGTTTTTCACCATGATAACGCTAGACCTCACACATCTTTAGCCACTCAGCAAAAATTACGAGAATTTGGCTGGGAGGTGTTAATGCATCCGCCGTATAGTCCTGACCTTGCACCTTCAGATTTTCGGTCTCTGCAGAATTCCTTAGGCAATGTCAGGTTAACATCACGAGAGGACTGCCAAAACCACTTGTCACAGTTTTTTGATCAGAAGCCCCAAAATTTTTATAGCAATGGGATCACGTCCCTGCCTACAAGATGGCAAAAAGTTATCCAACAAAGTGGCACCTACATACTTTAGTCAAATGTAAATAAACTTTATAAAAAACCGTTTGAATTTTTATATAAAATGCGAAAAAACTTTTTCCCCAACCTAATATATCAAAAAGAGTGTCGGGCCAAGAACACTGCCCTGGGGGACACCAAATGTAACGTTTTCTTCATCACTTAGAAAATTGCCAATTTTTATCCCCTGCTTTCTGTTTCGAAGGTAACTGCTGAGAAGAGAGAGAGCAGAGCCACGGAATCCTATCTTCTCTACCTTGCGTATAAGTATTGGAATAGAAACGGTGTCAAAGGCTTTCTTAAGGTCAAGAAAGGCTACGATAAATTTGTTACCCTTATCTATTTCTTCTGTTATTGTGGATGTAAGATCCAGGATAGCGTCTTGGGTAGACATTCCCTTCCTAAAGATGTTGTTGATAAGATGTTGTACTTAACCAAGTAGTTTACTATTCTAGAGTCCAAGAGCTTCTCGATGATTTTAGAAATACAGGGCAGCACTGAGATTCCTGAAGTTATTAACGTCGTTGCTATCTCCCCCCTTATACACAGGGGTAACAACGGAGAGCTTAAGAAGAAAGGGGAAGACTCCAGTGTTAAACCATAGGTTGGCAAGGTCATAAATCAGAGGGACTAGGATCTCCCTAGCTTGTTTTAAGAAGAGGGTAGGGATTCCATCCCAACCTGGTGCACTCCCAGAGTCTAGGGATATCAAAGAATTTTCTACTTCCTTCTGGGAGGTGTCTAGTAAAACAAAAGAGGACAGATTATGGTTGTCTGTATTACTAAATTCCGGAGGCACAATGCTATTTGAGATGTTCTGAGCTAGAGTTTGTCCAATGATAATAAAATAATTATTCACATGGTTAATTGAGGCTTGACGACTTGATTTTATCTTAAGTAGGTCGCTATTTGAGCTCTTGGGTGGCTTAGTGTGTGATGTCGTTATTGGTTGACCAGAGCGCCCGAGGGTTATTGTATTTATTTTTTATTTTTTTTTATCAGGTTCCCACAGAAAGTTCTGTATCATTTATATAGATTAATTTTATTTTAATAGGGGTCGATTTTTAAATCTCGTCGACCCCAAAATCAGTTCTCGTTTATTTCGACCCCTGGGAAACCGAGTCCGACCCCAGGGGGTCGATATCGACCACTTGGGGAATCCCTGGTGTAGTGTATTTTAAAATGCTTCTTGCTAGCGTGTAACAATAGTATACATTTTCCATAGTACTACAGATGATTTCTCAAGTTCATACTAAAAACAGAGCGTAAAATACTATATTTACTTATTGTATGTTACGCTCTGTTTTATAGTTACTATATAGTATATTAAATTTACTGTATAATGTACTATATAAATTTAAATATTTGTACGACCATAGGTGAGATACGGTGATACTAGTCATATTGCTATTGTCGACATACCACTACTATCTGTATTTCTGCAGATTCATTCATTCTATAAAAAAACAATTACACTAATAAGGAACTGAATCGGCCGAGTGACTGAAAAAAATAAAACATAAGTACTGTATTAATACACCAACCCATAGTGTAGCTTGTAAGGATCAAATCTTATAAAAAGATCTTATAAATCTTTGTCTACAATATCTATACGAGGCTATATATATATGCTATCGGTCCTGTTTGTCCAAATTTATTTTGCACAGCAATTAAATTTTATATAAAAATATTCGCTCTCTTGATAAATAATATCACAATAATAATAATAATGTTATGTTAATTTTGTCGGCAGATAAAAATTTCCGCTGTGCAACATTGGCTTTGTGTATTTTAAATATTTAGACGCCTACGTACATATAAGTACTTAAATCGGTTTTTCTTATAATATATTTTATATTCCTTGGCATGTTATAGATATATACGATACTGGGGCCACACCTGCGATAATGTTAAAGTTAATGACTGGGACCAGATTCGTCTTATTTATAGAGTTAAAAATACTTATATAAAAATAGTTGTTTACGATATTAGTGTATTACATACATACGTTATATGTGAATATTTAAAGTCATTAACAATATCGCATCACAAATAAAGCATTAAACCGTCTCTACATTTGTATGAAACGTCCTATAACTGTAACATAATCTCAGATAAGAGACCTTGAAAGATCAAGCCATTTCATTGTCAATTAATTTACCTACAGTACCTACTCACAAAAATTAAAGTACTATATAAAGAACAATTCAAAGATTTTCAAAAGTCGTAATTCAGAGGAAAATGGCAGTACAGTAAAAATATTTGAGCCCATGCCATGGGCCGTTTTTAAGAACAGCAAAAATTTGAAAAAAATATTCCCAAGGTATTTTTAAAATTACTCTGGAACCCTATAGTTAAAAAAATATTAAGGTCAGATCCGAAAACTAGACACTTAAAGCTACACTTCCCTATTCTTTAACTATGCGGTCATTTTTTTCTGAGTTGAATTTTATTGAATTTTCATTTACAGCCTGTTGAAAATCACCCAAAAATGTAAATTTTTTTAATAGGTAACTTTAATTTTTTTGAGTAGTGTAGTATTAATTATATTATAGGCTGTTTACAAAATACTTTGGTCGCGTGAACTTCAGTTCCGATTCGCATAGGAACTATCAGATTTGAAATAAAAATTATTCTATGTATCACTATTCCTATACTATATTTATCTTCATGTATGGCGTTTTTTGAACGCACCTATTTTATTTTCTATTTAAAGTTGAAAGAAGTTAAGATTATACTAGACTAAATTGAAAATAATGACCTTTAAATTTTAAATATTTCAGATATGCAGATCCACCCGTGGGTCGTAGAAGGTTCCAGCGCCCAGTCCGAAGCTACTTAGCTGGCGAATTGAATATGACGCAACATTGTTCTCCTTGTCCGCAGCGTGACCCGTACAATAACCAAAGAGTCATTGGAAGTGAGGACTGTCTGTGTATTAATGTGTATGCGCCAAAAATGCCTGGTGAAGAGGAAGGTATACGCAATTTGTTTCTATTTATTCAAAATTTTGTTAGCGTTGCTAACGACTCTGCTACATCTACATCTGCTAATGTTAGTGACTGAGATCAAATGCGTTTTTATAGTGTTAAAAATGACGCCGTTAACGAATAACTACATTAATGTATATACTTACATACGGTATCTGTCTATATTCAATGAATAATATCGCATCGCATGCAATGTATTAAATAATAATAAATCGGCAGACAAATACGTATACTGTATATCCCGAAATTAAACAAGTTACGCTTGTGTTATGGGTAATATACAACCATTATAGCATTCTGGTGCTGATCCCAGACACCCAGACCATAGTAAATAACGGAGAAAATACGTTTCCGAAATTTACTATACCAGGAATCGAACCCGGAGCCTCTGCGTTGCAGTGAGGTAAGATGGCAAAGGCTAAGCCCGCTCAACTACAGAGGCCGTCAAATCTATCGCTAAATCTGTGTGAAACGATCCTTAACTATAACATTATCCCAGATGGAGTAGTAACATTAGGTGGACTGTATATGAACCTAAATAATTAAGAAACAAAACCAGAACCAGGATAGAACCACGACAAAAGACAGGCCCGAAAGTTATAATTTAGCTCCATAGAATACGTGATTGTATTGGATAAGTTTTTTTATTTTTATTGCATGAGTTCAACAGACAATTAGACATAGACATTCCCACCTGATGGAAAGCGGCTGTCATCGCCTATGGATTTTTGTATCACCAAACGTGCAACCAATGTGCTGCCGCTATCTAAGGGATACTGGAACCTGGCCAATAATGCCAGAATACAACTCAAGGTTGTTAAGTCGGCATGCTCTAGACCAGGGGTTGTAGCCATCCAGACGGGCAGATACCCTACCACCTAGCTGTGGATTATTTTGTCGCCTCTTACGATAGACCGCCCGGCCGCATGAAATTGTATGCTTTTTCTGTTCCTGCACGGAGAAGATAAAGTGTTGTGTGGTTGCCTATTTACGCTCCTCTATTTTTAAGCAACTTAAAAAGGAGGAGATTCTCAATTCTCAAAGTTTTTTTTGTATGTTCGTTACTCGATTTATCCATCAATGGTGGACCGATTTTTAATTTTTTTCTTATAATCGAAAGATTATACTCCCGAATTGGTCCCATTGTCACCATGTCAGGATCTGATGAGTGCATTCCAAAGCATTAGAAAAACTCACGAAAATTATTAACTAACTTCTTTGTATCACAATATCTCACTCAATTGTAAACCGATTTTCAAATTGTTTTCTTTACTCGTAAGTGTAAACTCTCGAGGTAGTCCCATGGTTACCAAGACAGGATCTGATGAGTGGATCGGATCCCAGTCGGGCCTTCTATTTAAAGAGCAACGGATAGTATACCCGCCACGCTTGTCCAAGGTGGATTAGCGTGTTAGAAATATCGGTTATCTCGATGTACAGGTTTCATCACGAAGTTTTCCTTCACACGTGGTAATTGTACTAATATGCAAAGTAGGTTCGAAAAGTGCCTTTCCGGCCAGGATTGGAACTACGTACGTCCTTTGAGTTTGGGACGCAAGTAAGCAAGTAGTCACTAAGCTATCACACTTCGACTGATATGTGTGAACATAATTGTTACTTCGACTATATTTGCAGACGAGTGCTTAAAGTACAAGAATGTTTTATTGTCACATACTTATTTGTAGATTAAAAATAATTTAACCAATGATTTCTTGTTTAGGGTGTCCAGTTATTTTCTATATTCACGGAGGAAACTATAAAAGTGGTTCTACTGCGTCATATGGTGTAAGTATTTTTTTCTGTGACAGACTATAAAATTTTAACCAGTCCTTTCAGAATACAAAATTTTAGATTGACTTTAACAGTAATATTTTTTTAACAGTTAATTTACGTATTCATTAACTTTATACTGTCGCTTCGCAACATATTATATGATCTGCTTTTCACTGTTCTAAGGCTAATAGCGAGCATGAGATAGATAACATGAAACTTTCCAGAGACTAGACATAATAAATATTCATTCTTATTTTGTGTGAAAATGAACTAAGAAAAATTACGAGAGTTGATTCAGTAACAATTAACATTGTTAACTTTTAATTGGTTGAGACATAAGTCATCATCTTTAGACATAAAATTAATTTTAAACGTTTTCATTCAAAATAAGTTCTACTGGAGAACATTTTTGAAAGTTACACCGCTTCGTAACGTATTAATTATCGTTATAAAGCAGAAGCGGTAAAAAACTCCCTAGTAACACCTCTGATAGATATAATTATAATAGGAAAATTATAATCTTTTTCAGGGTCAACACTTAGCCCAGAAAGATACTATATTAGTAACTGTTCAGTATCGTTTGGGAGCTTTAGGCTACCTGAGTACCGCACAAAAAGATGCTTCTGGCAACGTGGGGTTTTTTGATCTCCGAGCTGCGAAGAATTGGGTAAATTTAAAATGCTTAATGCCTGAGTTTCAGTCAAAAAAAAATTAGTTTTACTATTTATTGTTTTACTGAAATATGAAATATAAATTATCCTCTGCCACATGACAGGGGCGGATTCACACATTTAGTCATTGACAATTCGTTATTTATAACAAACCATCGAAGACAAATATTTAATATTTTATAAACCGGATCATTAAACATTAAATTTAACATTTAAAGCGCTTCGTGAATCGTGATATAAACATCTTTTTTTGCTACTGGTAAACAGGCAGACTGCCATCTTATGGAAAGTGGTAACCATCGCCTATAGACGTTCGAAAAACTAGGGGCCAAAAACGGTTTTGCCAGCCTTTAGAATAAAATATATGAAATGGGATGAGATGGAATAGGAAGAGTAGGATAAAGGGTATGGGATAGATACAGGGATCAAACAGGAGACATGGGACAGGGCAATGGAATAGGGAAAGAGGGAAGTAGGCCCTCGGCCATCGGAACCTCAGATATCGCACAGTACGTGAGTTCAAAGATGAATTTTAATAGATGTTCATATTAATGTACCAACTATTGATTTGATATAAAGAGTCCAAACGACAGACAAATCACAAAACAAGCGATATGTATATCTAAAAACGAATAAGTACCATTTCCAAGTCCTGATTTCATGAATAAACGATCCACAAATAGTAACGAATCGTCAATGTCTAACTGAGTAGAGAACTTAGATATAGTACTAAAGAATTTTAGAGTTCCATAGTTTCTTCAGGCCGTTAAAAAGTAGTTCTAATATTACGTTTACTATAAATTCCATTTATGTTAACTGTTGAACAAAATATATGTATTTTTTCAAAACTGTTTATTAGGTAAACGACTACATACAATTCTTCGGCGGGGATCCAACTCGGGTAGTGTTAATGGGTCAGGGTTCTGGTGGCAGTGCGGCGTCCATGCTTGCAATGACCAATGACCACCAAGGTCGTAGTGCTACCGGTGTAGTAGCATTGTCCGGAACCCCATTATCACCAGGAGCTGTCAGACCGGAACCAGAAAAACACGCTGAAATGTTGGCCGAGAGAACAGGCTGCCCGAAGACTCCGGCTGAAAAGCTTGTTATGTGTCTACGCGAATTATCAGCGGAGAAACTCATTTTGGTGAAATCGATTTTTTTCTTTATTATACCTAAATAGTAAAAAATTACATAATTTGTAAAAAAAATGCGAATACACATCCATATTAAGACCTGTTCTGTGTGCCATGATAATGAATATGCTGAGGTGAATGTGTGGATTCACGCGGCGAAACCGCGTTGGGAACGCCCTTATTCACGGCAGCATTCTTATCCGAGACATACGTACATACATAGCAGATAATGTCTAAGAGAGTCACCTAAGCTGGTACATCCACGTCTTACGGAAATAGGATAAATGCTTGGGGAACAACTATCTAACAAGCTATTTCCGCAAGAATCCGGTTGAAAGCTAAGCCCAAGATATGCTAACATTATGTCGCATACTTACCGATTGGCTAATAATAAGGTATGCCGAAATGTTCCTATGATCCAGGCAAAGGATGGAAGGGGAACAACGAGTTTTTAGCGAGTTTCTTGGCTTGGCGGAAACATGATTCTCACCTGTTGTAGTGAGTCTCCGCACACTCTCACCGCATCTCTTGATGATCACTTTTAAAATCACAGTCAGACACTTTTTGTTTTGTTACTAATGAATAATAATTAAAAATTTCAGGCTGATGCAGATATTGACGTAAATGCAATGGACACTTCTGCATTCTTGAGTGAAATTTCTGGAAGATCAGGTAATATTGCTTAAATTAGGCGGCTTCAGGTAGCATATAAATTAGTATAGTATCCAAAGCCGTGTTAACACTATCTCACACACATATCATATCACATCCTTAGTGAGTCCACAGGAGAAATTAACTTATAAAGTCTTAACAATTGCGTCTCCCCCACTCGAACCTTTGAATCATACGTAGAATATTTTGGAAAAATCTAGTTAGAGCTAAAAAACAATACTTTCAAGGAAAATTTTAGTTCGAAGTATATCTAGAATCTAGATACATGATATATTCATAAAGCGATTCTTCAAAACTGGCCGATTTAAACAGAACTTAGGCTACTGGAATAATTTTATTTCCAATGATGACATAGTTTTGTTATTCAGCTGTAATTTGTGCAACTTCTACAGGTCCTGGGGTTAGAGTGGAAGGTAAAGACGATCTACGAGCTCTGCCTCCAATCGTATCAGAGCAACCGGCAGAAAGTTTAAAGAAAAAGGAGAAGCGACCACCCATCCTCACTGGTGTCACATCGGCAGAGACATCCAAGGCTGTATTTGGTAAGCGTTTAATAAATATAATTAATGTGTCTTTCAGTATTTTCAGTGTAAATGACAAAATTTAAGTAAAAACTGTTGTTTCCGTACTTATATATAATGCTTAATCATAACTGACCGTTTTTAGAATATTTGTTAGTCAGAGTTTCTAGATATTTTTTTCACTAAACCTGATTTACATTTGGATTACTTAAGTAACTGACGAGTTACTTAAGTAATCCAATTAAAGTAGAGGTATGTCCAAACGACGATAAGCGATATATGGCCCGTTTTTATATCTTACCAACCATTCATTTATCTTACTATCCATTAAAGTGTGACATGATTTCCAGACCAGTAATGTCAAAATTCAACCGATGATATTCAATTAATAGTAATTAGTAAGATATAGGAACCAGCCATTATCACAAATCAAGTTTTACACTTAGTATCGGTGTAAATGGATTTCTATTTTGTTGCATATTTTTGTATTTTTAATTTCTACAATCAATTAATTAATATTTGGTTTACTAGTGATTGTTTAATTTAATTCTAGCCGTTGATCTATATTTTAGTTTAAGGGAGAAGAACGACTCTTTGTTACCCGCACACACAGAAATTATTGTCAATGCTAGGTTGCAATAATATTGAACAATTCAATCATACCGTATACTAAGCAAAACAATATAAGTACTGCCATACTTAACAATAAGTAAATTATTGACAATAAATACTGCGTGTGTGCGGGTAGCCTTCGCAATACATTACAACAATTATTGCACTAACGACACATAAGTCTTGTGCACAAGTGCCCTTTTTAGATCCAGTCTTGTTAATTTAATTATATAAACACACCAGCTCGATGCACTAGATGAAAGTTACTTATTCAAAGGATAAAATACAACTATAAAAAAATTAAAGTAGTAAGAATAATTTTATTTATTTGTTTCACTTTTGTATTCAGTCAGAATACCATAGGGATGTGGGCACACGTTACAATCAATTCTAACATTATTTACATATAAATGAATAAAAAAATAGAAAGAATAAAAGAACAGGTTTTGCCGAAAAAGGTTGAAAATCGAGTGGAAACAAAAAAAATTTCGTTGGTATTTACTGATCAATAATTTACCAAAAAAATTATTACAAATCTTCACGAGACGATACGTAACGTATCTGTTTCGTAATTTTTCAATAATTATTGTAATTTAAAAAAATAACATCTTATCATCTTACTATTAAAATATCGTGATAAAATAATTTTGATTGGGTATCTACTGTTTGAAAAATAAATAATCAATGCGATATTAAAATTTGACTTTTACTTGTACTAACTTATCACGTCATTAGTTTCGTACAAGTCCTATGAGGTTGCGCTGTTTTTTAAGATGATAAGAAGTCTTAGTTGATTTGACTATCTGCTCTCTTATTTAGTCCACAAATAACAACTATCTGATGATTAAAACATCGGACCTAACTATATCGTTGTAAACGTATAATTACAGGCAAATACAACAAGTTCCTATCGGATCAATTGCAAAATGTAAAGAATTTCATCCAAAATGATATTGTCGGCGGTCTCCAAGACGTCATCAGTAATGTCCAAGGCCTTTTGCCCATCGACACATCTGTAGTGGACGGAATACTACCAATCAAAAGTTATTATGAAACATTATTCAATAACACGTTCAATGTAGTTGACGGGTTGGCTCAAATCGCCGAAGCCACAGGTAATGTTTTTTATCTACTATAATTCCAATAATATAATCCGAGCCGCACAGCTACATTTGTATTGGCGTAAATTTCAAACTTGGCTTTATATAATAATACTACGATATGTCTGCGACTTCGTCCACGCTTGACTTGAAACTTGCTCTGGTTTCCCGGGACACAAAGTGCCGTAGCATTTAAAAAAGAAGGTAAGATATCGCTTTAGTGAGAACTATGTCGGAATAAGCTAATTTTTATGCACCCGAAAAACTTTAAAGCGCTCCTGGGAAAATTTCCGCGGGATTTCCGGGATAATAATTACAAATTACGTACAATTTGCTGTTGATCAGTAAAAAAATTTGAAATTGTTTTTATTTAATTTGATCAGTACCCAGAAAAATCAGATTCCCGGGATGAATCCCAAACTGTCGATCAACAGACTAACGGACAAAAAGATAAGAAATCTAAAAAAAAATCATCGTATTGTTTATCGTTTATATAGTGATATAGTCTATTCCAGTTGTTTTTTTAATAGCTTCAGTGTACAGACATGGCATATTTAGAAATTTATAATATTGTTACGAGTTACAGGACTCGAATTAAAATGCCATTTAATTAGAATTACTATAGATTTTATTAGAACTATACAAACACGTATAACAAAGGTACAAATATAACTAGATGCAACCAGTACAAACTGCACGATTCAATAACACGCGCTAAGTCCGTCACTATATAGCTCATCGAACATACACGTCTTGTTCGTATCGTAATCGTCGCTTGACTGCCTCACCCCTCCCTTCGGGCATTTCTTTTATTTTGTACAAATACAATATGCCTCGACGCAAAACAATAACAACAAGAATTAGTTCGACACATCTGCCTAATGACGGCCATAAAACAAGTACAATAACAATAGAATGTTTTTCTTAATTACTAATTCTAAACACAAAGTAAACAAAAGAAGTGCAAATGCGGGCAGTAATAAACCGGGTTTATGGCAGGCAGATGTGGATTTACTTTTTGGCGGCATGTAACAACAATATTATAGATATTGAATTACGAAAAAAAAACTATTTTATAGATTAAGAAAAAAGAAAAACAAGCTTGCTTAGTAATATAATTAGAAATTAGAAAGTAAAATGCATTTAGATCTGCTTTAGTCAGCTAAATCTCTCATACAAACATCCGTTGTCCATGTTTTATGTTAGGCCTAGCGCCCTTCAAATATACAGAATTGACATCAAGTACGGTTTTAATTCTGTGATGCGCGCCATTCCTATAGTAGAATTCCTCCATAGTGGATTGTGTGGGTAGATTATGAGTGAAGATTCAAACATTACAAAATTCAGTGAAGGCGTTGATGGATTTCGCAGGATGAAACATACTAACAATGTTAGCCCATAAACGTCCTACTACTGACCTCAGATCTCTTCATTTCTAGAGAACCGGACAGATTACCTCTACTCACCACACTTATCAAGTGGCGATTGATGGGTTCCGCATAACTCGACTTGCATGTGTAACTAAACAATAGACACATAAATTAGAAAACTGCTTAAATGCGTCGTTCCTGTTTAGGATTCGAATCCAGTTGATTGTAATGAGACGCTCTTGCCGTACATACAAGCTGGCTTGGTGTTAAATTATTGATTTTTTAACAACTTTCTTTAGTGTCCTTTCGCTCATTTTATAGCATATTGAAAGTATTGCATAAAATTTATTTAGACATTTTCTTAAATATACATATATATAATATATAGGGCGAGAATATAATTTGTCGTGAAATTATGCAGCCTATGATTTACAATAGTACTAGTGCTATATCTACACAGGATAGCATTATAAAAATGCCTGCAAGATTGAATAATAAATGAAATTGTATGTATGCAATATTAGTAGGTAATAATAATAAAGCAGATGCGGGTAAACATTTTTTACCCCAGCTAGATCCCATAGCTTTAGAACCCTAAATAATTCGTCCCTCACCTTTTGTACCCTTCGTTTGTAAAGGGAATTTTTGAACCCCACGCAGGTAGCACGTTATATTGATTATTCACTTATTTTACAACAGAATTTCTTATATAAAAACGTAATGATGATTTTTGATATGTAGTATACATACACATTTCATACATATACACATATTATGTATACTAGTTTAAAGATGCCACAAGCGCCGTTTTGGTTTTAGGTGTTCTCCAATTATAATAAGTTAATAACATACTTTTAAATATGTTAGTACAAAAAAATTTGCACATGGTCACAATTTTTGTTATTATGAAGACGTGTTTCCACACCACTACTGTAGTAAAAACTTAGAGCAATATGTATCTAGCGTGAAATTAGCTTTAGTATTTCAATTTGAATGCAGCAAACAAAATAAGCGATATAAAAATAAACTTGGATCATTCAATATCATTAAATGACATAATAAACCCACATGTTAACAATTTTTCTCTAATCCATCCTAAGGTTGTCTGGAAGAAGTTGCTTTTAGAGATAAGACCGCCTATTGTCTTCTGTACTTAAACTTCTTGAATTGTATCTTAATGTTATGCAATAAAGTATATTCTATTCTATTCTAAATTACATCGTTTTCTTTCAGTTCTGCGCCTTTGTTTTGCTGATATTAGACGGAACAACCAAATAGAATCAATTTGGTTGAAAAGCGCAGAACTGAAAGGAAACAATGATATTCAATGATATTGAACGATTGCAGTTTATGTTTATATGGATCACTTTGTTTGGTTCATCCAAGTTGAATGGCAGAAATGAACCGTCTAATACCGGCTTTTACCATCGACATTAGCTATATGAAGACTAATATCAAATTTTAACCAGTTGCAGTAGTACCAGTAGTACAACTCAAGGCAAATTAACGGTTACTATGACATAGGAACTGACTAGTGGTTATTAATCACGACTTAAATTTTTGAAGAATGGGCTTATACTGTTGTACGTTTATTCGTCTTCAATACGAGATGTCTAGAACCATGGGCTTCAAGGAGGGTTTGCAATTTGGAAATGCATGCATAAGGCAATGGGCCTACGGGCTATGGGACTACATGGGGCCAGAGACTACATAGGGCCATAGGAAGGTCAACTTGTATAATAATTATTTTCGTCAATTGAATCTATATTGAGTGACTCTGACCAACTACTATATCTGAATGCGTCATGTAGAATTGAATTCAAGGACAAGCCGGGTCAGTATTGTAAGAATAAGGTGCAAAAAAGGACTGGGCTACTGAGATAAAATTTCAAGAAATAAACTAGAAATCCCCTTTTTAAAACGATGCACTACGCTACTAACGCTCTGATTAGAAGTAGCATTACTCGTAATCAGATCGATGGTGTATATTGCCAACCAGAGAGGCAATACAGCCAGACTGTTAGGCACGCTTCCATGTAAAGTATTGTAAAGTCTGTCGTCTGGTGTTGTAATATAGATAGCTTATATAATTTACATTAAGGATTACTGCACAAATGTAACACTGCAATACAGTAGTGTTGCTGTAGAACACTTCTTTAGTGTTATTATATGAATGGGCTGTTAATACAATTTTTAGTCATGAAAATTCTTCCTCGTTTATATTACGTCCACTTCTATGGCATCAACCTGAAAAGTATCGAGGCAAGTGGGCAGCGCGAGGATGAAATGTGTAAATAAGTTGCATTGAAATACTCGCACTGCCCTATTCCTTCGCCACTTTCCTGCTGAATGTAAATGAGGCTGAATATTTAAAGCAAAAATTTAACATACAAAAACAAAGGAACATCTATGTCATTTTCAAATATTTTTGTGCCCAGCATGAAACCTTTGATTATGTATTTATCAATTACAAGTACATAATAAAAGCATGAAATAATGTTAAGAGTCTAGTAAAATAGGGCGAAAAAAGGGGTAAATCTCGGAACGAAAGCTAATTCTAACCACTTTCTACTCGGTCGGCTGGCAGGATGTCTCCTGTATTCCCTGGAAAAAGATAGTATTCATCTTCCATGCTGTATTCTAGAAGTAGAAAAAGATGGCTTTTAGAAAAAAGTTGTGAGCTGCTTAATTCAAAAAAAATCTCATTTACAGGAGATGCTCTCTTTAACTTCCCAGCGTATGAGACGGTACAGCAATGGAGCAGTCAAGGGTCAGCTTTACTTTACAGTTTTGAACACCTTGGAAATCTTAGCAAAGGATCCTATTTCTTGCCTGGATTAGCACTTACAGGTAAGGGTTACCATGAAAAGAATTGTTTTGATTAGTCAACCCAACCTTTGATTTTAAAATTTAATTTACTATCACTCCACAGCATAGTGTTGGTTTGATCAACCAACCCTCTTTGAACAAAATATAATCGAAGGTTTAATTTTCAGGGTATATGTCGGAAACGGAAGGGATAAATTATATAATGCACAAATGTTTTAATCCTTACATCAATATCTGTCCCAATTGCCAGGATAAAGAGTATCCTATAAACGTCCCCGTTATCGAAATTACTTATAATCTCGGGCACTCCTCCCCCTAAACCACTGGATAGGTTTTGATGACGTGATTTTTGTCTGTTAGAACGGGCTTAGATTTTTAATTGAACTAAGTAGGGGGCACTGTAAACGGGTTCTACATTTTTATTTTTCAGAGCACGACGTCTGATAGCAGCACGTTAGTTCAATATATTTTTCAAAACTAAACTTTTCTTCCTTAATAGTTTTACTTAAGCGTTATACACGTAAATTACTCAAAATACAAATAAATAAATTGGCACACACACACAGTGCATATACCCAAATTAAGCAAGTTACGCTTGTGTTATGGGTAATATACAACAGACCACTCTGGGGCAGTTCCCAGAAACCCAGACCATCTATCTATATCTATACACATATTAAAATTGTAGAGGTCAAATTTCAGTACAATGAAAAAAAATGCTAAAAACCGAGTCAGGGGGATTTTATAAATTTTTTGTTTCTCTGTTTGTACCGGCTTATCTTCGAAATCACTTGACGGATTTAAATGAAATTTTGTATGGTGGTAGCTTATATCTCTGGTCAACATATAGGATACTTTTCATCCCGAAAAATTAAAGAGTTCCCGTAGGATAGTAAAAAAACCGCACCACGCGGACGAAGTCGCGGGCATCGGCTAGTCTATACATACATATAATAAAACTGTAGAGGTCGAATTTCTGTACAATGAAAAAAAATGCTAAATAACGAGTCAGGGGGATGTAAAAAGTGAAATAGAACTAATTTAGATTTTTTCCAAATTTTTGTTTCTCTGTTTATCTGTCTGTTTGTACCGGCTAATCTCCGAAACGACTGGACAGATTTAAATGGAATTTTGTATGGTGGAAGCTTATATCCCTGGTCAACATATAGGATACTTTCCATCCCAAAAATTAAAGAGTTCCTGTGGGATAATTAAAAATACTTTCCACGCGGACTAAGTCACGGGCAGAAGCTAGTAGTAAAGAAGAGAAAGTTCGCTTACGAAATTTATCTTGCCAGGAATCGAACCCGGAACCTCTGCGTTGTATTATGGTCGGCCGGCAAAGGCTTAGCACGGTGACCCACAGAGGCCATCCTAATAATGAAATACAAAGTAGTTTTAATTTAAATTACCGTCTTGTACTTTAGATACAAGAAAATATTAAAATTATGAACTACCTTAAAGGTGCGGCCTTAATCTGCGATAATGTTAAATATTTACGGTCTTATTCCTATTCAGTAAGTCAATATGAATAAGATCGCTAGACTGACCGAATGCGTCGTATTTAGAGCTTTAATAAAGCCGTCTTAAAGAAGTCTACAAACTTACTCTTACTGAATAGGAATAAGAACGCTAGACTGTGGCCGAACGCGTCGTATTTAAAGCTTTAAAAAATAACGCCGTTGTCGAATAGCCACATTAGTGTGTATATACTACATACGTTATCTGTCAATATTTAATTTCATATAATGATTTAAAGCTACCGCCATATCTGCGTGAACCGGCCTATCTGTAACATTATCACAGATGAAACCGCATCTTAAAAATCAACTACACTATAATTTTTTTTAATAAGTATGTTGTAATATCTTTTTCAGATGACACCACAACTCCGGATGCAATACCACAAAAAGGGCCAGCTCATGGAGATGAATTGGCTTATATCTTCGAACCATTAAATCCCAACGGCAAATCTATGGATAATAAAGTCTCTAGCACAGATGCAAAAGTCAGAGACAATTTTGTTAGTCTCATATCTAAATTTGCACATAACACGAATCAAGAAGATGGTAAAGGAAGCTTTGACATATTAGGATTAAGTGGCCTTCTACCATTTTCGCAAGGTGGTAATGAGCAGTATTTGAAAATTGCCAATGGGATCAGCGTTGAAAAGGATTTCAGGTAAATTTAATCCATTATCATAATTCCATTAGTTGTTTAATATTTATTTTATCAGCACTGGATTTCTTGTAAATAATAGTTTAAACCTTTTCATAAGATTAACAAGATTACCAAGGAAATAGTCACGTAAATTTCTATGCGGCTATATCCTAGATATTCTTACAAAAGTAAAATACCAGCATAGAAGAAGAAAAGCATCTTTTTCATACAAGTAATGCCAACGAGATTAAAATTGATTAAGTGTTTACTTAATCATACTATTAAATGAGATGTATGTACATATCTATCTACACATCTATTGTGTAGATATGTAGATAGATTAGTGTAGATTGTGACTAGATGGCTTTGTGTTGTGTATTCAATTTAATATCTATAATATTATAAAATCCTAAGCATGCCGTGTCTATACATTAAAGCTACTAAAAAAAATGTTTTTTTAGATTTCTTGTCTGTTTGTTCGGGATTCGCGTAAAAACTACTTGGCCGATTTCGACGTGGTTTTCGCTGATCAACAGAAACTTTTTAGACTTAAAATTTGCGCCACTTTTTATCCTGGGAATCCCGCGGTAATTTTTCTGGGAATGTTTTAAAATGGTCAGATTGTAAAAAAATAATAATTTCAATGCGATTTGTTTACTTATCGATAGCAAGTTTTATGAAATAAAATGTGTGATGCTTTTTATCCCTGGAATCCTGCGGGAATTTTCTCGGGAGCGGTTTGAAGTTGTTCAGGTGCAAAAAAAAATTGCTTCTACATATACAGTTTTCACAGTTATTATACAGTTTTCACTGAAACGATAGCTTACGTACTTTTTTAAATGCTGCGATTTTTTGTGTCTCGGGAATCCCGCGGGAATTTTAAGTCAAGCGTGGGCGAAGTCGCGAGCATATTCTATTATTTAATAAGTTTTGATCGGGCTTAGAATGAATACTTTTAGATTTTTATTGTATTATTACAAACATAATTTAAAGAATCGTAAAATCGTAAAAAGTTTGGCCAGGAAACTTCTTCTGATTGAAGCATTTTATTATAAACACATCTGATCCCAGGTATGGCTAATGAGATAATTATTATTAATTCGCGTCCATAAGCTCCTCACTATGAATTACACTATTTTCTGTGGCTTAAAGCTGTGCCGATCTTTTTATTTTTATACCTGACTCTTTCTATGGTACCTAAATTATATTTTAAAGAAAGGTTCAAACTTTGTACATCAGAAAAACAAAACCGGTCTCAAGTTATATACCTACATACGTACCAAGCTACAAACTTAAACTCTTGTGCTTTGTTAATGCTTTAACGTGTTTATCATCACAAGATTATTAAACAGTAAGAACATGATTCAATGTTGAGGAAAATTAAGTAGGTAGGGTAAACTGTATAATGATTGGCACCTTAAGGCTATCTAGCCAAGATTTGTTTTTTAAAAATTATACTAGATGTCAGATTCTAATTTGATCTTCATAAAACGTTTTAATCATTTATTCATTTAGAAATAAAAAACACATTCATTCAGGTAAACACAGTTTAATAAACAAAAAATAATAAATTTTAAAAATGTTCCGAAAAGTACAGTAATTGGCATCAAAAGTACAGTTATTATCACATAGCAATCAGTTATTGGCACTTAATATTAATTAACAGTTTTAATAATTATTCTTAAATATTTAGATAAAAACTTAAGTTTTTATATTTAGGACATATTCAGTCATCATTAGGTAATAAAATTAACATAAAATCAACAAAACTTATTTACTATAAGAGGTATAAATATTGGGAACTATTAGCCAGAATCATCTTCATATTCTTCTAAAAAATCGGAGAGTTCCTTTTCATTACTGAAAGTGTCTTTTCTTTGCAAGACTTTCCTAAAAGGTTTAGACAGTAGAAAATCCTTTGCTTTATTAACAGTATGAGCATAGTTATAGCGAGTGATTCTATTTGGTGATGTTTCGCTGTCGTTATGTTTTGGTTTAGCTAATTGTATTTGTGACTCTACTTTAATCTTAGATACAATTTTCTGTTTTAGAGGTTTGGAATCATTAAACTTTATGTTTTCTTTAGATGCATTAATAGCAGCATATGATCTAACGTCTTTCACAGTTGAAGGTTCTATGCTCATATCCTTCAAAATTGTTTCTTGTGGGTACTTTGGAGTTATTTTAAAAAAACTTAGTAATACATTTTCATCATTTTCGCTACTAGCTTTTGGATTAACAATACTAATATTATTCGTATTCTGGTGTGCTCTTTTCTTCTTGTTATTTGTAGTGACTTTAGTTTTAGTCCTATCTTCTTCTCTTTGTCGTTTACGTTCTTGCTTTTCATCTTCTTTTTTTTGTTTTTCATCTATTTTACTTTTTTCTTTTTCTAACCATTTGTTGCTAGTCAATACGAATACTGGTTTATTTTCAATTTGTCGACCTATTCGTACAGGTGTCTTCGGCCATAACAAACTATTCTTCAAATTTACTTTTTCAGGAGTAAGTTCTGTTCCATTATTAAATATAGGTAAAGATGTTGAACAGTAGGGAAATGGAGATTCGGTTTGACAATCTATATCTAAAATCTCAATTGCGTTTGATCCTGAACCAAAACTATCGATAAGTTTGAATTCGCTTAAATTTTCAACTACATTTTCGTTTAAGATTGAAATATCATGATTTAAATTCGATTCAACAGTATAAGAATCGTCAAAGAGAACAGGAGTGTCTATATTAATATTTTGATTTGGATTAGAAACAGTTTCTATGTCTTCATTGTTCTGAGTGTTTGTGTTCTCGGAGGAGTTAGGCAATTCTAAGTCCTCTGAAGTATGCATAAGAACTGGAATGTTGTCCTCTGGAATCCACACATCTTCAAGTAGTGGACATTTTATATTAGTTCGATCAACTTGTCTATCATCGATAGTAGATTCTAATTTTAAAAAATTGAAAACTTTTATCAAAGCATCTTGAAACGGATTTTTAATTAATGAATGTGGTTGTAAGTTCTTTAAAATGGATGGTTCTACTATTACTTGAAATTTTTCTAAAACCATGGTGGGTTTTTGTTGCTCAGAATTAGATTGTTGATTACTAGAAGTTGCACTACTAGAAGGTTTTCCTAGACATTTAGAAAAGTCTATTGCATTCGGATTCCACGGATATAGACCACAAGCTTTGAAACCATTTATAATAGAAGACCTATTCATGTATTTTTCTAAAGCCGTAGTCAAAATAGGCCCAAAGTCGATTTTAGTCAAAATTTTTGTTAAATTTTTGCGTCTCCAGTCCAAAACACTTTTTCCAAGCATTCTTCATTGGCTTGAACGCAGAAACGTCGGCTGGTTGTAGTATGCGAGTAGCATTGGGGTAAAGAGCTATTAAAATAATACCTTTTTCTTTACAAGACTCACTTAACTCATAATTCATGTGGCTTTTGTGTCCATCAATAAATAATACAATCGGAAATTGAATTTTCTTATCTAGTAAGTATGGATATAGTACATTATTGATGTATTGAAAAATAATTCTTTATTCATCCATCCATTATCGGATAGGCCTAATCCCCAATGTGATGGTACAGAAGTCCTAATATCTGCTCGCATTCTTTTCAATGGATAAATAACCATAGGCGGAGTCGTATCACCACTGGCAGAAAAAGTAAACATAACTGTCAAACAAGATTTAGCCTGGGCGTGGTCTACCTCGTAGACGTTTTTACATCCTTTTTCTGCTAATACTTTAGTGTTTTTGGGACATAATTGGAAGTTAGTTTCATCTCCGTTAAAAACGCGGGATCCGTCGCGTAGAATATTGAACAAGTTACAGTCTTTTAAATACTGCTCAATTTGTCGGAACCACTGTCGTATGTTAGATTCAGAAACATTGGCACTAGCCGCTGTAACAGCTTCGGCAGTTCTGGTTGTAATATCTGGATGCCTTTTAAGAAACAGGCGATACCATCCTTCGCCAGGTTTATTATTAATGAAAGAATTTGGTCTTGGGGTTTTGGTCAAAAACTGTTCAACACTTAACAAAATGTCTTCTTTTCGTCTTGGAAATCCTTTTCTGCTGCAAGTGATTATCCACTCTACTAAAATCTTTTCTTCGTCCTCTGTTAAGATTGTTGTGGGCCCTGGTCTAGATTTAACAAATTGAGAACTTAGTCTAAACTGCAATGTAGGTCGTGGCACACCGAACTTTGTAGATGTAGTTTTCTTTGGCATACCATTTCGCACCGCCTCAATAGCTTTAATGATATCTTCTTCGGTATATTTTTTTGTATAAGAACCACCTTTACTTACTTTTGGCATTTTGTTTTCCTGTAGATCTAAATAAAAATGCATTTATTGCCAACACACTATTCATTAGCACCAACGAATAGTACAATGATTGACACTTCACACATAATTGCAATGATTGGCACTAAAGTAATGTATAATAATTGGCCCTCTTTAATACAGTGATTGGCAGTGCTAAAAAATAGTTAATAAGTGAGTTTGACAAAATTTAAAATATTTTTGTGTATATAAAATTAATCTGATTATTTTAACAGCTTAACATTAAGCAAGAATTCTGTAATATGTTACCTAATGATTGGCATAGGTGCCATTTATTTATACTTTCATAGAAATCAAGCACACTATTCTTTGGCATCAGTTAATTTTAGGTTATAATCAATATAATGTGAAAAAATACACTCAAAATGATAATTTAACTCAAAACGAAACATAAAAACAGTATTCGCAACATTAAATTCATGATAAACTCGAATTAAAAGATGTATAATCTTACCTTATGCCTTATTGGATCTTATTAGAAAGCGGCGGTGACAATCACCGGTGCGAGTAGCCCGTCTTATGATTTTTTTTTACGTGTTGCCAGGATACATTTTAAAAAGGTTCAGTTAAACTCCCATAATGTCAACATGGTAGAATTTGAAAAACAGATTTCCACGTTTTTTTTGTTATAGCAATTCTTAATATTTGTATTTAAAATACAAAGTGCCAATGACTGATGAGATGCCAACAATAGTATAGTTTACCCTATATATATAAATTGTAGAAACGCATTCGAGTTGTAAGGCATTAACTGTTACTTCGTAACCTGAATACTAATGTCTGCTATAGTGTTTTTAAAGTTAAGCACCTAACATTCTAACGTGGTTCTATAAGTTATAAGTTCTTTGAACTGGTATAAGTTTAGAACATTCATATGCGCATCAAATGACGATTGTTTACTTGGTCTCTTTTATATCACGTGCCTGTATAATGTACTGTATTTCAAACGATTTCATTTGGGCCCGGTTCCCATATTTTATAGTAAAGGCTTCTCTCTTCTTCTTCTTCTCTTAAATAGTGAACGCCCTTCTCGTGTTCTCGCGATGGTGTGCGCGGTGTGATTTAGCGTGCTTTAAATAAGGGGTGGTACCCCTGATTTAAAGCACGCTAATAAACTCGTGTTCTGTTTCGGCACCAGCTACCAAGTTTCAGTTCTCTTAGAGACCAACAATGCGTTGGCAACGCTCCTGGTGTTGCAAATGTTCATAGGCGACGGTAACTGATTCGGACAATAAAAATATTTTTTATTAAATAATTAATTAAACTTACATTACATCACTTGGCAGCTACCTGACCTAATGTGCACATTTGCTATAATTACCACGTGCTAACTGAAAACTGGTGACTGAAAAACATCGTGATGAAGCCTGTGCACATCGAGATAACCGAACCGATGTGTCAAACCCGCCAATTCGCCTAGGACAGGCGTGGCGGGTATACTGTCCGTTCCCTTATAATCGGGAGGCCCGAACCCAGCAAGTGGGACGTTTATGGGCAGTTATTTTTTTATTATTAAATAATTTACTTTCATATACAATAAGTTCTATTTTTATTAAAACAGACAATTCAACGTTAAATATTTTATTTTATTATTCACAGGTTTTGTCAAATGGGCATATGGGGTAACATGGGTGATCGACTGGCAGGTGACCTTTGCAAAAATTTAATTGGTAACTTACTGAAAAACATACCAGGGCTTAGTAATTTACCCGAACTACCATTAACGGATTTGACAAAAATAAATCAAGCGTCAAATAATCTTGTGCAACCGAGTAACAATCTACCCGTATTAGGCGGCGTTTCGAATGGCCTTTTTGGTAGTGGACCAAAAACAACAAGGGCACCTTCGAGAAATCAACCTACTGCAAAGGCCACGACAAGACGTACAGGCGTTTTTGGTTTACCTATTGATTTTTAATTGTATTTACAATTAAGTATTAAGTACCTACCTAATAATAAATGTATAATTTCAAGTGATTTGTTTAATTTAAGACGTAATTTTAGACGAATTTGACAAACTCGGAGTAATTTTTAAGTAAATCTGTTTTCCTGGTGTCTAGAAGTCCTGTGTGAATAATAATAAGTACCTTCTAGGTAACCACTAACCATACTTCATCCTAGACCTGCGGGCCATAAGCCACCTCCTCCGATTCATATTACTAATATGAAAAGAAAAATAAAAAGCATAAAATAAAGTGAAAGTTTATGCTATTTCACACTACCAGTAGTTCTATATTTCCTAGATAAAAGACGTGTTTCATTGATGTGTGGAAATCAGTATAAACTCTTTTTGTAGCCCATACTTACGTAAATACCATAAACTGAAAATTATCAAGTTAAAACAAAGTACTTCCCTACTGGTACATATATTCGTTATTGATTGCTAATCACCTGTTTATCGATTAACAAGAAACCGTTTCCAAATCCAGGTCAAACAACAAACACTCATCGGACATTGTTTCTTCAATATATGCTCAGCTTACTGATTAATATAATAGCTGTAAAAGAAATTATTGTACAGGCTGATCTAATGTTTCTGTTAATTCATGTGAAATCTTAAGATAAGCTTTTTATTCGTATTATTCATATAATTTAACTTAAAACTTTAACGTTTAAAAATGTTCTCCAGTCGACCTTATTTATATTTAAATTGACATCTTTAAAAAGAGAACTAGTTATCAAGGTAAGTAAGTACTAATTATCAATCAATAACTCTTTATTGAACGCCAATACAAGAAAAGAACTTACAGACTAAAACTATAATCATTATGCACAAAGGGCGGTCTTATCGCTAAAGAGCAACCTCTTCCAGACAACTCCAAGTATTCCTAATATACCTACTCATTATATTATCAAGATACTTCAGTCAATCAAATAATTTATTTGCTCAAAAGCATGGTGTAGGTGTATGTTACACATAAGATGACATGTTTTGTTTAATTGAAGTTTCACATGTTTTTGCCTATCAGGCTTGCAAATAGTACTTTTGTACTACTACTAAAACTACATAAATGAATAAAGCATATTATATACATATTATCGTAATGGTCATGTTCTTCAATCTCATTTTCATCTTCAAATATACAGATGATATAGGTACGGTCTTATTTATATTGACTTATAATATATTTTTAGTGCATGGAAGAAGATAGTATTATTTTTCCATGGTAAGGCTTCTTTAAGAAACTTAAAGAAGCCTACAAACTTACTTTAACTTTATGTGAATAAGACCGCTAGAGTTTAGTATTTACTATCGTCAAGCATCACGCAGATTATTATAAACTTTTCTAATTCTCAAGTTCATTGTTTTATCTGTTGAGATGGATAGAGAACGAAACAATGTTGTCATTGGTAAGTAACTATTTGAGTAGATCAGAATTTTATTGTTATTATCTCCGAGAGTAATAAGTTATATTGATGTAAGGTCATTTATTTTTATTAATAGTTCCCTGATAATTTGAAATGGAACAGTTCGTTTGCTACATTATCCTGAACATAGATAAGAAATATAAACTACATACAAAATAGATGAGACTCTCAAGCATAAAATTTCAATGTATCCCTTACCTATATACCTTACCCGATAGATGGTATCGCAATCGTTATTATATTCCGATAAATATCAGTAGATGGCGTTTCACTCGATAGTTCTATAAATTCTACTAGATGGTACTTTTAACTTGTTCTATATTGGAATAAAGAGAAAAACAGAGTAAAATCCTTTAATTATATTGTTATATGCCGTCAAAGATAAGCCGCACAGCCTATTGTAAGCGCAGCTTATTGTCCTCCCGGATTAAGGAACTCTTTTGTCTTTTGAATTTGTAGTTAAGAAAAACATGCTATTGTCTTTTTATTTGTTTTATAACCATCATTAGCGTCGAACTAATCCCTATTGTTATTGTATTCGACTTTGTGGACGTTCGCAGGTGTGCAAATTAAATTTCTTAGAAGCTCAGTGTGCGCCTCCAATTCCTTTGTACTGTGTAGTTAGTATAAGACGATGCCCGAATGGAGGGGCGGGCAGCAGTCAAGCGACGATTACGAAGCGAGTAAGACGTTTTCTAGTACTCTCAATTAGCGATATAAACAACGGACTTTGCGCGTTCGAATTGTACGGAATCGTGCAGTGTGAACTGGTTGTATCCAGTTTTATTTGTATTTGTTTTATACGTGTTTGTACAGTTCTAATAAATTCTATAGTAGTTCCAACGGCATTTTTAATTCGAGTCCTGTAGCTCGTAACAATATGTTTTTAAAATCGGATATCCTAATTCAATATATGATTTCGATTTGATACTCCCACGCAGCAAAAGTGATACTACCATTACTCCCCACCCCTAATCATTCATAGTTTAAAAAACTTATATAAACACTTGACAATTTATCAAAAGTAAAAAATGGTTGTCATAAAAAATTTCGTAAAATTCTCTTTACGTCACTTCTGCTTTACGTTTTGCTCTCAAGATCTCGTCAGCACGTTCTAATTATTCAACAATATTGTATACCGCCATCTTAAGTGCACTTAATGGAAACTACTTATAATTTTTGATTTCTGTACGAAAACTAGCGCCATCAAAACAGGGAGTCTTGATGGCGCTAGTTTCCGTACATTTTTAATTTTTTGATTATGTACTATTATGTAGGGAAGATCGACTGTAATGATCCTGATCATATAATAAAATTTATGCGTTTTTATAGCATTTCGCATTAGTCACAGAGTAAATTAATATAATAGGAGAGCTTAGTCATCCATATCGTCACAATGTCTCGTGTACATACATTTTTATTTCTTTGTTTGATATTTAAACAAATTGAAAATACTAATTTAATGTATATCGTCGATAGACCAAATTATGATTTGGTTAACAGTACCATTGAATTTGAAGGCAATGAGTTAGATAAACCTGTTGTAGCAGCAAGTTCTGCAGGATGCGCTAAAGTAGGAGAATTCGTAAGTTCTTTAATAAATTAACAGCTTTCTCGTGGAATTTGAATCTGTTACATAACTTCAGCTCCAAATAGCTTTGTATTTTTCAGAGGAAAAAGAAGATTAAACTTAAGATTAGTGGTCACTGAATTTTCGAGGGGGGTGTCAGTGGGGGAGGGAGTACTTCTCCCTTCTGCAACAGTTTTAGTGTTTATATATCAAGCGTTAGTGTATTCCTAAATACAAATCACACTTTTTGTTATCAACTAAAGTGACATAACCTTGTTTACTTATCTAACGTATTTTTGTTTTTATTATTATTCATTCAAAACTTGTTGCGGACCCTAAAAACTTGTTTCCTGCCCTAAATAACAGATCTGGTAGCTATATAAAAAGCTTATGTATACAAATGCCACTCTCTGGCAAAGCGCAGCCTAAAAAGAATTTTATTATTTACTAGCTGTGCCCGCGATTTCGCCCGCGTGGATTTTTTTTTGCGGAACCCTAATAAAGTAGCCCAAGTTACTCCTTATAATATCAGCTATCTGCCAGTGGAAGTCCCGTCAAAATCGGTCCACCCGTTTCAAAGAATACCCGGAAAATCCAGACTGACAGATTCTAAAAATTGCAGTTTCGGAATTTCCTGGTCCGAATTATCCCCCTGATTATTTTTTCACATGTTTATTTTGACATTACAAACAGACACTTCAATTTTATTTATCTGTATAGACAAAAATTTCGTGAAAACCCGTATATCATATTTAAAACCATCAACAAGAGAGTGAGAGTAAATAAGCTTTAACATTTACCTACTTCTTCGTCGATGATAAATCATTTGATTAGAAAATTTACAAATTGATAAAAATTATTATAGTCAAGGTGGGGAAGTCTGTTAGTGGGGGAATTACGAACATCTCTCGTTATTTCTTTGTTTGAATACCTACGACGACAACAAATCGGTCTGTAACGCTAAGACACCATTTAAGTCTGTTTGAATTGTGGTTGGCGTTAAATTCCGTTTAAAATAGGTAAAAAACGAGAGGTGTACGAACTTACCCCACTGCTGAACTTCCCCACTTTACATTTAACGAAAGCTCAATGTAGTTTAGAACATTGGTGTAACAAGAAAAACAAGAAGGTTAAGCGATATCGCTTTAGAGGCAACATCTTGTAATATTGTGAAATTTACCTAACTAAACCATTTTTCATAGAAACGTTATTAAGTGTAAGTAGATAGGTACATTAAAAAATTACTCAATAACTTTAAAGATTACTATCGTTTTTTTTTTATAGTGCAATGACAAGTGACTGCTGCTCAAAGTTATGTTTGGGTTTTCTAAAACGTTGCGTGTCGGGGGAAGAATTAGTGAAGATTATTGGGTAAAAGTCTAATTTTAAACTGGAATTATATTTCTGTGGTTGTCAATTACACAATGAAGACTGTATTTTTACAACATTAAAAAATATTCGCACACCATACTTTGTTTTTTATTTACAAATGTCTTGTCTAAATCATGGAAGAAATATACTATCTTTTTCCACGTCTAAATGAATCTATTGCTGAATTTTCATACTTTCTAACTTAGTAATCAATAAAAAAGAATTCTTACGGTTTTATTTATATTTAATTAGTGTAAGTTTGTAAGTTGTAGGCTTCTTTAAGAACCTTAAAGAACACTACAACTTACAAACTTATTCTAACTTAATATGAATAAGACCGTTAAACTTTAAAATTTGTTGCTAGAAAATACAGGTAGTTTTCTATACGATGAAAAGTTATTAAGTGGCGTTTGAGAAAAAATTTACTATTGTAAATTTAAACTTGAATCATTCAATGTCATTGAATGTCATCGCTTTGGTCGCTTCATACAAATTGAAAGACAGAAGTGAAACGTGTATATCAGCTTTACTAGCTGCATCTAAATTTAATTTTAAAAAGACATCTTTGTTTTAAACTTTATGTTACTATTAATACACAATTAAATGACATTACGATAATGACATTATAATTTATCTGTATTATATTCAAATTCAAAAGTTTTTATTCAAAATAAGTTCCACCGGAGAACACTTTTTGAACGTCATACATATAAGTTAAAACTCAATTTTTTAATTTTATAACGTTTATAACTTAATTTCCTAGTCCATATATACTGCTTCGCAACGTGTTATTGCTGTCAAAGAGAAGAAGCGTCAAGAAATTCCCTAGCAACACGTCTAGTTAAAAATTGTTTTTCTTCTTATTTATCTAGCTCAAACGCTTTTTTAAAATATATATACAGAAATATATTACACAATTACTTTTCGAAGAATTAATGGAGCTGTAACCAACAGTGCATACTCAGTAAGACAAAGACACAATAAAAGGAAAGAAAAATATTATTATAGCTATAATAATGACATGACATTCTAAAAATTATACTGCAACATATCTCCATAAACTCCTTATATGCTTGGCAAGATAAAAACGTTTACAAAAGATAGTATAAGAGGTTGAAGCGAGCTGCTATGTAAATGAAGTGTTGTCATTTCAGTATTCTTGAATAGTGTAGTATCCCTTTTTAAGTAAGATACTTTTTAATTTGGTGAAAGGCAGATCTAACATTTCATTCGGAATCTTATTGAAGGAGCGTATACCAATCCCCAAGAAAGAGGACAATATATACGACTATATCTGAATATATCAGAGGTATGCAGAATTGTACGATAGCCCTCCTTTAGAGAGTAAGACATGTTACAAAGCTGACGTGATAAATATTTTTTTTATATTTGAAAACTCCCTGTATTCCAAATTTTCTTGCGCAACGTGTGCATTATCAACCGCAATGAATGCCTCATGCGGGTTTACCTATAGAGATAGCAGTTACATGTTCCAGTTAGGAACGTTGACACGAGAAACTGACCCTATATCAGCTAGACAATTCACAAAACCCGCTAGTCCCAGACTACACTCGGAGACAATGTCGCGTGTCTACACATTTATTTTAATTCTATGTTTAACAATAGTTGGTCAATACGCCAACGGAAATTCTATTAGAAATGAAGAAAATATTTCAACTAAAGACATTCCTGTTACTAAAGATGAAGGGACTGCGTTACATGAAAGTAATCGGCTTGAGACCCCTGTCGATGTTGAAGAGACACCAGTCAAGACTTGCGCTGCTATCGGACAATTTGTAAGTAACGTTAAAATTAAAATATATAATACTTAATAATAATAGAAGTCGTGGTACCGTAATGGCTAGCGCAGGCGTCCCAAACTCAAAGGGCGCGGGTTCGATCCTGGCCGGAAAGCATGCACCACGTAGGTAGTTTTCTGACCTAATGTGCAAATTACCACGTGCTAACTGCGGTGAAGGAAAACATCGTGATGCAACGCACATCGAGATAACAGATTTGTCAAACCTGCCAAGCCGCCTTGGACAAGCGTAGCGGGTATATTGTCGGTTCCCTTATAATGGGAGGCCCAAAACTAGCAGTGGGACATTTATGGGCTGTTATTATATTATTATTTCCAGGACCGAAAATATCGTAAACTAGTTTTCCATTATTTATTCCGGTTTAGTCAACCTCCAAAATCATTAACATGAAAAGTTTTTTTCGAATTTTCTCCCCATAATTCAAATGTTAGGATGAACACAATTTTATAAATAAAATCTCTCCGCCTAAGAAAAGTTACTCCACTAAGTAAGTAATGATACTCTAGCGATTAAGGATATTCATGATCATGATAGTGATAGACATGAGTCTGAACATTGATAAACAAATGTTCAACCTTTAGTTACACCATGAAAAAGGCCAGGTACACAATACACGTATGGCAGCCATACCTAATTTTTACTTGCCATCGTGTAGCGGCACTTTCATGTCAAATTTCATTTCAACAGATCCAGTACGTGTAATATTCGGGCTTCATCTGGGATAATGTTATAGTTTTTGACTGTGGCCAAATGTCGTTTCATTTATAGCGTTAAAAATAACGTATATAATATTATACATACGTTATTTGTCAATATTTAACTTCATTAACAATTAATAACATTATAACGCATCAAACGGTAAAGGAAACTGTCAATAACTATAGCATTATCCCAGATAAAGCGGCAGCGTTAAGTAAAATTACTGAATTTACAAGATACGAAGACAACGGACAGTTGTAACGAAAACATGAAGGTTGTGTTTTTACCAAAATGCACATCTCTAATGGAAAGACACTAAATCAAAGCTGAGTGAATCATTATTTTACTCTCGGTTTCATGTCCTTTGATGACACGAGATGATTTTAGTAAGCACGTCTTATAGGGTTACGATAAAGATATTTACACGTGGGTAGTGTTTTTGAAGGTCTCCAGGCTTATGTATATCACAAATGTATTGTAGAATTGCATTAAAAGGATCTTTAGCCTGTATTCATGACTAACCGTTGTTCGAAAATACGAGCATAAAACTTATCACAGCGACTGTTCTAGAGGAATTACGAGAAAAATAAAATAGCATTTATTTTATCTAAATAATATAAACTACAAAGAACATTTAATGTGGTATTTTTTTATTCATAATTATATATTTTTATGCTATTTCAGTGCATCTATCACACGGATTGCTGTACCAAGTCCTGCTTAGGATACATGAGAAGATGCGTTTCGTAAACCTCTATATTTTTGACCACTTTTATTGTTAGTTGGGTTCTATTATAACTGAGCTGAAGACGGTGATGGACAAACATAAAATAATATTTTATTTAATTTGACGGGTAGGATGGATTGGGTGGTTCAAATGCGTTAAATTTGGAGGATTTGCAGCGAAAAATTGTAATTCTTTCATGGCGTCCTCTGAAATCTTCCATAAATTTTGATAATTTAACTTGAAATCATTGTACCATGTTGATATCTGAAAAATAAAGGATTTTATTTAATTATAATTATTTGTCTCATTAAATCTACTTCTGTATAGGTGAATTTTTTAAGTGGGCCTCTATAGTCAAAACCGAAACTATACAAACTCAAAGAAAGATACTTAAAGGCATATCGGGGCCGATTATAATGAAAACTAAAGTAATGTCATTACGTTTTTTTCAAAAATCAGTTACCCTGGCTAGGAATGGAATCAGTTGATATCTATTAAATAAAATGCGTTTTAATTAACTATTGTACACATATTACTTATTATTGAATTGTAAGTACCTTGTTATATTTAGAAAAGTCAAATCCAATAGCTTCAAGAGTCATTGTAGAATTGATGAGTTGGAAATCAGCGATGGTGATATGATCGGCAGCAGCATATTTCTTGCCCAATCGGGTAAGATACGTCTCAAGCAGATCTAGTGCTATGTGCACTTTTTTCAGTCCAAGCGGTGTTCTATCATACTCATAGAATATTGGTGCCAGCTGAAAATATTCTCGGATAAGTGTATTACGAAGCTTATTAATACGCTATTTTAATAAACGAAGTAATAAAGTAGAATAGAATATTCTTTGTTGAACACAAGAAAGTAGTTCACTTGAGTATTAACAATATTTTAAATAGTTTAATCTACGGTCTTATCGTTTACAGGGATTTCACCCAGGCGATCTTCTGGAAATAGATTTGCGTAAATAGAATGAGTATGCAGTGCGTAACATACCTGTAAATATTAATAATATGACATTAAATTAATAACATTGTAATTAAATCATTTATAGTTTATTTACAGTTTTATTGAATACAATTTCTTTAAAAAAATCACAAATAGCAGGGTAGACTAAGTACGGTTGTGACAGTTGTGATATTCGCAGAACGAATGGAATACCGGGGAGGGGGGTACAAGGGGAAAGAGAAGCGGCGATGTCATCTGAATGTGTGTCACACTACTTTTTTTTTTAAGGCGGGGGAAATGTATTTCGCACAGTACCGGGTCCTTGGCTAGGGATTAGACCATAGTCGATTATGGAGGCATTCCCAAAGGGGGCAATCCAAACACTAATCAACCGGCTTGAGTGGAGACTCGAACCAACCTTCCAACTAAATCAATACTCCACTAAAACCACCCTCCTCCCATGTGCCCCGCGCTTATGGCAGGAAGAGCGTGAGACTTAGTACGTAGTTACGCCCGCGCTGATCCTAGCGCATCAGTGCTTGAGAATGCCCCGGGAGAGGCAAACTCACTTCGTCAATAGGGGTGAAGAATCCTCTGCTCCCTAGATGCTAGAGGGCCCCTGCAACGGTATTTCAAGGAGGGAGATCATGCGCATATCTGCGCCTCCGGGCCCCCGACTGGCGTCGGTGCCGGCGAGACGCATGCGCACTTGTACCTCTTTCCCTATCCAGTTCCGCGGCCTCCTTTTGAGACATAACAGCCTCGCAGAAATTGGCCGCACCCACCCAATGATCATCGCTATGCAGCATGGCGTGCACCAAACTGCCCAGCAAATCGATTGGACCTACTATTGTCTCGAGTTCAAACCTCTGGGGTGCCCATGCTGCGCACTCGATTAGCGTATGAAACGCCGTGTCTTGTGCGCCTCACTGGCAGCATTGGGGTGAAGGCAAGCAGCCCGCAATCTGTCACAGATACTTATCGAAGCAACATTGCCCGGTAAGTATCTGCGTCATTCTGAAGGTCAGAGTCCCGCGTTTCCGCGAGAGCCATCGCAACAGTTGCGGTCGAACCGCTTCCACCGTATCAATGCCAGCCACAGGGTTTTCCAACTCTACTGACCAAGATTGGATCATGGTCGCGGTTTCCCGCGTCCTGATCGCCTGAAGCTCGGCCAGGCAGTACACCTGGCCACGTGCGAGGGCATCCTGTCGGGAGCGCCGAACTTTGGCAATTACGTCCGCCTGGGTGTGTCACACTACTGCGTCGGCCTCGGCCATTGCACGATGTTAAACATTGTTGATGTCTATTACTTTTTAACACTCAAAAGTAAGTATTTTTATTCGATAATGAGTGTCATTGCTCATCATAAATTAAACATTATTAATTAATAATTTAATTAAAGCTTGTACGTAAATGACTTTGTATTGTTATGATGATTATTTTTGTATGAAGGGGTGCGTTGGGTATGGTTGTGACATTTCTTCTGGGTACGGGACGAGCAGCGCCGCGATCTCGTCGCGGCCATCGAGGCGGAGTTGTCCCTTCCGGCCGTGGTGAAGGCCATGGCCGGGAGCGCCGACGCGTGGGACGCAGCCGCCTCCTTCTGCGAGACCGTCATGTCCGCGAAGGAGGCGGCGGAGCGGGAGAGTAAGCAGTCCGCCCCGCTCCCCTGACACCAGAGTCGGCGGCGGCGACGGAGGGTCGTCCACGACGACCTCCAGCCGCCGTAAGCTACGGACGTGCGGGCGACCGGCGAGGAAACCGGACCCGCCCGCACATTAAGGCCGGAGAGGTGGAGCGCGCCCCCTCTCGCCTCACGGTGAGTTCGAGGAGCCGGAGAGACCCAGATCTCCGGCTATTAAATGGTGAGGCCAGCCCACTAAGGGGCCGACCGTCGTCCATCCGGGCTAGTGATGGATGCGCGAGCGAGCTCACAGCCCGGACAAAGGACGCTCGGGATCGAACAGTGGTTTTAGTGGGTATCCCTAACCGCGGCGTGGCAACAACATCTCACACTAATAAGTGGGGTGTTAGTGCCATCCCGACCTGGCGAATCCCACTCACGGGCCGCGAGCTTTACCCCTCACGCGGTTCTCAAACGGATTCCGCTACTATAAAAAAAAAACTCTTCTGGGTACGGTTGTGACACAAGTAATTATTTTTATTCTGGTTTTATATGCCGAGAAAACTATTGAGGAAGACCGAAAAAGAGCAGTGTGATATAGTAAAATATGAAGAAGCTTATAAAGAATTTAAACGCGGGACTTCTTTACGAGAGCTGCGAAAATGCAATAAGTTAATCGTATCCTTAAACATTGTTAGAATTGGGCCACCTGCATAATTGAAAACAAAGCACATTTATTACCCGCTCGGTGTTTGAGATAATTACATCGAAGCGCTTTTATTATCGTCCTCTTTTGTTTCTTCTTATTTATTGGTTGTTGTGAAGAGCAGCCCGTTGTACTCGTTTATGGCCGTTCGTAGCCATAATTAGGCAGGTATTTCGAACTAATTCTAAGAAGTTATTGTTTTATTGTATGTATTTATTGTATTTGTATAGAATAAAAGGATGCCCGAACGGAGGGAGGAAGCAGTCAAGCGACGATTACGATACGAGCTAGACGTGCACATTCGATAAGCGATATATTGACGGACCTTGCGCGTGTTATTTAATTGTGCATTACATGTGGACTTATTGCGTCCGGTTATATTTGTACCTATGTTATACGTGTTTGTATAGTTCTAATAAATCCTATAGTAATTCCAAACGGCATTTTAATTCGAGTCCCGTAACTCGTAACAATATGTTTAGCTTTTTTGACTAACTTAATATGAAGACTATTATAATAACTATAGATGCTACAGTGCTTTAATAGTTATAAGCGATTAGGTCGTAATAATAATATTATATATATTATTATAAGAATTCTACACGCTACAAAACTTCATTAGTTATAAGAGATTGAAGTACTGTCAGATTCTATTTCCTTTGTTATGTAAATGTCAAATTTTTCCAGTAGAAGGTTATGTTGCATTAAGTTAGATATTAATTGCAATAAAAGTTAAAGTTATTACCAATCATTTTGATGAATTTTGAGTCTGTCGTTACCGACCCCAAGAACTGTCACAGAACCGTCCCTAGGATGTGGTCGGTTGTGACATTTTTTCTATTATTCTAATTTGTTCCTATGAGTTAACTATTTTACTTAGAGATCAAATTTTAGTATTTATACGTAGACAAATGTATGAATTACTGTAAAAAATCTTTTTTAGCAAATTGAAAACTACCAAAATTATGGGTGATTAAATGAAATCTGTCACCACCGTTCCCAGTCTACTCTATATTATTATGGTAGGTAGGAGAAATTATAATTATATATACACAAAGGAACAAGAACAGAAAATATAAACACATGAATAGTGTAATACCTACAATCTACATATACAAAATAAACAAATAAAAAATGCAGTTTACAAAAAGATAGTGTTCATTGACAAGCCTGTTAAAAGATGTGAGTGATTTGGCGAGTAGAATTATTGATTACATTGATTGGAGACAAGCGACCGAGGCGAGGTAAGAAACGATTTAATACTATCTACATTGGGCTAGGGTTTTTCATAGTCAACGTATTAAAAGAGGTAACAAAATTGAAAAATTAAGTAAATACCAAATTTGAAAAATATAACAGTATTTTGTAAGAAACTCTTTGATACCACCCGTGATCAGAAGGCTGGTTCGTATTTCGCGCAACGAATCAGCATTGCCATACAGCGTGGCAATGCAGCCAGCCTTCTGGGCATGCTTCCCTCTGGCAGCGATTTGTTACATACTTTATATTAATTTATATATAATTTAGTTTATTTCTAAGTATTCAGTTAAAATAAATTGCTGTTCGTTAGTCTCGTTAAAACTCGAGAACTGCTGGACTGATTTGGCTAATTTTGGTTTTGAATTATTTGTGGAAGTCCAGGGAAGGTTTACTTACAGTATAAGCTGATATATTGGCGTAATATGTCGATAAGTTGAAACATAAACGATGATTAACGATAGCTCTGTAAACGAAATTTTTAATTACTTTTCAATCTTGATTGTAGAATAAGGATAACTAAGACCCACTGATGCAGAGTTGAAGCATTAATCTAAGCTTTACATATTGACCCTTATCTCTATGTCGTAAGGCCATTAGGATAAAAAACTTCGCGCGAGTGAACGCGTCAATATGGCATTTTATCTCGATATAAATGTGTGCTTTACGTTATAGAGATAGGAATCAATGGACTATGTAAATTTGAGTGACGCTTCAATGCGGTTCTACTCTGTGTCAGTGTGTCTTGATCCTAAATGGGTATTCGTTAATAAGTACCTGCTAGTAGGGTCTTGAGGATAAAGTGGGTTTCCAGGCTTATATTTGTCACAAATGTATTGTAGAATTGCATTGCTCTCCCCCAAACAAAATCCGTTGTCATTAAGAACGGGAATTTCTTTTTGCGGATTCATCTGAAATATAGGATATCTGGTGGCAAAATTAGGATTATAAATGTTAATTTAAAAAATACAAAGTGTATTCATTTTTTAAGGCCAGTTCCATAAAGAAGATTAATGCGGAATTTATTTTTCAAAAAGGATTCGCTCTAAATGTTGTTCCTCAGACCATAAACCCCCCTCGAATCTGTAGACCTTATTCCGTGCAAGCCGCTTAAGTGATGGCTTAACGTCATTAATTTCCTAAACAATAATTTCTTTCATTTTGAAAATAATTTATTTACTTAATAAATAAACTTGGCTCTAAAGATACTTCTATAGAAAAAAGTCTAATCGGAGGAGTTCTGGCCATCTTTTTAGCCAAGAGACGTCTTCAAAGTGGCTTATCAATTTAGATAGAAAAAATCACGTAGGAGAACGAAAGTGTCTTCAGCAGTATGACGCCTGGCATCATCTTGCTGAAACCATGTATGTGAACTAAAGGAAAGACGATCTCTAAGTTTTAGAAGAAAATAATCATTCATCAGGTGTCAAAAAGAAACGCCATCCTCAGTAAGATGTTAACCCTTTGCAGTTCTAAAAAAAATATATTTAAGCCATAGATTCATAACGCAGGATCTGTCCAATAATAGGAATTTTATGATGCATCACGTAAATATCTGATAATGTTCGCGGTACATTATACAGTATCGACGAATAACGACACAATAATTAGTATTGTTTAGAAAGGCTTCAGTTGCAAAAAGGTCTAACTAAAGGTATTAATTATACCTTGTTTATATACAGAATAACTTTTATCCTAAAAAGGAGTTTCTTTGCAGATTAAGAAACGTGGGTATACTGTCTATAAATACACTAAAAAGTATCTTTACGTGCAGTCTTGTACGCTTCCCTTTGGTGAATTTTTTTTTTTTTTAGAAGGTTAAGTATTGTAGTTATATTTTTTAGACTATTTTCAATATACATTACCAATGCATATTCCGGAGTCATATGTTCCCCCTTTCCATAGTCTACATTGATCAACTCGTAGGGTATGTCCAAATGGGCAAGCGCTTGGCGCACCGACATTGATGGAGGTCCATCCGACACGCCGTACAGTTTTATTACCATGATTTCTAAAATCAATGCTGAATTTGTATAAATGGAAAATTTTACAACACGAAATTAATAAATAATACATAGGTGCAAGCTGGTGACAAAAATTCTTTTATAATTAAATTCGACCTCTGCGGCATAATCATATCTTTGTGAGAATTTAATGTTTCGGCTTTGCTGCTGTAATTTGTAAATGTACATATATTTTTTTTATGTTTATCTCATTATCTTTAAACAAAATTATACTAATTTCCATGAAAGTCTATTTAAATAAAACAAAATAAATATAGATGTGCACGTCCCCTCGCAACGATTCGACTTTCAGCTCCAAGTACTATTGCAATGTGCACATTTGGCCAAAAGAGGTATTTTTTATGGCATGCGTTCAGCAGACAGATGGCCCACCTGATGGAAAGCGGTTACCCTCTTTGCATAAAGCACTAAAGATGCTACCAATGTGCTGCCCAGCACATTGGTAGCATCTTTACCGCTCTATAAAGGGAGGTAGGTGTATTCTCTTTAGAAAAATTCGAACACGCGTAATTGGAATGAGACGTAGGTGTCAACTAAATGTTTTCGATTTTCAAATTCAAATTAGTATCGACAAAAAGACATCATTGTAGTACATTATGTGCTACTCTCATACTGTACGTCGATGGTGCTATTAAAAAAACATAGCGCCTGATATTTTATGGTATGCAATAACAATATACGTTTAGTGATATTGTTAAATTTTAGTCGTCACCAGGACAAAGAATTAGTTTTGTTATTAATTTATATATACATTACAATTATAGATAAGGAATACTAGGAATGACAATGAAATAAATAAAAAATGTATATAATAGTGAAGACGCTCCGAAAATCTACATATCTAGAGGGGGCACAGTAAATCATTCTTCTCTTGAATTTTGATGTAGAAAACACCACCTTTTAATATTTTATAATTACAATGAATCGGGCGCAGTTTATTACAAAAGGGAGTTAGGTAAGATTTATAAAGAGAACCAGTGTTTAGAAATATGTAATAAGCTAATTCTTTTTTTTTAGAATAAATTCGAAATAAAGTTTATACGTACTTAGGCTATAACCGGTTCGAATTTTTTACCGGTTTCCAAGCCTTGAAATCTATACCTACTATCTGTACTCAAATCGCTATCCGTTGCGAACATTAGATACCAAAACGCTGCTGCGTTCCCATGCTAGACGGCAATATTCAAGCGTTGCCCCCTTAGATTCATAAATTACAATATTATTGATATATTCTTTTGCTCTTATTCATATTCAGTTAGAGTAAGTTTTTAGGATTCTTTAAGAACCTTAAAGGAACCTACAAACTTACTCTAACTCAATATGAATTAGATCGAATGTCTTTACCTCAAATACAGGCCACTCAGGCCAACCCTTTTGTCACGTATGATTTCAATGAATCGTATAACTTTATGAAATTTAAACTGACATAAACCCGAAACAAATAAAGTAGAGGTTAGGTTAACTTTTTATATGTTAGTACGGAAGGAATAACGCAATGAACATCTACATAATTCAAAATATTATCGAATACACTTACCCAATATCAAAATTAATTTAAGCAAGTAAACTGCCGTGAATGATAACTAAAATGGTACTGTAGGTATACTGCTGGGAAGCGAAGGTTATATCTTGTTTGTATAAAGCTATCTAACAAGACAAACGCCTTTCACTTAATTATATTTATATATAAAGTATATGCGTATATATTACTAGCTGTGCCCGCGACTTGGTCCACGTGCATATTTTTTCTCGCAACCCTAACTTTAAAACTAACCTAAGTTACTACGTTATAACATCAGCTATCTGCCAGTGAAAATGCCGTCAAAATCGGTCCAGCCGTTTTAGTGATTAGTCGGAACAAACAGTCAGACACACAGACAGACAAAAAAGTTGAAAATTGATTTTTTATATAAATGCCGTATATACTTTGATATACGTTTAGTAAAAAGTTATTATTTTGACATTACAAACAGACACTTTGATTTTATTTATTTGTATAGATTATTTCGCTGTACCTCCGAACTGCAAAGAAGAATTTATTTTTTATAGCCTTATAATAGTCTCAGTTTTTGTTATAGCACTTGAGACCTAAAATTCTTAAAAGCAAATTTAGGTGATTATCTACTACGTTTATTAAAAACCTATAGATATTTTGTAGCAGCCTTCTGAACAGCTTACTCTCAGACCTAAGACCAGTATTTTACTTATAGTTTAGAGAGATATGTAGAATACAATATAACTAAATAAAGTTTTCTTTATTGTAATACTTTATAATATTTTGTTCCTTAAAATGAGTCAAAGAATGTTTATAATAATTGTTATACCTTTACAATAATTATTACCTTTTTACAATCTGCTTGCTTACTGTGTATCCGAATCTGAGTATGATCAATGAGTTCTTGAAATGGAATGAGTTGAAGAAACGGTTTAAGTACTAACATTTTTAAGTAGATTTTTTGTTATACAAAATTATAATATATAATAATAAATAACATTTATGACGTACCTCAGAAAATTTAAGAAGTCTTCGCCTAAAGTAGGTCCAATATATACCTACTTGTAGATATATTTTAGCCTTGATATAAATAATGTAAATTACGTAGGTAATTATTCTCTTGTGTTGAATTTCGCTGTAAAAAAACTTAGGTAGGTAACTAATTCAATTTGTTTTGTATTCCTTATAATTTTCTAAAACCGCATCATGGTTTGTAATGATTTAACCTGCAAATGCTTCGTGTTCATTTTCGTAATTCTCTAAATTCCAATTCAGACAGCACAGTAGATGTAGTATTATTTACTTGTATAAAACAAAATTCAGCAGACTTGTTCTACTTCTTTTTGTTTTCTCATCCAATCTGTTAGTTTTAGGTATTGTGTTGAAATATCTTTTAGCGAATATTATAATCATAAATGCATTTTTGGGTTAAAAGTGGAAGAATTTCTCAATATCCGCGCAGCCGTGCGGTACGAGGCCTAGAGCTTCCTCAAAATTGTAATAAATACAACCTGTAAAAGTGACTATCGTCTTTTGTTAACATTATCCTGGTTTAACACGAGTTAGTCTTTAAGAAAAAATGGAATCAAAATTAAAAAGGACTACTTTATTACTCTATTTCTTTATGATTGGAACGACTTCTCAACTATTTCCCATTCAGCCAAGTTCTCATGGGTTTTATGTAACGGAATTCGTTCGTGTGAAGCGGCAAGCTGGGTATGTTTATAACAGACCAAATATACCATTCAATTTGCCTTCACAAGCTTCAAATGCACCTACTCAAACGACAAATGTTGACAGGACTCAGGAGCAACACATGTATTACGCCTATCCAGTGCCATCCGGTGGAAATGCTGCCAAAGCTGGACAGTCATCAGGCGCCTCCGGATCTACTAGTGGTTCGAGTGCAGGCTATAATTACGGGGAACGAATCAATGTAGGCGCAATTCAGACAACAAGCACGTCTGGATCAACATTAAGTGGTGGCAGCGCAAGCTCTTCACAAACTGGTTCTGGCTATAATTACAACACCCCTGGTGGTCCTGTTGGCTCTGGTCAAACTTCAAGTAC
The DNA here is from genome assembly GCA_039645545.1 of Dendrolimus houi. Classification (NCBI taxonomy): domain Eukaryota; kingdom Metazoa; phylum Arthropoda; class Insecta; order Lepidoptera; family Lasiocampidae; genus Dendrolimus; species Dendrolimus houi. Next base: position 18,482,986 of record CM077125.1, on the reverse strand, counting down.
AACTTCAACAGCAACAAGTTCTGTTTCCGTTGGCTATGGCTACGGTGCACCATCTTCGTCTAATTCAGGTCAGACAGACACCAGCTCTTCATCTGAAGGCACAAGTGAAGGTGTTACCCAAGTTAATTCTGGTCAAGCCACTGGCACACCAACAGGTTACGGTTATAAATCACCGTCGATATCGTCTATCGAAAGTTCTTCACAAATTAAGTCCGGATACAGTTCGACGCAAACTATTAATACTGGTTATGAATATGAAACACCCACATCTTCTTCATCTGATGTAGGGCAAACGAACTCTAATTACAAAGATACTTCCAACACAGGTTTACAAACAGCTAGTAAATTGAGTTCTGTTGTATCGAACTCAAATGCCATATCACCCGCCTATAGTTACGATGCACCTTCAAACACAGGCCAGTCTACGAAAACCAGTAGCTCTACAACTGCAACGAGTTCTGTTTCAACCAGCTACAATTACGATCCACCAGCAAGTAATAACCGAGGATCCGTAGAGACATCTACAAGCGCTCCACAATATTTACCCCCTATTGATGGTGGAAACAGCAGAGTAGTTGCGGGTGCTAATGATGGTAATGGTAGAGGCAATAATGGCATCAGCGATGGTTCCAGTGGTAGTTCCGCTAGTTATGACAGAGGAAGTGGTGAGAGGTTAAACATCGGAATTACCAGTGATACTGCTGGTTATGGGGACAGACCTGACAGTAATAATGGTAAAATTAGTGATGAAGCCACTTACAGCAGGGAAAGTAATGGCGCTGTTGGATATGCCAGTAATTTAAGTGCTATCAGTCAGTACGATTCCCTTCGTGGGACTAGTGAGTATGGTGGAGTTGATAACAGTCGTAGCAATAGTGTAGGTGGGTATAGTACAACTGGAGGTGGCCTGCACGCAGGTATAACAGGCAATTTAACACCGATTAGGCCTTCTAATATATACATCCCGCCCTCCTCAATTGCAAATATTTCACCAACTCCACCTTCGCAAACGTATATACCGACAGAAAAAGATTCTTTTGCTTCTTCTAGACCTTCTCCAGATATCATAAGTGCACCAGTATCCAGACCACCTGTTACCTATATTCCTACATCGAGTGTATCTAATATTCCATCTAATCCAAGTCCGTCTTCAAGACTATCTAGTCCACTGACTCAAAATTACATGGAACCATCAAATAGCCATACTGGACCCTCAGGTCCCTTACAAACTTATATACCGAGCAGCAAATCATCGCACTATAATAAGCCAGGGCAATCGTATATACCATCAAGATCAGAAACATCAAAAGCTGTAGTTGGACAATCATTGGCAACGTATCTACCACAAAACGTTGGATCTACAGGTTCCGTTACAAGGCCGCTTTCACAAACATATGTACCACAAACAACAAGACCAACAGAGACTGCTGGTCCACCATCTCAAACGTATGTGCCTCAAACCTTTGAAATAGCACGACCTACTCCTGGTGTACCATCTCTAAACTATATATCACCATATTCAGGACCTTCAATTGTAACTCAATCTACGGATCGTACATCTCCTTTAATTAATAAAAACTATCTCCCACCTAATGAGCAACCACCTGTATCTGTATCTGACTCAGGACCATTGCAAGCCAATGGTAATTATTTACCAACGCCATCAAATTCATTACCAAGACAAGAATCTCTACCAGCGACATACTTACCACCTGTATTATAATTTTAAACAGTAATGTTTAATCAATATTCGAATATTTACAATGCTAAACCATATTATAATGCTGATAAATTAATAAATTGTAAAGTAACTAACAACAAAATGTATTAATTTAAATTAGAATGCACGTATTTATTCATAATTTACGTATAATAACATTTTACTCTGTCGAAAATTTGGATGCAGAGAAATAATAAATTTTGATTGAGATTTTGATTTATAATACTAGTTTTAAAATGATATATTTGTAGAATATATTATTATTATACTCCTAAAGGCCTCTTCGAGAGATCGTCGTTTGAGGGGTTAAAAGATGCTTTGCTTTGAAAGCTCTTTGTAATGGTTTTGGATTATAGGAATCCACTCAATCAGCATGAGCACAATAAGAAAGAAAAAATGTAATGCAAATATATTGTAAAAAAATGTAAAACGAAACGTTATCTATTGAACCAATCGTCAACTTGTCATTAAAAATGAAATGTCAAACCATGTAAAACGTCATAACGTCGTCATACAAAAATAGCATCAAAGATGAAAGTTATTTTTAATATTTCTTTTTAAATTGATATTTAATGCAGTTTTTATAAATTAGGATGAACCAGTTCAAATTAAATGTGAAGAGTTGCATTTTAAAGTATTTTCTGATTTGTAAACAGTGTTTGTAATTGATCCTATATTTTACATAAATTATGATTCTATTAAAGCAAACATTAAAATTTTCTCAAATAGGAAGCAAAGTAAAACGAAGGTAAGTATCTGTTTAACTGCTAATAAATTATGGATTTTGTTTAAATATTATTCTTTCCACACTGTTACAATTATTCCAAGGTTCATGACCTTACAGGTTTAATTATTATTCCGTGTATTGTAGCACATTATATTCAGAACTACTGCTTCCAAATAAAAATATATCTGTAATTTTTTTAATATTTTTGAGTAAACCTGTGCAAAACAGTCACCATCGGATGTTAATGTAATTGCAGAACAACGAAGGTGCATGCTGCTGTTAAGGATGGTGCACCTGGAGATGACAGATGTTCAATTTAGCACTAATTCATTAACAATAGATGATCTACCAAATGAGATCCTTATTTACATATTTTCTATGATAGACTTTGAGTCACTGCTGGCTGTGGCCAAAGTTTGTATCAGATGGCAGCAGCTTTGTTTAACACCATGTGTCTGGGACAACACTCGCCTCATTGTGTGCATGAAGAACTATGTTCGAATAAGTGAAAATATAGTGCCTTTTGTAGCTAAGTATTTGAAAAATGTCAAGTTACAGTACTTCAAATTATATTCACAAGTCAGAACTTCCCTAATAAGCTACTGCCCTAATTTGACGCACTTAGAAATAAGCATATCCCAGGTCGACAGCTGCATATTCGATGATCTGGGCAACTGGCCTAATTTAAAGTTTTTAAGTTTCCGTAATTCACTAATAGTACAACACCCTGAGAATGCCAATGGGAATTTTGTGTATCATTTACCATTTGAAAAGTTAAAGCATCTGGAAACACTTATTCTGTCAAATTTTGCTTTGACTCACAGTAGTTTATATGGAATGTTACAGTGCACTAATTTAGTCAGTATTAGCATGGAGAAAATGAAGAATATCCCAGCTGATTTTCTAGAGTCTCTATTGAGAACCAAAATGTCAACATTGAGAGCTTTACACATCTATGGGGATACATTGAATGATGACATAATGAGGTATATATCAAATTGTAAAGTTCTAAAAGTTCTTCATATAATGACATGCAAAACATTATTTGATTCTAGTTTATTACATTTATATAGGTTAAATAATTTGCATTCACTAAAATTACGCCATGGATACTTCTCAACTAGTGCCTTGCTTTCCTATTTTTCTAACAATATATTTCAGAATCTGACCTATTTAAGTTTGTCTAGATGTCTACATATTACTATGCAAGTTGCTAAAGCGATTAAGACAAGTGCCCCTAACCTTCAGGAATTGTCATTTTACCTTTGTCCCTTTATAATGGATCCCACTTTTAATAGAACAGAATTAGAAAATATGTTTGGTATCCAATTATTGCTTGATTAAACGGTTGTTGCTATTATGCTTAGGTTTCCGTCCAACATTTCACCTTTTCTCATTTATCTTTATTTGATGAACAATATAGTTCACCATTGTGCTATTTACAGTATTTATTAGAATATTTGATGTCAGACTTGGAGTTGATAATGGTGTAACTAAATAGTGATCATGAATTTCTTGTTTCACTTTTTCTTTGTTTCTATAGTTCTCATGTTATTATTTTTATAGAAAAGTAAAATAAAACTGTGAATGTTGATATAATTTTAAATTCAGTAAATGTCAGTTTTTTTCTTATAAATAATAATAAAGTTTAATTTATGCTGAAGTTGATCTTTAAGCACTCTGATTGTGACAGTTTGGATATGTATGTTAATGAATTGTTTAAGTTATAAAGATACTAGTCTTGATAGCATCTACAGCTTAAAACTAATTTCTACCAATTTTCCTAAACTTATTTTAATTTTACACTATTGTATCATTATCTCAATGTGTGTGAGGAGACCACAAGATTGTGAATTTTTTTTGTGGCTTTAGAAAGTAAGAATTTATGCTTATACACATAATAATTTAGTTTATAGATTGTGTTGTGGTCAATGTAACTAATATTTCTTTGGCGACAGAGTAAAATTACACATACAAGTGGACATTGCTTTATAATATACAAGATTTGAATAAAAAGTTTAGGGAATTTACTCTTCTTATACTACTTTCTTAAGTTTTCATGACTAGTATACACAATAAAATTATGTTTTAACTTTTTTAAGCACAGTAATTTATTTGATTTTTATTATTTTGAGGCCACTTTTCAGTAGCCATTATCATGGAGGACAAACATGTCAAGTGTCAATGAGTATTGTTAAAGTTTTATTTAGCCTACTGCCTTTTTATTTTGTGTATGGTTGTTATGTATTCTATGGGAGCCTAATTTAATTTACCATCGCTTCGCAACATGTTCTGGCTTGAACAGAAGAAGTGGCGCAAGAAACTCTTCAGCAACATGCCTAACTAATAATTTTATATAATATTTAAATGGGTGGAAAGTAAAATAAAAAGAAATTGTCAATCAAGTTGGTTTGTGTTTCGGTGCACGCAGTAAGAGCTCACAATGTCTTGAAGTCTGGCGGTTGGTTTTTGCTGGGTTTGGGTCTTAATAGTTTCGATCGGATCTCAAAATACTGCACTCAAAATACGGCACTCAAAATACTGCACTTAAAACCGTTATAACATAGTTTTATTAAATTTACTCATCTTTTGGGATTTGACACTTCATAAATATAAAAACAATGGATTCATATTTTGGACACTCATAATTCAGTGCAAGTCAGCACATTCATTTGGTTTTTGATAAATTCTTTATACATAAAGCCCAAGCTCCGGAGTTTGCAGGTTGCAGGTACCTTTTGCACAAGTGGTACATTGATATTGACACCCTCTGTGGAGGAGGAATAGTCTTTGCGGGCCAAGACAGATAGAAGTACCTTATAACATCCGAGTTTTAGTGAACTCGTCTTAGGTCACTAAACCTCATAGATCTTGAGTTTGATTCCTTTCATGATAAATACCATAAAAAAACTTCTCATTATTTACTATGGTCTAGGATTTGCTCTAGAGTTGTCCATTGCATAACTTGGGGGATATACGTGTTTTAGAAATGATACATGTTGGTTATTATTGAGAATTGCATCCATGATAGTCGTATCTATGACACTGAAAGAAGCCTTTATGAACTAAAATAAAGCTTATCAGACTTATTCGTACTGAGTTACAGTTAAGTTTGTAGGCTTCTTTAAGGTCTTCTTTTTACCAACTTACTCTAACTCAATATGAATAAGACTGTAAGTATTTATAATTATGAATTAACTGTTTTACCCTGTCGCTGATGATATATTTGAAGCAGTAATTATTTTCAGTATTTTTAAAATTTTGTAGTATTAATGTTATGTTTAAATCCGAATGACAAGGGATAAAAACCGTCAAGTTAGACTTAAGAAAAGTTGTAGTCAGCTGTAAATTTCACATTCTTGGTAAGGCATTAATAAATACAGCATTAGTAAAATCACAATATATTTATCAACTACACCGGTATCTACCGGTGTCAGTTAGCTCAGTTATATCCCAAAAACAAAATAGAATATTGTAAAATTGCAGCTGGCTTTTTATGTCGTTGGCTTATTGGTCAATTGAAAGTGCCTTAAAACCAATTAAAATACAGATTTGACATTTCTTATTAATTCTTAATAATACATACAGATCAAGAATTATTAAGAAATCGAGCTATGAAATTGTTCTCATTCTTTAAAAAAATAATTGATTCCCAATGTTATTGGAACTATTTGAAAAAAAATCCAATTTTTGTTAACAATTAAATTTATTTACTGACTTTGGCACATATGCTTTAGAACAATTACATATTTTCCACACAGTACAAATTATTGATTTTCGTATGTATCACAGGACTATTTAATTTTACCGATTATCTTCTCAACATTTTAGAGTCAAGTCACTGTTCTAGAATCTGTGATCAGTGATCACTGGTCTCAATGGGGAATATAATCCAAAAACATTATTTTGAGAGGATATTAATATATTTAAATACTCATGTTTTGCTTTTGAATACATGATTATAAATATTGAGCTTACCTCAGTAAGCTATGATACCATTTAGACCCTATATGCTGTCATTACAAATTCATTTATGCCCGGTTTCAATATTGCAAAAACGATTCGTTTTTGATACCGACGGGTAGCTCTACTGATGTTTCTATAATGAACTGTCCGTAGCTAGTTACTCATGAAAGTACCAACTACCGATGGGAGGGATTTTCTAACCGATTGGTAGACTTTTTGTATGGAAACGACAGATTAAGTGTTTCTATATTATAACCGCTGGTTGTCAACACTACTATTCGTAGGAGTTTTATTACCACCCGATTTCGGCTGGTTGCCGGTTTTTTATCGTTATTAATACGTAATTTTAAATTAAATTAAACTCAATTTTTTTACTTCTTCTTTTGGCTTGTATTTAAATTCTCATTTATTTATGTCTTTCAATTTTACTATTTGTATCTTTAACAGTTCTAATTCCAATTCAAGTATTGTTTTACTATTCATCTCTTCACCTGCTATCGCAGGTGGCAGGTGATATAGGTCACAATCGATAACTAGAACGTTATCACGTTATAGTTATCGATTGTAACAGTCTAATGCGTCTTCAATATAGCGTTAAAAATAACACAGTGAATGAATATAACATTATTAATAGATATCGTATTGTACGTACTAACTGTCAATATTTAACGTCATTAACAATAAATTACAACATAGCCTCAAATAACACATTAAATCCATCTCTACATCTGTGTGAAACGGTCGCGTTACAAAAAGTTCCCTAAAACATTTGAATGAAAACAAAAAATCGGACAAGGTTCCCACAAAGTTTCCATCATTTCACTCTGGTACCATGAAAAGCGTTGTTTTTAGCCTTAACTTATTTTAAAAAAAATGCGTTCGAAAACCACAAATTTTCGCTAGTTATAGGGATACTAGCGAAAATTTTCTGAAGTGACAACATTGTTTCTTGTGACAACACTCTTTTTTTTACAAAAATCCAATGACATTGGAACAATCATTAGGTATTTAAAAAGTTTATATGTTGTTTAGATAACTGCGTTTTGTTCATGCAACATTCATATAATATGGCTCTGTAATTGTAAGTATTTTTAAAGCAGATTGATTGAAAGCTTGATTTTTAATGAAAATCGTATATCACAAAAAGTATCTTCTTTTGAAAATGTATTTATTTTGTAGTTATACCTCAACTTATTGAATTACGTTGCTTGTACTACTACTACAACTATGTTGCGTTAGGAAAACGCTTGGGAGGGAATTAGTTACTGATAACCGACAGTATTTCTAACTGTCAATGAGCATGTGAAACGCTCGTATAGCCCTGTTAACCACCGGTTATTGGTAGCTTCAAAATCAATCAGTTACTATTACAGACAACCGCCGGTAAAATATAGAAACCGGGGGTTAGAATACAGGCCTTAGAAAGTCAAAACCAGGGTGACATACTATTGTTAAAAAGTGCAATCTCTCTCTAATCTTTCGAATAATTATAGTATCAAGATGTTTTAAATGATAAAATAATTTAGTTTTATACAGAATATTGTATTAAGATAACTATTTTAACAAAGGACACATTTGATAATGTTTATATTAGATAATCTACTTATAATCAGACTTGTGGTCTACTGTATTTGTTTGTGCGTTCAGTATGTATGTAATGTACACAAAATAAAATGTATTTTGAACAAAGGATATTACGATTATTTATAAGTTTCAATATCATTTAAAACCTTCTTATGAACGATGGTTTTAAATGATCCAATGTTAAAAAAGTCACCATTTCTAGATGGCGCTACAAATCTTTCCTCTGTATTTTGATATAGAAAAACATGGGCATTCGAAGCAAAACATTTTTATTTTAAGATATTTTTATTAGTCGTAATATAATAATATAACGTAAGTAATAATATGTATATAGTTTATTTAAAGGTTTTTGGGAGATTCCTAATACGGTTTTGCAAAATTAGTCATTTTTTTTACCCCACTGATCGGGATATAGTCCACTTCAAACCGTTGCAGTTCCTATTTGGCAAAAATGGCTGCAACATAATCAAACATTGCCCGGTGCAAATCTTTTTTTTACTGCACGAGTTCAGCAGACCTCTCATCTAATGGAAAGTGGTTACCATCGCCTATGAATATTTGCAACACCAAAGGTGCTACAAATGCGCTGCTCCTCTCTTATGGGATACTGGAACCTGGCCACTAATGCCGGAACACAACTCAAGGTTGTTATGGCGTATACTTTAGATGAGTAGTGGTAGCCATCTAGACGGTCAAATATCCTACCACCTGGCTGTGGGTTGTTTTGCCGCCTCTTACGACAGGCCGCCGGCCGCAGGAAATTGTATTCTTTTTCCGTTCCTGCACGGATAAAATACCATTAACAGATATGTATCTGTTAATGGTATTTTGATGTGATGTGATAATATATATGTGTATATTATCACACCTGTTTCCTATAATGGTAGGCAGAGACGATGGATTTCCACTTGCTATGATCTTGGAATACATATGTCTGAATTAACAGATAATTTTATTAAATTTTATATTTTTTTTGCTAACTGTAATTTAATGCAAAATGGTCTTTCAATCACTTGTCGCCAATGAGATTTAGTTTGCCTTCATGACTCATAGAACGATAATTTTATCACTAAATCACGCCACCCGATAAGCAAATCAATGATCAAGGTTTCATTGTTAGATAATAACTGTCCAGCCTTCCTACTATGTGTACAAAAACAACAAAACAAAATTCGACTAATATAGGTGAGAACTTTCCTCGTGGATTTTACAGACTGCGCTACATTTTATTGTCTCTAAATCAATAGCAGGAGATGGCTGTGCTACATCTCACTGTATAAAAAAAAATCTCTATTCCACAGCCATCTATAATAAGAGCGGCCATTAGTCTACATAATATCTTGTCTTAACTGATATTAATAATTTTTCGTTTATCACAACGAAAAATTATACCTTAGTACAAATGTTTGCTACTACATAATATTGTACACAAAAATGAAGCCATTTTATAAATAATAAAACTACTTTTCAAGGGTTTTAAGCGAAGTAATTTATTTGATTTTTATTATTCCGACGTTTCGGCCACTTTTCAGTAGCCGTGATCACGGAAGACAAAGATGTCAATTGTCAATGAGTATTGTTAAAGTTTTATTTAGCCTACCGCCAACTTGTTCATTTTAATTATTTAGTTTTAATTTTGTTTATGGTTATTATTTACTCTATGGGAGCCTAATCTAATTTACCACTGCTTCACAATATATTGTGGCTTGAAGAGAAGAAGCGACGCAAGAAACTCTTCAGCAAACATGCCTAGCTCTAATAATTTTATATAATATTAAAATGGGTGGGAGGTAAAATAAAAATAAATTGTCAATCAAGTTGGTTTGGTTACGTTCTATTAGCGACTCCAACGACCACGTCCACGACCGCGATTTTTCCCGTTCCACTTGCTTGCCGGCGTTACAATCGTAAACCCAGCTGGAAGTGTTATTCAACCCACCTCTTGACATGGGTCGTTGTGAGCGTTGTGTAATCGAAAATGATGACGTCATTAGTGACGTTTTCGCCAGGACCACAACGACCGCGGTCGCCTTGTGGAACCACTAACGGAGCATTTTGGGTGTTGTGAGCTGCCAATGGAACGCGCTGTTTGTGTTCCGGTGCACGCAGGGAGAGCTCAGTGTCTTAGGTCTGGCAGTTGGTTTTCGCTGGGTTTGGGTCTTAATAGTTTTGATGAGCAGATACCAAGCAGGTGGTACTTGCCAACCATCTTTATTGAAATTTGGGCGTTTTTTTATTTCAATAGCCTCACGCATCATTCTAAATATGAAACAATTTTCTTTTACGAGGATTTGTGGTTTATCGAATCTGATGTAGTGGTTGATTTTATCCAGCGTGTGTTCACTGATCACAGACTTTGTAGACCTTGTGTTTCATGTCAGCAATGTGTTCCTTTACCCGTGTTTTTATGCTCTTTTTTGTTTGCGCAGTGTATGATAATCCACACACACAATTGAGCTTGTAGACCAACCTGCATCCTGGAGTGGGATATTGCATTTTACAGGTCTCAAAAACTGGGTAATCTTTTTATGTGGCTTGAAATTTGTTTTTATTGAAGCTCGCTTGATGATATGACCAATTCTGTTTGTGACCCCCTTGATGTAAGGTAGGGTAGCAGGGCACCGCTCAACTGGAGGTGGTTCGACGCCTTACATTGTTCACAAGGTATGAATATAAAGTCGAAATACAAACTAATGAAACGGTGGGCACAGCTAGTTATTAATAAAATTAAAATACGATAAATATAAAATATATTAATTTATTTAGATTATAGTTCATAGGAATGGTTCAATATTAATTTCGACCGATGAGCAGGGGTTCGTTAGTTCGAAGGACGTCAGAACGCTCGGATGGATGACGCCAATCTTCCCGATAACTTTGTCTCTGAGCAGGATTTCTGCACAGCGACCCGCGAAATATGCCGGATCTAAAATTAAAATACTTTTGAGTCGTAGAAGATTATGCTATGCGATGCGAGCGGCACACAGGAGTAGAGTGGCAAAGAGCGCGCATCGCCAATCGCCTGTCTGTCGTCGCAGCGACTAGAATTGTACAATTTAGCATCAATCTCGGCGGTGAGTGGGCAAAAATTATGCTAGCTTACAACCAGAGTCACGACACAAACTCTGATTTTTAAACATCAAAACTTTCTAAAACGTTACATCCACAATAATACGTCTTCGGCTTGGTCATTTTTGTTTCAAAAAATTAGAATCCATGACCACTCTATATATGAATGTGGCTTAGAAGAGGGAAGACTCCATCACATCATTTTTGAATATCATAAAATCCTTACTCCCTTGTTACTACAGTCAAATAAGGTCTGAAATCAAAATGTTGGCACTCAACTTTGCATTAAAACTACATTATATCAAAAATGCAAAGTTCAGTGCCAACATTTTGATTTCAGACCTTATTTGACTGGAGTATGTATTATATTTTACCCAGACTTCCCCTGTCCTATCTATGTTAATTTCCTTCTTACTCTATAGATAGTAAATATTTTTATATTAGCAAATTTTTTTAAAATAAATAACTTTTATTTATAGTAGTACTAGAGTTTAACCCGCTGCTGCGCCGCAGGTCAACCTCTAGTCCGTGCTTCTTGTTTAAAAAGTAGGCGTTAATACAGGTTACATTGTACAAAAATTTTATGTTCATGCTATTTACACCCGGAAAATTCCCTTAATTTTATATCGCAAAGTATCCGATCTCCTGGCATGAGTATGTATGTCCATTTTTGGCATTAAAACTATATTTAAACAAAATTACAATAAAGCCGATCCAGTATCCCGGTAGTTTTCCGTGAAAACTTAACAGAAAGACATATCGAGTTACTATCGCTTTTTATATATTTAGACGTCCCACTTGATGGAAAGCCGTTACCACCGCCTATGGACATTTGCAACACCAAAGGTGCTACAAATGCGCTGCTTCTCTCTTAAGGGAGACCGGAATCTGGTCATTAATGCCGGAACACAACTCAAGGTTGTTATGGCGACATACTTTAGACCAGGGGTGGTAGCCATCCAGTCGGGCAAATGCCCTACCACCTGGCAAAATATGCTATATCTAGTTATCTATAAACTTGAGAAATGATTGGTCTCATCCAAACTTTCATCCTCTATTTCAAACCGTCCTAGTTTTATTTATGTATCCCCCGTCTATGAAAACTACAAAAATGACAAAAAGGACCAAAAGAGCAAAAAGGAAAAAAATATCAAAAAGAACAAAAAGGACAAAAAGAGCAAACAGGACAAAAAATGCAGAAAGAGCAAAAGGACAAAAAGAGAAAAAATGATAAAAAGAATCAAAAGAGCAAAAAAGACAAAAAGAGCTAAACGGACAAAAATTACAAAAAGAGCAAAAATGACAAAACAAGCAAAAAGGACAAAAAGAGCGAAAAGGACAAAGAGAGCAAAAAAAAATCAAAAAGGTTAAATAGAGCAAAAAGGACAAAAAGTGCAGAAAGAGCAAAAGGACAAAAGAGGAAAAATGATAAAAAGAATCAAAAGAGCAAAAAAGACAAAAAGAGCAAAACGGACAAAAAGAGCAAAAAGACAAAAATGACCAAAAAAAAGCAAAAAGAGCAAAAAAATCAAAAAAGGTTAAAAAGAGCAAAAAAGACAAAAAGGACCAAAAGAGCAAAAAGGACAAAAAAGCAAAAGAGCAAAAAGGACAAAAAGAGCAAAAGGGACAAAATTACAGAAATGACCAAAATAACCAAAATGGCAAATGAGAAAAAAAAAACAAAACCTATCCCACTGTCTAGGATAACCTTTACATAAATCTATCTTATTATCCGGGATAAAAAGTATCCCTTGTCTACCCTCGGTCCAATAGTTTTTCCGTAAAAGCATAACAAACAGAGAGACAAATATATTTTTATCCCGGAAACTGCCCCATTTTTTGGGATAAAAAGTATCCCATGTTCATCCTCGGCATCGAATAAAATTTTCGTTGCTCTCTCGGGTTGTTTAATTGCATCAACTCGTTAATATTATTACATAGGTACAAAATATAAAAATATTTAGATTTTTTAATATACTGAAAAAATTGACTGGGCGCCAACCTTAGGGTGAGGGGGGTGCTACCAATGGTAGTTTCCCTATGTCAAGATGAATCCACCAATATTTTAAACCTTAAATAAGTCGCCGTTTCTAAATTCACATGATGTGTGCTCATTTTATTTAAACCCCAGCATTCTCTAAACGGTGAGTTTACAATCATACATAACATTATAATACACGATACAGACAAGGCCAATGAATGGGCAATATTGGCCTTAGTTGGCTCAATGTAGAAATCTAATCCAACATTGCAGTGGTTAAATTCCTTTACCAACGAGCGATATTTGATATTCTGTGATTCTATATGTATGCAGCTAAACAGATTAAAAAATAGTTCAAAATTACCTTCACACTGTCTCAAGTAGTATCCGTGTTCCTTATGCCAGGGCTGCCGAAGCAGCGCCATCAGGCGATCGAGCAGCCCATGAACGAATTGAAAACCAGCCGCCCGTCCGCAGTGTACCGCGCAAAGCCTACGCTCGTTACGAGCACCAGTTTCTAAACCAAAATTAAATAACATACAGAGTCAACAATCAAGTAATTTCTAAATCGAGATGATTTCTGATTGTTTCTCAAATTGACGATGATTAAAGTAAGACGATGCGGACGCATATAAGACGGCAAGAACATTTTGTAAAGCAATTCATGGTAACAATTATTTAGAAATTTTTGTTTGAATCAAAAACCATTTGGGATTTAATATTTTGTTGCAGGTTTAGTGCCGGAAAATTAAAACTCCTCGGTGTTCCATCATTTGCATTTTGTCAGTGTTGCGGGAAAACGGGTTGAAAAACACTGCGAACCCTGTCAATCGGCGGGGCAAAGGCCTTCTATGCAGTATTATGGATGATACCCCCGCCATCTTTCTTTACCATGTGCGGGGGTGTGCGTTTGTTCCCATAAAACCCTTATCCTTTCTGTCTACCATAACTATACTCTGATTTAATTACCTGGACTAAAATGACAAATGTGATTGACTTTTTTTTTTATTTATAGTGAGTTATTTGAGTTGAATCAACTACAACGATACTACAGAAATTCTATAGGAGTCAACTCATAGTGGTGAGTTGCTCCAAGCTTATGCCTTGATAATACGTAACTATTAGTACAGTGGCGAGTTCATACGTAATTTGCTTGTATGGTTTTTCAGTTTGGTTTTGTATCACTGTATAACAAGATGGATCTTACAAAAAAAAGATTTAAACGGATTTTCAACCTGATTGTACGACAAATAATTGATGAATTATAGAATTTAATAGACAAAGAAAGAAAAAGTGTTTAAACGAGAAAATGGATTGCAAGATAACCTGCTCTTGAAGCAATAAATAGTATGTTTCATGTGTTACAGACAGAAGATCCCAAGAAATTTAGGGCGTTTTTAAAAATGTTTATAACATTGAATTCCTTTTTAAAGTTGTATCTAAATTCCATTTATTATATTGATAATTTTGAACATAAATTCAATGAAATAGCAAAAATAAATCCGTCAAAAATGCAAAATACCGCTGGCTTAGCAAACGAATGGCAGGTGTGTGTCATCCGAGCGTGATACGGGGATAATGAGGAGGGGAGCAGGGTACTTGATCTAGCAAACAAATCGTGGATCTAGTGACTTTCTCGCCACACTGCTGGGCCGATCGCTCGGCCAAGTACTCGATATGCACCGAGTATTCGGCCGAGGGCACTGTCTCGCCACTATAATCATTATGTATAATAATCAAGCCTTGACAGTTTTTGGCGGGAACTGAAAGGAAATGTTGTGCTGTGCAGTTTCTAAAAATATGTAAAATTACTCTAAAATTAACAATAGTTGTAGGATATTGATAGTTTTTGAGTAGTAACTATGTGTTTTGTGAGAAATATGAAATGTTTAGTCAAATATGGCTTTTGAGTTGTCCATTGAATGGCACCAGCTGATAACCTAACAGTTCAGCTGTGCTACACATAGTCTTAAGAAAATGAAGAAACTACATTTTAATCTAAGATCTGGCTTAAAGGGCTAGCTGCCAAGCCATAAACCTAAACAAATAATCAAGCCTTGACAACATAAAAAAGGTCGACCGCAGCTATCATTTCAGTACAGGTAATTAAAAACTAGAATATATATAAAATATTGATGGCGTCAGTGCAGGTAATTAAAAACTAGAATATATATAAAATATTGATGGCGTCAGTGCAGGAACTACATTTTTTACATTAGTTTTTTCGTTAAAATTGCGATATATGCATGTAATATGTAACAATTATGACGAAAAAATGAAGGTATAAAATGTAGTAACAAGGTCCTGCACTGAGGCCAACTATATATTTTTTTAAATAATCATGTTAATTTTAATCGATTCGGTACTTTATGTCATTATCAAAAGTTTACTAAGTACTAAAATTAGTTTAGACTATCAAATGGTCCAACTTTAATCCTCTAAGACGGAACCACCACAAATTTGTGGTCAAATACAGATAATTGAAACCAATGTTGAACTGATGCTTTCTCCCTCTAACTACATAGAATTTGTATTAGAATAAAAGAGACGATATAATTATCTTGGTTTTGGCCTGGCAATTTTGATGGCAGCTGGCAGCTTGTGGACAAAAATAATATTAAAGGCCCCTTGAAGGGGTTAATATAACAAGTACTCACCCGCATTTGTATCTTTGTGCACCACATCACTTATTTCAAACAGTTTCATGGGCAGAGGCATCTTCTTGTTGGCGGCCAACGTCTTCAGAAGGCCAGGTAATAATAGTGTCCTTACAACTTGGAACTCTAGCGTTTTTGGATTCGAAATATGTACCGCCGGTACATTCTCTATTTTTACGCCAAGCTTCGTCGCTACGTCTTCCCTGGAGCACTGAAAGACGTTAATAATTATCTATTTAAAAGAGAACAAGTGTGCGCTGTTGTTGCTTAGTGCAGTCGCATCCCAAACTCAAAGGGCGCGGGTTCGAATCCTGCCCCCACTAGACATGTGGCATTGGCGCTAATTGAATAGAATAGAAACTATATTTGTATGTTCCCCCAATCCTGTATGCCCTGGAAAAAATACTACATTCACATTTGCCACGCACAATTTCACGTCCCCATACATTCTTTGTAAGAACAGTCCTCAAATTCAATAAATAAGTTGGATCATGTGGATATTGACTTATTTGCGTATAGTCTAACCTCTCGCATCTGTAAATGCAAAATTAATCAAACTATACTGATAATATATTTATTTTTTTCTGCCAGCTGTAGAGGCTTATCAATGGGTTCTCCTTGTTTAATATGTACACTAACCCTAGTTTTTAAGATTATAGCTGTTAGCTCCCCATATACTATACTATAAAATAAAGAATGTATGGGAATTACATGATCCTTAACATAGCAATGTCATTCCCATACATTTTCAATCTATTCATTTAGTGCTAATGCCAATTGTCTAGGGACATTGATCGGAAAGCATAGACTATAGAACATATAGGTAGTTTTCTGAGCTAATGTACATAGTTACAATTTCCATGCACTAACGGTGAAGGAAAACATCCTGATTAAACCTGGACATCAGTTATCTCAATAAGGAACAGTTACAGGGATGATTGAATCAGTATAAGACTAGAGTTCTGCAAAAGGGCCTGTCATAAGGCTACATAAGACAAAGTTAATCAAGTTTGAGTGTAATTGCAATGAGTTACTTACAAGTGTGAATGTGAGTGCCTCCGTGTACCCTGCATGTGCGCATTCTTTGCGAAGCTGCTCCGTCAGCTTGTTGAGCGGGACCTGCCCACCAATGGTGACCACGCGAGGCGCCCGGCGCTCGATGCGGTTGTAACTGAATTCATATAATATTTCTAGAATTTTCCACGCGTGAAAAACGCTGGGTAGTATATTTTTTACCTACAACTTTACTATTCCTTGTTACTAAATTCACTACAATAACAAAGAACTGAGTCCATATAGTCTACACAACTGCGCAGCGAGACAATGAGGCGAGTCGCAGCCAACCTGATTTGAAGTAATACAATGAATGAGATGTTGTTATGACAACGTAGGTATTTATGATCTGTAGAAAAATTCATCTAGTGTTTTCAGTTGTCATTTTTTTTGTTTTGTACTCTATCTGCAATCAGTCTCCACAACTGTCAGCAAATGTGTTGAGCGCATGGAATGTCGGTGCGAGCGTGTCACCCAGCGGAAACAACTCGTTATAAGATCTGTGTCAACTAGTTTCAGCAGTTTCGAGTTTCACGATGGCACGCCTTTTTAGACGTGTATCGCAACTGGTATTTAACAGCTGCGCTGCTAGCTCATTAGGGTGTTTACCTAGCCTCTTTTTGTAGCTACTGTAGCTTTGGATTTCCTCGCTCACAGTATTCATTTGCAAGTTCATGTATTTCATGATTTGTAATAAACCATAGGACATTTGCTATGTTTCTTATTATTATATTTTGAAGTCTCCAAAATATTGAGTTGAGGATTGAGTCACTAGCGCTTCCCCACAGCCGGATACCATATATTCAACATGGTTTTAGGATGCTCTCTTATAGATGAGCAGTTTGTTGTCTGATGAGGCAACCGTTTTTCCATTAGATGGGCCATCTGCTTGTTTGCCGAACTCTTGATAAAAAAAATGGGAATTAATATATTATTATTACATGTTTAAAGTTTTAAATGACAGTAAAAAGGAATAATTAATTAATTATATACTATACTTAAAAAAGTAAAATATCTATAGATTTTATTTGAGTGACAGGCTCATTATATTACCTTAACCCTCTAAGACGGAACCACCACAAATTTCTTGCTGAACTGCACCACAAAGTGGATAATTGAAATGAACGTTAAACTGATGCTTTCTCCCTCGAACTACATATAATTTGTATTAGAATAAAAGAGACAATATAATTCTCTTGGTTTTGGCACGGCAATTTTGATGGCAGTTTTTGGAAAAAAATAACATTTTAGTCCCCGTTTGAGGGTTAAGTATGTTGAAAACAACATATCATGTAAGGTCTGTCACAAGATTTCATTTAGAATATACATAATACCCGTAGGCGATAGCGATGTCTTCATAGAGATCGCAGGCATGTATGACGTCATGCCTCGTGGGCGGGATGCGCACACGCAGTATTGAGTCCCCGTGGGTCGTAGGCAAGCACATTCTTGATAATAAACCTGCTAGGTTATCACCTTCTTCACTGAAAATTTACAAACTCATTGATTATTACAGCTACCAATGACTTCTATTATAATTTCTGGACTGCAAGCATAGTTTTGTGCTAAATTGGAACGCCACTTACGTCCACCCTGGAACCAATATTGCAAAATCTTTTGAAGTGATTCATGATTTTTATTGAATTTATATATTTTTTCAGAATTATGTCTTGACTCAACTGATATTCATGATGAGATTGTGTATACTGTAAATTAACTTACATG
Organism: Dendrolimus houi; assembly: GCA_039645545.1. Taxonomy (NCBI): domain Eukaryota; kingdom Metazoa; phylum Arthropoda; class Insecta; order Lepidoptera; family Lasiocampidae; genus Dendrolimus; species Dendrolimus houi. The sequence continues at coordinate 18,464,504 of CM077125.1, read as the reverse complement.
AAAATTATTTTATTTATTTATTTACAAAAACTTCTCATTACATGACAAAGCTTTAACAAAACATTGTTCTAAGTTACCCTGATGTAATGAAACCATTGTTTGTCAGATTGCAACTGCCTTTTATTGACTACCTACATAGATATTTTATACCCAATAAATGACACTACGTCTTTCCCATCAAAAAAGAAGAAACCCATTAAATAAAAGTTAAACAAAAGAAAGTTTCAAACACAAACCAAATTTAAATTGAACTTAAAATAGTTTTACCAATCAGCTTATAATACTTGTTTCATACGTAACAAGCAAAGAATAATCATTAAATATAGGCATACATATATACACACTTTTTTTTTACGTACTACTATATATCAAAAAAAACAAAAGAAAGTATAATAACTGAAAAGTTGACGATATGTAATAAAAACAATTATTTTATTTATAAGAATCCACTAACTAGCTGGTTTACAGTATTTTAACTATTAGCACGTACTTAAGTAAGTGTATTTCATATTAATTAAAATTGAAATAACCCTTAAGTTTATCGCGAGCCTGGAGAACAGCTTTTCTGGTTTTTGATTTATTCCTACTATAATCTGGTGCATTTTCGTCAGAGCTACTTGCATCCATACCAGACTCTGCTCCTTTCCCCGTGTAGTCCTCTTCAGCATCACTATAAAGACTTACACGATCTGGACTATTGTTATCACCATCATTCTTCCAGGCATGTGAAGAAGGAGGTAATGTTCGTTTTATGATGTGTCGCCTATTACGGCGGAAGCGCTTGCCTGACTCGTCAGTAAGAAAATATGAGCGTGGATGTTGCGAAGGTGCTTCCACATACATATGACGCCTGAGTTGGCCATCTGCCACTACCACGTGATCTCCTCTATGTAGTTTAGGCAATTCATGTGTATGTTTGTCATAATATTTTTTGCTTTGAATGTGATTATTTATTATTTTGTTATAATCAGTACCGTTATTGCGTTCAGGTCGCAATTTATTCTCATGTACTGGAAGACTGGTATTTAATCTTCTACCCATGAGTAGTTGGGAAGGGGAACCAATACCATCTCGAGGAGTTGCCCTAAAGCTTAATAGTCCAAGATAAAAGTCTGTTCCGCTATCTAAAGATTTCTTTAAGATATTTTTAACAGTCCTTACTGCTCTTTCACTAAGACCTTTAGATTGTGCATACATTGGAGAACTTGTAGTGTGCTTGAAAGACCATTTTCTTGCGAAATCTCGAAATTCCTTAGAGAAAAATGCAAGACCATTGTCTGTAATTAATTCTGCAGGAATTCCATGTCTGGCAAATTGATCTTTCACGGCGGTTACCACTGCTTTTGTGCTGATATTTTTTAAAGGACTAACTTCGATAAAATTTGAAAAATAGTCTACAAGCAACAAAAAGTTCTTTTGCCTTAAAGTGAAAATATCAGAACCCACCTTTCTCCAACGTAAATCAGGAACCGAATGGCATAACATTGGTTTTCGTGATGGTCTGTCAGCATATTCTGCACAAACATTGCAAGATCGAACTGCATTTTCAACTTGACGCGACATTCCTTTCCAAAACATGACATCTCTTGCACGTCTCTTACATCGGTCAATTCCTAGGTGACCCTCATGTATTTTTACAAGCATCTCTCCCCTTAATTCTTTTGGAATAAAGACTAAATTATCTTTAAACAAAATCCCATCTATATATTCAAAGCCATGTCTATATTCCCAATGACATTGTACTTTTTGATCAACATCTTTTTTGTATTTTGGCCATCCCTTTAAAATATATTTTATTAGTATATTACATTCACTATCTCTAGAAGTTGCTTCTTTTACTTTATGTAATTTATTATCACTGAATTGTACATTGTCTATAAGAAAACACAATTGTTCCTCAACTTCTTCTGTAACTTTATCATGCATTAAATCTGGAAGTGGAGCTCTAGACAACGAATCTGCTATATACATATATTTTCCTGGTTTATAAATGACACTAAAACTGTAACACTGTATTCGTAGCATCATTCTTTGCAACCGAGCAGGAACTGAGTCTAGGGCCTTCATAAACAACGCTTCCAACGGTTTATGATCGGTTTCAACCACCACGTCCGGCCTACCATATACATATTGATGGAATCGTTCCATAGCAAAGACAATTGCAAGCAACTCTTTCTCAATTTGTGCATATCTAATCTGTCTCTGAGAGTGTAAGTGAAGCGAACTCAACCGGTCGACCTGCTTGTAATAAAGCCGCACCAAGAGCTTTAGCACTCGCATCTACTGTAACAACTACCGGTTGATCGGAAGAATATATTGCTAATACTCGGGCATTGCATAGAGTCTCCTTGAGTCTTTCCACGGTGGCCTCATGGATTTTATCCCATGTCCATTCAGAATCTTTTTTGAGTAAACATCTAAGAGGCGAAGAAAGCTCAGAAAAATTAGGAATAAATTTGGAAAGGCAGTTTACCATTCTCAAAAATCTTTCCAAGGATAGCTTATCCTTAGGATTGGGCATTTTTTTAATGGCTCTTAGTTTTTCTTTGTCAACTTGCATGCCATGTTTATTAAAAGTATGACCTAGATATGTGATTTGTTCAACACAAAACTCACATTTATCTCTATTGAACTTGATACCTACTTCTCGGGCTTTTTCTAGTAGTTTTGTTAATCTTTCATCATGTTGAGACTTTGACTCGCCCCAAACTATAATGTCATCGACAAAGGAGTCTACGCCGTCCAGACCTTCTAGCAATTGTCGAATTTTTGCATGAAAAATTTCGCTTGCACAACTTATACCATATGGAAGACGTAAAAATTGATATCTTCCAAACGGTGTTCCAAAAGTAAACAAATCGGCACTTTCGTCATCTAACTCCACCATCCAGAACCCAGATCTAGCATCCAGTTTACTGAAATATCTAGCATTGTGCAGTTTAGTACATATTTCTGTTAATGTAGGTAAAGGGCAATGAGTTCGTTTTATAACACGATTCAACGGACGTGGATCTAAGCAAATTCTAAAGCTACCGTCTTTTTTGGCAGGTAAAACTATTGCGTTAACCCATTGTGTAGGATGTTCAACTTTCCTGATAATTTGCATATTTTCCATGCGATCTAACTCATTTATTTAATTTTTCCCGTACCCCTAATGGAATCTTCCTAACAGGACATATCGAAGGACATGCATTTTTATCAATTATTATTCTATATTTCCCCGGTAATTTACCTATGACAGTAAATAAATCTTTACAATTATTAATATCAATCAATGTGTATATATGTTTTACAAAATTCAGCTTTTCACAAGTATCTTTACTTAAAACACTTTGACAATTAGTTGTAGCAATAACAAATTCAATTAAAAACTGTTTATTTTTACTTGACCAAAACTATCACATTTTCCCATTGTTGGAACATAATTTCCACAAAAAGAATGAGCGCGAATGTTAGACTGCTTAATATCATTAAAAGAATAACCTGTTTTTATAAATGACTGAAAAGATATCACATTTAAATCAGATCCCGTATCCAGCTTAAATAACTCACTGGCCCCGTTTTTACACGATACTAACATTTCAAACCACTTATTACTACAACCTTGTTTACTGTTCTCTAAAGATGAAACATAGAATAGTTCTCCTTCACTGTTTTTATCCTTACATAATTGGTACACTCGCCGCTGAATTTTATTCGGACACACTTTCTTAAAATGACCTCTAACATTACAAAAAAAACATTTTGCAGTACGAGTCGGACACCGGTTAAAATTATTATAGTGAAAATCACCACATCCGTCACAAAAAACCCGCGAAACATTTTCACACACACGATTTGACTTCATACCGCTATCCAATCGCTTGTTGTCGCCGCTAGACTCGGTACGCGCGCGCCACAGGGCATCGCCACCGCCGCCGGCGCCGGGCGCGCCAGCCGCGCCGAGCGAGCGCCCGCGCCCATGATCGCCGCGTTGCCCGCCGTACCCGCCGCGCCTCGCCGTACCGTATACAGCATCGATCGACCCGTTCGACGTACATTCCACTTTAGTGCATTCGATCTGACGACTTTCTTCGTTGGAGACCTCATTAGCTTGGCATATTTTTACCGCCTTTTCCAGAGATCTTCCGCTCTTAGCAATCTATCCCGTACGTTGCTATCTGTGATTCCACAAACAATGCGATCACGTATAATCCCTTCTTCCAAGTGTTCGAATTCACAATGTTGGCTAAGTAACCTCAAGGCCGTTACATAGTTGTCTATAGTTTCTGCTAATTCCTGATTTCGAGTAAAAAAAACGAAATCTTGCCATCGTCGTATTCTGTCTGACACAGAAATAACTATTAAATTTTTGTATAAGCAAGTCGATATTGTCTTGATTTTCACCTGTGGTGAACTTAAAAGTTGAATATACGTCATATCCATCGGCTCCTATAAGGTTGATTAGTAAGCTTGCTTAGCACGTCTTTGTCTTCTTTATGAATTCCAGATGCCTTGATGAACACCATGAACTGCTTATGCCATTTGCGCCACACATCCGCCCGGTTAGCCGGTCCGCCTTCAAGCACTAACTCGGCCGGAGGTCTTGCGTGTTCCATATCGTACTTTAAATTTTAATAATGCAGAGTAAAGTATAGTTGATTTATTCTTTTGATGTGTTTGTGATCACAAACTGTCACAACGAAGGCCACCTAGTATGGCTTCATAGCCCACTTAGAAGAAAAGGGAAAAGCCCGAAACTTCAAGCTCGGTGGGAAGGACCTTACTAAGTCATAACGAGGATCAACAACCTCACATATCGGACAAAATAAGGAGTAAGAGGAAAACCGAAAACTGTACATGTAGATAGACTCCCCCACTACCAAGGAAGCAATGATGCTCGGGACGAGCATAACTAAGAGGGAGATAGTGTTACAACCTAGGCCCCGACAAAGACAAATTCCACATACAAATCTGTAAAAGCACATTTTATTACCTGTCGGCATTTGAACTAATTATAATCCTTTTATGATCGTCTACTGTTGTTCACTTATTTATTGGCATACGTTTCCAAGTTACTGTGGAGAACAGTCTATTGTTCTATTGTACTCTCTCATTAGCATTATTAGCCAGGTGTTACGGATTACGATTACAAGCTTTTAATTCTAGGATTCTAGGAAACTGTATCGATCTTGTCGGGCGGGCACATTTTGTATTTGTGAAGTATAAACCGACGGCCTGATGGAGGCAGGGTCAGTTGAGCGAGAACCACGATCAAGGCGTGACGTGTGTACAATCGGGAATCTAATAGTGACGGACTTTGCGCGTTTTATTGAATTACGACCTTCTGAATTACGTTTGGATTTGTTGTGTTCGGTTATATTTGTACCTGTGGTATACGGGTTTGTATAGTTCTAATAATAATAATTCCAACGGCATTTTAATTCGAGTCCCGCAACTCGTAACAATACTAAGATAACTTACTTGATACCAATGTAGTTGTTTGCCTTGTCAACATTAATAATTTCTTCCCTATATTTTAACTTAGGGTAGAGTTTATAGGTACCATCTGGTGAAAACACTTTGCACTGCTGCACTTCATATGGGTTTGTGCAGTACTTTGAGAACATGCTTACCACTGTGTCCAAAACTATTATTGCCTGTAATGAAAATATTACTAGACTAGAAGAATACTTAAATGACAAAACTTCATTTACATAGCAACTCGCTCCAACCGCTTATACTATATTTTGAACATTTTTTATCTTGTCAAGCATGTAACAAATTTGTGGAGATATGTTGCAGTAATCTTAAACAACTATTAAATAAAAATATATGATGTTTATAAACCATACTAGTTTTTAAGAAAAATTGTATGTCAGTAAATGGCGAAACATGTTCTCACCATATCATGAGACCTTGTTATCCATGTTTCATATAAATAAAGATTTCATTTCATTTAATTATTATAACTATAATAATATTTTTCTTTCCTTTTATTGTGTCTTTCTCTTACTGAGTATGCACTGATTGTCACAACTGCATTAATTGTTCGAAAAGTAATTATGTAACATATTTCTGTATAAAATAAACTTAAAAAAAAGAAAAGCTTAAGTTAATCAAATTTTAGCTACACATGTTGCTGGGGAGTTTCTTGCCGCTTCTTCTCCTTAACAGCAATAACATGTTACGAAGCAGTATACATAGACTAGGAAGTAAAATTAAATTTTAACTTATATGTATGACCTTCAAAAAGTCTGCCCCAGTGGAACTTATTTTGAATAAAAACTTTTGAATTTGAATATTGTGCAAATTTAAACAGTGAATTTTGGAAAGTACCCTAAAACAATATAGGATAAAAAAGAAATTAAAGCTTATACAAAAATGTGAATTTGGTTCAAAGTGTTGTCTAAAGTCTATTTCAAATAGGATGGTATGGTTGACTCATCCATAAAACATAAATTGTTATGTTATCATAAACTTTCCTATGAAATAAAGCACCTCTTTGCATCAATGATGTGTTATCTTCAAATTTTAAATTATAGACTTTTTTAACTTTCAAAAAATTAATTGTGTTCAATCGAATATAACCTGGTAACTTTTAAAATACAATATAGATTGACAGAAATAAGTTATTCATTTTGATACAATAATTTTTTGAAGATTAACATAATCTATTTTAAAATTTAAATTTTCTAGATAACACATTCTTGAAGCAAAGGGAAATGTTAATTTTAATTATTATATAAAAATATATTTAATAATAATCTTATGCTTAGAATCACGATGATTATTTCTCTATTTACGTGTCTCTACAATGATTTTCAACAAGATTCAGTTGTCTTCACACACAGGTAATCGCAACCTTGTCAGTTCTGCACCAAGTGTCTTTTATAATCAGCAAGTGATAATTATGAAAAAAAAACATTAAACAATAAAAAATGAGGACTATAAAAATACAGCTTCTATGTCTGTGACCGTAAAACTCGAAAGTGGTCTATGGATTGATTAGAATTTTGTATATATTGCATTTCAATAGAAGAAACAAAAAAGTCTTCACTAGCAGAAATAGTGAAATACTTATATATTATGATTATATTATATAATAGTTGATACCCGCCCGCTTAGCGTGCCATAAAATCCGTTGTTAGCTGACCTCTACTTGGCAAAAGGAAGGTCAATGCCAAGTTTCAAGTCTATAGGTATTATAGTTCCTGAGATATATATATATATATACCTTCGTCAAATCAGTGGCAGTGCATTCAATGAACACATTTTTAGTGTTCAATGTTATTTTGGAATGGTCTCCATTGATGATAGGGGGCATAGACAACACCACTGCATTTTTGTCCTTGATAATCGGGTACACAGTGCTGTCCCTAATTATGCCCAAGTATTGCTTTAATTGTGCATGTGTCTGAAAACGAAACAGTAATATTTTTTGTGACAATATTTAATGAGGTAATATTAGGTTGGGGAAAAAGTTTCTTCGCATTTTATATACAAATTCAAAAGGTTTTTTATAAAGTTTATTTACATTTGACTAAAGTATGTAGGTGCCATTTTGTTGGATAACTTTTTGCCATCTTGTAGGTAGGGACGTGATCCCGTTGCTATAAAAATTTTGGGGCTTCTGATGAAAAAACTGCGACAAGTGGTTTTGGCAGTCCTCTCGTGATGTTAACCTGACACTGCCTAAGAAATTCTGCAGAGACCGAAACAGGTGAAACTCTGAAGGTGCAAGGTCAGGACTATACGACAGATGCATTAACACCTCTCAGCCAAACTCTCGTAATTTTTGCTGTGTGGCTAAAGATGTGTGAGGTCTAGCGTTATCATGGTGAAAAACCACACCCCTTCTGTTGATTAATTCCGGCCACTTTCTCTCAACTTTTTGCTTTAATCTCATCGGTTGTTTGCAGTACAGTTCAGAATCGATGGTCCTGTCTGGCGGTAACAGCTCATAATGAATAATGCCCTTCCAATCCCACCATACACACAGCATCATCTTGTTGCAAGTTAACCCGGGTTTCGCCACAGTCTGTGAAGCCTGACCGGCCTTTGACCACGATCTTTTTCACACGTTCTTGTCGTACGTGATCCACTTTTCATCACCAGTTATCAGCTTCTTCAAAAATGGTTCGGTTTCATTACGTCGTAATAAAGAATCAAAAATGAGTACACAGTTCATTAGGTTTCTTTCAGTGAGCTCATGAGGCACCCAAATATCGAGCTTTTTGTGTACCCAGTTTTTTTCAAATGCGCCAAAACCGTTTTGTGGTCAATTCCCAATTCTCCAGCTACATCGTAACTACTAATATCCCGATCTTGCTCCACTTTTCCAAAAATGGCATCAATTTTGTCCGTAACAGGGCGACCAGAGCGACGTGCATCTTTGATATCAAAATTTCCGGATTGAAAACGCTTAAACCAAATTTGCGCTACTCTCACAAATACTGCATTAGGTCCATAAACATCACAAATTTTTATCGCGGCTTGCATTTTTACCTTTTTTGTAGTAAAATTTTAAAATGTATCGAATTTCTTCATTAGATTCACTCATTTTAACAATAAGAAAAACAAATGAAAATCACACATTTTCCTAATTTGAATTTGGAATTGTCTTCTTTAAAATTAAAACTTTTTAATGATACCAAAACCAGCCAGATACAAATGGTATAGCCAAAGATATCTTATTACAAGTTCATATATACTATATGCGAAAAGACTTTTTCCCCAACCTATTATTTTACATTTTTTCATTGCGAAGACCAATGGTGAAGCCAATACATTAAGGTATAAGGTAGGATAAGTTGATGAGATAGGGGATCAGACAGGAGGGATAGGATAGAAGGATAGGATAGGGGAGATCGGATTGGAGGAGAGGGAAGTATGGCATCAGAACTCATCACAAAACACGATTAGCTCAAGGCTAACTGATTCATGCCAATATACTGTGAGAGTGTGGTATCACACCGATCGAGCTGGCCCTAAGAGCTGTAATTAAGAGAATGATTCGATTCCAGCCTGGCACACCACTTTAGCAGAGGCCAATACCCAAAATAAAAAAAATAGCAATACAGACTCACAGAATACAATTCCATCAACTCTGGTGCAGTAGTTTCTTTCTGTTGATTGAGAGCTTTGAACTTTATTTCGTTTGGGGGCAATGCATCATATATGAATGGGCCCTGTATAGTATCCAAATCATGAGTGCCAATTGCCACCAAAGTACGTTTCCTGCAGATATTTTGGTGGAGTTTGTCCTAAAATAAAATAATTTTTATTTAACTGTAAATAGTGGACATTTGTATACAGCTATTTAATAGTATGAAAAACAACAAGGGCAAGACCAGAAAGATGGGGAAATGATCTTCCAAAAGATTGCAGAAGGTTGGCAAGAGATCACACACAATGCCATATTCTGGAGGAGGTTATCTAACTGCAGTCAATGTGTCGAAAAGATATGATAAAAAAAGTCAGTGAAAATAAACAATATTTTTATTTATTTGTTTTTAATAAAATATAAAAGTGTCTTGGTTTAAGATATGGCAGCAACCAATGATAAGGCCATATGTACACTACCGGACATTCATTCATTCCTACTAGATAAATATTTAAATATGTACATGCAAAATTAAATTTGTTTGAAAATTTGTATAATTTTTCTTTCGGCAACAGTTTGGCACCCTGGTTTGAGGTAGTTTGAGTTATAACTATACTTTAAGTTTAAAGAGAGACACATCTTTTCATCTGAAGATAATTAAATGGAACAGACTTAAACTAAAATAAGAATTTTTGTATGTGTAATAGATACATAATTAATTTGATTTTATATCTCTTATACATCTATACAAATAAATAAAACTAAAGTATCTGTTTATAATGTCAAAATAAGAGCTTTTTAATAAATGCATATGAAAGTATAATATGGTACTTATATCAAAAAATCAATTTTAAAATTTTTGTTTTTTATGTCTGTCTGGATGTTCCAGATAATCTCTGAAACAGCTGAACCCATTTTGACAAGACTTTGACCGGCAGACAGCTGACGTTATAATATAAGGAGTAACGTAGGCCACTTTTTTGGGTTCTATGAAAAAATATTTCACATGGACAAAGTTGCAGGCACAACTAGTACTCTATGTATCTTCAACTGACTGGACAATGTGGTTAAAGGTCATCTTACCTGATTTTACTTGATTTTTGAACTTATGTGTGCTACTATTAATTAAAGTCAAGAAAGCAAAAGCTGTATGACAAGATGTTTATGGTAATCAAATTTTGGTCTACCTCTGTGGGAAACAAAAATGATAATATGGTTGTACCTGCAAATCAATGAAACTATCATATGATTCCTTGGTGAATGTAACACCCTTGAGTACTGCAGCCACCGCATAAGGTCTGATCAGGCCAGTTGACGGTGTCAGGTGTAAAGAATAGCAGTCTTCATACTTCTTTAGTTTTAATTCAGGCGGTGCTTTTCTGCAATTTATTTTGGATAATATATACATTAATATAACTATTCCTTAATGCTATAAGTCAAATTTGGACACAGTCATTAACACTATACCAGGTGGTACAGGGCATGAAATATATATATAACAAATTTTTTAATACTTACTTTCCCTGGAATACTAATATCCCATCCACTAGTCCTTCAAGGCAGAGTAAGTCATATCTGTTAGCCGGAATATCTATCCTATACAAGACATCTTCAGAGACACCAGTTCCTACATGATCACCTTGCTCTTTCATCAACATTTGCTTCTCTGTTGTCTGAAATTAAATAAATACATATTAATCAATAGCAGCTCATAAAATCATAAAAGTCCTAGGGCTGGGATTACGCTTCACTACTTCAGAAGAAACAGATACAGAATCAGCATCCTCTTAAAGTAATAACCTAAAAAACGAATGTGGTCAAGGGACCCCATCGGGTACAAATTATCTGTGCACGAACAGAGGAAGAATATAATATTCTGTGGCCAGGTGGCCTGTCATAAGAGGCGACAAAACAACGCACAGCAAGAAAGGAGGGTAGTAGCCCACCTGGATGGCTAGTACCCCTGGTCTGGAGTGTGCCACCATAACAACCTTGAGTTGTGTTCCGGCATTAGTGGCAGTGTTCCAGTCCCCCTTAAGAGAGCAGCAATGCATTTGTAGCACCTTTGGTATTGCAAATGTTCATAGGCGATTGTAACCATTTTCCATCAGGTTGGCCACCTCTCTGTCTGCTGAACTCATGTAATAAAAAAAAATAGTGACAAAGATGTAAACGTTCAGTTATCAGTTATTTTCCTGATTTATAAAATAAAATGACTGAGAACTAATATAATAATAATAATAAGTAGAGGATAATTTATAAATATGTAAAAACCCAAAATCAACATGGTTTTTTTTGCCTTATATTGTTAACTATGGGTGATGCAATTTAGAAATACATTGTACATAGTTTAATTAAAAGGACAAGTTGTTTAAAGCTATTGTACTAACAACAAACTTCATAAATAAAGTAACATCAAAGTTCTATGGTATGATAGTACTGGTTGATGACCAGTTTAAATCAATGTTAATCACAGATACATAATTCCATGCCAGGATTCAAACCTACATTATTTGAATGAGATAATGCTGCCACTTGAGTGATAAATTAGTAGGAAAAGTAATCTAAATTAGATATCTAATAGATTTAGGTGGTAAATTAACTAACAATTATTTAAAAAGTTGTTAAATTATAAAATATTTACTTACATTACACATTTATCAGAATTTCATCATTCTGGGTTAAAAGATGAAAAATAACAAATAATAACAATTTAGTAATAAGTACTTACAACTTCATCTAATTCTAGGCCAAATTCAAAGCATAAATCCTGGAACTCTTCATCAGCTGGAATAAATTAATTATGCTGTATTATTAGAAATACTTTGCACATCTATAAAATTTTGAGACAAAATAGAAATCCTAAAATTACTTACTGTATGATCTGCCCAAAGCAGCGAAAAGAGAATCTCGTTTAACAGATATTGTGGGCATTCTAGTATATTTTTATTTGTAATAAATAATATACTGCAATAATAGCCTACAACACGTTCACGTTTTCCAAACACGTATAAATAAAAGTTATACTTTTTAATTTTTTAACTCTGACTGCCTGTGACGTTTTTGTAAGTGTTGCAAACTGAAACTTTAAAAAATGCTCGAAAAAATTCAATTTATGTCCTGAAGAGTTTGCAAGAGTAAAATAGGTAAAGAGATAAATTTGTTTATTAAACTGAACTTTAATATTTATTTTATGTTCAGTGTGCTTAAATTCATCATTCAAGATTTCTTCTTTACTTTGTTAGTTGGCTTTTCATATAAATTTCCGAATTCTTTGGATTGAAAAACCAATATGTACAACATGTGGCCTGTTGCATGTACATGAAATGATGTTCTTTCACCAGTGTAAATGTGAAGTTGTTATAATGTTTTATTTGCATTGATATCATTACTGGGTAGGGAGGTCACATGTAGGTACGTGAGATTTATAATAATACAATAAGTACAATACCGAATTAAATTAGTATTTTATTACAATAGTTAAATAATCTATTGGTATTAGTGACCGAAGGAATTCTTTGTTACAAAAAGAGGGAAACAATATCATCAGTGACAGGTTACTTAATAAGTTTCTTATATCTTACAACCCTTTAATTTGCCTGACTTTGGGTTACATTTTGGCATAAGCTCCTTAGAAGTAATATCAAAATTCAACCTATGCGAATGTATAGTAATATCGATCGATCGATCGAGCAATCGCTGAAGCTTCTAAAATCAAAAATCTGGTCACTAGATTTTCAATAAGTCGGTAGCACTGTTTTTGAATTATGGTCGTTGAGAATAACTGACAAAGTGTACAACCGGGTTTCTAAGTGAAATCTGCATGTTTTGTTAGCAAATAAATAAAAATAATTAACCCAAATTTTCTTGATTCCAAATTTCCAAATCTTAAGTATTTTTCAAGTTTTTTTAAAAACTTTTTATTTTTTTCATTAGTAAAATTACGAGTGGATTAATATGTGGATTTTTACCAATACTTGGAAGCAAAAGGCCTGAAAAAATATTTCTGTTGTAATTCCCAGATGAAAAACTGGTTAAACAAAATAGAATAATACCAAAATATTTTATTATACAGAGTTGAAGAAAAAAATACATCACCAATTTTTTCAGAATATTTGTTTTACAATACTCTTTACTCTTGTATTTATTTAAAAAATTTAGGTTGTAGAACGGTTTTTTTCAGAACCTTGTGCGCGAACGCACTGATATTCTACTGATCTTTAAGTCGTAATACTTACTTCGTTGAAAGGACGTTAAAATAATAAATTTCTGTACTTTTGCATAAATAAATAATACATTAAAAATTACATATTTTTTCTACACATGTTGTATAGGGTTGGCATATGGTATTTTGTTGACTCCGCCAGACGCAGGTACTGACCGGGCACGGCTGCTTCGGCCGGTACCTGCGTCAGATAGGGCGCAAAACGTCGTCAGGGTGCCATCACTGCAGTGCCAGCGTCGAGGACACGGTGCTGCACACTCTACAGGAGTGTCCAGCCTGGAACGAGGAGCGCCGTGTCCTCGACGCAACCATCGGAGCGGACCTGTCGCTCCTGGCCGTGGTCCAGGCCATGGTCGGTGGGGCCAAACCGGATGGGACGCCGTCGCCTCCTTCTGCGAGGCCGTCATGTCCGCAAAGGAGGCGGCGGAGCGGGAGAGAGAGCGAGCAGCCGTGCTCCTCTCCCGCCGAAATAACCGGTCGCGGCGCCGGAGGAACCAAAACACGCGGCGCGGGTGACCGTCAGGGGAGGCTTTAAGGCCGTCACCCGCATCTAAAGCCGCAGAGTAGGGGGCGCGTCGGTACCCGCGCGCACCCCTCTCAACCGTCGAGCACGGAGAGGCCTGCCCACTAGGGCAGGCCCACGCCAGCCGGGGTCGCGGAAGAAAAGCTCGCGCACATCCCGTGACCCCGGCATATGGCGTCAGGTGGCACTAAAGGGTTTTAGTGGGTATTCCGGCTCCTCCAGCCGACGAGCCCCACACTCCCCCGCCGAAGTCTCCCCGGCGGGGGGTCCGCAAATGGATTTCCCCTTGTTAAAAAAAAAATGGTATTTTGTTGATAGAAAAATGTTTATGTAAATTGGCTAGTAATATTTGTCATGCTAATAAATGATAACATGCTTGTGATGATAATAGGATAGATGACAGTAAGAGAAAATGTAATAGAATAATTGGTCTTAATATATAAAAATATAAAATGTGAACTTAAGTTGTTAATTTGTACAATATTAGTCAATATTTTAAAAATAAGAATAAAATTTTTGATCACGTGATAAACATTTTTGATTTTTTTTTGACAATGTTCCACCACTCCAATTTAAAAAAAAACATGAGTAGAAAGTACTGTAAAACACAAATTCTGAAAAAATGGTGATAGAATGTTTTCTGAAATGCAATAAAAATATTTTAGTTTTATTTTATTTTTTTAAATCGGCTTTTCATCTGGGAATTACAACAAAAATATTTTTGTGGCTTTTACTCCCAAGTATAATTAAAAATCGCCATGTATTAATTTGTAATTTTGCTTTTAAAAAACGAAAATAGTTTTTTATTAAACACTCTGAAAATACTTAAGATAAATAGCTAAAAATTTGGGTGAATTATTTTTATTTGGTAAAAACGACCCCATCATAAAAGTAGAAAACACCGCTGGAGTGATTTCTCTTAGAAACCTGGCTATACCCTTTTTTATGAATTAGGTTTCTATATGAGAATATCACCTGCTTCAGTGTTACCTATGCAATGTAACTAGAATATATTATTTTCGCTTTCGGATGGAGGGTCTTTATTTATATGAAATATTATTGATAATAGCCAAAATGTTCTTATCGATGACAGTTATAATTAATTTGGGTGTTTATTTAAAATTAATTTTAACCAATTAAAAATCCATAGTACAATTGTACAAATAGTTAACCCTGTTATCACAAACATGCCTGTTTAGCCCAGTGACTAGGGCAAATTCACACACATGATAATGAAGTCTTTATTTGACGACGTATAGATAGTTGATTCATGATGAGAATGGATCATCAGAGAATTTGAAATGGAACTGGGCCGAATCATTTGCCGTATTTGTCGTTGTCAGAAGTTCATAGAGAAGGGAAGCCCTAGAGCCCAACCGCACGCTCTACTTTAAAGAAGATGATGTGGCATTCCAGGGTCGTATCGGTTTTTTACTCAACAACTCCTTCATTGGCGACGTTATAGAGATCAGTACTGTATTAAATCAGGTAGCTTGTTTTGTATTGAAAATCACCGATAGTTTTCTCCCTGTGGGTACAGATATATGCGTGGATGCAATCTGTCGAGGAGGTTAATGACACGGCTTTCCCGTACTGCAACATAGTTATGGTAAATTTTAACAACAAAGTGAATTTAAGATTTAATTTTATTAGTCACGGCCGCATAGAGGGCATGCAGAATAATTTAAATTAGACACTACAATATCGAAACTCTAAACTCATTATTAAGAAAACTAGTTATATTGTCAGCAATGCATCACTTGCTTTTAAATACTATATATATACTTCGAGTGAAAGTGTAATAGATCTATATATGTAATAGATAGATCTTCTCTATTTTTTAGAAATGTGTCTATATGCCCAGTGCCACAGTTCCTCTGGTCTAATGAAGTATTTCGTAAAAAATTGGTTAGAATCGCGGATTGCTTCAATTGGTAACCAGTTTGTCAATGAAGTATTTGCGCGCTGGCTGATAGACGGGAAGAAGTAATGAACAGCGAGGGATAGAACTTTAAATCATAAGGGTATAACCGTCGTCGTCGTCAGCCAATCACAGTTCACTGCTGGACGTAGGCCTCTCAAGTCGGTGACATTTATTCCGTGTCGTTTATGGGTATAAAGTGATTGATGGGTATCAAGAGACGTCAAGGTTAGATAACCAATGTTTAAAAAATATTATTTATTTATTATCAAATTTTACATTTCATCCATATTCAAGACCGTGACTCTTCACGACCTTGAATATTGATGATTCCCCAAACTAAATCACTTTCATAATTGCATTTGAAAGAAAGAAACCGTGGTAGTCCAGTGAACACTCATGACTCATTTCAACGACGAGGGGAGTAAATGTTATCGGCGGGCATGTACCATTTAAAAGTTTTCTGTCGTGATATTCATATTACTGCAGTTACTATGAGCTGGCCATGAACAAAAATAGTGACGGGACCTGCACTCCAAGAAATCGAGATTGTCAATGGGCAAAAACCGCCAAACTGCTTTGAACAAGCGTAGCCCCCGGCAAGCGTAGCCCGTTGAAATACTATTCGTTCCATAAATTGTTTACTTTATCGTTATTCGAATAATAAATTTGCTAAAAACAATCGATGAACCATTTGTGAATCGATTAATGTTAAAACAAATTTTAAAATAGTAATTTATTAAAAATACCTTCAATATTTTTATATACATTTACACTTGTAAGTTGTATGTAAGTGGTAACACTGTTTGGTCACGTGACATCAGTCTGGTTTTGCAAACGGTGTGTGGTGGAGTGCCTTGTCATCAGTCCTTTGAGTTTTTGGATGATTTTCTTTGGAATTTTTATGCAAAGTGAGTAATTTTGATACAAAACCATACATACAACATGTTTTAATTATCTAGTTCCATTTTGTGTGATTGTGGATCGTGAATTTTTATGACGAAATTGTACCTCGTTCCGTGACTAGTGATATGACGCCATTTTCTTCGTGAATGCCAATTATTAAATTGTTATATATTTCCTTTGTTTTCATGGCGTTTTGTGCTCTAATTTTGACATGCCTTTATTTCATATTCATGATCAAGTTAAAAAGTTCTTTTTCGTATTTATATAGCTTCACAACTGCAGTGCACTAGATTAGTAGGTACGCATTTTTTGCATGACACCACCACCTTGATAGGTTTTTAGTGTGGTTTCTGTTTCATTGTAAAACTATGTCTATAGTGTAGGTACATAATGACAGAATATAAATTTGTCCCATACGAGTGTCAAATGAAATATATTGAAAGTTTTTAATTTAATATATATTCTATCCACTGCTCATTTAAATGGAGGCACCATGACATTTTTAATTTATTGTCAATTTATTCTATAACCTTTATTTAATCAAGTTTGTATTGTATACCTGCCCACAGGACTAGTTTTAGGATCTAATTTTGTTTTAGTAGGTACATTTGTATAAAACATAAAAAACCTAAATTGGTCTGTGTTAATTAACATTCAGAGAAACTGCATAAGTAGTTGGAAATTAGTACAAAGTGCTACAATTAAAGGAGCAAACATAATTTTGAACATTACAACATTTGTTTTTTTAGAGTAATAAAAGAGCAAAACCAAGATTCTCTGTATATAATAATTGTTATTACAAATCAGACAAATATTATACTCCTGCCACTAAGACATTGTATTTGTAGTTAAATATCTTTATTAACTTAAATAAACTGTATTATAAACTAAGTACATAAAGAAAGACAGCATAACATTTTAATAGCATTACTGTACTTAGCAACATATCTGATTCATCCTATTTAGGTACAATGGTTTTCTTTGTTATATATTTACTCAACTCAGCATAAATTAACACTAGATTTACCAGACCAGTCATTTAGACTGTTTGTGCAATTTCAATTCAAAATTCCTACTATATTACACATTTTTTTTTTAGAAATGATGTTATGACTTTTGTAGCTATAATTAGAGAGTATGTTTTATAAACTTAATGTTATTTTATATACATTAGTAACAAATATAATTTTTGTTGTTGACATTTATACCAGTACCAGTCAAAATGATAGGTTGTGTTTGTATGAAAAAATGTATGATTTTGGGAATCATGAGACCGATGCAGTACATATAGCACTGAAGCATATTTTGTTATTGTCTTCTGTTTTCTTTCACTATCGTCATTTTGATGAGCATTTGTTTTGTAAATGCACTAGACATGTTCAGTCTTGTTACTAGCTTTGTGCAACGCGCAGCATTTTTCTTATAAACAAGATTTTTATAGTGATTGTGAGCCCCTAAAAATGTCAAAAAAAAGCAAAACTTTCTACATATTTAGAAAATGCAACCAACATACCTCTGGAATGTTCAGATGTAGAAAGTGAATTATATGATAGTAATGGTGATAATAGTAGTGCTATTATCGAAAGTGGTGATGAGGAAATTCCTGATGAAGACAATATAGATCAGTCAAGTGACAGTGATTGCGAAAAGATTCTAAACAAATGCACAAGACGATGTATGAGATTCCCTTCCAGTTCTGAAGATGAATGTGGAAGTAACATACCAAATCAGCAAACTGAAATTGCTTCAGATGGAACTATTTGGGCGAGAATTGAAGAAGGAGGTATTGCTGGTAGATCACCACATCATAGTGCTTTCAAAGATGTCCATGGGCCAACAGCACATGCTAAAAGAAACATTATGAACGGGAATCTAAGTAGTGCGTTCCTATTACTGATTGACAACCATATCTTGGAACATATTCGAATTTGTACTGAGTTAGAAGCCTCTTGAGTTTTGGGGAAAAACTGGACAATTATGCAAGAAAAATGGAAGGCATTTCTAGCAATATTATATGCACTTGGAGCGTACGAAGCAAATAATTTGAGGCTTCAATATTTGTGGAATAACAAGTGGGGACCATCATTTTTCTCCAACACTATGAGTAGACGTGATTTTACTGAGATTATATGATACATTCGTTTTGACAAAAAAAAATCAGAGGAGTCAACGTTTGCAGACAGACAGACAAGTTCGCTTTAGTCTCAGCAGTTTGGGATAAATTTATTGAAAACAGTAAAAATTGCTTCAAACCGGGAGCTTATATTACCGTGGGTGAGCAACTTTTTCCAACCAAACCCCAAAAATTTGGCATAAAATTTTGGTTGGTGTCCGATGTAGAGACGAAATATGTGGTAAATGGCTTTCCGTATTTAGGAAAAGACGACACAAGAAAAATCAACCCCCCTAAGCAAATTTGTCGTGATGAAACTTGAACCATATACCATGAAGGGTAGAACTGTAACAACTGATAATTTTTTTACAAGTATTCCCTTGGCGTTGAAATTACGATCTAAAAACACTTAGTTACTTGGAACAATATGCGCAAACAAGAGGGAACTGCTGAAAATTTGCAAACTGAAAAAAGACAGCATGGCACGTTTATCAATGTTGTTGTACCAATCTAATGGGTGCACACTTACTGTTTATAAGAGCAAACCTAATAAAAAAGTACTTCTACTAAGTACAAAACATAAACACATCAAAATTGATAAAGCTGCAAAGAAATTACCTGAAACCGTATCATTTTATAATAATACCAAATTTGGCGTCGATGTTACTGATCAAATGGCACGAAAATATACAGTGAAATCAGGTTCCAGAAGGTGGCCTCTTCAAGTATTTTTCAATATTTTAGATTTAGCCGCAATAAATAGCTGGGTATTGTACAAAAACACAACAGGAGAAAATATTTCACGAAAAGACTTTCTGTTTCAATTAGCAGAAGAACTTGCTTCAGAATATCAGACTTCAAGGCAAAAACCACACGAAACCAATATACCAATCACAAATGCCACACACAGTTCCTGTACGAAAATGGTGTCAAATAGGATATTGCAATAACAATAAAACTACAAATATTTGCAATAAATGCAAAAAAAGTCTGCGGAAAGTGTACACGCAGCAAAATCTACACATGTAGAAATTGTGAGCAACAAACTAAATAATTAAGTGTTTTGTTATTTGGAAATGTATATAAATCCATTTATCTATTATAATTAATATTGTTCAACTTTATTTTTGTCATTTTTAAGAGTAAATATAGACTAGAAACCACAAGAAGCCTGTTTTTTATGCACCAGTCATTTTGACTGGTTTGGTAGAAATATGTATATTCAAATCGCTGGTATATTTAGTGTTAATAGAAATCACAGACTTTATTTTTAACAATGTTTTGAAATTACAAACTATTCCCTAGTAACCCTATAATAATTGTAAATATATAGTGCATGAGTCATGAGACACCAAATTCAACAGGGATTTAACTCTAGTTTGATGATGAAATGAGTCATTATGGAAAAAAGAATATTGTTATGATTTTATTTGATTAAAATTATCCTAGCTACTTAGTATGGACTTTAATATGCCAGGGGAGATTTTTCATATCTCTGTCCCTGCTACACCTAGGATGATGTCAATATTACTGACTTTCTTATGCAGATGTAGCCAAGGGTTTAATGTATTATTTGTGTTGAGATATTGTTAATGATGGTAAACTTTGAAAGATAAAATATTTATATTCACCAGGGGTGCAGGGTGGAAATTCAGCTAGGGTAAGCCACTTGAAAATACACTGTATGATGCAAGCACCAACTACACTGCTGTTGTTGAAATTAAGGCTGCACTGTCAGCATATAAAAAAGCAAGTGATAATAGAACAGCATTCCAAGTGAATTAATGCCGTTTTGGCAAATAAAACTCACTACAATGAAAATAAAACTGAGTAAAATCTGTGAACAACACAATAAACAAAAAAAAAACAAAACCTATAATAATTCACAAGCATGCAGGCCATAATGGTGAACCATAGCATACTAAATTATTTTAGTAAATATAACTTACACTTCTAAATAAAAATGTGTAACTTGTGATGTATTTTCTTATTAAAATTTGTATTTTTAGTTTTGTAATCACACTACATATTTTGAAACAAAAGCCAGTTCCTGATCTGGTTATGAGTTGCTATCCAAGACATTTGGAAAGCCACTGAGTGTAAGAGATAGTAATACAGTAATAATATATGCACAAATAAAAAATGTATGTGCTAATAAATAAATTCATGGTGGTTTTCAGCTTTTGGTCCCTCCACTAGTTTCTTTATCCCAGAGGACCCTTCAGGGCCAAATCTTAAACTATGCTATTTTCCATACATTAATTAAACATAAGTTGCGCAGGTCATTTGACCGCACTTCATTTGATCGCAATGATTGTATTTATTGTATTGTAGTGTATTTTGTATTCCGCTTAACCGAAAGTTGCCAAAGTCAACTGTAATTTGCAGGTTGAATCCTAGTTCGGGACTTTCATAGCTGAGGGACTACACAAAATTATTATTTTATTTTTTCCATTGTTATCTATTGTGGCTATTAATAAATGATTTTATTTTTTATTTTAATGATTGGTTAGCCATTGACTGATAAATAATGTGCCTTATGAATATTCATTTATAGATGCATATTAAAAAAATAATAATTTTCATCATTTCTATATTGACTAAAATGAGGTGAGAGGTGAAAATATAACATTTTGTTAAAAAACAACCCTTTCCCTTGGTTTGCCATCTGACATTCCTTCACAGAACTTGATCCATTCAAGGTACACTATGATTAGATGTGTTTATTTTTTCAAAATCATCCAATTTCATTCCTGACAAAGATAATTAATGTATCATAAATTTAATTATAACACTAGTTTTCGTCAAATTCAGCCCCGAAACTCCTTTGAGCACTTTTTGCTATTTCATATAGTTCAGGACTTGGCCCTGAAGACCCACCCACTTGAAAAATTCACACCTACAAGCTACAACTTTTAAAATATTCTAAGTGAAATATTGTAACTGGTTTCATGTGTGTGACTTTTGGCAAATAGCATTTTTTTCTGTCTAATAAAAGTACAAAGTCAACAATCACATTTTAAAGTTAATTGACCATTACATGTAAGTAAGTAAATAAATTTGAATTACTTTTTGCATATTGTCAACGTCAATGCAGGACCTTATAACTACATTTTTTTTGGTGAAGTTATTATTTCATCAGATTTGTTACATGTTACTATTATGTAACAATTTTGATGAAAAAATAATTTCATCAAAACATCTAGTTACAAACAAGGTCCTGCATTGATGACGACAATATCATAAGTATTCACTTTTAAAAATTGACAAGAATAAATATTACTCTTCCTATATGCATTGCTTTGTATTGAAACAAAGCAGTATATGTTCACTAAGCTATGTTTGAGAGATAAGTTATCAGTTGTTTCGTTGAAATGAGGTGATAAAGAACAGAAAATAGATGAGAACTGTTTGCTTTTGTAGTTAAAACCATATATATATTTTATGCTATGTAGATGTGTACCAACAAGGTCTAAATAGTTCCAGGGTTTGACTTTATTAACAAACTAATTCTTTTAGGTTTCTGACACCTAAATGTTAAAAGGAGCCTTCATGATCTCTTTCTAGTATCTATCTATCTTTATGACACAGCTAATTATCTCATTATTACAGCTGATGATATTAAATGGCTTAGAAAGTGAAACTTTTATATAGACGGGGTATTAGGAATTTTTCAGTCACGAAAAAGCGTTACGACCGCATGGAGGGGGTAGAAGGTATATCGCGTGGTATGAGAGGCGGCATAATTTTAAAGTAGATAGATATGGATGTTTTTTTTGGTTCAGGATCTAATTCAGTTTTTTTGTTTGATAAAATAAAATGTGTAAATAAAAAATGCATTCATTAAAATGTACCTAACCTAACCAAATCATAAATTGCAGTAAACCTGCGAAAAATCAAAATGTGTGCTGGGACACATAGTAGAAGTGAAATTTCAATGGACAAGTGGGAAAATGAATCGCAACTGACAAGTGAAAAAATGAATGGCAATGGATAAGTTAATGTACTTGTCCAATTTGTAAACCTGCCCATAAAACTACAAGTTATAATTTAGTTGCAATTCATTTTGCCACTTGTCCATTGCCATTCGTTTTTCCCACTTGTCTGTTGAAGTTTCACTTCTACTATGTGTCCCAGCACACATTTCGATTTTATTTTTGAAGTTTTAATCCAATAAGTACTAAAATGACTCCACTTTATTCCTATCCAAGTTTTAAATTACATAAAATGTATTTCTACTTGCCTATAATTCTCTAAGTATGTGAATTTTCACATATATTTCTATATTCTTATAGACTTGATTGAATAGAAGAAGACGAAAATTATAAATTGGATGTAGACTTGGGTGAACAGTGTCTACTGGTCATATGCATGCAGTGATAGTGACTAGGTGGAAACCTTGTAAACTAACTCATAGTTGCTATAACTTAAAATTGTATAAACATGTTTGTGGGTCTGAATAACTCTTGTATCTTATAGAAGAGCTTTTTTCCATGCTCTGTCATGCATGCTATGTCTTACTCACATGTGGCCATCTGCCACTCATTTGTTTGTCACAGTATGAGCTAGATTTCAATTAAAGAGTAATCCAGAATTAGATCATATGAGTTTAGTACACTATTCTGATTTTGGCAATCCTTCTATAATCAGGGTGATGCAATATGAAGTAGAGAATTGGAATCTATGGCTAGGCTGTTGTACCCTCTTTACCAAGCCCCTAAAGGTTTTAATTCTAGTTGTGTTTAGTGCCTGCTTTAGAACATAGGGTCCCTATTTTATATATCTTTATTTAATACATTCATTGGCATCCCATATTAGTATTGTGTTAATAATTGTTCCTGTTCAAGAGTCTTCATACTATATTGTTGGCACAATTCGGAAAATACAAGCCAAAAAGTGTTTTACTCGTAGGACATAGGGTGTCGTGACTTCATTCTTACTTACTTGATGTGGTGCATGTCAAAGTGTTACATATAAAGAAAAGTTCAAATCAGGCTACAAATAAAAAAAATTAACATAATTTCATAAATGCGAAAGTAACTCTGTCTGCCTGTCTCTGTCTGCCTGTTCCGTTTTCACGGAAAAACTACTTTACGGCGGTTTTGGCTGGAACTCAGTATATATATATATTCGATGCCGAAGATGAACATAGGATACTTTTTATCCCGAAAATAGGGATAGTTTCCGGGGTAAAAATATATTTGTCTTTCGTTTCGTTTCATATTACCATAAGTGTAATATTTAACTAATTTAGTAGTCCAAAATATACCAGTACAAATCATTTGCTCTTTTATTTAGTCAACCTAGGTCATCTAATACAATTCTATTGTTTGTAGCCATGTACAATGATGACACAATTGTTTTATTCAAAATAACAAAATATTAAATAATCTTAATATTTTTAATTTTATTTTGATAATAATATTATTGTATAAATAAAAATATATAGATTTTTAATATTTATAATAAATTGACTAGGTGCTAATTTATGTCAGGTATGTTTTTTTTACTTTATTGGGTTGTTGTAGCTACCTTCTTTTTCAGCAGGTGGTGTAACCATTCATTGTGATGCCGGTGGATGCTGACCTCAACCGTACAGACGTGGTGTCGCCTGCATTTGAGCTTAGAGGGTTGCGCACTTGGAAAGACATTTGTTTGGTCCGAAACTCACTCTTCCAATACCAGGTAAGTGAGGTCATATGGCAATTATTATAAATCATAATGGAAATTGAATAAGAGAGTTAACCTTCCAATGAGTTCTTCGTGGACATAATATATATAACAGAAGAGAATGAACATATTTATGTTGCAGAAACATTAATGACCTTAAGTTTACTGGTGAGGGTTATGGAAATTGATATGTACTGGAAAGGAATAAGCGACATTAGGCCGACGTACATATCTGGGACCTCTTACGCATAGAAGGTTGATGTGCATACCAAATCCATACGCGTCTAAGACGTGTGTCGCGAATTTCAAGCTGGTAGCAAATGTTTCTTATCGTCAACTATATTTGACAGTTGGCGTTCGGATAATGTCGCGCCCGACGTCTGAAACAGCTACATCCGCGTCGCGTACGTAGGTAGCGTCGGAACGTATATCGTGGATGATAATGTAGCTCTCAACAACCAGCCGCTATTTAAAATGTATAGGCTCTGACGTGACCTTTATCCCTATTAATATTATAAATGCCAAAGTAACTCTCTGTCTGTCTGTCTGTTCCGTTTTCACGGAAAAGCTACTGGAGCTATTTGGCTGAAACTCGGTATATGTATATATATATATATTCGATGCCGAGGATGAATATAGGATATTTTTTATCCCGAAAAATGTGATAGTTTTCGGGATAAAAATATATTTGTCTGTTTGTTTGTTATGCTTTTACGAAAAAACTACTGGACTGATTTGACTGAAATTTGATATATATGTAATTTTAATTTCGAGGGTAGACAAGGGATACTTTTTATCCCGGTTGATGGTATAGATTTTTCAAAGTCATTTTGGTCAAATAAGTCAATTTGGTCATTTTCGTTATTTTGGCCATTTTAGTCATTATGGTCATTTTGGCCAATTTGGCCAATTTGGACATTTTGGTTGTTTAAGTCATTTTAGTCATTTAAGTCATTTTGGTCATTTTGGTCATTTGTGTAGTTTACAGATAGATAGACGGGGAATAGATAAATAAATCTAGAACGGGTTGAAATAGAAGATAGATATTTGCATGGGAGACCAATCATTTCTCAAGTTTATAGACATAAAAATTTATAATCTATGAAAAAAGCGATAGTAACTCGATCTGTCCGGTAAGCCTTCACGGAAAAACTACTAGGAGTACTACTGGTTTGGTTTTGCTGTGATTTTGTTTAAATGTAGTTTTAATAACAAAAAATGGACATAAATATTTTTAATTCTGGGAGATAGGATAGTTTGCGATATAAAATGAAGGGAATCTTCCGGGGCAAATAGCATTAACATAAAAATTTAATACAATGTAACCTGTGTTGTAGCCTCTTTAAACAAGATGCACGCACTAGAGGTTGGCAGCCGCGGGGTAAACTCTAGTTACATGTAATAATAACAAAGAAACTAAGTCCATATAGTCTACACAACTGTCCAACAAAGCAGAGGTGAGTCGAAGCCAACTTGATTTGAAGTAATACAATGAATGATATGCTGTTATGACAACCTAGGTATTTATTTGTGAATTGAAAAATGCGATCACAGTTCCATTTTTTACGCTATTTTCGTCTATCTTACGGAAACGTCATAAATCGGGATAAAAAGTATCCTAAGTTACACCCCGGGATATAAGCTAGGTCTATATCGAGTTTCATTTAAATCCATTCAATAGTTGGTGATAATTTACTAATTTACGTGATGCTCTAACAGACAGACTAAAAAATGTATTTTCGGAGCCTGCTGGTTCGAATTAGCCCTCCTGATTTTTTTCACATTTTTTAACGCATTGTACAAATTCGGAACCATTTACAGATTTATTATAGTATTGATATACACGTGATAGCTCACAGCACCCTCTCTCTTATCATATTTCCGAATCTGCACCCCCCCCCCCTTCCTCCTCCTTCAATCCTCACGTTATTAATGGACCCCTAATGTAGTTCTAACTTTTTAATGCTTGAGTTCAGCAGTCAGGCCGACGGCCCAGCTGATGTAGAGCGGTCACCTTCGCCTATGGACATTGTAACACCAAAGGCGCTACCAATGTGCTGCCGCTTTCTAAAGGGAGATTGGAACCTAGCCATTAATTCCGGAAGACAACTCAAGGTTGTTGTGGCGGCATACACTAGACCAGGGGTGGTAGCCATACAGACGGGCAAATACCCTACCACCTGGCCGTGGGTCGTTTTGTCGCCTCTTACGATAGGCTTCCGGGTCGCAGGAAATCGTATTCTTTCTCTGTTCCTACACGGATCGATGTGGACGTACTGATAGATATTCAACCCATAGTTATTTAAATACTTTAAAATTTACTTTGAAAACTTAAGATGGTTTTCTCTCGACTCTTCTTTGTCAGCACGTGGTAATGTAATTAATTTGCTCCTTTTCAATTTCGTAAATAGAAAAGACGCCAATAAGGGTTTTGAATATAATTATGATTAATCTTAGTTTAAAAATATAATTTAAGTAATAAGAAGTCGTTTGAAGGTTTTAATTGAGATTTTATAAAATCAAGAAGCTGTCATTCCGGACGACGTCACTGATTGTAGAGTGTGTTATAAGTTACGTATTTTACAGGTTGATCGTTTTTACTTAATATTCTTTCTCCATGGTTTGAATAAATCCCTTAAGCAATTTTTGGGGTATTTGCGCATAAAAACAGTGGATGATCGTCACAACTCTGGTATTCTCCACTGTGCGTGGACGGATACGCACATGGCCGACTTTCGCCATTCTATTAAATTTTTAGGGTACCATGTCATCTGGCTATGGCGCTCTAAAAAGTGTATCTTAAAGAATTTTGATAATGCTAAATTTTCGACCTGAATCCATTGAACGCTTTGGCCTTAAATTTATATCTATGCTTTTATAGAGGACTAGAGTTTACCCCGCGGCTATGCCGGGGTCAACCTCTAGTGCGTGCTTCTTGTTTAATAAGTTACATTGTACTAAATTTTTATATTAGTGCTATTTGCACTCGGAAGATTAATTTAATTTTATATCGCAAACTATCCCAGCTCCCGGGATGTAAAGTATTTATGTCTATTTTCGGTATTAAATCTACATTTAAACTCAATTACACCAAAACCGATCCAGCATCCCTAGTAATTTTCCGTGAAAGCTTAACGGAAAAACATATCGAGTTACTATAGCTTTTTTTATAGACGATGGATTTTTATATATCTATAAACTTGAGAAAGGATTGGTCTCTTCCAAACTTTCATCCTTTATTTCAAACGGTCCCAGCTATATTTATTTATCCCCCGTCTATGAAAACTACATAATAGTAATAGAACAACCCGGACAAATCGGACCACTCGGACAAATGGGACAATTCTGCCAAATCGGGCAAATCGGACTAATCGGACAAATAGGACAAAGATGACCAAAATGGAAAATCACAAAAAATCCTACTTTTTGGGATAACCTTTACATAAATCTATCCCATTATCCAGGATAAAAGGTATCCCTTGTCCACCCTCGCTATTAAAATAACATGTATACCGATTTTCAACTGAATCGGTCCATTAGTTTTTCCGTAAAAGCATAACGAACAGAAAGACAAATATATTTTTATCCCGAAACTATCCCATTTTTCGGGATAAAAAGTATCCTATGTTCATTCTCGGCATCGAATATACATATATATATATTGAGTTTCAGCCAAATCGGTCCAGTAGTTTTTCCGTGAAAACGGAACAGACAGACAGACAGAGTTACTTTCGCATTTATAATATTAATAGGGATTTTGGTTGCTTCTTCATAATGAAAAATACATGTCGCCTGATATAAGAGTATACGCTACGTCAATTACTAATCAGTCATATCAGCCGTGCAAGTTACATGGCTATGTACTTACTACGCTGTCAAAAAAGTACCGGGAAAAGGTCAATAATACACAAAATGTTAGTTTTTTTCGGTTTCGGTTCAGTTGGAAAGCGCCACTCCGAAGCTTGTTGACCAGTTTGCATGTCAAACTCGTAAACCCACGTCTCCGTCACCAGTAACAATGCGTTTCATGATTGTTGTGGGTCGGAATTACTCGTTCTAACATGTCCTCAGCGACTCTTATGCGATTGAGATTTTGGAAAAAATTCAGGTCTTTTGTGATTATCTGAGCGGCAATATGTTTCATACCCAAGTGATTATTTAAAATGATACCGAGCGACTTGTGAGACAAAGAAAGTTGAGCGGCTATTTCTCTCAAACTTGAATGAAGATTTTTCAGTCACAATTTCCTTCACTTTTGCGATGTTAACTTCAATTGAAGACGTTGATGGCCTACCAGGGCGACGCAAATCTTCCACCATATTTCGACCGCTTTTGAACGCTTTGCACCACTCATAAGCACGTATTTTTGATAAAGTCGATTCACCATTTTCAGTGTCTCCAAACACGAAATTCCATTGGCGATGCAAAATTTAAGACAAACTCTTTGTTCGATGTTTTTATCCATTATGAGATTCGCAATACACACTAGATATGATCTAACTAAAAACAGTGCTATATTTAATTAAATTAAAAAAATGCACCTCAAACTCCGCGGTAAAATGAAAAACAGTTGTGCCGTTATAACAAAAAAAATGAATTTGTAACCTTAAACAAATTATCTATTCTCGATACTTTTTTGACAGAATGTATGCTTATCGAGTTCTGGAAGTTCACATGATTTAATGTAAATAAATTTCATCTTTCCCGGTTGATGATATGCCTAAAATGTTAGCCAGACGCCGTTTGGGAAAAGTGGTAGAATAAGAATAGTCCCTATAATCGGATACTAGGAAACAATAGTGATTCAATGCTAGCATGATGTAATATAACAAGAAATTGGATGTTTGGTACCGAAGTTTCAAAATGGCTTCATTAACTGCCTCGGACATGAGAACATATGAATGTGCCCTAACAGACTAAGTGACAATGGACACATTCTTAGATAAAATTAAATTACTCATTAGCCTCTATAGCCTATATCGTAATATTTAGTAAACTAATTGATAACGAATTACTCTTACACAAAAAAAAAAAATAACTGCCTCGTAGCTGGTCTATCGTTATGAAAATATCATTTAAGCTCTTAGCATTTTCATACGCAATTCTGCTTTCCTTATTTTCAATACCTGCTTACTACGTATGTGTTAAACAATATTTACAGCTTGCCAAGTAAATTGGCTGCCGGGTATATAGCCACGTGATACTTTGTGCGTCGTGCCCGACGCTCCACGGACTGTCGTGTTCCACGTGCTTTAATTTCATTGACCTTCCATAAATTTTCATTTTCTTTGTTTGTACTTTTGTTTAAAACTGTTGGATTGCGACAATGCGTTTATGTACTAGGCATTATTCATATAAATGTTATGTTATTTACATTGTATAATTAAAACATCTACGTTGTCAGAGAGAGGGTCGTACGGGAGGCTGTCTTTTTAGTGGTGCGTGTCTTTAGAGTCAATTCTGGCGCTGCGTGCGTTGCGGTTCTTCCAATATTGCTGCGTGTTGCGGCTGAGCGGTGCGGTGGCGGGCGGTGGGCTGGCTCGCCGCACGGAGGTCACCGCCCCGGCCCAGGACTAATTTGGAGGAGATCGACGACTTGCAGCGTCGCACCGCGGCTTTGTCTGTCTGCTCTCGCATACGACACATGGCTTTGTTTATATCCATCGTTCGTCTCGCACGACCTTTTTGCGATAATCGTAAAAGCTGCTGTCATCGCCAGTCGAATAAATGCGCAAAATTTTAAATAAATAATACGTGTAACGCATTATTTAAAGTTATTTTAATTGATTGTGGAAACGATGGCTTGTTCGCTCAGAGGTGCTGCTTGTTTACTCTTTTCATTAGCAAAATAGAATGGTTGGCGACTTTCAAATATTGACGCCGTTGATATTTTCATTTGCACCTCTAGATATGTGGTACTTCATCATTTATAAAATTACGAAGTCATTTTAGAAAAAAGCCTTGTGTGATCGTCATGTCAGTCTGTCCGTGTATGTTACATTTACTTTTCTAGGAAACAACTCTCTACATAAATTAAATTTTACAAAAGGTTTAGTCTAGTCTACTTAAGGCCGATTTTTCAATCACTAGATAAAAGTTATCAGTCGAATAAATTATAAGCTGAGTAAATTCAAAAGTGAAATCATTGAACTGTTCTATTCATGCGCTACTGAAATTTTTAATTTATCCATGTTATACTTTATTCTATATTATCTGGTGATTGAAAAATCGGCCCTGAGCGGTACAAAGTTATGTAGTGAAATCGGGAAAAAAGGAATTGTTACGTAGATGTGGCAGCCATACATGTAACTAAGGATCGAAACATTTTTTCTTCATCATTATCATCAGTTCATAGTCGTATGGGGTGTCGTTAGTTTGATAGTCAGCTATTTAAAATATTTTTTTAACAAAAATAAAACTGACTTGAAATTAAAAAGCTTGGCATGAGTCGGTTTTGTTTAAAAAAAATCTCCCTTTTAGTTGAATAGCTACAGAATTAATTTATTAAGCGCCTGTAGAAATTGCACTACTGGCACACGTATTGTCGCTTATATAAGTTTGCCTTTCGGTGAATGTAGGCTCTCTTCAACAAGGGTTGCTCTCGATGTCCCTGGGATCCACTGGTCAGATCCTGACTTGGTGACCAGGGAGCACCTCAGAAGTATACTCTTTCGAATAAAAAATAAATTTTGAAAACCGGTCCACAATAGACGAAGAAATAGCGTAACAAACATAAAAAAAAACAGTGGAATTGAGAACCTCCCCCTTTTGCAAGTCAGTTAAATAATAATTATTACTAATGACTCTTAATAAAGATTTTAGGTGCCGAGATATTAACCCTCAAAATCGTGAAAATCGTGTCGACATGTCCTGAATGCTGTGAAAATTGTCTCTTAACTTTTTAACTATGAAGTGGAAAATTCTATGGTATAAAAAGTCAATGTTTACCACCTAAAAAAATACTTTAAATGAAAATCAAAAGGACAATATCCGAAATTTCCGATTAGTTGCTTTTTTGTTTTTATAGCCAAATCATCAAAACAGTCGACTTTTGTCAACTTTACAGAACCTTATGTAGTCTGCGGACTGTTTAGCACTTACCCTAATTTATTTTGTCCTATTCTTCGGCTTTCAAAAGAAAACTATTTCTTTTAAAGCATACAAAGATTTTAAATCGCCCATACTAGTTTCCAAAGTACCGGAAAAACTCAAGGTGAGGTAATAGATATTATATTTTCATACCATTTTATCAGTTTTCGCAAAAGCAAAAAGTTGTTCATACTAATAATAAAAATATATTCGCATGTGGTTTTAATCAAAATGACGTCGCTTACACCAAAATGAACTGAATTTTGTACCAGGATATCTTGTTTATTAAAAGATGATAAATCCAAAAGAGCAGAATTCTGACTGATAGGTATATCAAATCCTTTGTTACAAAAAAAAAACGATACGTACCATAAAATTTTCATTGGAGTTTAGATGTCCTCTTATGACAAAATTCTGCGCAGTAACTTATTTTATATAAAAAATGTCTATTGCGTAAGATACATCTATTTTTAGCTATTTCTAAACTCACGTTGACCTGACCATATTTCGCGTATGCTTAATCTTCCCAAATAGGTAAGTGCGCGGGGAAGTTACTTTAAAATATATCATCTATATATTAATACGTAAAGCAAAAACTTTGTTACCTCTTTTTACGAAAATTGCGCGGACGGAGGAGTATGAAATTTCGCACATTTATAGTTTATATTATATAAAGTAGGATTTATATTATATTATATATAGTTGGGCTACTGTCCCGCCCCGAAAAGGGTTAACGTCA
Organism: Dendrolimus houi; assembly: GCA_039645545.1. Classification (NCBI taxonomy): domain Eukaryota; kingdom Metazoa; phylum Arthropoda; class Insecta; order Lepidoptera; family Lasiocampidae; genus Dendrolimus; species Dendrolimus houi. Next base: position 18,432,233 of record CM077125.1, on the reverse strand, counting down.
GGTAGGCGGCCGGTTGTAAAACAAAGCCAAATCTAAATGTCTTTATGCATGATACAATGAATGCAAGGACTAGGGCGTACCCTGTAGGCGACGCGCAGGCGCAGCACCCGGCGCCTTCGAGAAGTATACAAGGGTTGTCGCACTATTCTGGACGAGGGCGACGTAAGAAGTTAGTCCAGAAAAAGAGGTGGCGAATGTGTACTTGGAATGTGGGAAGTATGACAGGTAGAGGGGCTGAACTAGCCGCTACTTTAAAAAGAAGAATGAATGTGGCCTGTGTGCAAGAAACTAAGTGGAAGGGGATGAAAGCTAAGGAAATTGAGGAGGGTTACAAATTATACTATAGTGGTAGAGATGGAAAACGAAATAGCGTGGGAGTTATTTTAGATTCAGAATCGAAGAAAAATGTAATAGATGTACATAGAGTGAGCGATAGAATAATTTGTGTGAAGACCATAGTAAATGATAGCGTAAAAAACTTTATTTCCGCATATGCCCGCCCCGCAAGCTGGTTTAGACGAAAAAATGAAAGAAATTTTTGGGGTGATATGGACACGGTTCTGGTTAATATTCCGATTAATAAAGATGTGTTCGTCGGAGGTGATTTCAATGGGCATGTAGGTTATATGAATCATGATTTCGAACGAATACATGGGGGAAAAAGTTTTGGCGCGAGACGAAATAGTGAAGGCGAGAGCGTACTGGAAATGGCCACTGCGTATGATCTGGCAATATTAAATACATACTTTAAAAAAAGAGATGAACACCTCATAACTTATAAAAGCGGAAATAATAAAACACAAATAGATTTTATTTTGACCAGACGTAACAAAATTAACACTGTCAAAGACTGTAAAGTTATACCAGGGGAGCCCCTTCACATCCCAACATAGACTTTTAGTAGCGGAATATAAAGCTATTATAAAGAAAAATTTTAACATACATAAGCCAGAACCGAAAATCTGTTGGTTGTTAGAAAGGATGGAGCTCAAAAGTGCGTTTGTCACAAGATTGAAAGATGAGATGGGTGCTATGAATGAGATGGCCCACAAAACAGTAGATGAGTGCTGGCAGAGTATGGCAGACTATATAAGAAAAACAGCGATTAGTGTGGTTGGGGTAACGAAAGGTGCTGTCAAGATTTGCAAAGAAACTTGGTGGTGGAATGAGGAAATCCAGGGAAGAATAAAAGAAAAGAGGAATGCTTTTAAAGATTGGCAACGAGATTTATGTGGAACTGATATAGAGTCCCAGGTGTCCTCCAAAGAAAAGTACAACCAAATAAAAAAGCAAGTAAAACAGGCGGTGGCTACAGCAAAAGCCAGGGTTCTGAATAAGCTATATGAAAACATAAGAAATACCATAGGGCAAAAGCTGTTGTACCCACTTGTCAAAGAAAGAAATCATCAAAGCAAGGACATGACTCACATCAGGTGTATAAAAGACGAAGATGGAAAGGTTTTGACGGATGACTGCAGTATAAAAGCGAGATGGATGAAATATTTTGATAAGTTGCTGAATGAAGAAAATGTGTGGCAACATGAACTAGAAGACTTTAAAGGAAATATGGGGCTAGTGAATGCAATAAGTGTGGATGAAGTGCAAGATGTATTGCGAAAGATGAAGAATGGTAAAGCAGTGGGACCAGATGGGGTATCCCTATCGAAGTATGGAAGATGTTAGGTGAGGATGGAAGCATGTGGCTGGCTTTATTCTTTAACAAGTTGATGCTCGAAGAGACTGTACCCCAGGAGTGGCACCAATCATATCTGGTGCCCATATTCAAGCAAAAAGGTGACATCCAAGACTGCAATAACTATAGAGGAATAAAGCTGCTGTCACATACTATGAAAGTGATTGAGGACCGACTACGAAAGGAAACGGAGGTGACGCTATTCCAGTTCGGGTTTATGCCGGGTCGTAGCACAACAGATGCCATATTTTCAATACGCCAACTAATGGAAAAATACAGACAGGTACATAAAAATCTCCATATGGTGTTCATAGATCTAGAGAAAGCATACGATCGCGTTCCCCGAGAAGTTCTGTGGTGGGTCCTCAGAGCGAAAGGTGTGCCAGAGAAGTACGTAAGACTGATAGAAAGCATGTATGAGAATGTTAGTACACAAGTCCGCACTGCAGTAGGAACCACGAACAAGTTCCCTGTGAGGGTAGGTTTGCACCAGGGATCCGCCTTAAGTCCTTACCTGTTTCTGCTGGTCATGGATGCACTGACCGCAGAGCTACAGGATGAGGCCCCCTGGTGCATGCTCTTCGTAGATGATATTGTCCTGGTGGATGAAGATGAGGTGGCACTTCAACACAAACTAGACAGGTGGCGGCAAGCGCTAGAGGGCGTTGGATTAAAAATCACCAGAACCAAAACCGAATACCTGTTTGTGATTTTGGCGGGACCTCTAGTGCTGTGCCTCTTAAACTACAACCAGCCACACTACCATGTACCCCCGAATTCAGATACCTTGGTTCACTACTGCAGAGTAATTGTGATATAGAGAGGGATGTAAGGAGAAGAATAAATAAATGTAGCATGGCTAAAGTGGAGACAGGTAACCGGTGTGACGTGCGACAAACTAATGCCACTGAAATTAAAAGGACAAATATATAAATCTGTCATACGACCAGTCATGCTATATGGGTCGGAATGTTGGGCCACTAAAGCGATAAACCACAAACGTCTCCACTCAGCTGAAATGAGAATGTTGAGATGGATGTGTGGTGTCACAAGAATGGATAAGGTGAGAAATGAGTACATAAGGGGATCTTTGAAAGTTGCAACCGTGAATGAAAAATTGAGAGGAAGAAGATTAAGTTGGTATGGGCATATAATGAGGAGGGATGAAAGTCACGTAACAAAAAGAATGTTAAACTTCAAGATAGATGGGTACAAATGTAAAGTTAGACCAAAAAAGATGGATGGATTGTGTGAAGGATGATATGATGATATGTGGTGTGACAGAAGATGTATGTCAGAGTAGAGGAGTGTGGAAGGAAAAGACATATTGTGCCGACCCCCAAATAATTGGGATATGGTGAAAGAAAAGAGAGATTATATAAAGTAGGAGTGCAGAATGCTAATATTTTTTTTTATTATGCATAAAAAATACATTAAATTAATAAAAGAACATTACACACACTACCGTGTATTTGATTGACACACACACGCATATATAGTCTTTTGTTTATTGTTAAAGTCAAATTAACAGTGTAGCCTTGGCGAAATCTGTGATTATAGAAGTAGTCTTTGACAACAGAACCTTAATAATGTTCAAACTTATAACTTAAATTGATTATGGTCGAAATTCGACCACTCGGCGACCACTAGTACAAATAAAATGTAAAGATTTCTGAATATTCCCATTTCTTTTTAAAACCGACCTACACTTGCATTTTAAGACTGCAAAATCGTAGGTTAGCCTTGCCTAAATGTATTTGTCGTTCAAATTTGTTGTTTGTCGTAACTTCTATTAGGTATATACTTCCTCATGCGTTTCATTTATGCAAAAATTAAATTCGTTGTCAAAGTAAATAAAGTGATTCAGTTGTATTTCACAAGACTGAGTCATCGACACTTTCTTAAAAGTCGCCAGTAGGTTTGTCCCAGACGTATCCGATGCTGCGCTTATTTTTTCTAGTCGACGTACCAAGATAGCGTTGGTGAGCGAGTATTTACCGCTCTGTGTGATGTCGGAGTGAGTGGTCAAATGGACATGTGTTTATCAGCTAGCCACCAGTAGTTTTCTTGTTTTTATTTATGAGTGCGTGCGCGAGTAGAATGGAATGATGCGAATAGTTGCAGGTTGGGCGGTCGACACAGAGCCCGAACAACTGTTCGCCGACGCTCCTCTCAGTTCTCGCCAGCACGTCGGGGGCGTCGGAGCTCGGAACGCCGAGGCCGATAACTTTCGATAAACTAATTTTAAAAGCGTGTCCATCATCAACTGCGACTAATACACCTTATCTGAACAGATAAAAGTGCAAATTAGTGCGCGTGTTATTTTAGTACGATTAAAAGTGTCAGTGATCCGTTATAAAAGTTTCTTAGAGGCTCAAACGAGTGCGGTCTTACGTGGCCATGGGCTCGTGTTTCCATTTGAAGGTAATAACGGCTAAGTGCGTGTTTTCTTGTGTGTATCTGTGTTTTGATGTGTGCCCGCCAGGAGTTTACGCCGCCTAGGCGAGACTACACTTGAAGGCTGAAGGCCGCCGCCCCCGACCTTGGTGTCAGAAGGTTAACGTCCTCACGTGTTTAGAGCTTTTCATGCAATTTGTTCGTTTATATAAACATCGATGTGTTACATTTTTTCATAAAAAACTTTAGTTTTTTTAGTAACATATTGCACGCCCTAGAGGTAAAAACATCTGAACTTATGGAATATTCCTACAATCTTTTTTATGTACCATATTTTATGCAATAAATGATGATTTGATTTGATTAGTATAGAAAAATATTAATTCGAATTAATTATATTCAGCTACATACAAGTTATAATACTTACAATTTACATATATGCGCATTACTTTCTATATTAAGGAATATCTAGCAAATATTATTTTATGTCAAATTACTTATTTGTTTTAAGTTCATCTTAGTAGTAAATATATTATTTGAACGTGTGAAAGTTTGACAATTTTTACTTACAATAGCACCGTGTAGAGCAGTGTGTGGCTGTTATGTCGATAAAAGTTGATATGCGTTTATAATTATTGGAATATTTTAACACCTATAATTGTAACCTCTTTGTCTGTGTACACGGCTTGTTACAACAAAGAATATTAGTTTTGGAACTTTGGATTTTAATACGAGCTATTATTTTAAAATGGTTTTTTCAAACACGGCACAGTTCCTAAGAAAAAGTTCATTTTATAATTAATTAAATTAGATTAGCCGTGAAATACGATCTCGTTTAATTAGACAAATACATATAACCATACTAGAGACTGCGCCAATGTTTATGGCAGATCTTAGCAACAGTTGGCGCACAATGCTTTTTAAATCTGTAGAGGCTATAAACTTTGACATGGATTATACAAGGCTCATCACGGAATACCTTTCAGCATCACTATTGGAGAATAGTCACTCCTCCATATTTTTATAATTTACTTGTAATAAATCATAGATTACTTGTTGTTAACCTATAAATATCTGATTGCTTCAAAAGGTGATATGTCACGTTTGTTTGCTTTGTTTTTAGAATTCAAGACAAATTTCTTCATTTCTAGCCATTGTTTAAATATCAACAATTCCTTTAATTCGAATACAAAGCGGTTATTAATGTTGAGAACTCATTTAAATGACGCACACGGATATTAAGAATTCAAGTTAGTTGTGATTTAGTTTATCGATAATAAATAATTATTACAAATTTTAATATGTATTATGTACTTTAATTTCTCTTTAAGTTTAAAATATATTTTGTTCTTGACTAACGTTTACCTGTTGTTTTTCTGCCGCGTTAATGTATTGTCTCATAATGCGGGATGGTGAAGTTTTTTCGACGTGGAGGAGAAAAAAGGCAGTAAAGCTGGTTCCGAAGCGGATGCTCAGAACACAACCAGTTGACGCTGGGAATACTATTCATATGAATTTGTTATTTTACCAAACTTTATAAGTAGTAAGGTACACCAAGAACACCGCCAGTAAGCAGCAAGTGATTGTTGTGAGCATTAAATATCAAACAATGAGTGTGCGCATTCATTGTGTTGAATTAGTATAACGAAAGAGAGAGCGATATGGGTATATGTACTGCTCAATGCTCGCAGATGTCACAGCTGCGCTGTATGTGCACGATCAGCTGACGCTGCGACGGCCATCTTGCCGTGCGTGCTCGTTTATCGGTGCGTCATTTTGCAGTCGGTGACGCAATTTTTTTTCTTCAAATGCTAATGTCATTGTACTTCCCATCCTTGTTAAACAGCATTGTTGTTAGGACCTTCGGCAATGTATGGACGGTTGGTTTGGATCATTTCCTTGTTGCGAAGATACGGAACGGCGCGGACCTGAACTATCCCTCTATTTTTGGTTCGAAACGTTTCAGAAAACAGAGACACGCGCAATATTTTATTTCATCACTAACATTCGCAGTTTATTGCTAATATTAATTTTTGTCTTAGACTATGTGCCAAAGAACAAAATCTTTGACCTCAATTCTGGTCGTCATCGCGTCGTTTCCGTGTTAATTGTATAATTTTGTTTAATAACAAAGATGTCCTCGGTACCATTTATGTACCTGCTAACGGAAGGAGGTGGGATGGCACGTGATCTAGAATTGAGTTAGTGACCTACGTTTTACAAAAAAATAATCTTTTTAGTCTGAAATTGATAGTGAATAGTGGTTACTCATTTAATTATCTATTCCGAGTGACCGGAAGCACTATTTTTAAGACGCGGTATGAGCTCTAGGTTGGATAAGCAATTGTTTTGTTCCCTGCCCAAAAAGGTTTTAAAGAGATTTAATAAATGTAACATACAGACTTAATAAATAGATTTATGCAACATTTATAAATGGAAAAAACGATTACTATGTGTGTATTTATTTAGATTAGTTATAAGAACTGATTAGGTGAGAAATGGGTACATAAGGGGATCGTTCAGAATTGCACCCGTGATTGAAAAATTGAGGGGAAGAAGCTTAAGGTGGTGCATGTATTGAGGAGGAACGAAAGTAGTCTGTCAAAAAGAATGTTAAATTGAAAGATTGATGGGTAAGGTAAATGTAGACAAAAAAAGAGGTGGGTGGAATGTGTGAAGCATGGTATGATGATAATATGGTGTGACACAGGATGTATGTTCAGAATAGAGGAGTGTGAAAGGAAAAGACATCTATTGCTGACCTCAAATAATTGGCAGAAGGTATAAGAAAAGAGATTTCTGTCGCAATGTTTTCGTATTGGATATAGTGACAACAGATACTTTGTGAGGATTTTTCTGTGCACTGCACGATTTTTGTGTCTCGTACCGTTACAGTTACCGTTGATCGAGTGGTCAGACCTGTATTTGTCTCGGTCAGTTGAAAATTCGAGCAGAGTGTGTCTTATAAGGCTAAATATAGGGAGATAAGATTCATGAGTGGCGATCGCTACTCGATTGGTACTCGACCTACATTTTCAACAGAGCACAACTCACAGTTTGGGTGTGGAATTTCGTGGATAATGAGTAGTACATTAATGTTAGTTTACTGATATCGTTAAAAATTCTAATATACCGTCACTATTTGTTTATTCAAAGGTCACGCATAAGTTTAATACTGGATTGGTGATGCTGATGCAAGTGATGTAGTAGTTTGTACGCATCCTTATTTCGTTTCCTCGATATTGTAAAATGTGACCTCGTCAGTGAATGGTTGTATTTCGACGTTTTATTTTGACACAGACTTAAACTTTCATTAAACATTACAGTCGGGTTTCGTCAATTTACATGATTTTTACATAAATATAAACTTATGAACATTTTTTTATGATTGATGACAGGACATGATTTTTTTATCAAATCTAAATATATTTAGTTTCAAAATACAATACATTTCCAACGAAAATAATAACTGTTCTTTTGATATTCCATATAATTTTATTATTTATTTTAAAACCATAAATTTTATATAGATTGTAACTGAACAGAATTTATGTTGGTATACGTACCAGTTATTTAATATTTAGATTTTAATTAAAAAAGGTTTTGTTTCCATAAATTTGCGGTAAAAAATTGCACGAAAATATTCGTGGTACGCAGACGGCCTAAGGCTAACACATGAAAGATCATTGAGCTATTAAAATATCTTCCTATTAACGTAAGTATAAAATAGTTAAGGTGATTTCAGTTATCAAAAAAAAAACATTCGTGGGGGGCAAGCAAGTCGGTCGGTGAGCTCGATCTATTACGGTTTTCTCGTATTCAGTGGGGTACGTTATAGGAACACGTGCAATATAGGGTTATCGGCTCCACGTACACTGCATCGTCATTTGGCCGGTATTTGTGGGTGTTAGAGCCGCCCCGAATAGTAGTTTGGCCGAATACAGAATACCGAACATTCGGCCACGCTCTTGGTCGAAGCGCCAAATTTTCGGCTACCGAATGTTCGGCGTTAGAGATGTTTATTCGCGCGTAACAGGATTTTTTTTATTTGATTCTGACATTTCAAGAACTGGCTGAAACGTAAAATTAAAGTTGTTTGTTTAACCATCAATAAATTTGTTATTGAAATATATATACATTGTTGAGTTGATTCGGTATTCAGACAAATATAATGCACAGTATTCGGCCGAATACCGAATAGTCAAAAAGTTGTAGAATAGGCCGAATACCGAATGGCAGCCGAATATTCGTGACATCTCTAGTGTGTGTCGAGTCCCGACCCGATAGTGTCGGTGCATCGCAAAGCGGGTCGCGACTCGCGCTTGAATTGCGTAGCGAACAGTCGGCAAGTGGGTCAGCGGGGCACGGCTCATACGAGGCGCCCGCCGTCGTCGCGACGCGCGACCGCCTACCTTTCAATACAAACGCACACAAATAACCACACATGCCAATTTGATATCTTAAAATTATACCAATCTAGCATATTATATGCCCTTCAGTTATACCACAATAATCTTGGCAATAAATAAATTAATTTACTGATAATTTCTAACACGTCATGTTGTCTGCGTTAACATTCATTGTGATAAATATCAATTATCAAAGTTACACTTTTCACATCTAAAAAGGCAGGCAAGTTCTAGAAATTAGTACTGCCGTAATAGATTTTTGTTAATTTGCCAGCTGCCCGCGACTCCAATCTAATGTTATAATGTATATCGTCATTATCGTAATGTAAAGCTATAATTGAGCATCACGCTTCAGAACTGCTGAATAGGCTGATAGTTGCCTTGGCATACTTTTTTCTTGTATCAATATTGCCGACTTTAAAATTGTTCATAAGTTTTTATTTACCGCTGCATGCAATATACTTCAATTCACTTTCATGAAGTTGGTTAATAATTTATGAAATGTATGATGTAATCTATTGTTCGATGTGCGGTTCGTTCGATTCTAAGGCAATAGTCCGCGAGCCAGCAACAAATTTTCATGGCCAAGTGTATGTGTGACTAGCTGGCGTATTATCCATCATTTTATAGTCGGCTAATTTTTTTTCTTTAAAATATTGGATTAGCTATAATTTGATAAATTTTCAATCGGGAGGAAATGATTAAAATTCTTTTTTTTTAACGTGCGTAGAAGGCTACCGCTGCTTAGCCCACCCACCAAACCGCAGCTGACGTTCACGGAGCTTCATGATACAACTCTGAAGCATTTTACAAGTTAACGCCCGAGAGGAAATGATTGACCAAATTTGTACCCTAACTCGCTGACTGCAAAGACAGTGTGTTATTTAATTTAGGGCTATGTAGCCGTGTTGACAAAAAGGGAACTTTAATGCTGCATTATGGGCAGCAAGCAAGAAAGTGGCGTGGGAAAATAGCTAGCGCGAGTATAAACCCAATATTACATTGAATACGGCATATTTGCGCTGCCAACTACCGTCGGCACTTTCCTGCTCGCTGCCGTGGAAGTCTGCATAATGAAAACGACGAGTTATGAAATCGTCGTGACCGGTCTTTTTTTTAACTAAATTCATAATCTAAACTCACTCATATTTGAGTAAAAACTCAAATATGAGTGAGTGCTGCTGAAAAATATTTTTCGAAAGTCGTATGTATAAGTTAATAAATGAGTGACTATGTACCTACATCTCTTCACATCGTATTATGGCTGATATAAAGAGAAAAACCGGCAAGAATTGTTTTTCAAAGTAATAACGGCTTTTTATATCTGTGTTTCTGCCAGTTTCAGGGATGCGTAGCTATTTTAGCTAAAACGCAACCCTTTGAATTAAACTGTTACATTAATTAATATAGTTTTACTGAAGTGACACTCATGGACGCTAAAGCGCACACTTAATCCTTTAAATTTAATTTAAAGGATTAAGTTAATTTTAAACTATTGTTAATGTAGTTAAGCTCAAATAAACGCATAACAATTATATAATTTTTATTTTATAATTTACCATTTATTTATTTATTTAGATAGATATACCACTTTATTGTACATCAATACAAAAATGAGCTTACCGCCTAAAAATTTATTTAGCTACCTATTAATAAATTTTGAAAATAAAGTATGAGAAAGTATGAATAGCTTCTCTAGTACGTAGTATATATATCTCATTGAAAAATATGTTCTTATTCCATATGCCACTATAGAATTGTTTAGTAAAATTGGGAAAACAACGATTAGGTATAGTTGCCGTATACCGTAACCGAGGGTTAAACCATTTTTCTTCAGTGTACACTGTAGTCGCGTTTGGTTGTTAGTTATATTGAAAAAATAAAATTAAAACTTAATTAAAGTTGTCAATGAATCTAGATTTGGTTATACGACTTTGGGGAACATTAAAGATATATAAGATATAATATTTAAAATTTCAGATTTAATGTTGAACTTAAAAAGTATCTCAAATAAACAAGCATGTATTTGAAGAGGTTAATGAAAGTAGATGAAACGAAAGTTGTTTGTCAAGATCGTTATAAGTTAAGTCTCTGCCTAACCCCCATGGGAAACAGGCGTGATATTATGTATGTGTTGAACTTCCGAAACTAACTAACCCTGTCTGGAAAATATTTTGTTTCTAAAGTTTGTTTAAATTATATTTGTCACCAAGAACACACAAAACAACATAAATAAAAAGTCCTACGAGTGTTTATATTTTGTCCATTTTATATTATACTATTAATATCAGAAGTATTGCGCCATTTCTAAGAATGAGAAGTAGGTTAAAGACAATAAAAAAAAAATATATATTTTGAAATCCTTTGAGAATATACACACTCACATGCTTTGGGATATTAAATTTACATAGTGGCCTGTTCATTAACACTACTGCTTAATCTGGAATAATGTTATAGTTATTGGCCCTTTGACGCAGATGTAGCAAGCAGATGGGTTTAATGCGTTATTTTGATGTAATATTGTTATTAATTATCAATGACGTTAAATATTGACAAATAACGTATCTATATAGAGAGTAATGTAAGTATTCGTTATCGGTGATTTTTACTGCTATAAATAAGACGTAATTGACCACAGTCAATAACTAAAAATTAATCCAAATGAAACCCGAACATCATATAGATCGTAACGAAACTTAGGTGAAGTTTCATATTGGATTATTCTCCTGACGCATTGTTTTCAACGCTTTCAAGAACTAAACGCCCAAAGTATTTAAAAAAGGTTTCAAGGGCGAAAACCCAAGACTTTGAAGTTTAAAAATTGTACCTTACAGTATAATCTCACAAGTATGATATTTTTTTTCTTGTATGAGGAGAACGAGGAGAAGGAAAAAGGACAAAAATAGGTTATCTTTTGGTAGGCCTTTGGGTGAAAAACAACAAACATTTACAACATCAATTTTTTCCAACTACCTTCAAGAAATCAAAAATGTATTTTAACTTAAAAACTAATTTAATAACGTTAATAAACAAAAAATCCTTAATTAATTATAGAAATATTTATTTTATTATTATTTATTTAAAACATTCGAAACAATCATGATAGTCCTTATTAACCCAAAGGTCTATTAAAAGGTCTTAAATTTAGAATTAAGATAATTTTCACTACATCTTAGATCTATATAAAGTTTTGATGTTAACAGCAAATATAGTATTTAAGTAACTATTTTTGATAAGCATATCAACACAAATCGTAAAGATTTCATGAATACATTAAGATTTATTTTCACACTCTACGATCTTGTTCGATATTAAGTCAAGAAAGACAAATCTTTTCTTTTTGTTGGCACTGTTGCTTGGTCGTAGACAAATAAAAACCTCGAACATACGTTCGGAGACATCACTTTATAAAAAGGTGGTAAATTGAAATTAGTAGCAATGGTTAAAGTTGGGGTACTTAGAATGGTACCCTGGGCGTTCATTTGACAAAATGTATTCACTATTTCATTGGAGTACTTTTTTAAGGACCGTGGGCGCTAGGATGTTATAGAAATTTTCACCCACACACTGCCCATTCATAAGCAATAGCTGCGATTTGAGCCGTAGTGTTGTGGTTATTTTGAGTTAACGTTCGAGAGTTCCTTTGTTAAAAGTGTGACCTTGTTTTTGTTGTTCCTGAATTACTCTGAATTTATGAACAAAGATGCTAAATGCAGATGTTATTTTCACCAATCATTTATCTTCGCATATCTTATAATCGGTACTGGTCTTCATGCAAATCATTCATATAAGATTCGCAAACAAGCCGCTGAAGGTGACATAGTAATTGGTTAGGACCGTTAGGACATTACATTGTTGCATGTTTTGCCATTTACCGATGATTGAATTACTTTGACAGATAGATACATACTCGTTATAGTCCACCAGGAAGACTTCAATTTAACTTATAAATAAAAACTGCTGTTCTTGTCGATTGTCTAATTTTGAACACACTTGGACTATGTTCTAGAAGTAAAATCTGCATTTCGATATTACAATATCTTATTTATTGTAAAAAAATATACATATCATTCTGTTTGCGGAGTTTTTGGCGGGAGAACTCAAAGGAGACGTCGTGCTAGGAGTTTTATTTTCTAAAAATGTGTAAAGTTATTATAAAATGAACAATAGTTGTAGGATATTGATAGTCTTTAATAAGTAATTATGTGTTTTTGTGAGAAATGTGAACTGTCTAGTCTTAAGTGGCCTTTCAAGTTGTTATGCTGGGACTTCATCTGCGTTAGTGTTAAAGATTTAGGCTGTGGCCGAATGGGTCTTATTTAAAGCGTTAAAAAATAACGTCGTTAACGCACAGCCACATTAGTGTATATATACGTTATCTGTTAATATTTGATGTAATTAACAATTTCGCATCGCAAATTGTGCATTACACCCATCGCCACATCTAGGTATAACAGCCTATACCTTGTAACTTTATCCCAGATGTAGTCGCGCCATCACAAGAGCTCCGTTGATTGGCGTCAGTCGAAGCCCTAAAATTCTGCTGAGCTATACAAAGACTTGCGTCAGAAGAGTCTGTATGGACTTTGAAGTTCCTTTCCTGCCATTGTGGCGAATTGTACTACTCATTCTGGTTGCGTATTAATATCGTTGTAGAATTTGAGCTTACCATGAAGCCGTTATAGCTTAGTGGTTAGCGCACTCGCGTCTCAAACTCAAAAGGGCGCTGGGTCGAATCCTGGCTGAAAAACATGTACCACTTAGGTAGTTTTCTGATCTAATGCGCATATTGTTACGAAGTGGTGAAGGCAAACATCGTGATAATACCTGCACATCGAGATAACCGATGTGTCAAATCTACCAATCCGCCTTCGGATTGGTAGATTTGACCAATCCGCCTTCGAGAAGCGAGGCGGGTATACGGTTCGTTCCCCCATAATAGGAGGCCCGAGCCCAGCAATGGGACGATTATGGGCTATGATTATTTTTATATTATTTATGAAGTTTAGTTAGTGGAAGCGGAAATAAATTGCCGAATATATTCCCAACTGAGCCTATCAAGTTGTCACCGTACGGACATCGTACGTACTTACACCTCATTATACTAATTATAATACATATACAGTTACAGATAGATAAAAGTGAGAGTTTACAACTGCAGGCCGTTGTACGACTTTCCTCTGCGTATTTTCGATTACTCTGTATGTAAAGCAATAACAGTCAATGGAGAGTGGTTGTGCGCGGACGCCGCTGCCGGTGGACGCTTTGCACCCCTGCGTGCGCCGCGGTCGATGACTCCCATACCGAGCCCGGTGTTAATGACCCCCAGCACGATGCACTCACCACTCAGTTAATTATTGCAATATTGTAGCGGGAGTGTAAAAAAGTTATTTAGAAAATACGAAATTAGGCGAAAGGGTGAATCTCCCGAACACATCATTGTCCGCAACCACGTATATTTTAAAGTCTTATATGTTTTTAAGAATTTTCGTTCAAGTGCCTCGTCGACAACTATAATAAGATTTTATTCAGTAATTTTGTAGCTAAAGATGAATCATCTAGCACAAGTTTAAAAAACATGGTTGCGGACAATAGCGCTTAGGAGAATCGTCTGAAACCACTTACTACTGTCAGTCAGGCATATTTTATTTACGCACTCATCTCCATACGCTTAGAAAGTCTTGCAAGAATGACCTCTCTCACAATATGCAATCGTAGATATTATTAGTGTTAGTTGAATTTAATCGTATATGATTTAATTTAACATTCTGATGTCTTTTTAAATTGATATATAATAAGGATTTTGAACAGCTGGCACAGAGATATAAACTTGTTTCTTCTTTACTGTTGACAGAAAACTATAGTAATTATAGTTCTATGAATGCCCTTGATTGTTATGACACGGTTTTTTTATCTAGTTGCAAGGTCACTTGGGTTAGACAAAATTTTTACGTGAGTTGCATGCAGTAAAGCCCATTGCTGAAATAATTTGTTTTCTGTTTTTTTAATTGCTACGTTCGGATGCAATTGTCTGAAAGTAACGCAAGAACGTGCAATTTCACGCATTTGTTAAATTTTAGAAATGAAGAATACTTTTACTTTCACAAAAGACAAAATGCAATTTTCATGAGACCTATCTCTTTGAATATTGTTTTAATTGTAATAAAAGATGTAAGTATTAAGTAGTAAGTAAGTATATAATATATAATCAAGTAAGATTGATAATCTTTGGTTACCAAATTTTTTTAATTCAAGTTATGTATAAAATAGTTCGACACTAAAAAATAGCGATTTTATCCTTAAAGGCAATCTCTTCCAGACAATTCGTTGTTTCACAAAAACACATTAAGGTAGGCACATACTATTTTTCGAGTGCGTGTAATATCGATTTCCTTCCTATATGCAAATTACATGGAAGTGATTGTAATGCTTTAATAGAGGATATTAAGTATATTGACAGGCCCTTAATTAACTAATGAATTAAATCATTAGGAGTTTTAAGCAACATTTCAAAATTAAACTTGTTATTTTATCATGATTATCGTTAGGAGGCCATTACATGCACAGAATTGTATTTTAGGTAATTTTGTAAGTTGTGTTGTGTACGATCGGGCGCCTACTTGTAATGTGTAATGTGGTGCACAAAAGAGGCAGCGGTGTGCGGTCGGTGCGGTCGGTAGGCGGCGCGGCGCGACCTTGTCTTGGGGCGCGGGGCTGCGCGGGTGCTCCGTTTCGCGGACGCGTTCTACTTTTGCCACAACTCTAGCTCTCTCTTGTTACGCAAACTTGTCGTTATGCATATTATGCTCTAATGTTAACGCTATGAAATCATATCCACGCCTTATACCCCCAACACTTTCTAGACGAACTAATTAAAACACTATTATTGCAGAACACCGCCAGCTTGTTTCTGTGCTTGCTGACCGGTTTAATTTTACTAACGATGTTTCCTGGTAGCTAACCTAAAAAAATCAAATATAAGGTTATATATACGTATTGCCTCAGGCAGGCAAATAAGAAGATGGCTCACCTGGGATGTGGCTACCGTCGAATATAGACCTTGCCAAGGCGTTGCCGACCTCCAAGACTGGTCGATTTCTAATTATTTTATCTAGCTTTTCATTTCCCTTACACTACCTAAAAATTTGGTATAAGCTCCATACATTTAATGTCAAATTTCTAGCTACTTAAACCTCAGCGAAAAGTTTCCTCCACCACACTCTTATACGCAGGTCTGTAGACATAATAAATTATGTCGTTGGCTATGCCTACAATGCTCGCCTAGAAATGTAATTTACTTGTAGCATGTAGGCGTAAATGTGGCATGGTACTGAAAAACACTAGGAGTTGTATGGAGATTTGAGTGCAATGTTTTAACGGCCATTTGTTTTGTTTCAGGGCCTGCAGCAATCCTGACATAGGTTATAGTGCATCTACAAGGGGAGCCACTGATCACGGACACTGCAAGCCAGAGATAAATTACATCTAAATTGCAGCGTAACGAAGTGCAGAACAATAAATAAATACACTGTGATCACTGTGAACTGTGAACAAGTGCAATATAAAGAACTGTTAGTGCAATCGTACTTTTCACTGTTGAACCTTAGTGGAGTGATATAAACTCGTTGTTATATTTGAGTGAAATTATTTTGGAACAATGGAGCGTGAAACAAATCCCATGGAAGCGTTGTGTCGTTCAGGGTGCGGCTTCTACGGCAACCCATCCACAGACGGACTGTGCTCAGTGTGTTTTAAGGTAGACACATTTTTCCATTCATTTTCAAGATTGAAGTACATGCCTGCCCACTTTTATTAAATAACTTACTGTAAACTTAAAACAATAGTAAAAGTACACACAGGCTGCTATTTTATTAAATTCTTTGATATATCTTGTTTTTTCACACTAAATATTGTGATAAAAGTAGGCATGTTTATTATTAGTTAAATATTTTAAGAACTGCACTGAACTGAATTGAAAGAACTATTTATTGTAGATTAATTATGATAATTAAGGAAGTTGTCTTTATGGACTATGTAAATAAATTGTTAACATAAATGATATTGTTAGGAATAATTCTAACATTTGGAACTGAAGGTAATATATAATAAATACTCCTAATACTTATTTGGCAAAAATATAAATTAAAATAAGTGCCTTTTCAGAATAACTGTACGGAGGGCTAACATTATAAAATAGTTTTGATGCTTTCTATATGGTGTAGGCAGGCATGTTTCGAAAATTATGATACTGCATTTAATATTTGTAATTGTTGTCAAATTTATTAGAAACTTCAAAAGGTCCTCAAGGGGTCGCTTTTGTAGATTTCTATGACGAACATGACAAGTATCAAAATAAAATGGAACTTTATGCTATTTCTTTCAACTTCCAGTATACCTAGACACGTATCAATGGGTTCTCCAAAAGCGGCCGCTTTAGGCCCTAAGCTTGCTCATAATAATATGCAGCATAAAACCATCATAAGTGAATAACACTTGGTATGATTGATATTAACATAAAAAAATATAAAGTAGTCCAAAATCACAACAAAATTGTTGAAAAATTATATAAAATCCCAACAAAGCAATTCATGTAGGTAAACCATTATAGGAAAAACAAGCCGTGAAAATGTTCTAATGTATTCTTGACATAAAATGAATTTTAGGTGGTTATAAAACAAATTAACTTAAAGAACCTCATGTCATAGCGCAAAGGGAAAACCGCGGTGGGAAGTTCTCTTCAGATCATTGTTGTACGCGGAATCTACGGTTCTCTAGAACATTTGTTCTAGAGAATCGTTGCGTAGTTGAGCATGGGAACTCAAGCACTTGGGGGTGAATATCTCGTCGCTGGCGAGCGGTGCGGTTGTAAAAGTGAAGCGTTGGCACCAGATCAAACAGTTCCTCCGAACACTCCCCGTTATACAGGCGGTAAAATACGCAGAGGCACGCAGTCTCTTCAAAGGCTAAGCGATTCTAAACCGCCTATTAGGGATCGTCGATGATACGAACGGCGCGACGCTGGATGGAGTCGAGGGGGTCTGTTTGGTAAGCGGGTGCTCCGGCCCATAGATGTGAGCAGTACTCCATGTGCGGTCTGATTTGCGCTTTGTACAGCGCTAGTCGTTGCCGCGGAGTGAAGTACTGCTTGGACCGGTTTATAGTTTAACTTAAGTACTTCTCCCTTTTGCAACCCCTATGTCCGGGAAACAGTACACAAACAAAGCTCGCAAGCCGAGCGAGCAAAGCGAACATCTACGGCAGTGGTCGGCGAATGTCATAACAGATTTGTAACCATGGACTGGTCACCATTTATTCATTGACTATTGACCAGTTGCTTCTGGCACTCGCCGGCCGCTGCCGTGGCACGCTCGCTTCGCTCGCTCGGCTCGTGCGCTTTGGTCTAAGGTCTAACCTAACCTAATTTACTGTTCTAGTCACTTGTCGCGGCTTTCGACTAAAGCCTACAAGCCGAGCAAGCGACGCGAGCGTGCCACAGCAGCGGTCAGCGAGTGTTACAACCGATTTTTAACCATAATTAAATTACCATTTATATGTTAATAACAAATAGTTGTTAATGAATAAGTGATGGCCAGTTGATCCTGGCACTCGCCGGCCGCTGCCGCGGCACGCTCGCTTCGCTCGCTCGGTTTGTGGGCTTTAGTCAAAAGCCGCGACAACAGCCCTCAATCATTTGTGGAGGAAAGTCGGGTTAGACCCGTGTCTGAGGTAGAGAACTCCTTAGAGAAGGTTTCTCAGTGAGGGAGACAAAACCTTGTCCAATTCAATCCCTCAAACACAGGTCTGCGCATTCTCTGCCAAGAAAACCCCATTCGTACATGCGCTTCTGTTCCAAGGAACACCCCTTACCACCTCTAAGAGTATTGGGATTCTTGGTGTCGATATTGCAAACGATGTTCAGTTCAGCGGCCATCTTGAAGGCAAGGCAAAACTTGCCTCCAAGAAGCTGGGAGTGCTAAACCCGTTCAAGCATTATTTCACTCCGCGGCAACGCCTTGTGCTTTACAGAGCCCAGGTGAGGCCGCATATAGAGTACTGCTCACACCTGTGGGCCGGGGCACCCGCTTACCAGCTAAATCCCCTGGACAGTATTCAACGTTGAACCGTTCGAATTGTCGACGATTCCATACTCACAGATGGTTTAGATACGCTTGGCCTTCGGAGAGACTTCGCGTCTCTCTGCGTATTCTACCGACTGTACAATGGGGAGTGCTTCGAGGAACTGTCAGAATGGTGCCTACGTGTTCCTTTTACCACCGCACCGCACGCCATTGGCTGGGTCACCCCGCTTCCTTGAGCCGCTTCGCTCTTTTACTCAACGTTTCTCTGAGTAGATGTAGCGATGAGTTTAATGCGTTATGGTGTGATGTTGTATTATATTGTTATTAATTGTTAATGACTTTAAATATTGACAAGATAAACTATGTGTATATGTTATAGTCAAAGGTCGATATGCAGTCTCTTACCGGAATGACTGGTTTATCCTAGGTTTGACCAAGGCCTTTTGACAAAACCCGAAATAAAATCCAATTTCGGCCTTTGGCTAAAGTTTTTGTAGTCAAACCTAGAAGTACCTAAATTTTTAGTCAAATGTCGAACGTAAAATAATCTGTTTCGGGCTTTGCCTAGTCGATCCTAGATTGAAGGAAGGTCTGTAAACAATTACCTGAATGAAAATTTCCGCCAATCGCGGTTGGAAGAACTGTCACCATACCTATTCCCAGCTTCGATGGAGCCAAAGGAGATGCTTGAAATGTTTTGGGTATCATACAAAATAAAACAGTTGATGGTTTATACAGAGTAGGGAGGAAACAAAGAATAATAAACACACTTTTTTCTAGGAATCAGATACAAGAATGCAAAGAGAATTTTCTTAATTTGGAAGATGTGCCCGACGTTCAGCTGTCTCTAAGAGAAATAGTTCAAAAGATTCTAAGTTTGGTAACTTTATAAAATGGCACTGTAATAATAAAAACGTTCTTCAAAATTATGTAAATGCAAAAGATCAAACGTATTGTGCAATTCAAAATGCCATAACGCATCACCTTATCAAAATAAAGACTAATAATGTTTTTTTTACATTGCTGTCATCAGTCCTAATTCAAAATAAGAAGAATAAAATTTAATTATTTTTTCGGATTTGTCAATTGATTATTATAATATTGAAACAATTAAAAAAATAAAATAAGTATTAAAAACATTAAAAAATGTCGATTGTACCACATCTTACAAACTAACACATTCGAATACGTAATTGAGGTCTGACTGGTCAAACCCCGATTTCATGAAATCGAGTTTCGCCGTTTGACTGTATAAATTTAGTCTCTCCTAGGTTAGACAAAAATTCGTTAGTCAAAGGCAGAAAAACGTAATTTTTTTGGACTTTGACTAAGACTTTATGTCAAACCTGAGGTTTAGCTTCGATGTTTGACTAACATTTACACAAATGTAGCTATTATTAATTGTAATTACTGTTATTTTTAATTCTATAAATAAAAGGCATTTGGTCATAGTCAATAACTTTAACATTATTCCAAATGGAGCCCGAGCATATTTTATAGAGGATGATTTGTTACGTGGGATAAAGATAAATGATGTCTCGCTCTCACATAAACACCAATTGGATGGTCGCGTGATATTAATGAATTAAAACTGTACGCGTGTGTTAGGAGTGGACTTTCAGAACTCTTCTTCGAAGTATTTTTCGTAATAAGAAAAAGGCACAAGTCGGGAATATTAAAAATATACATGTTTTTGTACAAAATAATAACTATATTTTACTGCTACTAGAATGTTTTAAATTCAATGTTTAAAATACGTATTAAGAATAAGTTATTTGTACTTTCAAATACCTTTATTGCACATACATAAAGGCACAATGGACGGTCTTCTCGCCTTAGATGGTCTCCTCTAGATTACCCTACAGAGTGGTCATAATACTAATTTCACATTATTTAGCAATTGTTAAATGGAACGTTTACAGTATTCACATTTTGTTTTATACCTGTCATGTATTTATTATCAAGGTGTTGATTATCCAATTATCTAAAAACAAACTAAACACTGCTGTCTACTAAACTGTAAATAACGAGTACATGTTACCACCGACATTTGCGTACTGAACAGGTGCTTAGTGACAGCCTCCTTTTGGTATTAGACCTTTCGCATGTTAGCAAACTCGGCGACATACGTGTATGTACCACCGAACTTTAACTTCCGTTACCGCGTGTCGACAGCCTTATTAGGTCCGAGCTTGAAAGAGAATTGTTCAATTCTTCCAAAGCCTAACCGCACAAAACGATAATACATAAGAGTAATTGTTACAATAGATTAGAGCGACTCGTAATACTATTTTCTGATCAATATAAGTTGTAAGTAATATACCATACAATAAAATAAATACTGGTATATCATTTCTTTCTTCGTTGATTAATTATTGTCCTTTACGATTTAGAGTTTTTAATTTTATTTCATTGCAATGTCTTGACTACTTTCTTATTATATCTGGATTTACGTAATTATATCTATATTGTTGTTCTAATTTACACAAAGGTTAACATCACTTATATTCTTCTCGTGATAAACTTACGAGAGTCGTTTTACATTAACCTTTGATGTATCGTATACGTATTAAGTACGTAATACGTTGCCCCTAACATAGACGTAGTGAATTTTATGCGGAACCGTGTGTGATATACGGAAACACGTTAAACGTTTTGCAAACAACTGGTTTTTATGTTTAGATAAATCGACCACCAGCGTGCGGGTGCGGGGGCGGGCGGGCATCTAAGTAAGACCTTGACGTAAACAATGATGTTTGCGAAAAACAGAAGGGTTATTAATTATATTCTATGAATTGCTATGTGCGATTTGATTTTTCTATTATAACATTTGAATTCTAGAACCTATAAATTGAGGTTATAATTCACAGAAGGGACATATTTTACTACAGAGATAACACCTAAAAAAAGGCAAACATATCTAAATAATTTGAACGTATGTTATCTTGTGTTGGGTATGCGCATGATTATCGTTCTATAATACGAATATGAAAGAAAATAGAAAACATTATTCTACTAGTATTATATTCGTGCCGCTCTTAATTTGATTTTAATTGCAACGAAAATGTATAAACTTGTTATTTAATGACTGTTCATTACTGTTCAAGAAGTACATCACTGTTTAAAACACGCAAACTAATATACGTAAATTAGCTTCAAGAAGTTTTTGCGTTTATAGTAAGTAGTATTTGTATATTTACAGTAATTCTAAACTTGAAATTTAAAATTCCTTGTACAATCACCAAAAAGAGGTTCATTACATTTTGAAGAAGAAAATACATATTTACAATAGGGATGGGCCGAATGTGGTTTCAACTTAATACGAACTTCGGCCGAACGTTCGGTTAAAACAAAAAATTCGGCCGAACTTCGGTTTGATTTCGCCACGCTTTCTCAAGAGCAAACACATCGTGACCTGTTGACGTCAACTTGATAACACCGAATTTTTGGCTTTTTTACACCATAACCTGCCTCTAGTAAATTTTAAGTATGAGTAGGTGGATAAAAGAACTGATTTTTAGACCTTTGATTGAAAAAAAATCACCATTTCATAATTCTACATTCATAATGTTTAATTCGTAAAAAGTAATTTCAATCAAAATTAAAGTTATAATTGCTGATGTTAAGGGACATCAGACGTGTTTTTTTTTTAAATTAAAATTACGCATTATAATTAAGCAGTTGCACTACTTACCGATTGATGTTTGTTAGAGGAATAATAAAATTATTTTATTATTGTTTTAATTTAATGTCTATTTAATTAGGCAAAACTCAATTAAGAACTAATTATTTATTTTTTATCACGTTGCACGTAACATTTACATGTTCCTAACTAAAATGACATGATATGATGAGTATAGAGATACTAATTTTTATATTACGGTTATGATAGATATGATTTCTATTAACTTCAGTCAAAATAGTGCAAGTAGGTATTTTACTTTTTCCTTGCACCGAATGTTCGGCATTTGAACCGAATTTCGGCCGAATACCGAAGATCGGCTCAAGCTGCCGAAATTTGGTCAAACCGAATGTAAAACGAATTTCGGCCCATCCCTAATTTACAATCAAAAGTTAACGGCGAAAGTTAAATCTATACTATAATAAATCTGTAAATGGTTCGAGTTTGTACAATGGGTTTAAAATATGAAAAAAAAACAGGGAGGTTAATTCGGACCAGCAGATTTAGAATTTTTGTCTGCCTGTATGTAAGAGCATCACGTGAAAACTACTAAATGCATTTAAATGAAACTCGATATAGCGCTATCTTATATCCCGGGGCGTAACTTAGGATACATTTTATCCCGACAAATGACGTCGTTTCTTTAGAATAGACGGATTAGCAAAATAGATGGCGCTGCAATTGCGATGTAGACAACCATCACTGTAATTCAATAACAAATACGTTGTCAGATTGCCAACATGTCACTTATTACGTATTAGGTACTCCAAATCGGGTTGGCTTCTACTTTTCGTTGTTTGGTTGCGCAGTTGTCTACACTATGTTGACTTAGTTTCTTTAGTAGTCTATGGTTTCTTTGTAATTGTAATGAATTGAACAAGAAACTAAAGTATTTACGGTTTATGTATATAAAACACCTAATTAAATTTGTATGTTCGTAACATAGAGCTAACCTAGGTCTTTTCACGCGGTAGCCGCGGTGTAGCCGCGGGGAAATATCTAGTAAATAATAATTATTTACATTGCTATTTGTTGTGAGGTTCGAGTATATGGTTTTAGTTGAATAATTATTTGTAGTTCTTTTTTGTTATCTATTGTTCAATGTATTTGTTGCTAATTGTTATTTGATAATAAATTTGTTAATTAAAAATGGTTTCGATGTTGAAACGTGGTTGAGGTAAGTTTTTGACTTCCCAAACTAAAGAAGTTTTGCATAATTTGCGCAAATATTTCGAAAATGAGTGCAATAGCAATCCAAGCAGTATTATGACTCCCGCTCAATTAGTTGCTATCAGAAAGCAAATGTCATTCTTCAGAACAGGGATAAACAATTTAGTATTAAAAATTATGTTTAATATTAATATTTATTATTCTAATATTATTTAATATTATTAGCTTGATATTATGTACCTGCCTATAAAATTATACAAAAAAAGTATTACTTTATTTCTTTATGTGCTGACCGTACACTACTACAAACACAAAAACTTCTCGAAGCTAATTTACCTGTACAATACTAAGATGAGAAGTCGACCACTTCAGCAGTCACTTACAGCGAATAATTATATTATTAAAAATCTAATTTCCTAATGACACCTAAAGTGATTGATCCATCCAGGAACGGAGAAATAATTACAATTTCCTGCGGCCGGGCGGCCTGTCGTAAGAGGCGACAAAACAACCCACAGCCAGGTGGTAGGGCATTTTCCCATCTGGATGGCTACCACCTCTAGTCTAGAGTATGCCGTCACAACAAGCTTGAGTTGTGGTCCCGCATTAGTGGCCAGGATCCAGTCTCCTTTTAAAGAGCGGAAGCACATTGTTAGCATTTTTGGTTTTATAACTGTCCATAGGCTATAGTAACCGCTTACCATCAGGAGGGCCGTGTGCTTGTCTGCGGAACTCATGCAATAAAAAAAGTGAAGTGCAAAATAATATAAAACCAAAATACGACGATAATGATATTTTTGGAATTGCTATATACGATGATAATGATATTTTTGGAATTGCTATATTTATCGTTGCCAAATGTTGATTTCAGGAGGCTTTAAAGAAGAAGCAACAGCCCCCGGCGGCGACGCCGTCGCCAGTGTCGGCGCCTTTCGTGCCGGCAGCCCCCACGCCCCTGGCGGCGGCCACGCCCACCGTGCCCAGCCTCCCCGCTCAGCCGCAAACGCACACAGACGTGAGGCTACACTTCTTATGTTACAGGCGCTCTACATTATAGCGAGAAAAGAACACTAGGATCCGTTTCACATTCTCGTTTCTTCTGTTCTCGAGATAATGTGGGGAAGGAAGCCTTCATGTTACGATCATACATGTTCAGTGTTATCTATTTCAAACTCGACTATATGGCTGACACATCCAATGGAACGTAATTTGTAAGTTTTGCGAAAATAAAAAGAAAGTTCCATAGGTAATTTTTTTTTTAAATCTTTTCAATGTACTCTCCGCCAGTCTCTATACAAAGTTTCATGCGTCTGAACCAGTTTTCGAAACACTTTCCAGTCCGCCGCAGACCCCTCGTTTACAGCTTGCTCGAACGCTGACAGCGCACCTTCCGGCAACGGAAATTGTATCCCTTTGAGCTGTTATTTTCGGGAATAAAAAGAAGTCACACGGTGCTAGG
Source organism: Dendrolimus houi (assembly GCA_039645545.1). Lineage (NCBI taxonomy): Eukaryota > Metazoa > Arthropoda > Insecta > Lepidoptera > Lasiocampidae > Dendrolimus > Dendrolimus houi. Next base: position 18,407,344 of record CM077125.1, on the reverse strand, counting down.
TCTGGGCTGTAAGGAGGTTTGTCAGGAGTTTGACCAGCGTCCTGTCTAAGAAGTCCCTCGTTTTGTGTGTGGTATGGGTGGGCGCGTTGTCGTAGTGGAGCAGTAGCCTCCGGAGCCCTGTGTTTGGGCGCTTATTGCTAACAACAGAGAAAACTTCTGCCAAGTAATTGGTAGTATACCATTCGGCGTTGATGCTTCTTTGGTTCCGTAAAGGAATTGACACCAAGTAGCCAGTCAAATTGAAAAAACTCGCAATCAAAATCTTTCCCCCGCTTCTAGATCGCTTCACTTTGGTAGGCGTTGATTCGTTTTGAAACACCAAAACCGTCGACTGGCGCTTCGTTTCTGGATCGTATTGATAAATCCAGGACTTTCACCTGTAATGATGTCGTAAATACGCCGAGACGAGCCTGCTTCAAATTTGTTTATCATATCACGGCACCATTCCACCCGGGCCTGCTTCTGAGCATCGGTGAGGTTGTGCGGCACCCAGCGTGAAACTATCCTCCTCCCGCGAAGATGCACCTGTAGAATCTCGAGAAGGCTTCCCGATCTAATCTGCAGTACGTGCTGAATCTATTGGTACGTAACTCGCCTATTGTCTTGGATTAAATTTTTCACTGCTAGCACATTTTCTTCCGTAACAGTTGTCAAAGGGCGACCACTTCTTTCTTCATCCCCCAAAGTTAGTCGACCGTTCGTTGTACCAACAATACACGGTTGCCGTAAAAGGGCTTTCATCCATGAATGCCATTTGAAGTCTATTGTACGATTCGTCCGGTGTCCAGTGTCAAAATCGTCAAAATCATCCTTACGTAATTACTGAATTGACACTTATACTTGACCTATGAATTAGATACAACATTTAATTATATAAAAATAAATTTATACTTTATTCTGTTTATAAGTGACATTACGATTAAAATCATGATGTTTTTATTTTTTACCTGACGTTTTAAAGTTATACACTAAGGGCATTGAGAGTAGTGAAAAGTATGCATCTATATTTAGATAATCTCTAAAAATCGTATTAATTGATTGAAATAGATACAAATATACCAAGTTATTTGTGAAATGGCAGAAAATAGAACTACAAGCAGTCGGAAATTGATTTATTTTGAGTATTGTTTGATATTTTTCCTTATTATACAGTTCATACAGCCATAAACATTTTTTTTGCAATCAATTATTGTTATTGATTGCAAAATAAAATGACGATTATTTAATATATTAAATAATCCTCATTGGAATAATCAACTCATGATATGCAGAACGTCACATCACTAGAGTTAATCACTGTCATCAGTCAGGTGTCACCCATATTGTCCTGTTTGAAATAGACCATAGGACCCGATTCACATCCTCGTTTCTTCTGTCCTCGAGATAATGTGGAGGAGCCTTTATGTTATGATCATATCGAGCCCTTACCGCCATTTTATCGTAAGCGACATTTGGACCTAAGTAAAATAATAAAATAAAATGGCGGTAAAGGCTCGATATATGTTCACTACACGCATCCATAAGCCATCGATACATTCGCATGCCACGCATACATCTCCATACTCCATTGACAATCGTTTCGCAAACCGTTATTACCATTGCATGACTAAGGTGATACGTTTACTATTTTGCGAACAGCCAATTTATAATAAGGATAATTTAAACTGGTATTCTGTACGTGCGTTAAAGTAAGTTCCCATTAAATTTAAATACAATGGTATGTTCTCACGAAAAATTATTCATATATATTATACAAACATTAAAATGTCTGATTTGACTAACATTTTGAAAGGAGTTTTATTCTGTGTTTTTCCAGTATATGCAAATTTTTTGTAATATCCTAACTTTAGACACGTTTGGCGTGAATATATTTATTTATAAGTTGCGACTATCACCATTTCAAATAATAAAATCACATTTCTAAATGTGGCATTCTCATATCATTTGGGTTTAGAATGGCAGTAACCTCACATAATATAAGTTTTAAATAAATCGGTTTATTCTTATCTAAATTCAGAAAGCCAGTGGAATTACAAACCTTTACGTACTTTAACGTAGTGTTAAGTATGTGTCTAATCCGCGTCAAACTTTATAGTTTCTCCAGATAAGCTGCTGAAGGCTGTGCCATACATGGACCGTGAGTCTGAAACACAAATCGGCAATTGAATCGAATAGGAATCTTAACTTTTGACGGGTTTTGTTTGGCTGTAAACCATCTCGGCTCAATATTGAATCAATCTTGATTTGAACGAGACTAATTTAATATGTATTTTCGTTTAGAGACTGCGGATATTTGACCATAGTTAGTCGAGTGGATCTCGCTCTGGCATGGTTTTTTCTTTGTAAAAGGTACAGATTTGGGGCCCAGATATGTTGGACAGTGCTCTCTTGCTTACTAAGACTGGGAATAGTTTGACGCGTTGAGTATAACAGCCGTAAAAACTATAAAAATAGCACAACATAAAATGTTAATAAAGTACATTGTTAACTTTGTAACTTAAAGCTTAGTTGTTTTGCGGCTAGTTTCTATTAATTCGCACGTCGCATCGACGTTGGCATCGATAAGTGGAATTCTGCCATTGATAAATAAGTGTTTATAAAGTTGAAAGGTTTGTGATAAAGACATGCAACTCTGTCGAATACCATTGTGTTTAATATTAGCCTGTTGCTCGGGGCTTCGGCCGCGTAGATTAAAAATAATCATAGTTTGAGTAGTCTTAAAGTAGTAGTCACTTAAATAAGTTTAAAAAGTAGCCTCTCTTTGACCACTTTAGGGGTTGAATTTCCAGAAACGCCGATAAAGGTGTGCGTTTATTTTTGCAGATTTTATAAGATTTCGTGCTTTTTGAAAATGTGGGATTTTCATACAAGCTTCATCCCATCACATCCCATTTTTCACCCCCATGGGGTTTAAATTTTTAATAATCCCTAGTGCGCACCTAAAGTATATAAAGAACCCGCATGCAAATTTTTACGTTCCTAGCTCCAGTAGTTTGTGTTATATGTCTGTGGCTTGTGTAATATGGCTGTGCTTTGATATGTCAGTGAGTGAGGACTAGTAAATCATTATGTATGTGTAGATTAATAGAACTTCTCTTTAATTGCTTGGTTCCTTACTACCAGTTGACATCTTCAAATTTAGGATCCTTGTGTAAAATGTGCATGCCACAGAAATGCTGTGTTCTGCTCTGTATATCCCGTTTTTCTGTCACCATTAATTTTTATCTATTGTAAACAAGTGCACAAATGATTGTTTGACTTATTTGTCATTTACATTTAGAACATTTTTTATCTTAATATGGAGATTATTAATGTATGATATTATTTAGTTCTAGAAAAATGATTTAATATCATAATGAGTAAATGATACGCATCATTTAAATTTATTAATGTTATTTACTGCATTTCACGTCAGAGAAATTCTTAAGTATGTGGCAATATTTATTTTTTGTATTATTACCCGTTACACTTTTTATTTTAGTATATTGTGTAGTAAAGAACATACGTTACAATAATATTAGTAGGACAATATATGAGTATACGAGAATAAAGTTTAATCGGTGCGGAGAAGATTTGCCGCTGCGAACCCGTTTCAATTACTTCGATGTGTGTTCGCCTAGTTCGTAACACTAATTAGACTAGCGCTGGTCGCAATCGTTCTAAGCTGGTGGAGTAATAAATATCGGCAAACATTCTGCGTGCATCTTTTAACACATTTAAAATTATGTATATTGTAATTATTATTAAGTTTATCTATATAGTCCCTGTATTTTGATTAAAAACGCAACACATAGATATAAGAATTTGAAAATTAGTAAGATAAATTTTCAAGCGGCCATCTTATTATGTCTTACAGCCATATATTGGTTATTGACCGTAGACGAATGAATAATAGGTTTATCCTAAATTTAAAAAGTGCTGATTTGGGGTAATAAAGTAATATAAATGTGTCGTAAAGTATTATTTGTTTACATGTTATTTTTAATTTTCATGACCTGTGTATTAATTTTGTAACAAAGGAGAATGACTTCTCCGTGAAATGTTTAGGTTATTGAACTGCACTCGTGTAAACAAATATGTGCGCAAAATACTTTGTCGATTATTTTGCGAACATCGAATTTGTAGTATTAACAAGGGTCAACGAAATTGACAGTATCATCTACGTGCAACAAAACAAGTTCGGATTAAAGTCAAGTACGTATTCGACCTCTGATTGATAGCCAATATTTAAAACCTAGAATTAAATGTCTGTTTGACACCATTAATCAAGACCAATAAATAAAATCAACACTAAATGTTTCACCGACTTCTTTTAATAATAACTGTTAATTTTATATTATATTTTCTATCAAAAACATTTATTTGTGGTAGTTGTATAGTTTTTAGTATGTAATTTTATTAAATTTCTTTTATCCGCAAGTCAGGGACTTGAGATGAGCGGCCGTGCCGCTCATCTATGTAATAGTTGGTAAGACATTTTTATAATTTATTGGGTTTTTCCATAACATAAAATATATTTTTTTTAAATGTACAATGACGATTTTACACTATTAACTTTCATAAGTATAATATAGTTGTAGCTTCTATATATTGAATTTTAATAAAAATTGCAGTCAAAATGTGCAACCTGAAATATAACAAAAAATTTAATTATGGAAAATGATCCTAATGAAAAAGAGTCGAAGGGAAAGAGGTTAATTAAAAAAGCAAAAAGACGCAGCAGTAAATCGAGTAACAACAGCCAAAACTCTGCTCTGGATCCTAGCGTTGGAGTGTCGCGATCAAAGAGCTTCGAAAATAAACATCTGGCGGTCGAAATAAACGATAGCACGCCGCTACCGAAGCCAGACGGAACTAAGGAGAGACATGATCACGGCGCCAACGGGTGTAAAATAAAATCAGACGACAAAATACGGATGCACGATGGAACTGCTGTTACTAACAAAGATAGGGTCAAAATGAAAAAAGTCGTCGATATTCAAGAGAATCACAACGAAGTATTCGAAAAAGTAGCTTCGGCATCCCCAAAAAACGTTCAACCTCGCAAGCTCGATTCCGACGATGAGCCGTTTCAAAAACCAGAAAGCACTAAACGAATTTTAAAAAGGGTTTGTTTCATCTAATTACAAACGCCGTATTTTTAATTAACGTTTATTCTCTAAGTATTTCCTATTTCATTTTTACAACTATATCTCCATATAATTGAAGGTAAATGCTTAATAGGGAAGTATATGAGGACATTTCCGCAAAAGCCGTAAATGTTTACGATCCATATATGGTCAAAGGCGAACCTCTTGCGTATTGACTTTACCTTTGTTGAGTACAATGATGCAGTATTGAAGAAAAACCGTAAAATTTATGTAGTTAACATCTTGCTATATTTACTAACAGTCATCTTTAGTGTTTAATGCTTTCATACTGATGTAATTTAATACGATGCGAAATTCCTCGTAAAACTTGGGAGTGGTTGTTCATCTGAAGCAATTTATCTACTACCATAGGTCATAACCTGTTACTGAATTATTGGTTGTCTATGTGACAGCTCATAATCTTCATATTCTAACAATATATTCATCTGCAACAATTTATCTACTATCATTATGACCCATTTTACTATTATTGGTACTTGGACTGTGTAATCGCTTATAATCTTCATATTCTTAAAACAACTTATTACTCGAGAGTTTCAGTAACCGTAATATCAACTCTGCCAAATGCCTGCGGCCGCGCGGCCGTAAGGGGCGATAAAACACCCACAGCCAGGTGGTGGGGCATTTGGCCGACTGGATGGCTATTACCCCTGGTCTACAGTATGCCGCCATAACAACTTTGAGTTGTGTTCCGGCATCAGTGGCCAGGTTCCAGTTTCTCCTTCAAGGCTGGCAGCACATTGAAAGCACCTCTGGTATTGCTAATGTCCATAGGCGACGGTCATCACTTTCCATCACAGTTGCGCCGTCAGTCTTTCTGCTGTGCTTCAGCAATAAAAATAAATAGACACAGAGAAAATATCATATATGTAATTCAAAATAATTTTATTTTTCGGGATAAAAATATTTTGTGTACCCAGACGGTCTTCAGGGTCTGCCTGCCGACATATTTTATGTCGGCAGGCAGACTAGGCTTTCTAAATTTCATCTTTATACAATGGAAATCTCAATGTGCTGGTTGCCTCATAATGCTTTCCGAAACTGGCATGCTAATTGTAACAATGTGTACATACGTTAGTTAGATTAGAAAAAATAATCGGTGTATTCTCTTTGACAGATGTAAACTTTCGTCTCATAAATAGTCCCTGGCATTTTAGACACTGTTAATTTGTTACACGGGAGAGACATATTACTTGGCCAAACGATCGAAAATCCCAAAATTTAGTTCATGTTGTTAAAATATGTATGTAGGTAGTTGAACAATGTATGTAATTGAGTTGTATTATCGTTATTTAAACCTTTCGTGGGTAGCACCCATTCGGTGACAAATACATGTTTGTTTTAGAATGATTGTGATTCAAAGATTACCTTTAAAAAAATGATGTAAAATTAAATCCTAATTGTTTTAGGTAATGTTGCTAGATTTGCTTGTGGAAAATTCACCTCATATTACTATAAGAAATACTTTGCCAACGGCCGCCAAAAAGTTGAAAAATATTCGTAGCTAATATTGTGATGGTGGTGCACAAAATTTACATTTTCTTAATAATATTGTTTTCAGAAATTGGAAGAGGAGAGTGGAGCGGGCACAAGCGGCGCGAGTACCACATCCGACAACGACGCGGACGACAAAGATCCCAAGGACAAGAAAAAGAAGAATAGATGCGCGGTTTGCCGCAAGAAGGTTGGACTCACAGGTAAACAACGTCCAATTTCATTTCTTTCCCCTGTTTTGTTTTCAAACTCTATTACAATTTATACAAGTTAACTTTTGTTAACCTTGCTTTAAAGAAAACTTGTCGCTGGGGAGTTTGTTGCGCCGCTTCTTCTACTTTAAGTAACAAAAATTGCTTTGGCAGGAGTGGTAGACTCATGACTTTCAAAAAGTTATCTGGAAAATTCGAATTTAAAATAAAAATATTTTTGTCTTACCATTTTTAAATTTAACTGCATAATTTGCGCATCTGGCTAGTGTGAAGAATATATATGAATATTGAAATTTTCAAATAATTTTTAAACAAAAGCCAAATTATCTTAGACATATGCTAAATGAGGCTTTTATCTTTAGAGCTTTAGACGTTTTTGCTTGGAAAAATAGGTGTCTACTTAAAAATATTTTTTATTAAATTATCTCACTATGTTATTCATCAATCTGTACTATTTGTTTCCTTGATTGCAGCCTTTGCTTGAAACTAGGTACCATGAGATTTGGTACAGTAATCTCTTAAACTGTAATTAAATAAAGCTTATTTGCTAGAGCAACTATTTCTTAGGCCAAACTGCAAATTATAGTGTCCGTATTCATAATTTTCACTTTGATAAGTTGATATATTATTTATTTGTCTATATTATTATACCAAATTTTGTGATAATTGGATTATTTCCAAGGCCTTGAAGAAGTAATAATGAGACATTAAAAAGAAACCTTGCACATTAATATACCTTTTAATATATGCTTTCTAAGAATTTAATTAAAATTTTAGTATTTATTTTGAAACCACAGAGACACTTGAATTTTATTAGTATGTAGATTAGTATTGTATTCCTTGAATAAATCCCTCCTCATAAACGAAGTGAGTAGATAATGACCATGTTATACTGTTGTGTCTGAATAACATTCGCAATACGGCCACTGAGTCAACAAAGTATTATTATTATACATGAACAGTGAAATAAATCGTGTCCCATTAACCTGCAAATACAGTTGTTTGTGAAATCTCGACAAAATTAGATACTGCTATGTATCTTGTCGCTAAATGTAATTTTCAATTTTTACTGTAAGCTTTCATGTAACTCTTCCGATTTAATTAAAATTAATGGTAGTTTAAACTTTGTCGTTTGACATAATTTCGGGTTCAAATACCCTAGTAAAAAGTATTCATCTCTCAAGCAATTTGTATGAATTGACCAAAGTTATCCATACAAAACACACTTGAGTCATTCAATGTCATTGAATACCGTCGTGTCTTTTCAGTTCCTTGCCTTTCAACCAAGATCTGCTAATATCAGCATTAGATAGTTTTTTTTAAATCTCTAGTGAGATTTATAAATCACTCTTCATTTTGAATTTCAGAATAATGATGGAAGTTATAAAAACCGTAGTAAAATAGCTGCAAAACACATATCTAAACTATTTTCATTTATAGCGTTGAAATCATATTCGAAAGGGATGCGTATATCGTCTTATATTCGTTATGTACAAGGTTGTCACTAGTTCTAAGCATGACAGTATTAGATCTCTTATCTCGAATTATATTAGATTTTTGAAGTGAAACTTCTTTAGAATCGTTGTGATTTGAAACTCGATGAAACGAAAAAGCGACACTAAATAGGTTTTTTTTTGGGATTTGCCATTTTCGTCATTTTAGTAATTTTGGTAATTATGGTAGTTTTGGTAGTTTAGTTTTTATACTATAGTAGTTTTCGTAGCCTCCTCACTCTTGTCCACTAACCGTTGTAGATATAAGTATGTTCGTATGTATTTTCTCTGTAGTCTCACTTCTACTAGGTGTGAACTTGCACACACATTTTTTTGTTGCATAGATCTTGCTTACAAACTATTGTTAATTTTTAATATAAATTAACCAATATTAAACGTATTTTAAATTGAAATTGCACATCAAAAATCACCCTCCGGTTTCCCGTTAAAAGTCCCGACCAACACGATTGAAAGTAATCTAATGACAGGTTGCGATGACGACATGTTATTGAGTTGCAATGACGGCACCAAAAACACGTGTCACACATTTATTTGGCGTTATTCGTTTATCCCGTGGAGATTGTATTTATCCGGATAAAAAGTATCCTTTGTCCTGACCCAAGCTCAGGTTGGCCACTGGTTTTACATGAAATTTGTCAGAGTTAGCTTATATACAGAGAGATATAATCTAACATTGACTAATTTCATTTAAAACCATTTCAGTAGTTTTCAGGTGATGCGTAAATGTATTGACAGATAAAACTTCAAAAGAGTCCCCCCTGATTTGTATTTATTTAAATTCAATGTACAAACTCGAAATGGACATGCCGTACTTTGAGAGACAAAAGAATAAAATAGGAACATTATGAACTCGGGAAGCCCAGGATAGGAGTGGATAGGCATCTTTTGAGGAGGCATATGTCGCGCACAAGCTGCCAAATAGGCTACCGATATAATTTTAACACTAAAAAATATTTGTTTTTATTACTAAAAAGAGTATATCCGCCACGCTTGACCAGCGCGAATTGGCGGATTGGACATATCGGTTATCTCGATCTGTAGGTTTCATCGCAATGATTTTCCTTTTCCATTAATCATAACAATATACATATGACGTCAGAAAACTGCTTAAGACGTGCTTGCTTTCCGACCAGGATTCGAACCCACGCCATTTGAGTTTCGGGCGCGCGTGCTATAGCCACTAAGCTACCTTGGCTTACCTTTGGAATGTCGGACTTTTTTTTGTTAAAATGAGATAAAGAATATAAAATATTATTTATAAAAATATCTTTTCAGTTGAATTCTTCATTATATTTCACAGGAAACGTAACCAGTGGCAAATTCGAGATTATACCTTTGTTTAATAGTGGGCACGCAACATCAGGGTAGCTAAAAAGTTCATGACACGGACGGGTGTGTCGCCGACATTCCAGGTTTTAAAAGTGTAATGAAATGGTCCCCCTATAAATGGGGGGCTCGAGCTCAGCAGTCGGTCCTTTATGGGCTGTTATTGAACTACTAAAATCTACTTAAAGCAGAATAGGCTTTGTTTATTTTTATTTATATTAATATACAAATTTATCTGACCCTCCATACAGATATATTCCAGTTTGTGTTTATGGCGTGTTGTTTGTGGGTTGTTGCAGGGTTCGAGTGCCGCTGCGGAGGGCTCTTCTGCGCGGTGCACCGGTACAGCGACAAGCACGAGTGCTCCTTCGACTACCGGGAGCTGGGCGCGCAGGAGATCAGACGCAATAACCCTGTCGTCGTCTCCCAAAAGATCCACAAAATATGAGCCCCATTCAGCTCTCATCAACACACACCCATACATTTATAATTTACTTTAAATAAACATTCGATCGAGTTTGTGTCTCTTATTTGAGTTTTGTAATTAATTAATCGATTGACCGGGGCCCACTGGACGCGTCGCGCCGTTGCGACGCGCTTTGTTCAGATAGTCGTAGATATAGCTCATCGTCCAAAATAGGGAACGCAGACTCGATCCATCGTGTAATTAGATTTATTTGTGGCGAAAGTTTGAAATTTTTATTAAAAAACATGTAGATAATTGTTTTGGGTAGGATTCATGATTAATTTTTTCCAAGTTATAAGTAGACATTGAATATTGTCCAATCACCTCCATTGTAAATATTAGTTGTAATTAATTATAGAGATAAATCCTATATATTGTAAAAATTAAAACTCCAAAAAAAGCTACATTGTTATGATTATGACGGAGAGCATAGCGTTGCTTGATCATTATCGGTATAACAATCGTAAGCTGAAACTGATCGACGAGCCGCCGAGGCCGCTCGCTCGCGTCTGACTCGTGTTTCACTGGAACATTCGATTATAGTGATGTGATTCCGAGTGGACGACGGTGGCAGTCGGAAGTACGGTCTATCTCAAATACGACGCTATGGCTGACACCTCCCATAGAACGTAACTTGTAGCAATATCTTATATTTGACCTATGAATTAAATATAATTTTTAATTATAGTACATATAGAAATAAATTAATACTTCTTGAATGGTTAAAAGTAATATTATAAATAAATTTATTGACAGTACTGAAAAGTATGCCCTTAGTACGTAACTTTAAAACGTCGGGAAAACTATAAAATGTTACTTGAAAATTATGTAAACAAAGAGAAAAACATGAATTAATGTCGCTTTTTAACAGTAAGATGTATTAATTTCTATATAATTAAAATTTATCTCTAACTCATAGGTCAAGTATAAGATATTTCTACAAGTTACGTTCTATGGGAGGTGTCAGCCATACCGTTGTATTTGAGATATACAATAGTGCCCCGGGAATGCCTTCGCGGGAGACCGCCACCGCTCTAATCCGGTTTGAGAAAGTGTCGCTTTAATTCGCGTGACGCATGTGTCAGTGTTGTGACGTGTATAAGTATACTACACAAACTATAATTCCAATTTGCACTTTTCGTTTGTGCAGATAAAGCAGATCGGGTTTCGACATGTAAATAATCTATATTGAACTTTATTCGTAAGCCCAAAAGGCAGTGTTGCTTGCCAGGGCCGTCTTAACTATTCAGAGCCGGGGTGAAAATCTATTTGTGCTCCCGTGTCAACAATAAATAATAACATTTAATTTCTATAATTTGTTACTTGGAATTTCAAGACCAATTTAAATCTTGTAATAATACGAAGACCCATTTGTAAATAATACCTACTGTTACTTATATTTTATGGTATAATGAAAGTTTGTTTATTATCAAGTTTCCGAATTACACATGATAATGTGTAGGTAAATGGCGATCCGCTTGCGCCCCTAGGTCCCTGCACCCGAGTGCCACGCACCCCTTGCACCCCCGGACAAAGACGGCCCTGTTGCTTACTATGCTAGTTTCCGGCACGAATCTTGAGCAGTTGGCGGAGCAGTAGGGATCGCTTTGCGCAAAGATCTTAGCCGATGTAATGAGCTTTATCGACATATCGGCAATATTGTGTTTTTGTCTCTACTTGAATGGGACTAGCTTATACTTCGAAAAAGGACCGAAATTTCACTGTTTGTAGGACAAAGTGATCGCTTAAGAATCGTGCCGCGGACAATATTCTTAGCCCTGTCCCGCTTACACGATTCCTACAATGTGGTTGTCCATTAAAATTGGTCTACTGCGCAGGTACATCGTGAGGAATTATTAGTTGTGTAGAGCTATACCGCGGCGTATGCGCTCACTCCGACCACAGACGAGTCGCGTCACTCGCGCCCGATCTAAGTGTGAAATTTTTTGAGTAAGCATATTGATTAGTTATATATTAAGTAGTCGACACTTTATATTATTACACATCATATAAGTAGGAAACAATTATTTAGCTATTTCTTTAATTACATTATTATTCCAAATTGCGAGTTGTATACTGTAACATGTTCATTTTAGACGACTAAAAGCAACTGTAACATTGTACCGCATCGGTTGTTGTCCACGCTAGACTAACAGATTGGTCGAACTTAATTATTTAATGACTTTTGTTGTATATTTTGTTAGGTCATTGATTAATTTTGGTCATTAAATTGTACACATAATTGGATAAAAATGTTAATGATTGCTATTTTTCATTATATCTTGCTGTTTTAATTTAGTTAAATCTTCTTCTATTAAAGTCATTAAATTTTCAAGAAATTAAACCGTTTTCGTTTTGATTTTATTATATCCTGTATTGATGGTAATTTTAATAAAAAACAGATATATTTTAATACTGATTTTCAATTCTTATTTCCACTTATATTAAAACATAAATCTAACACAATTTTCGTCCGTTTGAGGGCCGATTTTTCCATGTTATACTTTATTTTATGAATGACTATTATCTGACGATTGAAAGCCAGATAAAAGTTAATTCTAGAATAAAGTATAACGGAAAATTAGAAAAACGTCAGTTTCATGAATAAAACAATTGAATAGTTTTTTACCCCCTAATTCTCGCAGGTTATAATTTTTTTGACTGAATACTTTGATTTAAAAATCGGCCCTAAAACATTCTAACCTAAATTATAAAAATGATCTTGTTTGACACGATAACTCTTATCATTACAAGCTGCAATTGGAATGATAGGCTAATTGACAGTAAGATCTCTAGAATTGGCCTTAATGTAAAAATAGAGAAAATCAATTTATTAATATATTTGCTTAATATTTCAAATATATTTTGTGTTAAAATTTTCATGGCGATTGGTTGAGAATATAAAAGTTGAATTGCAGCGCCGTCTAGTGGCGAGTTATGGTAAAATGGTGCACAGTTATTGTCCATTTATAACTAACTATGTAGAGCTGTACATCGATTTTCATGGCGATCGATTGTAACTGCATAGTCTTAGCTATCGAATCTCAGGGTTGAATGAACTATATGGAAATTGTATATATGTACTGTAATTATGAGAAAAAATCAAGCCAATCTGTCTGTGGATTACTTTTCAAGTTTTGCTGACGCAACATACGTGGACTGTATTTTTATATATCAATGAAAATGATGAAAAACTAAAAATATGATTATTTACGTTTTTTTAATGGCCACGCACTAAAACTACTTTTGGGAAACTGGTTAGGAAACTACACAAGCTTGCAAGTAAGATATTAAGAGCGATGCTTTTCGTATAGTTGGTAATGTATAAGCATCTATTTGGTAAAATCATTTTTATATGTACAAACGAATAGTAGTACAAGTTGGAGTGTAGTCTATGAGCTTTGTGAGTATTTATTTCACCACAATATTAAAAATAATCTTTCCAGACCAATCTCAAAAGTCTAATATTTGTAACTGAAAATTATTTTCATTATCTAAGGAGGTAATGCCATATACACATTGAGCCAACGAACGGGCGTCGCTGCGCGCTGCTTGTGGACCTCAAGAACCTTCAAGAACCCTACAAACTAATCTAACTCAATATGAATAAGACCGTCAGACTATAGTCAATAAAGGGAAATCCGTTTACGAAGTTGACTATGCCAGGAATCGAACCCGGAGCCTGTGTTGCAGTCACCTAGGCTGACAACGACTCCGGCTTAAAATTATATGTGGAATAGTTTTTGGCAGGAACTTGAAGATTGATATTTTGCTGTGCCTTTTTATTTTCAAATAATGCGTAATATTGAGTGAACAATAGTTGTAGGATTGTGATTGGTTTTAATGCACAATTGTGTTTGTGTTAAAAATTTCAACTGTTTAGTGAAACGTGTAATTTCAAGCTATCATAAGAATCTCTAAATTGACATCGGTCAAAGATTTATAATTTGCCTGAAGTTTTTGTTTGAATATTATTATAAAACTTGAATATCCATGAATACTTGACAGTGACTAAATACATAAATTCACAAAAGCATAAAAATAAAATACAATTCAGTTCATATTTTGTTGTTTATTTCACTATAAACAAATTTGTATAAAAACTTAAGTATAGTTTAAACAATAACAAAACTTCAACACCTACAGTTCCAAGAGAACTTCACAGTATGTACGTAAGTGTATTTCAAAGTATCAATACTCAACTACATTTGAATATTGAAATGGAGTGAATAAATTCCACTCCATTTCAATATATTATGAAAAAAATGAGATTAGAACTACAATTGCATATTTTCGAATCTCACTGCGTATATTTTTTATAAGTACACATGTTACATTATTAAGTTATTCTTGAATTATTAATGAAATCTACGTTACTATCACAGCCAATTTCATTAAAAAATTCAAGAATTGTTTGATGAAATTTTTAATACATTATCAAACTATTTATAAACTCTACAACTATTATTATAATTTTCTAGAGTTCTAAACGATTTATCGTTTTCACAACCTGTAATAAAAATAAAAGAAAGAAATGCATTGTATATGTATGAAATTATAAGTTAGGTTTGCATTATTTAAAAAAAAATATTAAAATAATAGGGTGCAGTAATGAAATATTTTTATATGAATACTTGTATATGATGATGTTGGTTATGTAGATATCAGATTGTTCATTATTCCTTTTCAAAGTTGGTAAGTTGATTATCATGTATTATCTCAACTTTGAAATAGAGAATCTTTAAAATATTTTCTTATCCCTTATAATATTTATTCGCGGTTTATCGGTTCGTTAAAAAAGTGTTTGCGATTATGAAAATCAACGTTTTACAACTTCATTTTAACGGGTCGACAAATCTCGTATAACGATTATTTACATATAAGGAGGTTAGTAGAATATTTTATATAAAATATCCACCATGGTTTTTGTAATAAATTACCTATTTGATTTGATCACAAGGATTTATGATGCATAAATAGCGAAGAACAAAGAATTTGAAATATATAAATAATTTGGTGAATGCAAATCAATTTCTAAGATTTGTGCTAAAAGATTTCTTAAAAAGACATAACTGCACTTATTTGTGTTTGAAATATTATTTGTAATAATCCCCAACACGCAACTTGGCCAAAGTCGTAAGACGCGCAATTTTTTTTAGGTCTCCCTGGTTGTCAAGCGGGACGCGGGGAATGAGTCTACTCAATTGTCTCCTTCATACTCGCGCGCGAGAGAAACGGACAGACTTTTCATGATGCGAATGCAGTGCGACGTCACACCACGCGGTTATTCACAGACACTACACAAGCCAACATGTATACGTGTGTTGAACGTGCCATTTTTTTTTGACAAGGTAAATTCTATTTGCGGAGACCGCGCCGCGCGGGGGAGAAGCGCGGATTCGCGTTCTCTCTCGCGCTCCGCCGCCTCCTTTGCGGACATTACTACCTCGCAAAAGGAGACGACGGCGTCCCAATTGGTGCTGCTCCCGGCCATGGCAGCGATCACAGCCGGGAGCGAAAGGTCTAGTCCGATGGTGGCGCCGAGAACACGGCGCTCCTCATCCCAAGCTGTACACTCTTGAAGTGTATGTAGCGCCGTGTCCTCGGCGCTGGCAGTACAATGACGGCACACTGCCGCAATGATGCGGTGGCCAGCGCTGGGGTGCGCTAATCTGGTCGCCCATTCTGCCACGAGATCACGCCGGAACTCCGCCCTTTTTGCCCTCGATTTCTCGGGGCGCGGGTTGGAGGTCCCGGCGGAGTGCGTCCTTGCGCCACTCATAGAGGCGCGAGAGAAATCTCGCCTTTAGATCTCATGGCAGGGATCCAGCAAGGAGGGAGGCCGCCTCGAAGGAGATCGTGGGATATCCCCTAATAGCCCTGACGGCCATCACGCGCTGCGGCCTTCGCAGCAGCGCGACGTTTTTGGCCTTTAGGTGCTTCGCCCAAATTGGGGCCCCATACAGGGCCATCGATCGCACGACCCCCTCGTGGAGCGTCCGGCACGGCGCGCTCGCCCCCCCGTTGTTGGTTAGGAGCCGGGACAGAGCGCCGGCTGCCCCCACCAGTCTGGGGGCCAGCGCTTCGAAGTGCGCCTCTTCGTGGGTCCTTTCCCGCACCGCCACGAGCGTAGCGTCAGCGTAACACGTTACGCTGACGAGGGAAAGGACTGCGTGTTGAACGTGCCATGCGCGAACTTACCCCTACTACGTCAAAACGTGGCCAAGTTGCGTGCCGCGTACTAATTAATATAGTAAATAGTAAGGTATTATGATATTAATTATTGGGTCATGTACATAATTTTTTATTGTATTTTTGATGCAGGTTTTATATAAATACTGTGCAAAAAAGAATTTAACTATAATCGACCGATCGGGTAATCTTATTAAGATGAAAAATATGAAATTCCAATCACATAAAAGTTCAACCTAAATTCGTTCAGATTCGATTTTTATTATTTTTACATGTAAGCAAGTTAGAGGAAAAGAAGAAAGAATAAAAAATAAATGGTAAATAATGACAGAATTATAACAATCATAATTATGGCTAGGATTATGTAAGATATTATTTAGATGTTTGTAACATTTCTGATCCATTGGCGTGCTGCTGCTACGCGAGAGAACACCACGATCTTTCCTTTTTCGCACACATGTGCATCGTCCTGAACCCAGGAGGCAACACCTAAAAGTTCTCCCTTGTTGTTTACAAGGCCACTGCCGCTGTCACCCTGAAGCAGGGAAAATGAACATAATTATAGGTACCTACTACCTAACTAACAGAATCGATGAAACATATTATACGGAATAATAAACATCTAATAAAAAACAAATCTCGTAACATAGATGATACCTATTCTAAAATCTAGAGTTGGGTAGCTATTGTAAAACCCAACTAATTAGCGGCTGTTTAAAAAATAGACATAGTTAAGATGTCAACCACTTCACTAACTGGCTAATGGTTGTCGTATAAAACTGATAACTAATAATAAAGTTTACGACTTGGCCGTCAGCCGTCGCTGTAAATTCGCACGTTGGCAAATGGTTGTCGAATAAAGCCGACAACAATCAAGTTTACTGTTTAGTCGTCAGTAGTCGCCATCAATTTGCCAGCTGACTAATGGTTATCGAATAAAATGGACATCTGACAAGTTTACGGCTTAGCCGTCAGACGTCGCCATCAATTCGCCAGCTGGCTAAAGGTTGTCGAATAAATCCGACAACTGTCGAGTTTACGGTTTAGCCGCCAGCCGTCGTCATCAATTCGCCAGCCGTCTAGTGGTTGTCGAATAAATCCGACAACTGTTAAGTTTACGGCGTGGCCGTCAGACGTCGTCATCAATTCGCCAGCCGTCTAGTGGTTGTCGAATAAATCCGACAACTGTTAAGTTTACGGCGTGGCCGTCAGACGTCGTTATCAATTCGCCAGCTGGCTGATGGTTGTCGAATAAAACCGACAACTGACAAGTTTTTGGTTTAGCCGTCAGTAGTCGCAATCAATTCGCCAGCTGGCGAGTGGTTGGCGAATAAAACCGACAACTGTCAAGTTTACTGCTTGCCAGTTAGCAGTCGCTATCAATTCGCCAGCTGTCAAATGGTTGTCGAATAAAACCGACAACTGAAAGTGTAGGGTGTAGGTGTCAGCCGTCGGCTATCGGTTGGTGAGTTATCCACCGATTAGCAAAATAGCTTGTTTCTTAGACCATGATATGATACCTCATTAGCCGGATGGGTAAGTTTTTGGAATTTCAGATGTTTACTGATTAAAAAATATTTATAAAACGTTGACTGAAAGTTTTAATAATAATAAATTAATAAACTATATCTAAATCAACGACATTACCATGTTGTTAGTCAGATCAATATACGTATTCCTTTTTATTTATTTTTCCTTCTAATTAAGTATTTGGGGTCGGCACAATATCTTTTTCTGATCAATTGGGTATTATTAACTCTAAAGCAAAGTTTTCAGGAAACCGAATTGAAGTTCATATTTCTTCTTTTTATAATAATTTACTTATTTTATCTACATATTTTATATTAAATTCTGTCATAAATATATAAAATAATTTTAATTAGATAAATTTATTGTTTAGATGTATTTGGGGTCGGCACAATATCTTTTTCTGATCAGTTGGGTATTATTAACTCTAAAGCAAAGTTTTCAGGAAAGCGAATTGCAGTTCATTTTTTTTATTTTTATAATAATTTACTTATTTTATCTACATATTTTATATTAAATTCTGTCATAAATATATAAAATCATTTTAATTAGATAAATTTATTGTTTAGATAAGTTTTTAGTACAACTGTTAGGTTGAAAATAGTATATTTCCTTTGTTAATCTAAATAAGCGAATATGCTAACGGACAAGGAAAACACCGTAAGGAAATTTGCATAACGAGGTTATCGATTCGAATTGTGAAACAACCAACCCGCCTTGGACAATCGAACTGCGTATATTGTCAGTTTTTTTAAACGATGCGGTCCAAGTTTAGAAGGATTAAAATAGCCACTTCACAATTCGTATTACGAATATGACAAGTATAGAATACAATACAATTTCATGCGGCCCGGCGGCCTGTCGTAAGAGGCGACTAAACAACCCACAGCCAGGTGGTAGGGCATTTGCCCGACTGGATGGCTACCACCCCTGGTGTAGAGTATGCCGCCATAACAACCTTGAGTTGTGTTCCGGCATTAGTGACCAGGTTCCACTCTCCCTTAAGAGAGCAGCAGCGCATTTGTAGCACCTTTGGTGTTGCAATTGGCCATAGGCGATGGTAACCGCTTTTCATCAAGTGGGCCGTCTGCCTGTTTGCTGAACTCATGCAATAAAAAAAAATAAAAAAAGTATCAAAAGAAAGTCGAAAATGCTATGTCTTACATATAGCAGTACATCTAGACACGTGTCAATTTCACTAGTGATTTTTTTTAAAAGCGGTGGCTGGGTCCCTGAACGTGGAAGCATTAATAAATTGACATTGTAAGAATCTAAAATGTACATGAACCAATTTTTACTTACGTTACATGCGGAGTCGTATTTCGGTGGTCGACCCTTTGCACAGAACATGTCTTTTTCGTTGTACTGCACTAATGTATGTGTGCACAGGCTATTTGACTCGATCTCTAGATCCATAGCGTGCATTTCATCCCTCATCACTCCCTGCATAAAGATAGTTTCGTTAGTTTGTCAGTTTTTGCTAGAATTGAGCCAATTATTTGGAATTAAGGTGGAAATAATATATTATCTGCGGATTACCTCAAGAGGAATTAACGGATATACAGACAAACAGACGCAGATACGGCTTTGTTTTATACCACATAAAGCTCAACAAGATATAAGACTATGTATGTATAATGACCATCCGCTACACTTAGGGTAGATACTGGTTCGTTAACCCTAATGATTGGCGATCGAACTTCTCACTTACATTTATGAAAAGTAGGTAAGTACCAAATAGTTGCGTCAATGATAGCAAAGTTATGATATTATGAACATTAAATAGAATCTCAGATAATATTAAAGTTAATCGTCTTAAATTTCGGACAATAATATATAACGCGTTGTCTGGAACAGGTCGCTTTTTAGTGATAAGACTGCCCTTTGCACCCAATTACAATAGTACTAAGAGTCTCTTAAGTTTTTCTGTAATGGTGTACAATGAAGAGTTATCTATCTATAATTATTTACTTGGGGCGGTTGTTTAGAATACAAAAGGACATGTTTATTAACTGATACTTACACCATGATGATCCGTCCCATAGCCAGCATAACCTACTTCTAGACCAACAGGAAGATCGAAGTTAGTACCAAGTGGAGCTGCTTTTATGGTTTTATTGTTTATTGGTAGTGGATCTTCAAGTTCTGCTAATAAGAAGTCCCAACGAGCAGCAACCTGGGATTAAGAAAGTTATAGAAATTAGTAAAAATATTTAACATGGACAACGGAAACTATTAAGATGACAAAGGGTAAAAATAAAATTTTATGAGGCTCGTCGTCTCGTGCGTTTAAATATACTTTTAAATGTCTATGGATAATATAATCTCATACAGTTTCCTTCTATTGTTATACCGTTTTAGAGTACAGGCCATGTACTGGTCTGTAGTAATTTAATGGAAACTGAGAATAGTCCACATACTTTTGATTCTAGATTGGACTTTGTGGTTTAAAATAGGCGATAGGAATGTTTGTGTCGTCTTATATTATTTTCGATGACAGTGCAATGATTTGGTTTGAATATGCATTTGTATAAAAACGAACCTTTTTGATTGTACCAAGAAACTCTTTTCCAGCTAAGGGCTGCCGGCCAGACGGTTGCCCGGTACTTTTTTTAAAATACAATTAAAGATTTGGGAAAAGATATTCTTTATTCTCATATTTTAAAGAATGAATTCGAACAGAAATATACTGATGTTGTATATTCGTTAGCTAAGCAAGATAGAGGTATTTGTGTCACGGGTATAATGGAATTAAAGTGGGTGGACTGATCCCAATAACGCTCAGACCAGATTAAAAATAAAAAGTTATTTTGCGAAATTTAATGTAGCTACTGGGTATACGTATATTTATAGAACCAACGCATACTTCTCAAACCTAGTGAACCAAACGAAGTTACGCCTAGACCACTACACCACAGAGGTCGTCACATTACTATGAACCGCTGAACTGACACATTGGCTAATATACTTTTTAATGCTCCATGTATAAATATTCTGTAATATTGTACTCTCTAATGTCTTTGCTACATTTGGGATAGTGTTAGTGACTGTGTCACGCAGATGTAGCCAAGGGTTTAACGCGTTATTTGAGACGCGTATTGTTAATGACGTTACACATTGACAGATAACTCGTCTATATACATTAATGTAGCCAATAAATAACGTTGTTATTTTTTAACGCTATAATTAAGTTGCATTTTGACAAAGTCGCAACACTAACATTAACCCAGGTGGAGCAGGGACGTAAGCGAATAACTATAATTATTCTATACTAACTAACTATATTTATATAGAAACATACAAATAACGAGACTGTATGGTCAGTATGGTCTAGGATCTTTGCCTGCTCTTCAAATAATGAAGAACAAAAATACTACTACTACTCATGCATTTACGAAGAATGTTTCTAATAAATTACGAACGGTTATATTCTAAATCCCGATTAATAACTAAGGATTGTTGTAAAATTATTATAAAAAGGCACTTCGTGTCATTAGATACGAGTCATAAAAAGGTATATCTGGAATATATATTATTTTTTTATTGCTGGAGTACAGCAGACAGACTGACGGCGGAATTGTGATGGAAAGTGGTTAGCGTCGCCTATAAAAATTTGCAACATTAAAGGTGCTACTAATGTGCTGCCGGACTTGTAGCTGGGGGCTGGAACCTGGCCTCTAATGCCGGAACACAACTTAAGGTTGTTATGGCGGCATGCTCTAGACCAGGGATAGTAGCCATCCAGATAGGCAAATGCCCTACCACTTGGCTGTGGGCTGTTTTGTCGCCTCTTACGACAGGCCGCCTAGCCGCAGGAATTTGAATTCTTTCTCCGTTTCTGCACGGATATGTAGTTATAATACCACTTGATATACCTGTTTGATGTTGTATTGTTTTGCATCGAGCCAGTATGGACCAACAGTGAACAATGGATGGATCACCAGGCTCTTCACACGCCGAGTTACTCCAGTGTCGTCATTCGAATTGTTCGTGCCAGCTAACACGTAGCGGCCGCTTGTGAATAAGGTGCTGGAATAAACAAACAGTTGCGATAAATAAATAAAATGCCTAATAAGTAAAATCAGGGCCGTCTTTCCCTGGGGGTGCAAGGGATGCGTAGCACCCGGACGCGACAGACCGACGGATGGATGGACATGAGGATGTTGTAAGATTTTTGACAAACCTGCTTTTTAACTAAGGAACCCTAAAAATGGATGGTAAAAATATTTTTTAATTTTTATTATTAGCAAGTAAGAGTAGTAGTTATTTATGATACTAGTGCGGTAAGTTAGATTTTACAAACGAGTAGATATAATGTAAGCTCGTGATCACGCGCGACGTCGAGGGCTTATCATAATTACGAGTTTGTTAAAACCATCAACCGCACGTGTATCATACAACGTTTTTCAACACATTTGGGAGAAAATAGTACAATAGGTAATTAAACAAATATAAATCTGTCGGAGAGTCGCAACAATATTTGACATTTATAATATCAAAATGGCGCGCATTTGCAAATGGCGTCACGTGCGTGTCGTGAAAATTAAAACACACATTTCAAATTTAAAATCAACACATTTCATTTCAACAAATATTCAGTCTGTAGTATATCAAAATGAGACCAAATGGCGTCATGTATTGATGAGACCAATGTATTGATCAGAAGCGCTTCCAAAGAAGTTCCATTATACAGCTTCTTTATTTTCGTAAAGTGAAACTAGAATTCTTGTGTATAATAGGTTGGGGAAAAAGTCTTTTCGCATATAGTATGTATGAACTTGTAATAAGATTTCTTTGGCTATACCATTTGTATTTGGCTGGTTTTGGTATCATTAAAAAGTTTTAATTTTAAAGAAGACAATTCCAAATTCATTTTGGGAAAATGTGTGAATTTCATTTGTTTTTCTTATTGTTAAAATGAGTGAATCTAATAAAGAAATTCGATACATTTTAAAATTTCACTACAAAAAAGGTAAAAAAGCAACACAAGCCGTGAAAAACATTTGTGATATTTATGGACCTAATGCAGTATCTGTGAGAGTAGCGCAAATTTGGTTTAAGCGTTTTCAATCCGGAAATTTTGATATCAAAGATGCACGTCGCTCTGGTCGCCCTGTTACGGACAAAATTGATGCCATTTTTGAAAAAGTGGAGCTAGATCGGCATATTAGTAGTTACGATATAGCTGGAGAACTGGAAATTGACCACAAAACGGTTTTGGCGCATTTGAAAAAAGCTGGGTACACAAAAAAGCTCGATATTTGGGTGCCTCATGAGCTCACTGAAACAAACCTAATGAACCGTGTACTCATTTGTGATTTTTATTACTACGTAATGAAACCGAACCATTTCTGAAGAAGCTTATAACTGGTGATGAAAAGTGGATCACGTACGACAAGAACGTGCGAAAAAGATCGTGGTCAAAAGCCACTCAGGCTTCACAGACTGTGGCGAAACCCGAGTTAACTCGCAACAAGGTGATACTGTGTGTATGGTGGGATTGGAAGGGCATTATTCATTATGAGCTGTTACCGCCAGGCAGGACCATCGATTCTGAACTGTACTGCGAACAACTGATGAGATTAAAGCAAAAAGTTGAGAGAAAGCGACCGGAATTAATCAACAGAAGGGGTGTGGTTTTTCACCATGATAACGCTAGACCTCACACATCTTTAGCCACTCAGCAAAAATTACGAGAGTTTGGCTGGGAGATGTTAATGCATTCGCCGTATAGTCCTGATCTTGCACCTTCAGATTTTCACCTGTTTCGGTCTCTGCAGAATTCCTTAGGCGGTGTCAGCTTAACATCACGAGAAGACTGCCAAAACCACTTGTCGCAGTTTTTTGATCACAAGCCCCAAAAATTTTATATCAATGGGATCCCGTCCCTACCTATAAGATGGCAAAAAGTTATCCAACAAAATGGCACCTACATACTTTAGTCAAATGTAAATAAACTTTATAAAAAAACTTTTGAATTTTTATATAAAATGCGAAGAAACTTTTTCCCCAACCTAATATATTTTTTTCTTTCACCTTGTACCTATTTCACCGCAAGGCGTGTGGAAAATAGATACTTAGGTGAGATTACCTATTACGCACGTTCCACTATGTGGTGCGTAATTTTTAACTTTCGAACAATGTATACAGGCTTCGTAGATACATTTTCTGAGCAAATGTGTTGAAAATATATATTAAAATTCTTGAAGATTAGGAAGGTTGCTAGTGTGGGACCTGTGTCGACATTGTATAACTGGTGCCGTCTCAATTCCAAGAATCTGACGTCATTGGCCGCGTTTTGTCTATTATATTAATGTACTAGTGTTTACCCCGCTGCTGCGCCGCGGGTCAACCTCTAGTGCATGCCTCTTGTTTAAATAGGTTACATCACAGATTACATTGTATTAAATTTTTAAATTAGTCCTATTTGCCCCGAAAGATTCACTTCATTTTATATCGCAAACTATCTCACCTTCGGGATGAAAAGCATATATGCCCATTTTCTATGTATTAAAACTACATATGTAATAAATCGACGAAATCGACCAATTCGAAGAAATCGACCAATTGGACGAAATCGACCAAACCGACCAATTCGACGAAATCCACCAATTCGACCAAATCCACGAAATCGACCAAATCGATCAAATCGGCCAAATCGACCAAGTCAACCAAATCGATCAAATCACAAAAAACCTATCCTACTTTTTGGGATAATGTTTAGATAAATCTATCCCAAAACTCATCGCATTGTCCGGGATGAAAGTATCCCTTGTCCACCCTCAGTATTTAAATTACATATATACCGAGTTTCAGCCAAATCGGTCCAGTAGTTATTCCGTGAAAACGGAACAGACAGACAGACAGTAA
This sequence comes from Dendrolimus houi, assembly GCA_039645545.1. Classification (NCBI taxonomy): domain Eukaryota; kingdom Metazoa; phylum Arthropoda; class Insecta; order Lepidoptera; family Lasiocampidae; genus Dendrolimus; species Dendrolimus houi. The sequence continues at coordinate 18,382,593 of CM077125.1, read as the reverse complement.
CTTTCACATTTATAATATTAATAGAGATTTTGTGGTCGCGTCGATCGCACAGCCATACCGTTATAGGTGTATGTAACTTGGAAATGATTGTGAAAGCGTTTATTTTTTTATGTTGTAGTAGTGATGGTGTAACGAGTATGATAAGTAATTTAGATAAGTAAGGTCATTATATTTCAGACTTCATTGTTTATATAATTATGAACGTCATTTGACTTGCTTTGTCATTGATTTTCTAAAAACCAATATTATTTGAAATTCTTCAAAGCATTGAACCTAAAGTCTATTTCAAATAAGACGGTACGTACGGCTGACACATCCATAAAACGTAACTTTAGCGTTATCGTAAACTGTTACACGAAATAAATATTAATTTTAATTATAGTGTTACAATTGGGCCACTTGCTTAATTGAAAACAAGGTACATTTATTACCCGCTCGGTGTTTGAGATAATTACATAGAAGCGCTTTTATGATCGTCCTCTTTTGTTTACTTATTTATTGGTTGTTGTGAAGAGCAGCCTATTGTACTCGTTTATGGCCGTTCGCAGGCATAATTAGGCAGGTGTTTCGAACTAATTCTAAGAAGTAATTGTTTTGCGAGGCATATTGTATTTGTATAGAATAAAAGGAATGCCCGAACGGAGGGGGAGGCAGTCAAGCGTCGATTACGATACGAGATAGACGTGTACATTCGATAAACGATATAGTGACGGACTTTGCGCGTGTTATTTAATTGTACATTACATGTGGACTTATTGCGTCCGGTTATATTTGTACCTATGTTATACGTGTTTGTATAGTTCTAATAAATCCTATAGTAATTCCAAACGGCATTTTAATTCGAGTCCTGTAACTCGTAACAATACAATATATATTTAATCTTGTTACTATTTATTAATAATCGTATACTTAGAATAACGATATTTATTTTTTTATTTACGTAATTTACCGACCTATTGGAATTAGACTTTACATGCACAGTCTAAGTACTACACTACTACCTACTTTACTACTACTAATTATACAACTACAAAACACAAAAAATGATTAGCGTAGTTTAGATAATTTACGTAAAAAGTCGTGGTAGCGCGGCTAGCACACGCGTCCCAGACACAAATGACACGGGGTCGAATCCTGGCCTGAACGCATACACCACTTAGGCAGTGTTCTGAGCATATTGTTACAATTGCAAAGAAAAACATCGTGATAAAACCTTGCACATTGACATAACCGATGTCAAAAACCTGCCAAGCCGACTTGGAAAGCGTGGTGGGTATACTCTCCGTTCCCTCCCTATAGTGAGAGGGCCAGAACCCTGCAGTGGAATGTCAGTGGGCTGTTATTATTATACGTAGTGTCGAAAAGGAAGATAATGTGATTGGAACAAAATAAACCAAATAATTCTCATTAGCATATTAGCAATTTAAAAGTATCATTAGGACCATATTAATATTTGTTACAAAATTTTAAAAACCCTGGGATCCAAGTTAGTCAAATAAATACTAATCATGCTTTTTTGTATAATTGAACTTTAAGTTGATATATTTATTTTTCAAGTTTTTTTCTTAGTTCCTACTAAGATTACTTAATTACTAATGTAATTTTATAATTGTAAATTATATAAATATACTTATTTACATAATTTACAATTATAAAATTACATATAATCGAATACAGTAAAAGAAAACTTATTTGTATCGTATTCTACCCATAGTCCCTCAAGACTATAAGTAGAATACTGAGCCTAGATCACCGTCTTCTATGGGTGAGGTGCCCAGACGGTCGGCTACGTTTCCTCGTTGGATCGCCATACTGATCCGTTGCCCGAGGTAAGCACCAGCCCTCTGATCACATGTAGAGTCAATGAGTCGTTTTAATAAATTTTGATAGAGGCTCATAGCCTCAGGACCCCACGGTCCAAGCGTCTCGACAGCAAACGGCACAAATATATAACTCTCACTGAGGGTTACATATTTGCGCCGCTTGAGTGATTCAGCTGATTTTGCCGCCGAACCGGCTGATCTACACGTGTTTAGTAAATGGGATTCGGCCAACGTATCTACGCAAGTCGCATCCCACACCAAAGGCTTGCCACGCCGCCAAGGAATTTTTTTTTCAAGTTGTTTTAAATATTCTATATGCATTCTCATTTTCTCTTAACAATAACATATGAAGTTGTAGGTAGATAACACCTTACAACATATTATTAACATAATATGTTGGGGCCCGTTTTGCCTGAGAGCCCTATACCATATGTATATACGGCTTATACAGCGATAGCTACGCCCCTGTGCTTAAGTTTATGATACATATTATATTGTATTTTTAACGGATTCCAAAAGAAGGAGGTTCTCAATTCGACTGTATATTTTGTATATGTTTGTTACGCGATTTCTCCGTCAATTGTGGACCGATTTTCAAAAAATATTTTTTTTTGAAAGAACATACTCCTGATTTGTTCCCTGTGTCGCCAAGTCAGGGTGTGATCAGTTGTTCCCAGGGAAACCGAGAGTAACCCTTGTTGAAGATCGCCTACAATCACCGAAAGGCTAACTTGTATACACGATAATGCGCGTGCTACAATTTCTACAGGCGCTTGACATAATTATTTCTAAAGGTGTTCAACCAAAAAAACACACCGCCTTCAAACTGAAAAGCATAAAATAAATATTTTCTACAATATTTTGAAGTCGGTGCTAAGTAAAACATACAAAAACAACAACAAAATTGCAAAATGCACCCGACTTCAAGATGTACAAAATATTTATTTTTTGCTTTTTAGTTTGAAGGCGGTAGGCGGCGGAAGTCGGTTTTCTTTTTGGCAAAAACAAAATGATTATAATACTGGCGATATTTAAGAAAAGAGAATATTTGTCACGACGTATTCAAAATACGATGATAAAAATGATTAATTACTTATGACTAATTTGGTGACTTTACATGTTGAATAACGTATTGTTGTTACAAGCATTTAAATAGGTAATTAGCACTGAATAGCGACGACATATATATAGTTGCAAAGTTAACAGTAATGCACAATTAATTTTATTTATTAAACATAATTGTAACGGCACGTGGCTCTTTAATGTGCAAAGGGTTATCAGTTGGTGGTCATGGTGAACCGATAATATTAAGATATCTGAATATTGTTATTAAATATTAAGGGGCACTGAGAATACGTATTTTTAGGTTAGTTAACTTGTTTTATATTCGTGAACGAAATATTATCAGTTAGAATTAAAATTAATACTTTAGTCTCCACGAATCTGATCCGAAATTATCCGTGCAGGAACGGAGAAAGAATACAATTAATTTCCTGTGGCCAGGTGGCCTGTAGACGACAAAACAACCTACAGCCAGATGGAAGGGTATTTTTCCCGTCTGGATAGCGACCATCCCTGGTCTAGAGCATGCCACCATAACAACCTTGAGTTGTGTTCCGGTATTAGTGGCCAGGTTCCAGTCTTCTTTTAGAGAGCAGCAGCACATTGGTAGCACCTTGGTTGTTACTAATGTCCATAGGCGATGGTAACCGCTTTCCATCAGGTGGGCTGTCTGCTTGTCTGCTGGACTAACGCAATATAAAAGTATAGGTTAAAGCCCAGAAGGAGAAACGACCCAATCCATTTTCACGTGTTGGTGGTATATTAGTATTGCCTCATTTATATTTGCTTTAGTTAAGTGGTTAACTTGCGAACTAATGAGTTATGTCTTTAATTTCGTTTGGATAGAAGTTAGTCTATTTCAAAATATTGACACATTCGTAAAACGTATCTAATTTGTAGCGTTATAACTTTCCTAAGAAATAAATATTGTTTTTAATTATATAATTATAAAATTCTAACTATGCCACGTCTGAAACTATTTAAAAAACAACTGGAATAGACTATATAAACGATCGAGAAAATGATGCAATTTTTTTGATTTCTTGTCTGTTTGTTCCGGATTCACGTAAAAACTACTGGACCGATCTTGGCCGAGTTTTCGCTGATCGACAGCGAAATCTTAAACTTAAGCTCTGCGCTACTATTTATTCCGGGAATCCCGGGATGCCGTGCATACCCCACCACAATTTTTGGACTTGTTAGAAAGAACGTGGACGGCCATTCCTCAAAGTAACTTTCATGAACTTATTTTAAGCATGCCAAATCGTTGTGATTGTGTGATTCGTGAAAAATCCTCATTTTGACTTTTTTGCCATTTAATTGACGACATCAACTTAGGTTAATTTCACACAACTTGCAAAAATTGCAATTTTTCTTAATTTTTACACAATATTAAGTTATTAACTTATCATATGAATTAAAATAAGAAGCCAGCCTGGAAGACTAGATTTGGTAATTATTAATTGGATAATTTTTATAGTTAAAAATGTACTTGATCATTATACACTTTTGATGTGTATATTTGTTACCTTTATGAGAGCTAACACACTACCAACATTCGTAAACAAGTTCGCATGGTTGTGTGTAACACAACAGTGTTTAATCATACTTGTTTTCAGAAACGGGTTTTTTGAAGCGCTGTTTATTTTTGGCTTGCCAAGATTAGGTTAAAATGAATTCTTTATACCAGGAAAATATTAACAGTTCAATTGATTAAATGCTTGCTATATAGGTGACTAGAATAAGCTAAGATAACTTATGGGAACTTTCAAACTGCTTACTTTTATTCGCCAGCACAATATAATTTTTATTTAAAGACAAGACACTAAGAAAAAAAACCCAAGTGGTCTTATAATATTATGTTCCTGGTACTTTACAAACCAGTTCATGCGGAAAACCCAGCAATTATGCATTGTGCGTATATCTCTTCGCCCACGACTTAAAAAACATGAGGTTTCTTCAGTAGCTGACTCACGCTTTGTATCACAAAAGATATATTATTTACTATACACTGTTGTTAGTTCTTCATATTCTAATTTGAAAACAATGGTAAAGGTATGTTGTATTTGAGATGGCTTTGAGTTTAAAATATCACTAGTATGAAAGTATGATTGTTAATCGATTTTTAAATTGAGTATGTATTGAAAATAAAAAATGTACTTCTTACATATTATGTATTTTAATGTAAAGAGAGGTATCAAAGGTTGCTTAGAATGCTTAGATACTATATAAAAATAATAATATAAAAGAACAAATACGACCGACGTCTCTGAATTCCGTAAAACACTCAAGTGGGTTCCCCTCAATTTTCGCCGGAATATTCATATTCTCACTCTACTCTACATTATATTGTTTCTACCCACTAGTCCTCCTTACCTCAAGGAACGCTTCGAATTTCTGTACGTATCTCGCTCCCACAATTTACGCCCCTCAACTAAATACAGAATAAACACACCTGTACACACGTCTTGTTTTTACAATAACTCTTTTACCGTCCAGGCTGTGCGTCTTTGGAATGAGCTACTTATTGCTATAAGACAAGCCAAAGGCTTACAGTGTTTTAAAAATCAGGTTCAGAAGCATTACTTCCCTATTGTTACACTGTTATATATATGTATGTATGTTTGTATTGTCATGTGTATATATACGTGTGTGTATACGTATGTGTATATACATACGTATATGTATGAAATACACATTGGCAATGGATACATATTTGTATCTTTCAGTGTCGAAACTCTATGGTCATGTAGTCTCAGAGCTTATCGACTCAATTGAGATCTATTAACGTTCGATAGAAGTCTCATGTGAACAAAGGTCTGGCCTGTATTAGGGTTGCCATTCAGCGTGGTTGCCTCCTTCTGTGAATCGGTGATAACCCAGAAGGAGGCATCGGAGAGGCAAAGGGAGGAGAGTGCGTACGCGGACCCCATCCGCAGAAGGCGGCTACGGGGTCGGAGGCGCCGCTACGCACAAAGTCTCCTTCCACCATGATTCCAGCACAGTGGGCCGCGTGGACAAGTGGGGGATCCCGCGGACTCCCCCCCTTGTTGTTGAAGAGGGTGTTCTTCCCCGCAGGACACCCTGAGTTCGTCGACAAGCGTTGGGGCGTCACAGATGCAGTACCTATTGGTCCAGTTCCTGTGGCGCCCTGTAAAAGCGTGTGAGCTAGGAGCGCAGGTTAGGTTTAGTGGGTAGTTTGATGGCCGATCATCCCCCTTGTCCTCCGCTCGGAGGCCATGGCCGATCAAGAGTCCCACGCATCCGTCGGCAAGCCTTAAACGGTTTGCCATTCAGCATGGAAATGTGGCCAGTGTTTTGGAAACGCTCGCAATAACCGGCGATTTGGGACTGTTATGTAATTTTCATTGTTATAATTTTTTGTGTTAAGCTGTATCTGTATTTTAATTTTCTTTATTGTATTATATTGTATGTATGTGTATTTATGTGTATATGTATATATATTTTTGTATGGTTATAATATGGTATACATATATGTAAGTATATTATTGTACATTATATTATATATATTATCATTAGTATAGTCTTAAGCTGCACGCCAACAATTTAGTGTGATTAAGATCCTTGTCCATCCAAAGATTGCCTGGAAGAGATTGCTTTAAGCAATAAGGCCGCCCATTGTACTACTACCTTCTAATTTTAAGATGTGCAAATGTGTTTTAAGTTGGTGTACAATAAAGAGTATTGTTGTTGTATTAGTTTACATTATAATTTTTCATTCATGTACATTAATACATATATGAATGTTCTAATGATGTAGGCTTTCATCGCCATGTCGTGGAGCTCTTGCGTCTGCCTGGATAGGGTCAGTCCGCACTAGCTGCCGTATTGAAATTGATGGAGCGATCATATTACAATAAGTATTTAAGTAAACTGATACATAGAAGAAAACTACCTAATTAATATTAGTCATATGGTATTATATCTACAATTATTTAGGACTATAAGTAGAATAATGGGCATAGGTCTTCATTATGTATGAGTAGGTGACAGAAGGCTGGCTATGTGAACTCGTTGGATTGCCATACTGATCCATTGTACGGGTTCGACATCAGTCCTCTGATCAACTGAAGAGTCAGTTAGGCATTTTAAGAGTTCTTCCTAGATGCTCAGAACCAGATCAACTACTACTACTACAACCAGTCTACTACTACAATCACAATTCATACTCTGGTTTGCCACACTGACAAGGAATTAGAGTAATTCCGTAAAGTCGGCTGCACTTTCTTAAATTAAAAAATAGAGAATTTTAATTACCAGTGAGCTGCTGTGAGAATCCATTTAGGGCTGATGATGGTGCCGCCACAAGTGGGTCCGAAAAGCACTGCATGAGGGTACCTCTCGTGGACGGCCTTTGTGACGGGCTTCGTGATTTCATCTTCGAAGACTATTGCATTTGCTGGAAACAGAGAAATGTTATGAATTTATCTTGTGTATATGTGCAGTAATAATAAATTGCATAGGAAAATTATTTCTATAAAACTTATTAAAAACTATTGACTCAGTTGTGTCAAGAATAATCTGAACTATATGGCTTCATTCTCTAGTTTAGATACAGCAAGCTGTGTAATTTCTTATTTGTATGGAAAGTCGTAAGTTCAATAAAATTCAATAATAAAATTGAATAAAATTCACGACAATTTCCTAATATCCAAGACTGAAGGAAAAAATACAATAAACAGTTTGCAAACAAGGTAACTTATCGATTTGCATATATATATATGCAAATCGATAAGTTACCAGCAAACAACAAAGCTATATATATATATATATATATATATATAGCTTAGCTACTTTTGCTTCAATCCTAAAAGGTGGGATCTGTGTCAACAAAGCATTTTTAAGATAAAACAGAAATTGTGTATAAGATATTAACATATTATTTAAATGGATAGTCTATTTTTCGCATGGATAAAAGACGCAATCAGCCTGCGCATTACAGTAATGGAATAAATGCTTGCTTATCAGACGGGTAACGGATAACTCGGGGTTTTCATCAATTACGTACACACACCTTTAATCAGCAGTGAGGTGAACAGTTATTAACAACGTGTGACATTGTGCATTTTCCTGGTAAAACCATAAGAACATTAAACTTTGCATATCACGTCGCGTAACCTCTTAGTAATTTGAGAGTGATCTTGAGTTTGAGAAACATGAAGCAAAGTCTGTTAAAACATCCTTTTTTTAATTGCTATACCGAATTAGGCCGTATTTTAATCAGAATCTCAGAATTCGATTGGTTGAGTCATTAATCTTATCACAGCTCAAGTACTCTGATATAGTTATTGGTCCTCGTTTTTTAGCGAGAACCATTAGCAAGAACACAGAAACTCACCCAACGAGTTCAAAATGCTGCTCGATTCTGCTTTGAAATACCATTTAGAGGGCACGTGACGCCGTTTTTAAATGATTTTTCGATACTTAAAATGAAACACCGTCGCGAGCTTCACCTGGCGTGCCTACTTTTCGGTGTAATTAAAAATAAAACACTTAAGTAGGTCGTACCTATTTGAAAAACTTTTATTCATCACATAAATCTATTAATCTCCGACAGTGTGCGGTACAGCCTACTACTTTGTGACACCATTCAGCCGCTTTTAAAGGCAGCTTCCTCTATTCGGCTTCCAAGTGCATATTCCGCCACCAATAAAAACCGTTCGAAGTGTACATATTATTAAAATTAAACTGAAAGCGTTCCTGTACCAACATCTAAGGAAGCAAGCTGTTGTCGCACTTGATACAAGCGCCTTTTAAGTGAGCCTGGTTGTGTCTTTTTATAGTTCTATTTAATTTCATGTCTTTTTCTACTTGAAATACCTATTTTTATTTTTCACAATTATTATTTTCACATTACAATAAGGACATATATAACATATTATGTACTTCCTACTTATATTATAAACGCGAATGTTTGTAAGAGTCTATGGATGTATGTATGTTTGTTACTCTTTCATGCGAAAACTACTGAACGGATTTTGATGAAACTTTACAATAATATAGCTTACACATCAGAATAACACATAGGCTATAATTTATAAAGATATAGTGTGAATTATCCAAAATATAACGATCTTCCATCAGCACGCGGGTAAAACCGCGGGGCGCAGCTAGTATATTATATTGTTCTAAATATATATCTTTTGTCTATTCTTTTTTTGCTGTTAGGCATAAATATTTAAATTTTTATTAGTTTTTTCTTCTGTGAAGGTGACGTTACTGCTTGGCACTAACGGAAGACCAGCGTTGGTTGTTATCAACCAGCCATTGGCTGAGTTAGAATAAACATTATTTTCTTTCTTTCTTGTTAATTTTTGACGTTCTGTAATACGTGTGCACTTTATGTTTATGTACTGTCAAAAGTAAAGTTAATAATGATTAGTAATGGTTCGACTGGTGAAAGGCTATTTATTTAAAACGATATTTTGTTAGAGACTTAACATAATGGAAATTTCTCCTCCTATTGTCCTCAATTTATGGAAATACTAAGAACCTGGTTTCAGTGCCGGCTTTACCTATAGTGCAGGGTGTACAGCGCACACGTGCGCAGGGGCGCGGGGCGCCGCTCGCGATTCCATCAAAAAACATCCGTCGTTTGCGGCGTCAGCGCTCTCAAAAATCCTGCTCTTGTGTTTTATGGCCGACGCCGGGCGCGATAGCAAAACAAGGCGCGCCACGAGCGACTCCTTTATACGATAACTTGATTCAACGTGAAATCATGCTTAAATAAAATTAATGATTATATTTGCGTAAATTCGCATTATTTTTTTAACCCATTCCTTCCTAAAAAATACTTTTACTAGGATATAATACCCTCAGAACAATAAATCTACTAAATAGAAGTAAGGATAAAAAGAATGCTTGGTTTCATATCTTTGTCTCAATTATTAGTATTGGCCAAATTGGGAATGAATGAAATAAAATATTGTATATCCCTCTCTATTTTACACACCAAATTGTGACATAAGTGAAAATGAAAGAACAGTATCTATTCTGTTGGTATATTACCACGGTTTCTATAAGAGTTATCCGTGCAGGAACGGAGAAACAATACAATTCCCTGCGGCCGGCGGCCTGTCCTAAAAGACGACTAAATAACCCAGAGCCAGGTTGTAGGGTATTTGCCTGTCTGGATGACTGCCACCCCTGGTCTAGAGTATGCCGCCATAACAGCCTTGAGTTGTGTTACGGCATTAATGGCTAGGTTCCAGTCTCCCTTTAAAGAGCGGCAGCACATTATTAGCAGCTTTGGTGTGACAAATGTCCATAGGCTATGGTAACCGCTTACCATCAGGTGGGCCGTGTGCTTGTCTGTTGAACTCATGCAATAAAAAAAGTGAAGTGCAAATAAATTGTGTTCCGGCATTAATGGCCAGGTTCCAGTCTTTCTTAAGGGAGCAGCAGCACTTTAGTAACGCCTTTGGTGTGGCAATTGTTTATAGGTAATGGTAACCGCTCTCCATTAGGTGGGCCGCCTGCCTATCTGCTGAACTCATGCAATAAAAAAAAGAGTTCTTGTTCTGAACGTGTACCTATTGCTTCCCAACATCATTTAAAATTGCAATATTTGGACCCAAATTTCCGTTCACTGGTGAATATAACTAATATTTGTAATAATAATAATATTTTTCACATAACCATATAGTATATAGTATTTTTTAAGGTTTCGCGAATAGTTATACTACATAATAAAATCACTTTTTAACAGTTTTAAGTGCAGTATTTTATTTGATATACATTACGACGTTTCGGCCACTTTTCAGTAGCCGTGATCACAGAAGACAAAGATGTCAATAAAATGTCAATGAGTAATGTAAAAGGTTTTATTTAGCCTGCCGCCAAATTGTTGATTTTAATTATTTAATTAAAATTTTTGGGAGCCTAATCTAATTTACCACAGCTTCGCAACATGTTTAGCTTGAAATGGAAATTAAAATATCGAGCTTAAAAGCGTTAAAACGTAGTATTATATGGTACATTGTTCATTAATTATACTTTTTTTGGATCATTTCAAACTTTCCTTTAAAATGTGGCTTGAAACAAATAGCCGTTTAATCCCCGATATGTTAAAGTTACCTAGCTCTACTGTACAGAAATCAATCAGTGTAGATATTCTTTCTACCTTTATTTGTAAGGGTGTTATAATACAAGTCCTAAGTATTTGATTCATTCATTCAATTTATTATTTATTTTTAATTAATAGTAGTTTGGGAATTTGAAAGATGATATTTTGTTTTATAGTTTTTTAATTAAGAAAATATATTAGTTACACTAATTTTTTTTGTATAAAATATCTGATTGTTTTAATTAATTCTGGATGGAAAATCTCAACTGTTTAGTGAAAAGTGACTTCTACAATTTGGCTTAAATTAATATTACTGACTGATATGACAAATGTAAATTAGACCAGTTCTAGAGGTCTTGTAGCCACGGTAAAACATTTCTAAACTCATCACAATAGTAAAAATAATTAAATATAAAGTATACCTAAATATTCTTCCTTATCTATGTAAGTTTGTATTCCAACTGCGTAAAAGAACCTATTAAAATGAATTTGCGTCGTACATAATTATAATAATATACTATATTTTCCTCAATGAACCTCAAATAATACTGTTTTTGTCAAGACCTGTGTCAAAGTCTTGTATGATGTTGTCATCTATTTATAAATTATAAATATAACACTTTAATTATTTAATCAAACTGTATTCTATAAATTAAAAGTAACTTAAAAAATCCAAAAAATAAACTAACTTATAAATAGTATAAATGATATATTTTAATATACTCAATTGTATTGCTTTATTATTATTAAAAATGTACTTTAATAGGGATATGGATACATATTATAATAAATGCTAACATTATTTACATATAAAAGAATAAGCAGTAAAATAACATTTTATCAGCTTACTTTTAAAACATCATAAAATATTTTTTGAATACTATTTAAAAATAATAATAGCGCTTTTAGACTCCTTTTACTTGTGCATGCTACTTACTTATCAACAACATTTACACAACAACTGACGGTAACAAAATTATACTATTAGCGTCAGCGGTTTCTTGTGTAACGGAATATCCGGGGTTTTTTAAACTTCGGATCCGCTCACACAATTGGTCTTCGTCATTTGTATCTACAAGGATTACCAAAACTGAAAAGTTGTGGAAGATAAATCTGATACAACTTAGTATTATCTTAATCACCTTCCTCAGGTGATCAGAGGGCTGGTGCCTACTCCGGACACCGGATCAGTATAATAATCCAGCGAGGAAACGCAGCCAGCCTTTTGAGCACCTTACCCATTGGAAACGGTATCCCATATTCTGCTTATGAGGGATTATAGATAGACTATATAACTAAGTTTCCTTTGATCTTATTAGTTTATATTGTCTTAGGGCCGATTTTTTAGTCGTCAGATAAAAGTTATTCATCGAATAAAGTACAACATGAATAAAACAAAAATTACAGTTGCGCGAATAAAACAATGAGCTGTTTCACTTTTACTATTCAGTCAGGTGATAATTTATTCAATGGATAACTTTTATCCGATTATTGAAAAATCGGCTCTTACTGTATAATATGGAAATGCTCAATTTCTGAAATAAATGAATTATTATTATTATTAATTTATTTAGGGCTGAATTTTCAATCAGCAGATAGAAGTTGTTCATAGAAAAAAGTATAACATGGAAAAATTAAAAATGTCAGTTGCATGAATAAAACAGTTGAATAGTTTTACTTTTGAATTCCCGCAGGTTATTATTTATTCGACTCATAACTTTTATCTGATGATTAAAAAATCGGCCCTTAGTTATATTAAACATATTATATAAAACGTTAAGTTATTATTAGCTAATACTTTCAGATGCGTATTACATTGAAATAGCTATATCTACTTTAAAGTACTTTGTAAATTGCAAAAAACCAGTGAAGCGTGATATAGTTTAATTGCAGAAACTTCCGTGTCGATGTCTATTACAGATCTATTGTAGTCATTCAGAGCACCTGTTTTGTAAGTGTTATAACTTAGTAATAGACTACTTACTTCAGAGTTGATGAATATTATAAGCGAGCCGCCAGTTTTGTTAAGTCATACTGATGTTTATATGATCTAAGGTCGTATCTACTATTATTTTGTGTATAAAAATTCTGTACAAAGCTCAGACTAATTAAAATTATAGACGGAGTCTACGTGAACAAAAGTGTCAAATGAAGCAAAGCATTTTTTAAACATGTGTACGTAAACTTATGTGAATACTACTGAACTTATGTGATAACACGTCTTTATGATTAAAAGTAATATATCCATTGGAAACCATTCCACCTTTATCCCTACTAATTCGATTATTTTAATTCGCTTCAATACTGAGTTCTCGTAACGCACTGCGGCGCGATCGGCATCCTATTTTAAGATTGGTATCCTTTAATCAGCTTCACTCTTGGCGTCCATGACCCCGTCTTTCTACAATATTAATAGTCTAATGTCCAAAGTTACTTTGTTTGTATATCATTGGTATCTCGTTACGACTTTGCCCCTACGAAAAAAAGCTCACGCTCCTATTGTCGTAACTTTACCACCAATTATCTACAAATACCCACACTAAGAAATTTAGAAATAAAGTACAAGAAGCAAGAAAATGATTAGATTTAAATTCAAATTCAAAATAAGTTCCACTGGAGAACACTTTTTGAAAGTCAATACACATAAGTTAAAATTTAATTTACTTCCTATTACACCGCTTCGCAACATGTTATTGCTGTTAAGGAGAAGAAGCGGCAAGAAACTCCCCAGCAACACCTCTAGGTAAAAAATGATTAACTTAAACTTTTCTTTTTTTTAAGTAAATTTTATACAGAAATCACTTTTCGAAGAATTAATGGAGTTGTAGCAAACAGTGCATACTCGGTGAGACAAAGTCAATAAAAGGAAAGAAAAATATTATTATAGTTATAATAATGACATGACGTGCTAAAATTTTATATTGCAACATATCTCCTTAAATTCGTTACATGCTTGGCAAGATGTTACACAAAATATAGTATGACAAAATAGAAACGTAAACGTATGTAATTTAAGTATTCTTTAACAGTGTAGTATCCCTTTTTTAGTAAGATACTTTTTAATTTGGGTTTAAATTTCATTCGGAATGTTATTGAGGAAGCGTATACCAACCCCCAAGAATGAGGACAATACTTTTTGCAATCTAAAAGATGGCAATATCAATCTATTACTATGTCTGGTGTTCAAATTGTGAATATTCTTATATTGTTTATAGGCACTCAAATTGTTACGAATATAATTATATTATTAAAAGTATATTGGCAGGCGAACGTCATAATACCGATTTCCTTAAAGCCTAATCTAAGGGACTCCCGAGGGCCGAGATTGTAAATTGACCTAACGGCTCTTTTTTGTAAAACAAATATAGTCTCTTTAGCAGCCTTGTCCTAAATTACAATACCATAGGACATAATACTATGAAAATAACTAAAACAACTAGTCTAGCATTCTCTTCGTTTAGATTGTGAACAACAGCTACGATATGTAACTCACTGCAGCGCAGAGGTTACAGGTTCGATACCTGGCATGGTAAATTTCGTAAACGAACTTTCTGCTATTTACTATGGTCTGGGGGTCTAGGATCGGCCCCAGAGTGGTCCGTTGCATGTTACCCATAAAACAACACGTGAAAGTTGTTAACTTGCGGATATAATAATAATAATATGTGTGATTTGTGTGTTGGGATGTTTTTGCTGATTTTTATTTATTTGCCAAATCCGTGCCGACTAATATGAGGACTCCCTTAGGGAATTGTAATGTTCCCTAGGTAAATGACAAGAACGTAACTATAAAATTTCACAATATGCGCGTCACAGTTTTAATTATATTTATAATATAGTGTCACTATTAACACTATATAATTGTGTATAAAATTTCATTGAAAAATTAAATTATCAATTTCTAGAAACATTGAAGTTGGTTGAACTTTAAAACAAATTTTAAAAGAGTTTGCACCAAATACGTATGTATGTTATAAGATATTTTCGGTTATTATTTTGGTTTCGTAGACAGATGATAAAAGCAGCGGACAATAACAATAATAATATTCCCGTAGGGGGGCTTTGTGATTCCGCAGGGGGGCTTTGTGGCGAAGCCTTAGGTGAGTAGTGACACCTCGTACTTGACTCCGGGGGCCAAGGCAAAGCCCCCACCTCCGTGCTTGCCTTAACCAGCCGGCACGGAGTGGAGATCGCTAAAGCTAAGACTCAAGCTCCAGGGGTGGAAGTGATAAATGGCATCACGTCAGAAGTAGCTTCGGTGAACCTGCATCCCGCCTCTTTACACCCCTTAGCCACTCACACCCATGTTGCCCCTGTCTTCTATGGCATTTTTTGGGGCTCATGTAGGGAGTGGCGAGTCACCGTCTGCCCATTTTTCCATGTTCCCCGAACATTGCGACGGGCAGACGCCATAGTCCCCATATTCTCAGACCCTAGTATCACTAGCAGTTCACCCCAATAGCCCGGTACTTTTGTTCTTATTTCCAACAATAGTCCTACACTGGCCGGGTTTGTCCTTGGGTGCATTATTATATGGGATAATCGTCGGTCAGTGTCAGGCTACATTTACATTAAATTTGTCAAGGGGCTTCTACGTATTGGCTTTCCCATGGCCCCTCCAAAAGTCCGGGCCATTTTTATGGCCCATGGTCTCTAGAGAAACACAAGTATAATAATTGTAGGCGGTAATAAAGGATTTTAAGGATGTACCTACATTGAGTAGGCCGCGGCTACCTCGTTTACCCATCCACAGATGTAGCCTAGCTATTATTGGTAATATGAATTCACTTTTAATACCATACGTAGAATTAAGTAAAGACCTGTTCGAGACACACTCTATTCTGTATTGCGGGGCTGTCGCCGTCTGTCAAGCAGTTGGCGTAAAATTTAATAAAAACCCAGAGCCCGTACAAAATAGATGCGTGAAACTTTATACAAAAAATTATAGCAAAGGTTCTGAAGAAGAAACAAGCCAAAAATATATATTTACGATTTATATACCTGTTATTATCTTATATAATTATAATACTTTATTATATATGGTTTAAAAGGTAAATCAGGCAATATGTTGTATTGTATTCAATTATATGGTGTATTATATGCTAAATTAAATTTTGATAAAATAAGAAAATTTAAAAAATAATAGTTTATGTAAAAAGAATATTATTTCTATTGACATGTTTTATAATAACAGTTCATAGACATCCCATGCTGGGCTCCGACCACCCCATTTTTTAGGGGAGTTAACAGTATACCCGCCACGCTTATCCAAGACGGCTTGCCGGGTTTGGCACACCGGTTATCTCTTATATTCAGCTTTCATTATAATGCTTGCGTGCTTCATTGTCAACGCGTGGTAATTGTAAAAATATGTATATTATTAGCTCAGAAAGTGTAGTATGTTTTCCGGCGAGGAATTGAATGCGCATAATTGTGTGATGCCGAGACCCCGGTTGCCGCAAAAGGTCGAAAGTGGGGTGCAAACGAAACAACTTTTCGTTCATAATTACCGATCAATAATTTACCAAAAAATTATCATAAATCTTCACGATATGAGGTGTAACGTGGTTTTCTCGTAATTTTTTTATAGTTATTTTAAGTTAAGAAAAAAATTCACCAAATTTTTTTTAAATTATTGACATGAAACCATTTTACTCCTACAATTTTAATCAAAACAGCATTTAAAAAATATCTACGTCTTTATAAAAGAGAGATAAATAATTTGAATTCTTTTAAATACTTCTTTATTTTAAACACAATAAAATAATAAAGCATCTGAAAAACAACCACGTCTATGGATGGAATCACCGCTGTCGCCCGAAAAATCAAAATCTAAAAATTCTCAAGGACGTTGTTACAAACCTTAAGCTACCGAGGCTTTTCACGTCATTACGTGTTTTATAAATCCTTAAATACTTATTTACTTTCGTAAATTGTGCTAACATTAAATAGTGTTTTGCATTTGAATATGAATATTGAATAAGTAATACGTGCCTGTGTTTTTAAGATTCAGCCACATGTCAAAAACGGATTACAGTTTTTTTTAATGATCTCTTTGGCCCTATGGAATAAAACTTGGAAGGTATCTTCTTTATGTTCGTGCTCCATCTATGATAATGTTAGTGTTAGTGACAGTGGTCAAATGCGTCTTGTTCATAGAGTTAAAAGTAACGCCGTTATTGATTAGCTACATTAGTGTATATAAATAGCTACGTTATCTGATAATATTTAATGTCATTAGCAATTAATAATAAGATCGCACCATAAATAACGTATTAAAGCCATCGCTACATCTGCATGAAACGGATACTAACCTTGTCCCAGATGGATCAGTAGGGTTATACTTATATAATGGTATAGAAAAAACTGAAAATATCTGGTGGTTGCCATGAATGGAGTATGGTTAGGTTTCTTAGTAACTTTTTATAAATTGTTATCCTGTGAGATCTGCTCCTCTAGTGTCGTTAATAGTATGTCCTTCTCTGTCAACTTTTGGCAGAAATATTATGCAAAGATTCAAAATGGCAAATGGTAAAAATATTATCAAAAAAATTGAATAAGATCCGTTGATAAGTTTTTGCGATCATTATATTATATATTTATTACATATTTAGTATATTTATTATTAGATTAAACTATTTCTTTAGGATTCGCTAGCCATGTTTCCGTTCCATTTACTATTTGTACTACTCGTAATTGGTAGAATTTTTGAATTTGTCTGTTACCTTTTGGTAGTTTCTAATGATTCACACCAGTATAATATATATAATAACATAATGCGAAAATATTGTTTAGATGTTTGATTGTTCCTTAACGTGCTTCGGGATGACTAAATAATAATTAGTATATTTTATATACTCTTTTAATAACCGGGATAATGGGATAGTATTTACGGAATACTTATCCGAGGTTTACGCAAACAAAGCCGTATGAAAAGTGTTAGTGAAAAACCCTTATAATATCTGTATGTGTGAAAAAAACTAATTTAACTTCAATGAATCCGTACAATAACTTACAAGTACATAATGCATAATATCCGTATCAAATCAAAAAGTTCAATTAATTAGAAATGACTGTACACACTATGCTACGTAAATAAATATGTAAAGGAAATTTACATTATTATTTACTTATTTAAAAATAATCTTTATTTTATATGAAGAGAATACTCAACGCAGCTACTTGTCATTGTTTAAAGGTTTCAGTAAAATTTTGTCAGTGAAGAAGCGTGACACTGACACACTTTGTTTTATGAAACAAGTTTACATTTTTCGTAATGAATATTTAACGTTGACATTTCAACAGGTTTTATGTAGCCATTAAATTATATAATAATATAAATAAATAGATTTTACTGACAACTGAAAACGGTTTGGTACTAGATTTTACACTTTAACATTAATTTGTACATACAGTTTAATTTATAATAAAAAAAAAATATTGCATGCATTTAGTAGACAGGGAGACGGCCCACCTGATGGAAAACGGTTACCGTGGCCTATGGACAATAGCAATGGAATGGACAATAATTATAATAACAATTAGTAAAAGTCATCAATAAAAACGATTTTACTTAAAATAATATTCGAAATTAATTGTTAACAACTATCAAAATGAAGTCGTGTAACTTGGCACTGGCACCTAAGATGACAAGTTTATTTAAATTTAAGTGTATTTAAATTTTATGACACCACCTTTGCTGTCCTGTTTTTTCTTCGTCTTAATTAAATCGTGTATATAAATATTACTTACAATAAATATTAATTATCATTGATATTGCTTATTTTGTTATTAAAAACAGAGTACTGCCAGTCCTAATTTATCTACAAAAACAATAAGATAAGAACTAAATAAGCGAGCTACTATCTCAGTCTTTTAGAAATGCTTCCTTATTTAGCACAAAAATATCAGATACCTCCTTACAGTCAATCTTAAAACATGTAAATTCCAAAAACTAGTTCATACCTTAATTTTAAACATTAACCAAAATTAACGATGTTTACGCATTCACAGATAGTTAGAATGTATTTAAATTAAATTGTAATTAAATGATCACTCACAATCTTGTATGTTTTGTTGTATATTATTAGAGCCTGGTCCGGGGGCTGCGCTTGCGCAGGCCAACGACGCGACGACCGCGAGCACAGTCAACCGGCTACGTGTGAACATCGTGAGACATACGATGCGCCTGCGCAAGTTCCACACTTTATACGGATCGATTTTCTTACATCACGGTAACTAACCTATGCAGGAATTTACGCCTTCTGACCGATTATCACTTTGTAATGTGTTCTGTTGTTTGCTATCATCAATCATGCTTCGATACTAAATAGGTTTACGTTTACGAGATATACACCATATTGACTTGTAATTATTGTTAATTGATAATTAATACTTTTTAGTTATAGATACTTATAAATCTAACGTTGAAGTCTATTTTGTCTATTCTGGGGCCACACCTGCGATATTGTTAAAGTTATTGACTGTGGCCAAATGCGGCTTATTTAATTTGATCTGGGACAATGTTACACTTATAGACCGTTTCATGCAGATGTGGCTATGGCTGTAATTAGTGTTATTTCTGATGCGATATTATATTATATCATATCCCATAAGTCGGCAAGTTTTCCAAAACTCCAAATGCTTCTTATTTCTCGTATTCTAAAAAGAAACAAAAGATCCAAATATATTAATTGTTATATTAAAAATATAAGAAAACATTTCTTATATTTTTGCCTCTAACCTGTAATTTTTAAATTGGTATTTGTTAAATTTTATATATAGGTATAATAGGTTGGGGAAAAAGTCTTTTCGCATATAGTATGTATGAACTTGTAATAAGATCTCTTTGGCTATACCATTTGTATCTAGCTGGTTTTGGTATCATTAAAAAGTTTTAATTTTAAAGAAGACAATTCCAAATTCAAATTAGGAAAATTTGTGATTTTCATTTGTTTTTCTTTTTGTTAGAATGAGTGAATTTAATGAAGAAATTCGATACATTTTAAAATTTTACTACAAAAAAAGGTAAAAATGCAACACAAGCCGCGAAAAAAAATTGTGATATTTATGGATCTAATGCAGTATCTGTGAGAGTAGCGCAAATTTGGTTTAAGCGTTTTCAATCCGGAAATTTTGATATCAAAGATGCACGTCGCTCTGGTCGCCCTGTTACGGACAAAATTGATGCCATTTTTGAAAAAGTGGAGCAAGTTCGGCATATTAGTAGTTACGATGTAGCTGGAGAACTGGGAATTGACCACAAAACGGTTTGGACGCATTTGAAAAAAGCTGGGTACACAAAAAAGCTCGATATTTGGGTGCCTCATGAGCTCACTGAAAGAAACCTAATGAACCGTGTACTCATTTGTGATTCTTTATTACTACGTAATGAAACCGAACCATTTTTGAAGAAGCTTATAACTGGTGATGAAAAGTGGATCACGTACGACAAGAACGTGCGAAAAAGATCGTAGGCCGGTCAGGCTTCACAGACTGTGATGAAACCCGGGTTAACTCGCAACAAGGTGATACTGTGTGTATGGTGGGATTGGAAGGGTATTATTTATTATGAGCTGTTACCGCCAGGCAGGACCATCAATTCTGAACTGTACTGATGAGCGAACAACTGATGAGATTAAAGCAAAAGGTTGAGAGAAAGCGGCCGGAATTAATCAACAGAAGGGGTGTGGTTTTTCACCATGATAACGCTAGACCTCACACATCTTTAGCCACTCAGCAAAAATTACGAGAGTTTGGCTGGGAGATGTTAATGCATCCGCCGTATAGTCCTGATCTTGCACCTTCAGATTTTCACCTGTTTCGGTCTCTGCAGAATTCCTTAGGCAGTGTCAGGTTAACACCACGAGAGGACTGCCAAAACCACTTGTCGCAGTTTTTTGATCAGAAGCCCCAAAATTTTTATAGCAATGGGATCACGTCCCTACCTACAAGATGACAAAAAGTTATCCAACAAAATGGCACCTACATACTTTAGTCAAATGTAAATAAACTTTATAAAAAAACCTTTTGAATTTTTATACAAAATGCGAAGAAACTTTTTCCCCAACCTAATATATAACTATTAGGCGATAATGTAATTTACTTAATGATGCAGTTTGGTTTGCGTTTAGTCTTGATTTCGGTGCTATTGTGGTGGCAAGGCAGATGTTATTCATGTCACTCGGTTATTTGAATACATTTATGGTTATAATGGAAACTTATATATTTCTTGACGAAATCAAGACTGCAAGATTACTGTTCTGAATAAGAAGTCAAAACCTGTTCACATGACCGTTAAATCATATTTCAGTATAGATTGTTTGGAGTTGGTGTGTTAATGTGGGACAAAAATGAATGGGCTAAAAGGCTTCGAGTTTAGATCTTGTAGTGCATACCTGTAAGCTTGTGTACACTGCTTAACGGTCGAAGTTGGCTCTGTCTAAGTTCTGGTTAGTTCTGGTTTCTTTATTTTTAGTAGCACTGACGCAATACCACCCAATGTGAATTAAGAAATACCAAGGTGTTTTAAGTGAAAGATTATGGTACTACGCCATAAAAATGTTAAGATATCCATGATAGATTTAATCTCATAAGCAAAACAGTGATTAGATAGACATCGATAGAATAGACAGTTTTTTTATAAGCCTTATACTCGCCTAATACTACACCTGGGTTCATGTAAGTGTTACTGACTGACCAAATTCGACTTACTTATAACATTAAAAATAACGCCGTTTGTGATTTGTTACGTTAGTGCATATGTGTGATTTATCTGTCTATGTTTAACGTCATTAACAATGTCTCATCTCAAATAACGCATTTAACTTCTAGGGGGATGCCGAAGACCGCATAAAGTAGAAAAAGTAGGAAAGTGGGTCCTGAGCGTCAAAGCGAACGACGCTCCGAGCGCAAAAGGGATTTAACGCTCAGATTATGATAATGCAAGACTGAGGTGGTGCGTCTACGGCGTGCGCTATTTTGAAAGAGTACTAACAAGAAAGAAATAACTAGTTTATGGAACAGTATATGAAGGCCTATAGTCTGATAATGGAAGAAAGATATTTATAGTAATTTATGTCACCGCGGAAGAAGTCATACATATGTAAATATGTGATGCATTTAGCATTATTAACTTGGAGAAGGCAATAAAGTACTATCTAGTAAAAATAGGCTTTGTTAATAATATCCAGAAACTTAAAATCCTTTACGATTGTTTATTTTAATAGCGTCTAAATTAGAATTCTAATATATATAAGTAAGATATTGGGTTTTAAGGATTTAAGCTATTACTCATATGTATAAAAATGGTTTTAAATTGAGTCCTAAAATCTAAGTGAAAAATTGCTATTAATACGAAGCCAGCCCTAATAAGTGTATATAAGTGTGCAAATGTAAAAAATGTAAGTGTAAATCATTTGTTTATAAATCACCAGATAGACAAAAATCATCATCAGATTTTTTCTATCTGAAAATTGGCCTCATACAGGCTTCGTAACAATAACAAAAAAATGTGGGATTAAAACAGTCTAACTAAATATCTAGCAGGGTTAAGAAGATAATGAATATCAAGATTTGTAACAAATATAAATATTTATAAGAACTACTGCCATCTAGCGGGTGTCAGGATAAACATATCGACCTAAAACCGATGGATAGTTTTTTAGGACTGACTTCTGAGTGAAAATAAAAATTTCTATTTGTCTAAGTTATGCCTAAGCGGAATCACGGGTACAGCTAATTAGGTAATAAGAGGAATAATGTTTGTCCAGGGATTTTCTTAATATTTAAGAACTGTGGTCAAAAATATGTAAGATAAAAGTAAGTTCAAAGAAGGGATTCAAGATCATTCATTGCTCAAATGAAAAGAAACTGAGTCCCGCACCGTACAAAAGGTACTAAACAAGGTCGTAAATATTGTTGTCTATGGTTTTGAGTTTTTAGCGGGAACTTAGTGACATTTTCTGGGCAGTAAAAAAATCAGTTAAAAATAAACAATTGTTGTATGATATGAATTGTTTTTATCGAAGATAATTCTTCGATATAATTGTAATATTACAATATATTATTATATTATAATATTACGAAAATATTACATAATTGTAATATTTTCTTAAGTTTTCGCGACTTGTATACATAATAAAACTACGTTTTAACGGTTTTTAGCGCGGTAATTTATTGGATTTTAGTTATTCCGATGTTTCGGCCACTTTTCAGTGGCCGTGATCACGGAAGACAAGGATGTCAAATGTCATCGAGTATTGTTAACTCCATATACTTGTTCATTTTAATTATTTATTTTTAATTTTGTTTTGGTTATTATTTATTCTATGGAAGCCTAATCTAATTTACTACCGCTTCGCAACACGTTATGGCTTGAAGAGAAGAATCGGCGCAAGAAACTCTTCAGCAAACATGCCTAGCTCTAATTTATATAATATTAAAATGGGTGAAAGGAGAAATAAAAGAAATTATCAGTCAAGTTGGTTTGTGTTTCGGTGCACGCAGAAAGAGCTCACAGTGTCTTAAGGTCTGGCAGTTGGTTTTTGCTGGGTTTGGGTCTTGATAGTTTTGATGATCGGATCCCAAACAGGTGGTACTTGCCAACCATCTTCTCTATTGAAATTTGGGTGTTTTTTGATTTTAATAGCCTCACGCATCATTCTAGGTATGAAACCATTCTCTTTCGCGAGGATTTGTGGGTTATTGAATCTGGTGTAGTGGTTGGGTTTATCCAGCGTGTGTTCACTGATCGCAGACTTCGTACACCTTGTGTGTTTCATGTCAGCAATGTGTTCTTTTCCCCGTGTTTTTATGCTCCTCTTTACTTGCCCAATGTATGATGATCCCCACTCACAATCGAGCTTGTAGACACCTGCATCCTGAAGTGGGATATTGCATTTCACAGGTCTCAAAAATTGGGTAATCTTTTTATGCGGCTTGAAATATGTTTTGATTGAAGCTCGCCTGAGGACGTGACCAATTCTGTCTGTGACCCCCTTGATGTGGGGTAGGATAGCAGGGCACCGCTCAACTGAAGGTGGTTTAGGGACTTTGTGACGTTGGTGTGGAGTCTTCAGCTGATTGCGTTGTAGAACTCGCTTGACATGCTGAAACTAAATAATTAAAATAAACAAGTTGGCGGTAGGCTAAATAAAATTTTAACAATACTTGTTGACACTTGACATCTTTGTCTTCCGAGATCACGGCCACTGAAAAGTGGACGAAACGTCGGAATAACAAAAATCAAATAAATTACCGCGCTTAAAACCGTTAAAACGTAGTTTTATGAAGAATTATGTATTTCTGTTGAAAATCTCAACTGTTTAGTGAAATATGTCTTTTCGAGCTTTTACAACAACTTCCTAGTTTGGCGCCAGTCATAGACGTGTATTTTAGGTGAGACCTAAATGCTAGAAGATTATTATTAAATCTCGAATATTCATGGTATTTCACACTACGCCATATTTAAAAAGAAATAGTTTAAATAAAGTTTTGATCTTTTTGGAACATTAAAATAAGAACAAAAATTAATAAGTAAAGAGAAGATAAAAAAGAAGGCTAATGAAGGTCGAAAATGCTGTCTATAGTTTCACAAGTATAAGCATAGCTTCTTCATTCATAATAAAAGCGGCGCATTTCC
Source organism: Dendrolimus houi (assembly GCA_039645545.1). Lineage (NCBI taxonomy): Eukaryota > Metazoa > Arthropoda > Insecta > Lepidoptera > Lasiocampidae > Dendrolimus > Dendrolimus houi. The sequence goes on along the minus strand of CM077125.1, from coordinate 18,357,980 downwards.
TAATCATTAATGACATTAGTTTAAAGAATGGTGGAAACACCACCAGTCAGGACGAAGAGCTTCGCTTTATCTTTTCTGGTACGCATTGCCGAAGAATGAAATAATTTGCCGCAGTCTCTTTTTCCTAACAAATACAATCTAGGAGGCTTCAAGTCACGAGTGAATAGGTATCTTCTAGATAAGCGTGCTCCTTCCTAGACCGCATCGTCACTCAACATCAGGTGAGACAGCGGTCATACAATCATAAAAAAATTATACCTAAAATACCTATTTGAATTTATCAGAATTGTTCTGTTAAACGTATATGAAATATTCTTAAGCGGGCATTATATAGTCCAATTTGCAGACCGCTAAATCTAGTGCTAAAAAGTCGTGGTAGCGTAACGGCTATAATAGTGCACGCCTCCTAAACTCAAAGGACGCCGTTTTCCAATCCTGGCGGGAACGCATGGATCACTTAGGCAGTTTTCTGACCTAATGTGCATATTGTTACAATTACCACGTGCTAACAACGGTGAAAGAAAACATCGTCACAAAACCTACACATCTGGATAACCGATGTACCAAACCTGCCAAGCCGCATTGGACAAGCGTGGCGGGTATATTGTCCATTCCCCTATAGTGGGAGGCCCGAAGCCAGCAGTGGGACGTTTATGGGCAGTTATTATTTATTATTTAAATCTGGTGCGCTAGCTAGAGCACGAGTGAGCAACCGTGGCAGAGCTCATATGATCGAACTAGATTGGATCACTAACTGCTTAACTGTCCTTATACCAGCCAAGTTTAGCACGCTAACTCACCTAGCGCTCTGCAAGTAGATAATGTAATATTCACTTTAGTATAGTTGGAATTTCATATGTAATGTTTTGATTCATAACAAATGGCAGTCTTTTCCTTGATACATTGTTTATACAGTCAGTAGGTATGTTTATATATATATATATATATATATATATATATATATATATATATATATATATATATATATATATATATATATATAATTGTTTGTACGACTGATAGCGCGCAATGCGGGCTGCATTTTACGTCAATTGTTCCCCTTATTCCGTACTCATACCCTCGAAATTATAATATAATTTGCATACAATTTTAAGGGCATTTCTTACGCACGTCTCTGATTATCGATTTTAGCCCGCTGGCCGCGTGACATGTATATTTATGACTTAGGTGTTTAACAAAACGTAAAGCCGGTACTGGCTAACACTAACATTATCCCAGTTGAAGCAGGGACATAGTGACTCAATAAAATGCTTTTAATATGTATCCAAATACGATTTCAGTGTAAGTTTCAGAAACGACTCTTCGGTATTTCCGCTGGTCTATATACATATGTCTCACTAGGATTGCCCCCATTGGTATTCATTATATGCTACTTCTGTTAGTCATAACACAAACGCAATTTGCTAAGCTTGGAAATAAATAATGTATGTTGATAGCACATATTTTATATGTAGGTTATTAATTTATTTGTAATACATTATGCGTTGCGAAATTTACAATGTCAAGTATTAAAAACACTTTATAATTTAGAGAATTAAGACTGAAATTAGTGCAAGTATTATCAAAATAGGTTAAGTAGCTGTAAGTAGATCTGTGATAAGATAAGAGGTACGAAGATTATTATTAGTCAAAATAAACAGTAACTGGTCATGACGCAATTCTGATAAAACTCGTTAGTCATTTTCTTAAAACTCTCCTTTTTAATTGGACATAGATAATTACACTACGCGGCTACAGCAAAACTAAAAGGAAGAGTTATGTTTTTCTTTAATTATTAGGAGGATTTATGAATTAGGTTGTCTCTTGCCCTATATACTTTATAAACGGATGTTTAAAATCTATATTGGGACTTTATTTAAAACTATGAAACATTTGTTACGCGGTGACCTGTAACCTTATAAGGAAGTAAGTGTATATCGAAGTAATATGAAGCAGTCACTTTTCTGAGTTATTTGCGGTTAGAAAGAAATAATACATCAATTGTTTGTTATTGGAAACGTTTTAATATTTATGCAGTATTCACATGCATTACAGATCAACATATTTTTAAGGATTGCATATTGTATTAGGTTATTTCTTCCTTGGTTTTACAGTCACTGGAGGCCTCTACGGTTGTAGAAGATAGTGACACTCTTCGAATCCATGCTGCTGACTTTGCGGGAATCTTATGACTATACTATATTATCCTCTAGGGAAATCTTTACTGGTAAATCATTTCAAATCTCAAATGTTCGCCAGATAAATTGATACGTTCGTGTTATTTTGTTTTTCAATTTTGATAATTCTTTTTGCTTTGGTTTCAGTACAGTTTCAGAGTAGTCTCTCATAAGTTTAATTGGAATTAGATCTTGGTCTCCAAAGATATAGGTGTTTAGTGACTAAGGTATTCTTAGGTTTATAACTTTTTTTATTTCTAAATTGATTTGAATAATTCCTTTTGCATTGGGTTTAATATAGCTTTACAATGGTTTCATATAAATTTCATTCGTATTAGAACTTGAAGTCTGAAGATGTAGCAGGGTATTCCTTGAAACCAAACAGAATGTTTATTGTTTAGTGATTGAAATATTGTTAGGTTTATAACTTTTTTGTTTCTGAAACGATTGTAATCGTTTTTTTGTATTGGGTTTAGTATAACTAAAAAGTGGTCAGTGGTGGTGGTATATGGCTGGCAAAACCTCAAAATCAAGTAAGAAATGTGTAGTGATTAACAGATTGTTCGGCTTATGACAATCCTAAAACCAGTAGGCACCTAGTTATGATCAATGACATGTTGAACTGGACTGGACTTTGACTAGGAAGGATATATTAAACATTATTGTTTAATACATTATATTTATATTTTATTAAGAAATTTTCTTTTTAAGATTTTTGTAAAGAAAATTATTGATTCAAATTATTGTAATGATTTAAAACCTTCATTATTTACATAAAGAAGATTTTTGAATATTAATAATCCATAATTTTCTTTATAAACTGCTCTATGACAAAATTCACGGTAGTCCTTGAAATACGCCATGGTGGTTGAGCGCTGCGGACTCTTCGCGCTCTATCCCAAATACGGTTGATTGTATAGAGAATTGTTCATAACAAAATTTTATGCTCTACGACTTTTATAATACATGCGAGTATGTTTTAATGCATTGGAAGCGAGATATTTCCAAAAAATCCTTTTTCGGGTCTTTTGACCTGGAATATCCTCAAGACGCGGGCACGTGATCTTATGAGACTTTGAGACAAGTGTTAGAATACCAAAATAAAGGTCTTTGTTAGTAAAATAAAGGTGTTTTATAATAAAATACCAAATTTGTATTTAATTATATTATATATTATAATATAGAGTTATTATGTATTTATCAATACTGCATAAAATACATGTATATGTGTAATATAAATAATATATACGTGTATATTTATTTTTACTTAACAAATAATGTTGCTGTCTCCGTGTTTTTTACATATACTGTCTAATTGTGATGTACGAACTCATTCTTTGTGTGCTTACTAATTATTTCAAAGGTAGTTCGAAACAAATATCTATCTTTTTTGATATTATTAACTTAAGGGACGTGAACTTACTCTGCCGTAACACAGTTTAAAACTAGTACGGGGGAGTAATGATTGTCACATAATGTTAAATTAAGCACTATTGCATATTGTACTTGCTTAGGTTATAACTGGAGACCAATAAATTCTTTAATTCTTTAAAGGTTTTTACAAGTTAAGCTATAAACATTAGCTTTTTTTCGAGATTTACCCCATTTTCGCCTAATTAACTGGAATAGAACAATTCTGATTTCGTAAAATAACGTGTTTAAGGATCTACCTAAAGGAAGTTCACTAAGTCGCTCACGTGTTACCACATTTTTGAAGATGTAATTCATAGAATTTACGTTTACGTTACGAAAACATAATAAGAAAATTACGAATGTTACTGAATAACATCGTTTTTATTCTGACAAGATTTCATACATAAAAAAATGTTTTTTCATAAGAATTATTTTTTATATATAGAAATGTATACGAAATCATAATGACTTTTTGGTGATATATTCTTATTTTTTGGTTAGTTATGTTATTACGTGAACTAATGATCGCCCGTGGTCAAAATTCGACCATTATAATGAATTTAAATTATAAGTTTGAACATTATTGAGGTTCTGTTGTCAAAGACTATACTTCTATAATCACAGCTTTCGCCAAGACTACACTGTTAGTTTGACTTTAACAATAAACAAAAGAGTATATATGCGTGTGTGTGTCAAATACATGGTAGTGTGTGTAATATTTTTTTATTGATGTAATGTATTTTTTATGCATAATTTTAAAAATATTAGCATTCTGCGCTACTTCTCTATATAAACTATAAGTGTGTCAAATTTCATACTCCTCCATCCGCGCAATTTTCGTAAAAAGGGGTACAAAGTTTTTACTGTGTTTTTGCTTCACGTAATTAATATATAGATTTATATCTTCAAAAATGTGATGATGCCTGAGCGAGACATCGTACTCTAATTAGGTAGGCTCTTAAGGATCCGGATTCGATTCTTTTGGGGAGAACCTGTAGAAAGAGCCTTGAATGACTAGTTAACAATTAAATGCCAAGTCCTGATATGACTGCAGATTCATCATTGTATATAGATAGATATTTATTGCTTTTAAAACCTTGACTGTAAATCCAGTTCTCTATAAATAAATTAACATTAAGATAGGTATGTTCCTCGAAACGATAAATAAAGCTATCGTTTGTTATCATTTAATAACACATTTTGTCCTTATTTATAAAAGAATGCGATGATTTATAATTTAAATTATTTCAGTTAGTAATAAAATTTATTCTGACTAACTGAAAACTCCGCTGGCTCAGCGACCCATATTGAGTCTTGGCCTCCTAAACGAGGGCATGCTACTTTCCTCTGTCTTACATAGCGTCTTGCCAATTGTAGATTTAAAGTTCGGTCAGGTCAGTTTCTACTTTATCTTTCCAGTGATATTTAAGAATGCCAACCGGTTGGCGTCCTAAGTAAGCTTTTTCACACTCCGATCCTCCCCCATCCCTTCTACGTAACTCTATGACTTTATTTGTCTAGTTTATGTTGGGCTCGGCCAAGAGGTTTTCTATTTCGGAGTAGGTTCCGACCCTCCAGCTACCATCTCTTCTTTTTATTGGGCCCAAGATTTTTCTGAGAACCTTCCTCTCTGCGACAAACAGTTGGTTCTTTTCTTTAAGTATAAGTGTAAAGGCTTCAAAGTCATACATTAAAATTGGTCTTATAGACGAGACAGCCTTGTAGACGCGAATCTTCGTCTTCATTAAATTTAGATGTAGTCGTGCTGGCCCTCACAGAATAGAGGGGGAATGGTCGGTAGTACAGCCTAGCTACTCTTCCAGCTAAGTCCGATGGACTCGCTGACCATCGGCGGGTTTGGTCCTTTAGCATTTTGAGGGTTGTGCAACGGGTGAACGTTCACAAAAAAACGCACTGTAAAGAAAACGGTTTTTTTTTAATTATAAAGGTACATACATAATAAAACAATTGTATGAATTGAAATAAACTTTAATAATCTCTCCAACGTTCTACATTTTGAAAAATGTTTGATCAATTATCTAATTTTAAGATACGTGCAGTAATTTATAACGATCGTTTTCATACAAATAAAAGTAATAATATAATTACAAACAATATTATTTAACGCTATATACTGTTATATTGCTTATTGTTTATCACTACAACCAACTTTTTTATTTAAATGACAAAAGTTTTTAACAAAAATTACAATATTTATAAATGTATTTAGTTATCATACGAATAAATCTTTCATAAAATTTATTCTGTGTATATTTCTGCCCATAATTTTTATTTCAGTTCGTTGTTACCCAATTATTTTCAAGGGATATGACGAAAATTTTCGAGATCTGAGGGATATCTGCTGCATCTAGATCAATAACTTCAATAAGACAGTGACATGAACAATAGGCACTCTATCTTATTACTTAAAGCTTTCTCTTTGAGACCAATCGTTATTCTGGATAAATGGCGGTGCGATCATTAAAACCACATTTAACATATTTATACGCAACATATATCTCATTGTGTGTGTACTTAAACAGTAAGATTACATCTCGTGCAAGTTCTGCTAAAAACGTGGCTATCAATTTTTGGAATTATGTTTGTAATAAGTAAATCAAAGAATACTGGAAATATTAGGAAATGTCCACTATAATGTTTCTAAGCGTTTATTTTACTTTTGATGTTTGCACGTCTATCAAGTTACATATTTCTTGACAACAAAGCCCACATGAAAAAAATGGTTTATTTAATATATTATATGTAAAATATGATAATTAATTTGTGGGTATATTTATTACGCGGTATATATAATATTTTTAGCAAAAATATATAGATAAGTTAAATTGATTACAACTATTTATAAATGATGTCGATTTTATAACAAATCGAGTCGGTAACACACTAGGACATTACTAATTGCCCGTCATCGGGATGTCAAAAGTAAAATAAATGCTTGGAAAGGGTGTAAATGTCTTTATTTCAGTTCAAATCCTATTAAAAATTGGATATGAATGTGTCGACAGTAATTAAACGGCATCTGGTTGTAACAGATATTCTTCGCACCGATCGTCCCTTTATTATCATAATGCCCCCCTACTACACCTGGGATAATGTTAGTGTTAGTGACTGTGTAACGTTATTTGGGATTGTTATGTTAATGAGGTTCATCATTATCAGATAAGTTATGTATATAGGTACACTAATCGTTAACGCGTTATTTTTGAAACCTATATATAAGTCGCATTTGTTCACCGCCACTAACACTAACGCAGGTGGAGCAGGGGCATAAGACATGTATATCTGCATATTTCGATGGGGTCAGTGCAAGGCCATGTAGCAACATTTTTCGGTAACATTATTCTTTTCGTCAAAATTGATGATACAGAGGTGAATTTTTCAATTAGGCCTTTAGGGCCAAATTGTAACTATGTTAAAAAGCGAGAAACATTCAAAAGAGTCTCGAGGTCGATTTTTACGAAAACTAAAGTAGTATCGTTAGATTTTTCAAAATGAGTTAATTACCCTTGTCAGGAATCGTATTGGCTGGTTTTGAAAAAATAAACACACCTGTATTATTATAGATACCATAATTCTTATATTGTAGCTCCATTATATTGTAGATTATATTATATTGTATTTATTATATATTATATTGTACATCCACTTCTGTGAAGGAATGTCAAACGACAAACCAAAGGAAAAGGCTAATTTTGAACAAAATGTTATATGACATCTATACATACATACAGGATACATTCATATAATATGTAAGTAACAATTTTGACGAAAAAAAATAATGTCACCGAAAAATGTAGTTACAAGGAGTTGCACCGGTGCCGACAATATAGACTTAGACGATATTGAACGACACATTGCTCCACAGAACCACGGTATGTTTGATTCAGTCTATCATTTTGAGTGGAAATTATTTATGGGCGTGAAAAACTCATGAATAAATTGCGATATTTCAAACGTCGCGGTTAAATATAGCATCACAATTACATTTATTTACAGTTATTTATATGTATAATGTAACTAAGCCGCGTTGACACGACCAGAGTATGTTCGGTCCGAGTGCTCTCGGATAGCTACGCATATGATATTCGTATCGTGGCATCATTCTAGCAATCAGAGTTCACTCGGATTGTGCTCGGCAGATTTGATCCGAATAAACCCGGACCCTGCTCAACTTTTACACATGTTCTGGAATGACTACAGGAAAAAAGTGGCGTCAAGTGTCTGAATATTTTTAATCCTGAAAATCGATATGAGAAAGTTCGGACGAGTGTAAACCGCTATACGTGTACAATTGTACACAACTTATAATTCTGATCGACAGTTTTCGTTTGCTCAGACAAATGTACACCGGTTTCCGACTAGTAAATAGTCTATATTGAACTTTATTTGCAAGCTTTATTTGTGTCCGTGCAGGAACGGAGAAAAAATACAATTTCCTACGGCTGGGCGGCCTGTCGTAAGAGGCAATAAAACAATCGATAGCTAGAGGTAGGGTATTTGCCAGTCTGGGTGGATACCACCCCTGGTCTAGAGTGTGCCACCATAACAACCTTGAGTGGTGTTCCGGCATTTGTAACGCCTTTGGTGTTGCAAATGTCCATAGGTGATGGTAACCGCTTTTCATCAGGTGGGCCGTTTGCCTGTCTGTTGAACTCATTCAATTAAAAAAGCGGATATGGCAGTGTTGCTTACACGATTCGTACAGTGTCGGACGTTTCTCGCTCCACACTAAAATTGGTGAATTGCGCATTTACATCGGGAGGACGTAGTAGTTGTGCAAAATTGTACATCTGTATGAAGTTATTCTGTATGGGTGCACTCGGTCCGAGCGTGCTCTTAACGTGCAAACGCCGCTTTATCATTAAATTTAAATCACAAACAAATAACTTAAGGCATGATGCAAACAAAGTTTTTTCCTTAAGTATTTTCTACCAACAAATGTGGTTCAATGAGCGTAAATAATTATCGACTAATTATAAATAGTTTATAAAATAGTCTAAAAATCACTTTGTTCATCGCAATCGGTAATAACTTATGTGAATCGCGTATCCTTCGTGAACTAATGAAAAACCTTAATTTACCTATTTTGTGTTAAAAATACTAAATAAAACTATCCTAAAATAGTTTGTGTTATGTATATGATAAATATTCTAATTATTATTGCCGAGAAGATATTGAAAATTGGCAAATGTCAACTTTAAAAATAATGTATTCATTTTGATTAGTTTGATATTTGCAAATGTCAATTTAGTGCAATTAAAGAAAAACTGCATTTTCATACGATGCTTGACGTATAAAAGACTTTCAAGGGAAACGTCACTGTCAACTGTCCAATAAAACTGTGACATTTAGTCCTAAATACCTATCAAATATCCGGTAAAAATAAGTGTTTTAATTCCATTGCATTATCAGCCTATATAGGTGTGCTATTTAATTTTCCCGACTGTAGATGTATTATTTTATACTATTGCAACCAGTCAAAACCGTATGCGCATGGTAATTTTTCCGTTCGCAAAACTGTACTTTTCCAAAACGTATTGAAACAGACCATATTGATAGTTATTATTTTAATTGTTATAAGACAACCAATCACTAAAATTTTTCAGAAAAGCAAAAAAGAAAACACATTTCTTGTTAAAATTGTACAATATTTTTATTTGTGTTAAGGGTAACGCTTTAATTTTGTGTATAAAAAAATAATATAACAATTATAAGCGCTTGTGTAGGCAGCATCGCAGACAGGCCGCCACTGTGCCGCCAACGCGCTGCTTTCTGTGAATTTCTATGTATGAAAGTTCAACGGTGGTAGGACGGCGCAGTGGCGGAGCGTTCGCATTTAGTCTAGATTGGCAATGCGGCAGCGACGATGTCGTATATACCCGCGCATAGAGGAGAGATTTAAAAAAAATGTTTGTTCCTTACAACAATTAAAATTATACATATCGATATTATTTCAGTTTTGACGCCAGATTGATAGCCAATTTAGAATACGAACCCTAGAAACATTTTGATTGAGAGGTCCAGATATCTCGTATTATGAAAATCGTCCCTTTTAATCACAACTATTAGTAAAAAACTGCAAACACACCTGCTAAAACACTACATCATTTTATAATAAATATGTAATAATAACATTCGCACTTTGACAAAAGTAGTATCTTATAAGGAATAAAAACGCTATAAAACTTCGTACAATGTTATGAACAAAAGAATTATAAATTACGTTTTCACTTGATATCCGCCTACTTTTGTCAATTTTTTTAACGAATGTTGTCTAATATTGCTTGTAATCTACCTAACTACGCGGACTACAATTACGACTAGTTCATTAAATAAATCTATCAAACGACTAGCGAAGAGGTCGTATTTAAAAAAGTACATATTAGGTTTGCAACTAATTTCCCGCTCTTCGACGAACTCTAATGGAAGGCCATAACGACTAATGATAAATTTAGACTCTCCTATTATATTAATGTACTCTGTGATTTAGACCTCAAAGATCTTTGAAGCCAGAATTTTCATTTTCGATCTTGGCATAAAAATCTCAATATATTCTTTCAGCGACGGTACCTTCTTCATAGATAGCACAAATGTCCCGAGCAGATTTTGGTGCCAACTTTAATTAAAAACAAGAAAGGAAGTGTCGAAAATAATCATTTATCTCAACTTGACATTCCATTTCATAGATCTGAAAATTAACATAAACGAATTGAAAAAAAACAAAACCAGATTCCGCTAGAACAAAACATCCTCTTTCGAATGATTTAAATTTAAAACATTATGCAAAAACATTTACGGTCTTACTCATATGGATTTAGAGTAAATGCGAAGTATTCTTTAAGAACCGTGAAGAAGCCTTTAAACTTACTATAACTCAATATGAATAAGACCGTTACAATCTATGTCATATAGATAAGGCAGCAATTACTTAAATAAAGAAATGAATTGTTATTCTTAAATTAACACTATTATTTTTTATATAAATAAAATTAATATTTATTTCGTAAGAACGTTTACGATAACATGTACATTTTATGGATGTATCAGTCATACAGTGCTATTTGAAATAGACTTTAATGACATGCGGAATGGTAAAATTTAAAAAAAGACGAAATTTTAGTTGCCAGCCTAATAATTCGCAATGTCTCCTCAGCAAGCAAAGAAGCAGACAACATCTAGATTTCTAGAATATCAAAATTCACCGCTGCTTGGTCATCGATATTTGTTAATTATTTATCTATAGTATGGTAATTCTACTTGAGAAATTTTGCATTTTCATTATTTAATTTTTAATAGAGCATTTTTTTATATACAGTTAGTTCAAAGTCTGTATATAGAAAATTTATGCCTAACAAAAAAAATATAATACATATTATTTATTTGTACTTATAAAAGTATAGTCTTTAAGTACACTAACGGTCTAATTCATATTGAGTTATAGTAAGTTTGAAGGCTTCTTTATGGTTCTTAAAGAAGTTTTCAAACTTACTCTAGTTCAATATGAATAATACCGTACATTTACTATTACCACAACCAGGTGGTGGAGCATTTGCTCGTCTGGATGGCTACCACCCCTATTTTAGGATATTACCGCCGTAACAACCTTAAGTTGTGTTCCGGTATCAATAGCCAGGTTCCAGTCCCTCGTTCGAGGCTGGCATCACATGGTAACTAGCACCTTTGGTGTTGCAAATGTCCATAGACACCGGTAACCACTTTGTATCGGGTGGACCATCAGCCGGTCTGTTGTACTCCAACAATAAAAAAGATGCATATTTTATAAAACTATTTAGACAAGGATATACGATGTAGGCAGAACGTATAACAATTTGTTCTTATCTCCGCCTGAATATCCAGATAATAACGCACGCTTAATAAAACAAAGAAATATCTCAAAATTGCGTTTTTTGAGAATGAGCGTGTTAAAGTGTTGGCCTATTACAAGTAGTTCTTTGTTTGTTAACAAATTATACATCAAAATTATTTCAAGTTGTTGAATAGTCTTTAAGTTTAGCCGAATGCGTAAGGATTCATATTCAAGTAAAATAAATGCCGTTTATTTGATATATAAACTAATAAAAGTAATTTGAAAAAATAGTCTTACTTATTCGTACTTATGATTAAAAAGTAAATAAATTCTTAAGACAATTAAATTTAAATTGCACTAAGTTGAAATACACCAGCGACAGCGAACGAATTTTTATATCAAAAAGCGAAATGAGTAACGAATAAATTCATTTTACAAATAATACAATATGACAAATAAATGTCACCTATTATTAATGAAGCGATTTATTGGGCTTTATTTATTTCTTTAATAGTAGATTGTTAAATCCGTACCTAACTAAATCTGATGAACTCATTACGGCATACATCGTCAAGAAAAAATATTTTTTTGTGGAATACCAACCAGTATTTTTTTGTCATTGATGATAGTAAAATTTAGCTCGTGTAAATTAAATAATAATTTAGTGGAAAGTAAATTATGAGTATGAAATAATGTTACAAAATTGTTGAAATTTTTTAATTATACATTTATGCCGAGATCGCATAGTTTTTGAATTTTTTGACAGCAAGGAAAATCATTTCCTAGGGATGAAAAGTACAGTTTTCATCCCTGTGATCAGGGCACTTCAAGCGTAAGTTCAGAGTATGAGAAATAAAGAACAATATGTTTGCTTCACTTGTCGCAATAGTTAGAAGAAAAAAGAGGGACAATCCTTTATTTCGCCAACCAACGGTCAATTTGTGCGGCAGTTGGAAATAATTTATGTTTTACGATAATTTCTTGCGTTTTATAATGTAATCTCTAAAGTCATGATTTTTTAGTAATTTCTTTGTTTTATTAAGCATGCGATAAATGTGACATGAATGATATGGTAACTATATATTTCAGGAAAACCGTGGGATTTTTCTCCGATGTGTTTCAAATAGACGAAATATATTTTTTTGCTGAAAAGATAAAAGAATGTAAATTCTTTTATTTACAGTTTTTACAACAGCACTTTAGCTCGCGAGCCCGAATTTAAAAAAATCATGAGAATATGTTTTTTTTACTGTCACATATTTAATAAACCTCAAAGAGCATAACTTTTTCAGAAATATATCTTGATCTAGAATTCTGACAGGGCCTTAAGTTTTTCGGACACATTCGACCTGGACGAAGACGCCGGTAGAAACTAGTTTATTTATGAAAACTTGCCGTGAGAGAATAAAGTAAGGCAAGCTAGTTGTTTTTTTTTAAATATAACCTACGAGAATTATGTACAGAATTTAATATTGAGATCAGTAATTTGTAGGTTTATAGGTGCTAATTACAGTTTTAATTATTACATTTACGAAACAGCGTTAACCGCTGCTGTCGAATGCATTTTTATAAACAGGAGTGTCTATTAAATGTTAAAGTATTGGCATAAATAATACACAAAATATACTATTTATCGATTCGTAATAAAAAATTCTTATTTTTGGGTTCAAGTTCAAGCATTTTAGGGATTTAAATGAGTACGGCTATTACTCCAGAAATAGACACACTCTACCTTAGTAGCAGGATGCTTCTTTCTTTTCTTTTACCTTCTCCTAATTATTTGGGGTCAGCACAGTAAGTCTTCTCCTTCCATTCTCCTCTATACTGACATAACACCTCTATATCACCACAAATCGTCATGTCATTCTTAACACAATCCATCCATCTCTTTTATGGTCTCTACCTTTACATTTGTACCCGTCAATCTTCCAGTTTAACATTCTTTTCGTCACGTCCATCTTTCCTCATTGCATGTCCATATCACTTTAGTTTACTTCCTCTCAACTTTAATCAGATATTATAATTTATTATCAATTTAAGCACTGACAAATATGATTTTTATGAGCATTTTTGTCAGTATCGTTACATTCACGATTACGGTGCAATTAGGTCTATTAGATCTGGTAACAAAAAAAGTAGGATCAAAGTATACAAAAAAAGTAAGGCTTCTATCACTTATACTTTTAATCTTACCAGACCTTCACCTTAACATTTATGGAAGTGTGTTCAACTATATGTAATAATCTACCTAATTTATTTTATCGCTGACATTGCAAACATCTCGATTTTTCGCTCAGGTACTGGATTGTTAGTATGTTTTGTCGATCGTTACTTTCTTGACTCGCTACATAAGTAATTCTTTCTCTTGTATACCTTAGGAATTTAAAACAAGCTCTCAATTGAGCTTTTCCCATGACACTTCGACATAAATTTTTTTAAATTTGTTAATAGATTCCTCTAAGGCAGGCACTGTATTGCTATACAGTACTTGCCTTAAAGGAATCTTATCTTGGGCAATAGCGATAAAAATTAGTGGCGCATCATCCATCACACATGCAAAATGCGTAGATATAACATCCATTCTTCTAAGAAGTTTGAAATTACTTTTATAGATTAAACAAAAACTATTTGGATGCTAATTTATTCACCTGTACTAAGTCGCGATGTGTTGAATTACTGACATTTATATTTTGTGTTCAAAACGAAAATTTGTTATTTGCAAAGAAACTCATTTCCAATATTAATTCAAGAATCACTCAGAATACGCATCGCAGTAATTCACGATAATTGTTGAGTTTATTTATGACTAAATTCACTACCGTATCATAAAGAAGGTTCGATCACTTTAAAATAACGTTTTTAACTCGCTAACTTATCACTACAATATTTTTTACTATTAATCAACGAAACTCACTATAATAACGATATAGTTATTGGCATATCGACTTATGTCTGTATTAAAAAAGTTTCACATATCGCACTTAAAAAATATCTATATATTACTTGTGAAAATTATCCTTCTATGTATTTTATATTAATAATAGGCCGTCATATTGTCCATTGCAGCTTGCTTTGAAATAAAAATTAAGGATTTTTAATATTGATAATTTAAAAGTCAACTCTAAATAGCTCACAAATACATTTCATTTTTCAATTTAAAATATTTTTTCTTTTGATAAATATGTTACAAGGAATTATGATGTAGGTGTGCTAGTTGCTCATCTATTCAAAACAAATACCTACATATCTAAGGGCAAGAACAATACTTGAGACTAAGTCCGACCAAATTAAAAATGTTGTTAAGTACTCAAGGCGTCATAGGTACTATCAATATTTCAATTTACTAATCCTCTATTATGTCGGTTTTTCTATACAGGTACTTATATCGCTGATCAAACTTGTATACCAATTACTTGAAAATGCTATATGTTTTATCTACAGAAGCTATTAGTAAGTAATTTAAAATTATTTAGAAAAGATTACCGCCGGCGACATATTTGTCTATCACTAGTGGTAACCTGAGACTGATTCATATTTAGTATAGTATAAAAATCCAGCAAAAAGTTTGCTCATACAATTTTGTCGATAGATGAAACTTCGATATCAAATTTCTTTTAAAATTTATTATCTGCTTGTATAGATATGTCTATCATGCATTTAAAGTAAAATACATACACGTTTCAATGTGTTAATTAACCGTACTAGCTAAATATTTTATTTTTATTTACAATACTAAAAATTTCGTTCACATGTGTGCAAAAGTAACCGCCAATTTAATAACAAATTATAATATTAAATATAATATTAATTAAAACTATAGCAATTAAAAGTACGTTTTGCCCGTTTTTAAGCGTGTTTTCAATTTGATTATTTTATGATCTGACAATTCGAAGTCTCAACTTATTTCTTTAGGTGGGTACTAAAAACTGCAGTACAAGAATGAGAAACGCACGATTTAAATTTATAAAATATATATAATAGTCTCAAAAAACTAAGAAAGTATTCGCTTGTCTATTAATCAATATTTTGTTGTTTTAGATTAAATGCATGTAAAAATCTATGTGAAAAAAATCTAATGTCATAATTTATATATATATATATATATATATATATATATATATATATATATATATATATATAAATTATGACATTCTTAGTTAGTTGATTACAATCAAAGACATGAATGAATGAAGGAGTTACGTAACAGTTTAAAGATTTTATAATTTTTATGCCGAATGATGTTCACTACATACAAACTATAAATTAAACCTTATAACGACTTTATTTAATAGTGGTTTCAGAAATAGCAAGTGATGATGGACTTATAGACGTATACACAATTAAAGTGAAAGAAAAATTCGTTGCCCACTTTCCCAATATTTACCAATACTATTATGTTCCCTTCATCCATTTCTGTCCTTAATTATTTCCCCGGTTCAGTGTGTATAAGAATTATGATGTGGTTACAGTGAGTTATAATTACGATGTAATATCAGTGGGCTATAATTTATGTACTCATGTGTACAATCACTTGGTGCGAGAGTCGCGAGACGGAATGTATGAGCGAATGAGGCGAGAAAGGACGCAAAGAAACGCGCAGCGGGCAACAGGCGTCAGAGGTGGCGGAGAGGCAAACGGCAATCCACCTTCGACATCCAGGCCAGGTCGCGGGTCGTCACCTGGAAATTAATAAAAAAAATGGTTAATATTTCTTTTTATTTCTCCTTTCATACATTTTTTTATTATCTGAAGCAGGCAAAGAAACAGACGGCCCCCCATCTCCGTGAACCTGGTTACGGTCGCTTATGGACAATATAACAAAATAAGAGGGGCGTTGCCAGCCCGAAATAAATTTTATAACACCTTTCAAAAATGTAAGGTTGGTTGGTTAGTGGTTATTGCGTTATCGTAAAGTAGGGGTTCCACTTGGGATAATGTTATGGTTAATGACTATTTATCAGTAACATAATAAGAACTTCACTGTGGCTGGTCTTGTGACCGGACACAATGAAGAGCCATTAATAATAATAATACTTGTTTATTTTGTTCCAAAAGTACATACAAGAGTTTTTTGGAGTTGGGACCTTCTATTAAGTATTAATACATACTTGTGTCAGAAGGACCCGCTCTCAATTAACTTAAACATTAAACGATAACTGTTATTAACAATAATCCTTATACAAATATTTTTTATGTGTTGTGTACCTATAACTGTTTGTATGAGTGTGTGTAAGAATGTGTGTATATCGTATGTGCGTGTGTGTTTAGATGTATGAGACTTAAGTGATTGTGTTTATGTTTACAAACTAAGAATACTATGTAATATACATTAAAAATTCTTCACATTCTTTATATGTTTTCAATAATAACCATTGTGGACACTGTAGAGAACTAGTGCGGAAATAATAGTTACCTGAGGGACGTCGTCTATAATAACACTCTTATATTGCTAATATTTTATATCCATCTACCTATATTTTATGTACATCATGCTTAAGAACTTTTATTTCAATAAAGTTCTGTGATTTTTATCCTTATCTGTTAAATGCCACTTAGATATATTTACAAATATTTATATTCATATTATTCTAAACTCTATAATATATAAAAATGAATTATTACACACGACATTTTAAAACAAAATTATTGTTATAATCTCTACAATTTTCAATAGAATTTCTTGAACTGTTTTGACTTTACTTGAGACAAACATTCAGATTAGTAGACAGACAAAAATTATAAAAATGTTTATTTATAGTATATAATTTGTAAGCATTATATTAATAGCAGTTAACAACTCAATTTTAGCATTTATCTTTTATATTAATATAGTAGGACATGCCTGCGACTTCGTCCACGCTTGACTTGAAATTCTCGCGAGATTCCCGGGACACAAAGTACTAGAGAATTTAAAAGGGAATATAAGCTGTCGTTTTAGTGAAAACTGTGTCGGAATAAGCTAATTTTTATGCACCCGAACAACTACAAATATCTTCCAAGAAAATTCGCATGGGATTCCCATAATACAAAGTAGCGCAGATTTTAAGTCTAAAAATTTGCTGTTGATCACCGAAAACCGCATCGAAGTTGGCCTAGTAGTTTTTACGTGAATCCCGACCAAACAGACAGATAGACGGACAGACGGACAGACAAGCAGACAAACAGCCAAGAAGGAAACAGAAAAAATTGCGTCTTGTTCTCCATCGTTTATATAGTCTAATTAATCCAAGTGTTTTTTTTAAATAGCTTTAATGTACAGACACGGCATGTTTAGTATTTTATAATATTATAGACATTATTACCTGATGCATAGAATACACCGCTAGCACAACAAGTACGTGCATAATGTTGTGCGAATTGAGGCACCGGTCCACAGCTCCGGGGAACCACTTCTCCGGGATGTGCAGGGCGCCTATCACACCACCACCCAGCGACACTGCGTCCTGGAAAGTATATAACAGACACACGTTCCAATTCCCGCCGAGGTTTTCCTTCTTTACTACCACTAAGGGTTGATTACGAAGTGCGTTACAAAACTTTTTCGAGGCGGGCTACGAGTTGGCAATGCCTTGGTGTCGCAAACGTTTGTAGAAGACTGTAAATAGTTTTCGTCAGGTGGGCCGTCCATCTGTTTGATTGCAGCATCGGAGAAAAGACTATTCAATATCCAAAAGTAAAAGTTTTTATTCGAAATAAGTTCTGCTAGTATTAAATCGAACTCTAAACTAAGCAGGACAACTGAATTATAGAGGTCGTCAATTCCTCGAAATAAGAATTAGGTACATTGCTAACATTTATTGATTCATTGTCCTTTAACAATTTTATTACACTTACTAGAGCTTTATATGCGGCATCGTTTGCGTAAATCCCCCTTTTTTGGGATAAAAGTATTCCATTTCCATATCAAAATAAAATGCAACTTTATGCTATGTCTTACATCTACTAGTGGATCTAGACACGTGTCAATATCACTAAGTGGTTCATCAAAAGCAGAACCTTCAGGCCCTTTGAACCAAATCAATTTCGCATTTGTACATTAGAATGGATATTACAGAATAAGTTGCGAATATAAATAGAATATGAGTTTACATTGCGTTGTGAATTACAATCAAACTTCCAATCATATACGGGATTTTATTTAGCCCTTATATTCGTGCGAACATACTTCCCCCTATCAGATATTCATACAATCTTCAAAGGTATTGGGAAAAAGCAATATTATCGCGAAAACCATCCTGTCTTGATATTTTTTTTCTATTTTGTTTTATAGGTTTTCGAAATCAAATGCTCTATTTAATATAAACGATACAGTATACTTGGTGGTAATTTTTGTGATGTGAAGTAGAAAAAAAGAAACTTGGTTACCGTATTTTATATGAAATGTAGTAACTTACAATGAAACAACACTAATCTGTATTTAATTACGATTTTTTTAAATAATAATCGGCAGACACACACACATTGTATATCCCCGAGCTAAGCAAGTTACGCTTGTGTTATGGGTAATATACAATGGACCACTCTGGGCCGATCTCAAACATCCAGACCATAGTAAATAACAGAAAGTTCGTTTCCGAAATTTATCATGTCACGAATTGAACCCGGAGCCTCTGCGTTCCAGCAATTCATGTCCAATTAAAATATCCTGACATTATTAAGTTTGTTTTACTTTTGAAATTTTTCATTACTATTATATCAAATATTTTATAATTTATATTGGACATTATAGATAGAAAATTTGGATATGATATTTATTATTCGATATTTAATGCTAAAATGTATTGTAATTACAATATGTGTACCACCATCACTATTATATTTCTAATATTACCTATGCTTTATTCCTGCCTGACAAAACTGCACTTTTTGCACTATTAGAGCACTGCACAAGCCTGTAATTTTATATGTGGTACACAGGTACAACGAAGAGTAATCTATTTATATATCTTTATCTAGCCTAATTTTGTATGAAAATTAACATTGAGATCAAAATTCAACACTAATATAATATCAATAGAAATAGAGATTTGATAGAAAACATCGTTAAGAAATGATAAAATAATTTTAGCTACTTACGTATTTTATCACGTGTCTCCAATTAGTTAGTGCACGTGTGCAGTTATTGATTTGTTACTAAGACCTTCGTCAGTGGAAACCCAGTTAAAGTACACGGTGGCTTCAAGGGCAACCCTAAGGCTGGGCTCAGGGCCGTCTGAAGCATATTGGGCACCGGGGTGCGAAAATCAGCTTGCACCCCCCTTGCCGATAATAAAAATAACATTTAATTTTTATGTTTCATTTTTAAGGTTCCCTAGCAATTTTAGCAAGAACGAAAGCCCTGTGCT
Organism: Dendrolimus houi; assembly: GCA_039645545.1. Taxonomy (NCBI): domain Eukaryota; kingdom Metazoa; phylum Arthropoda; class Insecta; order Lepidoptera; family Lasiocampidae; genus Dendrolimus; species Dendrolimus houi. The sequence continues at coordinate 18,338,217 of CM077125.1, read as the reverse complement.
CTCGTCATGTCCGCTCGTCGGTCTGTCCGTCTGCTTTAGTACGTCACAGTATTTTTTCTCAAAAACTACTGGGTTTATATGGATGACAAATAGACGGGAAGATGTAGTCTATATGGCGCTTCATATTAGTATAGTACGACATTTAACTGAGCATTGAATTTTTTTCAATGTATACAGTCGTATGGGCTGCCATTAGGCAGATCTTGAAATATGACACTATTTTCTAATTAATTTTTTATTGAAGTTAATCGGCTTACGTGTCCTATATCCCTGTGCCCGAGTGCCACTGCCACGCACCCCTTGTACCCCCGAGTAAGGACGGCCCTGGCTGGGCTGTATGAGCGCATAATAAGCTGGCGCAGGGCCAAATACCTGCGCCCCGAATCCCCGAACCCTAGGACGCGAACCGGTAAGAAGAATAAATGGATTTAAGACCAACCGTCGTTTATAATTATTCATAAGAAGGGAAAGTGGTCAAGTAATTGTAAAACAAAACAAGCTAGTTCAAATACAACGATCGAATAGTTTGATGTCATCTCTACCACGATCATTGTTATAATGACATCCAAATTGAATAGTGAAATGAAATGAATGAAAATCAAAATTTTATCAAGAGTTTGGAAAGCACTAGTCAATAATACTACTATACTAGTGCTTGAAAAAAACTTCTATTTAGTGTGATCGCTAGTAAGGAAATCTATTAAATAAATATTAACCATTTTGTTGTTTTTATAGTAAACTATAGGGATAGAAGCACACATGTTGTATATTCCTAAGCTATGAGATATTCCTATACATGGGAACTATATGCCGAACCACTATGACTGATCGCAGACTGTCAGACCAGAATAAATAATGAAAATTCTGTCGGAGCTGGGAAGTCTGCTTTCTGATAACTAAGCAGGCCAATAATGTTTGAATGAATGAATGAAAACTCTTTATTGTTCATCATAACTTAAACCTAGACATTTAATATTTCCATTAGAACAATGGGCGACCTAATCGCTTATAGCGATCTCTTCCAGGCAACCCGGTATCCAAGGAGACATTACAAGAAAAATTAAATAATATTTGGTGGTTTAACTAAATTAAAACTAATTCAATCGTAATTAAAGAAAAACAAAATAATAAACTAATATAGATACATATACATAAATAAATAGATTATAATAATATAAATTATACATATTTACATGCGAACAATAATACAATTCCATTTATGGCAACAAATTTTATTTAATGGACAAATAATGGTCAGTGATCAAGTGTTTGAATGTAGAAATGGATGTAGCTTGTCAGATTTTCAAGGGGAGGGAGTTCCACAGGCGAACAGCCTGTACGGCAAAAGGGTTTCCTAGAAAGGACGAAGTGTGTTTAGGTATCATTAGCAGTAGATTTTCATTTGAGCGCAAATTACAGGAATGAAATTGAGAGAGGAAACTAAAAAGTTTCACCCCTAGAACGCCTACAAAGTCGTAATAATTTAGTAAATTAAAACTTTGAATTGATTTCTGTTTTGCTCTGATCACGGGATCTTCTGTGGTGTTTGGAATTTTTTTTTATTAAAACTAAACAACTTGCGAACTTCGCGTGTTTTTTTCTTGGAAATATTTCACAGGACTTTGTACTTTATTATTTTTTGACATGAACAAAATGGACTAAGATTTAATCGTTTTAGGAATCTACGTTTTCTTGTATTTTGTATTTAAAGTTCGATTAAATTATTCTATTACATCCTTCGTTTCTGGCATACCTATAATAGTCAAATATCTGGCTTTAGATTGTAAATGGTGCGTACAACTAGGACTCGACCGGCCTTATTCATATTGAGTTAGAGTACGTTTGTAGGCTTGTTTAAGGATCTTAAAGAAACCTATAAACTTATTCTAACTTAATATGAATAAGACCGGACGTGTTTACAACAAACAAGGTTCATTTATTTCTGAAACAAGGTCACAACTTTTTGAGGGAGTTATTTATTGCATTTAGATAGAAAAAGTTGTGAATTTATTTAGGTCAACAAGTTGAATAGTATAAGAGTACTTCATATTTATTTTATATTCGAGACTCTTTATTTTCTCGTTCGTTTGGACGGTAAAGTAAGAAAATTTTGATTTTGTCTATTAAATTTAAAACTTAACTAATCCTTGGGAATAATAGTGAGTAGTACCTTATACTCCATATTTTACAATACTTACACTCTAGAAGCACTATAGGTAGAACTTGATCTATTGAAATTAGTTAGGTTAATGTATTCGATTGGAATTTATATTGTTCATACTTGTGTGAAAGTTAGTATATTTACATTTTTATGTATTTGTGATAGTTTTCTTCATGGTCTTGGGAACGATGCAATTAAAATTAGTTTTATTTGTCGCTATTTATATAGGATACTTTTATCCCGTTATTGTTATAAAAGTATCGTATGTTTATATATAAAAGATTGAATGAAGATTTATGGTCTGAAAGAAAACATAAGACACAGGAGGATTTTGAATAAAAGAAACATACTGTGAAGACCCGGAATCATCGCGAAAGGAAAGAAAGAAGATTAATTGTCATAGTTTTAGACAGATGCCGCATGACAAATTTAAGTAATAAATAAAATACATTTAGGTAATAAATAATAACATTTCCCATTCTATGATACATTTTTGTATGTAAAGTATCGCAACCGATACATCGCGTGATAAATAAATACACTTTATTGACGCGCGACGTAATGCCCGCACACAATTATATTCTAATGGCACACAAGGACTTGTATAAAAACATTCTGAAACGGAAATAAAGGAAAAGATAATTGAGAAAATAATTGATTCTATGTTTTGTTTTCATAGTTCGGTTTGGCGGTGCTATAAGGTAGCTATTAGGGACTATATAAGAAGCTATTATGGCAGTTTAGTGCCTATAGTAAAGTAGGTAACAGACTGAGGCACTTATATTACATTTTTTATATGCACTTGAAATTATGCTTGCTTATCATAGTTTTATCTGTGTTTGTGGGACAAGCATCTTCGCGTAATTCATAACAAGGAACTCAAGGACTAAGTCGCGGCAATTCTTACAAAATAACACTACCTCCTGGTTTTTGATGTGTCACGAGCTCACGAGTGAGTCGTCAACGTCATAATTATAATTAAGTAGCTTATTAATTTTAAACAACATTCAAATTAATTTTGTCAGGACATTTCAACAGAAAGATGCTGCTAACCATGTAACAACGAGCTTTAAAATGTTTACATTTTGTCATGCGGCATCGCCCGTGTAATATTTTGATATGAAATCCAAAAATGGAAAAGCCTGCAGTTTTCTGGTTAAAATGACTATGTACATTTTCAGTTCTTAACGTGTTTTTATAAATTTCTTGAATACCATTTTCTAAATTTTATGAATTTTAGGGCAAGAAATAAAAAGAGATTTGTAATACATATATATATAAATAACATCTAAATGAACACACTTTCGTAATCTATAATTCCTGTGAGCATTGAGCTGATTCATGATTCAAACAAAGAAATAAACATTTTTCTGCCCCACAACTATTGTTTGGTTGGTTGGAAAGACAGGTGAATGAATGATTACAGTGAATACCTTGAAATCATTGCGAGACTCACATTACCCAAATGTTAGCATTAAGCATTTCAACTTTGAAAAAAAAACTATAGCATGGAACGCAGCGCGCCTTCTGGGAAGTATATTATTAAAGATACACTAGCAATATTCCATAGACTATAAGATTGTAACACTTGTATATATATATTTATGAAGTTTGTTTATTGTTTAGAAATAATCCTCATTTTTTCCCAAGCATAGATCAGATTATAAAAAGCAATCGACACCATAATGACAGGGTTTGTATTCATAGCAGTAGAAAAACAGTAATGAAAAAAAGTGTATTATGGCACCAGTAATATACAATAAACTATCTGACAGTATAGAGGCAAAAATTCATATTATTTAAGAAACACAAAGAATTTTTTGATAATGAAATACTATTATAAAATCGAGGATTGCTTAAATGATAAATACCGATTATTATTAATATATTCTTTTTAAATTAATGTTTTGCTTGACGTTAATATTACTATGACATCTAATTTATTTATTTATGATTGTGAATCAGTTTCAATTTAGTTTTAAGATGTGAATATTACATGCCTAATAAGACAAAATGTCTTGAAAGAATTACAACAAAACCCCTACGTACACATACATTTCTAGCAATAAATTATTATTCTATCTGAAGAGTACAAATGTACACTCGGAACAAATGAAAATTATTTTAAGTTACACAAATAAGACACCTTAGTTTCAGTGATCTGAGAAGACATCCCACCGCTCGAGGAAAGCAGTAGGATAGTGTTAGACTCCCGATGGCATGTTCGGACCTACTAACTAACTACCCCTATGGTACATCTCATCGCAGTATGCCACGACCTCGGGAACCAGAGACGCATCCAATGGTCCTGACGGTGCTGGCACAAAGAGCTCCTCTTAACATGAAGTGAGGGACAGTCTCTCTTTATTCCTTCCTGTTAGACGTGCGTGCGGTAAACACAACGAAACTCTATCTCTGGACCGTTTGAAAGATGAGATGCCCACGTCATCGTTTATGGCCCATGTTGTTGTTAGAGTGGAAGGAACTTGTGATAGTTCCGTCTTCGGAGCCCTAATCTACGGCGACGGATACCATAATTACTACGCCAACTCGCCAACTATACGCCGACTTCTACTATAGCTTATTATTCCTTCTTTACATTACGATTGGTAAAAAATAAACATTAATTATATAGTGTTTATCAAATTAGTCAAATTTATACAGTAGTAGTACCAGTAGTACCATCAGCAGCAGTACCAGCAGTAGTACAAGCAGTAATACTAACAGTATTACCGGCAGTAGTATATACGAGTATTGGATAATATCACATAAATGTCTACAATAAGAAATTTTGCATACAATACATAGCGAATATTACGTAAAATTTTATGAAGCCGATTGTCTAAGTTACTATGCCTAGGACCTAATGGTGGGAAATAAATAATACCACCCGCAGAAGTGGTGGCTGGATGTTTGCCAACATGGCCATAGGCTGCAACCATGTCATTTGGACATTTATGACAGCTCGAGTAACGCATGATCTCTTCGAGACAGGGGAGTTTCGACCCATTGTTATAACTATGTATGTAATATAGACTCATAAACTGCCTAATAATGACCCCGGGTTTGACTCGGGCGGATTTATACTTCGTTAAAGAAATATCCGTAAACACTCTGACCTGTCTGTGATAGTTTCAAGTGTTATCTGTCATATATTACCCATAAGGCGAACGTGACTTGTTTAGCTTGAGAATATACTTACAATGTGTGTTTGTTTGCCAAAATAAATAAAGAGTAAAAAAAATAGAACGACGAGATGTGGCAGGAAGTCATTGAGATTCGACAAACTCTGAGTTTCAATCATGAGGGATGGGTATAGCAATCACTGCAGATATAACTGATTTGAATAAAACCGGTTGAAACTTGTATTTGTGGTATAAATAAAGTCACCTGCAAAAATACGTGCAGCAACGCGTGGGGATCGCCGCCGCCATAATCCGCTGCGCGCGCTCCGGCCAGCAACAGGCGCATGCAAAACGGTGCAGCAAAACACAACCTACGTTCCCACGGTGACCATGCGCGCATTGCCTGTAAACAATACTTATAGTCATGACGTCATCTACAAATTAGACTGTTTAGGTACACAGATAGAGGCAACAAAGGCTAAAGAAACCCCTTCTTGGGTTCGGTGTGGGCGTAACTACGTTCTGTATCTCACGCTTTTCCTGCCATAAGCGCGGGGCACATGGGAGGAGGGTGGTATTAGTGGGGTATTGATTAGTCGAGTCTCCACACAAGCCGGTTGATTATTGTTTGGATTGCCTCAGTGGAAAGCCTCCATGATCAACAACGGTCTAATCCCTAGCAAAGGACCCGGTATGTGCGAAATGCATTTCCCCCGCCTTAAATAAAAAAAAAAACCCTTCTTGGGTTTATGTATGTATGCCTACGTTTTCTCGACCGGTGGAATGATGGCCGATACCTACATATATCTTAATAAAGTTCACATAACTTTATTAAGATATTATACGCGGAGCTAAGTCTGGAGAGATTAGATTATATCCAATATTTAATATTTGACCTGAAGAGGCCAAAATTCAGAAGTAGAAGTACTTCTAAAGAACCTTGGACAATCTTCAAGTTTGTGATGAGCTCCTTGTCTACGAACTCATCAACAAACTTTTTATTTTTTTATTGTCAGCATTCGTGGTTCTAGACGAACATGATATGCCCGGGCTTAAATACTAGGTCAGTTATGTTAAGTTTATACATACAAAAAGGAAAATAATACTTGAACGCTCATCACAAACTGTCACAGTCACGTTAAGTGTAATAATAATAATAAGTAATGTAATGTATAGCAAATACCGTTCATATGGGCTAACATAACCGTAAAGGTTCAAAACCCCTTTAAGAATAAAAGAAGAAATCTTACTAACCGTTCATTTGTCATACTACTAGTTTAAATTTGTTATAAGCTCCATACAAATAATGTCATAGTAAGTCAATAAGTAATACTAAGATGTAGGAACCGGCCATGAGACAAATGTTACCGCCACGCGGTGAAAGTTCTGTATAGGTATACGCGACCTTATATTATTATTCGAATCAAGATTCGGCGGATTATTGATCAAACAATCATAATAATCTACGCCAAACGAACCGTTGGCTAACCAACCATCTTTGGAATACATAACGGTATAATACGAAATCATATTTCTTAGAACAAACATTAAAACTTGTTATTACTGTAAATATTATCTAAATACGTTGTAAACTTCTCAAGATGTTCACCAAGAGACTTTATATGGCCATAACACATGACGTGTTTTTCAAAGCAGTTACTCTTGAAGTCCTACTTGAGAAGTTGAAAACTGTATAAGATGCGCCAGGGACATATTTTGCTTTGCAAGAATTTGCCAGTTCTTCCTTAAACATGTTATCTATTATATTATAAAAGTGTAAAAATTCTGTTCATTAAATATTTATATTAAAAAGTATTTGTGACTTATAACTTATAAATCTGTAGAGAAGTCAAATTTAACAATGAATATGAAAAAGAAAAACATCATGGGTGCTAAATTCGAACCAGAAAATTCCGAAAATGCAATTTTTATATTTTTTGTCTGCCTGTCTATCTGTGTGTTAGAGCATCACGCGGAAACTACTGAATGGAATTATATAGAGTTACTAGTTTCCGTCCGAAAGACGAATTTTGCCAAAAAGAGGGCGCTTTTTGGTGCCGATCTTGCAATTCACTAATAAATTCATCGTCGTCATGGCCAAATAAAGTTTTGCTGGCATATGCTACAATAAAATATATCTTATCTATAATATTATAAAATTCTAAATTTGCCTTGTCTATACATTGAAGCTATTAAAAAAAAACTAAAATAGACCTTATAAACAATGCAGAACACGATGCAATTTTTTTAGATTTCTTGTCTGTTTATCGTTTCGTCTGTGTGCCTTTTTGTTTAGGGATTCACGTAAAAATTACTAGGCCGATTCCGATGCGGGTTTCGTTGATCGACAGCTAATTTGTAGACTTAAACTCTGCGCTATTTTTTATCCTGGGAATCCCGCAGAAATTTTCCCGGGAGCGGTTTGTAGTTGTTTGGGTGCATAAAAATTAGCTTATTCCAACACGTTTTCACTAAAACGATAGCTTACATTCTTTTTCAAATACTGTGGTATTTTGTGTCTTGGGAATCCCACGGGAATCCTGAGGAATTTCAGGTCAAGCATGGACGAAGTCGCGGACATATCCTACTATAAAATATAAAAATAGTCAAATAAAATATTTGCTTAACTTGGAAATGTAGAATGTAATATGATTTTGGAAAACTAATCACCCCTGCCGTAAAATAATCGTTAATTAATTGAATTAGCTGATTTTGAAAAAATAATACATCCATTATATATTATTATACCAAATCATAGTGTAACTTATCAGGATTATTTAATGTCTATATATATATATACTTCAAATTTGAAGGAAGCTAGTGCTGACTTCATACTGGCATTGTGTAAATTGATTTGAAGTCAGTATAGCGCTACCAAATCTGATTGACTTCAATAAATATTCCTCTTGAATATTTTGCAGTCAATCCGCTCCCCAAGTCAGTAGCTGGATTAATGTAAACCAGCTTTAAGAGCGGACTTTGTTCTTTACTCACCTTGTACAGTCCTATTAGACTACCAAGGCAATAGACCGCGAGTGCTGTGTACCGCAGTGGCGCAGGTGCACAATATACAGTTGCTGTCACCATGGGAATTGCACCTGTGGAAAAAAACAATAAATGGAAATAAACCCATACTTACTCACTACTATAAATGTAGAAGTCTGTTCTTTTCATGATTATAAGGCTGGCTGAGCAAATCTTAATGTTCTCTAATGTCTTGACGAACAAAACAGACAATCTCCTGTCTTAAGAAACAACCTTGAAAATGGTTAAATAGGCTATGAAAATTTATATGAGTAACCTATAATTCTTCAATTTATGAATACAAAAAACTATATTTGATAAGAAATATGTATACGACGTGTGTGGCCTTACAGTTGCGATTTTACTGCATACCGAAATCAAAAGAATAAATGCGTACGACTTTGTTGGGATTTTACAACCACCACTTATATTTAATATGTACAGGCAACACATTAAATATTAACATAATAATAATAATTATTACTATTATATATAATAATAAAAGAATAAGGGGCCTCTACGTGTTGGCCTTCCCATGGCCCCCACGCAAGCCCTCCAAAAGTCCGGGCTATTTTTATGGCCCGTGGTCTGCAAAGACATATACATATAATAATAATAATCGACAGTTATACTTATATATGTATATTGCAATAATATTGTTTGTAACATTACGACTACAAAAGTAAAGACCCCGTGCAAAGTGTAAATGCTAATATAATGTAATAAAGTGAAATAAATCTTATTAGTCGAAAACTAAATAAATTTTCGTAAAACACTCCATTTTCCGGGATAAAAGGTATTCAAATGTTAATACCTATTATCGAAAGTACATACTAAATATGATATTCGATTAATTCCCAAGGTCGTGAATGTAGAAACAGACATTCAAAAAATTCTAATTCATATTTATATTTTATATGCATGATTTACATAAAGTATTTTAGCTGAGATATTTTATACAAACAAGTTTTTTAATCTATACTAATATTATAAAAAGGAAAGATTTGTATTTTTGTATGTTTGTAACGAATAAACTCAAAAATACTGGTCCGATTTCAAAAATTCTTGCACAATTCGAATACTACATTATCCCTCATTAAAATAAAAATTAGCGATCCTACTAAAACTTCAATAATGTAAACTATCAATCTAAACAAAATACTGGGCGCTGGAATCGGGTTCTAGATTTTTATTTTTTAGGGCAGGACAACTTTGCCGAGAACGCTAGTCATTAATAATAAATAACCTGTCAATACTGGGTTTTATGATAAATTAACACTTGCAAAGTTACCAACAATTAGCGCCCAAAATTAATTTCGCCGAAAGCATATTGTAGGCCGTTGGTTAGTTTTAAGTACTTACATAAATTCAGAAAATATTTATAATTGGTTTATTTTAATAAGTATTTTAGTTACCTATCCACAAAATATTTATATAAATTCCGTCTCAAAACTTTACAAATAAGCTCACGCAAGAAAATAACTTACCTACAAAGATATATAGCATATACTCCGTCTCTTAAATAGCATATTTTATGTAACTAGATTCTTTCAAATGCCTTAGCGAAAAATCTTCTATATTGCGCAATCATCAAACAAATATATTTATTTTTATGTTTCTTCAAAAATAGTAGTTGATACCTCTCTTGTTTGTCAGATAACGTTACATGATTTTATCTATCCTGAGGCCGCACCTGCGATAATGTTAAAGTTATTGACTATGGCCAAATGCGTTTTATTTATAGATTTCAAAATAACGCCGTTGACGAATAGCTACATTAATGTATATACATATATTATCTGTCAATATGTAACAAAATCGCATCATAAATAACGCATTATATTACATTTTTTTTACACATTACTTTTATCCGTGCAGGAACAGAGAAAGAATACAATTTCCTGTGGCCGGGCGGCCTGTCGTAAGAGGCGACAAAACAACCCACGGCCAGATGATAGGGCATTTGCCCGACTAGATGGCTACCAGCCCTGGTCTAGAGTATACCGCCATAACAACGTTGCGTTGTGTTCCGGCATTAGTGACCAGGTTCCAGTCTCCCTTAAGAGAGCAGCAGCGCATTTCTAGCACCTTTGGTGTTACAAATGTCCATAGGCGATGGTAACCGCTTTCCATCAAGTGGGGCGTCTGTCTGAACTCCTGCAATAAAAAAAGAATAATAAAAATTGCGCGCGGAATTCGCAGTTAAAAAAACCTTCGGATACTCCGTACACACGAAGCGGCTGAAGGTAATAGTATAATTTTGTTGCCTTCAGTTGTTGGGTCAATATTTGTCTAATAACAAAAATAAATGCATTAATTAGATAGACTCACACAGACCTTCGTCGACTAAGAACGTCGTCCACCTTGGCTTCTCAGCCGCAGACATCACACATGCACGGAAATGGAAACCCTCTTAATCAATCATTCAAACAATAGCTATAAATTTTCAGGGCGCCCGCCATTTAGTTTGTTTCAACAACTCACTGTATTTGACAGAAGTATTATTATTTCTTATATGTCTTTCTTTTTGACACCGCAAACGAATCGGACGACAAAATGGAGGCATTTCCAACTTGTAAGGGGGAATTAGGAGGACAGAGAGAGATATACATACATACATACTATAATACAAAAAGAGAAAGAATGTGTATGTATGAAGAACGTGTACTGAGGTTTGAACAACAAATGGCGATACCAGGACTTGACTATATTAAATAATAAATAACAATTTTATGGTAAATATTTTTGGAATATAATAAAAATTAATTAAATTTTACTCAGCAGTTATATTTTACTGCAGTAGAGTATCTTTTCCGCACTTGGTATAAACATTTAATTGTTACATTGGAATAAATTTAAAAATCGTTTCATCAATATTATTAAGCCAACGATTAATCTAACTAGTAGTTAATATAAAATTAAAAACAATAAGGGTGTGATTCGTTGATGTCTTTTGGGTTTAAACGATTTATTATTTCACATTTTTTTTCATATTTATTACAAAATGTTGGAGCTACCAAGTGATGTAGTCAAAATAATTTTTATTTTAACTATGAGCGGTGTCCTTTTAATAAGTATATTCAAAAAAATGTTTAATGGATTTTGAAAAAATCTAAACTTTTCATAGTTCGTAACTGTTCGTAAATTGGGATAAATGTAATCTATAAATCTACTATACTGTAATGTACTAGAATACATAGAATTTTCAGATTTCATAATTTTAATTCGAGTTTAACATATGCTGAGTATACTATTTAATAAATTGGCTTTGAATTTAAAGACAAATTATAATCATTAAATACTTACTTCAAAACAGAATTTATTTCATGCTTAGAAAAGGTCAAACGAAGTGAACTTTTTAATATTTTATTACAAGTCAATTGCGATGATTAATTAACAAACTGAAGAGGTGTAGGCTGATTATGTTTGTCACAGGAGTGATGACAGATTGAGCAGATCCTTTAGTGGAGACCGCGTGTTAGTAGACGTAGTGAAGGACGCTCTCCGCCCAGGTGAATTGATGACCTGTGCAAGATAGCTCCAGGACGAGGAAGTCGGGGGACTGCGACATATGGCGCAAATTTAGGGAGGCCTAGGTCCAGCAGTAAGTGTATTTGAATGACGGCAGCTAAGTATCTTTAAAGGTAAACTGATTTTCAAGTATTACCAAAGTAAGTCAGTCACGCTTGTGGATAATATCAAAGGATCACTTTGGGGCCGATCCCAGACCAGACCATAGTATATAATGGAAATTTCGTTTATGAAATTTACCACTTCAGGAATCGAACACAAAGTGTGTTTTAGGGTCTCCTCTGCATTCTAACGAGACAGGCCAGCAAAAGCCCATTGAAATATCAACGTCATCGATTATCTATTTTTGTGTTTGACAAGGTCTTACCCGGAAATACCATGAAATATACCTAAACAATAATACAAGCCAAACTGGCACTAGTAATACAAAAAATCTTAACAAATTACATATATAGCTTGTAAGCTCGTAACGGCACATGACCGAGAATAACACAATAATCTAAACCATTATTTAAAATATATTGAACAAGCATTATTACAATTACAATATTAAATATAGCAGACTAATGATACAGAAATATCAGGAGAACTCCAAGAGTCCTATCCACGGCTGTCAAGTGTCGAGCAGCATTTGCCTTCCAATAATATTGCTGTGACTATCGAGCAGTAATTAACCACTACAATATATCCGCTCCTTGACTAAGACTGCTTCGGACTGTCAGCTGCAGACTCTCCGTTGTAGACTATTCGTGTAGACTGCCCTCTCCCTGCCCGTACACCGAGTATTTAAGGTCTTCGCAGCGTCCGCAGTGACACCATCTGGTAAAACTTTGGCGCTACTTCAGTTTCACTTCCTTCATAAAACCAATTTCCGCCATCCGTATTAACTTATAACTTCCGGTTACTCCATTTCTGATATTCGTTTGCTTGATAATAAATGCCCCTACATTGACATCCGGTTAGATGACTTCCAACATCTGTTTACTTCATAAAAGAATAATCCATATCCATATGGTTACTCTATAATAAGAAACACGACTCGACGAATAAAAGGTGGTTTGGGCATATAGTGAAAATGAATGAAAACAAAATCACAAAATAAGTATATGACAACAAGCAGACTCCGTGCCAATAAGCCGCGACGTATTCACCATGATCAAATTGACGACATTTTGAAGAAAACTTTTTTTTACCTGAAGCAGGTAAACACGCGGATGTCCCACTTGATGGAAGGTGGTTACCGTCGCCTATGGGCGTTTGCAACACCAGGGGCGTTGGCAACGCGTTGCCGGCCTCTAAGAAATTTTATAACGGCCTTCTTAAACGACCCCACGTCGTAGCGCAGAGGGAAAACCTCGGCGGGAAGATCTCTCCAGATCGTTGTTTGATTAATTGATTAATGAAAATTGATCGAAAAATATTTATCAGGATCATAGTAGGAACACTCTCCGTTGTAAAATACGCAGAGGGAAATCCATCGTTTCTGTCGACTAACGAACGGCGCGATGCTCAGGTAAAAGGAAACAAGTGTTGAAAGATTAATGAAAATCAATATATTCATAGTAAAAATATATAGCTATTGAAAATTATAAAACAAATCACTGCCTACAGGAAAACCTGTAGAAAACAGCCTGCTTTGTTCGAAGTTAATATTTTACTAATAATTTCATACGAAATGTCAATGACGGGAAGAGAATCGTTGAGTAAAGTTCCTCAATTTGAGTCGGAATGCATACCTGACTAGGCGGTATTAATATTAATAGGTCGTTCCTGGAACAGGATATATGCGATTACCACATGAGCTACCGCGTTTATATCTTGCTGTCAGAGTTTATTTATTGGATTAAGCTATTCTCCAGGGCTCATCAGATTTTGTAGTCTTGTATTTTTCGGAATAAAAAAATACTATTAGTGTTTGATGCCTAAAAACTTACATTCTGCCTTACATTAAGATTGATTAAGAGATTGTCGTTAAAAGATAACTTAAAATATCTGTGGTTGCTTTGACCTACTCATTGAATTTTCCTTGCCTGTCCTGGCTATGAAGAAACAATAATATGTTTAATGCGCTAATACAAAAGAAAACAATTCTACATTGGTTATTGACTGATGGAAGTGTAATGCTTTGAAGTGCAGTTCTTCTATTATATTAATGTACTCTGTGAGTGCAGTTTTATTACAAAAAGTGTGTGAAATTGCGTTAAAAATGTAAAATAAATAGTTGTAGGATATTATTGCCTTTATGGCAAAATTATATATTTCTTTTGAAAATTTACAAGAATTCTTCTTTGTCGTCAATCAAAGAACCACAATTTGGCTAGGCCTTCTATAAGATGCATGCAGGCTTTCGTGTGGTGCCTGTTTGCTTAAATGCTTCATTTTGAACCTTGAAGGTTCCTGCATACTTGATAGTAGCTAGATATACAAATGACCCATTTTTTATGGTAAATAGGTTCGCGTTTGACCACGGTCATGTCTATCTAATGTGGGATGATAGTGTAGTCGAAGATGAAGCACGCTTATCTAGATGCCCATAGACGTAATGGAACATTCTTATCTTCAATTACTATACTGCACTATTCTTGTTCTGACGAGAAGATTGTCGGGACATCAACTATAACATATTCGAAATACTAATTAATTAGAATTATTTATTAATGAAACTGTAGCCATCCTAGTGTTATATGTAAATTCCGGTGATGTCACAGCAGCAGACAGCTGGCTAGGTAGGTACTAGGTAAGTACTTTCTACCCGTGTTCTCCTTTCAGTTCCTTACGCTTTTCATTCAGTGTTATTCCATCATGCCTACAATTACTGTGGAGCAATCACATAATACACCTACTTACTTAAAGAAAGATCTTATTTTCAAAGAATACCATTATATTAGCAGCTCTAAACTGTCATTTCTTAAAGACAAATATTTGAGAAAGCTCTATATAAATCCAGATAACAAATAACAATTACGTAACTGAAACAAGTCGAACAATATCAATCAAATTATTTTTGGTTCGATCGTTAGTGTATCGCCTCGAGTGGTATATGGCAAGTCATTTTTCACCAGAATCCGCAAGTCACGACCTCAATATGTTCATATAGAGCGACCTTCGGCGTCTTACAGCACCGCGCCCTAAACCTACCCTATTGTGTGGCCGTAATGACAGCTTGATTGCTTTTCTCTGCGATATTGATCACGACCAACTATTTTTATGAGGGAAAAAGCACCGCACAGACCTTGAACATATTCTGTATTCGTATTAGTAATAAAAAAAGCTTCGAAATTTAGAGTACATGACGATTAGAACAAAAATATTAATTTAACAACATCGACAAGTGATTTATGACAGAGATACATAATGTAAGGCAAAAGATGATGTAGAATTTAATGTTATGTTATAAATTTAAAATGGAATATTTAATTCAAAACTTAAAAGGTACTACGCGCGTAATAGCATTAAAAACCCAATTCCAGATTTATCACAATTGGACTAAAGGGCATGAAATTTTACCAGGGACCGGAAAATTTTACCGCAAAAGGGTAATTTACTTTTGGTGGAATTTGATTCGTGCGGGATTTTCCTAAAAAGATATCTGTGCTTTAACTTTGTGTAATGTTAAGCCGTCCGTTTAGAAATGCACAAACGACGAGTGCCTCTCTCGCGGAGTGGGATGAGACGGATTCCTATCGTGAGAGGCCTCGATGGGCCTTAAAAAAAGCGAATGATCTCTTTAAAACAGTATTCTTGCTCCACTTCTGTCTACGCTTGGTGTAAGCTGATATAATGTCTAAATTCGAACTCTCCAAATGAAAGAAATGAAAGTAAGATTGATTTATTTGTATAACATATTTTTTATAGTCAAGTAATTCGTTCAGAGTGGAAACCTTAAAGGGAGGGTTATATTTAAACCTGAATTAACCGTTTATTCCGTGAGAAGAGGAAGAATCATTCTATCTCTCTCAACATGTGTTTGTGTGGGACTGTAAACTTGCTGTCTACATGCGCTTGGAAGGTGTGTGCCAAAAACCTTTCGAAATGGTACGCAACCGAATTATTCAACAAAACCTATTTAACGAACTGTTGTTACCTATATCCGGTTGATTAAGCTTAAAGTAAGAACTAAACTAAAAAGAAAGTTCCTATGTACTGAGACCGTAATCGGTTCAACTTTTGTACCGGTTACCATGCCTTGGTTTTGTGAACTGATTTGAAGAAGTTTTAGATTTCGAACTACATGCTTGATTGATATATGTATTAATTTTGTGCTTTTTTTTTAGAAACCGTGAAACAAATAGCATCAAAGTGATTTTCACTATCATATTTTATTCAAAGAAAAATATATAAAGTGCAGTTTCGAAGTCAAAAATTTAAACAAGATTAATATTATCGACCAGCGTACCACGTAATTTAATTTCTGTGATCCATATGTTCCATATTAATAACATCAAACAATAACCTGCAGTGTTCAAAGCAAAATTGATTGTCATTTAATTCGTTAAAGAAGAAAACATTGACAAGAAAGCCTAAATTTTTACAATAACTACATACGTATACCATTAAACAACAACAGACGAATGGAATTGAAAACGTTGATAAGTGAAGTTTTGAGCGACTTGTTTGCATAAGAAAATGTAACATAAAAAAAGGAAATACACAATATTATGGCATACACATAGAGGACGTGAAATTAGCAGTATAAGCAGCATATATAAAATAGAAAGCAGGAATGTACCTATAAGGAGGTGTTGTTTTTAAAATTGTAAGACTTTTAGATAGTGTACGATTAATTTATTAATCTATTATTAATTTTTCTTACTTTTAATTTTAAGTTTCTTTCATAATGTATATTTTATAAGTTTATATGTTTTAAGCCTTAATCATTTACTATTTATTACATATTTTAGAGTATAATGCCCGAATCTTCCCATGGAGACAGCCACCTGAATGTGGCAGATATCGGAGAAACTTTCGTGCGATGCCAGCATTGTTCCCAGGAGCGTTTTTTTAAAGGGGAGAGAGATTTAAAAATCCATATCTCAAAAACTCATAAACCTGTTAAGACAAATTCGATTTTAGAAACCACTTGCTTGGACGGAAACCCTCAAAGACTCAACAATGTGCCCTTTTACCAGTGTCTTTGCAACCACAAAGAGCACACAACTGTCATCAAACGTATACCCGAGGAACCAGAATTGCGGTTGCTGAGACACTGTCAAAAACAATCAGGACGGTTCTGTCTGAAAACTTTAAACGCACTTGGGAACTTCTCCTAATTTTACCGTAAAATCCTACACGCATCAACAACCATTGAAAACTCGCTTACTTCGAAAATTAAATCAAATTGCACCAACGAAATTATACATACAAATGATCAGCACAGTTTAACTAACAATTTCCATCACGATAAGAAACATCGACACAGAGCACCATACAACTTAGTAGAGAGCCGCATTGCCGACGGCGACCTTGGCGGCGCCGCACGTCTGCTTTTCTCCGAAGATAAAATAGCATCCAGTAACGCAGAAACTCTTGCAGCCTTAAAAGATAAACATCCACCCTCAGCAATAGACCTTCATCTACCTGAAGAACCCAATATTTTGAACTCATCTTTGTGTGCATCTAAGGAGGATGTCCTAAAAGCTATTAACTCCTTTAGACCCGGTTCTGCAGGAAGCCTCAACGGCTTGACACCACAACATTTAAAAGACCTCACAAGTGGTGGTAACGGTCATGCTGGCGAGAGACTCCTGCAGGATATAACAGCTTTAATCAATCTCATGCTCTCAGGTCGCGTTCATAACGATATTTTAGACTTACTCTATGATGCCAACCCTTGTGCACTAAAAAAAAAAGGCGGCATCCGCCCAATAGCCGTTGGCACAACGTACCGCCGTCTCGCTGCTAAAATCTGTTGCACCAAACATAAAAAGGTTTTACAAAATTATCTACAGCCAGTTCAACTCGGTTTTGGCACACAAGGCGGGTGCGAGGCAGCGGTTCATGCTCTACGTACATTTCTAGACGGTAATAGTGGAGAGATGTTGTTGAAGGTGGATGTTAAAAACGCCTTCAATTCCGTAGACAGGGGCGCCCTTTTGACCCAAATTAAAGAAAAAATTCCCAATTCTTTCGGTTTTCTCTGGCAATGCTACAGTACACCCACTAAATTAATGTACAAAAGTAATTTAATAGGCTCGGCTGTTGGCTGTCAACAGGACGATCCCCTCGGACCAGCATTTTCAGCTTTGGGATTCACCCCATCAACACCCGTTTGAATTCAAAATTTAATGTATGGTACTTGGACGACGGAACCCTAGGAGGTGATGCAGATACGGTTATGAGAGATTTGAAATATATTATATCTGAATTCCAATCAATCGGCTTGCATCTTAATTTGTCCAAATGTGAACTTTATATACCTCCTGCGTCCTCAAATAAGGATGAGATCATCCAAAAATTTAACCTTATAGCACCAAATATTACAATCATTGACGATACCTCTCTTCGCCTCCTAGGTTCACCAGTTAAGGATGAGTCGATTCCGTCTTTTATGACGGACGATAAAATTCAAAATTTTAATTCTTGTTCGGACCGCTTACTCCAAATTAACAGCCACATGGCATTTTGGATAATTAAATTTTGTTTATTTGTTCCAAAATTCACACATTTTTTACGATGTTGTCAACTCTGGAAGCATCCAATAATTTTACAGACACTTGACGACATCGTAAAAAATACTCTCATCAACGTTTTGAACATTGACCTACAAGAACGCATCTGGGCCCAAGCTTCGCTACCAGTGAGGTTTGGTGGTCTGGGTGTACACAAAATTTCGAGTGTGGCACTTCCAGCATTCCTGTCTTCAGTACATACTTCGTGCAGACTTGGAGCCATCACTATCAACTGAAGCCAGGAATGCTTGGCTGGTGGCTTGTCCGGGTAGCAGTCTGCCCACTGTCCCCTCTATACAGGGGTCCTGGGACGGACCGATCTGCGAACTGTCACGTAAAAAACTATTGGAAACGTCGACTGGTTCTGTAGATCGAGCCCGTCTTTTAGCTACCTCTGTATGGGAATCAGGACTTTGGTAGCAGGCCCTACCGTCACCTTCTATAGGAACGTTAATGGATGCAGCCACATTCAGGTCAGCAATCTACCTTCGTCTTGGGGCAAATTGCTGCGAGCCACATAACTGTCGCTGCGGCCGGGCCGTCGACCGGCTTGGCCACCATGGCCTATCGTGTGGCAGAAGCGCAGGAAGAATTCTGCGACATGCCGGCCTCAACGATATAATACGTCGGGCTCTTGTCAGCGCCGACGTGCCAGCCGTTCTCGAACCGAATGACCTGGTCCGCGACGATGGCAAGAGACCCGACGGCATCACTTTAATTCCCTGGACCTTGGGAAGGCCGCTTGTGTGGGACGTTAACTGTGTCGACACACTAGCGCCTTCTCATCTCCAGGAGTCCAGAGTTGGGGCTGGTCGCACTGCCACTTCTGCGGAAAATCTCAAACGGCTCAAATATGCAAACCTTGGAACAAGTTACATATTTGAGCCCTTTGGGGTGGAGACTTTGGGCCCATGGGGGCCAAGTGCCCACAAATTATTTAAAAATATTATAAAACGTCTGGTCGATACAACAAGAGACCGGAAGGCTGGAGCTTACCTCGCTCAAAGGATTGCCCTTTGTATCCAGCGAGGTAATGCTGCCAGCCTTGTAGGTAGAATACCCAGCGACAGTGGTCTGGTGGGGCTGGACGGGCTTTGTAATATGGTTTTTTTTTTTTGTAGGTTTGTCTTACCATTTATTACTTAGTTTATTTTCGTATTTAATCTTATTTTTAAGTTAGTTTAATATAGTATAGTGTAATATAAAATTGTTACCATAGAAAATAATATTACCAAATCTAAAATTTGATATCGCAAATTTCCTAATAATTTTACAATTGTAAATTATGATAATATTACCTTAATTTTGTGCTTTATATTTAAGAATGTTAATTATTGTATGTTTCCCAAACAAATTAAATAAATAAATACATACAATATAAAATACTCTTTATAAGAAAAAAAAGGAAATGAAGTTCTAAATCGGTTCTAGCTCATCATATTGTTGATTGAGTCAACCTGAGTAAGATTGCTTTGTTGCTTAACTTACAAACTCTTGACTATGCTTCAGAACTCTTTACTTGCAATGTGATAATGTCTGTGCAACTATTATTCTTCGACATCATCTGTGCTGTAGTGGTCTGAGCAGTGAGCACTTAGAGTTTGCGGGTTTAATTCTGGGTAAAGTGAATTTCGTAAATTAACTTTTGGATGTTGTCTTGAAGTAGGATATTTCTAGCTTCAGGCTTCTCTGCTGTATTCTGAACACAAAGCAAAAAGCTAAGAAATAATCTATATGTTGTTGCCTGTTGAATTTAAAAAGATGTTATAATTATATAACACAAACAAAAAACATTCAATAATAATATATTTATTACCATTCCGTCTTTCTACTCCTGCTACAAAATTTAAATAAATAATATTAATAATTTAAATTATAATTGTTTAAGCTTTGCAAAACCAATATACCTATTAATTTTAGAACGCGTACTTTTGTATTTCAACAATTTATAGTCCTATCTACACCATAACAAACACTTATCATGCAAACAAAAGATAAAATGAATACTGCTATTTATTTACGTATTTTAATTTGGACGACTCTAACCCAAAGGGGAATTTAGTGTTGTTTTACACGTAAATACTGGGAGATGGTTGGCCAGCTCAAGGTATTACACGCCACATAATATTATGTTAATCCCTGCCTAAATTGTGGACAGTGCGCCTGTGAGATGCGATAACAAGGACCGTTCCAGTTTATGTCATGTAGGACGTTAGGAGCTCTGTATTCACGTCTTAATGGAGGAAAATGTTATTTTATCTGCCTTCTTTGTAGTCTAGTAGTCTGGTCGTTATCCCGTCTATATCATTAGAATGTAAAATGCCTGAATATATATGAATATATTCATGAATTATAACTAAGAACTATATCGATCACATCAGCTTTTAAAAGAAAATAACCGCTTTGGGATCCAGAAGCCCAGCTCCTTTGTGTAAACCTATCAAATACAGTTGATAGAAGTAAAGAAATAAAGAAAAAAAAATATTTGAAGAAATAGCAAAGTATTTACATTGCTGACATGTATCTTAAAAATAAAAACATATTTTGAAAATTTGTACGCCGCATTTTCAGCAAATATGGTTTGCACTCAGCTTATTGCTGTGTCGGCATAATATCCGACACTATGATTTTCAGTGCAAACCTTCCTTTTGGCGTAATATTAAAACGACCCGAATATTTTGTGAATGTAATTCAAAAACTATTTAATCTCTCGAAGCCTCGCGGGACCAGATGGCCTGTATTTCAACTAACGGTGATTTAGGACCCAATGATTCTTTTTTTTCTTTTATATTAAGCTGCATATATTATTAATGTATTTTTTATTGCATGAATTCAGCAGAATGGCAGATGGCCCACCTGATGGAAAGCGGTTACCATCGCCTATGGACATTTGTAACACCAAAGGTGCTACCAATGTGCTACCGCTCTCTAAAGGCTCGCTGGAGCCTGCCCATTAATGCCGGAACATATCTCAAGGCTGTTATGGCGGCATACTGTAGACCGGGGGTGATAGCCATACAGACTGGTAAATACCCTACCACCTTGCTGTGGGTTCTTGTGTCGCCTCTTACGACAGGCCGCCCGGCCGCAGGAAATTGTATTCTTTCTCCATTCCTGTACGGATAAAAAGTATATTTTAAATTTAAGTTCTTTTCTAATGTCTGTAAATTTTTGTTGTATTTGAAGTTTAAATAAAACATCGCATTAAAATTGGTTTATTTGTGTGAGAGCTACGTGGCCAGAGGAGATAAACACACAAACTCAATCACTCAGACTCTTATAAATACTAGTTTGTTATATTTGGTCTTGTATAATATTTTCTTAAGTTTCCGCGACTAGTATACATAATAAAACTACGTTTTAACGGTTTAAAGCGGGGTAATTTATTTGGTTTTTATTATTCCGACGTTTCGGTCATTTTTCAGTAGCCGTGATCACGGAAGACTAAGATGTCAGGTGTCAATGAGTATTATTAAAGTTTTATTTAGCTTACCGCCAACTTGTTCATTTTAATTATTTAGTTTTAATTTTGTTTATGGTTATTATTTAGTCTATGGGAGTCTAATCTAATTTACCGCTTAGCAACATGTTGTGGCATGAAGAGAAGAAGCGGTGCAAGAAACTTTTCAGTAAACATGCCTAGCTCTAATAATTTTATATAATATTAACCTCCCACCCATTTTAATATTATATAAAATTATTAGAGCTAGGCCTTGTAACCATTTTAATTATAAATTATCATGATATTTGTAAAAACTAATGTTAATTACTATTTAAACAATAATTTATAAGCTATTCATACTTATGACGTGATATCTTACATGTGAGTTTTCAATATAACTACAAAAGGACACCTATAGAAGTTAAAGTTTGATTCGTAACAATTAAAAACTTTTTTGTTATTATTAAGTAATTCAAAACAGACCTGGTAAATAGTTAAATATGAATTACTAAGAAGAAAACAACAGTTTGTTGAAAGTACATGTTTCCACAATATTTTGTTGAAAATTTATGTAAATATAATTTTGAATTTTATATAAAATCTTCGTCTAAAAACGTTTTCCAGGAAGTTTATGTCCAAAAATTAAATTTAGGTAATTGTATGGCCCTTAATTTTGTTTCCTTTTGTAATTTTACTTCAGAAGTGTTACGTATTCAATGTAAAATAAAGCATAATTTAACAGTATTATTCCGGAGTAATACGAAAGCCACTAAGCATTAAGACGGCTCATTAGAATGCTCTTTTGAATGCCAAATCAACTTTACATCATTCATCTATTGGTAAAGCTTTATAAAAGATTTACATAATTTAATTACATTTCATATTTAACGTTTATTGCCATAAAAACTACATACATTTAAGAACGTTTATAAAAAGTTAGACAGATTAAACTTATACACCAATACAAAAATGAACTTACAGACTAAAACTATAATTTAATTATGTGCAACGGGCGGTCTTATCGTTAAAAAGCAATCTCTTCCAGACAACCCCACGATTTAGATGATCTATAATTTTTTTATTTTGATATTGATAATACTATATGGGATTTCCATTTTTTTAAAGTCGTGATAGCGTAATAACTAGTGCAGGCGTCCCAAACTCAAAGGTCGCGATTTCGAGCCTGGCCGGAACGCATGCACCACTTTGGCAGTTTTCTGACCTAATGTGCATAATGTTACAATTACCATGTGATAACAACGGTGAAGGAAAACATCGTGATGCAACCTGCATATCGAGATAATCAATGTGTCTAACCTGCCAAGCCGCCTTGGACATGCGTGGCGGGTATATTGTCCGTTCCACTATAATGGGAGGCCCGAGCTCAGCAGTGGGACATTTATGAGCTGTTATTATGTATATGGGTTTTAAGTCTTATTCTTCATCTCTAAATGGGAGTCAGATTTGTGGCTCCAAGCTCTGCCCTCAGCGAATCTAGGCACTCTCTTAGATGACATTATATTCAGGATTGCTGTTGTTGTTGGTTCAGGTGTTGTAGAGCCACATCGCTGTCGGTGCGGAGATAAGAGTTGATAAGTTAGGCCACCATGGCTTGCGCAAGGAGCACCGGCAGAATGTTACAGTATACTACACTTAATGACATTATCCGTCGGTCTCTTATCACCTCCAAGTTAGCTGTAACCAGCTGTTCTTGAACCAAATGGGCTATGCCGCGAAGATGGTAAGAGACCAGACGGAATGTCATTGGTGCCATGGAAGATAGGACGCCCCCTAGCATGGGACGCAACTTGTGTCGATACTTTGGCGGCGTCCCATCTTCTAGACAAAGCCGTGACAGCCGGGGCTGCTGCCGTACACCAGGAGGTCCTGAAATATCGCAAATATGTGTCCATTGGTAGAGGGTACGTATTTGTGGCTTACGGGGTCGAGATCCTGGGGCCGTGGGGGCCTGGTGCTCATCACCTCTATTGAGACCTCCCAACGCGTCTAATTGAGGTCTCGCATGACCAAAAGGCTGGCTTGCACCTAGGGCAACTAATCAGCATTGCAGTCCAACACAGAAATGCGGCCAGCATTTTGGGCACGCTCCCCGCCGACAGCGATTTGGCGTCAATGTTTTACTTATAGATTTATGTTATTTTGTAAGTCTTATTCGACTTTAAATATGAAGTTCAATTATTGATGATAATGATAACAATAGTCGACGGCTTGGATGAACCTACTATTCGATCTCTCTCCCCAACCGATTTCCGTTACAGCAATCGCTTCAGTTAGATGTTCGTGAGAACGTATTTTTTTATTACACGAGTTCAGCAGACAGGCAGAAGGCCCACCTGGCGTAATGCCGTTATCATCGTCTATGGACATTTGCAGCACCAAAGGTGCTACCAATGCGCTGCCGCTCTCAAAAGAGCAACTGGAACCTGGCCACTAATGCCGGAATACAACTCAAGGTTGTTATGGCGGCATACTTTAGACCAGGAGTGGTAGCCATGCAGATGGGCAAATACCCTACCTTCTGGCTGTGGGTTGTTTTGTCGCCCTACGACAGGCCGCCTAGCCGCAGGTAATTGTATTCTTTTCCGTTCCTGCACGGATAATCCAACGGATATCCAACCTAATTTACGAATACGCCCTTGCATCTCGAACAAACATCTATTTCAAATAAATAAAATACAACAACTTTCTGTGAACTAAGGCGATTGGGTCTCTTGTGAGTTATTTCGATTAAGTATAACAAACTTACCTTATTGAATTTAAGAATTGAGTTGGAGAATGTTTGTTTGAGTTGAACAAACTTTTGTATCAAACTGGATAATTTGATAAGAGTCTAAACGAATCGTTCAAGTGAATCGGTTTATCTACAAAAGATAGAGTAATTTCAATTGCTAAATAACGATGGACTTTTTTGTTTAATAATAATAATATATATTCAACTTCTCATCACAGTTCACTTATAGATTAATTTATTGTACTTCATAATATTGTTATTTTATTTTGGTATTTTATTAAGGTTGTTATTACCAATTACTTAGATTGAATTTTAGGTTAGATTGAATTACAGTTATTTAGGTTTTAGTACCACTAAAACCCGGTGTTCTACATTTTGCTTCAAAAGTGTTTCTAGGGTCTTCTAGAGTCTTCTCATCATAATATATCATTTAGTCTATTGTGATAGATTGTTGTTTGTAGCCTGATTTTAGTAGATATAAAGGAATTGTGATATTAAACTCAACAAGCAAGTTTTGTAAGTCATGCTCAGATAATAAAAATATTAAATATAATTTTCACATATTTGGATATTTCGATATGAAGTTCGTAATAAAATGAAGTAAAATATCTTTGTTCTAGCTAGATAAAATTTTAAGTGTTCTACTTAAGTTTCTTAAATCAAATTTAGATAGGTTAACAAATTTATAAAAATCGGTTTGAATATATATAATTAAAAAAATAGGTACTTATTTATTTAAAATTTTTGATCTTTTGATATATTTTGACATGTTATTATTAGATTTTTATTATATAAACGAAGGCATACTATTTATATCAAAATGTGACTGCTTGGATTTTTGTATGTTTGTTTGTTTCTTCTTCACGACTTTGTAAATTAACCAATAATCATGAATTAACTTTCCTGATTATTGGTTCCTTATACCTATACGTTTAGTAAATGTCGTTTACATTTAGTTTACGCAAGTGAATCTACGTGTACGCCTTAGTATGAGATGTTGTAATGTAAAGCCTTAGTAATAATGAAAGTTACTTTTGTTTAATGATCGGTAATTCTTCATATCAAAATACTAATTTGGATGAACAACAACTAATACCTACGAAAACTTAGTTAAATGAGTTGTTCTGTTTAAACTTTCGCACAAATTCTTACTCTAATGGTTTTCACTCATTGAAAGTTTGAGAGTAGTTTAATTAGCGTCATAGACCGTTGTCGGTGGCTTGAAAGAACCATGAGTGACGTAGCTGCACTGGCTTAATAAGGTGACCCAGTTACCGTCGTCGAGTCGGCCTACTGACATTTTGTGGACATTGTTTAACTCGCCAGCCGACTCTTTTTAGTCGGCTATTCGCGACTTTCCCCTTCTATGGCGCCGAATGCTTTTAACTCTCCTATGCACCGATGCTTTTAGAAGGATTTCAACCAAAATTTACACCCGTTTTTACTTTACACCGTTGAAGATTAGCCAATGCAGGAGCTTAGTGCTACACGTGAAAACAAGGTTCGCATATTGTTATAACCTAATGATGATCTCTATGCCGCGAAAACTATCCCAAATTTCGCGGTTGAGAATATCCTTAGTTCAGTCCTGTTATCGAATAAATTGCCAGACTCACTCCAACGTAGAGGTTCCGGGTTCAATTACTGGCATGGCAAATTTAGTAAACAAATTTTTCGTTATTTACTATATAGCCTGGTTGTCTGTGATCGGCCCCAGCGTGGTTTATTGTATATTCACACAAGCGTATCTTGGTTAGCTTGGGGATATACGAAGTGTGTTTGTCTGCCTATTTATTTATATAAGTATGTAGTTATATCAAATAATATATAGTACATATTATCTTCATCGTAGCTTTTAATTTAAAGTTTTCTATTTTATAGTATAGTTTAATTTATAATTTACCATTATTTTAAAATAAGTTCCTTTTAATTTTAGTTATAATTAAATAAATAATGAAATGTGTATACAACTTAATGAGAATAGATTCCCAAAGCCGGGAAAAATGAAAAATAAATATTTAAAATAACTCACACATTTGTATCATAGTTGTATAGTACTATAGATCAACTATTATGCTGTTTAACAATATCTACTTTATTCAATGACCACAGTTAAATTAATTGGTTTAAAATTGAGAATCTGATGCGAACAATTTTATTAGGTTTTAGTTAAAGAGTTTCAACATTATTATTTAATTAATAATGTAGCGTGTTACAGGCCGCGTGCGACCTTGCTCTTGACCTGAACACGTGGCAATATCATTATCATATTGCGATTACACAGCTGTATTGAAATCGGTCTAAAACTAAACATTGAGGTTCCACACTCGACTTTCTCCGCGTAACTTGGATTGTATGTTACCCGGAATCTCAGATTTTTCGGAATTAATTTTCTGATTTCATGTTAGGTCTTTAAAGTAACCAAACAACAAATAGATTAAAAATTAGTTTATACTGATTGCAGTGAAAATAGATACATATACATTGCCACGCCTATTTTCCATTAAGGTAGGCAAAGACGGTTGATGTACATCTGCGACGATCCTGACAAACACTTTTTGTTTCATCTACTTTCATTGTTCTATTTTCATTTCGAGGCCATCCACAAATTAAGTCACACGAATTTCATGATTTTTTGACCCCTCCCTTGTGCTTGTCACAGCTGGTCACGTTCGTGAGACTCCTCCTTCCCTAATGTGACATCACATATTTTGTAATTTTACATCAAGAAATCATTAAATTTAAATAGCAGTTCCGTAATTAGTTTTATTTCCATTTAAATTATTTTTTAATATTTAAACGCTATGCTCACACAGATAGAGTTGGAAATATTTTGAAGTTTTTCGTTAATAGTTCAAGTGTCGTATTTTAAGGCTAAATATCAGGTCGGGGAAAAAGTTTCTTCGCATTTTATATAAAAATTCAAAAGGTTTTTTTATAAAGTTTATTTACATTTGACTAAAGTATGTAGGTGCCATTTTGTTGGATAACTTTTTGCCATCTTGTAGGTAGGGACGTGATCCCATTTCTATAAAAATTTTGGGGCTTCTGATCAAAAAACTGCGACAAGTGGTTTTGGCAGTCCTCTCGTAATGTTAACCTGACACTGCCTAGGGAATTCTGCAGAGACTTCGGTCTCTGCAGAATTCCCTAGGCAGTGTCAGGTGAAAATCTGAAGGTGCAAGGTCAGGACTATACGGCGGATGCATTAACACCTCCCAGCCAAACTTTCGTAATTTTTGCTGAGTGGCTAAAGATGTTTGAGGTCTAGCGTTATCGTGGTGAAAAACCACACCCCTTCTGTTGATTAATTCCGGCCGCTTTCTCTCAACTTTTTGCTTTAACCTCGTCAGTTGTTCGCAGTACAGTTCAGAATCGATGGTCCTGCCTGGCGGTAACAGCTCATAATGAATAATGCCCTTCCAATCCCACCATACACACAGCATCACCTTGTTGCGAGTTAACTCGGGTTTCGCCACAGTCTGTGAAGCCTGAGTGGCTTTTGACCACGATCTTTTTCGCACGTTCTTGTCGTACGTGATCCACTTTTCATCACCAGTTATCAGCTTCTTCAAAAATGGTTCGATTTCATTACGTCGTAATAAAGAATCACAAATGAGTACACGATTCATGAGGTTTCTTTCAGTGAGCTCATGAGGCACCCAAATATCGAGCTTTTTTGTGTACCTAGCTATTTTCAAATGCGCCAAAACCGTTTTGTAGTC
Organism: Dendrolimus houi; assembly: GCA_039645545.1. Taxonomy (NCBI): domain Eukaryota; kingdom Metazoa; phylum Arthropoda; class Insecta; order Lepidoptera; family Lasiocampidae; genus Dendrolimus; species Dendrolimus houi. Next base: position 18,309,789 of record CM077125.1, on the reverse strand, counting down.
AATTCCCAGTTCTCCAGCTACATCGTAACTACTAATATGCCGATCTTGCGCCACTTTTTCAAAAATGGCATCATTTTTGTCCGTAACAGAGCGACCAGAGCGACGTGCACCTTTGATATCAAAATTTCCGGATTGTAAACGCTTAAACCAAATTTGCGCTACTCTGACAGATACTGCATTAGGTCCATAAACATCACAATTTTTTTTCGCGGCTTGTGTTGCATTTTTACCTTTTTTGTAGTAAAATTTTAAAATGTATCGAATTTCTTCATTAGATTCACTCATTTTAACAATAAGAAAAACAAATGAAAATCACACATTTTCCAAATTTGAATTTGGAATTGTCTTCTTTAAAATTAAAACTTTTTAATAATACCAAAACAAGCCAGATACAAATGGTATAGCCAAAGAGATCTTCTTACAAGTTCATACATACTATATGCGAAAAGACTTTTTCCCCAACCTATTACCTATATTAGATTTTGAAATATGCGTCACGTTAAGGACCCCTTCCATCCCTTATCACACAATGTCACACTTCGTCAAACTCATCCCTCGCCCTTAACGTGTAACGTAATTTATGGATGCCCCCTTAAGGTGCTCTTTACTTGACCTTTCTTCAAAATATCTTCAATTTGATCATGGTGAGTACGTCGGAATCTAGCGGCACCGACTATACCAGTCACATTGCTGTCATATTGCAATAAAAGTATGTTTTGTAGTAAAATATGCAAGAATTTGATAATTTTATTGTTCTATAAAAACTTTAATTCTGTATAATAAATTAAAAATTGCTAGCTAATACCGATTATAAGTCCCAAAGTATGAACTCAACGAACAACGATATTCTATTGAAATAGCACACCAAATATTAAACTATTTCATATATCGGATTTCAGAAAAAAACAAATACAATTTATTCTCTAGCGACTAGAAGAAAAGTTAAAAATAAAGCTGATATTTATAACAGTCTAGACTAAACTTATAAATATAGCCAAATATAGGTCTCTTAAAAGACAGTAAAATCAGTAATCGAATCCGCCCGTTATCCGAGTTCTGCGGAATATAATACAAAGTAAACAAAATAAGATTTATTTGTTTGTGTCTTTTGCTGTTGAAACCATTGAACCGTGGCGTTTTCAGACCTTGACTCTCTAATAGATAAGAAGTTTTCAAAGCACCTATTTTATTGCCTGGATGGCAAACAGGCAGGCGGCCCACCTGATGGAAAGTAGTCACCGCCGTCGACATCAACGCGTTGTCTGCGTCACCTTTATCCGAACGTCAAATCCCGGTTACGTTTGGAGCGTTCCCTTCGACGCCTATCGTCCGTTATCCTACTTTTTCTCTCTACTTCGCGTGGTCTACGGCATCCTCTGTTTTGAGATCATTGGTATACATGTCATCCTTCACAAAGTTAAGACAGAATGTCTTGTTTGTGTGCCTTTAAGAGATATTGTAACGTTATACAAACTGGGCGGGAACTTCCATTCGGATCCTTATTGTTTGCGGAATCTACATTTTGGAGAACCGTTATGTCGTTGAACTTGGGGTAGCTTAATGAAATGAAGGTAAAAACCACTGCAACAATAGCAAGCTGTACAGTAGTCTAGGAAAGTATCATTGCCAGCCTTCTCGGCATCTTCTTCATGAAATACCTGACTCATAGAAATAACCTAGTTTTGAAAGAATATAAGTAAACTACGGAGTGGATTACTATAATGTATGTTACTGTGATTATATCAACTGATATCACACAGATTTTAAAGCAGACAAAAACCGCTTAGTGCAGACGTTTGGTTTCTTCGTATTTTTTTTTTGTACGGTTCGGAAACTTGGACTATAAAGGCAACGGACAGACATAAAATCGACACCTTTGAAATGTGATCCTGGCGTCGGATGCTCAGAGTTCTGTGCGTAGCTCGCCGAATGAATATATATGGAAAAGCCACCATACTGGAAAAGGTCGAGATTGGATATCACCAGAAGTTATCTGTAATATGCCGATAACGTATACTGAACTTTTGCCACATAGTCCAAAAGAACCCTGACAATATAAAGAGATTTCTGATCACTGGAAAAGTTGAAGGCAAGACACCTCGCGGTATATCTCTAAATAGGTGGGTTGATACTATTACTGACCAGCTGGACCTTTCAATAAACTCGTCCGTCTATCGTGCGTAGAACCGATCTCGGTGGAAGAGCGCAATTGTTCACTACCATCAAAGTCATGATCCTCAGCATTGACGGAACGACTCAGAAGAAGATCAACTGATAATATGCTGATATTAGACGGATCAACGAAATCGAATCCATTTGATTGAAAGACACGGAACTAAAAGGAGACGACGGTATTGAATGACATAGAATAGTTTAAGTTCTTCATCCAAATTAAAATACAGAAATCAACCGTCTAATATCGGCTTCAGTCAATTAACAAAAGAAATATTATGTATTTCAAATTGAATTTCGTCTGTCGTTAGCTAAGTACATGCTTGGATGATTCGCGGAAATCCCCGAAAGGTACGAAATGTGTGGAAATGTCGAAATCGATATTGGGAACAAATTGAACAAAGACACATATGACTGGCACTTTCCGAGCCCTTCCAGCGAACATCGAAATGCTTCTATTGAAATATGTTCGGGATAAGTAATAGCGAGTAGACCACATTCAATTTATTAATGTAAACTTAAAGTAATTGACGTCTATAATTATAATAGATGAGTTGACTCTCAGTTGTTTATATTACTTAGGCATACTTATTAAAATTATATATGCATTTCGCCATTGTTCCATATTACTTGTTAACGTATCGTTGAGAATATGACGTGCTAGCTGAATGGCTGATACACCTACATCACAGTCCAATGATATGGATTAATTATATATTGCTCGTAATCAAATGATGATGACAATGAAGATAAACATCGAGCAGAAAACTGTTCATCGGAATTACTGTTGTGTGAAACCCGCCAATTGCCTTGGACAAGCGTGGCGGCTCTGTACTCTGTTCCTTTGAAATGCGAGGTCAGTGTTCAGAAGTGAGAAATTTCAATCAATCAATTATATAATTTATGTAAAAACAAAAACATGGTGTACAAGAACTTTACGAGTTGATATTAATGTTCCGTTTAACATACTACTAGTGTAAGGTTGTATTTTAGATATAGAGGTGGCAACACCGGCAGTGGCATGTCACTCAAAAAACATGGAGATTAATACATACAACATAATTAGTGAAATGTGGTTTTATTTAAAACATAAAGTAACATTACATGGTGTCAGGTGTGTTTAGTAATAACATAGAGTACATAAAAAAGGAGAAGTGATAATGAGTGGATTTAGGGTACCGAATGCTATAAATTTAGCAATGCCCAACAAATACAATGAGTGGTTACGGTTTAAACAACAATTTGAAATTTATATTGAAGCATCAAACAACAATGAAAATATAAATGAAAAAAGGAAAATAGCTTTATTTTTGAATTTGATTGGTGAGGACTGCTTAGAAATTTACAACAATTTTGATTCATCGAGAAAAGATTTGACGAAGATCATTTTGAGTTTCGAAGAGCATTTTAAGCCTACGTGCAATATAATATTTGAACGTTATAAATTTAACAAAATAATACAAAAATCAGGGCAAGCATTTGACGATTTTGTAACAGAATTGAAGACCGCAAGTAAATCGTGCAATTATAAAGATCGAGACGAAATGGTCAGAGATAGAATTGTACTGGGGGTAAGTTGTATGAATTTACGCGAACGTTTTTAAGAGAATCAACATTAAACTTACAAAACGCGATTTATATGGGAAAAGCGGCTGAGTCCACAGTGGCTCAGTTGCAAGAAATAAATACAACATCCTGTGAATTTGTGGATATGGTAAATAAGAAACAAATGTTTGATGGTCAAAGAAAAGAAAAATAATTAAAAAGTGCAGGAGATGTGGGTCTTCACATCAAATTAATGCATGTTTTGCATATAAAAGAAATGTGACAGTTGTGGTCGCATGGGCCATTTTAAAAAAATGTGTCGAACAAGAGCAAATTCAAATTTTAGAAATTGCGATGAAATTATAGAAGAACATGAAAGTGAGGAGGATGATGCTTCAAAGATATTTTCCATTAGTCAAAATAATAGTAAAGCTTGGTATAAAACATTGATATTGAATAATAAGGAAAAGTTTTGTTTAAAATTGATACAGGCCCGAGTCCAACATATTACCATATGAGATTTATGAAAAGATCAAGCAAGAAGATTTAATTTTAGAAAATACTAATACAGTTCTTGTTGCTTTTGGTGGGACTGAAATAAAGCCACTTGGCAAAGTTAAATTTATGTGTGAATACAATAACTGTCAATATTATATTTACTTTTATATTGTTGATATGAAATCAATTCCAATATTGGGATTGCAAAGTTGCATACAATTAGAAATTATTAAGAACATAAATGTCATAACAACAAAAGAAAATTTATTAGAAAAGTTCGCTGAGGTTTTTCAAGGATTAGGAAGATATCCAAAAAGTATAAAATACAGTTGAAAGAAGATAATATTCCATACATTCATCGGCCAAGAAATGTACCTATAGCCATTCAAGACAAATTAAAGAGAAATTAAATGAATTGGAAAAAATGAAAATAATTGCTAAAGTTGAAGGACCAACAGATTGGGTCAATTCCATAGTTATAACATCCAAAAGAATGGAGACTTAAGATTATGTATAGATCCAACAAAATTAAATGAAGCTATTCGAAGGAATATTTTCCTATTCCAACGGCTGAGACAATAGCAGCAAAACTAAATGGGAAAAAGTACTTCACAGTGATGGATATGAAAGATGGTTATCTACAAGTAGAATTAGATGAAGAAAGTACAGAATTGACAACATTTAATACACCGTTTGGAAGGTACAAATTTTTAAGATTAGCTCAAGGGTTGACGTCTGCCCCAGAAGTTTATCAGAAAATGAATTATGAATTATTTGGAGACTTACCTGGCGTAGGTATTTATTGTGATGATTTAATAATTTCAGGGTCTACACTTGAAGAACATGATAGAAATTTGTTGAGTGTCCTTAAAGTAGCACAAAAGTATAACATCAAATTCAATAAAGATAAATTACAGTTCAGGCAAACTTCTGTAAAATATATGGGACAAGTTTTTTCTTGTGAGGGAATCACACCAGATCAGGCATTTATACAAGCTATAAATAATTTTAAGACTCAGAAAATAAAACAGAGTTATTAAGATTTTTAGGAATGACTAAGTTTTTAGCTAAGTTTATACCAAACATGTCTAAAATTACAGCACCTTTAAGAAATTTAACATGTAAATATATTCCATGGACATGGGCTAAAGTACACAATGATTCATTAAACCATTTAAAGAATATAATAACTAAAGCTCCAGTTTTACAATATTTTGATTGTAACAAAGAAATAGTAGTTCAGTGTGATGCTAGTAAAGATGGTTTAGGGGCATGTTTGTTGCAAAATAATCATCCTATTGGATTTGTATCACGAAGTTTAAGCAAATCAGAAAAAATGTATTCGCAAATAGAAAAAGAGCTTTTAGCAATTGCATTTGGAGTTGAAAAATTTCATTATTTTATTTATGGAAGAAAAATAAAAATTCAAAGTGACCACAGACCATTGGAGTCTATATTTAAAAAAAGTTTAAGTGATGTGTCTCCTAGACTACAAAGATTATTATTGAAAATAGTAGGTTATGATTTACAGGTAGGGTATGTTCCAGGTAGTCAGTTATATATTGCAGATTTTTTATCACGGGCCTTTTTGACAAATCATGATTATAATACAGGAAATACTGATGTGAAAATTATACATAACATTAAACAAAAGGTGTTATTAACTGAAGAAAAAAAATATGAATATAAGAAAGCCATAGAAAATGATAGAATATTATCACAGGTAAAGAGTTTTGTTGAAAATGATTGGCCAGATTATAATAAGTTAGAAGGTGATTTAAAACACTATCATAAATTAAAAGATCACATTAAATTAGATTCAGATATGTTACTCTTTAATGGGAAAATTATTGTACCTATATCTTTACAAAAAAGTATGTTAGATATGATACATGAAGGACATTTAGGCATAAATAAGTGTAAACATAGAGCTAGAGATTGTTTGTATTGGAAAGGGATGTCACGAGACATTGAACAATTTATACAAAAATGTAGTATATGTTTAAAATTCAGTTATATTAATAGTAAAGAACCATTATTACAACACCCAATTCCTCAACGGGCATGGGAAAGAGTGGCTTGTGACATCTTTACCTTTAATAATAAGGATTATCTGGCATTAATTGATGCATACAGCAATTGGATAGAATTAGCATTTTTGCACACTAAGGAAGCCACAACAATTATTAGTATCTTAAAATCAATATTTAGTAGGTTTGGAATCCCAGATAAGTTACAAGCTGATAATATGCCATTTAATAGCAGCATGTTTTTACAATTTGCTAAAGATTGGGGTTTTGAATGTATTTTTCAAGTCCAAGATACCCACAATCAAATGGATTAGCAGAGAAAGGAGTAGCAATTTGTAAAAATATGTTAAGAAAATGTGTTGAAAGTAAAACTGATATAAGTTTGGCATTAATGAATTACAGAAACACAGTGTTACATAATATGGAATATTCTCCTGCTCAACTTTTATTAAATAAAAGCATTAAAACTAGAATACCTTGTATTAGGTATCAATTAAAACCTAAATTGAATAAAAATGTTAATAACAATCAGTTGTGCAGGAAGAATGTACAGAAATATTATTTTGATAGAAATGCAAAACCTTTGGTACAATTAGCAGCTAACGATAAAGTTATGTTATATGATTGTGAAAAGAAAGTGTGGAAGCCAGGACAAATAGTTAAACTTCTAAAAGAACCTCGCAGTTATCTAGTGAGAACACAAGATGGTCAATGTGTTAGAAGAAATAGAAAGTTTATTAAATTATGGGTAGGGAAAAATGGAAATGAGAAAAATAAAGCATCTTGTTTATGTAAGTGTGACATAAATTGTAAGTCAATTCTTAATGATTATAAAATACCTATGATTAACTCTAATCCAGAAACTATTGCAAATGATCTTAATATTAATAATTATAACAATAATGGTAATAACAAATATATATTGAGAGACCGTTCAAATATAAAAGTACCCAAAAGATTTCAAACATAAGTTGATTTGTAGTATTATATAAGTATGTATTTGAATCCTAAGAGGAAGGTGTAAGGTTGTATTTTAGATATAGAGGTGGCAACACCGGCAGTGGCATGTCACTCAAAAAACATGGAGATTAATACATACAACATAATTAGTGAAATGTGGTTTTATTTAAAACATAAAGTAACATTACAACTAGTGTTTGTGTACAAAAAAGACTAATGTCAAAATCTTTATTTATGAAAACCATAAATTGAACCAAAAGCCCAAGAAATTTTGAGTTTCTGTGGAAATTAAAGCGTAATAAGGATTTATATACATTCATACATACATATATATATATATGTATATATATATATATATAATTAAACAGAAATTATTGGTTGGATTAATTAATAGTCAGCACTGAATATAAGAATATATACAATAATGTATATAATAAGTATGCATTAGTAGCAATAAGTTTATATACTAATATTATCTATATATATATATATATATAATTCTTCTGTACGTGTGTTGACAGTGAATTCCTCCTAAGCGGCTGGACCGATTTTGATGATATTTGTTTTGTGCGTTTGAATGAGTCCCCGGATGGTATAGATTCACAATTGGAACCGGTAGGTGGCGCTGAGATCGGGTTCTAGAATCCTCCTAATCACCTAGACCGATTTTGGTGATTTTGTTTTTATGTCATGAAACAAAGTCTTTTAGGAATTCTGAAAATATGGCGGTACAAAGTTCGCCGGGACAGCTAGTATGTATATACATTTTGTAAGTGACATAGTTTAGATCAAAGATGTTTATTTTTTCTTCACAGCCTTACAAATTTACTACTGTCATAAAGTTTTGTATTTGGACTTGCGATTTTGGGGGCATCTCCATGTTTGTATAAAATATATTTAATCCCGAAAAATAGACTATTTTCCTTCAGATACCGATTCTAGGTTTACGCAAATAAAATAGAGTTCTAGTTAATATTTATTTTCGAAATCTAATAAGGTGTAGTAACATTATTTACCGCGATAAATAGCAAAGTCTATTAACAAGGAGGATTTTACGTAAATACTTGTGTAAACTATTTGTTTGATTTTGCAAGTGCAGTGGAATCTCGAGGATTGCGACTGGTCCGTGGTTTGTTTACTCAACCGGGAAAAGGCAAACTGAAAGTTAGTCGCGTGACTTTTTATTTAGATGTTTATTTTAAATATTTATTAAGAACCAGACTTACAGTCAAGTTTTTCTTTTTTAAGTATTTTTAATTGACTTCGAATAAAGGTTATTTATTATTCGTGTAAATATATTTTTTTATTTTCAGTGTTTTGAACCGATTTTGATATTTCTTATTCAGCATAGCTTATAAGTAGTTCATCGCTATTGGATATTGGACACCGAAGATGTAGCAGGGATATCTTCAAAGTCAAACAGAAAATTTGTAGCGATAGCCGTAACTTCGTTGTTTGTGAACCGATCGATCATTCTGTTTGTGTTGCTAGAACAACAAAATATTGAATAAATTCGTCCTGGCAAAAAGAAGCCGATTTCATGAGGAACATAAATGCAAGAAGTAAAACATTTTCTACGACATCTTGAAGTCGGTACGAAGCAAAATATGAACATTTTTCTTGTTGTAGCAATGTATATATTAATCTTTGTTTTACATTCGTTTATTCCTCGGGAACAATACTTTTTTCTAGATGAAAGGTAACCTATGTTCTTTTGCAAACATGTATGCAAAATGACGTGATAATCTGTCGAATAGTGTAACAAACAAACTCACATTTCAATTAATAATAATAAAGTACTCGTATGAAATTTAAATAATGTCGTAGTGAAACGTAATGTATAAACGACACAAAACACTAATTTAGCATTAATTCATCGTCATTATTATTACGGACATGTCGAAGGACAGTTTCATTAATACTTACTACTACTACTACTATTTCGTTTTGGACGTATATTCAACTTCAAATTCTTTCAACACTCAAAGTAATCAAGAAATTTGTTAAGGAGGTTAAATTTTGTATACAGAATTGTTAGTTTTGTATTACTGATTTCTCAAGGACTGTCCTGTTGTGCTATTTTCATTGATAGTTCCAATTTTTTAGTAAGTATCTGGTTTTCTGACATAGTTTTAATACATTTTACCTTATTTTTGTATGAATATCAAACAACATATTCTGTTGCTAGGCCGTTTTGTGAATTCATTCTCAGAAAAGATATCTTGTTAAGCGGACTTTTTGAGGCATCGTATCTTTATGTAGGTAAAAGGTTTAAGAAAACAGTATGCTTCTTTATGATCCCATATATAGCTTATATATTTTGTTTAATATAAGGTGGTATGTTTAGCATTTACATCAATATAAATTTTTGTTCAGAAGTGATATAGGCAACTAATTAGGCAATTAAGTATTAATCATATAATTCAGTGTTATAATGATAGATCAGCGACTAACGCAGAACAGTAACTAAACGTCTAATAAAAACCGTGTTAAATTAAGAGCCTATTAACGGCTATTTTATTCATAAAAATAAGATTCTTTTTTTAAATTACAATGAATCAACAATTCTTAATATCTGTGATATATTTCAGTCAGTATCGTGCCTATTAATCCTAATTTAATATTTCCAATCCTTAAAGTGGTACAGATAGTGTAGAATAGTGTAGTAGATTATATAAGAAAATAGAACGATAATCTCTGCCTACCTCTCAGAGATGACGGCTTTCCTCTTGCTACCGATCTTTACATACATCTTTTGCTTCATCTTGTTTCATCAATCTCTTCTATAATCTCTCTTATATAAGTAAGAATTATTATTATTGGTATACAATAAATACTGTTATGTTATATAGCGTTTCAATAAGCTTAATAACTATTAATACCTAAGTAACATAGAATAGCAAGTCCATTGAGTGTTTAATATCATAAAAGCATTGTCATGTTTATATCCAGCTATATTTTATTTATAACTGAAGATCGTATCTTCAAAATCGATCACATGCAAGGTGTTCATCGCGTCGACACATTAAAAGTAAACTATATTATGACCTAGATTTGAAACGTTTATAAACAATTTCATTCTTAAAACATGATGGTGTGTTTTTGTAATGCATCATACATATTATATTTATAAATCCTATTTTTCTACTGCTTGATTGAAAACAGAATACTAAAATTGAACTACGGGAAAAAGCAATAACTTTATGCCATAGTTACGTGTCTGCTTTTGGAAATACATGAAACAGTTTTAAAAGTTTCTTAGTAATTTCGAATCAATAATGTTTTTCTTCTCCCAACTGAAGATTAAGGTATAAAACAATAGCTGCGCCCCGCGATTTCGCCCGCGTAGTGATGGAAAATCGTTATATTTTGGATAATTCACACTATATCTTTATAAATTATAGCCTATGTGTTATTTTGATGTGTAAGCTATATTATTGTAAAGTTTCATCAAAATCCACTCAGTAGTTTTTGCGTGAAAGAGTAACAAACATACATCCATACATACAAACTTTCGCGTTTATAATATTAGTAGGATTGTCTATATATATGTCTCGGCCGAAGATCTCGCCATGCCAGCCTCAATGACATCATCCGCGGGGCTCTTGTCAGCGTCGGCGTATCGGCCGTGTTAGAACCGAATGGCTTGGTACGCGACGATGGCGAGACGCCGGATGGTATGTCACTTATTCCTTGGAAAATGGGACGGCCGCTCGTTTGGGACGCGACATGTGTCGACACTCTAGAGTCGTCGCATCTTCCAATGACTGAGTTAGAGGCTGGCAACGCTGCTACAAAAGGTGAAGCTCTCAAATGGCGCAAATTTGTGCCATTTGGAGTTGAAACATTAGGTCCGTGGGGTCCGTCGGCAAAGAGATTTCAAATTTGTTAGGAACTCTTTGATGTCACCCGTGATCAGAAGGCTGGCGCATATTTCGCCCAACGATACAGCGCGGTAATGTAGCCAGCCTTCTGGGCAGGTTCTACCTGGCAGCGATTTGTTACAGTCTTTAATCTATATTTATAAGTTAGTTTATTTTTAGTATTTCATTATAATTTTTTAGTTAGTTTTAGTTTGATATTTAATCCATATGTTATTAAAAAATATATTAAAATATTCCAGAATTATTATATGTTCAGAGTATGTCTCTCTGTGTTTGTGTGTCACAGTCATTTTTCTTAAAAACTACTAAGTCTATATGCATAAAAATTAGTAGAAAAATGCAATCTATATGCCGCCACACAATGCTGTAAACGAATTTCGTAAACAGTAAAGATTAACGGTCTTATTCATATTGAGTTTGAGTAAATTTCTCTGCCCTAACTCAATATGAATAAGACCGTATGGGTTGTAGATGTAATTTAAGGTTGAAACTATTTTTCAATGTATAGTCGTATAGAATATTGTTAGTCTGATATTTATAAATCATATCGATGTTTCTTAATGACTTTTGTGGCTACATTTTTTAAGATTTAATAACAGTACTTTTTTCTTGATGAAAGTATCTTCTCTCTATACTTCTCTGTACCCTTGATAATATGTATACAAAATTTCATGATGTCCAATTGAGAATTCAAGGCGTGAAAGCGTAAAAAACAAACTCACATTCGCATTTATATCTATATCTATAATATTATAAAATGTTAAATCTGTAGTCTTTTGTTTCTTAAATTTTTTGTTTGTCTGTTTGTTCGGGAATCACGTAAAAACTACTCGTCCAATTTCGATGCGGTTTTCGCTGGTCGATTTTAAATTCGTGGACTTAAAATTTGGGGTACTTTATATCCCGAGAATTCTACGGGAAATTTCTTGGGAGCGGTTTAGAGTGGCTTAAACGAAAAAAAAATTCCAATGCGCAGTTTTCACTAATCGATAAAATCTTTAGTAAAACAAATGTATTTGTGTATGTATTTAGTAACATTACTTATCCCGAACTTATTATAACAATTTCCGGAATTAATGTATTTTCATACTTAAATATCCATTACCCTGCTGAAAATATCCGTTGATTTTATGTTTAGCAAAATAACTAATCTATGTTACCTGTTCAACGTGGAAAAAATCGCGGGCAATTGTTAGTTACCTATATTATATATATGAATGGCAGCTATATTAAATTTTTAAACACATCACGCATCATTCATTATAATAATACAGGAAGCAAGCAATGTTTTCAACAAACCGCTGAGCATTGTAAAATATACGTATGCATTATTCGTAAGGCGCGCTTGCAGCTCCAGGCAGTACTCGGAATTTCATTGCCTGGAAACTGTAGTTATGTTTACCTCCCCGGATTTCATTTAAGTTTACAGCTTCAAGCGTCGTATAATCTCATGTAACCTAGATTAAAATTTTAATGTGGCTATCTAATATTACCACGTTTTATCATTGTGCCAATTATTAGTTTATACCTAAATATTTGTTATGGTTTCCGCATCTTTCATGTGTATTTAATAAATTGTAAAATATTTTAGAATAAGTCTTATCTATTAACTAGCAGTTCTGTAGAAAAACATCGTTCACGTTGCTAAGATGACGTTTTTTAATTATTTGCAACGGAGGTGTACATACAAAAAAGCATGACCGCATCGCTATTTTTTTATTGTATTCGTCTATTTCATGGAATTTATTATGGAGTTATTGACGTTAAGTATTGACAGTGATGTACTAATGTGGCTATGCGTTAATTAACTAACTCCGGTGGCTCAGTGATCCAAAGTGGGTCTTGGCCTTCAAAACGAGAGCACGTCACTATCTACCCTGTCTGTCATTGTCTTGCCAGTTGTGGGCTTGAAATTTGGTCAAGTCAGCTAGCACTCTGTTTTTACAGCAATAGCCAGCCGACCGCCGACCGACTGGTCAGCCCAAGTATGCTTTTTTTACACCCCGATCCTCCTCCGCCGTCCGTTTTACGTGACCAAGCTAGTGAACAGGGTGAGCCTTTATCTCTCCAATTATATTGGATTCCGCCACGAGGTTGTCTATTTCGGAGTTCGTTCGGACCTCCATCTTCGTTTTTGTTGGGCCCAATATTTTTCTGAGAACCTTCCTCTCTGTGAGTAAGAATTGGTTCTCTTCTTTAATTGTAAGCGTTCACGCTTTACAGCCGTATATTAGCTTCATCTGAAGATACTCCGTCTTATCATTGTTGATCCTGATTCCAACCTTTGCTGTCACTTGTCAGACCTTGACTGCGTCTATAATTTCTTCAGGGCTTTTCCCTTGTAGGGCTAAGTCATCGGCATGTGTTAACGGCGTTATTTTTTAACGCTTTAAATTAGACGCTTTCGGCCACAGCCTAAATCTATAACAGTAACGCAGATGAAGCCTCAACACAAACAATATCTCTTGGTTAGTTATATACCGGGACTGACAAGCGCTTGGCAGATTTATTTTAAACTGTTTAAACATTCATGAATACACGCACAAATCTACACACAACATACAAAACAATACAAACACGGCACACAAATATGTATGTAATTTAAGCACTTAAACATCTAATAATAGTTACTAATTGTTCGTAATACACCAAAAAAACTCAAGGTAAGTCTTTAAAATTTTGCATACTTAACTAACGTGTAAGAAATAAGTGAAAAAAAAACATTTTAGTCTTAAGAATGGTATGGACCTAGAGTTCGTATTCTAGAAAAAAACATTAATGAATATGCAAGTGAAATTTTCTTTGATATTCAACGACGCAATCTTGAAGCCGAGTGGTACTTATCACGAATTTTCACAGATACGAATCCCTGTCAACCCTTTTCATTTTTTAACCCGTTTGTTTTTAGGGAACGGTCTAATTGTTTATTCTGGGAGCTGGTGAATTACGACAAAGGAATATTTCCACAATGACAGTGGGAAATGTGATTAATATTTGTTACATCGTAGAGGTTTCGCTGTACAACTTTTCGTTTGCTCAGCGTAGGATTAAATCGTGTTTTAATGAAAAATGGGGTAGTTGACATATTTCATAATAAATTCCGAAAATATTCATATAAAAGAGCGGGCATTGAAATAAGTTATAAAGATTATCATCATAACTTTAAAATAATAATAATAAATAGTTTAATGGGTAAAACATAATTCACATTATTTAAGTACATACATTGGTTTCAAAACTAGGTTCACCTGTATCTTGGGGACTTTCTTCTTAATTGGTACAATTCTGTTCGTGAAAATATTGTTTACAGTTATATTGAATATTTAAAGGAGTGCGTGTGTAGGTACTTGTTCGTGTATACTGTATATGTATGTAAGGTGTGTGAGTCTGTTTATTTATATAAAAATACTAGGATTTATTCGCGACTTCGTTCACGTTTGACAGGTAACGTTGATTACAGTTATTTTGCCAGTATTTAAAGTCAAAGGGTATTTTCAGCAGGACAACGGATTTTTTAGTATGAAAATACATGAATTTCGAAGATTCTCGTAAAAACCCGGGATAAATAATGTTACTAAAGACATACATAACTACATCTGTTCTACTAAAGATGTCTAAAACATAGAAACTGTCATATCAAGCAAGTTCTAATATCACGTGGTTTCGAAAATCCCGAAACATACAAAAAGTCCCGGATGATATTGTTTTAGTATCAAGCGGATCCGACTCAGCTAATTTTTATGTATGCTACCCGCTTTAAAACACTCTCGGAAAAAATATAAAGTGCATCAATTGAAAAATGACTAAGTTACCGTTAATTACTATTTAAACAATAATTTATACGCTATTTGACTTATTATAGTAATGATATCATAATTTGCAACGCTTGTTCAAAATCTAGGCTGCTTCGGCGTTTTGTAAGACGATAAATAGTATCTCAGTTTATTAAACTGTTAAATACCCTATTAAACCATTTTTGATTAATCTTGTTACACAATCATATTTAGAGAGATAATCAACCGTAATGCACAACCGGACCATTTACTATGTATGTAATGAGATTATAAGGGTTGTTTTTAGGGTCCCGTAGCCATTTTGGCAAAAACGGAACTCTTATATATATATCCCCATGTCCGACTTTCCCTCCGTATCTCTGTGAATGTCAGTGATTCTCGACAAATATTGAGTCTATATGGAAGAAATTTGACAAAAACATATTGTTACGATCTACAGGACTCGTATTAAAAATGCCGTTGGAACTACTATAGAATTTATTAGAACTGTACAAACACGTATAAAACAAATACAAATAAAACTGAATGCAACCAGTTCACACTGCACGATTCCATGCAATTCGACACGCGTAAAGTCCGTCGTCTATATCGCTAATCGAGAGTACTACAAACGTCTTACTCGTCTCGTAGTCGTCGCCTGCCCCTCCATTCGGGCATTGTCTTATACTCACTACACAGTACAAAGAAATTGGCCGCGCGCACTGAGTTTCCGAGAAATAGTAATTTGCACACCTGCGAACGGCCACAAAGTTGAAAACGATAACAATAAGGATTAGTTCGACGCTAATGATGGTTATAAAACAAGTACAAAAATAATAGCATGTTTTTCTTAATTGCAAATTCAAAACACAAAAGAATTCCTTAATCCGGGAGGATTACGAAATACAAGCTACGACTACAAGCGAGTAAAACATTTTCTAGTACTCTTGGTTAGCGATATAAACGACGGACTTTGCGGGTTCGAATTATATTGAATAGTGCGATGTGAACTGGTTGCATCCAGTTTTATTTGTATTCGTTTTATACGTGTTTGTACAGTTCTAATAAATTCTATAGTAGTTCCAACGGCATTTTTAATTCGAGTCCTATAGCTCGTAACAATAATAATATGTAGTCTACTTAGCGCTACATAGGTATGTAATGAAATCATGCAAAAAGGGTACATATAATGATTTAAATCAGAAATCTTTTATTCATAACAAAGTTACATGTCAATTTCTACATCACTTAAATACACAGGTCACAAATAAAATTAAAATTATGTCATATTATAGGATATAAACTCCTCATGATTATAGAAGGTGTGCTCGACTAACCATTTCCTGAGCCGTGTTTTAAATGAGCCGACGGAAAAAAATATTTTAATTTTTATTTTCAGTGTACATGGTCGTGTGCGTATCGTTAGTCACGTTTTGAAAAAATATAACAATGTTCCTAACTTTTGTATTAAAGTCAAAATAGGTAGCGAGATATAAACTTTTAAAATCGTAAAAAATTGCCTTTAGATATTGGAGTCCTAAAAAAATAAAACAGAAGTTCAATCGACACTATCCAATTCGGTGGGCGGCCAGCAGTTAGCGTTGAAAACTATTTCAAACAGTTCTCTGTTCAACATTCTTTTTATACAAATTACGATTGTTGTAAACAACTACGTGTCACATGTCACTTCGTATCCTTTTATTTGAAGTATGAACATTTTTAAATGAAGTAAAAGAAACTGTAACATATATTAATACACGTATTTCGTACAAAAATCCTAAATATGAGTTTTATCATCCCTAAATTAAGGATTTACGGTTTTGTTATACAAATCCCTTTATAATTGTTTTGTGCGACAAAAGACAGCCCACGTAGATAGATATACATATTCTAATAGATAGGTATGTGAATTAGAGAGAATTAGGATTGCTATACAGCGTGACAATGCAGCCAGCCTTCTGGGCACGCGTCCCGCTGCCAGTGATCTGGCACATAATTTATAAGTTTAGATTTAATTTATTTAAGTTTATAGGAGAAAAAATATTTTTTTTGCATAATTTGTAACATGGAAGCGAGCGCACTATGGAATAAATTCCGCACGTCCTGCTGAATTTAGATCCACTAAATTCAGCAGATCGCTAAAAATTTTAATGTGTGTTTCACGCCTAAATTTAGGATTGTGTTCTTGCTGGTGGAACCTACATCTACTTTTTCTCTTTGATTCTCTAATATAGGTTAGCCTCAGCTGTTTTACTTATTTGTAGCTACGACACGACAACCACATTTTCCTCAATCAATGATCAAAATATTCCCGCCTTGGCCATCCATGTCTCTTTCCTTCCTTCCACTTGGTTTTCGATTATCGTATATAAGAAAGCGTAGCGTATAAATAAAAATTACTTACCTATACTCTGACTGACCCATATACCAAGCATATCGAGCTGCAACAGCCGATGGTACAGGCTTTCCCCGTGAGTATGGTTCATGAATAGGTGGTACAGGAAGGAGCCCAGCCACGGCGCAAGGGCCCCTAGCAGGTGGCACAACGATAGGAACCAGGAACCACCACCGCCCCACGGAAGTAGGCCGGGTAGAACTGCCATCATGTAGACCAGAGATACTCCTGAAACAAGTGTGTATAAAAATATTATCGTTATAAGTGAAATGTCTGACTTTCATCTAAAGATATCTCATTAATCATAAAGATATATTATCATATCTAAAGATCCTATATACCAAAGTACATCGTCAGATTAGCTAAGAATTTTCTTTAATTTAGGTTGCCTGGAAGAGATCGCTTTATGCGATCAGGCTGTCTATTATATTGTGAATATGATGTTTTGTATTTGTTTATTTTGGTTTGCAACAAAGTGTTATATATATAGACAGCCTCTGTGGTTGAGCGGGCTAAGCCGTTGCCGGCCTACCTGACTGCAACGCAGAGGCTCCGTGTTCGATTCCTGGTATAGTAAATTTCGGAAACGTAATTTCTCCGTTATTTATTATGGTCTGGGTGTCTGGGATCGGCCCCAGAGTGGTACGTTGTATATTACCCATAACACAAGCGTAACTTGCTTAATTTGGGGATATACAATATGTGTGTTTGTCTGTTGATTATTATAATCTGAAATGTAAATTATTATATATCTACTAAGTCATGAAGATTGGAACTTATTTAAAGTCCGGAAGTGGAAAGAAACAAACTTACTTACATATTCATACGTTTTTTATGTTTACTTGTAGTCAAACTGACAAACGGTCCTCTTGATGGTAGGTGGTTTTTGTCGCCTATGGACATCTGCAACACTGAGGGACCCGATCGTTGCCTACCTGTTGAGACTAAGTATCTATTTGCGCCCTTTTTTGAAGAGCCCTATATTGCAGCGCTCCGGGAAAACCGCGAGAGTTCCGTTCATACCATAACATACCTATTTACATCACGTACACATCTAATAAATGTAAATATGAAATATGAATTTTGATTTAATCTTTTCATTCAGGTCACTTTCATATTTTATCCATATTAATCTATACTAATATAATAAAGAGGAAAGATTTGTATTTTTGTATGTTTGTAACGTATAAACTCAAAAACAACTGGACCGATTTCAAAAATTCTTTAACCATTAGAATGCTACATTATCTCTGTGTAATATAGGCTATATTTAATTTAAATAATCGGGTTCTAAATTTTTTTCAAGGCAGGACAACATCTGCCAGGACCGCTAGTGTAAAATAAACTGGACAGCAAATTTCTAAGAATGCCCTTATAAATATGTTATGTAAAAATTTTATATGCAATAACAGCCTTTGTATGGAATACATATGGGTTCAGGCCTCCTCATTTCGAATGAACAGGCAGTATAACCGCAACCCTTGTTTTAATGTCGACCCAAACTCACGACGTGCTCGAAAATAAGAGCTGTCATGGTCACAGTACGTTATATTCCAGTTCCAGTCTCTTTAGAGAGCGGCAGCACGTTGGTAGCACTTTTGGTGTTGCAAATGTCTATAGGCGATGATAACCTCTTTCCTGCAGGTGGGCTGTCTGCCTGTCTGCTGAACTCACGCAATAAAAAGAAATATCCAAGATTGGTGTATACTATATTATTATAATGTATCAATGTTGACGTGCTTGTTTCTTCGCAACATTTTGCTGATCTTCAACACAAGGTAATTCTAATAATATTCACATATTACGCCAGGAAAACAGTTTAAGGGGTGCGTGTTTTAGTATTTTATAGATATTTTGTAGATCAGTTTGCCAGTTCCTTTGGAAGTTGTCTTCCTACGATACTAAGTTCATTGTGTAGTTGAGAAGGATTGAGAAGTTGAATGTGGAAGTCCTTGAGGTTTGTGATACTGTCTAATCTATATTTAATAGTGCATTTTGGATACTTTTGGATACCAGGATGCGAATATATTATGTAGTTATGGTTTATAAGCACTACAAATCATTGTATCTCATGAAGCATTTTAAAATTGACGGAAAGTACCAGTATCGTATTGTCCAAAATATACAACTATTAGAGCTAAGAAAATCTTCACGCGTCTGTCGCCCCGGCCGGTACCCCGAACGGGGAAAGTGTTTGCTCTGTGTATACAACACACACACAACACATATGCGCCATAATGTAAAATGTTTTATTATTTTTTTGTTAGATATTAATCTGGTAACCATGCCATTAATTAAAAAGTAAAAGACAATGTCTATGATCCGTTGTCAGTGTTGTCAAGTTACCGTTGTCTCGCTGTGTCCACGTTAAATAAAAATGTTTCCTAAAATCATTGTAAAACCCGTGATTAAATATCCACTGTGCATTATAAAACTTGTTTTACTCTGCCAGTCCACAACCCAATTTTTGTTTAGCGAATAAGGCCTACAACGCCCGTCAAACCTGTATCAATGTACAGAATTAAAATCGGATGCAGAATAATTTCCGTGGTGCGCACGTTTCTATAGAGTTACAACAGATTTTGTGGAGAAAAAAAATCGCACTCAAAAATTCGTAATGCGCTCTAGGTCTTATTCTTTATGTCTACACGACGTTTTTAAATTGTTTCTTAAATAATAAATCATTAAATTAAATTGAAGCATTAGTAATTCCGAGAAAGCCTTGCCTAGACTAAAACAATAAGAATACAAAGAAAATGGGCCAACATATTTTGAAAGCCTGTATTCATTATTATCTGTACGTATATAAACACGTATATGGGGGCTATTGTAATAATATTCAAGGGGAACGGGTGCGCACATGAACGTTTTAACAATACACTAGACCGCAACCATTATTATACTGAACATATTGTTAGATAGCTTTTGCCCGCGACTTACGCTTATCTGAACTATGGTGCAGATGGTGCATGGTTATATGTTATTTAAATCCTTTTATAGATTGACATATCAATGTGTAAAAGGATTTAAATAACATAAATTTACTAAAAGGTCAGCTAATGTTATGTTGGTTTAACTTATAGCCGGTTCCTATATCTTACAATTCATTCTCTTGCCTTACCAACAGTTGGTTTTTGATATTTCTTGTAAGGAGCTCGTGTCAAATTTTAAACGAATATACGGCAAATGAATTGCCGGTAAGATATATAGAACGAACGCAATGGGTCAAAAATCTGTATGTGACATTGATGGTTCAAAATTGGTTTCGGTAGATCGCGATATACTTCTAAACATAGACGGCATGACTGTATTAGAACACAATATTCGGGATTTTTGTCTGTTTGTCTATTCGTACATCACACATAAGTATGCTACTAGTCCCCAAATGTTTTCATTGTCGACAGAAGTTTTACAACTAAGTAAATTAAAGTGAAAATATAATTAATTAAGTAATTTCTTAAAACATAATACTATATTTATGTAATTTCAGAAAGAAGCATTGGGTAATAAATGTTTAATCTTTAGTGATTTAATTTTAGACCTTGGATTGTGTGTGAATCAAAGAAAAGTGATACAGATAGTCCTTCAATACGTCTGAACATAGATTTATCTTCACTGAAACCCTAATCAACTGAATGTGAGTGAATTGTATTGAAACAACATTTCATCCATTGTGTTATATTTGTTCTAGCAACTTGACTTTGACAAAGGTTACCTAAAACGGGTTATATATCGTTAGAGATCGTGATTTTATTACTTCTTCTTCCTTTATATTATATTTTAACGTTGACTATCCTTGCCTGATAAAATTAATTTAATCTTAGAAATGGTCACAGATTTGGTTTACGAATCACATTATGTAACTTTTACATCGTTACGAGTTTTGGGAAACTAACTTGCGAACAGCGTGGTTGATATATTACATTACAGTTTCTGCTAATTGGTACTTGGTAGTGTAATAACTTCGATATTAGCGCTCATGGTTGGCATTTAAATTTCGCATTCGTATCCTATTTAGATGGGATAAAGTATTAAGTTGGCAAGAAAGTTATTACACTTTTTCAAATTTTAACATTCGTATCATTCCGCATTTTATTAAATGTTTTAGCATAATGTTTTAAATCATTCGAAACAGGATGGTTTCATCTACCAGAATATAATACGTTTTGTAGCCATATATTATGACATATCAAAAAATCACCAATAATTGGTGAGTCTACATTGTTTTTTCATTTCTCATATTCTGAGAGTACCTAACCAAACCATGTCATGCCTAAATAGGTCACTGCCACCTCTCATGTAACAATCTACTATTATTAGTCTTTAATGAATTCGAATATAGTACGGTTCAACGAAACCATCAACACAAAGTTCGTCTAAAGTTCAGCAAGCCATCACGTCATTCGTTTACAATTGCTAGCGGTGTAAAATCCTCTTGATGATGTCAAACGCATCGGTAACTCTTCACGAAAAGTGTAATCCAATGGCATAGGGAATTTTTTCCAGGGCCAAAGTATGATTACGAATATATTTAAAATTGTCGGCGACTTAAAGCACCGGAAAAACCATATCGGGTTCATTTAAACTTTTAAATTATTTAACTTTTTACTGGGTGACTACAATATAAATGCGTCTATTAACTATGCTTACGTACTTGCTACGACCGGGTATTACTTCCAAGCTTATAGTTCAGCTTGGTAATTGAAGAAACATTGCCTCTATTCTAAGAAAACAACCGAAACACGAACCGGAGTCTTGGATTCCCCAACTAAAGGCCGTTCATTTCGATAGCGTCAATCGAATATCATTTCCAGAAATCGACGTACTTGACGTGGTAGAGCCATGCTGACGTAATTACTTGATTACAGCTCTTAGGGCCCGCTCGACTAGTATGATACTACGCTCTCACAGAATATCAGGGTGAAACAAGTAGTCTTGAGTTGATCGTATTTCGTACGATGAGTGAGGGATCCGATGGTCCAATTCCTGTTCTCGCTATCCCACTTCTCCAGTCGGATCCCCCTATCGCATCTTTATTCCATCCTTTCTATCCCATTCCATCTATCCTATCCCAAAGGCTGGCAGTGCGTTGGTTTCGCTCCTAGTGTTGCTAACATCTGTAGACGACGGTAATCACTTTCCAAAATCCAATAGATGTCTGCATGTTTGCCAGTTTGTAATAAAAAAAATGGTGTGTGTGTGTGTGTGTGTGCAGTTCTCACGCAATAGAAGTGAAACAAAGTGTGACAAGAGGGTGGGAAGGAATCTAATTAATATATTTAAGCTTTAAAACACGAAATTTGAAATATATAATATCAACGAAAAACTTCAAAACACTTCCAACTCTATCTGTATGATAGTGTTTAAATTATTAAATATAATGTATTCTATCTCATTCTCTCGCAGGTTTAGTTCTATAAATTTATGTGTTTATCTCTTTTTAGTGTCGCTTTTTCGTTTCATCGAGTTTCAAATTACAACGATCCTAAAGAAGTTTCACTTCAAATAAATTCACACACGGCAGAAGTGAAACTTCAGAAAAGTACCCTACTAGAGAATGGAATAAATATCGAGTATTAGGATAATTATAAAGTTTATTATGTTTATAATATTTTTACCAAGCTCAAAAATTATTTTATATTTTAATGCAAAATATTAGATTTCATATATTACATATTTAGGATATATTATAATACATATTATTCAGATTTAATATTTTCACTTCGAACACATGACACGAGAAGGCTTATTATAACTAAAATAGGAAACAAATGCTCTAGTTTCAATTGTATTTATGAACTTCAAAACTTTAAAATATTTCTAACATTATCTTTATGGGAATAGTGTTTAAATGATTTAAATATCTCTTTTTTGTGTCGTTTTTCCTTTCATCGAGTTTCAAATTACAACGATTCTAAAGAAGTTTTAGTTAAAAAAAATAGTTTCGCTATCATTCCAAATGGAAACAATTTGAAGTTTTCGAAGTCTAGTCGATTATTTACGGACATTGGTGCAATTTCTCAAATTAGGTAATTATTTTACGGTGGTTTTCCCTTAATGGTGGCCACGACATTGTGTCGAATGACGGCGTTCACTCACGCGACACGAAAAACTACCTGTCGCTAACCGGGTACGGCTTCCGAGCACTGATTAAGGTCGCCTTTGTAAGGATTTCTACCTAGTATTTATTATTACTAATTGGGTCATTCTGTATAATTTCTTTTTCACAAACATCGATCTGTTTGTAATTTAAAGTAGTACGTATATTTAGACCTTTTTTTAACGAGGGGAAATACGACTGTCGACTGCGGGGAAGCGCGGTGGAGGCATGTGGCGGAAGGCAGAAGCAAGATCAACTCCAAGTGCCCTGGCAAACGAGGTCCCATAGACCTCGTCGCCTCATCGCGGCGAGATGGGCGCACCCAGAACACGGCGCACTCTGATCTCGACGATACTAGTGAGGGATGGAATCCCTTTCTCAAGTACATTTTGCCCGGCTTAAAACCTGTAAGTTATGCTCGATGCTTCGAACTACGATTTATCAATACCGGACTCAGCTGTGAAAGAATGAATCTGGCTTTGATTAATTGTAGTTCGCGCCCTTGAGGGCTTACGCGCACTTTACGCGATCAAAACTTAGAAGCGTACAGGCCGCATTACTTGATCGTTTTTGTGTAATCTAGATTTTTTGTAATATTTTCATCTACAAACGTATGTATTGAAATATAACTTTCAATTGATCAAATTAGCGAGAAATCGATGAAAATAAAAGTTCATGTAAACAGCTCAGGTCAGAAAAGTGATTGATTTTAAATTACTGTGTAATATAATTTATTATATGTATAAAAAGTAGGATGTGCTATTATATATCTAATTTTTAGGTATGAGAATATCACCCAAGACATTATTAATGTTGGCAAGGTAATGATTAAAAAAGTTTTCTAGTAACTTTTGTTCGAGTTTCCCATGTCTCTTCTCGTGTTATATTGTGCCTGTCTGACTGTATTGTGTTAACTCTGCTAATATATTATTATTTCAGATGTAGATCTGAGATAATGTTAGTGTTAGTGACAGTTTCACGTAAATGTAGCGACGGTTTTAAATCTTTATTTTTGATGTGACATTGTGATTAAAGATTATACGTATAGCTATTCGTTCACGGCGTTATTTTTAACGCTGTAAACATTGGCCACTGTCACTAGCAATAGCATTATCTCAGATGGAGCAGGGACAATACCATGATCGTTCTCAATTGAGATAATATAGTGTATCTATCCACTGTGCAGTTTCATTTAATCTTACATTAATACCTAGTATTTAAAGCTGGTGAAGCTTATTGACCAATAATATTATTCAAATATAATTAATTATTGAAATTATTAAGGCTCTAGACTATTTAGATAACCTACCTAAATTATATTATTATATTTTACTAATTATTATCTTTGTATATGTACAAGCTAGTATTTAAATAATGAACAATATTTCCTGAGCCTTATGGATGATAACAAAAGTGAGGTGTCCCTTTTACAAAGACTTGTCGCAACTCCAAGTGTTCATGACCTAGAACTGTTTTCTTACAATACACGAACAAAGAAAGTCTTACGAAGTCGCCCTTAAAGCAAAATAAACGAAGCCTTAAAGGGCAAGAATAACACCCGACCTGAACAAGAAGGGCGTTACGGTGCTTCATAGAGCAACACGAAACATGGGTCGGTGGATACACCTTGTGTCAAAATCAGATAGTCACCAATACATGGTCTCCCAGGAACCTATAGTTATATTTAGCAATCGCAAAATCATTAAAAATTAGCTCGAGACAATCTTAAATCAGCTGTAATCGAATCAAATTTTAATGAAATAAATTATAGATAAAAATATAAGCTGGTCTAGGGTTGTCTTATGCTATTTTTTTAGTTTTGTAATAGATAACTTATTATAGGATTTCTGGGACACCGTGTGTATATACCTAAAAAAAATGGACGTTGGTATATTGATAGACTGTAAGAGATCGATCACTACGAAAATCGGCACATTTAATTGTATTTTCATGGCGAAGGTTTTTATGCCATTCGTTTTATTTTAACTCGTCAATAAATAGTGCGGCAACGTTAAAATGTTGCCACTTTGGCTGCGTTATCTCTGTATTACAAGCGTGTGGCTATTAAAAAAAATACACTTTTAAAATTTTCACATGCTTCGGAATAGAATTAAGTGCAGTTCGAACCATACAAGACATTTAGGAGAAAGGCAAAAATTTAAGAGATACATTATGTAATTTAAAATTACGTTCTAAGCGTGGCATTTTATAATTTGTTTCTTTGATGGTGTACTAGTCGTGACAACTTAAGAAAATACTGGATACATAGTATGTCTAGTCTCTAGAGAAAAAGTCGCTATATTCCCAATGTTGATGCAATGGCGTCTCTTCCCAACAGTTGTTCTTTGGTAAAAATAATAGGGCACAAGCAAAAACGGTATTTGACGCTGTGGGATTATTTGCACATCTTTTTCTTACATTACAACGCTTGTTTGATAGGCAGATATATTTATA
Organism: Dendrolimus houi; assembly: GCA_039645545.1. Lineage (NCBI taxonomy): Eukaryota > Metazoa > Arthropoda > Insecta > Lepidoptera > Lasiocampidae > Dendrolimus > Dendrolimus houi. The sequence goes on along the minus strand of CM077125.1, from coordinate 18,283,978 downwards.
GGTATAATATTACCATGAACAGACCACAGAGCATAGTAAATAATGGCAATTTCATTAACTAAATTTACCGGGCCAGGAATATAACCAGCGATCTTTACGTTTCAATGTTTCAATGAAATAGGTGTCATTGTTTGGACCACTTTTATTCATTTTTTTCAAGGAGAAATCCGTTTGCGGGCACCCTGCCGCACGTAGACGACGGCGGGGCAGTGTGGGACTCACCGGTCAGATGGGCAGCGGGAATACCCACTAAAACCTCTTGGTGTCCTTCTGTCACCATATGTCAGGGCCCCGAGAGATGCGCGAGTTTTTCGCCACGACCCCAACTGACGTGGGCCCACCCCTACGGGCAAGCCTCTACTGCTTCAATCCGTGATTGAGAGAGGCGCTGTTGGAACATCGATGCACCCACAACTCAACGGCTTGAATGCAGGTGACGGCCTAATGTCTCCGCGGGACGTCATCCGCTGTCGCACTTTTACGGCGGCCGACGGTCATGAGTCGTGCGGCGCCGAGTCCTATTGTTGCGTCGGGAGATGAGCGCGGCTGTTCACTCCCTCTCCCACTCCGCCGCCTCCTTGCCGGACATAACATCCTCGCAGAAGGAGGCAACGGCATCCCAGCCAGGTTGGCCCCCGACCATGGCTTGAACTACGGCCGAGAGCGACAAATCTAATCCAATGGATGCTACAAGGGCACGGCGCTCCTCGTCCCAAGCTGAGCATACTTGGAGAGTGTGCAGTGCCGTGTCTTCCAAGCTATCACTGCAGTGGTGGCATTCTGACGATGGCTCACGCCTTATGCGGCACAGGTACCTCTCGAAGCAGCCGTGTCCGGTGAGGACCTGTGTCAGGCGGAACGTCAGGCTGCCGTGTTTTCGGTTGATCCATGATGGCACAACGGGCCTTACTGCCGCTATTGTGACATGGCTTGCGCTGGGTTGTGCGAGTCGTGTCGCCCACTCCATCGCGAGATCCTGTCGGAACTCCGACCTCTTGGCCTTAATTTCGCGGGACGCGGGTCGGAAGTCTCTAAGGAGGGCGGGCGTCCTTGCGCCACTCGTATAGTCGCTTAAGGACTCTCGCTTCTAGGTCCCACAGTGGGGATCCGGTAAGAAGGGAAGCCATCTTGAAGGAGATCGTACGATATCCCCTTATAACCCTGATAGCCAGCTCGCGCTGCGGTTTGCGTATCAACGCAGCATTCTTGTCTGTCAGGGACTCCGCCCATATCGAGGCCCCGTATAGGGCCATGGATCGTACGACCCCTTTGAACAATTTTCGGCACGGGGTGCCAGATCCCCCCAGGTTGGGTAGGAGCCGTGATAAGGCGCCAGCCATGAGTCTGGGGGTCAACTGCTTCAAATGTGCAGAAAACTGCCATCGGCTGTCAAGGACGACCCCGAGATACTTCATTTTCGTTCCGACGCCGATAGTGGTGCCTCCCACTGTTATGCTTAGACTGGGAGCTGGCTTATTTCGAGGTCCATGGAACACAACGGCCTCGGATTTATGCAAGGCCACCTCCAGGCTGAGCCGCTGAATCCTTTCAACGACACCCGCAACCCTAGCCGTGGCCAGTAGGCCCGCCTGCCTATGGGTCTGTCCATAGGCTGCAACCAGCGTGTCGTCAGCGTAGCAAGTTATACTGACACCGTTGAGGACCGCACCGCGTATCGTCTAGTCATAAGCAATGATCCACAGGAGCGGGCCCAGCACCGATCCCTGTGGAACACTACATGTCACCGCTCGCCGACTCCAGCTGGATAGCTGACCCGGGCAGACGACGGCCCTCTCTGAGAGGTAGTCTCCGATGACTCGGCGGAGGTAGGTCGGCACTCCGTGATATCAGAGTGCTTCTTTGACACAACTCCAGGGCAGGGAGTTGAAGGCGTTAGCGATATTGAGAGATACTGCCAACAGCACCCCACCCTGGAGCGTCACTTCCTCCGCCTGGCTCTTCACACGCCTGATAGCGTCTATGGTAGAGCGCCCCTGGCGGAAACCAAACTGATTCTCCGCCAGATCTGGCCCTATTTTCTCGAGGTGCCGGACGAGGAGATTTGCAAGCACACGCTCGAACAGCTTGCCTACCTCGTCCAGCAACACTATAGGCCGGTAAGCGGACGGGTAGTCCGCGGGGGCGCCTGTCTTTCTTGAGCAACACCAGTTTTCCAGTTTTCCACCAGGTGGGGAACTGGCCCTGCTGCAAACATGCCGTAAAGAGCCATGTCAAGCGCGACTCCCGGGCGTGATGGGACAGAACCCACGCTCGCCCCGGTATGCCGTCGAGACCAGGGGCGGTGTTCTTGGCTTTGAGCCTCAACATCGCTACCCCCAGTTCTTCCCGGGTCACTGCGGGCATCTCGTCGTCTTCTTGCTCCACGCTGGAACCTGGTGAAGGCGGAGTCATTGCGGCAAGTAGATGCTCGGCCCTCGAGGGGAACAGAGCATTAACTACGTCGACCACCAGGGACGGAGGGAGACTCTGGGTCAGCGGCAGCACCCATGCTCGGAGTTTGTTTCGAACCACTTGACTGCAGGAGCCAGCAAATTGATGATGAAGATAATCTAATTCAGATAGTGAAATCAATCGGTAACCGTATTCAAAGAAATAATAAAAGTAGTACACATTATAGAGTACCTAGTCAGCGTCCAAGTACAATAAAAAAATTATTTAATACGTGCTTAAATAAGTTTATTTATTTATTTATTTAATTTGTTTGGGAAACATATTATACAATAATTAATATTCGTAAATATAAAACACAAAATTAATACATATATCAATCAAGTTTCCACTAATAAATAATTTATATAAAAAATAAAAATTGGCTCAAATAGTTAATTACAAAAAAAGTTAAAACATAGGTTTCATTATGAATATAAAATACATGTTGATTTTTAACGTAATTCACGTTCCGTAGACAATATAAGTATATGAATGCTTAACAAGTAGCTTCACTCACAATTTGGAATTACTTCTAAATATTTTTTGTTTGTAACTTTTACTTATGTTCTTTAATATTTATTTGTTACATACATTTAGCTATTACTAGCTGTACCCGCCAGACGTTGTCTTGCCCTTAAAAAATAAAAATCTAGAAACCGATTACAGGGCCATCAACCGGAACCAATTGTTAATCTAAACTATTCTCGAATCTATTTGAAAAAACATTAAAAAAATCATCAAAATCGATCCCACCGTTAAAGAGGTGTTCAGCGGCGCCACTTAATGAGCCTAATCGTTAATCTAAACCATCGCCGGGGCTCACTTGAACACACACAAAAATAACTCACCTAAATCAGACAAATGAAAATGAGTTTAAATGCAGTCACCATTGCCGAAATCGGCAGAGAAACATCATAACAAATGAATGGCTAGACCGATGTTTTTTTAATGATAATTTTTTATTGATTAATATCATATTAATACCAGCCGTTCTTGAGTTATGAATGGTGTAACTAACACGACTTTGTTTTATATATATATATATATATATATATAGATGTCACTGGAACGGACTAACACCTAAGATCTAATGAGCAAAAGGCACTATGAGGATTTTGTGGCATTAAAATAGTTAGGAATGTAACAAATAGAAACAAAGATATATAATTACGATTTGGTTATATACTACAGTTTATATAATACAAACGTTATATAGATTACCATATAATAAACAAGTAGGAATGGTGTCTATAAATAAAGTAATGTATATAGTACACAAGAGGTATTACCAAAATACCACACTGTTTCTAAAAATATAATAGGTAAATAGTAAATGTACAAATTGATGTTTAAAAAGATAAATAAGTATAAAAGTAGAAATAAAGAATAAACTAGCAAATATTTAGAATAGTAGTAGAAAAAATGTAATAGAATAAGTAAGACAGTAGTAAATAAAGTAGACAGTAAAAAGAAAAAATATAAAAAGAAAAAACAAAAAGAAAAACAAAAAAGAATGAAAACATAAGACAAGCACATAATACCCTGACAAGCGTGTGCGTCAGGAGGAGATTAAAAAAAAATACCTAAGATACAGACTTGGCCTAGTTTACACGTTAGTATCCAGTCTTAATGCTAAGGCGAAATTTTTACGTAATTTTTGGTGACAATAAAAATATTTTTATTTTATTTAAGAAATGATTACTGTGTAGTTCCAATGACTAATAATACTATTTGTATATTTATTTATTTATTTGTATAAAAAATAATAATATTTGTCTTCCATGCTATTTCTGTAAATTGTAACACTACTGATATTTGCTTCATGTCGGATATTTGCTAAAGAACATAAAATCGATGTAATTTTTGCTATCGATTATTTTTACTACTTGCACTTTTGTATACACTCGAGAATTCTATATATGTATCAACTTTTATATCTCTAGCCTTAGTGAGTTTCCAACATAATAACCTACGAATAAATCAATAAAGGTTTCTTTAAACATTGGAAAACTACTACTAAACTAACTAACTAAACTTTGGAAACCTAAAAACAAAAAGACGAAATGGATGTAAAAGGATGTCGTGTCGCAAAATGTGTCGGAAATTCAAAACAAGATTTTCGCATATTCTCGTTTTATAGCATTAATAATCAACACCCTTAAAAACCATAAAATTTAATAGGTACATCGAAAAAAGGTTGTAGCTAGATCAAATGGATGTCTCCCTGTTAACACAGATCATATTGAACAGCACCAGTTTAATAACTCAAAGATAAATTAGCGTGGTTTTTACTGGAGAAAATTATTTATTCTACGAAGAATGTTTTAAAATGTCATCAAATTATAAGTTCGAAACTTTGCATGTTATTATCAATCTTGACATAAATCTAATATTGTAAGAAACCATTCTTTTTAGAGGCCTTAGAACCGCGTTATTTTAACCAGCATTATATTTTAATCACACTTTTTCCAGCTTTGATATAAGTCGATCTCGTGGGAGAGATAAAAGTAACTGTCTGAAAGAAAAAGATTAAGACTTTTTCCTGATTGAATTCCCCTCGATTGTTTTCGAACAAGAAAAATAATATAGAACTGTTTTAATTCTAACTCTGACTGCTATTAGGTCGTGCACGCACTATGCATATTTCGGTGTGATTTTTTTCCCGCAAAATCTATATAATCTATGGAAGTCTAGAGAAGCACACGCATCACGGAATTAGTTCCGCACTGGATTTACATTCGGCGTGTGCTTTTTCCGGGAAATCTATTGTAATCTATGGAATTTCACACCACGGTTTTAAATGTAGGTTGCTAGTTTTTATACGGACTAGATCTTATAACTAGTGAAAGTTGAAAAATAATTTGTTTTTATAATAAGCTTTGGTATCCACTATCAACACTTTTATATTATTAAAGAAATATATAATACCAGAGTTTACCCCGCGGCTGCGCCGCGGGTCAATCTCTACTGCGTGCCTTTTGTTTAAAGAGGCTACAACACAGGTTACATTGTATTCAATTTTTATGTTACTGCTATTTGTCCCGAAAGATTCACTTCATTGTGTATCCCAAACTATCCCATCTCCCGGATGATAAGTATCTATGCCAATTTTTGGTATTAAAACTATATATGTACACCAAAACGACCACATCGACCACACCGACCACATCGACTACATCCACCAAATCGGCCAAATCGGCAAAATCGACCAAATTGAGAACATCGACCACATCGATCACATCGATCTAATCGACCAAATCGACCACATCGACCACATCGACCAAATCAATCACATCGACCACATCGACCAAATTAACGAAAATGACAAATCACAAAATAAAAACCTATCCCACTTTCTGGGATAATCTTTACATAAATCTATCCCCAAACTTATCCCATTATCCGGGATGAAATGTATCCCTTATCCACCTTCGGTATTAAAATAACATATGTACCGAATTTCAGACAAATCGACCTAGTAGTTTTTACATGAAAACGAAATAGACACAGAGACAAATATATTTTTATCCCGGAAACTATCCTATTTTTCTGGATAAAAAGTATCCTATGTTTATCCTCGGAATCGAAAAAATATATATACTGAGTTTCAGCCAAATCGATCTAGTAGTTTTTCCGTGAAAACGGAACAGACAGACCGACAGAATTACTTTAGATTTTATAATATTAATAGGTATGTAGTATTTTACCATGACATTGGCAAAATCAGCGCCAAAGGCTTTGGAGCTAGCGACAACAAACATAGAATAGAATACGAAGGCTACTTTCCAGAAGGGACTCACAAAGACCACGTTCACGACCGCGATTTTTGCCGTTCCACTTGCTTGCCGGCGTTACAATCACAAACCCAAGTGGAACGGTTATTCGACACACCTCTTGACATGGATCGTTGTGAGCGTTGTGCAATCGAAAATGATGACGTTTTCACCACGACCACAACTACCACGGTCGCCTTGTGGAACGGCTAACGGAGCATTTTGGGCGTTGTGAGCTACTGACGGAACGCGTCCATAGTATATACCTACCTACTTACATGGTGTTTTAATGTTATTTTAAAATACATACCAAAATTGAAGTTAAATCTTCTACTTATACTTTTTTCCTTTGCACTTAATCATGAATGACCATTTTTAGAATTTTTGTCTATCAGACTGACTGAAAATTAGTTCCTTAAAGCTAGCACAGCCATTAGAGCACAATCAACTAAAACGTTATGGAAAATCATGCTCTAATTTGTTGCTAATTAGTTGTCGCAAAAACATTTTTTTTCAAACCAATCGCAGGCTAGAAACTCGTGTCTAGCGACTAAAGATCGCCACATGTTCAGAGTCTCCAGATTGAAATTTTTGGGAATAATTGGCTGTGCTACTTAGCACAGCCGCAAATTTCCGGCTGTGCTGATTAATACCAAGCTAGCACAGAGATAAATTTGTAGCCCGACGTGGAATCTATACATATATTAGACCTAAAGGATTTGGCTGTGCTAATAATAACAATGACCATTTAACTAGCACAGTCACAAATTTGTAGCCCGATACGGTATCTATACATATATTAGACCTAAAGGATTCGGTTGTGCTAATGATTATTTAGTTAACACAGCCACAATTTTCCGGCTGTGCTGTTTAATATCAAGCTAGCACAGCCACGAATTCATAATCTCAATAGGCACATATATATATATGAAAGTGATTAGCATATAGTCTGTGATGCCCCCGTGCATCGCATAGTGTTTTCAGTAGTTTTTCGACTGTGACTATGCCAGAATATTTATACTAGGCACAGCTACTTAACTCATTAACAAAAAAAAGCAAAAAATGTGTAATTGCGGCAACTAATTAACAACATGATTAGAGCATGATTTTCCATATTGTTTTAGTTAATTGTGCCCTAATGGCTGTGCTAGCTTTAAGGAATTCTGAAAATTTGTCTTTAAAATTATTTTAGTAATTATGTATTATTTTCATGTACAAATCGTGTGCTGTGTGCTGCATTTATGTAGTAGATAGGTATTAGTACATATGTAGATAGATCGCATTCCGCTAGCCACGACGATGTTGTCAGTAATATCGTGTCCTCAAAATGAATATAATAAATAAGTAATAACTGCGTTTTTCTTACCACGGCTCCACAATAAGAACTTTAGATTTTCATATATATTTCAATTCGACATTTTAAAATCAAAGTCCCGAGCGAGCAAAGCAGCGGCTACGTCTAGTTGTTCCATATTTCTTAATAATTATGGTCTTTCATATGTAACAGACCCGTTACATATAGCACTGAACTTAACTTTAAAGTTAAGTCAGCAACAGTGTGCTACGTAATCAGTGCTTTTTATACAAAATCAAAAATCCTTGTTTGTAATTGTTTGTTTGTGCACTCCTTCTTTACTACCTTGATACCGGATAAATAGAATTTTATTGAATATACTGTTTCAGTCGGAGAGCCCCATGCGACCTCACTTCAAGTACTATAGCAAGTAGGTTATGTTTAATTGCATTTCACCTCAGCAGAAAAAATATAAATAGCATATTTTTTAAATCCTGAATGATAGTATAGTTTTAACGATAAAAGGACTCAAAGGTTACGAGACGTAATCTGACCAGCCAACTAATTATTATCATATTTCATACAATAAATAATTTCATATTTCACACAACAAATAAGTATTGCTATACACTGTGGCCATGCAGCCAGCCTTCTGGGCACGCTCCCCGTTGGCAGGCAGTGATCTGCTACATAATGTATTTTAGTTTTAATTATTTAGTTTATTTTCAATGTTTATCGTGTATATTATTATGAAATTAGGAATATATTGTGTACCGGAGACGAATATGGGATAATTTTTATCTATAAAAAGGGGAAGGGTTCAAGGGATCTGCGATCCGACATTTACACAAGGCAAACTCCAACTAACATACAATATCCTGTATATCCCTTCACAGATATAAGAGATCTTTACAAGTTACATTATGTCTTGGTGTAATAACATAAGAGTTATTTTTTTTTTCAAAATCAGCAGGTTCGCTCCCTGACTAGGGTAATTGCTTTTTCTAAAATCTAATGATCAATCTGCTTTAGTTCTTTCGGTCTCGAGACTTCTTGAGTAATTTTGGCTATTTCGTATAAGTATAGGATTTGACCCCGAAGGCCCAATTGAAATTTAACTCTGTATAGTATCGATTAGGTCTTCAATGTCAGAGCATCCTTATATTAATTTATTTCTTATGTAATTGTAAGGAAAATTATGCAGCAATATCATGTCATTGCCAGCCATGATGCCAATATTTGAAAGCTTTTTAGTTAAACGTTTGCTTTCTGGGAAGAAATAAACGTGTGATACTAGCCAAGTGTCATTTCCATATTCTGTATAATTATATATGCCTTTTACGTACTGTAGAAGTTTATGCGAAGGACATAACATATATTTAATACCTAACGTAAATCCAATAGTCGCACTTAATTTCTATGGTAATTGCGTCTCTTTGCAATGACATTAGTTCAAATCCTGATTAGGGAATGCGCACTGCTTAGTCAGTTTTTCTGGCCTAATATGCACATTTTCATAATATCCAGATACCGATTATGATGAAAGATCTCATCAATATACCCCACAAATCTAAATTACCGATTAATGATTACCAATGAAACCCAATTTATTTTGACAAGCCTTTGGGATTTTCACCCTTTCACTTGAATCACCGAGGCCCCCTACTCAGTAGTAGATTATACAAAGGCTTACATATTCAATGCTAGATGTGCCCGCATGAATTCGTTTGCATGGGATTTGGATTTCATATATATATATATATATATATATATATATATATATATATATATATATATATATATATATATATATGTGTGTGTGTGTATACATTCATAATTATCCCCTGAAACTTTGAAGACTTCGAATTAAAACACATTGTACCTACACGAAAAATAAGATAATAATTTATTACAATCGGTAAAATTTCATTGAAACCGTTGAATTGTTTGGGAGACAAGTTTTCAGATAGACTGATTAATCATCGAATAAAATAGCAGCTTTCGTCTTAAATGTTGGCATTTGTTTTAAAATTGCAGATACACTTGCAATTTTATTAGTATAGAAGATTAAATCATATAAAATACTCTCTGTATAATATGGAGTGTTCAGAGGAACTGTTCAGAAGGGTGCCTTCGTCTTCTTTCTACCATGAACTACTTGTCATTGTCTGGGCGTTCCTCTCCACCGCCGCGGCGTATCCTTGAGCCCCTTCGCTCATGTACGCAACGGATCTGAAGAACCGGTGGGGATTTGGAATTAGCTCCCAGTTGAAGTTTTCCCACGGCGTTAAGATATGGGTTTTTTCAAAGAAGGTGTCCTAAAATTCCTTTTTAGGCCGGCAGCGCACTGGTATCACCTCTAGTCTTGCCAATGTCCACAGACGACAGTAACCGCTTTCCATCATGTGGACAGTCGGTCTGTCTGCTGTATTTTCGCCATTAAATTGTTTAGAAATAAAATAAGATGGCAGTCAAAGATCTAAAAAGTACGAATACATTTAAATATGATAATATAAATAGTTATAAATGTATAATAATAATAAGCATAGGTTAGACCTAAAATAATAATTTAAAAAATACGTTTAAAAAATTGGCATGTGAAATAAAATACACAGATAATAAATTTAAGTGAATAAGTAAAAACAGATTTTTTTTGAAATAAGTAAAATATAATGATAATGTAAAATATATACGAAAACAGTAAAATATAATTATAATAATGACCCTGACTAAGTTAGAGAAAGACCCTGAGGCCACTGGGCCTCTTTATATAAAAAAAACACTAGACCCCAATTGGAAGCAAGTTTGTACACTTCACAAGTTCCCCCTCATTTGCTTATGCCATAAACCTCTACAACATGTGTACGTTCACTTGTTAGCCTTCACTGCCCTGCGTTTGTTTGTTTTACTCCCGGTATTATACGGCACATAACAAGTTTCGTATAAACCCCATTAAACAAACTCTTTATTTAATGGGGTTCATACGAAACTTGTCGGCCCGACTCGATAAAACAACTCGATTCATGACTTGTGCATTTTCATACCATTACTCATAATGCTTTTATCAACACCATCAAATTGCTTAACCTTTATTACGTTTTAGAACATTTAGAATAAATAAATAATAGAAATTTGTCATTTTGAACTAAGCCTCATGTTAAGTACCTCTGAAATCAATTAATGAATCTTATAAAATAATTTTGTATTGAAAAATGTCTCAAAACTAACGAATCCTTTGAACGTCCAAATGTCCATAGGCGATGGTAACCGCTTTCCAACAAGTGGGCCATCTGCTTGTCTGCTGAACTCCTGCAATAAAAAAACGTACTGTTTTATCCACTGTGGCATCAAACAGTTAAATGTAGTATTGTCAACTTAAATAATAATTAAATAAGACTAACAATGCCTAAAAATAAATGTTTAGAGCATTAACAACACTTTGATAGCATGAATATGATAGCAGCTTATGGGCTACTGGACTAATTATTACCTTTCCATTTCAGGGAAATTAACAGTATACCCGTCACGGTTGTCTCTCCGTCTCTCTCCTCTCCCACTTATGGAAGACTATCTTTGATTATTTTTTGAAAGATTGTATGGTGATACCCAAAATACGCCTTCTTTTAAAATTCATCTAAATAGTATCTCCGAATGGTTATGACAAAAACACGAACGACTTTTTGCTATATAATTTGGGAACCCTTAATATTTATCTACGAGTACAACTCTATATAGAGAATGTATGTGTACATACATTGTATATTTAAACTACCAACAGAACGAAAGTGAATAAATTATATTATTGACGTCTGAGTGCTGCAAATAGCTGCTAAGCTGCATGTTGACTGCAAGGCAATGAATAAAATATCATGTAGGTTGCTGTATGAAATTTTATGTTATAGTCTACAGCGGATACTTCCCAAATGGCCCATGCCACCGGTTCTGTGTCGTTCACGTGAAACCACCCCTTTTCTGGGAGTAATAATATCATTCATTTCCATCATCATCATCATCATCGTTCTATTCATGTCCGTTATCGAAAGTGGATACTAGAGTTTGCATTTTAATCAGAGCATTTTCAACAAACCCTTGAAGTAGGAATAAGAATTATTATAGTTTTACTTTTGCTGATTTCATTAAGTTATTCCCAATTCTCAAGATGAACTTCATGCTCACAAAGACAAATAGTTTACTGTTGAAGATTTCAAATCTTATAACTTTAATTGCAGAACATTAAGTAAACAAACTTTGGGATCGCCTAAACTCAAACTGCGATAGTTATCTACGTCTTTGTTTAATCTTTACGTAAGTTCGGTGGCTTAGTTGGATCCAATAGATTTCAATGGACGTTAACAAGTTTCTCTCATTTGTTAGTTATCTGTTACTTTGTCGATATAATCTGTCTCGACTCAAAGAACCAGTGTAAAGTACGCTACGATACTTGGTGTTGATAGAAAACGTTGCTTAGCTGAATACAGTATTTATTTTACGATATTGAATGGCTAAAGCGAGTAATCTAAGACGGTGTAAATGTGTGCAATTGGTTGTTCGCTGATTAATACTGAAGTCGCGTCTTGCGGAGTACACTAAATAAATTGCCCTATCAGTACAAGTCTCTGACATGACACCCGATACCACGATACTATTACTGTGATGTAGGGTGTGTCTTTTCAGAGCATCGTCAGATTTATGCGTTAAGACATCGTGCTTGAAAGGGTTTATTATCGACACCAATGTCGATAATAAACCCTTTAATTTAATTAACTTATTAAGATAGCGATGTTTCTTAAACATTTTCTCAAGCTAAACAGACTTAAGATGCGCCGTCTCTTCTTTGTTATTTCAATGCGAAATTTTTGAACCACAGAAGTCATTTTTAGTTGCCCGACATTCTCACGAGAAACGTGAATGTTCTCGCATTCTCAGATCCTTTGTCTTGGGTAAAAAACCTGTCGGCTTAGTCAGAGAACAAGACAAGAAACAACGAAGAAAAAATTGGATCGGTTCCACATTCACGTTTCTCGTATTTTTTCCGTTCTCGCAAGAATGTGGAGCACCTATTACATATTAATATATAGAGCAAAGAAACGGGCGGTCGTCGATGCGACACTAGTAGATTGTAATACAAAATGCACTTGGTGCTTCAGGCATTAAGTATGAAATTAAAATGAAAAGGATAGACGATAAGCTTCATTCTCGCCTTATTTCTTGTATGGGTGGATTATACATATCTTGCCGCCTTAAAAACTTAGACCTTAGCTTATTTTATTCAAGAAGAATCTATAGATTTTAATCCTTACTTGGTGTATCAAACACCAGTATGAAAGTAGACATTATGATAAGTTTCTCATAAAATTTAGGTTGAAACAAATAACCATTTGCCACTTTTTTACAGAAGGAAATCCGCATTGACTAAGAGTCTGACTTCAAACGACTAAAACCATTCGTGACTCCTTATTTATCTGCGTCCCTGCTGTTAGTCTATTTCGGATAAACGTGTGTCTACTTCTCCTCGTCCTCTTTTTACTTATAATTTTACTGACGTATTTAGGTATTAATTGTCAACTGAGCTGTATTCGTTTTTCCTTTAAGAAGTCTCAAGCGCTGGAATTATTGTATATTAGTTATTATGCATATATAATATTACTAGCCGTCCCCGCCCGCTTCGCTGGGCGAATTTTCAAAGGAAATAAATTAAATTTTATTCATAATTTTTGTTTTTTTTATTCATATTTTTTTTGCTTTTTTTGTTAAATTTTTTTTTTCTGAAATTTATAATATTTTTCAAAGAAGAGTCAAATTCACTTAAAATAAAATTTATTGATATAATAAATTATTATTATAATTATTATTATAATAAAAATAAATGTTGATGAACAACAAAACAAAGAATAAATGGAGAAATTAGTGAATAGAAATGGTCCGATTCATGGAGAAATGAGTATTAATCTTCCTCCATCTCACATTCGACGACTCGTCGCTCGCAAGTTGAGTTTGCCGGGACGTAAAACATACTCGTTAACATAACGAAGTTGAAACTAAAAACTCTAAATTCAAACGGCGAGTAATTTTGATCAGATGGCATCTGTAACGCGATATGATATTTGAAAAAGAAATATCATAAAATGTTTTAATGGAAATGGTTAAACGTATAACCACTGCGGACCAATACGGTGAGCAGAGAGTACGTTTAACCACAACCTTTTCGATAATCGACTCAAGCTCATGTTGATTATCGACAATCATTATAACATGATTCCCAGACCGATCACGGATACCAAATGAAAAATTGTCGGTAAAGAGTAATTCACGGTACCCGCAAAGCTCCTGAACGTACCCAGTGAATCAGAAAAAAAATAATCAATAATTTATAAAATAAACAAAAAGATTTTAAATTAAATTAAAAATTATAAAAAGACATACTCATAACGACGCCCTTGCCGGAAAAATGGTGGCCGTTGAAAATTCATGAAGTTGATGTTGATAGTAGCGTTGATGACAGATGAATGGTCTAAATGTTTATTTGCTTATTTTTTTAATAGCAAAAACAATGAACCTAGTAACCATTCAATTTTTTTTTGTTGTTTATTTATTAACTTCATGTTTATCGCTGCAACAAACATTATAAACGTATAACTAAGTATTAGTAAACGTTATGTCTTCTATATCAACATGTAATGTACATATTCACTCTATCTCATCGAATTAAACGGATTACTTTGCCAGGCGAATGACATAGATTTATTTAACCTTTTTAATTATTATTATTATTATTTTGGAAAGGTAATCTTTTCTTAGCACTTTGGCTAGTTTGAACCACATCCACGGGCCTAAACCAAGTGAATGCAGCGTCTAGTGAGGAAAATTTATGTTGACGGTATTTTATTATGAGGGGCAATTTCGTTTTCGTCTATCTGCAAGAATTTTCTAACTATTCTACATGTATTCAAAATTAGGGCTGTATCTGAGTTTAGGGAGTTTTGGTCGACCGGCTGGGTCCATACCAGAGTATTGTGTCAGGATTGTTGTAAATTTGTCATATATTTCTTGGGTATAGGTGCTGGTTGTTAAATTCTGATCTGCGATGACTAAGGTCTCAATATCATTTTCTAACATAAAGGTTAAATTTTCAGTTTGTGAGGATGTATGTGATGTCCGTGTGTATGCTTGCGATTGATGGAGTGGGTGGGATTGTAAAATTGGAGATTGAGTGTAAGATTGTGGTTGTTCTTGTATAGTATTTTCGTCTGCGTCTTGTAATAATGTCATAGTATTAGAGCCTATATTATCTTCAGATTCTTCTTGTAACTATAAGCGGACTTCTTCTCTCAGTTGGTCTAGTATTTCTTGAGAGAGAAGTTTATTTCGTACTATAACTCTCCGCTGGTCTGATATTCTTTGTTCTGAAACGGTTACTTCCGGATATTGTTGGGAAAAAAGTTGATGTAATTGTTGCCTATATGTGGTCATGTCGGTCTCTAATTTGGTTATGTGAAGATAAGTACGCATGATAAATGTATTCACATCTTTGCTCCATTTCATGCGTACTCGTGATTTCCCAGCCTTGGTGGACACGGATAAGAAG
The DNA here is from genome assembly GCA_039645545.1 of Dendrolimus houi. Taxonomy (NCBI): domain Eukaryota; kingdom Metazoa; phylum Arthropoda; class Insecta; order Lepidoptera; family Lasiocampidae; genus Dendrolimus; species Dendrolimus houi. The sequence goes on along the minus strand of CM077125.1, from coordinate 18,268,875 downwards.
GAACTTGCCTCCCGTGCAACATTCAAGACTGGTATGGGTGGATCTGGGATAAAAGAGAGTGTTTGGGGTGACGATGATACGGAAGGTGAAGATGATCTGGAGGGTGTGTACGATACAGTACTTGGGCTATATGGTTCTATTGGAGTGTTTGTTCTGACTGTTAAACTATCACCATCGTCACGGATTTCGGCTGTAGCATCTTTGTCGGTGGGAGCCCGCCTGTTCAACTCCTCACCGCTGACAATTCGCATGCTGAAACACCCAGCGTCAGCTCCAGGTGTGCCCCGGCGATCGCCCCCGGGCAGCGGTCCTATACGTTTACGTTTAGATCGTAACTCCATTTTTGATGGGTTTCCAGAGCCACGTTAGCCACGCCACTAATTTCTCATTCGTGTGTCCGCCTCCCACGTGATTAGGTTTTCAATCAGGACGTGTGGTTGTATTAGGGGGCGCAATCCCTATTGGAAATAGAATTTCGTAAAATCCTGTTTGAGATGATTTCTGCATGACAAATAAAAGGTTACTACCAAATTTAGAGTCTATAGAGGTTACAGTTTGGAAATAGAAATTTCACATTTTAACACCCACTACCGCAATCTTTTTCGGCGGTGGGTTGTTGTAAAATCCGCTCTTAAATCATTTCTGCATCACATATAGACGACTCTAGCTAAATTTGGAGTCTATAGGAGCTACGGCTTAAAAAATAAAAAAATTCATTGTTAAACCACCCCCGCAACCCCCTGTGGGGTGAGCTACCGTAAAATTCTTTCATAGACTATTTCTACATCTCTTACAGAAGATTCCTACCAAATTTGGAATTTATAGGAGCTATAGTTTAAAAACAGGAATTGTTCATTGTTAACGCCCCCGCAATCCCCTTTTGGGGATGAATTTCTTAAAACCGTTTTTAGTTGACCTCTACATAACGAAAGTAATATTCCTACCAAGTTTCATAATTTCTAAGTCCTATAGTTCCCGAGATTTCGTGATGAGTAACTATAGAAATTGGAATACTTCGATTATCATCGAAATTTTTAACGTTTTAGCAGACTTTTTTAAAATTTTCTTACATATAAACCTTCTCCTGACAATTCTGAAGACAACAAAAAAATTAACCCAATCGGTCCAGCTGTTCTCAAGTGATACTCGATCATAGATACGGCATTTTATTTTATCAAAAATGAGAGTGGGTGTGCAGGGGTACGTGGGAGTTGGTGGGTGGATGCGTGGAAGTTTGTAAGTAGATTCTTAGCTGAATGTAAAAGAACATAATCCGTTTAGTAAACTCCGTTGAAATCCATGAAATCAAAAGAATCAAGAGAAAACGCTTGTCTTTTGTTCTTATTAGCGGGATAAATGTTCATGAAAGTAAAACAGCAATAAAAAAATTAAGGAACGTCAGAATTCGAAAAATAAATAGCCATAAACCATCTAGGAAAAATTTCGCATCGAATGGTGGTAGTTTCATGTCGATACGATCAGTGGTTTAGGCGTGATTGAGCCTCAAAGGAAGGCCATTTTCATTATATATATATAGAAGATATATATATAGATAAAATTATAAAAATACACACTATACAAACGAAGGAGAACACGATAGAATTTTTTAAAATTTCTTGTCTGTTTGTTCGGGATTCACGTCAAAACTATTGGACCGATTTTGATGCGGTTTTCACTGATCGGCAGGAAATTCTTAGACTGACAATTTGCTCTACTTTTTAACCTGGGAATGACGCAGAGGTTTCTGAAAAAGATTTAAAATAGCCAAATAAAATAAAACTAATGTGTTTTTTCTTCACTGATCGCAGCAAATTTTAGATAATAAAATGTGTGATATTTTTATCTTGGGAATCCCGCGGGAATTTTCCCGGGAGCGGTTTGTAGTTCGAGTGTATAAAAAACAGCTTATTCCGACAGTTTTCACTAAAACGATAGCCGCGATACTTTGTGTCCCGGGAATCCCGCGGAAGTTTATAAGTCAAGCGTGGACGAAGTCGTGGGCATATTCTATTTATGCATATAATCACATGCATTCTAAATCGAACATGAAAGTGCTCCTTACATACATCCATGTATATGTACCTAGATATACAGTTCCGGACATCTATCGTCCAGTGACAAATTGAATGGGTAAGTCTGAGTGCATTTGAAAGCAATTTCCTATACGAATGTTCAATTAGTCACAGGCACGGTCACAGGTAATAGGTGTTTATACAGACTACATTCAAACTGGGCCAATATGGCCGTTATTTACATTTTTTATGACCTAATACCAGAATACATTGCAGACATTTATTTGTATGAAAATTTAAGGTCATTGGATACTTTATTCGAGGTTATTTTTATTAGAGTTTCATACTAAGTAAATCAATACAGAAATTACGTTATATTATGATTTTGTCGATTCCTGTAGTGCAGGGGTCACCAATTATGTCACTCGGGGTCCGTTTTAAGAAATGAAATGACCATCGCGGTCCGCACAACATTTTATAGAAAAAAATATTTATTAAACAAATGTAATTACGGAAATTACAGAGGTATTTTTTACACATCAACGAGAAAAATGACATTTTTGTTGCGGACTATCTGTCTGAAGTTTGGAGTAAAATTGGTGCAAGTTATTGACATTAAATCCTGGGGATATTCATCAGTAAGTCGAGATTGAAATTTATTCCTAATGAAGTTCATTTTCATTTAATTTTTATTAAATTACGTACTCTGTAGTGCAAGTTGCTGTATTCTCGCGGTCCGCACAAAACGGGTCGGTGGTCAGGATGCGGACCGCGGTTCGCCATTTGGCGACCCCTGCTATTGTGTGTAAAAATGCGTGCGTTGCACCTAATAGTGCACAATTATAGATATACTAATGCTTTTTAGGTAGAGTTCTGATAGATATCAGACTTTAAGTAGATACATAGAGTCTCAATTTGTTTTTTTTGTGACAAATCTAATTATCTCTAATATTCTTTTACGTTTCAGGAATCGTTTTCGACCTCAGTGATTGCACAGCCCCATCTATTGGCTTGTAAGTGTTCCACTACACTATCCATTTCGTATGATAGTATGTATGTAATTGGGCGAAATATTCACAAGTGATCTTCGTCTTGTTTTATTTCAGAACTGCTCTCCTGCTGTTGGATGTTTCTTGAATCTTTACGTCCATCTATTAGTCAGTAATTGACAAGTTAGTAATTTTATTTCAAAATCCTAGTTGGCTAATTTCCCGGCTATTTATAGCAATCATACTAATTAGTCCAATCCATCCGTGCACATCCACACACATCGTACAAAATACATAAATAATTTAATATAATAAATGTACACCTAAATGTGGGATGGACGGTAGGGTTGACCTCTGTTGAATTATGTAAGGGGTGACGGTACAGGGGTACCATAAATTCCTAATTTATAGACTTACAGATCTAACTGTCCCAATTCTCTGTTTATATTCCGAATTCTAATTCTGGGGTATATGTACTAGACAGAAGCGGGTCTGGCACCTAATAGGTGGATAGATATGTTTATTAAATCCTTCACTGCTGAGCTTCCCCATTTCGTCTACCCCATTGACACTTTTAATATCTGTTTAAGAGCCCCGTACTGTACTGCTCTGTCAAAACTCACACGTTTTCCTTCACTGTATGCATGTGCAAATTATAATGTCCACGCTACATCTGAAATAATGTTACTGTTAGTGACTGTGGCCGAATGCGTCTTGTTTTAGCGTTAAACATAACGCCGTTAATGATTATCTACATTAGTGTATACATACGTTTTACGATTACATACGTTATCTGTCACTATTTGATGTCATTAATAACAATGTCGCATCACAAATAACGCGTTAAAACCATCGCTACATCTGCGTGGAACGGTCACTAACATTATCCCAAATGTAGCAATAACATAACAATATGCAAAATAGGTGCCGAACAAACAGTCTAAGTAAAACATAACACAAAGTCAACTAGTGAATGACAAATCCGAATAAGTGCGTCTGGGCGTGGACACATGCATAAATAATTGTGTTTTGGACTACAATAAGGCGATAAATTAATAATGCACGATAATAAGCAGGATCATCATTTGTGAAAGCGCTACAATGAAACGAATTTATGGTTTCGTTTGTGTTTTTAGTAAAATTAAAGTTGACACCGTAATAGTAAACATTAGGGGTAACCATTATCTATTTATAATATAATAAATCTGTATCTAAAGTTCGAGTTTATAAATTGCGTTTAAAAATGACAAAAAAAATCAGGGGGGATAATTCGGACCAGGAGATTCCGAAGATGCAATTTTTTGAATTTTTGTCTGGCTGTCTGATATAGCATCACGTGAAAACGACTGAACGGGTTTAAATAAAACTCTACAAACTCTACAGAGCTGGTTTACGTGGGATAGACGAAAATAGCGAAAAAGATCGCACCTTTTTTGGAAACTAATGGCCGGGTCAGATAGTATATACAAACACACACACACACACACACACACACACGCGTGCACACACACGCACGCACACACACACAAATGCACGCGCGCACACACGCACACTCACTCACACACACACACACACACACACACACACATATATATATATATATATATATATATATATATTGTCACACCTGTTTCCTATAAGGCAACTTTTTGTTTCATCTACTTTCATTAATCTCTTCACACATGCACTTTTATTAGACGTGCTTGTTACCTGAATATACGTATATTTTTATACAAAACCAGACGGTTAACTGACAATAATCAGTATGTACTACTGTGTACTCTATTCCCAGTTAGTGTACTTTGAAAAGAAGTATTGCTAAGAGACACTGGCTTTATCTGCTTGCAAAATAGATTTTGGGCAAAATTCCCATTTCGATACCTAGCCTCGGTAAAAGTTGGTATAGTAATACCCCGACTGAGGAAGGACTGAGCGTTAACCGTATAAGTCGGGGTATAATATATAGGTAGACAAGTTTAGTGCGGGGAAAATAAGTAATAAAGAGTTGTATGATGTTCAAAGAAAATACGAATCGTAGAAATTAGAAAATAGCGTAAATCCGAGTTCGCGATCTGTCGCGGTGATGAGGGCGCATCGGTGTTCAACGCGCGCTTATTTCACCCTCCGTAGATTCCGTATATGCGCCACGCAGGCGAGGACTTTGTCGGTGCTGGGGATTTGGCAGTGGATGTGGCCAATAGGCCCATGCCTGCCAGGACCTACGGAGTGGACTATACTACTATTTACCTGCGGCCCAGGCATAAAGTGAACGATGGAACATCGAGGAGTTTTAGTGGGTATTCTGCTAAAAATAGCCGGCGAGTCCCACACATCCCCACCGCGATCCCGAAACAGCGGAAAATCCGTAAAAACATTTCTACTGCTTTAAAAAATTTTGAGAAACCAACCCAAATTAAAAATTCAAGTGCATGTGTGACCTCGCATTTTGTAAGGTTCCGTAAACATCATGATTATCCATCCACTGTTTTTATTATTTGACCACTAAACCCAAAAAGCACTTATTCAAAAATAGCCTCATATGTCATAAACTAGTCAGGGAATCTTATTCCAACGAATTTTCGTGGAAAGTATCACTTTATTTTAACTTTCCATCTTTATAATTTAAAAGTTAGAAAGTGGGGGTACAGATTTTACGATATTGGAAGCGAATACCTATCTTCTGATAAAAAAAAAAAAGTTACTATACTAACATACATTAACTCCACTTTTATTATCAAATTAGAACTAAACACTAGAATGATGATAACAATTACTCGCCTCTGCTCCTATTTTTGATATAACAATATTGTGTACACGACTCTCTGCTGCATGAATAAACCCATGGGGTCCGTGCCACAGTCAAATGTTTTTTTTTAATGTATATAAGTGCAAGCATATTGGACCTTAAAATTTAAAAAAAAATAATTATAATTCTTCAAGAATTGTCTAATGATAATTTGCAGGGTATTATATTCATAATGATTTAACTACACATAATTATACAAAAGTGTGCATCGAAAGAGATTTTGGTGTTTTATATCAGAAATGTTGATATCAGATCACTAGAGCTCTCATAAAGTTCAATCAAACGATTTCCCAACAAACAGTGGAATCCTAGGGTTAACAAGATATTGAATTCTGCCCACATTCTAATAATGCAATATACTAACAAGATGTGGCACAATCCCCAGGCAGGTCGGCTTCATTAAACTATTAATGGATTCTATTAAGGCAGGTTTCATCCCTGGCTGGCGGAAGCTGTGCACATTATTAAGTTACCGGGGGTAGTCTATGATGTAACTTGTATCTGGTATTCCTGTGGGTATACTGCGGTAAAGCAACATGCTGTGTGACTAATGACGAATATATTGTCAACGGTTTTGCATCCATCTTGGTTCGCGTAAATTATATGTAATGAAAATTTATTCACACAAAACAGAGTTACATTACTAACAGTTACAATGGCGTGAACTACGGAATCTAGGGATAAGAACCCCATTGTGTAGTACTTGGCATTACGCCAATGGCCTAAACTTCCCACAAAAGTATCCACCTCAGGCAAGAAACAGGCAAATCGCTTTCATTAGGAGTTCCGTTGAAAGTAAAGTAATTCAGAGTGATTTTTGTTCGACGATTGTAGCTGGTTTGCCTGACTTGCTGCTGCTATTATAGTTAATGTATCCTTAGTTAATTTTATAGAATCCTACAAAAGTATATATTCTATTAAACTAAGTTGAAAATAGTAACATCTTCGCTAATCTATACTATAATAAATCTGTAAATGGTTCGAGTTTGTACATTGCGTTTAAAATGTGATAAAAATTAGGGGAATAATTCGGAACAGGAGATTCTGAAAATACAATTTTAATTTTTTTGTCTGTCTATCTCTCTGTTAGAGCATCACGTGAAAATTACTGAACGGATTGAAATGAAACTCGATACAAAGCTAGCTTATGTCCCGGGTTGTAACTTAGGATACTTTTTATCCCGATTAACCAAGTCGTTTCCGTCGGATAGACGAAATTAACGAAAAAGATGGCGCTGCGAACTCATCTTTTTTGGAAACTACTGAACGTATATGAATAAAACTCGACACAGTGCTAGCTTATAACCCGAGTTAACACTTAGGATACTTTTTAACCCGATAAATAATGTCGTTTCCACGGAATAAACTGATTAGCAAAACGGACGGCGCTGCAATTGCGTTTTTTCAATTAACTAACAAATACCACTTTGTCATAAGCAACATCTCATTCTTTTGATTATATAACCTCTAGATTTGGCGTCGCTCTCTAATTCTTATTATACTGTACTATAAAAACAGGCCAACTAATGTATGCTTGTGTGAGTGACAGCATTTTCTTACACTGGCGCTCCGCCATTTTATGAGATGCCAGCTAAAGACAAACTCCCAATATTTATGGGAAAACTGATCATGCTAAGATCTACTTGATGCTTTTTCAAGAAAGTAATAAATTATAAAATGGAATTTAAATATCTATCATAAATAGTGGTAACGTAAAGTTACAATTTATTTTATAGTGAAACTTCTTTTGGGAGGGAATTGGATTTTATGAAACAAAAAACTGTAATGAAAAAAAGAGATAACTATAAATGTATTTATAGGATTTCGGCTGTGAGAAAATGAGATAAAAATATAGTACATGATAGTGATGTCTCGATGTCATTTCAAGCGACTCAGAGTCTGTCTGACTAGGAAAAAATCTGACATTTGACAGTTTTCCGAACCCTGTTTTATATAGGATTTTATATAGGAAAAATATTTGTCTTCTAGAACGAACGAGCACGCGAGGCTATAAGAATGTTTTCCATACTGGTGGCTTTGTACTAGGAAAGTGCTTTGCATAGTGCAAAGCACTTTGTAGCCTCACGATAGGAATGTCCCTTATAACTTCACTTTATAATGTTCAATGCTTACATTGTAGAATGTTCAATGACTATGCCAAAAAGCGTGGGGCGCTTTGATTAAATTAAAGTGCTTATCAGAGAAATGTAACAAAAGGCAGCCATGCTTTTTAGCAATGTCATTTAACATTATGAACTGACAAGTAGAAATTACGTTGTTTTATACTTTTAAATGAAATAGCCGTTTTTTAAACTATGATTTATTTACTTTAATAACATTTACGTTAAATCGGACTTTTAAATAATAATAATAATTTATTTATTTCAAACACAAAGATCCATAATAACAACAAATTGTATACATACAAAGTTATTATTAAATTAAACCTTTAAAAAAATAAATTAAACTTTTTTGACAGATATAGTCCAAATATGAAGGTTCAAGGATCAACCGTTCCAGAGACAGGGCCGAAAGAAGTTTTGGTCAAAAAGAATTTTCTTCACATTATAATCCAATCTTCAGAATTGTGGGACAATCAAATCAACTACAATCCAATCCCCAGTGTATGGCTTGCCGCTCCAGAGATACGGGCGAATAAAGTATCAAGGGACATCCTAGTGTGGAGCATATACATAATGTGAGGTCAGCCCTAAAATGTAGGACCTCCCTAGGTGAAGCATATTTTTAGTAGAAAGTCGCCAGTATGGAACCTATTTGGCCGCCGGGGTCGCGCACTCGTCTTGCGACGTTGGGGGACATCCCTACGTTCGCGTCCATTCCCATTCCCATAAAAACAAACAAATTTGACCACTTTATAAATATACATAATCTTTTCATGTAGTATGTATGACAAAAATTTGTTTTCTTTTTAACACAATTCGTGTGTCCACCCTAGATATACTAATTCGACACTCTTCGACAACTTAGGGAATTTTGCTTTTGTAATAGCGACAAAAAGGTCAAGTACGCGTCGTACTGATGTTATCTAATAAATAAATTGATTTTTACGAAATGCTGAGTTCTGAATAATTACTTACCGATGGTAGGTGACTTCGTTCGTGGTTTTTTGTTCGTCTTTTGTAATTTCTGCACATTTTTATCCCGCAAAACGACATTTTAGGTCACTGAAAGTTGGTACGTAACACGACCGATCACCGTGGCAACAAAATTGACACTGCGGGTCCGCGAGCCGCTTATGAGGTAACTGTTACCTGATATTTTATCTCCGCCTTTGCTTCATCGTACCAAATCTAGAGGTTATATAAATACTTCAAATCAGGTTGGTTGCGACTCGCTTCTATGTTTCACTCGCAGTTGTGTAGACTATATGGACTTAGTATCTTTGTTATTATAGTGAACTTAGTAACAAGAAATAGTTTCACGCGGCGTAGCCGCGAGGAAATCTCTACTACAAGTATATGAGTAAGTTTGTATATTTGTTTGTTCGTACTTTACGGCGTTGACATGAACTCAGTCGTATTTCTCCTACACAAAAATCCTATTTGGATTTATGTACTGTAAAACAACTAGGTTTTCCGCGCGATACGGAATTGAAGCTTAAGCGAACAAAGCCGCATGAGAACCTAATCTTTTCGTTTTATTTCCGTATAATATTCTGGATAATAATACCATTAAATTGATTCTAAGTCACATATTTAGTACGAATTAAAACTAAATATATTTTTTTACTGTAAAATAATCAGTCTTACTGATAATAAATATAGTTTAGTCTGGAAGAGATCGGCTGTTGTTTTGCCAAGAAGTATATTGTAGTTATGTATTTTGTTTTTGTGATTGTTTATTTTGATAAGCAATAAAGTGTTATCTAATCTAATAGTTTTATTTTTAAGTTGTATGCAACGAAGTATAAAATAAATAAATCTAGGTGTATTTCACCAGATTTTTTTGTCAAGTAATCTTTCATGTGGTGCAATGTGAAATCACAAGAAGATGAAAACCTTGTTACAGGAGTTTAAATACGTTAAATGGCCGGCTCCTATATCTTACTATTCATTTATTTTCCCTATCATCCCTAGTTAGGTAGCTAGTTAGGTAACTAGGTAAGGCAAATGAACGGTCGGTATGGTGTACGAACCGGCCATTAGTGGTCTATGTCTGCTTAGTCTATTTTAAAAACGGACACAATTTATATTCTTTAACTATTTATGTATAAACAATTTTATCTAGAGTAAAGGAAACTTAGATGTTAACAAAATACTTTAAAAAATACAAAAATCAACTAAACTGCCAGAGAGAAGCATGCTTAGAAGGCTGGCTGCATTGCCACGCTGGATGACAATGCTAATTCACCATGCAAAGTATAAACCAGTCTTATGGTTATGGGTGGCATCAAAGATTTTCCTAAGAACTTTGTAGAAATTCTTTGCGAATGAACCCCAGATCTTTTTTTTGAGGTGTGGGAAATGCTTTTCGCACACTACCGGATCCTTTACTAGGGATTTGACCAAAGCGACGAGAGGTGACACTACGAATGGGTACCAGAGTCAAATCGCCGGCTTGTGTGGAGAGTCGAAAACTCAACATTCCACTAAAACCACCTCCCATGTGCCCCGCGCTTATGGCAGGAAGAACGTGAGACTTAGAACGTAGTTATGCCCACGCTGATCCTAGCGCATCAGTGGTTGAGAATGCCCTGGGAAAGGCAAACTCACTTCGTCAACAGGAGTGAAGACTCCTCTGCTCCCTAGATGCTAGAGGGCCCCTGCAGCGGTATTGCAGAAGGAGATCTTGCGCATATCTGCGCCTCCAGGACCCTGACTGACGTCGGTACCTACGAGACGCATGCGCATCGACTCCACGGACCTGTCTCAACTCCAAACAGCACAAATATGTATCCTGTTTTGTATTGTTCTTTTTTTTTAAACAAATCAGACGTCTTTTCATTTTTTAAGTTTCCACCATAAAGTTCTGTGTAATTTGTTAGTCGGAAAGTTGCTTATCATGTCGTAAAGTTAACATCAGTCCTTGATCACTCATGGGGTAAGGGGCATGTCACGTACACATTTGCCTAATGCCTCGAGTCGAGAGGATTTGTTTGTGCAAGCAACTGTTATTGCATGCAACCCTACGCTGTTAGGTACAAACAGTTCGTTACTGGATTTAAGTAGGTTCTCTATTTCGTGGATCGTTAACAATTCTTGTCATTGGCGTATTTATTTGCGTAATAGCCTGAATTTAATCGTACGTGCTAAGCTCCAAGAAGAGAGGGACAAAACAAGCGGTCGTATGCGAGTTGGAGTCGCACATCGAAGGTTCCTTGAAACTCTATAGCATCATAACCTGGGGGTCGTAGTCTATTATAAAAATAAGATCTACGTGCAAATCAAACGTATAAATAAATTATTAAGTAAAATATTATTAGGTATAATTTGCCTCGTGAAGGGGTCGCAAGACTTTTTACTTAACTTTTTAGTTTTTTCGTGGATCGCGACATAAAAATCGTGGAGAAATAAATGCTGTATAGAATACAATACATATGTTAAAAGTTTTCCATCATCTGATAAAAGTTATTTATTCATTCAGTTCATGATCACCCTACTATCAGAGTCCTTGTCTCGATAATGAAACTGATATAGGAGACTTTTTATCTCGGAAAATGGGGTGGCTTTCATGAGATACGGATTTGAAGCCTATACAAGCGAAGTTGCGTATAACTCCGGCTTGTTTACAAAATGTTTTGCATGTTTTACAAAATATGATTTAATTTCTTACAAGAGTAAACATGAAGCTAAAGGTGCAATTCCGACTGATGCGGCAAGCAGCAGACGACAACGGCAGACAGCAACAGCAAGTGCCGAGACGGCAGGCAGTATTACTTTGTATTATGAATTTATATGACACTGATTCTGACATTTGACTTCAATTGCTGCGGGTCAGGTCCTGAATGGTTTTGACGCGCGACGGCAGACGGCATATACGCGCAAACACAGTATTGCCATTGTTAAAGTTTTACATTATGGATGTGTTGGAAGACGAATAATGTCAAAAATATTTTTTATTCCAGTGAAATTGTCTCCCGCGACGTTTTTGGTGCAAGATCATTATAAATTAACGAGGTTACAAAACTAACATTATTTTTATTCAAGCGACAATAACTACTGAAAGTTTTTTTATCACCATTCAAATGTATTTTTATCAAAGATTCATAAGAGCCTTCTTCCACTTTATTAAAGTACAATGACATAATAGGTTTTCTGCTTAAGTAATAATACAATAATAAGTCGTCATCGTCATCGTCTTTTTCTTCTTTTTATTCTTCGTCTTCTAGCGATAAAACTTTCAGCAGTTGATTATTCATTACGAACTGTACAGCGAAAACACGACCGTAAAGCTAGTAATTTCGCAACAAAACTGCAGGTCTGCTGCGACTTCGGAATACATCCGACGGCAAATGAAGCCCGACAGCATTTGCTGTCCCGTTTGCTGCTGCCTGCCGCTTCCGTCGGAATTGTACCTTTAGTGTTAATAACAAGTACCTATAAACTAGTCTGTTTCATATCGATAACTTGGACGCCAGGGATAATATGCGTACTAATGTTATCACTAAGGAATAAGTACCTAATATATACCAAGCAAATTGCTGTAGAAAAATAGAAAAAGAAACTCCAGATTGCGAAGCGGAGACTATGGACGTAGCCGGAATCAAACGCTAGGATGATATTTTTTTTTATTGCATGAGTCAGTAGACAAGACTAATGGAACACAACTCAAGATTGTTATGGTGGTATACTCTAAACCAGGAGGGAAGCAATCCAGACGGGCAAATATCCTACCACCTGGCTGTGGGCTGTCTTTTCGCCTCATACGATAGGCCGCCCGGCCGTGAGATATTGTATTCTTTCTTCGTTCCTACACGGATGAAGACATATGATGATAATGACATTTCAATCACCTTTAGGAGTGATTTAAAATATTTGAATAGATAGATACCACCGTAGTGACCTTTCAAGCGACGCGTTTTGATAAATCTGTTGATAGACTAGTTTGATTCACGGCGCAATCACCTACTGGTATCGTATTCACATTATGTCAATACTTTAGAAAAAATACTTTTATTTTAAAGCTAAACTTGGCGTCTATCGAGAGGAGTAAAACAGGGTTGTGTATAACACTTTTAACAGTTTAAAAAGTTGTATTCTACTTATACTCTCGATATTCTATGTATAGAATACAGTATAACTAAGTTAAGTTTTCTTTTATTATATGAGTTTATACTGTCTTAGTTTTATTATATATAAATAGTTCTAAAATTAATGTCTAATTAGCTCTTTCACAATTCAAATTCAAATTCCAAAGTTTTTATTCAAAATAAGTTCCACTGGAGAACACTTTTTGAAGGTCATACATATAGGTTAAAATTTAATTTTACCTACTAGTCTATGTATACCGCTTCGCATCGTGTTATTGCTGTTAAGAAGAAGCGGCAAGAAACTCCCCAGCAACACGTCTAGCTAAAAATTGTTTTTCTTTATATTTCTTATTCTATTTTTATCTCAAGTTCTTTTTTTTAAATAAGTTTTATACAGAAGTATTTTACAGAATGACTTTTGAAGAATTAATGGAGTTGTAGCAAACAGTGCATATTCAATAAAACAGAGACACAGTTAAAGGATAGAAAAATATTATTATAGTTAGGAATAAAATGTAATATAATAATCGGCAGACAAACACACATATTGTATATCCCCAAATTAAGCAAGTTACGCTTGTGTTATGGGTAATATACAACGTACCACCTTGGGGCCGATCCCAGACACCCAGACCATAGTAAATAACGGAGAAAATACGTTTCCGAAATTTACTATATCAGGAATCGAACCCGGAGCCTCTGCGTTGCACTGAGGTAGGCCGGCAACGGCTTAGCCCGCTCAACCACAGAGGCCGTCATATAAAGACATGACGTACTATTATTTTTTTTGCTGCAAAATTTCTCCGTATATTCCTTACAAGTATGGCACGATAAAAAAGGTTATACTCCTACAAAATACAGTATAAGAGGTTGGAGCGAGCTGCTATGTAAATGAAGTTTTATCATTTAAGTATTCTTCAATAGTGTAGTATCCCTTTTTTAGCAAGATACTTTTTAATTTAGTGAAAGGCAGATCTAACACTTAACTCGGAATCTCATTGAAGAAGCCTATACCAACCCCCAAGAAAGAGGACAATACTTTTTGTAATCTAAAAGATGGCAATATCAATCTATTACAATGCCTGGTGTTGAAATTGTGAACACCCTTATACTGCTTGTAGGCACACAAATTATTACGAATATAAATTATGTTATTAAAAATATATTGGCAGGCGACTGTCATAATACCGATTTCCTTAAAGCGTTCCCTAAGAGACTCCCGAGGGCCGAGGTTGTAAATTGACCTAACGACTCTTTTTTGTAAAAAAATTATCTCTAAGTCAACAAAGTAAGATACCATAGGACATGACACAATGAAAATAACTAAAATAAACTAGTCTTGTAATCTCTTCGTCAGTGCAATTTCGTGACAAGTACATATATACAGAGTGAATTTTTCAAGTGGGCCTTCAGGGCCAACTCCTAAACTATGCTAGATAGCAAAAAATACTTAAAGAAGTCTCGAAGCCGATTTTGACGAAAACTTAAATGGTATCATTAGATTTTTGAAAAATCCATTACCCTAGTCAGGAATCGAATTGGCTGATTTTGAAAAAATAAACACAACCTGTATTGTTTGTTTTCTAGCACAGTTCAGGATTTGGCCCTGAAGGTCCACTTAAAAAATTCAACCTGTATACAGTTTAAAATATTAGCATATTTCCAAAATCGTACACATATTTACAGAAAATAATAATATGTACATAATATATAAGATACATAGTTAGAGATATATATAAGGTACTTAGTGATTATTATAATTTTTCAGCGGTCTAGCCCTACCAGACTATTGTCACCGGACAGTATACCTAGAAGGCTGGCAGCTGGCAGATCGCCTCGCTACATTGGATAAATTAATTATGTTTTCGTAAGTATCTTGAAATTAATAACTTATTATTTGAATAAAGATAGAAAGATAGATAGACTCATATAATATTATTGTACCTTTTATTTTTATTAATAATCTTGTAAATGTTTTCATGTGGACAACATGGTTGGCTTCAATATTATTTACCTGATCTTATTGTAACTTTTTATTTCGTATTTTATATTGTAGCTGTTTGTTATTACTAAATAAAATAAAATCTCTTTATTGTACACCGTACAGAAAACTTATAGCCAAAAAATATTCTAAACCTGCACAATTAGTGTTCTGTCGGTCAGTGTGTAATGTTATAATTTACCTGTAATTTAAATATATAATATAGATCTAAATTAACGCATACCTTTAATTTAAATGGAATAAATATCCAGTTCAATTACATGCCTAACTAAGAATAGCAATAATCGGATGAGAACACGGAAGTTCGCAGATGTAATGTTGTTTACTAGTTTGTAACGAGTTTTTCCTGAAACATATGTAATGCCTAAGATATATTTAATATTTGATTAATATAAATATAATATACAATTAATATAACCTATAGCTTAAAAAAATCAAAAAAATAAATAGGCCTCAAATCACTATCAGCTGTGGCAGCAGGGATTTGGAGCCGTAATTTTCTTTTTTTTTCAGAATTATTATTTTGGTGATTTGATTTCATATGGCATAGTCTACAACGCCGTAAGTTTGACTGTATGAGATCGCTATTAGCACAAATAGAAAGTATTGTAAGTATACATTTTTGTAATTGTTTTTGGTGCGAAATAAAGTGTAATATAAATACCTATTTTATTTCTCATAATAATCAACAACTATTTATACTAATATTATACCTAACTAACAATTCGTCTATATGGATATTTACACCACTGTACTACGTACGAATTTAAGGCACAACATTCCTGTCTCAAGAGTGTTCTCAGAAATGATAACTAACATAAAGAATAAAGTACCATTACGTAAACATACTCTTTTTACAAAAATCTTACGCTTCCTACTCCTTAATGATTCGAGAATACGCTGTAAGGATGGATACTGAAAGCTAACAAATAAATTGTATAGAAAACCCTCTCATGTAAGATACAAATTTTGTCTATTAAAAATCAAGCATATTACCATGGGTGAGTATATTGATGGTCTCGTTGTGAAAGTAGAAGAGGCTCCGCACGCACCCACCCCAGCCTTGCAGAGGTCGGTAGCCGGTGAGCACGTACGGGTTAAACTGCAGGTGCTGCGGCATATCGCGCCATTGTAGCAGCTCGACACCGCTGCAGGCGTTGCTGGCTGCGCTGCTCGCCTGCAGCAGCCCGTCCCCGCTCCTACCACCGTTGGAGTCGTATTCGCCCGCACTCGCATCCTCGCGATCCCTCCCCTCATTATCACAGATACGTTCTAACGACTTTTTCCTCTTTTTAGGTCCTTTGCCGTTCACCTCTTGAATTGACATATCGAACATTTTGTAAATATAATAATAACAGATATCCGAATATCTCCGTTATCTCATAACATTACTCCGTGATAGGTCGCCGGGCACGTGAATATTGGATGCTGCGAACGGTCCTGCACTTCGGCAGCGCGGTGCAGCCGCATGGCCTATGCGACGTCCCGGCCGGATTTGCCGGCTATTGTACGTGTATCACAGTTGGGGCGACGGCGAGGGTTTCGCGGGGTCGTCGATTGTTGGTTGAGTTTACCGTGTGTGATCACGGGGCGCCGGGGCTAGCCGCGCGGCCGGTGGCGGCGAAGCGGCGGCACAGGGCGCGGGCTGGGCGGCCGGCCGGGGGAGCGCGCGACTGGCCTGGCACGCCTGGCAGTGGCTGGGCGCCGCCGCACGCCTACGCCCCCCGCGCCCCGTCGCACCTCGCAGATTTGCGCACTGCGCAAACCCGATCAGCTGATTCCCGCCAGAAGGTCGACCTTCCGTTTCCCTACTACGACACTTTCACTCACTACTATATCCTTCCTTTAATGAAAGTCAACGTGAGTATTGTTTTGCGTCATCCTTGAGGTGCTTATTTATTGGGTGATAATTGTCTTATATTTTTGATCACTATATGCAGGAACCGCAATTAAAACTAATCGGCATAATTATCTATTACTAAGGATATTTTTTTTCAT
This sequence comes from Dendrolimus houi, assembly GCA_039645545.1. Taxonomy (NCBI): domain Eukaryota; kingdom Metazoa; phylum Arthropoda; class Insecta; order Lepidoptera; family Lasiocampidae; genus Dendrolimus; species Dendrolimus houi. The sequence continues at coordinate 18,251,858 of CM077125.1, read as the reverse complement.
AGGTACAGACAAACGTATTTTGGTAGTATATATTTATATTCCCAAGTTAAATAACTTATAATTTTTTATGGATAAACTGTAGACTGCTGATAGCTGTGGAGTCGAGTCTAAATACCCAGACCGAAAAGTACGTTTACGAAATTGACTATCCGGATTCGAATAGTGTAGGTATATACAGCTCGTAGAAAGTGCTATAACCGCTTGATGACCAAGCGGTTATAGCACGCATTTCTACGAGCTGTATATACTGCTCTCTTATTTCAAAGTGAAATTCCTTTATTTCCTTTATTATTCTGTCCTACGCACATCCCAACCAAGACTACCGATTAAAATACTCCGTTGTTCGTCCGTCCATGTTTCGGGCTGTAGGTTTCCTTACAAATGTTCCTTCAATCGGCACGGAGCGGGGTCCCGTTTCAGGATATGTAGGAATAACTTATAAAGAATTATTAACACGCTATATTTTTCTTTACCGTATTGTATTTGTCATCAGTAACACGCTAATTGTTATACCTATATCAGCAACGGAATTTTGAAGCAGTTGAATTTGATGCATTTAAAAAAACAACCAAGTGGATGGCAGTTCACTTTTTTTTAAATTATTGTCCAATGTGCTTACATTTATATACATTTTGAATGTGGCACAGAAACCTCATGGGTTTATTCGTGCCGCAAATAGTCGTGTACACAATATTGTTATATCGAAAATAGGAGCAGAGGCGACATAATTGTTATCATCATTCTAGTGTTTAGTTCGGAATTAATAATATAAGCGGGGTTATCATCATTCTAGTGTATGGCTCTGTTTTAGTCCCAGGTCTGCACAAGTGTGTCTGATGGTTCGCTTTGGAAATCAATATAGAATCTTGTCAGATTATATTTGATCGATTTCTGGTTGTTTTTGTACTTTGATTGTAGGTCCTCCGGGAGATCATTTACAATGGTTGGTAAATGGTATCATATATTACCCGCGCCTTGTACCATACACGTTATTATATTTAGTAATAATATATTTACATGCGTCAGATCTCGGTCTCAAGTTGTTAGGCCTAGTCTTTTTAATTAATAGTTCTGGTTTGTTACATTCGGTTAGTATTAAAAATTTAACCTTGTCAAGTATACTCATAACATTACAATATTTGAATAATTCTTTATAATTGTCTTTATGTTTAGATTTAATATTCTTGGGTACTATAGTTTTTAATAAACATAACTGAAGTTTGTATATATCCATTAAATATGTCTTGTATGTTCGACCATAACTACTTAGACCGTAATTAACAACCGAATCTGCTAGAGCTAGGTAAAGTAAGCGTAATGTTTTATAGGGCAATTTGTATTTTAATATGGTATGGTAAGAACATGCAATAAAGGATTACGTAGAGATGATGAACGGCCACTGTTTAGTGTTTTATTTAGCTACGGTATCCTAAAATACACCCAGAGCCATCTTAATTATATATTATTGTACTAGGCGTCGCCGGGGTAAGAAAGTCAGGCGGAAGAAAAAAATAAAACTATTAAAACGATAGGCAGTACATATAAATAGGCGATTTTTTTATGATAGTGTTGACGTTATGTTAAGTAATTTTCAAAACTAGCAAATTAAGCGTGATAAGTATATATAAAATATGTGGGTACAAATTTATCGGCTGGCGGCTAGGGATTTTTTATGTTTTGTTAAATGTATTGTTGTTATTGTCTGGATTAATTTCTTTAAAAATGTCTCAAAACGAACAACGATGGAAATAAAAAGCTAGTCCAACAACAGAAGGTTTCTGTAGACATAGAAAGAAAAGGAACAGAAGAAAAGGAAGTAGAGAGCAAAGGAGATGAATTGGGGGAAATGAATAGCTTTATGCCGGAAAGTAGGAAGGATAGAGGAGTACAAGAAGGTGACGTTGTTATCGACATGTTGACGGGCGTATGTACCATCCAAGTCTTCGACCATGAATTTATCAGTGAGAAGGAATTCTATTCCAGTGAAGACGAAAAAAACAATAGTTCATAGAACACACATAGAAAATGGCTCCTCCGCAAATAAAACAGTTTTATGGAGGGAAAACGTAGCCTTTTTATACGTGGTAGAGCTATGCTGAAATGATTATCTTATCTTAATAATTACAGCTCTTAGGGCCGGTTCGTCTGTTGAGATACTATGCTCTCACAGAATATCGACGGCCTCTGTGGTTGAGCAGGCTTAGCTTCGCCGGCCTACCTCACTGCAACGCAGAGGCTCCGGGTTCCATTCCTGGTATAGTAAATTTACTAACCAGACCATAGTAAATCCCCAGAGTAGTCCGTTGTGTATTACCCATAACACAAACGTAACTTGCTTAATTTGGGAATATATAATGTGTGTGCTTAACTGACGATTATTATTTAAAAAAAAAAGAATATCGGCGTGACACGAGGACGTCACCTCGGGACGTGATGTCCCGAGGTCCCGACCGTCTGGAACCGGTTTCCCTGAGGGTCCCACACGCACTCGTGGAGGCGGCATTAGGCGCTGCATTTGGCCTCCCCCGTATCCATGGCCGAGTGTGTTTACGGCCAGGCGGCCTGTCGTAAAAGGCGACAAAACAACCCACAGCCTGGTGGTACGGTATTTACCCATCTGGATGGCTACAACCTCTGCTCCAGAGTATGCCACCATAACAATCTTGAGTTGTGTTCCGGTATTAGTGGCCGCCAGGTCCCAGTCTCCTTTTAGAGAGCGGCAGCACATTGATATAATACATTTGGTGTTACAAATGTCTATAGGCGATGGTAACCGCTTTTCATCAGATGGATCAGGTCGTCTGCCTGTTTGCTGAACTCATGCAATAAAAAAAATCAAAAAAAACCTCCCTGAGCTAAGTGTTTCGTACGAGGTATGAGAGTTCCGATGGCCCATTTCCCACTCCACTATCCTATTCCTCCTATTACATCTACTTTATCCACCCTGAAGATTGGCAACGCGTTGGCTTCGTCACTGGTGTTGTATAGGCGACGGTAATCATTTTCTATTACAATAGATAGGCCATCTTCCTGTTTACCAGCTTCGGAATAAAAGACGAACATTAAATCATAACAAGATCGTCATTTCTATTTCATAAATTTAATATATTGCAACTGGTAAGTTGCAGGAATCGAATTAAAATGCCGTTAGAATTACTACAGAATTTATTAGAACCATACAAACACGTATAATACAGGTACAAATATAACAACACCATCAGTCCAAACGTAATGCACGATTCAATAACACGCGCAAAGTCCGTCACCATATAGATTACCGAATGTACACATGTCTTGCCTCGCTTGTGGTTATCGCTTGACTGCCATCTCTCCATCGGGGCATTGCTTTATACGGCACAGACACAATATGTCTGCCTGGCAAGCTTCGACGCAATTTCTTAGAAATCGTAACCCACACACCTGGCTAATGGCTGCCATAAAAGATTACAATACATAATGGGCTGTTTTTCTAACCACAATTTATTTATCTATTTATGGAAAACCTACAGCTAAATACATTTGATTAGATAACTACAATTAACAAAAGAAAGCCAAAGACAGGTTTTCACGAATAAGCTATTGATTAAAAGTAACATGCAGACGTAAAAAAAGGCACCGAGATGCTTAGTCACTGTTGAAAAATTTAAGGCTTAGACGCCGCTTGGCTCCTGAAATACTAATTGCAAATGGGTCGATGTCATTGTATTTACTTACATTATTTAAATAATTACTTGCTCGCACTAGATATGAGGTTTGTCTGTAATTAGTAAAACTTAAAGGTACATTTATGGGTTGATTCAATCATATAGGCTTCGCTGGAATATTAAAGTGGACCTTACTTAGAAGATCTGCACAGTCAATATCGGAGGAGATAATTTTTACAAGAAGTGAAAAGTCAGCAATATCTCGTCGGTCTTTAAGTAGCAAGAGGTGAAACTTTTTGCAAAGATCAAAATATGAATCACTAGAGTACTGGATCTTTTTCATATAGCATAAATATCGAATAAAACGCTTTTGCACACTTTCAATGCGGTCTATATATTTATGATAGCGTAGGTTCCATATATGAGATGCATATTCTAAATAACTTCTAACATAGGTACAGTATAAAATTTTAAGTGTTTTAATCTCATTAAAGCAATTTGATATTATAAAAATGAAACCAAGGGACTTAGAGGCTTTATTGACTATTTTATACTACTACTACAGGCACATATATGACTTAATTTTATTAATTTATAACTTGACCCATCGTCATAGTGACATTTTTTATTTTGACCTGAATAAATATACTAATGGTAAATTTAGGCTAAACAAAGATACTATGTATCTGCCTTTTAAGTTACGAAGACGTATAGCTACTTTATTAGCATTTAATATACAAAATCATGACAAAGTTATGTATGATATAACTGAAAAACCTGACATCAATTTAAATAAAAACAATAATGTTTTTAATATTAACTCTACTATGAGTCCTAGACCTTTAAACTGCTAGAAATGACCAAAGCTAAACCTACTTCTAATTTAAATATAGTTCACCAAAATATACAGGGTTTAGCAGGTAAAGACTTACAAATTGAACTTTTTTTAAAAGAATGTAAGGTTCATGTCCTATGTATTACAGAACATTGGCTTAAAACTTTTGAAGTCATAAACTTCATAGAGCATTATACAGTGATAAGTGCATTTGTAAGGCAGTCCGCTATACATGGCGGATCACTTATCTTTGTAGCAAATGATGTAAAATGTAAAGAGCGCAAAGACATTATGTCCCTTTCTGTTGAACGTACTGTGGAGGTTTCCTGTATTGAGCTTGAGCGCTATGTAATTGTCTGCGTATACCGACCCCCCACAGGGGGTTATAGTGTATTTGAAAGCACAATGGAGGAATTATTAATAAAATTAAATAAAACTGATAAATTGCCTATAGTTTGTGGGGATTTTAATGTTAATTTGTTGGAAATGTCATCAACTCGTACTAAGATCATTAATCTTTTCAAATCCTTTAATCTTATACATGTCTTTAATGAACCTACGCGTATAACTGCTACTACAGCTACCTGTTTAGACAATATATTTTGTAGTTGCAAAATAATCGATAAATCACTCATAGATGTACTACGGTCGGATCATTGTGGCCAGTTTATATCAATACCTTTTGACAGTATTAAAATCACTTCTAAAATAACCTGTAGACCGGTGAATTATCATCGCTTAAGAACCTTTAAAGATAATCTAGCCAAAAAAAATTCCTACCTTGGATCTCAACAGCGAAGATCCAAACAACTTGTATAGTAGTTTCTTCGACGTTATACAAGCTGAATTTGAAAACACATTTAAAACTAAAACAATTAACAAAAGTAATAAACTTAAGTTTAGTGATTGGGCTACAAAAGGTATATATAAAAGTCGAATAAAACTGTATGAATTATACAGTGAAAAACAATTTAATCAAAATCCAGACTTTCTTGACTATATTAAAAAGTACTCTAAGACCTTTAAAAGAGTGTGCATCGCTGCCAAATCTTTATATTATAGTAACAGAATTAAAAAATCATCAAATATCATTAAGACAACTTGGAGTGTCATAAATGACGCTTCTGGCAAAACTTCACGTCCAGATGATGGAATTGAGCTTGTAATTAACAATAACACCATTAGTAATAACTTTGAAATTGCACAAACATTTAATGAATACTTTAGGGATATACCAACCTTAACAACTACCTCTTTGTCATCATCACCACTGGAAGCTGAGCTGCTAATGACACAGTGTGTTGATAAATGTAATATTTCATTCAAATTTAATCATATAGATACAAGTGATATTGTAAAAACGTTTAAATCATTAAACATTAAAAACACAGCTGATTTTTGGGGTATATCTTTAAAAGTATTAAATGACATAATAGACACTATTGCACTATCACTAGTAGAAATATTTAATCGATGTGTAGATAAAGGGGTATTTCCCGACTTAATGAAAGTTAGCAAAGTTATCCCTATATTTAAAAGTGGAAACAAAAACGACCCCTCCAACTTTAGGCCAATTTCTATTTTACCAACCTTAAGCAAGATCTTTGAAAAATAATTTTAAATCAACTGCTCTCACATTTTAATATTAATAAATTATTTCATACTAAACAGTTCGGGTTCACCAAAGGTCGATCCACTACCGATGCAGGTGTTGAGCTCCTAAAACACATTTATGATGCTTGGGAAGGATCACAGAATGCCATTGGTGTATTCTGTGACCTGTCCAAGGCATTCGATTGCGTTGAACACGTGACCCTCCTAAAAAGCTCAATTATTACGGTATTCATGGCGATTCTCTCAACCTATTATCGTCTTACTTAAATAACAGATCCCAAAGCGTTGAAATTAACAATGTCAAATCTTGTGAGACTGGCATATCTATGGGTGTGCCCCAGGGCTCTATTCTAGGTCCCTTCTTATTTTTGATATATATTAATGATTTGCCATATTTTATTAATGATATGTGTGAGGTAGTGTTGTTTGCTGATGACACATCACTTATATTTAAAGTTGATAGAAATAAACTGAACTTTGACGACGTAAACAACGCCTTATCCCAAATATCTAAGTGGTTTACTGTAAATAACTTATTACTCAATCCGAGCAAAACTAAATGTGTTAAGTTTGTTATGCCCAATGTAAAAGAATACGATATTAATATCTCTCTTAACGACACTAGACTTAATCTAGTAGATTCAACTGTATTCTTAGGCATTAACCTTGATCAGAAGCTCCACTGGGGCGCTCATGTATCTAGTCTCTCAGGAAAACTTAGTTCTGCTGCATATGCGGTCAGAAGAGTTAGGCAGTTCACTGACGAAGAGACTGCTAAACTAGTTTATTTTAGTTATTTTCATAGTGTCATGTCCTATGGTATTTTACTTTGGGGCAACGCTGTTGACTTAGAGACCATATTTGTTTTACAAAAAGAGCCGTAAGATCAATTTACAACCTCGGCCCTCGGGAGTCTCTTAGAGAATGCTTCAAGGAAATCAATATTATGACGGTCGCCTGCCAATATATCTTTAATAATATAATTTATATTCGTAATAATTTGAGTGCCTACAAGCAGTATAAGGATATTCACAATTTCAACACCAGGCATTGTAATAGACTGATATTGCCATCTTTTAGATTACAAAAGTACTGTCCTCTTTCTTGGGGTTGGTATACGCTTCTTCAATAAGATTCCGAGTGAAATGTTAGATCTGCCTTTCACTAAATTCAAAACCAAATTAAAAAGTATCTTGCTAAAAAAGGGATACTACACTATTGAAGAATACTTAAATGACAAAAATTCATTTACATAGCAGCTCACTCTAACATCTTATACTATATTTTGTTTAATGTTATCTTGCCAAGCTTGTAAGGGATTTATGGAGATATATTGCAGCATAACATTTTAGTACGTCATATCATTATTATAACTTTCATAATATTTTTCTTTCCTCTTATTGTGTCTTGGTCTTATTGAGTATGCACTGTTTGCTACAACTCCATTAATTCTTCAAAAAGTAATTCTGTAACATACTTCTGTATAAAACTTATTAAAAAAAAAACAACTTGAGATATAAATAGAATAAGAAATATAAAGAAAAACAATGTTTAGCTAGACGTGTTGCTGGGGAGTTTCTTGCCGCTTCTTCTCCTTAACAGCAATAACACGTTGTGAAGCGGTATACATAGAATAGGAAGAAAAATTAAATTTTAACTTATATATTTATATGACCTTCAAAAAGTGTTCTCCAGTGGAACTTATTTTGAATAAAAAACTTTGAATTGAATTGAATTGAATTGAATTATTGATATTAACATCAAATGGTAGTCTGTTATCGAGGTACACACCTAGATCACGGATTTTATTAGTCTTTGACAACATCTGACCCGATAGGGTATAATGGGTTAAGATGACATTCTCTTTTCGTGTGAACGTCACGAGGGAGCATTTGAGGGGATTAAGATCGAGTTGGTTGACGGCACAGTAATGTTTCAGGCGCATTAAGTCTTGCTGAAGAGCATACATATCGTCCAGTGAAGATATGGTTGAAAATATCTTCATGTCGTCTGCGAAGCACAATAATTTGGATGTTCGCAAACAGTGTTCAATATCGTTGACGTAAATAATAAAAAGCAAAGGTCTAAGGAAAGAGCCCTACGGGACGCCGCTCGGGATCTTCACCCAACTCGATATGTAATTATTTAATACGACAGCTTGCGATCTGTTGTCTATGTAAGATGAAAACCATCTTAGCAGTCTCCTCTAATACCGATATTTTTAAGCTTACAAAGAAGAATATTGAGGTTAATTCGATCAAATGCCTTGCTATAGTCGGTGTAGATGACATCAATTTATGGTTATATAGTCATTAAGTAGTATTAGATTCGTAACAGTGGACCTACCTTTCAAAAAGCCGTATTGGTAAGGAAGCAAAGCGTTAAACGAACGATAAACCTGATCGTAAGTAATTCTTTCAAAGACTTTAGCCACGATGCAGAGCTTGGATATCGGTCTGTAATTAGTAATTTCAGACTTAGACCCTTTTTTATGTACAGGGGTTATAAATGCAGATTTCCACAGCTCTGGCAATATTCCAGAGGATATAAACTATATTACTATATAAACTATACTCTGATTTTTAATTACCTGAATTAAAATGACAGCTGTGATCGACCTTTTCATGTTGCAAGCTTGCAGCAACTCACACTGTAACTTGAATCCTATAGAAATTTTGTAGGATTCAACTCACAGTGGTGAGTTGTTGATTTAGAGTAACTTGAAGCAAAAGTCGAATGCAGCTGTTATTTTAGTCCAGATATTTAAAAATCAGAGTATCTTATACTTGTATTTTCATCTAAAGAGGTCCATTTGTTGTCCTGCATGGCAGTTCTGCACTGGGTGGAGCTTGCAGGACTCGAAAGGCTTCCTGGCTCTGTTTTTACCGAACACAATGCAGGCTGCAACAAAATTTACTTTTGGTAATGAATTTTTTAATATATGGCTTCAACACAAATTGCCTTGATTTTGCTGAGGACATAGTTGAATGATAAAAACGCTTAAAAATCAAAGACATGTTTTCGGTTGACTATATTGTCATAAACAAACTTCTTGGAATAAACTATTTGTTTGTTAAAAAATTTTACTTATCGAATGAAAATGAACGCATGCATTATTTATATAATGTTGGTATGACTGTTTATAGTTCTAATAATGACCACCAGATTGCAGCATTAGACACTGTTCTTTTAAGTCAAGTAAAGTATTTAATTATTAATATTTATTTACTTAAAATATTATTTTCCCTTCTATGCGTCGCTTATTTTCAAGAAGCATCCATATTATATTATTAATGTTTTATTTTATCTAAAGTTATTGTTTTATAAATGTTTGGAAGTTTATTTGACAATTAAATGTAATTTTACATAACGGAAGAGAAACTTGACGTACGGCCATCGTTCACGTATTCAACCAACCAACAAGCTTCTAGCTAGTGCCTTGAGCCTTGATTCGGATGAATTCGGATCGATGTTTGGGCCTTTATTGCGAAGAAGCATTCTTCAAGGTTCTGCATCACGAACTTGGAATTACCTTACTAATTTTACTTATCTCCTTTGGTGTAAATTGAAATATTTGCGTGAATTGAGGGTAAGTTAAGATGCATTTTACATTTGATGCGCATTGCGTAGGGCTCCAGTGGTGTTGAATAGAAACCAACATGGCGTCAGCATGTAAAATGTAAATAACTTGTGACATTTCATACTTGCCACAAAACTGTTTCAATTTATTTAATTATAGTTAGTATTTAGCTGGTAGTTATTCCAGGGTTCTATGTTTATGTAAACTTCATTATGTTAAACGTAAAAATTACATCTGGTATTGTATACTTGGGCCTTTTGACATACTATAGGTTCTTAGTTTATCACTACAATGTGTGTTAGCAGTTTTCTTTATACATTACTAATTTCTGCTAAAAGTGCATGTATTATTATTAAACTATTTCATTTACGTAGAATTTTGAGAAGTTTCATGTATTTTAAATTGGTAAATTGGTATATTCGATCAAATGTAAAATATAATTATTATGTTTACATGGATCTTTCTTATTCGACAATATTATGTTGTTAATTATCACTGGCAGTAATGAAATTGAAAGTACACAACATTCATAGAAATTATTGCTAGAAATTTCATTTTATGTTATGTATCTAAATAAACATTAGTGACGTGCATGTTGGTTTGATTTATTAAAACATTCCATCACCTTTGACTGGCTCTAGTCAATGGCCTTAAATTAATTTATGTTTTTCAGCTTAAACCGCTTGGATACGAGTTTTGGTATCCTTGTTATGGTAAGTGGAAGTACTACATGTACTTTCCTAGTTGTTATGTGACTGCCAAAAATAAATAAGAGAAAGGAAAGGGTGATTATGATATCTTGCCAATTGCAAACTATGCTTCAATGTGGCTATTGACAGCTTAGCCCTGTACATATGTAAATACTAGCTTTGCTACCTATCTGAAGCTTTCTCTTTTATTTTGGTTTTAATTTTATACCAAATACTTATTTTTGACAGACACTTGTTTGCATGAATGACATTGAATAATGATAACCAATGATCAGAATATTAGGGGTAATTTGCTGGAGGTAGTTAAATTGTGACATCAAAATAAAAGGCCAGTATTCTTATAGATAAACCATTTTCTAGAGCAGCTTATGTAATTTGTTTTGAATTTTATATTCACAATTTTAATTAATTAAGGAATTATGTCATTGTCCTGTGCAGATGTAAATTAGCCGTTTCCTATTTCAGGGTGCAGTATTGTTAGAGTGTGTATTTATTTATTATGAACTATTATGATCAGATCCGAGTCATTTTAAAATAGAGTAGAAGGCTAAGGCGGGTGCGAAGGGAAGCAGAGCTTAGCCTAAGTTATTTTTTTTATAACCACCCAAAATTCACTATATCTCAAAAATGCACCCTAGAACTATACTGTACCCCTATTTCATACTATTAATTAATTTGACTTCCTATTGGTTAAAATTTGACATAAGCTCAAATACATATAATGTCAAATTTTTACCAAAGGCAAGTGAATTAATAGTAACTATATAGGAACCATTTGAATTACATTGTTCCTGTAGTTCTTAATAAATGAGTAATATTGTGTCATAGAATACTGGGTTTTAATAGATGACTAAGGTAACGGATGTGGTAGTTAAAACTAAAAGTTAGCTCATAAATATCCCACTGCTGGGCACAGACCTCACCATATCTAGTACAATGTATACTATACCCTGTCATCATTGTTTGATGTGCAGGTTTCATTACAATATTTTCCATCAACATTTATAAATAACATGTATGATAGGTAAGACAAATGTCTAAACTTTTTTCATGTTTCTTGGCCATTTCGTAAAGCTCATATTAAATTGATTTCTATTTTTAAATCCTGGAACAATACATTAATTAAATTTTGTTGGTTTTTAACAACTCTATCTTTCTCTAAATTAGCCTTATTTATTCTGATCACTGTAGTTTGCATCAGTGTTTATGACTGCTCTTGTTAACTTTCGATAGCTGTCCTATAGAGACCTTTTCATATAAAATTTGGTATTACACAACATTTTCCAGCTAATTTTGAGAGGCCATAAAGTTTGATGCAGACTACTACTGAACTAAAGTTTGATGTATGTACTATATCAGCTATGATAACATAATAATAACATACAAGTCCGAATTTATTTTTTCCATTTAGATTTGAAATATTAAATTACATAAATAAAGGTCACTACCAAATATTTTATAAATATTGTAGGCCTCTGTATATAACAATATTCAAGTATAATAAATCACTGCTTAAGAACATATTCAATAAAATTAATATAACAAGCAGGTCTGTGAATTTAGTATTTTTTTTTATTTTACATATAATGTTTTGTAATAAGGCGGTCTTTGATTTTTTCATTAACAAAAATGAGAAAACATCAAATTTTATGTCTCCTAATTCTGCTTACATAATACTTTAAAAATGTAACAAGCTGTAACCAAATATTATTTTCAATAATATTCATGAAATGAACTTTTTTTTGTTTAGCATGATGGGTGACAATAACAATTAACTATAGCTAATAATTACCATCTAGTGTACATACACCTAGGAAAAGTACTAGATATGTTCATACTAATGTGAGATAAAATTCAAGATGCATTATAGTCATACTTAGGATTGAAAACTTTCAGTCAACCTGTTTACAATTTTCTGGAACATAAATTTATTATCAAAAATATATGTGTATTAAATTTCATTTTAATCCATTAATTCATGTAAAAAAGATAAGTAATATCTATAGTTTATTAAGTCCTGATGTCTATTTTAGTGTGAATTTTAGGAAATAGCTGGTTGCCAGTATATACTACTACTACTTCATGAATAAAAGGGAAATAAAATAAGCATCTTATTATGTGGATAATAGACATTTTCTGAAATATTACTAATTAACTAAAATAAAAATGTAAGCTAACAAGAACTAAGAATTCTGGTTATCAATGAACATAGAAAAATGTGGGTCTCAATATAAATATGTTTACTACTAATTATTTATTAATCCAAGCAATAATACAAGTTTAATAGGAACATTGAACCATAGTTGTTAAAAAATATTAACAATTTTACACACTTAAATTATATACAAAAATGACCATAATGTTTGTAGTTTATAAAAGCTCTACGTTTTTAGAAATATTAACATTTTTAGCTATTTTATATAGATACATGTGTATGTATCTAAGCCTCATATTACACATTATCTACCTTATCAACTATTAGCTTTTAGTTCCGTTAATTTTCTTCTACAGACTTATTAATGAAAAGAACTGATACTTGTATATATGAAATGTATAAATATTTTTGACACTAAAATATTGAATCACTCAGCTATTACCAACATTAGTTATTTTCTAAGGTAGTGTAAAGCAAAGTGCCATGCTAAAAATGCTAACATTTCAGCTTTTGTACTGCCAAATTGGTATTTAAAAATAGCAGTTAACAGTTCTCTACAAATGTTACAGATGCCGCGAACCCGGAGGAAGCACTATTCCTCTCATTCGAGATCAAGGTCTCGGTCATATGATGCAAAAAGACGTCGGCTTGACGATGGCTCCACTGAGGGTTCCTACAGGAAGCGCAGTCGCAGCAGGGACAGGAACAGGTAAAATTGTAACATTTTAATTTTGTTGAGCATGTTTTTTAGATAGAACAATATTCATACTCAAATTGATGTTTGAAATGATAATCTATTGAAATTAAAAAAGTGTCTGAATCTCAATATATAATACAATTACAAAGCCCTACCAACAACTGCAACTTTACCACTATATTTTTAAGTGTCAGTTTGTGCATGTGTATTGTTCTACAAAAGAGGTATAGACATGATTTAAAGCTATTGAATCTATTCATAGCACTAATAAGAAGGAAATTGTTATTTGCACTGACAGCAAAAGTGCACTGCAGCACTTAGCGCGATATACCTCTGGCTTCAGAGGTATCTCAATTGCTTACCAAATTATGAAGAAAGTATACCATTTTTCTCAGAAAAATATAGTTTTAAAGTTGGGTTAAGAGGTAATGAGATAGCTGACAAACTAGCTAAAGTTGCAATGATCGAAGGGGAACCAACTTCTATACAGCCAGATTATAGAGAACATCTGTATACATGTAGAAAATCATGTTTTTCTAAATTCAATCAATACTTTGATGAGAGAAGTAAAGATAAAGGTACATGGTACAAAACAATACAGTCTCAATCCCCCCGAATGCCATGGTTTTCTGAAGGAAAATTCAACAGGCCATATATAAAGCTACTAAATAGAATCCGAACAGGTCATTTCCCGACAAGAAATTTTGGCCACTTCATGGGCAAAGTTGATTCTCCGAAGTGCCTACTGTTTGGAACTCATGCGGATGTCCAATATCTGTTAATGGAATGCAGCAAAAATAAAGAGAACAACTGATGGGGGAGTTGGGACTGAATCGTGGGGAGTTGGGACTGAATCGTTTTGATGTAGGTATCTTTATAGAAATCCTGGCAGAGCCAGCCTCAAAGAAGGCTAGTTTGTTAGCCAGCTCATTATTCAAAATTTAATATATAAGTTATTTTATGTTTAGGAGATGATGGGGCTGACAAGCCTATGTGGCATAAGTCCCAAATAAATAAGGAGTAAAAAAAAGTCCAGTTCCTATATCTTATTGACTGTTTATTTGCCTTACTATTGGTTATAATAACAATCCATAAATGTCCCACTGCTTGGCTCGGGCCTCCCACTATTGGTTAAAATTTGGTATAAGCTCCATAAAAGTAATGTCAAAATTTAACCAATAGTAGGGCAAGGAAATGAATAGTAAGATATAGAAACCAGTCATTGTCCACTATACATAACTCCACTAGAGCTTCATTTGGTCAGCCGATAACAAATTACTGCGAGATGTAAATTTTTTAAAGGTTTCACTACATATTGTGGTTCTCTGCTTTTGTATCCTATCCCTACTAGTGACGTTATGTGGTTTATTGCTGAATCGGAGCAGAGGGAGAATTCATTTTACACTATGTTCCTTTTGTGAAAAAAATCCATAATGATTATATCCATAAAGGGAATATACTTGGATCTTAATATTAATAAGCTAAACTGCCAGTGGGCAGGTCACATGGTCACAGAACTGATGGGCAATGCAGCAGACGAAAGAAGACTGCAACTTTGTAAACATAGTGTATTAATAATGCCTTGAAGTCAAGGTGTTTCAGTAAGTTTTGCGCAAATGTAAACTGTTGTATGGTTCATGATGTTTCTTGTAATACAAAGATGAAGAGTTTCGTTATATTGACAGATTAATCTTGTAGCATGTTCTTGTTGCATAAATTAAATACAAATACTCTCTAGAAGCAGAGACTGCCACAATAGTCTTACATCAACAGTAAAATTTATCCATAATGTCCTAATATGTAGTATGTTATATTCTATACACCAATATATTATTGATAGATAAAGATAACACTTTATTGTTCACCAAAATAAACAAGATAAAAGTAGCAAGATGCTTAGTTACAATACTTTAAAAAAATATATATTATTCTATTTATATATGTAAATCCCGATTACGTTCGATTTGGATCCCCTGTCCTATTTCTACCTTTTTCTTTATTGTGAAACCACTGGCGCTTTTGTCATCTTTCATGACGTTTAGTCATAATTTCATTGTCCTATCCTACTCTTATTGGGACTTGATTAGATATTTTTGTTCTCTGCATAACTTCCCAGTGTCCTTAGAACGGGGGCAGACCGTAGAGTGAATACTAGGAACAACAACTAACAAGCACAACTCGGATACTATTCGCGACACAGATGGCACCACAAGTAACTAAATTGCCTTTTAATATAGAAAAAATTCACTAAAACTTTCAATTCATATTTTACTACCTAAAATATATTTTATCCAACAAATTAGTCAGAATAGAAAATATTTATATATATATTTTTTCAATTTTATAAATCAGAACTAAATTGATAACATTCCAGAGATGTCAGCACTATGAGGATGGTTAAAAATTGTACTTGTATCAATATTATGATTTGTTAATTAGATGACATTTTCCATTACAGTATTATTTCTTTACAGAGTTGTAGTGATTTCTTATTTTGCTGCATTCTTTCTTATATTTTCCTATCTAACATTCATATTTTAAATTCATTTTGGATAATTATAAAAAACTAACTGAAGAATTTATAACTATTTTGATATTTGATTAAACAATGAGATCAATAATAAAACTTAGTAGTAACAGAATTCATTAATCAAATCAGACTTGAAATCTACTGTATTACTAAATTTTGCCAGTTTTACCAGTATTTGTATAAACCTGTTAAAATTTTACATATAATATTTGATTATTTACCTATTTTCAGTTTTATAGCATTAATATAAGTTTAATACTGTTACAAATATATTATCATAATAATTAGTTGACATATTTACTAACAAAATATACATTTAAAATATCTAATAACACGCAGATATTGAATGAGAAATTCCTAAAATTTTGTTTCTTTTTGATGTATATCAAGTTAATAATCACAAAACAGGAAGTTACATAAATATAGGATATGTTATTCAAACCAGTTGCAAATGTTCCAAGAGTCTATTTATATGTGCACATTCTAATTTATTCCAAGGCTCATTTCTTCAACCAAACTGCACTAGTGACATCTGTAAACAACTTATACAACGCTTGTGTTATTATGTTATGTATGCAACGGTGAAGTTTGCGTACTTGCGTGTAGATGGCGATGCACGCATACAATACAGAGATTATTATATACACTGAATCACCTTGAAATTCATAATAAATGTGCTATAATTATATTATTATCATTTCACATCCAGTGTGATTTTAAAATGTTTTCTTCGATTTATCATTGCGTTCCCAAGTCAGCCACGACTAAGAATTAGTATATACTTTTCTGAATGTAATAATAATCCTTATTTAATTTGTTTTCGTTAACGTGATGCAATTATCACTACCGGGTTCCAAAACATTTTAGCAGCAAAACATGCACCTTTCAAGGTCGTAAATTAAATGTTATTAATTAATTTAAATTTTGTTCCAAAATTATCTTGCAAATTAGGATAGCATAAAACGACCAATATTTATATCAGTTTACTAGCCTACCGTACAACTTCGTTCAGGGCCCAAGTGTTTATTGAGACCTCAACAAAATTGTTATCGATATATTTATTATTATGACGTGTAATCATTTAACTAGTTGATATATCCTTAACATGAAGACTGTTTTAATTATCCTTGGAAACTATCTAAAATACAGACCAGCTAAACAATTTTCTTCTAAAAGCTCCAGCGCCATAAAATGCTGCTGAAGTGCCCATAAAATATTGTAAAAATACATAACATTGAAAGCTATAATTGAGTCTTCTACCAAGTTTATTGGTCCACGCCATCTGGGATCATGGTGTTGGTATTACCTTAGGTCCCGGCATATTTTTTTTTCAGGCGGAGGAAATGCATTTCGCACATACCGGGTCCTTTGCTAGGGATTAGACCGTTGTTGATCATGGAGGCTTTCCACTGAGGCAATCCAAAAAATAATCAACCGGCTTGTGCGGAGACTCGACTAATCAATACCCCACTAAAACCACCCTCCTCCCATGTGCCCCGCGCTTATGGTAGGAAAGGCGTGAGATACAGAACCTAGTTACGCCCACACCGATCCTAGCGCACAAGTGCTTGAGAATGCCCCGGGAGAGGCAAACTCACTTCGTCCACAGGGGTGAAGACTCCTCTGCTCCCTAGATGCTAGAGGGCCCCTGCAGCGGTATTTCAGGGAGGGAGGTCATGCGCATACCTGCGCCTCCGGGCTCCCGACTGACGTCGGCGCCCGCAAGACGCATGCGCACTACCATCTCTCTCCCCATGTCGTTCCGCGGCCTCCTTATGAGACACTACCGTCTCGCAGAAATTGGCCGCACCCACCCACCAATCGTCGCTGTGCAGCATGGCTTGCACCAGATCGCCCAGCGATTCGATCGGTCTTACAAGTGTCTCGAGTTCAAACCTCTGAGGTGCCCATGCTGCGCACTCGACTAGCGTGTGTAACGCCGTGTCTAGCGCGCCACACTGGCGGCATTGGGGTGACGGCAAGTTGTCCGCAATCTGACACAGATACTTATCGAAGCAACCGTGCCCGGTAAGTATCTGTGTCATTCTGAAGGTCAGGGTCCCGCGTTTCCGCGAGAGCCATCGCAACAGCTGCGGTCGAACCGCTTCCACCGTGTCAATGCCAGCAACAGGGTTTTCCAACTCTACTGACCAAGATTGGATCATGGCCGCGGTTTCCCGCGTCCTGATCACTTGGAGTTCGGCCTGGCCATAGACCAGGCCACGGGCGAGGGCATCCTGTCGGGAGCGCCGAACTTCGGCTATCACGTCCGCCTGGAGAGGCCAGGGCGGATCGCCTGCCAAGAGTGTCGACGCCGTCCACGACACTGTACGGTATCCTCGGATGGTCCTCACCGCCAGGACCCGCTGTGCGCGGCACAGCAAAGTCCTATTGTGGCGATGAAGTGCAGTGGACCATACGGGTGCACCGTACAGGGCCATACTCCTAAGGATGCCCATGTAGTTTCCTAGTCGTCGTCCCCGGTCCCCCCACGTTGGGAAGAAGCCAAGAGAGGGCGCCTGCGGATCTCACGAGCTTGGAACTAGCTGCTCAAAGTGCGCTTTAAACAGCCATTTCCCATCGAGAATTAGCCCCAGATATTTCATCTGGGGGCCTACACGAATGTCCACCCTTAGGTCCCGGCATATCGCGACAGGTGGCAAGGCAAGGCAAGTCCGACAGTTGTTGACTGTCCCTTTTCAGCCCAGGTATGGGGACTTAGTCCGTTAAGAGATTTCTCCTCATAAATGTCACGATTATCTGTTTCGCGGTAATATATTAAAACAAATCTTTAGCATAGATTTAATTACACAGTTCCTTAAAAAGTTTTAGAGAAATTTAGGCAGCTTATATTTGCTATTTAGGAGGAAGCTTATTTACAGGATCATAACTTTCTGTACACCAAAATTCATCATAATCCTCGAATATATTCCAAGCTTAATAACGTATTTTGTACACACAAAAGTTCATACATGAAATCTTAGTAATATATTTTTTTACCTTATTTCTTAAAAAAATCACTGCATTCAGGGTTGGCAAATACGAAACAAAGAAATTAAATTAAAGAAAAGGTTTATTGCAGCTTCTATCTTAAGAATTAGGTATTTATAATACAAGTGCATTAGAATGTTTGTGTGCAATGCGTGCAACAGACGAAGCGACGCTACTTTTGTCGGCACTCGTCAAGCGTTTTCAATCATTTGTTGCCATGTAATTAAGTAGGTGGTAAGGTGATGCACAAATTGGCAAGCGAACCTATAATTGGTCGTCACGCGTGTTTTATGAATCCGCGGCCTTGGTCGACCATCGCGTCGTGAGAACGCACTTGCTTTTTTATTCGCTTAACCTCACTAACATTGACATTCGTAATGAATAATGTAATTGCTTTACCTTATTAACCCGCTTTTATTCACGTTGCATTTGATATTATGAATTTAACCTTTAGCTTCTTCAAAAGGAAAGTAATTGGCGTATGAATTATTTATTTGAACTAAATGTGAGGGTATTCGATGGTAATGGTTTATTTATTCGTATTTTTGTATATAATAAAACAGAAACACTATTCTAAATTAACCCCCGTTTACACATCGGAAGACTTATATGATAACTCACCAGCAAAACATTCGAAATAAAGCTAAAGAATTACGACCTTATTCAAAACAGTTAGACGAGGTTTATATATATAGGTTTAGGCTCTTTAATATAAAGTGTTATTTATAATTACATTCAGAATGCGATTATGAAAAATTAGTGCTTTTTATGTTTAGTTATTATTATGAATGAGAGGGTTGTTAGTGTTAATTGTCTATTTAGTCATTTGATAATAATTAAAATCTGATATAAAACACCTTTTTTTCCAATCCTGACTTTGACCAATATTATGATGAGAGTGACATAACAGTCTTCAAAGGAAAAAGGAGCCACCGTATGTTGTTTAATATCATTGTTTGAACGTATGAAACAGCGTACGCGATCTTGTTGGCTATAAGCGTCGGAATCAAGTTTCGTTGTTGCATTCTGAGGCGAGTTTTTCGCCCTCATTATACGAAACTGGATAATACCGGTCAACAGGCTTGTCTTTTGTCCAGTAATTTAGGTCTTGTATAATGTCTGGCGAACAAACAACATTGGGCCTGAATTTATTTCACTTATGGTAGGCTACTTCACATAATATACAATTTTGCGCTGTTTCTTATAAGTTAGGCGGAGATTACGGATCTCTATTTGCTAGGATCCTCGCGTAATACAAGGATGAATCTAAAAGTTCTTAGAAGTGTATATATATATTTTTTTGGGAGCTGTTCCATATTCAAATTAAAGTGTCAATCACAAATTTTTTTGTTGAAGCATAAAGCATTGTTGAATACATTTCGTACAATACCGGGTCCTTTATGGGGGTTACACCTTACGCGGCGAGATTAAGCGCCGCACAGCTTGTGTGGGACTCTGATACAGGCGTACTCAAATACACCACTAAACCTGAACCTGCCGCCCATGTGCCCGCACTTGTGGTTGGAAGAATGAGACTTAGAACGAAGTTACACCCATGTTGATCCGCGCATCAAGGCTTGAGTTACTCCGGGAAGCAGAGTAACTCACTTCACCAACAGAGGTTTAGTTCCACCGCACCGACAAAGTATATCTTGGAAACGATAATCCGTCTCCATCCATTTAGAAATTTCGAGTTGCTCCTACCGCTGGTAAAGTTATGGCCTCAGTGTTTTGGGATAGTGAAAGAATCCTTTTTATTGATTGCATACCAAAAGGCCAGATGATTACTGGACTCTATTGTGTAAGTTTAATTTCGAAAGTGCGTGAAGCGATTAAAGAAAAACGTCGTGGAAAACTTGTTGGCCGTGTTGTTTCTTCACAAGAACGCCCCGCTCATCGATCGGAAGTTGCGCTCAACCCAATCCGTTGTGCTGGCTTAAATCTCCTTGACCACCCACCATATTCTGCGGACTTAGCCCCGAGTGATTTTCACTTATTCCCAAAATTAAAAGAGGAAACCGGTTATGGCTGCCGTAGAGCTTTTCGAGACTCAAGAAAAACATTTTTTTCGCAAAGAATAAGGATGTTAGAAACGCGTTATTCTAAATGCATTGCATTGGAAGGAGATTAAGTCGAAAAATAAAATATTTTTGGTTAAATTTTTGCATTGTTTAATATTGATTACAAGAACTTTTTGATTCACCCTCGTATTAATATTAAAAAGTAGAAATAGATGAGGTGAAAGGTAGGTAGGTAATATACCTACCTTTCGCTTCATCTATTTCTACTTTCATTGACATCTTCGTGCATGGAAAATATTTTGACTAGTAATAATGTAATTATTTAGTTTGGAAGTATCGAAAGTAAGTTAATGCACTGTAAGGGGGTTTTTTAGTGGTGATCCGACGAACGTCCAGTGGTTTTTACTACGGAACCCTTGCTGTATATGAAATTTACGCAGATAAACTGTTAACATTTAAAACCGAACAAACGACCTCTAGAAGGGCCGTAAAAGGGCCCGGATGCCAGCAAGAGCAACGGTCTTAATTTTGTAAATGGGCCATTCGAGGTCCAGAGGAACCACCAATTCCCAAGCAGGAAGACAAGGTAAATAAAAGAGATGCCGGCTATGAGACTTTTTATTTTATTAGACCCTAAAAAGCGTGTAACCAAAATACTACTTAACATAATTATTGACTTCATATCACTTTTCGTTGAAAGAATTTTATATTTTAAGCTCATTATGAAACATCGTTATGACTTTACTGCACACCCCTTTGTACTCTCATTTTTGACCCTCAATTACATCTTGGAAGAATCGCTTTGTAAAACGTAATTCTAAAAAGCTCCTAGGTCTTCGTGAATAGATAGCACCACAGGCGAATCATTATTTTTACCGTTTTGTTATTTTTCATAGTTACATATTTTCTTCCATGGTTACATGTATGTACTGTCAACATTTTTTATTTGCAATTTTACTATACTATTTCACAGCAGTTCTTTAAAGACACTTTAATGCCTTCAATTTTTTTTATTTATAAATTTTTATTATTATTGAAACATAAACTAAAAGTATAACGGTTCCGTTTTTGCCCACAAAACCATAAAAAGTACAATATATGTATTTTAATTTGAAGTAAAATAAATTCAAAGTTATTGTGTGAAATCTTAACGTTACATTGAAAACACAATTTCGATATTTATATTTAATAACAACAATAAATCATGTTTGACCACAAATGCAATATTCTCACAGGCTATTGAACCCGGCGAGTGTTCCTGCCTTTGAGAGTTTATAAGCATTTATAATGTAATTAATAAAATATGCAGGACTATACTCGTAAGTTGATATTTGCGCAACTTCGGACGATATAGGGTTTTTTGAAGATGTAATTGATTTTTTTCTAAGCCAGCAGAACTTTGGTACTGTTTCCATCAGGTGGGCTTTTTTTTAACCTGTCTGCTGTACTCCAGTATTAAAAAAAATAGCGCACACGGCGTGGATAATAAGTTCTTGTTGGTTTGCTTTGCAAGTTGTGTGAGTCATTATTTATTCTTTCTACAACAGTAGGTTCTATGTACTGTGTAAAGCAATAAAAGACAGTATAATCAAATTGAGTAAGCTTTCGATCAATTGAAATCTTTTTTATTTGCGCATGTGCAGGTTAAACATATGGATATGGTTTTATTTTTTTGTGTTTCGCAACGATTGTATGCCAAGGACCTCTGAAAGGCCGTCCACTAAATCGGTAATCTTTATTTTATCTGAGAGCAAGCTATGTGTAATTTTTTGTTTTACGAAAACAAACATGACTGCCTTTAATATTATACAACGCTAACTGTACCCTAATATACGTAAATTCTAATTATGAGATTTTATTCGTTTCGTCGTGTTGTCTGACAAAATACTGTTATTGTTTTGATATATGAAGAAAGTTGGCCAACAAGGAAGTTTTGAAGCGGCATTGTTTTTTAGCTAAATCTGCAACATCTCTGCAACACCAGTTTTTGGTTGCGTGGAGGCGAGCAACAATTGTCGCAAGAGCAAGCATTATTCAGGCGACAAGTGACAAACGGTTTGGCGGCTGGTGCGCGGGAGGAAGGGGGACAGGCGTTGTTCTTGACACAGTAAAACTAGAAGTGCAGTAGGTAGTTGCAGCTGCGCCCACACCGAGCTTTTTGTACAGACGCCGATTTGCAGCTATTCGAGCTTTTGAGTTTACAGATTATCGTTTCGTATATTGTGTTGGTAATTTAAGCCCGCTATAATCAATAATGATTTTATAGTCTGATTTTTCTTGTTCATTTTAATTCGTTTCAGATTAGAAAATGTTTGTCATATTTTTCTGTTTGGAAAATTAACGGATCGTAGTAGTCGTGGCATGTTATGTCCGAGATTTATCTGCTGTGATCAGACTTAATCTCAGCCAAGAAACGCTCTTCATGTCGCGGCATGTTCTCTATGCACCGGTAACTACGGTATTTTATGATTCTTATCGCAAGGTTTGATATGAAATGATTAGTTGCAAATTTGTATTTCTCTTGTTTCTTCATTTTTCTATGACAAAATAAATTTGATTATGGAAACTACATTTATATTTTGATTTGTTATTAGGTAACTATCAAATATCAGAAATAGCACGCACGCTGTTATCATTAGATGTCAGGCAAAAACGTAGTAATTGTTCTTCTTTAATTTAATACCATTTTGTTTCAATATAAAAACAAATTATGATAACTCATTAAACTAATCCAGCCCAAGAATTGGATGACAAAGACAACAAGGCTGCGATTCATCATATCCTACTATTTGAACAATAGTCAACCGACGCAATCTTATCTGCTTCGTGAAGGCCTTCTCATGGTCTTTCATATCACGGATTGTCGCTTTTTATATGGATACCTTTATTAGAACTTCTTCCGTATGTTTTTCGACATGCAATATCCCTTTTTGGGTTCGGTTTGTGATTAACCCATAATTTGATATGATGACCGGATGGTAAAAAACAAATTACCTATGACTCACAGATAACACTCATAAAGCATTTCCAAGAACTTCGAAATCGTTATACTTTTTACAATACTTTCTAAAAAACTAACTAAATACTATTTATTTTAACAAAATAATGTAATGATGTTGCAAATTAGTGTAATGATATTTATCATGTTTTGTTAATTAGTTTTGTTTATTACATTTTTTAATGAAGATTTATTCGCCGTTGTATGTATTACTGTTGCCGAAATAAACTCTATATTACGAATCGTTTACTGGATTATTAACTACTTTAGTGTCAATTCTAAGCTTTGTTAATTTACAAAACACATGACACTGCAAAAATTAAATGTTATCGCGCAACTATTCCCGGTCCAATAAAAGGAGGATAATAACAGTACGTTTTGATATCAAAATAACTTACGCGCGGTATCATAGAATTGTTGTTATATATAACTAACAAACCTATTAGTTTCGTTCAATTGTAAAATTATTATTGTATTCAGTTAAATGATTGTGAAATGCTATTTCATTTTAATGAAAACGTAAATCAAGGCTTTTAAGAACTGTATAGGTATCGAGAAATATTTCAGAAACCTTGTATTCACGTTTGAAGTCTGTAGGATTAACAGCTGAAGTTTCCTTTGCCTAAATAGGAAGTCTCTTAAACTAAACCTATTGATTAACACACTATTATATACGTATTACAAGCATAGTTTTCTAAAATTAAAAACTTGAGTCAGTGCCAAGTAACAACAAATAGACTGGTACACTCTTTCTTTTCAATAAATAGGATTACAACTCCGTCTGTACTCTTTGTTTTCGTAAAACAGGGATAAGAGCCTATGATCTAGTTTTTACAGAACCCAGGGATGCTTATGCTTGACTTATGACATGAGGACAAGCTGATTTTATAATCTAACGTTTCACATTTACCATAGGTTATTTATCTAAGTTTGTTATTCATATTCGTGATAAAGTATATACAAATCAACATGTTTTGCTTTTAGACTTGCATTTCACATTTGTTGTCTTTGGCAAGTTTGAGAACGTCGCTTTGTGAATGCTGTGATCACTACATTCCGAGTTTTTGAACAATAGCTCTATTGTCATGTCCGCGGAAATCAGCACGAATTGGCATGCAGTTTGCAGAGGACTTTTATCACTTTAGAGAAATTTTCATGCTTGTCGCGTTTTTCCTACGAGGCCCGGCCGATTATATTATGGTGACATAATAAGTTAGTTACAGATGCACCGTTGTATCTTACACAATAATCGGATGTAAATCAATACGTGACCGAGTGAACGTCTTTTACGTTCACAATTTTATGAATATTAAAATGTTAAATAAGTTCCTCACCAATTATATCTTGTATGTAAAATGCTAAAAACATAATTTATATCAGCTTGAGCAAGAAATGCAGACATTGCTTTGCGATATCTGGTTGAGGCTGGTTACGGAGGAGCCGTTAGTTGTGTTTAGGCGTGGACAGGAGCGCGGACCAGTCGCTGCAGGATCGATAAGTGAACCGGTTCCTACAGTACGTTGACTCCCAAGGGCTATTGCTAGCTCCTATAAATGCGAATTGTGCACATTGTACCATAATAGACATCTAAGTAACCTGCGTAAACATAATGAATCGACATTTTCGTAGAGACCAGTAAATTTTAGTTTGACATATTACATTTTCTCTTTTACTGCGTTAGTTATGATTTGTTTGACGGTTAATAAGTCTGTGCTACTTACGACACCGTTGCACAAAAAAGTGCAATATATCACGTCTAGTTTCACTTTGTAGAAGAAGAGTTTTGTCGGTATCCCGTTTAATTTGACAACATGCGTCCGTTAACATGTATTCGCTATAAGGTGCGTTTGCGCAATTTTGCAGTTGTGCTTGTAAGTTTTTTTATTACAATATTTACAGTATTTATATAATCAATCAGTCAATGTATGAGGTTAAAATTTACAACAATGTGTTAATATCCTATTTGGTATAGGCTCATTTATGTACTCTATGATTGTATAAAATGTAATTTTAGCAAACATACGAGTATGTTGTGGTAAAATGACAATTAATATAGTTATGTATGTTCCTCATTGAATAACGAGTAAACAAGATGCCTTTGTCTGTTTTGTTTTGTCCTTATTAACGTTGATAAAGCTGTCTGGCATTGTCCTGGGGTTGGAAGAGTTGGTCTCTAAGGGCTTAGGGGGCGGGGGGCTCAGCATGTCACCGGGCGTCGAACTCGCCTGGGTCGGAGGGTCAGCGGCGCGACACGCGTTCATTAGCGCATTTGTGCGCCAGCGCAGCTCGTAGTAGTAACGCACAATTATTGCATTACAAAGCCTGTCCTGTAATATGATTTTTATTCTATTTACAACTCTCAATTTGGTTTCTACAACCTTCTTTGTTTATAGTTATTAATTCATTATAGGTATAGTCTAACTTTTGCTCCCTAAGTAATTGAATTGAAGAAATACAGTCTCCTTTAGTAAACAAAAACCATTTTAGTGTCAAAGTGGAAAATTTACGTTAACTACATTTGTTATAGATTAAATATGCAGTCTGTTTATCTTGTATAACGAATAAATTTTCCTATATTTTCGAATACAGAAGACTTAAGTATTTGCATATTAATTATTCTCTGACGACGACGCGGCCGCGTTAAAAATGAAAGTGTTTATTGTTGACAATGTTTAGGCGGACAAGTTCGGCTGAGCTTGGCTATCAATCTTGGGCCTGTATCATTAATCTAATTGCAAATACGAGACATTGCAATGATTTAGTATGAGTCAATCGAGAAAGTAAACCAGTAAGTATTGTTCCGAGTGGATGCGCGTTGTACCGAGCGCGTGGGCGGCGGCAACACTGAAAATTAAAGCAGCTCTCTATTCATTACTCATCGTTATTGCTATCACCATTTCGGGAGACGAAAGCGAGTGTAGGCTTGTATAAACTATATGTTCAGCTTAATTCTTAACTACGTTTCCACTTAATCCTTGTCACGTTAACATTCTGTGTCAAAATAATGACACCAAGAGAGACAAAAACCTTGATGATGCGAAATATTTGCAAAAAAGTGAAAGTAATACAATTTCTTTCTCTTTGGCTATGATTAATTTTTATTATTGCCAGTGTAGTGTTCTACCTTACTACTGAATCTACTCCACTTTGCACTACCTTCAACATCTTCCATTGGTTTGCATGTCCTGTATCATAGCGCACTTCAAGGTCTGCTTTCGCTATCTTGGGTTCCTAGAAGATCTAGTTTTGGTTAGAACTATAATGCAGCATCTTCTATCGACGTAAACTGTAGGGTGGCCACACGACGTGGCCGAACCACCCAGAACAACGCTCTTGAAGTTTATCAGCCCTGTCACGTACCCCAGAGAGTATCTCGGTTGATTGAAACCCCTAATTCTATGTTAAGATCAGAAGGACGTCTGTTTTTATTTTGCCCTTCAGGGCTACTAGTCGCCGCACACTAGTCCCTTCGCATAAATTTATTCACGCTCATTGAATACTTACTTGACCGTACTGGACTCATTGAATTCAACGGTTATACATATTTAAATTTATCTTATGCAAATTATAAAAATAAGCGGTCTCTCTCGTCAAGTAATTAAACCTGCATGTATTTGTATATCTATACTATAATAAATCTGTAAATGGTTCAAGTTTAAAAAAGTACAGCGTTTAAAAATGTGAAAAAAGCAGGGGCTTATTCGGACCAGCAGATTCCGAAAATACATTTTTCAGAATTTTGGTCTGTTACAGCATCAGGTGAAAACTACTGAACGGATTTTAATGAAACTCTACATAGAGCTAGCTTATATCCCGAATCAACACTTAGGATACTTTTTATCCTGATAAATCACGTCCTTTCTGTCGAATAGACGAATTAGTATAAAGGATGATGCTGCAATTGCGATGCAGACAACCATCGCTGTAATTTAATAACAAATACGTTGTTAGGTTGCCTACATGCCATTCATTACGTATTAGAGAGACTTCAAATCAGGTTGGCTGCGACTTTTCTTTATTGTTTGCTGTGCAGTTGTCTACACTATATTGACTTAGTTTTTTTGTAATTGTGGTGAACTGAACAAGAAACTACAAGTATTGAAGGTTTATATATGTTTGGTTTGAAACACCTAATTTAATTTGTATGTACGTAACATAGAGCTACTACCCAGGGTTTTTCACGCGGCGTAGCTGCGGGGAAAAGTAGTTCATCATAAATGGCCACAACCGGTAACGAAACGGTAACAAGTGTGTAATTAGTTAAATATGTCGCACTCTTACAATTTTCTGTGTTGCATGGGTTCAGCGGACAGGTAGACGGCCCATCTGATGGAAAGAGGTTACCATCGCCTGTGGACATTTGTAACACTAAATGTGCTACCAGTGTAAAGTCGCTCTCTAAAGGGAGGCTTGAACCTGACCGCTAATGCCGGAATACAACTCAAGGTTGTTATGGCAGCATACTCTAGACCAGGTGTGGTAGCCATCCAGACGGGCAAACACCCTACCACCTGGTTGTGGGTTGTTTTGTCGCCTTTTACGAAAGGCCGCCCAGCCATAGGAAATTGTATTCTTTCTCCGTTCCTCCACGGACATTTTTTTTTATAAAAGCCTCAATAAAATATCATAATTCTTTTATAAAAATTATATCGCGGTTTAATATTTGCTCTTACATATTTGATATTTAATCAAATTGCTCAAAATTTTGATTTACGTCTTTATAATACTGACGGTATGATGTGTTTACTCAAGGGTAATGAATGCCAGGTGATACTTTGCTGTTTAATTGTCCAGATTACCAACTGTTTACGCATCAATTCAGGCGGGTTAAAGTTATGCATTCTACAGAGTATATACTTGTCTTTATGGTTCATTAGGACTAGAACTCAAAGGTCTTGATTTCGATTAGGTACCTGTAGGGTAAATTTTGGAAACGACTTTTTGTTGTTGTCTCTGGTCTGGGGGCTTATGACATCGCCAACAGAATTATCCCTCGTATATTATCCACAGAAGAGTGTAAATTGTACCTATATTACATCCTATTTACAAAATATTTTTATGACATAATTTGAACTGGAGGTGTATAATTTATTGGGTTAACTAATGTATTATATCACTAACAATTTATACATGCGATGTATTAGGTTGATAAGGTGTCATTAATCTTAGTTGATATTATATTATTATTTATTTATTCAAATCTTAGAATTATATAAAATCTCTATAGTTTTGAATGTTTATTGTTATAAAAAGTATAAAATACAACTACAGAGCGCATTGCCGAGACTAATAGAAAGTAAACAGTCGACGCATGCAAGAAAACAGTGTTTGTTCTATCTTTACAGCAAACACTATATAAAGTACTTGCGGACTATTGGAATAAAAACTTAGAACAAGCTAGAAACCTCCAAACTAACGACAAAACCGTGGAACCTTTCGTGTTATTACTTCTATAAGTAGCTACTCAAACATAATTTACCACTTTCTAGTCTTGTGCTGAACCGAGTACCCAGGACCAGCGAGCGCTATCTCAACATCAACAAAATCCGTGCAAGTTTAGGCTGCTCTTAGTTGAGCAACATAGCTGCACACTAGAAGGTTCTTCATAATATAAAATAGATATTGGACAGCCTTATGCAGCTTGTCTGCTGAGATCATAAAGTTTGGCGTGGATTCTAATCGTGCGTTATATTAATATAAAGAATATTTCTGTAGACACAAGGCGGCATAGAGATGCGACATTTCAACATTGACCGGTCGCCTAGTTGTTTCTTATAATGCTTATTGTTTTATAATTGAAGCTGGCCGTACTCCGAATTGGACGATACCCATTATTCTTAAACAGCGGCAATTAACTTTTATGTTTTGCTCTATCATGTAAGTCTGAATTTGTGTTAATAACGAAGCACATTGATACCCAAAATTTTAAGATGGTAGGTTCTAGTTTGCCATAGTCATTTTAGCAAATAAGAGATTACAAATAAAAATGCGTTTTAACGGTTTTAAGCGCGGTAATTTATATTAATTAAATAATTTATCAAATAAATTCCCGCACTTAAAACCGTTAAAACGTAGTTTTATTATGTATACAAGTCGCGAAAACTTAAGAAAATATTAAGAGATTACAATTTCGCCGATTATATTAATATTGAGGTTTGTGTATGAGTATTGCCCTGGAATGCAGGGCTAAGTCTAGCGTGCAAACGAGTTCAACGCTGTCGGAAGCAGAACATCTTTATTTCGTGTTTTACGCAACAACTTACACCCGACCTCGAATCGTATTTGATCTATTCTACTTTTTATTCAATTAACAAAAATTGTTAATAAATTATGACGCCTTTACTAACAACTTGCATATGACATAAGATACCAAGATCGGCATATAAGACTGTAAACATTAACTGCTTATGCTACGTTCTTATTTGAATGAATTAATCTTTATTTGTAGAAACAGGTAATAACTTGTACAGTTGTGGTATGAAAATGTTCGCCAGTTTTCAAATTGATTCATTTAACGTTTCGCGAGCACATGTTACCTTTTCAAATTAAGTCACAGAACAGATTGTTCCACAGTAAATTATGTTTAATTATTTAACAATAAAGTTTAAGTTTACTTAGATCAAAGTTAGATTTTCTATCTTGTCTAAGAAGATTGTTTAGACATGTAAAACCCTTTTATTGGTTTTAATATTTATGTTAAGCGTAGTGGTTATATCCTCTTTGTTTCTTATTGTTAATCGCAGTGTCTCTCATTGTCAACATGGTATTCTTCTTTTTTCACTTTTCTTTATCTTATAAACATAATATTTATTAAAATGTTAGCAGTATTGTTTCTTGTATTTGTGCAAGCAAAATCAAACTTTAAGGTGACAAACATTTTTATTCCGCGACTATATTAGGTGGTAACAAAGTCAAGGTATCACTATATGTGACCTACATAATATGGTCATATAAATATAATAATTCTATACATAAATTAATTAATTTATTCACATGTAAAAAGAAATTAAAATAAGAAAGAAAATAAATTAAGCACATGTCAATCTTCTTTCATTTTGGAGATTATAATCGCTGCGTTGCACCGAAGCGCAAGATTAAAGTTTAGATGAATTAAAATAAACCAAGTGCGCGTGTCAGTCTACACATAAAGGGTTCGTAGAGGTGGAAAACGTCCTGGGGTTTTGTGATTTGGCTACAGAACTATAAAAAAATAATTGAAACGAAGATTCTCCCTTATCTCAAATATTAGAATAAAATATTGTTTTATTGTTAAACAAGTATACCTATAATATTATAAAATTCTAAAAATGCCCTGTCTGTACATTGACGCTATTAAAAAACAACGAATAGACTATATAAACTTACTAGAGTTTAAGAGATTGACCCGCGGCTGCAAAAGCAAAAAGGACCAAATCAGCAAAAATGACAAAAAGAGTATAAAGAACAAAAATGACAAAAAGAGCAAAAAGGACAAAAAGGACCAAAAGAGCAAAAAGTAGAAATAGAAGCAAAAAGAGCAAAATAGCAGAAAGGACAAAAAGAGCAAAAGGGACAAAAAGGACAAAATTACGAAAATAACCAAAAATAACTAAAATGACGAAAATGGCAAATCGCAAAAAGAACCAAAACCTATCCCACTTTCTGGGATAACCTTTACATAAATCTATCCCGTTTCCGGGATGAAAAATATCCCTTGTCCACCCTCGGTATTAAAATTACATATATACCGAATCTCAGCCAAATCGGTCCAATAGTTTTTCCGTAAAAACGGAACAGACAGACAGATAGAGTTACTTTCGCATTTATTATATTAATTAATTAATAGGGATAGGGATAAACGATGGAGAACACGATGCAATTTTTTCAGATTTCTTGTCTGTTTGTGTTTCTTCGGGATTCACATTAAAACTACTGGGCAGATTTCGATGCGGTTTTCGCAGATCGACAGCAAATTCTTAGACTTAAAATCTGTAATCCTATTTACCCTGGGAATCCCGCGCGAGTTTTTCTGGGAATTATCTAAAATGACCAGAATAAAAAAATCTCATTCCAATGTGATTTTTTCACCGATCGATACCAAATTGTATGTGATAAATTATGTGTGATTTTTTTATCCCGGGAGTAGTTTGTAGTTCGGGTGCATAAAAATTTGCTTATTCCAACACAGTTTTCACAAACAAAATAGCTTACATTCTTTTTTAAATACTGTGGTACTTTTTGTCCCGGGAATTTCAAGTTAAGCGTGGACGAAGTCGCGGGCATATCCTAGTGTATATATAAAGATGGTATCAATACAGTGGAGAAGCAACAAGTTATTATATTTCAACAGATCTTGTTCAAAAGCTACAAAAAATATTTTTGATGTCTCGAAATAGTGGTACATACTCATCCCTATTAATATTATAAATCTTCTATAAAACTGAATAAAAATAAACTGATTTTCTGTATTTTTATTGAATGTATTGTGGTTTTGTTTTACAATTACAAAACAGATTTTTTTATTTTCTATTTTAATATGTATGGATGTAAAACAGCCATGTAACTATGTTATTCAATTAATTAAGACTTCTTCATTAAATCTTACGTATCACAGCTTGTTACTTTTAGTTTATAAAATAAATGCTAAGTATTTCATAATTATCCGTTGAAAAACAATATTATCATATACCGTGTTTAATAAATTTTGTGTTAATTACTTGCTGTTAAAAATATCCAAATAAGCCTTTCTCTGGCGTTATATAAATTTATGCCGTGAAATCTTTTTCACTTTCACTGTTTTTATGTCAATCAAATTCTGAAACAATTCATAATTAGTAGATACTAATTATCTCAATTTGTTAGGAACGTGGGTGGGTTCCGGGGGCCGGCGGTTCTCCAATTTTCTAATATGATAAACCTGTATTTTGTCGAATTATAATACCCTGTCAGCAGCTGGATTGTAGGCGGCTGCGACTTGTGAAAGCTTACGTTGTAAACTTTTATGCTCTTTATTAAAATCATTAATTATGAACTGTTTCACGGAATCGAACGGATTTTATTGATTAACAAATCTTTGTTTATATGTCATAAAATCCACAAATAGAAAACAAGAAATCTGTGTTTGAAAAGCTTTAATAACTTTCAAAAGTAATATTAATCTCCTGGCCCCCTGTTATCGGCCTGGTTAATTTTTGTAAGTATCACAGAAAGCTCGATAAGAACATATCGCTATTGTATTCATATGAGCTCTAATCGAATGTTCAAATTAAAATATGCGCACGTTGGTTAACTAGTACCTAAATCCGTTATGTATTTGCCTTCATGGAACTCGCGTACAATGTTGCATTGTTCAGTAAGGGCGCGTGGGTCGTATCTATCTACAAACCATTGATCGTAATACTCATATATATTTCATATAACCGACTTATTTTACAGCCAATTAAGTTTATATTATGTGAAGTATTGAATCTAAAAAGATGCTCGTGACCTCGAAAACATGTGTTATTGTTCGGTACTCTACCTAGATTTTAAGAAGTCGTAATGAGCACACATTGTTGTGCGTTGTGTTTGAATGTAATGCGATATGAAAAGATGTAGGGAATTAGAGCAAGTGCGAACCTAGACCGACAACAGTTAGTGCGGCTCTGAGTCATCACCGGCAAATGATCACGATGGTTTAACCCGAATTGTCAACAGCACTTATTCCTCAATGTCTATATCACTCGATAGAAATTTATTTCCTCGACAAATTCTACTGGTATTGCACTGGTTTTAATGTTTAAAATACATCAGCATTGTGCCCTATCGTTTCTTTGTTATTGTTGTCTTTTTTGCACGTGCACATTATGATTAGACATCATGATACGTAAATTTAATTCAGGAAATAGAATAACAAAGACCATAACGTACACGTTTCTAAGTCAACAAGGCTTTTTGTTCGCTTTTTGCATGTGAACGAGCATTGATTGCAGTAGTATTGATCATCACAATCACTTTCTGTTGTAGTTAACGCGCATTAAAACAATTGAAACATTAATATTAACTAGACACGCATTTTATTCGCAATTGGTTCAATATTACGAGATTACATTTATTTTAAACGAATGATCTCTATGCTAACTGGCTAAATAAAGACAAACCATGACCACTTATAGACGTTTATGCAAATCGAATCGTTAATTTCCTTTTTCGTGCGTAATAAAAATACGAAATAAACAAAAAGATTCGTAAACGAACCGTCGTTTAAAACTTTTTATACTTAACACGTTCTGACCAGAAGAATAACCTGATATTTTGATAACAACTGTTTGGGTAGGTTTCATCAAGGAATTACTTCCGGCAGTCTGCAATATGTTATTAATTGCAAGATATTTTTCTCGTTCAACAAAAATGAGTATAATGAGAGACCTTGTCGATACTGGCTATCCTAAAGGCAAGAGAAGTATAGTGGAAAGGAAGTTTCCGTTTATGGTTTTGAAATGCATCGGTCGCCCACGTCTTGTTCAAGCAAGATTCATGTATGTTGTTACATGGGGGCGTCTAGCTAAAACATTTTGCGCTTGATTACATTCTTACTAGAGCTCTTATCACGGTTTTGCTTACGTATATTTTGAACTGATCTCGTCTCATTTTTCGAGTAAAAAAGTATCCTATAGTCATCTTCTGCATCTAAAGTACACCGTATCCCGTGAAAACATTTTCTAGAATTAAAAGATGTCCTAGGTTCATCTTCTTAATAAAAAATAAGATGATTATGTGCGGTAATGGTTATACCTGCCAAGTTTCTTGATAATCGGTTAATTTCCAAGACTATGAAGAAAGAACAAACAAACATCCAAACGGAGCTACTTTCGCGTTTATGTATATTAATTACAGGATTATTTTAAATCCTATTATTTAGCAATAACTAATAAATTTATTCAATACTAGAGTTTGCGTGAAAACCCCTAGGTAGTAGCTCTATGTTACTCACATAAAAACTAAATTAGGTTTTTTATATACATTATACTTAAAACTTTACTGTTTCTTATTCAATTCACTACAATAATAATGAAACTAAGTCCATGTAGTCTAAACAGTTGTCCAGCAAAATATAGA
The DNA here is from genome assembly GCA_039645545.1 of Dendrolimus houi. Classification (NCBI taxonomy): domain Eukaryota; kingdom Metazoa; phylum Arthropoda; class Insecta; order Lepidoptera; family Lasiocampidae; genus Dendrolimus; species Dendrolimus houi. The sequence continues at coordinate 18,217,007 of CM077125.1, read as the reverse complement.
GATGAGTCGAAGCCAACCTGATTTGAAGTAATATAATGAATGACTTATTTCCTGTGATAACGTATTTTTTTTATGGATTTATAGGTTTGCGTTTGACTACTGTCTTACCTGGTGTTCAGTGATAACACGGTCTAGGATGGAGCACGCTTACCTAGAAAATACCTATTCACTCGAGACTTGTTGAAGACATTGTATATGTCAGACAAAACAGACTCAGGCAAATTATTCCACTCTTCGGCAATGCGCACCAAAAAAGATGAAGCGAAACGCTTGGTTCTGACTGGTGGTGTTTCCACCACATAACGGTGGTGCAAACTGGTGCGTCTGGTTGTCCGATGTTTAAACGGGGATGGAGGAACCAGCTCGTGCAATTCTAAGGAACACTCCCTGAAATGTATCCGATAGAAGACAGATAGCCCCGGGACTTTGCGTCTATGCTCTAGACTCTGAAGTCGAGCATAAAAAAGACGGTAATTGCAGACCAGCTTCTTGGCTCTTGTCTCAGTTGATTCCAACGCCTCCAACTAGTATTTGGCTGAGCCGTCCCAAAGATGAGAACAGTACTCCATGCACGACCGAACTTGTGCTTGGTTCAGCAATTGTTCCGACCTGAAGTACTGTCAAACTTTTGCGAGTACACAGAGCTTTTTGGCCGCCACTTGTGCTAAAGACTATGTACGTGCCAAAATTGGGTTTTGGAGTCAAAGAGATGCCCAGAAGCTGGAGTCTATTGGTCAATGAAACGGATACACCCCTGAAAGTGAGAGTTAGTTCAAATGGACTCCGTTTTGCGGAGAATAAACACGCCTGGGTTATGGAGGCGTTGAACGTAACCAAGTTTCCATCATCCCATTCGGAAACTGCCTGCAAGGATACGTTCAGCCGTTCAACCATCGTCTCTGTGCAACTGGATCTGGGCTCTGTTATCTCTTGCATTGGATATATATCTCTCCACAACCGTGCTGTCGTCTGCGTTTCCAAAAACTCCGGGCTTATGCAGATCGTTAATATGCTCGTGATCGTTAATATATAAGAGAGTTGCTGAGAGAACAGATCCCTGAGGGACTTTGGCACTGATTGCCATGTGATCGGAAGAGTAGCCATCTAAAACCACTCTTATCGATCGTTCCCTCAAAAAATCAGATATGCAAGCACAGAGACTGTCACGCAATCCGTATGCTGGGAGTTTGCTAATAAGGCTGTCGTGCCAGACCCTGTCAAACTCCTTCGAGATATTAAGAGAAACAGCTAGCGCCTCTCCATTCTTCTCGATGGCTTCACTACAGATGTGTGTGGCGTACGCTAAAACATCTCCTGTTGAGCTATTTCGGTGAAAACCGTATTGACGATCACTAATCAGGTAGTTTGCTTCTAGGTATACCAGTAGCCTGATGTTCAATATCCGCCCCATGCTCTTACAGAGTATGGAGGTTATTGAAATGGGCCTGTTGTTGACAGGGTCAGCACAATTACCTTTTTTGGACACAGGTTGCACGTTAGCTTGCTTCCAAGATTTTGGAACCAATCCTCTTTTTGCAGATAGACGGTAGAGGCGTGTCAATATTGGAGTAAGTTCAGGCGCACAAGTTTTAAGAATTATAGCTGGGATTCCATCTCGGTCACTTTGGTTCACGTCTAGAGTCTTCAGTGTATTTCGTACCTCGGTATGTCAATGTGTATCTCAGCCATGAATGTACCACTATGAGGCAGATGTGAAGGTGTTACACCGTTAGTCTCTAAACGAGAAGGTTCTGCGCAAAGAGTTGCAAACAGATTGGCTTTTTCTTCTGCATTGAGCTAAGTGACCCATTAGATCTTAGCAGTGGAGGAAGTGAGTATTTGTTAGTAAATTGAAAAACGTGATTGCAGCGCCATGTATTTAGAAAATTTGTCTATTTAATGGAAACGACATCATTTATCGGGATAAAATATATCCTAAGTTTTAACTCGGGTTATAAGCTAGCTCTATATCGAGTTTTATTTAAATCCGTTCAACAGTTTTCACGTCACGCTAACAGACAGAAAATATTCCAAAAATTGTCCGTTCGGAATTTCTAAGTCCGAATTAACCCTTCTGATTTTTTTCACATTTTTAAACGCATTGTACAAACTTGAACCATTTACAGATATACGTATAGAAGATTTATACGTGCAGGAACGGAGAAAGAATATAATTTCCTGTGGCTGAGCGGCCTTTCGTAAGAGATCAAAAAAACCCTGGTGGTAGGATATTTGCCCGTCTGGATGGATATACCACCCCTTGATGCTCAATTCTGCGATTACTATGTCGTCCAAATCGCCGGGCACTATTGTCTCAATTGTAGGTTTACCTGATTTCGGTATTCTGTTAATTCCTACGTGGCACGCCCCTATATATCTTTAGAAATATGTATTTATAAGCAAAACCTCGCGAAATAAATGTTTACAATTTTGGTAGCTTTTCAATATTCATTTCGGGTAACGCCATTTCTGCTAATGGTAATACCAATTAGTTTCTACTATAATTTGTTTCGCCGCAACGATATCGCGAAGATATTGTGCTACTGGTATTGCTAATGTCCATAGGCGACGATAACTTTCACACTTTCCATCGCAGTTGGACCGTCAGCCTGTCTGCTGAGCTTCATAAATAACTAAATTTAAAATATATGAATTTAGTAAAATACGAATTTTTGACACTATCGCAATGGAATCGTACTTTGAACAGCTTCGCAGCGCCAAGGTATTGAAATAGCAGAATTGGGTGGTAGGGTGGGATGGCTACCACACCTGGTCTAGAGTATGCCGTCATAAAAACCTTGAGTTGTGTTTAGGCATTACTGGCCAAGTTTCAGTCTCCCTTTAGACAGCACATTGGTAGCACCTTGGTGTTACAAATGTTCATAGGTGATGGTAACTAGCTTTCCATCGGGTGGAACGTCTGTTTGTCTGCTGAACTCGTACAATAAAAACCTGATTTTCTAATATAGCTTCTTCTTAAATTTTACAACTTCTGGTGAGGAATTAAGATAAACATGAACGTCTATTCTGATACTCGCTGCTCGATCGATAACACGCTCAAGGTCGCCAGTGGGGTGCATGAGGAACGAAGAGGACCTGGAGTTTTAGCGCTTGAGTTGGCCTAGGTTCAGCAGTGGGCTACTGAGCGCTGACAATGACAATTTATAGTCTAATTTCCTCTCAAGTTTAAAAGAAGGCCCAAATTCGAGTAACGTTGATCTCTAATGTCAGTTATAACTATAACGGAATAATTTAATTTAAACTCTGTTTTTACGAGTATAATATTCGAAATTATTTCATTCAGCTACCCTTTCTGTTAGTTTTCCCGTGAATTTTTTGATATATTTTCCTAGCGAAAGTAAAAGGTTTTACATATTTCTAGTGGTCAATGACATTAATTTAGAATGACGGAGACTGTCTCTTTCAATAATATGACCGTCAGAATAAAAAGCGATTTATCGATACCCTGAGATGACACTATATTAATTGCTACATTTCTCTATTAGCACCTTAGTTCGTCCGTTACGGTCAGGTCTAATATTTCATCGCATGAGCGTGGGTGATCTGTATCAAACGTGAATCGACAAAGCTTTAAAACTACATTTATGCAATGAAATATACTTATGTTAGAGTGAACTTTAAACACTTTTGTTTTCAAATATGTCTCGGGCACAGCTGTGGCCCACTCTTTTTATCCGTGATTGTTATCCACTCGCGTTTGTGCACATTGTCTGCACTCGTTTGTCATGTGACGTGAAATGATTTCCCTTTTATCAAGAGAAATATTAATAAGCGAAAGTTTCCTTCGAGCCCCGGGTTCAATACGAAGATTTATTCGCGATCGTTATCTTGGTAAGTGACTTTTTCGACGAGATCAATCATTTTACGTTCTTGAAAATACACTCGCTTTCCGCCTTTATTATCTACAATTATAACTATATATTTATTTATTAACCTTTTAGATAAAACTAGTTGTGCATGCATGGATTCCGATTTGTGAAAAATACTTTATTAGTAATTTGCTGTCAAAATATACTAATATTCCCGACTAAACTCCATTTCCAACTTTAAATAAAAATCGCGCAAGTGCGTGGCAGACTTTGAGTTATTATACTTTTTTTTGCTTAAATAAGAAGAACATCGTGGTAAAGTTTTAAAATGTGACTAAAGATACCGCACACTATTATGTACAACGCTAAAAAAAATATGTCAACCCTCAGTTACGTGTGTGGCGGCTGGCTACCCCTAATCTCAATTTTTCGCGATTTAACTATAATATTGTGTAGCGGCATATAGATAACATATTCCTACTAAAATTCACCTATATAGATCTAGTATAGAGTTATTTCAGAGGAAAATTATATTGTGACATACAAAGACGGGCATAACGATAACGTATTCATAGTTTGTTTTTTCAAAATGTTCACTGAACCCTAAAAATTGGTTCTCTATTTTACTATAATTGACACACAGACTTACGTTCTATGACACAAATAGCAAATCGTCTGAGTCTTCTAAGTACTTCCGATAAACTTCATCTTCAACCTATTTATTTGTAGTGAATAATAATCCAGCTTATAAAGATCTGCTAAACGTGTAATTCAATATCTTAAATAAATGTCACTACTTAAATTATTTCATAATCTAGTAAGCTCTTATTCCTTATATTATCTATTCTCTCTCTTGTCCCTTAAATTTCTTTTCTAAAATGAATCTATTACCTTTATATCTTTGGTCATCCCTTCTTAAATAAACTCTATAAAACGATTGATTGGCAATTACGTGCAACTTCATGGTTTGATAATATTCGAGTTTTCAGCAAATACGGCTACCAAAATATACATCATTACTAAAACTGAAGGAAGGCATCCAGCCCACGTGTATATAATTACTGCAAAGCAATAACAACTGCTGTCTCCTTTCTAATCGTACTTCATAAGTGTCGCAGCGACCCCGAATACAAATTATGGGAACGAGCAATTTCTTGTATGAAGGATGACGAGTGGCGGTAATGTGGCTGGCGACACCTACGCAGCGTCTCTTCTGCGAATCCAACTGCGCGCCGTTGTTGCTTTATGGCCTAATTACACAGACGTACAGCCGCAAGGCTCGTTTGTTGTCTGAAGTGTACTGCCCAAAAATACCACTCTTATAAACTGACAAAATTTTGTTCAATAAACTTTGCTAGAAGTTGATTATCAATTTTTTAGTATAATTTTAAAACTTTCATTTGTTTCTATATATTTATTTTTATGTCTACTGTCTATTTCATTTACCAAATATTCATTTTGCAATTTTTTCGTTATTTAAGTTTCCAAGCATAGAGTGGTTTCACCGGTTGTAGAATCATGGGTATTTTTTATTGTTTCCGGTGTATAATCAAAATTATAAATTGTGTCAAACTGATCACTGCTGACGGCGACGGCCTGCATAATTATGTGTAAAATTTCCACATTATGGCTACGCATGAGGATGTTTTGTTACTTTATTTGCGTCAGAAATATTCAGTTCTTTTTGTCTTGTCTGGATCGAAGGCTCTACAACAAGCGTGAATCACACAGGATCTTTGTTGTGTTTCCGAGAACCTCGGCGGGTATGTCTTTCTTTATGTGAAAACGTTTTAATGCAGGTCGACAGGCCGATTTCTCTTCTCCAACTAACATGCCAATAAAAAGATAAGTATGGATTAATGAACCGTGTCCGTTCATTTGTGAGTGCCAGGCCAGGTCCTTGGCTCTATGATGTTCCCACGTTCACAGTAATCATTATCTATCAAATACTATAATAAATCTGTAAATGGTTCGAGTTTGTACATTGTATTTAAAAATGTGAAAAAAGTAAGGGGGATAATTCAGACCAGAAGATTCCGAAAATACATTTTTTATTTTTTTTCTATTTTAAGAGCGGCACTTGGAAACTACTGAACGGATTTAAATGAAACTTAACACAGAGCTAGCTCATATCCCGGGGCGTAACTTACGATACTTTTTATCCAGATAAATGACTTCGTTTACACGGGATAGACGAAAATATCAAAAAAGATGGCGCTGGTATCGCATCCTTTTTGTAAACTACTGAATATATGAATGAAACTCGACACAGAGCTGGTTTATATCCCTAATCAACACTTTGGATATTTTTAATATCCCGATAAATGAAGTCGTTTCTATAAAATAGACAGATTAGCTAAACAGATGGCGCTGCAAACGCGTTTTTCATTTCACTAATAAATACCTACGTTGTCATAGGAAACAGTCCTTAATTATATCACTTTAAATCAGGTTGGATTCGATTCATCTTTGTTTTGCTGGGCAGATGTTTGGACTATATGGACTTAGTTCTTCTTTCTTCTTCTTTGTTATTGTAGTGTGCACAAGAAACAGTAAAGTTTTAAGCGTAATATATAAAAAAAGGTTTATATGTTTAATAAAACCTAATTTAGTTTTTATGTGAGTAACATAGAGCTAATACTTGGGCTTTTCACACGCGTAGCCGCGGCCCAGAGGCAATAACGCAGTACTAAATACATTTATGTTTTTATCTAGTATGGAAGCAATATTTCTGGTTCATGATTTGATAGGTCACTTTTATTGACAGATAGTTAACAATATACTTCTAACCAAACTAAACAATTATAAAAATTCGTAATGAATACTTTTTTGGTAAAAGCTATAGGCGTCGTTATCGCTTAGAGAGATTTGTTCCAGGCAATCTTACCTTAAAGGATAATCTTAACTAATCATTTCTTTGCATAATTTTCTATGTTTGGAATATAGCAGTAAACTGAATAACATGAGATTTAATTTTAAGTTGGGGAAAAGTTTCTTCGCATTATATATAAAAATTCAAAAGGGTTTTTTTTATAAAGTTTATTTACATTTGACTAAAGTATGTAGGTGCCATTTTGTTGGATAACTTTTTGCCATCTTGTAGGTAGGGACGTGATCCCATTGCTGTAAAAATTTTGGGGTTTCTGATCAAAAAACTGCGACAAGTGGTTTTGGTAGTCCTCTCGTGATGTTAACCTGACACTGCCTAAGGAATTCTGCAGAGACCGAAACAGCTGAAAATCTGAAGGTGCAAGGTCAGGACTATACGGCGGATGCATTAACACCTCCCAGCCAAACTCTCGTAATTTTTGCTGAGTGGCTAAAGATGTGTGAGGTCTAGCGTTATCATGATGAAAAACTACACCCCTTCTGTTGATTAATTCCGGCCGCTTTCTCTCAACTTTTTGCTTTAATCTCATCAGTTGTTCGCAGTACAGTTCAGAATCAATGGTCCTGCCTGGCGGTAACAGCTCATAATGAATAATGCCCTTCCAATCCCACTATACACACAGCATCACCTTGTTGCGAGTTAACCCGGGTTTCGCCACAGTCTGTGAAGCCTGACCGGCTTTTGACCACGATCTTTTTCGCCCGTTCTTGTCGTACGTGATCCACTTTTCATCACCAGTTATCAGCTTCTTTAAAAATGGTTCATTTACGCCGTAATAAAGAATCACAAATGAGTACACGGTTCATTAGGTTTCTTTCAGTGAGCTCATGAGGCACCCAAATATCGAGCTTTTTTATGTACCCAGCTTTTTTCAAATGCGCCAAAAGCGTTTTGTGGTCAATTCGCAGTTCTCCAGCTACATCGTAACTAGTAATATGCTGATCTTGCTCCACTTTTTCAAAAATGACATCAATTTTGTCCGTAACAGGGCGACCAGAGCGACGTGCATCTTTGATATCAAAATTTCCGGATTGAAAACGCCTATACCAAATTTGCGCTACTCTCATAGATACTGTATTAGGTCCATAAACATCACAAATTTTTTTCGCGGCTTGTGTTGCATTTTTACCTTTTTTGTTTAAAATTTTAAAATGTATCGAATTTCTTCCTTAGATTCACTCATTTTAACATTAAGAAAAACAAATGAATATCACACATTTTCCTACTTTGAATTTGGAATTGTCTTCTTTAAAATTAAAACTTTTTAATAATACCAAAACCAGCCAGATGCAAATTTTATAACCAAAGAGATCTTATTACAAGTTCATACATACTATATGCGAAAAGACTTTTTCCCCAACATATTAATATAATGTCTTCACTTCGTCAGTTCAATCATTTATGGTGACTTATTTAACGTTAGGATGGCCTTCACATGAGCGAAGGAACGCTGACCAATATATCAAAACGATGACGAATCAGTAGTAATGTTCAGTTATGTGTTTAGTTGTTTGACCGATTTTGACCTCAATGATTAATGAGGACCGTTAGTTTTGACTCAGTTATTATTGCGTTACTTTCTGAAATTTTGAGCATCGCTGCCTTCTTTCTGCTAATGTACAGTAATTACTGAGAAACGTTATTTGACGTAGCATGCTATCAATCAATCGGCTATGGTGAATCTGATCTAAGAGTAATGAACGTACTTACTTGCATTTCACCCTATTTAGTTAGCAACGTGATACTTTTCGAATAATCTGGGGTATGGGAAATGTTTGAGCTATTTTTTTTTAATAAATTGTTTGCTGGATTCGCGAATACCAGATCGGGATGACGTGGGTGTTCGTACCTTTTATGGCACTGGATTAATTTGCTATGCGAACTTTTTGCTTCTTAGTTGGTTTAAATGTTTAGTGATACATATTTTTTGTCTTTGGTATTTGTGTATGGGTTTGATTGGAATTCTAAAATGGTTAAGCCGATAAACGTTCCTTTTATAGAATGAGGTTTCTATATGTCGATAGTTATTTCGTGACTAGCTTCTTCGTTCCATTAGTAAGCACTGCGGAAATCTTGGTTATTTATTCTTGTTTGACGATCATTAAGAAATTGTGCTAAACCAATTGACATTAATTGCTAAATATCAAGGAAGTCTTTACGACTTGTGATACAAAGAAAGGTAACTGCAAGCTAGACGCCGACCGATTTTTTTTCAGTTTGCCAACGTAGCCTACTAATAAGCCATTTGGGTCATTGGACTTCCGTTTATCGGATATACGCCTCCGGTACCAATATTTTTTGCTACCATTTACTCGCTACCAACCGACGACGTAGTCTGATGCAGTCTTATTGAATTTCTTTTTCTTTTGCATGTTTCTTTGTTTTCTGTTCTTATTTTTACTGTGATGTTTATTGACTGTTTCCACAAAAAGCGTGTAGTTACCACTTAAATAGATTTTATTGCAGTTTTTAGTATTTCCTTCACTTACATCTAAAAATAAATTCTATATCTATGGGGTGTTTAAGCATCAGATTTATTGCAGATACCGTATCGTGATTAAACAACTTTTTATTTTCGAAACTTCTATTATTTAATATGATCACTACACACAATATTTAAATCTTGCTTATGTGCTTGACTGAAGCACAAAGGGATGAAATTATAATCATCTACAATGACAAACATCATTACTGAACAAGCGGTAATGTTCCACGTCAGGTCTTGTTTATTTCACAGATAACTAAATATTAAACAACCCATGACATATTAATATTATGTAAATGAATTATTGTACACATACTGGGCTTAAATAACAATATAACGTACTGGTTGGTGCTTTTTTATGTATAAAAACATGTTATGCGCAGTATAAGACATTATTTAAAACTTAGTCATGAAAGAGGAAATAATTATTACATACATAATATAAAGGCAAATGAATTTTATGTGCTTCTTTTAAACATATTTTTTGAATTTATGTTTCTCAGTAACAAAACGTAGGCCGCAATAATTTATGCCGGAGCTTTCGACAAGCTATTAATTCAATTTGTTTTCAATATTGACTCTGCTCAACTTTCTCTCATATTTGGTAACTGGGATTTTTTAAAATTGTTTTTAATCAACAAAATTATACTTTAGGGATCTTCGATCAACAATATTATTGATCGAAGTTAGGGATATTGTAATAGTTGATTTGATTTTATATGTATGTACATGCCATTACGTATTACATAAAATGTAATCTATAAATACGATACCAAAACAATTATATAAAAATGCAACCATGAACAATGTTTGTAATTTTTGTAATAAATAATAATTCAAAAAACTGAGAAAAAAATCCAGTATCCTTCGGCCTCAGCATGTTCCTCTTAAAATAGGCAAGAAGCAGCAGCTTATAAAAATAGTTTTATACAAACATACATAATAATTTAATATGAAAATATATTACAAAGAAATAAAGATAAAACGTTATACTTATTATATAAATCAAAAAAACTAAATTAACTTCTACGTGTTCTGTGTGTGACGAACTTGGAAAGGCTGCATATGCGAAGTGTAAAATATTGTTAAATTTCCACATACAACTAAATAAAAACAAATATATACAACTGTTACTAGCGTAACACTAACATTCTATTTAATTTGGTTTTCAACTAATCCGGATTCATCATACAGAATCTTGCCACTGCGTAAATAAAGGATTAGCCTTCCGCTAGACCAGTGGTTCCCAAACTTATTTTGTATACTGCCCACTTTGAAAAAAATTATTTTAAGCGCCCCCAGTTTTTCACCTACTTAAAAACCACTATAACGTCAAATTAAATTAATTGATTATTGTGAGCTATATTAGCGGAGATTAAATATTCATTCTAAACGAGACCTTTACTATAAGCCCGCAAGAGTTAACTTGAGACCTAAGCGCAGTAGGTAGTATACAACGGCGCTGAGGTCTCAAGTTAACTCTTACGGGCTACACCTGCCAATGAGAATGATTATTGAAACGCAACTTTATAGTATTCAGACAGACTTTTATTCAAAATAAAACAAACATAAACGATTCTTATATAAAAACGAATGTGAAGGATGAATCTGATGCTGTTTAATAAGTTTGTTGATATCATTTATTCAATAAAACAAGACAGATATATGAACTACGCGGAGAGAAATATCGAACCAAGTTTGAGCAATCTCTTAATTAATATTAGTTGATGTTCACAAGTTGTAGTCGAGAGTCGAGAGTTCAGTCGGTGTCTAAGAGTCCTTCTAGCTAGATGAAATTACAAATCACCCCCCAAGCCTCTACACAACGCCTCCATTTTTTTTTTGGGTCTCTTACCCTTCCCTTTAGGCCTGCAGCGCCCACAAGGGGCTGTTATCGCCCACTTTGGGAAAGGATGCGCTAGACCCTATGTATTTTTAGTTACCCTTAAATGTGTTTTCAACTTTGAAATTTTTGAGTTGTAATAAAATACGCATGTTTTACAATTTTGAGTTTGCCACGTGTTTTTACCACATTATTAATTAATATACACAACCAAAAATAAATAAATTTTAATAACGTTATAAATGTAATTCTATGGTAATAAACAATTCAAATAAAAACAATCAGACTTATACCCTAATTATTACGTGTATATGCCCGCCCTCCCGTATGTACGAGAGGGAATGTTCACGTAATTTTCGTTTGGATATATAAAAAATAATGGAATGGATAATATATGAATGGTCGGTCTGCGACCTCTCTTAAAGTGTATTATGAAATTTAGCTTGTAAATTTCTTGAAAGTCAGTTGTTTATTGCGCCGTACAAAGTAAGTCCCTTTCATTTTTGTATTGTGTCTAGGATAATAAAACTAGTAAAGAGCATCACTATATTTTTCTATAATAAAACTTGTTGATATAAATCTAAATAAAATTATGTCGAAACATATCAATATAATTTTCCATTTAAACGCGTTAGTTAACTTAAAATCAAGTGCACATAATATTCAAATGTATTTTTTGTCAGTGGCCCAAATGCATACGTAATAAATAGTGTTCAGTTAAAGCATGTTTCGAAACCGACTCGACCTTCTATACTTTGCCACTGTGTACAAATAATTAATGATTATTTTTATTGAAATTCAATAATACTTCCCGGCGTATATATATATATTATATTAAAATTGTTGATTGGAGTACTAAAAATATATAAAATTAATGTCAATTACCCCAGTCATTTGGGGCGAAAAGAAGGGGTTACCTGGAATGTTTTCCGATAGTTTTGAAAATAGGTAATTTTATAGATTTCGATGTGCTCTTCCTGAATGTCAATTTTATCACACCGTATCGTTGCCGCTGGCGCCCCCATAGTGGCAAATTGGCACCTAATAGCAGTTTTAACAATATCTCCTTTCCAAATAATTTTACAGCAAAATCGTTAAATACAAAAGTAAACTAGTGAAAAATTCCTGCAATATAAGTAATAAAATTTTTTTTTTTGGAAAATCAATAAATAGGTTTGGCGTACGAGAGCTGCAAATTACATACCAACAAGTGTTTTTCGTAGTATATAGTTAAGTCAAATAAGGCGAAAAAAGAAGTTAATCTCGAAATGAAAGCCAACAAGTCATAACTTTGTGAAAACTTTTGGTGTGGTTCCCTCTTATCCATACCTTTGGAATCCAGGTCAAATTTAATGAAATTTATGTGAGACAGACTACATTGACAATATACTGAATCCAACACAAAAAGTTACTAGAGTTTTCCCGCGGCTACGCTGCGTCAAAAACCCCAGGTAGTATAGTTCTGTTACTCACATAAAAAAATAATTAGATGTTTTACCAAAAACTTTACTGTTTCTTGTTGCTAAGTTCACTACAATAACACAGAAACTGCATCCATATAGTCTACACAAAGTTGCGCAGCGAAACATAGAGGCCGGTCGTAGCCAACCTGATTTGAAGTAATTCAATAAATGAGATGTTGCTTATTTTAAACAACGTAGGTATTTGTTAGTGAATTGAAAATACGCTATTGCAGCACCATCTATTTTGCTAATCCATTTAGTTCATGGAAACGACATTATTAATCGGGATAAAAAGTATCCTAAGTGTATATAACACTCGTGTTACAAGCTAGCACTACGTCGAGTTTTATTCATATACTTTTAGTAGTTTCCAAAAGAGATGCGATCGCAGCGCCATCATTTTCACTATTTTCGTCTATCACACGGAAACGACGTAATTTATCGGGATAAAAAGTATCCTAAGTTACGACCCAGGATATAAACTAGCTCTGTATCGAGTTTCATTTAAATCCGTGCAGTCCTTTTCACATGATGCTCTGTCCGTGCAGGAACGGAGAAAGAATACAATTTCCTGCGGCCGGGTGGCCTATCGTAAGAGGCGACAAAACAACCCACAGCCAGGTTGTAGGGCATTTTCCCGACTGGATGGCTACCAACCCTGTATGTCGCCATAACAACCTTGAGTTGTATTCCGGCATTAGTGACCAGGATCCAGTCTCCCTTAAGAGAGCAGCAGCGCATTTGTAGCATTATTGCAAATGCCCATAGGCGATGGTAACTGCTTTCTCTCTTTCTCTACTTTAATTTTGTACTTGTTGTTTTTATTGTAAAATAAGTCGGAAAAGAGATATTGTCAAAAAAGTGCTTTTAGCCGCCCTTTCCCCACTATGGCAGCGCTAGCGGCAACTTTACGAGGTGGCAAAATAGACATTCGTAAAGAGCTCTTAAAAATCTATAGAATTACCCATTTTCAAAACTCCCGGAAAGTGTTCCAGGTCGAAAAGTTTTTTCCGGAAAGCTACGAAGTGATCGTATTAAATTGTAAAATTTCTTATTAAGTTCCTTCTGATATGTCAAGTTGACTTGCGAATTGTTATGTCTTCATTGACCTGGTTTTTTGTTTCTATGATTTCTTGAGTTTTTTTCATTTCAAAAGTTATTTGCATTCGCAATTTGATATGACAATACTTTGCATTAAACATGATTTCGTGTTACATCTTCTCAATAGTGTCTTTGAGAAAAGCTGTTTGACATACTATGTAAGTAGTAGGAAATGACAATTCCGCAGTCAAATTTGTCATTTCGTAATTAACTTTAAGATTGGTCTATAAGTTATGGTAGTTGCTAAAATTAGTGTATTAATAAAATGTGTTTTTTGTTTCAGGTAATGAACAGTTCTTTTTACACATAAACGTTGAAAGGTGAGGTATTTGTGGTGCATCTTGTTATTATTGATTTATATATTCGACAAAAGATTGTACTAATCACGTAACTGTTAGCTCGTTAAGTTTGTTATGCAAGCTGTTTACAATTTAAAAAAATTACATAAATGGCGAGACGTTCCTCCTATACATAAAATATAGAAAATAGTAGAAACTAAATATTAACGGAGTATATTCGACACAGAAGTATTCTAGAAAGAAATCTTGAAGACGATAAAAGAATTTTAGTTAAACAAAACCTAATTCAAAAGAATTTTTCGCTATTTTCTTATACGTTATAAATTATACGCGGCTAAGATAATTTTGTCATTAGTAAGTTGACTGTGTCACTTGAGTGTGATAAATGTACGTCAGAATATGTGGAAGTATAATGTAATGAATCGATTAGACGCTGTTATCAAATAATAATAAAACTATAATCGGTAATTCCATTGTCGTCGTTAGTAAAACGTAATCTACTTCTGGACGTAGACCTCCCCGAGCTTGCGCTACATATCTTCCGGTCCTTCGCAATATTCGTCCAGCCCCTTTTGGCGACCTTGCGCAGGTCATTGGTCCACTTTTATCCCCTAGCATTTGATATTCAGAGATCAGCTCTAATATGTATAGATTTTCTTTGAAACGTACCTTTTCGAATGGTATAAGTGTAGTGAATATTAAATATCTAGTTGCTGGGCCCACTTAAAAAACTGGTAGCGAGTAGTGCACTCGGTGGGATGCAGTCGCGCGGGTGTTCGAGGTGCGGGCGCGCGGGTATGCCGCTGTTCGAAGTTGGCTATGGCTGTGTCAGTGTATCAGTGTTTGGTGGTCGTCGTAGCGAAGGTCAGTGATCCTGCGATTCAGCCCGTAGTGCTCTCGCGTTAGAGTCACTAGTGGTGGTCCGCTGGAGAGAGGTGGCACGGCGGCAGTGGCAGCGGTGGGGTCCCCGGTTCGGGCCGCGCGCGTTGCCTTCCTTTAGTCAGTATAGCCGCAGCGGTGCACGCACACCGCACGCAGTTCTCGCGCGCGCAACGAGAAGGTATGCACGTACCAGTCGCGCGCACGGCAACACATTCGGGCACGCATTGCTTCCGGTGCCTGCTCTCCTTTTAACACGTACAGTTGATGGACAATTATTTTTTTCAACAGTTTACTTCCATTGGTCTTTTACTTTGCCTCGGTGTGTTTCACGATGAAATGCAAATATTGCCGTTTTTTTTATAAATCCATTATAGTGGTTTAATAACTAAGTGATCTAGTTTTTTGTTTCGAAAGAAGTGTTAAATTTATGAAAGTTTGAAAATGTGTTGATATTAATTGCTTACGAGTGTGTCTTATTTGATTTTATCTTAATTTAGATTCATACGTACGGAGGAAAAACGTAAACGAATTAAACTTATCGTTACTTTTTTATAAAACGTCAATGTGAAATAAATTTTTCGAAGCTAGATTATTAATTTAACGATATTCTCTTTAGAAAAATTACAGTTGTATATTAAAAAATCACTTGAGTATTAAATGAAAATATACTGTTAAATATCAGCTGTTTAGTCTTTTACTCGCGAAGTCTTAAACTATTTTGATCATTACTTTGTATAAATAAGTATTTAACCTAATTTCAACCGCGATAATAATAACAAATCAATCACACAACGCTTCAACCGTAGATCTTGTAATATTATATATCGTAATAATGATTTGCTCAGTAATATACTACTCGTTAATGCACCCAGAGTAAACATGCGAGGATGTGTTCGCCGCGGGCCATATGGTATCAGCGCCATTCGCCGTATTAGGGACGCCACCAAGGCAACACTTGTTGCACTTATACGGCATAACTGCTCCACAAAACCGCGTACGGCAACTCGGCGTCTTACCAGTATCTATAACATAGCATAAAATTTATTGTCCATATTGTTCATTAATTGGAATAAATATTAATTATTTTGAAACTAAATGTTAAATCTTCGTGCTTTTAATGGCGTTTTGCCTTGTGTTGCCGACAAAAATCATATCTGCATATGAGATACGCATAAGTACCGTTTGTGAGTGCGTTATGCAAGGTGCTGGATGGACTTATGGTCACCAGACGGAACACAGGGCGGTTCGTTGACCAGTGCGTTGTCCCGCCGCTCCGCCGCACCGCCGCCCACCGCGAAGGTCGCGGCCCACAGTCCGCCGACACATCCACGACATGCAACAACATCTCTGCCGTGCACAACTATTGCACCTCCCTATGCTGGCTCCCTCGCCATCTTCATCACTCGACACCCTAATTTGACAATGTACAATTATATCAACACATTTCCATTCTTTTATGTGGAACTTACAGGTAAAGACAAATATGTCTAAAGTGCGCGCTATTTATAAATAAGTTGAATTGTGAATCAAACTAGTAGTATATTACTGCTTAAGTGAAAAAATTGATCTCAAAATGGTGACTTCAAGGATACCTGCATATTCTCTGAGTTCAGAATTTAATAGAGAGTTTAGAAGTTTCCGTATTACCAGGGCCACACCACGGTCGACTCTGTATGCGCCTGCCATTGTACCTATACACGAATATCCAAGAGTCAGCGTCCATGAAAGACGTGAAGCACTAAAAGCTGCACTCGCAAAGGCCTGGTCATCAAAAAGCAGTGAGAAAAAGAAAACAGATACTTGGTCTGTTCCCAGTGAGCACACTAGAGCTGGCATAACTTCAGTTGACTTCGCTTCTAAAGAACAGTATAAGAATGGCGTTAATGGTGTTGCACTAACGAAAAATGAATTTGAAAGTAGGGATGGCGACAGAGTGGACTTGTTTGACAAGACCGAAAGTGTTCAGCCTGCAAGCTTCCCTTATACTCGAGTTAATGGAGCCGGTATCGATATACAGGACACGCTCAATAAAGGCTGTGAAAAAAGTTTACACAACAAAGATTTAAGCTATAGCGATTACCTAAATAATGTTCCTAAATGTAAAACTAGTTTCGAGAATAATTTCCTAAAGCAAAATCAGGAGGAGCGTTATAGCAAACGAAACGGGTACGATGTCTCGTCAAAACGAATTGACAGAGACATCAACCTAAACAACGTCGAATTTAGTAGCCTGAATGGCGACACGTACGATTCTTTGAAGTATTCGCGAACAGCGAACGGAACAGAGTCAGTGCAATACAAAAGTTACGGTAAGGCGGACACCGTTAAAAGCAAATTGCTCAGCACAGATGGCCCGAAAAGCGTGACGTCTTGCAACGCAGAGAAAACAAACGGATACGGCTGTTCGGAGCGACGCAGTGCTAAGGAGCAACATCGACCGTTGACGAGCGGATCAAAAGCGCTCGTCGAACTAGCTGAACGGCTCGAGGTGAAGGTGGCGGAACTGCCCGCGCTTTATCGCGGGGTTGACTCCTGGACGCCGAAGTCCGCCACCTTCCAGAAGAACTTGAGAGAACACGAGTGGAGCGTATCGTACGTACCCACCCTACAGCGATCATATACCTTTTTAAGCTTACTAACAAACTCACTACAACACTATTTTAGTACCCCACATTTACTCATATTTTTGGCGAATTATTTATTATATTATCCATTGAGTATTAGGAAAGTATGGTTGAGACTGACTTGTGTGAGTAACAACAGCGTGCTTTTGTTATAACTCAAGTACATCAATTTGCCGTTCGGTACTTGAGGTGGGCTCCAAAGGCTTAAAAGTTAGTTGTCAGTATTATCAATTATAAGACAGCGGATTAGAGATACCTAGAGTTCCTTGTAGACGGTAATAAATTCACAACAAAACCTTTAATCATTCAGTAATTAGACTTCTGACAAAAATTTGTTTTCAAGTATTGTTACAAGATCCATCTTACATTTTTTATTTATTTATTAAAATTCATCGTTATATAACATGATATTATGGTTTGTCTTTTCATTTCAAATTGTTATAGTATATTTACGACAGCGGCGATTGAGCACTGAGGACTGGTTGTGCAAAACCATTTCATAATACACGTTGACTCACCACTATAGCGATTTATTTCAGTCTGCTGCCAGTCCATTACTAAATCTTTGTTCTTCTAGTTTTGTTACTCATAGCCTTAATAGAGAGAAAATCTCAAATCCTATTAGAAATTGTGTTTCTGCATGTTCCAATATTCCAAAATGTGTGAATTGATAATGGATTTGTATGGTTACATTGTTTTAGTAGTGGTCTAATATTTTATTTAGACTGTCGTTTCGTGGGCGCTCGACATAGTCATATCTTAAAAGAATCGTCTCAACGGCGTTCACAGTGAATGTTTCAAGGTCCCGTCCTGGTTTGTACACTCGCGAAGGATTTGTCAACTTGGTAGGCGTTATGACGTCATTGAAATTTTAGCTTTGTTATGTTATGTTGCACTCTTACGTTATGAGAGTTATGACTGAAATTTTGCATAATACGTTTAGGTTTTCCATTCGTTGTAGTTGTTTGCCAGGTCTCTTGTTAATAATATAAATTTCCTTGGCTTCTTTCTTATCTCATAACATTACATTTGGAAAATATATTTTTTTTAAAGAAATATTCGTATCGTTTAACTATTGTTAGTATTTGCATCATTTATTTATTACGATGATTCGTTATTTGTAAAGTACATAATTCCGTTAAAACTTTGCAACAATAGAGTATTAAGGAAATACGATTACCCTTAAGTCGTGAGTCATTTTGTAATTTGTACGTATTAAAATTCCTATAGGGTCAGATTACGTCAAGTGGGGGAAACCCCCCCCCCCCCTTTACCACTTGATGATAGAAAACTTATTAAAATACAACTATGGAAAGTAGTCATACCTAAAAATCATCCCTCGAAACCATTTTTGAAAATTTTGATTTTCACAACAATTTTCATTTACAATAAAAATTGTCGGTACCTTAAATTAAAAAAATATTTTAAAAAAGCTATTGAAGATAAATTAACGAAATTTTCAGCGATTATATAGTAAAGTATATATAATTTCACATAAAATTCTTTTGCAAATTTCATTTGTTTATTATCATATTTAACTTTTAAATAAACAAATTGAAATTTTAAGGACTTCTCAGTACGATAATCGTTTTTTTTTAGTAATACGCAATATTGCACAGAGTAATTAAAATATATTTATGATCTCTGATTAAAAATATGGCACATCCTGGTGTGCAGAATATCAATCCTTCCAGTGACCCGAAATGGAAAACAATTAATAATCCTTAAAGAGGAAGGACGTTTTGAAAGAAAGAAAAAATTCACAAAATACAGCGAAGTTCATTTCCGGCCCTTTCGCCTCAGTTCGCTTATCCATCATAAGATATTCAACTTGATTTATCACAGATATGGCACGACACAATGTCTTATTGAGCCAAATTAAAAAGTTTATAGGGTAAATAAGGTTAGTTTTTATTCGATCAGTTTTAGAGAGCGTCGTGGAGAGTCGAGCTTGTCATTGACCTGACGAAATACGGCACAAACTAGTGATTTACCGCGGCTGCAGCGTTGACACGGTTCACAGTAATCGCTCATCCGGCGCGGCCTTGTCAGCCGGCCAACCGAGTGCCCGCATACCCTGCTACCAAACGACCGCTATGCCATTGTTGAAGCACTCTTGTCACAAAAAACGACCTAAATTGTATAAAGCTTAACCGCAAACATTAAATCAAAATATTATAACCATGTGAACCTACCAGCAGCTATACACCGTATTTGCGATTCTATTGTTACAAGAAAATGGAAATTTGTACCGTTGTGGTATTAACTATTTTTAAAGATTGTGATATTTATACAGAGAAAGTACATAAAATTTAAAGTCGCTGTATCTGGTTTGAACCCTTGACCAAGAGCTGTTCATGACACTTGGTAGAATAGGTTTCGATTTCGTGATCAAGCCCCCATTGTGCACTAGTTGACCGATCGATAATGTTGACTGGGCTACAGACGTTTCACTCTCACTCCCTAACTACGTGACCCGTAATTCCATAGGGCTTAAACAGTCATACACATCTACTTCTTTGTTTTATAGTGGAAATAGAAGAATAAGCACCTACTTGAAGAATATATTTAAAGAAAACTAGTGAATTTCAAAACGTTCGTAATGGAAAGTAAAATTACGAAATATGATATGAGGAAATACCAATGGAACTGTAAACAGAAGAGATGATTCAATCAGATACACGTGTTCGGCATTTCTAAATATAAAGAACCGTTGTATTAATACCGTTGTCGGTTGAACATGGTTGAACGTTAACCGCGTTGCAAATTTACGTTTCCTTTATACTTCGTTCATTAATCGTACTTGTTAAAATGTCCTTAATGTTGCATCTTTTCCGTTAAACCCAGCAAATGCTCACATTGATTTGTTTTTCCATCAGAAATTGCACTGAAGCATAGACATCGAACATTTTGTTTAAATATTTACAATATTCATTACCGCAGAAGTCGCCATAGAAATTGGTGGAACTTAAAGCAGCTCTACAGTTCAAAAACGTAAACACACTAGTTGCGAATTACGTCGATGTTCGCTTTCACCTTCGACGACCAGCGCGGGATGGCGCGTAATTAAAGTCTCCACCACTTACCGGTGTGTGCCAAGAGGAAAGCAAAGCCTAAGTAGAGGTTTCACCAATTATTTACGGTTCGTAGATGTTAATGAGAGAGACTGTTCAACTAATTTAATTAAGAAATACGTTTAGTTAGCGAAGGCGAGACTATGACGTGTGTTACCGGTTTCGTTAGTTTTTAAAGGTTTGTATATAAAATAGCCGGTGTTCGATTAGACATCCCATGACTAAAATAAGGTTTGATTTTGATGCCGTCGGTCGTCGAAAGTGAATGTGTTCCGGTGTTTGTTATTCGCGACGACGGTGTCCAACGCGTCGATTGACGTGCGTCGCTTTGTTGAGCATTGATACCCCATCGGCAACAGCCGTAACTGACAAACGTTGCGCAAACATTTTGTATTCATATCATTCACGGATCGTTTCCACTATGAGCTTGGACGAATAATGTTATACATATATTACTCAAACATGAAAGGTTCTTATCTAATAATTCAATTTACAATAATATATCTCTTCGAGTACTTCACTACTATAATTAGTCTTAAATTGTATAGATTTAAGTTTAGTGAACAATAAAGAGTTTTCATTCATTCATTATATTAGACTTCATAGGTAAACTTAGAATGAAATTAAAGTTACTACTTCTGTTTTGATTAAGTTGATTTTCAAAAAAGATCATTATTGAACGAGTTTGCACTACGTTGCTAAGGTCCAACGCGCAGACAATCATGTGTTCAAGTTCAACTGCTTGGTGCTAAACAATGTGACATTAAGCTTGACATATATCAGAATCCCCCGCAAATACCGCAGTAATCACTACTTATGGAGCTCTATTCTTTGGTTAACGTTATAAAAAATCTTTATACGATATAGGTTTTTATACAACTTAAATAAAATTGGTTTTGATTTTGTGTTGTGACTACAAAAACTGTTGTGTGCAATTTATAGTGCATGTATTAACGACATTCCTCTCTGCTAAGATTTTGTACTCTATGCTTTGTATTCTGAGTGGATTTAATAATTTTTGCGATACCTATACATATAAAGTAAATCGGTCAATATGAAACAAGCCTGATGGATTTTATGAAATTTAGTATATTTATTAGGCAATGATGTTGCATTTAATAAACATACACGCGCACACAAAAATAATTTTAAGCATCATTTGCACGTGGGAAAGTAGCACCATAAAGAAACGAAAGCAAGTGTACTTGCAGTAAACAAGCGGACAACTTAGAAAATCCTAAAATGTAATCTATAATAAAGTAAGTTGTTTTATTGTTTTATATCACGCATAAAACTTAGTTTACTTTGAGACTCTTGAGTCGTTTTTCATTCAGTTAAATCTGTGAAGACCTCAGTGACCAACTTTGACTTCTTTTTAACTTTGTTATTTATGTAAGAGCTATACCTGACTTTTACTTGTACATATGTTTATTTGTTATAAACCCATTTAAATAACTTTATTTTTCCTTGCAATTTTATTATTTCTGATCGTATTATTTATTATGACGTCAGCTGTTCCATTTATATAATTTTAGTAATAACAGTTTATTATTTACAAAGGGCTATAGATTTTCCTGTTCTATTTAATCTAAAACTATGAATTTTACAAAATTCAGGGCATATTCAAAGAACACGTTTAATTGTGCATTATCATTGTACATGCGTATATTTATCTACTTGGCTGTGTCTATGTAAACCAATTATATGTACATTTAATTCTATTAGTCGTTGTTGACTGCAGACAATGTATTGGTGCATTCTTTCTTATGTCACACTGTCATTTCAATCTTAGAAGTGTTTATGTTGGTTTTATTTATATTATCATCTTTAAATGATTTCTAAGTTTTCTTTACATTGACGAGAGATGTAGGAAATCAATGTGTTGATATGGAAAGTAAAAGAAAAAGTTTAACGATTATCGATACTAATATAGTGTTCAGCCCGCAAGCTTTAAGGGTTTGTTGGTAAGTTTTAATTGCATACTTACAATTTGCGTTTTGCCAACCGTCTAAATTATTCCTAGATAGTCGTAATAATTTTGATGACTCATATTTTCGTTTAGTAGAAAAATCATATTTTTTTTCGGTATGTCTGTATCTACACTACTTTCTGGCGCATTTTACTGGAGAAAATATAATAAAACTAAATTTTAACGATTTTAAGCGCGGTAATTTATTTGATTTTGATTATTCCGACGTCTCTGCCTGATTATTCAGTAGTCGTAATCACGGAAGACAAGATGTCAAGTGTCAATGAGTATTGTTAAAGTTTTATTTAGCCTACCGCCAATTTGCTCATTTTAATTATTTAGTTTTAATTTGGTTTATGGTTATTATTTACTCTATGGGAACCTAATCTAATTTACCACCGCTTCGAAACATGTTGAGGCTTGAAGAGAAGCGTCGCAAAAGAGAGCACAACAAAATCTGTGACCAGAACTACGTGGCTGGAGAGCTTCAGCATGTCAAGCGAGTCTTACAACGGAATAAGCTGAAGACTCCACACCAACGTCACTAAAGGCCCTAAACCACATTCAGTTGAGCGGTGCCCTGCTACCCTACCCTACATCAAGGGGGTCACAGACAGAATTGGTCATATCCCCAGGCGAGCTGCAATAAAAACATATTTCAAGCCGCATAAAAAGATTTACCATTTTTGAGACCAATGCAATATCCCACTCCAGGATGCAGTGTCTACAAGCTTGATTGTGAGTGTGGATTATCATACATTGGGCAATCAAAGAGGAGCATAAAAACACGGGTAAAAAAACACATTGCTGACGTGAAACACACAAGGTCTACAAAGTTTGCGATCATTGAACACACGCTGGATAAACCCAACCACTACATCAGATTCGATAAACCGCAAATCCTCGCCAAAGAGAATCGTTTCATACCTAGAATGATGCGTGAGGCTATGGAAATCAAAAAACACCTAATTTCAGTAGAGAAGATGGTTGGCAAGTACCACCTGTTTGGGATCCGATGATCAAAACTATCAAGACCCAAACCCAGCAAAAACCAACTGCCAGACCTTAAGACACTGTAAGCTCTTTCTGCGTGCACCGAAACACAAACCAACTTGATTGATAATTTATTTTATTTTTCCTCCCACCCATTTTAAACCGTTAAAACGTAGTTTTATTATGTATACTAGTCGCGAAAATTTAAGAAAATATTATGGAGAAAATATGCTTAGTTTTAAAATAATAATCAAAGAGTTGTCGCACATCTTTAATGTAATAGGGATAAAGATTCAGATTTTCTATATATCTCAGAATAGTATTAAATACCAGAATATGGCCACGAGTTCGTCCACGTTTGACTTACATCCCGCGGGATTCTCGGGATACAAAGTATCGCAGTATTCAAAAGAAGAATGTAAGCTATAGTTTTCGTGGAAACTGGTTGGCTAAGCTAATTTTTATGCATCCGAAAAACTTCAAACTGCTCCTGGGAAAATTACCGGGAGACTCCAGATTAAAAATTTCACAAATTTATTACATAAAATTTGCTATCGATCAGTGAAAAAATCACATTGGATTTCGATTTTTTTTATCTGACCCTTTTAAATCATTCCCAGAAAAAATCCCGTGGAATTCCCAGTATAAAAAGTAGCGCAGATTTTAACTCTAAGAATTTGCTGTCGATCAGCGAAAAACGCATCGAAATTGGCCCAGTAGTTTTTTCGTGAATCCCGAACAAACAGACAAGAAATCTAAAAAAAAAATTACGTATTCGCCATCGTTTATATAGTGTATTCCAGTTGTTTTTTTTAAATAGCTTGAATGTATAGATATGGCATGTTTTAATTTTTATAATATAGATAATACGTTATAATTAACTCCGAATAATGTTCATGTAGGTTAATTGATTAATTTGTAACAATTGATTTCGATATCATCTGTTACAGAGGTTTTATTACTCGATTGTTGTTAGGCTGCGATGGGCTGTTGTTTTAAGTGATCATTTGATTGTACGGTTTACTTTTGCAAGTATCTCGTGCGCAAGCGGCGTGTCAGAGCCGCCAGTGCGATCGCGACCACAGCCCGCGCCGGGTCCTCGCTCAGCGGTCATCTAGTGACATAATCGCATTTGTTAGGTTTGCGCCTTCGAAAATGTCTGTTGGAACATCTGTCTATTCATACTATACGTTGACCTTATCGCTTCGTTTCATAATATTCAAAGGATTGCTAAACGCGATACCGCTCCATTTATTGGTTTAAAATCTTGACTGTTAAGTTCAGCTCCTGTGAAACACTGCGATTTAATGTTTCCCTTTAGAACATTATTGTATATATTTAACAGTGGTCCTGTTGGCTTAAATACGTACATTTAAACAGTATCATTTTATTTTTGGAATAAGTAAACATAAATTAACAAAATTACACTAAAACATAGGGTATATTCAAAGATAGGCACGGGTGAGTGGCGTTGGTCCGCCTTGCGGGCGCTTTTCCGCGCCTGCTGTTTGCCCCCGACCGGCCATCTCATACTACTCGTGGAACCAGATTCATGGTATGGAGAACGCTCGCCAACGTTAGTAACATTTATTTGATTCTCGCCTCTATAGGTACACACCAAATACCCTCACCTTAACGTTATATTATGTGCACTGTTCTCTTTTCTGCTCACTAACCCTACAGCCCATCGATCGATGATTTCACAGCTCGGAGCATTCGTGGAGACGGAGAAATGAACGTTCCAAGCGATCACATCACCGGCGTTCGCCGACGTCGCACAGGCGGAGGAAACATCATCGTGACGAATCATCACCGCGTTCACCTCCAGAACAGGTGAGTCTAACCGTTTCATTTTGTTTTATGAGAAGAATGAAAGTAAAGTATGTCTTTTGAATTCCTACGCTTACCTCTATCACAACAAAAGTGTTCACCCGAAAACCTGTTCATCGCGTCGTTAGGTCGTTCCGCAAGCAATGTTCACACGTGTAAGCAAAGTGCGGAACCAGAATAAAGCATAAACGTCAGCGTGCCTGTTTGGGATAATATGCGGGACGGGTTTGGCTAGTGAGTGCGCGTGCGCCTTCGCCCGCGAAGATGTGCGCGAGAGACGGCGACCTCCTCACGCTTGCGCCCGTTCTATTTGTGTTCGCCTTCGTCACTTGGTACGCCTTCAGTCAGTTGCAAAGCTCAGCCGGCCGCCCGGCGTGTCTTTGCCGCCCCGCATTGAAATACTAATCCGCCGCGTTGGCCGCGGGCGGCCAGCCTGGAGCCATGGCTGCCCAGCCGCCGCGACAACCTCCCAATAACTTATTGTTTTGTGGGCCTCCTCCAACGTTACCTCACGTGGTTTTTTTGCCGAGTGACATCATACACAACACAAAAACGTCCGACATTATAACACCCTTTAACTGCAATCAAACAAACGATGTAAACACTTTGCAAGAAATAAACAATGTTGGCGTGCCTACTAGGACCAGTGAAAGTGAATTTAAAAATTGTGAATACCGAAAAGAAAACGACCAATTTCCATTACCGCCGGAAGGTTATCTGCGGAGAACACATAGTTTTGATATATCGGATATTTATCATGCGCAAATAGACACTGAGATCGATTCGAATGCATTTCGGCACAGGCGATCTGAACCAGACTTATCTAAGTATGGTTTGTTTGTAGAAGCAGAAGTAACAATGGATTGCGGCCCTCATCATCCTCCCCCTCTCGTGCTCAACAATCCCTTCTATGACGGATCCTATGCTCTAGATACGACACAGTTTAACCAAGCTATGGTAATGTTACCTGAAAATTATTTAGCATTTGAAGACTCATTTGTACCTACATGGGATTACAAACCAGAATACATGATTGGCCAAAACATAAGCAGTGAGTTATATTACGATGGGATACCTTTATTACCATCCAATGACCCGTGGTCCGCTTATTGCAACGAAAACGCAGCTTTTGAATACTATTCTCCTCATTACGAAACTCCAATTGGGAATCAAGAAGATGTACATTATATGCCTTTGACTGACTTAGATTACGCGATTCCTCATTACATGAGTTTACCAGTAGTAGAACAAAATAAATATGAAAATTATAATGACTTAAATCAAAATGTTATTTGTAATACTAATAGTGATAAAAATGATACCGTTGAAACAAGTTTACTGCAGGAAATAAATGATTCATCGTTGACTACAGTGAATAATGTTTGTAGTGACGAACAAAAAACTAGTGCAATTGCGTCTTCCACCCTTAGGCAAACATCAGTTAGAAGTGAGGGGTCAGTTAATGCTGATATATCCAATGATGTAACTTCTAGTTTGGCGTTCGTGCCAAGCAGTAAAAGCTCTCAAATACCTGATGACGCAGATGATACTACTGACGAAACTTCTCCATGCTCCACCGATTATCATGAAGCTTCCGCTTTGGACCTAGTGCAAAGTCTAGACGAACTTTCGTGTTGTGATAGTACTGACTTTTCACAAAGTAGAGATGACACATCACCGATTCTCACTGACCTACAGAGGGTTCCACAAGATAATGCTAACAACATCACGGGAATTAACAATAGCATAACGAGTTCAAATAGCACAGCCTCTAGTTTACCACTAAGCAAGTTACCATCCATTCCATTACCTCCTAAACTACCTCCGATGTCTAAAAAATTGGTAAACCAGTGTTCAATAAGTAACTCCTCAGTAAAGGCTAACTATCCAGAAATAAATAGAAAAGTTGAGAATGTTTTAGACAAATTAGAAGTACTCGATGCTAATGTTGAAATACAAAGTGTTGTCCAAAATGAATCGGAAGCAAGTAACATAGATAAAAATTTAAATTCAAAAAATAATGGCGACACAATATTGCCACAGCCCCCACAACCACCAGCTGTACCAAGTTCTTGGTTGCCCCCCAAAACCTTCAACCCTATTCAACCGCCACAAATATACATCCAAAATCAGGCAGGAATATCGACTGATGTGGTTATGAATTCGAAGCCCGCTTCTCAGCCGCCGTCCAATGAAAATGAAACTGTTATAGTGGAGCCACAGCCTTCGTGTTCTTTTGTACAGCCTGTTCTTCCTCTCCAATCAAATCAACTCAAGCCGGAGAAACATCCAAAGGAAGTAGAGGTCAGCGAAAAAAATAGATATATTACTGAAACCAAAGTCTACTTTATTAAAAGTTACGTTTAACTCGGTGCCAGCGTGCGCCATAGAGAGCAGCGCGAATCTATTTTCGCATATATTTAGGTCAAGGATTTAATTTGTGATATACATAATTATAATCTTCCTGATATTTTATCGAAAAAGTGCATGTTTTAATTAAATGTTCATTACAATAACTAAAACTATATCTACATGTCAAAAATTTATGTTGATTGCCAAATTAATGTTCTATTAATGTACATAATATGATAACTGTATGTATCACGAACTGTTTAACAAAATTAAGGAACACCTCCGTTTCTGCTTTTTAATACTAGTATTTGAAATGGTATGTATCCGCCTACAGTAAACAATACTATATGCATGTGTATGATCATCCAAAATAGAATCAGCAGCTGGTACAAACTATGCGATATCAATGGCGATCGCTAGATGGCGCCAAGTAGTATGGTGTGCTCTATAAAAACTTGTAGACGTATGCGAACAAAAATAGTATCGCCACGATCACCTTCACCTAGGAGAAACCACCGACATTTGCACTGGTACGATATGAGCCCATACCGCTATACAGACTATGTATGTCGCACCGCCCGCTAAATTAGGGATATTTTCTATGATATCAAGGCCATAAAAAGGAAAGTTAAATTTAAAAATTCAATTTCCTGAAGCCAACTTAACAGTTTTAAAATTAACACGACACAAAAATTTATTCTATTTGCTCAGTTTCTCTAGGCAAACTTATTTTATTGCTAAATATTTCTATTTAGATCATGGACGAGTCGCAATAAAATTACGTCTTTACATTTGACGTTAATGGCTGTCCTGTTTCTCAGCTATTGAGCTTAAAAATTTCATTTGTATTAGTTAGTATCATGAAATATTGTGTCCAATGAGGTGTGCTAGCACCTCATTTTACAAGTTTCATAAATAATTAAAGGAAATTGTGTTTCAACACTTCATACGCATAGTATTAATTTGCATTCCGACACCTCAGCCACTTTACGTCAGTTATGTAAAAATAAAATTCAAAGCGTATTTTAAACTTTTTAAAAGTAGCTTTAATTATGTTATAACTGTCGCGAATACTTACGAAAACACTAATTATAGGGTATATTAAGAGTTGCCAACCGTCCTGTTTTCCCAGGACATGTCTTAGTTTTTGTAGTGTCCTGGATAGTTTTTAAGCAGCGTCCTGTGTTTTTAAAGCGCCCTGATAAGATCATGCATGTATTTTATAAAATTCGTTCGCCACTTTTATAATTCTTACGTTACAGGCAGCCTTACGGCTTGCAAGTGTTCGCGCTGCCGCGCGTTTTATATTTTAATAACTCGGTATCATGTTATTAAAATACTTTTATTATTAAAAAATATGATTATTATCATTACTTGAATTTCAATTAACCTATTTTCACTACATATTAATTTAACTATTGCAACTATATTACTGAGTCCTGTTTTTAAACTGAATTGTTCTGGTTTTTTCCAACGTCAAATCCTAGTTTTCTAAATTGGGGGTTGGCAACCCTAGGGTATATTACACGTTATACAATAAAATTTCTAAAACAATTTACATATAAAAGAGCGAATGTCTAAATTAAAATAATTTTAGTTGCCGTTTGAATAAGAAGCTATTGGACTCGTTAACATTATGATGTCACAAGTTACTACACACTTACAAAATCAAAGAGGCTGCAACGTTTTAAACGATGACAAAAATGTCCTCAGTTCATTTGCCTGTCAACTACATATTTAATGGCATTTGTATAGTTTAGTAAATCATTTTAAAAATATTCTTTGACCAGGAAGCGTATGCGATATATCGCATATGCATTTGCTATATTGCAATTATATGCTAGCTGTGCCCATCTTTTCGTTTGTTCCAAACTAGGACTTCTCTTTCTTCTGAACACTAAGATATCGAAATGAAACATACGAAAATTTAAGATAAAATTCCAGTTTCGACCCTATTTTTAGTCCGTTCCGTCCTTTCGAAGTCTATTCGAACTAAATTTCAAACAGTTTGATAGACAACCGTTACAGTATAACTAATAGTTTACACTTAATTTAGCGTTTAATTTGAAATCACAGAAAGACACTTCAATTGTATTTGTATAAATTTAAATGATATTTAAAGACTCATATACATACAATCTTCGTAAAGGTCCGGCATCCCCACTGCCTAATCAGGGCTCATAAAGAGTAGCCCGTTCCAATTGTTTTGAATTGAAAGATGTGTTGTTACATATTAAAACCAGCTCAAACTAGTTGTAACAGGCGAACGATACTTAATATGTTGTACATGTTTACAATTCTTAATAAATTATGTTTTACATGCCTAAATGTTATCTTTGATGATCATTTTGACTCTACTTAGAAATAAAAACCAACGTATTCGTACATAATGCATATTCATTTCTATATAATTTAACCTTGTACAAATCCGTTACTGTTTGGTGAATCTGTAAATTCCGCAATAAGATGTTCACATTAATCTATTGTGTTTATACGTCTGTTAGGCGATATTTTTTATTCTTATTAGATTGTTTTAGAAATAATGAGTTATCATCACATTCGCAATTACAAATGTACTTAAACACTGTCAGAAAAGCCTGCGCCAAACATTATGGCTGCTCTTATAGTTACGGCATATACGGTCTTTCGATATATAAAATAAAAATATTGCCTTATGATACTTATAAACATTTAATTCTGGTACAGATTATACTTGGTTTAGATTACCGTCTAAGTTGGCGTCCATTGACTATAATTGTTTTTAGGGTTTCTAGCCATTTTGCAAAAAAAGCACTTATAAAATCATCACGGTCATTTTTCTAAGTCACAGACAAAGCCTAAAATATTTTTAACGACATTCTTTCTAGACGGAGAAGATTAGTTAAGTACTTTTAGATTATGGGGTGTTTTCGATAAGTTCTTTTAGGGTTCGGAGCCAAATAAACTGTGGCCTTCTTTATTTCTATGGAACATTGGAAAGCGCTTGGTCCGACACGCACGTGGCCATTTTTATTTATATGTTTGGGTCCCATGTGAGATTTATTAATAATATTACAAGATGTTATTTGTATATAGATCATCCATATTCTCTAAATTAAAAGGTAGATGACGGTTTTTTGACTCTTTTGCCCTCGTTTTATGTTTAAGCAGTTAATAGGTGCAGGCTTAACATCTTTTTTTTTCCCCCTAAAAAATCTGTTGAACACTCTTTTATCTATAATCATTTATCCCATAAGTAAATGTAGTTTCATTAGATATGCTGCCTGTATACAAATGCTCCATTTGAGATAGCATCTGATAAATGTGGAGTTTGTTGTTTAACCCGCCTATCTGTTTGATAATGTTTTTCTTTCCTGTTAACTTTGCCAGCGTCGCCCATTATTCTGAGTTCATTACATTGATTTCCTGGATTATTATAGACATATTGCAAGATCTTATACATAAAGACCCAGTAGTTTTTGAGAAAAATGGTTATGACAAACAAAGGTAGACGGGATGGTCGAGCAAGACAGTTAAAAATGCTGTGACGGTACGGAAATCATAACGCTTATTCATTTCTTGAAACTTAAATAACCATTTTGTCGAAATTAAGTTTTAAAATGCATTAACGCTTGAGCGAGTGCACAATGCATTTTGAATTGTGATTAAAGGTCTCCTTAACTGTGATTGAATTAAAAATTGACTAGTTCAAGACTAACTTGACTTACAGATCATTAGAACAGTAATTTTGAGTAAACTATTTTTTGTTTAGATAACTAAGTTACGTCTTACATTATACACAATAACTGGCAAATCTTTTCTATAAATTGAACGTGCTTTAAAAATAAGGTATCAAAAAAATGAAACTTATTAGTAAATATTTCGTTACACAGAGCACTGATCATCACAAAAAATATCTAGTAACTATTTGTGAATACAATAAATCTTGTTTCATTCAGTTCTTTCTAAATTAATAAAAAAGTATTCAAATAGTTATCAACAATCCAATAAATATAACATTAATTCCGAACCTAGCTTGCAAAACATTACGAAAAGTGTATTTTATAGCATGTTATGTAAAACTTCATTTAAAATTAAATTCGCCACCAACTTTAGTATTGCAGTCGCTGTAGTCTTAGAGGCACTTCTTAAAAATTATTATACAATTATCATTAATTATATGATACTTTATAGCAGCTAATTTTTTAATTACCAACATTAATGGATCACTTTTTTGCAGGCTATTTGAATACAGTATTACAGAATCTTAAGTTACAAATTCATTTTCCAGTCGCTCAAATACATTAATGAAAAAAATATATTGACAGGTACTTATTATAGGTTTTCTGGAAATATACTACTATATTAATGTACATATGGCTACAGTTTCGTATTCAAATTCCTTAGAAACTGTCCCAGTTACTATTATAAAATGTATCCATGTTTAATATAAATCGACTCTATTATCAAAGCCGTAAAGAAAAATCTTAATTTTATTCGCAACTAATATAATTTATGAGACCTTACCCGCGACATCTTCCGAGATATAAAAGTACATTTGTTCGTTCCTTTTATCGAAATTTCATATATACCTAATTTTATGAAATTCTGTTTATTCACAAGACCGCGAAGGAGAAGCAAATGTAGTACATCTACTACACATAGTAGGAGAGCTGGTGAACAATTAACTAAACTTAAAGATACAAAAAGTTTCAAAATGCTTCAAAAACATTTTTATAAAAAAATCCTGTTTATAAAAATTCAAGGGTTGGTAAGGGGCCCTTCAGCCAGACGTCGATTTTCTTATGTAGGGTTCTTTTAAGGACTATTATAAAAGTTTCCACACTGCCTCAAGAACCTACCCTAAATTATTCACCAACTCTCAGACTAACACAAAAAAATATCACTACTAAATTTTGATAGTGTGGATGCGGATTCGGGTAAACATATTTTTTTAAATTTATATTATTTACAACTAAACGCATTTCGCGTGATTCAGTTGCATTCTGAGAATAATATTTTAATCGGTAGGCATTGTCTTCATTGATGTCCACAATTAGGAGAAGACTGAGTTGTCCATACGCAGATAAATCCTGTTCAAACTGAAACTTCCAATTTGTTTGCTACATGTCAGCGTTCATCATCTTTAATTAAAGTGGTCCATGCGATATAATTCTCAGTCCACTATTAGACGTTGAATGAGAATGAACCGCTCGTATACATTTTAAAGTATATTCAAGATTGTGTGATTAGTCGTAGTTTATCTTAACTTTTGTATATTGTCGTTGGGTGCAGTGTGTTCCGCTGTGCTTTAATAGTGGGCAAGCGTCGCGCGCCACCACACAGTTGTGTAATAACCGGCCGGCTGCATGCCCGCCCCTCGACGCCATCGGTTGTTTGTGATCTAAAGTTTGACTTTCTTTGGTTTAACAGTGCAGTGTATAACCGTGTAAATGGCTGAGTTTTCGATAAAACAAGATCGTATATGGCTACCGAGCCGGCTCACCTCTTTCTATGAGGTGTACAAGCGGTTTCTCAAGGAGCACGGGTGCAAGTGGCACGATGTTGCAAAATTTCTTACCGTTGTCGCAGAGATCCTTTTTGATGTGGACGGCGCGTGTAGTAAAATTGTGGGCAAGGTCAGTTTATAAATCTTAAAAAGGGAAGGTACCGCAAACTTTTGCGTAATATCAGATTCGTATTCAAACTTCGGATGCGTTTTATTTCATATTCATTTCTTCTGATGACTTCTGAATATATTCCCAAATAGTTAAAGGCACAAGCGGTCCCGTTAGGTTTCTACCTGCTTATAATAAATACCACGGAATGTTTGAAAAAAATCTCTAACGACACAATAGAATAAACCATTGTCGAGCATGAATATTAACACACATCATTGACATTTACTAATGTTTTCAAGATGATAATGATGATGACACACCATGAGATGAATCAAATTCTCATTTTGTTCAGAATTCTCCTGCATTAAACACATAAATGTATGTATGTTATGTATGTAACATTTTTCTTTCATACAAGGCTTGTGCTTAAAACATAATGTTATATTCGAAGTTCTTTATATCAGGAGAATGTATAATAAAAAAAATCTCATTGTTTATATTAATTGAAGTAAAATTCTTGAGGGTGTTTTACTGTAAATCAATACACAAAGTTTTAAAAATATTTACGGAAAGGAAAGCTATACTCACAGAAACATTCCACACATTTTTAAAATACGTATGTTATGGTATGGCATTGAGAATTTCTGCTATGTACCGTTTTTTTTTAAATACGATCATGGTACGTCAACAAACAACATCAAGAGGAACGCGTCAACAATCTTTCCCCAAACGATGTTATATACTAAAATCAGTGTTCGGTAGTTGTAATTATTAGTAAGATACGAAGCCCGTTTGAGAAGCGGATGAAGAGCAAATAAATAATTCGTTTACAATATGATAAGCGTGTGACAGCACGTACGGATAACGTGGCGGATGGCGATTATCAAAAGATCTCATCCGTGTCTACATGACTCGGTCCACATCGATCTATTTATTACATAGCATGTACATAGAACTTAGATTAAGCACGTTTTGGTTTTTTTAATAGTGAAAATGTTCAATATTGCAACAGGAATGATCATATGTTATTTTCCAGCGCGAGGTAGGCCGCGTGCGCAAGTGGCATGTATAGGCCGCGTCGATCGCGGGCACCGCTGGCATTGTTCATTGCTCACACGCGCTCCACTAACCCAATTACCTGCCGCTTATTGACAGAACTGTCTTGGCTCTCTAGCTCGTCGTTCAGAGGTGCATCTAAAGCATCTTGTTAATATACCTACGTAGGATATAATAATATGCGGAGTGCTAGTTGATCTATGCAAATTTTAAGACCCATTGTGACATATATATGGCAGAAAACAATTATTTTACGAAAATAATGATTAAACTATAATTAAGGCTTACTAAAAAAAGAAGTTATAGTGTCTTGTGGGTAGGGGGCAATTAAAATGCTTTTATCTGCGTGAAATATTTAAGGTCAATGGCATCCTATTCATCAAAACAATATTGTCAAAAGATTTTTACTGCGATGATGTAATCAGTTTTAATTAAACCTACTTTTTTTTTCAACAAAACATGTAAAATAATATGAAAAAAGAGCGCGCGTCGCGGGCACCTCGGTGTGCGCGGGAGGGCGCTCCCACGGGTTGCCGATATTTTTAGTCCACGACCATTACTTGGCACCGGTGGCCGCACTCGCTTGCGCTAGTGATCTTTTTGAAATTCGTTCGGTTCGAGCTTAGGTACTCTTTCATTCGCGAGGTAGACCCAGTCTAATGTCCGGTAGCGCAGAATACGCCGCATGTACGAAAAAAAACATCGCCGTGCAACAAAGTCTTCTCATGTTTTCAATCATTAGTGGTTTTATTAGTTTGATCGATAAAGCTGTAAAAGTATGACGTTTTTTGAATACTATGTGATATATCCTGGATAACTGTGTTTGTTGATTTGATAGTTTTTTAAAAGCAAAAAATGACTGCTTTAAGTACGGACGCAAACGGTACGACAAGCCCGCGTCGACAACGGTATAATCGTGCATCAACTACAAGTGTGACGCAATTACTTTCTGATGGGTACTCCAGTTTCATTAATCGACTGACAAGACGTGGCCCGTCAGAAAAAAATGACACTGTTGGCGACAGCAAGCTATCTGCTGCCCGATCCCGTTTTGATGAAAAATTGCTTACCGACAAAAATTCTGTATTATCAAATGTGCGAAGATACGACAATAACAGTCATATTTTGCCGTACACATCATTGACATCTGTCATAGCTACCCCATCTGCAAGAATTTTACACGACGATCGAACATATTCGAGCTACCTGGGCACGCAAAAGCCCCGGCACGAAACGTCACCTTTACGCCCCACCTCCGGTATTAGCGCTCTTGGGCGTAGTGACTCATTCCGCAGAGCACATATGAAAGATAATAAATCATCACCGTTTAATAAACGATATCCTCTAAAGGAACCCAATAATAATATTGATGGTACAATATTTTTAGGAAGTACTCGCAGTCGCTTAGAAGATAAGTATTCATCGGTATTAGACCGAATTGCTATTCAAAAGAAGGAGAAAGCACGAAAAGATAAGGAAGATCGTGACAAAACATTAGAACCTGAACCTTTATCGAGGGGTTTAATGAGAAGTTTAACTACCGCTGTATTTGGAGAAAATTCGTTCAAAAGAAACATTTATTCTCATGAGAAAACTAGAGATAAAACTCCATTTAGAAATACAGCCGATAGAAGACTTTCGTCCACTCACAAACAAAAAGAAAGAGACGACCATAAAAACGGGTATGACATATCGCTAAGAGATAAACCTTACTTCGGTAAAGACAGAGATAGTATTTACCGTAAACATCACAGGAGATCGCTGAGAGTGGAAAAAAGTGAAAATGGCAGAAAAATGGGCAAATTATCTCTCCGCCCAATAGACATAAACATTCAATCTGGAGTTCGCGACCTTATCTCTCCACCTCGTGAATCAAACGAAATGAATATAAAATTACCTGTTACAAAAACTCCAGCATCCTCCCCGGTGAGGGAGACCGGTAGACAAAAGCAGATCTATTTTCCATCGAGCGACGAAGATGACGACAGAACGCCCGTGGGAGATAGAATTCTGGCTGAAAGAGAAACGAGACGTAAAGAGATCCAAGGCCTTATAATGAAATATGCTCACCTCGATGAGGTATACGGTCGCATAACAGAGAAAGAACCAAAGGAACTTGCAAGTGAAACAAAAGCAGTTAAGAAGACAGAGCCCTTAAGCGTCGGTGATGTGGTGGCCCTGCCGCCGGAGCTGCGTAGTCGCCAGCGGCCGCAGCGGCCCCGCCATCTGCTGCGTCGTGCGGCCACGCCGCCTGTAAGCACACGCTAACAACCGCCTGCGCTTCTGTGTGCTGCTAACACTATACCTGGTCCGTGATTTTTTACTATTACCTTTTCAAAATAATATATCGGAAAGTCTAGTATCAAACCCAATTAAGCGGATACTTAGTTAATGGAAATATTTTGGATTACTTTGTTAATTAAGTACTGTGATTCACGTTTCTCTGTTTCACAGTAAGAATGCATGTAACTTACATTTAAAATGAAAAGGTATCTGTAAATAAAAAGGTGAATAAAGAATTTACCAGAGGATTTACTTCGAACTAACACTATGTTTTGGCTCAATATTAAAGTGTTTATAAGCGTGCATGGTGTACTTAACTTTGTTCTTGTTATTAGGGCTAATCCGTTTCTGTTTTGCATTTAATTACACCTAAACTTATTGACGTTTCGAAGAGCTATATATATTAAACAAAAAATAGTGTAGTTTCCCATAATATAGAATATGTTTTATAATTATTCGGGTGGACACTTATCCAAGCGTACCTGTGCAAAAAGTACGACATGAAGTGAAAACGAATGGGTGAAAGAGGTTGGCATGTCGATCCCACCTTCATCCGCCTCCTCGCTCCCGTTCCCGCTCTCGTTCCTGAGCCTCCTCGGGTTCCGCGTCGCCCGGCGAGTGCCGGCGCGTCCGCGGCGTCTCCCGTGTCCGCCCCTAACAGCATGTGCGTACGACACACCAATACCAAATGTCGCTTGTCTGACGGGAGACCGTTCCATTGTTTGATTGTTGGGTACAACACTACTCGGGTCGTGGCGATCGTGGCGCGCTCTCCGTGGCATGTGGCTGGTGCTGTCTGGTGCGTCGCCGGTGCCTGTGCGGGTGCGTGGCCTGTGGCGCGTGATGACGGCGTGCGGCTGTGGCGCGGCGGGGCTGCGGCGCTGCGTGGCGCGGGACGGCCGGCCGTGCAGAGCTCCCGGGCACGCTCTTCCGTCAAGGACGACAAGGACGGACACCTGGTGTACTGGCCCGGCTATGTCATGGGAGCGAGATGTTCGTGTCCACAACATAACTTACGATCCGTATTTTACATAATCACCCAAACCATGTAGGACTTAACACACAAACATTCTACTATTAGAAACAACCACATACTTCTTATACACACAAGTTCACTTTAATAATTACACACTCTAATATAACTCATAGATAAAACGTCTGATTGCAACACATTTTTCTTACACCTAACACGACACCACAACATTTGATTTCAAGTCCCAGCAAAATATTTGCCGATCAAGTGATTCCTGTCAAAGAAGATGAATTTAATTTTATATTTTCACTCAGTTACTTTTATCTTTTGATTTTTATTATTTAAAACAGCGGCAAGATTAAACGTTGTCACAAATTATATTGAATTATACCTCATTTTTTTCCATATTCTCTCAAGAAGTTTTTTTTGTTCGTGTGCCACGATACTAAAACAACTTTGAACTCTTATATGCAAAACGTCATTGGAGCTTCAATTAATATATTTTTTGTATTGTGGCACGTCTGCGCGCAGTTGACTAATAGCAGTTTTATTGGTTTGATTACAGACAAAATCATCGACACGCTCGGTGAAGGGACCTTCGGCAAGGTGGTCGAAGTGAAGGATTTAGAAATGTAAGTATATTTATCTTGTTTTAAAGAGTAGCAAGCAGATGGTAGGCATAATCTGTAAATTAAGTATTTATTTTTTCCTTATGTTTCTGGGAAAAGATTATTTGTATTCCAAACAGAAATATTGATATAGTGAAGTGGAGCAGAGCCCTCTTAACATTGCAAGTAGATCGGTGAAGTCGTTCACACGAGTTGCTCGGTTGATGACACATATTGTTTGGCAGAACATGCGCTGTGTTAATTATTCATATCTATTTCCATTTGTTTATAGTAACACGTCAACTTTCGATACTTATTGCCAAAGAATTCCATGTTTTACGTCCAGAAATAAAAATATAACGATGGCTAATTATACATTTTCAGGGAGCACAGGATGGCTCTGAAGATAATCAAAAACGTGGAGAAGTACAGAGAGGCTGCAAAATTAGAAATTAACGTATTAGAAAAATTATCTGAACTCGATCCAGACTGTAAAAAGTGAGTACAATGTATTAACATGTTTATTACGAATTGATGGGTTGTGATCTATGGTGCGATAAGATTTTTTCACGCAATTTCAGAGGACGTTTTTTGTTTTATAGACTTTTTGTTCAAGTCAACAAAATTTAAAGAGTAAACCGGTAGACTTTTTTAAGTGAACAACAATATTTAAAGTATAAACATATGATTGACGGATTTAAGAGTAAAGTTAGAACAAAAATAAAACTATGGATAGTGTAAAGAACAGGTGATGTTTACCAGAATGTAAATCAGCTGTGCAAATTTAAAACCGAATTAGCAATTGATTCGAATATCTCGTTACATTGTGTCGCTCCATATAAGCTAAATAATTTCAAAAAGTCATATCGTTAAAGTTGGCGAAATGTTTTTGTGCTGTTGTAAAATTTTTAATTGCGCAGCTAAAATTTATGAGAACAAAAAACGTTGGTAATATCTCTGATGTTGCAAGTGTCCACAGGCGACTGTAAGCACCTTCCCGACCTAGCTGAGTCGTTTAGCTTGTCTGCAGTATTTCAGCAATTAAAAAAATACATATTGTGCTGACGATTCCAATGACCTCCCATCCCTACTACCACTGTACTGGCTGCTGCATATAAGTAATAAGCACGTTTTATCGTGTAAACTGAAGCGCCACTGCGACAGTTCCTGAAACTAATTTTGTTACTAACGGTTTTTGACGTGGTAGACAAATGTTGGAATCATTACCATGATATCAGCTCTTAGGGCCAGATTGATCGGTGTGATATCGCACTCTCACAGAATATCGGGGGGAAACGGTTAGCTTTCAGCTAATTGCTTTTCGTGCGATGGTCCACTTCCACTTCCTCCTATCGCATTCCATTGGCCTTGCACCTGGTATTGCAAACGTCCATAGCTGACAGTAACCACTTTCCACTTCCACTTTCCACGGCGTGGGTCGTCCGCCTGTTTGCCAACTTTGCAATAAAGTAAAAAGCTAAGTATAAGTAACTTTTTAGTTCACTGGGACTCTCGCAGTCAAGCCTTGACTATCAGCGCTAAAATGGTGCCAACCAACCAGCCACAAAAAAGTCAAAGCCTCTTCAGTAGTAACAATAAAGGTCGGTGGCTGTCTCGAAACGACTGGGAAGAGGCCAACGAAAGGAAGAAGATATGCGATGGTTGATTATTTGTTGTGATTGCGCGCGCGCGCGTTGACTACCGAGGTTGTCGGCGAGTGTGGCAATATTTGACCTTGCACGTTTATATGCGACGTTATGGATCTAGGTTGGCACACGGCCAATCATGAATTTCGATGTCAACTCCGGTACACACAGAAATAATCGTCTGCCGCGTAATTTTCACAACTCTTATAACGTTTATTGCTGCATTATTATAAGCGACAATATTATTAGGTATTTTCATTGTGTACCTCCGAGGTGTCTAGAGTCTAGACAAATACACGTACTCTTGAGCACATTGCCTAAGGGTGGGTGCAGTTGATGCAAAATTTGTTAAGACTCTCGAAGGTTTTGTTAAAAAATGATCTATAAGTGTTATAAGTTTGTTTATATATTTGTTTGTTACACATCCAGGTCTTTGGATATGAACAGGCTTTTAACAATTTGGATATACAATTATTTTAGGCACAAAGAAATAAACTCATCCGTGCAGAAACGGCGAAAGAATACAATTTCCTGCGGCCAGGCGGCCTGTCGTAAGAGGCGACTAAACAACCCACAGCCAGGTGGTAGGGTATTTGCTCGACTGGATGGCGACCACCCCTGGTCTAGAGTATGCCGCCATAACAACCTTGTATTGTGTTCCGGCATCAGTGACCAGGTTCCAGTCTCCTTTAAGAGAGCAGCAGCGCATTTGTAGCACCTTCGGTGTTACAAATGTCCATAGGCGACGGTAACCACTTTTCCATCAAGTGGGCCGTCTGCCTGTCTGTTGAACTCCTGCAATAAAAAAAAAAACTTAAAATACTTTTTATCCCAAGAGTACAATCGTTCTGTTTGCATTCTTAAGGATAAAAAGTATGACAAGCTCTGTGCGATACGCAGCCACTGTTCACACGACCGAAAACGCGGAAAGAGTTTTATCTCTAATAAATTATACATTTCTTTGCTCATTCGCATTTATAAAATAAACATTCCACTGCTTGGCTCTTCTTCTCAATTCAAGGAATCGGACATTTTTTCCAAGACCGTTTTTGACCAACGATTGATGAAATAATTATGGAGAAAAACTATCTTAGAATTGGTTTTAATTACCTATGGGTCTAACAATATAAGTTTAGACGGCCTCTGTGGTTGAGCGGGCTAAGCCTTTGCCGGCTTACCTCACTGCAATGCAGA
Organism: Dendrolimus houi; assembly: GCA_039645545.1. NCBI lineage: Eukaryota > Metazoa > Arthropoda > Insecta > Lepidoptera > Lasiocampidae > Dendrolimus > Dendrolimus houi. Next base: position 18,176,012 of record CM077125.1, on the reverse strand, counting down.
GGCTCCGGGTTCGATTCCTGGTATAGTAAATTTCGGAAAAGTGTTTTCTCCGTTATTTATTATGGTTTGGGTGTCTGGCATCGGCCCCAGAATGGTCCGTTGTATATTACCCGTAACACAACCGTAACTTGCTTAATTTGGGGATATACAGTGCGTGTGTTTGTCTGCCGATTTATTTATTTATTTATGTATGTTTGTTTCAGCTTATGCGTTAAGATGTTAGACTGGTTCGAGTACCATGGGCACATGTGCATCGCTTTCGAGATGCTCGGCCAAAGTGTGTTCGACTTTTTGGTGAGTAATCGGATCTACTTGTTGTATAAATAAAACATAATATCGATACAGCTCGAATCTAAAGGATATTTATTTACACTAGAAAAACTAAAATGTATAAATGAAGTTACTCTGATTGTATGTAATATTGCTGACATAATAAAACTTGTAGTAAATTTGCCTAAATTAATCATAAGCTGGTGATAGACGTGCGAGCAATCATGCGTACTTATGGCATGATATTTTAAACAAATACTTTTTATACAAGTCTCTAGGTAATATGTGTAGACTCAGAGGTGGGCACTTAAAATCAGTGCTGTGGCGGAATATCTTTCGACACAACAATATACTGAGTGCCAATCTCATTTGCCGAATTTCGGCATATAACTCTAAAAATATTTTGTTTCGTCTATTTTATATTTTGTCTGTTTCGCATTTGGCAAATAAACGTTTTCTTTCATTCTTTTTTTATTTTTATTGACTAGCTTGGAAACAGGCAGACTTGAGACGGCCCACTTAATAGGAAGCGGTTACTGTCGCCTGTGGACGTTTGCAACACCAAGCGCGAAGCTAAGACGCTTAGGATTTGATAGAGGGGATAGAATAAGGAAATGGTGTAGAGTAAGGGAGGGGGCATTTTCACTCACCATACGAAACACGACTAGCTCACGGCTTACCGTTTCACACCGATATTCTGTGAGAACGTGGTATCACACTGATCGCGTCGGCCCTGAAAGTTGTAATCGAGATAATGATTCCAGCATGACTCGAAAGTCATGGCTTCTGAAATTTCACGTACTTGCGGTGACAGACGGGCCAAAGAGGTCATCGAACCTTAATTACGCGTACTTGCTGGCATATTTTTCTACAACTTTTAGGTCCTATAAGTGGCTTAGTTTTTGCCAAAAATGTTCACTGCTAATTTAAAGAATATTTGTCTAATTTATAAGTAATCTGAAAAATATGCTGTTGACACTTTTAATGTCAACAAGCTGAACGTTATTTATGAGTAAGCTTATATCTTAGTATTTGTGACGCTTATATTCAATATATAAGCGTCGTCGATAAGTGACCAGATTTGTCTAAATGTTTGCTCTCGGTAAACCTATCCATAGTTTTTCTATTTTAAGAATATCTAGTGATTTTAATTCCTATCGGAAGGTAAATGAGAGACTTTCCCATAAAAAATAACGTTTATATTAAAAGTACATGTTAATTTTGTATATACATGTTTGTCCGTGTATGAAGTTGGATAAACAATTATTTAGTAATAACTAGCTTTCGCTCGCGTTAATGTTTTCCCACGTTTACTGTACATTTTTCCGGGATAAAAAGTAACCCATGTGCTATTCCAGACTATAATCTATCTCTGTGCCAAACTTCATCCAGATCCGTTCTGGCGTGATTGAGCAACAAACATCAATCCAAATCATATTTAAAAATTATGTAGAAAGAATTAAGAATAAATAGTTTGGCGACCTGGTTGAAAAAAACTCAATTGGTTTGCGTTGACCCTTTGTTTTCACCACGGCCACTCTTAAATAAACATTTGGATCAATTTAAACTTCCATGGACGCCAGAAATACACAATTTTATTGCCAGAAAGGATTTAAATAGTGTGGAATGTCTGTTTGGGTATTTCATTGGTTTCCTCTGATAGTATACAGGTTTAATTAGTTTTTTGACTGCTCGATGTTGAACATTTTGTATAGTATAACGCATTTGTAACAGTTACCACATTTATTAATTCCATAAAAGATTGGCCATGTGAAAAGTTTTATTACACATCTGGTTTACAAAGTTTAAGAGCTTAAGACCCAAGTCTCGCAGTCTATTCTCATACTGCATGATGTTAAGTTTATGTGTAAAAAACTTTTCTCAAGAAATTATTTAATTTAAATTTCAATACCCGGTTTATCAAAATAACTGCAAGAAATATATGTGGTAGGCTTTTAAGGTAATCTAAAAATTATGCATAGAAACAAGAATGAGCTTAATATTATTAGTTATGTGAAATATATTTCCTTATTTTGAAACTCCAGTTGTACATACATATATAGTTTATTTTCTAAAAAAAAAGTGAAGGTATTCTGTTAAAATTAATACCACATATCACCATCAATACCATACATTTTTGTAAAAAAATTGTGTCTGCCAGTGAAAATGAGCTTAGATTTTTGAAAAACGTAGCCGTCTATAGTATGTTATTATTTTTGAGTATTGTTAGCAGAAAGAGCTCTGACACCTAAAACACGATTGCTACATAAACCCTAAGAAGATTAATGTATAATTATTACTGTTCATATTAGCTTTTTCCCGCGACTTCGCTCGCGTTTATGTTTTCCCACGGGAACCGTACATTTTTCCGGGATAAAAAGTAGCCTATGTGCTATTCTATCTCTGACAAATTTAATCCAGATTCGTTCAACACTTCTGGCGTGATTGAGCAACAAACATGCATCCAAATTTTTCCACTTATAATAGTATTATAGTAGTATATTATGGTACAAATGTAACACTTACAGGTTCATGCCTAGTTTAGCTTTAAAATCATAAGTGACTATTTTTTGAGGTATCTCTTACAGTTTGGTCTTATTTTTTTAAATATTTGTTCATGTGTTAAAGATGTATTGAATTTATCACAAAATGTATATTCAATATTATTATTGCACTCGAAATCCAAAAAATAAAGATTTAGCAATTCAAAAACAATTTATTTAATAAAGTTGTCAAATGAATACTGTTAATAATTTATTTTTTCTATTTTTTTCAGAAAGATAACAACTATCAGCCATATCCGTTGGAACAAGTACGACACATATCGTACCAATTAATATACAGCGTGTTGTTCTTACACGACAACAAACTGACGCACACAGATCTCAAGCCGGAGAATATATTGTTTGTAGACAGCGACTTCGAGGTCGTCAGCGTATACAATAGTTCTAAGAAGGTAATACAATATTATTTTTTATAGCGAAAAAACCTTATAGATGACATTGCAGTGCCTTGGCCGCGAATCGTTGCACCTTGACCTAGAAATGCTTGCATTTCTAAACTGTAAATAAGTTATAACCTCATGTCTATTGTATTAGTGTCTTGTAGTTTTACTATTGGCCTACTTAGTTTACTGGAATATGCAAGCGCCGGTTTCGATTCCTGACATGGTGAAGGTATAGTCCGTTATTTATTATGGTCTGGGATCGAACCTAGATGTTGTACCCTCGTTTTTATATTAATCAAACAATATTTGAATAGCAAAATAGTATGATAATATATGAAGCCTATGTATACAGGCTGAATTATTCAAGTTAATTAATATAAAGTAAAAGAACATTTTGTTCAAAATCAACCCTTTCTTTAGGTTGCCGTTTGACTTCCTTTACAGAAATTGATCTATATAAGCTACACTATGATTTGCTTTGGTATGATAATTCCTTTTAATTTTGGTATAATATTATATAATTCGATTCCTGAGGGGAAGGGCAATTGAATCTTTAAATTAACTATATATATATATAGTAATAGTATGTATAATACCATATTTCGTGAAAATCGATTAATATCTAAAACTTGAAAGAGACGATCGAAATCGATTAATATCCAAAAAACGTGCGTATTGAGTTTTGCGTATGAGTTTCCAATATATTTTGAATGAATGAATAATTTATTCCTAAAATGTATGTACACAAGGTGTTACAATATGCGTTGTTTCAATATATTTTGCCTTATTAGGCGTGCAATCTCCAAATACATGTCAGAATTATAAAACTAAATTGCATTTTAAAAAAATATGATATAAAATATTGCAATAAAATTATTTATATGTCTAGTTACAAAATATTATTATTCATGTCTTTGTCATTCTCATATTCATTTACAGTATAATAAACGTTGTTCAATAAAATTTTCTTAAGAGGCTTTTTTGTTGATTTTTTTAGAAATACGCATAGACCAGTCATTATGTCGTATTAGTTACATAAACCACAAGTGACCCGGTTGTGGGCGTTATGTTGCCCTGATAACGTTACGAAATATATCATGTCAGATGCATAGATTACGAGACATCCTCTTTGGCGTTGTTATCGTAGAAAAACGGGCCTTTGCCCTTACATTAGGACGGTGTAATGCTCATTTTATAACACAATCCCCAGACACTAGTATGATAAACAACAGGGCCAAAGTTCAATATAACGTAGCTTTGACACAAAGCATTGGCTATTTGCGTGCATGCAACAGCGGCATAATAAACAATACTGCGTGTGTCATATTATCTAAAAACTAATACATATGTATGTAAAACGTTATTTTGTGTGTAATTTATATCAATAATACTTTTTTAAAAGCAAAGTATTCGCGTCATCTGTCAAATAAAATATATCAAATGTTCAAGAAAATTGTATTTCTGACAGTTTGCAATTAGATTTTTGTCCGGTTCACATATCTTACTATTCATTTACTCGCCTTACCATCGGTTGAATTTTGACATTACTTGTATAGAGCGTATGTCAAATTTTAACCGATAGTAAGGCAAATTAGTCAATATGATATTGGAACCGGCCATAAGACTAAATTAGCATGAAGTTCATCTTCATTATTTTGGAAAACATATCTCTCTCTCTCTCTCTCTCTCTCTCATTCTCTCGCTAGCTCTCTTTTCTTTCACCTTCTCCCAATTATTTGGGGTCGGCACAATAGGTCTTATCCTTCCATATTCCTTCATTTCGTACCTACGTGCTCTGTCACACCACAAACCATCATGTCATCCGTCACACAATACATTAGTCGCTTTTTTAAGTCTATTTTTAAATTTGTACCCATCAATACTCCAGTATAACAGTCTTTTTGTCATGTGACTTTATCTACACGAAGAAGTTAAACATGTGTAATAGAATAAAAAAAATAATTTAGTCTCTATTATGTCTCTAAACTCTAATACTCGTAATAATCTAAAATCCAAATAGATATCATCTCTAACGTCTGCCCATGTAGTAAATGATTTATCAAGTAAAAATTCTGAATATAATTATCATTACGCAAGGAAAACATTTCTTTTTCATAAAGCCATTTGCATTATTTAATCACAATAACACCTGTTATTAATTAATTATCATTACACGTGCTTAATTAGTCCCCTGTAACTCGTTATTGGATATTACAATAATAAAATTATCATAATATTACTCACTCGTAATTAATTAAATGCCTGTTGACATACCCACGTAAGAATGCAAAGAAAGTTGGCAGAAGATTGCTTTTAATTTTAAAACAGCAATTATAAATGAAAGTTTAGTTTTTGTAATCACATTAAATATTTAGCATCATAACGTCATTAGCGCGGTCCGTTACTAAAATAAAAAACAAAAGTAGATATTTTTGAATTTTGATGATGCGCTTTCGACAGGGAGTAATTATACATTTTTAAACAATCTTACAAGGACTAATCCAGATAACCAAATGACAAATAGATATTAAACCATTCATACGATAATATAATTTATTAATTGATAATACAAGATGATTTAAACTGTTTTACCGAAGTGGCGGCGTCAGCGCGAGAAATGCGTTCGGGAGTTGCACTGTTGTAACTCGCTCAATTATTATTCTCGTTCATTATATTCATAATGACTTAATAGTTAATACCAGTGTATTAATTTAAATTTAATATGCTGGTAAATGTAAGTGATTGTTATTGAAAGGTGGCTCATCTATAAAGTAAGGTCATCTACAAAATAAATATTTATATCAGCTAAATAGTGTTGTGATTCAAATAGGATTACATATAAAAAACATTGCGGGTTCTGATTTGATATAAGCAGTCGCAAAATATCTTTATTTACCCTAAACGCGAAATCGAATTTAAAATTACTGACTACAATGTAGCCGAGAAAACTAAGATCGGCAGGCCATATCCCTGTAACGTGCCGATATACAAACGAGTTGTATTAATGAATTTACAAATAATGTGTATGACATATGTATGTATGTTTTGACTTTTGTATGGCACGTCGACGTCCAATATTTTTATAGCGGACACGCCAATGTGTTATTTCAACGATCCGCCAACCGACGGCGGTCGTACCCTGTGGGCTGTTACTTTTGATTCATCTATTCTCAGAGTATGAATTTCTTACGCGATATTTCGCTACATGTAATACCCATACCAAGCCGACTTATGGCGCATTCCTATATCTTACCAACCATTCATTTGCCTTACTATCGGTTAAAATCTAACAGAAGCTCCATACAAGTATTGTCAAAATTCAACCGATGAGAAGGCAAGCCAATGAACAGTAAGATATAGGAGCCGGCCGTAAGACCTATTCGATTAACAAACGAAACTGTTATACCAGTGACTACTTTCGCATTATTTTAATATTTATAATAAAAAAATTTAAACATGCCGTGTCTGTACATTGAAGCTATTTAAAAAAAAAAAACAACTGTATAGACTACATAAACGATGGAGAACACGGTGCAATTATTTTTTTGTCTGTTTGTTCGGGATTCACGTAAAAACTGCTGGGCCGATTTCAATGCGGTTTTCGTTGACCGCAGCAAATTCACGGACATAAAATCTGCGGTACTTTTGATCCAAGGAAACCCGCGTGAATTTGCTTGGGAGCGGGGTTTAAAGTGCCCAAGTCTGAAAAATTGTGATGACGAAGCAATATTTTTACTGATACAAATTTTCTGTGTAAAACAACCGTGACCTTTGCTACCCATCCAACGTGAACAAAGTCGCGGGCGGATCCTAGTTAATTAACATGAGTGAATTGTCCATCAGACACATGACCTGTTGCGTGTGAAGCGCAGCGACGTGAGACTGATTGACTTCGGCAGCGCCACCTTCGACCACGAGCACCACAGCACGATCGTGTCCACGAGGCACTACAGGGCGCCGGAGGTCATATTAGGTGACACAAATAATTACACATATCTCACTTTTAGCTCAGACGAAACCAGCAGAATATATCACATGTGCAATTGCAACACCTAGCAACTGACATTGTTTTTAATTTGCTAAAACTGTGTCAAAATAGTTTTTAAATGGCATATTTTCTAAGTTCAAAAAAAATATGATGTGGTGTAAAATTTCTTGGAATGCACTTGCTAGGTTTTGAAATTGCATAGTTGATATATATATAACATTGCATAAAATACATATTTCAGCAAGCACAACTACACTGTTAAAGTAAATACTGATAGGATCCTTTTTTAGTATATTGAATGTGTCATGATAGGTGGACAGAAACATTTTTTAACTATTTGTCTTATTTTTATAGCAGACGGCCCACCTTGTTCAAGGGGCTACCGCCGGCTATAGACACCGGGATACAGACTCCAAAACACAATTCAAGGTTCTAATAACGACGTACCCTAAACTAGGGGTGTTAGCTATTGAAAAGAACCAATGCCTTTGCTGGGGGTTGTTTGTCGCTCGGTCCCAGCAATCTGTATTCTTTCTGTGTTCCTGTCTATCCATATAAGATTTTTTATTCCTGGAGTACAGTACAGCTGACAGGCTGACGGCCTAACTGTGATGGAAAGTGATTACCGTCACATATGAACATTTGAAAACACCAAATGTATTGCCGAACTCATAGATGGGACTGGAACCTGGCCACTAATGCGGGAACATAACTCAAGGTTGTTATGGCGGCATACTCTAGACTAGGGGTGGTAGCTATCCAGGTGGGCATATACCCTACCACCTGGCTGTGGGATGTTTTTGTTGCCTTTTACGACAGCCCGCTCGACCGCACGAAGTTGTATTCTTTCTCCGTTTCTACATGGATAAGTTTTTACAAGTGAAGGAAATATAGCAAATAAATTCCTCTATAAATGGAGGGAAGAAAAACAAATAAGTTTCGTAACAATGAGCGGTATTAAATTGGACATATCGTCTTCCAGAGTTGGGTTGGTCGCAGCCGTGCGACGTGTGGTCGATCGGGTGCATAATGTTCGAGCTGCAGCTGGGCATCACCCTCTTCCAGACGCACGACAACCGCGAACACCTCGCCATGATGGAGAGGATACTGGGACAAATCCCATACAGGTAACTACAATATCCATGCTGGTGGATGTTTCAATTGTGCCTGAAGGACTGAATCTGAAACCATTTATGCTATAGCTAAAAATACTCAAAAGAGCCTAAGGGTCGATTTTGACAAACTTAAGTGGTATTATTAGATTTTTAAAAACCTCGCCCTAGTCAAAAATTAATAAAAACCTGTGTGACGTCATTACACCAGGCTCTAGTGCAGCTAAGGATCAAGTTCTATCCAATGTTGGTCATGATGAGTGGTGAAAGAACATTGCACTTGCACAACCTTGGTTAGAAAGTACCTACCTTTTTCAGATTGATATATCCATTCTAATTTAAAAGAGAATAGTTACATAATTTGTTATTAATTTTGTACCAATCTGTGTCTGCTACATACCCGAAGATTGTGACACCACAGTCTTCACATACAGAGACATCATTTGTGACGCAGGCTTCTTCATAGAAATATTTTTCTGACAGTACTTTCCGGTGCATTTAATTTTACTGAGAAAAAGTACATTCTTTACAACTACCTATCATTGCTTGCCAGATATATAGCTTTGAAATTGTTACAAATCACAACTTCCACTGGAAATCTTTAGTGTAAAATTCTTTTCACTTCAATTTATTTAGTATTTACCAGTTGACCTTCATATCTTATAAATACACTACATTATTAACAAAACCAACTATACTCAAATAGATGTGAAGACACATTTGTGTAACGGTCTAATATATTGCATATAAGAATGCCAAAGAAGTTTCAGTGCAAATTGTTTACACATATGTTTAACAATTTTAACCTCCAGTCTATGGACTGTTCCACTCCAGTCATTATTTATAGAAACCCATAATTATGGATATTTGGCAGTAAATGAACAATGGAAAGTGCTCATGTTTGTAAACCAGTCCATTTATTTTTGTAAAATTGTCACGTACCTAATATTTTGTTAGTTTTCATGATTGTTATGTACAAAATTGTATATTAACGGAATTCATTGTATGTAGGTATAGTTTTGTAGCAATTTTGGCAAATATATTTGTTAATTGTTATGTGTGTTCGTCCATAAGTCAATTTTTCTCAGAAACTATCGTCTATTGGCCTAATTCATAATAGTTGACGTTTATAGGTTCGTAATACCATTATGAATAACACTTAACTTTTTTATAATACACCTATAAATCTCTGATAAAAGTAAGCAGGATGATCTATCATCATGCTGAATGTAGTGAAATCGAAACTCTGGAACTTTTAGTCTGTGTGGTAAAAATAGTGAAAAATTCTAAATCTAGGATTTAAAGGAATTCTTTCAATAAAAATTATCTAAAAAAGTTCGGAATGGTTTTTGACATGAGATATTTTGGATAAGGTTTTCATACTCTAACGACAAAAATGAAAGGCATCTGTCACTTCTATGCAACCCTTTAATTTGTATGTAATAACAAACACTTGGGCCATATTTTTTTTCGTGTCTAATTCAGTAACTATAGGACAACAGTATGAAATATAACTTGTAAGTATGCCTATTACAAAAGGGTCGCAATGTCGAAGAAAAATTAAAATAAAGATTAAATTAAATCCACTAAGATTACGTGTCAAATTGGGTTTACGTTTCTTTCAGAATGGCTCGTAAGACGAGAACAAAATATTTTTACCATGGGAAGTTGGATTGGGATGAGAAGTCATCTGCGGGCAGATACGTCAGAGAGAACTGCAAGCCCCTTTCGGTGAGTATTTTGTTGTCATAGTAATTTTACAAAGTATTTATTTGGAAACCATATCAGAACTATCTACATCTACGATAGATAAATTATTATTATAATTATTATTAAATTATTATAATTATTTTTAGATAAATTATAAACTTCACAATTGATTTCTATGTATACTAATTGAAAATAGGGGTGGTCCAAGTGGTGAAGAGAAATATGCCAATGTCTGATAGAATGCTACAGACTTACGCGACCTGGCTTAACATTCGGAGTATATGCGAATTAGATAGGTACCTTCAACAAGAAATGTTAAAAAATGTTTGTACAAAAGAACGAGTTAAAAATCTTTGCTCTTTTCAATTTTTTGATATATCATGGTAGAAATTATTTTAATTACTGTTTAAACAATAGTTAATCAGTTATTTCATTTGATAATAAATAAATGACGTCCTAATTTGCTACGCTCTTACAGAACTTAGACGGCTTCGGCATTTTGTGAAATGGGCAAAATTATCTCATTTGTTTTGACTGTCAACTACCGTATTATCATATACACAGGGATAAAAAGTATCCTGTTAACAGGGTCTTTATAATTTAGGCGCTGGGGTGCTGAATTCCAACTACGCCCCTTGCTAACGAGTAAAAAAACTATTCCATTTGTAAAAGTCCAAGCCATTTTGATGAAAATGGAATTCTTAGGCGCTGGTCTGTCTAAGCAGTCATACCCGGCAGATGGCAGATGCAGGCGAAATTGACCGATAGTCGTCGTTCGCATGGCACAGGCGCGAAGAACCCATAGGTGGATCCTCAGTATGTCAACACATGACACGGCTATTATTTCCCGTAATGTGACTATGTAAACAAAATCACCGTAAATATATGAGACTCAGAACTGTTAAGAGATGTGTTAGTTTTGGGTAAAGATTGAGGGTTTTCTGTGATTTACCTTTTGTTTGTTGAAGTATTAAAACTGGCAGAACACAGTGATACAATACAAATAATAGCAACATCATTAATAATCGTTAAAGGGACTGTTTATTATTTCTGGAAGAGCCTATAAAATCGATTTTATGAAATTTAACAAATTGGTAGAGACGAGTATAAAGTTTTCGTCATATAAAATATAACTGCGGAATATGTAGTCGAAACTAAGGAAAAGGCTAGTAGTCCTGTATAAATATAAAAATAAAAATAATTTAAAGTTCAATCTCTTCATTCAAGATCACTTTCTCTTTTTAATCCAAAGCATCATTATCAAAATGAAGGAGGCAATTGAATATTTTTTTGGATTTTGAATATTTCGTCCACATGTATCCAGCCACATCTTTTTCATCATCAAATTAGCTGGAAACCTTTGTTGTATAATATTATTTTTAAGCATATTTTTTTTATTTCAGTATCGGTAAATGAAATTCAAGCATTAGGTTAGGAATAGAAAAAACTAAAAGTCAGAGGTCACACATTATTTCCTTAGGTTAAAGTTCTTTCAATACTAAACACAGTATTATAGATGGGTATTTGAAACCAATCTTGTTATAATTTATGCATTGTTTATTGTGTTTTTATTATTGTGATGATATTAATGAGGCTTTTGCGTCTGAAATATTGCAAAATACTATTGCAGAAAACTCTTTAAACACAAAATATCCTCAGAATTACTTTCAAAACGTGTTTAAATAAATTTATTATCTTTCTACTAAAAACAAAATGTCATAACTCGCTTGTTATGACGGTACTAGTGAGAATTTGACAATCAACAAAAAATTAATATAGCAAAAATGAGGAATATTTTCTGTCGTATGCATAAAATATGGGGTAAAATATGTAAAACTTTGGATGCTCCTGGAAAGTCTTTATACTAAGAATAAGAACTGGAATATTGACCGATTTTATCAATGTGTGCATTGTTTGACGCCCGAGCTCAGCTGATCCATCATCATCAGTATTCAAAGTTTTATTTATTTCCTTTTATATTATGTGCCTATGTAACCTAGTTTTTGTATATTATTTCTGATGCATCGTACAAAACAATACAATTTTATATTTCTTATCGGCAACTATGTAAATTAAAAGCAGGTCTTCATCAATCAACAATTTGTACGCCATGCCGACCATCGGTTGATATGCTTTATTTCAATATTCGCGTATATACGCGGCGAATGACCTTGGGTGACCTCTGTACGCGCTGTGCGAGAGAAATCTAAGCGGAACATTATCATTCTTTCTTCATCGGCCACAGGCGGTGAGACAGATGATAAAGAACCTATTAATGTCAATGTTATGCTACTGCTTCATATGGGGTAATGTTATAGTTATTGACCGTTTCACGTAGATGTAGCGATTGGATTTAATGCGTTATTTGATATATGTATTGTTATTAATTATGAATGCCGTGAAATATTAACAGGTAACGTGTGTATACACACTACTGTAGCTATAAGTTGACGTTTTTATTTTTAACGATATAATAAAGGCGCATTTGGCCAGTCTAAATATACCATTATCGCAAGTGACTTCATCGCAACATTATACATTATACAAATTCATGTAAAAAAGATAAATGGATGTAGGTTTATTTGGACTGATATTTATTTTCTTAATGGTGACGGTATCTGCGATAATGTTAGGGCGTTTCATGCAGATGTAGTTAAGGGTTTAAGGCAATTTTTGGGAATGCGGCAACGATATTAACGACGTTAAAAATTGACTGATAACGTATGTTTAAACACAATGCGGCTATTCGTTAAAGGCTTTAATTTTGTCGTATTCAGTCACAACCTAAATCATTAACATTAATCGCAGGTAGTAACAGCACAACAATAATTCGCGTAGTATAAACGAGACTCTATCGAAGCATCATTTGGTTATTTTCGCATGCATCTGCAATCTATCTTATATGACTGCTTAGACAGACCAGCCTTTATGTTTTCAACATGACTGTCCGTCTCTCTTCATACGTTAATAATTTTTTTAGAAATTACTTATCTAACGAATCAGTATAATGGATGCTGGTTTAATAATTTTCAAAAATAGCAAATTACATGTAGGTACGTGTAGGTATAAGGTATATAGGTATAGGTGATCGGCTTGCACCCCTGGGTAAAGGCCGTGCATGTTAATATTATATACCTCTGCTGTATAATATAAATGGGTTGGTTATAATTATTTGGCGTTTGGTTGTTTCCCAGAGGTACATGACCGGCAACAGTGAAGAGCAGCGGCAGCTGTTCGACCTGATCGCGCGCATGCTCGAGTATGAACCCTCGCAGAGGATCACCCTAAGGGAGGCCCTCAAGCACCCTTTCTTCAACAAACTGCCACCACACCAGAGGCTCGGTGAGTAGTCATCCTCGACGTTCAAGAGTTCAGCTTGGCTGAATGCACCATGTATTCTCATTGTCACTGCCGTGACAGACTAGGCCAGACAAATGTTAAATCTATTTCTTTGTTAATGTTTACTTAGGTTTTTGTGTATCTATCTATAATATTATAAAATGCTAAAAATCTCTGTACATTGAAGCTATAAAAAAAAACAACTGGAATAAACTATGTAAATAACGGAGAACATGTTGCATTTTTTTAGATTTCATCGGTTTGTCTCTTTGTTCAGGATTCATGTAAAACCTACTGGGCCGATTTCGATGCGGTTTTCGTTGATAGACAGCAAATTCTTAAACATTAAATATGCGCTATTTTTATCCTGGGAATCCGCGGTAATTTAAAATGGCCAGATTTAAAAAAAATCGAATTTCAATGTGATTTTTTCAGTGATCGATAGCAAATTTTAAGCAATAAATTGTGAGATATTTTTTATCCCGGTAATCTTGCGGGAATTTTCCCAGGAACGGTTTGTTATTCGGGTGCATAAAAATTCTTATTCCGACACAGTTTTCATTGAAACGATAGTTTACATTCTTTTTTAAATCTTGCGGTACGTTGTGTCCCGGGTATACGTGGACAAACTCGCGGGTATGTCCTACTAGGCTAAATATAATTGCAATTTCATTTTAGGGAATGATACAGGTCTACACAACTAATATTCCTCCTGATGTACCTGCGTAGTAGACCAATCTTAATAGACCAACTACATTGTAGGAATCGTGTAAACGGGACAGAGCTAAGTATGCGTAGCAACACTGCCTTTAGCTCTTGCAAATAAAGTTCAATATAGATTATGTACATGTCGAAAACCGAGCTCCCTTATTTTGGCCAATGAAAACGGCCGATAGGAGTTATAATTTGTGTACTACTCTGTAAGCGTGTATTTATTTTGTTTTTGCATTTTTAAACGATTTTTACTCATTAGTGTTTTTCAACTACTGTCCAGTAGGTGATAAATATTTTATCAACACTTATGTACTGAAAACTGAGTCAAGTAATAAAAATGAAAACACAAATTTAAAACATGCTTTAATTAGATCTATTATTAAATGTAATTGTTATAAATAAAGAGATCTAACTGACGGCTCTACCTGTCATCAACATTTGTGTTAAGCCAATAGAAGATTTAGCAAATAGTCTGATACAATTAAAGTTTCGAGGTTGTATTTTATAAATTCAATTGGAATCGTCACCAGGCTACGTTATGTTCACATGTTCATTCACCAACAATAGGCGGGCTTGGCACTGAAAATCAATGACGTACTGGAAGAATTTTCACATCAATAAATCGAGTTGAATGTCTCTTTTTTGGAAATGCGGCTGTACAACATCAGTTACATTCAATGCATATATATACCAATATTTTTTTGTAGTGTCGTTTTCCAGCTGATTATTATTTCTTTCTATCTTTCAATTAATAAAATAATATAATCAAATTCAGTGCCAGACTTGACTAAAGGCATATTTGGCAATTATTAAAATTAAATATTTAATATATCAAGAATAAAAAACATTCAAATGGACTAACCAAGACTAATAATATAAAAAAGTAAATTATATTTGGCCAATCACAGTCTGGCAATTCTTTTTTGTTTGGCAACGACAATACATGGCGTAATCAGCCCTAAACCCTCTTCCGGATAGACGCGTCTTTATTCACCATTAGCAATGTTTCAAACGTCCAAAGGCTTGAGTGGTCAGAACGCCCGCGTCTATTCGGAAGAGGCCTTACATCCCTGAATTTTGGCAAGTGATTCAGTATAAGTAGAAGAAATAATATAGAACTGTTGCGCTATTCTAAATTAACAATACGCAGGGTTAAAATGAAGCTGATGAGAGTTAATCAATTGGATATTGTTTTGATAAGAATGATGATTGCAATCTTTTGTTATAGGACACCAGTTTACAAGGCCGTCGTTTCTTAGGTCAGGCCTTCAATAACTGTTAGACGCTTCTATAAGCTTTGTTATTTTACTCTTTGATTTTTCGGAACACATGCTGTGACATGCGGTTACGATCAGTTTGAAGTTTGCTCTCAGTGTGCCATTGATTTTCTTCGCTTTTATTTTTCTTTTATAATGTCCGTTTGTTTTATAGTCTGTGGTTTTTAGTTCGTTACTTTCGGTTTCTTAATAATTTGTTTTGTACCTGTTAACGTAAGTTCGGTGCCAATTGAATCTCTACTACGAAACACGGTACGTGCGTGATTCTTATCAACACGCTTTTTACACCAGGTCGGAATAAAAGTATAATTTGTATTTTATAAATTTCTACTTTATGAATTTTAAGATCATTCATAGAGATTCACCTGGCATGAACTCTTTTATAGTACTTAGATATTTATGAGAAAACCCGGCCGCACACCGACCGGTGTTCTCGACTCGCCTTTTAGCAATAATTATAGAATATAGAATTCACTTTTGCCTCGATTACTAGAATTCAACTAATACTTGAGATTGTAGTGGGGTAAATGTAAATTTTTTGTGGCCTTGTGATGTTGAATTTCAAAACAATTTTAAATTGAAACAAATTATGATCTCAAGCGTCGATTTGTTCATGAGTATTTTAGAATAAGGATTTTACTAATCTTATAATATTTATTTGATGTCAAAGGATCAGGTTTGTATATCGAGCACCAATTAATCGATAGTCTTTTTAACATCAGGCCCTGTAGATAAGTTGCATTAGCGCTAAACGCATAGAATAAAAATATATGAAAATAACGTAATACTGGCATAGCGATAATTCTCATTCCCATACATTTTCTATTCTATTCGTTTAGGGCTAATGCGAATTCCACTTGTCTACAGGGCTAGGATATAGTGTTTTCTATCAATCTGTGTATATGGTGCATCATATAAAGAACCTGCGGTATGTGGCCCGGTGTACATGTAAAGGGCCCTCCACATTCTCGCGAAAACATTGGGAGAATGTGGTGCGCCCATAATGCGCGACATGAGGATTGACGGTGTTCCTTGTGGCGTTGCAGGCAATGACCGCGCGCGGTGCAACGGTGAGGGCTCGACGTCCCGCGAGCGCTCGCACTCGCTGAGCAGGTGAGGGGCCGGCGCGGGCGCGGGCGCGGGCGGGCGCGGGCTCACCCTCACCGCCACACCCGTTGTGTTAAACTTGTACAGTAAACTTAAATGAAGTGATAAGCAATTTTGTCGGACGATCTAAGCTAGGTGTAAAGATTTGTTGTGAATCGGTACTTCTCAATTTGTATTTATAAATGGAATTATTCGAAATAAAGACTGCTGTCTGTCTAAAATGTTTGTTTTTAATTTCAAAATACTACCTACACTTATACTGATATTGCACGATGCACTTTTGTGTTTTAATTTGGATGAAACTAATAGTGATCCAAGTAAACATAAAATTTAGAATCATTCAATGATATTCAATGATTTGTCATTGAGTGATTCAATTGGATAGAAACGTGTAATACCAGCTCTAAAGCAAGCACGATGAGTTATACTTGTCGAATCTTCTCTAATACGTTGTTGCTTACACGGTAAGTGTCGGTTTTAATATTCACGAGGTCAGGTTTTCAGAGATAAACGTATTCTTATATTCTGAAGAAGGTACCAAGAAAATACACAAGGGCTCAAAACCCACTTTCAAATATAATTAATACAAATTATCAGGAAGTTTAGAATGAAACCAATCTTTTATTCATTATATTAATTTATTCAAAATTCACATAGTGATGCGGCCCTATACAGTACCTCTAGTTGTTCACTTAAAGGAACCTTGAAATATCTTTTAGCGTTTATACATTTACACGTGTAACATAATGACAATAAATTTATTTATTTGTATATACGGTAAACAAGAGAGCACAAACCAAGATTACATAAACAAATTATTAAACAAAAATCAAATTTAAGTACAAATCCTACACTTGTTTTTGGAATGATTTATAAATATCGACTATAATTTCGCTGCTAATAATACACACGTGTTGGCAAAATTCTAAATGCTTTTTCGTTGTTATAAATAACATACACGTCATCACTGCAAACACGTAAGCATTTGGATACATTGCATACATTGAGCTCACGTTGGTCGGTTATAATTAAGCGGAAAAGTGAAACACAGTATGTGTAAATTGTGTAATAAGGCTTTACGTCGTATCTTCCAGTATATCTCCTCTTGCTTTAATAATGTGTTATATTCAAAATTGAAATTTTAGACAAGCATTTTTTTAATCTTCCAAAAAATAATTGTATCGAAACGAATAACGTTTTTTTCGGCCAAACTATGATCGATTTTATAAGAAACCACGTAATTCGTTTCGATACAATTTTTTTTAAACGTTAAATAAACTCAAAATAACACATTATTGAAGAAAAGAGGTGATAACTTTGTAGTCATCATAATAAATACATTAAAATAACAATTTCAAATAACGTAACAAATACACTGCAATTACTTCGATGACTATGACTATATCATAATAAATGATTAACAAAATAATTCATAAAAAAATTATTAATTTTTGAATTATTTTGTTAATCTAGATAGCATTATTTAGACAGCTAATTATAATATAAACATTAATTATATTTTTTATTAATTTATGTATTTTCTGTAACGCAATATTCTGTTTAAATAACTAAAATTGGTGCTTAATGATATAAATGTTTCCTGTATTAGTTTTCTATAGTAGTTTGCAAGGTCAATTTGAATTTAGCATCCAAGTAATAGCAGCGTAAAAAGTAAATAACACACGAGAATCGTTCAGTTCGGCTACATGAGGTCTATCTGAGGCGTGTTCTCAGGCCACGAGTAGACGGGTGGCACTGCGGCAGAGTACCGTACGTCGTACATTTGCGCGCGGATGAAGGCCTCCGTGTCCAACGGTTGGGGTTGCACTGAAGCCTTGCCTGAAACAGCATCGTAAAATTTAAGTTCATACTATCTAATCGATTTTGGACGTAGGGACATACTACTATGATGTATCAATAAACATGTCACCAGGACCGTCTTTATCCGAGGCGCCAGCCGATAACCGATAACTTTATACCTACATAATTATATTTACCACGCGTAATTTGCTAGTTCTGAACGTTACGTAACATCCTCTCCGTTGAAATGATGTTACGTAGTTTTTAAAACGTTTTGAATCGTCTATTGAAATGAATGCCTATCGTTCTACTAACTTTATTTTTATTACCCATTGGAAAAGCGGGGGGGTATATGCAGGCTGAACCACTAAGTAGCAACTGCTCATTCGTTCTAGTAATAAGCATGTGTGTGTCAGTGCCTTAAAGCGGTTGATAGATGTGCGAGCTAAGAAATATGCGTACACACCCGACGACCTTTTTCGCCCGTTTACCACCGTGATGTATGTACGCGAACTTTCAGAAGCGAACAAGGTCGTTGATCGATGAGAAGGCGTACTCGTTCGCATGTTTATTTTCTGCTTATTTTATTTTAAAGGTGTTTGTTACTAAGGCTGTGTAAAATGAAACATTCCAAGATACCTGTGTAAATTTGACTTGAAGATATAGAATCTTGACAATGAAATAAAGATTAAGACAGAATTTGTAGGTATGGATTTATGTCGAAAAGCAATAGAGAATATAAGTATTTTACAACCCTTTAAAATTAAAACAACACTATCAGTACAGTAGCATCTCGATATCTCGAATGTCAAGGGAAATGCAAAAAACTTCCGACTTATTGAGTCTTCGACTTAACAAGAAGTTCGAGATTATTCGAGTATTAGAAAAAACAAATTTAGGTTTGTTCATTACCTTATGGTACACAGCTGTGTGACTTAGAAACTTTAATGAATAGATTCACTAATTGCACATGTACTAGGCAGAAACAATACAATAAACGCACCGGACATTCCTTTTCGATTTTATTGCTTCGAGTTCGGGGAATTCCAAGTAAGATATCATATTTGACTAACTTCGACTTACAGTGTCTGATTTTTGAAATTCGAGTTATCGAGTATAAATATGTACTAAAATGCCTACGCAGAGAAATTACATTTTGTTCGAGTTACAAAGTCTAAATAATTCGAGATACCGAGTATTTGGGGGTTTAGTGGAAAGGAACGGCACTTTTAGCGACTTACTGAGGATTTCGACTTAACAAGATTCGAGTTATAGAGACTCCACTGTAAGTATATTAAAAATTTAAATCAATAATAACCAGCGATGCTGCGATGCCTCGTGGTAAAAAAAACCTGAATTCTGACAGACTTCCAAACCCAATTTTAGTTTTATACACACTTTCACACGCATTACCCATAAGTAAAACCCTCTGGCTTTGAATCACAAGAACAATATGAACGCTTAGCCTTAGAGACTAACGGTCTTATTCATATTGAGTTACGAGTAAATCTCCGACAAAATAATCCACAGCCAGGTGGTAGGGCATTTGCCCGTCCGAATGGCTACCACCCTTGGTATAGAGTATGCTGCCATAACTTTGAGTTGTGTTCCGGCATTAGTGGCCAAGTTCCAGTTTCTCCTTCAAGGCATGCTGCACATTTGCAGGACCTCTGGTGCTGCTAATGTCCATAGGCGACGGTAACCACTTTCCATCACCGTTGGGCCGTCAGACTGTCTGCTGTGCTTTAGCAATAAAAAAAAGCAAAGCTTCTTTAAGAAACTTACAAACTTATTCAATATGAATAAGACGGTAAAGGTACAAATAAGGTCGGGCTAAAAGTGTAAAGTTACGTAATAAGGAAAGCACTAATAATAGTTAACTTGTTTTGACAATAAAACCACTCTAATCTAAACTGTTGTAAAATCAAATATAAACAGTGTAGTTTTAAGACCTTGATTGTCTTTGTACTTACAAACTTTGTACGCGTGTTCGACTATTTTCTTTGCTATTTTGACTGAACAATCCTGTATCTCTGCGAGCGGTGGATAAAGGCTGCCGTGGTCCAAGTCATCTTGAGAAACGATTTCGGCCAATGCCTGGAAAAGGTAAAAAAATATTTTTTTGTAATTTCTCATAGACCACATAAACTTCTAAAACGTAACGCGCAATATAAATATTCAGTGCAATTTTACCCAGTAAAATTGGAAAAATGTAATGCCGCTGAAGTGTGCGCACCACGGAACTAATTTCTCACCGAATTTCTTTGTAGATTGCTACAGACAGTGCCAGCTTTAGGGTTCAGCGGCCTACCTTGGCACCGGAGCCTACATCCAGGTCGTCGCCTTCTCTAGTTGAATTTCTGATATATAAGCTATAGCTCTATATATATTACTGTGAAGTTTCATAAAAATTCGTTCAGTAGTTTTTGCGTGGGAGAGTGACAAACAATAATACATCCTCACGATAGAAAACAGTCTAACAACCTTGAATCTATACTCAAGACTGAAATCGAGCTTTAAAAAGACGCTCATTGCCGACCAGCCTAGATCTTTATATATATATATAATTGTTCTGTTCGTGTGTACGTCACTGAACTCGTAAATGGTTGCACCGATTTTAATAGTTTTGTGTGTGGTCAAATGGATTGGAGAACGGTTTAGATTCACATTTGGACCCGGTAGGTGGCGCTAGAATCGAGACCTAGATTTTTATTTTTCAGAGCAGGACAACGTCTGCCGGGCCCGCTAGCATATAATATAATATAGGAATAGGGATAGGCTAGGATAATATATTGGCTAGGACCTGAAGTAGCATGTTCCCTAGTTTGCAATCCTGTTTTTTTCCCCCTTTTAAAGTTTTTCTTGTTTTACTATTATTGCTTTTGTTTTTGTGGATACTAAATAAATAAAAAATCAATCGGAATATTGGTACTAACCTCAGCGGCCAAGAGCATGAAGTCGTCGGTAATGTCTATGATGCCTGCGCAAATGATGCCGAGCGCCAGTCCTGGGAAAATGTACGAGTTGTTACCCTGACCGGGGCGGAGCACGCGCCCGTCCTTGGTGCGGTACTCCGGGAACGGGGAGCCCGATGCGAAGATAGCGCGATCCTGCCGACAACCAATAGGTTTCAAATTCATTTATTTGCTTAATATATGTTACGTAAACACAAGATGACATGAGGATAGAAGGCTCACATGTTTGCCCACACGGCGTGCAAATTTTTCTTAACATTATTAGAAAATATTAATTACAAATTAACCAAAAATTTGATATTTATGTGAATTATACAAAACTTGCACACACACGTGTCCGGCCACAATTCTAACCCACATCATTAGAATGAGACGCCAGCGTGTTCTCTCACTAAGGCACACCGGCGTAAGTAATGCGTTTAATGGCCCGTTCCTATATCATACCAACCGTTCATTTGCGTTAAAATTTCACATAAGCTCCATACACGTGACCTCAAAATTTCACCGATGGTAAGGCAAGTGAATGAATAGTAAATAATTCAGTATATAATCCATTGTAAAGATAGTAAATAATTCCACAAATAAAAAAAATCATTTTAGTTAGTTATTTTTAAAACCTTGAAAAAAAGAATTCTTGGTTGTAAAGAAATTAGTGAGAATAGGTAAGCTACCTTCAGTATTCTTACCTCTGTATTACTGTATGCCTCTTCCGCGGTGCACTCTGCTTTGCTGGTGGGATTCGACAGCGCGAAGATGACGGGCTTTTCGTTGAACGACGCCATATTGCGGAGGATTTCGGGCGTGAATGCACCTCCAATGGCGGCGGCGCCTGGTGGTCGTTAAAAGCAATATTTAATTTCAACGGTGCTTAGTTTTGGTTTTAGATGAGAGAATTTATCAAAAATATAATGCGAATATCTCAGACAAACAAAATAGATAATAGGAAGCCGCAGTGCGAAAACTCGGTATTAAATCAAATTAGTACGAATAAGGGTGGAAAAGTTTTCAGTATATACTTTACTATTACCCACACAGACGCAAACCACGCGTACCTATACTACATAAATTTACGCACACAAGTTAATAAAAATGCTTCACTTCACTTGCACTTTTGTTTACGGAGGCTCCGTCTATACCTTTATGTTGTCCGACATGAATATTAAACAATTTGGACAATGTAACTTCATAATAAAATTCGAAGCCTTAGAGAAGTAGAATTTGTTTACTGAGAATTTCAACTAGAATGTACACAAGATCTAGCAGTTAATCGTCGGCATTAAAAAAATATAAATAAAGAAGATAAAGTCCAAAATTAGCAGTTTTACTTTCTTAGTGTCCTGTGCAAAAGACCCGAACTCTTCGCCCAATCAAGGCACGCAGAGTTAAACAAATGGAAAAAGTAATAAAGAAAAATATGTTAAAAGAGTTAAACGAAGATTGGTGGTTATTTAAAATTATCCGTCAAAAAAAGTTATTC
Organism: Dendrolimus houi; assembly: GCA_039645545.1. Lineage (NCBI taxonomy): Eukaryota > Metazoa > Arthropoda > Insecta > Lepidoptera > Lasiocampidae > Dendrolimus > Dendrolimus houi. The sequence continues at coordinate 18,153,296 of CM077125.1, read as the reverse complement.
ATAAAGACATATTAAAAGTTAATACCCTTGTTTACCGCTATAGTATACAGATATGACCACGAGTCACGGCAAAGGATATAGTACGGATAGGATAGGATATAGTAGTATGTAAATCTACAATAGTCAGTTCAACCTAAAGAGACAACCGTCACGACTCTATCATATCATATGATCGATCATCATCATCGAGTTGAACATCTGCATAAGAGATAAAATGGTCTTGTCTTTATCTCGTCGCAAAAAATCGGGGATTTTTTTATCTAAACTATCGCGATGCAATGATGATCGACGAAATGAATACAGAGAGAGGGTTTAATCTCTCTTAAAGGCCTTTAATCTTTTGTTGTCGCCGAATTTCGTAGTATTTTTCAAGCAAAGTAAGTAAAAAAGGCATTTGATGGTAAACCCTCGTATGTGGATTGAATACTGAGTATAGGAAAAAATCACATTCGAAATCTATGGTATATTGCTAAGCAGACGCTTTATTTGTTAATGTTACTTAGCTACTATCTAAAAATCAATTAAAACCTTTTCATGGCTGTAAACAATTACAATACGATTTGTATCTTTTAATACTACAAAGTAAGGTCGCTTCTCTCCCTTTGTTTTATATCCATTGTATTTGGTATCAGACAAAAAAATACCTTGGAAAAGCATCAGATGCATTTGCACTGCATTTACTATTTAATATTATTTTATAACGTTTAAACCACGCCAATAACAGATGCTATCAAACTACAGCTTTAACGTTGCTAGACTGGAAGAAGTGTCCCAAATGGATTAAAATATTTTTACTCACAAATTATTCTAGACTTTTTAAAGATATCATTGCGCGACCTACATAAACAATAGTAGGTAAAACACTTTATTATAATAGGACTTAGGACCAATGGTTTCAGCCCCTTATGCTTCATTACCTTATCCACATAGGTATGACAACAAACCAGAAAAAACTCTGTTAAACCCTACGTGACAAAATGTTCTCTGGCTCTGGCTTTTAGAATTTTTAATATTCAAAACATATAAAAAAGATGTTAAAAAGCTGGAGTAGAGCAGACAGGCTGACAATCCAGGTGATAGAAAGTGGTTATCGTCCCCTATGGACATTTGCAACGTAAAAGCAAAACCAAAGCTATAGCAAAGAACTTGGCTGCTGATCCTGGAACACAACTCAAGATTATTATGGCCACATACTCCTAGACCAGGGATGTTCCAGTATTTTTTCCATGGCGTCCGGAAGAATTATTTTATTTTATTTAGGGCCGATTTTTTAATCACCAAATAGAATAAAACACAACATGGGAAAATTAAAAATGACAATTGCATTAACAAAATAGTTGAATTGCTTTATTTTTGAATTTAGTCAGGTTATAATTTATACGACTGATAACTTTTATCTGATGATTGAAAGATTGGCCCTTAGTCTAAAAACATCCAACTAAATCTTTGATCTGTAAAGTACGAGTTGGAATGTTTCAAGTTAATGGTTATATGGAGCACTGGTTGATTCATCTAAATAGAAAGACAGGAAAAAACCGAACACGATTTTGCCTTTTTAAACTTAGTTTGAGAACGGTTGTAGCTGCAAATAATTTCCAACTGTAATCCTGTAATAAATGAATGCCTTTGTTTAGTTATACGCTAGAACGTGGCATCAATAGGCTTTACCGCAGTAGGTGTATTATACTCACCAATAAGAACAGAAGGTTTGGCTATTTCCACGACCTCTGCCAAAGTGCGCACAGGTGCATGGTCCTGGGCAAGTTTCTCCTTATGCTCGTTAAGCCCACCTTCAGGCCTGTTCTTTACGATCAGACCCTTGGAGTCCACCATCCAGATGCGGGCGCGGGCTTGTTCCTCACTCGCACCCTCGGCCTTCATTGCCATCACGCACAGCTCTGCTATGCCTAGTGATGCCTACAAGTAAATTGGAAACTTAGAATAGGTATTAACTGATAAATATAATATAACTTTGTTAAAAGCCGTGGTAGTGAATCCTGGTCGGAAAGCAAGCACCACTTTAACAGTTTTTTGACTATGTGCAAATTATTACAATTGAAATGACGAATGCTTTAGGGTTTTAAGAATTAAACATAAAAATAAATGCTATTTTTATTGTTCGTAATGGAAGCTGATTTTCGCATTTACATGGAGAGAGTTTCTTGCCTCGAAGATACGATTTTCGAAAGCAAGACAAGAATATATGATCATGTAAACTAAACATACGATATCGTATCTGGTCATTCAATATAGACGTCTCTGGGTAAACAAAATTTGAAAGTTCTTGCTTTTGTTTCTGCTTGTTCTTGAAACGTATTTCGAGTTCAGCTAGTTATTAGTCGCAAACATGAGTGTACTGCGCGAGGGTGTTTTATTTATATCTGCTCTTCTAAGACAAGAATTAATTAAACGAAAGCGGAAAAAAGTTTATAGAAAGAAGAAACACTGTAGGAGCCTCAAATACGTTGGGTCTTGAATTGCAGCTAGAAGATGAAGATACATTTAAAAATATGTTTCATGTTATTAAATTAAAATATGAAAATAATAATTAATTAATGCAGACAGAGACATCGTAGATATCTCAATGCGATTTGTGCCGTAGTGTAAATAAAATTCTTGGTGACAAATTTACCTTACGATAGTCGTATGACATACTCGTAGGCGAGTTTTTGTTTATTGGTTGAATGTAAACATGTTAATGCGATTATTGTCTAAAGAGTATTGTCTACGAAAATAGTATACGACTTCTCGCCCCAAAACGTGCGATAAACTTTCTCCATGTAAATGGCCCGCCCTTAAGACGGCCCTGTAAATATTAGTACTAGTTTCAATTCTTTTTATTCTGAAAAACAGGACTATTCACGCAGGAGTGTGTGGAAAGTCATCGAAAGTACTGATACATGAACCCCAATCTCACTCTCACTGCATTGTTACGGGAAGATTCTTAAAAACTAGGTATATTGCAACTCTTATGATCCGCGCAAACTTTATGGCCACTCTTTTTTTTGTTTGCTTTGTTGGTGGCTATGCAAAGCATAGAAAAATAGACATACTTCCATGGCAATACTCACTCTACTTGAGTAAATAAACCCAAATGTTCTTGGTATTGTGAAAAATATGCAAGCAAATCTGACGAGGCCATAAAGTTTGAAGTGGACTATACCCTGTTCTACAGCCTTCATGACTACTGTCGTCTTATGATCATGCGACATCTACCAAAATCTTATACTTGAGATATAAGTATGAAATCAACTATTATTAAAACGAATTTACCTCCCCAGCTCCTTGGAATACTATCGTGTTCTCGGACAGTTTCTTTTGCGTTAACCGTAAACTTGCAAGTAGACCGGCAACCGCCACCGCGGCCGTGCCCTGGATATCATCGTTGAACGTGCAGTACCTAATTATAATATTGAATTAGACAATTTAAAACAAAGAAAAACAGATTGTCTTGTCGTATTTTACTGGTGTGTTTTTTGATGGACAAAAAATACTGTTAAACTGACTTAGCGGAAAAAATATACGAAACAAAGTGACACGTCAATTGCTCCTATTGTAATAACTCAAATAACACAAAGACTTATGATATTATCGTTGCTCAAGGTAAACCACGTGTTTTTGTTCAGTGTCAAATATCAGTTCATAAATGCCTTTATTAGTAGTAGTTACTAGTAGTGGTCTAGAGCCTCCTCAATTTTCTTTTCTTTTATTTTTAAAGAGGCTTTGAACCTTTTCGGCTATGTCAGCCCCATCGTACCTTTTCTTAATTTATTATAGCTTACTTTATGCTAATATAAAATTTACATGAAATTTAATGTGTCTGTGAGAATGTTTGTTTGTGTCCCACAAACAAAGAGCTCATCACAAACTTGTAGATTGTTCTAGCTTCTTGAGAAGCAGGAGAGGCCAAAATATTATTTATAAAAAATCAATAATTTATAGCTGGAATATAGCAGATACACAACTGACGGTACATCTGATGAGTCACATGCAGCTGTGAACATTTGCAACACCAGAGGTGATACCATGGAGATTTTTTAAAAACATACTCACTTTCCACGATACTTCGCCAAAAGTCTAAATGCATTAGCGTTGCCAAAGTCCTCAAACTGAATGAGGCAGTTCTGGCCAAATCGCCTCACTACAGCTTGCATGAATTCGTCAATAAATTGGTCATATTCTGCGCCACGAATACGCTTGTGTCGGAGACCGATGTATAGAGGATCTTCTAACATAGACTGGGTATTTGTGCCGACATCTGCAAAAAGATACCTATATTCATTTGCTTTGCTGGATTTATCTTCCTGTTGGTATTATATGAGATTGATAATTTCCAACACAGTTTGACTATGAAAGTTAGCACTTTTAAGTGTTTTTCGTCGACAGGGCTTTTATACTATTTGTTATACTTCACTCGCCACTAGATGGCTCTGCAAGACATCGTACACTGATGTTTTTATGTTACCTTTTCATGTTGAATCGACTAAACAGGTCGTAATGAAAGGTAAAATAATAGATTATATCCTCATGTCCTGGGGAAGGACATTGGTTACATTTTCAAAAAAAAAAAATATAATTGGAGTAAAATAGGACATAAAAATTGGTAACTGCAACCCATAATGAAGTTAGGAATATGAGAATATATAGACTTAGTAGGAAGTAGATAAATGTTTCAAGTATATATAAGTATATAATGCAGTGCACAGTAACGTCAATTGAGACACTTTTATCATCTTACAAAATGCTCAAGCTCCCTTAATTTTGTACGAGAATAGTAAGTTATGGTGTCATAACTTAAACGAGTCAAATGGCGTATTAATTATTGTTTAAATAGATATGAAAATTCTTTAAGCATAATTTTAAAAGTAAAATAATAGTATAATATTTTTACGCCCGCTTATATATATGAAAATAATTTAAAAAATTATTGTGACGTGTCCTTTTCCCAATTACAGTTCTTGTCTCTTTACTTCATTCGAAAGCATTAGACATTACTCACCAAGTGTGATAGGCAAGCACTGGTGTGGCTTGATGCCAGCAAGTGCGGTGTAGAGGGCGAGCTTGCCCACAGGTATGCCCATACCGCAGGCGCCCAAGTCGCCCAGTCCTAGAATGCGTTCACCGTCGGTCACCACGATGGCACGCACATCTGTTTCTGGCCTACAAATATGTTAAGAGACTGTGAAGTCAAGAGGGAACTGATTCCCTAAGAAGGTCAGATATTTTCCGAAAACAAATGGACTGGAGCAACGATGGACTCTCGACGAAGGGTTCTAAAATACTGGAGAATGTTATAGCCAGTAGGTTTAGTTTTAATATGCATTTTAAAGTCAGCTTTATTGGACATCTGTTTGCCTCTTCTCCTCATCCTTGAGAATTATTAATAGACTGCATGAAGTTTGATATAGGTACGTGAATATAATTACGTACTTTCGCTAACGAAGAAGAAGAAAGATGCTTTTTCCATGGTTCCAATTTACAAAGATTCAAAGTTTACTCGAGTGAACCGGTGTGCGAAATTTTCTTTCTGAAGGAAGACTGGTGTCATACTATTCAACGATCTATCAATTTATTATCACAAATCATTTGAAAGTTATATAATTATTCTCTCTCGTCTATCCACAGGGTGCCTGGCAGCGTGCTTTAAGCAATGACTGCATTTTATATTACTTCAGTGTTTAGTAAAAATGTGTATTTTGTTTTTCATTATGTTAATATCCATTAAAAAACATTGTTTTACTGTAAAAAGGTACATAATCATATGATAATTTAACTTACCAATTTTTAAGTATTTCATAAACATGTCCCTTGTCATGTATTGTGATAAATAGGCCCCTAGGGCGACGGTAAACGAGTCCGTACTTCTGGCAGGCAAGGCCCACGGTTGGAGTGTATACGATGGGCATCATCTCTGCTACATTCTCACCGATAAATCGGTAGAACAAGTGTTCGTTGCGGTCCTGAACAAAGGTATTATAAATATATTAAATAACTTTTTATTAATACTTTAAAATCAATGAAGCTATGGTTTCAGGGGTAGTGTAGGCTAGATGTTATTATTATTTTTCTGGAGTCTTTAGCCCTTTTGGCAAAATCATCAAGGTCGTCACTGGATGGACGACCCAGTCATTTATTTCAAAAAGTACGGGGTACATATGAAATTTAAAAGAGAAAGGTTTATAATATAAAATTGTTGATATCGCAGAAAATTATAAAATCTGCGCGGGACACTGAATATTAAAAACATGCAGATGAAGACGCGGAGAAAGGACTAGAGGCCTTTAAAGTTTAATCCTAAAAATAAACTTATATATCTTTGATTTGAGAATTAAAATTGAAATTAATGACCTAAATGAATTTCACTCATTCATTACACCCACCGGTTTACCATGTATTATTCTTATATCGGATATAAGCAGGGATCAATGTATACAGGAATTTTCTTAGATACATTATAACAAAATTTTATAAATCACATTACAAGGTCACAAATATAGCTAATGACCGTACATCCCAAAGTCGTCCTTGCTTTGTGAAGCGTGAGAGGAAGTACGCGCGGTGGAATCCTCATACCACAATTAAAATAAATGCCATATCAACGCATACAACATCAGCCCATAAACCTCCCCATGCCGAGGCTTCTGTTTTATTGAGGTATGAACAGTAATAACAATATACTCGTCAGACTTGTGCAAACAGAAGTCGCGTGTTTCTTCTCTTTTAGCACATGTATGATTTATTAGGCCAGCAATACTACTTGGCTCCATGGTCTTCCCAAGATTAGAGACCACGTCAGCACAACTTACAAGGGGACTTGTGAATTATATTCAATACCGCGCAAGTTTACTACCTCAAAGCTAATATTCGATTCGCAATAATTAATATTCCGAGTAATTATATCTTCCGTCTTACTTTCTATTGGGGGGCCTCAAGTAACATGCTTATCTGTTTATTTGCGTCTAGACATTTCACCGTCCTAATTTTAAGTACATTCTACAATACAATATTTTTAAATTTACTACTGAGTTTTATTTTTTATCTGTAAAGGCTAATTCATAAACGTATCGTGCCGATTACAAAAGTACTCCCTATTAATTACCATTTCAAAATAAACAGAACAATGTCAATCTTATCGCGCTTTAATACAACAATAGACAATGTCAATGCTTCCTCTAATTTTATCATGACTTTATGAATCATTCGTAACAAGTGTTCGTTAATATTATGTAAATGAAGACATGCACTAAAACGTAGTGATTATATTATTTATTCTTTAGCATGCACAGTTGCAGTCGACCAAATTCTGCTTTGTTCAGTATTGTTCAATAAGATACACCTGACACGATTTACAAAACATATCTGAGGTAATTTTCCGAAAGATACGTACACAACTACAAATGATTTAAGCACTAATAATTGGGGTCAATTCGCGTAGGTATCAAGATGATCTAATTAGCCAATTACATAAAACAATGGCGCAAGGACGCCTCAGACCTCGGGCCAATTGGCCACCGCTTTCGCGTAGTTTTGTCCAACTCCGGTTCAGTGTACAAGTTATGACAATGTCTTAGTTACATGTGCACTATAGCAAATAATCATGGTTTTAGAGTAAGCTAGTAAGACTAATTTATTTCATAAGGGTTAGATATCACTCAGTTGAGATGAGAATAAGGCGAGAAATGAGTACGTAAAGAGGACTTTGAAAGTTGTATGCATGACTGAAAAATTGAGAGCAAGAAGACTAAGGTGATGAAGAATGTGACAAAACGAATGTTAAACTGGAAGATCGGTGAATACAAATGTAAAGGTAGATTAAAAAAGAGGATAGATGAATTGTGTAAATTATTATATGATGATTTGGGATGTAACAGAGGATGTATGCCAAAATAGAGGAAAAGGATGGACAGGAGGGAAAAGACATATAGCGCCGACTCCGAACAACGTGAAAGAAAAGAGGAAAGTCTGATAAGACATTGACTGGAGTTTTACATTAGTAAAATGAGATTAAACGTGATATCATCACAAGATTATGATACCAATCTAAATGTATTAAAGACCATTAAAGATAGTATCGTATACATCAAAGTTCAAAAAATATACTTAATGAAACATAAGGAAAATGGACCACAGTATAATATTATTGTAATTCGCAATTTTCATGTTTCAATTATATATAAACAGCCTTGTTAAACATAATAAGCAGCAGTTTTGCTAACAATCTTTGTATACTTTATATACGCACAATCACCGTATTTCTTTATAAAGTAAGTATCTCATTAGGTATACGTTGTAAAAAAACGAGTTGAAAAAAATAAACTTCGTGCTGATATAATAAGAGCATGTCCTTGGAACAACGGATTATGGGAGTGCTAAGGGATATCGTTAGACTTAAATCCGCGGGACCAGTTTGTAAACCACGACTTTAGATATTTTGCTATGTTAGCTAGCAATAGCTGTGGAAGGCTATGCAGTAATTGGTTTTGCACGAAATACCGTCAATAGCACAGACTACGTGAATATATGTATATTCATTTACAAAGTCAACCGTTTTTTCAGGCAAGATGAATTCACAGGAGAGTAGGTAAACAGTCTATCTACTTGATTAATTCTCGCATGAAAATGGGTTGTTTGTTAAAGGCGAAGGTTTTATTTGTGTAAGCAAATTGTTCAGGGAAAACGACTTTCTCGCTTTCCGCTTATTTGTACTTCTCAGGAATATAGATGTTGGAGAGTAGGTAACATAAATGTTACGTATAAGGCCAAAATAATTTGAAATTTAATCTGTTAACTAAACCATGCTTCAGTGAAACACAAAATTATGTTTTCTTTTCTTAACTGCTTTCTCTGTATCAAGTACATAATTTATGTCTCTCTGTCTTGAAGTTGGTCTCGAATGGGCTTTGAAACAGCTCAACCGATTTCAATGAAAATTTATGTTAACTTTTCGTATGTCTCTTTTCGATACATTGCAGGGTTTATATAATAATGAATATAAAGAGCCACGTCCTACACGAACGATATTGCCAGTACAGTACCTAAGTCATATATATATCCCAATTTTTAATGAGTAACACGAGAAAATAAAAACTAAATATAACACTTAGGCTAAAATATAACATAGACGGAGTTCCGAACTCTCAAAGTGAAGCTTGCTGCTAAAGAAAGCCGAATTTGGATTAGGTTTTATAAAAAATACTTCATGTGACATTTCTGTTCACATAGGCTCCGTCTATACTTTTATTTGTCTGAGATATAAAATAAAATTACTTACCAGAAGACCCATTAAGTAAATATATTTGTTTAGAGGATTCTCGTATCTATCAATTGAAAGTTTGCAAAGCTGGACCTGCTCTTCTTGGGTTTTGACCCTGGCCGGAAGAAGACCGTGGATGCCGAGAGCCTGCCTCTCTTCGATGGTGAAGGCCATACCCTAAGAACAAAGTAAAATTATGATACAGATATCGCTTTCCAAAACTTTACATATTTAACAAGTGTGACTTATTTGTATGTGTTCATCTAGTCTAGAATATAAATGTGAATGTGCCTATTTAAACGTTATTATGATTATTTATTCCTTTTTCACAAACTTGAGAATGTACAAACAAAACTATTATGAATATATGTATATTATAGATGTACGAGATATGTACGAGAATGCAAATGAACATGGGATTCTTTATGTATCGTAAAACGCTATAGGTCTTGGAACTCAAATAGGACCATTACACAAGCAAATGGATTGAAGTCATTAACATAATTTTTTATACACGCAATATACTTTCTATAATGGGGATGAACAAAACATGTTTCGTCCTAAATAATGGGATAATTTCTATAGGACACAAATTAGAAATTTATTAGCTATAATTTTTAAATATACTCTCACCCACAGCATTCACTGGCGTATAATCTATTGCAATCATATTCATTGCTTAAATCAGTAATACGCATAGAAAATTCCGTTCAAAACAAGCCAGTTTTCCGCGATATTCTCATAAACATGTTCATAATAACCACCACAATACCTACGTGAAATATGACAACACTATAACCTGTTCTGTAAACATTCATTCATGATCATAATCTGGGTAATAAAGAGCTTACAATGTTTTGTCTTGAGGTAATATTAGTACTAAAACTTCCGTACTCGCTATATGAGTCAATGATCTATTGTATACTGACGGACAAATAAAGTGCATCAAAGTACAGGACGACTTCCAAACAAAATCTAATTACCGAACATACAAATTTTGCGATTTATTTCAAGGTAAGAGTAAAAATACTGGTGCTTTATCGTAATGGATGGTTGATTGTTTTGTGTAGATTAAACAAATTTAAAGAGGATTTTTTTAATAAAACTTTTTTTCTCTCTATATTTATAAGGGGGTTTGGTCAGTTAGAATAAAACTTGTTATTTGTACTGCTAGAACTGAAAGATCGTACAACGCTTACGTGAACTGTATTTATTTGATTTTATGTCTAAAATCCACGTGAGTGATGCTCACGTTAGTGCTGATTGTGCGGTCGTGCGGTCTGTTCGGTTGCACTGTACATTGTTAATGTATCGAAAATCGTACTTTGATGCAGTTTATATTTCCGACACTGTATTTCAACATTGAATACAATCATTTCATATAAATTGTGGTAACTTAGTGGCTAACACACCCACGTTTGATTCCAACAATGTGGGTTTTAATTTTAGCTGGAAAACAGACAGATCACTTCGACAATATTTCTAACCAAACGTGATTGTTGTAGTTACAACGCGCGGAATATGAAAGTAACCATTACGATGAAACATGCGCATCGAGATAACCAATTGACATAACTAGGCAGTCCGTTTTAGACAAGTGTTATAGATGCACCTTCCATCCTTCCCTACAAACAGGGAGGCCAAAACTAAGAAGTGGGTCATTTATTAGGCTGATGTAGCAAAAAATTACTACGTTCGGTTCTTATGCCAATCGTGATACTTGCTTCATATATACATAACTGTGTGACTGATAACAATTATAATAATTAATAAATATGTTCAGTTCCAGTATGATAATTAAAGAACTAGTCGGAACAACAATCACTTGTCATTAACGAGATACAACATTTTCTCTGATATATCTGATATATCTTATACTAATATATAAAGTTGAAGAGTTTGTTTGTTTGATTAAACGTGCTAATCTCAGGAACTACGGGTCTGATTTGAAAAATTCTTTCAGTGTTAGATAGCCCGTTTATTGAGGAAGGCTATAGGCTATATATCATCACGCTAAGACCAATAGGACCGGAGCACCAATGAAGAATGTTTCAAAATCGGGGGGTTTTGAAAACAAATTCTACGCGGACGACGTCGCGGGCACAACTAGTTTAGTTTATAATATGACTAGTGAACTTTTCCAGTCTACGATTAAATGTCATGAATTTCGGTCTACTTAGCATTTGCATAAATACTTTTAGTGTGATTTCTCATAACTGTATACACGGTAATACAAATACAATGACGATCTGAATCATGAACAATATCTAGCGATCAGCTGTCTTATGTTATATAGCGTATCTCTTAACGTATGACCTTCATAACGCGATTATATGCGAGTTGCTATTTAAATAGTTAATCTTAAAATAAAACAGAATAAAGTATATAATCGCTTGTATAATGTAAATAAGTCGGCGTGTGCGTTAAACATTAACATTCACTATCATTGGTTTCGTTTTTCATGTCCCTGTTGTTTCTACGTTTCTAAGTACTTGAAATGCGTTTAGTCGCTTTAAATTAATTTGTATAATATTTATTAATATTTTATATAATAAATAAATTATTATGAGAATTACTTTCTATATTAGACTCCGTCACAAGTACGTTTCTGCGAATGCAAAATCATAATTTACAAATATTTTTAATAAGATATAAATTGTAGATCGTTTTAATAAACATTTATTTTGATTTAAAATGTGACAGAACATTTTTGACTCGGTGTGTATGCTGGTGTCGGTGCCGGTGTATATACGTATGCCATAGGCTTAATTTCAAAGAGGCAACAAAACTTTTTATTATTCCTGTAAAATAAAAGTAATTTCCATTTCATCCATGAAATTGTTACGGTGTCTACAACTCTCTATTTAAAGGCTCCTCATTACTTGGCCTCACTTATATGTATAAATTGCAATTGCTATTACAATAAATTTGAATTTGTTAATATATTACTTCAAGAAATTGTTCAAATTTTAAATGTATTAGGAATAACCTATCAAGATCGGCAGTGAAGCTAACTACTTGAAGGGAATTTTTGATATTTTGCCTCTGGGGTATAAATAATCAAGCCAAACACTAACATGTAGCTATCTAATAATGACAACGGCCTAGATGCCACGTTACATCTGGCATAATAAATTCATCAAATTAGTGAAATGTCTAAAACTCAATCTGCAAAACCCTCTTTGCCTTGCAAACGCGAGGAGCAAAAACCAAGTATTAGCATAGAAGAAATAATATTCTTTTTTCATAGTATCAGTCAAAAATTAAAAGAGACTACAATTTTTAACTGATTTTGTGATTTTGGTTTGTATAGGAAACCATGTTTAAATAGTTAATCGTCGACAAGCAAGAAGAGAATGAATGATAGCTTCAGGTAGGTAGGTATACCTATAGGATTTGGGACCTTTTGAGAGGCAGGGTTATGGCAAGTATATCGGGTCATTGTCACTCCTAGATCTCTTTTTCTATGGTATAGATGAGTACCGTCATAATGGAATGGATGCATAAATTCCAACAGATTAACAACAAAAAGTACTAAAAACCGGAAGAGCTGGAAAGTGCCCCATCTAATACGAACTTCTAAGCCGTAAACATCACCTTGATAGGATAAGGCGCATTCTTAAAGCTTTTTTTTTATGTTTACAGATGAACGGGCAGACGTTTCTCTTGATAGTAAAAGGTTACCGTTGCCCATGGTAATTTTATTTGACGAGGGAAATCCGATCTAAGACTATTAGACGCGCGAGAGGGACAATCGTGGCCGGTGTGTGGGATTCGCCTGTTTTGGGTGGCACTATCACCTTACGTGTGAAGTGCTATTGCCAAACCGCGGTCAGAGATACCCACTAAAACCCCTCGATGTTCCATCCTTCGCCCTTTTACCAGGGCACATGTTCTAGTGCCTCTGCGAGCCCTGGCAGGCGGTGGCATAACGCCACGGCCTTATCCACTGCCGGGGAACTACTTTTGCCCCCGTCAAACTGTTTGATATGTGTGTGGCGGGCGGTCTGCAACGCGCGGCACGGGAGCAGAGGTGAGCGCGCACGGAACACTGTGAGAACCCTTTCCCCACAGACCCACCCGTGCCGCCCACTTACGGCGGCCAAAGGTCCAGACAGGCCCTCCGGTGCCGACGCGTCTTCCTTTGGCAGGAGCGGAACAAAAGGACGTACGCTTACGCTACCGATCTATCTGCTCCTTAGCAAGCATGACTCACTAGCAAAAGAATGAGACGACGTCACAACCATGGGGTACTTCCAACCATAGTGCGGACCACGCTCGAGAGCGTGAGGCCCAGTCTGGTAAAGAAGACGAAGTCTTGGCGCTGTTCCAACAAAGCGGAGCACGCCTAGAAGGTGTGCAGCGCCATACCCACGTCGCTTGTGTCACAATGATGGCATTATGACGTAAGTTCACGGCCTACTGTCGCCTATGGACAACTGCAACTGTAAAAGAGCCTATGCATTCCCTACCTCGTCGAGACTTTAAATATCACAGCAGTGTGCAATTTTAAAACCTAGCAAGTGCATTTCACATAAATGTAGACCACAGCACAAAAAAGTAATAAGCTTCAACGTTACACTATTTTAAAATTATTTATTAAGCTAATTGGGAGACCATATGAAATTTTGAAACAGTCTGTATGTGTATTGGCAAGCACAATATATTAGTAAATACCTAGTAAGATAATAAATGCACAAACATTCATTTAAAAACAATGTCACTTGCCAAGTTTTTAACTGCATGGTTGATCTGTTTACGCCTTTTTAAGGGCTCCATTTTGTAATCTGATAGGTAAGATGATAAAGGCATATAAACATAAAGTAGGCAAAGAAACGCACACAAGTAAAAGACAATATCACACCCACCCTGGAATCCATGGCAGCTAAACAATCCGGAACAGCATGCATATCCCGCCGTGGTGTCAAATGCCACCAGTCACTGTCCATCTTTATGTTTATCCAGGTTTTTCTATGAACTTTATATACCTTAAACTTTATTTATTGCCACAATACATTAAACAATAGTCAATTATTTTTAATCAACGCAAAAAGTGTTAATCTCATAGTACGATGACTATATAAAATATCAACAACAAGGTTCCCAGTAAAAATATTTAATTGTTTAATTTTATAAATACATAGCAAGCTTAACCACAAATTTAATCGAATCGCCGCTTAAAATCTTATTACAAGTCGATCTATTGTTGAGAGAAAATTATTATAAGTGAAAAGTTTAAGCTTTACAAAAAGATATATATTGGACACTAAGTATCTAATTTATTTAACGATCTCCGGAACTTAAACGATATTAAAAAGATAAATAAGTATCTTTGTAGGAAAAGCGTTTATCGTTAATTCTATTAGGACAGAGTTTCAATTTTCTGCGCGATCGACGGCAAAAGCCGCTTTACTGGCGAGGTTGAATCGTTTATAACACTGAAAGAGCGAAATTTCATTAGATATTTATTAGAAAATACACTGCATTTAACATGGTCGATATTGGATTGTGTGTAATGTACTGTACGGTTCATGCCTATTAAAAAAAAAACAAGTATTTCAAAAACGTTTTCTTGTCTTTGATTACAAATTGCGATATGGAAGTAAAGATGAATTACTATTAAGTAATATAGATATTATACAAATAAATAGATACGTATATCTATATAAATATAAATAAATGTTTGTATGATTGTCCTCTATCCGTCCCTAAACCATTTATCAGATTGTGATGAAATTTTGGTAGGGTTTTGAGGTTTGAGGCTTTGAGGACTAAAACAGAATATATAACCAAACAATTTTTTTACTTTATATGGCATTGCAACGTACGCTGGGTGCAGGTAGTTACATTATAAAATGTAACGATTACATATTATTATATACAGATTATTAAACAGAAGGTAGGTACTAATATATCTGCGAGCACAAAAATATAATGATCAGTAATCAATAGTTTCAAGATCATGCATAGGTTCGGCTTGTCCGACTTAAATCAATAGCTTTAAACTTGAAATACTTAGTTCAGAAACCGTGCAAAGTCACATGTTTGTAATCTTAAACGGGTTGTTTGCTTATTTGGTTAGTAAACAACTCAACAGCCTGCAGGTTCTTTCCTTAACAATTTATCATAAACCCAATTACGCAACAGAATTTGACAAAGATAGTAAGTACCTTAATGTAATTTTTTTTTTATGATTTATGGGTAAGAAAAATCCTCCAAGGCGTCTTGATCCTCGCGCATGGTTCCGTAGTTGCGGTCTAACGGCGGGTGCCTATATCTTACAGACCGTTTATTTGCCTTACTAACGGTTAAAATTTGTCATAAGCTCCATACATCTAATGTCAGAATTCAACCGATGATAGGGCAAATGAATGAATAGTAAGATATAGGAAACGGCCATTAGTCAACTGGTTTTACCATTAGTTAGAGTTACCTAAAAAGTGTGAAAAATATATCACAGAAACTACTCGACATATCTTACTCAATTCATTTCATTTAAAGGTATTGTTTCAGTTTTACCGTCTTGAACGTTTTTAGAATTTACCATTAGGTAGTACGAAATTAGAGAAGATAAGGCAAGCGTTAAAACCGCACTCTCATCAACCATTGCCTTAAATAAACAAAAACCAGTTTAAAATATGTTTTTTCAATTCCTGTCTAACGATTTGATAAAACGTACTTTTTCCATCGCTTACTTACATGCAGGTATGCCTACAACAGCATCTATAACTTAATGTTTTTTCGATATTCAACTACTCTATTGTGTAAATGTAGTTAGTGATTTTCGGAAAACATCATCTTTATACATATAAATTTCATATATATTTATATAGATTTCATTAACATACCTAGTCTCCGTGAATAAACGCTACGACATAATTATACGTACCTAAACGGATAGACGGATGGATTGACATGCTAGACATGATAGGATAGATTTATAATAATAGACCTTTGGCTGCCGAGCCCTAAAAATAGAAGGTTTGTTATTATGTAACAAAATTAAACCAAAACCCGAAGTACATTTTCTCAAACATAATACACTCTGCTAGTGGAGTCAAGTCATGTTCGAGTGGATAAATGCGGTAACAATGTTAGTGTCCTCAATTTCATGCATTACCGCCCGACATGACCTTCAGTGTTGTTTCGTCAAGAGCGAGTTAGATACATGACTTAGCATAAATTAGGGAGAGGCGCAATTAAGATACTAAAGTTAAATTAATACACCATTCCTTGAATTCTAGAATACGGAGCGGTTAGGAGAAATTAGGTAAATTAATTTAGATACCCAGGAAAATACTGAAGATACTTGTGCGTATTATGTGCATATACTTAAATATATATACCTTTATATACAGAAAATATAGAGAGGTATACACACACACACACACACACACACACACACACACACACACACACACACACACACACACACACACACACACACAAACACACACACACACATATATATATATATATGTATATATATATATATATATATATATATATATATATATATATATATATATATATATATATATACCTCAATATGTAGTCGTGGTAGCGTAATGGCTAGCGAACGCGTCCCTAACTCGAAGGCACGGGTTCGATCCTGGCCGGAATGCATGCACTACTACTCAGGCAGTTTCTGACCTAATGTGCATATTGTTACAATTACCACGTGTTAACAGCGGTGAAGGAAAACATCGTGATGAAACCTGCACATCGAGATAATCGTTATGACAAGCCTGCCAAGCCGCCTTGGACAAGCGTGGTGGCTATACTGTCCGTTCCCCCTATAACGGGAGGCCCGCGCCCCAGCAGTGGGACATTTATGGGCTGTTATTCTATGTTATATATCGAAAACATTTGTTTTTACAATATTCTCATTTAGTTTAAGGAAATTAGAATCATTAACGTTTAATTAAGAATCTATAATCAATTTTAAATTAGTATAATTTGGAATTGAAACGTCTGTCCATCAAAAATCGTTTTATTCGAAGTAATTGGTTCTTCTTGATTTCCGTACTCAAAACATTTATTTAATATTAGGGATTTCCACGAGTTTTTCTCGCGTATACAGATACCGATATATTCATCGTTCTAGCGTTAAATCTCAATTGCGTTCGGAAAGTCTGCTTCGGAGTTTGAGATTTATTTTCCTACTTTTACTTCTCCACTTTGCGCGATCTTCAGCACCCCTTATTATTAGACCTTTGGCACAGATAATTATCATTTCACGGGCCTATCTATATCTCACTATTCATTCACTTGCCCTAACATCGGTTGAATTTTGATATTAGATGTATGGAGCTTATGTCAAACTTTAAGCGATAGATAATATGGCAAATGAGCGGTCGGTAAGATATAGGAACCCGCCTTAAATAGACATTTGCATTCCACATCACTTTATTTCACAATAATCGGTTTGTGCTCAAGGCACTCTTCAAACAAACATACAAAACAGTCAATTTAGCTTATTATTGTGATATAATTAAAATTTGGCTAACTTTGATTGTAATGACGTAATTTAACTTATTATTCTCTTTATTTGAATTTGGTTTGTAAAGTAAAATTCATTATTGGCTTACGAAACGTACCATGACCCATTATTTTTTACAATTACCCCTCTCTCTGGTTTCACGTCGTAATTCATAAATATGGTTATAAATCATTTTTTTCAAATAGAAAGTTAGAAAAAAAAACAATGTATTGGATAAAGCTATGTGATATTTGTTAACTAAATACATAAATAAATAAACGTATGAACAGATAAAGTACCAATTAAGAATGTAAATTTTATGAGTGCCTTTTAAATTAATAGGCGCCTAGATTATACGCCGTAAATTGCGAAGAAGGCCTGTAACCAAGATAAAACATTTCGGTTTATTCATTTTAATCCCAACATAAACACAGCCAAAAATATTTTTAATTTTATCTTCTGCGTAAAAGATTTCGTAATGTTAGGTCGAATATAAATTGTAGATTTCTTCATTTAAATTCTCTACAAATTGTCTCTGACGAGTACTTTCAACAGCGAGTCTTGCTTTGTTATAATATTTAATATTGGAATAAAATATTTCAATTTCAATATAATTTCAATAAATGAAAGATAATTACAAGTGGCAATAAGGGTTTAAGAGTACAAGTTATATTGACGTCAGCTCCCAAAGAGTATTAGGAACAAATACCTAATATTAATTTATTTACTAAAGCATTACTTATGACTCTACTCACGTAAACATTAGATTCGTATCCCACGGAAACTATACTATTGTCTGGGAAAAATCTCAAGTTCATCACCGTACTCGAAATTACATATTATTACTAAGATTGAATATTTGATAGAACTTGAATCAGTGAAAATATGGCATCGGAATCAGATTTTTTTCACTTTATACCGGTCTCAAGAAAATTCTCGCGGGATTCCCGGGATCAAAAATACAGCAGATTTTAAGTCCGGGAATTTGTTGTCGATCAATGAAAACCGCATCGAAATTGGCCTTACAGTTTTTGCATGATTCCCGAACAAACAGACAAACGTAAAAAATATAAAAAAACAAAAGACTACACTTTTACACTTTTATAATACTTTAGACACTTTTCAAAATTTTAAGCGAGTGTGACAGTGAAAGCGGTAAAAAAGAAAATATATTTTTTCAATTATAGGAATGCTAATGTATAAAGTTTTTGCCGAGGTAGATCCACGCTGGCATCATCAATTTGATTACAGTTTTTAGTACTGGCTTGATCGGTGTGGTATATTGGTGGTAGCTAATCGTGTTTCATGCGATGAGTGACAGTTCCGATAGCTACTAACTACCTCTTCCCTCTGTCCCGTCCCTATCTATACCGTATCATTTTCTTCCTGTCTTATTCTCCCATCCCAACCCCTTTACGCCATCCCTTTATCCCTTCTCCGTATCCCATCCCTCTTATACCTTCCTAAAAACTGGCAACACGTTTGCTGCTCTCCTGGTGTTGTAAATGTCTATAGGCGACGGTCCCCACTTTCCATTAGATGGGCCATCTGCTTGTTTGCCATTTTCACAATAAAAACTAAGCATATTTTAGTGAGAGTTGGTATGTACCAAGGTCATTTTGGACTGAAGTTGACCGCGAAACACTGACCTAAACTTTTTGCTCCCTAAAGATCATAGCACGAACAAAAATTGTTTTAAACATTGACCTAATTAATTAATGGAAAAAACTATGTTTGTCATCCATTAAACACAGTCACGGTCAAGTTTTTGCTAATAATAACAAATTACTTTACTCGAATTTAAAGTTTCATAGCCGAATTATTTTTTATTGTACAATTTCAGCAGACAGGCAGATGGCCCACCTCTGGGCAAACGATTACCATCGCCTATGGACACTTGCAACATCAAACGGCTGCACTCTAAAGTGGGACTGGAACCTGGCCAGTAATGCCGGAACACGACTCAAAGTTGTTATGGCGACATACTATAGACTAGGGGTGGTAGCCCTCCAGACGGGTAAATACCCTACCACCTGGCTGTGGGTTGTTTTGTCGACTCCTTAAATAGGCCGCTTGGCAGCAGTAAATTATATTCTTTCTCCGTGCCTGCGTGGATATATAATAACGGAATCATTTTAATTTAACCATGTCCGTCATTTTGTCTTACTATGTTCGTAAAGAACCAAATTAACCGGCATAGCTCGTAAAATTAGCATGTTGAAGTGGCAATTGGCGGCCGGTTATGTACATCACAGGACCGATGGCCGATGGAGCGTACGAGTCCTGGAGTGGAGACCAGGGACCCAATACTGCTATTACTATCTCGGCAAAATCGCCGGACACTATTGTCTCAAACGTAGATTTGCCTGATTTCGGTATTCTGTTAAGTCCAATGGCGTGCCCGTAGCACACCGCTCTATCTTTAAGTGAAACCTCGCGAAATAAATTTTCAAAATTTCATTAGCTTTTCTATATTCATTTCAACTAACGCTATTTCTCCTAATGGTAGTACCAATGTTTTTCTAAGGCTTCTGCCTTAGAAAAAAATTGGTACTGTAATTAATTGGTAATCATTTTATTTTAAACATGTCCGTCATTTTGTCTTACTGTGTTCGTAAAGAACCAAAGTAAATTCGATTTTGAGACGCGACGACTTCGAGATTTTGTAGATTTAGTAGAATACAAATATTTGACACTATCATAGTGGAATCGTACTTTAAATACCTTCACAACGCCAAAATATTAAATTAACAAGATTGGATCCCAGGTCTCGTTAAACGTAGTGTTCGACACCGTCCAGCCAGATGGACTGACGACCTGCGTAAGGTCGTGGGTGAGCGTTGGATGAGGAAGGCGCACAATCGGGATGTGTGGCACCAAGTTAGGAAGGCCTACGTCCAGCAGTGGACTGCGATTGGCTGTTGACGATATACATAAAATCCATTTAACTCGGCGAATAAAGGAGAACTAAAGTCGAAATTTGGAAAAATTACCGTGGGCTCGATTTATAATTATTAAAAATACAGATGTTGCTCAATATTAAACGAATAAACAATGGTGTAATATACTTTTGACTTAAATATTGACATCGTAAACAATCTCTGCAAAATATAATCACGTTTTTAATTAAAAAGTGATACATATACAAACTCAACCCATAATAATCGACTGAATAGGACTAAGGCTTAATAATTTTACAAACTGCACAAATTTTCATCGAATATTGAAGCAATAATTCATTTTAAGCTTTAACTCATAAAATGTCTCTCTATTAACAGTAATAAAATCTCCTTTAAAAGTTAACACTTTATAATGATGTTTGTGAAGGATAGCAATCTTCTTAAATGTTTTTAGCTCCGGTAGAAAATTACTATGCCGTCTAAATAAATAGTCTGGAGGGAGGGAGTTTTGAACCAACAAAAAATTTAAAGTTGCAAATGATAAATGGAATGCTGAAGTTTCTAAAAGGGAGTCGTTTCAAAACTTGACAGTTTAGGCTGGCCGCATACGCTCGGTTTCCTGATTAGGTTTTCTGATCAGGAATTCACATTTGGAAACTTGAATGCTCTGCTTACAAACAAAATGTTCAATAAGGCGCGTGCATATGTGCTTATTTTTCCCGAACGAAAAAAAACCTAACATTTGGTTCAAAACTTTTGCCGTGCATTCAGGTCATAAGAACGGAAAAATCTAATGACATCATCTCGAACGCAGTGCTCGCGTACATTTTGGCTCGTCCGCCGCGCACGAACGGAAATTCGCATTCAGAACCGTGCTAGCGCTGTGCCGAATGGTCATCTATCGAGCTCAACCCGTTTGTTTTTCTCTCGTATGCCATTATGAAGTTCATCAAAGGATTTCATTGACATCCTGTATTATTTGAAGAATTCTTCTGGGTGTGCGCGTAATTTTACTATTTTGTGACAGAGTTGACTCTGTTAATCTCTGAGTATTCAACGGGTGCACCCAATAACGACGATTCTTCTTCTCCTTCTTGTTTACGCCAGTAAAAATGCAATGGCAAACAATTCGTTGTCGTCCATGATAACGTACTTTCACGACAGCGTTTGGAAACGTAGTGGCCGTATAAAATTCCGAACACAAATAACCAGACGTTTGCGCTAGTCTCACGCAATTCCGAATCTGAATTCCTGATCAGGAAACTTAGTCAGGTAACCGAACGTATGCGGCCAGCCTTAAAGTCCTCAAGTAAATTCAGTTGCTTTGCGGACTTGAATTTACAAAGATTTTGTTTTATCAGTAGGTATATAATCATTTTACGACGTTACTGACTGTATAATATCAGCGAGTCAGAAAACACCTAAATAACTACAATACAATAAACACAACAGCAACAACAATAAGTTAGGGGAAGACGGTACGTGAGAAAGAAAAGAACAACATAGAAGCACACACACTATTCAAAAAATAATGGAGAGAATATATTTGACAACGGGAAGGAATAATTTAGATAAATAATAAATCGGGGCATGTATCACACGTAATAAAGGGTCCCGTACGTCAAACGTACACTGTATTCGACATGACACTACGGAACCATAAAAACATTTAAATGTAAAGACACCATATCTCAAAAACTACTCCATGGATCTTGTTCAAATCAATTTTCGTTTAAACTAACTCTGACGTACTAACAACATTTTTCTGAAGTTTTCACCGCATAATAATCGGTAGATTAGTTCAAAGTTAGGGGTTGCCATATTGGGAAAAACGACAATGGTTATAGGATATTTCAGAATGCGAAAAATGATCGTATGAAAAGTGAAGATTGAAATGAACAGACCACGAATGTCATTTTATACAACCCTGTGTATAAATAGTAAGAGATATAAACACGTATATAGGTACGACATTTTTGCACTTTTATACTAATGTGGCGTAATCCTTTACCTGCGCGTGGAGGAGGGAAATCACGACTAATCAGAAAATGAAAAATTAGGTTAAGTAAAAGTGTCATATCTTTTGAGACATTGACCATTTTCTGAATTTCACAAAAAAAGAAAACTTAGAAAATGGCCGATATCTCGAAAACGGTGTCACTTTTACTTAACCTAATTTTTCATTTTCAGATTAGTCGTGATGTCCCCCATCCCCAGGTGAATTACGGTACAGGATTATACATTAATTACGCCACACCAGTATAAAATATATAAGACACTGATAATGATTCTACGAAGTTTCCATATTTAGTAGATAATCGGTTTCCTTATTATTTTTTTAGAGTGTGCACTGTATAATGTCATAGAGAACAGAGTGTATTATTAGTTTTTAGAAGACAATCCTTCAATATCTTAACCGCGCATTACGTGTCGGGTGGATTGTCGTTGTAGATTGGATAACTAAATTATTATACGCATTTACAATATTGTATTTGGTTGAATATTAGATATATGAACATCTTGGTTTTATTCTCCTCGTCCGACTACCCCAAACCCCTACGTATTCACGAAGTAATGGAGCCCCTTGACCAGAATATGCATACCCACCACCACCGATATTAGTAGGTATTATGTAGTAGTATAAATAATAATATTTGATGAGACAAAACATCAAAATAAAATATCGAATACATATATTTGACCTTATATATAATTTATTAGTAATATACATCCGGTAGCAAAATATAAACTATACCACAACTTTCAAATGTCTCAAAGCAAGGATACGCAGGCACGATAGCCGACTAACCTAGCTCATAGGACGACCAGGTGTATATTAATTCACATGTCTATAATATATTGCGATCAAGGCAAACGTTGTATCATACATTTATTTGTTCCTACTAACCTTATAAAAGTTACGACAATAACTCGTATTTTATTACGTTTGTTATAATGTATGTTTTTAAATGTGTTTCTTGTAATTAATTATTTAACACACTGTAAATGCATAATGTGAAGGTATTGCTTATAGTATATAGTCTAGGAGGAAATTTTTAAAATTTAAGAGCTTGATAATATTAATAAAAAAGGGTTAATGTTAACGACCTGTTTTTAACATTGTCTTATCATATTATACACAATCAATGTAGATTTCTAAAGCACGTTCTCAAAATAATTTGAGATATTTAAAAAAAAGAATTAATATTGTCCCTTTTTATTCAATATACATGTTATAAATTTCGTTTAAACGGTCAATCTGTATTTAAAACAAAATGCAATATTCTGTTTCATTAAATTGTTTAAAGATATCAGACATATTTAATAAAACAATTTATCTAACAATTTAGGGTCTCTCTTCACCAAACTCAATATGTAACACTTTCACTTCCATGCTTCCAAACCACAAAAATATTATGCAAGCACAAACTATATAATCCATATTTTTACCCACACAATACCTTTTAAGCCTTCCTTTATCAGATTTCCCCATTCTATCTCGGTACCATGCCAACACTAATCTCATCAACAACCAACTGACAATATTTACCCAGAGGCGCTTTGTGGGGTTTCCTTTTTCAATATAACAGATACCTAACTACGCAGTAACAATATAAAGTTATACTTACAGCTTTTATATTAAAGCTTTGAAAAGCTTCTTTATTATAATTAAGATTTTGAACAACAAAAAATTGAACTTTCGTGTTTTTTAATAACTTGATAATTTGTATAAGGCAGAAATCATTATCACGCTTAAGAACTTAGTAAAATACATAATATATAGAATATAATTTATATTGTAGTCAAATATAAATACTCTCTAAATTACAATATTAAAAACTAAATTTATGTACATAGATTTATGCACCAGTATAAAGATCTACCTATCTTTATCTATCTAAGTTCTACCTTTATATTATAATTAAGCTAATCAACTTTTTGTTCGTCTGACAGGAGTTATGAAATATGACATTATACCCTTTCTAAGATTTTTTTTTCTTTCTACAGCTCGATGACGGATCAATTAGTAATGTCCTAATGCGTCACCAACTCGATTTGTTGTAAAAATCGACTTCATTTATTAATAAGTTTTAATTAATTGAACTTATCTATATTTTTGCTAAAAATACTATATCGTGTAATAAATATGCCCACATTTCAATTAACATATTTTACTTAATATTAAATAAGTCATTTTATAAGCACTTATAATAATTGCGGTATTTTTTTTAAAGCAGAATATTTTTTATTTTCAAGTCGATTACTTTCGATTTATTTACGCATAGTGTGATGGTATATTAGTCTGTGCGTTACATGACTCAGAACATCGCTATTACGTCACCCACAACAATAAAGTACAACGATTATGTCATTAGTTTCATGTGGGCCTTACTGTCAAGAAATATGAAACTAGATAGACGTGCAAACGTCCAAAGTAAAATAAATGCTTGGAAACAGTATAGTTATTTATAAATAATATAATATAATCTACATTATATAAATAGCACCACTTGTTATCACTTTGCGTATCATAAGCCTAAATACAATCAAAATTTAATATGGTACTCGGCAATCAGATAGATAGCGAAGTAGGTACTGAAATGAAAATGCCGCCATACGTGAGCTCGTGACCTATATCACTAAATCCCGGTGTCGCATTTTTAATTACATTGCCTTGACGAAAAAAAAAACAAATAGATTAGTACTCTGACACATGAATTGTTCAATACTTATATAAATAAAATTTACATATTATGTAAGTTCTAATATATTAAATGAGTAGTAGGGCCCTTAACCATTTTGAGCGCCGAGATGTGAAAATCAGCCTGCGTACCAATTTTCATTTCTATATTTATATTCGTATCTTTTTTACATTATTAATTCCAATTCAAATATTTTATAATACACGAATGCCCTAAATATTGGCATCACATCGTACCCTGTATACACAAGATAAATTACTTTGATTCTATAAATTGTCTATTGTATCAATGGTCCGAATTTATGTGATAAGATTCCAACAAAAGTTACGATAGAAAAGATTTCCTTTATGAGACAAAAGAAAGACGTCACTTCATCGCGACGTACGTGACACCGACCGTCTAAATAAAGTACTTTACCAAATAATACCATACATAGATTGGGTGTAGCATTGTATACATAGTACATGAAAACAGATTTAAAGTTATAAGGTTGTGTAACTTGGCACTTGTAGCTCAAATGTTAAGTTATAAGATTTTTTGATAATAGCTTCTTTAAACACAACAAACATGCATATGGTTGGCAAATAGTTAAACCAATACATAATGGTGGTTGTACTCGACAAACAATACTCAACTGGAAGGAAAATGGAATACATTTTTGTATAGGTACGTAGAGACTGTTTTAATTTCAATCTGGCGTGCCATCCATTTGTTTTCATGTTTCTGGTAAGGAAAGACCAGAAAGAAAACATGACTTATTCTCACGCGTGTATTCGAAACACTAAGGAATAGCTAATAGGCGATCGGTTTTATCGAAGATGAAAAAACCCAAGGTACGTTTTTATCTGACAATGTACAAGAAAGAAGATGAAATATAATTTTTGTACGACATTAAATAGTACAGCGTTCGTAATGTATTAAGTCTTTGCTACAACCTATAATTATTTCAGTCGTGGTCTGATAAAAATCAATACGAAAAGCTATTCATACTTCACCAACGACTGTAAATGTGTAGGTGCGGTCTCTTGATGTCTGAATACTGTATGTTTAATATTGTATGATTTTTGTAGTCCTTCATAACCAATAGACGAGTGAGCTTTTGTGTGGATTCTGTGTACCCTATTTATGTTGATTTTTGGTGCTTCATAAGAACACTTACTTATACCTAAGTAATATTGTTCCCCGTCTAAAAAGATACATAGAGAAAATCATGATTCACCTAGTTTATAAACTATGATAGGAAATGTCAAAGTATACATGAAATTTTCAAGGAAAATAAGTTTTAAGAATATATCGACTACCGCCATTGTTATGTTTTAAAGTCTTTAAAGACAAATGACAATAAGCGACTAGATAGACAACAGTGCAATAGAATATGTTCTTAGAAAACAAAGAATAAATACAAAAACTTTTAGCGCATTAAAACACAAAGAATAAATATAAAAGAAACCGTTCGGAACGTATTATTAATAATTCCTTTGGCGCACTAGAAGATTTAACGGCCTATTGACACGTTTCAAAGGTTCGAATTAGTAGCGAAAATCACGAAAAATCGCAGTAAAAGGAACATCTAAATACATTCTCTAACAGTGTCCAAATACGTAAAAAACAATAAAGGTTTTAGAAAAAAAAGCAGTTCGCGCTTCAACCCAAAAAGGGGAATAATAATTTCCTTTGTTCGCCTTGCAAAGGATGTAACCTTGGGTCTTGGAATTTCTATCGATAAATTTTTACGTAATCACAAAATATTTTCCCTTCGGGATGATATTGCTAAAAGTATTGGAATGTCACTTTGATGTCGCAAAAATATATTCCATGGTAAAATATTTTTATAGACCAATTTTCATGTCGGTTTAGTGTTATAGAAGTTTATATAAAAGTAAAATGGATAATATAAAAACTGGCCCTATGTTAAAATACTTATGTGCCAACTTTCGTGTTAATATGTCACACTATGTTATATCAATGTCATATAATAATACCCATGTTCTTACTTATCTACGAATTACGTATTTCCTTGATTTTCTGGCTCCTAACCATATAACCTTATAAACCAATCTTCATAATTTCAAACTATCAGTAGATACTTAGTAAGACAAGAAAACATATTTTCTTCAGTGAAACTAGGACGTCGTATTTAATTAAATTCAAAGAATGTTTTAAGCGGAGGGCAACTCCGTAACTCGTGCCTGAACATAACTTAATAACACTAATTTGAAGAGCAAATTGGAAGTTGTAATAATTTGATGAATTCTGCTCAGAGAAGAGAACATTTCGAATTTCCCCAAGTTGAAGCACTAGCAAATAAGATTAAATACTAACCATATTATTACCGTTCTCTCATGAAATGTTTATGCCAGTTTTGTTAAAAGTTCAAAACCTCGATCAAAAAAATATTTTGTATACTTTCATTTTATGTAGATCAAATCTAGATGGCGCAAAAAGATCGTTTTAGCTCTGTTCCTACTATTTTGAGATTTTATAACCCAAATACCTTAAGCCTGAATTACATTCGCATTAGTTAAATAATTGGTTAACTTGTTAGTTAAATACTTATTCGGATAGTCATTTTCCTGAAAGTAATATTTTTCAATGTAGATATCTATCCAAACGATGATAAGGATTTATTCGCATGTTAACCAACAACATTATGTCAGGCATAAGAGAAAATTTTAATCTAGCTTTTATCACACATCAGAGTGTGAAAGTTTGTGTATGTAGGTACTAGTTGCATTGTTTAAGGCTTTAGCTTTTGTGCAGTAAGAGTAACTATTTTAAAATCATAAATTCAAATTATTATTTAAAATAAGTTCCACTGTAGATTTTTTAGAAGTGAAGTCATACATATATAATAAGTTGAAATTTAAATCTACTTCCTATTCTATGTACACTGTTTCGCAACGTGTTATTGCTGTTTAAGGAGAAGAAGCGGCAGGAAACTCCCTATTAACACTATATTAATGAGGCAATACGTTATGCTTGTCTATGTACGAAGCAAGTTGACGAATATTTAATTTTCCTGTTGTATTATAAAATCATGACGATGGAAATCCATCCAAATTACGTCATTCGCTTAAAAATATCACACAGTCATGGAAGAACAATATATATTATATACAAAAATTACAACTGCGAAACAGGATATCATAAATCAAATATAAAGTTTGTTTACACTCGGAAAATTTTGGTGAATGTGAAAAACTTGTATAGTTGCTCATGTCCCAGATGTAAGATACATAGAAGTATATTGTTCTTTTCGAGTCATTGTATGGTCATTGTTAACAATACGAGTTTCATTCGCAAACTATTTTCGCCGATTTGCAGAAATCACCAATGCACTGGTGCAAATGACCAGTATAAGAGTAAACATACAAGCAATAGCAAATTGAGAAATATAAGTACGACATATGTGTTTCCTTACTCGGAGACTCGGAGAAATAACTTTAAATTTATGATACTGCTGTCGGGTTTAGTGCTGTTGGTACAAAATCGACCGCCCTTGTGCCATGACGTGTCCATCGTATGACATTGGTGCGTGACGTCACGACACACCCACTACGCTAAGGTTTTAGAACCAAAGAACAGCACGTTACTATTATTTAGAACTACAGTTTTATAATACTATGCTTTTATTTAAAAAGTAAATAAGGTATATATTACAATGCCAATGTAATTTTATATGGACGTCAAAATCAACTGATCTTGCGAGGTACAAAATATTGATTGACATTGTTCATTAATTTTAAAGAACAAGTTATTTGAATAGTAAAAGTAGTTTAAAGTGTAGTAGTACCATATGTTATCTGTTAATCGGATCAGTTATTTATTTATGATGTAATATGTTACACCCGGCTTAGACAGAGGAATTTAAAGTAGTTTATAAGTGTTTTCTTTAAGTGCCGCTTTTGATGAAAAATCATAGGGAGTCCAAAAATACATCGGCACACTTGGGTGTATAGTGAAAGTCACTTCCTTTTTGAAGACACCTTCGGGAATAGGTTAGATAGGGAAGCTTTGAGAGCGCGGGCGTTGTATATGTATACCTAAATTATGTATACACGTAATTATGTCATCACTTATCATAACAGTTCAGCGTTTGAAGTATCCATTTATGAGCCACGAGTCCCCTTTCGTAATTTTTCTTCTCTACTTGGTGAATACATCTCCCCGAGCGTTCGGAATTGTGAGCCATCATCCTTTATAAGACCAAGTCAGTATTTTTACCGATGGCCTACATACGCCTTCATTCCATCTTCTCTATCTCATTCTACTCTATCCCAAGCCATCCTAAAGACTGGCAACACGTTGGCTTCACCCCTGATGTTCCAAACGTCTATAAGCGATGGTAATCAATCTCTATTAGATGGGCCGTCTGCTCATTTGCCAACTTCGCAGTAAAAAAGACTTATAGAAATGCCTATAAATTAGCTTTGTAATAAAAAAAATAGGAGTACAGCCGACCGAAACATTATATTAAGGCTCCTCTTGGCGCAAAAGGTCGAAAAGTGGGGTACAAACGAAACTACTTATCGTTGGTATTTGCTGATCAATAACTTACCAAAAAAAGTAATCACAAATCTTCAAAATATGAAACGTAACGTGCTTTTCCGTAATTTTTCTGTAGTTATTTTAAGTTAAGACAACAATTCACCAAATCTCCCCAAAATTATTGACATGAAACCATTTTACTACTTCAATTTTTATCAAAACATGATTAAAAAATCTACATTTTTATAAAAGAGATAAATAACTTGGTTTTATTATTTTATTAAATACTACTTTATTTTATTCATAATAAAATAATAATGCATCTTAAAAACGACCGCTCCTATGGAATCCTTGCTAACAGTCGAAAAATTAGTACCGAAAAATCCTCAAGGGCATTGGCGTTGCTACAAGCCTTAAATAAGACGTTAAGTTGCTTAGCTTGTTAATGTAGGCACCAGTGGTGCGGGGTGGAAATTCGGCTAGGGTAAGCCGGTTGAAAAAATATAAGCGCGTAATGATGTAAGCGCCGACTCCATCGCTGTTGTAAGAAAGTAATGCCCCACTATTAGCATACAAAAAGGAAAGAAGTCAGTGGAGCAGCATTCCAAATGAATTAAAGCCATTTTGGCAAATAAAACTCACTGCAATGTACAAAAAAGAGTAAAATCCATGAACAACAACACAATAAACAAATAAAAATGAAAACCATAATAATTCACATGCACGCATGCCGTAATGGCGAACCACAGCATACTGAATCATTATTGTAAATAAAACTTACACTTTTAAATAAAAACGTCTAACTCGCGATGTATTTTCTTATTACAGTTTGTATTATTATTTTTGCAATCTTATCGCATATTTTGAAACAAAAGCCGGTGCCCGATCGGGTTATGAGTTGCTATTTCATCCAATATATGTGGATAGCCGCCAAGCATAAATAAATATGCACAAATAAAAAAACGTAAGCGCCAATAAATTCATGGCACGTTCGACCTTTTGTTTGCTTCGTTAGTTTCTTAAAAGTAGGCTATGGGGAATCGAGTTGTATGAAGTCCACTTCACTTGTAGGTTACTGCAATTTATGTTTTTCTAGCAGGTTAATAAAAACATTTTTTCGTCCCCTGTCTGACTATCGAATTCTGTTGTATTTTAATAAGGCTTCTTCTTTGCAGCTTATTATTAATTTTACTATGACCAAAATAAATTATAGTTCATATACATACATACATATTTGATTTATGTGACCAAGAGTTAAGTCTCCAGGGACGTCGATGCAGGCTTATTGATTTATGTTGAAAGTTCGGTGTTCACTGAACCGATTAAAATACAAATTTATTGTGTATTTGTGCCGCCGATTGGGTTCTAGTTGAGAAGTTATTTCAAGCTTTATTCTTTTTTGTACACAAAAATTTACATACAAAATCATACAATAGTGGTGATGTACAAAGGCGAGCTTAACCCTAAAAGAGTTTTCTTCCAGCAAACCTATGAGATTCTATTTCCTTAGTACATAATCAATACTTTAGCCACC
This sequence comes from Dendrolimus houi, assembly GCA_039645545.1. Lineage (NCBI taxonomy): Eukaryota > Metazoa > Arthropoda > Insecta > Lepidoptera > Lasiocampidae > Dendrolimus > Dendrolimus houi. The sequence continues at coordinate 18,121,936 of CM077125.1, read as the reverse complement.
CTAGCTTGGGTTATTATATATTTTAACATACTATGTATTGTTTGATAAGTTATTTGACGAGATTATATTAAATTACACGTAATACTGCAAGTAAACTTTATATCCTTATTTGAAATATTTGCTAGGCAATGTTAGAATTAAAATATGCATGAGTAATTAGTATGCAGCCACGCTCGTATAGAATTCGGATCTGTATCTTACGGTTTTCCGGGATCAAAAATATTCTGTATTAATTGCCACTGGTATAAATAGCAAATAAATACCATAAAAATAATCAGCACAATCCAAAACCCGTGAAATCAATAAACAGCCAAAATATGACATATTTTGATAATAGGTAAATTAAAACGTATTATCAGCACAAAAAATGATTGCGCTCTTAGAAAAAATGACGTTGCAATATAATTCATACTAGCTGTTGCCAGCGGCTTCGCTCGCGTAGATTAAAAATAGACATAGATTGAGTAGTAGAAAAAGTTAGTAGGTAGGTATTTTACCCCCTTAAGGATTGTATTTCAAAAAACACTAGGGATGGGCCGAAATTCGTTTTACATTCGGTTTAAATGCCGAATATTCGGTGCAAGAAAAAAGTAAAAACCTACTTGCACTATTTTGTCTGAAGTTAATAGAAATCGTATCTAACATAACCGTAATATAAAAATTGGCATCTATATGCTCATGGTCATTTATTTTAGTTAGGAACATGTAAACTTTAACATGCAATGTGATAAAAATAAACAAAATTAGTTCTTGATTAAGTCTTCGCCTAATTAAATAAACATCAAATTAAAACAAAAATAAAATAAACTTATTATTCCTCTAAAAACACCAGTAAGTAGTGCAACTGCTTAATTATAATGCGTAACTAGAATAAAATTAAAAAAATAAAAACACGTCTAAGGGACATCAGCAATTACAACTTTAATTTTGATTTAAATCACTTTTTACAAATTAAACATCATTTAGAATTATGAAATGGTGATTTTTTGTTAATCAAAGGTCTAAAAACCTATGGTTTTATCCGCCTACTCATACTTAAAATTTACGGCGTTATCAAGTCACGACGTGTTGCGCTTGAGAAAGTGTGGCGAAATCAAACCGAAGTTCGGCCGAATCTTTTGTTTTAACCGAATGTTCGACCGAAGTTCGTATTCGGTTCAAACCACATTCGGTCTATCCATAAAAAAACACCGATATACGTGTACATTTATTTCTAATCAGAAACAGGTATGTAAAGTTTTATCCTTCTTACCTTAAAAATGACGGTTTTTCATACAAATTATCATCCCCTTTTTTATCTCCTTAGGAGTCGAATATCCAAAAACGCTGTTATATATGTACATTTATGTCTAATCAGAAGCAGGTGCATAAAATTTCGTGTTTTTACATTGATAATGACAAATTTTCATACAAACTTTCATCCCCTTCAAGATTGAATATCCAAAAATCCCGATACACGTGTACCTTTATTTACAACCAGAAAGAGTTATATAAAATTGTGTGGATCTGACTTTAAAAATAACATATTTTCATACAAACTTTTATCCCCTTTTTCTCCCCCTTAGGGGTTGAATTTTGAAAAGTAATTTCTTAGTGCATACCTACGGTATAGAAGGAACCCGCATGCAAACTATAGGACCATGAGGTCCTAGCCCCAGTAGTTTATTTGTTTGGCAGTGCGTTGATAATCAGTCAGTCAGTGAGGCCAGATACAAACATGTGTTGCGCAGCATTTTTTTGTGAATCTAGTCAAGCCATAAAGTTTGGCGCGAATTATAATCCAGACGCGAAACGCGAAGTTTATTTCTAAAAATATTGCTTATTAAAGGCTGGTTAAATTCCATCCCTTAATTCAATAATAATCGAATCACTAACTCCATTCTCAATTAATATACGTTAATCACGCAATTAAACGATTCACTCAATTAAAGGTAGATTGTATTGTAAGGTAAGATTTGTGGTGTGACGTGTGACAGAGGATGTATGTCAGAATAGAGGAGTATGGAAGGAAAAGACATATTGTGCCCCGAATTAATTAGGAGAAGGTAAAAGAAAGAAAAGAAATAAAATGATTTTAATTTTATTTGTATCTTGAAATACAACAGCAAATAATCGGAATTATGTATACAAGTTAAAGAGGCGGATAGATTCAGGGATGGTATAAAAAGAGAGATGATTACATTCATCATTGTTACACACATAATTCGCGCTAATATAGTCGTAACTCAGTGCTTATGGCACCCACGTTCATTATTATGACACCCATCATTCTATAATTATATCGAGTCTTTATCGCCATTTTATCGTAAGCGACATTTGGACCTAAATGTATTTTTTGTTGCAAGACTTATTTGAAACTATTATTTTGTTTTCAGACCTTCAGCATTTAATTCAGTAGGGTCTTATCTAACTAAAACTGAAAGTTTTAAATCAAAATAAATAGTTTGAGATACCTTTTCCAACAAAAAATCTACTTAGGTACAAATGTCGCTTACAATAAAATGGCGGTAAGGGCTCGATATGTCATTATTCAAATTTTGGATTTAAAGCTCATGCACCACTTTAGCTATTATTTTGTCTGTCTGTCTGTCTGTCTATATTATTACAATCAATAATAATTTGTAAAGTCAGTATTTTGCCATAAAATTATACGACCATGTTAATTAGAGAAATGACGTGTTTTTTAGTGAGACTATTGTAGTATGTGTTGGTTAAAAATTACATTTTTTGGGAGACAATAATACTCTTTTCATCCAAGCGACATGAGTCAGGTTTACATTATTGAGTAAAGCCTAAAACATTGATAACTTTTAAGATAAGACCCTACATTTCTATATCGTGACATGCGTATACATATTCATATAGGGTCTGCGTGCTGCAACCCCTTGTCTGGATTGCGACCCCTTAACATAACTGGTATGAAAAAGTGTCATTATATTAACACTAGGGTTCCCTCGCAATTTCGTATATCTAAACTTTGGCTTTATATCTTGGAGTAATTGAAAAAAAAAATCATTTTTCAATGATAAAAATTTCAGGTTTTTTATGAATATGGTTAGACTTTCAGGTAAGTACACGACCGAGACATGAGACAAGGAATCGCGACACCCGACATGTTCGATTTGTATGAAGAACATTTAAAACGTGAGACAGAGACGAACGACCGCGATGTCTCGGTTGCTTATTTCAGTCTACCTTAGACTTAAAATTAGTCTTTTAAATATTGTATAGATACTAGCGGGCCTAACAAACGTTGTCCTACCCTAAACAATAACATTAAGAATCCGATTGCAGCGCCACCTACCAGGTCCAATTGTGAGTCTAAACCATATCGGGAGCCATTTGAACACACACAAAAAGTTCCATAAAATCGGTCCAATCATTTAAGAGGAATTCAGTGACATACACACTAACAGAAGAATTTTATAAAGATATGGAAGAATGAAGAGAGAAAGATATGGAAGCTAGATTACACAAAATATGTAATACACCAACAATCATTCTTAGTTTTATAAAATAATGAAGACCTGTTTTATAAGATTTTAGCACTACATAGTAACTACAGTTTCGTATACCTAAATTATGCATTCTATATATATATATATATATAAATATATGTGTGTGTGTTAAATAGCTACAACGGCACGCGGCATTACTATAAGTAGCTCAAAAGCTTGTAATTACAAACTTTGATATTTGTATTCATGTAAATATTAATGAAATAAATAGTACATATACTTCTTAGTTCTTAAAAAATTTACCCGTTGATTCGTTTTCTAGGCCAGCCAGTTATTTTTATGACCTTTGAAATTTTTGTTACATTCTAAGATATAATAAATATTTCAAACGTCATGTATTGAAAAACATTCATCTTCTCTATATTTTGTTTTCTGAACTACACTGGGTTCTGAGCGACTATAATCTATCTATAATATGATAAAATTCTAAACATGCCGTGTCTGTACATTAAAGCTATTTAAAAAAACAACTGGAATAGACTACATATACGATGCAATTTTTTTAGATTTCTTGTTTGTTTGTCTTCTTTGTCGTTTTGTCTGTTTGTTCAGGATTCACGTAAAACTGGGCCGATTTCGATGCGGTTTTCCCTGATCGACAGCTAATTCGTAGACTTAAAATTTGCGCTACTTTTAATCCTAATAATCCCGCGGGAATTTTTCTGGGAATTATTTAGAATGACTAGATTGAAAAAAAAAACGAAATGTGTGCTGGGACACTTATAATAGAAGTGAAACTTCAACGGACAAGTGGAAAAATGAATCGCAACGGACAAGTGGAAAAACAAATGGCACCGGACAAGCGGCAAAACGATACGCAACAAAATTTTAACTTGAAGTTGTACGGGCAGGTTTTCAAATTGGACAGTACATTAGCAATCACCCGTAAAACTTCAAGTTAAAATTTTGTTGCGATTCATTTTGCTACTGGTCCGTTGTCATTCGTTTTTCCACTTATCCGTTGTCATTCGTTTTTTCACTTGTCCGTTACGATTCGTTTTTTTAATTGTCCGTTGAAGTTTCACTTTTATTATGTGTCCCAGCACACATTTCGATTTTTCGCAGGATTACTGCAAATTATGATTTGGTTAGGTTAGGTACATTTTAATGAATGCATTTTTTATTTAAACATATTTTATTTTATCAAACAAAAAAACTGAATTCGATCTGGAACCAAAAAAACATCTATAGTCTACTCTAACATTATGCCACCTCTCACCACGTCTACACTAAACTTATGCCGCCCCTCCACGCGGCCGTAACGCTTTTTAGTGACAGAAAACATCCTAATACCCCCCGTCTATACTGAAGTTTCACTTCAAAAAATTGGAATTCCAAAGCGATTATTTCACCGATCGGTAGCAAATTTTATGAAAATAAAATGTGTGATACTCTTTATGCCGAGAATCCCACGGAATTTGTCCTGGGAGCCGTTTGAAGTTGTTCGGGTGCATAATAATTAGCTTTTTCCGATACAGTTCTCACTAAAACGATAGCTTACATTATTTTTTCAATGTTATGTATTTTGTGTCCGGGAATGCCGCGGAAATTTCAAGTCAAGCGTGGACGAAGTTGCAGGCATAACCTAGTATATATATATTTTTTTTAAACTTGCAAGAAATTACCATTTCTTAGTCGAATAGATTAAGAGATTTATGTAGCCTATATAACAATTAAGCCTATGACGTACGTTTGTATTCATAATAACTGTGCAATGCTCGACAACAACAAAAAACTATGGTTTTAATTAATGAGTGGATCTGTACAGTAAACAAGACGAGCTAATTAAGACATAACTTTGCAAAATCTATATATATAAATATGCGTTCCGCAACGTTTCGGAACAGAGAATTTGAAGATTTTAATTTTTGAAAGTATCTCACAAAAACGCTGTCTTTTACGGCTATGAGATGTAATTACATAGCTGTAACTTAAAACCAGATCTTTCTACCCAACACACATTGGAATTATCTTAGTCAAGTGAATACCTTGTATATTAATATAATAAATTGTAGAGTGTCTTAGACGACAGGACCTCATTTAATCCTAGCTGGTGAACATGTACCGCTTAGATACTTATTCTGAACTATTGTGCATAATTATTACGTGATTACGAAGTAACCTACTATGAGGAAATCTACACATCGAAATTACTAATGCGTAAATCAATAGTGCTAATCCACTTGGGACGACGTGGCGGGTGTCCCATCTATTACCATAAAGTAGTAAGGCATGTGGCCTATAGTACGATGTATGTATTTATGTAATATATGTTATGATATTATTATTAATATAATTCCAGAACTGAATGTATAAATAGAGTACAAAATACGGAAGTTTCCATGAACTTATATAGTCATTCATAAAGATCATAAATTATATATCCAAACACATTCTCATAGTTTCCGGAACGATAAAAAATTACGGCAATGCCATTTGTTTAGCACATAACAAATTGGTTACGAATGTCACATACAAACAAAATGCACGAGCCGACCCATATTGTTTGTGTCAAACAAAACACGTACCTCACTATGCAAAAGTTTTTTGACACTCCGCGAACTTTGACATCGGGTTTAAAGTTCAAAACAAACATTTACATTACAATGGTTGTCATACAACGGTGTCACAGGACACTGGCAACATGGAGACGGAAACAGCGACTACGGATTTGATAGTTTTGTGTGCAATATACGGATTATACGATTTGCCGCAACAGCTGAGCACTTCCGCGCGAGTAGTGCAACCATGACCTAACCGAATTACCCGGTCATCGATCTAGATGAGGTATTATGGAGGGAGCGTTTGATAGACTCACCTTGTTCAGGCCGGGTTGTTTGAGCCTGTCCAGGCCGGAGATGCGGCTGGTGGGCTGGCCGTCTCCAGAGCCCCATAGTCCGATACGATCGCGATCCATTTCGTCGTGCGTGTACGTTCCACCGCTTGCCGCTTGCGACTGTTTGGTAGCGGCGAGCCGAGCTCTACTTTTGTCTTGATGCGCGGGGGGCGCTGGACTCATTGTGGTCTCGCTCCTGGGAAAGCGAGGAAAATTTTCAGTGATAACGCAGATACAATCCACTGTGCGGTTGTCGCCGCTCGATAACAGATGGCGATAGGTCCTTGACCCGCCTTATGGGAACCGATAGAAAAATATTGTTATGATTTCTTTTCTGATTTCTACTCTCGCTTTTCTTTCACCTTCTCCCAACTATTTGGGGTCAGCACAATATGACTTTTTCTTCCACACTCCTCTATTTTGACATATGTTTCTGACTTCTACTATATGAATTATTTCAAGGTTTTGTAATACGATTACCGCAATATAATTTAGCAGGAAAGAACTAAAATTAATTAAACAACATTTTTATTGAATGTATATTTTATTAAAATTTGTACCTATTATGAGCTAAAATAATAAAAAAACATAACCGCAACATTTACGATAGCGAATAAGTTGAATGACTTCTCATTCTGCACTCCACACTTTTGCATTCGAAATTATTTATTTGTGCGCATTTTTTTTACTCACCATGACGTGGGACACAAAATCCATACCTTCACACATACAAACAAAATATTATATATTACATTTATGTTATCTGAAGTTGTAACAAAAAATATTTAATAACATTTAAAGAGAATTATGAAATCCGAAAGATCCTTCCTTTCCTTCACTTTCAGCAGGTAGTAATTGTAAACAATACACGCTAGGTCAGAAAACTGCCTAAATAATGCATGCTTCCCGCCTAGGATTCAAGCCAACATCATTTGTAACGATGAGTTTGAGACGCGAGACCATTAACCACTAAGCTACCATACCTTTTTTGTAATAAAGGCTGTTAAAAATTCTATTATAATTTTTTATATTATAACGAAACTGGCTTAGAACAAGTTAAGCTCTAAGTTCTTACACAGTTTCTTGTGTAGTACAGAGATTTTGTATGAATATTTTGTGGTATAAAAATACATGTAATCTTAATTGTCTTAAGGGACAAAACATCATTTTTTAGAAAAACAAATAATACTACTTTCTTATTTTTAAAATCGTTTCGTAAACATGTTTATACTTTGTAATTTTCGACTTCTGTTGGAAATAAAAAAGTTGTAATAACAAAAAAATGTGTTAACTGCTATTTGGAAAAATTATATTTTGTACCTTAGGTCAATTAAGATTATAAGTCAATTCAGTCATCTGTTTATTATTATTTATCCAATATTATCTACAAGGACACTCCTAAGGTTCCCTACGTGCTACGACGCTACGACGCAGTAATGTTCTAGTACATACAAAGCCCTACGCGGAATACTACGGCCTACCTACGAGGTATAGCAGGACAATCCTTGCAAGCCCGCTGACAAGGGCAGCTCATTTAAACTATCTGAAATCAAATGTCAATTTTCTTAGTTAATATTTAAAAACTCCAAACTAGGGCTCAAAATATAATTTTAAAGAACTTTGATGGGCTGAAATGCGGGAACGGTCAAACTGACTCGTAGTAATTGTACCCTAAAATTATATAAAAATAAAATTTTTATATAATTTTATTACAGTTCGACTAAGTAAAATTTTAAATATAATATTACTATATATATATATATATATATATATATTACTATACTAGGATATGCCTGCGACTTCGTCCACGCTTGATTTGAAATTCCCGTGGATTTTCGGGGCACAAATTACCACAGCATTTAAAAAAGAATGTAAGCTATCATTTTAGTGCAAACTGTGTCGAACAAAGCTAATTTTTATGCACCCGAACAACTTCAAACCGCCCCGGGAAAATTTCCGCGGGATTCCCGGGATAAAAAATGATACACAATTTATTACATAAAATTTGCAATCGATCAGTAAAAAATTCACATTGGAATTCGATTATTTTTCATTTGGCCATTTTAAATCATTCTCAGAAAGTGCCCGCGGGATTCCCTGGATAAAAAGTTGCGTAGATTTTAATTCTAAAAATTTGCTGTTGATCAGCGAGATTCGCATCGAAATCGGCCCAGTAGTTTTTACGTGAATCCCGATCAATATGACAAGAATTTAAAAAAATGCATCGTGTTCTCTATCGTTTATATAGTCTCTATTCCAGTTGTTCTTTTTTAAATAGCTCAATATATAGACACGGCACGTTTAGAATTTTATAATATGGTTACGAGCTACAGGACTCGAATTAAAAATGCCGTAGGAACTAATATAGAATTAATTAGAACTGTACAAACACGTATAAAACAAATACAAATAAAACTGGATGCAACCAGTTCACACCGCACGATTCAATGCAATTCGACACGCGTAAAGTCCATTGTCTATATCGCTAATCGAGAGTACTACAAACGTCTTACTCGTCTCGTAGTCGTCGCTTGACTGCCCGCCCCTCCATTCGGGCATCGTCTTATACTAACTACACAGTACAAAAAAAGATTGACCGCGCGCACTGAGTTTCCCAGAAATAGTAATTTGCACACCTGCGAACGGCGAACAAAGTCGAAACAATAACAATAAAGATTATTTCGACGCTAATGATGGTTATAAAACAAGTAGAAAAACAATAGCATGTTTTTCTTAATTACAAATTCAAAACACAAGAATTCCTTAATCCGTCCGGGAAGACAATAGACTGCGTTTACAACAGGCAGCTGTGCGCTTATCTTTGGCGGCATGTAACAATATTATACATGGATTATATTTCGTAGGGGGCTACATATATCGTTACTGTGGTATAAATACGGATCTTTTTCTAAACATAATTTAAAATACCTAATAAGCACCAAATTTGAATAAAAAAAAAATCAATGCATGTCGATATTGATAAAGTCATAATATAGATAGATAAGTACCGAATTATTTACTTTGCTATAAAACATAGACAAGAAAGAAAGATAAACAAAAAGAGTAAGTACTATGGGCGACCTTATTGATAAAAAACCGATTTCTTCCAAATAACTGTAAGCTGGGATCGAAATTTGAAATATCGACGACGGTAGTGCAATTTAGAAGTAGTGGATGAATGAATGAATACGCTTTATTGTGTTTAAAAAGATACAGTTAACAGAAATAAAATTTCACAATACAATAGGCGGTTTTATCTCTGTTAGGGATATTTTCCAGAAAACTTTTGGATTTGGATGGACAAGAAGTTTGATAAGAACAGATGTTGCATTATTCTCACGTTACCGAATCATTATCAATATATAATATAAGATACATACACCTTAATAAATTTAAAAATAGTGTTGTTATGTTATCCAATATTAAATAATGTAGTTAGTTTGATTATAACGTAGACTAATGACCAATGGGGGTATAGTGTAATAAACAATATGACAAAGGTCAAGAACACAACCATCACGGTTTTACTGATTTTAATAATTAATTCGCACTGAATTGCGTACTCAGATAATGATAATTATGATGCAACATCATGTAATATGGCGTTTATTCAAACTATAGTTATGGGATCAGGGGCCTTAGTCTCAAACGTCTTTCGTCGTTCGTTTTTGATTTAAGACTGTTTTCGCTTATATTTATCTTTGTTCTTTGTTTCTTCTTTTCCAAAATTGCATAAGTAAATGTTTTGGGCGGATCGGACGAAAACGAACGGAGAAAGCCGTTTAAGAATAGAGAGAGAAGAGGGCCCTAGATCGTCTTAAGCATATTAGGCGTCGGGGTGCAAAAATCAGCTTGCGCCCCCATTACGCAGAATAAAAATAGCATATTTAATTTTATGTTTCACTATCTGTGCCCACGACTTCGTCCGCGTAGAATTTTAGGGACCCTAATTTTATAAGTAGCCTAAGTAACTCCTTATAACATCAGCTATCTGCCAGTGAAAGTTCCATCAAAATCGGTCCACCCGTTTCAGAGATTAGCTGGAACAAATGGTTTTATTTATTTTTTGCGGAACCCTAGTAGTCTAAGTTACTCCTTATAACATCAGCTATCTGCCAGTGAAAGTCCCGTCAAAATTGGTCCAGCCGTTTCAAAAATTTGCCGGAACATAACCAGACAGATAAAAATTCTAATATTTTTATTTTCAGAATCTCTGGTCCGAATTATCCCCCCTGATATTTTTCACGATTTTAAATTAATTTTACCTATAATCACGACTCTTCTACTCATTTAAGTATATGTAATTATGAATTATAATTATAATATGAATTCTATTTTTTTATGGGTAAATTATTTTTGGTGTTTATAATAATATATATAGTGAAACCTGTATAACTGGGACCTGAAGTGACCTATATTTTGTACCACTTATAGAGGCTTTGAATTTACCCAGTTTCCCAAATAGGCAGGTTAACTGCAGTGCACAAACGTGTCACAATTTGTCTAAACCTGATAAATTGTCTTATTTATACAGGCTACTGTGCTACAAAGTCCCAAATATAGAGATAAACATCGAAAAAATCTAAGAAATCTAGTCTCAGTTAAATGGGTTCGAAAATTCCCAGTAATAGATTGTATTTCATCGCAAAAGTGTCGGAACCTCATTGCAATTATCAATAACAGGTTTCTAGCATATCACGGGCCCACTTATTAAACATTGGCACTCCCACTGCCAGACACACTTGTAATCATAATTATACACTCACTCACCCACGCCCACACACACACGCACACACACACACGCATGCACGCACACAAGCACGCACGCAAGCACACACACGCATACACCTCTTTATTTTTCTTTGATTGTAATGCTCTTTGATGGCGGTTATTATAGAAATAGTGGTTAATGAGGGGGCGAGAGCCAGGACTACCGTCATACAGGGTTTACCTAGTTTGGGCTCCTGTCGTTCCCATTTTATTCTTTCTTAAATTTTTGTACTCTATTCATTTTGTTTTTCTTTTTATGGGAAGTTAGTAAATAAATTATTTATCCAGGGTTCACTGTAGGTGAATTTAGCATATAAAGGTAAATTTAGCATTTTACTCTACCTACGAAATTCAAATTTAACATAAGACACCTTAATATACTTAAATATAAACAATAACAATAATATTCTTACAAATTTATCTACGTTATCATACTCTACTACATCTATTTTTTTAAATTACTATTATTTCATTTGCTATACCTACAGATATTCCTTCCTTTGATAAATATTGACTTCACAGCCTGCCGTCCGTTAACTATTGACGTCACAACTACGACAAAGCAATTATGATTAGCTAAGTCGTTTTATCATCAGTATATCGTATCGGCTTCAAAGTAATTCAAAATTTCTACAATGACAACAAAATTAACACATTATTGTGTCCGCTATTTGTTCTATAAAGGTCGAAATTTTGAACTTCTAAAACACTTTACAGAGTTATCGACGCTAATGCGAACAGATCTTTAATCGGTCATATTGCCGAGTAAAAACAAAGAAAAAACCGCTATCTTCTGAATGCCTCTGCTACATCTGGGATAATGTTAGTGACAGTTTCACGCAGATGTGGCGAAGGTTGTGATACAATATTGTTTATAATTGTTAATAATGTTTAAATATTGACAGATAACGTATGTATACATATTCACTAAGGAACACTTGCACGTTCCTGGGTTAGCTAAACTAAGTTGGAGTTAACTGCTAACACAGAGTTAAAAGAAATATTTATCTTGCACCATCAAAAGTTAGGCGTAAACCCAGGGTTAAACTTTTAAATATTTAACCCACATATGTGAAAAGGTTAAATGGCTAACACAAGGTAAGTGAAGTTTAATTTCAAGTATATGTTAGCTTTCTAGTGTTCGAGTACAACCAGGGGCCCTATTCTTCTATTTCAATATCTTGGTGTTGCGGAGATATTCAAAGTACAATTCCATTGGGATAGTGTCAAAAATTCGTATTCTACTAAATCCACAATTTTTTTCTCAATACTGTTACGGCAGAATAATAGTAGAAAAAAAAACTGGTATTACCATTAGCAGAAATATTAGCCGAAATAAATATTGAATAATTACCAATATTTTAAACATTTATTTAGCGAGTTTTCCATTACCAATGCTTATAAAGATAGAGGCATGCTACGGGCATGCCATAAGAATTAACAGAATACCGAAATCAGGCAAACCTATGATTGAGAATAGCAGAATTGGGCCCCAGTAGTATTCGAATTGTATATTTTTGTCACTTTGAGCCAGCTACATATTTTTGCTGAAGGTTAGCTCCATCAGCTTTTTTAATCACCATTCCGATTTTGTATTTCACTACTGTATCACGTAAAAACATAACATGACTAGTTATGAAATTGTGGGCACGTAAACCCGTCTTTTAATGCATTATTCTTTAAAAAATAACCTACTTTATAACTTTCACATAAAAAAAAGAAAATAAATGACATGAAACAATACAGTTAAAATAAAAATCTTTAACTGTCATACAATCCAAGATATTTAAGGAAGCCTATATACAGTGTGCTATAGTGTAAAAGAGATAGAGGTATAAGTTTCATTTTAAATCTTTGGTTGGGTTACAACAAAAAAGCATAGACCTTTCTATGTTACCAATTAAACAAAAAAAAGTCAGGTTAGTTAACCCGGTGGTATTTTTTAGTCGCCCAAAGGACTATGAGAGGTCATTTTTTAATTAACTAGCCCAGAGTTTACAAACTCTACATTTATTTATTTAACCTGACTATGCGTGCAAGTGGGCCTAATATATTAGGCCCACTTGCCTAACATCTAATATACTAGAAATAACGCCATTAACGATTAGCTATAGCTAATCGTTAATGGCGTTATTTCTAACGCTAAAAACAAGACGCATTTGGCCACAGTAAATAACACTAACATTATCTCAGATGGAGCATGGACATACGAACATGACCATTTTCTTTATTGAGAAGGGAATAATTGAATAGCCAAATCAAATATCAATTTTTCTATAACGTTTAACGTCTTAACTTGAAACATCTCGAGGATATTATATTCCAGTTTTTCTTAAAATAAAACCTATAAAACTTACCGTTTATGAATTCTGAAAATACTGTCTTTATCAAAACCATAGGCACCACCATACGAGCCACTAATTTGAAGTACGTCAATTTGACCGTTAGAGACAATTTTCCGCGAGCTCGATTCCATTTTCAAAAGTTTATTTTTAAAGAGATCTAATGAATGTATCACAAAGTTTAAAGTTTCTTATTTTAATTAAAATAAATCCTTTTTGGTGTTTTTGGCTTTAATTTTAAATTTCTTATTGAATATTATAAATCTGGGAAGCACGAATTAATTTTAACCGTTTCATTAGAGCTCGTAGGCGCTCTAGACGACAACTAAAGGTAAACGCTAATGAGATCGCCTTACATATTATGACTTGCACTTATCTATAAAGAAAATTATATTCATGTCAAACCGTGAACCTTGCTTCATTCGTCACGTGTGTGAAACGTAAACCAAAACGCGTGATCGTCACAACTTGAGGTCAGTTCTTGATAGAAATACGATAAATAAAATGTTTTTATAGAAACTTAGTTTATGGAAAATAAATTTACATAAAATCGATTAATATGTATTTAAATCGTAAAATCTTATTTACCGAATAGCCCGTACTATTTTAACTTAGTGGTTTGATCTTCAAGTTTCATTCTAATATTGAGGATCATAATATTATTATAGGTATATTAGTTTTTGGCTACTTGTATAGGTTATCGTCTTGCTTTCTCAAATTCGTGTCTTCATGTTAGTAGAATATAAAGTTAATTATTATTTTATATTAAACAAGTGTTTGCCCCGCGGCTACGCCGCGTGAAAAACCCTACTTGGTAGTGTAATACTTGCAACAACTCAAAAGGGTTTATGGTAGTAAAAGAACAGCAACTGGTCACCATACTTTATAATTAGAGACTTAGAGAACCTTACGGTTTTAACACATTACATAAACTGACTGTTCAAACTCGACAAGCATTCTTAGAACACCACGACATCCCTCCAATTTTACAGTATATGAAACTTAGCATATTGGCACAACCGATAGCGGATTTAAGTCATTTATAAACTATTTTAATTAAAGGATTATGCATGACAAGATTTTAATACATTATTGTTGTTTGGATATTTCAGATAATATTTTATATAAGATATTGTATAAAATATTACACTTAAAGTTTTATATGCAATAAAATAAGTCTAACACAGTATAAATCTATCGCGTCTGCCAACATGAAAATAAAATGTAGTGAATACCGTCTATATACAATTGAGAGGTTTGAATTATCACATTATACAAAGGATAAATATTGTAACAAAATTATTGTAAATAATAGACAACTACTCTATACAAAACAGGCGCTAATTATCGAATAAATAAAAATTTAACATTATGATTCAATTAAGGAAATGGCCGATTGTATCGTTCAGAAATAAGAGGGATCGTTCAGAAATAAGAGGATACATAACAAAATCAATTATTAACTTTAAAAAGAAACACGACAAGAACAACTATGCTACTCAATAACTGTAACAGTAGCTCTATGTTATTTACATAAAAACTAAATTAGGTTTTTTATATATATTAGACCTTAAAACTTTACTGTTTCTTTTTCACTTCACTTATAGTGAATTGACATTGCACAAAGAATCTCAGTCCATATAGCCTAAACAGGTGCCCAGTAAAACATAGAGACAAATTGTAGCCAACCTGATTTGAAGTAATGCAACGAATTACTTGTTTCCTATGACAACGTAGGTATTTGTAAGTGAATTGAAAAACGCGATTCCAGCGGCATCTATTTAGCTAATCTGTCTATTCTGTGGAAACGACTTCATTTATTGGGATAAAATGTATCCTAAGTGTTAATTTGGGTTATAAGCCAGCACTATGTCGAGTTTCATTCATATACGTTTCCATTAAATTGTATCGCAGCGCCATCTTTTTCGCTATTTTCGTCTATCCCATGGAAACCACGTCATTTATCGGGACAAAAAGTATCCTAAGCTTCAACCCGGGATATAACATAGCTCCATTTCGAGTTTCATTTGAATCCGT
This sequence comes from Dendrolimus houi, assembly GCA_039645545.1. Taxonomy (NCBI): domain Eukaryota; kingdom Metazoa; phylum Arthropoda; class Insecta; order Lepidoptera; family Lasiocampidae; genus Dendrolimus; species Dendrolimus houi. Next base: position 18,106,433 of record CM077125.1, on the reverse strand, counting down.
TCAGTAGTTTTCCCGTGGTGCTCTAACAGGCAGGCAGACAAAAATTCTAAAAATTGTATTTTCGGAAACTGCAGGTCAGAATTAGCCGCAATATTTTTTTTACATTTTTAAACGCACTGTACAAACTCGAACCATTTACAGAATTATTATAGCATAGATAAATAGATTTTAGCTATTACTTTAAATGTATTTATAAGTGTTCAAAAATGGGCTGTATTTAGGTACGCTACGTTGGTATAGTTATAAGTTAGTCATGAGCTATCTTTTAACCTAAAAAGGCTAAAACTGTTTTTTTTAAAGATACAATAGATCTTATTTTTCAGAATTAAAGTATTATAAATTATGTTACATCATACTGGAATATATCGAAAATATGTATATTTTAGTAGATATAAAATTGGTGATATCGTTTGAATCAATTCCATTTGCGTAAAATTATTTTTCGATTCTTATTTATCGATAATTGTCATATTTTCCGGTATGAAGTGAAATTTCTTTATTTGCATAAAACCTGGTCGGTAGGATGTTAAATAAAGAAACATAAACATTTTCTTATAAGATCGAGATGCAGAAGTAGGTCGAGCAAATAATTTTGCTTCCTAAATTAAAAATGATGAAATTTTACTTACACTGAAAAGTCCCCTATATTTACCCTCACACCAATCAAATTCATACAAAATCACTTTATTATAATGTATTATACTAGCACTATTAATTAGTTTGGATTCACTACTTCCATCTACGGCCTACATCTAACAAGAATCAATGCCAGTTACGAGATTACTAATTAGATAAATCGGGTAAAGTAAATAGCGCGACTGTGGTACCATAACTTGCATGACGACCGCATGCATGCGTTCGCGCAGATTGTACAAGATCAAGCCAAGGGCATTGTACTCGAGAGTTAACTGCATAAATATCTTATGTATTAGATCTGGGTTAATATCCTATATTAATACGACCTCTGTGATTGAGTAGGTTCGGGTTCGATTCCTAACATGGCAAATTTCGTCAACGAATTTTCCGTTTTTACTGTGTTCTGAGTGTGTTGGGATACTTTAGCCATTACAAAAACGGAACTTGCTTAGCTTGGGAATATATAATTATACTTGTAAAGCAAAACCTATGTAGTTGTTTTCAACAAAATCAATAATTTTTCGGAAAATAAATATACCAAATAAACATACAGAGTCATACCATATGCCTATAGTTAGATAACAATTAAATGTTCCTCTCACGTTCTATAAAAAACGTTATCAGCATGACCGAACCGACTCTTTGTTTGATTTTGTTTTATGTTGGTTTGATAACGTTTTGTTAGTTATAGAAAACAAACAAACTCGTGATAATTGTGCTTTTTGTAAGCAAAGCCTATTTTAAAATCTAGATAAATACATCTCCATCTAACTGCCACGATTTATGTACTTTGCCAATATTAAGTATTCATAAGCATTCAACGTAGAATAATCTTCAAGTAAAAGTCTCAGCTAAATTATGGTTCTTAACTGCAACCAATGTTCTAATGGCAGCTTGAAAAGCCACATTTAACTAATCAGTTGAGATTTACAAAACAATAAATTTTTTATCAGAATATAATATCTTATCTTATTTTTTGTTCATTTTTTGACAGATAGTTATACATATTCTGAAAATAAAACTGCACAGTAACATCATTCTTCAAGTGCTCGCCAAACACCTCAGAGTAAAGAATTGTAAAAAACAAAAAATCATTTTCTTTTAATTTTTGACTTCGTACGCTTTGCTAATTTGGCTTAACAAAGTCTTATCAAGTAATAAACAGTTTAAGATCTAAATCATTTTACATAGATAATAAGCTGTGCTACGCCTGTCCAAAGCGGATTAACGGATTTCCCACATGACTAATCTGAAATTAAAAGTTTTCGCAAAAAAGTTTTCCTTCCCGATTGTTGCGTGATAATTTCTCCTGGGATTGAAACCCACGTCATTTGAATAAGATATGGTATGTATAAATTACACATACTTGTAAGATGGTTTTCCATCAACGACAGTGACGAATGATAAATTAAGCAATGCAACACCGGCTTTACACACCGTTGACACTGTGTCGAAACGTGTTCTTGTTAGATGCTTAAAACGTAATCTTACGCGCATAATACACATCAGCAGGGAAAGCGAAATAATAACGATACTTGAGTGTTGAGAGTGGAAAGTCCTTTGAAAGCTTGACGAGTGCAGAAGGAAAAATGTGAAAACACTAAATAAAATGCAATATGGTGACGCTTGGACCCTCGTTTCTATTTAACATCTTTGTTACAAACAATGATATCCTTAAAATCAGAAATAAAGATATCTTAAACATAACCAAAATAAACAGCGTGACTCGCAAAAGTAGGTAGCTAAAGTGGCTATGAACTGGATACTGCGTCTCAGTAAACGTGTTTTAGGACATGCTTGGACTGACCGAACTGAGAACTAAAAGATGCAACATTTCGCTTAACTATCAACATTTCCTATCTCAAATTGATCAATTTTGACCAACTGCCTTTTTTACTAATTCTCCACATAAAAATTCTACCTCACATAATAGAATATATTATGTATACTTATCATCATTATTTATAAACTGCACAACCGTCAGTTTTTAAGATCTATTAATCCCTGCCAAGGGTTGCCTGTAAGATGGCGCTAAAAAGCGATAAAGCCGCCCGTAGTACTATCTTCTGTATTTTTCGACTTCTGTTTATCTATGCTTTGGTGTACAATAAAGAGTTACCTTACCTAAGAAAAGTTTTCTATAAAGATTTCTCCTAACTATTTATTCAACTTTAAACCAACAAAATTACTAAGCTTTTTATGCCCACATTTGTATCTGTATTAAAAATATAAGAATTTTGGTAAATTGAGTTAGGAAGTCTGGATAGACGTTTAGCGCAAACTTAGAGAGGCCAACGTCCAGCTGGTTATAGTGATTGGCTAACAACGACGGATATAACGATAGAGATTACTGGAAATTTCGATCTATATTCTGTGCAAACTATTTCCCATGTAAAGCCCCTTTACCGAAAGTACACGCGCCCGCTGTCGAATAATATTAATGAATATATAATTAAATATTTGATAATATACGGAAGCGCGACCCCAGGTCCTCAAGGTGCAATCATAATTAACCTATTATTCGCGAAAACCTCTAATTGGCTGATTGATAACAATTATTAATGTTTATTTATGTTTATTAGCTGTAGGTTTTCCATTTTAATTAATAAATAAATAAAATTCATCAAAACAGAAAAAAAAAAACTGTTTATATTTAAAGTTTTTGATTGGCTTTTGTAAATTATAGCACAAATATGTTATTTAAAAATAAACGAATAAATATTAATGTATGAAGCGTATAAATGCGCTAGTAACAGGTAGCACGTGCAGGTGACATTCGTCACTTCCTCAGTCCTTTCAAACGGTGTTCCGAGGTCAAAGCGTTTTTACACACAACCCGTGATTAGTTATTACACATTTTGCAATTGCTTTTGGTTGCAAGCAAAGCTGTATTTGTTTGAAATTATATCAATTAAATTCATGTTATATTATCAGAATTTTGTTTGAAGAAGTGTGATTATATATTACATTTGAGCCAGTTACCCGATGACAACCTTAAAAATACTCGATTTTGATGCTAATGAACAAATATTGATTAGCATCAAAATCAAGTTTGTTTTGAGGTTTCGTAGTAATTTTCCCACCCTTAATTTGCACACACTTCATCCTATTCTTTTACAGGGCAGGTTGTCAAACTTTGGAATATGCTGCCTCTTACTGTCAGAGAAGCCAAATCCTTACCAACATTTAGAAATTTAATTAGAAATCACTATTTGTCCATAAATAGCTATGTCTGATTAACACAATATAATCATGCTAATACATTTATTATAATAACTATATATTTTGAAACATATTATTGTATATATGTATATATATGACTATGTATTATATTTGTATATTTAATTCTTAAATTAGTTTGAGTATTTATTGCCTTTTTCATGCACCACCTACTACAACGCCTGACTCAAATTTCTTTGATTTAGGTTACCTGGAAGAGATCGCTTTGAGCGATAAGGCCGCCTATTGTATTGCCTAGAAAATATTGTAAATATGGTCTGTTTTTGTAATTGTATATTTTGGGATGAGATGTCTTTGGTGCCCGGGAACATGGGCATGGGTTTACCCTTAGTGTAGGACGCTACGTGTGTCGACACTTGCTATTTCTCATCTTCTAGACACGTCCATGGCAGCTGATGTAGCAGCCGACCGTGAGGAGGGCCTGAAACGCCGCAAATATGTATCCATTAGCAATGGATACTTGTGTCTTTCAGTGTCGAAACTCTAGGCCTACTCCACACTTGACAGAAATTCCGACGCCGAACTTCCGTTGCGGTAAATCCGTTATTAAACATTGCAGCTATATTGAATATTCCGTGGCACATTATCAGTCGACTGGCGGAGGGCGGAATAGCCGCAGAAAGCGAGAGGTCCGCGACGGAGCGACCGATCTATTGCGTAGTATGCCCGTTGTATACTAACTGCTAATAACATGTATTGGCGTTCCGACGCGAAAGATCCGCGACGGCATTTCCGTCAAGTGTGGCGTAAGCCCTAGGGGCATGGGGACCCGAAGCTCATCGAGTCTATCAAGACATAACAACTCGTTTAATAGAGGTCTCACGTGACCAAAGTGGCTGGCCTGTATTTCGGCAGCGTATTAGCGTGGCCATACAACGAGAAAATGCGGCCAGCGTTTTGGGAACGTTCTCGACTGACGGGGATTTAAGACTCGTATAATGTAATCTTCATTATTTTAAGTTATTAATAAGTTAGTTTCTTTTTAATATATAATTGTATTTTTTTTAAGTTAGTATAATCCATTTAAATAATAATAATTACAAATTATAAATTTTGTAGTATGTTTCAGTTGCTATCCATGTTTAAGATATGAAAGTCAGCCCTAATTTTTAGTACGTCGGAATTTTGCTACACCCTTATGCAACGGGATATAAAATATACTCGTAGAACTTCTTACCAAAATTCATCTATAAAGATAATACTTTCTTTACTTTCTAAGAAATATGACTAATATACATAAATATCCGAATGTATGGAGATGACGTAAATACGGATAATAGTTACGCAACCCTAAAAATAAAATACATTAGCAAGTTCGAAATAAATGTTACTCACTAACGGTCTTATTCACAGAGAGTTGTAGTAAGTTTGAACACTTCTTTAAGAACCGAAAAGAAGCGTTTAAACTTACTATAACAAACTGTCTATGAATTAGACCACAAAAAAATTTAAGTGCTGTTTTCCTATATATATATATATATATATATATATATATTAGAACTATATCGCAAAAATACCAGGTTGGGAAACATTTAATGGCCGCAATTAGCGTTCGTTAATTGCAAATTAAAGTAATACTTTAACATTTACATTTCTTAATAAGTGTTAGTAAACACAATTACAACCTGAAAAGTAATCAATCGTGATAATTATAAAGTTTTAATGCATTTTAAACAAATTGTTAAGAACATTTTACATGCAATGACTGGACTCTTTTTTGCAGATACGCGTCTCACGCGCATTATGAAAAGCCAATTCGTAGAATCTGCCTATAACTAGCTTTTGCCCGCGGCTTAATGAATGCAGGTTATTTTCTATCCGTCGTGAACAGTACTTTTTCTGAATGAAAGCTATTCTATGTCCTTTTCTGTAACCCTGACAATATGAATGTAAAATTTGATAATGATCGATTGAAGGAACAAAAAAATCTCGCATTCGTATCTTCTTTACATGGTACAAAACAAAGTCGCTTGTCGCGTCTGTCTGTCTCTAGTGCAATGATATTCTTTATTTTTATAATAACATTGGTCTAGTGTCTATATATCCGCTAACTCCTAAACAACGCAACGAATTTTTAAGTGCCTTTTACCATCAGTTAGTTAAATTTTCAAGGAAGGTGTGATATCAAGATAAATAGCGAAGTTTAAGTAAACCTTTGTTATTAATAATAAAATTACCGTTTTTAAGAATTTTTTGTCTATATTATTATTCTGAACATAGAATGGACAGTTGGATATACGCGTTTTTTTGTTTTTTTTATTGCAAGAGTTCAGCAGACAGGCAGACGGCCCACTTGATCGAAAACGGTTACCATCACCTATGGACATTTGCAACACCAAAGGTGTTACAAATGCGCTGCTGCTCTCATAGGGGAGTGGGGAGACTGGAACCTGGTCACTAATGCCGGAACACAACTTAAGGTTGCTATGGCGACATACTTTAGATCAGGGGTGGTAGCCATCCAGTCGGGCAAATGCCCTACCTTCTGGCTGTGGGTTGTTTAGTCGCCTCTTACGACAGGCCGCCCGGCCGCAGGAAATTGTATTCTAAACTAAGCGTTGCAATTCGCTCGTCGAAATTCATACCAACATAGAATCAGTAGGGAAGAGAATACCTGTAATTTAAACTTTATGATGAGTTTCTGTTATTCACTAGTTGTCACTAGTGGTTTTATCGTTTTTTAACTTACGTAGCTCCTATACTGAAGTCTGAATTAATTAACTAACTAACTAAACTGACTCCGTTAGCTCAGCGACCCAAAATGTGTCTTGGCCTACGAAACGAGAACACACCACCTGTTTCTGAGCGATTTCTTACCAGTTATGGGCTTGAAGCGCACATAGGTCAGCCCTTTACTCTGCCCCTCCACCGGTAGTTGGGGCGACCGACCGGACATCTCGTCGTCTCAAATAAGCCCTCTTCACGCTTCGGTCCTCTCCCATCCGGTCCACCTGACCGAGCCAATGGAGGCGGTGGGATTTTATCTCCTATTATGATAGGCTCAACCACGAGATTTTTAATTTCGACGTTGATTCGGACCCTCCAGCTACCATCGTCTCTCCAATGGAGAGACTGAATCAATTAAAAATGTAGTTTAAATACATTTAAACTGTTTTTAACGTGCCTATGAAACTAGTATAGTTATTACGAATAAGGGGGTAAAACGTTGGTTGTAGAATTGAAAGGTTTTTCAACGTTGCGTTTGTTTCTTTCTTTACAGCCTCGACAATGAACCGATCATCATGATTTTTTGGCAATAGGAGGGCTATGGGGATAACGGGGATACATAGGATACCTTTTATCCTAGAATTAGTATAATATATTTTCGGCAGAATACAGATACCGTTTTACACAACTAATAATTTCTTCCGCCCTACCTGTGCAGTAGACCAATTTTAGCAGCGCAGGGCAGTGTACGAATCGTGTAAGCGGAACAGAGGTAAGAATGCATAGCAAACAACACTCTGTCATTTCCGCTTGCGAATAAAGTTCAATATAGATAGATATTTAGGTGTAGGAAATTGCTCTGCACTTTTCAGCACAAACGAAAACAACTTGTCGGAATTACAAATTGTGTAAAACTCTACGAAGATTCTGCCAGTAAAGATGGGTGGAAATATTTAGTGCATAAAGTAAATAAACTACTAGGAATTTAAATCAGTAGATTAATATAATAATTATGATACAAAACAAATATTTTTTAGTTACTACTACGTCGCCGTAATTTAAAATTGCATCCTTAATATTGAGTGTAAAATATTCATATTATTTTAATGAATGAGCTAAGTAGTTATTAAAATTAGTTTACGTAATAAAACCAATTAGATATGAGACGGTGTTTCGTAACCAGTAGTAGCCTAAACAATGCCCAAAATTCAAGTCAAGATAATAGTGAAGCTTGTTTAAAAGGAGAAGCAAAAATAAAATAAAATTTCATCAATTTATTTTAGGTATCTTTATAATAACAAAACACTACACAAACTATATGTTATCCACAACTTCGTTCGTATTTATTGTTTTACTTTCTCATTGCAGTAAAAATACAACTGTAACGTTTACACGTACTATTTCTTATCCAACTTACTGAATAGTCGGTTGCCAATAAAAAATTCATCCCCTATTTCACGCTCTCCAAAATTGTTTATGACACGAAAAATAGTCTAAGTTCTCCTTATAATTATAATTATCTCGTTGCCAAATATAATTAAAATCCGTTCAGTCGTGAAAAGGTGACAAAATATTTGCATGTATATGTATAATATATACATGTAATATATAGTTATACAAACTTAATATGATCACGCTGTGCTGTGACAAAGTCTAACATTATTTATTAGGGAAGTATATAAAAGTATTCCTGCAAAAACAGACTTGCCTTCATCCCGACTTGAGCTATTACTTTAGGTGCACTGCTTATAAAAAAAATAATATGGACGAAGTGCCGGGTAGTATCTAATATCTAGTATATAGATACATTCTTCTATTAAAAATCAACGTTATGTAAATGTCTAATTTATCCATCGACTAGTTTTGGAGTGACATATACGGAAGCTAATTTTTTATACATAAAGATTATAATGTATTAAGTTAAAGAACATTTTCGAGATACAAATTTATCTAAGGTTAAATATGAAGGAGCAAGACAAGGGCTAAAGTAAATCGTTTTCAGAAAACAGGAAAAAGAAAACACATAACGTAGAAAAGCCTGAATTACAATCGCATTGATATATGTATTATGTAGTTAGTCAACTTGCAAAATTGGCGAGTTAAGTCCATATCATTCTTTGGAAAGACTTTTTCAATTAAGTAATAAGTTCTCGAGTAAAATATATAGAATTAACTAATTAAATTTTGGTTATGCAAATGTAAATCAAGCTATACTTACGTTACTGTTAGTAACAGATTGTTCGTTTTGTTGTGTACTTAAAATATTTTACGTATAACAAATGAGTGTATGGCGTTCTGGCGTTATTTGCAGTCATAAAGAAATCATTACCTAATCTTACATTACCTAATGTTTGTGTAAGTTTGCTTTAAATAACTACGGTTTTTTTTATTAATGATCATAATGATCTGTTGTACAAATTTTAAAACACACCGTATTACCATTGATACGTTTGCAAGCTTGGAAATAAACATCGTTATTAGGAGAACTTAATAAATTATAAAATAAGAAATATTATGGAAGATTTTCGATTTGCTAATAGCCTGACGCGCTTACATCGATAGCGGCCGGTGTGTGTCAGACTCGAAGAATAGTCAAATCTTCACCATAAGCCCTGTGCGTGTCGGTCTATTTATAGTAAAGGGTTCTGAGGCCTTATTCACAAACGCCTTTCTTCGTTCGTTTTTATCCGATCAGCCCGAAAGAGTCAATGAAATGTTAGATAGAAGAAAGGAAGAACAAAGATGTCTTTAAAACTACAATAATAAAGTTTATTAAACATAAAAATACATACACTGCACTAAATGCACTAAATGCACTAAAATATTTTAAAAAACAAGCAAAAGAAGTTCTAAAACGAAAACGAACGATGAAAGACGTTTCAGAGTAAGCTCTCGATAACGGTGGCGAATGTTTATTGATTTTGCTACGGGCTACTATATAAAAAAATAAACAATACAAACATTCATTTAAAGTATTTTTAAGTGTTATTTTGAAATAAAAAAAAATATTATATATTATTATATTTTGTAGGTTCTACGTCCTTGTGTGACTCCGGTTCCCACGCAGCCAATTGTTTTAAATCAAATAAATACTTATATTTACAAACAATTTTGTTTTTCGATCACAGTACTACATGCGAAATGTCAATTATTCTAGGTATAGATTCTAATAAGCTTAATTTAAACTTAGGACAGAACTAAACATCACCTTGCTATAGTTATTGGTAGCTGGTTTTAAAAATTGTATTCATAATATTAAGAAACATAAAATTATAAAACTTACTGCCATCGCTTGTTATCGTTTAATTTCAGTGAGGCCGAGTTTCCCATGTCAAAAGGTTGTTCAGTGTGATCCGTCCTGGATTACTATGGATCGAATTGCACTTTAGAACAATGCCGGCTTATAAACAAACAAAACACGACAACAACGCGTGCAGCCCATTCGAACACCTTCAAGACTTTGAAATGGTAACGCTTTGTCAGGTGCTGGCCGTGACTTTCCCTCGCTAGACCAAGGCTTGCGTCATTTCCCTCACAGATTAAGTATCACTTAGTGCCTAGACAAAACTCATGATTCATATTGAAAACTTAAAAGTCAACAGTAGTTATGATAAACAACACGATAAGATTTTTTAATCTTCTGAACAATAGATGGCATAAGTTAAACTAAATTGAAGGCTGAAATCGCTATGTAATGTGAGCCTTTGATATAGTCTTGGGTTTTATCTAGATAACTTATTTTAGCCAAAATATAGAGTAACGTGATTTCACGGGATGCTTTACGTTTAGATTTAGTTACGTAGGAAAAATTTCTAGCCATACCATCTTTACATCGCCTCGGCAGAAGGGTTACAGCCCAAAAATGCTGCTTGACGTCGTAAGGAACGATATTTTATGTGTTAATGGTGGAGAAAAATAAAAAATGAAGAATTCTTGTGATCGCACTCCGGTGTTGGTTTATCTTGCTGTGAGTCCCAGCCGATTTTCTTAGGAATTAAAATGGGTAGAGACATAAGAGTATTTGGAAATTATAGAAGTCTTGTATATCTTGTATATGTACGTAGACATAGTACGAAAATATTTTTTGTATAACAAAGGTTACTTAAAGCTTTTCGAAAGCAAAAGTTGAAATATAAGATGAATAAAATAAACGGGTTCCTATACAATTATCCAGTATCGGAATTTAGTGGTAGGTATTTTGAGTTTAGGGATATAAATAGTAGTACTTACGGCTTATTTTTAATTATTAAAAGTAGAAAACGAGTTTTGAATTAATTACGACAAAAATAAATTTTACAAATACATTATTAAATGAAACGGACTTCTGTTAATTTTCTTTAATATCAAAGGATTTCAAAACAATGGTATTTTTTTTCGATGATCTATAGCTGGTTTTGCGCTCTCCTCTGTCTGTGGGGGGTTGCGTTTACAATTTGCACCCTGGCAGCCGTTTAGGCCATCTAGCCTGCTTTGACTTATAGATTTTTTATCTTATTCTATATTATAGCCATAACGCTAAAGCCAGCCTGATTAAACAATAACAGATTTAATTATTAATTTTTTATTATTGTTTAATATAATATATAATAGCGAACGTAAAACAAAACGAAAAACAGAACGCAAGCATAGTTTCAAAAACGTTTCTGTCAATGTCAGCTAATACTTTTCATTTTGAGGTTATATACTTTTTAACTTGCTGCTGGTGGGCACGTAAACAAAAGTTTATTTATTCCAAAAATATAATTAAGATAGAGTAATTTATTTATTATAATTAAATATGAAAAAAGAGGGTCAGTACATTCCTAGCCGTGCATATTTCAAGTAAACTTTATATGTTTTTTATTAATCATTTAATCTCGTTTCGTTTTAGAAGTTCAAGAGATTTTTCTCAAAATTCTTAGAGAAGAACAGGATGTATCTGTTGGAGTAGCGGCTATAAAAACTCTTCTAACAGTTATAGAAAAATATAAAGGTATTCTGATGCAATTTTCATATTATATACTTACATCATTTTATCTGCATATCAAGCCATATTGAAAACATTGATCGTAGCTACAATAAGAGTTTACAAGTTGTCTTCTAATTTTATACATATAATGTTATATGGAAAATTGTTCTACACTAAATCGTAAAAAATATTGTAGTCTAAACCAGGAGTGTTAGAATGGACTAATTAAACTAAATAGGTAATTACATACTAAATTGGTAATATCTTTATTTAATTTATTATTATCTTTGGTTCTTGTGTCAGGTAACTATTATTGGTATACTGTATCAATTCAAAGGGTAAGTAGGGTAGTCATTTACAATATCGAGATAATAGAGAGACGAGACGAGAGATAAGGATTCTGGTCTGAGACCGCATCTGACCTGCATGCCATATGTTTAGATGGTCTAAGTGAAATTTCAACAAAATTATTGGTATTCTTGAATCTAATTTAATTCCGTTGAATTTTTACGTTATCAATTTCAGTGGCCACAGTGAGAGAGTTAGATTTAAATCTGCAGCTAGCTGTTGATGCCATGAGACATTGTGATCAGCCTGTAACTGCTATATCATCAGGATGTGAGCTTTTCATGAGGTTTATTACATTAGCTAAACTTGATGTTAAGGTGTGTGAGATTGCAAAAATATACCAACATTTTCTTTTTAAAATCAACATATTCCTACCACTTATTATGATGTAAGAAGACATTCAGTTTTCATTCTAATGAAGTGTGTTTGAATCAAGAGAGTCACAGCTTAAACTGGGTATTCTCAACATTTTTATATATATAGATATATTAGATAAGGTGCCATAGGCCTGAACATTGATTTATTTAGGAGTTTTATTACTAGAGCTATAGCTTAGATAAGCTATAAGCTTGCGGCCCACCTGATGGAAAGTGGTTACTATCTATGGATATTTGCAACACCAAAGATGTTAACAATGTGAATTAATCTTTACATAGTATAAAACACAATCACTCTCCGCTTCTGTCTGTATATCCACTAATTCTTAAACCACGCAATAGATTTTTAAGCAGTTTTCACTATCAGTTGGATAAAATTCAAAAGTTTTTATTCAAAATAATTTCCACTGGAATACAGTTTTTAAAGATCATACATACATATAAGTCAAAATTTAAGTCTACTTCCTATTCTATGTACTAATAATTTTTTAAGGAAGATTTATATATATACTAGCTTTTGCCTGCAGCTTCATTCACCATACATAACTTCTAATTAAGTTTTTATTCGAGTAAATCAGAGCAACCCACCTGCAGCGTAGCTGCGGGGAAAACTAGTTGTATTATACAACTACCTAGAATAATACCAGGTGGGCCACTTATAAAAGCTCAGCGGAGCACATGTAGTCTGTGGCTTGCAGGTCGAGTATAGTGGCTTAGACTGTTTCTCTAGCCTAATGTGCATATGCATAATTGTTTTCATAATTAACATTTTTTGATGGAAAAGAAAAACATATTAAGGAATCCGCCATATTGTGACTAGCATTTTTTTTTGTTAATCTACTTTAGACAAGTACACTGTACATTACAAGTGTACACTGTCCATCACCCAACATTATGAAGGCCTGAACACACAACAAATTTTTTAAAATTTTAAAAGTAGGTTGGATCTTGTATGGTTACTGTTACATATTTAATTCATTTAATCAAAATAGACCACAATTAGTCCATTTGCAATTTCAAAAGGCAAAGAATTTTCAAAGAATAAACAGCATTTTAACATATTTTATAATAACATTAACATTTTTTCTATTAATTTAAGAAAATATTACTCTACAAACTTGATTAATTTACTTTTCATACATTTTTTACAAAAATAGTAAATAACATTTTAATATTCACTTTACGACACAGTTTATATTTTGTGTTGATAACTGAATTTGATAATAATATTCCAGTCTTTTGAAGAATGTGAGCAGATCATGTTACAAAGAGGGCACATATTTTTAGACACTTTACTGGAAGCCAGAGGGAAAGTTGCTAAACAAGCATTGTCTTTTATAACGGATGGATCTGTAAGTATTCTTTTTATATTATGTTTTCAATATCACAATAAACTTAACCTTCTTATTTTAACTTACCTATTTTATTCATAACCGTTTATATTACAAATATTGTTTATAGTTAAATAAGCTTCTACTAATATAATAAACAAATCTTTAAGATAATAATTTTTAGTTCCATACTCCCAAAACCACTGCAATATTGTTATAATCTCCAAATTTCAACAAAATTGTTTCATGTACCAGGCTGTAGAGAGGGAATAAAAAAATAACAGTTTTGTTTTTATATGTTAATTTAGAAAGACATACATTACAAATTGTTAAAATATATCCATAAGGCTATCAGTTTTAATTGATGTTTTGTGAGAGACTTAAACATAATTGATTTTTTCTGAGTAGAAAGGGAAATACAAGAAGCTGCTTTTTTACTGAAATCTAAAAATATTCTTCTCATTCTGATATGATACATAGTGTTTTCAGAAACAAACCAAGACAAATTTTTAAAAGTGATAAATTTTAAACCGGTTCCATAGTTTAAAATTTATCGCTTTTAATAAGTTATAATCAATTTTAGGCAACTTTAGTTTTACATAAACCTACATTAACCGGTTTATACCTCAATAATTAATTTCTCTACATGAAAGTTGTTTCTAATAATAAAATGTGTTTGTGTATGATTGAAAACTTGATGTACCATGTGGCATTGAAAGTGTATGGCAAAACCTTTAGAAACTGGTTTGTTTAACAAAACCTACTTAATGAATTTTTTTGCTACAAAACCATTTAATTGAGGCTTAAGTTAGAACAAAAATGACAAAATATGCTTACTACTTACTTAGTAACTGGTTTTTTTTCTGGTTGCCAAGACATGATTTAAAGAAATGGCCTTGCATCCCTTGATATGATATTGGTATATTTTAATAATTAATCTTTTCAGAAAATATTAACTCATTCAAGATCCAGGGTAGTGTTACAAGCTATGGTCGAAGCTGCAAAAGCCAACAAAAGATTTGAAGTATTTGTTACAATGTCTGCACCTGACAATTCTGGGTAAGGACAAGTTTTGACTATCATTAGTCAATATTATTCAAGATATAGAGACAGTTGTCCTCACAAGCAAATGAATTAGATAATTTCAATCAAATATACACTTACCATCTTATTTATAATATTATAATATCCTAAACATGCTGTGTCACCAACTGGAATAGACTAATGGATATGATGGATAAACGATGGAGAACACTATGCAATTTTTTTTAGATTTCTTGTCTGTTTGTTCAGGATTCATGTAAAAACTACTGGGCCGATTTCGATGCGGTTTGCACTAATCAACAGTTAATTTTTAGACTTAAAATCTATGCTACACTTTATTCCGGGAATGCCGTGGGAAATTTTCTGGGAATGATTTAAAATGGCCAGATTGAAAAAAAATCTAATTCCAATGCAATGTTTTCACTGATTGATAGCAAATTTTATGTGATATTTTAGTGATATAAAATATGTGATATTCGGGAATTCCAAGTCAAGCGTGAACGAAGTCGCGGGTATATCCTAGTTCATAATAATTATATGAGGTTTATTTTATTTTAGGCTCCTTAGAAACTCTTTTTTAAAGAAAGAGAAAAAGATAAGTTTTTTCATAATTCTATTCAAATGTGATTATGAAATACACTTTTTATGGAGGTTATATAAACTTTGTATAATTATTATGAATAAGGGGTTTAGGTTCTAATTGTTCTTAATTAAGACTAATGTCTTAATTAAAAACAATTGTTACAATTACCACATGCTAATAACGGTGAAGGAAAACATCGTGATGCAACTGCACATCGAGATAACCGATGTGTCAAACCTGCCAAGCCGCCTTGGACAAGCGTGGCGGGTATACTGTCCGTTCCCCTACAGTGGGAGGTCTGAGCCCAGCAGTGGGACATTTATGGGCTGCTATTACTAAGACTAATGTCACAGTTTATTTGCATGCTAAATGAGGTTAATATTTTTACATTAAACTCTTAATGCAAAAATATTAATAGCCTCCTAAAAAGCCAGTAGCTTTATTAAACTAACTCTCTAGCTTGTAACTAGAGAGGTAAACCATTCATTTTGTATAAATAATTCAATTGATTCCAAACAATAGAATTTTTGTAGCAATTTAATTTACATGTTTAAAAATAACAAAGTTTTTTGAGTTCCCACCAAACACTCTTATGGTCTCAATTCTGTTTTTCAGTGTACAAATGCACAAAGAACTGGTGGAAGCTGGTATAGATGCAACCCTTATTCTGGATGCGGCTGTTGGATATATTATGGAACAAGTAGACGCAGTTATGATTGGCGCAGAAGGAGTCACTGAAAATGGAGGTATTATTAATAAAGTAAGTGCTTCTGTATTCTAAAATCATAATATTTCAACAGCTAATGAACGTCTCTTTCAAGGAGGGTCTACCCATCTTCATCATCTGTTTTAAAAATAAAGTTTTCACGAACATGCTCATGCTATTTTTTTTTATTTGTTCTTAATTTTTTTTTTATTAAAATGATAAATGTGCCTCTGGTTCTAATCGTATGGAACTACGATTATTCAAGATTACTTACTACTTTAGTGTTGTCTTTCAAAACTTTGAATGAATGACGGTACTTCATTGCATTCATAAATCATACAGTAGGAGGTTTCTCGCCAGCGACGATATCTCCCAGATGACCTTTACAGTAATTAAACCTAACTTAATCTTACTTATTAAATTAAATGATAATTGTTATACGCCTGTCATTATTGTTACACTTGAAATATGATTTGTAAAGTACTATATAACTTTTTCAGATTGGCACATACTCAATAGGAATGGCAGCTTACGAACTGAAGAAATCGGTGTGTGTACTAACAGAAAGTTTCAAATTTTCAAGAACATATCCACTGAACCAACGAGACTTGCCAAATGAATTTAAATATTTATCCAGTGTATTAAAGTCTGGGAAAGATTTGTCAAAGGAACACCCTCTAGTAGATTACACACCGCCGTCGTATATAACTTTGTTGCTTACAGACATCGGTATATTGACCCCGTCAGCTGTTAGTGATGAACTAATAAAGTTATATTTGTAAATACATTGTAATTATTTTGTAATAAAACTTATATTTATAATTATGAAGTGTTTTTATTTTAGGTACTAATAATCGTGAAGAAATAGATTTAACTTTAGAAATAATTAGCATGTGCTAGCGAAACTTCATTGACGTTGCCATATCCACGACGTAGGGTAGAATAGGGCGCATTTATTTATTATTTGAGATGTAAAGTGAGTTTTGGGTAGTTCTAAAAAAAATAAGCACGAATGCTAAGGCGGGAGCAAAGCGAAGCGGAGCTGCCGCCTTAGCCTTCTAGTCTATATTAAAAAAGTTCAGATCTGTTCATAATAAATAAATGCGCCCAATAACTATACCCCACCCACGTATTTGTTAATGAATTGGGTATTTGACAGTAAAATGAACTAAGACACTACCATCACACAAAAGTCACAGCCTCTTTGATTTTATATGAGAATACTGGCTTATGACGTCATAAATTTAACGAGTCAAATAGGTTATTAATTATTTTTAAACTATAATTATTTCTATAATGAATTGTTGAAATTAAGACGATAGTAAGATATTTCAACGTCTGTTTTTTATATAAATACTATTTTAGAATTTATTGTAATATGTGTCAAATATTCAATAATAACGGCTGCGGCGGCGGTAGCAACAAGAAAGCGACTGTAGCGCCATTTTTTCGCTATATTCATCAATCCCATGTTAACGACGTTTATCGGGATAATAAGTATCCTAAGTGTTGGACCCAGGATGTAACCTAGCCGTGCCAAGTTTCATTTAAATTCGTTCACTAGTCTCCTGAGCATAGTGTTGTATGGCTCAATCATAAGTGAGTCGTTGATTCAACTCGCACAACTCACTTATGAATGAGCCATACTACAACACTGCTCCTGTTGCCGTTTTTTAATTTAATATAGCGAATCTAACTAAAATCAAAATATTCCGATTCTATAAAACCTTTATATTTTGACTTGTTCTTACGGAAAATTTTCACAAGTGACATATTTAAAAACAAAAGTTATCACATTACATCAAATTTAGATTTTGAAAAAACATATTCTAAAAGTTCCAACAGCTCCAAACTTGCAACATAAAAAAAGGTCAATTTGTCATTGACATTTTAGCCCAGGTAATTAAAAACAGAGAGACGTGAGTTTGAAAACGTTCGTAACTAAAAAAATGAAGTTCTACGCTGTAAAGTAATATAATAAACAATGTAAAGGTTAGTGGATTGTTTAAACAAAAATAAAACTTCAGAATATAATTTCCAATATATCTGGCACTTTATTGTATATGAAAAATATTTACAATAATTTTTCAATACTAAAACATTAATTTCACACCACGTTGGATGTATCAATTAATAATGCTAGGCAAGATAATTAATATTATAAAAAAATTCTTGGCTAACAAAGGCTCTTTAGTAATCTTTTTGACCACCTATAGGCCAAGACACAAGTATTTTAAAGTAAGCTGGCAGTCAAATCAACTGAGATACGTTTTTACTTACAAAACGCCACAGCCTCCTAGTTTTTATATGAGAATAACAAGTTATGACGCCATAACTTTAATGCGTCAAATAGCGTATTCATTATTTTTATTATAATATTACAAAAGTAATATCGTAGCGATGCCTAAACGCCTATTCTTTTGTATGAATATTGTTTTAGAACTTATAACGTGTCGCCGCAGGACTTCGACTTTATCTCATATCTTCTGACCTCTGCAAAGTTTCGGAATGAAACAACAGCAAAATTATTGTTTTAATCCCGAAAATGTTCAATCCACTGAGCTAATTATGTTTACTAATCGCCAAAACATAAGAAAATACCAGTAGTTTTCATTTAGGTAAAGGTCACTTATTTTGAAATAACAGACCGACGCTTTTATGTTATTGAAATAGATAGATAGCGTAGTCATAAAATTAAAAACATAAACATAAAATACTTGACTTATAAGGCGGTCAGTGGCCTAAGAACCTTTTACAATAATTCTCACGTGAATATTATCACAATCATATTAATTTTGACATAATCATCTTATTATAATAATATTTAATATCTTTAGTACATAAAGAATAAAATTAATGGAAGACTTTACATACACTCATGGAAAAGAATACTAGAAATGACAGTCACCCAGTAAAATAGTAACACGAAAAAAAGACGAAATTATCTAGAAGACGTCATAAACCATTCTTTTGTCGCGTTTTGAAATAAAAACAAACCTTACAATTTTTTTCTATGGTTTAGTTAATATTTTATTCTAAAATATTAATAAATTTATTTTAAATTTTACATTTAAATAGAATATCAGAACTAAATCAATTGGTTCCAAAAATGTTACATATTGTATGTATGTAAGTGTACGTAAAATTACGGATAATGGATAGTACTGAGATGTAGTGTGCGAAATTGAATTAATCGTCAAGTCATCAAGGCAACAAGTTAATCATTAAAATACTAGGATTGCCATTCCTAGTTTCTAACACTGTTCTTCCAAGACATAACTAATAACAGCATTGGTCTAGATGAAAAATCAATTGTAGATAGAAGTACCTCTACACTATTCGATATTAATAAAACATAAAATACATACTATTTAATTAAGGATATTAGATATTATCTGCCACATTTTTCGCCAAAATAATAGGCCTTTCAGTACTAGAGTTGGGCAACTCCAAAATGTTTAAACAACTGCCATTTGTGGCTCACAAATCTCCTATACAAGAACAATCTAGGTTTCTGACTCGGGACTCGGGACTGTATCTGTCGACAATGACGGTGCGCGGCGCCCGATTTGAACTCAAATTCATCGACTCTAAGTGTAAACAATCGAGAATCATCGAGATGTCGAACAATCGAAACATCAAACAGTTGAATTGACCATTGTGTCACCGTTAATCGCTTGTCTAAGTTAGTTTTATTATTATGTACTTAACTGCAGTGGGACATTGTAGTGGACATTGCAGCCAAAGATTGTGTGGAAATCACCTGCGTAAGTTAGCGATTACTAAATAAAATCGATCATTGCGTTTTGCGAGTTATTTTTGGGACTCTTGTTCTAGACCAAATATTTATACATGACCATAAAATCCGTTCAAATTAAAAAGTACTTTCGAATGCATGAAGCGTTAGAGGGGCAGGAGCATAAAAAGGTATCTAGCTATCTATATAATTGGTCAAATTGAAAAGTAACTAGGCCCTGTGAGTGAATAGGCCTACGTGAATTCTTTAATTTAGATGAACTTGTATTCAGTGCCGGCTTTAGCTATTATATTGCAGGGTGTGCCGCGCACAAAGGCGCCGGGTCTTAGAGGGCGCCGAACGCCGCTCTTGATACCTACGAAAAACATGAGTCGCTCAGCAGTAGTAGTATTCCAAAGCAGTCGCTATATCCCTCATTATTCTACATACCAAAACGTGTCATAAGAGAAAATAAAACAACAGTATCTATGCAATTGCTATTTTAGCACGGTTTACATGAGAGTTTTTGTTCTGAACGTGTACCTATTGCTTGCCGAAATCATTTAAAATTGCACCATTTGCAACCGAATTTCTGTTCACTGGTGAAAATATAACTGTAATTATTCCATTTTGATGGCGCGCCTACTAGAGGGCGCCAGGGTATTGATTGGACACGAGCGCTACATGGGCTAGAGCCGTCTCTGCTTGCATTTCGTATATTAGATGCAATTTAAACTATTGTTTAATTTTATTTTCACGCTGTTTTACGGTGTATGGACCATAGAATATCATTCATAAGAGAACAATATGTATATGGATTAATACAATTATACATATCACTCCAAGAAAGTAACAATACACTTTTACTCGATTACGCTATAAGTAAAAATATAACACACTTTTATTTTTATCTATAATACATAAATGTCTGTAATACTAAAATTTTACAGATTCATAATTACTAATTAATGGAAAAATGAGTAACATAATCCGCGACAAACTATATGGCTGCTCCAAAACAAAAACATCAATCTGTAAATCGCCCATTTAGACAATATTAAGCTTGTACGGTCGTAATGGTGTACAATAAACGGTTATAGATTTATCTATGGTGTAGTGCATTAGAAATTTGCCAATATACTAGGTCTAGAGGGTAGCTTATTTGCTCTATGTAGCCCCTTATAAAATTTACATTCGAGTCTGTCGTATCCCGAAAATAGAATCAACTTTTAGATCGTTTTGAAATAGACTGGAATCTTTACTTTTACCTTATTCATAATAGTTACACAAGGTTTACATCGTTGTTAAGGAAATGTTATTCATAATTATGCAGACTCAAACCGAGTTTCTAATCTTACTGAATATTCCTTTTTAGTTGTTTATTTTGGTGAACAATAAAGTGTATGTATATTTATTCTATTATCTTATTATTGGTAGAAAATTGACATTACTTGTATTGCAGTTTAAATTTTAAACAGTAGTAATGCGAATAAAGGTATAGTAAGAACACAGTTGACCAATAAACTGTGGTAAGACATATTCCGGCGAAGTCATAACAAAATTGGGTACTACGCCGAAGCCATAAGGTTTGGCGCAGACTATATATAACATAACATGATTAAACGCGACCATTTCAAATTTATTAATTGATAAAAATACATTGTCACATTATGAATATAATAATGAGTTGCAGTTGTAAATTGAATCATGTAAATGTTCAAAAAGTATTAAGGATAACTCGCACACCGGAATTGAGCTCAGAGCTCTTTTCGCTTACTAACACGTGTCGGTGTAGTGTGAACGGTTTCTTATAAAATATGCATTATAATAGACCCCTGCTAATACTCGTCCCGTTGTTATGTCATCCTTAGAGTGTACTTTTTTAAATAAAGTAGGTAGATATTTTAGTCGCACATGAATATCGCTATGTTCAAAGTTGCCCTAAAATTTTCAATATAAGCCCAATTTTCAAAGTATCATAGTATTATATATACCATATCTTTCTATACCAAATCCTCAGTTGGAATATTCGTATGAGTGTTACCTATTATAAATATTATCGATCATTGTATAAATCTGGTGGAAATGCGGCCTTTTGTCCGGCTCATATTCCCAACATCTTAGCATTAAGGCGTATACTTCCTCTGAACAACCCTCGGGTGCTGGCATCCTGTAACCTGTTCAAAAATCGTATATTAATAGAATTGCATTCAATAATTTTGTTCAATTCAATAACCTTAATTTTGTTCAGGATATACATTAACAGCTCATAAACGTCGCCCTGCTGAGCTCGGGCCTCCCACTATTCGGGAACGGACAGTATATCCACCACGCTTGACCAAGGCGGCTTGGCAGGTCTGAATCGGTTATCTCGATGTGCAGGTTTCATCACGATGTTTTCCTTCACCGTTGTTATTACGTGGTAATTGTAACAACATTCATATTAGGTCAGAAAACTGCCTAAGTGGTGAGTGTGATTTCAACATCTTTATTCTTTACTGTACACAAAATTATTACATATAAACTATAATATAGTGGTGATATACAAAGGCGAGCTTAGGGGTGAGCCATAATTTACGTCACACGTTAAGGGAGTCCAAACTTTTTAAAATCTAATATATTTCAGCGTTAAAACACGATTATCGAAAAACTTCAAAATATTTCCAACTCTATCTGTATGAGCATAATGTTTAAATAATTAAAAAAATATTTCAATAGAAATAAAACTAATTACGCAACTGCTGTTTTAAATTAATAACTTCTTGTACAAAATTGGTGACAGGGGTCTTCTGGATTCTTCAAATTTGAAGAATTGAATTGAAGAACTTAAGATGGACATAATTATGCAGACATGTCCATCTTAAGTTCTTTTTATTATGTAGCATTAAAATCAAACATATTAACAACATGTGGTTAGACAAATCATGGCGAGCACAGAGAGGCATAGAGCTACAATGTTACCAGTATACTACTGAATATAAAGTTGCCATTTCTGAAACTAAATAACTTACACTTCTTGATCTAAAATTGCAAAATATGTGATGTCACACTAGGGAGGGGGCAGTGTCACGAATGTGACCACCTGTGACAAGGACAGCGGAGGGGTTAAAAATCATGAAATACGTGTGACATAATATGTGGATGGCCCCTTAACCCTAAGAGTTTTCTTCCAGCAAACCTATGGCTGGAAGCGAGAGTAGGAAAACAAGAGGCAGGGTTGTATACATTAAAATTTATATGCATAAGTATATAGGTACTTATATTCAAATGTACATTTACATATCTGAAAATAAATATATACATAATAAAATACACACAGATTACATCGTAAGTGATACGTGAACAAATTGCTATAATAGCATGATTTCATAATTTCCATATTGGATTTTGGTGCAATCGACTGACCTGCGCATTTTAGTGCGCAGGTCACTTGATCGCAATGTTTGATTAATATAAGGAAAGCGCAGCATTTAATTAAAAACCTAAAAATCAACTATTTCCTTTAGTTTTACATCTGACATTTCTTCACAGGAATCGATCCTTAAAAACTTCACTATGGGTTGATGTAATAATATAGTTGTGTTTTTTTTTCAAAATCAGTCGGTTTAATTCCTGACTGGGATAATGAATTTTTCAAAAATATTAATGATAATGTTTTAGTTTTTATCAAAACTAAAACATTATTATTAATATTTGGGTATTTTTCGCTATATCTATATAATATTTTTATCTATTTATAATTACATTTTCATAGTGAATTAAGTAAATTGTATATATATGTTCTTGTTTACTTTGGTCATCAATATGTTTCCATCAATCTATATGTAAAATTTAAGTAAAAACATACCAGTATCGATTTTCTCCCTTGCCCGGGAATTGCTCATTCCTGCGTATGGGGTGTCCCCCTTTGAGAATATCTCCCACATCAGAACACCATAACTCCACACATCACATAACGAGGTGTACTTGCCTGAAAGCAATTAAATTAAGATTGTTAGCATGTATGTGGCCTTCTGATCCTTTATTACTAATCGACACATTCATTTTCTGGGACTTGTCAATTAGTAAAGAATAAAGTCTTTTATATCAGAAATAAAATCTTCTGCAGTTACCTGGAGAGCCAAGTTCCATGTAACTTGGCTCTCCAAGTAAATGCAGAAGATATCAACGTAACTATTAGAAACTGTCTTCTGCGCAGTCGTTAAGTTCGGAGTAGACTATATTTGAATGATTTTGAAAAAAAATCGATAAGACACAATTTCACTTTATTTCTAGATACCCAAAGGAATGTTAATGCCTAATTTCAGTCAACATTTCACTTATTATAACAAGGCTAGTGGTAAGATACTTCTACCTCCTAGGCCGCTCAGTCAAGTTGTTTTGACCGCTTGATAACACATACCCCTGCTACACCTGGGATAATATTAATGACTGTGTGATAGTGATATGGCCAATGGATTAATGCATTATTTGAGATGCGACATTGTTAAGGAAGATAAAACATTGATAGAAAACTCGTGTAACACTAGCTAATCAATAACAGCTTTAATTTTCAACGCTATAAATAAATCGCATTTGGACATAGTCACTAATATTAATCCAAGTATAACCAGTGCCGTAAATAGAGCGGTGCCATTGGCACCCAGGCACAGGGCGTAGACTTAGGGGGGCGCAAGAATGGCAAGACCAGGCAGGACTATTATTTTTTCGGTTTGTTCCTGATAAGTTCCCGCTGCGCCCCTCCTAGTGCTCGATTCCAACACATATGTACCTACATGCCAGTATGATCAAAAACGTCTGTTAAATTAGACAAGACATCGCGCTCATTTTTTTGGCAGCGAACGAGCGAATTTGTGTTCTAGTTCTTTAAAAATAGATTTTTCTTCCAAATATTAGATAATTGGTCCACCAACACCAAGGTCCTTGTGCGTTATTTTATCACCCTGAATGAAATAAAGTAGGCCTATACATAGCATTGCTCTAGCTAGGGTACCTATAATATCTAAAAAAAACAAGGGCGCAGTTATAGAAGCTCGCATAGGGTGCATAAAAGACTATTTACGACACTGGGTGTAACAAAGGCATAAGGCGTATTTCATTAAATATTATAGCTTTTTTGAAAATAGGATAGCATAGGAGAACTTCACGCTTCAAAAATCCACCAGAAACTGCAATATGGATATTCAAACATTAATTAAAAATAATCCTACCAAAATTAAGTGCCTCTGGAGCAGTCCATTTTATAGGTATCTGTTTCATCCCACCAGAAACAATATACTCCTCCTCCTCCCTGGACATTCCGAAGTCTGATATCTTGACGATATTATCGTCGCCAACCAAGCAATTTCTTGCAGCCAAATCACGATGGATGCAATTCTTCGACTCCAAGTAACGCATGCCACCTGCTGCGTCTCTACACATGGCCAGTAAAGTTCTGGAGCTTAGGTTAGCTGCTCGAGTACGTAGGAAGGTTAGAAGAGATCCACCTGTAATTACATTTGGGTTCTTATTATAACGTGAAAACGTTTTTAGGGTTAGGCAGATCTTAAACAAATCATAACGATATTTGATAGACTTTCTTATTTGAACCAATAGTTAGGAAGATATAGTAGTCCGAAAACTTTTAAGCTATGAGGTGAAGAATTCAAATTTTTGAGTTAGATTTGCGATTTTTTTTTCTAGTTTTTAACACAAATATTCTCCAGTAAAAATAGAATACTTATTATACATATTGAGTTTTTTTTTTAATAGTCTTCGAGTTAAATTGGTTCAAAATTAAACTGTGTTTCACATCAGACGTCATCTGCCCACCCAATATGCAAATTGCTGTCTGGAACTATAAATATGTCAAAACAACCCACCAGTTTCATTACAGCATACATAATGAATCATTACTCTCTGATGCTCTCTGCATATGTTTAACTACACGAAGATAGACATAATCAGACAATAAAAAATTATTATCGAGAATGAAATGATCATTTTCATTTTCATTAACACCTCATTCGTAAAAGACTCGCAACTGGGTAATTCCAACATTCTTTGTCTTTTCATTTACCTTCTTCCAATTATGTGGGGTCGGTCAATGTAAGTCGGTCAAGTCCTTCCATATTCCTATTCAAATAGCCTTTCCATCATTTCATCATTTATGCTATCTATCATTAAACTACGTAGGCTATAAAATGAGTTAGATATTCTAGAAATAGGACATCCTTGCATGAACGGAGAAAGAATACAATTTCCTGCTGCCGGGCGGCCTGTCGTAAGAGGCGACAAAATAACCCATAGCCAGGTGGTAGGGCATGTGCCCGTTTGGATGGTTAACACCCCTAGTCTAAAATACGTCGCCATAAAAACCTTGAGTTATGTTCCGGCATTAGTGGCCAGGTTCTCCCTTTAGAGAGCGGCAGCAAATTGGTAGCACCTTTGTTGTTACAAATGTCCATAGGCGATGGTAACCGCTTTCCATCAGGGCAGTCTGCCTGAAAATTTTTCGTTACCAAAAATTTTTGATTGACTTGCAAAATACAATATCGGTGTCTATGTTGGTACTTGTTTACTCAAAAGTGAGGATAGGAGTTTAAAGGTGTGATTATTTGGATGAACACGACTTTATTAATTAATTTTTATACTATTGTTTAGCACCTGACGGTACTGAACAAGTGTTGCTTAAGAGTGTGAATTGTATGTATAACTAGCTGTTTTTCGCGGCTTTTCGCGCGTAGATTGCAAATAGTTTTAGTCTGAGCAAATTTTCATCCTCTTTTTCACCCTCTTAGGGGTTGAATTATCAACGATGCCGATAAAAGTGTACATTTATTTCTAACCAGAAGCAGATATATGGTATAAAATTTCGTGCTTCTTACTTTGAAAATGATGGATTTTCATCGAAACTTTCATCCCATTTTTCACCCTCTCAGGGGTTGAATTTTCAAAAATCTTTCTTAGTGCGCACCTACAGTATAGAAAGAAGCCACATGCAAATTATCACGGCGCTAGCCCCAGTAGTCAGGGCTGTGCGGTGATATGTCGGTCAATGAGGTCAAGTAATTATATAAATGTATATATTGACACGGATAAACAATTTCTAACTCACCAGACACTAATTCCATGACTATCATAATCGGTTGCTTCTGCACAGCTATCCCGATCAGCCTGACGATGTTAGGATGCTGGTACTGTTTCAATATCCTTCCCTCTTGTAGGAATGTACGCTTTTGCTCTTCGGGTAATGCCACCCTACATGTCTTCACTGCCACCTCTTGGCCGGTTGTTTTTAGACGTGCTTTATAAACATCGCCGAAGTTACCCTGCAAAAGAATTTTTGTTCAAAGTTATTTCACAAAAATAATACAATCCTTAGAAAACTAAGGAAAAACTTAGATACCAATACGAAAGTCAAAAATTATCAAGAAAGGGAACGCTCTTTGGTTATAATACAAGTGCGCTGACCTACAATATGTACGTACGTACTTACTGTACGGCAGGGGTGCTCAAATGGTCGATCGCGAGTGCTTTTTGAACCGATCTCAAGACAGTAAAATTGCCATATATAGGTACTTATACTTGCGCCACGATACACCCTACCTACCTAGATGACAATCCTGCATCATACATACAGACTTCAAGCCTCTCAAAGTCGATCGATCGCAGTCTAACAATATTGTGGTACATAGATAGCCATTGAATTATTATATTATATATAAAACCAAATTAAAAAGTTGAAGAATAATTAAATGATAAAACTTCATTTACATAGCAGCTCGCTCCAGCCTCTTATACAATCGTCTGTATGACGTTTTATTTTTGCCAAACATGTAAGGAATTTATAGAGATATGTTGCAGTACAAACTTTTAGTACGTCTCGTCACTATAATAATAATATTCTTATTTCCTCTTAGTGTGTCTTTGTCTTACTGAGTATTCACTGTTTGCTACAACTCTATTAATTCTTCGATAAGTAATGCTGTAACATACTCCTGTATAAAACTTATTAAAAAAAACTTGAGATATAAATAGGATAAGAAATATAAAGATAATTTTTTTTTAGCTAGACGTGTTGCTGGGGAGTTTCTTACCGCTTCTTCTCCTTAACAGCAATAACGCGTTGCGAAGCGGTGTACATCAAACAGGAAGTAAAATTAAATTTTATCTTGTATGTATGACCTTCAAAAAGTGTTCTCCAGTGGAACTTATTCTGAATAAAAACTTTTGAATTTGAATATTCAATTTTATGGTTATATGGATCACTTTTGTTGATTCATCCAAATTGAAAGACAGAAATGAACCGTCTAATATCGGCTTTTACTTTCCGTTTCCTACCTTTGAACCAAATTGACTTAATTTGGTTAAACGGTATAATATCAGCTATACCATTGATTTAAAAAAAAACGGCCCGTTGATCTTGTAGTAAATACCACTTACCCGTCCAATCTTGTCTAGCAGCTGGACGTCGTCATTGTTCAGCTCCCAGTTCTCCCTGGGAACCGCTCGTCGTAGTAACGCTCCAGAGCGAGCAGTGACGGGCACCCCGCTGGCTCTTTGCCACGCTATCAGCTCGGCCACTGAGGGAAACGCCGCACCTTCGAAACGGTAGTGGCCCTAAAAGTAAATACGTAGGTATGTTAGAAAAAGAAAAAAATGTTTAATTGATATTGTGGCGACCGAGGGTAGAACGTTCTGGTAGCGTAAGCCGGTCTAAAGACTTTTAGAAAAGGGTAGAAAATTCTGGAAGGAAAAGACAAGGACAGATATATTTTAGAAAGGGATAGACGATGAAAGAAAGTTCCAGAATAGAAGGTTCGGAATAACGAAAAGAAGATCCAAATTATGGGTTCTAGAAGATTCTTCCGGGTATATAAGCAGCGTAAGGCGCGCCTACCGGGCAGAGTAGTTCAGTTGAAGATAGCGAAGCGACAAGTGCAATACAAGAGAGTTGGAAGAGAAGTATAATAGAAGATAGTGACAAGTTTAGAGAGTTGAAAGAAGAGTTTAGTAAAAGACAGTGACGACTTTAGTGAAGGAGGAGTATAGCGTAGTTTAAGAGGAGATCCAGAAGCGAGCTACACGCGGTAAATTCGGAGGTGAGCACTGCAGTAGCAGGAGGTGCTCTACGCAATATCGGCGACGGCATTGTGAGTGAGACATCTTATCGTGATCGTGACAGTGCGTCGTTAGTTGTGCGTCTTGGGGCAACCCTGCGGAGAGGAATCACGTACGGCTCTTTAAGTTAATAAAAGTGTTTAGTTAAAAGAACTGGTGATTCCTTCCAATCCTAAGTGCGTACCCCAGCTCGCACGTAACAATATAATATATGTAATAATAAGTAGTCTTAATTTTTAAACTTGACCTTTAAAGATGTTTGCCAATGGAATTTAGTATGAATAAAAACTTTTGAATTTAATAACAACAGCTCACAAACATGCCAGTACTGAGATCGAGCGTTTTCACGTTTTGCGGAGGAGCCATTAGCCACGTAGTTTTTTCTTTATTCGATCCATTTTGATTTGGCAAGTTTTAGCGCAGCGGCTGCCGTCCAACCTGCAAACCTACACTATGCAGGAAACCAGACCAGGTAAGAAAAAGAGGAGCGCAATGGATAAGTAGAGTAAATAAGTAGAAAAGAGGAGGATAGGAAACTTATAAAAGGATAGGGAAGGATACTAATGCCGTAGATAGGATGAAGAAAAGACAGTGGTAGTTCGAGATTTTGTGATCGCATACTCGAAGTCTTTGTACAAATATCGAACCCTATCTTGAGTAAGGAAGTTCACCTAACATAGTCCTAAATTAAAATTCCAACGTTTTAAATCAACATTTAGGTCTTCCATGATTTAGGTTAGTATACTAAAAATATTTGCTGGTAAGTCAATTCTGGAATTGACTTACCAGCAAATATTTTGGTACATTACCAGGACATGCCCGCGATTTCGTCCACGCTTGACTTGAACTTAAACCATTCCCGGAGGATTTCCGGGATAAAAAGCCTCACACATTTTCTTACATAAAATTTACTATCGATCGGTAAAAAAATCACATTGGAATTCCAATTTTATTTTCAACCTGGTCTTTTTAAATCGCGCAAATTTTAATTCTAAGAATTTGCTGTCGGTCAGCGAAAACCGCATCGAAATCGGCCCAGTAGTTTTTACGTGAATCCCGAAAAATAGACAAGAAATCTAAAAAAAATGCATCATTCTCCGTCGTTTATATAGTATATTCCAGTTGTTTCTTTTAAATAGCTTCAATGTACAGACACGAGGTGTTTAGAATTTTATAATACTTATTATTATAGATTAACCAATAATTTTTAAGTACTATATACATAAATACCCGAATAGGTTCCAATCAAGATATGAATATAAAACTCACCTCAGGAGTAGTTTGCACAATGAAATGTTTATGTTGTCCCCAACATACAGACAGCACTAGTTGTCTTGCATGATTCCTGGTCGTTTCTCGCACCAAGTAATCTCCATCAGCTCTTAATAATCTGACCACTTCTTCTCTAGGAAGAACCCCGTGGAACCATTCTTGTTCCACCAAAGAACGTTCAGTTTCGCTGACACTCACCTGATGAAATAGATTTCATTTTAATACATTCAATAACCCCAGGGAACGAAGTTAAAATGTGTCAACATTATCGAAATAAATGATTTACTTTACTTTGCATAGGTGAACCTTTAAGCAATAAAAATGTAAAATAATTTTTAACCGTTTGCTTTGCATTAGGTTTTACTAAAGCGTGTTGAAGCGCATAATTCGCGCCTGATTGCCACCATTTCAACAGATAAAATTAAGTACATGTCTGCTCCTTATTAGCCTTTGTTCAAAATAGTGGATAGATATAACCCAAAATTAAAAACTAACCTGTAACACAGAGTTCCTATCATAATTATATAAACACAAAAGTTGTAAAAATATCGAAAGTTATGCTAAATCAACACCTGTGTCATTTGGTCGAGCCCGGCATTGTTGTTTTGCAAAATCGTACATCAAAGAGCCGTATATTCATAACATTTTCGTCCAAATAATAGCAGATACAGATGTGAAGGAAGCCTTACAGTTGTAACAACATGCGGACGACAAAACATATCTACACAATTACATAATTAAACAACACAATATCACAACAGTAACACGCACACACTTAAGTCTAAACGTACGATTTCGTTGTCTAATTCCAGCTGCAGCTGCTTCAAGCGCTTCTTCCTCCTCGGCACCACGAGGGGAGGAGGCAAATCTGCGTGCGTAATATACATAGCGAACGGATCCATTACTACAACGCAAAATTCAAAACAAAAAAACACATGACAAGCGCTTTATTATCTTTTGACTATATCACTGTACGAAGGTACGAGGGAAAACGGGATGAACTTGACGTAAAAAATCGGACTGAAATGTACACAGATATTGAAGCGTAAACACCGAAACATTTCTGGAACGTCGCAAGCGGCTTCACCTTGGTTTTGAAACTGAGTTTCGGTGAGAGTTGGTGCTATTTTAAATTTATTCGAAAGCTTCTTCCCGCGCAATGTTCGAGTGGTGCATGATGACGTTAATTTGGCACTAAATATAGCGCAGAGACGCCAGTACAACGTTGCCAGGAATATCTGCTTGTATAGAATATCCCAATTTGTAATAGTCTATTGACCTATCCTGGATTTACATAAATGAACACAATAAAATTCCGATCTTTCATTAAAACTAACAGTAATTTTAAAGAAATAAAACTGTTAAAATGCTAAATAAACTACACACGCGGTTTAATAACAATTACTTTCTTCTTTGGTCGTTTTCGACCAACATGAAAGAAAATTCAAACAAAGAATTCGTTAGTCAAATATATTTATATTTGACTAACGAATTCTTTTAATAAGCTACTTTTTATATCTATTATTATGGTTGAAGATAGAATTTTGATATTAATTCTATAGGCTTCATGTCGAATTACTTACTCTCAGACGGATAGATACAAACATATATGATTAAAAAAGGCTACCTTACGAAAATATTAATAATAATTTGTCGGAATCGACAAATTTAACCTGGCAACATTAACTCCGTAATATAGACGAGGGAATAAATCGTGCTCGAGTGCGCCGCTGTGCAGATAAAAGCCCATGCATCCTGCCAAATCCATGCCCATGCGCAGGTAATTTACGACGTTTGGTTAGTGGCACTCACCACACGGTTAGAACAACTACCGACTATGTGACTCCTCCTTTTCTTAAAGACACTTTTACTCTGAACACGGCAATGCACATAGACATCCAAACGTTTGCGCAAGCGCCGCTTCAGGACTCTGATCCGTCTTTTGCGGTGGGCCTTTGCTTTTACCGAATCGGCGGGACCCTCGCTGCTGCTTCGGTAAGTTTTGGGCGGGAGAGCGGGGCTCGAAGGGGCGGATTTGCGGCGGAAGGGCCGCGTGAATATGCGGAAGAACGGCTTCGGCGGGATTATAGAGTGGAGGTGCAACCGCAACGCGTCCGACGCTTTCGAATCGAGCGAAGAACGGTCCTGACGATCGAATTTTGATATTTAACCAAACGCTTATTCATTGACCTCTTTTAATGTCAACATTATATTTCAAAACAATACGCAAGTGATTGGTGCTGTACACACTTGTCAACAAAAGAAACACTTAAACGCATTCGAATTTCACTTTTGCACATAGATGGCGATGTAGTCAATAAATGTTCATTCCAATTTTTCACAAAATTTGGCGTCAAAAACATATTTTGCGCAAATTTTCCGAAAATTTTACTTCATAATATAATTAAAAAATAGACTTTCATATTTTCGCAAAATGTTTGGGACAGGATTTGGCAGAGTAAATTTTAACACATTTTTAAAAGATCTTTAAACATTTTTTTAACAAAGGAGGATTGTTCTGCTGTGTACAATTAAAATTATAATTTCTTGACTATAGCTCCACCTATATTAATAACAGTCAGATCCTTATAAGGTTCCAAATTCAAAATTTCTAAAAACCTTCCCCGCAGACATGTATTTACCTGATGATCAGGCGAGCTGCCATCAAGACTATCAACACCGACAGTCTCGGCTGATAAGTCCGGACACCCGCTTGGCGCTTCTTCGCAGCCTAACTCGGCAAGTGCTGACCTTATCATTTCCGCTTGTTTTGCACATTTTCGTTCTGCCACCCGAAGTTCTACGAGTTTTATGGGCTCTGACGTAGTGACAGGTATTGGTAGTGGAGAATGCCTGTGGATTATTATTTCAATGTAAAGTAATATATATAATTATTACTTCCATTTAAAAATATTTTCTTTCCTAATATGTAGGCAATTATATTTTACTGGTATATTTTTTTATGTTAGATTGTAGGCATTTGATGACAAGTGGTTACCCTCGCCCATGGACATCTGCAACACCAAGGGAGCCGATACGTTGCCTACCTCGTTAAGACTTTAAATATCTGTTTACGCCATAATTGAAGAGCCTTATATTATAGCGCTCTGTGAAAACCGCAAGACTACAATACTTATACAATATAAGGTAGAATACAATATAAGTTAAGTCCCTCGTTGTACTAGTTTATAATTTATTAATGTACATTTTTTATCTTCACCTAATTAATTAATGCTTATTGGTATTCTCCCTAAGAATACTGAGCTTCGGTCATGAAAGTCAATGGGTAAGGTTCCCATTACCTCGCTGAGTCGCCATACTAATCCGTTATCCGAGGTAGGAACCAACCCTCTGATCACCTAAAAAGCCAATTAGGCGTTTTGAGATCTCTTTGTACAAGATATTTACAAGTTATAATATTAAACGTAAAAAAATTCTAGTTATAATATTTGCTTAATTAAACGATAAGTGCAATTTACCTATCTATGCCATTGACACCATTCGTAAGCCCTGTGTTGTTATTCTTGCAAACACCGTTCCCGATGATTTCCGGGCCCTGTAACGCTGTTTGCTTCTCCCTGTTGTCCTGTAACGTCGTCTCTAGTTCCGTCAACTTCTCCTTCAGCCATTCCACGGTGAGGTTGTCTACCGTCAACTGATTTGGAAGGAGTTTGCCACTCGTGTCCTCGACTAGGCTTTGATCGAATGTGAATATGACCGGCGTCGAGGGTGGTGACCTGAGAATAGATGGAAGAAAATTAACTCCGCACCCAAGTTACTTTTGTTAATTTTTACTTGAAGGCAACAAATACAATCTATATATTCTTCAAGTCACGAGTGAATAGGTAACTTCTAGGTAAGAGTGCCCCATCATAGCCGCGTCATCACGCAACATCAGGTGAGACAGCAGGTACACGCGATATACGAACTTCAAAAAAGGTAAACTGATAAACGGTCCACTTGAAGGTACAGTACGCGAAAAATTTAAATGCGCTTTAAGTGAAATTAGTTCCTAGTGTGTGTGCTGATCCAGTCGAATATTAACGTTCATTACACCTTAAGCGGAGTACTCATTTGCAAGCCGTAATTGTAACCAAGCAGATATAGCAATGTGCTCTAATGTATACGCCGAAAATAATCTTTGCTCGCGACGTCCAAGGAGTCGCCTTTGGCCGCGTACTCATTAGCGAGTTGTAACTATAACTTATAGATACAGTAATGAAGTTCTACTGTGTACGTGGCTCGAACAGTGTGTTGTGCGAAAGAAATGGCATGCGATTCCGCATAGGGGCCGAGCTAGAGCGCAACACTCTCTCCTCTCAGCTCTGTCTGTGAACATTATATTGCACTGCAGTGTACTGCGCAATGATGCGTACGAACTTCAGGGACGCGTATAAGCTTTGCTATTATTGTAAGTGATTACCATCGTTTATGAACATCAGTAACATTAAGGGCGCCGATGAGACTTAAACATCTATTTATTTATCCTCTTTATGAAGACTCACATTTTAATCATAGGACCTTTATACTGAAAAGTACTCTCATACACCTCTTTCTTTGTTATTAACAAATATTACAATTTTAACTCCAAATAGTAAAAGATGTGAAGTGGAACGGATATTGCGGACATTGGAAAAAAATCAGTTAACTATTAGATAGATACATTTCAAAACATCCAATGTCGAAAAAAGACAGTACATCATGTTATCGACCTGTTATAACTTTCTATTCTGTCTATTTGTGGACGGTAATGGTTATATTCCGTACAGGTGCGTATTTCATTGAGTTTCCTTTATGCATACTCTTAAGAACCACGTCGACGTACATGCATTGAGTTTTAAATTTAAAAGTTGTTTTAAAACCGCATGTATGACTCAACGACTAGCCGCTTCACACGCGCGAATAACGGATATTCACTTTTAAATACGTCGTCCGTTCGTTATTGTATTTAATCCTACCCCTGACAATAACTTCTCAATTTAATGGCGTGTATTCCTTCTTACGCTATTCAAGCTATCGCAATATGGTGACGCAATAAGTCTAGCGCACACCCATGAAGGACAAAGAACTGACGAGAAAAATCGCCTAATTATCGAGATGAAACCGTATTTACGAACCCGCGAGGAAACCACGGTGGGAGTTTGTGGGACTGGGTTCGCTTGCAAATACTTCTCCAATCGGAGGAATGAGAAAAATCCGTGCGATACCGCGAGAATCAGCCAGCATATCTCAAAATTTACCTAGATTCCACAGCTAGCTCGGATTAGATTATTGCTAGCGACTACACAGACGAAAAGTTGCTTTTTTGAAAGGATTCGTCGTAGATTTAATAATTTAATGTTTAATGTTGGTGTTAATATCAATTTGCGCAGAAGAAGAACAGACACGTGTCGTTGGTAATAAAAGAATTACTAGAAAATTTAGATCATATTGGACAACCTGGCAAACTCCGGCACATACTCTTCGACACGGCGGCGAAAAATCTGTTCCGGTATTCGAATTTAATGTATTTAAAACTGTGTCCCTTTCGGCAATTTCCACAAGTCCTTATTTATTCTATAGAAAAATTATTATAGTCAACTTTAATGAAACTAAACATAATACTCAGGTAAATAGCATGATTGTGTTTAAGGCTTCTCTGGTGAAGTGGTCTAAGTGTAGGAAAGTTTGGTTCGCTAGATCTCATGTGTCGTACTCATATTGATTGTTTGCAGAGAAATTTTAAGAATTTTGTTTGCTTAATAAAACTACGTTTTAACGGTTTTAAAAATCAAATAAATTACCGCGCTGACAACCGTTAAAACGTAGTTTTATTATGTATACAAGTCGCAAAAACTTAAGAAAATATAATTTTAATTGCTTTTATAAAATGTAAATTACTTACTTATATTTCTCAATAAATTCTTTGTATTCATCCTGCGGCCTCAGATTTTGTATCGTCAATTCAATTTTTGACTGGATCTCCCTAAATTTGTCTGTGCTGAAGTCTGAACGTTGTACTACCTCCAGAAGAATACCTTTCCTGTGAAATAATTACAATAGATCATTGGTAAGTGTAATAAAGTATTCTTGTTATGTCATTCTAAAATAGGAGGAATACAGATCTTAGTGTAACAGTTTTGTTACTTACTAATATCTATAATATTAAATACTATAGTAATTATTTGTATATTACCTATTTTCTATGATGATCACAACACTAATGGTGTGTTATCAATGCTTTACAGGCCTCAGGATAAAAAAAAATCCTTTTACACTAGGATTTTTTTATCCTGAGGCCTGTAAAGCATTGATAACACACCATTAGTGTTGTGATTTTTTTTAGCAGAAACTTCCTTAGGTTTTGTGAAATATTTAACACATTAAGCGTGTTACTAACCACGAGCTTGCAGTAGCCTCACCCTGCCGCCTTTGCTGGTCAAGCAGTGTCGGTAAGGCAGCCGTCCGCAACGCCCGTTCACATTCTGTAGCTTCGGCTAGCAACAACACGTATTCGTTGTGAGCTCTGTGCAACCTCCTGCATGCTTTCCCATACTTATCCCTAGTTTCGTCCAACTTACGACCACCTCGGCTGGTTGGACCTGGAAAGTTGAAGTTTTTATTAATTATTAAAATGTTAAGTAAAAAAATGGAGAAATCGGATAGGAGGGACAGGATGAACGAGATGGGATAGAGAGATAGAGCAGGAGGGATGGGATAGTGGAGATAGGGTAGGGGAATGGAATAGGGAGATGAGATACGGGAGATGTAATTAGCTCAAGACTAACCGTTCAACGGCTATATTCTATGAGAACGTGTATCACACTGACCGAGCTGGCCCTAAGTGATGTAATCAAGATAATTCGATTCCAGCATTGCTATCACGTCAATTTAAAGAGATATTTAAAATTTATTTTTAAATTTCTGATAAAGAAATAAACATGTAGTCAATTTAAAAAAATTTAAGTACTTAATTTTTACCACATTTACTTACTAAGCAAAAATACAGACTTATTAATATATTATCAAAGTTAATAATGCATCATTATGCAAGTCTGAGTATTAAAAAAATTAAAGCTTTGAAGACGAGCGAAGAAAAGCACTTGGTGCTAAATGTGTCAAAATAAGAGATCGCCCACCTACTGATATTTTCTTTAATTATTACGGTGTTTGTGTTATGTATGTGTTAAATGCACATTAGAATACAATATTAAACATCAACTTACATTTCAAATAGTTCTCTTCGAATTTGGTTCTCATCTGCTTGTAAGATTCGAGGCATTTTTGGTACTCGCTCTGTTTCCGGGTCACCTCTTCCGAAAGCTGTGAACAAATATTTTAAAGAATTAATTTTCTGTTATGTTTAAGGTATTAATTGGTATGCAACTCAGGTTAGAAAACTGCCTAAAAGTCAACCTTACATCGTTGGTCTAAACCGCATGTACCTTTTGCACTGAGCCACAACTTCTTTATCCAGAAAGCTGGTTAGATAGAGGGATAACACTTTTTGCTCATCAAAATATACAATTACTAGCTTCTATCCGCGACTTCGACCGCGTGGAATAGTTACTTTGGGCTAACGCTAACTTTAACCGGCGACTTTGTTTACGTAGAAGGTGCCCCACCGCCCTTCCCCCTCATAATTTCCCGCCGGCCTTGCACATCATAAATGCGCGCGCAGTACTTAATCATTATTTTGCTGCGATGTTATTTTAAAACTGCGATATCTCCTAAGATATTCATCGAAATCGAATGATGTAAATGGCAATTTTGTTTTAAATGAAATACTTGTGATGAATAACGTATTTATTTGGATAAGGATTAATATCATGTTTATAAAAACACGTTCGCAAATAATGCATTATTTTAGAACAAATTTGACTAGCATAAAAAAGGTTATAGTGAGCCAACCTTAAAAGATAGACATATGCTGTCGCGGCCTTTTTTTATAACTTTTAAAGGGGAACAATTCTGTCACGCATGATTTTTGCGAAACTTTAACCGTTGACGCAGCGCACGCAGCGGAAGCTCTCAAAAGGAACAAAACCCCCGATTTTAAAACATTCTTCATTGGTGCTCCATTCCTATTGGTCTTAGCGTGATAATATATAGCCTATAGCCTTCCTCGATAAATGGGCTATCTAACACTGAAAGAATTTTTCAAATCAGACCAGTAGTTCCTGAGATTAGCGCGTTCAAGCAAACAAATAAACAAACTTCAGTTTTATATATTAGCATAGAGTATAGATGAATGGAAACCATATTTACAATACTTTCTAGGCAATACAATTGGCGGCCTTATCGCTTAAAGAGGTTTCTTCCAGTTAACTTAAATTTAAGGAAATTCTTAGTTGTCTGACCATGTAGGAAAAGAGGTTAGCCGTTATTGTTATTATTTTTAGGTTTTAACAGTGAACAACCATTATAGCAATTACACAACCATAGATTGTTATGATAAAAATAATCTTTATTACTGAAAATATAGAGTTATAACTTTTTATGAGTGAACATAAAATATTAGACTTCAATATTGTTGTTCTAAGAATTAAAGTCAGCGAAAGAACCGCTTCGTGAGAATTATTACATTGATAGTGTCCCGCCTTGACATTGTACGGTGTAAATATCGCATACCTTAGACATTTTTACATTTCATTTGTTTAATGGTCATTTAAATATACATTGTATTTTATGACTATAAAATAAGTGTCATGACTTCATCCATGTTCAGCAAACTATAAAAGATAAGTCTAACTGCCAATATGAAAAATCAAGGCATATATCTGGAAAATAGGGATGCGGACACGTGTTACTATAATAGGGAACCGGACAGTGAAATCAACTGAGATATCTATAATATTATAAAATTCTAGACATGCCGTGTCTGTTAAATGAAGCTATTTAAAAAAAATAACTGGAATAGACTATATAAACGACGGAGAACATGATGCAATTTTTTTTAGATTTCTTGTCTATTTGTTCGGGATTCACGTAAAAACTACTGGGCCGATTTCAATGCGGTTTTCGCTAATCGACAGCAAATTTATAGACTTAAAATCTGTGCTACGTTTTATCCCAGGAATCCCGCGGGAATTTTCCCGGGAGTGGTTTGAAATTGTTCGGGTGAATAAAATTTGGCTTATTCCGACACCGTTTTCACTACTAAAACCATATCTTACATATTTCTTTAAATGCTATGATAATTTGTGCCCCGGAAATCCCGCGGGAATTTCAAATCAAGCGTGGACGAAGTCGCAGGCATATCCTAATTTTTTATAAACTTATAGAACGTCATAGCCTCATAGATTTTGGGCGAGCATACCTACTTATGACGTCATAAGTAGGTACAAGTAAAAGGAGTCGAATAGCACATTCATTATTGTTTGAAAAGTAATTAATTAAATAAAATTATTTCTAGCATGTATTTTAAAAGTTAAATGATAAGATGTTACTCCTTTGGCGGGAGCGGGGCAAGGTTACGCTCACGCTCCCGCTCCATCACCTCCTTGACAAGCATTAAGCGTTCGTAAAAGGAACTGTTGGCTCATTGCAAAGGGGTCTCAAACATGATTAATAGCCGGTCCTGCCTTACTATCGGTTAAATTTTGACATAAGCTCCATACAAATAATGTCAAAATTCAACCGATGGTAAGGCAAATGAATGAATAGTCAGATGTAGGAACCGGTCATAAAACGTGCGCCACCTTGAAAATCGGTGACGGCGGCGCACTAGAGGATTCCAGTCGGTGGCGGCGGCGAGGCGCCGGCGGCGTGATAATTTCAAGCTTTTAAAGTTACAGTTTCTAAATCAAAGTTTCTTCAAAAATAGTCGCAGGTAAGGTGAGATACAAACCGAGAATTAATAGACAGAATTTTAAGACGCGAACACTACCCCAGTTCCTTTTAGGGCTGATTTTTTCAATCATCGGATAAAAATTATCAGTCGAATAAATTATAATCTGACTAGCTGCGCTCTGCGGTTTCACCCGCGTGAGAATAGAAAATCGTTATATTTTGGATAATTCACGCTATATTTTTTTTAAATTATAGCCTATGTGTTATTCTGATTTGTAAGCTATATTATTGTAAAGTTTCATCAAAATCTATTCAGTAGTTTTTGCGTGAAAGAGTAACAAACATACACCCATTTTTACAAACTTTCGCATTTATAATATTAGTAGGATTGAATTCAAAGTAAAATTATTCAAATATTTTATTCATGCAATTGACCTTTTTAATTTTTCCATTTTATACTATACTACAGTTTACCCCGCGGCTACGCTGCGGGTCAAATTAGTGCGTACCTCGTGTGGAAAGAACAAGCGTTAATAGATCGTAACTTTTTTGGAAACTACTGAGTGAATTGAACAAGAAATTGAAGGTTTGTATATAC
The DNA here is from genome assembly GCA_039645545.1 of Dendrolimus houi. Taxonomy (NCBI): domain Eukaryota; kingdom Metazoa; phylum Arthropoda; class Insecta; order Lepidoptera; family Lasiocampidae; genus Dendrolimus; species Dendrolimus houi. The sequence continues at coordinate 18,066,074 of CM077125.1, read as the reverse complement.
AGGTTACATTGTATTAAATTTTTATGTTAGGGCGATTTGCCTCCGGAAGATTCACTTCATTTTATATCGCAAACTATCCCATCTTGCGGGATGAAAAGTATCTATGTCCATTTCCGGTATTAAAACTACATACGTACAAAATTACACCAAATCAACCAAAATGACTAAATCGACTAAAATTACCAAATCGACCAAAATTACCAAAGTGACCAAATTGAACAAATTGTCCAAAGTAATCAAAATGACAAATCACAAAAAACCAAAACCTATCCTCCTTGCTGGGATAGCCTTTACATAAATCTTCGTAAAATCTATTCCATTATCCGGGATGAAAAGTATCCCTTGTCCACCCTCGGTATAAAAATTATATATATACCGAATTTCAGCCAAATCGGTTCAATAATTTTTCCGTAAAAGTATAACAAACAGAAAGACAAATATATTTTTATCCCGGAAACTATCCCATTTTCGGGATAAAAAGTATCCTATGTTCATCCTCGGCATCGAAAATAAATCGGTCCCGTAGTTTTTCATGAAAACGGAACTTACAGACAGACAGATAGACAGCGTTACTTTCGCATTTATAATATTAATAAGGATTTTATAAATAATTTTACCTGGTGATTGAAAAATCGGCTCTTAGACTATAATCCATCTGTTCTCGGTATATTATGCTAACTATTTAACTAACAGTTTTAGCGAGCAGTCATTTTTAAATATTTATATTGCCTATAAATATAAAAATAGTATGGAAATTCTTTACAACTCAAAGAAGGTCTTACTACAGTACGCGCCGCGTGCAAAGGGCGACGGCGGCAGTGGCGTGCAAGACGGACGCGGCGTCGCCACGCCGGCACGGCGCATATGTCGACTCGGTTGCTATATCGTACTATTATTAATTCAATTGTGTTATCAGCGGTTGAATTTTGACTTTAATTGTATGGATATATTTGCCAGGTGGTAGGGCATTTGCCCGACTGGATGGCTACCACTCCTGGTCTAAAGTATGTCGCCATAACAACCTTGAGTTGTGTTCCGACATTAGTGACCAGGTTCCAATCTTCCTTAAGAAAGCAGCAGCGCATTTGTAGCACCTTTGGTGTTGCAACTGTCTATAGGCGATGGTAACCGCTTTCCATCAAGTGGGCCGTCTGCCTGTCTGCTGAACTCAAACAACAAAAATTTTTTAAAAATGGTGCTTATGTCAAATTTTAACCGAGAGTAAGGCAAATGAACGACTGGTAAAATATAGGAACAGGTCATAAAATGCTTTTGGAAATCCTATATTACAATAATAAATATTAATCTCGAATTATCCTTATAGGTACTACGGGAAAAGTTCCGTATTTCTCGGATAAAAATTATTCCAGTTGCCAACTGAGAACACCAAACAGATTTGGAAAAACCGTGTCAATTTTAATCCAGCAGTTTCGAATAGGTATGTCGTTTTTACATGAAACCTGTTATAAGCTAGAATTCCAGTATGCTATTTATCTGTGATACTGATTAATCCAGGTCCAAAGAAGCTTTTCATATACTGTTTTCAATTAACCTACTATGAGTATGTGACAAGAGCATTGATATTGCGTCATGTGACACTATACGAAATCATTGAAACATACTAGCTCAATGACCGAAACACTTTGAATGAAGCCGCCGTGGCAAGAGAAAGCCTTTTTCTTAGAAACACACTACGACAAATCGTGTTTGTACCGTTTAGTATACTCAATAAAATACTCGTAGAACGTAAATTTGTTTAATGATTACACGTGGAAGTTTTAAAATGTTCATCGCTACAATCGAGAACATACTTAACTAGAAAAAAAAACACTAAAGATTGAGAAAGACATCAACCATGTTGATAGGGCTCGACAAATGGGGTATGCTTTTGTACATTGAATAGGTAATAAATAATAATTTATTTACTTACACTTGGGCACACACAATGGCATTCTGACCTACCTACAATGCAAGCGTACCATTGCAAATGACATTGGCTACTCTTGTGGCAAGAGGGCGCACGAACGTCACGACATTAGAAACTGAAGCTATATCCATGGCCAAATTCGGTTAGGACATCTTAGGAGCATTTTAAAATCCTAATAAAGACAGAAATTTAAGTTTATTTGAAGAAATAGAGTTTGGCTAACGAAAATAGACATTCGAATTATGCACAAACTTTTTACATGGTAATGCTAATACAAATGTCAATGTCATTTTAGTAAAATGATGCCGTTATACTGTCATTTTTGTTATTTTATTGTAATTGTGTTTTAGCATATACGAACATGAATAAAACCATTAAAATTGAAGTGTGGAAGTTATTGTTTTGCATAATTGCCAAATTCAAGAAAAAACAACAGGTGAAAGACGCTGAATTCAAGATAAATATTGTTTACATATTGTATAAATACTATATGGTAATTTAGAGTTGCCACTTTCCATACTGATAGATATTTTCTAATTTTGCCACTTTTTCAGTCTCTATCTACCACAGAGTACATAATATAATGTAATACTTTCAGTACCCAGGCTATAGCGACGTATGCGCTAATATACTATCGTTTTGATATCGCGCTATTAAATTCCATATTAAAATTCCAAAAACAGGTGTTCGCTAAATGTGTTAGGTCGTTTCTAGGCAATGATATCACGATTTTACCGCATACCTCAGCAAGGTTCGGCCTTACAGGCATTAATAGCTTTATGCTAAATTTTATTACATTTTTAAATGTTTCTATTGCATAATCTATTATCAATATACGTGAAGGTCTTGTTGATTTGACCTCGTAGGCTGGTCTAAATAATATATGAACCACATATAGGTTTAACATGCATAGTGTAATAATAAACTGCGAGAAAGGTGCTTACGGCCACGTTTCGTAGAAACTGGTAAGTTATGCAGGGGATAACTGTCTAGGCCATGCCCATATCTCCCAGGTTCTAGTAAAACGGTTAAATCCAAGAAATTCTGAATTGACTTCGAAAAGGACGACATGCAAATGATCCCAATGCCCAAGATAGTGTGAAATAGAGAAAAAAATTAAGAAAACGGATCCCAGGCTCCGAAGCGGATGTTCCAAAACTAACTTGGAATTATTATCCAGGATTATGATTTAGTACTATTAGTACAGTTATCTAGTATAGGGTTGAATTCTAGTTCGGGGCTTTAGTACCTGACGGACCGCACAAAGTAATCGTTTTTCTTTTTTGTTTACTCTGGCTCTAAATAAATTAATTTAGTTTGTAAATTGAATACCTACTAAATAATTAGTAAGTATTCAATTTAACGCTATTTTTAACTTTCGTCCAAAATGTCGTAAATCCTTAAAAGAACACAAAGCAAAAGCACTAAAGTCGCTAAACATATTACCAATTCATTTTGTCATATTGATTGATTTATTATAATAAAATACTCAATAACTCATTAACTATTTGTAATCTTTATTTGCATTTCCTCACGATCTACTCCTTCACTTTCTGCAAGTGGCAATGGGTAATTGTACATTAATGTCGGATTTTTATTATATTACTATACATGCTTTCACTTTACCATTAGTAGAAGTTTAGCTACGCGGAGTGAAGGGTTATTTGTTTTAAGTGACATTTTGCGATAAACTTATGATGTTCTTTTTTTTAACTTAAGGATATATAAAGAATCTGCTAATTCATGAATCAATTTTTACGGTCATTTGAAACATTAAACTATTCTGCCGACATATTTTCCAAATGTAGCTTAAAACAAACAGATTTTCATCCCTCGACATGACTTGTATGGACTTTATGTCAAACTTTTATCAGGTTCAAGGCAATTGAATGCATAGTATGATGTAGGATGCTCTATGCTGGGATTCGAACTCTATTTTTTTAAATAATACAAATTACTTAAATGATACGCATTTATATTAACCACTGAGACAATACCGCTTGTTGTTTTACAATACATGACACGATGTTAAAATGGTTTATAATATTGTATAATAGACTGAGATCCCAGTCACCCCAGACTTACGTGATTTTAGGAAAGATGAAATTTTTAGGATCGGTAGTTTAACGTGAACTTAGAAAGGAATAGATACTCGCTAAGCTGAAAGCGGGTCCGTTTTTCAGGTAGCAGGTATCAAAGGTGAAAAAAACCATGCTAACTTACGTCAAAGTAGCAAGGCTAGTTTTTACATATGTTATATATGATATTGTTATAAACAAAGATATACAGTTCCCAGACACTTCCTGTGGGCCATAACTTTTGACAGACACTTTAAAAAAAATGTGGGAACTTACGTCATTTTAGGAAGGCTGAATTTTATATATATTATCAAGTATAATATTTTAAAATATTTTCCAATGAGCCAGACAAATCTGACGGGCCAAACATTCTCCCAGACTCATCGTTCCTAAAATCACGTAAGTCTGGGGTGACTGGGATCTGAAACTACAAGTATTGATCTTTGATATATATAGACACCTTTTATATTTTTTTGCATTTTCAAGAACAGCTCTACAAAACTTAAAGGAAAATATAACGCAAATGAGTTAATACACTGGAATGTTGATTACGAGGAGCAAAACACGTCTCAGTTCAGCCACGGATTCATTATTAATTGACAACGCCTATGAGTCAAGCCGTTGATGTTGTTAAGCAATTTTTTATTATGTTTAAGGACAAGCTTTTCAAATGCAAGATCGTGAATTTTTGTTGTTACTTAATACGAGTCATATATTCGTATCAAATAACTATTAGCGTCTGCAACTATATATAACACTAGCTGTGCCAGCAACTTTGGCAGCGTGGAATATTTTTTTCGCATTTTTAAAAATAGCTAAGGTACTCTTTCTAACATCAGCTATCTACCAATGAAAGTCTCGTCAAAAGCGATCCAGCCGTTTTATAGATTAGCTGGACCACCCAGACAGACAGACAGACAGACAATAATTCTAAAAATTGCATTTTCGGAATCTCTTGGTCTGAATTATCCGCCCTGATTTTTTACACATTTCCATTTTGACACTACAAATAGACACTTAAATTTTATTTATCTTTTTGTATAAATTGAAAACAAATAGAAAATATTATATTGTTCAACACAATATAGATAATATAACTGCTCATCAATATAATATGATTTTTTTAATACTTATTTAACTAAGACATTATAAACTAACACAATAAAAATATTGAACTAATAAGAAAACTACGCTTTTTAACGGTATTTAGCACGTTATTTTATTATTCCAACGTTTCGGTCACTTTTCAATAGCCGTGATCATGGAAGACAATGATGCCATGTGTCAATGAGTGTTGTTAAAGTTTTTATTTAGCCTACCACCAACTTGCTCATTTTAATTATTTAATTTTAAATTTGATTAATGGGTATTATTTACTCTATGGGAGCCTAATTTAATTAATATTGTATTCTACCTTTAATCCTGCAATACTATAAGTAGAATACCGAGCCTAGATCACCATTTTCTATGGGTAAGGTGCCCAGAAGGCTGGCTACGCCTACTTTATCTCGCCGGATTGCTATACTGATTCCTTGTCCGAAGTAGGCATCAGCCGTCTGATTACTGTAAGAGTTGATGAGTCTCTTTCATTGATGTATTTAACCATATTATAAACAAGACGGAAGCCGGTGCTGTTGTAACATTGTAGGTGCAGCATATTGCCATTTTTTAGATTACAAAAAGTACTGTGCTGTTTATTGGGGGTTGGTATACGCTTCTTCAATAAGATTCCGAGTGAAATGTTAGATCTGCCTTTCACTAAATTTAAAACCAAATTAAAAAGTATCTGGCTAAAAAAGGGATACTGCACTATTGAAGAATATTTAAATGTCAAAAATTCATTTACATAGCAGCTCGCTCCAACCTCTTATAGTATATTTTGTATAACGTTTTTATCTTGCCAAGCTTGTAAGGAATTTATGGAGATATATTGCAGCATAACATTTTAGTACATCATGTCATTATTATAACTATAATAATATTTTTCTTTCCTTTTATTGTGTCTTGGTCTTATTGAGTATGCATTGTTTGCTACAACCCCATTAATTCTTCAAAAAGTAATTCTGTAACATACTTCTGTATAAAACTTATAAAAAAAAGAGAACTTGAGATATAAATAGAATAAGAAATATAAAGAAAAACAATATCTAGACGTGTTGCTAGGGAATGTCTTGCCGCTTCTTCTCCTTAACAGCAATAACACGTTGCGAAGCGGTATACATAGAATAGGAAGAAAAATTAAATTTTAACTTATATGTATGACCTTCAAACAGTGTTCTCCAGTATAACTTATTTTGAATAAAAGCTTTTGGATTTGAATTTGAATATTTAGGTAGGTACTGAAAAAGTTTGTTAATTAATATAATTCTATTCTATTCTCATGTAAAATTGGGTGTCAATTATGAAAAAGAATGTTAACTGCTGCTGGTTATTGTGGTGATTCTTTTGTCCAAGAAATGCGTGATTATTGCGTGTATTTTGAACGTTGTGTAAGTTTTTAATATTTTTTGTTATAATTTTGTGCGAATGTTTGAACACAGATTATAATTGTTTTATTTAATATATTTGTAACATAATACAAATTATGGACATATGATATGAAAAATTGGTTTTTCGCACTACTATGTAAAATATTACTCCTGTGTCTGTGCAATACGCTCAAAAAAGGGTACAGCGGTACAAACATTTCACATAGGTATCAATATATAATAAATCAATAGGTAAACATATTATTATCCTTTCATATCAGCATTGTGACTTTTTAATAAGAACCGGACCTATGAGTCACCCTCTACACTTGTTGCTAAGGCGATTTCTTATGCATTCAGCATAGTTTTTTGTTTCCATCTTCGTAATGCGCGGGAACTGCCTCAAGCAAGTGACTGTTCAAAACAATGTAATAATTATGACAGAGAGAGCACACATTAAATAATAACTTAGTTTAAAGAAAAATAAGTACAGAGGATTGCTATGCGTAAAGCCATATAGATAAAATTACCCAAACGTATAGAAAACTTTTATCTGAATAATTTCAGAATATCTTTTTTATCACTTTAAGCATGTTTTGAAATATAATTTCGATTGACAAAGCTTAGGTTGGGTTTAGCAAGTTAAACTTTTCATTATTTTCTTGATATGCCTCCTTGACCTCCTTCGTACACTGACTGTTAGCTAAATAATAGGTTGGGGAAAAAGTCTTTATAGTATGTATGAACATATAATAAGATCTCTTTGGCTCTTTGTATCTGGCTGGTTTTGGTATCATTAAAAAGTTTTAATTTTAAAGAAGACAATTCAAATTAGGAAAATATGTGATTTTCATTTGTTTTTCTTATTGTTAAAATGAGTGAATGTAATGAAGAAATTAGATACATTTTAAAATTTTACTACAAAAAAGGTAAAAATGCAACACAAGCCGCGAAAAAAAATTGTGATGTTTATGGACCTAATGCAGTGTCTGTAGGAGTAGCGCAAATTTGGTTTAAGCGTTTTCAATCCGGAAATTTTGATATCAAAGATGCACGTCGCTCTGGTCGCCCTGTTACGGACAAAATTTATGCCATTTTTGAAAAAGTGGAGCCAGATCGGCATATTAGTAGTTACGATGTAGCTGGAGAACTGGGAATTGACCACAAAACGGTTTTGGCGCATTTGAAAAAAGCTGGGTACACAAAAAAGCTCGATATTTGGGTGCCTTATGAGCTTAATGAAAGACACCTAATGAACCGTGTACACATTTGTGATTCTTTATTACGACGTAATGAAACCGAACCATTTTTGAAGAAGCTGATAACTGGTGATGAAAAGTGGATCACGTACGACAAGAACGTGCGAAAAAGATCGTGGTCAAAGTCCGGTCAGGCTTCACAGACTGTGGCGAAACCCGGGTTAACTCGCAACAAGGTGATGCTGTGTGTATGGTGGGATTGGAAGGGCATTATTCATTATGAGCTGTTACCGCCAGGCAGGACCATCGATTCTGAACTGTACTGCGAACAACTGATGAGATTAAAGCAAAAAGATGAGAGAAAGCGGCCGGAATTAATTAACAGAAGGGGTGTGGTTTTTCACCATGATAACGCTAGACCTCACACATCTTTAGCCACTCAGCAAAAATTACGAGTTTGGCTGGGAGGTGTTAATGCATCCGCCGTATAGTCCTGACCTTGCACCTTCAGATTTTTACCTGTTTCGGTCTCTGCAGAATTCCTTAGGCAGTGTCAGGTTAACATCACGAGAGGACTGCCAAAACCACTTGTCGCAGTTTTTTGATCAGAAGTCCCAAAATTTTTATAGCAATGGGATCACGTCCCTACCTACAAGATGGCAAAAAGTTATCCAACAAAATGGCACCTACATACTTTAGTCAAATGTAAATAAACTTTATAAAAAAACCTTTTGAATTTTTATATAAAATGCGAAGAAACTTTTTCCCCGACCTAATAGATAATTAATGTAGGCATGTTAAATATATTGGAAAGGAAAATTAGATGATATAAAATCTCAGAGCAATAAATAAAGCTTTAGTGTAAAATATAAATTGTCTAATTATTGTTAAATTGGTTTAAAAATTTATTTACATGTGTAATATAATTATATCAACTATGTACCCCATTTAATGCTAAGACATGATTGTAGGATACGCCGTTTATCTTTAAGATGTCATCCTTACAATGTGTCGTTATATCCTTAGATTGCCGTGCCAGCGAACCGCTATTTATTTTTGCCCTCGACAATGGTGTATCGACTGATAAAGTGCTTAATTGCATCCGTCCTTTATATGAATGAATATTCAGAAGTATCCTCGCGTTATATACTACAATGACAAAAGGTGAACGAACATACAGGAAAATTCTTACCTAACCAATAATGCAATACAAAAAATGTCGCATTATCATGTTTTGTAAAAAGTATAGGATAAGATGTAATGTCGATCACGCTTAGAAAATTGCTTGTACTAGAAAAATACCCAACAATTTTACACTGACTACAATATAAATTAAACATAATAGAAATTATTACATGACCATTTAAGCTAACGTCTATGACGAAAAAACGCATAAATCTCAGCGAACAGGAAAACCAATGCGGATTGCAAGGTGTGGTCGGTGGAGCTGCTTTCTCCAGCCAGCCGGTCGCCCGCACACGTGCATCTAGGGTTGACAAAACCACCCAAGGGACACAAACCTATGTAACGTATTACCGTCTTTCTGCATCACAGATCTTTATTATCTTTACATTGTATAAAACCAAGCCGCTTTCCGCGTCTGTATCTGTATATCCGCTAACTCCTCCTAAAACACGTAACAGCTTTTTAAGTGGTTTTCACCATCAGATACATAATTTTTGAAAGAAGGTTTATAAAATAGAATAGAATATACTTTATTGTACAATAAAATTAATGAACAAATACACAAAAACAGCTTAGAATTAGGTAAAAATGGCGGTCTTATCGCTGACAGCGATCTCTTCCAGACAACCTTGGGATGAAGAGAGAAATATGGCGTATATATATTAGGTTGGGGAAAAAGTTTCTTCGCATTTTATATATATATATATATATATATATATATATATATTATCGTTATCATGGTGAAAAACCACACCCCTTCTGTTGATTAATTCCGGCCGCTTTCTCTCAACTTTTTGCTTTAATCTCATCAGTTGTTTCGCAGTACAGTTCAGAATCGATGGTCCTGACTGGCGGTAACAGCTCATAATGAATAATGCCCTTCCAATCCGACCATACACACAGCATCACCTTGTTGAGAGTTAACCCAGGTTTCGCCACAGTCTGTGAAGTCTGACCGGCCTTTGACCACGATCTTTTTCGCACGTTCTTGTCGTACGTGATCCACTTTTCATCACCAGTTATCAGCTTCTTCAAAAATGGTTCGGTTTCATTACGTCGTAATAAAGAATCACAAATGAGTACACGGTTCATTAGGTTTCTTTCAGTGAGCTCATGAGACACCCAAATATTGAGCTTTTTTGTGTACCCAGCTTTTTTCAAATGCGCTAAAACCTTTTTGTAGTCAATTCCCAGTTCTCCAGCTACATCGTAACTACTAATATGCCGATCTTTTCCTAATTTGAATTTGGAATTGTCTTCTTTAAAATTAAAACTTTTTAATGATACCAAAACCAGCCAGATGCAAATGATATAGCCAAAGAGATCTTATTACAAGTTCATACATACTATATACGAAAAGACTTTTTCCCCAACCTATTATATATATATACTATCTTTTGGCCGCGGGGAAGCCCTAACGTGTAATATTTAAACACTTTCTGAATTACAATACTGAAGAACTGAAGAACGTCCGATATAAAATGTCGCTAGCGGAATTTTCGGCATTCTTTTCACTCTGTTCAGCCAATTTATGACCACTACCGGACGTAAATCTTTCTAAGGTTGCATGCGCCACATATCCAGTCCTTACCGGCAACTTTGTGCAGGTCGTCAGTCCATCGAGCTGGAGAGTATCATACGCTATGATTATAAAGGTCACTCTAGCAATCGTTTGCCCTATCAGCTGTCGACCCTGAGACCATGTCTATTACTTTGGGTTTTTTTTTTGTCAGCACGCTGATAACTTGAATATGTATATTCATTATACAACTTAATTGGCGCTCACTTTTTCATATCACACGTATGCAAGTGGTGAAATAAATAAAAAGTTAGGAAAGGAATTATAGTAAGTGGAATTGAATAATAATGATGTATTCTCTATCTTAACTTTTCCAGTGACAACCCTGAGTGCAACTCAAATTTGTAGTTAAACGCTTGACAAGTGTATAATCTGTGTAACACACGCACCAAACTAGACGTTCACAACTTCACATTTTGTGTAAATATAAAAAAGGTGTTATGAATGGGCTGAGTTCACCGTGAGAACGATGTTTAGAAATATTCATTTATCTTATTTACTGATAATTACAAATAGGACTTTTTACAATTAAGTCAATTGCAACATTTTATCATTCTATAAAAGATTATACTATAAAATTAATAACTTTAACAATATATTTCTTTTTTGATAATAGATATACAATTTTGCTATAGTTTGTCATAATGTGAAGAGTGGAACCTTTTGACACAGGTATTTCATACTTATAAGAAGCTTCTCACCACCCATGTATTGTAATACTTGCAGCAACTCAGAAGGGTTTTTGGTAATAAAAGAACAGCAAGTGGTCACTATACTTGTAATCGGAGAACTTTAAGGCTTACACATATTCCATACACTGACTTTTTACACTCGACAAACATTTTTAGAACACCTCGCCATCCCTCTAACAATTTTACAGTATAAGAAACTTAGAAAATTGGCACAACCGATAGCGGATTGAAGTCATTTATAAACTATTTTAATTAAAGGGTTCATAACCCTTTAATTAATGAAAATAATTTAATACATTATTTTTTGGAAATTTTAGATAATAAGTTATATAAAATATTATACTTAAAATTTTACATGTCATAAAATAAACCGAACACAGTATAAATCTATTGGGTCTGGCAACATGAAAACAAAATGTAATGAATACCATCTATATACAATTAAGAGATTTTGAATTATAATCTACACAATTACCACATCATATAAAGGATAAACATTGTTACATAAAATTATGATAAATTATAGACAACTACTCTATACAAAACAGGCGTTAATCACAGAATAAATAAAAATATAACATTATTATTCAAATAAGGACATAACAAAATTAATTATCAACTTTAAAAAGAAACATGACAAGAACAACTATGCTACTAAATAACTGTAACAGTATTTTAGTGTTAAGGCTCCTATTGCCGCAAAAGGTCGAAATTGGGGTGCAAACGAAATAACTTTTCGTTGGTGTTTACTGAACAATAATTTACCACAAAAATAATCATAAATCCACACAATATGAAACGTAACGTATTTTTTTTCGTAAATTTGCTATAGTTATACTATTTCCATTTCTTTATTTTCTCGATGACAGTTCTAATTTGATAGTTGTAGTGTTGTGACCAAATAAGTAATAATATCGATCGCATATATTATTTTTGAATGACAAATACACAAAAACATTCAAATATATTTTTTCTGTTCACCGCCAGTTTTTTTTTAATCCGTCACGCAACAATCTATATAGTCACTACATTTCTGTTACTGAGTTTTTCACATTATCCATACGTTACGTTGTGTATTTTGTGTTCCTGCGTGTTGATTGCTGCCCAGCTGTCAAATATCAAAATGCCTAAAGGATCTGTTCTGAAAAGGCAGGCGAGAAAACTGGTGATCAAGGTTCGTAATTACTTTGAAGCAGAGTATCAAAACGGTGGCCCGCTATTACCACTGTCGCAAGTGCGAGAGCGTGTTGCGGCCCCATTAAGAATTAGTGGACCTACTCTTTCAAAAATTACTACCGAAGCTTACGGTACAAGCGGCATGTAGGAAAATAAGTTTCGTACGCCGAAGAAAAAACGCCAACCACGTCGTGTGACATCGGTTGACAACTTCGACGCTGACGCTATTCGCCGTCATATATATGACTATTACTCGCGCAAAGAAATTCCAACACTTAAAAAACTTGTTGTTTCTTTACGTGAATGTGGTTTGTTCCATGGCCAAAAATCGTCATTAAGCTTGGTTTTGAAAGAAATTGGATTTTCTTATAAAAAATCGGATTAAACGTAAAATATTGATGAAGCGTCACGACGTTGCTATGGCTCGCTGCAAATTTTTGAGCCAAGCCAAAAAGATATCAGATTGGTCAAATGTTATTTTCACTGACGAGACTTGGTTAAATGCAAACCACACAGTATCTAAGATCTGGATTGACGACACCGCCGCTTCCTCTAGTTCAGTGCCAATGGGAAAAGGTGAACGTCTTATCATATGCCATGCAGGGTCTACGAAAGGATTCGTGTCAGATGCTTTACTGGCCTTTAAATTCAAGAAAACAGTGGACTACCACGAAGAAATGAACGCGGAGATTTACGAAGGATGGTTTAAAGAAATGGTGCAAGCTCTGGAAGAACCGTCGATAATTATTATGGACAACGCTACATATCACTCCAGACAAATTGATAAAATGCCGACGCAGGCCAATAAAAAACAAGAGATAATTGACTGGCTCCAACTCCATGGCGAAAATGTGGACAATACTTTATTAAAAGTACAATTAGTGAATATTTTAAAATCGAAAAAGCCTCCCTAAAAGGTATATTACCGACGAAATAGCTGCCGAATGTGGTCATTGGGTTCTTCGACTTCCGCCGTATTATTGCTAGTACAATGCTATAGAACTAATATGGGCACAAATCAAACGACACGCCGGTCGAAACAATACCCATCCCCCTTTTAAGGCAAACAAGATGTTAGATTTATTAAAAAATGCATGTGCGGAAGTAACCGCCGAACACTGGGAAAAAATTGTGAGAAGAACCTCAAACATTATAGCGTCGGATTGGGAAATTCATGTGGCATTCGATAATATAGAAGTACAGGAACTTATAATAAATGTTGGGGAGAGCTCATCGAATGACAGCGACGATTCATCAGATTTTGATTAAAATAAATAAATAAATAATCAACATAATATAATTACATCTTGTCATGAAATGTAATATTAGTTAATAAATTTGTACAAAATTATCCGGCAATAGTTTAGTTTCTTACAGTTTGTAAAAAAATATCGTGTCTGTTATCGTGTTACGTTTATCGATAGCTCTATCCCTATCAGTTTCTCCGACTCTGCTATGACCTTGTACGTGCGTAAGCGTTATATTTTTATTAAATAATGTAAAAAAGACGCTCATTCAAGTTTCCACAGGAGCTGTCATCGAGAAAATAAAGAAATAGAAATAGTGTATTTGAAGTAAAGAAAAATAATTCACGAAATTACCTCCAAATTGACATGAAACCATTTTACTACTTCAATTCTTATCAAAACAGGATAAAAAATATACACATATTTATAAGAGAGAGATAAATAATTTGTTCTTATTTATTTTTTAAATATAACTTTATTTTATTCACAATAAAATAACAACGCATCTTAAAAACGACCTCTATGAAACCCCCGCCCCGCTATCACACGGAAAATCAGTCTCGAAAACTCATGAAGGATGCTGGCGTTGCTACTAGCCTTAAAGTAGAAAACTTCAATAAAGAACTCTTATTATTATTATTATTATATGATTTTAGAATATTGTTCATACGGGTTATTCAGACTTCAACCCATGCAATCTCATCCTACATAAAAATTTACACGTTTGTATTCCTCGTTCAAAATTAATAACATTAGTTTAATTCTGTGTTTAGATGATTAATTTAAAACATTATTTACTTTAATATATAACTTTAGATGTTCCTTAAGTTAATTAAAACATTTAAAAACATCATTAAATAGTGTAATCAATTGCAAATATCCTATATGTTGCATCAAAAATCTTCTAATATGTATTGTATGTAAACTTACACAAAGATATCGTCCGTGTCATCGAATAATTAGATTGGGACAATATTTAACCATCATAAAAATTATAATTAAGATCTATTAAATAAAAAACATGTATTTAATCATAAAATAATACGTAATACGGTTTTGTGCGTAAACATTAGTACCCATATGTATTAAATAAACATGTAATGTAGATGTGAAAATAAAATTACGCGGTATGTAGTTTTAGCTGTTTGAGAGCATTTGAGTAAACAGTCGAATTGGTGAAATAGAGTTATTTTCAATAAGAGAACCATAACTAAGACTATAAAATATAGTAATATTATCCACCATATGTCCTACTGCTAAGCAAGGACCTCGCCATTTCAGTGACTGGCAGGTTTCATATATCAGCAATTTCGATGTGCAGCAGGGCCTTAATTCTAATATTACAGTCGTGTAGAGAATGAACGTTCACTGGCGTCTCAGCCGTACCATAATGGTTGCTTTTGTATACATCTACCATAAAAAGCAATAATTACTTGACCTATAGGATTGACGGATTGACCTATAGGCTAAGGAGGCTGGAGCCTAGGGCGGCAGATTTTGGAGGGATTGCAAATTTGAGACCAATATTTTTTTATGTCTTACAGAAATTATGCCTGACTTATATTTAATTGTATCGATTTGCAGAGGGCGGCAAATGTCTAAATCCGCCCCTGATGACGGCAGTGAATATCTGCTATTCTGATACGATATAATGGCAAAATTGATGCCAACAGGTTTCCTAACAACGTTGTCCTTCATTGTCAACACGTGTAATAGTGGAGCGGACACTCAAAATCAACTAAGATATTTTTTATAAACTTACAGAATGTCGTATATGCCTCACAGATTTTATACGAGCGTACCAGCTTATCACGTCACTAGCGGCTCGTATCGGCTGCGCCTAAGTGGACATTTAGTTTTTAAATAGTTTTATTGAGTTTCGTTACAAACATACAAAAATACACACCTTTCCTCTTTATTATATTATTAGTATAGATAATTAGGTAGAAGAAAAGGAGTCAAATAGCGCATTATTTATTATCGTTTGAAAAGTAATTAAAATTATTTCTGTCATATTATTTCAAAAGTTATTTGATAAGATGTTATTTTAAAGCCTGTTTGTTCTTTTATATCTAAAAATATAAGAATTTATTGTAACATTTGTATGCATCCTTTGCATGATTGAAACATTATTCATGTTAGATGTTAAAAACAGTTTAAATGGTGCTTGCTATCTACCAGGTTTTGATTTAATGTCATTATTACATAGAGTATACATACAAGTTGTTACATATTGAACTCGCTTTTGAATATAAAATTGAATAAATGAATCTTAATTTGATAAACTTACTTAGCTTGAGGGTATTTAATGTGTGTGTAATATACCCGTATTATTATTAAATGGCTAGTTTCTCAAACCATGCGGTACTATATATAATATAGATAAAAGAAGTAATGTTGAAATTCGAATAGTATCTGGCACGCAATATCTATGTATATTACCACGTTTGTACCTACATACATATTTTATAATATTTTAATTACCGGAAATTTTTATAAAACTAGATTCACGCCGCTCTACAAGGATGCTCTATTAGATTAAAATGCAAAACAAATCTAATGAAGTAATTAAGTAACGACATCTAATTTATAACATCTGTGTTAAAAAGATGTTCTATTAAGTGCCTGATAAGGTTATCTACGGAGCATGTCTAGAATACCTACCTAAAATTTAACACCCATTTTTAGAACTAATGTGTAAAAAGTATGTTTTTAATAATAAAGAGACAAGAAGTAAGAAAAAAATTAAACCGGGAAGGAACTTAGCTACGGCATCAAAATACCGTAAAATATTTCAAGAATTACTTGCCAAATCAATTTTCGATGAAACAAAAATAAATAGAAATGTGTTGAAAATACCCAAATTTGAGAATTTTCCATTTCGCACTACGGAAAATTTCCCAAGCCAGAACACAATGTTTACGACTTTAGAAATTAATACCTACTACCCACCTAAACTTATTTAAAGAAACAAGTCTGTAAGGAATATCGTCGACTTGTCCAGGTCCATCAAAAAGACATTTTCAATTTCGCTTATATGTACGGCGGCCACCTATAATCTTTATCTTACGCGATTTCTCTACAGCATTATATACGGCACATACATATTCCTACTCAAATTCATCTATGCCTATGGACCTAGCAGTTTTTGAGAAAAATAACTGTAACATACAAAGACAGAGTAACGAAAACCAATTCGAGTTCTTTTTTGGCAAAATGGCTATATCACAATTTTTAGTGGCCAACATATCATTCATATCAGATCGGAAGCCTGGTGCCTACCTTGGGCAACGGATCAGTATGGCAATTCAGCGAGGAAACGTAGTCAGCCTTCTGGGCACCTTACCCACAGAAGACGGTGATCTATGCTCAGTATTACTTATAGTCTTGTGGGGCTATATGTAGAATACAGTATTGTTACAACTCAGATCCCGACAAACACAAAACCCACCTGTATATCTGAAACTAAGCACATTAATTACCCGTCGGCATTTGAACTAATAACATTTAAATTCTTTTATGGTCGTCTTCTTTTATTTACTTATTTGCATACGGCCTATTGTTGTATTGTAATCATTAGCCAGGTGTTACGGATTTAAAGTACAAGCTGATTCTAGGAAATTCGGTCCACGCGGCCGGGCGGACATATTGCATCTGTGCAGTATAAAGCAATGGCCTGATTGAGGGAGCGGGGAGTCGAGCGATAACCACGAGCGAAGCAAGACGTGTGTACTACAATCGGGAATCTAATAAGTGACGGATTTTGCGCGCTTTATTGAATTACGACCTTCTGCATTACGTTTGGACTTGTTGTGTTCGGTTATATTTGTACCTGTGTTATACGTGTTTGTATAGTTCTAATAAGCTCTGTAATCATTCCAACGGCATTTTAATTCGAGTCTCACAACTCGTAACAGTATAAATAAGTTAAGTTTTTTTTATTGTATTAGATTATTTGTTGTATTAAACAATAATTATTTTATCATCCATATCAAATATTATGTAAAGTCAAAACTTATTTTTGGGGATTCCCACTATTTGGAAGTACCCTCTCCACATTCGTAAATATCAACCGATTTATAATAAGTAGTTTAAAAGTGCTTACAGAATTACATGTCGTAAAATTTAAGTTAAAACAATAATATACTTAAAAATCCATTATTCAAACAAACCTGCTCTAAACAACAAAGAACTAAAAAGCAATATTAAATTATAGGAAATAGCGAACAAAGTAAGTTTATAAAGGACATTGACTGAACACGACGTGCTGGCATGTACAACGTAACTACTAAATACCAGAGAATCCTTTGTTTATCAATACAGGTGGTCTTCAAGCTTTCAACATTAAAATTAAAATTACATACATATAACGAGCATAATAAACATATATGTACTACGTACCAATAGCATTGCCGAAGACCGCGAGGAGTGGGGAAGAAGAATTAGGAAACCGGGCCCCGAGCTCCGAACGCAACTGGCATTTAACGCTAGGATAATGATGAAACGAGTTTGTCCCAACCTCTATTTGCTTAAGCTCTTTCAATATATAAAATAGATAGATTTTTTTTCAACAAGAACATGTTTTTACTATATTTTGCAAATTTGTTGTAATTCATTTCTTTGCTATTTACAATCTATATTAATATATAAAGCTGAAGAGTTAGTTTGTTTGTTTGCTTGAACGCGCTAATCTCAGGAACGTCCGGACTGATTTGAAAAATTCTTTCAGTGTTAAATAGCCCATTTATCAAGAAAAGATATATATATAATCACGCTAAGACCAATAGGAGCGGAGCACCAATGAAGAATGTTTCAAAATCGGGGTTTTTTTTATTTACTTTATTTTCTAACTGTTCCACGCGAACGAAATCGCGGGCAGAGGCAAGTGACTTTTAAACTAATACGATAAAAGAAACCTTAACTTATTAGTATTATTATATTACATACATATAATATAAAAATAATAATAACAGCCCATAAATATCCCACTGCTGGGCTCGGGCCTCCCACTATAGGGGAATGGACAGTATACCCGCTACGCTTGTCCAAGGCGGCTTGGCAGGTTTGACACATCGGATATCTCGCTGTGCAGGTTGCATATGCACATTAGGTCAGAAAAATGCCTAAGTGGTGCATGCGTTCCGGTCAGGATCGAACCCGCGTCCTTTGAGTTCGGGACGCGTGCGCTAGCCATTACGCTACCACGACTTTATATATTATATAATATTGTATTCTACCCATAGTCCCTCAAGACTATAAGTAGAACACTGAGCCTGATCACCGTTTTGTATGGGTAAGGTGCCCGCCCGCTCAGAAGGCTGGCTACGTTGAATCGCCATTCTGATTTATTACCAGCCCTCTGATCGCCTGAAGAATATATACAAATTTATATATATATATATATATATATATATATATATATATATATATATATATATATATATATACATATATATATATATATATATAGGATAATGACTTCGTCCACGCTTGACTTGATATTCCCGTGGGATTCCCGGGATAAAATATATATATACGATTAAGATATGATAGAGCTGGCATGGTTACATCGTCTTTAAATAAGTTACATAAATAAATTAAATATTGATGTATATAATTAACCTTAGGGCCGATTTCAATCACAAGATAAAAGTTATTGGTAGGATAAAATACAACATGGAGAAATTAAAAATGACAGATGCATGAATTATATAGTTGAATTATTTCATTTTTAAATTCGGTCAGGTTATAATTTATTCGACTGACAACTTTTATCTGATGATTGAAAAATCGACCCTTAATAAATTTAGTCTCTGAGCAGTTATGTAAACTAAAATTCAAATAATAATCGGCCAAATGTGGGAAGTCAACACAATGAAGAGTTTTATAAAAATGATGAACGTCATCTTTATAGTTTTTGTCATATGGCTATGGTACACTAAAAATACCTTCAGGTAATCAATGTCCATCGCTGGTTGTAGGTCTCCCCAAGTCTGCATCACATATCCAGTTCATAATACCCCATACCCCAAAAACTACGGAACGTAACTTGCTCAAACCTATTTTTGTTGAGATTTTTTTAAGCTACTAATTTTTCACCTCATAGTTCAAAAGTTAGAGAAGGACACACAATACGATATACTAATTATTGTACGCCAACCCAATATTTTTTTAATACTATAAGGTAATAATACAAAGGACGGCTTTATTACTTAAAGTAACTCTTCCAGGCAATCTTTGGATGGATAAGATTTTGACGTGCACTGTAACAAAATGACTTATATGTCTCTAGAAAAATATACACAAACCTTTTTCTTCTATCTCTAAACAATTTTTATGACTTTGGAAATTGAACATCTAATTAGCTTAAACAAAAATATCGTCAGGAAATTATCCTATGCTCATCGACGTAACCAGTTGTAGGTACGTATAACACACCAATCGGTTAATTCCAATTCTCAAGGCTGACAAGAGAACAAACAAAAAAAAAACAATAATCAGATTTACATTTTACATACATTCATATTACTTAGTGTGTATGTCAAAGAACTAATAAAATTCATAAGTTATTTAATAAACGATAACTTGTCATAAAGAAAACAATATTATCAGTGTTCACATCCGTAGGTTATTCAGGCAGACCACGCACTAGGCAACCTGGCAGCGGCGGCCAATATATTGAGCAGCCAGTTGACGGCAGGCGACCAGGGGCCCAATTCTGCTATTTCAATATCTCGGTGTTGCGGTTGCGAAGATATTCAAAGTACGATACCATTGCGATAGTGTCTAAAATTTCTATTCTACTAAATCCACAATATCTTTTCGATTTCGTAGCGTCTGATTAATAGTAGAAAAAAATTGGTATTACAACTAGCAGAAATGGTGTTAGACGAAATGAATATTGAAAAGTTACCAAAATTTTAAACATTTATTTCGCGAGTTTTCGCTTATAAATATTTATAAAGAAAAAGTGGCGTGCCTCGGGCACGCCATTAGAATTGACAGAATACCGATATCAGGCAAACCTATGATTGAAACGATAGTGTTCAGCGATTTTGACGACATAGTAATAGCAGAATTGGGCACTTGATTTAGCAGAATTCTATGATTTTAATAGAATACTGTAATTTAAGCAGAATTAGACTCTCAATTTAAAGTTTAACTAGTTATATAGCAGATTATAAATAAAATTAGCAGGTTAAGCAGGATTGACGGTGCAATCGTTCGCGGTCTACTAGTTGTCACAGTAAAAAATTGGGTATTTGACACAATATACCTATGTAGTTAACTCTAATACAACATACATAATTAAAATATGCGTTTAATACCTTGCTATCAATGTTAGGGAACGTAATATTACGCGACCCGTCCAAAGGGGAGGTCCGTTTTCGTCACATAGTAAATATACTCTAAGGAAATCTCGCCCTTTTTCGAACTATATTCAAATATGGCGTGCAGCGTTTAGCGCTTTTTAAACGGCTAATGAGCCTATTTTTTTTTCACATTTCCTTTTTCCAAAAAAATATTTATAATCATATTTATACATAAATCATTACATGAAAACTACTGAGGAAGGGGATCTATCTGGCATATAAGGGAGGTCACCGAGGGCGGGAGGGGGCTAAAAAATTGAAAAAATAATCGGTCACGTAATGTAGGTATGTTCCCTTACTTTCAAAATTTCATCATAGAAATATTGTCATTACATTTTAAACAATAACGAATAACTTTTTGACTCGTTAATATTATGACGTTATAATACAGTATAACCATATTGTTTTGTACAATGATAAAAATTGTTTCAGTTGATTTGACTCTCGAGTATGCAATTTTTAGCCGCCTAGTGCGGAAACTCCAATAGGTCATACATCGGGGCGGCTGTCGCAGCCAGACTGCCCAGTGCGCAGCCTGCTTTAATAGATATTACAAAGATATACACGGTATTTAAACGAGAAAGTTCTTGGTATCGGTTGCTTGCTACCAAACCGAGTCCTATTTGCACACCTAAACAAACTTACGGCATTTGTTGTTATCGTATAACCAGTATAAAAAGGTACGTAGACTTCCCTTTACTTCTCATCATAATGTATAAACATGAAGCAAACGTACATTTCTTGTTATATTGGTTAATGTATACCAAAGTATAATGACAAAGTTGCGCCATTGGATGGAAAACTGTAAAATAATGGCATCATTGTCGACCACGATATCGTTCGGAACTAGGTCGTGTTTATATCTTTAGATACTTACACTTGTGCTAACTTTACTGCATTAATTGTTTGCTGTATATCTTCCTACATAAAAATATGTAACAAAACATTTATAACAATTGCTTAAAGGTAGTTGTTTTGGTATTACTTGGTAAATATTTTTGTAATTTGTTTTAATAAAATAACCGTCGTATAAACGTCCCAAAGCTGGGCACATTCGCAATAATATTTTAATTTTAGGGGGGAGCAAGCAAAGTTCAAATATTGCCCCGGACGTTCATACCGGACCCTACGAGTTTCCTTATTTCAAAAGATTATAAGATATATATATCCGAGGAATAGGTTTTGCAGATTTTGCACATCCATAATCGTGATGTAGAAATATCCTATTCAGGTTTTCATTCACCCTCAGCATGTGGTCATTATAACATTTATACGATAGGCACATCAGCCAAAAACTAAGTAATGCATACTCTCTACCAAGATTCGAACCCTAAACGCTCGTTGAAATGACACATTGATGCCTTAACCAGTGATCCACCAAGACCATGTATCCTAATTAATACACTTAAAACTATATGCCATTATAAAATTAATATATTACTCAAAAAAGTAAGTCTCAAATTGATTTCTAAGAAAATTGTAACACGACATAAAACGATTACACAATACATAAACTGAAAATAAGGACTTAATATTCAAATGTATGTATTAAGTAGACTTATGATTAAAATTCTTGCCGCTAGTTCAATGGTAATTATATTGAAAATTCAGTACGCAACGCGTGACAGGTACTCCGATAACGTATTGCATATAACATAATATTACGTAAAGCCAACAAACTACATAGATAACTTTCACTTTTAGCGATTAGCATTTAAAGTCCAAACTTTCCCCGGACTGCGGAAATCTATGCAAAATATAAAAATAAGTACAAAATATCTTTATTGACACTTTTAAAAAATAAAGTATAAAATGAACGCATTCTACAGAGTAAAACACTATACATTTATACAAACTGTTGAGTTGTCTCGGACTCTCAAACTATTATAGATATAGAATAGAATAGAATAGAATAGAATAGAAAACACTTTATTGTTCACCACATACACATAAATAAACAATTTACAGTAGTCACATTAGACAGTAATAGTAGGAGCAATGGGCGGCCTTATCGCTTTAGAGCGATCTCTTCCAGACAACCCGGGCTACGGATATTATGAATAGGAGATTCGCAAGTGTATGACGGTGGTGTGCAAATTAAATACATATAATAAGATATAATTAGTATTCACATTTTTACGTGGTATAGAGCTATGTTGGAATCATTATCTTGATTACAGTTCTTAAGGCCCGATCGGTGTGACACGACGCTCGTACAGAATATGGCGTAAAAAGGTTAGCCTTAAGCTAAACGTGTTTCGTTCGATGTGTGCGAGTTGTGACGACTCACTTCACCCTCCCTCTCTCATTATCCCATCTTCCTTCCCTATTCCATCCTTTTTTTTATACAGGGGAAATCCGTTTGAGGACCATAGACCGCGCGAGGGGGAAAGGTCGCAAACCGTATGTGGGATTCGCCAGGTCGGGTGGCACTAGCACCTCACGTATGAAGTGCTATTGCCAAGCCACAATTAGGGATATCCACTAAAACCTCTGTCCGATCCTCGAACGTCCTTTGTCCGGATTGTGGGTTCAGCCGGACCTTTACGGGCTGGCCCCATCATTTGCTAGCTGTAGATCTGGGTCTCTCAGGCCTCACCTCAAGGTGAGAGGGGGCGCGCGTGAAACATAAAACATATAAAGAAGGTTACCCAATCCTTACACGCAATAAAAAAAATAAGAACAGCTTTTGACAGTTATCGCCTGATTTACATGTTTAACAATATTATTATTAAAAGAAATCAGTCGTAGAAATCTTATTCTTGTTTAGACATTACGCTAATCAAGAAACTTATTTATTTAAAAGAGAATCGCAGATACCCGTGCCTGTTACAATATGAATGTGAAACATGCACCATTAGTGTTTTTATACATTTTTATGAGTAATAATGGTCGATGTGACTCGTCATCGTTATTAGTACACTTCCTACTACTAGGGTATTTGTGTGAAAGTAATTTTTATTACAATATCGTTAAGAGGTTTGCTCTTATCTTGCTTTTAAATACTTACAATGTTTTTGAGTAATTCATCTATTTCTATAGGTATAGATAACTCATCTATTACTAGTGTGGCCGAGAAAAGATTACAAAACTTAATTTAGTTATATATATAGTTATAATGCCATTTTAATTTATCGGTCCAACGCTTGACTGCTGACATGTAAAAAATAACTCGTCAATCCATTTGAAGAACAAATTTACAGCGTGAAAAATTAGCGCCAACTTGTGGGAAATTGACAAATTATACGCCAACCTATTAAAATATAATGTTGTTGTTGGTATATTTACCTTGCAATGTTTATTCTAGTAAAATGAAAATCATTACATTTCATAAGCCAGGCTTCGATCTAAAACCTTAAAAATCCTTATGAAAGAAGATTATTTGAATAATTTGGAGTAAACAACACTATCCCCAAAGCAAAGGCGATAAGCAGGCAGCAAAGACCGTGAAACGGGTATGCTTGCTAGTCTTGCAACTTTATACCTAAAAATCAAATACTAACGATTTCGATCTTATAATATCGATATCTAATGATATCGATATAATTAAAACTACTAGTAGAGCATTATTTGTCTGCAGTACTAGCACTCACGTCAACCACATAAAATTTAAGCAATTATTAAACTAAAAATTACTCTGGTTTTTGGACACTGTCTAAACCAGGGTAGTAAGAAAAAGGATCTTTATCTACGCCACGCCCCTCTATACAAGTCCCTAATTTAGTGTAACGTAAAAAAATTTTTAGAATAACCAAGTAACTTTTATTTATCATCTCTTCAATAGAATAGTCTCCAGATTCTCTTCTCTAAAATGTTGTTTTGATTCTGAGCAAATATAACCATAGATAATTAAGTATTTTTATATCTGAAAGTTCTCTTTATTGTCTAAAGCAGGCTAACAGGCAGATGGCCCCCCACCTGATGTAAAGTGGTTACCGTCGGACACGGACGTTACCAACGCCTTGCCGGTTAACCCAAAACAATAGAAATATTAACAATTATGTAATTTTATATTCCTCCAACGACTCTGTTCACGCAAACAGAACGTGCATTATTTTATTTATTATACCAGTAAAGCCGTACCTTTCATTGCCAACTACTCTTTTTTACAAGACACGTGTTGAACTAAATAGAATAATTCCGTCATAACCGTCCGTTTATTGTTTTCAATTCTCAAATAACAATGTCTATTAAAAATTTAAACGTCATCATTTTAATTGACACTTTTTATGCCTTGCACATTGAAGCAGTATACCAATGTATAAATCTATCAACACTAAAGAGAGAACTAACTAAATATGAGATCCTTAACACTTATAGTCCGCGCCAAACATTATACGCCTTTACGAAAAGCCTGTTAATATTTGGTACAGTATGATAAACAGGTCATCTTGGCTCAATGGCTAAAGCAACGGCGCTTCATCCCAATGACATGGATTCGAATCCTTGCAAAGAGAATGCATCATTTAGGCCTTTTTATGGCCTAATTCGCTTATTTAGGGCAACATTTATCAAGTGTAGGGAAAAAATGCGAGGAAACTTGTCGAAATTACCGATACATCAAACCGGCCAATCCGCGTTAGATAACCGTGTTGGATATACCGTCTATTCCTCTGTAATAAAAAGACCCACGACCAACAATGGTATCTTAGTTAACATCAACCCATAAACTTCCCACTGTTGTGTGCCAGAGGACGTATGTCAAAATAGAGGAGTATAGAAGGAAAAAACATATTGTGCCGACCCCAAATAATTGGGAGAAGGTGAAAAGGAAGAGAGAACTCCCCACTATTGAGATCGGGCCTCGTTGTTTCTAGGGCAAAAACGGACTGCGAATGTCACGTCTCCACTCACTGTCTCCAAGGCTGAATAGCAGGTATCACAGATGTGTGATACCTGCTATTCAGCCTGCACATTGCGATGACCCAACGGTCATCGCAATGTGCAGGTCTTATCACGATGTTTTCCTTTACCGTCTATACGCGGTAATTGTAACAATATGCACATTAAGTTCAAATACGTTTCGCGGCAAAGATAGTAACCCAAGTCATTGGAATGTAACAGGGTGCGTGAGCCTACGACCTTATATGCCAACTATATTATACAGTAGTATTTTTTTAAGTTTTCGCAACTAGTTCATCATTATATTAATACGTGAAGCAAAAACTTTGTACCCCTTTTTACGAAAATTGCGCGGACGGAATATGAAATTTCGCACACTTATAGTTAGTTTATATAGAGTAGGAGTACAGAATACTAATATTTTTTAAATTATGCATAAAAAAACATTAAATCTATAAAAAATACATTACACACTACCATGTATTTGACACACAAACGCATATATACTCTTTTGTTTATTCTTAAAGTCAAATTAAAGTGTAGCCTTAGCGAAATCTGTGATTATAGAAGTACAGTCTTTGACAACGGAACCTTAATAATGTTCAAACTTATAATTTAAATTAATTATGGCCGAATTTCGACTAGTTGTCGACCACTAGTATAATGAAAACTACATTTAAACGGTTTTAAGTGCGGCATTTTATTTGATTTTTGTTTAGTTTCAATTATTATACAGTGAAAATTCCCATAACCAATGGCGTGGCTCCAATTTCTTAGACCGGAGTCGGTGCAATGGAGTTCCTAGTCATAAATACAGACGCGATAAGTATCGAGTCGGGGCGAGTGGCCGCTGGGTGGTCGACGCAAAATTCGGCGGAGCGCTGCCCTGAGACCGGTTCCCGTATTCTGAGAAGGCTCGCAGCGCGGCCGCCGGCGGCAACTATTGTGTCTGCGCGCTGCCACACGCGCCGCTTCATTAGCCCGACGACCACTAAAGTGGAGCAGAAACGCGTTGGGAACACCAGATACCCATCTACGATAAAGTACCAGTGTCACACTGACATATTCTAAACCAATTAGTCCATTAAGTAATAATATTGATGTGAAAGGGATATTTGTGGTTTTCTTTGTTTGAATATGAATATCTATTACCTATTGAATCATCGAACACGTCTACCTATTAATTAAATATTTACATGAATAGTTATAACTTACTCAATACCATCCTCGCCTGTTAGTATCCACTGTTTTATTTGTTACAGTGGCCAGATTATGTTACTTTCTATAACTGGAATAAACAAAACAAAAAACTTCTTATCGGGGATAAATAAAAAAATATAATAGGGCGATGGAAACAGCTTACATATGCTCAAGCTAAGCAAATTACATTGGTGTTATATATACAACGGACCACACTGAGGCCGACCCCGGACTATAATAAAAAACGGAAAGTTCGTTTACGAAAATTACCATACCGAGAATCGAACCTGGAGTCTGCGTTCAAGCAAGCTAGGCCGGCCGTCAATGGATAATAGGCTAATTTTCAAAAATAAATTTCATTGTAGTTTTAATCGTCTTGGTATAATTCATATAATCTGTAGTGATCTAAAGGAGACGGATACGCTTTCATACATTCTTGGACCCAGATTGTAAAAAAATAAGAGTGATTTTAAGATTTCTTTTTATTGTGTTGATATTTTGTTATAATTGTAGTAGATTTTGTTTAGTTATTTTGAATGAATTAATAGTGTGATGTGTGTTTTTTCACATAAATCGAGTATTGTAAAGGACAACTTATTTTATTTGTCACTTTATTTTTAAGATCTCGTCTTCCAGGTAAAATTTAGGACCGATGTTTTCAATTTTGTAAAAGAAAATATAACGCTTTTTTTTATTGCAAGAGTTCAGCAGACAGGCAGACGGCCCACTTGATACAAAAAGCGGTTACCATCGCCTATGGACATTTGCAACACCAAAGGTGCTACAAATACGCTGTTGCTCTCTTAAAGGAGACTGGAACCTGGTCACTAATGCCGGAAAACAACTCAAGGTTGTTATAGCGGCATACTCTAGACCAGGGGTGGTAACCATCCAATCGGGCAATTACTCTACCACCTGGCTGTGGGCTCTTACGACAGGCCGCCTGGCCGCAGAAAATTGTATTCTTTCTCCGTTCCTCCACAAATAAAAAGCCATATCTCATATAATTTGAGTTATTGGATAGATAAAATTTTTAAGCCATATCTCAGCTCATTACATTTCTTTGACCCGAAAGTCCCCGTCTCCTTTGTAAACTAACATGTAGTATGACCTATTTCTCTAATCCAGGCCTCATAAGTGCGTAAGCCTAATTCCGTTTCGCACATCAAAATTAGCAACGACCTGCATATTAAGACTATTACGTTTGTAGAAATTAGCGCTACTGGATCCGTCGATAGAATTGTACGTATACAAGCGAATGTTTTACATTTTGCGTCATCGCACCCAATCCTGAGAGGCGCCAACCACTGTTTACAAAGCGGTTTCAGCTATAAGCGTTAGGTAGTAAATTAGCATAATTTTATTAGTCTCACAGGAAACAGGCTTTGGTATCACAGAATCAATCTGTTTATGAGGCGCATTGTTCGCTTTCTTGAATCGTAAAGTCCTTTGTCTGATTGTTGTACTCAATAAATATAAAATATTTAATGTTGCATGGTATATTAGCAACTAGAGATTTCCCCGCGACTGCGCCACGGGTCAAATCCTAGTGCGTGCCTCTTGTTTAAAGAGCAAGCATTAATACAGGTTACATTATATTAAAGTTTTATGATAGTGCTATTTTCCTCCGGAAGATTCACTTCATTTATATCGCAAACTATCCCATCTCGCGGGATGAAATTTATCTATGCCTATCGTTCGATATTAAAATTACATAATTATGTACAAAATTATAGCAAAACCGATATGACCAAAACGACCAAAATGGCCAAATGACGAAAATTGACCAAATCGACCAAAATAACCAAATCTACCAAAATGACAAATCACAAAAAAACCTATCCTGCTTTCTCGGATAGCCTTTACATAATTCAATCCCAAAATCTATCCCATTTCCGGGATGAAAAGTATCCTATGTTCATCTTCGGTATCGAAAATATACATATACTGAGTTACAGCCAAATCGATCAAGCAGGTTTTTCGTAAAAGCGTAACAGACAGAGTTACTTTCGCATTTATAATATTAATAGGGATATATATATATCACAAAGTACTATGTAATGCAAATTTAAGTTTTTTTTTTTTGGTTTTTGGCGGGAACTTAAAGGATAGCCTCTTATAAGAAAGATCCTTGGATAGCCCTTAATGGGCTATGCAGTTTTAGTAAAATGTAGTCTTTCAAGATACTATAAAAACTTTGGTTTTGGGGTCAGTCAAAGACCTACAATTTAATTGATCAGTGAGCCTATGGACCTATTTTGGGCTAAATAATAAAAAAAAGTTATCTGTGCTATTGTCTCGACAGGCAGGAGTCCAATCAACAGCCAAACGTCCATCATTTCACAGTACAAGCATCTCAACAGACGCTTGGACTGTGAGTTGATGAGCCTAGAGCATTTATGAAGCGCTTTCAAAGTATCTGATCTACTTTAAGCAATGAGGATCAGCCTGGCGGTTCAAAGCGGTTACATTCCTAGCTTTCTTGGCGCCTTACTCATAGAAATCGGTGAATATAGTCGATGATAATATAAGAACGATATGAAACTACTCATAATATCCACGTATTACATTTAAGTAACGTGGATGTTCTGCTATCTATCTGTCATTTAAGACCTGTGGTGTCGGTGGAGCCTCCTCTAATCTCTATTATGGGCTATTTCTTTTACATCTTTGCACGATACGACACCCACCTTTTCTTTAAATTGATCCATTAACGCTTGCCTTGGCCTTCATTTCCGTGAAAGTGGAAACTTTGTCTTCGATTAACGTGCATAAGAAGGTCGTGTCGTCGTAGTAAATGGCCAAACATATTCCCCTTCTTTCCTTCAGAGTTTTTAAAATTGTGCGCCTTTCCTTTACCATATTCAATACTTCTTCATTGGTCTTCTTTTCTTTCCAACTTATTCTCTCCAGCACCACATCTCAAATGATTTTTAATCTTTTTCTTATTAGTAACTAGCGTTTACCCCACAGCGGAGTCGTGGCTTAAACCTTAGGCAGTAACTTTTTCATACAATGTAAAGAACATAAACAAGCACGAATAACCTGAGTAAATTAAGATGACTAAAAGATCTGGTTAGAAACAAGCATTTGAGAACATTTATAACATTGTAGTAAATCATGACTGTGAGCCAAACCATAGAATAAGAGCGTTTCCCCTAGTAAAATTTTGATAATACGCGTACACATCGGCGCGAGTGTACTGTTTCCATACCCGGCTGGACCAGTGTGTACTTACGTTGGTCAATCGTGCGTCAACAACGATAAGTAACTTGTTTGGCTTAAGCAGGTTATATTCTGTAATTGTTTAGACATAAAACTTTATAGTATCTTGTTCACTTCACTAAAATTTAAAAATAAACTAAGTGAATATAGTGAAGACAACTGCATAGCAAAACATAAAGAAAATTCGCAGCCATGCAGGAACGGAGAAAGAATACAATTTCCTGCGGCCGGGCGGCCTGTCGTAAGAGACGACTAAACAACCCACAGCCAGGTGGTAGTATTTGCTCGACTGGATGGCGACCACCCCTGGTCTAGAGTATGCCGCTATAACAACCTTGAGTTGTGTTCCGGCATTAGTGACCAGGTTCCAGTCTCCTTTAAGAGAGCAGCAGCGCATTTGTAGCACCTTTGGTGTTGCAAATGTCCATAGGCGACGGTAACCACTTTCCATCAAGTGGGCCGTCTGCCTGTCTGCTGAACTCCTGCAATAAAAAAAAATAAAAAAAAGCCAACCTGATTTGAAGTATTATACGTAATGAATGACATGTGGGCAATCTGACAACGTATTTATTTGTTACTGAATTACAGCGATAGTTGTCTACATCGCGATTACACCGTCATCTCTTTTACTGATCCGTCCATTCCACGGAAACGACGTGATTTATTTGTATAAAAAGTATCCTAAGAATTGACTCGGACTATAAATCAGCTCTGTATTGAGTTCCATTCGTATGCGTTCAGCAGTTTCCAAAAAAGATGCAAGCACAGCACCATCTTTTTCGCTATTTTCGTCTATCCCACGGAAACGACATCATTTATCGGGATAAAAATTATCTAAGTTACGCCCCGTGATATAAGTTAGCTCCGTTTTGAATTTCATTTAAATTCGTTCAGCAGTTTTCACGTGATTCTCTAGCAGATAGACAGACAGACAAGAATTCTAAAAGTTGCATTTATGGAATCGGCTGATCCGAATTAGCCCCCTTGATTTTTTTCACATATTTAATCGCAATGTACAAACTCGAATCATTTACAGATTTATTATAGTATAGATCTTAATCTAATCTTAAGATAATCTTTTTCTTATTAGTAGATTATATTTTGTTTTCTATAGTAAATGAATTTTTAAATCACATAATTAGCCTAGCAAAATCAATTTCTCAATTTCATGTTTGAATGCACAAAACAGGCTTCAATTATCCCATTATGAATGATAGCGCGATATCCTATGAAAACATCATATACCTCCGTCACAGCTTAACACGTGACGGAAAAAATCAGACGATAAAAAGTATTTGGAACGGCAAACAGTGCCGCACCAGATACAACTAACAATAGACGAGGAATAATATCGTCCACATAATCTGTTTTTCGTTAGCGTCGCACCATATTTCATCCTGGCAGCCATTGTCAATACGCTCTGAAGTCAGAGGCAAATAGAAGGAACGAGCCTACACACTTTTGTTTTCTTTACCGAACGCTCAAACAAAATAAACTCAGGCACAGTTGCTTGAACGCGCCGCCTTTTAAAATTCTAATTCTCATACTTTTGCTATCCCATCTTTTCATTAATATATTACGTTGAACGCTAGCTGTCAATTTTGTTTTTTTACTGGGCCGCCGCCGCCGCCGTGGCCGGTACCTGACCGAAGTGATGTCTACTTTTTTACGGTGGGAGATTACTCTGGTGCAATCGCGTGAAACAACATAAAATATGAATAAATTGTTAGCGTGAACGAATAATTACTTTACGGGGGGACTTACTCATATTCATGGTTTCACGAGTACAAGTGCAATTTAAGAAGACTATTAAAACATTATTAAATTTTTATTGCGTCCTTTTCAGAATAATGTGACATTTTAAAAAATATCTTTCTTATTCTTAAAAAAACGCAGTTGAATTTTATTGAAAACTAGAGTCTAACCCTTAAACCCTAGGGGCTAGCTCTATTTTACTTACGTAAAAACTTAGGTTTTAATAGGGTTTAGGGTTAATTTTTGTACACATAAACCTTCAGTGAAAAATTATCAGCGAAGCGGTGTACATAGAATAGGAAGTAGATTTAAATTTTGACTTATATGTATGACCTTCAAACACTATATTCCAGTGAAACTTATTTTGAATAAAAACTTTTGAATTTTATATAACTAATGGTGAAAACCGCCTAAAAAATTGCTGCGTGGTTTAGAACAGTCAGCAAATATACAGATAAACACATGCAGAAAGTGACTTTGTTATGTAAAGAAATAAAGAAGATAATAGCATTAGTAACGTAGAATAGCGACTGTACCAAGCAAGAATTTATGTTATGCATAATCTTGTATACGGGATTCTTTAAAAGAGACCTATAATTTGGATGAAGTTGACGTAGGAGAGTTATATGGATTCGGCTGTCACCAAGTGCCTTATTGGTTGAAGATTGAATGACAGATAGAGATTTGACTCAAGCTGATATTACACTGTTCATCTCTGTCTTTCCATTTCAAGCAACCAAAACATGCACGTAAAAATATTATTGTATCATTCAATTTCAATAAACGTCGTCGTTTTGTTTTATTCCTAGGCCTTTCAACCAATGATTAAATTTAGTTGAACCGTGTAACTCAGATATTGTATATTAAAACATGCAAGTACTAAGCACTATTTCAGTCATGGCTGTCCAACAAGCAATTAGACAATGACAGTCTCAAAGGAAATTGGCAATTGACCTTTTGTTTGAACTTTAAATTGGAGCTTGGCCAGTATTTGAAGTGATATAGCTATAGCCATAAATGTTTGTAGACGAACTGCATATAGATACGTATCTTCGTATATGCATAAGCTTGCACCAATTTATTTTATCATATAATCTATGAAGTTTACTACCATAACATGAAGATTGTATTTTGTCTTTGTGTCCAGAGTTTGTTTTTTAGAACTTATATATCTAACATTTTTTAAGATTATTTAAGCTATTTTTATTTTCATATTTGATTATTTTATAATATCTTGTTAAATCTATTTTCAGATTCAAACGTATCAAGGAAAGAAATTCACGTTCCAATGAACTATAGTCACTGTAGTGATGTACAATGTACATGATGCCTAAAGGAAACCTAATTCAGTTTTTATGTAAGTAAAATGAACTACTTCCCCGGGTTTCACCCCGCGGCGTAAAATTTTCTT
Organism: Dendrolimus houi; assembly: GCA_039645545.1. Taxonomy (NCBI): domain Eukaryota; kingdom Metazoa; phylum Arthropoda; class Insecta; order Lepidoptera; family Lasiocampidae; genus Dendrolimus; species Dendrolimus houi. The sequence continues at coordinate 18,032,717 of CM077125.1, read as the reverse complement.
TGTTCATAACTAGGGTTTTCCCTAGTTTTACAAAAAAGAAAATTTTAAAAAATACTCTAGGTATCATGTACTTATTTATGTATATATCACTACAGTGATTAAAGTTGATTGGAACGTGAATACGAACTGCAAGTATATATTAGGTTGGGGAAAAAGTTTCTTCGCATTTTATATAAAAATTCAAAAGGTTTTTTTATAAAGTTTATTTACATTTGACTAAAGTATGTAGGTGCCATTTTGTTGGATAACTTTTTGCCATCTTTATAGGTAGGGACGTGATCCAATTGCTATAAAAATTTTGGGGCTTCTGATCAAAAAACTGCGACAAGTGGTTTTGGCAGTCCTCTCGTGTTGTTAACCTGAAACTGCCTAAGGAATTCTACAGAGACCGAAACAGGTGAAAATCTGAAGGTGTCAGGTCAGGACTATCCCAGCCAATTTCTTAATTTTGCTGAGTAGCTAAAGATGTGTGAGGTCTAGCGTTATCATGGTGAAAAACCACACCCCTTCTGTTGATTAATTCCGGCCGCTTTCTCTCAACTTGTTGCTTTAATCTCATCAGTTGTTCGCAGTACAGTTCAGAATCGACAGTCCTGCCTGGCGGTAACAGCTCATAATGAATAATGCCCTTCCAATCCCACCATACACACAGCATCACTCTGTAGCGAGTTAACCCGGGTTTCGCCACAGTCTGTGAAGCCTGACCGGCCTTTGACAACGATCTTTTTCGCACGTTCTTGTCGTACGTGATCTACTTTTCATCACCAGTTATCAGCTTCTTCAAAAATGGTTCGGTTTCATTACGTCGTAATAAAGAATCACAAATGAGTACACGGTTCATTAGGTTTCTTTCAGTGAGCTCATGAGGCACCCAAATATCGAGCTTTTTTGTGTACCCAGCTTTTTTCAAATGCACCAAAATCGTGGTCAATTCCCAGTTCTCCAGCTACATCGTAACTACTAATATGCCGATCTTGCTCCACTTTTTCAAAAATGGCATCAATTTGTCCGTAACAGGGCGACCAGAGCGACGTGCATCTTTGATATCAAAATTTCCGCTACTCTCACAGATACTGCATTAGGTCCATAAACATCACAAATTTTTTTCGCGGTTTGTGTTGCATTTTTACCTTTTTTGTAGTAAAATTTTAAAATGTATCGAATTTCTTCATTAGATTCACTCATTTTAACAATAAGAAAAACAAATGATAATCACACATTTTCCTAATTTGAATTTGGAATTGTCTTCTATAAAATTAAAACTTTTTAATGATACCAAAACCAGCCAGAAACAAATGGTATAGCCAAAGAGATCTTATTACAAGTTCATACATACTATATGCGAAAAGACTTTTTCCCCAACCTTATTATATACATATAAACTTTCAGTGAAATTGATAGACAATAGACAAACGTGGAAAGCCATTTTGTTTTATACTATGTAAAGATAATACATAGTACGGATAACGATAAATGTTATCATTGTATCTTATTCAACTTGTATGTTTAACTTACAGAGCCACCACGACTTCCAAGGTATATCTCATTGCAATAAAGTTGAATTCTAGAAGAGTATATGCGACGCTTAGGCAGTCTTTCTTCTTCAATGGATGTTTTGTTACAATGAGCATGTAATATCGGTGAAGAAATCACTGTGACCTACACATCAATATTAACGATGTATAAAAGGCACCAAACTTCTGTTCTCATTTACTCTAGTGAGTAATCAGAGTAGATGAAAACAAAAATTTCATTTGTGCAAGTTGCCCTGTCGCCTAGCGAGGAAGAGAAACAAATATTTTATTCAAGATGAACACAAGAAAGAAGATGAAGCAGTAAAACATTAGAAGCAGAATAAGTCTTAAATTTGGACCCAGTCTCAGCATATGGCCGGCTAATCAAGACCAGCGCTGTTCTTCTGCCTGGACCAGAGGGCCAATACAGTTATTACTAATCTCGTCAAAATCGCCGGACACTATCGTCTCAATTGTAGGTTTGCCTGATTTCAATATTCTGTTAATTCCAATGGCGTACCTGTATACGTATTTATAAGCGAAAACTCGGGAAAAATATTTAAAATTTTTGGTAGCTTTTCAATATTCATTTTGATAATGGTAATGCCAATTTTTTTTCTACTATTATTCTACTACGACCTTATCGAGAAGATATTATGTATTTAGCAGAATACGAATTTTATACACTATCGTAATGGAATCGTATATTGAATATGTTCGCAACACCAAGATATTGAAATAGCTGAATTGGGCCCCAGCAAATGAAGTCACGAAGGACAATACAACACTAATTATATTAATACATAATATACAATGCAGTCAAAAAATAATAAAATCTTAACTATAAATAAAAAGACAACATAACATTATAACAAACCACACCTAGGTCTTCTAAGTTCCAAGAACTAGGTAGACCAACCAGCCTTACTTAGATCAGTAAATCATAGAAGGCCGATTTTGGACTGATTAATAAGTATGTTAATTTTACCTTTACTAACATAATATTGCTGCCAAATTACCTGAAACAATAAAAGCCTACATTAATAACAGCCTACAGAATGAAAATGATCGAAACTTACATCATAATTTCATGTTCTGTTTCTCTGCTTTGTAACACATAAAAATATTAGTTATTATGCGATTCTGACACACTTTACACGCTTCGTGAATTTATACATATCATTTTGTACGAATATACGATTTACTTCCTAGACAATAAAACATAAAATTAACAAGTTACATACGGCGATACACGTGCGTTTGAACAATTACATTCTCACGGCACTTCCCATACTCCAGTTTAGAAACAAAACATTGTTATTATATCACGAGTCCGTCATTAAAATGACATAAGCAATGCCCGTAACAGAAAACGCTAACCATTTCATTACATCATTCATAAAATAGCGGTACAAAATACCAACTAGAACTACTATGTTCAGGTCATATAAGAATTGTGACAGGAATTTCATCATTTATTTTTATAGATTTACGACTTATCTGCTTAGCTACTAAGTATGAATATTTGTGTTACAATAAACAATGTGTTTGTGTTGAACAAAATGTTGGTGATTGGTAAGTAATTTAAAGATAATCTTTTTTTTATGTTTGCTTATAGGCAAAATGGCAAACGGGTCCACTTGATGGCAAGTGGCTACCGTCACACATGGACATCTGCAACACTAAGGGAGCCGATGCGTTGTCTACCTCGTTGAGACTTTACATATCTCTTTGCACCCTTTTTGAAGAGCCCCATATTGTAGCGCTCTAGGAAAACCGCGGTAGGGGGAGCTCATTCCATAGCTTGCTCACGTATGGCATAAAGGAGCGAGCGCCACGTACAGTAAGTAATCTTTAATTTACTAGTAAGTATAAAGTTATATATGAATATAATATTTAAATACAAATAAAAATCGGCTAAATGCCTATGTCCAGAAACCTAAAACATTAAAAAATACCTCATATTTTAAAAAGTACTGGTCAGTCATATAAATGTAGGTTCGAAGTATTTTTCACTATCTTTCACCACTTTGATTTTTTTCAGAATTTTCTGCTTTCATGTTTCAAAATTTTTGTTTTCCCGACTCCAATCGACTCTCCAATAGGGAGCAATAACTCCCTAATATAATACGCTTTAATAAAAAGTTTAAGAGATTTGAATAAGGTTTTGTAGAGCAAAGCAATGATACCGAACCAGATGCACGCCTACATGCACTAAAAAATATTTCATTCTATGAATACAGGTATGAATTATAATTATCTTCCTAACAAATTAGAATCAGCCATTTTTGAGTAAAGTGACTACGACATCAAAGAGCATTCAGATATGCGTGAATAGGGTCTATTTTTAATGATGTCATAAGCGTTCCACTGTGGCCTACGGTATCCTAAAAACACAAAAATAACATAATAATATGTTTTAGAAGTTGAATTTAAGTACTTAAAAATATCGATAACACTATTTATCACATTCCATCATTTCCGTAGTTATTGAAGCGAACAAACTGCAATTTATTGCTTGAATGATCACCAGAGTCGCCACGCAACTGCTACTTAGTATGTCTTTAATAAACTATAAATTATTCTGCAATTTGGATTACAAGGTCAATTCGACAACTTAGTTTGAAGTTTGATAGTAGTTCGAAAATTATGAGTTGAAATGACTTTGGACCAGTCACATTTGTCATAGGACCGATGTCCCAGGCAGAAGAGTTCTGGAGTGAAGACCAGAGTCCGTTTTCCACTTCTGAATAGTCATATTGTGAAATTGATGACCTAGATATACTGGTAGGTGATTAACATTGTGTACGATTCCATATTATTGTGACACTTGTTATTAGCGTTTAATATGAATTTACGAAAGTGGCGAATACAGCAGTTATTCCTAGATTCTTGGCATGAACCTGAGATATACTATCCGATTAGATTATAAAATATTACTAATCAGTAATTCACTGATGTCATAAGAGCCGAAATAGCAGTATTACGAAATTAACAAAGGCAACCATAGTGGTATGGTTGCCTTTGCTAATTTCGATATATTTTTTTTTATTGCATGAATTCAGCAGACAGGCAGACGGCCCATTGGTGGAAAGCGGTTACTACGCGTATGGACATTCACCACACCAAAGGTTCTACAAATGCGCTGCCGCTATCTAAAGGGAGACTGGAACCTGGCCACTAATGCCGGAACACAACCCAAGGTTGTTATGGCGGCATACTATAGACCAGGGCTGGTAGCCATCCAGACAGGCAAATGCCCTACCATCTGGCTGTGGGTTGTTTTGTCGCCTGTTACGACAGGCCGCCCGGTCGGAGGAAATTGTATTCTTTTTCCGTCCCTGTACGGATAAGACGGATATACGATATACGGAAACAATAATTAGTGTGCAATTATTATGCCAGTGTATGTCATGTCAGAATACATGATTGTTATAACAGACTTGGAACCCACATAACGATATATATTAATTTTACGGCTTCTACTAAAGATTTCCTCCGTTTTGAAATACGGACCTGGAACTAAGAAGTTAGTGCAATGAACTATTTAGAGCGATGCGACATCTAATTCTGAGAACGACCGCAAACTCCACACTCGGCCGTGAGCCAGCTGAATTCAGACTACAGAATGCGAACTGCCCACTAGCCGCTGGTATTGCCAACGTCAATAAACCTACAACGATAAACGAACTTATTCCTTCGTTCATCTGTAGCCATAACCTCATTTACTCTCATCTCGCGTATTTATGCCATTGACATAGATTAATTCCCGGTTATGATTGAGTTATTTTTTAATTGTTAAATAACACAATCATAATAACAAAAGTAAGTGCCTTTAGTCTTTTTTTCTTTTAATAACAATTGGCAGACTTTTGTATACATACTCGTAAGTTAAGCATACGTTTGTTTTATAGGATAGTAAATATTCAAAAAACAACTTTGGAGTCAATCCCAAATTCCAGGGAACCAGACTGGCGTAAACGAACTTTAATACGAGTATACTAACAATATTAAGGTCACCATTATAAACAAATAATTATGTACCCATCTTTTACATGAAAAACATGAGTAAGGTAAAGACACCGGTATTGGTCACCAGTTATTAACAAAATGTAGAAAAAGAATAACAAAAATCGTACTAGGAACATTTAGATATTATAAACAGTGCGTAAAGTATTTGCTATGCTCATGGCTAGCAACACTGTTTTTATTACAACACACTCTCAATTTGAATTAATGGTAATTTATTGCATTTAACACTCTTGGCAGTTTTAGTGGATCATTTTTTTCGACGAGTAATGGCCGTTTCCTATATCTTACTATTCATTTACTTGCCTTACCCTTTGTAGAAATTTTAAATTACTTGTATGGAGCTTGTGTTAAATTTTGACCAGTTGTAAGGATGTGGTAGTTACTAGTAGTAAGACAAAGTGGGCAACACTTAGGACATAGGAAGTAGCTTATTTGGAAGAAATAAGACGTATATAGGTAACTATTTATTTTGTTAACAAAACTTAAAACCTTTGAAATAATTTTCTGAAAAAGTATTACATAATAATTCTGTCGATACCTATGAAGGGAGTGACCCGTATAGGGTGGAGGACTGGAGGAGCGAGATGGAATTCTCCTCCGTCTCAAAGGAAGATCTTCCAGCGAGGATAGTGTTGTTCCTCGCAGGCCTAGACCCATCTGTTGTTGAAAATTTGTATATATTCTTGTGTATGTTTCGGGAAAGGTTTGTGACAGCAATTATTGCACAGTGCCTTTAAATTCCCGCGAAATTTTCCAGGATAAAAAGTAGCGCAGATTTTAAGTCTAAGAATTAGCTGTCTATCAGCGAAAACTGCATCGAAATCGGCCAAGTAGTTTTTACGTAAATCACGAACAAACAAACAAGCAATGTAAAAAATTGCATCGTGTTCTCCATCGTTTATATAGTGTATTTATTCCAGTTGTTTTTTTTAAACAGCTCTAAGGTACACACACGGCATGTTTAGAATTTTATAATATTATAGATAAGATAAAAAACGTCAATGTAACAATATAAATATTTTCTGGACATAAGCTGCATTAACTTTAATTTGTTGAGCATTATGTTTATACTAGATATATGTATATTTTATGCGAGATCTAGTGTACGTACTTACTAAATATTTAATTCATTAAATAAAATATTTAATATTTTGCCGCTGATTTTTATTATCAGATAAAATTTACACGAAAGATAGAATTTTAAATCAAACAATTAAAAATGACAGTAATAACAATAGTTCAATGTTTTCGCTTTTGTAATCCGTCGGGTGAGATAACTTATCTGATGAATGAAAAATGGGACCTAAATAAATAATATCGCTTGCAAAAATATTTTTTTTTACAATATATTTACGATCAAACATCCATATCGTTTATAATAAAAAAATTAACAAAAACAAAAACGACTTCACACTAAAAGCCAAAAAATAAATATTAAACGACTTCTTTATACAACATCTTGAAGTCGGTGCCAAGTAAAACATAAAAGAACACCAACAAATTTACAAAATATAGTCATTTTTATGCTTTACTGGACACCGACTTCAAGTAGTTAAAATATTAAGCATCTCTAGAAATTATACAACTGGCACGCGTATACAAATTTGCCATCTCACTCTTCGGTATGTATGCTCTTCAACAAGCGTTGCTCTCGTTTTCCTTGTGATCCATAAATCAGATCCTGACTATGGGACCATCTCGAGAGCTAAAACAATTTTTTTGGAAATCGGTCCACACTTGACGGAGAAATCGTATAAAACATGCCTACAAAAAAATTAAGCGCCTGTAGAAAGTGTAATACTAGCACGCATATACAAGCTTTTGAAGTGAAACTTCTTTAGAAACGCTGTGATCTGAAACTCAATGAAACGAAAAAGCGAAACTAAAAAGAAATAAAAACATAAAATTCATCCTGATTTAATTCGAAATAAATCACATTTCTGTTTAACCGTTAGTATTAATTTTCAATTTAAATAAAACTTAAAAGATTTGAAATTAATATTAGCTCTATCTGTATATACTTAAGGCAGATATTCTTTTATACGTAGATCATAGGAAATTGTGCGTAACAGTTCATTGTATTTTGAACTTTATGCTAGTGATTTAAAGTGGTGTAGTGTACAATACCTTTTACGCTCACTGGCCGGTTGGCCAAGAAAATTGGGATTGACAATTGTCATTACATTTATAGAGAAAGTTTTGGTGTATGTAAATATATATTATGTAAATCCTATTTAATCTTATTGTATATAAATCATTTATCCTTTCGATAATGTAAATACAATACAGAAAATTTATAATATTTAAATGTACGGGCCATTTTATTCAATGAACGACCCGTCATTAATGGTGACCTCCAAACATTGAACAAAATTTTGAATAAATTTATTTGGAAACTGCATATCATCGTTGCCCATAACAGAAACCAATTGGGCTGGAGTCTGGAGCCAAACGATCCCCAGGCGTGGACGTCTGGGGCAGCTTCAGCGGCACAGAGAAGTGCTCAGTCTTCAGGCGAGGCTTTCCGGAATTGCTCCAGTGTCGCATCCACGGTCCGCAGCGACAATCTCCGATGACGAGTTTGAAATTTTCTATTAATAAGAAACAAGGGCGATCGCGTAGCGATTTTGCATAAAGGTTTTGCACATCCATTTTATTTTTAAATATTTTTGAAGTGAAACTTCTTTAGAATACTTATGATTTAAAACTCGATAAAACGAAAAAACGACACTAAAAAGAGAAACACATAAATCTATAGGACTAAGCTTGCGAGCGAATGAGATACGAGTTTCACATTGTGCAGCGCAGATTAGAGAGTCAATAAGACCGATGATTAAATAAGTACAATTTGGACTAAATAAATGATAAAACTGATAATAATATTTTTTAGACTAACAGTGAAAAATTTAAAGTTATACTTAAAAAGTTTATTTTGAATTATAGTATGTTAACGGATATAGGCTAAAGGAATTATATTTATATTAATAAAAGTTAGAGAAGAATTATGTGTGAGTATATTCTATGAAGTTTCACTTCTACTGCATGTGAACTGCAGACACACAAACACACAACACACACACACACACATTTTTATTATATTTTTAAAATGTAGGCTCTCAGAGTTTTTTAATAAGGGTTATTCTCGATTTCTTTGGGATCCATTTATCAGATCCTGACTTGGTGACCATGGAACCGACTCGGGAGTATACATACTTACGAATAAAGAAAAAAAAACAAAATTGATCCACATTTGACGGAAAAATCGCGTAACATGCATATAAAAGCGCCTGTAGAAAATGTAATATCTACATCCATATACAAGCTTTTTTCAAAGAATTTAGGCGCACGGCATTCTTTAATAAGCGTTATTCTCGATTTCCCTGGAATCCGATCCACTCGTCAGATCCTGGCTTTGTTAACAAGGGGTATACTTGGGAGTGTACACTTACGAGTAAAGAAAAAAATTACAATTTACTCTTGCCTAGCAAATATCTATTCAAACAAAAGGGTATTAATATTAGATATTTGAATTAAGTTTCTCATTATAATTTATTAAGTTATTTTCTTATTATAATAAGAGATTTACTATACTTATTAACGTCAGTATCAATAGAAAACATTATGTAAGTACTTTTGTATACAATCCATATTGATTGGTACCCAACACGAATATACATTATACATGTCTGTAGTACTCTGAATATAACAATACGACAGTTAGTTTGTTCATTCTTCTTGACGCTCATAATTACTAAGCTATTTCGAGGTAATTTTGTACCATAAAAACCATAGTTTAATACAGGTTATTTTTATCTTAGAATATAATTATTTTATGCAAGAAATTTACGAGTATGATGTCGTGAGGAAAAAACCTTAATATGCAATATTTATTATTACATTATGTTTATTATATGTCTGGGATCGGCCCCAGAGTGGTCCATTGTATATTACCAATAATACAAGCGTAACTTGCTTAGCTTGGGGATATACAATCCGCGTGTTTGTCTGCCAATTTATTATTACAAGTATAAAACTATCAAGGATTTTTTTTGCTAATTTAATTTCGCTACGCATTTTCAACAATTCTATTAGACTGCGTGACGCAATAACACATCTGACCACTTTGTAAGCCGCACACACAAGACATGTTCAATAGAACGTACCTAATATACGATTTGAGATTTGTAAGTCATTTTATTTTTGATTAATTGCTTTATCTGCGCTACATAGTCGTCACGTAATGTAAGCTAATGCTATTTATTATGTATGTATATTGCCGCCAGTCGTAAATTAAAGAAGTTAATATACTTTTTTTTTAACTATGCAAGAATAGCCGTGACACAACAATACATAAATTGTGTTTTGATAATAAGAGAAACTACACCATTGTTGGCAACGCCAGTGATAGATAGAAAACATTAAAGTTTTTATTCGCTTTGAAGCAGTACAAAGAAAATAATAATATTATTGTATGGTTACAAAATAAAATAATCCGGTAATGCCAACAACGGTACAGTTTACCCTGCTTATATATCTATAATATTTATAAAATTATAAACATGCCGTACCTGTATATTAAAGCTATTTAAAACAACAACTGGAATACACTATATAAACGATGGAAAACACGATGCAATTTTTTTTTGATTTCTTGTCTGTCTGTTTTTCGGCTTGTCTGTTTGTTCGGGATTCACGTAAAAACTACTGCTTCGATTTCGTTGCGGTTTTCGCTGATCGACAGCAAATTCTTAGACTTAAACTCTGCGCTACTTTTTATCTTGGGAATCCCGCGGGATTTTTCTGGGACTGATTTAAAATGGCCACATTAAAGAAATCGAATTCCAATGTGATCCGATTTTTACTGATCGATAGCAAATTTAATGTAATAAAATGTGTGATTTTTATCTCGGGAATCCCACGGGAATTTTTCTGGGAGCGATTTCAAGTTGTTCGGGTGTTTTTTTTTTGTTGCAGGAGTTCAGCAGACAGGCAGACGGCCCACTTGATGGAAAGCGGTTACCATCGCCTATGGACATTTGCAACACACCAAAGGTGCTACAAATGCGCTGTATAAAAATTTGCTTATTCCGACAAAGTTTTGACTAAAACGACAGCTTATATCTTTTTTAAATACTACGATACGATATAGTGTGTCCCGGGATCCCGCGGGAATATTTCCGGGTATGGTACAAATTAGTTAGATTACATAAACATTAGCTGTTTTCGATACGATTTTACTAAAACTACACAGTTTTCACTAAAACGATAGCTTATATCATTTTTTAAATGCTAGGATACTTTGTGTGCCGGGAAACCCACGGGAATTTTCCCGGGAGTGTTATTCATTATATTACTTCAAATCAGATTGGCTTCGACTCACCTCTATATTTTGCTGGGCCGTTGTCCAGGTTATCTGGACTTAGTTTCTTTGTTATTATTATATGTTTTTATATTATATTAGGTTGGGGAAAAAGTTTCTTCGCATTTTATATAAAAATTCAAAAGGTTTTTTTATTAAGTTTATTTACATTTGACTAAAGTATGTAGGTGCCATTTTGTTGGATAACTTTTTGCCATCTTGTAGGTAGGTAGGGACGTGATCCCATTGCTATAAAAATTTTGGGGCTTCTGATCAAAAAACTGCGACAAGTGGTTTTGGTAGTCCTCCCGTGATGTTAACCTGACACTGCCTAAGGAATTCTGCAGAGACCGAAACGGGTGAAAATCTGAAGGTGCAAGGTCAGGACTATACGGCGGATGCATTAACACTTCCCAGCCAAACTCTCGTAATTTTTGCTGAGTGGCTAAAGATGTGTGAGGTCTAGCGTTATCATGGTGAAAAACCACACCCCTTCTGTTGATTAATTCCGGCCGCTTTCTCTCAACTTTTTGCTTTAATCTCATCAGTTGTTCGCAGTACAGTTCAGAATCGATGGTCCTGCCTGGCAGTAACAGCTCATAATGAATAATGCCCTTCCAGCCCCACCATACACACAGCATCACCTTGTTGCGAGTTAACCCGGGTTTCGCCACAGTCTGTAAAGCCTGACCGGCCTTTGACCACGATCTTTTTCGCACGTTCTTGTCGTACGTGATCCACTATTCATCACCAGTTACCAGCTTCTTCAAAAATGGTTCGGTTTCATTACGTCGTAATAAAGAATCACAAATGAGTACACGGTTCATTAGGTTTCTTTCAGTGAGCTCATGAAGCACCCAAATATCGAGCTTTTTTGTGTACCCAGTTTTTTTCAAATGCGCCAAAACCGTTTTGTGGTCAATACCCAGTTCTCCAGCTACATCTTAACTACTAATATGCCGATCTTGCTCCACTTTTTCAAAAATGGCATCAATTTTGTCCGTAACCCAGAGCGACGTGCATGTTTGATATTAAAATTTCCGGATTGAAAACGCTTAAACCAAATTTGCGCTACTCTCACAGATACTGCATTAGGTCCATAAACATCACAATTTTTTTTCGAATTTCTTCATTAGATTCACTCATTTTAACAATAAGAAAAACAAATGAACATCACCCATTTTCCTAATTTGAATTTGGAATTGTCTTCTTTAAAATTAAAACTTTTTTATAATACCAAAACCATCCAGATACAACTGGTATAGCCAAAGAGACCTTATTACAAGTTTATACATACTATATGAGAAAAGACTTTTTCCCCAACCTATTATGTAAAAAACCGAAGTAAGTCAAATAAAACTACCGCCTAGGTTTCGACACGCGGCGTAGCCGCGAGACAAACTTTAGTTTTTCCATAATATCCTATTTCTTCTACACATTCCTTTATATATATGTTAATGATTAATAATTATATCTTTTAACGTTAATAGATCACACATATAACATGTCTGTGACAAAATATAGATGTTAAAATATTATAATAACTACGATATGAAAACAAAAGATAAACAAGGATTGAAAAAGAAAGTGAAGGTGGTTTGGGTATATATGGATGAAAAGAGATAAATTAAACAAGTGCACAACAGCAGTGTGGAAGAGTGGGTGTCGGACAGTGTTGGTAGATTGCAGCGCACTTACCACAACCGAAACGTAGACACTTCAAGCAAAGACAATGTAAATACACTACAACTAACTACAAGCCGACTTATGTACAATGTACATATAGATGGATAAATAGAAAACTATTGTTCATCACATACATATAAAATAAGCAGTTTACGGTATAATCATATTAAACTGTAAAGACGGGAACAATTGGCGGCCTTATCGTTTTAGAGTTTTGTGTGATCTTTTCCAGACAACCGGTTATTGCCAAACGGATCAAGTTTGGCCACTCCATAAAGGAAATCGCAAAGATCGACAGGCGTCAGTTGCAGTGGGTACGGGTGTGATCTATTTTCACACTGTCCTCAAATATCAACAACGAATGCGGTTACGACGGTTAATAACGAAATAAAGAGCGAAATTCTAGAATAGAAGGTCCAGGAAGGAAAAGACAGGGATAGATAGATGTTTAGAAAGGGATAGACAGTAAATAAAAGAAAAGATGATCGAAATTATGGTTTCTAAAAGATTCTTGGGGGTATATAAACAACATAAGGCTCGCCTACAGTGTAGTACCCCCCGGGCTCGAGAACTCCAAAAATCCCGGTAAAGTTGTGAGGTCTTCGGACCAACAACACAAAGTCAAAGGTAATAAAAAAAAATACAGAGTAGTTCAATTGAAGACAGCAAAGCGACAAGTGCGATACGAGAGAGTTGGAAGAAGAGTTAAGTAGAAGACAATGACGAGTTTAATGGAGAGTTTAGTGGGACGTTTAGTGAAAATTTAAATGGGCAGTTAAGTGAAGGAGGAGTTTAGCGTATTTAAGAACAGATCCAGAAACGAGCTACGCGCGGTAAATTCCGAGGTGAGCAGTGCAGTAGCAGAAGGTGGTCTACGCAATATCGGCGCCGCTTGTTGAAAAAACTGGTGTTTACTTCCAATTGTAAGTGCGCAAACACGTATAACACAGGTACAAATATAACCGAACACAACAAGTCCAAACGTAATGCAGAAAGTCGTGATTCAATAAAATGCGCAAAATCCGTCACTTTTAGATTCTCGATTGTAGTACACACGTCTCGCTTCGATCGTGGTTCTCGCTCGACTGCTCCCCTCCCTCAATCAAGCCATCGTTTTATCCTGCATAAGTACAATGTGCCCGTGCTACGTGGACCGAATTTCCTAGAATCAGCTTGTAGTTTAAAATCCGCAACACCTGGCTAATTATTACAATACAACAATAGGCTGTTCTCTAGAAACGTATGCCAATAAATAAGTAAACAAAAGATGACGATCATAAAAGAATTACAATAGTTTCAACATTATTAGTTCAAATGCCGACGGGTAATAAATGTGCTTCTACAAATCTGTATGTGGAATTTGTCTTTGTCGGCGCTTAGGTTGTAACAATATTATAGAAACACATAGGATAAACTATAACCATTGTCGGTGTAGTCTCTATCTACCCAGCACCTCCCCAAGATTTGCACCCCGTCAATTAATTCAAGATATTAAGAAATCTTAATATTTTTTATTTTGTAGTCATGAAAACTATCGTGTAGCTAAAAAAATTAGAGTACCAATCATTGGGGCCTGTGGCAACAATGGTGTACTTTGCCCTATTAATTCATCCATTCATGTTCTCACGAAATCATATGATTTTTAAAACAAATCGCCTTTCAATAACACTGTTCAAAACTGTTTCTAAAACATTCCATCTAGACTTTTAAAAGCAGTTAAAACCAACGATCACGGTAATTTACGAGATGAAAGAGTAGCATTCAAATAACTGGCAACTTTTGCGAGTGCGAGTGAGCACTCTGCCAAAAATAAAAAATTTGCGAATTAACATGCCGGCAAGGTTCACAAAGATCACAGGTAATTTACAGTGTTCCGCTATACAAAAAACTTATTCAGTTTATTCTTTTATTTTGTTACCGATTTAAATTTCAAGTTATTATAGTTCTTGCAATTTACGAAGGCGAGCGGTCTTAACTTAAGATAAACATGTGTTGATGTTTGCGTGAGACCAAAAACAGGTATGATTGGATGCCATGTTCGTAACTGATCATTTCGTCAGACACGCACACTGTCGGAATGTAAATATTTACAGTACAACTGAAACTTAAATGCGTTCTTGAAGTTCGTACACGTTATTGCGTAGAACACAATTTTAAGGTTCACAGATATAGCAGGTGAGAGGGGGGGAGACTGTGGCATGGCACTCTCGCTCGACAGCTATCCGTACTCGTATGCCATCTCTTTTGCATGCCGTAAGGTGTAATAAACGTTAACATTTGACTGGATCTGCGTAAATTCAAAGAACTAACTTCACTCGAATCGCATTTGAGCTTTGCACGTACTATACGTATAATTAACCATGAAAGGTCGATTGCAAGAACTACAACATTAAAAATACAAAATATTTTTATTAATTAATTTTAAACAATAGCCAGCATTGCATTAATACTGTAATAGATGGTAATCACAGAAAAAAAGTATCCCAATAAAGAACTAATTCTGAAAATCACCTAAATCTTACATGACTTATTTTTATTTCGTACCTACTATCTTTTCTTTCACTTCCAATTGTTTGATGTCGGTATGTATTTTTTCCTCCCATACTCCTCTATTCTGGCACACGTCCTCTGTCACATCACAAATAATCATATTATTCTTCACACAATCCATCAATTTCTTTTTGTCTACCTTTACACTTGTATCCGTCGATCTTTCTGTAAACATTTTTGTCACATGATTTTCATCCCTTCTAATGAGAACAGAATGACATGCTTAGTATTCCTCCATTCAATACTTTACCATTGGTACAAAATTGAGATTACTTGTATATAAAGTTTGCCAGATTTTATCCAGTAATAAGGCAAATTAATCTATAGTACATATCCAAACAATTATGAAAATCCGAAATTAGTCACGTAAGATTAGGAATTGTTTCATATTGGGCAATTAGGTATCATTCTTAGTTTTCTTTTTGCAGTATAATAGGTATAATTGAATATTTATTTCTGATGCACTGATACAGGAAGTAGTTATATTATATAGATTCTAATTTCAATAGTAATGCAGAAAAACAATAACTAATAATCGCGGTATTTACCTATCTAAATGTATCTTAAACAATAACATCGAGAGAAACATCAGTAATCATTAAAATTCAATAAGAATTTAACGTACAAGTCAGATTTTAAGATAACAGTAATAATTTGTTTAAAGAAATAAAAGAAAAACAGACCTTATACACTTTAGCAAGTATCATTTCTCAGGGGATTCACCAACTCCCACCACTGTAAGTTTACCTCTAACTATATAAAGCGAGAAAATCGGTCGGCACGACCATTTGTATTCACTATTGGTGTAACGAGCATTGAAGCAGGATAGTGTTCTGAAATGTCGGGATCTCTTGTCTATCAAAGACCATCAAATAGTCTAGGAGACTCTTTAAAAGCGTAACCTGTGTGACCCATAGACAGCATAGTAAAGTACAAGGTGTTAACAACGCACTTTGATCAGCTGCTACGAAAGCGGATATTACAATGAAGAAATATACAATTATCGGAAATAATTTGAATTTAGAAATGGCTGAAAACAGATACAAGTTAAAGATTGTTGGCGTGAACAACTTTATGCGAATAAAGAAAAATTACGGGAACGTAATGATGATCGGGAACAACTGTACCCTTGATGTGGTCGAAAACAAAGGATATGCTGAAGTGATCACTGGTAATGGTGTTGTTAACACAAACAACAATGAGAATAAACCTAATTGTAGAAATTTAAAGCCATCGCAAAAAAATTAAAAATTCCAAATAAGTCAGGTTCTGGAAACAATGTTCAATAAAAATGTTTTGATGTACCTCATATGGTGTCTAGAAAGGTTTTTTTTTAAGATATTGTAGTTACTATTAGTACTTTCTGCAAGTTTGGACAATGCTAAATAATAAATAAGGGAAAATTATGTAAATGAAATTCTTAAAATTGTAGAATTACAATTAATATGTATATTATTTTGGAAATTAGTTTTATTTTATTTTTATCTCGTGTCCCATAAATGAAGTATGTTAGCTTACAATAACAATAATGTTATGACTACATTAAACCTACATATATGTAGGTATATTTAGCTACATAGACCCCTTATTCATAATAGTTACACGAGGTTTATAGGGTCGTAAAAAAGCTATCAAAAAGTTAGTCATAACTGCATTAATGGATTATTAATGCAATTATGAGTAACACTTTTAGATAGATAGAGATATGAAGAACATTTTTTTCTTTAGCAGTAGCAAAAATATTGTGTAATGGATCATTCCAAAATATTTTAAGGTTAACCTTGAACTACCGAATCAAACTCTTGTATAATAAATAACCTAATATACAAATACAATTTGTTTGAGGCAATTACCTATTTGCAATACACACTCATTTGTGGTGATGAACTCACGTTGAGGTTCATTTGTATATGATTACATCACTTTTAAATAATACACGCACAAGATTTTGTTTTTGGAACTGTGCCACATACCTGTTTGTCATCTAGTGTAGGACAGAAACCTACAAACATATTTTCTTACTACATTATAATTTATTTTATCTCGCCAAATAGAGTATTTCTTCGAAGAATGTAGGTCATTTATTTTAGATATTTACCAGATACACAATATACAATACAAATGCTAACGATTGAAGAAATCGTAAAGATTTATGACTCGTTCCTATATCTTACCAACCGTTCATTTGCCTTACAACCGCTTAAAATTTGACATAAGCTCCAAGATCCATACAAGTAACGTTAAAATTCAACCGACGATAAGGCAAGTTAATTAAAAGAAAAATATAGGAACCGGCCATTGATGCCCATTAATTAATCCAGGCCGCCTCTTCCTGGGGTCCTAAAGCGGTCTCTTGTAGAGAATCGCTTAGTGAAATTGACACGTGTCTAGAAATACTGGCAGGTGAAAAACATAGCATAAAGTTTTATTTTATTCACAAGCTTGTTATATTTGTAACACAAATCTGCGAAAACGGCCGCTGTAGAACCCCAGGTCTAGGTAAAACTAGAGGCTTGTTAAGTGCTGATTGGACGGACGTCTTTAGGAACCATATTATGCTTGATAATATCTCACAATCACGCGATTTAAACTGAAAATCGGAACTGACATATCACCTAAAGTCAACACTTCTAATTGATGAGTAAATACAAAAGTCTACCTTTAAGCGCAAACAACTAATTATAGCATATATGTAAAAAGCAAATTACAGACTTATCTTGTTTTAGTGAGACGTGACAAATTACTAGTTAATTGTTATTAAGTGCTCGGTGATATTATTTGTTTAAGATTTTTTTTTAAATGCGAAAGTAACTCAGTATACACACACACATATAGGGATAGATTTATATAAAGGTTATCCCAGAAAGTAGGATAGTTTTTTTTGTGATTTGCCATTATGGTTATTTTAGTAATTTTGGTCAATTTTATTTAAAATTTTAAAATTTTAGATGGACGGTGGATAGATAAATAAAACTGCAACGGGTTGAAATAGAGGATGAATGTTTGTTTAAGAGACCAATCATTTCTCAAATTTATAAATATAAAAGTTTGTCATCTATAAAAAAATGCGATAGTAAGTCGATCTGTCTGTCTGTTAAGCTTTCACGGAAATACTACTACGAGTGATCGGTTTTGCTGTAATTCTGTTTAAATGTAGTTTAATACCGAAAATGGACGTAAATACTTTTCATCCCGGGAGATGGGATAGTTACATGATACATAAAACTATACCTGAAAAATAATGTAATTAAATAAATATAGACACGCCTGTCTTTGTATGTCGCAGACATTTTTCTGAAAATCTAATAAATATAGCTGAACTATAAGTAATTATAAATAAATAATAATAGCCCATAAACGTCCGACTGGTGGGCTCGGGTCTCCCATTATTGGGGAACGGACAGTATACCCGCCACATTTGTGCATGTTACATGAGGTTTCTCAATGTTCAAGTTTCATTACTATGTTTTCCTTCACCTTTCTTAGCACGTGGTTTAAGAACATTATATAAGTAATATGTAATTTTTCTACCGCTAGCACAAGGTCTCAGTTTTGAATGATAAAATGCTGAAAGCTTTCTCTTCACATTATTTAAAATTGTATGATTAGGGCGAGAATGATTTGACATGGTTATAGCGTCCATCGTCACTAAAAGCCCCTAAATAAAAAAGTCTTGAACTATGAATTAAAAAATTCTGAAAAAAAAGTCGTTATGGTAGAACCTCAGACGAAATAAAAGTATAGACGGGGAACCTACGTGAACCAAATCGTCAATGAAGTTAAGCATTTTTTTAATACTTGTTTGCGTAAACTTATGTAATATACACGTAGTTTGCGTCTGTATGCTTAATAGTAATGTATCCACTGGAATTACTGGAACCTATACCTTTCTGAGTGCTATTTCGATTATTTAATAGCGAGTTCTCGTAACGCACTGCGGCGCGATCGGTATCCTTTAGCCGGCTTTAATCTTATATTTCGAGGCTTCGTCTTTCTATTAATGGTCTAAGGGTTTAAAAAAATCTTTGAACCAAAATTGGTCTGAAAAGACTGTAGAATGGTTTTTGAGGAAGGCGTTTTTCCATTAAATAGTTTTAAGGTTTTCCAGCCAAATGCGGAAAAGACTAGGTGACTTTTACAGAATCATTCAGTTTTTTTTTGTATGAACTAACGAGCCACGCACTTGTTCCACATTTTTGTTTGAAATATGGCTTTGCACAGGTTGTGTAGTATCCACAAGATACGGAGTATCTCTTTGGCCTTTATAACATTATCTTTAGACTTGTCTGTGACATGCACTGTAAATAATCAAGGCCATGCGATAAGATATTGCCCAAGATACTTGAGATTTGCATGAATGGATGTAATTGTTTCGTCATACAATATGAATTTATCACCAAGTTATGCATTAAAACAAATTCTTTACCATCTAGACATAGATAACCTTTGTGTCAGTTTGGATAATGTTGTTTATCGAGTTGACCTTGGCAATAATATATGAAATGCAAGAGGAACTAGAAATGTAAAGTACATTCGAAGTGTTTCGAGAGATTAACACAACATTTAAAATAGAAACACGGTATTTACGAAAATGTTAAGGTAAACAAAAAAAGATTAATGTATTGTGTGAAAGATAATACGATGATGTACGGTGTGATAGAGGACACATATTATGTAATAATGGAGGAGTGTAGAAGGAATAGACATATTGTGTCGACCCTAAATAATTGGGAGAAGGTGAAAGAAAAGAAAGAATAGTATTGACGAAAATGTTAATTTACGTTAGTACAAATATAAATAAACAAAAACTCCAACACCCATAAAGAGAATGGAAAAAAGAAAAATATATTTAAAAAAAATGTACTATGTATATCGTCAAAGGGAAGCAAAAATATGAAATGTTATGAAATTAATATGTCTTTTTTAATTATAATATAAATAGAACATTTAACGTGGCTTAACCAATGCACACTACAGAGGGTTTCCTCTCAAACGTCTTTCATCGTTCGTTCCCATTTTAGAACTGTTACTGCTAGGGTTGTTTTTATATATAAGTGCATTTTCCGTTGTACCTTCTATTAATTTTTGTTTTATATAGACTGTTATTGTAATTTTAAAGAAATCTTTGTCCTCTTTTTCTTCTATCTCTCTTTCTTTCATCGACTCTTTCAGGCTGATCGGATGAAAACGACCGATGACAGGCGTTTGAGAGTATTTTAGATCCGTATCCTAGAACAGCCATCCCATTTTTAGTATATCACATCGATGCCTGTTAAATAACTATACAAATAACAAATTTCAATATAATTCATTAATTCCCAAGGCTGTCAAAGAACAAATAAACATCTAAACCACTTTCACATTTATACATTAAAATTGATACTGCCCCTCTGATTTCAGGGTTGCTTAATTATTTTATATCACAAAACTGATAGTGTATAAAATTTAAAGGAAAAGCCAACGAAATTTTATGTATAATAAATACTATGCAGTTCACGATGGAAAAACCTTGGTAGGTAGTTCTAAAGTCTCGCTTTTTTGGCATAATAAGTAATCAAAATTATTAAATACTACTTAGTACGATAGATTTTTAGCTGGTATCAGTCACCTTTTACTGTGTACAGCTAATTTGAACAACAAAGAGTTACCATTGAGTCAGCCACATTGGAATGCGATTTCGATAAACTTCTTTGTCAAATGTTGGCTGGTCACATTACATTTTTCGGCGCATGTCGGATATTGTTGGGTACTCTTGCAGATTATATATAAAAACATTCACAAAGTTTAAATTTTTAAAAACAGAACCCAATATTAATAGGAAGATATAATCAATACGCCGTTAAAACGTAGAAATCGTTTAAAAAGAAAACTGTCCACTACTATACGTGTGTATACAAAAGTCGTAATGATGTTTCTTCACATCTTTTGTAGTTAAGTTCTAAAAACGTAAAACCTGGATTCTTGGTAAAAGACTACTTGCACACGTAAAACCTTTTTAAATCAAGCAAAACCTTTTCTATTTTGTGATCTATTGGGAAGCATAAAATTCCAGACAATATTTATAATATGTAGATAAAAGAATAGAATATTTATCATAAATACTCTGGAAGATGAGTTAAAACACCATAAGAGTGCTTACATTATAGTGATCACAACACAAAGACAGTGTTGTCAATGAAAAAAACCAAGTTTACCAATTATTTATCTAAACGGATTAGCAAAAAACCAGATCATATGGTTTTCCAATTATTAATTTGGTTTTTGTGATCAAAATTTAATGATGACATGTTTTTAATGCTCGTAACAGGAAAGTCCGACGTTTATCTGTCAGTTGTGGACTAACATAAAAAATCTTGTTTTCTGTTGACGTCACAGTATATACTTTGTAGTCAGTAGCCCTTCCAAAACAGGTATTCGAAATCGTGCAAGATTCAGAAGTTCGTAATCGACCTGTTGGCCTGTTCGCTATCAAAAATTAGATAACTGTCGTTGACTTTCACTCATCGGCTGATTTCACTTTCCCAAGCTGTGTTCGGTGCGCTGGTTGTCGGCCCACATTAATCGTCAAGCCGAACCTGCCGAAGTAACGAATCGATTCTTGCGCAACAATAGGGGGTGTCGCGTGTGCCCCCATCTTTCGATACTAAACCGGTCACGTTGATCGTCATCTTGTGCGGACTGTCTGGGAATTTGATATGTTTAAACCCGTCGCGCTGTTGTTGTACATTGTTTTAAGTAGCCACGATTGCATTTTATAACCTACATGACACAATATCAGTATATTATCCATCTAGGAACGGAGAAAGGATATTAATTTCTGCGGCCGGGCATCTTATCGTAAGAGACGACAAAACAATCCACAGCCAGGTGGTAGAGAATTTGCGCGTCTGAACAGCTAGCACCCCTAGTCTCATCATCAGCAGTGGCGTAGCTTGCCTTAGACGGGCCTTGTATCAAAATTTGTTAGGAGGCTCAAAGGAAGGGTAAAGTTTTTTTATAAAAGAAACAAAAAATGCTCGGATTGAATTGAAATAATTATATATTGATTACTTACACTTATTAAGTTATTACTTACACTTAATGCTCCAAGGAGCTAAGTTAGACAAACAATTCAAATCAAATTCTTTTTTTCGGTAAACTTATTTATCAAATCATCCATAGCTGAAGACTTTCTGCCTCTATAGACAATAATGATAAATCTGATAACCGTTTCTGCCCTGTTTATGGCCAGGCAGTTATTCCCAAAAATATTGTGGATAACGTGTTATGAATCTTTACTTATACACTTTCGGGGCCCCGATCATTGATACGGCGGTAGCTACGCCCCTGATCATCATCACATAAACTATCCACAGCTAAGCTCTGGACTACCCACTTTTTTGTAGAATAGACAGTTTAGGTACCCTCTACGTTTAGTTTACACAGATTATCAAAAATCAATAATCGCTACTATATGTATATCATAAAGTAAAAACTATTCTATAGATACCCTAGTATCGAATTGTAGAAGTCAGTACCAAGGGGCTGCAAAATTTGAATAGCCACTGGCGACAAATGTGTAAATTTGCCAATGCACATTGTAACCAATGTCTTTGCATAAACTAGTGTAATTGTAATCGCACTGAACGCGTGAACTATAATTTCGCATTTGAACATTTAAAATTTCTTTTTATCACGTGAACTACGGGGTCACAAATATCTCATTGTCAATATTGTTCAAACACTAATCAAGTTTATGACTTTTAATCATCTTTATCAATTAGAAAATGTAATATTTTATAGTTATTACAAGTTTCAACGTGTGAACATGTACGTTTTGTTAAAGAAAAGGTCACGGTCCATTTAGGCCTCCATGATCATATTGTGCCCACTGCGAACAAGTGCTATACAATGGATCAGTATTAATTGCTAGCATTTAGGCATTTGTTACGGACGTAGTCGTGACTAGACAATATTATTTATAAGAATATAACACTTTTAAGATGGAGCAAACAAAGTATAAATACTGAATTAATGGGATTCTTGAGACTTTTTACGGCGCCGAAATCAGACGGCGGAATGATTTTAACAAGTTTATTAATCTGAGAATCTCATAGAATAATATTTATTGCACATAACGTTACAAAATAAATTGGTACATACAGGGTGCGTTCCTCCTGTAGCTCACAACGTTCAAAATGCTCCTTTAGCCGTTCCACATAACGACCACGGTCGTTGCGCTCGCCGTGAAAACGTGACTAATAAAGTCATAATTTTCGATCACGCAACGCTCACAACTCATGACAAGACGTGGGTCGAAGAATCCACTTGAGTTTACGCCTGCAAGCAAGTGGGACGAGAAAAATCGCGGTCGTTGTAAGGCTCATGTGGAACGTAGCCATAGTCTCGTCATCGGTATGACAAGTATAATACAATGGGCGGTCTTATAGCTGGTCGTTTAACACCACATATACATAGTAATTTTATATGGTCACAGTTAAGTATTTTATTTGAAAACTATTGGCAGTATACAATGTATTATAGATAATTTACAGGGAAATAAATGTATCTTCTATGAAACGCAATGTAATTGGAAGTAGGTATATATGCCTACTTACTATCTATTTTTAACCGACTTGAAAGGAGGAGATTCTCAATTAGTCAATATATAATTTTTTTTGTATGTTCGATACTCGATTTCTCCGTTAATTGTAAGCCGAATTTCAACATTTTTCTTTAAAGCGAAAGATTATACTCCCGGCTTGGTCCAACTGTCACCATGTCAGGATCTAGTGAGAATTCCAATGAATTAGAGAAACTCACGAAAATTGTTAACATACTTCTTCGTAACACGATATCTCCACCAAACGTAAACTCGTTACTCGTAAGTGTATAACACTACTACTCCCAAGATAGTCCCATACTTACCAAGTCAGGATCTGATGAGTGGATCGGATCCCAGGGAAATCGAAAAGAACCCTTATTAAAGAACGCTGTGCGCCTAAATTGTTGGAAAAAGCTTGTATACGCGTACAGGTATTATATTTTCTACAGACGCTTAATTTTTTATATGCATGTTAGGCTATTTCTCCGTCAATTGTGGACCAATTTTCAAATAGTTTTTTTTTAACTCCCAAGATGGCCCCATAGTCACCAAGTCAGGGTATGATTTGTGGATCGCAAGGAAATCGAGAGCATTTCTTGTTGAAGAGAATATACACTGAAGTGTGAGATGACAAATTTGTATACGCGTGTCAGTTGTACTATTTCTACAAGTTCTTAATATATTATTTCTAAGGCCATTGAAGTATTTGCTCAACTAAAAAGTAAAACATTTTTTTAACAAAAACAAAACCGATCTAGTATGAAACTAAAAACCAAAAAATAAATATTTAACCGACTTCTTTCTACAACATCTTGGAAGTCGGTGCCAAGTTAAACATAAAAGAACAACAACAAATTTACAAAATATATGTTTAACTTCGCACCGACTTCATGATGTTGAAGAAAGGAGTCAGATAAATATTTATTTTACGGTTTTTAGCGTAAAGTCAGTTTTATTTTGTTAAAAAATATTATTTGCCATTAGTAGAAAATTGACATTACTTGCATAAAGCCTATGTCAAATTTTAAACTACTAAGGGAAATGAATAGACACCAAAATATAGAAACCCGATAATTATAAGCTACAATATCAAACTAAGACTAACTTCAAAAGTATAATTAAATACTAAAAATAATTTTTAATAATAGAAATCCAACAATGATCATGTTCATATCGAGCTGTGAAAAACTATGTGTTTCAAGCGACATTTGAAAAATATGTCGGGAGAAGAGTTTAAAGTTGCAAATGACTGAAAAAAGAAAGACAAACATTATCAAATTGCATACAGTACTATTTTTCAAAACCAAAAACATCTATAGATTTTTATTGGAAACCAGGTTCAGTATATTTTCTAAACTTTGATACATTAGGGTGACAAAAAGCCATCATGTCAATGGTGTCACAAATTAAAACTTAAAACAAATAACCTTTCACCACTCGATATAATCACGATTATTAAAAGGAGTTGAAGTAAGACGTATTACAAATTTAGATTTGTAATACGTCTATGCTGATATATTCCTCTTATTTATCACCGTAATTTACATTCTTTTGTTTTCCACATTTCACCACAAATACGTTCCATTATAAGTATATTGGCTGTAGCTCAAATATTACAAAATAAAAAAATGTTTCGCGAGTTCAAACTAGATGTTATGAGACGTTTCCGAATTAAATTGAGTTTGGTGTAAATTGCGCAAATTGTTGATGAAATCTGTATCAAACAGAAGCAGCAATTTATTATACAGTCATTATTCATAGTGTCATCAAAGTTTTGTAATACGGAAACTGTCTGAACTTACATCTTTCTACATAACTGACCTAAAGAAATACAAAACATGAAGGTATTGAACACACATCAGAAAATTCAGGGCATTGGCCTGTTCAAATTCGATGCTACAAATATCAATGAGATTGATATCCATATGCTCTCCTTCTTGCAGATCCAGTGCAAGTGATCTTTCTTGCGTGCACGAAGAAAACAGAGGATACCATTCAAAACAACTATTCAAGTATGTTTCTTGATAGGAAGAACTTTTTCAGTATAGTTGTCCCTGTTGTATCTTCTACCGACACAATCTTAAAGAGGACAAATACGGCGGTCGAGCTATGTATTTCGGGCTACGATTTTAGACTTTATCCGCCACTTCATAACCTGAGACGACTTCGAGTATTTTTAGGGTTTCGGCTTCCAAATGACATAATGTACACAGACACTTGACCGAGTTTTTGATATTAATTCACCCCAACGACTTTGAGTTGTGTTCCGGCATTATTGGCCAGGTTCCAGTCTCCCTTCAGAAAGGCAGCACATTGGAAGCACCTTTGGTATTACTAATGTCAATGTCCACAGGCGATGGCAACCGCTTTCTATCAGGTGAGCCGTTTGCCGGATTGACGAACTCATGCTATAAAAAAACATCTTCCTTCGTCTCTGTGCCATGAAGCTCCCTAACTATATTACTGGCCTAGGGTCGACCAGCACTTACTACTATATAACAAGACCGATTGGATTACCCTCCTGTATAAGTACTTGTCTTAAGAGTTTGACTAGTATTTTGCGGTCACAGACCACATCCGTAGCATCCCGCTATTTGGCTCAGGAATACTCAGGATGCTACTATCGAAGCTTGGACGTTGTCCCTAACTAGCTCGCCTAACTACTAGAAGGCAATATATATCTATTGAAAACATTATATGTACATAGTGCGTAAAGCAAGAAATGATATACCTCGTTGTACAAAATTTAATACTTTAGAGCGATATGACACGAATTACCTTCTCAAAGTGTACCGCGTAGGAACTACGTGGTTGCATAATTAGTGGTGAAGGAAAGGAAAATTTGATGACAACGAACCTAATTTCATAATAATATTATAAATTGTGCCTTGCGTGTGTGTTTATACACATAAAAAGAAATTTTTATGAGCTCATTTGATGTATGCTGAAAAGGTTAAATGTGCAAGCCTTCTTTGTAGACAATAATAATAAAGTTTATTCATTCATCATATGCTTTCTAACAATTTTCAAAAATTGACACCATTCATTAGGTCTACTCCATATGCTACATACAAATACAACACCGTTTTATGTTTCAACCGACGTGCGACGTTTGACCTTGTTCTTTGTTAACTGGCTTTACGCGATTTGTGCATCTAGCCAGAGTCTAACAGGCAAACCAATATGCACCAGTTCAAAATCAGACCTATACAACACTCCCCCTCAGGCTCAGCCAGTGTAAGACTTTTTTTACAAAACAGGTGATACTTTCTACGCAAACATACTTATAAGACTTTTATTTCTCTCACTTCCCCCAATAATTCATACTTACATTTGAAATGATGATAATAATCGGATGTTTGTGATGTCACAAGGCCATACGACGATTTATTTAACCGAACCTATATTTAGATTTGTATTCAAATCCAATTTATCGTTCTGAAACATGAAACTAAAATGCTCGACCAACATTTACTATACATTTATACCCTTTAGGTTAACTGCTTTAGTCTTTTGTATATTTTACTAGGCGGTTAGATCCTATAGAATTGAAATAGATATATTAAGCTCTTGCTTAATTAACATGATCGCACGTAGTTCTTTGTATTTATAAGTCTCTTTTTCGACAAGCATATTCCTTAGACACGGCCTCTTGGAGAAACCTAGTCTATTCATAGAAATTTATAAAAAATTTGCAGTGTTCAATGAAGCTGTTTATAAATAGCTCCCCAGCAGGACTAAAATACTAAAACAAGCAACAGGAAATATTCAGGTAGTTACATTACAATAGATGACTGTATATCTAAATACCCACATGAAAGTATCGTTAAACACCAAGCGATGATTAACTTTGTTATGTATTGGTCGTATTACCAACATAATACCTACCACGCAGAAAATGGAGTAAAAATTTAACATCTTTTCCTTAGTCGCCGATTGCTACATCTCTAACTTATTTTATCAATAATTTGGGATATTAGGTAGTCTACCTAAAACTAGGACTGCCATAGGTATGCTTAGAAGTTTTAGCGTGAGTCCGGTAAAAATTCTAAGCTATTGGTTATTTCTATAAAGTAGGTAAAAGTATATAAACATAAATTAAGCAACAAGAAAATCCGGAAGTCCCTTCCAAAATATAGTCTTTTATATCTTTTATTTGACAAGTTTCGGAATTAAAAAAAAAAGCTCCAGCAGTAACGATATTGTAAGACATTTTTTTTTAAACTCACATCCTACATTTCAACATTGATATGGCAAATATAAAATAACGATTTCATAGTAGCAAATAGATCGTATGTAGGAGATGGATGATAATTAAGAAAATTACTCACCGATAATTAACCTAATAAATCACCTTGTTTATTAAGACATTACCGCTGTCTTTATACATAGCAACATTATTATTCAGTACAAAAAGTGGTAAGACTTAATTATTACTTTTTGTATATACTTACTATATAATAAATGTTTGTAAATAAATCATTTCACAACAAATTCATGGAGTTTGTCATAAAATAATGTATTATTAAATGAAAAACTTCACTATTCAGTATAATTTGAAACTAAGTTCTTAAATACCTATAAGACTTGTCTAGCCTAGCCTAGACTTGTAAAACATATATAAGACATTACAGCGATTGTTGAAGATACATTTACTTATAGCAAAATGAAACCGATGACTGACAACGGCACCGACATCTCATTCAAATGGCGTGAATTTAGATTATTGCAGAGCATAATACTGTACTGTTAGGTTAAGGTTAAGGTATCTTTTCCGGCCTAACGTGTATACCTATTGTTGCAAATATCACATGTGTAAGGTAGTGAAAAACATCTGAAGGAAACAAGCAAATCGAGACTACTGACGACGACCAGCTATTGCGCCGTGAAAAAGTGTGGCGTAGCATTCGCGTTGTAAACCTACCGTCCCTGAAACTGAGTCACCCGAGCCAAATGGAAATTTTAAGCAGGCTGATGATGATATTCCGTATTGAGAGTTCTCTACAATGGTTGGAACCCAGCTAATTATTTAAGGAATTAAATGTTTCGCCCCTATCGCCTCCGACAAGACTTGGTACAATGGTTAGGTCTAGTAGGTTAGCTTCATGAGCGATAGGATATACATACGTGCAATAATGGGAAGCAAAGTAGAAAAGCCGAGCTTCGAAGCAGGCACTCCAAATTTTGCTAATATTTAATGCTAGAACGACGATGATTGCAATTTTTTGTATTTCTTTGAAGACCACGGACTAATTGTATTTAATATTATTCATTTATTTTATAAAGCCTCATTTGTATTATGGCTAGTTCCACGGCAGCAAGCTGGAAAGTGTAGACGGAAGCGGGCAGCACGAGTATGTCATGTTCAACATATTTATCTATGTTGGGTTTACATGTTGCCGCTGTCTGTTTCCGTTGCCAATTTCCTACTTGCTACCGTGAAAGTGAGTGTAATGTAATCAAGAGCTACTGTATTAAGTCAATATAAATAATAGTAGACAAACTCATAATCTTCTCTGTTTTAAACTGCTTAAAAAACGATATTCCTGACTAAGCTTTGTACGTTTAGTTCCTTTACCTGCTTTCGTGGTAAATTAAACAAAAATAACAGTGACAGTCGTGGTAGCCTAATGGCTAGAGCACGTGTCTCAAATTCAAAGGGCGCAGGTTCGAATCCTGGCCGGAACGCATGCACCGCTTAAACAGATTTCTGACCTGGTCTGCATATTGTTACTACCACCTGCTAAGAACGGTATAGGAAAACATCGTGATGAAACCTACACATCAAAATAACGGATGTGTCAAACCTGCCAAAACGCTCCAAAAGCGTGGCGGGTATACTGTCAATTCCGTAATTGTGGGAGGCCCGAGCCCAGCAGTGGAACGTTTATGGGCTGTTATTATATTATTATAACAGGGTCTACAGAGTTGCCTAGTCATTACATATGTTTTAAATACCTTTTCAGTAACTTTTGTTCTCTCGTATAATTAATTGTAACAAAGGTTTTTATAATAATAACTCAGACTAAAGAAAAGTAAAGACAGACCCTACGTGAACAAAAGTGTCAAATGACGTAAAGCATTTTTTTAAAATTTGTATAAACTTATGTATTACACACGTGGTTTGCGTCTGTGTGGTTAATAATAACGTCCACTGGATACTATTCCACCTTTATCCGTACTAATTCAATCAAATGCCGAGTTCTTGCAACGCACTGCGGCGCGATCGGCGTCCTATTCCAAAATCGGCATCCTTTAGCCGACTTCACTTTGAGAGTCCGAGATTCCGTCTTTCTGTTAATAGTCATAGAATAAGAAAAAGAAACTCAAACTATTTTCTAAGCACATATTTTGAAAACGCTTTGTTTATATACTTTTGTTTAAACTCGGTCAAAATTATTAACGTGCTGACAACAGAAAACGCAGAAATAACAGTCGCGATTCTTTCGCCCTACTTACAGCCATTATATTTACTTGGCAACACTGACACGAACGAGATCCTAGATTTCCAATCGGCTCGATATAAGAGAATGTTACTAGAACATCCGGTCTGATATCGAAACGTTCTCAGAACATCCGTGTCATGTTGTTTACACCTTAACGTCTTAACTAAATTAGGATAAGTTAACATTAGAACAAATAATTGCTTTATAAGAAAAAGGGTTTTTTAGTTAAAGCTTTTGTACATACATATAGGTAAGTTCTCATTATAATAAATAAAAAATTACATTTTTAAATCTAACGTAGGTGTATATACAGGAACATGCTTTCAAACTAATATAAAAATATGGAATAACAAAATTATCGTTCATGGGAAATATTTGAATTTATTTTAAAACTGCGGCTATATGCTTCCTATTCCTAACTTCACTGCTATACTTTGATTTTTATTAAAAAGGCCAAGAATTATTCGACAGGTTCTTGTTTCAGGTTCAATACTTCGAAATTCGAAATTCTTATTAATAAAACTTTATAATAAACGATAAATGTATGATTTTCAAGAAGTAATCTGGGACCTGAGTTTTGTCAACTAATAATAAACAGCCGATTAACAAAGTGTCGTTCACTAATCGAGTGGATGTAAAAAATACTATTCCCAGACAATCATACAATCTATCTAATTGGACATAGTCAACATGTGATACTACGTCTACAGGATTTAATGTATCCACTAAACCAAACTAGGTAAATGACTAATATCTCGTTTGAAGGTAAACAACTGCTTATTGTGGTAAAACACCTTACATATTTAGAATTTCATAACACGCACCAAAGAGACCTGAAGTGTATTCGAAAGTGTTAGAAATATATTATGATTTTGAACGTGCAGCAACTACGGGAAGAGCTAAATGTTCGACCAACAAAGTGCATAAATCTTTTTTCTTGTTATGATTTATATCTGCAGCTATAACTTGTTGCATATTAAATTATTATCATTATAATCATGATGATGTCTCAAACAAACAAACACATGAACTTGCAGAACATAATAAATAAATACTTGAAGTATTTAGAGGAAGATAAAATTACCAACAAATAATAGTACTTAGTGAGTGAAAAAAAAGGCATTTTCTTTCCTCCGATCTGGTAATCTCGACGTTACAACAGTCGTCAATGATGAAAAAGCTGTTGAAAATAATGGCAAGAAAAATAAAACTATAGATGAAATCAGTTGTGCACGCGCCGGCAGCGCGGGCGCAGGGCCAATGAACGGTGACAGGTGCCGCGCGACCAATCCCGTTGCAGAACTAAACTTTACGCGACACAATTTTAAATCGCGAAATTATGTTTTTTATCCTTCTCTAAGACATTAAGTTTGGGAATGCAGGAGAAAGGGAGTTCGTGTACCGCAAGAGCTCATTATTTTTAGTTACTTTAAGAGTCTTGCGCTTTGTTTACTGATTAATCTAGATCAATCAGATTTACGAATTTAGCAGGAAAAGCATATTGTGTTGAATTCTCGACTCCAATAATTTATATTGCGAACACGTATTATATTATGCAAGATTTCTTATCAAAAATTAAGTCGGTTTAAATTTGAAAGCTTTCTACTCTTAATATGTAAATTACACAGTTTCGTTAGGGTCAACGTTTTTTCGAATCATCACAGCAATATCCTATTTTCTCCGACACCATTTTAAAATTATAATTATAAAAGTCGGATACCTACTAACAATAACATAGTGTTACTTATAAACGTAGATGTATAATATTTTGTAACAACAGTACCTCGAGCTTATCCTATTGTCATTCAAGGGGGACACACAAGCATTCCAGGAGGTCGTTACTGCAGTCTCTATGTCAGTAATTCATTAACCAAAGTGCATTCTCAAGCATACAAATGACCTCCGGACAACGACGTGACTCCACGAACAGATTCTCAACCGCCAACTGCTTAAAACTTTCTAACATTTAGTCACAGTGAATTACGTCTAACTTGCGTTCAGGTCTAAAACCACAATAAATAAACTGTGTAAACATTACTCATTATTTTGAACTTTACATTAAGAAATAGCACACAACCTAGAATTAAGAGAGAAATAACGCAATGTTGTATGGGAGCTACGAAATACGGCGCCAATTCGCTCGTGTTATTTACATCACGGCAAAAAATTGGCAACCGGCCCAATCCTGCGGACATGGGCGTCTTTGGTGATGATATCTGAACATACAAATCTTAACGTCTGTATAAACTGTTGTGGGGTTAACAAGGAGATGAATAGTATAAACATAACACAGATTTAGCTAACACCAATCTTTATGGATTCTCAAGGTTAACTGTAATACTGCGTAAGTCTGGTTTTGTATGGTAAAGCGTCTATGGAGCTGCCATTTGTTGCTAATAGCGGTCCTAAAATTTGTCCAAGACCATAAATACTGTTACATTCAAAGACACCGGTTTTACTTGGAAAGTAGTAGGGATCGCGAAAATTTCGGATTTACGTTGAGCTATACTCGTATGTTTCATGATAGCTCAATTATTTGGTATCTTATATTTAGTCTCATCGACGAAAGTAACATTATGTACCAAATGCTAACGACCACTATCCAGTCTATGAAGAATTTAAGATGGAATAAGCAAACTTCAAAACAAATTTAAATTCGTGTTTGAATAGATTATTACATCAAATCAACCGCTTAAGCAGTTTTATTACTTAATGTACAACATATTGTTATAAATTATAACTAAATAACGCACACTCATGGTGAAAGAAAAAAATGTGAGGACCTTGCACATCGAGATTAGCTACTGATGAGTTAAACACATCAATCCGCATTGGAAAATTGTATCTAGAATACTCTGTTCCCCTAATAAGGAAGATCTAAGCTGATGATCATATTGTGATGTCGATATTGATTTAGAAGTTCTCCTAGCATCATATCGTGTCAGTAACTTATCACAGAAGTCAGTAGAGTGACCGAGAGTAAAATATAGCTGCATATAATCGATAAGTTCGATTTATCGACAATAACTTGGCTGCAGAGATCGGCATCTAACATAAATTGGCCTCGACACAGTTCTTTCCTTTGCACCGTTCGCTCAGACCGTCAGACCTAATTACATTAGGTAGTATATCTGATAGGAAATATAGAAGCACAGCTATGAACCGGTCGTGCCTGATCGTGCCGTCTCCACGTTCACTCCGCACCGAAGATAAATTAAAACAAACACGAAACTCAATGTGAGACAGTGTAGTTGAAAGTCCTAAGGGTTTATTTTGCTGGAATAATACAAACGTATAAATTAGTGAATGTTATTTATTCTCAAAAAAAAATTGTACCATGGTACGAAAAGATTCATATATCTTCTGAACCTTGCTAGATATCTAATTGAAACATACATGAAAATGTAAATTTAACATAAAATTGTTCTATCCTAGATAAATTTTCAGACACATTGACAGGGAATAATTTCAAAATCACGGTTATGACTACGCATTAGTTTTCACTTAAATTTTATTTTAAAATTATAGGCTGACACTTCAATTTTATTTATTGGTATAGGTGCAAATTATGCTTAAGCACATACTTGGTTATATTCTATGATAATAATATCTGCAAATTGACAATAATTCTTGTAAAAACATTTTTCAATAAGCCACGTAATTTCGACTTTTATCGTGTTGGCAATTCTTTAAATTCCTTTTCAAATTTGTAATTTACTAAATGGAGTTTGTCAAAAATGTCGTTATTATTAATGCTGTGCTTAACGTGTGGGCGCTTGTTATTACAGTATTGTAACTATACTAGATGGAAAGTGTTGTTGAAGAATGATGTTGAAGAAAATTATTGAGAAAATAACACTGATATTTTTTATATATTCTATATATAAAATTCTCGTGTCACAGTTTTCGTTGCCATACTCCTCCGAAACGGCTTGACCGATTTTGATGAATTTTTTTGTGCTTATCCGGTATCTATGAGAATCGGCCAACATCTATTTTTTATGCCCCTAAATGATAAGGGTAACCCACCCCTAAATTTTTTTTTTTTTTTACCAAATTTCTTATTTATATATTATTATGATTTAGCATTGAAAAATACGCACAACCCTAAATTTTCATCCTTCTACCACCAACCCCTATTTTTTAATAGCGATATAAGTACTTTAATAAATTTCTACTCTGTTCAAATTGATTCGGGTTTAGATTAACATTTGGTCCCGGTAGATGACGCTGTAATCGGGTTTTAGATTTTTATTTTTTAAAGGCAGGTCAACATCTGCCGGGTATAGCTAGTATATTCTAAAATAATATATTATTTTGTCTAAAATACTCTCCTGGAAAATTTGTCAATTTTTTATACAAAAGGTTATCATTAAAGGTGCAATATAATCTCGATCTTCGATCGGTGTAAGTTTTTAGACTCCACCATTAGTATACTTTTAGCAGTCAATGCATTAAAACTGTAGGCACACCTAATTGATTAATAAGTATCCACTTGGGTTTCTAAGCAGTACACTTAAAGATATTATAGATTGCGGACGTTCGAATAGCGGGTATGTTCCTGAGTCTGGGCCTTACTCTCAAATGCCTTTCGTCGTTCGTTTTCGTCCGATCAGCCCAAAAGAGTCAATAAAATTTTAGATAGAAGAAAGAAAAACAAACATTTCTTTAAAACTACATCAATGAACATGAACATACAATGGAAAACGTACTTAAATAAAAAAAACAAACAGAAAAAGTTCTAAAACGAAAACGAACGACGAAAGACGTTTGAGAGTAAGCCCCCTGAATTATGTTTCAATTTAGTCGTTGGTATAAAAGAAGCAGGATAGAGTAATAAATAATCCATTTCATTACTTAATTAGCATACAACTGATAATGGTTTCATGTGGAGTACTGTTGTGCTCCCATCTTTGTTATTTCCAATAAACTCATTGAATTATGAACGTGACTTTTGCATACCGAAATGAGGTAAGTAAATACAGAATGAGTCAATTGGTGATATCGACACGCAAGACGTGATCGGATACGGTGATACACATTTTGATAAGCTATTTTAAGTGCAAGACGTAAATAACAGTTAAAAGGTTAATTAAGAGCTCTATGTAACTGATTATCTTGAGATTGTGTCCCATATACATGGCAAACAATCTAAAACTGCTTTTTAATCAACCACAAACACGTTGTTCGAATTTAAACCACAAACCATAAAAGTGGTTAAATATCCCAACTTAAAGTAGGCACCTACAAGAGATAAAGGCGTTTTTGAAAGATTTCCCAGCCGAATTATGCTAATTTTTATTATAAAAAAAATACATGTCAATCTTTATAATATTTCTGAGGAAAATACTTTCGTGGTAACACACTTTCGATAAATTTTGTCTATAGAAAAAATTGGAAAGGTACCTCTGAACGTGCTTCCATCTTTAATATCTATCTTAAATCGCTAAAATTAACAACAGTAACGTATAATATTATGACAAACATATTTATAATCTTTTTTCGGTTACTTAGCTAATTTGAAAGTAATTAAATATTTTATAATAAATGACTTTGTAAAATATTGTATTTTTATTTGGTGTTACAAAGAGTTAAGTAGTCCTTGGCATATAATTGTACAGGATTAATACAAATGATTAATTTCATTCCTGTAAGAATATAAGTATATTTTTAATGTCATTAAATAATAAAGCAACACACCTGTGTAAATTGCGATGATATTTTCGAATGATCTTCTTGGTACGCTTTGCGAGATTTCCGTCTTTCCGTCATCAATGTAATGAGACGATCGAGAGCACGGGATTCTAATGCTTCAGCATTAGCCCTTATTAGTTTGCTTGTGTTCTCCCATTCTTCAGTCATGGTACGCCAGGCGGAAGCGATCACAGATCCTGAGAAATTGAAAGAGAAAAAAGTTAATTTATTGAAGATATAAATTGTTTTACTATATTCATATTATATATGAATGGCATCTTAGTCACATAGTTGCAGACAGTGTAACTTTTTATTAATCGCCAGTCATAAAAGTAAACTCAGATAAACAATAAACAATTTTATCGGTCTACCGGACCGGAATTTGCCAAAAAAGTTATTTATTAGAAATTAACATTTCTTGGCGAACAACGAAGTGTTAGTAGTTTATAAACCACATAACCATGAATTTGTTAATTTTACAAGTGGGCCTCTGTGGCGAAATCCGAAACTTATATCTTAATATAGCGAAAAATACTTAAAGGTGCCTCGGGGCCCATTTTGATTCAAACTAAAACGGTATCCTTAGATTTTTGAAAAATCCTTTTACTCTGCTCAGGAATTGAATCGGCTAATTTTGTAAATAAAAGATATCTGTACTGTATTGTTACACGAACTCCTAGTATTATTTTTACAGATCAATTTCTGTGAAGGATTGTTGTATTCCTTTCTTTACGCACACTTAAAACGTTATGTGTGCCGCCTCTGTGGCACACTAGGCTCACTTGAAAAATTCACATATATATATAGTAATATGCTCTTGCAATAAATTTTATTACACAAATCATTGGAATTATAGAGTATATGTTCTCCTGCATCGATATAGTGGTATTAAAACAAATCAAAGCATATTTTAATATACTATTTATAATTGATCATTATGAACAAGATTATCTGGTATATATCACTTCCAACGATAAGACCGCCCATTGAGAATTTGTAACTATGTATTTATGTATGCAATAAAACAACAGTATCAAATGAAATACACATAAAAGTCATCACAATTATTAAATCCCCGTTTAGTTCTGTATCAGAATCAATTTTCTAGAAAACTAATACGTGTGTGTATATATATGGATGAAACTTCTACAGACATTAAAAATACAAAATGATAGTTGTTAGCGGATATCTTGTAGCAAATAGGTGATGAGATAAAGATGCGCTTTCACTGTTCTAAAAAGTTTCCTCCGAATTCTATATATTGCCGTTCGTATAGTCGACAATCCCATACTAACAGGCGGTTTAGAATCGTTTGTTTAGCCTTCGGAGAGACTGCGTCCCTCTGCGTGTTCTATCGCCTGTACAACAGAGAGTGTTCCGAGGAACTGTTTGATCTGATGCCAACGCCTGATTTTTACAACCGCACCGCTCGCCATCGACGGGATGTTCACCATTTCCTGGAGCTCCTACGCTCAACTACGCAACGATTCTCTAGAACGTTTGTTCCGCATATAACAAGGATTTAGAAGGAACTTTCTGATGCGGTTTGCCCTCTGTGCTACGTCATAGGGTCGTTTAAGAAGGGTATTATAAAATTAGTTAGAGGCCGGCAACGCATTGGCAACGCCCCTGGTGTTGCAAACGTCCACAGGCGACGGTAGCCACCTTTCATCAAGTAGGCCGTCCGCCTGTTTGCCTACTTCAGGTAATAAAAAAATCTAAATGTTGGTTCAAATCTATTGTGTATAGTATTTCAAATATTGAGTATTTTGAAGTATTTTCAATTGAATATGTTTTGGAAGATTTTGTAGCCAAATGATATCTATTTAATCTAGATGTATGTCACCTTAACAGAACTCTTCAGTGTTCGGAATTGGCCAATTTTATTTTTATTATCTTCACGCCACTATAAATTAAATACCTACCCCGTTTGCGTTTTAACTGCTTTCAAGTTCTCAACAAACTCATAATTAAAGTCAAATCTGTACCTACTAGTACGTCAATATAAAATTTTAGGAAATGACTGACGCAAACGCCAAGTTAAGTAAATAGGACTTAGGGAATGCAAAACAATTCAAAACATCAGTACTAATACCGAGAAAGACTGACTAGGCACCAACAGAACGGGATTAACAAGTTTTTGTGGTTTTGTCTTTTTGCATCGATTTTACGAGGTAGGTAGCAGGTAAAGATTCGTTCAAAGGAAAGTTTCTAAACAGACCGGTGCTGCCTACGTAGACAAACAAACTTACAACCCGACAGTTTATTACGCGAATGTAACTTTTATATATTGATTTCGAAATTTCCAATCGTTTCTTAAAAGTCTTAAGGGATTATAGGTAGAATACAATATAAATTTCCTTCATTGTACTAGTTTATAGTTGTTAAAAAGTTCTATAAAATAACATGTTTCTACTGTTTTTGTGAATTCTTTGTTTTGTTAATTCTGATGCATACTTCTTTTTTGTGTGCAATAAAGATTTTTTTTATTGGCTTATGAATGACAAACAATTATCCAATATGTTCAAATTTAACGGTAAAATAACGACCTTATAGTACCGTACACGTATATTTATGTAGGTATTGCATTAAAAATAAGAGAGTGCATCTATATTAGATGTCAATTGGACGGTATGTGACCAAGTCTCACCATTTAGTTCTTCACACTTGTCCATCTTCTGACCCTGTGCGGCGGCAGCGGACAAAGCCAGAGCGTATTCTCTGTCACTCTTCATCTTGGCCTGCAGGCTTCTTTTCATGGCCTCCATGAGTCTCAGCTCCGCGTCCTGGCGAGCGAGCAACGCTTCATGCGCCGCACGCCCAGTTCCACTCGACGCATACCCCATCGTAAACAAAACGACGAACGTTTACACTGTACACATTTCAAACATAAACACAACACAAAATCACATCATATTCCGTTATCACCGGTACTGTTCGTACGTCACCCCAGGACAAAAATTTAACTTATTGCCAATAGCTGTCGAAGAGCAAACGTTTGGAAACACCGGAAAAGTTAGTCTTCCTTTGTGCGCTAACGTCGAGACAGAGGCTGACCGCGTTAATAAAATCTAAAAAAACGCTGACACAAAAAACTATATCGACAGTATTGTAAGTGACGACGGAGGTGAGTGCGCTGAGACCAAAGAAAAAGGTGCGCGCGTCCGTACGACAGCGGCGCCCGACCTGAATGCCATCTATCGCGAGTTCATCTTTCATCACGGCAGGGGCGCCGCTGGCCCGCTTTTTACTGCTGGTGCAGGCCCATTCACTGCTCCCGTCACGATTCATGCCCCATTCCTATATCTCGCCAACCGTTCATTTGCTTTACTATCGGTTAATAGCCGGTTCTTATATCTTACTATTCATTCGCTTGCCCTACTATCGGTTTAATTTTGATTTTATTTGTATGGAGCTTATGTCAAATTTGAACCGATAGCAAGGCAAATGAACGGTAGGTAAAATATAAGAACCGACCATCAAATTTGACAAAAGCTCTATCAAAATTATATCGATGGTAAGGCAAGTGAATGAATAGTAAGATATAAAAACCAGCCATCAGTAGACAGTAATGGTGTCTTAGATCATATGAATGGTGTAATCGAAAAATTATTTGTAGAGGCGATCGATTGATCGCAACATAAATAAAAAACAAATCCATTAAAATTGTGAAACTTTTGTCCACTTATGCACTGAAAAGCGATTTAAATGTGGTGACATTCTTAAAAGTCACTGAGCGTTTTGTAATAAGACTCATGACATTTCGAAGAGCAAACGCTATCAGGATTAAAAACAGAAAACATGATACCGCACTCAGAGAGCAAAAATTACGATTCAGTTAAGGAATTAAATTAAAAATAAATTTATGATAATAGTAACATGCCATTTTGATGACTAAATTAATGCAAATCATTTTTACAACTTTTATTTAGCTAATATCTGACGTTATTAAAACAGCAAATCGAAAAATTATATCCGAACCTGATCTTAGCAGAACTATCCAGAATATTTAAACAATCATTTGAAAAAATCTTTGTAAATGTAATAAACACACAACTGTAACTCTAAAATATGGTGGCTCTGAAATATAAGTAGGTATTATAAGTTTTTGTATCCTTGAGGAGTTATGGGTTGCCCATTAAATTTTCATATCCTGTTTCTCCTCCATCATGATTGTTTTTTGAGATAGAAAGTAGATTATGTATTCTGTCCTTCCATGGGAATACTCTCCTCTCCTTTTATTGAAAATCGTCCAGCTGTTTAGTCGTGAAAAGGTAACTAAATGAAATTTCATCAGATGTCATATCTAGATATGTCAATTTCACTAAGCGATTCCCAAAAGTGGCCGCTTTATGTTTTTTATGTCGTTTATTTTTAAAATATCGAACCGAATCAAATATGCATTTCACTAACCACTTTTACACTCAAGTCATTACTTTCTTATTAAAAATAATAAAATGTTGTCGTATTTCTTTGATTATAGAATTATTTGTGATTTTTTATTTATGAATATCACAACACTTAAATAATTAATCAACGTCTATAATATAAATATGAATCGCAAAATGTGTTGATAAGCCTAAAACTTGAGAACGACTTAACCGATTTTTATGAAATTTGTTTTGTGTGTTTGAATGGGTCCCCGGATGGTTTACATTCACAATTGGAACCGGTAGGTGGCACTGAAATCGGGTTCTAGAATCCTCCTAATCTCCTGGACCGAGTTTGATGATTTTTTGTGTGTGTTTCAGTGAGTCCCCGCATGGTATAGATTCACAATTGCAACCTGTAGGTGGCAACAGAATCGGGTCCTAGATTTTTATCTTTTCAGGGCAGGACAACGTCTGCCGGGACCGCTAGTTATAGATATATATTATTATACTAGCTCCAAAACATGGAGGAAGAGTATAATAGAAAATAGCATTGATTATAACACTAACATTATCCCAGGTGTAGCACGAGCATTACAGATTTCCACAGATGTTATACCTAACAATTATAACTTTCACATATTTTTAACAAAAAGCTGAAGTAGATGCTGAAATTAAATTGAGAATGCGGAACATAAAATATGACCTAAGAAATAATGACTACCAAAGAGTACATTGTATATTATAAAGTATGGAGGGTAGAGGTAAAATAATAGCTACTGGAATTTACGGAAACCTTCCAGAGTTAACTTAAAACAAAATTCTTTAAAATTTCGATAGTATTTTTGCTAAAAGTTGAATTAGAACTTAGCCTTCAAGCCTTTTTGCCATATTTGATTAGTTTTAGGCATATTGCCAGAATTAAAATTTACAACTAAATTAGAAATAGTTTTATAACGGTTTTAAGAATGTATTTTGTCTGTGTCGATCTTTATAAAAGAAATTGGTTTAAATTATTATTCTATTTGATTCCCAAAAGTCTAAAGTAAATTTGTATTTAGTTGTCTAACATTTTTTTTGCATAAAAATAGCTTACAAATAACGTATTTCATATAAGTAATTGTTATAAACAACTAAATTAACATTGATACGATTTGGCGTAATGTTTTCTGAAAGCTTATGTTGTCTCTACAGGTGCATCTATGAAATTACCAGTACATTATATTTTTAAAAACCAGTTTTATAGAACTGCCCGGATCTGATTTAGGTAAATATGAAACTAATTTCAGACACCCCACATCGATAGATGTAATAATATTAGTTGTAGTGCATCGCAGTTGGCCAATGTTACTAGAACAAACACATTGGTGAATACTTTACTAATTTTATGAAGTTATATATTTGTTTGACCGTCAGTTTTTTAATAATCCAACAATCGAGTCGAGAATGTATTCAAAAATCATGATTGAGTCCTTATTACGTTTAAAGAACTAAAATAAATTACCCGAGTGCATTCTACTGCACGTACTGCCTGTGACCTGACAATAACGTCTGAAGAAATGGTTTTGCCTTCTAGCAATATTCTATTTTATCTGAAGACAAGGTCAGTGAATTATAAACAAAGCGAATTTATCCATGTTCTTGTATAATAAAACTATGTTTTAACGGTTTTAAGCGATGTAATTTATTTGATGTTTATTATCCTGACGTTTCATCCACTTTTCAGTAGCCGTGATGGTGGAAGACAAAGATGTCAAGTGTCAATGAGTATTGTTAAAGTTTTATTTAGCCTACCGCCAACTTGTTCATTTTAATTATTTAGTCTTAATTTTGTTTGTAGTTATTATTTACTCAATGGGAGCTTAATCTAATTTACCACTGCTTTGCAACATGTTGTGGCTTGAAGAGAAGAAGCGGCGCAAGAAACTCTTCAGCAAACATGCCTAGGTCTAATAAATTTATATTATATTAAAATGGGTGGGAGGTAAAATAAAAAGAAATTATCAATCAAGTTGGTTTGTTTTACGGTGCACGCAGAAACAGCTCACAGTTTCTTGAGATCTGGCAGTTGATTTTTGCTGGGTTTGGGTCTTAATAGTTATGATGATCGGATCCCAAACAAGTGGTACTTGCTAACCATCTTCTGTATTGAAATTCTGGTTTTTTTTACTTCAATAGCCTCACGCGTCATTCTAGTTATGACACGATTCTCTTTTGCTAGAATTTGGGGTTTATCAAATCTGATGTAGTGGTTGGCTTTCTCCACCGTGTATTCACTGATAGCAGAATTTATAGACCTTGTGTGTTTCATGTCAGCAATGTGTTCTTATACCCGTGTTTTTATGCTCCTCTTTGTTAACCCAATTTATGATAATCCACATTCATTATCGAGCTTGTAGACACCTGCATCCTGGAGTGGCATATTGCATTTCACAGGTCTTAAAAACTGGGTAATCTTTTTAAGCGGCTTGAAAGATAATTTGATTGAAACTCGCCTGAGGATATGACCTATTCTGTCTGTGACCCCCCTTGTTGTGTGGTAGGGTAGCAGGGCACCGCTTAACTGAAGGTGCTTCAGGGCCTTTGTGACGTTGGTGTGGAGTCTTCAGCTGATTGCGTTGTAAGACTCGCTTGACATGCTGAAGCTCTCCGGTCACGTGGTTCTCATCACAGATTGCTTGTGCTCTCTGAAACAAATAAATAACAAAAATCAAATAAATTTCCGCGTTTTAAAACGTAGTTTTATTATATATACTAGCCGCGAAAAGTTAAGAAAATATTACATGTTATTTTAATTTTAACGTTGATCCGAGTCTTAAATTCGTTACAAAATAACTAAACACGCATGTAACTATACCTAGTTTTACGTGAGCAGTGATTTTTAAAGTTTACCAAGGACGAGGATAGTGGAATTTGAAGCAAAAATCTTTTCTTTATAATTTGACGATATTTACCAAAGAACAGAGATATGATAAGTTTATAAAGGTTAGTTTAGCTCCTTTTAATCAAATAATTGTTCTATTAACTATCACAGGCTGTTAAAATTCTTTCTTACAAAATTATAGTCATTATTATTAAAGTAAACACCAAAGGCTATTTTGACAAAACAAAACAACAAACAAGCAAAACTTGATACTTGGACGATGTTTTATGTCATACTAAAAATCACTAGTAATTATCGACATTATTCTTGGTGTAATATTGGAGTTGCTAGAGTTTAGACAAATATGCAGAAGTAGCGCCCCTATTATATTCTACTTTATTTTGCCACCATGTATGCTCGACACAACGTGAACTATGTTGTTGTTTACCTAAGGAACTCTAATAATATTTTAAAACATACTCCACATGTTAAAAAGTCTTCAACGAAGAAGAAACTGACAAGAAAAATAATACCCCGTCCTTTGTACGCACGTTGCGTAGCTAAATTAAACACAAAATTACCTTATTTTAGAAGAGCTTCAGTTGCTTTTTAGGGGAAGAAAATAGAATGTAAGCATTTGAGATATTTATGGACCTAAATAATATGGATATTTATTTTTTAAAATCTTACTACCAAAACTACCGAGAATATATCATTTCGGTACATTTAAGTATGTTGTATCCTTTAGTCAGTGGCAACACCGACCCCCAGCCTTGTAATATGGCCGCTACAGGTTAGTTCTATTAATTTTGTCATGTGAAAAATTCCTTAATTTTTCTTTATTTTGCTAGCTATTAATAGAATTAGGGATTGTAAGCTGATTGTACGTAATGTAAGCAGTCAAATCGCTAATTTTTATCCCATAAAATGTTATCTAATATTGCTAACGTGTCATCGTTTCACCTCTGCGGACGTTTGGATTTACCGCGTGGCCACATTTTTTTACCTTCCAAGTCTTATTTTAAATTTAAACCTATAACAAAGGATTTACGTTTTTCATTATGAAATTTGCAATAAACAGTAGTATAGCCGACAAATGCGACAAAATGCTAATTGTTCCGATTGTATTGACCACGAATAACCACTTTCCAAAATCGGAGTACGTAGGTCGTTCACATACTATGCGTCATGGTTATTCATCGCATTGCTCCTTATAATATGTTCAGTACCCATCTGTTTTTAAAAAATATCTGGGAATTCGAATGCGCACTCGTGTTGTTTTTTTGGCAGGCAAAAAATCAAAGAAGGCAAAATGGATTCCAGCCAGCATCACGAGTATAATTGCGGAGCCAACTACGATTGCTACCACAAACAGTTGGGCAGACTCTGTAGATGAAGAACGTGAGTATATTGAGATATTTCTCTCTAACAGCATAATTTGTTTCAATTTTATGAAACCCAATGATGAAATATAGGGTAATGGTTGGCCAATGATAATCTCGTACTTGGGGTGCACAAACAGAGTGTTCATCACTCCATCCACCTCGGGAAGGTCTGAGTAAAGGTCTTGTGTGTTTAATCACATTCTAGCCGGATGCTTTCCTAACAGGGAAGGTGGGGGAACCAGAAATAATGGTTCAATGTTTAGCTTGGGATTCTAAGCCAATGTTTGGTTTGGAGGAGGCATGGGTGTTGTAACTGTTGGAAACCCCTGTGACCAGCTGTTTT
Source organism: Dendrolimus houi (assembly GCA_039645545.1). Lineage (NCBI taxonomy): Eukaryota > Metazoa > Arthropoda > Insecta > Lepidoptera > Lasiocampidae > Dendrolimus > Dendrolimus houi. The sequence goes on along the minus strand of CM077125.1, from coordinate 17,987,891 downwards.
AGCACAATCTACGAGATGGCCTTGGCCACAACTCAATTCAGACTAGTCTTTCATTGGCCAACTCCCTTTTGCTACTGAGGGTTGTAATTAAAATTAAACATAAACTTGAATGGTTTTTCAACATTGAAAAACCATGGTTATGAGACAAATCAACCCTTTTTGAGTGTTACTAGAATCAAACTGATACAATTTGGTAAACTACCATGTTACAAATGTCTCATCTGCTCTATGTTCATTTGAAACAATTGTTGGAGAGGGAATAAAAATATTATTAATGGAAGAAATACTGTTTCTCTGTTATAGTATTATTATGAATAATTTTTCTTTAATTTGATGTGTTACTGTATTTACACTATTTGAATTAAAAGTAAAAGCAACTAAAACTTTTTTATTATAAATAACAATGGAGTAATGTGTTACTTTAAAGATAATGAATCAAACCTAATTATTTTGAACCAAGAGACATCCTTGTTAGTCTGTATATTACTGATTTCTTAATAATCACCTGAATAACAAAATACTATCTAATGGAAACAGGATATATGACAATGAAATAAATTATACTTAGCATTCATTTGTAAATAGACACTCATTGATACACATGGCATTCTACTGCATTGTATCTAAAAGGTCAGATTCTAATAAAAGTTCACTTATAGCTGGTAGCCGGTATCTCTATATTACTTACTACTCATTCACTTTATTACTAGAACTGGTAAATAAGATTTGACTTGGCTTACTATCCATGTATGCCACATGTATTATGCATATGCACAACATCATCATTTTACACTTGTGTGTAGCTTGCTTGAATCTGGTGTAAAAATGGACAAAGCTGTCTAAGTTCGGCATCATCGCACCTGCATATCGTCATATAGCTGTGGACATAGGTTTTGTCCCTTTCTATGCAAGCTACATATAAGTGTAAAATGAGGATGATGTGCAGTTTACATGTACAGGAGCCCTTAAAACCACATACAAGCAATTTTTTTGCTATCAATCTATCAATTATAAGATAAAAGATGCATAGCTACAAACCTGACTAATAATAAATAGGTCTCCAATGATATCTATTCATCTGTATCTATAATCCTTAAAGTAATATTCAATTCAGCGGAGGGTGGTGGTGGTGGTGGTGGCGGCGGCGGCGGTGGCGGCTATTCATACCACCAACAACGCACCCGGGCGCCTGTGGTACTGCCGTCGGCGTCGCGCGCGGCCCGCGGCGGGTTGGCTGTGGACGATGAGTCCATCCCGCGGCGCCCGCCCTTCATCGCACACATATCCAACTTGCCCTATGATGTCGACGAGACTGCCATCACTGAACTCTTTGCTGGTCTTAAGGTATACACTTGTTTTTTTAGTTAAATTTCTTTTAATCAATATATAAAAGGGATCAGCAGTATGCTGACAATGGATACTGAACTACTTTGGCCATGTAGCCTGAAAGAATCTAAATAATATGGAGACTGATGGTCACTGGGAAAGTCAAAGGCAAGTGACCTCACTGTAGATCTTCAAATATGTGGATTGACCAGTTTGCTGACCGGCTGGGAATATCGATAAATTCGGCTCTCCACCAAGCTTAAATTTGATCTCATTGTAGGAGAGAAATTATTCACTGCCAAGTCATGATCCTCAGCAGTGAGGGAAAGACTTAGAAGAAGAGAATAATGGATTTTATGGTTGAATGAAGTATAGTTTTTTAGTTTGATTCTTGGTATGGTAAATTTATAAATAAATGAAGGAAGTGTCTAGGATCAACCCCGGAGTTCTCCATTGTATATTACCCATAAGTTCAAAAGTAACTTATCTTTGGGATATATAATGATATCTTTGTGTGCTAATTATTGTTGTTACAATTGGTCTCCACAGCAAAGGTCTATTCCTTTTCTTGCCCCAATCAAATAATAGTTAAGATAAAAATATAATTATAATTATGTGGATGGATAGCCAATGGTAATGAAAATTAAATTAATTATCAAGGATCTTTAAGCAAATGACATTAAACAGTTATCAACTCCAAAATTAACAAACATGTTTAGTGTCTTTACAAATGTTAATATGAATAATATATACATACAGATAAATAAAATTGTCTGTGTGTAATGTCAAAATAACAGCTTTTTCCTAAATGCATATGAAACTATATACGGAACTTTCTACCAAAAAATCAATTTTTAAAATTTTTGTCTGTGGATGTTCCGGCTAATCTCTAAAACGTCTCAATCGATTTTGATGGGGCTTTAACTAGCAGATAGCTGATGTTATATGGAGTAACATAGCCTACTTTTTTTACGACGAAGTCGCGGGCATATCTAGTCTATTCTAAATGTATACATTAACAGCCCATTTGTAAACTAAATATCAAACACAAATTGTAATATCAACTCATTATTCACAATAGGGACCAGATGTAAATGTTACAATAAATTCTAACATTATTTACACACAAAAGAACAGGTGCCAAAATCACATCTTTTAAAATACCATGATAGAAATTATTTTAATTACTGTTTACACAAGAATGATTGTAACATTTTGTATTGTAAAAAGTGTCTCAGTGGATTTGACTATCTACTTATCTATTGCATTTTTACCATACAAAGGTGGGGCTTCGTCTGCGTTAGTGTTAAAGATTTAGCCTGTTTCACGCAGATATCTTTAATACGTTATTTAAGATGCGACATTATCAATGACGTTAATTATTGTCAGATAACATATGTAGATACACTAATGTGGCTATGTTTTAACGGCGTTATTTTTCAACGCTTTAAATAAAACACATACTGCCACAGCCTAAATCTTTCATACTAAAGCAGTTGAAGTCCCAGCGCAAGAACAATGTTAATAACGATTGTCAAATAAAAAATGTAACCTAGGAAAGCTTCAACCCTGTTGAATCCACAAGTCATTCTGCTATTTAATATTTCAAACTACCATTGAATCTTTCTGCCTACATCAATCCAATCAATTAAAGATTTCAATTGAAAAAGATTTGATTTTTATCCGTGCAGGAACGGAGAAAGAAAACAATTTCCTGCGGCCCGGCGGCCTGTCGTAAGAGGCGACTAAACAACCCACAGCCAGGTGGTAGGGCATTTGCCCGACTGGATGGCTACCACCCCTGGTCTAGAGTATGCCGCCATAACAACCTTGAGTTGTGTTTCGGCATTAGTGGCCAGGTTCCAGTCTCCCTTAAGAGAGCAGCAGCGCATTTGTAGCACCTTTGTTGTTGCAAATGTCCATAGGCGATGGTAACCGCTTTTCATCAAGTGGACCGTCTGCCTGTCTGCTGAACTCACGCAATAAAAAAATAACAAAAAAATGTATTAAGCAGAGTTTTGAAACTAAATAAATAGAATATTACGGATTTGCTACTTAAAATTACAATTAATTGATAGCAGTGACCTCTAAAGAGCTACTGGGAGTAACTAACCACCAAAGCAATACATTTTAAGTACTGGGATCATTATTCCTTGTATTCTTTTATGTTATTACTGCAAAACAGTATTTAGAATACATGCATTGAAATGATACAGGTTGTAATGAAATGCAGATAAATGTGACCTTCAGTTTCTATTAACAATCATAATTTTGAATGTTATAAAACTTATGATTCATGTTTTAAACTATTTTAAAGGCAATGTTTATGTAGCAATTTCTTTACGTAATTGTCACGTTTTGCAATAAATATTAAAAAATATGAATAGCTCAATAATAATAAACCCATGAGGTGTCTGTGCCATAGTCAAATATGTTTTTATGTATATACATGCATATGCATGTAAGCATATTGGAAACAAAATAATATATGTGGAGAAATATGCCCTTAATATCCTAGTAACATAATAAATGAGACGCTTGTTGATGAGAGTTTGTTACTCCTACACACAAAAAGTACTTAAATCGATTTTGATGAATCTTACAGTAATAAAGCTGATAATACATAAGTCATTATTTATAAAGATACCGCGTGCGTGCCTCTTGTTAGAGAGCAAGCATTAATACAGGTTACATTTGTATTAAATTTTTATGTTAGTGCTATTGCCCCTGAAACATTCACTTCATTTTATATCGCAAACTATCCCATCTCCCAGGATGAAAAGTATCTATGTCCATTTTTGTTATTTAAACTACATATGTATAATACATGTTCTCCAGTAGTTTTTCCGTGAAATTAATAGATAGACAGGCGGGGTTACTATCACATTTCTTTTATAGATGATGAGTTTTTATATCTCTAAACTTGAGAAATTATTGGTCTCCTCATATAAGCTGCCATCCCCTATTTTAACCCTTTTTAGTTTTATTTTTGCGATAAAAAGTAGTAGCTCGTGTTTTGTCTCGTCTATCATCTGTAAACTGCAAAAATGGCCAAAATGACAAAAAAATGATAAATCACAAAAAACAAAACCAATCTTACTTACTGGAATAAACTTTACGTAAATCTATCCCTTTTCTGGAATGAAAAGTATCCTAAGTCCATCCTAGATATTGAACTTACACATATACAGAGAAAAGTTTTTCTGTGAAAGCATAACAAACAAACAAAAAAATATATATTTATCCCAGAAACTATCTCATTTTTCACGACAAAAGTATCGTATATCCATCCTCGGCATCGAAAATATATATTCATACTAAATTTCAACCAAATTGATTTGGTAGCTTTTCCGTGAAATAACAGACAGAGTTACTTTCGCATTTATAATATTAATAGGTATTGTCTAAATTACAATTATAAGTTCCAATTCTGTGCATGTTCTGTCTAATATATTTGGAAGCTCTCATTGACATAGATAGAACTTTGCTGATTATTATTTTTAGTTACCACCTGGAACTACCATACCTGCTTGAGGCAACAAAAATTTGTTTTGGGATTTGAATACCAATCACATCTGTAAACATCCCAATGTTAGGAACAAACCTCCATATACATGGTATGGCCTTCATGTTAGTTTGAGACGAGTTTAACATATTGGTAATTGTGATATATCAATTTCGTCATTTCATCAAATTCAGCAGATGGTAATTGTAACAATATCCACATAGGCCAAAAGAAAACTGTAAGATGTGTGTGACTTTAAATCATTTTGAATGTGACGATAATTTCTGTATCATGTCACTCAAACAGCTACATACATAAGATGCAGTATGGTTCTAGAAACTAAGGCAATAAATTGTAGTTGTGAAATTGTGACATGACTAAAATCTTAGTCTTCAACATCATTTTACACATAGAAATTTTAAACTAGCTCTGATTGGCACATTATTAATTTGTATTGTAAGTGAAAAATATAATTTTAAAACTTATATTTTGTCCTGAACAGATCACCAACTTGAGACTTCCACGTGAAGGTGATCGGCTCAAGGGTTATGGCTATGTGGACTTTGAGGATCGAGACAGCCTCATCAATGCTATGAACCTACCTGACCTGGTAAGTCATACTAATGTGTTTTAAAAAATGAGAAATTTTGTTGATGTTGTGAAACAGGAAATTTGAGCCAAGGGACAGACAATTAAAGATCATCATGAAGCAAGGTGGAGTAAATTGAGTAGGATTTAATTTGTCATCTTAATGTGTTCCAAGCAAAATGTTTGTCATAAAGTTTTAGAATTTTATATACTACCTGCATAAATTGATTTATAAAAGGAGTTGTAGCACAGTAATTGTCATTGTGAGCCAATTGATATACTGCTGGGTATAGGTCTCACTAAGTTTGCACTCCACATCCTTTCATAGGCTATTAGTCCACCTTGACCGTCTAAATTGGAACTGACATACAACCTATGTCAGTTACCTTCATTAATTTTTATGTATATCCTCTTTTCTGACTCACAAACACCTAACATTACAACAAGCAACAACTAATTTATATGAATACTGTCTGTTCGTAGCTAAGATCTAATTTGCGTGTTTATTGCGGGCTACATGTGGTTTTGTTGTATGACAGACTATAAGCGGACGCCGAGTGAGAATCGAGGTAGCCACGCAGGACACGGACCGGCGCATGGGCCGCGGTGGCCGCACGGACAGGGAGAGGTAATCAATACACATATTTTTTTCTTTAGCCCTTAGCATTACTTCAAGTTATGTAAACACTTTTTGATGAATTTCGCCATATATTAGGTTGGGGAAAAAGTTTCTTCGCATTTTATACAAAAATTCAAAAGGTTTTTTTATAAAGTTTATTTACATTTTACTAAAGTATGAAGTATGTAGGTGCCATTTTGTTGGATAACTTTTTGCCATCTTGTAGGTAGGGACGTGATCCCATTGCTATAAAAATTTTTGGGGCTTCTGATCAAAAAACTGCGACAAGTGGTTTCGGCAGTCCTCTCGTGTTGTTAACCTGAAACTGCCTAAGGAATTCTACAGAGACCGAAACAGGTGAAAATCTGAAGGTGCAAGGTCAGGACTATACTTATTTTTGCTGAGTAGCTAAAGATGTGTGAGGTCTAGCGTTATCATGGTGAAAAACCACACCCCTTCTGTTGATTAATTCCGGCCTCTTTCTCTCAACTTTTTGCTTTAATCTCATCAGTTGTTCGCAGTACAGTTCAGAATCGATGGTCCTGCCTGGCGGTAACAGCTCATAATGAATAATGCCCTTCCAATCCCACCATACACACAGCATCACCTTGTTGTGAGTTAACCCGGGTTTCGCCACAATCTGTGAAGCCTGACCGGCCTTTGACCACGATCTTTTTCGCACGTTCTTGTCGTACGTGATCTACTTTTCATCACCAGTTATCAGCTTCTTCAAAAATGGTTCGGTTTCATTACGTCGTAATAAAGAATCACAAATGAGTACACGGTTCATTAGATTTCTTTCATTAAGCTCATGAGGCACCCAAATATCGAGCTTTTTTGTGTACCCAGCTTTTTTCCAATGCGCCAAAACCGTTTTGTGGTCAATTCCCAGTTCTCCAGCTACATCGTAACTACTAATATGCCGATCTTGCTCCACCTTTTCAAAAATGGCATCAATTTTGTCATTAACAGGGCGACCAGAGCGACGTGCATCTTTGATATCAAAATTTCCGGATTGAAAACGCTTAAACCAAATTTGCGCTACTCTCACAGATACTGCATTAGGTCCATAAACATCACAATTTTTTTTCGCGGCTTGTGTTGCATTTTACCTTTTTTGTAGTAAAATTTTAAAATGTATCGAATTTCTTCATTAGATTCACTCATTTTAACAATAAGAAAAACAAATGAAAATCACATATTTTCCTAATTTGAATTTGGAATTGTCTTCTTTAAAATTAAAACTTTTTAATGATACCAAAACCAGCCAGATACAAATGCTTATAGCCAATGAGATCTTATTACAAGTTCATACATACTATATGCGAAAAGACTTTTTCCCCAACCTATTATATAGAAATTTACTATAATATACAAGTATTTCATAAGGGTTAAACTTATGTATTCCTTCAGGACATCAGTTCTATGTGTATAAATCATAAGAAAAAAAATTGTGTTATGAAAATCGACTGAAGTCGCATAATTCAAATTCAAAAGTTTTTATTCAAAATAAGTTCGCATTTTTTGAAGGTCATACATATATATTAAAGTTTAAAACTTCCTATTGTATATACACCGCTTTGCAACGTGTTATAGCTGTTAAAGAGAAGCGGCAGGAAACTACCCAGCAACACCTAGCTAAAATTCTTTTTCTTATATATCTCGAGCTCTTTTTGTTAAATAAATTTTATACAGAAATATTTTATAAAAATACTTTTCGAAGTATTAATGGAGTTGTAACAAACAGTACAGTACTCAGTAAGACAAATACATGATAAAAGGAAAGAAAAATATTATTATCATTATAATAATGACAATACGTAATAAAAATGTATACTGCAACATGTTTGCACAAATTCCTTACATGTTTGGTAAGATAAAAATGTTATACAGAAGATATTATAAGAGGCTGGAGTGAACTGCTAGGTACATGAAATTTTGTCATTTAAATATTCTTCAATAGTGTATTATCCCTTGTTAAGCAAGATACTCTTTTAATGTCGTTTTAAATTTAATGAGAGACAGTTCTAACATGTCATTCGGAATCTTATTGAAGAAGAGTATACCAATCCCCAAGAAAAAGGCAATATTTTTTGGAATCTGAAACATGGCATTATTAGTCTATTACTATGCCTGGTGTGAAATTGTGAACACTTTATATAGTTTATTGACACTCAAATTATTATGAATACTAGTGGTCGCCCGTGCTCGAAATTCGACCATAATTATCAATGTCAAAGACTATACTTCTATAATCAAAGATTTCGCCAAGGTTACACTGTTAATTTGACTTGAACAATAAACAAAAGAGTATATATGCGTGTGTTTGTCAAATACATGGTAGTGTGTGTAATGTGTTTTTTTTATTGATTTAATGTATTTTTTTATGCATTATTTAAAAAAAATGACAAATAGTAGCAGTCGTCGCTTCTTCTCAATATAAACTATAAGTGTGCGAAATTTTATACTCCGTCCGCGCAATTTTCGTAAAAAGGGGTACAAAGTTTTTGCATCATGCATATTAATATATAGATAAATTATATTATTAACTACATTCTTGCAAATAAAGATATTGATTGATAAAAATGTAATAATAATGTTTAAACTTACTGTTCTTTTGGTCAAATCCATTGTTAAAATAACTTGAATGTGCTGGCCTAAAATATTCATTTTTTCTGCACTGCTAATGGATCAGTTCATTATACACATATGTATTGACACAAACAGGAACATTTCAATGCATCCATGACAACAATACCATAGCTTTATTCTACACTACAAAAGACTAAACCTTTGTAGCTTTTTTTGTTCACTCTGTCATTGTTCTTTTGCCTGCTTTTTCCCCAATTATTTTGTTGCCAGGTACCTTATAAACCTATTAGGATTTTTTTATGAAATGTCTACACAGCTGGAATGAGAATTTGAAGTTGTCATAATGACTTTATGAGGAAGGATATAGTGAGAAATGTACCAGTCCTGAAAAATAACATCAATTATTCTGTTCAACTCATTATTTTGTTTAGGTGCCGAATGATTTAGAAGAGTCAAGATTCTTACTTTTTTATATCACCTGGAAATGATTTTAATTGTTTCATAGGGATTATGATCCGGAGCGTACAATGGGCGACTGGCGCTCGGGGCCGCGCGCCATGCCCGAGCCACAGCAGCGCTCCCGCAACATGGACAGAGACAACATGCGCGAGCGAGAGAAGGACAGAGACTGTGAGTAATTAGATAACTTGTGGTCATAGATATCGACTTTCAATTTGTTTCTAACTAGGGTTTTCATTTATATTGAGAAGATTTGTTTATTTTAAAATCCAATATTCACAAAGGTTACATTGTATAGCTGAGCTTGTGTTATGGTTAATATACATCACACTGCTCTGGGGCCGATCCCAGACACCCAGGCCATAACAAATTACAGAGAAAAGTTTTTATTTATCTGAAATTTTCTATACCAGTAATCGAACCCGGAGCCTCTGTGTTGCAGTGGGGTAAGCCAGCAAATGCTTAGCCCTCTCAACCACAGAGGCCATCAATATTAGTATGTATATGTTAATTACTGTACTTTGATCATCTTAATAATAACTTCAACCACTATTTTCCTTTTTTATATTGTAGGTCTAAAAGCTGTGTTCTTATGCCTCAGTAGTTTACGATGAAAGTTGAACATATATTAGTTAAATAATTAAATGCTGATGATCTTTTTGCGACCATCTTATTGAGATTACCCAACATACCTTTAACATATCATATATAGGTATTGTTTAAAGTTTAAATTCTATATTAATTTACATTCACATACTTTTATCGTGCATATGCTACATTTAACTGTGATATCAAAGATGTATTCAGAAAACAAAATGCCCTATACTAATTAATCCAAAATAAACATTGGTAAAATTATAACCTTCATACATAAATGAACAGAATGTAGGAAAACTGTTATTATAATTAATTGCTTGATTAGGTCAGATGATTAGTGTGAACTAATAGATAAGAATACTCTTTATTTTTTTTACAAGAACAACAAATACGGAGGGAATATTGTGACCTGTATATAGTCTTTAGCTAGACCATACACAAGCCACACATCAGTCACATAATTTTCTTATTTATTTGACCTCAATCTCTCACATACATCCCAGGACTAAAGAATAATATTATGAAATTTAATCAATAAATTCCCAGTTTGTCTCTCCTAAATGTATAAATTTGATAATAGAGTTGGATACCATGAGATGGACAAAAGGGAAGGCAGAATAAGAAATCTGATAGAGATGTTAAAGAAATTGCAACTTCTTTTTGGCTGATGTCGAATATGATAGGCTAATTTTTAATTGCATAATAAAATGGCTGCCAGACCAGATATACCACTAAACCATAATATGCACATAATATTTGTAATAATGCCAAAAAAATTTGTTGTGTATAAAAAAATGCGATCTATTGTAGTAAGGATTAACATCAAAGTTAATTGTTAAACAAATGTTATTAATAATAAAAGCTGGTGTGATTTGTTTGATTATACAGATATAAATTCACAATGATGATATAAAACATACTTTTGTGTCGGGAGTAAGCTGTAATGTCACACTTGGGGCACACAAACAGAGTACATTGACCAACTATTTTTTTTTGTGGATAAACAATTTAGGAGAGATGTTGTAATCCTCATTAAATCCCTTTTATACATTAAATTAATTTGACAAGTAGTGCTCCATAAATCACTGGTGACCCTGATGGTGTAATGCTTTAAGCTCACTACACTTATGTATCCATAAGAATGTGATTTTAGTAAACTTTATAATAAGTATGCTAAAAGTTTATCTCAACTGCAATTAAGAACTTAATACCACGTGATAAGAGTTTGTCAAAGTTACTCCCATTGCCCCGGGAAGGTCTGAGTAAAGGTCGCAAGTGCGCGATTGGCACTAAACCCTCTAAAAGGGGGCATCGCTCAGAGCGATGGCGGGGGCACCAGAAACGCGAACCCTTGAGCTTCGTCTGGGAATCCGTAAGGACGAGACTTAGCCTTAAAAGTTCTTGGAAGTCCCCCATGACCGGCTGTTTTAGTGCAATCTGTGACGCGGTTACGCCGTAACTCAATTCAGACTAGTCTTCAGCTTGCTCCTTTATCACTTATATGTTATCTGAGTAACAGAATTATAATACCAATTCAATAGTACTGATAAAAAGAACTATTGATTGTACAAATGACTGCATTATTGCAGTTTATATTTTATTATATAAACTGCAATAATGCAGTCATTAAAATAAATAATAAAATAAATAATAAAATAAAAGTTAAATATTAAACCTAAGAAAATTAAGTTATAAAAAATATTATGTGAACAGCGAGTGCCGACAACAAGCCAGGCGGGTGGCGCGACGGCGATCGTCCTGCGCCAGCCGAACCGGCGCGCACTCCTTATGGCGGAAGGGACTCCTTTGGCAGGGATCGATACGCTGATGGGTAAGCCCACTTTACATAGAATCACTTCTATTATTTTTTTTTTTATTGCATGCGTTCAGCAGTCAGGCAGACGGCCCACCTGATGGAAAGCGGTTACCATCGCCTATGGACATTTGTCACACCAATGGTGCTACCAATGTGCTGCCGCTTTCTAAAATGAGACTGGAAGCCCGCCACTAATGCCGGAGCACAACTTAAGGTTCTTATGACGGCATACTCTAGACCAGGGGTGGTAGCTATCCATATGGGCAAATATCGTACCACCTGGCTGTGGCTTGTTTTGTCGCCTCTTATGACAGGCCATCTGGCCTGTTATCACTAATTACCTCTGATATAATTTTATTTTTCTGCTTGTTTGGTGCTGATGGCCAAGGTGATGTAGTGTGATAGTCCCAATGAACAAAAATGTTACTTGTGTTTCTAATGTTAGTTCTAAATAGTTCTGAAAACTGTTGCGCTTAAAATTGACACAAAACAATGCTTGTCATTTAAATGCAAAAGTCAGTCCAGTGGTAATAATAGAAGTCAGTGTATAGATTGCAATTTTACCTGTAGAATATAATGTTGTAGTTGATAATTAGTTGTAAGAGCTAAATTTGCACGTTAATCTGGCTATTTATACCATAATTATAACTAATTTAACACCTTTTAAACCATGTCTTATGCAAATAAATTAATTTGAATTTGAAGAGATTCATTTAACGAGGGTTTTTTTATCTGTATTTTATTCTTATTTTGGAGCTCTAAAAGAACACAACAATTGCTTACTTTGTACAAAAAACGGTGACAGCAAATTCCCGAATTTAATGAATTTATTATATCAGACGTAACAATATATCCCAACTGTTGTCATTATTAAATACAATTTAGTGCTTGGCCGAGATTTTTACATCTCAGAGAAAAAATATAGAAGCAAGAACATGTTACAATTAATTTGAATGCATAATAAAACAGGCGTTAAAATAACATCTTATCATCTAACTTTTAAAATACCTTGATAGAAATCATTTCAATTACTGTTCAAATAATAATTAATGCATTATTTAACTCCTTTTGCGTGTACCTACTTATGACGTCATAAGTATGGTAGGTAAGATCGTATCGAATCTATGAGGCTGTGACAATCTGTCATTTTATGAAAAGTATCTCAGTTGATTTGACGGTCCGCTTTGTTGTATATATCTTACCTGAAATTTATTGAGTCATAAAAAATATTTTTGCGGAAATAATCCCCAATCTGGATGGAGACTGGCTAATGATAATGGTAGCGGTCATTGATGAAAACTTTGCTTCCAGCGGCAGGGACCGTGGGTTCGGCGCTCGTGACGGCGAGCGCAGCGGCTACGGCGGCCGCGATGGCTTCCGCGCGGCCGATCGCGACGGGTAAGGGCCCAACACAATATATTAACTAATTGTGCCAAAATACTTCTTACTCATTGCCATGAAGACAAGTTTATTGTCGGCACCATCTATTTTGATTGAATGAATGAAGATATTTAATTGATTGTTGAAAGATACACTTAACAGAAATAAAATTTTTGCTTTTTTTTATTTTCATGGAAACAAAAATCATCTATCAGGGTAAAAAGTATCCTATGTGTTGATCTTGGATATAAACTAAGTCTGTTGAGTTTCGTTTAAATCTGTTCAGTAATTTTGACGTGATGTTCTAGACTTCACAGACAAGACTTCTAAAAGTTGTATTAATTGACGGAGAAATCGGATATCATACATATAAAAAAATTAAGCGCCTGTAGAAAATGTAATACCTACAAGCGTATACAAGCTTTTTTTCCGAATTTAGGCGCACAGCGTTCTTTAATAAGGGTTATTCTCGATTTCTTTAGGATTCGCAGATGAGATCCTGATTTTGTTACCATGGGACTATCTCGGAAATATACACTTACGAGTAAAGAAAAAATTTGAAAATCGGTTTACAATTGATGGACATATCTATCCAAAGAAATTGAATCATGTGTGTGAGATATGGATCCAAAGTTTAATAATGTGAGTGATTTTAATAAGTTCTTCTTTTTCAGTAACCGTGAGAGCAGAGGATTTGGAAGCAGAGGTTTTGGTGACCGGGATAGGGAGCGTGATCCACCCAGAGAAGGTAAATAACAACCTCTAAATGTCTTATTGTTGGACTCTGGACGCCCTACATTTTTAGAGAGAAATGGGCAGTATACGAGCCACTTGTGGTTTTGAGATATTGATTATTTTATTGTGCAGTTTAAATAGCGATGTTTTCCTTTATACTCAGAATGTGGTAATTTTAAGTATATGCGCTTTTGGAAATTTAAAAAAATAGAAAACTGCCTACTCAGCCCCCTGATCGTTTTAGTTTGGTCTTAAATTGTGTTTGAAAAACCTTTGATTTTATAATAAAAGAAAAAGTTTTTGAATATTCTAGTAGTAAGGGTAGTCGTGTTATACATATAGCTATTACATCCGTACTTCTTTTGGTGTAAGTATTAGATTAGATTAGATTTTCTAAGTATTAGAAAGAACAAAATGTTGATATTTCGATTAACAAGTTAGTCTTATGACTCTTGATTTATAATAATCTTTCCAGTAATTATTATGTTGTTTATTTTCTTTTTTAGACAATAAGCCACGCGAACGTCCAAAATTGAACCTCCTACCGCGCACAGTTCCACGAGAGACTGAACAACCATCGAAACCTGCTGATGGGGCTGTCATAGAGGAGAAGCCTTCAGAAAAACCCAAGCCTGTGCCCAAAGAGAAGGTGTTTGGAGCCGCTAAACCTGTAGACACAGCTGCTAAGTTAGTTCACAAAGATTCATTTTAATGATTTGTAGTCTCTTTCAGAATACATTTGCAACACCAGAAGTTTAGCCAACGCATGGCCAGCCTTTTAGGCTAGGATAAAGGGAATGGGATTTTGGGGGGAAGTAAGTCATTGGACTCTCATCACTCATCACTCATTGTCATCACCGATATTCGGTAAGAGCGTGGTTCACACTTATCGAGCTGGCCCTAAGTGCTGTAATCAAGATAACGATTCGAGCTTGACTACTGCAGGGGTCGCGAAATGGCGGGCCATGATTTCCGTAATTACATTTGTTTAATAAATATTTCTTTCTATAAAATGTTGTGCGGACTGTGCAGCTATAGTCATTTAATTTCTTAAAACGGACCCCGAGTGAAACTAATTGATGACCCCTGATTCAGTGACTGCATCAATATAATAGAAGAGCATATTTATTTATATATGTTTGCTCATGTTTCGCATGCACATGAAACAAAAATCATAATACCTTTATTATGATTTTTGAGTTGTATTCCAACTTTGTGCTATAATATACAGTGGTTAACTAGACACCGGTCCCCGCTAGTTGCTGGGCTCGGTCGCTTTATACCTACATCCAAAGAATTCTAAAGACAAACTAATTCACTATTTTCTTACGTTTTTGCGACTAGTGCACATAAATAAAACCACTTTTTAACGGTTTTAAGCGCGGTATTTTATTTCGATGTTTCGGCTACTTTCAGTAGCCTATATATATATATACACAAATTAAAAGTTACTTCTACTTCCTTAGCTATGTACACTGTTTTACAAAGTGTTATCGCTGTTTAGGAAGAAGAACGGAAAGAATTTCCCTAGCAATGTTTTATGTGGAAGAATTTTCCCTATAGCCTGTTATAGGCCATATATATATATGGCCTGTTATATATATATATATATATATATATATATATATATATATATATATATATATATATATATATATATATATATATAACCTTCATAAAATGTTCCCCAGTAGAAATTATTTTTAAACAAAAACATTTGAATTTGAAATATAATAGAGAGCATAAGAAAACATAATTATAATCATTGTAGAATTGAATTTCATGTTTTTGCAGGGAGCGTGAAATAGAAGAACGACTTCGCAAACAGGAAGAGGAAGCAAGGCGCACTACTGAAGAGAAGGACCGTTGGCCGCGGAAGGTTGGCACCAATTTTATCTATGTTTAAAACTGATTATTTAACGGTTCGTTTTATAATCTATTAGGGTATTTTTGGCGGAAACTTCTAGGGGTAATGATATTTTTTTTACATTACCACTGACGGTGAAGGAAATTTGTACACCAAAATAACCAAGAGGCCGTCCATAACGATGGGGGTGTCTAGGGAAACTATGTTCGCAGTTCACATTAAGAGTTAAGAAAGGGGGCATGGACTAATTTTGGACATTTTTAGGAGAAACCCAACAAATGTGATGAAAGGGAGAGGGGTCCAGAAATTCCATATTTATCAATGTACTTTATGAACACCCCCAAGTGTGTGAAAGTGATATTTGTCTGCTCTGTCAGTGTGTGGCATTTGTAATATAAATTAATCGAGAAAAACTTCCTATGCAGTCCTGTTAACCACTAAACTGCTGCAACTTCACGTCTATTTATGTTCTATGTGCTATAGGAACATATTTTTCACAATGCATTCCATATATATCTCCAGTTCCTAAAGCATTTGTATGACCAATTAATGTATTAGTAGAAATTTTTCTATACATTTGTTGCTACTGATGATATTTCTTCGTCCACAGAATGATCGCTCTGGAGATCGTCGCGAGGGAGCCAGACGAGGTACTTTTTTTAAAATTATTTTCTGGCTTGCGTTCATAGGATCGGTTGCAACAGTTTAAGTAGAAGTGGTGTTAAAAAAATTGACTAGAGATTAATCTTAGTACATTAAAAGACCTCTTTTAAAAAATATACTTGCTAAGTCTGGTCTTGGAGCTCGCAAATGTAACAAAATTTAATTGCATACATTTTGCCAAACTCCCAAAATTATGGCCAGATTAGCTCCATAAGGGCCAGCTAAGCTACCTGATTTTGTGTTAAAAGTTATCTGCACAGCCATCTGTTACTATTAAAAAGCAGCAGCTGTTTTTAGCTATGAAAAGAAAATTGTTTCATTTCATGAAAAATAATCACAATTGGTAAAGGGTATTAGCACTAAAGCATTCTGATCTTACAAGATGTGGCAGATTTTGAATTGTCTAAGTTAAACAGTTTGTTTGCTATTGTTCAATAATAGTAGAATATGATAAGTGTGCGAAGTTGGTCATTATAGTTGAGGCGGGAGTGCGCAATTGAGCCGAGAGTGTAGTGATCAATGCACACGCGTTTCAGACGACGTTTTTCAACACACTTTCGAAAAGAAAACATATCTTACTAAATGTTCAATTACCTATTGAATACTGAGAATGATCAGGCATCTATTTTTGTTTTACCGTACTATGAAATTATCATATACTCTTGGTATTTTTCTTTTAACACAAGCGTAACTTGCTTAATTTGAGTATATACAATATGTGTGTTTGTCTGCTGATTTTTTATTATTTATTTCGGTGGCAACAAGCTATCAGCAACCTTTTGTGCCTCACTAAGTATTTCCAGAGATGGTTAATTCTATGTGTATAGTATATATTCTTCATTACTCAAACTCGACCTTTTTTTTAAATAATCACACCACCAGAGCCGTTAGAAATCAAGCGATTTTTGTACAAAATGGTGCAGAGAATTTGTTTTTCGCTCTCCTTACCTTGATTGAACCAAAGTACGCCACAGATCACTAATAATGCGAGTGCAGGTGATAGATAACGGTGTCGAAGGCGCAACTGTTAAAAAGCTTTATATTAAAAAGATGTATAAAAAAGTGTATTTTGATTATAATTAAATAAGTTAATTATTATCAAAATGAATGTCAATCAGTTGACAAAAATAAATAATTTGATAAAACTGGGGGTTTATGCCTCACGTTTTATGCGCCAGAATTAATTACATTACTAAATAATATTGTATTTTGTACATAAACCCTTTATTGAAATTAAAAAATAACTGATGAAATAATACTAGTGCAACAAAGTAAAATAAAAAGCACAAGTGTGTTATACGGGCTGTTTACGGCCATAAAAGCAGTGCAATAAGCGCCACTTTACGAGCAAATGTATTGAAAAGTTGTTTTCATGACTAAATATAATATGACAAGGCATTTTTGTATGTTGTGTATTTCTTAAATTATATAAATTGTTTTAGAATTTATTATAAAATGTGTCATATACTCATTTACTATATTACAGACGATCGTAGCAGAGATTCGCGCAGCTACAACCGCGACCGCCGCGACTATCGCGACGACAGAGACAAACGCGACTACTCCAAGGAGGACAGCGAGAGACGCGATTATCGCGACGACAGAGACAGGCGCGACAAAGACGCCGACAGACGCGACTACCGGGACGACAGAGACAGGCGGGACTACAGCGACAGGCGCGATGATAGGGATAGGCGAGACTATAACGACAGGCGTGACGACAAAGACCGGCGCGACTCCACGCCGGAGAGACGCGGCTCGCGGGACTCCCGCGATGGGTCACGCGACAGGGGCTCCGCCGACGAGAGGGGGCGTGAGGAGAAGCCCCGCGACGAGCGCAACGGCCGCCCCAGCAGATCCCGAGACAGGCACGACGACCAGGAGGACAAGGAGAAACCATTGCCCAAACTGAAAGAACAGGAGAAACCGGTACGATTCTCCATTTTATTGTATAGTGTTTCATTGAAATTTCAATTCGGAATTCTCACTAACCATATGAAACATGATTACCTCAAGATTGACCATTCCATACCGACTTTTGTGACAGTGTGGATCAAACCGCAACTGGCATAAGGAGCACTAATTAGAGCGCCAGCATAAGCATACCAGCCTGCTCCGCTTTCTCTAATACAGGACGCCGCCGATGCTGGAGGGCGGATCTCGAGCTTCGGCCGCCATGAGCGGGCTTCCCCCTTAAGGGGGAATGGTTTCCACCCTCCAATAACGTCATCGAGTGATGGACACGTGTTCCGCGCACACTCATCTCCCGTGGGGCGAGACATTTAGCCACCTTACGCTGGGCAGAGAGAAACCACACCGAGGGTCATGCTTCCGCCGACAGTGGATTGCCCCCCGCCCCCCTGCATGAGATGTAGGAAGCAAAACCTATTTTTAGTGGCTATCACTGACTGCGGCATGGCAATAGCATTTTGCGATGCTAGTGTCACCCCAGTATGGCATTTCTCTCAAAGTGAATTTCTTCAAACAGATTTCTCCTTGCAAAAAAAAAAGGGAGCAGCATAATCATTTCAGCAGGGCTCTACCACTTCCGAATGATATCTGTTGAGTTTAATATAACAATTTGTTTTCTTTTACAGAACTTTGTTGCTTCAAATAAATTCAGCTTCTTAGAAGCCACCGAAGAGGACGGCGGATCCGAATAACACGGACGAAAGACAACAGTGTGGACTCTTAGTGTCCATTTTACATATGACTCAAGTGTAAAGTGTAAATTACGAGTAAAAAAAGTGTTAAGTAAGCATTGAATTGAGACAATCTAAAAATTGTGCTAATGTAATAGAACTCGATTAGTTGATAGTGTGGTGTGGATCACGTGTATATTAGGGTCGTTATATGCTCACACTGCTTCGATGGTTGCCCCAGTCTTTGTCAAGGCTTCACATACACCAACATTAATTAGAAATGTGTTTCAATGGGTTTAAATTGACTTTTCAGCTTTCTTTGTCTGTTGGTTAAAGAAAATGAAAAATGTTAATTGAAAATGGAAACTTACTATTAACTTGTTTTATCAAGTCTTAATAGAGCTTAAACAATTTAATAGAAGTGTATTAATAAATAAACTTTAATATTGTTCTGATGCCAAGCAAAGTGGTTCTGTAAATGTTGTTACTAAAACACGATATA
This sequence comes from Dendrolimus houi, assembly GCA_039645545.1. Taxonomy (NCBI): domain Eukaryota; kingdom Metazoa; phylum Arthropoda; class Insecta; order Lepidoptera; family Lasiocampidae; genus Dendrolimus; species Dendrolimus houi. Next base: position 17,968,600 of record CM077125.1, on the reverse strand, counting down.
AACATTAGAATATAAAATTTAATTAGACCTTATTAAATCCAATAAAATGCAGTATAATACTAGTAGTTGCAAACTAGAAATAGCAATCTGCCAGTAAAATGTAATTGAAAAAGATCTCACATCCTATGCTCTTAGAGGCTGCCATAAATCATTTGTCTGTTGTGTTTTGATTTAGACCACACTACAAGACATAAAATATTATTTCAAATATAAAGGCCCTCACAGTTGAAAATTAGTCTAAGATTATTTTCTATAAGATTGAATTCAAATTTTGACTGGTTTGTCATAAAAGATGTTTTTAAATAATGTTGATAGTCTTTTGGCATATTTTAAAATATCAAAACTCAGAACTAGAGTGACTTGTGATGCTAATGAGATATCTGTGTGTAAATACTGACAAAGGCTGGGGCACCTGTTTGTGACCATAATGTACTGATTGGTGTAAATTTTTCTATGGGTTTGTTACATAAACATGTATGTGTGGGTGCAGAATAAAAATGTTTATAAATCGATAATTGCAATTATTCAGACTTATTTAAACACAAAAAGATCTTGATATAGAGGTGCTGCCACTCTCTGATATTATATAGTTTTGTGTAATTATTCAATATTGTGTTAGTTTTTTATGCAATTTATTCCTGAATCTTATTTTAGTGAGGTGTGATTTGACTCCACCATAGTTAATTTGATTGTTTAGAAATATGCCTCTTTATGTTTAATACACTGATGGACACGTAAACTGCATCATATACAAGATGACACTTTGTTAAATATATCGACGAAATAAGTGAACTTTAAGATTTAGTTTAATGAGAAATAGGGACTGGTTAATTAACTCGAAAATAAAAATTATCTTCATTTGGAAAGTCCCGTCGTAACCGAAATGTAAATCATAAAAAGAAAATTTGTATGGATTCTCTAACTAACGCGTTTATATGATTGTAGATTTAATTTCTTTTTTAATCATAAATTTAATATATTTTTATTACCTTCTCTTCTTTAGCTTAAAATACTTCTTATCGGCAATACCGATTATCCTCGTAAGTTTATAGCACATTTTCGGAGTTTGATTTTCATTTGTGTGACTTCCCTGACTGAATTAGTTTTTATTTTTGAGTTTATTAACTAGTCTTTAGTTTAGCAGATAAATAAATCGAAAAATTTAAATATTTCATAAATAGATTTAATTACGTATCACCTGTGTTTTAATTCAGTTTATTTTTCTGTCAATATATCTAGTTGATTTAGGTTATTATTTTAATGATTAATATTATTTATCATTATACTAAAAACATTGTTAAATAATCAAGTACGATGACAGGGCTCCGTTATTGCAAGTATGCATAAACTATATTTCATCATCAATCGTAATCAGTGTAGTTAATATTAAATTGAAAATACCTAATTATGTGATTGGGTTTAAATTACATTGACTTTTTTGTATTTGTCCAATTCGAATTGCGTTTTTATAACGTTAGAAAGATTTAAATATGTATCAATAGTGTTGTTTTGGTATATTATTTTTAATTATAAATAAATTATCTTTATACAGCCGCCATCTTTGTATACTTATTTATTCCTTTTTCTTTTAGATATAGAAAAAAAACCAGTAAAATCATTCGATATTATTTTTTAGACTAAATCAGAGGAAAATTGAATCTGTCTTTTTAACAGTTCTGAAACAAAAAAAAATTAAGTGTGTTTTGTTGGGTACTGGGTTTGTTGTCTCTTGTATTTAAAAGAAATTCTAACATAAGAAACCGTCTTCAAGAGCAAAAAGCAAAAATAAAATTTTCTACACCTTGAAGTCTGTGCCAAGCAAAAGAATAGTTCTACCATATATATTTTTACAACAAATATTGCAGTAGTAGTTTTTATGTTTTACTTGGCACCGACTTCTAGATGTAGAAAATTATTATTTATTTTTGATTTTTAGTTACTCTTGTCGTTTCTTTTTTGTTATAATTTTTTTCTTAAAAATCTTTGTTTCAACTGCTTTCTTATAAAGCTGCTGAATAGAACATGAGCAGAAGAAGTTTTGGCCACCTCGTGGGCAAAGTAGTCTTCCCAACTGGATGGAGACTGAATCGTTTTGATGTAGGTATTTTTATAGAAATTTTGGCAGAGCCAGCCTCAAGAAGGGCTAGTTTGTTAGACAGCTCATTATTTAAATTATAAAATAGAAATTAGTGCATGGAGGAGATGATGGGGCTGACATGCCTATGTGGCAAAAGTCCCAAATAAATAAAGAGGTAAAAACTGCTTTGTTGGTAACAATAATGTTGGCACATCAGTTAATTATAGTCGATCTAGCAGATTCTAGTACTATGTAAAAAAAACTTGGTAGCGGCCATTGAAGAAGTATAGTATTCTTTTTCCATGGTTGCGGCCAATGATGCGCATTGGACAATCGCTGGCCAACAAGGAGAGTTGCTCATCTGTGACCAATTTGAAGCTAAAAAATCACTTAGCATTATGCACTATTATAGTAAACAGATAACCAGAAATCTTAGACCATTAATGGTCTAAGCCAGAAATATACTCCAGCAACCAATGTCATAATGGTTCATTTAAAAATTGACTTAATTTCTCGTCAAATGTTACCCGCGCCAAACATTATCACCCTTTTACTTAGCAACAGATCTGATGTTTACGCAGTAAGATATTTTTGCCGGTTTTTATATTATCTTTCTATTAATTTACTTGCATTACAATAGGTTGAATTTTGACATTACTTGTATGGAGCTTATGTCAAAGTTTAATCAATAGTAAGGCGAATAAACGGTCGGTAAGAAATGGGAAGGGGCCATTAATGATATCAAGAAGCCGAAGTTGTTGCTGACCCTAATATCCACTTTAATTACGAAAATGGCAATTAATCTGTTATATCCTTTATAGTTAATCGTCTTTTAATCTCTTTGATTGCACAGGTCTGCATCAAGCGATATCCTTCAGTTTAACAGCAACGACTGTATAGTAACTCGTTTTATTTGAAGACCCGTTTATTGTGCAGCCGTCTGTATTAGTAATCTATACTAATATTATAAAGAGGAAAAATTTGATTGTTTTTTGTTTGCATTGAATAGGCTCCGAAACTATTGAACCGATTTGAAAAATTGTTTCACTGTTGGTAAGCTTTTTTTTTCAGACGGGGAAAATGAATTTCGCACATACCGGGTCCTTTGCTAGGGGTTAGACCGTTGTCGATCATGGAGGCATTCCACTGAGGACAATCCAAACAGTAACCGACCGGCTTGTGTGAGACTCGAATCGATGGACAAATATCCAGGGGCTAATACCCCACTAAAACCACCCTCCTCCCATGTGCCCCGCGCTGTGGTAGGAAGAGCATGAGACTTAGAACGTAGTTACGCCGCCCACGCTGGTCCTAGCGCATCAGTGCTTGAGAATGCTCCGGGAAGCAGTGCAAACTCACTTCGTCAACAGGGGTGAAGACTCCTCTGCTCCCTAGATGCTAGAGGGCCCCGGCAGCGGTATTTCAGGCATAGATCATGCGCATATCTGCGCCTCCGGGCCCCCGACTGACATCGGCGCCCGCGAGACGCATGCGCACTTGTACCTCTCTGCTTATCTCGTTCCGCGGCCTCTTTTTGAGACATAACACTCTCGCAGAAATTGGCCGCACCCACCCAATGATCATCGCTATGCAGCATAGTTTGCTCCAAACTGCCAGCGAATCGATCAGACCTACTATTGTCTCGAGTTCAAGTCTCTGGGGTGCCCATGCTGCGCACTCGACTAGCGTATGAAACGCCGTGTCTTGTGCGCCACACTGGCGGCATTGGGGTGAAGGCAAGCAGCGCGCAATCAGGCACAGATACTTATTGAAGCAACCGTGCCCGGTAAGTATGTGCGTCATTCTGAAGGTCAGAGTCCCGCGTTTCCGCGAGAGCCATCGCAACAGCTGCGGTCGAACCGTCTCCACCATATCAATGCCAGCGACAGGGTTTTCCAACTCTACTGACCAAGATTGGATCATGGTCGCGGTTTCTCGCATCCTGATCGCCTGCAGCTCGGCCAGGCAGTACACCTGGCCACGTGCCAGGGCATCCTGTCGGGAGCGCCGAACTTTGGCAATCACGTCCGCCTGGAGAGGCCAGGGCGGATCGCCCGTCAAGAGTGTCGACGCCGTCCACGACACTGTGCGGTATCCTCGGATGGCCCTCACCGCCAGGACCCGTTGTGCGCGGCACAACAAAGTCCTATTGTGGCGGTGAAGTGCAACGGACCATACGGGTGCACCGTACAGGGACTATACTCCTAAGGATGCCCATGCAGAGTTCCTAGTCGTCCCCCCCGGTCCCCCCACGTTGGGAAGGAGCCGAGAGAGCCTGCGGACCTCACAAGTTTGGGAACTGGCTGCTCAAAGTGCGCTTTAATCAGCCATTTCCCATCGAGAATCAGCCTCAGATGTTTCATCTGGGGACCTACGCGAATATCCACCCCTTGGACTGTAACGGTCAAGTCTGCAGGGGGATTACGAAATCGCCTATGGAACATGATGGCCTCCGTTTTCGCGGGGAAGACCTTCAAGCCCAGCCTACTTATTCTCTGGACCACGATCGCCAACCCGGCGTTGGCGAGGTCCACGGATTCCGGGAATGACGCAGCGCGTGCCGGGAGTAGGGTGTCATCCGCGAAGCAGATTAGCCCTATCCCGGGCAGGACCGGAATTCGAAGGATCCAGTCGTAACCGACGTTCCAAAGAACCGGCCCGAGGACCGATCCCTGTGGGACGCCGCACGCGACGCGTCGCCGACCTAACGCGCCATTCTCGGACTCACCGCCCTCCCAAAGGATGTACCTGACCTGGAGGTACGCGCCCAACAGCCTCGTGAGGTACGGGGGAACTCCGTGTACACGGAGCCCCTCCCTGATCGTCTCGTGAGGGAGGCTGTTAAAAGCGTTCGCTATATCGAACGAAACCGCCAGGACAGTATCCTTCGCTTCGACGGTTTCGTCCGTTACAGCCCGCAGTGTGTCGAAGGCGTCCAACGTGGAGCGCCTCCGCCGAAACACGAACTGCGTCTGTGCTAGCCCCGGCTCCACAGTATCGAGATGCTTAACGAGGCGTTCCGCCAAGATCTTCTCAAGACCTTGGCCATCTCGTTGAGCAACACTATGGGCCTGTAGGCGGACAGATCGTTGGGAGGCCGACCTTCCTTGGGAATCAGGCATAATCGGCCCTCCTTCCATTGCGACGGAAACTGACCTGCGCGAATACAGGCATCGAACAGTTCCCGCAGCTGACTGCGTAGATGTTTAGCAGCCAGGAAGAGGAGCCGACCCGGAACCCCGTCGGGTCCCGGAGGCGTCTTCCTGCCCGGAGCCGGTCCAGGGCGACGTCTAGTTCTTCCTCGGTGATGGAGTGACGCTCCACCTCCGAGGGTTCGGGAATGATTGGACCCATGTCGGGGGAGTGAAGATCCCCGGATCCGGGAAGAGCCCATCGATAACCGACCGGAGGACCTCGGGTTCGAGCGTTTCCGTGACCGTGAATGTGCAAGGCCGCAACACTGTTGGCAAGCTACACTATCCCCGGGTGACATGGGCTATATATTTTTTTAAATTAGGGATCCTTACTAAAACTCCAATAATGTAACCCAAGGTGTAAAAAAATTACCTAAAATCGCGTGCGCTGCGAAAACTATTGATGTGATAGAATAAAATAATGTACTACGAATTTGCAGAACACATCATTATCTACAAAAAGTGTCGCGACAGCATATGTCTAACTATTATAGTTATGCCACAATAAGTGTTCTTTTATTTTAAAAATGTAATTGAATTGCCGCCGCTAGAAATGCCTCTTTGTTTGTATCTTAGTATTCATCCTTATCAAAATAAATTACTGTATATTCAATACCTTTATATAACTTTTTGAATTATTCAATTCGGATATTCCATTCGAAAGATATCACGAGTTTAAAAATATAAGTATTAGAAAAAAGTTGCGTGGTCGCCCCGCACCCTGCTCGGCTAGCTAGGCTTATGCGATGTAGGCGTCACTGGCCCTCTAGCATCAGGAGCAGAGGAGTCTTCACCCCTGTTGACGAAGTGAGTTTGCTCTGATTCCCGGGGCACTCTCAGGCACTTTTGCGCTAGGATCGGCGTGGGCGTAACTATGTTCTAAGTCTCATGCCTTTCCTACCATAAGCGCGGGGCACATGGGAGGAGGGTGGTTTTAGTGGGGTATTAGCCCTTGGGCATTTGTCCATTGGTTCGAGTCTCCACACAAGCCGGTCGGTTACTGTTTGGATTGCCCTGAGTGGAATGCCTCCATGATCGACAACGGTCTAATCCCTAGCAAAGGACCCGGTATTGCGAAATGCATTTCTCCCGCTAAAAAAAAAAAGACGTCCCTGGGGTGAGTTCGTGCCGTACGGGAAGGGAAATGTTTTGAATTCGCTTAGTAGGTAATTAAACTCAACAAAAGTTATTTTTAAATACTCGTGGGACGCCGGGGGGGACCGCTAGTACTAAATAAAGTAATACAGAAAATACATAAGTCTCATGCGGGCACGGGATAGAGCAGATTACTCTGTGCTTGAGTCGGTCATGAAAGTATAATTATTAGGACACGTTTATCTCATTGCAATAAGGTGTCTTCGAATCCTGACGTTCAAGCAGATAGAAATTATTTTTTAAACATTTGCATATTATTACAATTTACTGTAACCTGCACACCAAAATAACCGTGTGAAACCTGACTTGGATAAGTTCCTGGCAATAGCAAAGTTCGATCGAGTTAACCAGTAAAACGTTTATGGGCTGATAAATCTGTAAAATATTTTTGCATAAAAAATTAAAAATAGCTCTATACCGCATTGCCAACTAGTTTTGTTTCAACGCCAACGCTACCAAAAAGCACATTAAAAAAGTGAATCGTTTAATTAATTAAAACTAACATGTAGTTTAAATGCAATTAATGTAAATTAAATAGTGTAGACTGTAGATCAACAATTTAATTAGTTTTTCTTTGTTTAAATGATTGGAATCTACCGTTGTTATTTATCATGACGTGGTAGTCTCAGATATTACAATAATCATCAATGTACTCTGTGTAACTAATTAGTTACCTATCATTCCGAGGGTAAAGACCGGTCAAATTTTTTAGTATAGATCGGGCCATGAAGTTTATACCTACAATTTTTACATCTAAAATGTTCTTGTTTTTAATTAGTCATCATTTGAGAAATGCAAAAGGTCAGAAATAAATAAGAATAACAATAATCAAACTTTGAACATTTATTCCATTTATGATCTTATACAAAATATCTTTACCATGCAAATACTATTCAAACACATATTTTAAAATGTAGTACCATTTTTTTTTGTTAAAGAATTCTAATGTTAAATTTAATCATAATAACTGAAATTTTTCAACAAAATCAATTATGGACAGCGATGTAGAGTGTCATTGTATTCTAAAGTATCATATAGCTTAACTTTCTAAAAGAATAACTATTGTATTTTACATATTCAAATTCATTTTCAAATTATAACTAAAAAACCTCCAACGTGCATGGCATCCATATTATTAAAATATCCATATTCATAGAACAAACAACAATATTTAATTAGACCTACGAATTGTAGGATTTATTCGCGATATTAAACAAATCAATATAGCGACTTCTATGAATACAAATTCATTATCTCGATGAGACAAGAAACGCGAGGCGTTTATCGTTTGGAACACAAACCAAACCCCATTCAAAGCTTACTTTTGCAAAATCACAGACATCAATGCGTCTTTCATCTTTTTTGACATTTCCTCTAAAACGTCCACTTCAATTTTTAGTTTTTTATTTCTCTCTTCTAATTCAACGACTTTTTGTTCCATCTGTAGTTCCTTGAGTTTCCTGTTCATTCGAGATCGCTTGGATGCCTCATTATTTTTATCCCTTAACTCCCTATATTTCATCTCCTGGGTAGAGACTGACGATGTGTTGTCGTCTACGCTACACACCGAGGAGACGGTGCTCTCCCTCCGCTTCGGGGGGCGCCCCCTTCGCGCCTTCGTCAACGTCTGTGACCCTTCTAGTGCGAGAATCATATCCTTGATCGGAACGTTAGGTTTTCTTCTCTTGTATTTTCTAGACTGTTCTATGTATGGTGTGTATGTTGCATCCGAATCTTCGCTGTCGTGATGCCTCTTCTTGCTGGTGTGCACCTTGGCATCCTCAAGGTCGGATTCCGCGTGAGATTCGCTCTTGGGTGTGATGGGCTCGTATTCAACTGGCGGTGAGGGTCTGTCCGTCTTCAAGTTCGTGGTCAGCAGATCGGACAGTACCTCTTGTGCTGGCCACTGACCCGCCGGTTTCTGTATTGAAAAGATAGAAAACTATTTATTACACATCGTAAAATTATATTTAACCAGCTTTTTGTATTGACTGATCTTCATTTAGGAGAAATAATATCAAGAATCACAGTGTATTCTTATCGGCAATAAGAATAATTCACATCACAAGTGAACGGTTGGTGTGCAAACCCATATCTTACAAATTGAGTGATAAGCAACTGTTCTGCTCACATTTATTTAACAGTGTGTGCAAAAAATTTTAAATTCCGGAATACGCTATTATCAGTATTGATAACTGTTCTTGCTCTTTACACAATGTAAGCGATATGTATGATTTTTAGTGAAGAGTACTAAAAAATATTCTGCAGGAAATGATACCATATTTATTTACTCATAATAGGTTATAATAAGGTCCGGATGGTAAATAAGATCAATATGCAATGTGCAAACAACTGACTACAGCTAAGCAATAGGTAACAAAGACTTCTGTGAGTTTAGGTATGTTTGTCATGTAATTAATAATAAAGGGCTTGTAGAATAACTGCATCTGCTGATAATACTAACTTACCGAAACTGAATTAGAGCACTTCTCCTTCTCCAACTGCTCAACATAGCTAAGAACCTCGGGCGTGCTGATGGAGTGGGAAGGCCAAAGGGGTGCACGTGCCACATCGACCGAGAGGCCCCCGCGCCCAGCCATCCCGGTCTCTTGCAATAACCCCTCTTTACCCCGATCGGTAGATATGACATATTCCGAAATTACTACGTTATTGGTCTCCACTTCCCGCGGAATGACAGAAACATATTTTGAATCAAGAGAATCCTCCTGGTAGATGAAGGGCAGCTCGTTTTGTGTCTTGTTGTGCGTGAAGTCTGTGTCGTGTGTGCTTGCCCATTGTTGGGTCGTCTCTGAGGTGGGCCACTGGCTAGCCTCGGCCACCTTTTCTGACGTTAAACCTCCAATCACTATCGGCAAGCTGCCTAAATCTAAGAACTGTTCTTGATATTGAATATTGTTAGGCTCTTCGTCTTGTGTTGTTAAAAGACTGTTTCCGAACGGACCGAAACCGTCGATAGTCGGTGACAACAGGTCCATGCGTGTGTTGTTATTGTAAAAACCTGTGTGGGCGTAAGGAGAGTTAGCGTCAAACGCATCCCAACCTTGCGGTGAGAATGATGTGTAAGTGTTGTCCATGTTATGTGCCCTGTCTTCAATTATTTTCGGGGAATCTGTTGAGGAGGAGATATTGTTAAGTAATACTTTTGACTTGTAACATGGAAAACGATTGCACTAGGACAAACAAATAGATACGATACTAATACTCACCAATGGTTTGTACTTGTTCTTCCTTGGCGGGAGTGGAGCACCACTGGACCAGATCTTGGAAGAACTCGGAGTCCGATTCGTGACACATTACGCTCTCGAATAGTGGCTCCGGTTTCAAAAAATCCTGAAAACAGACGAGCAGATGTTAATTGGAGTTCGAATGCGCTATCGGATAACTAAAAATTAACTTAACATTAATAAAATGTATATAATTACGTTAGTAGTACTCACGGTTGGCGACGCTCTTCTTACCTCGGTATAGCTGGTGGTAGCCACGGGGGACGGTGGTGAGGCTCCTGCGTATCCGTCGGTAATCACTCCGGTTGAACCGTTCACCTGCTGATTCTTGGTTGCCTTTAAACGATCTATTTCTACCACTTTCAAAACAGTTTGAGTCTTGAGACTCGTTTGCGAAAAAACCATATCTTTTGGTGTTTGAATTGATGTACTGATTTCCGATATCGTCGCTCCGACTCGGACAGGTGATCTTTTGAGCAACCATTTTGAATAGAACTACAAACAGAAATGATACGACGTAACATAATGTGCATATTCTTATGAAGCGAGGTGAGTCGGGAAGGAAATGAGGAAGCGAGACGTAGATGTCGTGGAAACTGATATATATTATATATATCAAGGCGGAGGGGCCGCTTCCGCATTCTCATTTTTTTTAGATATTTGTTAAGAGGCCCTCCACCGGTAAGAGTTAATGTTTTCGGAATTAATTTACAAATTGACATACATATTAAATAGATGATAACGGGGCCAACGTGACCAAACGTGTATTTTTACGATGGTCACATGTATAAAGGTCGAAACCTTGAAATATAAATACTTATGAACATCGTTAAATTAAATAAAAGAAATAGATATTGTGTGATACAAAGAACGAGAGTAATGATGATTGCATAAATATTAGATTTGTATACTTTGAAAGTGTTATAGAAACGAAGATATGTATTTTGGTAAAGGTCATATCAATTTTTTTATAGTTGCCGTCGATTATGCAATCAACATAATGTCACCTGCCCTTATGATGGTATTGTTCATGGCACCATTTTATTGTAACACCAAAGATGCTAAGAGATGATTTGAAACGTATGGAGAGAAAAACCACATAGTTTCCTATTCTCGGTTGCCATTTTTATTTCGAGCGACTACGGTACTTGACAACGGAAATTTCAATTATATAACTACTGTTTTTCAAGTGATAAATTTTAACTTTAAAAATAAAGACTTATATACAACTTATATAATTATAATAACTAACAATGGCTTAATTAATCTAGTAAATTATATCAAAGCTATGTTACTTATATAAGTCTTACAACTAGAAATTGATTAATAATTAACAGAAAAAAGTTTTATAACGAATGTTAAAATTAGAAAAGAAATTAAATAACTATTTGCAAACCAACAACGTTAAGTTTGTCTTTAGTGGCCAGGCCTCTGACGTGGCAGAGTACTGACCTTGCGCGTGGCTATCACAATTATCCGATATCCTGTTACTACCTACTGTCTTTTTATTAAAATATTTATTAACTATGTGGCTATTTTTATAGGCAAATCGGCCGATTAGACAATTAACAATGTATTATGGAGATTGTAGAACTTTTAATGGTGAAATGATGACATGAACTGGATGGAACAAACTGCATGCATTAATGGGTTATGATGCGATATGAAAAAGAAAAACATGTCGCTGATGATTAGATTTTACTGAAACTATATAAAAGTTATTAGTAGAGGTATTCATAAGACTTTGTCATTAAGAAATACCGTTTACTGACTGATAGCGCCGTTTAGAATTACTATTCGATATTGTCTTAGAGAAAACTTTAATCTTTGCACTACTATTGCTATATTATATTTGGGGGCAATTATTAATTTGATTTTCATATTCGAAGGAATAGGAAGTAAACAAGGGAACTGTTTAACTCTTCTGCTCATGTCTTCTTCTTGACTGTCTAAATTGGCTTGAAAGTTGAAATCCTGCGAACAAACTTTTAAAATGGGGAACGGATGAACGCTATTACTCACTTTGTTGAACTCTTCCTGAGTTCCTATTGAAATCTTAGCTCTTTAAGCGCCGAACCAAGCAATTGTCCCGACAGAAGGCCTGCAACAAATAAATGATTCCGTTTAATAATCACATAGTTATAACACTTGACCAAATTCTTCAGGCTCTATATACTGGATAATTCATAAAGGAACTGAATCTTTAAAGAAAATAAACTTGAGAGCAGAAGGCTGCGCAATACTTGATTTTGTATTAAAATACATATTTAGCGCAACTAACAACTGCTGAGAACAGTTATATAGTTTGCTGTGCAAACAATGAGCAAAAACTATTACCCAAATTCTTGTCTCTTTATATAGTTATTTTGTTCAACGAAACATCTCGATGTTACTATAATAATAAATGATACCTATTATGTTTTACAAGTTTTTATTATTTGGGCGGCAAAACTCATGTCGCATCATTATTGTTATCACAAGTATCGTATGACGATAAAGATATCAACCCACGTATGTGGAAATTTACTAGACATAAAACGACTTTCGGTAAATTAAACGCACTAATTGCTTTATTCTATTTAGAAATGATATATGAAGAAAAGTCATAACCTATCATATAAAAGATAACATACGTTGTTACAAAATATAATTGTTATCACATTTTGGCATTTAACCAAGTTAAAGGAGTTCTCAGAACCGGTTATCCCGGTGTTTGTGATAAAATATTCTAGAGCAATATAAAAAGTTAAAAATAAAACTTCCACAGCGAAAAGTGGATGCTGATAGATAAACCGAGTACTTTGACTTTTTCTTCGAAACCATAATAATCCGTGCCGTAATAATTAAATTTAGGCAGGGGGTGAGCCTCAAGCGAGCAAATCAATTCACAGACTTGAAATGTGGGGGGATGTTGTAATAATTTGTAGAAAACATTGTTTAGAGCCCGTAATTAAAATTTTGCTCTGAATTCTCACGATCAGCTACGACACTGACCTTTAAAAATTTTATAGGCCATCTAAATCTTTTTGAAGTTTATGGACTCTTCAGATTATTGGTGAAGGTAGGGGCTCAATTGCTAAAAGTCACGTTTCGTTTAAGTGATCTGACCAAATGTGCATATTCTTGCATTTACCATGTGCTGACGTTGAATAAATCGTGAAAAAACCTTCTATAATATCGATACGTTAACTCCAAGAATCCATTTTGGACAAGAGTTGCGGGTATTACCATTCCTCTGAATAATAGAAGCCCGAGCCCAAAAGTGGTAGATACGTTTATGGGTTGCTACGGATAACTAAAAGTTAACATTACTAAAATGAATGTATAAATACGTTATATAAAACAAATTGCGGAGCATCAACAAAATCTATCAAATTAATCTGGTAAAGATGCTATTATAAGGCACAAATATTTATTGTAAGACAATCTTAATAAATTGGATGATTTTTTAAATGAATTATGAGTTTACAAATAAATACACGTAAATTGATCAAATATAAACGGAGTAAATTTTTCACGTCACCTAAATATTCAATAGCCGCACATTTTCTGAACTTGTGCCGCATTGTGACGTCGAGACGGACAAGCTAAAACTTGTTTCCAGTTCATGTCAATAGCGCACTTTCCACGTGTAATTACTAGATTTTAATGCTCTGGACAAGGTAGATACTGAAATATTCCATATCGAAGACTTTCAAAATCTACATATTTCACAACATAGACTTTATGCCACTTTTCAAATACAAAAAATAAATACAAAACTATATGTGACTCACCAAGTTACGAACATATAATGTAACACCTCCAGTCGTGATAGACAAAATATTCTCTCACTAGGGAATAAAGAAAACTAGTAATTTTTAACGCTTTTAAGTATGACAACGAGCTTGATTGCGCTCTTGCGTTACTTCAAAATAGTTTGCAGAGAATATACGAACGACGCGCGCACTCCCTGCGAAGCGGTCTTGGAAAATGTTGTGCAATAATCGCGTTTGAAGGCTCAGTAAACTCGTACAGTTTTCCTCAATCCCCACTTTGACATATACGTTCTAAAAATAACACTCAGCTCGCTTGCTATTGGCTCACACGATGACGTCAACTTAAAGGACCAATCAGGTGGCTTAGATATGGAGAGTCACGAGACCCTTCTTTTGCGTTCACTGTATTATCTATAGAAAATTGTATGCATGTTTCGAGTGTTTGTGCCGCACATGTATCAATAGTTCGGTATTTGGGAATTCACGGCGTTGAATATCTAAGCTTTGGTGTTGTTTTTCTCTGAGTCACTCTATAAGGGAAACTGTGGTTTTTGATCGTTATATAACATAATGTTTGTTATGTTTTACATTATGTAGGTAACAACATTCATAAACACTTGATTTGATCATCATTATTAATTCGTGATGATAACCAATTTGAGTTTTCTCTGCGACCTAATTACTGTATTAATGAATACTGATTTTAATTAAATATTTATATTTTCATATTCCAACTGCAAATTGATATCCATTTATGTATTATTTTTATACATCGCAAGGGAAACATACAATTAAGTAGTTCAGTTTTTAGATAACTACTCTAAAGAGTTTCTCTTCCTAAGAAATTTAAAAATTTAGAGAGGACATGAAATATCACTTTATATTTCTTTATTATTACATCTTCTTGGTTAGCTACATTTCTTGAATTAGCTAATATAGTATAGCTAATAGCCAGTCTTCTAAACATTTAGATACACAATACCCGGAGAAGACGGTGGCCTACACTCAGTTTTTATAATCTGAAGGGATTTTCTTCATTTATGGCCGGTTACTCTATCTTATAGACAGTTCTTTTGCCTTATTATCGGCATGGAAAAAGAATACTATTCCTTTTCCATGCTATCGGTTAAAATATGACATAAAGTCCATAAAAGTAGTGTCAAAATTCAACTGATGGTAGGGCAGGTGAATATATAGTAAGATATAGGAAACGGCCATTAGCCACCCCCTGGAAGTTCACCAGTATTTAAAGAAGAAACAAGAGATAGTATTCATATCAGTAATTTAAGTTGTACATACTGGGTTTTTTTCTTTATATAGACTGAGTTAGGTATTAAATCATTACTGACATTGAACTAGGTTGAATAACCTCTGATTTATTAGCTGCCGTGTTTTCTGACTACGTATAATTTTCGTATGTTTTTCAGTGAATCCAGATCGTAGCATAACAATTGTGAAAATACACGCCTTAGTTGTGTTTTTTTACAACTAAATACACCTATGCCTACTGATATGAGCGATGCGGGTGACTATAGAATTTTGAACTCCGTCTCATATATCTTTGCATCCTTATTATTTTTCTTGAAATGTATATTTGTAAAATCCTTTTTCTTGTCCTTTTTTTATGATTACTGAAGAACTTTATCGGTTTTGAACGTGTAAGCTTACTAAAGATTCCTTATGGGAGGAGGGAGGTATGTTGTTTCAACATCTAGATTCTAGATGCTGTACGCTAGAATTTTTATCTAAAAACAGCCAAGGAGTCTCATCTTGATTGTTTTTTGGATTTTTTTTTTCTTTTAACGTAATAGATAGATATATTCTTATACGATATCTTATTTGTATATACTTATAAGTGCTAGTTGGACCAGTGACTTTAACTGATAAGAATTTTAAATTATATAAGGATGGTTGCCAAATCGCTAATAATATTATTAGTAATAATAGTAGCACTAAAAATGATTTATTGAAGCGGGTAAAACTAGTATAAAATACACTCACGCACACGCACAAACACACAAACACACACACACACACACACACACACACACACACACACACACACACACACACACACACACACACACACACATACGCGCAAGCCTGAGCGCGCGCGCGCTCCTAATTAGTGGTCATACAGACAGTCTAACGAGCGAAGCACAGGACTGTAGCTAGAGTCGAATTTGAGGTAGGGCAGCATTGGTTACAGGTAGGACAGAAGTAAAAATTATCATAATTGATCTGCCCTCCAAGCACGGGCTGTTAAATCAATCACCGTGCATATCACCTCTAGATGACCCCTAGGTCAGTGATATACATGGTGTTATCGATTTTTTTACTGAAACACTCTTTACCGTACACTTCACTTAACCAAACTACAATCATAATCTATCTCTAGTTTATTTTAATGTAAAAGGGGATTCCCCGTATCATTGATTGCAATATAGCCTATATTGCAATCTATGGTACGGAGAATCCCCTGCATCACAGATATTATAATTAAATAGACCCATCGCTTCATGTGTTGTGATGGCGTTTCAAATGCCATATATACAGAGAAATAATTATTATAATATGTAATGAATGTCAGAAACTGTGGTATGTTCGGAAAAGTTTACATACCTATTGCTACAATTTTTTTATCTCAAACTATGAACAAACAATTTAATTACAATAATTTACCTTAGTTTTTGATATTTTTAAGGTAGGGCATTGTGATTTCAAGGTAGGAGGGCATTGCCCCACAATGCCCCCACACCATTCATACATTCATACGCAGCCCCATAAAAAAGTGATGTTTAAGTAAATTTCTACTGTCCTGATTGATTTCTGATGCCCTTAGATACGTTCATGATATATTTATTGATCCTAACAGGCTTGTTTCAAGATAAACATAGGACTACAATCCTTGTGGCTTAGCATCCACAGCTTGTGGCATATATTGTAAGTATAACTATGTAGTAATATTCTTCTAGACGGCCGTTCGCCCACCGAGGCCTCAACCGAGCACAGCGTGACGTCACAGTAGGTAATACTAACCAATATATCTGTATGATAAACAACGATAACATGATTTACATTAATTTGCCACTAATAATTTTTTACGTACTCCGATAATAAAATAATTTTCAGTAATGACTGAAATGCACGCACCTACCTATTGTTGCGACCATTGAATTAAAGGTGGGCTTCATCTGCGACAGTGTGTAGGATCTACACACACTATGGCTTGATGCGTCTTATTTAAAGCATTACAAAATAACGCTGTTAACGAATAGGCACTTTGGCATATATACATGCGTTATCTATCGATATTTAATGTCATTAACAACGGTGCATCTCAAATTACGTATTAAACCCAACCTGCGTGAAACGGCAATCGGCATATACCTTTTTATCACAGATGAAGCCGCACTGTAATAAATGAATTCAATATGTCATAACGTTTCTCTTATTTTCATCTCAAAAGCAACAGTGACAGTGTATGTACAGTGTCACGACATCAATGGTCACGACCATATTGCTAATAGTACACATTTGCATTTTTATTTATACATCGATTGTGATATGACGTCATACATTTACATCGAATCTCACTGCTGCTATAAAATGTAAGTAAGTCGATTTTTCGAATAATAAGAAAAATATTTCCGTAAAGATCATACAATAGCAATCTATCTATCCTTGCAGGAAATAATACAATTTCCTGGAGCCGGGTGGCCTGTCGTAAGAGGCGACAAAATAACCCACAGCCAGGTGGTAGGGTATTTTCCCGTCTGGATGGCTACCACCCTTGGTATAGAGTATACCGCCATAACAACCTCGACTTGTGTTCCGGCATTAGTGGTCAGGTTCCAGTCTCCCTTTAAAAAGCGTTAGCACATTGGTATTTCCTTTTGTGTTACAAATATCCGCGATGGTAACCGCTTTCCATCAGGTGGGCCGTCTGCCTGTCTGCTGCTCATGCAATAACAAAAAAATAGTCTTAGTATGGCCTCCGAACACCTTCATTGAATAATGTTTAATGTTATTTAACTTGCTTTTTTTTTTATTTGTCTGTTCGGAATTTAGGCAAAAACTATTGTGCCGATTTCGATGCGGGTTTAGTTGACCGACAGCAAATTCTCGGACTTAAATTCTGCGGTACTTTTTATCCTGGGATCCTGCAGGATTTTTTCCAGTAAACTCTTTGATGGAGGTCTTGGTTGCATACCTGGGTTCGTGGACATACAGTTAAAAGATGCCGTGCCTGTAGTACAAGCTGCGAGACGTGCTCCCTTTTCTTTGTTGCCTGAACTTCGCGAGGAACTACATAAAATGGAGAGCTTAGGTGTTATAGAAAAAGTGGAAAAACCTACAAGATGGGTAAATAATTTGGTACTTGTTAGAAAACCAAATGGAGGGTTCAGAATTTGCATAGATCCTCGTGCATTATATAAATTCATAATTCAGTCTAAATATCAGTTGCCAACTATTGATGAAATTAAAAGTAAAATGCAAAATGCAAAGGTGTTTGCATTACTAGATGCCACTAATGGCTTCTGGATGTTGAATTTAAATGAAAAACTTCAGACCTGTGCACTTTCATAACTCCTTTTGGAAGATTCCGTAGATTGCCATTTGGTGTGCGTTCAGTTCCAGAAGAATTTATTCGAACTCAGATGTTTGAAAATGTAGAAGGAGTAATACCTTACATTGATGATTTGTGCATCTATGCAAATTTAGTAGAGGAATTATACACAAGAATACAACAGTGATTACAAATTGCCTTGAACTGAATCCCTGTATAGAAATATACAATACATATATACAGTGTAGACTTGCACCACCAGATGGCACAAGAGGTGCAGAAATCAATGACGACGATTTAAAAGATGATTTAGAGGAAGATGAAAGGAAATTACACAGTAATGTCCTATTGACTATCGGGGCGATCGCCAGAAAGGCGCCTGCGCATTGTTGTCATGTTCTGTTCACTTTATTACAAGATAGGAGTAAAAGGCTCGAAAGTCAACTGCAGTTGATGCATATGGGGAAATTGCCAGTAAGTGGTGGGGAGCAACTAATAAACTTGTTCGAAGATTTGGATTGGATACTTATGATAACGGGCCATTTCCTAGCGGTGGATTGCACTGAAGGCGAAACTGTGATGATTCCTCAAGAAATAATTCAATACAGTATTTCTGAAAACGGGAATTTGGACGAGTCACTGCGATACCTGGTTGGCGAAAGTACCAATACCGAGAATGTGGATCCTGTATTGAAATTAGTTGGAGAAATTCTTCGTATAAGTGCATGGGAGTGTGCAGCTTTAGAGGCTGGTCTTGGTACAGTTATCAGTCCGGAGTTATCTGCCACGATATCGTGGCTTCTGAAGATTTGGTCAAATTCATATTTGATGCCTCAACCGTCTGTTTATTCTGAGATGTCTCCCATCCTGGATTGCGCGTTCGGGCGGTCGTCGCGCGGTGCGTCGTGGCTGGTGTCGCGGCTGGCCGCGCGGTCGGCCGCATGTCTACGTCATCTCTCGACGCAGCCCGTCGCCGCCACGCAAGCGATACAACTGCTCACAACACTTGCTCATACGCAACACAAGCAAAATCCACTGTACAGTTGTGAAGAGTTTGTGACTTTAGTACCATGGGAGGCATCTGGCAGTAATTTACCGGGTGCCCTTAGGAAGGAGTTGCACAGGGCATTCGCTATAGCCACCACGTATACCGAAGGTGATGTCAGAAATCGATTATTAGCTAGTACAGTTGCATTGCAAGAGAAACTAATGAATATTATAAATATGGAGTCCGACACGGAACCAGTGAGAAACATGCTCGCAGATACCCTTGACTGCTTTGTAGGCGTCACTGACGGTGTACATGAGGTTGGAACGATGGACGAGCAGTTTATGATGTTAATTGGGGCCTTAGATAAGATACCTGCAATAATATTTAGATACCACAATTATCCCGGAGTGGTGTTGCCAGCTTTGAATTTCTTATCAAAGAGTGCAAAGAGAATGTTGCATTCTGTACAACCTCAGAATATGACTAAATTTCTTGAAATATGCAAC
Organism: Dendrolimus houi; assembly: GCA_039645545.1. Lineage (NCBI taxonomy): Eukaryota > Metazoa > Arthropoda > Insecta > Lepidoptera > Lasiocampidae > Dendrolimus > Dendrolimus houi. The sequence continues at coordinate 17,949,104 of CM077125.1, read as the reverse complement.
ATGACTTTTGAAGTGTATATGAGATGGAACTCTGGAAAAATATCGACAATACCCCAAGATGCTGAAGAAGAAGCATATGAGGATATATGTGCGCTGATGGAAGTGATATGCAGCACAGCCCGTTCGGGCGCTGAGCGTGGGGTGGGGGATACGTGCGCTCGCGGTCTCAGGTTGCTGCTGCCTCTGATTACGCCGCCGCTACTCGCGCTGCCTACACTCGCGCATAACGCGTACAGGATGCTCAAGGACTTGGACGCTGCTGATCAGCTCACAAACCTTCCAATAGAAGACTTCAATATGGTAGTGACAGCATTGCGAGTCGGTCTCACGGCAGTATCGTGTGATGTATCGACATTGTGTTGCGACACTATCGTAGGACTATAGAATAAAGCTCGAACTTTAGGCGACGATAATCCATATGCCTTGTCATTATTGACCCTTGCGGAATTATTGCTAATGTTAATAATAAAAATGAAGATACCCCCTGATTCGATACCGGCAGCAGGTGAATATATATATAAAAAATCTTGATTGTTAGATGCTGTTGGACAGCGGAAGTCAAACGTCTGTATTTGAAAATTATTTTAACTTGACTTTCACGCCAGTCCAGGTGAATATATATATAATGCTGTTGGACAGCGGAAGTCAAACGTCTGTAATTGGAAAATGATTTTAACTTGACTTTCACGCCAGTCCAGGCGAATATTCTAGGGGTACGTAATAAACCTCTTTCTAATGCTTTATTACATAAATCAAAGTTGTTTGATTTTCTATCTTGTCTAAGAAGATTGTTTAGACATGTAAAACCTTTTTATTGGTTTAAATATTTCTGTTAAGCGTAGTGATTATATATATCCTCTTTATTTCTTATTATTAATCTTAACGTCTGTCGTTGTCAACATTGCAATTTTCTTTTTTCACGTAATTTTGGCTACGTTCCATTAGACACTCACAACGACCACATTCACGACCGCGATTTTGCCCGTTCCACTTGCTTGCCGGCGTTACAATCGTAAACCCAAGTGGAACAGCTATTCGAACCATCTATTGACATAAGTCGTTGTGAGCGTTGTGTGATCGAATATGATGACGTCATTAGTGACGTTTTAGCCACAACCATAACGACCGCGGTCGCCTTGTGGAACAGCTAACGGAGCATTTTGGGCGTTGTGAGATACTAATGGAACGTCCTGTATATTTTACAAATGTAAAATTTATTAAAATGTTGGCAGTAGTGTATCTTGTACTAGTGCAAGCAAAAGTGGTTTAATTTAAGGTGACGAACATTTTCGTTCCGTGACTGTACTTTCTAATTGAGAACCTCCTTTTTGAAATCGGTTTAAAAGGACCATTCAAACTAAGTAATTTTCATATAATTTAAAATGGAATTCGTATTTGCATTTTTAGGATTCCACGGAAAAATAGCATAAATCTATAATTAATACGTGAAGCAAAAACTTTGTACGAAAATTGCGCGAACGCAGGAGTATGAAATTTCGTACACATATAGTTTATATAGAGAAGTAGCGACGAATGCTAATATTTTTTAAATAATGCATAAAAAATACATTACATCAATAAAAAAAACATTACACACACTACCCTATATTTAAAACACACACTCTTTTGTTTATTGTTCAAGTCAAATTAACAGTGTAGCCTTGGCGAAATCTGTGATTATAGAAGTATAGTCTTTGACAACAAATTATTATGGTCGAATTTGAACCACGGGCGACCACTAGTAACAATAAATTGTCGCCGCTAGGTACGCATTATACTACGGAAAACCAATACGCATTTCCTTGTGTTACCCTATTTAAAATTAATTAAAACTAGATCGTATTCGGGACTCTGAGTATATTTCTCAACAAGCAAGTTGTCTGCAATATTTAGTTAAATTAACAATCAAAATTTCTTCATATTATTAGTTCCACGTAACATTGGAAAAACCCCGAAGCGGTTTCGTTGCGAAATGCGATTTCGCGTTCAACTTTACTGTCTATTTCTATACTCAAGGAAAATACATGTTTTTAAATACGGATGACATCCGCTCAGCATCACATTGTAATTGAACGTTTTAGGATATTTCGCTAAGATTGTCTTTGTTTCTGGTGTCTCTACAAAGATTTTTTAAATGTCTATTACTGATTATTCTTTTTATATTAAACCAAATATCAGATCAATATGTCTTCTACGTATACTCTAAACAAGAGGTGCGTGATACGGGGATAAATATTATATTATGCTACATGAACGGTAATGCGTGAATGACATGAAAGAACTGCTTTAGGAACTCCCGCATCCACGACAGCTTTCATATACTATACATAAAAAAACTTCGTTTAAAAAACCGACTTCAAAAACTAAAAAGTATAAAATACTTAACTTAATAAAGATTTTTGACTAAGAATTTATTTAGTTTATTAAGAGACAAAATAATATAACATTTTCTACATCTCGAAGTCGGTGCCGAACAAACCATAAAAATTACCATATAAGTACACTGTTATAACAACAAAATATTGTAATTTATTGACACAAAAGAATTTATTTTGACTAATAAATTCTTAGTCAAAAATCTTTAGTAAGTGATTTTATACTTTTTAGTTTTTGAAGTCGGTTTTTTTAAAGTATTTTTTTTTATTGATACTTTTTAGTGTCTAGCTATGGGTAGACCTACGAAAGGTGCCGCGCGCCTTAAAAAATACAGGTCCCAAGAAACGGAAACGGAATTTTTTTTCATAAAAAATGTTCATAAAATGAAAACTACTGGGCCAAACGATGTTAAATTTTTAGGTGACCAAATGGCAACTATTCTGCATCGAACTAAAAAAGAATCACGTAAATCGGATTATAAATATCACAGTAATAGGTGTACATACATAAAAAAATACCAATCAAGTTGAGAACCTCCTCCTTTTGGAAGTCGGTTAAAGAGAGTTGACTATGCTGGTAGCGCCACGGAAACGGGCTCGTTTTGCGTAGAACATATTTCTAGCGAGAGCCAAGCCTAAAAAATTCGGGCTTTATCGCCGTGAAGGGTGTAAAGGACATTGTATAAAAAAATAATAAAAAGGAATTCGGACTCCAAAGCGGAGGTTCCGATTAAGATGATGTAATAATATCAGACAATAAAATATTTCCCACATCTGAGCCGAAGTCTACTCATTTCAAACAGAACGGATTGATATAATATGCATGTTCTCCGCCCAGGATTTGGACCACAAGCTACCACGACTTGATTCGCTTGACGACATAATATTAAATATAGCTAATTAAAACTGGTATCTTAATTGCTATACGGTGGGTTCCGCATTAAAACCAATAAAACTAGTTTCATGTTATAGCTGTATAACTAGTATGGTGGTTTTTTAAATGAAATCTTCAATAGAAACTCGACCAAGCCTGGTATAAAATTTATTTAGTGTAGAATGTGAAATTAAATATGTATACGGACAAATTCAAATTCAAAAGTTTTTATTCAAAAAAAGTTCCACTGGAGAACACTTTTTGAAGGTCATACATATAAGTTAAAATTTAATTTTACTTCCTATTCTCTCCAAGAATCAAGAAAAAAAAACCAAATTCCTTTTAAAAGGTCCAATGAGCTGAGAAAAGAATATTTTGGTGAAAACAACCCTTCAGCAATCTCAGCACGCACTGTTCGAAGACGTTTGATAGAAGAAAAATTGCACGGTAGGATAGCAAGAAAGGTACCCGTGTTGAAACTTTGCCACAGGTAAGCCCGGCTTGCATTTGTGAGAAAGTATGAAAACTGGACTGTGCGACAGTGGAAAAATGTACTTTTTTCTGACGACACGAAAATAAAAAGAGTATGTTCTGATGGAAAACGATATGTGCGACGTCCCCCGAATACAGCATTCGACCCTAAGTACACGAAAGTTACATTAAAGCACGGTGGTGGAAATATTAAAATTTAGGGGTGCTTTTCTGGACATGGTGTTGGACCTGTAAAGTTGATAGAAGGTAACATGGATCAGTTCCAATACAAAAATATATTGGAAGAAACAATGTTACCTTATGCTGGAGACGTTCTACCGGTTATTTGAACATTCCAGCATGACAATGATCCAAAGCACACTGCACGCACCGTAAAGGAATTTCTTACAGTGCAATCAGTTTCTGTCTTAAACTGGCCAGCTAACAACCGAGATCTAAACCCAATAGAGAATATATGTTTAGAAGTAAAGAAAAAGGTTTCAAATACACAGTGTGGGAATTTAAGAGAGCTGTACGACGTTTTTTTAGAAGAATGGAACTCTAATTCTCTTGCGAAATGTCAAAAATTAATAGAGTCAATGCCTCGCCGGTGTAAAGCAGTAATTAAAAGCCGTGGATATGCTATTAACTATTAATTTTAGTTAAAAATTTATTAAATTGCTTTATAAATTTCTCGCGCTACATATTATTGTGATTTTTTTAATGTGAGTGTCATTCAAATCGATTCCCGAGCAGTTTAATAAATCGTTCTTAATTATTTGTCCAGCTTCAGTACTATTTGAATGTGTTACTTTGGTAAAGTAAATAAAATGTGAAAAAAAAAAGTAGTTGGCGATTTTATTCTTTATTCCTAAGCCACGTTGCTCTATTAATGTGGCTATTTTATAATATAACTAGTTGCTTCTCAGAAGGTACACATCTCTGTGTATGACACGATTTAAATAAAATAACTTTTAGAACTTCAAATCGTTCTTAATTATATGACCACAACTGTAAATGCGATGCTTGCATTTCTAATCATGCTTTTTTGGATATCCATACAAATGCTTTTACTCTTCATGATTTAAAAAGTAATTTTCTTAAGAAATTATCATAAGTTTTGTTCTTTTACAAATATATTATTTCAACATAATTTTGAATTGCTTGCATTTAATATTATGATCGGGACACATTTATAATTTTAATATTATATTACTATCAAATGCAATAACACTATTATACCAGACAGTCTCTCTCAATAGCAATGTGAGAGTTGTATCAATAACAAAATATTACAGATCTGTGAAAAATATTGTAATTGAAATATATATATATATATATATATATATCAATTGCTGTTCGTTAGTCTCGCTAAAACTCGAGAACGGCTGGACCGATTTGGCTAACTTTGGTTTTGAATTATTTGTGGAAGTCCAGGGAAGATTTAAAAGGTGAGTAAATGTGAAAAAAATGCTTGGAATATAGTAAAACCAACAATTTCGCTTTCCCTTAGAAACTGCGTAATAGGCATAGGCGGTACGAAGTTTGCCGAGTCAGCTAGTTATTATATAAAACATTAATTCCGGGATCAATCAATAGATAAACATTTCGTGTAAACAGTTATAACTGTTTTTTACAGTTTTGTTTGTATATATAATCATATAACACTAATCACATAGTAACAAAATTTTCGTAGCATGTAAGTGCTTTGTTTAGATGTTTGTTCTTTTTCAACTGCCTCGCGAATTAATGTATTATAATGAAATTGGGTCCATTTGAAAGTTAAGATAACGGACATGATAATTAGGTCTTTTTACAGCGGAAAATAGGATAGTTTTGTTAGAATACGAATCATAAACTTAGGTTTATAGTTCCATATCACAATAATAAGTAGAATACCGTAGTACATATTATTATATTTTATTTTATTTATATTATATTTCTTAAGTATTTTTAGTTGTATATATATAGTTTATTGTTAGGATATAATTTATTTTAAGCTTCTAGTTTCCTTTCATTTTATTGTATTTATTTTAAAGGTAAATTAGTTAAATTTGACTTGTATTTTATTACATGTTGATCTATATTAAAGGTGTTAATACTAGATAAGAAATCGACTTCAAAGCACCATAAAACAAGTAAGTTAGTTAAATTAGCTCATATACTTTTTATCATCTTACAAAACTTAACCTCATCCTAAGTTTTATATGCATAAGAATTTTATACAAGTGAAAAAGGCAAATAGCGCATTATTTGTTGTTGTTTTTATATCACCTTCTCCTCCGTCATAGGCCAAGACGGGGTTTTGTCTATGTTTTATTTTCTATTCGTTTCTTTACTAGAGATGATAAAGAGGTAGTCTTTGTTTTTTTCATTTGCTTCTTTTCATTTTGAAATCAAATGCTTAATGTCTTAATACTTAATTCCTATCTTATATTTATTTAACTGTCTATTTTGTACATTCTGCTATTTTTACATTCTTTGTGTCTTTGGATTACTTATTGTTGGAATAGAGGGCTTAAAGCGGCTGCCTATGGAGAATATCTTGGTGAAATTTACACGTGTCTAGATACACTGGTGATTTCAAGACCTAACATAAAGTTCCATTTTTTTATACTTGTCATACGAATCTGTGAAAGCGGTTGCTTTAGGCCCTCAATAATTAAAATTGTTTCTATCATGATAATATGTTAGATGTTATTTCAACACAGTGATATGTTCTTTTAAATAAGATTATAACACATAAATTCTGTTTGCATTTATTGTAACATCCACGATGTGCAGCACAGCTAGCAAGGTAAGTGGTTGTGCATTTGGCGTTTTCCCAAATTGTAGTCATATCATGGAAAAAGATATTCCAATGTGTCCACATCCCTATTGTAGTCATATCATGGAAAAAGATATCAAGTCGTATCAAATATACGAACGTCATAAAAAAATCATCTTATGGGTTTGGCGTCGAACTTATCTCCGCATTATTTTTTATCGCTTATACTTTAAACTCTATGTTTTCAATTATAGTAGCCTTGGAATGTTGCCATAATAATTTATCGATACACGCCATTCTAACCTATTGATAAACCACTGATAAGTATTTTTGCTATAAAATTTGACATTGACTACATACATCTATATCTCTGCTAATATGATACGAATATTTTTACGACGTAATTCCCTCCCAAGTAGTTAATTTAATTTAAAAATATCTAATATAATAAAGATATTTCTTTTAGTTCAGACCAGCTCCTTAAGAATTGGGTGATATTTTAGTTAAATTTGGCCAGCTCGATCAGTGTGATATCACGCTCTCACAGAATATCGGCCTGAAACTTTTAGCCTTGAGCTAATCGTGTATCGTACGATAAGTGAGAACTCCGATGGCCCACTTCCTCTTGGCCGTATCCCACCTTTCCTATCCCTTCAACAGATTTAATTTCCTTACCCACTATACTATACACTTAGTCTATCCCACACTAAAGGCTGGCCGCGTTGTCTTCGCCCTTGATGTTGCAAACGTCTACAGGTGACGACACCCACTTTCCATTACCTGGGCCGTCCGACTGTTTGCCAGCTTCGCAATAAAGAAACTATATAAAGAACTAGGATATGTCCGCGACTTCGTCCACGCTTGACTTGAAACTTCCGCGGGATTCCCGGAATACAAACTACCTCAGCATTTAAAAAAGAACGTAAGTGAAAACTGTGTCAGAATAAGCTAATTTTTGTACACCCGAACAATTACAAACTGCTTCCGGTAAAATTTCCACGGGATTCTCAGGGCGAAACGTGGCGTAGATTTTAAGTCTAAGAATTCGCTGTCGACCAGCGAAAACTGCGTAGAAATCAGCCTAGTAGATTTTACGTGAATCCCGAAGAAACAGACAAGAAATCTAAAAAAATGGCATGCATCGTTTATAGTCTATTCCAGTTGCTTTTTTAAAATAGCTTCAATGTACAGGCACGGCATGTTTAGAATTTTATAATATTACTAGCTGATGCCCGCGACTTCGCCCGCGCGGTGCGATTTTTTAATTATTCCACGGGAACTCTATAATTTTTCGGGATTAAAAGTATCCTCTATGTTGACCAGGGATATAAGCTACCACCATACAAAATTTCATTTAAATCGGTCCAGTCGTTTCGAGATTAGCCGGTACAAACAGACAGACAAACATAAAATTTAAAAATAACTAATTTAGTTCTATTTCACTTCTTACATCCCCCTGACTCGGTTTTTAGCATTTTTTTTCATTGTACAGAAATTCGACCTCTACAGTTTTATTATATGTATAGATAGATTGATAATCAACTTACTTTTCTGGAAGAAATTGCTTTTAGCGATATCACCGCTTATTCTTTTTTATACTTAGCTTCTTGAACTGTATCTCAATGTTATGCAATAAAGTATATTCTACTCTATTGTACTCTTAACAGTCACATAAAATCTTTGAAAATCAATTTCGGTTATTACTTATTATTATTGTTAGATTGTTAATAAAACTTTGAATTCCAAACAGTTCATATGCTCGCACATACTCGTACATCTATTTTAGCTTGAAATATAATTTCTATACGAGGGGCGTTCAATTAAAGTGAGAATGAGTATGTTGCCGGTAACTTTAATTAAATGTTATTTTATTTTTAATTTAAAAAGGAGGGAATTCTTAATTCGTCGTGTAAAAATATATGTATTGTTTTATGAATGCTCAGCCGTAACTTTGTTGTCTCTGAACCGGTTTTGATGATTCTTTTTGCATTCGATTTAGCAAAGCTTCGAAATGGTACCATATAAATTTTATTGCTAGCAGACTTTGGGTTCCGAAGATATAGCAGGAAAGCCCTTGAAATCAGGCTGAAATATGACATTTTTGCGGTTTTTCAGCCATAACTTTTTTGTTTCTGAACCGATTTTGGTAATTTTGCTATTAGACCCTGGGTTCCGAAGATATAGCAAAAAATTAATCAAAATCAAATACAAAACGTATTGAAAAATATTGTTAGGTTTGTAGGACAACCGTTTTATACGTTTATTTTTCTATACATTTTTACATATTATTGACATTGTCATTCTAATGTTAGCCATCGAAATTAGTTTCTGTATTATATTGAAAAACTTGAAATTAAATAATTCGTCTATAAACAAAGCCTATCTTCTTCATTGCACCAATCCGCCACAGGTTTATGACAGTCCTAAAACGAGTAGGTACCTAATTAAGATCAATAACGTGCTGTACTAGACTCAACTAGGACTGGAAAAGCGTACGATGGAAATTGATAACGATAATTAGCACGACCGCGTAAATTGAGTTATAAAATCCGTCGTATTTACAAAAACGTTGACGATCGGAGTTGAGATTCAAACGAAAATGCTGCCTGGTGACAGACGATGGGCATAATCATTTATTTAATTAAACAATTTCTCCAAGTACGTACACCATTCAGACTTTTAAAACAACAGACACAATTGCGACCTTCAGCCGCGTCTTGCAACCCAATTTTGTTAGTGTAACAGCATAATAGTGTTTAGCGTTAGTTTCCTGCAAACCAAAATGAACGAACGCGCCACGGCAGCGGCCGGCCAGTATCAGAACCAACTGATATACATTAACTGACCAGCATGTTTTAGCGATACTTCATTAATTTAAATTTGACGGCACTTATTAGAGGTTCTTAAGTGTCTATACATAATTTACCTTCGAGCTGTGTTCAACAAAATTTTCTAAATATGCCTCCGTTTCATCAACTATTGTTTCCGTATTCAAGAAGCTACCTTATTAGGGATAACATATGTGTATTATAATAATATGTAACTTAAAAGTGAAAAATAAAAATTAAAGTCGGTGCCAAGCAAAACATAAAAATGACCATAAACATTGCTACTACAACAAAATATTGTAAAATGTAGTAATTTTTATGTTTTATTTGGCACCGACTTCAAGATGTTGTACAAAAATATTTTTGCTTTTTAGTTACTCTTGAAGTCGGTTTCTTTTTTATTTGAAAATTTTTATTCGATATCGAGTCACCTTTTAGTATAATACACTTGGAACGTCTTTTACCTAAACGTAATAATATTCCTTTCTTAAAAAAACTCTTCACCCTGGGAATTTAAGTATTCATGTACTTCAGCGACTACTGCTTCATCATTTTCGAATATCAGTCCTCTCCTTAGACCATTCAACCAATGGTCTAAGGTCCTCTCAGAGATTCCTTCAACCTTGGAAATAGATAGAAATTACTAGGGGCAAGGTCTGGTGAATATGGAGGACGCTCAAATATTTCGAAGCCAGCATCGGGAATTGCAGCCATAGCAACGGCGGAGCTGTGAGATTACGCATTTTTTTTATTTGTTCTGCATACAAAGAGCCCTTTACAGTAGATTCATTGTCGAGATATTCTATCATGACGACCACATTACTATCCCAGAAAAGAGAAATCATGATCTTTCCGGCGGAGTGGCTCGCCTTAAATTTCTTAGCGCATGAAGTCGATGGTCTTTTCCAATTCAAAGACTTTAATTTTGTATCTGGATCGTAATGGAGCCACGTCTTATCAGTGATTATAAACCGAGACAAAAACGATCAGGATCTAGAAGTAACAGTTCCAAAGAAGCTACAGAAATGTTCAACCTGGTTTCTTTTTGTTCATTAGTAAGCATTCTGGGGACTCACTGCGCGGATACGTTTTTCATCCCGGAGCGTTCGTGTAAAGTGCTATGTACACTATCCGAAGTCTTTGTTTCTTCAACAATAAAACGTACCGTGATATGATTGATCTACTAAAACAATGTTTTCGACTTTTTTGACCATTTCTTCGATCACTATCGTTGTGAAGCGGCCCGAGCGAGGGTCATCTTTGTCTTTGGCGGATGTTCTTCCACGTCTAAATTCGGCGCACCAACGTGCAACTGCAGAAAACGGTGAAGCAATTTGCTCCTAGTGTCCTGTAAGTCTTGATTAACTCGTTTCGTAGTGAAAAATTTCAAACACAGATACTTAATAACACGCGCGCAATTATTTTTTTCCATTTTCGACAACACGTTACAATAAACTGCGTACAAAACTTTCATTTTGAACAACCAAAAGATATTCAAATTACATGGGATTTCACTTGTAACAAAATCGGTCGCTGATTTCGGGTATAGTGACTAGTTTTATGAACCACTTCTAACAAGTTCCGAAATCCCTTGCAGATATTGCGACTACACACAAGTACCGACTGAAACGCGTCCGATTATAAGCCTCGACGAAAGGCTCTCGTGCGACGACCGCGTAACATCCTCATGGACAAGGTCGACGATATCACAAAACGGCTGGCTCGGATCAGCCCGCCCGCGGTTAGGACGGCAGGCTGGCAGGCACCGACAGACAGACACAGACGGCGGCGTCGACGCCGCCAATCACGATCTCTCCACGTCCCCGCGAGGGACGCCAGGAGCCCCCCATAGGATAGACTAGGCGTGTTGCTGGGAAGTTTCTTTCGCCGTTTCTTCTCTCCCAGCCATAACACGTTGCGAAACGGCAGTAAGATAGTATAGGCCACCGCGAACCGCCGATCCCGGTCCGCCGGGATCCTTCCTCTCGGGCTTTATATTACCCGTCGCCCGCTCTCAATTAGTGCATTGTGTCGCCTTATGGTGGGCATCATTATTCATCATATTCATCCCCCTCTCATGGCAACAGTCCAGCCGAGGTGAAACTCCCTAGGGAGCCCCCTCGAGCAAGTTGCCTCCCGGGCTCGAGCGCCTTCGCTTCGCAAAGGCACTCGCCCCGAAAACCCCGGTAAAGTTGTGAGGTCTTCGGACCAACAACATAAAGTCAAGTCCAATAAAAAAAAAAAAACCGACTGAAAAAGCAAACACGCAAAGGTTTTTACAAACATGTGAAAATTGTATCAAAATATTATATTGTTTCCAATTAGCTTAATAGTTTGAAAATGGCATGTTGTTAAAGTTAATAACACGTTTTGTGCATTTTTATATTTCTTGGGAAGCACTTGCTGGGTTTTGAAATTGCACATCATGTGTCTTCTCAATAGATTGCTCAGTCATTAGACGCTGCGTCGCCCACCTCATTTTTTCATGCTCAATGAGTAACAATAACAAGATACAAAATACATTTCGACATTTAGATCTAAATACCTACACAGCGATTAACTAGGTGGTTGACGTCAACACAAATAAGAATGTCATTGTTTCTGTGGGCGTAGTAGGTATAAGCAATTAGGCATCTGAAGAATACTAGGACTGACAATTTTTAATTTAAAAAGTCTGTAAATCATACGTGACTCGATGTTATTACCGGTAATTCTTCTCTACTTACTAATGCTTTATTAAATAAAATATATGTTTTTAGATTAAAATAATTTAAAAACAACATACAGACGAAATGACAACCTCCTTTTTGAAGTCGGTTAAAAATGTAAAAGAAAGTTATCAACATTTAAATTTTTTAAATACATCTAATATATAAAATTCTCCTGTCACGGTGTTAGTTACCAAACTCCTTCGAAACGGCTGAACAGATTTCTATGAAATTTTTTGTGCATATCGGGTAGGTCTGAGAATCGGACAACATCTATTTTTCATACCCCTAAATGATAAGGGTGACCCACCCCTAAATATATTTTTTATTTTTTTTTACAAAATTTCTTATTTATATTTTATTATAATTTAGCATTGAAAAATATATACAACCCTAAATTTTCATCCTTCTACCACCAACCCCTATTTTTTAATACCGATATAAGTACTTTAATAATTTTCTACTCTGTTTGTTTAAGTTGATTCGAGTTTAGATTAACATTTGGTCCCGGTAGATGACGCTGCAATCGGGTTCTAGATTTTTATTTTTTAAAGGCAGGACAAAGTCTGTGGGTACAGCTAGTATAATATAAAATAACAGCCCATAAACGTCCCAATGCTCGCCTTGGGGCTCTCATTTTATAGAAGGAATGGTCAGTACACCCGGCACGCTTGTATAAAGCGGATTGGCGGATTTGACACATCGGTTATCTCGATGTGAAGCTTTCATCACGAAGTTTTGCTTCACCGTTAGCACGCAGTAATTGCAACGACACGCGCGGTCAGGAGGGATGCATGCTTTTCAGATTCGAACCCATGCCCTCTGAGTTTGGGACGCGAGTGTTCTAACCAGCTACTACGGTTTTTTTAGGTACAGTATTTCAGCGCAATTTTTAGTTTTGTTGTGCTGTGTGTGAATCAATACAGTTCGATTATCCGAAAAAACGGATAACCGAACACCCATGCGCCCCCTCCCCCACTCCCATGTAAATAATACATTATCTAGGATAAACATTTCTGCCAAACATTCATATAGAATAGACCCTAGTCGTTTCTGAGAAGAGTGATATGACGTGGACAGAGACGACGATAATATAAGCTACGTTTTTGTTACAATTACCACAGAACTGTAACTAGGGCCTCTTGTACGTTTTTATTGGCAAATGATTTATTTGTTTGTCGCAATTCCGGTGTTTGAATTCATGATAATGCTAATGCTGTTATAGTGTTTACAAACCAACACAAATATATTACGTGTAATTATACTAAAATAATATTTTAGTATCCTTTTAATGGCCCACTGTTAATGATACAAAATTATAGCGCAAATTATTATAGAAATATTTATATCGAACCTATTTTGCATGGGATAAAAGAAGATACTTCTCGGAAAAAATTATGTGATATATTCATTTAGTTTCGAGATAATCATATTTGGCGATAATGATTCTCGTTAATCTTTCTTGTTAATATTTTCCTTTCTTTTTAGTTTCTACCATCGTACCATCCCTTCTGGCTCTTTCTGCGCGTCTTTTCATAACTTTCTAATTAACTAACCTTTCTTATGTTATTAAAGGTTTAAACTGAAAATCAGCGCTGCGTCACTCTTCGCAGCATAACACTGAGTTCTAGCCTAGTTGCCGTAAATGTGGTGTACGTTTTTCAGTCTTTTGTATAATTATGTATTCATGCCTTAAATGTACAATGTATAGTTATTTAATCATATTTTCCTTTCTATCTGTACATACATTTGCGACAATAGACATATTTTCTTTCTTTCTAACAATTTTTTCTGCAACAACGCGTTGCAATATTGATATGTACACGGCGATAGTTTTTTTTTATAATTACGTACTTTGTCCGCTACTTAAGATTCTGAATCTCACTTTCGACACATTCAAAATATCTTTGCCTATTCAAAACCAAAGCGATGTAATAAAGACATACCTACCTACATATATATCGAGGGAGTTTATCGCCCTTGAACTTGGCAAGACGTTTCGACTAAGTTACAAATACAGGCGGATTTTTGTAGAACTAATCTTCATCCACAGAATTCTCCTTCCACGATTGTGTATGATAAAGACACTAGCGCCAGTATTAACAGCAAAGCAATATCGGTCAAGGTTTGTAAGATGACGTAAAATTTTGCACATGCGCACTCGACAAAGTAAACGCGGACAAAACTTATAGCACAACGTGGAACGCTGTGGAAAGAGTTTCATTGATTTGTGATTCGGCGCTTAACTTATACAAATATTATTTGATGTATTTTAGTCTATAAATATTTTTGCCTTATGATAGCAAACGAGTACCGTTTGTCTATGCAAAGTGGTAATCGGCATTTAAACACGGTGCAACATAAAAGACGTAATCAGCACGTTGCGGTCTCGTAGAAACCTCATGTCGAGCGCAAAGGGAAAACTTTGCAAGAACGTCCTCTCCACTCCTATGACAGATGGCGCTTAGGTACTGACGCGTCCGACGTTTGAGATACTATACTACGTACACGCAGGCATACGCCTTCACCATCCTACAAATATCTGGGATCGCCAGATCGGCGTTGCTTATGTAGCGTCGCATCGCATGGCGTGGATGTAATGTATAGGATAGGAGTATATACAACTAGCAGCTATATATAATTAATATGTATGGGCTCTGACGTACCCAAATCAGCGTACGTAGCTGCTGACGTGTGCCTATTGTAGTTCTAGCTTTATTTTACGCGAGCGAAATATCTAGACAGTAGCGGCGGCGTTAGGACAGAGCGCAGTGCGGTGCGTTCCATACGCTGGTCGAATGCGCTGCATGGGCACCTCAGAGGTATTTGAGCTCGAGGCCTTTGTAGGGCTGATCGACTCGCTGGGTAATCTGGTCGAGGCCGTGCTGCACAGCGAAGATCACTGGGGGGCGACATCAGCCTTCAGTGAGGCAGTAATGTCTTACAAGGAGGCCATCAAATGATTAAGAGAGAGAGGTACGCATGCGACTCACGGGTACGTCAGTCCGGTGTCCCGGGGGTGCAGATATGCGCTAAATCTCCTCCCGTGATTCCGTCACAGAGGTCCACCTGCATCTGGGGATGCGGTGGAACTAAACCTCTGTTGGTGAAATGAGTCACTCTGCTTCCTGAAGTGATTCAGGCCTTGATGCGCGGATGCGCATAGGTGTAACTACGTTCTACAACTCTTTTTCTTCCAATTCAAGCGTGGGCACATGGGAGGCAGGTTCAGGTTTAGTGAAGTAGTTGAGAACGTCTGTATCAGAGTCCCACACAAGCCTTTCGGCACTTCATCTCGCCGCGTAAGGTTTAACCCTCACAAAGGGCCCGGTATTATACGAAATGTATTCCCCTGCTTCAACAAAAAAATAAATAAAGAGCGCAGTATGGCGCCCATGGACGTTATATGAGGGACGTCTAAAGGGACGCTATAGTCGCCCATCCATTTCTATTGAATACAAGCCACACTAACAATAAGTAAGTGCTGAAGCTTTAGTTCTCATTGCTGCTTGTTTTTTAAGTTTTCTATATAGGTGAAGTACAAAGTGAGAGAGTAAGGATTGGATGGAAGCCGGAACTTTTCTTCTCCGTTTTTGTCTAACTTTATCCCCAATCATACGGTTTTTGGTAACAAGTTCGTTATGTTGTTGAATAAACCGGTTTCGATCGGTTTCGAATGATTTTTACCATATCAAAGCGCAGTCATGTGGTACAGCAAGTTTTCAGTCGTCAATCATTTCGGGAGAGTGATAATGAGAAAGGAATTCATAACAGGGTTCATGGCACTCTTTTTAAAGTTTACACTCCGAGCGAAATAGTTAACTAAACTTGTAAAACCGTTTATAACCAATTAAAAGTGGTTTATTTTAATCTGGTTCCAAGCCTTGGTAGAGGACCTTAAAAAAATAAATTTAAAAAAACGCACAGAGCACCGTTGATGCTAAAGCCGGTATAGGTTCTACAATCCTAAACTTCTAGAGAAACCACAGCGTAGTTGATCGTGTAGTATCACGAGTAAATGAACGGTAATTAAGTTATTATTAATAAGGTTATAATTATATTATTCATAAATATTTGATAGCCCGCTAATATAATTAATCACAGATTACTTTTAATTAGTAGCCTCTCAAAATATTTTTTTTTATTTTTTTATAATAAAATCTAAGATCATATAAACGTTTATACCTTTATCTTAGATCATATATCTCAATGACCTTTATGAATAAAGTATACAAGCTAGGCGTGATAATAGGTAATCTTTCTTATATTTTTTCTTACCGTTAACACAGTTGTCTACAAAAGTTTTATTTACCTCTACTAGCATTACGTACCTATAAATATTATCTTTCCACAATAAAAAAATAATGAAAAAGTTTTAACTACTTATATCAAAATAAAAATAAGGCAGTGTTTCTACCGTACTCGTGAGTTTAAAAGACGATTACGATACATTATTACTGTAATAATTAACAGCATTAATTTTACTTTTTCTTTATTTAAAAGAATGTAATTTAATGTTCCTTGCTTATACTTTACTTTGATAGTAAATAAAATGAAAATTTATTGTTGAAACTTTTTAGAATGTGTTTTTTCAAAATTTATATTTGATGTAATGTTATATCATATCTTTGTTTTTTTTATGTCACTTGTGAAAAATTTTCTGTAAGAGTAAGTCCATTATAATGTTTTTTTTAGAAGCGAATTTTATTTATTATTGTTTCGCTATTAAATATCTATAATATAAAATAATCCGCAACATTTATCATGATATTTTATCTTAGACCATTCAACCAAATGGTCTAAGTATTTTATAAGTAACATTATAAGATATTATTTTAACGCTTGTTCTTTTATACGTGAAATACTGACATTAATTATAAAAGAGTAAAAATTCTCGTATAAAGTGCACATAATCGTATAAAGCATATCAGTGAATATAACTATTCACTAATATACTCTAGGTGTTATGTAGTTTCGTATAACCAGTTCCTCTCAGCAAATATAACAAGGTCATAAGATAAGTTAAGGCGCTGTCCTCCTTTGTTTGAATGTGTTGTTGGTGTTTTATTGATATAATTATCAGCAATGTCGTTCTAACATAAAATCCCATTTGTGATAAAATCATCCGCTTAGAAACCTGAGAACCGCCTTCTTTTAACCGACTTTACAAAGGAGGAGGTTCTCAATTCATCTGTTTTTTTTTGTATGTTCGTTACTCGATTTCTCCGTCAATTGTGAAGCAATTTACATTTTTTTTCTTTTAATCGAAAGGTTATATACTTCCAGATTTGTCCCATTGTCACCGTGTCAGTATCTGATGAGTGGATTCCAAGGAATTAGAGATACTTACGGAAATTGGTAACCAATTTCTTCGTAACACGATATCTCCGTCAATTGTAAACCGATTTTCAAATGTTTTTATTTACTCGGTAAGTGTATACTCCCGAGGTAGTTCCATGGTCACCAAGTCAGGATCTGATGAATGGATCGGCTCCCAGGGCCATCGAGAAAAACCCTTATTAAAGAATGCCGTGCGCCTAAATTCTTAGAAAAAAGCTTGTATACGCGAGTAGCTATTACATTTTCTACAGGCGCTTTTTTTTCTAATTCGTGATACGCAATATATCCGTCAATTCCGGATCGATTTTGAAATTTTTATTTATTCGTAAGTATATATTCACGAGGTAATTCCATGGTCACCAAGTCAGGATCTGATGAGTGGATCCCAGAGAAATCAAGAATAACCCTTATTAAAAAATACAGAGAGCCTACACTTTTCCAAAAAAAACCTCGTTTGGATACGCGTGCCAGTATTACTTTCTACAGGCGCAAAAAAATTTTGTCGGCATGTTACGCGATTTCTCCGCTAATTGTGGACCGATTTTCAAATTGTTTTTTTTAACTCCCGAGATGGTCCCATAGTCACCAAGTCAGGATTTGATTTGTATATCGCAAGGAAATCGAAAGCAATCCTTGTTGAAGAGCATATACACAGAAGATAGAGATAGCAAATTTGTATACGCGTGCCAGTTGTACAATTTTTACAGGTGTTTTTATTTCTAAAGCTATTGAAGTATTTATGCAACTGAAATGTAAAAGTATTTTTTTAAACTGAAACAAAACCGACTTCACTCTAAAAACCAAAAATAAATATTTAAACGACTTCTTTCTACAACATTTTAAAGTCGGTGTCAAGTAAAACATAAAAAAACAACAACAAATTTACAAAATATAGTAATTTTTAAGTTTTACTTGACACAGACTTCAAGATGTAGTTATCTAATTGATAGTGAAAACCGCTTAGAAATCCTTTGCGTGGTTTAGGACGAGTTAGCAGCGAGCGAAACCGATCCCGTTGCACAACATGCTACGTCATCATATCTTGTGGTTAAACGAAATTTAAAAACTATATATTTGATAAGGTAAAAAACACCTCAAATAAACGTGCTATGAAGAGACTAGAGTTTAAACCTCGAGTCCGTGCTTCTTGTTTAAAAAGCAGGCGTTAATACAGGTTACATTGTACAAAATTTTTATGTTAGTGATATTTGCACCCGGAAAATTCACTTAATTTTATATCGCAAACTATCCGATCTCCTGGCATGAGTATATATGTCCATTTTCGGCATTAAAACAACATGTAAACAAAATTACAATAAAACCGATCCAGTATTCCCAGTATTTTTCGTGAAAACTTAACAGAAAGACATATCGAGTTACTATCGCATTTTTATAGACGACGAATTTTTATATCTGTAAACTTGAGAAATAATGGGTCTCATCCAAACTTTTATCCCCTATTTTAAACCGTCCTAGTTTTATTTATTTATCTCCTGTCTATGAAAACTACAAAAATGACAGAAACAGCAAAAAAGGACAAAAAGAGCAAAAAAACCTAAAAGAACAAAAAGATCAAAAAGAGCAAAAAAGACAAAAAGCAAAAAAGGACAAAAAAAGGACAAAATTACAGAAATGACCAAAATAACCAAAATGACGAAAATGGCAAATCACAAAAAAAACCAAAACCTATGTCACTTTCTGGGATAACCTTTACATAAATCTGTCCCATTATACGGGATGAAAAATGTCCCTTGTCCACCTTCGGTATTAAAATTACATATATACCGAACCTCAGCCAAATCGGTCCAATAATTTTTCCGTAAAAGCATAATAAACAGAGAGACAAATATATTTTTATCCCGGAAACTATCCCATTTTTCGGGATAAAAAGAATCCTATGTTCATCCTCGGCATCAAATAAATATATATATACTGAGTTTCAGCCAAATCGGTCCAGTAGTTTTTCCGTGAAAACGGAACGGACAGACGGACGGACAGACAGACAGAAAGAGTTACTTTCGCATTTATAATATTATTAATAGGGATTAATGATAGTACCAATGTGTAAATGAAACGACAGTTGTTTGTAAGGATTATCGCAAGTGGAGATCCTTCGTCTCGGTCTACCCCCATGGGCAAGAGGCGTAATAATATGTAATGTAAAAACTATATATTGGATCGGGGTCGATAATTTTTTTAATACAATTCGTACAAAAAGTTTTCAGCCTACGAAGGGACTTCATGTGACGGGACCAAAAGCACCACGTCCACAAGCCTGTCTACGTCAGCGTCGCCACGTGGCAATGGCTGGGAAAATCTTCATTTAGTGTGATGTATTTTAATTTTATTTAGATTCATAATTTGAGTAACTTAAGATTGCATTCTGAGCTAAACTGTGCGATGAACATTAATTTTAGACTTTTTGTTTCCTGTTATGTTTGCTTCAGGTTGAGTGCATATTCTTACATGGATAAGGAAAACATGAAGAGAAACTACATTCTAATTTGTAGGGTGCCTTCCTACCTGCTATAAAGTGAGCATAACAAGTACACTTTGTTCTGGACTAGTTCAACGCGTTATCTCAATTCGCAAATCCTTTAATGAATGGAAAGACATCTATGATAATTATGACGAAGGAAAGCAATGAGTTCAAAAAACAAAACTAATCCTTTAATGATATTCGCGTTGAAAAACCGAAAGTTATTATATATGTAAGCATAAAGGTATAAGACGTTTATATGATCTAAGTATGTTGTAAGTATGTTTTCTAAATGAAGTAGATTTTATGGAAATAAATTTTACCGGATGTCCATGTACCTATGTAATAATTGTCACGGTGACAGACGGTTGGTTTTAGCGGGCAATTTAAAATTACAAAAACTATGAAATCCAAAAGACAATACGATTACGAAGTTACCGACTTTATAAAGTAGGTACGTATATGTATTACTAAAAAGTATTATTAGAAGTACTTACATCATGAAGGTTCTTCTAAAAACAACTGTTTTAAATTTTTTCGCCTTGTCTTTTCGCTGATAACAATGGTTGATGCGTCTAAGGACTTGTTTTTTAGTACAATGATCGTTCGAATTAGTGGGTTCGTAATAAATAGTATTCAATATATTATTGGATTTCAGGATATAGACGTAGCTCATGTTAAACATTAACGCGACCCCACTATCTTAGTTTCTATTATCTAACTCAGTTATACAAAAAAAAAACTAAACTAATGGAGGTCAATTAACGTTAGTTAAAAGACCACAATTACAAAAAAGCAAAAAAATATTACGACTCAATATTAAACATTAATTAAACTGAATATAAAAATATAACCTAAAATGGCAGATAAAACGTAAAGACAAATCAAATTCACGCGTCACTTCAGTAAGCTAATTCAATTTTTCGCGAGATGCTATGTAATTCAAAAGGAACTTTTGCTTGGAATGGCTTGAAAATGGCGCTGCAAATTATTCCCACAATGAATGAAAGGCTGATGCAATACAACGTTCCTTTATTTGCATTTTATTTAACTTTCGGAATGATATAAGTGTTACCTTAATAATATAGCTTTTATTGTATTAAATATTGCATCTATGATCCTGTGTTTATTCATAGTCCCGATGAAAATATAATAGATATATATTGTATTATTCGTCAAGAAGAGATGGATATAAATGTTTTTTGAACTACTGATTTTTTTTGTAAAGGCAACACAGAATTTCTGGCAATTCGAGTACCCTTTACCCTAACTGGAGTTTTTAGCGGGAACTGAAAGGAGATGTTGTGCTGTGCAGTTTTATATTCTAAAAATGTGTTAAATTACTCTAAAATGAACACTAGTTGTAGGATATTGATAGTTTTTCAGTAGTAATTATGTGTTTTATGAGAAATGTGAACTGTATAGTCGAATGTGGCCTTTGAGTTGTCACAAGAACTCCGTTGAATGGCACCAGCTGATAACCTACAGTTCAGCTGTGCTACACATAGTCCTAAGAAAATGAAGAAACTACATTATAATATAAGATCTGGCTTAAAGGCTAGCAGCCAAGCCAAAAGCCTAAATAAAATAAATTACCCTAACTGTCACACACAGAGTACTTTTATGTACTGGAAACTGTCACGGCTGTACTTCGTTCCTATAGCTATCACGATTTTTGTGATATTTCTTTATATTTGTATATTGTTCATGTGACTGTAATACAGAGGAAGGTAATATTGACCACATCTTCTTCAACTGTCCCTTATTTCCCATCTCTTTATACGATATCCTTCCTACTAAAATCCCTAAACCTACTAATCTTAAAACCCTACTTGCCCATATATCTAACCCACTTATTTTTAATCTTATATATAAATATATATCTGTAAATAACATTAAATTGTGATGTCCATATTTACATTGCCCACGTGTTTTGTTCGCTTTTTATTTTATTTGTGTTGCTTACAGGTGGTGGTGATCTGGACATATGAACAAGTTTTTGTTTTTTTATTATTATTTTTTTCTTTTTCCTCATTCTCAAATCACACATGCCCATGTTTTTTCTTTCTATACCTTGGTTTTTTTCACACCTGACACTGGCAGTAATGGTGGTTCAATTCAGAACGAGCCAGTTGCCAATAAATAAAAAAGTGAAGTGAAGTATATTGTTCATATTTAAAACATTCCTAGAAGATAATTAAACATCAGTATATATAAAAGTGGTTAAAAAAACTCAAGTTTAATATGTTTAAAGTATACATGACCTAATTAAAGCAACAAAGTCGCTTTATCAGTTAGATGATGTTTTCGGTCGAACAGCATACTTAATCGGTACGTACAAGTAATTTTGTGTTATTTATTCTGTAAATCAACTATATTCTATTGACAAAAACTCATTTTTAAACGTAATTCATTGTATTTTTAGCATTGTTTATATTTTATTTGAGGTTAGGATTTTATACTCCGAGTTTGATACTTTTATATTATATTCATGTATATGGAGTTTTTGGCGGGAACTGAAAGGGTAGTTGTGCTGAGCAGTTTTATTTTCTAAAAATGTGTAAAATTACTCTAAAATGAACAATAGTTGTAGGATATTGATAGTTTGTGAGTAGTAATTAGGTGTTTTTGTGAGAAATATGAACTGTATAGTCAAATGTGGCCTTTCAAGTTTTTACAATAACTCCGTTGAATGGCGTCGGTTGTAGCTCACAATATAACTGCCTATTAGCGCAGATAATATGAAGACTTACACATCAGAATTGGCTATAGGGACTAAGATTTCTTTGCCTACCTTTGTGGTGAATTCTACTACTACTTATACTTATATTTATGTATGAAATATGCTATATGTTATTTAACATTTTTTAATTGTTCGTTTTCAGGTATTGTCAAAGTAATTTTCGGCGCATTGTGAAAGAAGGTATGAAGAATGGAAGTAAATTTGTAACATACGGAAAGATCGACCCCAAAAACAAATAGATGATTCCAACTACTGTGCCATTCGTCTGAAAGTTCCTTTTACATAGTGCAAAAAAGAAATACCTACTCTAAGAAAACTATTGGCAGTAATCATAGAAGAATTAGGTTTTGATGACAGTCATGAACTTTTATATTAATATCAATTTTATCAGACTACAAAAAGATTGGCAATCATAGCAAAATCAGAAATTATTTTAAAACACGAAGATTATTTAAATCCTTGAGAACAGAAAATTTCTTGAAGAGTTCAAAACAAATTACTCCTTAGGATGAGAGCTACATACACAAGTCCTACAAATTAACTAAACATTGGCAGCCTACTAACGGTGCCGAAGGCTAGCTAAATGCATGTAAAGAAAAAGGTGGATATTGTGTCTAATATAGTTTTAGTATTTACTAGTAAATACAAGGCTGAAGATTATTATTCTGAAATGAATATTCAAAATTTAAATAATCTATTTCCGAAAAGTTTTTACCCAATATCACAGAATCTTCAATTACCTATTCTAATGGATAATGCATAATATCATTCGGTGATAATAAATAAAGCTCCATCAATAAAAAGTAAGGTTGATCAAAATAAATTGTGGTGGGTACAAAATAACGTAGTTTTCGACCTGCATTTAAGAAAAACTTCTCTAATTTAGCAAGTAAAGATACAACTACCAAGAATGATTTAATTTCATCAACCTTACTTGTTGATATTCGAGATGAGATTTATTATTAGAGATACGGCACGTTATCTATAACAATTATTGAAGGTTGTGTAATAGTGAGAAAAGTTTTTAGAAATCATTTTTAAAATTTGGTCTTTCATCTAAATATAATTGATATTGTGTCACAATAAAGTTAGTATTATTTCGATGATGTCTTTATTTTATTACTGTAAAACACATGGTTCTTTTACATTCACAAATCACTTTAGACTTTTAGGTTCGTCCGTTTATATCAACAAAATTAAAATACCAAAATGGACGAAGTCACATTCGGGAAGTTGATGGTATGTTGGAAATTAAAAAGAAATCAAATTGGTAAAAGTATCAAGATCGTTCTCGATCGAAGATACTATAATATAGGTAATACTATAAATGTTGCTATATGCACGATAGTGTTAATCTCATTTTTTGACACAACTTTCTTGGAGCACTGTATTTTAGTAAAATGTTACCAATCTTTTTTTAAAACTTCATGTCTTCTGCGTGTAACGAAACCACTGAAGTCAATATACCGAAGTTCCACAGGTTCCATTTTTATCTAACTTTAGAGACTTAAATGTATAAATTGTAGTCGTCTCTTTCTTATTCGATATTAATAAATATGAATGAAATTATAAATTTTACTTTGTATTGATTGCACTCTATACCTTTCTATCTTTCAACTAGACTCTCCACTTGTACACAATAATACAAGCTAGGTCCAGATGAATCATTTAATGTGTTTCCTGTCTAATTTGTATTAAATTCAAACATGTAGGTAATTTAATTTGAACGCTATGGTTTAACCTTTGATCGTTACATCATTATGCGAGAAGAAAACAATATGATGCAATACGTTTGATTGTATGAGAAATTTGAGTAATTGAAACAGATTTAAGATACTATATTGAATAAAAAAATGTCGATCCTGTGCAGGCTTAGAGAGATGTTTTTTAAATAAGACGTTTATAATATAATTTGCTTCAACTTAAGTGCTACGATTAAAAGTACTTGGTAAAAAACTTCATTGATTTGCAAACATGCTGCAATAAGAAGGAAAAGATGAAGAGGGAAAGAAAGGCCAAAATAAGCAGCAGCAGCAAACACCTGAAAGAGTTGGTAGCCGGTACTTTTCCATGCTACAATACTTAGATCATATAAACGTTTATATCTCAATGCTACAATACAAATTACATTATAAAATAATATATAAAGACAACACTTAAAATAGTTTTAAAAATATAGTCCCCTTTCAAAGGTTCAAATCAAAAGATTCATAGAACATGATAGAACCCTAATATACAATAAAGAAGGAAAGATGTAAAACATTGTTGGTATAATTAAATAAGAAGTAGGTATGACGATTTAATAATTGTTACGAATTATCGGTTAAGATTTGAATATGGAGGGTAGAGGTAAGGAGAATCATCTCATATAAGGGAGAAAAGATGAAAACCTGTCCAGTTGTATGCTTATAACAATTCAAAAACCGTCCACAATGGTGCTGATGTAGACAAAGGGTATGGTAGGAATGTAGCTGTTGTAGACAAATCGAAATGTGCCGATTTAAAAAATTCACCCTGATGCCTGATGCCAAAGTGGCGCCACCTTAATTTAATGCATTTCGATGAACACTTCTTCATATACAGAGATGGTTCTCCTTACCTCTACCCTCCATAGACTTGACATAACCTCCGTACAAGTAATGTCAAAATTTAACAGATGCCGCGATGGTAGGTTGTGATGGTAGGTCAAGTGAAGTAATTTTTAATCGACTTCAAACAGGTATGTTCATTACTCTATTTCTCTATCAATTGTGGGCCAATTGTATTTTTTTTTTATTCAAAAGAATATACTCCTGAGGTGGCCCCATTGTCGCTAAGCCAGGATCTGATGATTGGATCGCAGAGAAATCGAGAGCAACTCTTGGTGATGTACGTGTACTCCGAAGAGTGAGATAGCAACCCTGTATACACGTTCTAGTAGTAAAATTTGTAGACGCTTAGTATATTATTTTTAAAGCTATTCAAGTATTTGTGCAACTATTCTAAAAAGTAAAAAATATGTTTTTTTAAGACAAACAAAGCGACTTCAAACTAAAAAAGCAAAAAATAAATATTTATCCGACTTCTTTTTACAAATCTTTATGTCGGTGCGAAGTTTTCATAAACTCAAAAAACAAACCTATATTAATCTATGACTTATTCGAATGTTTCTGTCGAAGTGATTAGTGTCGTATGTCACTATCATAATGTCACTGTCCGTAAGCCATTTCGATTTGGTTTTAATCCTGTGAACAAAAAATAAGATTTCTTTATGTTTTTAAAGTATTTGAGTGTGTTTTAGCGGTTGCATTTAGTTTAATTTCACATTAAGTTTATTACGGTACTCGTGAAATATATAAGTATCATCCACATTTAATTTCCAGTGAAAAGATAATATGATTTTTCTGCTTGATGGCACATTCGATTGAAGTTCTAGATATTATTTTATAATTTCCTTCCGTGAGGAGGATTGAAGTAACTCGAGGTAGGCAATAATACTTGTTTATTATAGCATCTGACCTTGAATTCTTTGTCGTATGGAAGCCGAATACTGTCTCAGGTCTTAGTTGTGTGTGTTTTGACGCACCAGACACATTATGTATACTCATTTCATATGTTAAAACATTAGGCCAATGTTTTCATGGCTTCATATTAACATATGTTTTAACGATGCTTCTGATAAAGATCTTTTATTTTAAGTACCTTAATATAGTTATTATTGATTTATGATTGTCATATTATTGGATATATATGTGTTTTGAAATAATATTTAGCTCTGATGTTCGCTTCAGATTTGAAACATTAAATGAGTTGTGAATTATCAGTAAAATATGTACTTTGTCAATTACAATTTACATTGCATCTTGTTTTCCATCATTGGGGCTACATGATGGGCCATATTTTCTCACTTTCTTCACAATCCATGTTTTATAAATGAAAAATTACCCATATTAATTTCTTATACAGTGAAAGTTTTATTGAGGACTAAGAAACTTTTAAAATACTCCATATAAATTAATTAAGCTAAATCTCAAAACTTTGTGTGAAAAAATCAGGAGGGCTAATTTAGATCAATGATTTCTAAAAACTTAGAATTTAACTCTGTCTGTTAGCGCATCACATGGAAACTATTGAACAGATTTAAATTAAACTCAACAGAGCATGCAAACATTGAGGTTCAGTACTTGGAATACTTTTTATCCCTATAAATGACATAATTTACATGAGATTGATGTATGTATATAAACAAAATTAGGGCAATGCATTTTTTGAGACTTCCATTGCAATTCCCTAGTATACACATAGTCATGGCAATGCAAATGAAGTTTTGCTTGCACAACTAATGATTATGTAATTATTAGCTTTTGCCCCCAACTTCACTGTCATTATCCCACGAGCACAGTACATTTTTGTTAGATAAAAAGCATATATTAGATTTAGCACAAATTACCAGACCAAATAAACTGGTCACTGTGCCATTTTCATCTAAATCCGTTCAGCCATTCTTGTGTAATTGAGCAACAAACATCCATCCAAAGTTTCACATTTATTATAGTAGTATAGATTTGTAGACTATGCACAGTATGAACACATTCTGTATCAACACTTTTGATAGTTGATTGTTTTGATCCTCTTGATGGGAAACTATAACCCACAATTGTTTTGCAGGGGATTTGTTAAAAAATGCCACTGATAGAGGGTGTGGGAGATGAAGTCATTCAATTTGTGGTGGTAGTGTTTGTCACCATTGTAGCAGCACTTGCATGGTGGTCGACTAATGCAAGGCCAGATCGATACCGCACTATGCTAGTTATGCGCTCTGGGGATCGCCATCCTGCCACAGTTAATATAAGAACTAGTAAGTTAATTAAAAGAACCCAGTAATATTCCATTCTTGGTTTGCATACAAGATATATATAGCTTCATATTGTTTTATGTTAAGAAATATTTATCATGAAAGAAATATTAACAATCAACATTATCTACTATATTTTAAAAACAGTCAAGTGTGTATCATGGCAGTGAAGAACACAATGTCCACAAAGTATATAACTCTAATATTGATTATCACACTATCATCTCAACTGTAGCTTTGCCTGATTTTGGTATTCTATTAATTCCAATGGCATGCTCATTTTACGCCACTTTATCTTTATAATATTTATAAGTAAAAACACACTAAATAAATGTTTAAATTTTTGGTAGCTTTCCAACATGTATTCATTTCGGTCAATGTCATTTCTAGTAATAGTAATACCAATTTTTTTGTACTATTCTGCCACAATAATATTGAGAAGATATTGTGGATTTAGTAGAATAACAATTTTTGACACTATCACAATGGAATTGTACTTTGAATATCTTTGCAACACCAAGATATTGAAATAGTAGAATTGGGCCTCTGACCTCTTGTCACGCACATGGGTGACTGATTGTCCTACTATGATATTATAGTGTGCTTTGGTAGATTATAGACTGCTTTTAAAAATTTAAAGCAAAAGAATGATGTTTCAATTTCTTTTTTGTCTTGACCTTTAAATTTCTGGTATCATTGCAGGATCGCTTATGGTCACAAACGCCCCAGTCGGTGGTACAATACGAACATCTACATCAAACCCTACAGGTTTGTGTGTATATGCAGTCCTAAAAATCTATATGAGGGGTGTAGATTCAAAACCCGCTAATAAATATGTCCTAAGGCCAAGCATAAAATGATATTTACAAATATTGTGCAGTTAATTTATGCTATTAAAAAGTTTTGATAGTAGTTTGTTACTCACATCACGGCAATATTAAAAAGTGTGGAAAACCTTAACATTTTACAAGCACTTTCAATAAAAATTAAAACCTGTTATAGAAGAATTTGCAACCAACCTGTCATTTTAGCAGGTTTTGGAAGTCAACTGTCACCTATAAGGGATTTTGCAACTAACACTTTATTGTTCGGTAGATGGTGTGCTAATGATGGTGAAGGAAAACATTGTGATGCAACCTGCACATTGAGATAACCGATGTGTCACACCTGCCAAGCCACCTTGGACTAGCGTGGCAGGTATACTGTCCGTTCTCCCATAATGGGAGGCCCGAGCCCAGCAGTAGGACATTTATGGGCTGTTATTAATACTTAATCATTTTAGATTCAGAAACTGACACAAAATAGGCACTATGTCGTCGAGTTGCGGAAACTGCCCGCTCGTAAAAGAAGAAGTAGATTCAGAAACAAAAAAGGTAAAGCTGAAAATCTGCAAAAACTACACATTTTCCATCTGATTTTAATGATTTTTTTGCTATATCTTCAGACACCAAAGGTTAATAGCATTAAAATACTTTTAGACTGAATTTACTGTGTATTTTAATGTTTAGTGAAAATTAACATGTTTATTATTCTAAAGAAAATTTATGAAACTTTCGTTTGGTGTAAAAATAATAAAAAAGTCAAAAGGTAGTTAGCGGTTTTTGAAACTCATATTATGCAGTGACTATATATGAAGCTTTTATTAACTTAATATTTGTCATGGAAGCTTTCAAACCAATTTTCACCGTATTCCAGAAGTGTGATTATTTTACAATTTGCACACATAGGCAGTAAGACATAATGATAATACAATCATTTCATAACTATCCCTTCCTGGTTTCCATATATGGGTTGTGTAGGTCGGGCGGCAGCCGCTACACTTAAAACCACAATTCGCCGTATCGTTTATGGACAGATTTATAAGAACGCTGGGTAGGGCTAGGCCGTCGCCGCAAAACGACGCGCAGGCACATCGCCCTACACCTGCGACAAGTGGGCAAGGGCTACCGTGTCAAGGGCGAGCACGGCTAACGACGCGAGTCCACACTCAGAACAGGAAACTCCGCTTCGCGACGTGGAATATTGGTACACTGACCGGACGTGCAAGGGAGTTGGCCGAAGTACTCTCCAGGCGGAGGGTGGCTGTGGCGTTCTTGCAGGAGACTCGGTGGAAAGGCTGCTGATCCCGGTTCATTGGGAATGGCTATAAGCTGATTTACACGGGTGCTCCTGGTGGAGAAAACGGGGTTGCTGTAGTGCTCTCCGAGGAGTTCTAAAACAACATTCTGGAGGTGAAACGCTTCAACGACCGGCTTATGGTCGTGTCGGTTCTTATCGAGGGGGTTGTGACCCATTTGATAAGTGCCTACGCGCCACAGGCTGGTTGTAGCGACACTGACAGAATGAGGTTTTGGGATCAAATCGGTGATGTACTGCGTGGCATCCCGTTATCACAGGGGGTTGTTCTCGGTGGTGATCTAAACGGTCATGTAGGTGAGAAGTGGGAGGAATTTGAGCGTGTTCACGGTGGCTTCGGATACGGAAGCCGCAACGCAGAAGGGGAGGGCATCCTCCGAATGTGTGTGGCTGCCGACCTTACCATCGTGAACACGTATTTCAAAAAGAAATCCGAACACTTAATCACCTACAAGAGCGGGAGGCATGCTACCCAGATCGACTACCTACTCACCAGGACACACCACATCGGCCAAGTAGCCAACTGCAAGGTCATATCCGGAGAGAGTCTCACGGCACAACACCGTCTCCTTGTCATGGACCTCTGCGTAAAACCCAAAGACAAACCCGTTGAGCACTGTCGACGCCAAATTAGATGGTGGCTGCTTGATGAAGCCAAATCCCAGGAGTTCGCTTCAGCATCCGTCGAGATGTGTGTCGGAGCTGATAGCGATTTAGTCCAGAGCCAGTGGGACAAGATCCAGGCAGCCATTACTAAAGCGGCAAAGGCAGTGCTGGGTGTGTCTTAAGGGTGGACGCAAGTGTGATAAGGAGACTCGGTAGTGGAACGACACAGTCCAGAGGGAGGTTAGGGTGAAGAAAACCCTCTTCAAAAAGTGGCAAGCATCCAGATCTCCTGAAGATCGCGACGCATACAGGGCCGCAAAACGTGCCACTAAAAGAGCTGTAGCCAGAGCCAGGCAAGACCACTTTCGATCATTTTACGATAAGTTGGAATCGTCTGAGGGGCAGAAGCTCATTTATAAGTTGGCACGTTCGAGGATCAAAGCGGCACAGGACATTTCCAAGTGCCGCTGTGTTAAAGATCCTGGCGGCAACCTGTTATGCGAGGACCACGCGGTGAAGGAGAGATGGCGCTCGTACTTCCACGAGCTGCTGAATAAGCAGCACAAAGAAGTACAGCCACCGAATCTCCCTCCGAATCAAGGACTAGTGCCACCGATAACGCCTGAAGAAGTCCATAGGGCTCTTCGCCGCATGAGGAATCGGAAAGCTGTCGGAGCCGATGGAGTCCCCATCGAAGCCTGGAAGGCGATGGGTCCTCGTGGTGTGGGCATTTTAACAAACCTTTTTAAACGCATACTCCTCACCGGAAACAGTCCGAGCCAATGGAGACTGAGTGTTATCACCCCAGTCTTCAAAGGTAAGGGATCGGTGCAGGAGTGCGAAAACTAACGCGGAATAAAGGTAATGTCCCACACCATGAAGCTCTTTGAGCGTATAATCGACTCTCGGATCCGACAGAAGTGCACTGTCTCGGGATGTCAATATGGGTTTTGCCCCGGGTATAGTACCATGGACCCTGTTTTTGCCCTAAGGATCATCATGGAGAAATACAGGACGAAGAATACGCCTCTGCATTTCCTGTTTTTGGATCTGCATAAGGCCTTCGACTGTGTTCCTCGCGTGATGATCTGGTGGGCACTGAGGTCCAAAGGGGTGCCAGAAACGTATATTGACATTATTCGGGACATGTACCGTGATTCCGATTCCATAGTTCGGACCGCTGTTGGCGACACCACACCCTTCCCCATAACCGTAGGAGTGCACCAGGGATCTGTCCTTAGCCCGTTTCTGTTCAGCGTAATATTAGACGAAGTGTCTCACAGTATCAGAGATGCGCATGAGCAACCTCCATGGTTGCTCATGTATGCTGACGATAGCGCGCTGGCAGATTCGGACAGGGGGCGCCTGGTGCGACGTGTAAATGCGTGGAAGAGGTCGCTAGAGAACGGTGGTCTGAAGCTAAATGTGGCGAAGACTGAGTACTTGGCCTGCAATACTACAGATCCCACACCCGTACGCATAGGCGAAGATACGGTCGACCGTACGGATCAGTTTAAGTACTTGGGATCTGTACTTAGTGCATCCGGGGATATCAACCACAACGTCAAGGCCCGTATCACAGCAGCTTGGGCCAAGTGGCGTGAGGTGACAGGTGTCATTTGTGACCCCAAAATGCCTGTTAAATTAAAAGGACAGGTCTATAAATCCATCATTAGACCTGTCCTTTTGTATGGCAGTGAATCGTGGCCTGTACTTGAGCGACACAAGCAAGAACTGCGTGTCACGGAGATGAATATGCTGCGATGGATGTGTGGAGTGACGCGGAAAGACCGGGTCAGGAACTCCCGCATCCGTGGCAGTCTTCATGTCCGTGACATAGCATACAAACTGCAAGAGTGTCGCTTACGCTGGTACGGCCACGTTTTACGGAGACCGGCTAACTATGTGGGGAACAAATGTTTAGCCATGCCGCCTCCGCCAGGTCCCGGTCGAAGGGGAAGGCCCAAGAAATGTTGGCTTGACGTTGTGAAAGATGACATGCGTACCAATGGTCTCAAAACGGGGGATGCAGAAGACCGCGCGAAGTGGAGTAGAAAAAGTAGGAAAGCGGACCCTGGGCGTCGGAGTGAAGGCTCCGAACGCAACCGGGATTTAACGCTCGGATGATGATGAATAATTTCATAACTTTAAAATTGTCATTTTATTATCCTGACACGGGTCATCAGAAAATAAAAATGACTAATTTTACATATTAAATATTATTATACTATACATAGAATCTTTATCGAAACTCGAACCTCCTGATTACTATTGCTTTTGATTTCGTTTTAAGACTAAAAAATAAGAAAAGAGATTATAGAAAAAATAAAAGACTGTACCTAATAGCAAACTAAATATTTTTTTAAGTATGAGTATTTTATTCTACTTTATAAATAAATATTCAAAAAAAATCATGTACTCATAGTCTCAGTACATAGAAATGAAAATCTATTACTCTGTTCAGTTCGTCAGGTATACAAAAGTCGCCGAACTTGGATGCAACCTGTAATTTTGAGATAACTTTGGCAACTTTCAGTTGCAGCACAATACAAAATACAAACATATAAGAATAAAGTTATTGACTAAATAATTTTATTATAAAAGACCATAGGGAGCTTTTAAATCTCTATTAATATTATAAATGTGAAAGTACAGGTAAACTAGCTTTAAGACGTTTTTGCGTTTGTATATTTACAGGACTTTTAAACTTGAAATTTAAATTTCCTTGAGATTTATTATTAAAAATTATGTTTAATAGATATGTACTATTTTAATATCCTTTAATATTATTAGTTTCATATTAAGTACCTGCCTATAAAAATGTATAAATAAAGTATTAGTTAATTTATTTATCTGCTGACAGTACACTACTACAAACGCAAAAACGCCCCGAGGCTAATTTATCTGTAAGTCTGTCTGTTACGCTTTCACGGAGAAACTGCTGGACCGATTTGGCTGAAATTTGATATATATTGGATACCGAGGATGTACATGGGATACTTTTATCCCGGAAAATGGGATAGGTTCCGGGATAATAGTCTCCCTGTCTGTCTGTTGGTTACACTTTCATGGAAAAGCTATTGGACCGTTTTTGCTTGAAATTTGATATCTATTTTGTCTGAATACCGAGTATAGACATAGGATACTTTTCACCCCGTAAATTGGGATGAATTCCGAGATATAATTATGTAAAGGTTATACCGGAAAATAAGATAGTTACGGGATAGCACTTATTACTCCTATCAGGAAGTATCAGCGATCAAATAGTGACTACTGGCTTTTTCTACTTTTTTGTCTCTGGGATCTTTTTTTAACCTTTTACGCTTTTTACCCCTATTACCCAATTTACCCTTTTTACCCTTTCTACCATGTTTTCCATTTCTACTCTTCTACCATTTCTTCTTTCTACCCTTTCTACAATTCCTAGCGTTTTTAACCTTTCTATCATTTCTACTTTTTATTTTTATACCACTTCTACCCTGTTTAGCATTTTCATCCTTTTTGAACTTTTTAGAATTGTCACCCTTTCTACGATTTCTACTATTTCACCCTTTCGACCCTTTCTAACTTTTCTACACTTTTCACCTTTTTTGGACTATTTCGAAAATGTTATTTTTACTAATTACTATACGGATCCATTCTTCTAATACTTTAATATTTTAAGTGCGAAAATAACTCTGTCTGTCTGTTGGGCTTTCATGGATATAAGAATGGACCATTATTGCTGAAATTTTGTATATATGTAGTTTTAGTACCCAAAATGGACATTAGATACTTTTCATCTTGAAAAATGTGATAGTTTATGATATAAAATTAAGTAAATGTGGCGGGAGCGAATAGTGTCTACATACAAATTTAATACAATGTGACCTATGTGAATGAATGCCTTGCTCTGTAAACTAGGGTTTGACTCGCGGCGAGTCCGCGGGGAAAGCTCGTAGTAGTAGTTTTACTGATCGAAAGTATAGGGCATAAATCAGCGTGTAAAAGTCATTGTACTGAATTCAATAGAAATAATGATAAAATATGCTAAGAGGTGGCATTGTACAGTGACATTAAGTGAGTCATTACACTATATGCAAATTACCTGAATCATTTCAAGGCCGTTTTACATAGATTTGGTAAGCAGCTAAAAAATAAATATAATATAATATAATAAAGTCCTATCTTATAACCTTCACCAAAATATAGTATTATTACCTCTAAACTTTATTAAATTATAAATATTTATAACACGGTTCTCGCAAATGATTCTTAAAGACGTATGTTTATACGTTAGTAAACTCACGTCATGAAAAGCAAATACATACCTGGTAATACTATTTATAGTATAAGGTAAACTGGGTGTGTGGATGGAGATCTGTCTGTATCTTTATAACATGAAGTAAATAGGTCATTTATACTTTTTTGCGTAAATTTCGAATGCATGTATATACTTTTTGTCAAATGAATGTGCGATTACACTTTAGATAGGTTAAAACACCGTTATAATTAGCAACAAGTGTATGGAATTGTCGAGTTTTCTAGCATCGAGGTCCTTTAATCGCCTGTCTTCCAATTTAATTTTTCTAGGTATATATCTTCTTTTTAACATATGGGAGTCTGTAGATTCCCATTTCTGTGGGTAATGACAAAATTTGATAATTATTAATATTGTCAAAACTGGCTTGATTCTTATGATATCTCTTTAACAAGGTTCACAATTAAAATTCATTTAAACTAAAATTAGGCCTGATATGTTAGTATCTAACTATTAAATCATATAAATTATTATTTATTTGCATGATTCTTCTCAATATCCTCCTAAATGGTTCAATTGACTGTCCAGACACACTTTCCTTTATTAATTTTAACACTAGAAACAAAATTCGTACCTAATCCTTCACCTAGACTCTTTTCCCTTCAAGTTTTTAAAAATAACACATCGTTTTATAATCCCGTCACTAGAATGTGCAGGCTATATAATGAGATTGCAAGTACAAATAGATCCATTAATATTTTTAATTCCTCCTTCTTTAAATTTAAATGTGAAATTCGGGCTTTTATTTGCACCAATATTCCTGGCATAAATGCATAATAATTTTGTTACCTAATCCACCGTAAAACTAACATTAATAGTAAGTCATACTAATAATACTAACCCCTAAATATCTTGTCAATATATTATGGTACATTATGTGCTCACATGTATAGAGTTACGGCTTAGACCTAATAATTGATACATAATATGAAATATGTAACTTTTAGCTGTTTCTTGTCTTGTGTGCCAAATAAATAAATATAAAATTTTGTATATTATGTATTTGAATAATATTATATCATGTTCATTTATTAATAATTGTACTTTCTAGATTATTTGGATTGGATTTGTAATACATATTACCTTAGAAAGTGACATCTATATTTTCATATCAATATACATGTCACTTTCAACGCTAGTTTTCGAAAGAATTGTATTTTATTTATAAGTATGTATCATATATATGTAAATATTCTTAACACGTGCGACGAGTTTAACCAACTGCTTGTACTTTACTTTTACTTTAAACAGAATTAAACTTAGCAAAGTTCAGTTACTTGTAAGAACTATATTTACACACTTGTATACTCTGTAAATTAATTTTTACTCCAGGGTTAATAGTGTAAAAAGTCTCACTCCTCTCCCACTTGTCACTACTACTTATCAGCTGAAATTCTATAAGAAATCAGAAGTTTTCTATTTAAATTAATAATAAAAAGATTTTTTAAATACTTCGTTATTAAAAGTGCATAGAGTGCATTAAATTTATTAGTTTACTGTTTGAAGTCGGTCAAGTTCGTGTATACTACTGAATAATAATATTGCTAAAAGTGAATATAAGTGAATATATTTATGAAATTTAGACCAACAATTTGACGATAAGCACTGGGTGAGTGCTTTAATCGGTGATTATCAGAACTTATTATTTTATTATTTTTCAAAGGTGGCTGGAATACCACATAGTGCCGATTGTATTTATAAACAAACTATGTACATGCGCGAGTCCGACTCGTACCCATCCACTACGTGGATCCTTATACCGCATGCATGTATATACAAGAAGAAACATTTAACAAAACTGAAAGACAAAATAACCACAACATTATCAAATGAATCTCCCGGGCGCACCTTTGTTCGCAACCGTGTTTTTTTAAAGTCCTATATTACCATAAGAAATTCTTCAAAGCAACTGCTTTGTTGATAACAATAAGGAGCATTAATCAGTGATTTGGTTGCCGAAAATGAATGATCTTCCATCGTGAGGTCTTGAGCTCCTTTAAGTGGAATTGGTTGGGGTATCGAGTTGAAACTCTTTTCTCCGACTTCAACTCGGAGGACAACAACCCTCCAGTGACGTGGATCTTGGATGCTTCCCAACTGGTGCCTACACATCAGCTCTCGATGGCCGATGGGTGGCCTCCGGTGGCCTTCGTGCAGGCTGCATCAGCGGCTTGGTCGGCCGTTCTGTGGCGTCCGATATCCATCTCAGGCTTTATTTAGTCTTCAGTGACTTCTGTTGGTTTCTCTGCGGCTTTGGGGCGTTTGCGGCCGCATCGATCTCTTCTGAGCGTACTTATGAAGTCACGAGCCTGGGTTGCCAGAAGCCTTGATAGTCCGGAGGCCGAGTGTGGAGGGGAGCAATTCTATGAAGGAACGATCTAGCACGATACAAAAAAAAATGGTTACGCATAACGATGCGCTTAGGAGAATCGTCGACTTGGTTCTCATTAGCCTTCACATTCGTAAACGAACCCTGTTGATCTGTTATAATGCGTTTTATGTTTTTTTAGGTGCAAACACGTCGCGAATGACGGAAGAAGCCCCAAGAGAGAACGCTAGGGTGATACCACTGCAGGAGATGGACAGCATCGTGGACGCTGACATGGCGATGCTAGATAACAATCGGCTGCACTTCTACAGAAGAATTGACTGTAAGCCGCTTATAATGTTTGTACTGTTACCTAAATATGCAGATAAAATAGTTATATTGTATTAAATAAATACGTATGTATGTGTGCGCGTGCGTGCGTGCGTGCGTGTTGTGTGTACCTATTTTTAGTAATAAGTAATCATATTTTCAAAATAGATTATACTGGCCAGTCTCTCATACATAAAAACTTTTTTCGCAATACTTTCTGGGTGGCCTGGTATATCATAACCTAATATATTCTACATTCGACTCTGCGGCACGAATGTAAACCCATGAAGTTATTGTGCCACAGTCGAATATGTTTTAATGTTTATGAATGCAAGCATATTGGACAATAAATTTAAGTAAAAGATAATTATGCTTCATTCCCAGCTTGACGGTTTGAATATCAGGCAAAAATAATCAACCGTTTTTGTATGAAAAACCATCTATTGCGCAACCATCTGTTCCTCACTGTCGATAAACATTAGCGCAAAATATACATTTCTTAAATACTGTATTATTTGTATGTAATATGTATACGCTTAAAAATGTATTCTTTTATTTCTTTGTTCTTAACCAAATGGCTGTTTTCTACCTAAATTATTATTATGATAATACTACAGTATATAATAATTATTTTAACGATTACGAAAAGAATACTCATTAATTCTCGATTTAAGCCTCGTATACCTTATGATAAGCTTAATAATATTGTCAATAAATCTTTTTAAATCTTGTATAGACTGTAAAATAATTTTTCATTTCTCATATTCTGAAACAACGCTTGGAGTTGCTTAATCACAGGGACGAAAACAGCAGTTTCTGTCCCTGGGAAACGATTCTGCCTGCTGTCAAAAAATTTAGATAACTATGCGAACCATAGAAATACATGTGACACATGTCCCAACTTTTTTTACAGACACTGTTAAATTACAAAAAAAAAGAAAAATTACTTGACGTTTCATATGTGACGTACAAGATGACCTTTCATTTCATCAGATTTAGATGTGGATTTGACACCTGATTTTCTTAGACAAGTAGTTGTTTGTTTAACTAAACAGTTTTTAGTTACTTTCCTCATATTCTAAATGAAAAGCAGGGTGTTAATCTCGGGTGAAAGGCTTATTTAGGAACTCGAACTATAAGCACCCTCGCTACGCTCGTGCGCCAAACCATCTCGTGCCTAAATGGGTTACTTTCAGCTCTCGTGTAACAATCTACTATTACTGGCGATCGCCCTGCAGTCGAAAAACCACCTTAAGACGGACCGACCAATATGACGTAAACATATAAGTATTGTTTTTGCCAAAATGGTTAACGAAACCCAAAATTTTCTAAAATTTGTGGAAAAATGAACGAGATTTGTTTCAATGTTTGTTTGATTGTGTTTTGTTTTGATAGTGACGTGGTCAGCATAGTTTTGACTTATTTTCATAGTCTCGTTTCTTTCACTCTAACACCTGCATCAAAGTATATCTATCTCTTTTACATTACACATTGTATTTAACACGTATTATAAAAATAACTTTCTACAGTGGTCGTTTCTATAAACTTTAATTATGCCCAATCTTAAATGTCGCGGTGCACGCAATGCGCATGTTTCCCCTTCACATATTAATAGTGTCCCCCTACACTATACCATCGTTGATACCCCTAGTGATTGATAACTTGTCAATTTATTCAAGACATTAACAAATCTTAATATTTTTTATTTTGTAGCAATATAAAGAGATAAATTAAATAAATACTAGTTTCTTTATAAGTTGCCAATCATTAGAGGGGGTCTGGGGCTGGCAACAATGGTATAGTTTCCCTATATAGACTAATGGATATGTGTGTGCGCAGCTCCAAGCACTATACAAAACGGCGCTGAATCGACGAGCGATGAGGGCGAAATGCAAGAGGAAAGCGAGTTGGCGAGCAACGCACAGATCAGGGAGATGGACAGCATCGTCAGCGCAATGGAAGCAGACGTTACAGCAGGATGCGGTTTCTGCACCAGGGCCAGTGGTAGGTATACCTATTTAACCATTATTGCTTAAGAGATCCGATGCCTAAAGGTATTGTATGGGCAAATCTTAATAATAATTCACTTATTTCAGAAAATTAAGTATTTCCATATTATCAAAGTTCAAATAATAAACACGGCACAACAATTAATTAATAAGAAATACTAGGACATTAAACCCTCATCACTATAATTATTATCAATATTCTACTCTACGGCGTCAAAGGGACATGTATAGCAAAATCATTTAAAGTATGGACTCGGCCACCGGGCCGCGAGGCGGCAGAAATCGAGAAAACTCATGCATTGTAACTGGGTGTGCAGTTGCACCCATTTATGTGGCAGCGGCGAGTCCCATCGGTCCACAAAAAGTCTGAGCATGCTGTTGGTGCTGCCGCGGACGCGGGCCCGTAGGGATGCGCATCTCTTTCTAATGATGACCTCGAAGCCATCGATTTGAGTTTCTGTGAACATCCCTGACGCGCTGCACGGCCACGGCAGCCCCGACAACACCCTCAGTCCATTATTATACTGGACACGTAGATCGCTGTATGCCCCTGTGTATAACAGCTAAATGCCACCCTGAAGTTTATACATGTCGTAGCACAGAAATCAATTACAGCTCATTAGTGCATTTCAAGAAAATTAATTCATTTCAACAGTTTGCAGTACTTATTTTGTTGTTTCGTTATTTTATTTAGAAAAACCCATTAAATTTATTTAGTAACCTGATTATTGACAGAAATAATTTTGACTCAACAATTTTACTAAGGCATTGACAGATATCATGTTACATTCGTCAACACAATAGCGAAAGTGGCGGATTATACTTGACGCTTTATATAAAGGTGGCACGTAGAGTTGAGAGGGAAGAGTGTTGGAGAGGGTTCGGGCGTAATCCGAACTCACATGGCATCTCTCTCGCATTACACGCTGTCAGATGTAATAAACACTTGACTGGATCTGTGCAGACTTATGAAGCTAAAATTTCTCAAGTAGACTTGTGCAAAACGGCTCACTAAAAAGAAGAGAGAAAGAGAGATAACCCTCGCTCTAAAGAATTGAATCACTGCTTTAGCTCAATAGAGATACATAGTGCCTCATTCATTAAAGTACAATCATTCAGAGACGATTTTGCTTTTGTAGTCTACTTATAAGCAACTGATACGAGAGTGCGCGGCATGTGGTGCTAGTGAAAACTGGATTATTCCAGTTTTAGTTATTGTGTAGTCTCCAGGCGCATAAAAATTTTTCGCGTACTGTAAAATTTCTTATCTTTTCGTAAAAACATGAAATTTGACACACATCAAATGAAATACTAAGTAAAGGTTAATTTATTCCTTGTAGATATATCGACATACACGTAACTTTTAATGACATTATAATTTTGAAAATGTCATTTCTTTATTCCAGGGGAACTCGACGTATTCTGGGAGTATGAATTTGGGTTTATCTCCAGATTCTGTAATATACACTACATGTATGCATATTTTTTCTTCACCCCATTTTATCTGGCATAGGTATTCTATATCCTTCAATGATTATATAATTTATTACTTTTGGTTATGTTTGTATTGTAATGGAAATAAAGTTTTTTTTACAAAATTTGGTTTGTAAAGCAGCAAGTATGGTATATATAAATATATAAGATTAATTTTTATTTTGGTGAGAATAAAATATATTGTTTGCTTGTCTCATTACAGAACCTAACACGGAAGTGAATAAAGACAATGCAACATCATCAAACACAATTGAGGAGAGTGAGGATGGTGCAAGCGCAGAAAGTTCCAACATAGTCAGAGATGAAAACAGAAGGAAGATATTGATTAAGTTGAAATATCTGAATGATACATTGAAAGAGGTCGAAGGAAGCTTGGACGAGTTGTTGAAAGATTTCAAACGGTAATTTTATGTTAATATGTGGCTGGTTCTTGTATCTTACTATCCATTCATTTGAAAGAAAGAAAAAATATTTATTTGATAACAACACATTGTGAGACATATGACAGGTTAGAATAAAATATAACACCCTAAATATGTAACAAACAAGATATGTTTGCGATGGTACCAGATGGGTGCAGTTCAGCAAATGCCAGACACAAGTGTTTGACATTGGTTTCAACTGCACCCAGGTCTGGATGGATGTTGCACTGTTATTTATTTAACACACACTCATATATATACTTATACAAAAATATATAATGACATAATGAAAAGCACATTATATTGATAACTAATAAGAACAATATTAACTGGCTGGCATGGAGTGGAGATTGCTAGAGCTAAGACTCAAGCTCCAGGGGTGGAAGTGATAAATGGCCTAACGTCGGAAGTAATTTTGGTGAACCTGCAGTCCATCTCTCCACACTCCTCAGCCACTCACACTCATGTTGCCCTTTGTCAATCTTGTACGCCATATTTTGCGGCCCATGCAGGAATGCATGCCCTCGTTTTAATAGTCCTACACTTACCGGAGTTTGTCCTTGGGTGCATTTTTATATGATAT
Source organism: Dendrolimus houi (assembly GCA_039645545.1). Taxonomy (NCBI): domain Eukaryota; kingdom Metazoa; phylum Arthropoda; class Insecta; order Lepidoptera; family Lasiocampidae; genus Dendrolimus; species Dendrolimus houi. The sequence goes on along the minus strand of CM077125.1, from coordinate 17,907,497 downwards.
AGACTGGAATAATCGCCGGTCAGTGTCATGCCATATTTACATCAAATCTGTCGAAGAGGCTACTACATGTTTGCCTTCCTATGGCTCCAAGCAAGCCCTCCAAAAGTCCTAGCCATTTTCATGGCCCATGGTCTGCAACGGCGTACAGGACAATATTGTTAGGATACATTACACAAATAGAAATTTTGCAATAAAAATATTATATAACTAGAGCTTGCCCCGCGGTTGCGCCGCGTGAAAACCCTACACAGTAGATTTATTTTACTTGCACAAAAACTTAATTCGGTTTTTTACATATAATAATAACAAAGAAACGAAGTCCATAATATAGTTTAGACAACTGCCCAGCAAAGCAGAAAGGTGAGTCGAAACCAAACTGATTTGAAGTAATACAACGATTGGCACGTATGACAACGTAGGTATTTCTTAGTAAATGGAAAAAATGTGATTGCAATGCCATCATCTATTTAGCTAATCATTCTTTTTTACGGAAACGACATCAAAAGTCGATAAAAAGTACCCTAAGCGTTATTCGGGATATAAGCCATCTCTCTGTCGAGTTTCATTCATATACGTTCCGTAGTTTTTCAAAAAGGACGCGATCGCAGCGCTCTATTTTTCGATACTTTCGTCTGTCCCGCGGAAACGACGTCATTTATCGGGATAAACGTATCTAAGTTACGCCCCGGGATATGAGCCTGCTCTGTGTTGAGTTTCATTTAAATTCGTTCAGTAGTTTTCACGTAATGCTCTAACAGACGGACAAAATTTATAAAAATTGCATTTTCGGAATCTCTTTGTCCGAATTAGCCCCCTGATTTTTTTTTCACATTTTTAAAGGCATCGTACAGTCTCGAACCATTTACATATTTATTATAATATAGATTGTGATATGTTGTACATAAAAAAATACATTATAAATAAACGCTTGGCTATGTTTATTCCTTGATACCAGCATCAGTAATAGCACACTTTGTAAAAAAAAAAAAAAATGTTTAATAGAGAATTGCTTAAAATCCCAACACAATCAGCGAACATTTATTATTTGAAGGTACCGTCAAAGATGCAGTCGCGCGGCGTCACTATTGTTGGTTATCGACCTCACTATGCAAAAATAACGTAATAGCTCGGTGACTACAAACAATATTGTAGCTTAGTTAAGTATCAAGATAATATTGTACCATCTGCACAATTCTTAGCTATCTTCCTAGTATATATTTTAGTTGAATAAAAATAATTAAAAAGGATATTTACTTTATTTTATACATTATTAATTTAAATAAGTGAAAGTGTGTGTACTTTATTTCATATTTTATTACCCACCTTACTCAGGATTTCAGAAATTAATGAATTGTGAATTTGCTAACATCCGCGCCCTTTAAAAATACTTACAATAAATTATTTTCCACAATAAAAGTATATTTTTACTTTTTAAAAGTCAGTTGTTCAGTATAGGTTACCTCACTTTTACTCAATCTCTTATATTTCTGTTCTCAGATTGACAATCTCTGTAAAATTTTCAGGAACGGTTTTTTTAATATACAAAGCTATTTATTGACACCACGCTTATCTTTTTACAGCTGGGCCCAAGAATGTATGAAAGTGTATCCGTGTCCTTTCCTGAAAAACAAAATTTTACATTTTTTTTTACTTTTAATAGAATATACTTTATTGTACAAAAATGCTACATAAAATCAAAAACATTAATATACAAGTACAATCGGCGGTCATGGGCGATAATTCTTCCAGACAAGCTTTGGATGGATTATAAGAAGGATTACAAAAGTCGGTAGTTGCTAAACCAGTATTCGTCCAATAATTTAGTTTATAAATTAGTAAAAAGTAGTATCCCTATTACTATTATAATATTATAAACGCGAAAATAACTCTGTCTGTCTGTCTGTTCCGTTTTCACGGAAAAACTACTGGACCGATTTGTTGAAACTCATTATATTGTTACGAGTTGCAGGCCTCGAATTAAAATGCCGTTGGAATTATTATAGATTTTATTAGAACTATACAAACACGTATAACACAGGTACAAATATAACTTAACACAACCAGTCCAAACGTAATGCACGATTCAATAACACGCGCAAAGTCCGTCACTAAATAGATTACCGAATGTACACAAGTCCTGCTTCGCTCGTGGTTATCGCTTGACTGCCTCATCTCTCAATTGGGGCATTGCTTTATCCTGTACAAATACAATATGTCTGCTCGGCCGCGTGGACTGAATTTCCTAGAATCGCACCTGGCTAATGACTACCATAAAAGATTACAGTACACAATAGACTGTTTTTCTAATCACAAATTTTAAACACAAAGTAAACAAAAGAAGTCCAAATGCCGAAAAGGTAATAAAATGTCTACAGGTATGCAGGTGTGAATTTGTCTTTTGTCGGCGTTCAGGTTGTAACAATATATTTTCGATGCCGAGAATGAACATAGGATATATTTTTTCCCGAAAAATGGGATAGTTTCCGGGATAAAAATACATTTGTCTCTTTTGTTTGTTATGCTTTTACGGAAAACTAATGGAGCGATTTGGATGAAATTCGGTATATATGTAAATTTTTATACCGAAGATGGACAAGGGATACATTTCATCCCGGATTATAGGATAGATTTATGTAAAGGTTATCCCAGAAAATATGATAGGTTTTTTATTTGTGGTGTGCCATTTTCGTAATTTTGTTTATTTTTGTCAATTTGGTCGTTTCGGTAGTTTTGGTAGTTGTGGTAGTTTTGTAGTTGTGGTAGTTTCGGTAGTTTTGGTTGGTAATTTTGGTAGTTTCAGTTGTTTTAGTAGTTTTGGTTGTTTTGGTAGTTGTGGTAGTTTTGATAGTTTCGGTTGTTTTGGTAGTTATGGTAGTTTTAGTAGTTTTCATAGTCTTGGTTTTTTTGGTAGTATTGGTAGTTTCGGTCGTTTATGTAGTTTACAAAGAGATAGATTGGGGGGGTTAAACTCTAGTATGGATATAATTTTACGTATAAATTGAGTTTTAATTATTAATCATTTATTATTTTTGGCAGTATAAAGTATTTTGTTGACGTTTTATTTTACTACATCTATTAAGTTTAACATGAACTTGTTCGCAGGCGCCACTTCTCTACGGAGCTGTCGTCGGAGTGCCGCGTGCGGCTGATCTTCAACGGGCGCGTGCTGGTGGACGAGGCGGCGACGCTGCGCGCGTGTGGTCTCCACGACAGGGCCGTCGTGCACTGCCTCGTGCACCCGAGGGCCACCGGCGACCGTCACGTGTGATACGCTTGTTATTTTATTTACGGGGTTACCTAAGTGGAGTTCTCGTACGCGCATTACCATATTTTTAACTGACTTCCAAAAGGGGGAGGTTCTCAATTCCATTGTAATAGGTTGGGGAAAAAGTCTTTTCGCATATAGTATGTATGAACTTGTAATAAGATCTCTTTGGCTGTACCATTTGCATGTGGCTGGTTTTGGTATCATTAAAAAGTTTTAATTTTAAAGAAGACAATTCCAAATTCAAATTAGGAAAATGTGTGATTTTCATTTGTTTTTCTTATTGTTAAAACGAGTGAATCTAATAAAGAAATTCGACATATTTTAAAATTTTACTACAAAAAAGGTAAAAATGCAACACAAGCCGCGAAAAAGATTTGTGATGTTTATGGACCTAATGCAGTATCTGTGAGAGTAGCGCAAATTTGGTTTAAGCGTTTTCAATTCGGAAATTTTGATATCAAAGATGCACGTCGCTCTGGTCGCCCTGTTACGGACAAAATTGATGCAATTTTTGAAAAAGTGGAGCAAGATCGGCATATTAGTAGTTACGATGTAGCTGGAGAACTGGGAATTAATCATAAAATGGTTTTGGCGCATTTGAAAAAAGCTGGGTACACAAAAAAGCTCGACATTTGGGTGCCTCATGAGCTCACTGAAAGAAACCTAATGAATTGTGTACTCATTTGTGATTCTTTATTACGACGTAATGAAACCGAACCATTTTTGAAGAAACTGATAACTGGTGATGAAAAGTGGATCTCGTACGACAAGAACGTGCGAAAAAGATCGTGGTCAAAGGCCGGTCAGGCTTCACAGACTGTGGCGAAACCCGGGTAAACTCGCAACAAGGTGATGCTGTGTGTATGGTGGGATTGGAAGGGCATTATTCATTGTGAGCTGTTACCGCCAGGCAGGACCATCGATTCTAAACTGTACTGCAAACAACTGATGAGATTAAAGCAAAAAGTTGAGAGAAAGCGGGCGGAATTAATCAACAGTAGGGGTGTGATTTTTCACCATGATAATGCTAGACCTCACACATCTTTGGCCACTCAGCAAAAATTACGAGTTTGGCTGGAAGGTGTTTATGCATCCGCCGTATAGTCCTGACTTTGCACCTTCAGATTTTCACCTGTTTCGGTATCTGCAGAATTCCTTAGGCAGTGTCAGGTTAACATCACGAGAGGACTGCCAAAACCACTTGTCGCAGTTTTTTGATCAGAAGTCCCAAAATTTTTATAGCAATGGGATCACGTTCCTAACTACAACATGGCAAAAAGTTATCCAACAAAATGGCACCTACATACTTCATACTTTAGTCAAATGTAAATAAACTTTATAAAAAAAACCTTTTGAATTTTTATATAAAATGCGAAGAAACTTTTTCCCCAACCTAATATTTATTTTTTATTCGAAAGAGCATACCCCTGAGGTCCCATAGTCACAAGGCCGGGAACTGATGAGTTGATCCCAGGGAAGTCGAGAATAACCCTTGTTGATGAGCGCCTGCACTCTCCGAAAGGCAAACTTATATACGCGACAATACGCGTGGCCAGTATATTATATTATTTCTAAAGCTATTCAAGTAAAAAGTAGTTGTTTTTAATAAACACAAAACCGACTTCAAACTGAAGAGCAAAAAATTAATATTTTCTGTTACGTATTGAAATTGGTGCCAAGTAAAATATAAAAATAACAACAAAATTAAATTGCACCGAGTTCAAGATGTAGAAAATATTTATCTTTTTCTTTTTAGTTTTAAGTCGGTTTTGCTTTTTTTGAAGATATAATTTTACTTAAGTAATTTTTATAAATGAAGACATGAGTGAATGAAGGGGATATGTTAAAAAAGGTAAATATAGAGGTAATCTTTATTTCTTTCTTCTTTCATAATGGCCTATGCCTATAAAGCTTTTGTATTATCAATTTCCATTCTATATAACTCCTTTAACACTTACTATTTTCAAAACGAACTTCAAATAGTGTTGTTTTAAGTTCTAATATGGTTTCTATGCATACTTAAATTACATATTTTATTAAGTACATTTTATTTTAACGTATTCTTTAAATGTCACATAACTCCTTCATCTACTCATGTCTTCAAATGTGTATTCTACAAATTTCAATAAGATAATGAATCTTAGATATTAAAATTATTTTGATTCATACAATTTTTTTTGGAACAAAGTTCTTTGCTTACAAGAGTGAACTGACAGAGACCTTCACGTAAGGAAAAAGCGTTATACCCTCTCCAGACGACCTTTAATATAGTTTTTGTTATACAATTTTGAACTTTAATTCAATGAAATAAGATCTAAAATAATATCCATCAGTTTAACATGTTATTTTGTAATTAGGTCTTGTAACTGCCCTTATTCGGCCGAATTCAGGCGCTGACGCCACGCACGTGCCCGTGTTTTTATATAATTTTATATTTAATTTTTCACTAAATGCATATTTTCTTTTTAACGTAAAGGACTTTGTTCCTGACGAGGGTCCCCCTACCGCAGCTTTTTTTTAATTAGAATTAATTTTATATATAGAAATGTATATTATTTTTAAAAATGTGAAGTGAAACATTCGCAATTTTATGGTTAAGATTTGTGTAATACGGATTTGTCGTAGGTAAATTCTGTTAACTTATATCTTCAAAAATGTGGTAATGAGCGAGAGAGATAGCAAACACCATTTAGATAACCGTTAAGAGATTACACTGATCTCTATTGTTGCCACTGGACTGGCTGCTACATATGAACACTTGTTGTTAGGAGCGTGCGGCTGTGCGCGAGGGGGAGGGGCCGGGGACTGCGGCTGCTGAGGCTGTGAGTGCGCGTGCGCAGCCCGAGCGCTCCTGGGACCTCGAGAACATCCTAATGACATTAGTCTCCGTCGCCTTGACCGTCGTCTGGTTCTTTCGGTAAGTAGTAATAATAAGAATTTATTTATTTATATAATAACTATCTTTACATATCGCCTTTACTTCAACAATGTGTTATATAGTATAAGGAGTCAAATAGCGCATTAATTACACAGCTCAAATAATTAAAAAAAGTCTTGCCCTGTATATTTCTGCAGCTTTTTATAATTTCCAGTACAAAATTTGCGAATATATTCATAGAAGTATTGAATTGGCTCTAGTTCTTAAGATTTTTAGAGTGAATATGAGCATAAACTTACAGTTTCTCCATAGTCACATTTTTATGTGGAACAGGGTGAACACTTCTACCAGGACCTAAAAGTGATGGTAGAATATTATCAGGGTAGACGGGGCCGTTATATGATGGCAGATTACTGTTGGTGTTTGCAAAGGCAATTTTCTCCAAAAAATATAAAAGAAAATCTGTTAGAGAGTGTCTCTGAAGTAAAAGATAAATTTTATCAGGTTTGCTCTCTTTTTATGTCTATATACATTAATTAAATATAAGATATTAAGGTATAATATAATTGTTATAATATTTTAAAAGTTAGATGGAAAAAACAGTATTTCAACGTCTGTTGTGTTATATGTAAAAATATTAGAATTTACTGTAATATGTGTCCTCACTCCTATTACCAGATTAATATCGAAGAAAATAATAATATTTCAGATGTGAATATTCCAACATGTTCACGGCGAGCGCGAGCGTGGCTCTATTTGGCCTAACAGTGTTCTACAGTGTGGCCATATTCGGCCTCTACCTCTCCGATACATTCCAGTTCCACAGGCCTCCTCAACCGGTGCCCAATAACTAAAACAGGGTAAGATGACATATATCATGGAACAAGAGTACTAGGAGTTACTATCACACATTTGCAGAGGGCGCCACATGTCTTTATTTCTAATATATATTGAAATTGTGAAACGCAACTAGACTTTCTACCAACGTTTTATTATTTAAAAGATATCTTTAGACCAGCCATACCCAACCTTTTTTTATAGGGACCACATAGACTTATTAGATGAGGTGCCGCAGGCCGCAACATTATTTTATTTAGGTGCTTTTTTTACTACTAGAATACACAGCAGATATACTGGCAGCCCACCTGAGTGGTTCTGTCGTCTATGGGCATTTGCAACAACGAGGTGTGACATATGTAAAGCTATACATATATAATTACTAGACCTTACTATTTTACTGACATTTCTGACTGATATATTAACGCACAGTCCAAATTACTAGGACTAGAACCATGAAATTTTTCTATACTATAGGTGCAGACTAAGAAAAAGAATTTTTGAAAATTCAACCCCTAAAGGGGGTGGGTGTAAATGGGGTGGAAGTTTAAATCAAAATTCGTCATTTTCAAAGTATTCTTACGGCAAGAAATTTTATATACCTACCTGCTTCTGGTTAGAAGTAAAAGGACACGTGTAACGGCGATTTTGGAAATTCAACCTCTAAGGGGATTAAAGTTTGTATAAATTATGACTATTTCTAAACTAGGCGAGCGTAGCTGCGAGCAACAGCTTATCCATTATATTATACAACTATGTATTATTACAGGCTGTCCAATCACAAAAGCTCGCGCGGGCCGCAGGTTAAATTTTCAGACAGGTCCTAATAAGTTCCTTTTTATACTTTTTCTTAAGTTTTCCCCACGAGTACACATAATTAAATTTACATGTGAAGCGCGGCATTTTTTTTATTTGATTTTATTTTCGACGTTTCGGCCGCTTTTCATATTTCAGTTCATATGTCAATAATAATTTTAATATTATTTATCAACGCTTGACATCTGTCTTCCCTGATCACGACTACTGAAAGGTGACCAAAACATTAAAATAAAATCAAATAAATAAAATGCCGCGTTTAAAACCGTTTAAACGTAGTTTTCCTTTTTAATTTAACGTTGACTAATTTAGTTTTACAGTTAATTTTTATTAAATAATACAATTTTGGTTAAAAGTCCAGTGCTGGTTTTCTATATCAAAACGTAAGAAAATGAAGACTTGTGGCGCCCTCGGGATTAGTCGTGTTTACAGCCTATTTTCGAGTAAAATTTTCTATTAGGCGATTTTTATCCATAGTATTTTGTTCCATGACATCCATTAAGGGTATAAACCTAGGAATTCACACGTTAACTTTATTTATATTAAATGGAAGGTGTATTGTCTTAATAACAAACTCATACTTAGCAGAAATATTGAAGAAAGAATACTAATAATAACAATTGCCTGAAACGTAATTGAAATGTTTCTTAATTCTAATTGACTTAAGTAGCATTACAGGTAATTTTCCGTTTTTATGTCATATTATTTGAAACATATTATCTTTAGATAAAATAAGTCAAAAATTAAAAAGAAACTTGTCAAGTATTTAAATGTTTACTGTTTTAAATAATAAAATGTCACGAACAATGACCTGTAGCGATATCTGTTAAAATAGGACTTATAAGCTTTTCAGAGATACGTTTTTTCATTGGTGAGGTATTGTTTAATATTCCTTTTCTATAGCATAAGTGTGAGCAAGTAGATTTATATCCTTAAAGTGAGTGCGGATTTAGGCGCAGCTCACTCGCTGTATTTAACTTTGCAAAGCGCGCACTCAGCGTGCATCGAATAGTTCTAAAGGTAATAGAGGGAGTAGTTGACAGCCAAATTAAATGAAGATACATTTTTATTATCTTACAAAACGCCGAAGCCGCCTAGATTTTCTACAAGTGTAGCCAGTTATAACCTCATTTCCTTAACGAGTCATAACGTATTAATTATTGTTAAAACAATAAATAGAATGTTTTAATTGTAGTATTTCAAAAATAAAATGTTTGCAGGGATATTTGAAGCCCGCTTTTTATGTGACCATTATTTTAAAATTGCTTGTAATATGTGTCACATAGCAATTTCTATTGGTGTGCGTTGAGCGTGCTGAGCATACTTACGTGTTATTACCCTTAAACAATATTATGTACAAGTATAAGGCCTGTGTTGTTCCCTGTTATTAGTGTTATTCTATAAGTTCCAATTGGTAAAGACTCTGTGGACGATAGGTATAAAAAAAGGTAAGAGACACCTTTTTTATATGTTTCGTCCACTATCTAGGATGAGATTCTTTTGTTTTCAATCGCAATATAGCTAAAGGGGCGTCCTTACGTAACACTTATGTAATATGAGCTTAGTCGTAAGTGATACAAATAGCATATATTTTGAAATTTAAGTAGTTAGTGAAAATGTCTTCAAAACTTTTTCACCTACCAACAAAACTGGAATGCCCCAAAAGGGGCAATAAAGCCAGTTTGACTATCACTGCTCTTTGTACAAAAAATATTCAATGCAAAACGCACCCGTATTTTAGTGGGCGTTGAGATTCATGCACTTCATTTTTGAGATTAATTCAAGTATATAATTATGGGAATTGGGCTTTTAAACCAAATTCACATACGGATACTATACAGGCCTGATATTGTAAGCAATAAAGAAATCATGGCTACGGTTTTTAGGTGTAGTTCACGTGTATAATTTTATAATAATTATTTAAATCCTGTGTTAAAGATTTTAGTATAATTAAAATTCGACCGAGGATACTTATAAAAAAAGCATTTTTATTAAAGTAATCATATTGTGTATTACATAATAGGTTACACTGCAATATTTTGATCATTTTTAAATTGTTTTGTTTTCGTATTGTTGAACTACATCTATCGGTTCTATTTTATCTGTTAAAAAGTCATTCATATTAAGATTAAAACAATGTATAATGCCGCCTTTTCTAATGTGTTAAATAAAAAGGTAGTATCTTTTTTGGGTAAAGTAGTCGTGTGGGAATTAAAATTATTTTAATTATTCTTATGTTGAATTAAAAGACCTTATATTTATTGAATTTAATCTACTTAATTTCCAACGTTTTAGTAAACTTTGATGCGTTAGCTAACTTATTCGTAAATTAGCTAAGGGTTTTTTTGCTTTGTTTCTATATTTTTTTAATTAACAATTTATATTTACAGGTTATTTCAAAGTATTCATTTAGATAGATTCCCGTTTTACATCTTATTTACCCCCAATTTATTTTTCCCCGACATAGACTGCTCGGGGTCGATTTTACCACTTTGGGAACCCGTGATCTATGTAACAAGAGTGGAAAAAACCTTGTACTTGCACTGGTATAAAGTATAAAGACAATAATGCAGACTAGCATGTTTCTCTATTAATTTCTTAATAAATGTATGGTCTTTCACAAATTGCAATTTACGTGTTCGTTTTCACCTGCATTGTTTATAAAACTATCTAGTTATGTAAATGTTTTCATGTAAATTATTCATACATATAATCGTCGGTACATGTATTTGTATAAATACTTATTTATAAGGATTCTTTGTAATTAGATAGTATTTGAAAAGTCTGAATGAGAATCATTACCTTGTGTTAAATTAAAAGATTGGCTAAACCATTTATTAGAGTCTCTATGGGTGATTTATATAATTAACTCAAGTATATATAGCAAGCAAGAATAGTGGATGCTTAATTCGATATGTACTAAAATAGATTTATTATAGTTCTTGAAATTTACGAAGGCGAATGTGCTGTGCTTGTGTTAAACACAAATCAGTGTGTGCATGGGACTAAAAACGGGTATGACTGAACGACACGCTCTCAACTGACCGTTCAGTCAGTACACGCACTCAGTCGCAATGTGCATATAGACGTTCAACCACTAAGTAAAATCCACACGCCTTCGTGGATTGCAAGAACTATATTTATATATAGCGAACGAACTTTTGTTGAAAATATACATCGTCATTTCGTAAAATAATTTGAACTTTTTTCGTTTGATATTAATTAATGTTTTTATTTACCATCTATTTTGTACTAAAAAACGTGTTGTTAAAAAAGTTACTTGCCGCAGTGTAATTTGCAAACATTAAAATATTTCTTCTTGCACAAAAACTAAATATTATCGGTCTTATTCATAGAGAGTTAGAGTAAGTTTAAACACTTTTTAATAACAACAAAGAAGCGTTCAAACTTACTCTAACTCTCTATGAATCAGACCGTTAGTGTTAAGAAGCAGCTTATATATTTACTACATATTTATAGTACTTTTTATTTTTTACTTTGTAATGTAATCATCCGATTTTATTAATAAGGAAGTTCTGAGTTTATAGGCAAGCAAAAGACTAGAGCGCACACAGTGCGGCATTTTCGCTAAAGAGCTATCTTTTCCAAACAACTTGGTACTTTGTTATAATTTGTAAAATTAGTCTTGAAGTATGCTTCTAAGGACATAAATATATACCATACTGATAAACAATGCAAGACAACAAGAAATCGACAAAAAATTGTGATGCTTATTGTATTGAATTACGACCTCCGTCTGTTTTCATTGCCATAATCTTTAACACAATAGGTATCTCTGATATGATTTCTGTTATTCTTCGATCCTAGTCTTTTTTAATAACATTGGGTTAATTACTAAATAGTTTAAATTCTAAAATTCTTTTGTAATCGGAAATTTATATATATTTTTTTCTCAAATGGGTAGAAGTAGAATGTAAATTGGTAAGCCAAGTTTGGAGTTACGCTTAATTTATTTCGTTTGAAGTTCGTTTCCACTTTTAACTAATAGATCGTAAAAAATTAATTTTAAATGTTTACGTTTTATTTTTTCGTCTTTGTTCACAGACAGACTTTAATCGATTCTCTCTGTAAGTAAACTTTTTTTTACTGTCAGGTGTGACTTCACACCGTCATCGATAACCCGCTCGCAGCTATATGTAAACATCCATATTGTCCGCGTAGGAATGAAGAAATAATGCTTAATTCTTGCGGCCTGACAGTTTGTCGTGAAAGGCGACAAAACAACCCACAGCCCTGTGGTAGGGCATTTACTGTCTGGACTATAAGCCCAGAGGTTTAAAGTATACGGCCATAGTAAACTCGCGTTGTATTCCAACATCAGTGACCAGGTTCTAGTCCCCCTTAGAGGGCGACAACGCCCCGGTGTTGCAAACGTCCATAAGCAATGGTAACCAGATTTTATTCGAGGGCCATCTGCCTGTTTAGTTGCTTCAGGCAATAACAAAATATCTGACTTATTACTGCATTGGCATTTCATACATGTAAGTCGTGCACAGGTTTGCCGATGGTCGCCCCTCCCGCTTCCTATGACTGGGGCTTGTCTAAGTAGTACTATGAACGTGATGACCGCGGGTCGCGGTCGTGGGAGGCGGGAGGGGTTGTCATCGGCAAACCTGCGCATGAATTATATAAAACGCATAAAATATTCTGTAACACAAACTTTACTTGCAAATCCTAAAAATGTAAATATTGTATGTTAGTATTTGTATTTGTTTAGATTAAGCTGGGATGTTTCATCCTATTTCTAACACAGGATCATTATTTTTTTTCAATTTTACACTTTATTCATCTATTTTAGCATTAATTGTTTTCACTTTTTAGTAAATATTTTTATTGTTATTTACTTTTAAGATGATATGTAGTTATTAAAATCTTAACTGCAAACTTCAATATTTTATTAGTATATCCTTATTCCTAATATTATTCCAAAGGTTACATCGTAAAAATATGACAAGTTGCTTTCAATTCTCTAGAATTTTTGAGTTCCCCTACTCACCCATGTGCAACTGCTGCAATGCTGTGAACTTTTATTTGATGAAAAATTAAATCTTGTTTTCGTAACTCTTTGTTAATATTAAATTATTTAGAGCCTCAAGCTGCCGGCTTTTGGAGAATCGCTTAGTAAAATTGAAATGTTTCGGATATACCGGTAATTGCAAAATAACATGAAGTTCCATTTTAGTTTATCTATATTATATAAAAATCAATTCCTGTTCGTGTCTCGCTAATACTCGAGAACAGCTGGACTGATTTGGCTAATTTTGGTTTTGAATTATTTGTGGAAGTCCAGGGAAGGTTTAAAGGTGAGTAAATATAAAAAAATAGATTCTGAGACGGCGAAGTTTGCCGGGTCAGCTAGTATTTGATATATTCTTAAAACGAATTTGCGAAAGCGGCCGCTTTAAGCCCATTCTTTTTCATCACGGGCTATGTCAAATAAAAACAGTTTTAAAATACTTATTTAGTTTTATTTACTAATAACATGGGAAAAGAATACTAATAATATAATTTCAATCACTTAATAAGTATTTCTCCTGCCTGGTGATGATTTATCTGTAATGAAAACATAAGTATAAATTTGATTGTTATATCTTCAAAGTTTAGTAGTACTCTTTTTGACTTTAAAAATGTTTGTTGCCGGATTGAGGTTTATTGAAAATGTGTGTAACAATAACCTCACCTAGACAATATGTTTTTTATCCCCAAATTCAATTTCTCGTTAACATAAATTTAACAAGCAATCAATAAGAATTTGGAACATTTGCGTCATATTTGTTTTTTCATTTTGGAAATGTAGTGTCGTGATGTTTGTGTAGCTAGAGTATCAAGAATGAACAATTAAGTTTAAGAATAATCTTTAAATGGGCACCACAAATGTCCAAATCAAATGGAGTATATATAATATAATCAAATGAGAACACCCTAAAACTCCTCAGCAAAATTGTAAGCTTTCGACTCATGCTATACGACCAGCGATGGCCATCCCATCCCTTCTTGAGACGACAAATCTTATATTCAGAAAAATAATATGAATGAAGTGCATGCATGAAGAAGTTAATGAAAGTCCATGAAGCGAAAGTTATTTGTCAGGATTGTCGCAAGTGACGATCCATCATCTCTACCTGCATGGTAAACAGGCGTGATAATACGTATCTATATACATGTAATAAAACTGTAGAGGTCGAATATCCGTACAATGAAAAACAATGCTAAAAACCGAGTCAGGGGGATGTAAGAAGTGAAATAGAAATAATTTAGATTTTTTTCAAATTTTTTGTTTCGCTGTTTGTACCGGCTAATCTCGAAACGACTGGACCGATTTAAATGAAATTTTGTATGGTGGAAGCTTATATTCCTGGTCTGCATATAGGATAGTTATCCACGTGGACGAAGTCGCGGGCAGAAGCTAGTGTAAAAATACTATTCAATAGCTAATTTACGTGAAGTTTACCTAGCTCTTCAGTTCACAAATACCGTATTCAGGGAACGATGAGAAAATTGTAAACAGACCATAAAAAAAATTGCATAGAGCACTTAATTACTCGACATAGTGTGCTGGCTTATAACCCGAATTAACACTTAGGATATATTTTATTTCCACAAATGACGTCTTTCCTTTAAAATAAACAGATTAGCAAACTAGATGGCGCTGCAATTGCGATGTAAACAACCATCGCTGTAATTCAATAACAAGTATGTTGTCAGGTTGCCAACATATCATTCATTATGTGTTAGATACTTCAAATCTGGTTGGCTGCGACTTACATTTTAAATGTCCAAAGATGTCAAACTAGGGTCAGCTAATTTGTTAAATGACTAAACTTCAACCTATTACTAACTTGCCTGTTTAATCTACAACTGAAAACTAAAGTTAAATCCTACTAAAATTATAAACGCGAAAGTTTGTAAGAATGTATGTTTGTTACTCTTTCATGCGAACTACTGAATGGATTTTGATGAAACTTTACAATAATATAGCTTACACATCAGAATAACATATAGGCTAGAATTTATAAGATAGTGTGAATTATCCAAAATATAACGATTTTCCATCACCACGCGGGTGAGACCGCGGGGCGCAGCTAGTATTCAATATGTGTATAACTCGGCCCTAGTATGGCTAAGAAACATTTTAATTATGTTCACTTTTGTTATAGTATTTCATGTATAAGTCCACATGAATGCACATTTGCTTTTTAAAGTGGTTAGGTGTCAAGGGTCGGCACCATTTGTTATTAACCGTAAATACAAACACAACTTGCTTGGTTTTGAATAATACAATTTGTTTGCTGATTTTTAGTTGAATGTGCTAGTAACAAAATAATAATTACCTGTAAGCAATCTAGCTGCAACACCTGTAATTGAAAAAAGAAGTCTCGTTAGTATATTTTTTAGAATGCATTCAATTCAATTTGTGGAATCATGATTTCAGCCATCCAAGGAAGTTAGGTAAATGCGTGGTAATCATGGTTGCGCATTCATTAAGCATTGTATCATCATGTATATTTCCTACATTAAGATTTTATAAGTCTAATGACATTAAATTTTGAAATTATCTGAAATTTAGAAAACCTGAACTTCATTCGGATACATATTTTTATAAGTAAACAGTACAAGCAAAATTTAAATATGCCTCGAGAGAAATCAACTGTTTACTATATCAGACAGTGTGAAAGAGAGAGAAATTAGTGGTCAAGCTAGAGCACAAGATTCTCCTTTTTCACCTTTGTACACTACACCATACGCACTTTATAGAATAGAATATTGTATTCCATTCAATGATATGTATGAACTAAAAGAAAAAATTTAAACATTGCTCATATTAAAAAAAATTATATGGGATTTGTTATAAAATATTATTTGTAATTACCTTCTCAAAAAGTATTTGAACAGCTCATCCATAAGACTGCTATCCTGTGAACAGAAAAAAATATTTTAGTTACCACAATAAAAGTACTAAAATAGAATATGAAATTAAAATAGAACTAACTTGAACATCATCCAGTTTAGGACTACATGTAGAAAAAAAAAATTTGAATGTAAAAGTAAATTTTATTAGCCTATTGGCTTCCTATGTGCTCTAGAAAAAGCAAATAGAGAGTCAATGATAACCAATATAGATTTATCGCTTGCGATGTAATTGAAGCGTATTTCTCCGGATCCAAGCAGCACGGCGTGAGCCACCCTTGGTCTGCGAGAAGCGGTGTCCTTTGCCCAGGCCACGGGAACTGCGTCCGGCGGAAGTAAGTCCTCGCATCTCACGGTGTTTGTGCACTGCATTCACTATCCAGTTGATCTTGGGGTCTCGTCTGATGGCCTATGGAAGTACATGTAATATTGTAGTCCACTTATAATGAGAATGTTATGGAATAAATATTTGGAATTGTATCAGATAAATTGGTAGGTGATTATTCAGCAAAACCTTTCAGATTGGTGCATGACATAAGAGTTCATCATTTTAATATCAATAGATTAAACTAAGTTACTGCTGTGATTGTTATCAACATACTGAACTTAATAACATAATTTCCATATATGCTTAGTATCCATATACAATGTAATCTAAAACATTTCCTAATATAAAATGTAACCTATCCCTGTTAGTAGATATATAATATGTAGACTTGGGTAGCTTGAAAATAAAAGACAAAAATTAGCTAGTTCCCAATATAAAACTTATTTCCAATTCACTCAGTAACTAAATAACTCAATGGCTCAGTTGCCAGCACAGGAAACAATATTGTCATTATGTAATGT
The DNA here is from genome assembly GCA_039645545.1 of Dendrolimus houi. NCBI lineage: Eukaryota > Metazoa > Arthropoda > Insecta > Lepidoptera > Lasiocampidae > Dendrolimus > Dendrolimus houi. The sequence continues at coordinate 17,890,920 of CM077125.1, read as the reverse complement.
AAATAAATTTTTGTGTTTATCTATTTTGACATGAGATAATAAATACATTCATTGTATATAATACTAATAATTACCTTGTGTGATGGATCAACCAAAATTACTTCAAAATATTTGTAAGACGAGTCCTGTGCAACCCAGTAAGAGTTTAATACACGAAGACCACCACAGCGGCGACCAACACGTTCCTGAAAATAATAAACATTGTAATATTTGATGACATTCAGCAGCAATCATGAAATAGACATTTCTAGGTTTTTTTTTACTAATACAAGAATCACCAGCTAATTGTTCATTTTTTTACATGTGAATTATGGTCAAACATAGATTTAAGGAGCTCTGTAATAACAATTAATTTTGAGTTTTAATATCTAGACTATTGTCACTAAACTAAATAAGGGACAGAATTCCCAGTCCTAATGTACATTGGGAGTTTATAAATACCACCTCTGCATGGTGGCATTTATCAATTTCAAGCTAACTAAGAATAATTGTGCAAAGGTAGCAATTATAACATCACAATCTATAACTTCCTGAAAATGAGAGGGATAACTGTCTGAACTCTAGATAGGAGGTAATGTCAAGCAAAAAACCTAAGTAAAAAAACAACATAGTACCATTACCATTAATTTGCTATATATTTTTTATTCTTGAGGGTAAAAATGATTGGAATTTATAATTAAATATCAACCTTATCTTGAGCTAAAAATTCAGAATCTGAGATGAAAAATAACAGACGGTTTCGAGTTTTGTTTCAACACTAAAATTGTAAAACTAACACATGAATCTCATAATTCATAACTTGTGATCATGGCCACAAAAGAAGCAAAAAATATAATATGAGGTAAATTTGTGACTAAAATTGAAGGCAGTTTTCACCGGCATTGGAATATAACGCAATTTTGTATGTGTAAGCTTTTACCTCAGCAATAGATTGTAAGTTGCGTGTGGGTTTAAGCTGATTGACTCCATGGCTCTTGGGTTTGCCATAGGTGGCACCCTTGGGCACTGGACGCTTGCGGCCACCGCGACGCACTCGGATTCTGAAGATAACGTAACCTAGAAACAAGGAGAGTGAACGATAAATCTTTAAAACTTGTCATAGATTTGTCTAAAGAGCAACAAACGTAAGACTGAAAATCGACGGGACTGGAATGTAAAAGGTAAAATAAACTGTTTTACACAATAATTACGATGGAGGTAGGAAAGTGCCAATGAAATGCGAGATTATCGATAAAGCTGCTCACCTTGCTTAGCGCGGTATCCCAATCTTCTAGCCTTGTCGGGCCTCGTGGGCCTAGGAGCACGATGCATACGAGTCAACTGGCGGTACTGCCACACTCTGATACGCAAGAGGAATCGCATAACATCGCTCAACTTTTTCCTATACAACTCTTGAATATATCTATACGCGCCCATCTTGGGAAGCCTGTGGCAGACCTAGCAACAAAATCAATAAATACACATTGATCAGAAGTCACATCATCGGTCTGGCCACAAATAGAGCGCCTTACGACGTGATAAGAATGGCATGGTGCAAACTCTGTAATAAACAACCGGGTGATTAAATACATTTACAAATAACATCATTATATGGAAAACGTTCTTATTTTAAAAGCCAATAAAGGAAATACAAAACGTTCTTTAAAATAAAACACGATATAAAATTAAAATCAACATACGTCCACCACAGTATGAAGATCAATTGAAAAAGACGGTTGTCAATTTTGACATTTTCGACTATTTTTGACAACAGTTTAACTCAATAAAATCAACATGGCAGACATTACTTCTTTTATATTATAGACTTTAGTTCAGATACTAACCTTTAGAGACAAGAAAAGTCAATAGAACCGGTATTATAATATCGGTAAAGAGTATCACGAATATTCATGTCTGATAAAGGCAAATGATATTGATATCGTTGATGTTTAATTCCATTTGATTAACTAGATGGAAATAGCAAATTTGGTACGCAATAATCACAAATATTCATTTCGTAACTATTCGTTGCCGAGATATTTGGACTGTAGCTCTCCAGGCACTTGGCCGCACTTGAGAGATTATAAAATTTTTGTTCTAACCACTTGATTAAAACTTCGAGACCAATATGGCACTCCAATACATCTAAATTGCGAGATTATCTTTTTATTTGAAGGTTGTGACCCAGAGTAAATTAACATAAAAACTGATTTACATTGATTTAACTACTGACTTCAATTAAGCCAGTGCAGGCGCCGAGAACTGACTGCTGCTGTTTATAAGAAACCAGTAGCCAGTTACAAGATTTCATTATGAAACCAGCACTGGCTTCCTTCGAATTTGAAATCAGTTGCTGGATCATGTAAATAAGCTTTAATAGGCTGATACTTAGGTTCAGTGTTCTACTTCTGCTCACAAGAGACTGCATGTAATTGAAAAAATATATTACATCTACCTAATAAAGTATTAAGATATTTGTAAAGTATTTATCAATTTCTAGTTAGCTGCGTGCCTTCGCTTGGGGGCTTCATGTTGCGTACCCCATCGTTGCCGATGTAGGATTATGATGAACCCGTATGCACACTACGGATTGCCATGTTTAATTAGTGTTGGCCGAAGATCTCGCCATGCCAGCCTCAATAACATCATCCGCCGGGCTCTTGTTAGCGTCGGTATATTAGCTGCATTAGAACCAAATGGCTTGGTATGCGATGATGGCAAGAGGCCGGATGGTATGTCATTTATTCCTTGAAGATGTCAGATGGGATGGTCACTTGTTTGAGACACGATATGTGTCCACACTATGGCGATGTCACATCTTCCAATGATTGAGTTAGAAGCTGTCAGCGCTGCTACAAAAGCTGAAGCTTTCAAACGGTGCAAATATGGAACCTTAGGAAGGATTACATATTTGTGCCGTTTATCGTGGAAAAATTAGGTCCGTGGGGTTTCTTCAAAGAAATTTGCAATAAACTCTTTAATGCCACCCCTGATCAGAAGATTGGCTCATATTTCGCCCAACGAATAAGCATTATCATACAGCGCGGCAATGCAGCCAGTCTTCTGGGCACGCTCTCACCTGGCAGTGATTTGTTACACACTCTTTAATTAAATTATTTATACTATATATAACTTATATAATTGTTTATTTTTAGACTTTAATTATATTTTATAAGTTAATTTTAGATATATAAATTTTCATAATCTAACACCTGCCTACAAAAAAAAGCGGTCTATACTTTTTACTAGACCCATCTATTCTCATGTATTTCGATGCTCTGAATTCGAAGCTGGGTCAGTGGTCTAACTACATTGAATCGGTAAATCTATATTATCGGTTTTTAAACAAATACAACCTGCAACGGTTTTTTTATTGTTCCGTAATGCCGCCATCTTGAAAGCGTAATTGTTGTCATGTTTACGTTGTGCGTGAAAGGTAGAAATTTTATTTTCTGAGATAATAAATTAGTGCAAAACATTTATGCCTGCGAAAACAATAAATTATAACTTGCGTGACTAATTACAAATATTAATAAATCGTTAACTGATGCGTACGTTAGGAACCAACGTAGTAATAATTAGGCGCCAAATTACTCACGATTGTTTAATCTTAGAGAACAATTTCGTTATGTGTTTCATAAACTTTGATTCATTTGTTGTGCGCTCAACTGTTTAAGTGGCAGCATAATTTATCTGTGAACTCCTATATTTCAGAAAGAGGTTGATGTAACTGTTGGCCGGATACAGTAAATTACCACAATGTTTTACGCACACTTTGTGCTGGCCAAGAAAGGCCCTTTGGCCAAAATTTGGCTAGCAGCTCACTGGGACAAGAAGTTGACCAAGGCTCATGTCTTTGAAACTAACATTGAAAAGTCTGTGGATGGTATACTAAAACCTAAGGTGAAAATGGCTTTGAGGACATCTGGCCATCTGTTACTTGGTGTTGTCAGGATCTACTCTAGGAAGGCCAAATATTTGCTGCAGGACTGCAATGAGGCTTTCGTCAAGATCAAGGTCAGTTCTCTATATGTTATGGTTATTTTGATATACATAATGCAATTTACTGTTGTCACTATCTTCAATATTTTATACTCTTATTTTATTTATGCTTAATTTTCTTTAGTTCCTCAGTAAACTTTAATGTTACTGGAACTTAAGGAAAATAATAGAAAATTTAGTATATTATTTTCATATTTATCAAATCAAATTAGGCAGACTTTAAATACCCAATTGGACTTGTCATTTGTTAAATAATAGTAAAATAATAAATTAAAAAATGTATAAAATATGTATCATCATCACTCTAGTGTTAAATACTAGTTTATAACTATTGTCTTCAACTTCTTTTACATGAATTCCACTTATCGCTAGTGTAGGATGATAAGAATTTAAAGGAAAAGATCATTATCACAAACAGGCTGAGGGAGTGAAGGTGACAAATTGTACAAGTAGCAGATAAATGTTTGATAGGAGAGCTCATGTGGGATATAGATATAGGATGCATTTATCTATTATGAACAGATCCAAACTTTTTTATTATAGGTTTGAAGGCTAAGTAGCAGAGTTCGTGCCTTAGCCTTTATCATTATTTTTTTATAACCATCCAAAATTCACTTTATATCACAAATAATAAATAAATGAGCTGTATAATATAATAATAATTATTTATTTATTTCAAATCAACACAGTCCAATACATATACACAGATAAACACACATAATAATATTATAAGTAATATTTTTTCTTATGTCTATGTTAGTAATTAATGACTAGCACTGATTTAGTCCTCTTAACGAAGGACCAATTCAGTGGGCAGTCAAATTTTTTAAGCCATTCTTTTCAAGATACTGTTGCTTCTACCATGCAATCTGCATAGTAATGGAAGCTGTTTTTTTATGCCATAAAGCATCAAAGCCATCTGGTGTGTGCTTTGGCGAACATAGATGATGTACTACAGAAATGTGATTACCCCTACAGCACCCTGAGGGAATTATTGTATTGGACTTGTAGGACTTCTTAAGCTCTTTGGGTTTATTTGAACCACAGACTTGCCGAGTACAGAGAGGTACAGTAAGTTTTAAACAACATTATTTTAACTGTCTCAGTACACCAAGCAAATCTGTGGGCCAACATGTTTGCCTGGACTGATAATGCCCTATATTCCCTATCCATATCCACATTATCGTTTTGGACCTCTCTTACCCAATGGCTTAGATATTTAAACTCTTTATTTATTGGAGTTCCATTGAGCAATAGAGACTCTATACCTATATAACTATACCACACTTGAGAGCTCTTTATCACCACATGTTGAACCTATTGCTCGCTGAGCTTTTGTGAGTGATGCCCACCTGGTATACTACTAATTGTATAATATATTAAACTTAAATTGGTAACACCTCTGGTGTTTGCAAATTACCCTATATGATAGTACATAGCTACTTTATGTCAAATAGGCTGTAAACCCTGTTTTTTGTAGTCTAGAAATAAAAAATGCCTAAATTATTTAATTATGTGGCCCACAAAGGTTGAGCATACCTGCTGTATGATTTTTGAAATTTTTGTCAGCAAGCTAATATGTCATAATATAATTTTGATTTCATTCGCCTCATGAGTCTATCAAGCTATTTGCCATATTCATCATAGTTATTATAAGGCCTACTAAGAAAAATCACTCTGTATAACTTCAGAACTACTTTATGGGCAATAGTGGAATCATGATTTAGTTTTTTAAGTCTTATAATATTTGATAAAGTAATATTTTTAGCTTAATACAACCCTATGGATAATTTATTTTTGCTGCAGATGGCATTCAGGCCTGGCATGGTGGACTTGCCTGAGGAGCATAGGGAGGCAGCCATGAATGCCATTACTCTACCTGAAGTATTCCATGATTTTGATACAGCCATGCCTGAATTGAAGTAAGTATTGACTACTACATATCTATATTCAATCATTTGATTACTATTTAAAGTTTAAACAATACTCATACTGAATCATTTGTTTTGAGAAATTATATATAATTAACAGCCTCTTTAGTATAGTGCATTATAATTCTAAGCATTAAGTTTAGAATATAGAATGTGTGTTTGCCTTCCAATTTATTATAAAAACTGCATAGATTTATCTAAGAATAATAATTTAATTCAAAATACAAAATAATGAAAATAAAGAAAAAAAATATATTTAGTGTATATATTTTCATTGTCCAATTATAAGTGGGATGAATGAATGAGAGAAAAACTCTTTATTATTCATCATGAGCTTAAACCTAAACAATTAAACCCTATGTCTAAGGAAATTTTCAAGCAATGCTTGGTAGTGGTAGTACAAGAAGACTAGAACTAATGTCGCCTTAATTTTAAATAATTAAACTACAAGATTACTATATATACATAATATAAATAAATTATAATAATAAAATAGGTTATATATACATACAAGCAGCAATATAATTTATTATATTTTAGAGGTGGCACATACTTTAAGTTCCCTTAATGTTAATACTAAGATCTCATTAATAAACATTTTTAAATTTTAGTGAGGTGGATATTGAGGCTCAGTTTTCCTTGAATCAATCAAGAGCTGAAGAGATCACAATGCGTGAAGACTATGGATCTCTCAATCTGGTGACCCATGATGATGGGTTTGGGGATATGGGGTTTGATACTGACAATCCTGATATCATGAGAGAGGCTATTGGAACTGAAGGAGCCTTAGAACAGGTAAATATTTTAGCATATAATGTTTATTACAATTAAATCATAGGTAGAGAATTGAATGATGATATGATGATACAATTGTCACCAATTAAGGATAAATACATGATACACACAGCTTTTAATAGTTTAGCTTAGATAATATATGACATAAAATATGATAGATAGATAACACTTTATTGCTCACCAAAATAAACAAATACGAAAACAAATTGCATAATTACAATACTTCTTGGTAAAACAATGGATGGCCTTATTGCTATAAGCAATAACTTCCAAGCAAATTAGCTTAAAAAAATTCTTAACTAATCTGGCGATGTAGGTGGAGCAGAAAAAAGATAGGACTCTACAATTTAAATATACATACTTACACTAATATATAAATTAGTGTAACTATGAAAGTAAAATTATAAAAATTAATAGTAATAATTAAATTACTAACATAAGAATAAGTTTAAATGTAAAAATTGTTATGTTTGTTCATGTTATACAAATAAAGGTTTTATTTAATCAATTCATATAATTTGTATAATTTTTTTACTGAAGCAGGAAAACAGGCAGATGGCCCAACTGATGGAAAACGGTTACCCTGGCCAATTGTCATTTGCAACAATTTTTGTTGATGCTACATGTGTTATTTACAGAGCAACCTGTTATTCGCTGATGGATCGTCGTTGGAGCTCGGTGGCAAGGAGGGCGGTGTGGCGAGTACCAGCGCGGGCGGCGTGCCGGCGCTTGCGACGCCCGTGCACGAGCGCCGCATGGAGGCCGCGCCGCACGCGCCCATCGACGACGGCTTCGGCGCCACTATCGGCGACGTGGCCGACTTCGGCCGTGAGTTTTATTAACCAGTAGTTATATGCCTCATTCATGGGGTCTCTCGTTTGATAGTCTGTGAAAAAGTTACTCAATTTAATCTCATACTTCTACAAACGGGCGGTTTCCGCATCTTGACGACAACGCCATCCAGCTTAGATCCTCCAGGAAGTCCACCAACTTCTTGACGTCGCTAAAGACTTATCGGAGGTTACCTGGGGCGTCCAGATACTTCGCCTGTATTAGGCCACCCTCTGCATTCAAGCAGAACATGGGCGGCTGTTTCGACCTCATACTTCACTTTGCTATTGTGACTTATAGACTCTCCAACTATGAACTTTAACCTCATAGAAATACCATTGCAAAGAAATGTCATTGTTTCCACCAAAAAAACCCCAAATTTTGTATTCTTACTGTCAACCAGAGAACACCATAAATCATTTTACTCCCACTTTATGCTATAGACAAACTGAAACCTTCCATCCAATGTTTTAAGATAAAATTTTTGTTGCTGAGTTTCTTGAGGTGTTTTGGAGTCTATTCGAGAAAATCTTCAAATATGACAGACAAAAATTCTAAGAATGTAATTTGTGATTGCCTAATCATACTATCCATCCATCCAAAAATTGTGTCTCACGAATTCCATGATTTTTGAACTCCCCCCTTTAACGTGTGGTGTATTATATGGATGGCCCCTATACTGTTTTTACTTAAATCTTGACATTTACTTTAAAATCACGCAAGGACACTTAATTTTGTTTATTGATATGGACAATTTAACTAATGCTCAAAATGTTTAAAACTTTTATTACCCTTTCCAAGCATTTGTTTAATTTTTGACATCTCAATGACGGATCAATTAGTAATGTTCTAAGTCATTATTTTTAATCAATTTAACTTATCTATACAATTTTACTAAAAATACTATATTGTGTAATAAATATACCCACATTTCATTGAACATATTTTACATATGCCTAATGGCTAGCGCACGCGTCCCTAACTCAAAGGGCGTGGGTTCGATTCTGGCCGGAACATATGCACCACTTAGGCACTTTTCTGACCTAATGTGTATATTGTTACAATTACCACGCACTAACAATGGTGAAGGAAAACAACCTGATGCAACCTGCACATCGAGATAACCGATGTGTCAAATCTGCCAAGCCGCCTTGGACAAGCGTGGCGGGTATACTGTCCGTTCCCCTATAATGGGAGGCCCAAGCCCAGCAGTGGGACATTTATGGGCTGTTATTATTATTATATTATATATTTTACATATATTCAATAAGCCATTTTATAAACACTTGTAATAATTGCGATATTATTTTTCTTTAAAGTAGAACATTTTTTATTTTCAAATCTATGACTTTCGATTTATATAATAATATGTATAGTGTCGATGGTTTAATAGTCTGTGCGTTACATGACTCACAGAACATCACAATTATGTCACCAACAACAATAAAGTACTACAATTATTTCCTGTCAAGAAATATGTAACTTGATAAACGTGCAAACGTCAAAAGTAAAATAAATGCTTAGAAACAGTGTATTGTCAAGAAAAATCAAATTAAATAGTGGTAATTGTCATTGTCAGATGCCGGTGGATTGTTTGAAGGTGATTTATTTGGGGATGTGACCGCGACTACCACAACAGCGCCGCCTACTGGCATACCTGGAACCTCAGAACAGCCCCAGTCATTGCAGGTATCAAACTAACAGAAAGCAAGTGTAATCTGAACCATATTTACTTTTATAAATATTTTTCTGCAAATGGAATTTTAAATAGTTTTAATGTGGCGAAATTCAGCTTCACACTCTTTATATTAACAAATTCAGTATGTAATATTTATTAATGACATCTAAGGAACAAAAAATTTTAGAAATGTTCAAAACACTCCAAAGTTTTATTGAAATTGCCTGCCTGATTTACATTTGCATTAGTTAAGTAGTTAGATAACTTGCGTCTATGTACTTACCATCCTTTGGATACACATTTACTTAATCGAAAATTTATTATTGAAGTGAAACTTCTATATAGACAGGGGTCTTAGGATTTTTCTGGCACGAAAAACCGTTACGGCCGCGTGGAGCAGCGGCATAAATTTAGACTAGACGTGGAGAGAGGCGGCATTATTTTAGAGTAGACTATGGATGCATTTTTTGGTTCCGGATCGAATTCAGTTTTTTGTTTGATAAAATAAAATATGTTTAAATAAAAAATGCATTCATTAAAATATACCCAACCTAACCAAATCATAATTTGCAGCAAACCTGAGAAAAATATCAAAAATATCTATTCAAAGAATGATAACACCTTGACTCGCAAGTTAACTTGTTTTTAACTAATGTAATGAATTAATTAAGCCTTCGCGTAGTGGGGATAAGTTCGCGCATGGCACGTTCAACACACATATATACGTTGTACTTGTGTGTGAATAACTGCGTGGTATGATGTCGCACTGCATTCGCATCATGAAAAGTCTGTCCGTCTCTCTCGCGCGCAGTTAAACTTATGAGTATGAAGGAGACAGTTGAGTAGACTCATTCCCCGCGTCCCACTTGACAACCAAAGAGACCTAAAAAACGGCTTTTGCACATCTTACGACTTTGGCCAAGTTGCGTGCCGGGGATTATACTTTATGCTAACTTTAACTGATTTTTCTATTTACCTATTGTTTATCTCTATAACATTTATAATTTCTCCTAAATTCAATCCATATTTTTGTGTGTAGATTTGTAAAACTCATAAGCAAAAGCAGTTGCGCAGTAATAGCTTTGACTCTAGCCCTTTTATACATCATGGGTGCAATGTACACCCCGGCATCGTCTAGCAGACGCGCAGACGAAGATCGATCCTATGACCTTGTAACACTGCGTTCACGATGACTTGACATGCAAGGTTACCAACTCTCAAAAATTGAAATTACTCACAATAGGGTAGATGACGGTTAATCAACCGGGATACTTTTATTCATCTTAAAAAATGCCGAAGCCATCATTTTGTATTCGCGTTGCAAATTATTACGTCATTTCTATAACTAATCAAATAGCATATTATTTTTATAATTTTAGTAGTATTTAAAAATATTTCTATTATGATAATTTAAAGTTCGATGCTGATCTGGTATTGAAACACCCGCTCATTTATATGAACAGAACATTGTTTTAGAATTTATTGCGACATGTCTCAACGTCAACTCCCCATTATGGTGTCAAAAGTGGCACAATAATATTTCTAAACTAAGATATGCCCGCGACTTCGTCTACGCTTGACTTGAAATTCCCGCGGAATATCCAGGACACAAAGTACCGCAGCATTTAAAAAAGAATGTAAGCTATCGTTTTAGTGTAAACTGTGTCGGAATAAGCTAATCTTGACGCACTCGCACAACTGCAAACCGCTCCCGGAAAAATTCCCGCGGGATTCCCAGAATAAAAAGTAACGCAGAGTTTAATTCTAAGAATTAGCGATCAGCGAAAACCGCATCGAAATTGACCCAGCAATTTTTACGTGAGTCCCGAACAAACAGACAAGAAGTTAAAAAAAATTGCATCGTGTTCTCCATCGTTTGTTTTGTTATAGTCTATTCAAGTTGTTTTTTTTTAATAGTTCAATGTACCGACACGGCATATTTAGAATGTTATAATATTATAGATAGATAGATAAAGAATATTATAAAATGTAAATTATCCTTTTTAGGGCAGTTTTTATACCTTATACTATTCGTGTATTTCGTTTTGAAAAGTGTGCTATACGTGTCGGCTAGGCGGAGATCGAGGCGGCGGGCGTGGCGGGGGTGGGGGGCGCGGAGGGCGGCGACGCGGCGGCCGACGCGCCCGACAGCGACGACGACATGGGCGACCACTACGACGCCGGCAACTCACCGCAGCACAGGTGCCATGATTTCTTACTTATTTAGGTTTATGCCTTGGCAGCTAGGCCTTTAAGCCAGATCTTAGATTATAATGTAGTTTCTTCATTTTCTTAAGCCTATGTGTACCACAGCTGAACTGTAAGTTATCATCTGGTGCCATTCAACAGAGTTCTTGTGACAACTCAAAAGACCACATTCGACTATACAGCTCACATTTCTCACAAAAACATAATTACTACTCAAAAACTATCAATATCCTACAACTATTGTTCATTTTAGAGTAATTTTACACATTTCTAGAAAATAAAACTGTACAGCACAACATCTCCTTTCAGTTCCCGCCAAAAACTCCCACAGGTGCCATGCACGATTTCTCTTTTCAATATAGATTTAAATTTGTATGATTCAAGTTTTCAGGATAATGTTTAAGCAATTAGATATCAGGCGAATGCCACTCTCATCCATGCAGGAACATAAAAAGAATACAGATTCTTGCGGCCGGGCGGCCTGTCGTAGGAGGCGACAAAACAGCCTATAGCCGGATGGTAGGGTGTTTGCCTGTCTGGATGGTTACCACCTGGTCCATAGCGGCCTTTAGTTATGGTTTGGCATTGGTGGCCAGGTTCCAGCCCCATCTACGAGTCCGGCAGCACATTGGTAGCATCTTTAGTGTTGCAAATGTTTATGGGCGATGGTAACCACTTTCTATCACAGTTGGGCCGTCAGCCTGTCTGCTGTACTCCAGCAATAAAAAAAGTCTTATATAACTCACTATTGGAATATCTTTGTGATGCAAAGATTGTGCTCTGTTAGACATTTTTTTATTGAAGCAGTGGTGTCTTTTGAGTATGATCTTACAAGATTTTCAATCTTTTAAACCAAGTTAGTTATAATAATAGTTAATAAATTTATATTTTAAAAATGCCTTTGCATAAGCTGTATTTGCATGCCATTCTGGCATAATATGTGTACCCTGTAGTTTATGATAACATCTTTATAAACCATGTTTTATGTAAATGTGAAATTTGAACTATAATAATAATAAATTGATATTAATAGCTGGGGCGGTTCCCCTGCTGGTGGCGCTGTCCAGGCGATGGAAGAAGAGCAGGACCTGATGCCGCCTCCACAGGCGCCGAGGCCTCCCTCTGTTAGGCCAATGGTATTCTCCCTCCCGTATTCATTCATTTTATCCGTGCAGGAACGGAGGAAGAATACAATTTCCTGCGGCCGGGCGGCCTGTCGTAAGAGGCGACAAAACAACCCACAGCCAGGTGGTAGGGCATTTGCCCGACTGGATAGCTACCACCCCTGGTCTAGAGTATACCGCCATGACAACCTTGAGTTGTGTTCCGGCATTAGTGGCCAGATTCCAGTCTCCCTTTAGAGAGCAGCGGCTCATTGGTAGTATCTTTAGTGTTACAAATGTCCAATCGTGGTATGAAAAGTTTCGCCAGTTTTAAAATAATTGATTTAACGTTCCGCGAGCACATGTTACCTTTTCAAACTAAGTCACAGAACAGACTGTTTCACAAAAAAATATTTTTAACTACTTGACAATAAAATGTAATATTATTAAGATCAAAGTTGTTTGATTTTCTATCTCGTCTAAGAAGATTGTTTAGAGATGTAAAACCTTTTTATTGGTTTTAATATTTATGATAAGCATAGTGATTATATCTTCTTTATTTCTTATCGTTAATCTCAGTTTCTGTCATTGTCAATATGGTAATTTTCTTTTTTCTCGTTTCTATAATTTATAAACGTAATATTTATTAAAATGTTGGCGGGACTATTTCTTGTTCTCGTGCAAGCAAAAGTCGACTTTAAGGTGACGAATCTTTTCATACCGCGACTGTGCATAGGCGATGGTAACTGCGTTCCATCAATCAGGTGGGCCATCTGCTTGTCTGCTAAACCCATGAAATAAAAAATAATCCCTCACATTCTATTTCACAATAATGTTTAAATTTATTAAAGTAGGTACTCCACAAGATTAACATACAATTTGGGAGAAAATGTACATAATAAAACTACGTTTTAACGGTTTTAAGCGCGGTAATTTATTTGATTTTTTTATTCCGACGTTTCGGCCACTTTTCAGTAGCTGTGATCACGGAAGACAAAGGGATGTCAACTGTGAATGAGTATTGTTAAAGTTTTATGTAGCCTACCACCAACTTGTTCAGTTTAATTATTTGGTTTTAATTTTGTTTATGGTTATTATTTACTCTATGGGAGCCTAATCTAATTTACTACCGCTTCGCAACATGTTATGGCTTGAAGAGAAGAAGCGGCGCAAGAATCTCTTCAACAAACATACCTAGCTCTAATATTTTATATAATATTGAAATGGGTGGGAGGAAAAATAAAAGAAATAATCAATTAAGTTGCTTCGTGTTCCGGTGCACGCAGAAAGAGCTCACAGTATCTTGAGGTCTGGCAGTTGGTTTTTGCTGGGTTTGGGTCTTGATAGTTTTGGTCATCGGATCCCAAACAGGTGGTACTTGTCAACCATCTTCTCTATTGAAATTTAGGTGTTTTTTGATGTCAGAAAATGTAGAGTTCAATTTGAAAGTAATAAAAATACAATATTCTGGTATGTATAATTTGAAGGCATATAATACGAGGGCGAATCAAAAAGTTCTTGGAATCAATATTAACAAATGCAGAAATTTAAACAAAACTAATTTTTTTTCTACATATTTTCCCTCCAATGTCGTGTATTTAGAGTAACGCGTCTCTAACTTCTTTATTCCTTGCGAAATTACATTGTTTTTCTTGTGTCTCGAAAAACTCCTCTACGGCAGTCATTATCACGAAATTTAGTTCCACGGATTTACTCTTTTAATTTTGGGAATTAAGTGAAAATCACTTGGGGCTAAGTCTGGAGAATATGGTGGATGGTCAAGAAGATTGAAGGCATCACAGCGGATTGCGTTAAGCGCAACTTCCGGTCGATGAGCGGGAGCGTTCTCGTGAAGAAACAACAGGCCCAACGATAGTTTTCCACGAAGTTTTTCGTTAATCGCATCACGCACTTTCGGAATTAAATTTGCATAATAGGTTCTAGTAATCGTCTGGCTTTTTGGCATGTAATATCAATAAAAAGGATTACTTCTCTATCCTAAAACACCGAGGCCATAACTTTGCCAGCGGTAGAAGCAACTCGATTTTTTTTAATGGATGGAGAGGATGGTCTTTCCCAAAATATGTTTTGTCTCTTGGTTTCAGGATCGCAATGGTGGATCTACGTTTCATCTGTGGTGTCAATGCGATGTCAAAAAATTATTCGAATTACGCTGGAACATTTCGAGATTACACTTAGAAATTTACAAACGTCCCTTTTTGTTTTCGTCGGTTAACATTCATGGCACCCATCTTGCCGACACTTTGAACCCTAGTGAATCAATTAAAATGTATTGAACGCTACCAAAAGATATCTTTAGGATCTCAGCTATATGTTTTATAGTTATTCTTTTGTCTTCCAAAATCAGATTCTCAACCTTTTTAACATTTTCTTTCATAACGGAGGTTGAAGGCCGCTCAGAACGGGGGTCATTTCTACAGCTTGATCTACCTGTTTTAAATTCAGCCACCCAGTACGCAACCGTAGAATAGGGTACAGCATCATCCCCTAATGTCTGCTGATTGTCCGAAAAAATTTCTTTCGTAGACATTTTTTCAAGCTGAGATATTTTATCATCGCACGTAACTCACTTTTATCCATAATTTTTCGTTTTTGGCAACTCGTTGCGCAAAACAATTTATTACGTGCGAACGAACTGACAAAAACAAGTGACAGTTGTCATAAATATTGAACTTCTTCCAAAAAGGTTTTGTATATATGCACTTCTAAGAACTTTTAGATTCACCCTGGTATGTAAATTATTAAATACTACTAATAGTAGAGTTTACGGGTCAACCTCTAGTGCCTGCCTCTTATTTAAAGAGCAGGCGTTAACACAGGTTACATTGTACTAAATGTTTATGTGAGTGCTATTTGAACCCGGAAGATTGATTTCATTTTATATCGCAAACTATCCCATCTCCCGGCATGAAAAGTGTTTTATGTCCATTTTCGGCATTAAAACTACATTTAAACAAAATAACAGCAAAACCGATCCAGTATTCCTAGTAGTTTTCCGTGAAAGCTTAACGGAAAGACATATTGAGTTACTATCGCATTTTTTAGATGAAAATTTTGTACATCTATAAACTTGAGAAATGATTGATCTCATCCAAACTTTCATCCTCTATTTCAAACCGTCCTAATTTTTTTTTATCTACCCCCGTCTATTAGAAAACTATATAAATGACAATAATGATAAAAAGGACAAAACAGACAAAAAGGACAAAACGGATAAAAAGGCCAAAAAGGACAAAAAAGACAAAGATGACCCAAATGACGAAAATGGCAAATCACAAAAAACCTATCCTACTTTTAGAGATAAAAAGTACTCCTTGTCCACCCTTGGTATTAAAATTACATAACATATATATATACCGATTTTCAGCCAAATCGGTCCAGTATTTTTTCCTCAAAAGCATAACAAACGAACAGATAAATATATTTTTATCCCGAAAACTATCCCATGTTCATTCTCGGCATCGAATATATATATATATATATATATATATATATACATACACTGAGTTTCAACCAAATCGGTCTAGTAGTTTTTCCATGAAAACTGAACAGACAGACAGACGGAGTTACTTTCGCATTTATAATATTAATAGGGATAGGGATACTTTATTTGATAATATCCCACTACTGAATTCGAGTGTTCGCATTTTCAGCCACTAAGCATGGTTTGCCTGCCACGTTCGTCATAGGCGGGTTTCATACATTGGTAATGGGCTAATAAATAATTTGATAACTTATATCTCAAACAAAATTGGCCGTAATAAAATTATTGGAAGATTTCTAAATGGGTCCCCGAATATAATAAATACTCATTGTGTCAGCAATTAAATTCAAGTTGTCTTTTTCTTAGAGTGAGCTCAGTGTGAAGCTACTCAGTGAATAGTAGGTTTTTAAGTGAGTGATATAAAAAAATGATTTAATGTAATTTACATGTTGAATTAATATCAGGAAGTGGACGAATGTGGCACCAGCGGCGCTTTGGAGAGTGCCAGGGCTGCCACGCCATTGGAGCCGCTCCCAGCGCCTATGGACAACACCACACTCCTGCAAAACGATGAGGAGTCTTTCGCACTTGCACCAGTTGATGCCACCGTTCTTAAAGGTATTTTAATTCGGAATCACAGTTTTATGTAACTAATAATTCCTCCCGGTGTACCTGCGTAGCAGATCAATTTTGTAGCGCGGGACAATGTTCGAATTGTGTAAGCGGTATAAATTTAAAAATGCATAGCAAGCAACACTGCCATTCCCGCTTGCGAATAAAGTTCAATATAGATTATTTCTATGTAGGAAACCAGTCGGCACTTTTCTGGTTAAACGAAAATTGTCGATCGGAATTATAAGTTGTGTAAAACTGTACTACGCTATTCATCGAAACTAGCATATCTGTATTTTCCATAAATAATATTGTTACGAGTGCGGGACTCGAATTCAAATGCCGTTGGAATTATTATAGAATTTATTAGAACTATACAAACACGTATAACACAGTTACAAATATAACTGGACACAACCAGTACAAACTGCACGATTTAATAACGCGCGCAAAGTCCGTCGAATGTACTCGTCTTGATCGTAACGTAATCGTCGCTTAACTGCCTGACCCTCCCTTCGGGCATCCCTTTTATTTTGTACAAATACAATATGCCTCGACGCAAAATAATAACAACAAGAATTAGTTCGACACACCTCCCTAATGACGGCCATAAAACAAGTTCAATAATAATAGAATGTTTTTCTTAATTACTAATTCTAAACACAAAGTAAACAAAAGAAGTGCAAATGCGGGAAAGGTAATAAACCGGGTTTATGGTAGGCAGATGTGCATTTACTTTTTGTATTTGGCATGTAACAATAGATTTATATCTTAATAAACGAGTGAATTTTAAAACAATGCTCTAATTTACTCTTAGTTTGATGATACTATTACTACTATGATAGTGTTATTGCCAATATACAAAGTTGTAACGAATACCAAAATGTAAATGATTATGTGCATGAATTCTGGTAATTATAAATCACCTTTTATTGCTTTTGACCAAGTTATATCGCATCTTTTCTCGTAACTTTTGGTAAATTATGTCTATTTTTTTGATCAATGTCTATAACCCTAATTTATTCGTCCAGGATCATAGAAAGAATATAATTTTCTGTGATCAGGCGACCTGTCCTAAGAGGTGACAAAATAACCCACAGCCAGGTGGTAGAGTATTTGCTCAACTTGATGGCTACCACCCCTGGTGTGGAGTATGCCGCCATAACAACCTTGAGCTGTGTTCCGGCATTAGTGGCCAGGTTCCAGTTTCCCTTTAGAAGCAGCAGTACATTGATAGCATATTTGGTGTTGCAATGTCCATAGGCGACGGTGACCGCATTCCATCCGGTGGGTCGTCTGCATGCCTGCTGAACTCGTGCAATAAAATACTATAAAGTAGGTTTGACTTGACTATAGATTCCTAGCACCCTTTTTCTTATTTCCCCATAGTGTCTTCAATTATAATTTAAGGAAATCGTGACCTGTATACAGATGACGTAAAAAAAAACAACGCAAATGGATTGCAGGTATAACGAAAGCGAAACGCAAACGCAAGTTGATAGTGGATGAGGTGAAGAATATATCCGGTGAGGAGATGAAGAATCAGCTGAGCAACACTTCGGACATCGTGACCACTTTGGACCTAGCGCCACCCACCAGGAGGCTGATGCACTGGAAGGAGACCGGCGGTGTCGAGAAGCTCTTCACCTTGCCCGCTAGGCCTATTCCCTCTAGGATGCTCTTTGAGGTTCGTTCTCATACATTCATCACATATTTTTGTTATCGCCTTTTATTTTACCAAATAACTATTGTGGTGTTGTCCATTTTTTTTTGGTGAACAATAAAGTGTTGTCTATGTCTATATTTAATAGTGTTGAAAACATAATTAACTAATGGCTATTTATTAACGTACAGATCAAAGAATGAGATGAATTCCAGACAAAATCTATTTACTGTACATAGTATAAGTTTCTCATAATATCTTCATGATTGAATAGGGATGCAGAGGCATGTTACATCATGAATTCTAATATTTTTTACATATAAAAGAACATGTTAAAATCTATATATTGCTTAACTTTTAAAATAGTAAAAGGTATGAAATGTAAATAACAAAATATTAGTAAAGTAGGAATAAAAGTAGAGTAGTAAGCAGTATGTTATTAGTGTAGATGCCTAGAAATAAGAAATATAACATGAGAGAATGAGAAAAAGATAGGCAAATGTCTGTAGGAAATAGTAGTTAAAATATTTAATAGATAACTAAGTAGACAGAAAAATGTAAAAGAAAAAGTTTTTGCAAACAAAGATTAGCAGAAGCAAAGAAAATAATATAAAAAAAGAAAATGTAAATAAAACACCTTGAAAAAGAACATAATATCCTGGCCAACTTGTTCATCAGGAGAGGGAACGAAATAAAAAAAAAACTTAAAATATCACTATAAAAATAATTATAGTTCTTAAGGCCGGCTTGATCGGTGTGATACCACGTTCTGACAGAATATCCGCATGAAACAGATAGCCTTGAGCCGAACGGATGTCATATGATGAGTGACAGTTTCAATGGAGCATTTCCCCCTGCCCCTATCCCATCTCCCTATTATATTCCAATGTCCCATTCTAAAGGCTAGCAGCGCATTGGCTTCGCCCTTGGTGTTACAAACGTCCATAGGCGACGATAACTGCATTCTATTCGCTGGATCGTCTGCCTGTTTGCCAGCTTCGCAATAAAGAAGTTTTATGGATTGAAACAACAATTAATTCTATATTTGACTCCTTTTACTTGTAACTGCTTATGGCGTCGTGAGGTACGCTCATACAAAAAAATTACACTGCAACATTCTAATTTCTAATAATTTTATTAAAAAAGTATGTCAGTTGATTTAACGGTGCGCTCCACTATTGTAGAAATACAAGCGCAACATGACTCCTCGCAACGAAGTGGAGGAAGGCGAGGCGCGTTCGCCGGAGCACCCCGAGCCCAGCGTGGCCAGGAAGGGCCGCAAACGGAAGCACGACGAGGTATGTAACTAACACACATTAAATTATTATTTTTTTGGTAATTGTTCATAGATATTATAAAAATTAATATTTTGTATGTAAAGTTCTTCTGTTTATGTGTATGTCACTGAAATCCTCCTAAATGGTTGGACCGATTTTGATGATTTTTTTATGTGTTTATAAGTTGGTCACACTCGGATAATACAATGATAATAATAATGCTATTGTATGTTTGGTACATAGCCAGAGCTAAAAAAATAATAAAAAAAGATTTCTTAATATCTTGATTGAATCGACACGGATTTTATCCCTGAATGGAGAAAGAATACAATTTCGTGCGTTGGGGCGGCCTGTCGGAAAAGGGACAGAACAACCCACAGCCAGGTGGTATGGCATTTGTCCGAATGGAGGGCTACCGGACCTGGTCTGGAGTATGCCGCCATAACAACCTTGAGTTGTGTTCCGGCATTAGTGACCGGGTTCCAGTCTCTCTTAAAGAGAGCAGCAGCGCATTTGATAGTAACCGCTTTCCATCAACTGGGCCGCCTGCCTGTCTGCTGATGAGTTCAGTATGTAATAAAAAAAGTTTAAAGAAAATGATTTATTGAATAAACTTCAATTTTGTTTTGTTTTGTATTTGGCTCTTTTGTATGGAGGGTAGAGGTAAGGAGGGGACAAGTCGAAAGAGTGTCCAGCTGTAAGCAGCTCATATTAACTCAAAAACTCACCAAAATAGCAAGATCGTAGTAAGCGATATAGTATGAATGTAGCAGTTGTAAACGGAGTGAAGTGTGCCGAGTTGAATATGACGCTGCCAAAATGAACAGAAAAAATGCCAAATTACTTTTTTAAATGTACGGTTTATTATTTTTAAAATATTGTATGTTATATATTTATAGTTAAAATATTTTAATATTTAAAGTTTATTATAAACATTCGTTAATTGTTTTTAAAACCTGTTTTATAATTACTTATGCCATAATAAAGCGGAAGTCTTCCTTTTCTTGTTTAATTCGCAATCCTAACTTTTGGTGCTACCTTTGAAATTACATTATTTGCTACGGTGGCGCCATCTCAATTGGTCGCTTTTTCAACACAGAGAGTGTGCTTATACCCGCCATACTCTTTTGGATGTCGAGTTTGCCTATCACTATATGATGAAATTTTAAATTTAAATTTTATACTTTTGTCTAAAAATATTCAAGAGTTTCTACCAGAGAGCCTTTAATTTTTCTATCAGAGTGTTCAACGGGCCGATACGCCTGCGCCGACGCCGAGTGCGGACTTGGAGCCCCCGACGCCGGTGCCACAGGACTACGAGCCTTCAGTCGGTGAGTCAACTTCGGACATCCCCTGTCTTAGCTTGTTAACCACTCCTGCGAATGGTGTTCGGTTACTCCAGTGCATGGTGGATACTCACGCTACGCCTGCTCGTGTTTCAGTATACTTCATTAGAGTTCACACTCTTTTTTTTTTTAAATAATAATAATCGGCAAACAAACACACATTGCATATCCCCAAGCTAAGCAAGTTACGTTTGTGTTATGGATATGAATGAATGAATGAAAACTCTTTATTATTCACCATAACTTAAAGCTAGACATTTAATATAAATACATTTCCATTAGAACAATGGGTGGCCTTATCGCTTTAGCGATCTCTTCCAGGCAACCTGGTGTCCAAGGAGACATTACAAGAAAAATTAAATAATATTTGGTGGTTTAACTAAATTAAAACTAATCTTAATTAAAGAAAAGACAAAACAATAAACTAATATAGATATACATATACATAATTAAATATAGATTATAATAATATAAATTACATATATTGGGTAATACAATGGACTACTCTGGGGCTGATGCCAGCCACCTAGACCGTAGTAAATTACAGAAAGTTTGTTCCCGAAATTTACCATGCCAGGGATCAAACCCGGAGCCTCTGGCTTCCAGCCAGTTCGGCCGGCTAAGACTTGGCTCGCTGAACCACAGAGGCCGTCGCTCTAAGAACGACATTCAGACTTGTATAAAAACTTGTGTAAAGTACAAGACTAAAATGCTCTTCAAGAGAAGTTAGCTCAGTGACTAATGGACTAAGGCCCGTAAGTTCAAATGCAGTTTAAATTATGGAATTATCAATCTACAGATTTTTTTTATCAATTGTTTAAACTTGTGCCGTAAGATCAAATACAAAATATGGGGAAATTAACTAAATTTATATTAGTGTTTTGTACATGGTAATATTGTCTATTTCAGTCATTCTTTCAAAATAATTTTAGTATTATGGCAACAACATATTATATTCTTAGTGACATTGGAAAAAAAGAGTCGGTTGTATAATTTATTGCTATTCAATGGCCAGGTACCAACTTTTTGTGTACTGCGCTGCTGTTGTAGTTCGTTTGGTTGGTCGAAGGAATGAGATTTTTTTTAAAATTCATTGACAATCACAAATAAAACGTTTAATCCACGCAGAAGAGTTTAAGCGGTCTTCTCGGCAAGTTATTATTAAACATATTATTAAAAGTTTTAAACTGTTGCTGAATTAACTCCCATTGATATTACAAAACAATTGGAAATGGAGAATTAAACTCAGCTGCATAGTTTAAGCTACTATTATCTTGCGGGCCTAAGTACAGGACTCCAATTAAATGTCAATGTTTATTACACCTGACATGTAGTGTGAAAGAGATGCTATGCTAGTTTACACAGATGTAATTATTAAATTCCCGAGTTAACCTAACCTTTGCTATTTTTAGAAACAATATGTATAAATTAAATTTTGGAATAAAACTTGTACAAAATCAGAAGTAATAAGAATGTAATAGTAATAAGAAACATTGTAAATATTATTTTTTGGAAAATTAAAGAGACAAAAGATAAGAAACAAAAAAAAGATAAAATAAGAAAGGATCAAAAGAAAAAGATCAAAAGAAAAAGTAAAAAAATATAAAAACCCCTAAAAGCAAAAAACCCGAGCAATCTCGTTCGCTTGCAGAGAGGAGAATAAAAAAAAACCTTTGCTATTTCACATTCGATAAGTGTGTAAAAGCCGCCGGAGCGTAAGGGATAGTAATAATACGTAAGCCTGGCAATGTCGCAAGTTTCTAGTGACTACACTATATTTTAGTAAACGCGTAAGCGCTAGTGAATTCATAGCGCTTTAGACTTTTTGATCGCCAGTAAATTTATTGCTTTAGATATTAAAATAATGAACGAATTTCATTGCGACTTCTTAAAGGCAGTCTTATGGCCGATAGGCATCTAATAATATGAACACTTCGCCACTGTCATTCTAAATAGCGATCAAATGAGAGTGCAACATCTATACTCTCAACTCTTTATTTACCTCATGAACGTTATTATTTTGTTCTATGCAATGTTCGTGTTTGAACTTCAAGAACGTATTTAGGTTTCACTTGAAGTCAAAGGTTTCTCAAAACTAATTGCGCAATTCAAATACTTAGTAACGTTCTGACGTAGGCTTTGGTGTCCCACTATGGTATGAGGTTTTAAAAATGTTACAAAATTCCCTTAAGACCAGCAGCACATCTGTTGTTGCAAACCGTAGGCGATGGTAACCATTTTTTGACCACTTTGGCAGTTAAAGTATAGCAGTCTAGCAGAATAGGTAAAATTGGCCGTCGGAAATGCTGTTTGGGTTAGATTTTAGACAGCTGTAGAAATATTTTATAGGCAACACGAGTAAGGTGTAACTTAATGCTTACCATTAGATCTGGTGAATGCTATAAAATTCTATTGTATTTTTACACAATTAAATAAGTATTACTTTCTTAATAACAATAGTTAAAGACCAGTTGTCTATAGTTTCGATTTTTTAATACATACTTATAATTATTTCATTGAAACTTCTACTGTAATTGATTAATTAATTTGGACAAGTTTAACACACTCTTATGATTTCGATACCAATAATTCAATTTAGAGCCACTTGTTGAAGTTATATTTTAACTGACTCCAGTTATATTATTGATCGATAATAATAATTTTAGTATTATACTAGCTGACCCGGCAAACGTTGTTTTGCCATTTAAATTATTTCTAGTAATTTTAAGTAAGTTAAATTATTAAAGTACTAATATCGCTATTAAAAAATAGGGGTTGATCCTAGAAGGGTGAAAATTTGAAGTTTCATGTATTTTTCAATGCTAAATCATAATAAAATATAAATAAGAAATTTGGTCAAAAAAATAAAAAAAAATTTAGGGGTGGGTTACCCTTATCATTTAGGGGCATAAAAAATAGATGTTGGCCGATTCTCATAGATACCGGATAAGCACAAAAAATTTCATCAAAATCGGTCAAGCCGTTTCGGAGGAGTATGACAACGAAAACTGTGACACGAGAATTTTATATATTAGATATTTAATGAATGTATGAATGAAAACTCTTTACTGTTCACCATAAACTTAAATCTATACAATTGATATGGATACATTTTCATTAAAACAATGGGCGGCCTTATCGCTTATAGCGATCTCTTCCAAGCAACCCAGTGTCTAAGGAGACTAAAGAAAATTTCAAACGATTTTTGGTGGTGTATTAAACTAAAATAAAAGTAATAAAATCACAATCAAATACTATTAAAAATAAAATAAAATATAAATATACTACTATATATACATATATAATGAGATAATGATATTATAAAAGATATATATATATATATATATATATATATATATATATATATACATTCGAACAATAGAGACATTCATGTAATGCAACAATTATATTTAATAGACCAATAATGGCCAGTGACCATACGTTTAAATGTAGTCATTGATTTAGTTTGTCTGACCTATTTAACCTTTACTTGACTGATTATAATCAAACTGGAGTAAAGATGAAATATAGAAACAGTAAAATTAAAATGTTACTATCTTGTGTGTAATGCCTCATGCATATAAAATGATTTTGAATAAGTTCACTTTTTTAGAATACAGTCCCTCAGAATCGTGTGTCCAGGTATACAGAATCCCCAAACTGGGATTTTTTTGCTGTTCAACTTGTCCAAGTAGTAAATGCATAAGCTTAACTGCACAATAATATTAACAATCCTACTGATATGTGGTGCACGGCTAGAGTCTGAGCGTGTTCCGGACCTCGGGGGATACCCTCAGACGCCGCGCTCCGAAATCGACGTGGAACCACCTCAAACGCCAGGTAAGCCAACATTATCACATGGTATATAAGGCCCCTCCCATTCTCTCGAAGTTTTCGCGTGAAAAGGACGAATGTGGAATGGATATTCGTGTTTTTTTCTCGCCTTGTGATGTTCCTGCGAGTATAAGCGTAAAAGAAAGGAGGAACGTATCTGTGTTAAAAATAATGTCAAAAGGCGTTTGTGGCGCTAGTTTAGTAGAGCCTAAACAACTCGGTAACCTTTCACCCCCCTCGTCCGTCTTTTAGTGGTTATAAATAAAGTGAACTTGGCAAATGTAGGCATCCTTTGTCTACACTGGCAGTATTCTGGTTATTTTTGCAACTATTATTTATGGTTATTGCTGGATACTTTCATTTTAATCTCCTTATAAGACGGTCCATACTCATTAACTCTACCACGGGAATATGGTGACTCGCGAAGTTTCGTGAGAATGTGGAGAGCCTAAAATAAATGAGTTCGAAAATCAGCATAAACACTCTCCCATTATATTATTCTTTTTTATTGCAAAGTTGGCAAGTAGGCAGACGGCTTACCTAGGCTCGGTTCCTGTATCATACCGACAGTTCATTTGCTTTATTATCAGTTAAAATTTGACATAAGCTTCATATGTCTAATGTTAAAATTCAACCGATGTTAGGGAAAGCGAATGAACACAGATATAGGAAACATTCACTAATGGAGAATGGTTACCGTCGCCTATAAACGCTTGCAACACTAGGGACTAAATTAACGCGTTTCCTGCTTTATGATGGGATAGAGAGGGCAAATAGGATAAAGGGAATGTGGTAGATAGATCAGACGGGAGGAATGGGATAGGGAAGATGAAGGGGGAGGGAGGGAGAGAGAGAGAAACTGTCATTGGTGTATGTGAAAATCTTAGCAATTGGATATCCATCGCTTTGCGTAACTTCGTAGAAACAGGCACACATATATACTTTAGTGTATCTTGTATTTCTGAAGAGCATTAAATTTTTTGAATGATGGACTCACTTTTGGTTCTTACCCATTCTAGGGGACCTGACGGTGCACCCACCACGTTCGTTTAAATTTTTAACACATCTATAATCTCAATGTGTTCATACAACGGTTTCTTCAAGTTTTTTCTGACCATAAGACGTCTAGTTTATTTTAAGAGTAGTGCTTTCTACATAGATTCTAAATTGATGTGATTGAAATAAAATTAAAATTATTGTGTTATGTTATATTTTATCCTGACAAACTGTTTGAGATGCATTTGTTTATTATTGTGAATTAACATTTTTTATATGAACAGGTATGCTGAGTTCTTTAGGCCCACCCCTTACTCCGGGGGTGCTGGGCCCCCTCACCCCTGGGACGTTACTACAAGGCGGTATCACCCCCGGAGGTTTGCAACACGGCTCCATGACGCCGGGTAAGCTCAATTTCATTCATGTGAACTGAAAATTATTTAAAAATACTGGGTTTAACGCAGTATCTCGCCTCCCTCAAGTTAATTATTTATTTGCATTAGGTAATTCATGGATTATGGGTCTTAAAAATATGTACTTAGATATAAGATGATACAAGTAGGACTTCACACTGTTTGTTACTTTTCAGTGTGTAAATTTAACACAGTATTGTTCATTATTTCTCCCTATGCCAAAATAATAGGTCTTTTCTTATAAAATTGTCATTTTGCTCTACTGGCCATTTCAAATCAAAATAATTTTTGTTTGGTTAGGAATTCGAATTTCAAATTAATTTTAAAAACTTGAATTCTTTTTACAAAACTAGTTATTTGTTTATTGATTAACGTTATGTTTTCATCGCATTTGAATCTTTTTCGTCATAATGGTTATGTTGAAAATTGAAGTAATTATGAAATATAAGTAGTATGAATACCGTCGTGGCAGCAACGCGACACAAACGCACGCAACATCAACAACGCTTATGAAGCGAACATTACAAACGAACACATCACCTGTTAGTAGTTTGCCCGCTTCCGTGCTGGAAAATTTCGATCTGAAAAATGAACCTGGTGGTTGGCCGAAAACTTTGTTCGACAATGACGAACTAAAGGCAATTGTGGAAGCTACTCAATCTATGGCTGAACTAGCAGCAGTTTTCAACGTTACGTCAAAACAATATTGGGCGGTAAAAAAGCTTGAGAAATGGGTGCCCCACGAACTCGATGATCGCCAGCGCGAATTACGCGTCAAGCACAGAAACGAAGGAATTTTGAACCACATTGTTACCTGTGACGACAAATGGATTGTTTGACAATCGCAAGCGCTTAGTAAGTTTCTTGAATCCTAGTTCAGCACCTAACCAATGTCCTAAATGAAAACTGACCCCTAGAAAAGTGATGGTCACTATTTGATGATCTGGCGCCGGTGTGATTCATCACAGTTTCTTACCAAACGGGATGAGTTTAATTCAAAATATATGCTTCCTTGTATATGTGTTTAATATTTAGTTTTTTTGTTTTACCAGGTGGTCTCCAACATGGCGGTATGACACCAGCCGGTCTCCAACATGGCGGTATGACACCAGTCGGTCTCCAACATGGCGACAATCAACCCATAGACTTAGGTTTATCCGGTAGTGGAATGACACCAGCTGGTTTACATCATGGAGGTGAGATAATTTTTATTTTATGATAGATAAACTTTTTCCATGTTATTTAAAATAAACACCATGTATTGGAGGTTAATTAGATATATTCACGATGGACACAAGATACACCTAGATAAGTAGCAGTATGCAAGTCATACTGACAGAAAAGTGGACAGTGTTGAATATGTTAGGAAGAAGCACCTGCACCAGTAGTAGTACTAATAGTAAGTTAAAAAATAATTGGTTTTTATTTAATATTGCAGGTATGACTCCTGGGTTAGGGCTTGATAGTGGCATGACCCCAGGCGGGTTGGGTCATGGCGGCCTCACGCCGGCGGGCTTGCATCATGGAGGAATGACGCCAGGTTTGTTGTTCATTCCTATTTTTATTCTAACTAATTATAATTGAATAGCAGTAATAGCACCGATTTTTTACCTTTTTGCGATGCCTAAGAAATCCTAATTTTACCAGGAAGCTTCGATTATTATTCCCACCATTCAGGATGACTTGGCGATTTATAAATTTGTTTATAGAAGTACCAAATTTTATGTACTTACATATATCGCATAGGACCTTTATTTAGTTTTTATATTAATTATTGGTATTTTAAACATATTATGTTGTCTAATTTTTTAATGGTTCATATTTTTTACTTCTATGCAAATGCAGTCATTAAAATTATTCATGATTTTATTAATTTTAGTACTCACATTACACACAACAATATTCCTTGGTATGTAAACTCAGTTTATCATATAATGACGTAAAAAAGCCAATTATTTAATTGTAATTAGGTGGTTTGGATCATGGCGGTATGACACCAGTCGGTTTGCAACACGGAGGTATGACGCCAGTTGGTCTGCAACATGGAGGTATGACGCCGGCTGGTCTTCAGCACGGTGGTATGACGCCAGCTGGTCTTCAGCATGGTGGTATGACGCCAGCGGGACTTCAGCACGGTGGCATGACGCCCGTAGGCTTGCAACACGGTGGAATGACGCCGGCAGGTCTACAACATGGTGGCATGACACCAGTAGGTCTGCAACACGGTGGCATGACACCCGCAGGTTTGCAGCACGGTGGAATGACACCTTCAGGTATGTCGTATCTTATTAATCCTATTTATCGTTACAAATATTACGGTGATATAGTTTATCTAGACATTTATTTGTCTTTTCAATAAAGGTAGGAAAAGGAACAAGAAAGTAAAAACTTAATTATGATTGTGAAAGACGGCAATATAAACTATTTAGTTTTATTTGTTGCTTTTTGCAAGGCTCGGGAATGAGCGAACACATTTTTGTGTAAGTACTACTTTTCTTGTTTTGGAAAATGTAATAGTTTCAGTGAGAAGTGAGCCTTAAGCTAATCGCGTGTAAAAACTGTGAAATGTGTAATAACTGACAATTTAGACAGCATAAACAGACAGTAACTCTTTAAAATTTGTCATTATAATAATTAACACTATCATAATCAATCCAAAATAACCTTTATTGCTAATGATAATTTTTTACAATTAAGTTTCGTAAGTATTTTGGATATATAGGCCTCTTCCAGCTTTCTCCATGTATCTCTGTCTCTTGCTAGTCTTGGCTATAAGGGACCTCCAACTTCCTTGATATCTTCATTCCATCTTTTCTACTATCTTGCTCGTTATAATTAACATTATACAATAATAATAATAATATAGCCTTAAATCTGAGAATAGGTATTTTTCAATGTTCCGCTCTAGATCAAGTGTCTCTTCTTAGAGTGCTTTCTGGCAAAGGTTTCCTCCCGCTTATACCAATTAAGTATTCTAGGGGGTACTTAATTGGTCGGCCTATTTTTTGTAAAATGAGGTCAATAATAAAAAAATCACTTTTCTGTTGAATTCTTCATTATATTTCACAGGAAAGATAAAAATGTATCATTTCACCACTGCACTACAGTGAGCACGCAACATGAGGGTAGCTAAAAAGTTCACGACACAGACGGTTCTATCGCCATATTAAAGCACCGATATGTTATGTGTGCCGATTTAGGCATGCAGCACGGAATAGGCGCGCTCGTGCAGCACGGCCTGGAGCCTCTGCCGATGATGCCGCAGCTGCCGTCGGACGCGGTGGCGGCGCTGCTGCCGCGGCACCTGCCCACCCCCGCGCCCGCGCCCGCCGCCCACCACGACCTGCCGCACACGGTACCGCTCGAGCCGCTGCTGCAGGGGCTCGACGAGCACACCGACTATCAGGTGCGTTGCGCGCTATAGCTGTGCAGGTTTAGATTTACACCTAATGTGCAAGTGGACTAAAGTTAGACTAAGAAAAAAGAAAAATATTTACTTCTAATAGTGATACACACACACACATACACACAATCTATAATATAGAATTCTAAACATGCCGTGTCTGTGCATTAAAGCTATTCAAAAAAAACCTGGAATAGACTATATAAACGATGGAAAACACGATGCAATTTTTTTAAATTTTTTGTCAGTTCATCTGTTTGTTCGGATTCACGTAAATACTACTTGGCCGACCTCGATGCGGTTTTTGCTTCGACAGCTAATTCTTACATTTAAGCTGCGCTACTTTTTATCCTGGGAATCCCGCGGGAATTTATCTGGGAATGATTTAAAATGCCCAGAATAAAAAAAACGAATAATGTGACTTTTTTACTGATTAATATCAAATTTAATGTGTGATATTTTTTATCCCGGGAATCCCGCGGGAATTTCAAGCCATGCGTGTACGAAGTTGCGTGCATATCCTAGTAGTGACATAAAATATTCAAATGAGAGCTGCGATCGATCTACTCATATGTTACAATCTGGGAGCATAATGTTGTAGTATGGCTCATACATAAGTGAGTTGTGTGATTTGAATTAACAACTCAACGCTGAGTTGAATCCTATTATCGAAATTTTATAGGATTTAAATTCAATGGTGAGTTGTTGATTCAACTCGCACAACTCACTTATAGATTAGTTGTATAGCTAAAAACTATGTGAGAGTGAGAGAAATGGATGGTGAACGATAAGAAATATAAATAATAGGTAATAATAATACAATACTCTTCATTGTACACCAATATGACAGAAAATACACGATAAACTTAAATACTGTAAGGTAGAAAAAAGAGCGGCGTTATTGCCTAAAAAAATCTCGTCCAGGGAATGTTTGGACGGACAAGATCTAATTGTTGAACTAGATAGTAGTAATATTTAAAAATAATAATATGGAACCGAACATTTCAGAGTTATGTTGTAGGCTGTGTATCAATGTGCAGATTTCATCTCAATGATTTCCTTCACCGCACGTGCTAATTGTACCAATACGCTCATTGTGTCATAAAGGTAACTTGTGTGGTGCACACTTCTTGACTAGGATTTGAACCCATATCATTGCAGACGCGAGTACATAAACCACTAAGCCACCGCGACTCATAATCAACCACATCTATATATCATATTACAGATAGATCTTAGAAGCCATCAAGTTGTTAATATTTGTTATTTTGTCTTTTAGAGTGGTATGCAGATGACAAATGTAGGTTACGACGAGCAACATGGCCACCAGAGTCCTCAGCACGACTACGATCTGCCAGTGACGCCAGAGAACGTAAGCTTATTTTCATTATCTCTAATATTATAAAATTCTAAACATGCCGTGTCTGTACATTTAAGCTATTAAAAAAAACAACTGGAATAGAGTATATAAACGATGGAGAACACGATGCAATTGGTTTTAGCTTTCTTGTCTGTTTTTCCGATTGTTTGGGATTCACGTAAAAATTTCTGGCCCGCTTTTGATCCGGTTTTCGCTGATCGACAGCAAATCCTGAGATTTAAAATCTGCGCTACTTTTTATTCTGGGAATCCCGTGGGAATTTTTCTGGGAATTATTTAAAATGGCTAGATTGAAAAAACATTTAGAATTGTAATGCGTTTTTTTTTCACTGACATATGCTAGTATTATATAATTATGTCACTTGATGAGTTTTTGCAGTAAACCCACGATATAGGGATATAAAATTAATGTTGTTAGGTTAAAGATTATATTGGCAACAACTGAAATGGATTGAATATACATAGATAATTTTGTTAAACACTACCTTGGGCGGTTTTATGGCTAAGAAGCGATATCTTCCACATGCCCCTGAGCTATTTAATTTACGGTAGGTTATTCTGGCTCATATAACTATGCGAGACAAATAAATGATCTTCATCTTTTTTTTAAATATTGGCTTTGCACGGTTTTATGTATCTAAACAGTGAAATATTTAAAAATATTTGGGTAATAACTCCTTGAGTTAAACATTAGCAGAAATGTTGGTCTTTGATTGACGTCGAACAATAGAATTCTATATGGTATCTTGAAAAGACACATTTTCCCTAAACAATCGAGATTCAAGACGAAACTAATTTTTCATTAAAAACTGCTTTAGTATTAGTAGTACAACTATTGTTCACTTTTAACTAATATCATATTTCTTTCAAAATAAAACTACTAAGTACTTATTACGCTTGAAAGAGTTAAGAAACTTGGCGACCAAAAACTCATAATATACAAAGGATTCTGTCTGAAATCACATCTGAAATATGCCGAGACTGGACGGTTCGAGTGCAGTTCTTTCTCAATGACTACCCTTTTGTATAATATTTTTTAAGTGGAATCAGATATTTTAGGGTGAGATGAGATTGACATGTCCTTGTAGACAATCCCTCCCATCTCCAAATTAAAACAATGGAAAAATGCTGAAATAATAAAATGTCGGTAGGCGGAGGAGGGTGAGCGCGAGGCAGGCGAGACAGACGAGCAGTTCGAGGAGCGCGTGCTGAACAGGCGAGCGGCGCAGTTGTTCGCGGCGATGAAGCCCAAGCTCGCCATCGGCCTGCAGCTGGAGTTCAGCGACCTGGCGCCCAGGCACAACAACAGGAAGCAGGTACGTAGATAGACAGAAAACACTTTAGTTCACACCAAAATAAAGTTTTATTCGTGCAGGAACAGAGAAAGAGTAATAATTTCTGCGGTCCATTGGCCCTTATTAAGAGGCGACAAAATAGCCCATAGCCAGGTGGGTAGTACTAGGCTACTATCCCCGGTCTAGTGTATACCGCCATAAGAAACTTGAGCTGTATTACGATATTAGTGGCTAGGCTCCAATCGGCAACACATTGGCTTCGCCTCTAGTGTTGCAAATGTCCATAGGCAACAGTAATATTTGCTTGATTTGCTAAGACGGTATTGTAAATATTCTATTTTTGTAATGCAAATTGGCAATAAGTGGATGTTCTTATGACTTAAGGCCATATTTTCTCGGCAAGCTAATTATAAGGTGTTTTCAACACATTTTACTCAAAAAATGTATTTATGAAGCCTGTATACATTGACCAAAAGTTAAAAATTACGCACCACAAAACGGAACTTGCGGTAAAATAGGTACCTAGGTGAGGGTACCTTTTTCACCGCACATTCCATTCGCACGCCATGCGATAAAGTAGGTGCTGAGGTGTAAAAAAAAACAAGAATTCTACCAGTTTCATATTACGAAAATAAATGAGCGGAATAATCGAACCTCTCAGAAGCGCTTTTAATTAATACATTTGTCTCACTTTAATACTATAGAGAAAGTGAGACGAAAGATGTAGTTCTAATTTTTACCACAGGCACGTGACGCCATTTGTAAATGCGCGCCATTTTCATATTAGAAATGTCAAAGATTGTTGCGAACATGTGCGGTTGGTGCGTAATTTTTAACTTTCGAACAATCTATACAAGGATCGTAAATGCAGTTGTTGAGCAAATGTGTTGAAAATAACTACTTTTATCTGGCAATATATGTGGTGCAGAAAATGTGGTAGGAGAACACATTTTCAATATATATATTTACTAGCTTTTGTCTGCAGCTTCACTCGTGTTAATGTTATCCCACGGGAACTGTACATTTTTCCGGGATAAAATGTGCTATTCCAGACTATAATTTATCTCTGTACCAAACTTCATTCTGATCCGTTCAGCCGTTCTGGCATGATTCAGTAACAATTAAGTTACCGCGTTTAAAACTGGTAAAACGTAGTTTTATTTGAAAATTGAATTTATAAAAAGAAAGAGTTTTTTGACCTTCGAGAAACAATTGCATCGAAATGACTAACTTTTTTTGCCAATCTACAATGTATTTTAAAAGACACCAAGTTATTCGATTCAATGCAATTATTTTTTAAAGATTAAAAAGACTTCTAAAGTTTTAATTTTCAAGATAACATATTATTGATGCAAAGTGGCGATGTTTGCTATTCCCCCGTTCACGATAACTGGACGCGCAGCTTACCAAATTATAAAAATTAACATCACCTAATATCATGTTATAAACTAGATTATAAATAGACATTATGACAAAACGTAAATTATTCTTAATTTTTTAGACTCTTCAAGTAATTAATACGGCTTTAGGTGTTTTTGACTCTAGCTTTAGGTGTTAATATTTTAGATTGTTGGTAACTCTGCGTGTCAAGTAAGTTATCGTGAACGAGTCGAGTTCTACTCAGTAAAGCTTCAACGCTGATGAAATTTTATGAAATAAATGATCTTACAAATTACGTCACACAAATTTTATGATTTTTTGACCTCCGTCCTTGTCACAGCTGATCACATTCTTGAGACTTCTCCCTCCCAAGTGTGACACCACATATTTTTAGTTTTACATCAAGAAATTAATAAATTAAAACAAGGAATTCCATAATTTGTTTTATTTCCATTTAAATTATTTTTTAATAATTTCAACACTGCTCGTACAGATATATAGTTGGAAGTATTTAGAAGGTTTTCGTTAATAGTTCAAATTTCGTGTATTAAAGCTTAAATATATTAGTATAATTAGTCGAATATAATTAATTTCAAAATTAATTATATTAGATTTTGAAATGTCACGTCACAAAATTTAGGACCCCTCCCACCCCTTGTCACACTTCGTCGCCTCTCCCCCTCGTTAACGTGTAACGTAATTGACGGATGGCCCCTTAGTGTAAAGGGCGACCTTTACGTTTAGAGTTTGTTTACCTTTCTTTACGTAATACGTTATACGTATTTTCGGCCTGTTTTTTGTAGCGTCACGTGGAGTTTGCGAACGTAATACTGATTATACAATTCCTTTGGTACTTAGCCAAGAACGTTGACAAGTTTCACTGAGAGAGATATATTATGTAATTAAAAACATGATTTCAGGTGGCGCAAAAATTCTACAGTTTATTAGTACTCAAGAAGCATCAAGTGTTGAAATTAGAACAAAATGAAACATATGGACCCATTACTATCTCTAGAGGTAATCAATTTGAAACAGAAGCGATATAAATAACTGATCCACTATTTATAATTATAGTGTATAGAAAAATATCAAAATTAGTTTGTAATAAAGATGGTTTTTAATGTGGCGACATTTTAATGTAACGTTGAAGGTGTATGGAGCCAAAAATATTATTGTAAGAATGATTAATTTGAGTCCATTGAAACCACTAGGATAAATCAGTTAATATATTTGGACCAAATAAAATTACGAATTTTGATCTCTGGTGTTAAATTGACATAAATGAAAGTATACGAAATGTTTGAGAACTGAAGTGTGAAAGTATACCACGATACTAGTTGAACCTTTGTGTCGTGATCGCTGAAGATTCACGTAAAGTCAAACAATAAATCTAAAGTGGTATACTGACATAAATACATTAAAATATATTTTCCAATATTATAATAATGTAAGCGCCAAGATGGATGGTATGTATATCTTGCTACTCTTTTGCAAGGCGGATTGGCAGTTTCCACACATCGGTTATGTCGTCGGCTTTCTTTACGTTGTTTCCTTCACCGTTAACACGAGGTAATTCTAATTATCAGGATCAGAAAAATTGCCTGACCAATGCATGTTTACCGGTCAGGATTGGAACCCACATTAAAATGATAAACGGGTGCCTTAGTCACTAATCTACCACTATGGATGAATACTAGATACGAGAAACGCCCTAAATGAAAACTTACCTCTGAGAAAGTAACTAAATCCTAAATTTCCAGAGGGCTCCACCAGGCTTTTTCTTCCTTTTTGGTACAGTAAAAGGTGTTTTTATATCATCTCAATCAAAAATCATATTTAATTTAATTTCAATTTAACGTTTTTTTGTAATGGGCCTATCAATTCCAGCGTCTTGCTCTAACATTGTCAAGGTCATTTTCTAACTGCTGCGGCTCAACGACTAAAAATAAACTGGCCTCCGAAACGAGAATACTCCATTCCTTTCTGCTTAGCGCTGTCTCCTGCCACTCATAGGTTTGAAGGTCGGAGGATAGTGTAAAAAAATCGTATTCCACTAAATCCAGGATATCGTCGTCCCGCTGGAATAATGGTAGAAAAAATTGGCATCACCATAAGCAGGATTGGCGCTGGCCGAAATTAATATTGAAAAGCTACCAAAATTATAAACATTTATTTCGCTTGTATATATATAAAAAGATAGGGTGGCGTGCCACGGGCTAGCAATTGGTGTTAACAGATTACCGAAATCAGGCACACCTACGATTGAGATGAGTGTCCAGCGATTTAAACGAGATAGTAATAAAAAAATTGGACCCCACCTCTTCGATTTCGCCATTTTTACGAATCCGCCAGTTGCCATCACTTCCTCTAGTCGGACCCAAAAGCTTTCTTCTTGGTCTTTTTCTAGGACTTCTTTTTCTTAAATTTCTTGCTTAAATCTATGTATACGTGTGTATTAACATACATGTACTAAAATTAATGCTAGAATAAATCAATTTAAAGTTCTCGTTGATGTGGTTTTAAACAAATTTTGATTTTTAAAATGTTACTTGAATCTTAGATATTTTTCTGTATCATAAAGCAAAAGATCTTGTAGCGGCCTGTAAAAAAGTGGGATTTGGATTTTCAGAGTTGTTACTGGGTTTTCAATCATAGTATTTCCCTTCCGTGCTATCGCGACTTAAAGATGTTTCATTGGACTCAAATTATAAGTATGAAGATTCATATGGATATCGTTTGTTGTAGGAAAATATGCCTTATTTTGTTTTGCTGTAGGTATAAGTAAATTACTGTAAAAATGTTTAACAATCATTGTTTAAGTAATTTTTCAATCATGAAAGGAAACTAGTATTTCGCTATTATTGTTAACACTTCTTTAGATTCCAAATTCTTTTTTGTGTTTTTTAATATTATTACTTGTGATGTGGGCAGATTTTTTTTCTGTGAAAAAGCGTCGTACCTATTTGTATTGTGTATAGATTTGTTAGGCCAATCGCACACTGGAGCCACTCGACATACTTTCAGTGAAGTGTCAATAACTTCGAACGGATATTTGTTTACGCTTAAAGTGTTGATTGTACTAGGATTTGCTACAATTTTTTTCTTTTACTTCATAATACGAGTTCGTATACTCAGTGTTGACATTTCATCGAAGATGTAACATGTACTATCAGTTACAAAATAAATTATCCGGCTAAAAAACCATCTGATAATGGCCGATGGGTGAATGACTCGACAACCAAAGGCGCCGACTGCTAAGCTGTAAACTTATTAGTCATCGGTTTTATTCGACATCTTTTAGCCAACTGGCGTCGGCTAAGCTATAATAAACTTGTCAGTTGTCGGTTTTATTCGACGACCATTAGCCAGTCGGCGAAGTGGTTGACAAGTTAGCCATTGCCTATTTTGTGAATAACCGCTAATTAGCTGTCTTTTGCAATAGCTACCATCTCTATAATAGGGTAGTAATCATTGACGGGGAGCCAACAATGGTATTACAGTATTGCGGTTCATTTGTGGCGAAACTATTCGCATAAAACATATATATGTCCAATGCGCGAGCCTAACTCAGGCAATTATTGTCTATGCTCTCATTTTCCTGTATACATATTTAGTGAATTACTACTCTGCCCAATTTGAATAAATCTCGTAATGTTTATAAATTATGTTATGCTTACACAAGTACCTGCTCTCAAGGAATTGTAGACATTAAATTTTATATTTCGAGTGTTATAACGTCTGTACTGACACGATGCCAAACCGTTAGCAAATAGTACAATCATTAGTTAGTTTAACCTGAAAAGTTTTCCGGGAATTTTGAAAATGGTTAATTTTATAGGTATCGATGTACTCTTTCCGAATTTCAACTTTGCAACTTCGTATCTTTACCGCTTGCGCCGCCATATTGGGAAAATGGCGCGTAATAGCAGACAATATCTCTATTCCCGCTCATTTTACGATAAAAACATTAAATACAAAATTAAACTACAGAAAATTTCCTACAATTATTGAATTTTTGTTGTAATCTATAAAATTTCCCATTTTCAAAACCCGGAAAACTTTCCAGGTAACCACTTTTTTCGAACAAAATGGCTACTAAAATATAATTTCTAATAGTTTGGGATTTGTGTTGGAACAGATTTATAGATGCGTTTATATGAAGGTGATGTGTTGGAACCCGATTTTCATGACCGTGTTGACATAAGTATTAAAAAATATTGTTAAAAATTTTATGATTACGTATATGACTTGTATATTTCCTTAGTATAATTTTAATTTAATTGAAATCTATATATTTATTTTGTCATAAAGGTAATGTGTAAATTTAAGTTAAAACTAAGTTTAATTATGATGAAACGTTTATTATTTTGGAAACTTGAGGCAACTCTTATGAAAATCGATACTGACATTTCAACCTGAAGGTACATTTGTTGAAAAGTAATACCTTCTTAGCCTTCATTCACACGGGCTGTAAACGTGACTTGATACATAAATATCCTATATTTTTACTAAAATTGGTTGTGTCGATAGGAATTCTTCAGATATTAGTCCTCATTGTATTTATATACCAAAATAACATGGAAATTAATACATAATAACTTCCTTCGAAACGTTAATATGTTAAGATTATATTAAAAAGTTGATCTTCATGAAATCAAATTATTTATTACTTGGTCAGTGGGGAAGATAATCTGTAAGGCGCCCTAAATAATAAAATGCGTAAACATAATTTTTGGATGCTTTTCGGGGTACTTTTGTTAGAAGTACCAAAATTGTGACCAAAGTAAACTTTAAAATTTAATCTCTTCATTAAAATGGAAGAGTCAAGGATAAGGTGAGAAATTACTTCAAGGGGTCTTTGGAAATTGCATCCGTGACTGAATAATTGAGAAGAAGACTGAGGTGGTAGAGGTATGTAATGAGTATTGAAAGTCATGTGATAAAAAGAATGTTAGACTGAAAGATTGATGGATGTAAGTGTGAAGGTAGACCAAAAAGAAATGTATGGCACCGTGTGAAAGAGGATTTGATTTGTGGTTTGACAGACGACGTATGGAAGGCATATATTGCGCCGATCACAAAATATTTAATTGGGAGAAAGTAAGAAAAAAGTAGATTCGTTGGTCATGTAACAATGTAAATATCTATGGAATTTCAGCCTATCCTTTTATTCTTACAGTTATTTTAAACGCTTTCTAATGCCGTGTGCATGAGGGTTAAGTTAAAATTTTATTATGCTGGGTGATGAATTATGTAAACCTGGTGATAATAACACCAAATACTTAAAAAATATATCATTCTAATAATTTATCTTTCTTGTGGTGTGTGGATTTGGTTTTTACATTTCTTTGAGATCATTTATTATTTACTTAATGTTTGTTAACAAAGTGAGTAAATTCCGAGAGTTCAACGGAATGTATTCATTTTGACACAGAAACCTGTCAAATTATGTGAATTTCTAAAGCATTATAAATGCCCTAAAATGTTTATGACTACCGAGTAAATTAAGTTCTTTTTCCAAGATATTTAGGAGTTTACCTCTGCAATGGGAATAATTTTTATTTTTCTGAAAATTTGATTCAGGGGTATTCTCTTAGATGCTTCTATATAAAACCTATTTGCAATAAAAATTGTTAATAAAACAAGCTTTTTCATTTATTAACCATACCATTCTTCATTCCCAATTCGTAATATCTCTTGTATACCATAAAGCATTCTTGAATACTCTTCAACCCTCTTAAAATCGCCACTGTATCTAATTAAGGGTCTGATATTTTGGCCTTTGATAATAAATTTAAATCTGCATATCGATACAGTTCGCGTCAGACTGTTAATATCTTCATATTAGACGCTGAAGTTAACAAAGAATGGCTATCTTGTCTTGGGGCGGCAGATTGTAAATATAGCGATATCCAATGGAGGATAGTAACTAACAAATGGCTGTCTTGTCTTGGTGCAGATTATAAATATGGCGATATCTAATGGAGGATAGCAACATTAATTACTATGCAAGCCAGAATGTTAACGAATAAAGTATCGGTGATAAAATATGTTCTCAATAATGCTACGTTCACATCTTTAAGAGTTTAGTCGATCCGATTATCGTTGTTGGGTATTAAAAAGTACTATGGATGCAACGATTAGTATAGTTGCCGGCACGGATCTTGAGCGGTCACCTTGGCTTACGCAGTGGGGGCGGGCATATTGGGGTTCGTTTTTACAGTATGGTGTTATTATACATCTTTCGAGTAAAGAGAAAAAACAATATTTTAGATATGTCGATAAATAGTATCACATTGACTACGTTCAATGTGTAAATCGATTTCTACTATTCCGCCGACCGTTCAAGATAGTTCCGTGAACTATCTATATCTCAAAATCAAATGATTGAGAAAGTGAAAGAACCAGACAGGTTCAGAAGCATTCATTTTGCGTAGTTGATCCGTGGTAGTGGTAGTATGTGAAATTAATGGTTATATTATACACCAGTATTATCGTTAGCAAACTATTGTCCATTACTTTATGCAAGCTTCAAGTTTGCGCTATTTAATCAGGTCCTCCGCTTTCTACATCTAGCTCCTACCAGCGAC
The DNA here is from genome assembly GCA_039645545.1 of Dendrolimus houi. Classification (NCBI taxonomy): domain Eukaryota; kingdom Metazoa; phylum Arthropoda; class Insecta; order Lepidoptera; family Lasiocampidae; genus Dendrolimus; species Dendrolimus houi. The sequence continues at coordinate 17,850,699 of CM077125.1, read as the reverse complement.
TTTGTGTCGATCGTAGTTCTACCGGATTGGAGGGCGCACTACACTGCGTTTGCCGAGACACAACTAGTGCTCTCGTCTGCTCAGTCAGCCATCGATCCTGCAACCGGTCCAGTGCTACTTCAGCTTGCCAATAATGGAAGCTATGTCGTTAACCTTGGTTCTCTTACGAAAACTTAGATTATTATTTTATCCATAAGAGCAGCTAAAATAGCTTGGTCTATTTATATATCGGTATTGACTTGTGTGAAAATACTTTCAAATAAAAACTGCCTAAACCCTTCAATATTCTCTGAGGATTTGAAAACTATTTTGCAAATGAGACTTATTAGTGGAATAGCGAAGAGACTGTGATTTGGGCATCAGTATAGCAAATATTAGGGTTAATTATGATAAAGGTCCATGATAATAAATGCTCGTGAAATTGGTATGTATCATTTAATCGCCCTAAAAATGTACAATACAGCTCCCGACATTCTCGAACAGAATCATACACTGCAAAAATCGATGACAATACTCACGCAAATATACGTATAAACTGGCTAAATACATATCATCACCGACTTTTACCATAAATATACTCTGCGAGACTTCGCTTAACATGATTATGAAACAGTCTACAATAATCAGGAATAGAAATAACAGGTAGCATCAATTTAATGTTTACGTACAACATTTTATTTGCCAGATTTTTTATTTTTATTCTACATAATTAAATAAATTGCATTCCTGATGACGCGCACTGGTGTAACACTTTTACACATTCAGTCCATGCATCACTATGAGGGTGAGGTTTCCAAACATTCGATTCCATGGCCGTCCACTCCAGTTAGTATACACTGAAACCTCGTTATGTGGGATGGCAGTAGTAGTGTTCTTAATAGTAAATAGCTTAGAAGGCGAACAGCAGCAAGAACGCCATCATAAGACAGAAAAGACCCATAGCCTCAGACAGGGCAAAGCCCAAGATGGCATATGAGAACAGCTGTTGCTTGAGGGAGGGGTTCCTGGCGTAGCCGATGATAAGGGAGCCAAACACTGTGCCAATACCCGCTCCTGTAACACATCACATTCATTATTGTCATGACTATAAAGGTAGAAAAAGGAGACATTAATTACATCACTTTAACACTAATAGAGGCTTGCTTAAGGAAGCAAATAAGTTTTTTCATGATTTAAAATGAACATTACTTTTTATACTAATAATAATAACTTGAGAAACAATTTCATTTGATCATCCTACAAATCTCTTTAAAATTTTTAGGGCTCCTTTATAATAAAAAAATAGTTTTATAAATTTTACACTACTATCTACAAGACTATTGTAGAAGTGTGCCAAATTTCACAACTCTAACCTTATTAGTTACAGAAATAGTATGTGGTGACACAGACATCTTTTTCAGTATCAAAACCCTAAAAAGCCTATACCTTATTTACTGTAGATTCATGAATAATATAGCTCTTATCAATTGCTCTGTTTAAAACTAAAAACAGTAGACAAAAACATTGAAGTGCCTTAGCTTGTCAGCCTACTCAAATATCAATAATCCTTAATATATCATACAAATAAAAATGATGTCACATCTATCTACATAAATAAGTACAGAAAAATCTCACCTCCTAGTAGTCTTCTCAACATCAAAAGTACACAAAATTGCACACAAAACATAGCATATAAAAATCATAATTGAGATGCAATGTCCACAATATGTAATATACACTGTACATAAGCCTCAATATAAAAACAATTATATTAGATCTAAAATGCAAACAACATCAGGAATGCAATCATTAGACAAAACAGGCCCATAGCTTCAGATAGGGCAAACCCCAGTATAGCATATGAGAATATCTGTTGCTTGAGTGAGGGATTGCGTGCATAGCCAATGATTAAGCATCCAAACACAACACCAATACCCATTCCTGTGGATGACAATTAAATGTTAGCAGTAAACTGAAGCATGCATGTTAAAGGTGCAAAGCAAAATGTTTACCAACTCATGTATAGCTTATTAGTCAAATTAGTTTTATTTGATAAAATTTATAACCAAAACATTAGTGGAATTCTATACCATTGTAATAATTATATGTTTAAAATGCAAACAAAACTTTCATTGATCAATGTACCACTTAACAAATGTTACTCAAAGGGTTATCTCATTAAACTCATGTTTCAAAATAAATCAATTTAAAAAACTATTAGGTTAAAATTTAAAAACACTTCACTTAGAATTTAGTCAGAGTTGCAGAAAGTTTCTTCTTAGTGTTTGCAAATATAGTTAAAAATTTTCATAATGTTTTCTAGCAAAGGCGTCTTCTAATTAGCAATGCCTTAAATTTTCAGTGGTATAGAATGTGAATCGCATAAATTGGCTAGGACATAATGTTTATAAATCATATAAAATAAAGAAATAAAGTGAAAATAATCTGAGGTAAATTGATTGTACAATCAAACCTTTAAAATATGCCTGCCTAAAACATAAATATATCTAATTTCTCAGTTAATTTATGAGTATAGAAAATGATGCAGTTTAGTTGCACTCAAAGAAACTTTAACTACTTATGCAAATAAATTATATTCAATTTAAAAAGTGCAGTTTACAACTTATAGTAGTAAAATTGATGCCACTACATATCCCTAACCATATGAATGAATGATACAGAAACAGTTACATAAATAGACCTATAATTCTTCTTATCAGAAAAATCAATAAAGCACAAACATTATATAACTGGAATGGCTGCCAAATTTTAGTACCTTACTTTTTTCAGATTAATAATCACTTTATTTAATTGCAGGTTATAAATTAATGATTTATGTCAGCATTTGCAATGAAAAATGAAATAAATTAGTAATTAAAAGAAAGATACTTTTACAAACTTCAAAGCATAATTGAAAGGCAAATGAGATTAATTCTTACCTGAACCTGCTACTCCTACTGTCGCCGCACCAGCTCCAATGAATTTGGCAGCAGAGTCAATATCTTTTGTGACCGATGTGGTCTGGAAGGAGCGAACTGCTGATAGTTGGGCAGGGGCAGCTGGGACAATTTGTGTCTGTGTGGGGACCGCTGCAAGTGGTCGCATTAAGGCTGTGTTGCTGAAGATCTGAAAAATATTAAAAATTATAATGTAAAACCAAATCTTTATCAAGATGTATATATACTCTACAACCTAAATGTACAATGTTGTACAAACTTACACCTTTAGGTTAAAACTCAAAGATCAATACTACAATGCACCAGTATTGTGTAACTAAGCATAACTAGCACAATATAGTTGATAATAACCTCCTAATAATAATAATTCAGCAATAATTATAACATCTAGAAGTCAATTAGGATCTCATATTGTGTTATGTAATGCATAAAGTTAAGGTTAACAAATTCACGATGATAATCGAAATTTAAGTCCAATAAGCCGAAACTGATGCAGTGTACGGAATATACCGGTAATGCATTTATTAATTGGTACAAACAAGGTCAAGTATTTTAATGTCATTGATGTCTATCAATGGTGATGAGAAGTAGTCATATTTAGTAAATAGTTAGCAATTGATCGGTACTTACGGCAGACCTGGCTGCAGGGGCGATCAGTCTGGCGGCAGACAGCATTTTTGTGTTATATAGGTGCGGCAAGCGACAACTGAAAGAAACCGTACGACTAGATGAGTTTGCGGTTAATACTAAACAAGCACTTTACTACTGCTTCTCTAGTATAAGAGTAGAAGACCTCTGTCAATTTGACCGACGAATCACAAGTTACGTAATTTACAGAGCTACGTAACGAAGACTGCGATTTAACGAACTGTAATGTTACATAAAATTATCAATACTGGTATCACTGTGCACCTAATTTAGCGACGGTATAGGGCGTATTTTACCGCAAAATGAAATAAATGAGTGACGACGGAAAATGGCCGATTCGCCGAGTCAACTTGAAGTTTGGTTTATTCTTCTACGATGACAACTTACGAAGTCACAAATAAATATTAGCACTATCACACACTTTTTGCCAGTAATCAACGGTATAAACACTTTTTATTTGATGATGGGTAGAATTTTTAGCACTTTTTCACGATTATTTTATTCACAAAATTCTACCGCACTTACCAAAGAACACCGAGAAGGAGGAGACCGGCCTTTGGAATGTTCAATTTCAGAGTGGTGAAGTGAAACAGAGTACAAATACTAATTCGCTATTGGTCAATACTTGAGACAGTTCCGTTCGGCGCCGCCAACTATTGATCGACATGCGCGAATCACCGCAAATGACAGATTTTTAAAATGCTTTTTATTTGGTTAAAACTAAATTTCATCTATAATGTATACTTTTGATGATGTGACAAATCAAACCATATTTATTTTTATGGTCTAACTTATTTTATATACGTCGTATCTCCATATTTTATAAATTGATAAAGGAATTATTACTAGTTATTACAGTCTTGTTGCTGACTATTTCATTAACATTGTACGACATGGCCGTCTTCATGATAAACATCTGTAAATTTAATGGCTGTGGCATAACATTTCCAAGATTAGCAGAATTAATTGAACACATCGAAGATGTCCATATAGGTAAGTATAAAATTTCTGTAGTTATTTGAATTCGCTGAGGATATTTCGAGTATGTAATGTAATCCGTGACCCTCCCTATTTACGTCTTATCAAAGTTTTTACGTTGTCAGTACTGATGTTAAATAAGCGTCAAATTATGTAAATTTAAAATTATTAAGTTAATTGTCGTATCATTTTGATGCAACTATTATAATTGTGGATAGCAATTGGCAAGATTTAATGCGTAGGCGTATAGCGTTCTCTATTTATGCTGCAGAAACAATTTTGAGCGGATGTAAACAGACTTCTATATTGAACAGCTGATTAGTACGACATTTATTATGTAAAACATAATATTGAAGGCAATTAAATTATTATCTGCAGATTACGATCCGGCAGTTGTAGAACAAAAGGAAGCTTCACAACCAGCATGTATTCCGCTAAGTTATGTTTTAAAATTTTTTACGGAGGCGTCGAGGCGCGAAATTCAAAATATGCCACCGGCGCCCGACGTCCGGCGAAGGCTTCTTTCAACACCTAAAACACCGTCTGTGCGTAGTAGCACACCTACAGGTAAGATAGGCAAACTCTCAATCTAGGATAGGAACCAACTTGTTCTACATTTATTATACAATAATGTACATACATGACTTATTAATTTGAGTAATCTTCACAAACTAGTCCACTACCTGCGTACCCACTATTCTTAGGGTTTCGTAGTCAATTATAAAATGGCGTATCGTCGGTATATGTATAATTGTATATATAATAGGGATGCGGACATATGTTCCGGTTCATATTGAGGTCCTGAAATATCATATTGATTTATAAAAGTCGTGCTTAAGTATGCTCTATTTGCAGGAAGTGAAATGGACGAAGATGAAGTCATGAGTCCATCTGAAGACAGCAACGATTCTTGGACCACTGTGGAGGAATATAGTTCGGAGTTTATATTTCGACAAGGCGTCAAGTGAGAAAATTAATTATTATTATTCTAGATATAAGTACAAAACCCTTTGAATTAATCTATACTATAATAAATCTGTAAATGGTTCGAGTTTGTATAAGGCGTGTAAAAATGTGAAAAATATCAAGGGGGCTAATTCGGACCAGGAGATTTCGAAAATATAATTACTAGAATTTTTTCTGTCTATCTTTCTGTCTGTCTGTTAGAGCATTACTTGAAAACTACTGATCGGATTTAAATGAAACTCGATATAGAGATAGCTTATATCGTAAATAAACACTTACGTAAAAATGCATTCTTTTCTTCACGAAATATTAAAAATAATGTTCATGACAGTTATGCTGGAGATGGGCTTAAAAATATCTACGTTTCATTAGTTATCTAACGAGGTATAACAAGCTAGGGTATTATCAGATTTCTTAGAAAAAAAAATGATGAAATGTTCCCAGGTAGTAAAAAATAATGATACTTAAGCGGCAAATTCATCACTTGGGTCAGAAAACAAAATAAAATAAACCAATAGGTAAAAAAATACGTTTATCACTAATTTATAGAAAATTATAGTTCATGTTCCACATGTCCGCCTCTGTTTCGCACACATACTCTCATTCTGTGTCTTAATCTACGTTTTACTACACCAGTTGTTATTTCATTTGCCATATCGATTATTCTCCGTCTCAAAATATCCACAGATGTTATTGGATTAGGTCCGTTGTAAACCAAACTCTTCATGTTTCACACAGAAAAATCCGTGGGGGTCAGGTCTGGACTTCTCAACTGGCCACGGTATGGGTTTCTTCCAATCCACTTATTAGGATAATTAGTGTCTAGCCATTCTCTGACACTTCTCCTGTAGTGTTTAGCTATTCTCTGACACTTCTCCTGTACCTTGTGTGCAGGGCAACCGTCATGCTCAAATCGCATGTCACAAATGACATTGAGTGGTACATCCTCTAGTGCGTTGGGTATATATATATTCTCTTAAAAAGTTTTCATAATGTTCTCTATTTAAATTATCAGGAAGAAAGTAAGGTCCAATCAAATGGCTCGAAATGATTCCCATACATACATTCAAACTGAATTGACTTTGTGATCCCTTTGTCCGCTTCTTATTGAGATTTCCTTGAACTTTCGGGGCCCAATAATGAGCGTTGTGGTAATTGGTTATGCCGTCTTTATCAAATTTCGACTCATCTGTCAACAAGATATTTCTTAGAAATGATGGGTCTTCTAAATGTGCATTGAGTATGAATCTGCAGAAGTCCAACCTCCTCATAGAATCTCCTTCTTCGATAACGTGTATTGGCTTGTAATGATAGGGATAGAAGCCGGCAGTATTTAAAGTAAACCACACTTTTTACTGCGATAGTCCAAGTTCTTGGGCACCAATATTAGTCGAAGTAGTTGGATACAATCTAAACTGTTGGACTATTTCATTGTTTTGCTCTTCACCATCATCATTGACACGTAGTCTACCCGAGTCTGTTTGTCGCTTTGAAACAGAGCCAGTCTCTCTAAGTCATCGGTAAACTTGTCAGACACTAACATCCGGTACTCAACGGCCTGGATAACGTGATATGTATTCATCACGAGCACGTGCGGATACACTATTGTAGTACCCATAACAAATCAAAATATCAGCATATTCTTCGTTCGTGAAGGTCGTCATCTTCAACAGTTCCAAATCAGAAGCACAAACAGAGTCCAGTATGCAAGCACAGTCACGAATCGAAGGAAACAGACCAGAAATTCAAGCCAAGTCGAGTAAAAAAGCAAGAGCATTAATATCGTATATACTACGGACGAATCGCATAAGCAGACTAAAACACAATAACAACAAAATTGCCGGAGATTTTTTTTCTCGCTCACACCTGTTTACACCGTATGATATCCCGCTCGCCGCACCCACCACAATCCCAGAAAGGATAATAGGTGTCATAGACTTTTTTTAATATTTCGGATAGAAAAATGTATTTTTTACGAATTTATTACTATTATCGTCTACTAAGACCCAATTGTTTCTGTTAACTGAAATTTTAGTGTTGATAATAATAAAGTAATCTATGTTGTACACAAAAATCGCACACCCAAATAAATTAGAAGCAAAAACCCAAAAAATATAGGCTAATATAAAAAACATCGGCATTTTTTTTAAACTTCAAAGCCAATATCTTCAAAACGGTTGAGTTTAGGGTACGGTGTTTCATAGTCAAATCAGTCAGAAATGATGGAAACTATAACCCCTTAAAGGATTTAAGTTAAGTTAGTTAAGACTTATCCTGTAAGCCTATATATAAAAAGGTTTATATTGTTAGGAGTTGCAGGACTCGAATTAAAATGCCGTTGGAATTACTATAGAATTTATTACAACTATACAAATACGTATAACACAGGTACAAATATAACTGAACACCACCAGTCCAAACATAATGTACGATTCAATAACACGTGCAAAGTCCCTCACCACATAGATTACCGAATGTACACACGTCTTGCCTCGCTTGTGGTTATCGCTTGACTGCCGATTTCTCCATTGGGGCATTGCTTTATACAGCACGATGCAATATGTCTACCTGGCAAGCGTCGACGCAATTTCCCAGAAATCGTAATCCGCACACCTGCGTAATTATGCCTACGAACGGCCATAAACGAGTACAATAGGCTGCTCTCCACAACAACCAATAAATAAGTAAACAAAAGGATGCCATAAATGACAATAGCTCAAACGCCGACGGGTAATAATCGTGCTTTGTTTACAGATATGCAGGTGGCCCAAATTGTAACAATATCTATAAAATACCTAATTTCGTTTTTATGTAAATAATACAGAGCTACTAGCTAGGGCTTTTCACGCGTAGTCGCGGGGGTACTAACAATAAAACCAAAGACTCAGAACACATGAACAAAGTGTTTTCTTCCAGAGAAAAGAACAGTGTTAATGGATATATTTCTTAATAAAAAAAGTTTCAGTTATATTATGTTGGTAAATTAATTACAAAAACGTGCGCATAAAATCTAAAATGAGGATAGATATGTCAGTTGTTTTGTTTCTCTTACAGAAATAAGACAACCAACATATTTCGCAAAATTAGCAAGCTAAAATGGCAATGACCGGGCACTTTTGTCATAGGACCGATAGCAGGACGACTTTTAGAGTGGAGACCTTATGTCGGTAACCTCAATAAACGTATTGTCCTCTCCAGCCTGGTGGACTGATAGTGACCAGCAAAGGCTGGATGCGGAAGTTCGGGATAAGTGGTGCCAATTTGGAGAGGTTTGCGTCCATCAGTGAACTGCGATTAGTTGAAGACAACAACAACATTAATTACTTATAAATTTGTAATGTTAATATGGTATTCTTGAAGTAATACATTTAAAAAATATCTGAACGTTCAAGTCCTGGTTGCGTTTTATGCGTCTTCTTCAGAGTGTGGGGACGGTTTTCCTTATTTTTCTTCTCTACTTTATATGGTATTTAGCGTAGCGTTTACTGTAAGGCGATTGACATGTAAAATTGTATATTTGTATCCTTTATAACGTCAAGGTGCAGTTCTCTTTGTTTGCGAGCGATTGTCCAACGCTGATAATAGACGGCAACCAGGTTTTTTTAAACAAACCCTAGATAATTTATGTTCGACTACAATTAACCTATTAGAGCTCTTTATTGTTATATCAAGAAATCACTCGAAATGGAAAGATTCTTGTAGAAGAGTATGCCTGTCTAGCAGACACACTGATGAGGTGGTTAAATTATTGTGGACTGTATATAAAAGATAGATGTATAGGTAGATGCTGGTGTATTCGAAGTTATGGTATATACAATGTATTATCGTCCGTCACACTAGCCGTCGTGCGGGCGAGTGTTCCGAGATCCCACGGCAGCCGCGGCCTGCGGCCCAGCTGTGGTCGTGGGCTCGTGGGGCAGCCCCTCCTCCTCCGCGCGTCTCCACCCGTGTGTGCACCAACAATACTTAAAAAGCTATAATATTTAAAAAAAAACAAACCTGCTTGCGGCCAATGATGCCTGCGGTTGGGCGCGGGAGAATCTCCTTTTCAGTCAGTATTTTTTAGGCCCACCTACCTTTTTTAATTGGCAGAGTTGTAATGTCTTTAAGCTTTTGTACGTCGCATTACTTCCGGTTTCTATAAAACGTTACCTATATCCTATATCAGGCAAATATTTTTCCAATGCCTAAAAAGAGTTCTTTCATTGGGTACATATTGGTAAACTTAGAATTTTATATTTTTGTGTATAGTAATATTTGGGAAATTTGCTATAACGCTGAAACAAACGATCATTGGCATGAGAATAAAGGCCCTAGCAGAAGCAGAACTGTATTATAATTGTATAAATTTCTTGTTCGCAGAATGAATGCAAATGCGTCGTCTGGAGCTCTAGGTCCAGCAGCTCAAGAGAAACCATTCGCATGTCCCGTACCTGGATGTAAAAAGCGATACAAGAACGTCAATGGCATCAAATACCATTCCAAGAATGGTCACAAGAAGGATGGCAAGTCAGTATAATTTAAATTTATTGTAACTTTTTACTTACACCTCGTTTACATTATACCACACTTCCACGACAGCAGGCAGAAAAGTGACGAGGGATGTCGGCAGCGCGAGTATCCATTATTCAAATAAGTTGTATTTACATACTCGTGCTGTCCACTTCTCTTTTCACATTTCTGATGTGGGCATAATGTTAACGAGGTATTCGGTGCGGGAAGCTACAGAGGTCGTTAAAAAATCGTTTAATGGTAATTCTTCGAACGGTTTTTTATTTTGCACAGTTCTTGAAGAGCATCCTGCCGTTTCAAGTAAACGTTCGTTTCTTTCCTAAAAACAAGAGTACATATTATTTATTATCATAGAATTTAATCATTAGAGGCTTGGTGACGCCGACCTCATGTCACGCACCGGCCGGCATTTATTATTATTATTTATATCAATATATTGGGGTTGCAACTTAGTGATTGCGGTTAGTTGCAAAAAACAATTTGAAAAAAAATTGTATCGTGTTCTCCATCATTTATATAGTCTATTCCAGTTGTCTTTTTAATAGCTTTAATGTACAGACACAGCATGTTTACAATTTTATAATATTATACATTTAAGAAAAAGGCAAACACGCAAGAAGTTATGTGCCCTATATGGAAGTCTTGTGAATCCTTGAAAGACAGGTAGTGTCAAAATTGGTTTGCCAGATTTCGTTCTGGTGATTTTATATTGAAAAATGCTCAACCATCTGACCGTCTAGTTGAAGTTGATTAGACCCAGATCAAGGCCATTATCTATTCGGATCGTCATAGCACAACATGTGATATTGCAGATAAGCTAAAGTTATCGCGTACATGCATTGAAAAAAGTTATATTTTTAAGTAAACATTTTGTATTTTTATTTTTAATTGAAATCCGCAATCACTTAATTATGTTCGAATCTTTTAACACCAATTGAAGAGTTACCACATGGAAGGGGTTAGTGAGGAAATCAGTTGCCAATTTAGGTGGATCGCTGTAGGTGCCTATAATTTATACAAGTGGGATGGTCTCGACTCTAAAATACATATACAGTGCAACTTTAGGACCCTCGTTCTACAATTTTTAGAGATGTAATCCGTTGTTGACATTGTGCCGCGGATAATGGAATAGAGTAGATTTGGACTCCCAATAGTATAATGCTCGGACCTTCTAACTAAATAACGTCGGTGTTCCATTTCTTCGCTGTATATAGAATCTCGGGAACCAAAAACGCATCTGACGACCCTGAGGGACCTTCGTTCTACAAGGTTAAACCTTCAGTCATCTGCTCAAGTCCTCTCTGTCTATAAACTTCCATCCACGCTAATCTGAGGGATTACGTTGCTGCAGTTATTGAGGATGTGTGATTTCGTTCTGTATCCATTAAAACGTCCCAGTCATTGACTGTAAAGTACATCAATCAAATAATATCGTCTTGAAATTTGTTTTTATTATAGAGTAACGCGTGTATAATCAAAATTTAGAGACAAAAATTATAGCTTATACTAACTATTTTTAGGAATTTGGGCTCTACCGTAAACATCAGGCTCTATAAGTTAGTAGTCCTATAGATCTAGTTTTAAATTTCAGGTATGGTTCTATTCATCTATTATCTTGATCTTAATTCACATACACTGGCGACTTTGGGACTCTAGACCTATCACTGTAGGACTTGTATGTATAGGACAATACATATTCTGTTCTATGGAAATCAAAATTCCGAAATTTTTGTATACCAAACTAAGAGGTTAATTCTTAAAATTCGATTAATTTTACAAATCTTAATGTAATTTCCGTATTCTTAGGAAATTCTCCATGTTACCGACGCGTGATCACTATAATAGAAAATATGTTTCTGGAATGAAGAAACGGTTGAATGCTCAGGATGTTTGGAAAAAATGGGTATCCCAATTCTGCCTTTTTAGTACCATGACATCCTAGATTCGTTTGTAGTTTCGGGTTGTGTTGTAAGTCAAATATGTAATACGTACTTATTGAAGGAAATTACCCTAAAATCGTTGTTAGCGGTAGTGATTAGAATAAAATACAAACGGGTACGCAAATGTTGTGTATGGGTGTCACCTAGGGTTGCCAACCATACTTTATAATAACGTATCCTACTTTATTTTTGGTAAATATACTTCATACTTTTGCATAAAAATAAAGTATGTGAAAATACTTTATTTCCAATATTTACTCTGAAACGTAAAATGAAATACTTATATGGATAATTACTGAACTATTATCGAACTAGCTTTCACTGAAAGAGTTTATTCAGTAATGTATCTAAAATATCGAGAAGAAAGGAACAGAACATCTAAAATTTAATAATAAATGAATTGTCTGTTTATATAAATTGGAAATGTAAAGATAGCTTCCAAAAAATTAAAGATAATGAAATGTTGTTAGTGTGTGCTAGAAGCACACAAAAATAGTGTTTCCAAGAGAAGGAATAAATAAAATTTTGAAAAATACTTTTTATTCTGCCAAATACTTTTAATTTTTTCCTTACTTAAAAAACGTAATACGTTATTTTTCTCAAAAATAGTTGTCAACCATAGTCTCACCGTAGTTCATAAATGTAGTAAATTTATTCGCATTCACTTGTTAGAGAGCTTCATATGGTTTTGGTTAATATTAAGAAAATTTTGTAACTTATCTCCATAACTCACCATTACAGAGGACTGGCAGTTTGTTTAAAACTATTATACTGGTCCTATTGTTTCAGTAAATCAATTGATAAGAATATATAGGCAAAACTGAGGATGAATATTTATCTATTTTAACAGTCATATAGCCAATATTTCATTATAAGTACATAGTTTTTAATAAACTATTGATTAAAAATGTAACCAAATTTACTTTCCAGGGTAAAAAAAGCTTACAAGTGCCAATGCGGCAAAAGCTACAAAACAGCCCAAGGACTTAAGAGTCACTCGGTATCTCAGCACATGGTCACCGGCCATAGCACTTCTTCCCACCATGACTCATCTCGGACCCATGTACCAAAAATGCCTGGCCTAGTCGTCACAGCGGCACCCGCCCGCCCATTAAACGTAATAGAAGGCATTGACGGCAACAAACTAGTTAGAATCTACGATAGCATAAAGACAAAAGACCTTCCATCCTTTACCATACCAAAACATAACCTCACTAGTTTTAATATTGTCAATGCCAACACTCATGTGCGGCACGGCCTGCTTACGCCAAACTCTACGCCCGGATCTAGTCCCATAGACAAAATGAAGTTTGACAAGTCACCGAAAGTGACAGTGCAAAATACACAGCCACTCACACCGCTGACCCCGGGCTATGGCAGTGAAACTGCGAATTAGTTTGTAAGCTTCTTAAATGTTGCTGCGTTATTACATACAATTTGAAAATTATCTTTAATGTTCAAAGATACATTTGAAAATGTATAGTTCAGTTAACTATCATGTAGCAGGATCTACTGGATTAAGTTAACTCGTATTTGTGATTTATACTGCCATTTTCAGATACCATAAAGGTCCATTAACTTTTTTAAATTTATTTATCCAAGAAAAAAAATATTGGGACACATAAAATAGTCATCAAAAAATCAGTTAAAAACTGAAAAGAAAGTTATCAAGTTTTGCACTTCCTAACTGCTACGGTCTATAAATATGTTTTAAATAATATTACGTTAAAATCGCGAGAAAAACGATTTCTGGCGCCTTCTAGTAATCGAGCATTTAGGTTTTCTTTTACTTTACTGCGTGACTATTATTATAACTCCTTGTATTTTTTTTCATGTCCACTAGTCCTTCTTTATTATGTTGGTATTAAATAAAGAAACCTAACAAGTAAATTTCCGTTAATGGGCCATTATCCGACTCTGAGAGCGGCAGTTAATGTAGTACATATACTATTTAATAATGTAAATTATATGTTTCGATCAAAATGAAAAGATGCTGAAGCTTGCGAGTTTAAGATATACGAAACGAATTTAAAGTCATTTTAGTCTAGTTATGACCATACAGTTCCTATATTTAAATGAAAAAATGATAAAAAAATCTTCTCATTAATTTAAGTATGTTAACACACGAAGTATCATTGATCAATTATTATATTTAGGCTTAAGCGTGCTTTCTTTGCATCGTTGACTGCACAAATTATTTATTTCTTAAAACACACGTTTTAAATGAATTTGATCTTATTTGAACAAGTTGTACATTTATTAATTAATGCCTTGAGCATGCATAATAATTTAATTACAATAAAAAAATGTTATTAAATGAGAACTAAGTTTTTAGTGGTAACTTGAAGTGTGATATTTCGCTATGCTATCTGTAAAAAACTTGTATAAATTTATTGTGCAAAATAATCAATTATAGGATATGGATTATTTTATGCATGAATTGTATTTTTACGTAAAATACCTAAGTGTTATTGAACAGTATACTAGTAGTGTAACTTATCGAGTTGCCACAAGAACTATATTGTTTTAAGTCGGCCAAAGATCTGCAATTTGGATAAATAAGGCTGGGATAGGATTATGTGGATCCATCTAGTGCCTATTTGCTTGAAGCTTTTATACTGATTGATTACCCAAGATTGACGCCATCCCTTTAACCACTTCAAGTTCGTTTACAAGTAATATATGTGTTATAATTCAAATAAGATAAAAAAAAATTGAAACGTGTATTTATTGTGCGCTTAAAAATAAATATTATTTATTAATTGGTTATTTTTTTGCTTTATGATTATTTTATAACTACGATGTTATAATTATTTGTTATTTTTCCATATCAACTCAATTATACAAAAATCCTCTGTATACTTATCTATTTTTGTGTTTGATGATTATAATTTTTGTGGCATTCCTTTCGATTTTCATGCTAGATGGCGTTAATATGAGTATAAAACCGAAATAATTCTTAATTTTTTTCTTAAACTAAGTCTAACACCCGGTAATTAAAAATAAATTCCATAAATTGATATCAATATAAATATATAATTATGCTTGATTGTCCTAATACATAGACAGTTACCAATAACTTTTGGTTTGATAAATTTGTTAAGAACAATGGTAATTCGCGTTGTCAGTTTACTGATTTTATTATCTTACTAGCTGCGCCCGGGGTTTCTCCCGTGTGGTGATGGAAAATCGTTATATTTTGGATAATTCACACTATATCTTTATAAATTATAGTCCATGTGTTATTCTGATGTGTAAGCTATATTACTGAAAGTTTCATCAAAATACATTCAGTAGTTTTTGCGTGAAAGAGTAACAAACATACATCCATACATAAATTCTTACAAACTTTCGCGTTTATAATATTTATAGGATAATGAATGTACTTTGTGTTTTAATATACAGGCGATGTTATTTAGTATGAAAATTGACGCTGACCATTACTCTTAATTTTAAAGCAAAAATTCTGTAATTCGATAATATTTTTTTTATATCAGTACTATGTATGGAAGATGAATTGTAGGAGTGATAATTGCCTAGTAAGAAAAGCTCACAAATTCAAAGAGGGAGGCCACAAGTTATTATTCTCTTGCATTTTGTAAGCATGTTATTGTTTAAAACATTTATTCATATTACTAACACAGTAAAAAATACATCCTAATAATATTTTTTTAAAGTTTGAGTTTTGACTGGATTCTTCAACAATGGGTTTTAAATAATAATTGTTTGAGTCTTATTGGCTAATTGTTATTCCTAAAATATTTCTTTTATACCTGTACTAATGATTGTTTAATTGTTTTAATTATAATAAAACTTTAGATAGCTGTGATAATATGAAAAAATATTGATTTCAGTATATTGGCTATAGAGTATGAAAACTTTATGGCTAACTAAAAGATAACTCTTTTTGCTTCTTAAGATATTACAATTCTAAAGATTTAGTAGTTTTCTATTTACTCTCCTTTTTTAGGTGTAAATAAATTTGCGTTTTTTTTTAATTTGGCAAACCAAATATTCAATTATTCTAGATACAGTCATAGCCAAGTCACTCCTTGGTTTATATTGTTGTACATTTGACCAAATTAATAATAATGTAATCTTATTGCCTTACTAGGAGATCTTGAGCGTTAACTTGAATATAATTTAAAATACATAATTAATTTTTTACTTGAAAAATAATATAATCGAAATTTAGACGAATATCAGCAATGGATAAAGTTATTTTTTCTTTTGATGAAATCTAAAGTGAAATACAGAAGTGCATATAAAGAGAGTGAAATGAGAAATTCTATCGCATGTTATTAAGCTTAATCGACCCATTGATTGACTCTGAGGACGCAGTAAGTGCGCTTTATAAATCATAGCCCGAGACATGTTGCCGTATATGTAAAGAGTAGTAGTAGAAAAGGCAATTTCGAGTAAAAACTGAAGTATATAAATGATAAAATTCCTCTAAGAAGCGTCCTGTTGACAATTTAAGAATAATGTCTTAACAAAAAAACCTGTTCTTATCCTTATTTTAAATTATTGATGTCTTCCTTCTATGTTTAGCATCGAATGGTTTTGGACAACTTATCAACTAAAGTGGACGTTTTAAATATATATATTAAAGATTATTACTTTTGTATATCCTGTCGCAAAATCATTGCCATCTTAGCGAAACCTGCTCCAAAGCATTTAATATTATTAAATTGGTTTTACCATCACCTATCAATGCACTGATGCATAAAAAATAAAAAGTAAAGTTAGTTTTGTATTTGCCTGATCTCTTTAGTTGATTGGTTGTAGAATAGATTTAGCGTATTGTACAGGCTTCATTGATATTTATTGAATACTTTTTGTAACTATATCATTTATCTCTTTGTGCCATTATTTCTAACATTTGTGTACTTAATATAAATGTATATTTCACGCGAAAAGCTTAAAATTATTTGTATTAAATTATTATAAACACATGTTAGATTTTATAATTATAGAGAAAATTAAAAAAAAAATCAGCGGGCCTCGCCCGTCTGTTATTTGGAGTTAGATAGGTTATTGACATACTCTTAAATGTGATATAATATTTACAAAAAGTAAAAAAAAAATGCTTATAAGCGTAAAACATATTTGAAATACTTAGTTATTAAGGCTGATAATTAAATGTTTGTTCGTATTTAAGACTTAAATAATCTGAGTAGATATTTTTGATGGTATACGTAACACTTTCTGCTCACAAAAGCGATCCTGGTGGGATTTTCGTGAACTAAATCTTCAATAGTCAATAGTTGCCGTCAGGGGCGTTACTGTGCTATGTCAGACATTAATTAGAATGTGTTACAAAATACTATGAACAATTCTTACTAAGACAAAAGATGTGTAGATGTGTGGTTTTTGTGCCTTCGTGTTTATTTGTTTACGAAGTTGTTGTACTGTGGCGATTGAATTTCGCTATTTGTCTAACTGAGTGTTTAAGTACCCTTGATTTCGTGCAATCCCCAGTAGTTGGATATCTCATTATATTAATTGTATAAGCGTAATTATACGTGAATACGTACGTAATACTTTCTTTTCAAAAAGTCCATTTTAACTAACGAAAAACAGTGACAATTTGGAGTATTTGTTCTTACGGTGTGATTTGTAAAGAACATAGTTTGGAAAATGAAGCAAAGTGTACGTATTTGACGAAACCAAACATCTTTTATTGGTAACTAAAATGATCTCTCATGTTTGCTCGTATCAGAGAATAATAAAGCTCTCGTTACTTAATTTGGACTTAATACTGCATATATATTAGATCATACATTTATATCAGAGGCTGTAAAATTTTATTTTACGTTTCTTGGATTTTTTTTATAAGCACAATATATTCTCTTAATAAGAGATAATAATCAATATAAACCTATTTCTAAATTAATTAGATAAATCGCTTTTGTAACTCATAACGTCGCTTGATATGCAGTTTTATATCTATAATTCTTTGTGCATAACAAAAGAATGTGCTATACATGATTTTTCAAATAATTTCAATGCTTCAGGTTAGTAAACGTGAACTGAACTCTAAATCGTACAGTGATACAGTTTACTCATTATCATTCAAGATAGCTATTTGGCTGTTGCTCTACTTTACTTTGAAGTCTCTCATTTTTGGATATCAAAAGTATTATCCAATTACTTTGGAAATTAGGTTCAACTTTCGAAACCTATTGCATACAAAGTTCTGGTGTAAGTGAATAATCTAATTAGTATGTCTGCCTCATAAGATAGCTTCGTAGATGACTGTATGATGTTGTTTGTGTATGTAGAAAGCACCAAATCAGTACATATTACATTGAAAATACTAGCATTTAACTTCACCATTTTATTGAATGGGACAGGACTCAAGGGTTTAATATTTTCATAGCTTTTGCATTGAAAATTCGAATGGTTGTTTGGGCGGAATGTGTTTTTGTTGGTAGATCTGACACAGCCACCAAAAAGTGTTTTGGAAGTGGCAATTTTGTGACATATATCAATTAATAATTTGGTGGTTAGGCCAAAATGAAAGATGAAGGTGCTATGTGCGTAGAAGCATTGATATCTAGGTCCATATTACAACACTGCTTGTAAAATTTTAAAACGAAGTAAAGAAATGACTTATAAAGAACACAATTAAACGCTTCCGCAACGTATCAGTCTTTTAAGATTTTGAGTATTCCTAAAACAAATTAAATATAACGACGCTTATTCAAAACACAATGTAATTTATGTAAGTAGTAAAGTAATGTCTTGGAATATGGACCAAGGATCTAAGACATTATAGGTTTGTATAACGCGTGTAATCTGTTCCAAAGTGAATTAAAGTTACTTTAACTATAGTATGTATAAGGAGACGGTGCTTAACGGGTAAAAGTGTGATATTCGGATTTAAAAAAGTACGATAATGAGAGTTTACCAAAGAGAAATGACATTGAAATTTATTTTTAAGTCTCGATATTGCTTTTAGTGCGCGACCATGTTGTGGCTAGAATCGGAACTAATGCGAAACGATGTTACCTTTTAATCGAAACAAAGATTGGAATAATACGATTTTAACGAGAATGTGGTAAATCATTTATTATATTTCAAACTATACTTTCAGTAATCACAATTGCCTGTATTATTTGGCCTCTTCATAAATCCCATTTATGAGTTAAGAAGTATAACTTAGCTTTAGTTTGTGGCATTGTAGCAAAAGTTAATGGACACTAGATGGCGCTCTTTGCTTGTCAATTACTTTATATTGTAACTGATAAAACTCATCTTTTCCTAGGGTTGTAAATGTAGAACCTATTTTCGACGTATAAATATAAATCATGACATATATGAATACTTCGGAATCATAATCTTGTAAAATACTTGTTTTTATTTTTATTGGAAATACACACACACACGCGCACATACACATACGCACGCACACTCACACAGGGTTGATTCGATTTATTAAAATTATAATAAATCTTAATATACAAAAAATAGATGTTGGTGTAGTATAACATCATAACTAAGAGGTTGTTGAACTCCAATACATTGATCTGTGATTATGAAGCTTGGCACAAATAAATTGATTTTCATGGCATAGGAAATTATGCTTTTTATATTAACTTAAATCGCCAATAGGTGGCGTAGCAGCATATTAACATGTATCCTGTTCGACTGATTGCCACAGAAATTTGTATAATGAACATACATATTTTTACGCTGTCCATTTTGCTGTAACTCGCCACTGAATGCTATGTAGCTATGTAGTTCATTATTTTCTATACGTTTTATAATCGGCTTTATTTATTTTAGATATATAGAGGTAAAAACTTTCAATACAAAAGCAAACTGTTGAAATATTTCGGAAATAGGTTCGGCTTTTGTAATCCATTTCGAAATAGAGGTCTTTAGTTTATAAATCACATTTTGTATTTTAATGTCGCTGGGTTTGATATGTATATAATTATAATAATTAACGAGCAATAATTGGTTTGTAAAGAGGCTTTTAATCGGTATAATTCTGTATACTCAGTATAAAAATTCTCATATGATTCACATTTAGTATATTTTAAGTCCAAAAATTTGCTTTAAAATATATATCACAATTTTATAAAATACTGATTTTAATTTAAATTATTATGATGTCACGTGATTGATATGAATGATGATAATGTAAACTTCATTTTAGGCAATATTTACACTTTGAATATCAAATACAACTTAAGCCCCAGATTTCACGAACAGACGTTCAGGTGTAGAGAATCCCTCAAGAATTCTATATTTTGGTATAAGTTAATTAATATATACAAAATATTGAAGACTACTACGGTTTTATCACTAGAGAAGAATATTAGGAAAGACCATCGCTCAATAAAAAATAGCTCTAAAAATCTACTTAATATTACACACTAGATGGCGCAACAGAGTGCTGTTCTCACTTGTTTTGATATTTTATTATGTAAAACATATGTTTTTAGATTAAGGCTCTGATATGTCGGTGCAGTAATGGTGTGGAATCTGTATGCTCGGTGCCAAAAGCTTACCGAACGCGTATATTTCTATGAGCGTTACCTAATTCGTCACTCCTGCACCGACAAAAATTAAGTTTCCTTTTTTATTGCGTTTTAAATAATAAAATCTCAACTGGACCACTGGCTTCATAATGGTTGTTTTTGTATGAAAAAACAAACATTATGACGCCAATGATCATCTATTCTGACGATATTGTAATACCAGAATTTGGGCCCTGATCATAAATGCAAAATCATCTAATGCCGCTCCATTGAACAACTCAAAGCCAGCGGCGTAGGCGGTTCACTGGCCTTCGTTACCGCAGTGTGTACGCGGCATAAGATAATTTCTGGGATAGTCTTTGTTTGTATTACTTATTCCGCAGTGTAAATAAGGCTTTGTTCGATATTAATATTGTTATTTAATTTTGTAAATTATTACAATGAATATTTATTTATTCATTTGATTGCTTGTTTTAATAATTTTGGTGTTTGAATATTTTTGTAATTAGAGGTGGAGACTGTCCCACCAATCGACTGCAATTGTGACTTTTCTTACTAAAAATAATCCTTAAGATAATTTTTACAGAGACGAGAACTTGCCTTATATTATAGAAAAGAAGATAATTTCGTTTAAATTTTTTATTTATTTATTACTTTTAATCGATCGATTCCAAGAATTTATTAATTATCGTTTTTCATGATTTATCAAAATTATCGACGAAAGAGTTTCTTTGACATTAAACATCGGAATCGCAGATCGCCATAACCCCTCAGATCCTTTTCATATCTTAGATATTATCTGTTTGATTTAAGACTGATAGGTGAATGTTGTTGTCCTTTTAATTTATTAATTTCGAGAAAGACATTTGTTGTTTGTTGCAATTTTTTTAATTATACATTTTAACGTGTAGTATATATATACAGCGTATATCGCATATATATACGATATACAGCGAATACGGATAGGGATATATAGTCTGCGACAAAGTTTACGTCCGCTTTGAACAGGGCAGTTGACAGTCAAGTCGACTGAAGGACGGTTTCTATATTTTATAACCCATTCATTTGTCCTATTGGTAGATAATTGACATTACTTGTATGGTGTTTATGTCGTAGTTTTAACCCTTATTTTAAGAGCAAGCATACTCATAACTTATACTGCTTTAAATTTTTATCTACGCGCTATTCGCACCCGGAAAATTCCCAACCGCCTCATAAAAAAATCTAAGCAATTTTCTAGGATAAAAAGTATCATATGACCATTCTCGGCATTGACACTATATCATATATTATATACCCAGCAAAATTGGTATCGCGGTTTTTCAATGAAAGCGTATCAGATGGACAATTGGACAGTTACAGTTACTTTCGCGTTTATATCATACTAATATAATTTTAACCAGTTACTCAGGAAAATGAATGGTCAGTAGGAGATAGAAACCCGGCCGGAATGGCATATTTATTATCATCGTTGATTTTGTATGACTATTACATATGTGGTTATAATACTGTGGAGTCAAATATTTATGTTATTATTGTTTAAACAATTCAAATGGATGTTATCATGACATTTTATACTTCGCGCTCTTTATAATTAGAATTATTGTAAAATTTAATGTGACGTGTCATCATGTGGCTACTCAATATACATTTTTGTATGGCGCAGTCTTATGCAGCGGATTGGGAGAGGACATATAGCGCGGACTATATGTGCATGAAATATTTGCAACAATGGTTGTAATATCAACTATAAAGTTATATTTTTATGGCGTTTGAAATTGTAAGCTGTAATGTATCAAAAAAGGTCCTATTTATATATATCATAATACCAGTCAAATTGTTGTTAGTATTAAATTTAACTGGCTTTTGTATCCGTTTATTTTAAAAGTTGATAATCTAGTCTATCGTGGAAATTTTTAGAATTCATGGTACCCTAGATCTGTGGCTGTGTGTCAATTATGATGACCAATTTTGAAATTGTTGCTTACAATACGGTTAAGGACGGAGAAGTCTGTGTAAATGTATCATTCTGAAAGTATTGGTTTAATAATAATAGAACGGAATATTTAGAAGGCTACCGATAACACATCTACTGAAAGTACGATGCTGATACTTCGGCTAAATACGCTCGCAGTGTTTTTTAAGTAACCCATGACCCATCAGCCGAAATTATGTAGCGTTCGGCGTAACGCCAAACCGTTCGTCTGACGGCTGTTACAATGAGAACCCATTCAATGTATTTTGAAAAGCAATCAACATCATACGACGCGTCACGCGACCGAAAGTTCGCCGAACGTAGTTGAACCGTTTTATGTAAATGCTTCGATACTTTTACGGATCTAAAAGTACATAATTTTACCTCTTCATATTGCCAACACTGACAAAATGAATACTTTAAAAAAATAAGTAGGTTTATATAATACTGTTACGACCTGAACGCCGACAAAAGACAAATTCACACCTGCATACCTGTAGACATTTTATTACCTTTTCGGTATTTGGACTTCTTTTGTTTACTTTGTGTTTAAAATTTGTGATTAGAAAAACAGCCCATTGTGTATTGTAATCTTTTATGGTAGTCATTAGCCAGGTGTGATTTTAAGAAATTCGGTCCACGCGGTCAGGCAGACATATTGGATCTGTACAGTATAAAGCAAGGCCTCAATGGAGAGATCGGCAGTCGAGCGATAACCACAAGCGAAGCAAGACTTGTGTACAGTCGGTAATGTATTTAGTGACGGACTTTGTGCGTGTATTTGAATTACGATCTCCTGCATTACGTTTGGACTTATTGCGTTCGGCTATATTTGTACCTGTGTTATACGTGTTTGAATGGTTTTAATAAACTCTATAATAATTCCAACGGCATTTTAATTCGAGTCCTACAACTCATAACAATACAATAAGATGCTTGGGGAAAGTTTTCTACCGTACTATTTTTCATCGCTGAACTACACGCCGCGTAATTCCCACTGCTCGGCGTGTGTGGTGTGTCTTGTCAATCGAATACTAAGAATATGAAGACCGATAATTCAGTCGCCGAAGTGTCAGCACCATACCTAAGGCAGATGTATCGTTATGCTAAAATCGTGTAAAACAATCGTATCGTACTGTTTAAGAGTTGAATATAGCGTTGTGCTGATAGATCATGATGTTTACGTCAACTATTCGATATTACTTTGTTTTAAATAGTAGGCTACAAAAGTCCGACAATATGATTTGCGATTTTGCATGTCTTTGTAGTTTAAAAATGTATTGTAATAATAACATAAGTCTTTAATGTCAAATGGCATGTTTGATTTCAATTTTCTCGCTTAAAACGTTTAGTCGGCTAGGTTTAACACGAGAATGAAGCAAAGTTAGGTCTCAATTTAATTTCGATGCCTGAAGTTAAAACTTAATACTGAGTAACATGTGTCTTAACATGTATTGATTATCCACATATTTTGCAAGTCGTACTACAGACAATACTTATTGTTCTTTATGGGCCGATTTATTCATCAGACAAAAGTCATACATCGACTAAGTTATGAGTGAAACAACCCAGCTGTTTTATTGATGAATTGTAATTTTTTATTTCTTCATGTTGCATTTTAATTCTATTGATAAATCGGTCCTAAGTTGGTGGATTATTGATGTAATAGTCCGTAATTGCTGTTATAATAACTATGATCTGTGTCACTGTTTACGTGTTACAACTTTGGAAGAAAAATGTGAATGAATCGCTCAGTAAAAAACGTAACTCTGAAATCTCTTAAATTTTGGATTAGTAGCTACACTGTACATTAAGAGGCTACCCCGCTCGTGCATTACCATATTTATAAAATATAAAAATGAAGAATTAAACTTGTGAATTTATTCACGACAAACTGTATTCTATCAATCTGAATAATAATATCAAGAATGTTCCACAAACAATTATTGTGATTCAAACAGGGTTTCGTATACCAAAATACAAACTAATTTATTTTTTGAAATTCTTAAAATACATATGTCGTAAATTTTTACAAATTATATATTCATATATGTGGTCATACGAGAGCGAGATAACGAACTCTATTTAGGTAGCCGCCTTGAAACACTTTTTAATCCAGTTAAAAATGTATATTATTTTTCTTTGATTTTTTACCTTTGTAAAGAAATCTGCTGTGCATAATATTAACTTCAAAAATCGAAAGTTCACCTGTGGCGCCATCTTGTCATACATGTCAAGATTCTTCTGAATTCTACAGAATTTAGGAAGTTTTCAGAGGTACCTTTTTTACTAGGAGATAATCTTAGTATTCTTCTATTGTTATAAGTATCCAACCCATAGAATGTGATTTCAAATGTTCTGTATGTTATATGTAAAAAAAAACAGTAATTGTATGAATCATCACAATAAAACGAAACAACCGTGCATAGTGGTTTTATTTTTAGGTATGATACAAATAAAGATATACGTATATAGTACGACAGGTCGAGATGGCAATCTTTAGTGATGTGACATCACATACCAAATAGTATCTATCGATATTTTTTCAGTGCGCAACAAAATGAGAAAAAATATTACCACTTTTTTATTTCAGACAATATTTTTAAACACTACCCTATCCAAGGTTTGATTGAAAATATATTTATAACAATTATGTCACAATAAGGATGCGGACACGTGTTACAATAAAACATAATATTTTTACATAAAAATATCAGGCGTTAAAATAACATCTTATGATATTGCTTTTAAAATATCGTGACATAAATAATTTTAATTACATTTCAAATAATAATGCGCTGTTTGTCTCTTTTTACTTATAACGTCATAAATAGTTACATTCGTAAAAATCTATGAGGCTGTGACGTTCTGTAAGTTTATAAAAAGTATCTCAATTGATTTGCCTGTCCGCTCCTCTATTTTCTAACATTTGTGGCTAATTATCGTATTTGAGAATGGGTTATTCCTTTTTTATTTTAACACGTGACGAAGAGGCAACATATCCAATATACAACTATTATACAAGCAAAACAAGCGAGATCGATATCGATAAACGTGGTTGATGTGGACTGGTGCAGGACTAAAACTAAGACGGCAAGGGGGTTGCGTGGGGTGTCCCCCTTACACGACTCACCTCATACTCTGATTGCCATGTCGAATTGATGTTAACTATACAAATAGCATATTTATATATCACAAAGTACAAGATCATAATTTAATACTAAAGAAATGACTGTTCAGTTTTGAAAATAAAATTAAACACTACTTTCATTTATCCTAGCTACATTGGATACACATGGATTAGTTTAATTATGTCATTAATTTTATGTATATGATCGTATATTATTTCAGTTTCTTCAATAATTATGCCTTCATTAGCATAGTATCTACATATGAAGGATGAATACAAATTAATAATAACAGACTATTCTTTTTTTATTTAAATCTTTTTTGAAACCAAATAATTCAATATTACAAACAGCGCATCAAAATTAAATACGTCTCCACATATTTCATGTATAGAATATTGCATCTGCATGAAACTAGTGGCATCTAGCGAACAATATGAAACTACCAATCAAGGCAACACATGAAAGTACTGTACCTGCCGTTCCTAGTATCCTTTCAATCATATGGGGACGAAGTCCTTGTTATTGCAATTAATATCACTAATACCCCAAACATGTCAATTTTCTGTTCTCAATGGTATGAAAAGTAACAAATAAACAAACATCCATATAGTAATTTTCACATTTATATATTAATATTGGGATATGCCCGCGTCTTCGCTTGACTTGAAATTCCCGCGGGATTCCCGGGACACAAAGTACCGCAGAGCTATCGTTTTAATGAAAACTGTTTCGGAATAAGCTAATTTTTACGCACCCAAAAAACTGCAAACCACTCCTGGGAAAATTTCCGCGGGATTTCCGGGATAAAAAGTAGCGCAGATTTGAGGTCTAAGAATTTGCTATCGATCAGCGAAAATCGCATCGAAATCGGTCCAGTAGGTTTTACGTGAATCCCGAATAAACAGACAAGGAATAATAAAAATTGTATCGTGTTCTCCATCGTTTATATAGATATTCCAGTTGTTTTTTTAATAGCTTCAATGCAGAGACACGGCATGTTTAGAGTTTTATAATATTATAGATATTGATATCCAAGATTGGCTATTAAAGTTTACTTCCTATTTGCGAGTTGTTCTAATAAAGAATCAATTTTGGCCCTTTTCGTTGACTCCGATAGGGGGCACTTGTTTTGAACGAATAATAGTGCACTTTTGTCTTTTTGCTCGAACGCCACATTCGCAGCCTCTTCCAAAAATCTGGAGAAAAAAATTCCAATGAAAGATTGTACTTTCAGCTGATCTATTCTATGTACGGATTATTCAATGAAGTTAGAGAGCTTAAAAAGAAAAAAAGTATCATAGATTAACCTCAAATAGTTAATAATATAATGAAGGCGGTAATTTATTACAAAACAGTGAAAATTTGTAAGCCCAATAAAAATGTAAAGTAGAATAGAATACTTTATTGTACAGTCGCGGTATGAAAAGGTTCGTCACCTTAATGTCGACTTTTGCTTGCACGAGTACAAGAAACTACCGACAACATTTTAATAAAGGTTACGTTTTGTTACGTTAATAAAATATAGAAACGTGAAAGACGAAAATTGCAATGTTGACAAGATAGAAATCAAACAACTTTAACCTAAATAATTTTAAACTTTATTGTTAAACAGTTATAAATATTTTTTTGTGGAATACTTTGTTCTGTTAATCAGTTTGAAAAGGTAATATGTACTGGCAGAACGTAAAATGAATCAATTGGAAAACTGGTGAACCTTTTCATACCCCGACTGTACACAAATGCTACATAAAATTAATTAAGAACATTAATATATAAGTACAATATATAATAGTTATTTATGATGTACGATGCTAGTGCGGTAACTTGGTTTTTAGAAAAGAATAGATGAATGTAAGCCCGAGACGAAGTTGAGACAAATGTATTGACCAAAAGCGCTTCCAAGGAGGTTCGATTATTCAGCCTATTATTTATTTTCGTAATGTTAAATTCCTTGGTGGAATTCTACATATTTTTTTCACCAAAGTAACTATGATATCATTGTTTGATGCGTAATTTTTAACTTTGAACAATGTATACAAGCTTCGAAAATGCATTTTTGAGCAAATGTGTTGAAATAAAATAAAACAATTCGGTGAGTATGTTAGAAGCCATACAGTTGCAGGAATGTTACTTAAATGACATGAAGGTCAACAATAATGTTTAGTATTTTTATGGTTTTACTGCACCCTTGTGTAGCGGTATATATAGAAACCAGCTACCTGTCATATCACATATAAGGTAAACTACACCATTGTTGTCACTACCTCATGGTTGACACTGTCATTTTTTATGTCGTAGTTAGACAATAATATTATATTTCTAGGATATGCCCGCAACTTCGTCTACGCTTGACTTGAAATTCCCGCGGAATTCCTAGGTTACAAAATACCCGCAGCATTTGTAAAAGAATGTAAACTATGCTTTTAGTGAAAACTGTACCGGAACAGGCTCATTTTTATGCACCTGAACAATTACAAACCGCTCTCCCGGGAAAATTCCTGCGGGATTACCGAGATAAAATAAATCACACAGTAAAAATTACATTTGAAGTCGATTTTTTTAAATCATTTCCAGAAAAATCCCGCGGGGTTCTCAGGATAAAAAGTAGCGCAGATTTTAAGTCTAAGAATTTTTTGCCGATCAGCGAAAACCGCATCGAAATCGGCCTCATAGCTTTTTCGTGAATCCCGAACAAACAGACAAGAAACCAAAAAAAAATTGCATCGTCTTCTCCGTACAGATAAATAAAATTGAAGTGCCTGTTTATAATGTCAAAATAAAGGTGTGAAAAGAAATTAGAGGGGATAATTCAGACCAGGAGTTTCCGAAAATGCCATTTTTAGAATTTTTGTCTGTCTGTCTGGATGTTCCGGCTAATCCGATGTTCCGGATAGCTGATGTATAAGGAGTGACTTAGGCTAGCTTTTAGGATTCCGCGAAAAAAAATCGACGATGACGAAGTCGCGTGCATAGCTAGTCGTTTATATAATCTAATTAATTATTCTTAATATATTATCTTAATAATCTATTCTTTTTTAAATAACTTCAATGTACAGTCACGGCATGTTTAGAATGTTATTATATTATAGAGTGTGTGGGTTAGTAATATTATTGTGTGGCTACAAAATACGAATATTAAGATTTTTTAGTTTCTTGAATAAATTTATAAGGTGTCAATAATTTTGCCGACAGTGGTATAGTTTACCGTATACATATGTGTAAGTCATATAGTCAGATGGACATGATGAGCAAAAATAATTATGGAACTGCGATAAATAATAACTTACCCAGCTTTAACGTAATATTTGACTTTGATATCTTCCTGGCATTTGGGCAAGTATTTGAGTGCCTCATCCCTCTTTCGGTACTTGAGACAGGCGTCGACGAAAGGCTCGTAGCCCACCGGGGACTTCTTCCACTTCGAAAACGTCTCTAAATCCTCCCAATTCTGTTTCTCGGCCAAGGTAAGTATGCGAAGCCACCAATATCTGAAAAATAAAAGAATATCACGCCTTTGCCCGCCTAGCTGATTCATATGCAGACGTTTTCGGATCCGATTCCTGGAGCGATAAATTTTGTAAACAAACTTTCTGTTGTTTACATTTTTTTTTGTGTGGCAGCCCTACGGTTTTCCTCACATATAAGGCAACCCTATTACTTCCCACACAATAGTTTAGCAAGCTTCAGAGTATGGAGGGCAGAGATAAGGAGTTGCCATCTTATACGGAGGGGAAGTTGAAAGAGTGTCCAGCAGTATGTTGAAAATGGAGGTTCAAATACGCACCACAATAGCGCTGGCGTACGAAAAACTACGATATGAAAAATTGTTGATGTGCCGTAAAATTAATAAATTATATGCCAGTATAGAAAAATTCAAATATTTAAGTAGTCTAACGTGATTGAAATATAATGGTGTGAGAAAACGTGTAGTAACATTTAATTATTGTGAATTTTTAATAATAAAAAACAAAGCGCAACAATCTTTCGATCCATGTTTATTTTTCTATTTCACTCTAATTACTACTGTAGCGCCACCATTATTAGATAGCCAGCTGTAAACCAGTAGAGCTCTGGTTAGTATGTGTAAAGTATGGGTGTATAGTTCAAGTTATGATGGATTTGGTGTAAAAATCAGTTGAGCTGTGTTTGTTTATAACGATAGTAGGGGTTCCAACCTACTCAGACACTTTTTCAATACAGAAATGGTACTCCTTAACTCTACTCTCCATACTTCAGCGAAACCACTTTCATTTCTGCCGAGCGGTGAGGTTCCTGGGAAGCCTCTGAAACCACCCCATGGACGACACAGACTGGCTCCAATCGCGGTGGAATACGGTCATATATCATCATCGCGATCTCTAATTAGAATGAATGAACGAATGAATATACTTTATTGTGTTTTAAAAGCTACAGTTAACAGAAATAAAATTTTACAATACAATAGGCGGTCCTATCGCTATTAACGATTCCTTTCAGACGACCTTTGGATTGATTGCAAGAATTTTGATAAGAATAGTGGTATTCTCACTTTACCGAATCAGTATCTTATCTATACAGATAAATAAAATTGAAGTGTCTATCTGTAATGTCAAAATAAAAATGTGAAAAAATCAGAGGCGATAATTAGGACCATACAATTAGATTAATTAGATTACGAAAATACAATTTTTAGAATTTTTGTTTTTCTGTCTGGATGTTCCGGCTAAACTCTGAAACGGCTGGACTGATTTTGACGGAACTTTCACTGACAGATAGTTGGTGTTATAAGGAGTAACTTAGGCTACCTGTTTTTAGGGTTCCGCGAAAACAAAATTCACGCGGAGGAAGTCTCGGGCACAGCTAGTAATAAATAAATATATACATCATAATATAATATACATACATGACTAAAATATAAAAATTATACTAATAAGATATATGTAAATAAAATATTATACAATACACCTACATAAATAAATGCAAAACCAGAGAGAATTATTGCAATAATTCAGGTATGTATATATAATATTTAATTTAATTAAAACTTAGTTCATAAATCTAGTTTTTAAAACTTCCTTTAACAACTATCTCACATAACTATTTGGTCTGAGATCAGCCTCAGAGTTGTCTGTAGTATATTATCAAGTGTAACTAACCTGCTTGGCTTTAGCGGTATAATTACATTTTTGAAAAATCAATTATCCTAGTCAGGAATTGAATTGATTGATTTTGGAAAAAACCACAACTGTATTATTACACCAATTTATAATGTAGCTTGTAAATATCAATTTCTGTGAAGGAATGTCAAATGGCAAACTAAAAATAGTAAATGATTTTTAGTTATCATCAAAATCGGCTCCTGAGACTCCTATCCTTTATATTTCTTACTTTCGGATTTGGTCATAGAGAGGTCGCTTGGAAACTAAACCTCTATACGTACATATATAATAGGCTGGGGAAAAAGTCTTTTCGCATATAGTATGTATGAACTTGTAATAAGATCTCTGTGGCTATACCATTTGTATCTGGTTGGTTTTGGTATCATTAAAAAGTTTTAATTTTAAAGAAGAAAATTCCAAATTCAAATTAGGAAAATGTGTGATTTTCATTTGTTTTTCTTATTGTTAAGATGAGTGAATGTAATGAAGAAATTCGATACATTTTAAAATTTTACTACAAAAAAGGTAAAAATGCAACACAAGCTGCGAAAAAATTTGTGATGTTTATGGACCTAATGCAGTATCTGTGAGAGTACCGCAAATTTGGTTTAAGCGTTTTCAATCCGGAAATTTTGATATCAAAGATGCACGTCGCTCTGGTCGCCCTGTTACGGACAAAATTGATGTCATTTTTGAAAAATTGGAGCAAGATCGGCATATTAGTAGTTACGATGTAGCTGGAGAACTGGGAATTGAACACAAAACGGTTTTGGTGCATTTGAAAAAAGCTGTGTACACAAAAAAGCTCGATATTTGGGTGCCTCATGAGCTCACTGAAACAAACCTAATGAACCGTGTACTCATTTGTGATTCTTTATTACGACGTAATGAAACCGAACCATTTTTGAAGAATCTGATAACTGGTGATGAAAAGTGGATCACGTACGACAAGAACG
The DNA here is from genome assembly GCA_039645545.1 of Dendrolimus houi. Classification (NCBI taxonomy): domain Eukaryota; kingdom Metazoa; phylum Arthropoda; class Insecta; order Lepidoptera; family Lasiocampidae; genus Dendrolimus; species Dendrolimus houi. Next base: position 17,819,027 of record CM077125.1, on the reverse strand, counting down.
TGCGAAAACGATCGTGTTCAAAGGCCGGTCAGGCTTCACAGACTGTGGCGAAACCCGGGTTAACTCGCAACAAGGTGATGCTGTGTGTATGGTGGGATTGGAAGGGCATTATTCATTATGAGCTGTTACCGTCAGGCAGGATCATCGATTCTGAACTGTATTGCGAACAACTGATGAGATTAAAGCAAAAAGTTGAGAGAAAGCGGCCGGAATTAATCAACAGAAGGGGTGTGGTTTTTCACCATGGTAACGCTAAACCTCACACATCTTTAGCGACTCAGCAAAAATTACGAGTTTGGCTGGGAGGTGTTAATGCATCCGCCGTATAGTCCTGACTTTGCACCTTCAGATTTTCACCTGTCTCGGTCTCTGCAGAATTCCTTAGGCAGTGTCAGGTTAACATCACGAGAGGACTGCCAAAACCACTTGTCGCAGTTTTTTGATCAGAAGCCCCAAAATTTTTATAGCAATGGGATCATGTCCCTACCTACAAGATGGCAAAAAGTTATCCAACAAAATGGCACGTACATACTTTAGTCAAATGTAAATAAACTTTATAAAAAAACCTTTTGAATTTTTATATAAAATGCGTAGAAACTTTTTCCCCAACCTAATATAATAAATGATATACCGTTTATCAGGCATTTTATATTCAGTACGCAGTTTATCGGCTAGTTTGATTTCTCCTTGATTCAGTAGTTTCTTGACGCTGTCGTTTAATGACAGACCGAAGAAACTGGTGCCATAAGTCTCTTGCAGACTGGACTGTTGTTTACAAAGTTTTCGTGCATCTTCACATATTGATACGCCTGAAAATTAATATATATATATATTTTACATTAATATATATAATTAATATATACATTTGCAAGTTTTTGTTGTGTGAGAACCAAAGTCTATATATAATAAAAACTAGCTGTGCCCGCGATGTCGTCCGCGTGGAATTTGTTTTCAAAACCCCTGGATTTTGAAACTTTCTTCATTGGTGCTCCGCTCCTATTGGTCTTAGCGTGATGATATATAGCCAATAGCCTTCCTCGATAAATGGGCTATCTAACACTGAAAGAATTTTTCAAATCAGACAAGTAGTTCGTGAGATTAGCGCGTTCAATCAAACAAACAAACAAACTCTTCAGCTTTATATATTAGTATAAGATGAATCGTAGAAATGTATGTACCCGCATAACTTAAGAATAACTTTACCGATTTTGATGAATTCTTTTGTGTGTGTTTGAGTGGATCCCCGGATGGTTTATATTCACAATTGGAACCCGTAGGTGGCCCTGGGATCGGGCGTCCTAGAGGTTTATTTTTTCATGGCAGGACAATTTCCGCCGAGACCTCTAATTAAATTAAACTCCCAAATTAGTGCAATATTTGTTTTTGTATGAAAAACCGCCTACTGCACAGACATAAATTTCTAAGCACGGCAATAGGTTGTTAGAGTGTAATTAATATGTTAAAAACATCAAACTACTTAACTACGAAATCCGTCCCTGTTCTATTACAATCTAGAAACTAATAATAAGAATTTGTCAGTAACCAAAAGTTCTCAAAATATAAAATATGTCAGAGAAAAATTGGTAACTAGAATATACAGCACATATTAAATTTGCGCTTTGGAATATTAATGAATTTAAATAACCAGTTTCAAAAATACAATACAGAAATGAAATATTAGTGTATCTAGGTGATTTCCGACTACTTAGATATTGAACGAAACTGGAAATTTCAAACGTAACAAAAATATAGCATTCTGATTTCAAAATTCAGAATTATTAATTCACTGCGCGAGATAAATTGATATTTTTGCTCACTGAGTGACGAAAACTGACATTTACTCCCTGAGTGAGGTAACTAATATTTGCTGAGTGAGTTAAACTGATATTTGCTCATAGAACTGGTATTTAAGTAAAAAACATCCTATTAAGCTATTATAAAGACAATAAATTTTACCCAAATCATTCTTAGCCTTCTTATAGCACTCCCTGGCAGATATGAGCGAGGCCTCGCAACTTCCTGGATTGTTTTGCGCAAGCGATTCGCGTATGTGGGAATGCGCCTGCGCAGCGAAATCGTCTTCTTGTACGTATACTTGACGCAACGCTTCGCGGTTGTGGATTGAGCAGTACTTTATGTATAAGGCATGGGCGAGTGGATAGGTTCGTATTAACAGCTGTCGAAAAAATAACAAAATACATATAATTTTTATTTTCAAATCTGTGAGTAAACAAGGGGTTACTTCACTAAACACTAGAATCTAGGCTGTAAAGATTAATCCAGTAATTTAAGGATATGTCTTGTGGTATATTAATGTATTGTACGAATGAAGGTAGTTGCGAATAAAGTCAGTCTTGGTCGAACTAGTGTTTTATTCACAACATGGTGACAGCGGTGGGATACGAACCCACGCCCTTTCGGACTGGTGGTGGTGGTGGTGTTTTATTCACAACATGTCTATTGTATTTTATTTAGGTATTGTATTGTTATAAAAGGATGCATTTACATCATTCTTGTATCCTTAATTATACATCATTAAATAACTCTTGCAGGGACACTGCCTCCTTAGCGAATTGCATCGAACGTCATGAGACGCGCTCCGAGTGGCAGTTGTCTTCCTTTATTCATACCCACGACGCGTTACTCATTGCAATATACAATTTTAATTATTGTTGAACATTTTATGATATAGCGGACACGCGCATAGTTGCTACATAATAACATCCGGTATCAGGTTGCACCTCAGCGCATTCCAATGTTGCACTTTGTTTTGATAATGAAATAATTTTTTAGGGTTCAGTTTTATGTTTTATATGTTGTGAATTGTATGATTTTATCCTTATTTTTGTTATGTGAAAATTTGTCTTCCCTTTTTTTATATGAGGGGGAGTGATGTAGGGACACTGCCTACACAGCGACTTGCATGGAACGTCATGCGACACGCTCCGAGTGGCAGTTGTCTTCCATCATTCATACCTGCGACGCGTTACTCATTCTAATAATATAATGTACATATATGAGTGAATAAATAATCTTAGTTTTCTAGAACACGCATTTATTTATAACAACCTTAACCACATTTACATTATATATGTGCATACTCTTATAAATGATTTCAACTTCTTGTTCGTACGAAGAAGTACGTAAAACCACCGAATATATGTCATTCGTGTATATCCAGCAATAAAGTACTAATTTGTCTATTGTAGGTAAATATTATTCGAATACAATTTTGAGAATTTTATAAACATTAATGACAGATGTAAGAATCATGCAACAGCTGATAAAGAATGCTCCTTGTTATTGTAAATTATATATTTTTAATGCATTTATGGTTACATAAAAAATACAGTATATTAAATTGAGATTTTAAAGTTGTTTAACCTACTACTTTGAATAAACACATGCTGAATTGACACCTTCTAGTCTATAAAGGAAATAATGGATTTAATAATGCTAAGAACACTAATTTCAACCAAAACTCGTAGAAAACATATTTTATCTAGTACTAGCGTTTGCGCGCGAGTTTGCCACATTGGACAGGTAACTAAAATTACAGTTATTTTGCTAGATATAAAATCAAAGGTCATTTTCAGCAGGCTGGTGGATTTTTTAGTATGAAAATATACGAAACCCGAAAATTCCCTTAAAAACCCGGATTAAGTAATATTACTAAAGGCATATACAACTGCAATTGATTTTACTAAAGATTTTATCAATCAGGAAATATTTCGCATCAGAATCGATTTTAGTCCCGGCCACTTTAAACCTTCTCCAAGAAAACTTCCGTAGGATTATCGGGATATAAGTACCGTAGATTTCTAGTTATTTAAGTCCGGGAAGTTACTATCGATCAACGAAAACCGCATCGAAATCGGCCCAGTAGTTTTTACGTGAATCCCGAACAAATACAAAAAATGTAAGAAACAAAAGACTACACCCCGAACGACCCCTCCGTTTGGGCAGTCTAGCGATGGTCTAGTCGTGAGGCAGTCTAGCGATGGTCACAAGCGATACAAGATATGTGTACATTCGATAAGCTATATAGTGACGGACTTTGCGCGTGTTATTGAATCGTGTATTACGTTTGTACTGGTTGCGTCCAGTTATATTTGTACCTGTGTTATACGTGTTCTAATAAATTCTATAGTAATTCCAACGGCATTTTAATTCGAGTCCCGCAGTCGGAACAATATTTTAGATGACAAAATTGTAATGTAAAATGTTCTTATGCTGTATGCAAATAAACCTCAAATTCGTGTTTTCCCATCTTCTCTTTGAGGTGAAGTAGAACTATGTAGACGAGATCTGTGTCACCGCTGTTTGTCGCCTTCACTAAGGCGGTGGGGCCTTCCCCCAAAGACAACAGCAACGGTACTTGCAGTTTGCTGTAAGTTTCGTATTCGAGAATCTGTAATGGATAGTTTCTAACTATATATTATGTCTTCAATTTATATAGTTTTTTAAGACACTGATGTAATGTTCTATTTAATCGTACAAGGTAACAGATAAAAATGATTATAATAATACACACACCGGCACAATTAGCGGAACAGAATATAAATAAAGTGATACCTTATATTACTAAATAAAATGGGTTGTATTTAAAATAATATTAATTAGGAACTAAGTTACAACTAAAATAATGTATCTTAATATGGTATTATTGTGAAGTCTAAGCAGAATGAAATAGAACTTTTATTCAGATTTCATGTTAACTTAAAACATTAAAAACTGAAGAATTTTAACATTAAAGCCATATTACATAAATGAAAGAATAGTATCACGCCTTTTTTCTCTGTACTCTGACTTCAGCTTTCATCAAGAACAAATCAATGAAAAAATGTCCGTCAGCTTTTCCTCATTTCAAAAGAGAATTAAATAAGAAAAAATATATAACCAGCCTATATATTGAAAAAGAGTTGCATTATTTTAAAAATTTTGGTGTTTTTACTAATGTTCCGCTAATTTTGCCGGTGTATGTAAATTGTATAAAAAATGTTTTAAATTCATTTTAACTAGAGTTTCTCTACGTTACTTACATAAAAACTAAATTAGGTTTTATATATATTAAACCTAAGACTTTACTGTTTCTTGTTCAATTCACTACAACAACAAAGAGACTAAGTCCATAGTCTAAACGGCTGCCCAGGAAAACATAAAGATGAGTCGAAGCCAACCTGATTTGAAGTCATACAATGAATGACTTGTTTCCTATGACAACGTATTTGTTAGTGAATTGAAAAAACGCGAGCGCAACGCCATCTATTTAGCTATTCTGTCTATTTTATGGAAACGAGGTCATTTATCGGGATAAAATGTATCCTATGGGTTAACGCGGGTTATAAGTCAGTACTATGTAGAGTTTCATTCATATACGTTCAGTAGTTTCCAAAAAAGATGCAATTGCAGCGCCATCTTTTTAGCTATTTTCGTCTATACTACGGAAACCACGACATTTATCGGTATAAAAAGTATCCTTAGTTACGACCCGGAATATAAACTAACAATTTTTCACGTGATGCGCTAACAGACACAAAAATTCTAAAAATTTCACTTTCGGAATTTCCTGATTCGAATTATCCCTCCTGATTTTTATCACATTTTTACATGCATTTTACAAACTCGAACCACTTACAGATTTATTATAGTTGAGTTAGATAGATGGTATCAAATACCCAATTTGTAAAAACAATTGTTACCTTGATTGCAAGCGCTTTCCTCCCTTTCTCTGCCGCCTTCTCAGCAATCTTGGTGTACGATATCCCTGGCACATTGCGCAGTTTCTCCCCTATGACGCGGGCCGCACTCTCGTTGTCTAAATGAGGTTGCGTCACCTGAAAAGTATAGTAGTGTAGTTGATATTGTTCCTTTAGTTGTTTCATATAATGGTGTGACAAAATTGTTTTTAGTTAAAAATAAAATGTACAACATTCATTGAATTAACAGTTCAGAAATTGAAGAAAGGATTTATAAAGTTTTGTTTTTATAATTAGACTAGCTGATGCCCGCGACTTCGTCCGCGTGGTGCGGTTTTTTAACTATCCCAGGGGAACTCTTTAATTTTTCGGGATCAAAAGTATCCTATATGTTGACCAGGGATATAAGCTACCACCATACAAAATTTCATTTAAGTCGGTCCAGTCGTTTCGGAGATTAGCCGGTACAAACAAACAGACAAACGGAGAAACAAAAAATTTGAAATATCTAAATTAGTTCTTTTTCACTTCTTACATCCCCCAGCTCGGTTTTTAGCATTTTTTTTTTCATTGTACAGAAATTCGATCTCAACAGTTTTATTATATGTATATAGCTTCTACAGTAACATATTACAAAAAACATTAACAATTTCAGATATTCGTCAATACGAATATCCTACTTTGTACCAATGTACAAAGTAGGATGATTAATAGATAAAATATAATCATATTCACCATGAAAATGTTATAGATAGTTATAGTTGAATAAACTAGTTCACATAAATAAATTTAATAAACAGTAAAATCGATAAACATAGGACACATTTTTGCAGCTCACGCTATAGGGTTGTGTAAATAACAGATATTGTTTAAAAAAGTAAAATAGTTGTGGCCTCTCCAATCCAATTATTATATAAAAATTAAATGCTCAAAAATTTAAGAACAATGGCGACACAAACAGACAGATAATGTCTAAGATTACTGTTTACCTTAAGAAAATATTCATGATAATAATCCTAAGGAAAAATATACCTTATAATAAGCCCAGTGAGACAGCACGCTGGTCCGTCCATCTTTGACTTGGAGGTATGAAGCGATATGCACGGCGAGGCAGTGCAAGCGACGCCATATCAACCGATTCAATAACACACGCTCGCCAAGGTTGCCCATTCTGACTTTTATTTCAGGAAACTACCATTCAGACATAATCACACAAAACTTAAATACGTTCTTGAAGTTCGTACAAGTCATTGCGGAGAATACAATAGGGTGCGAACACATATTGCAATAAATTCTAATGTTTTTATATATAAAAGATACGGCTTTAAAATAACAGCTCATAATTTACACTTAATTTTTTTTAAATTACGTATATCAAATAATAATTAATGCACTATTTGACTCGTTTTACTTGTACTAAAATCTGAGGCTGCGACGTTCTCTAAAGATTTCCTAATTATGTACAAGTAAAAGGTGTTAAGTGGCGCAATCATTTTCATATTTATTGTAACACTAGTTTTCCCCGCGGTAGCACCGCGGGTTAAACCTTAGTGAGTACCTCTTGTTTAAAGAGCAAGCATTAATACAGGTTACATTGTATTAAAATTGTATGTTAGTGCTATTTGCCCTCGGAAGATTCAGATGACCAAATTGACCAAAATAACGAAAATGACAAATCACTAAACAAAAAAAACCCTATCCTACTTTCTGGGATAGCCTTTACATAAATCTATCCCATTATTCATGATGAAAAATATCCCTTGTCCACCCTAGGTATTAAAATTACATTTATATCGAATTTCATCGAAATAGGTCCAATAGTTTTTCCGTAAAAGCATAAGAAGCAGAGAGACAAATATATTTTTTATCCCAGAAACTATCCCATTTTCAGGCTAAAAGTATCCAATGTTCATCGTCGCATTTGAAAATATGCATATATCTGAGTATCAGCCAAATTGGTCCAGCAGTTTTTCGTGAAAGCGTAACAGATTAACTGACAGACAGAGTGCATTTTATTTAAATTGTTGGAGTACAGCAGACATGGTGACGGCTCATCTGAGGAAAATTAGTTCCCATCGTCTTTGAACTTTTTTAACTCTAAAGAGGCTATAAAATTTTGTCGACCTCGGGGTGCAACTGGAGTCTACTTCTGCTATTACTATCTCTTCAAAATCACCATACGCTGTCATCTCAATCCAAGGTTTGGCTGATTTCGGTATTCTGTTAATTTCATTGGTGCGGTCGTGGCAAGTCACTCTATTTTTGTAAATATTTATAAACGATAACTCAATTATTTCGCCGCGACGATATCGAGAAGATATTATGGATTTAGTAGCATACGAATTCTTGACACTATCGCAATGGAGTTATATTTTCGAATATCTTCGCAACGCCAAGATATTGAAATAGCAGAATTAGACCAGTGGAAATTAGCCATTATATAAATTCACTTTTTTGTAAAAAGGATACTGAACCGAAGTGAGGGGTATAGCAACTTTAGGGTCTCGCATCGTATTGAGCACCCTCAGCCACCTGCAGGTCTTCACATACAAATTGGTTAACTCCGGGTCCATGATGAAACATTTCCCGAATTGCGCCGCCCTAATTAACTTCTTTTGGACTTCAGTGTCGAACTCGAAAATGGCTGCTTCGATACAGTCTTGCACCGCCATCGACAGGTCCGATTTCACCAGCCTTATGTATTCGTCTGCTCTGTGACTGCGTTTCTGGAATAGAAATTATCTACAGTCGTGGTATGAAAAAGTTCGCCAGTTTTCAAATTGATTCATTTAACGCTACGCAAACATGTTACCTTTTCAAACTAAGTGACAGAACAGACTGTTCTACAGTAATTATGTCTAACTGTTGTTTGACAATAAAGTTTAAAATTACTTAGATTAAAATTGTTTGATTTCCTATCTTGTCTAAGAAGTTTGTTTAGAGATGTAAAACCTTTTTATTGGTTTAATTATTTATGATGAGTATAGTGATTATATCCTCTTTGTATCTGATGATTAAAACTATTGTTAATCTCAGTGACTGTCATTGTCAACATTGCTATTTTCTTTTTTCACATTTCTATATTTTATAAACATAGCATTTATGTAAACGTTGGCAGTATTGTTTCTTGTACTTGTAGAAGCAAAAATCGACTTTAAGATGACAAACCTTTTCTTTCCGTACCGTGACTGTATATTACTTGTTGTACTTGATAATAATATGGCACGTTTTTTATTTTTGACACAAAACACTATGGACGCGTTCCTTTAGTATCTCACAACGCCCAAAATGTTCCGTCTGCCGTTCCACATGGCGACCACGGTCGTTATGGTTGTGGCGAAAACCTAATTAAGTCATTATTTTCGATTATACAGCGCTCACAATGACCTATGTCAAGAGCTGGGTCAATGTGGGCGTTGACCACAGAGCATTAATTCTCTCTATCGACTGACATTGAAAAAGGCTCGATTTTCAAATCAAGCAAAATGACATTTGTGTATTTCGTCGTCAATGATATTGTTACGAGTTACAGGACTCGAAAATGCCGTTGGAATTACTATAGAATTTATTAGAACTATACAAACACGTATAACACAGGTACAAATATAACTGGACGCAACCAGTACAAACTGCACGATTCAATAACACGCGCTAAGTACGTCACTATATAGCTCATCAAATGTACACACGTCTTGCTCTTATCGAAATCGTCGCTTGACTGCTCACCCCCTCCCCATTCGGGCATTGTTTTATACTAAACGGTACAATACAACAATCAACCGCATGGACTGAAATTTTCCAAGAACCACACCTGGTTAACGACCATCATAAAGGATTACAATACACAATAGGCGGCTTTTCTAATTACAAATATTCTAAACACAAAGTAAACAAAAGAAGTGCAAATGCGGGCAGGTAATAAACTGAGCTTTTATGTCCGGCAGGTGTGCATTCACATTTATCGGCGTGTTTCGTGGAATTTTGGCTAAGTTGTAACACTATCAACGCTCCATAATCCGTTCCACTAAAGTTTATGATTGTAACGCCCGCAAGCAAGTGGAACAGGAAAAATCGCGGTCGTGAACGTGTCTCTTGTCGTAGCCTATGTGTACTGTTTAAAAAGGACACAGTTAACAACTCTTTAAAGCTTCTAACATGAGTTGACACAGCTCCTGGCTGATGACAGATAGAGACGAATGAATAAACAAAAAAAATCTTTTTTTGCGAGGCTGGCAAACAGGCAGATGGCCCAGCTCGTGGAAAGTGGTTACCGTTACCAAGGGCGAAGCCAATGTGTTGCCAGCCTTTAGGGTAGGATAAGGGGATTTGATGCAGGAATCAGACAGGAGCAATGGGATATGGGATTTGAATAGAGGTTTGGGATAAGGAAGACTAGATAGGGGATTAAATTGGGATGGGGAAAAGGGCCATCGGAAGTCTCACTCATCGCACTAAACACAATTAGTTCAAGGCTAACCGAAGATAGCCTATCTTACTTTTTATCACGCTATGCTATGACATAGTTTAGAATATTTGGCACGATATGCAAGTGTTAAGTATTGCAAATTATAATAGTTTAAATTATATAAGCATTCAATATTTAATGAAATAAGAGTAGAAAAAAGACAGAGACAGACTATACATTTTTATTAAGTAAAATTTATACCTAATATTCGTCGATAATTCGATTTAGAGAACACGGTGCATTTTTTTTAGATTTCTTGTCTGTTTGATTCACGTAAAACCACTGGGCCGATTTCGATGCGGTTTTCGCAGATTCTTAGACTTAAAATCTGCGCTACTTTTTATGCAGGAAATTTTTCTGGGAATCATTTAAAATGGCCAGATTTAAAAAAAACGAATTCCAATGTGATTTTTATCTGATCGATAGCAAATTTAATCTAATAAAAAGTGTGATATCTTTAATCCCGGGAGCGGTGAAGTTGTTCGGGTGCATAAAAATTAGCTTATTCCGACACAGTTTTCACTAAAGCGATAGCTTACATTCTTTTTTAAATGCTGCGGTAATTTGTGCCCCGGGAATCACGCGGGAATTTCAATTCAAGCGCGGACGAAGTTAAGGGCATATTCCAGTATGTCATAAATGTAAACAAAATCAATTACCTGAAACTGCCTAGACGCCTCAACCAGATACGCTCCAGCCGCAGTGCTGTTAATTCTGAATATTTTCTCTACAACAAATGGCACTTTTTGTATCAACTCGTGTGACATCTCAGAGACGACTCTCACACTGTCCATCTCTTGTATAAGGTGGAAAGGTCCATCGTAGGGATAAGCCACAGACTTCCCTTTAGTGCCGTACATGCAGAGGGTATTGTCCCAATGGGCTACTATTGCCTGAGACCCACACCTAGGAATTTTAAATATATATCACTTTAATTCGACAAACATGTTAGTTATTTACGGAGATATAGCTGTACTGTGAATTTTTAATATAATAAAAAACAATATTAATTTCCTCTCAAAAAATCAAAAAATTTACATAGTTACGAAAAGCAATTAATTATACATTATATTAAATTTATTTATAAAGAACCTAGTATCTGTATTAGGTTTAAAAAAAACCTGTTTGACTGATCAGATCCTCAGGCTCCATAGAGAGTCGAAAAAAATTTTCACAAAAAAACTGCTGAATGTTACGAGCTTTTGTATGAGTGTATGTGTGTCTCTGTGTTAGTGACTGTGTATCTGTGTGCATGTTTGTGTGCGTGAGTATGAGTGAATGTGAGTGTGTTTTTAATAACAAATTAAATTTATTTTTAATAATAAAATAAATAAATTATGTCTTGTCTTTATTATGACGCTATTTTTTTTTTCTCTCTTACTGTGCACTGTTTACTACTACTATACCAATAATTCTACAAAATAAATTGTATGACACACATTTGTATTTATATAAAAATATGAAGTATAATAAAAGAATTTTTAATTTGACATGTTGCTAGGAAGTATCTTATCGGTTCTTCTCCTTAAACAATGCGAAGCCATGTAGACATAATATTTAAATTTATACCTTCAAAAAATGCTTTCCAGTGGAACTTTGTTGGTATATTTTGAATTTTTAATTAAACCACAGCTTTCCACACTGACTGTCTATAACATCAACAAAGACTCCATATCTAAAGGGATTTTTTTCATCTTACTGAACAAAGTATTCTAGACATATTTCAAGTTGTAAAGTACTTAAATTTTATAAAAGTTAGGCTATTCCCAAGATCGTAAAGGAACAATCTTGAAATATCCACGTTTTAATCATTTTCATGTTCACAAACATTTTATTTTAATTTTAAAACTATTTCCATTATATTATTAGAAGCACACTATAGTAATTTGTACTGACCACATTAATTCCTTTGGTTGTTTTATATATCCTGTATCAATTTCAATGTATTTAGTCTTTAAATCCGATGAGCCAATCCATAGGAAACTGGAATCCGTGAAGAATGCGACATGCTTTCCATTTTGAGATGCAACTATGGCAAGTATTTGAGTGTATATAGCTCTGATTTCAGGACGCTGGAAAGTCATCAACAATACTTTAATAAGAATATGTCTAAAATTAGATAAATACATCATCGTTCTGAACCAATCGGAATCATCTACTGAACGTGGGCCTACCCAAGTATGCGCCATTTATCTTAGACCTCTATTTTCCTTTGAGTTTGAAGAAAATGTTTGTGTTTGGGATCAAGCAAAAAGTTCATATCAGGGTCAGTAAGAGAGTTTGTATGGGATTACAATTCGCCTGATGGGGTTAAAGCTTATTCTAAAAGGGTATATATAGCAGGGTTTATAAGTAAAAACTTACTACGGCGTTTTCTACTTTTACTATGGGGATGGTTTTTCTATCAAATAAAAAATTATTCACCCAAATTTTCAGCTTTTTATCTTAATGTTTTTCGAATTTTTTTTTAAAAAAAATTTCCGTTTTAATTTTTTTTTCAATAGTAAAATTACAAATTAACTCATGGGGATTTTTTTACCAATACTTGGGAGCAAAAGGCATTAAACAGTATTTTTGTTGTAATTTCCGGATGAAAATCCAATTTTTAAATATAAAATAAAACTAAAATATTTTTTATCTCGACTTTTTGAAAATTATCTAACACCAATTTTTTTCAGAATATATGTTTTACAATCCTTTCTACTCACGAATTTTTTAAATTCTTTTGAAGTGGTGGAACACTGTCAAAAATAAATAAAAACTGTTTTTTTTTCTTAACCTTGTGTTGAAACGACGTTCTAATAATAACTTTCTTTACTTTTGTTCAAAAATAATACTTTATAAACTATATAATTTTTCTATATGCTTAAGAATAATTCTTTGGTGTTAATATATTAGATAGAAATTACTGAAAGAGAATCGTTTCATACTTACAATGATGCGTGAGGCTATTGAAATCAAAAAACATCCAAATTTCAATAGAGAAGATGGTTGGCAAGTACCACCTGTTTGGGATCCGATCATTAAAACTATCAAAACCCAAACCCAGCAAAAACCAACTGCCAGACCTCAGGACACTGTGAGCTCTTTCTGCGTGCAATGGCACACAAACCAACTTGACTGATAATTTCTTTTATTTTCCTTAAACCCATTTTAATCTTATACTAATATATAAAGCTGAAAAGTTTGTTTGATGGAACACGCTAATCTCAGGAATAGCCCATTTATGGAGAAAGGCTATTTATTTATTTATATGCCTCAAGATCACACAATAAGGAAAAAATGTACAAGTTCCAAATGCGCACTATACGCCAATACTTGGGTATTGGTAAAAAAGTTCCCCATGAGTCAATTTGTAATTTTACTACTGAAAAAAAATATAAACGGAAAAATGGATTTGAAAAAAAACTCGAAAAATACTGAAATAAAAAAGCTGAAAAATTGTGTGAATAATTTTTATTTGATAACAAAACGATCCCCATAGTAAAAGTAGAAAACGTCGCGGGGGCAGTTTTTAGTTAGAAACTCTGCTATACCCTTTGTTATTACTCATTATTTGTTAATTCCAAAGTCTGTTCAAGCCTTACTAAAAGGTGGAAACATAAAATGAAATTTTATATTACCAAGAGGACAGCTCTAGATTCACCAAGTTGACATTTAAAGATTTCTTTGTCTCTGCATACAATAAATCCGGACCCCAGCGCACACCAAGACGATATTGGCTCATTTGCTCCTATAATTCAAATTGAATAATCAATTCTTACTTCCTAAGCTATTATTTGCGATCAGGTCTCACTTTCCTGTTCCAAGTCTGGTCTTAGAGGTCTCGAACAGTCGGTTCAAACAACTGGGTTTTCTCGAGATTACTTTAAATATTCAGACACCAGGACAATGGCGGACAGCCTCTATCTTTGTTTTGTTTTGGTGTGTCTAAAGCAATTTGTATCAGGTGACTTTTACTTCATCTTTTGACATGGGCTTACTAACAAAGGCGGTTTTAAATTGCTTTATTTGCAGTTCCAGCGACTTTGAATCTATCCTAATCTACCTCTTGATTTGAATTCGAATTTAATATATATTAAATTCGAATTTAAATCAAGATGGGTTATACCTCCCGTCCATTGTAAAATCCATTGTAATATTGTTATATATATAATTTTGAATCAGTTTTGTTGAAAGGCATATAACAAAGGCATATAAGGCATATGTTCAATGTCCTTACATTGAACATACTTCTGTATAAAATTTATTTAAAATAAAAAGACCTTGAAATAGATAAAGAAGGAAAACAATATTTAGCTAGACATATTGCTGGGGAGTTTCTTGTCGCTTCTTCTCCTTAACACAACACATTGTGAAGCGGTGTATATAGAATAAGAAGTCAAATTTTAACTTTTATGTACAACCTTCAAAAAGTGTTCTCCAGTTGAACGTATTTTGAAAAAACCTTTTGAATTTGAATACAAATTTGTTTATATAGATCACTTTGGTTGATTCAACCAAATTCAAAAACAGAAATGGACCATCTACAATCAACTTAATATTTTTAATATGACTTTGTAAAAGATGTATAACTAAACATGAAGTAGGAAGTAAAACTAGCTACTTGAATGAATATAGTAATAGAGGCTGATCAAATTAATTAAAAAACAAATACATTAGGACTTACTTGGCAAATCAGGCACAGCTCTGACTTTGGGCTCTGAAACATTACTAACCATAAACATGCGGTTGGTAGTTGTAATAACAGCCAATCCTATGCCATGAGGATTTGGGAATAGTTGTGCTTTGCAAACCTAAAAATTAAAATATTGTGAATTAGAAATTATTAATATTATTGTTTGGATTTCATGACCATGCTGAATTTTCATTGTTTACACTTTCTGTTAATTTAAGTCATTGAAATGATGTTAATAAAATTATTTATAACAGATACCTTAGATTATAGGCTTTTTATGATAAAACTTGGCGTTTAGGTTAAAAATGGTTCTCTATGAGTTTATAATTGTATTATTGCGACACATATAACTTTGTTGAAAAGCAATTTGTACCCCTTGAACAGTTTATACTTTTCCTATAGTGAAAAATATAAATATTTTTTTAATTTAAAACTAATCCACATCTCCCAAGGGCACACTTAAAATTTTCAGGATATAATCATTATTTATGTTTAAGGCGTTGAAGAAAGTACAAATCAACTCACATTTATGATGTGATGAAGGAAACTGACTCGCATGCACTTGTGCTTCAGTAAAATTAATAAGCATTGATAAGATGAATATAAAAATACCTTTGTATCCCTAACTTCTTGGCCCATGTTAAAAGTCTTCTGGTAGGCCCCAAACATATCATAGATAAGTACATCTCCACTTTCTTGGATACACAACAGCTGTTCAGCATCAGACCAACCCATGTGCATTAATACACCATTGTTCCACTAAAATATTATAAGAACTTGTTAGAGTATACAACTTTTTCGATAACCACCAATTTTACAATTTTTATTCTTGATACAGACATCTTCCATTTTTTTATTCATACTTTTCTTCTGCCTATGTCACAGAGTAGGCCTACATTTAGAACATAATTTAATTACAAAATTATACATTTTCTTTTCTCTATAGATTGTATCTATGATTAGTAGGTGTATCTATCACCTACAGAACTCTATTAGGGTAAAGCTTGTCCTTGTACAAAACCAGTATTTTATAGTTATAAATGTAGTTCTTTGAATGTTGTTTTGTCACCTGTAAGCAATTATTTTGATGTCCAACAGTGGATTTGTTAACTTCATGATCTGTTTATCCCCACTATTGGAACATTGTTAGTGATAAAAGCATATAAAATTTAAAAAAATTGTACATACAGTAGTGTTACAGTTATTTAGTAGCGTAGTTGTTCTTTTCATGTTTCTTTTTAAAGTTAATAATTAATTATATTATGTACCCTCTTATTTCTAAATGATACAATCGGCCATTTCCTTAATTGAATAATGTTATATTTTTATTTAGTCGGTGATTAGCGCTTGTTTTGTATAGAGTAAGTAGTTCTCTATAATTTAACATCATTTTATGTAGGAGTGGTTATCTCTAATATGTAGTAATTGTGTACAGATTATAATTCAAAATCTCTCAATTGTATATAGACGGTATTCACTACATTTTGTTTTCATGTTGACAGATACAATAGATTTGTACTGTGTTCAGTTTATTTTATTACATGTAAAACTTTAAGTATAATGTTTTATATGATATCTTGTATAAAATATTATCTGGAATTTCCAAACAGAATTCTTTTCATTCATAACACTTTAATTAAAATAGTTTATCAATGACTTCAATCTGCTATTGGTTGTGCCAATTTGCTAAGATTGATATACTGTAAAATTTTTGGAGGGATGGTGAAGTGTTCTAAAAATGCTTGTCAAGCGTAAAAAGTCAGTGTAAACAATTTGTTAAAACCGTAAGGTTCTCTGATTATAAATATGTGACCAGTTGCCATTCTTTTATTAGGTACCATAAACCCTTCTGAGTTGTTGCAAGTGTTACAGTAGAGATTTAAGTAACTGGACTAAATCTGAGTCATTGTTATTGTAAGGCATTATTTGGATAATCAAAAATCCAAATAGTTGAACATATTAAGAAAAGTGATTTTTGTACATATTTAAAGGGGGAAAAGGGTCAGAAAATCGATATGTTTCTGATACTACAACTTATAAGAAATACTGTCAGAAAATTTGAAGCAAAAGCTTTTGAGTTATAGACAACTTTTTTTTTAAATATCTTATTCATGTATCATACTTTAAGTACAGGTGTGACACAATACAGCAGAGTAATGATGGTAATACAATAATAAAATACATGGGGCAGTGATCATGTAGGACAAACAGACAATACGACAAGTCTATGCACACATGTAATGGACTACAAAATTATTTGATCTCAATTGTCAATCTGGATAACCACAGCCTCTGTGGTTGAGCAGGCTAAGCCTTTGCCGGCCTACCTCACTGCAAATTAGAGGCTTCGGGTTGGAATCCTAGTATGGTAAATTTAGGAAACAAATTTTCTCTTTTATTTGCTATGGTCTAGGTGTTTGGGTTAGGCCCTAGAGTAGTCCGTTCTATATAACCCATAACACAAGTGTAACTTGCTCAATTTGGGGATATACAATATTTGTGTTTGTCTGCCAATTATTATTATTATAATCAAAAATCTGAATAACTGAGGTCCGGATAATCAAGTCTCCACTGTAATTTCAAAAACTTAATGACACATACCAATATCTTAGAAATAATAGTCCCAACACAGTTATAAATAGTAATAACAGGTTTAGCTGTTGTTTTGATGCGAACAAATTGCTTCTTATCTCTCACCACAGCTATTGGTCCACCATAAGCAGCACCACTTACTATCATGTTCTCCAAACCTTCATCCATTGCCCAATTCATTATATTGTAAAGGTCAAATTTTCTGTCAAAATATTAAGATTAATAATAAAATATCATAATATTATCAAATTTTTTTTACTTTTAAAAAGTTAAGAAATAAAATTACAAGACTGCTTTATTCTTTGTAGCTTTAGGTAGTATAAATTACTTCCAGCAGCATATTCATTGAAGCCTGAAGATATTATACTAGTAAATAGTAATTTCTTTTTAATGAAGCCCTTCTTAAACCTTCTACCATTTTATTTGTATACTTGTGGTTATATAAAAATCATGATTTTTCATAATAAAATAAATTATAATATAGATAGATAACACTTTATTGTACACCATTGCAGAAAAGTTACGAACTAGTATTATTCTAATTGTGTACAAAGGTGGTCTTATCTCTAAAATGCGATCTCTTCCAGACAACCAGAGACAGGAATATTGCTGATTAGGAATGGCAATGGTGGTGTACATAATTATTGTATGATTACTTACATTTTAATAATAAATATAACTATACTATACATACAAATATACTCATAAGTTATATACATATACAAGATACTATGATAAAATGCAACTATTTAAATATAATAAATATATAGTTATAGGCAATATAATATTAATTATATAAAATTACATATTTCAGATAGAATTTCCTGACCATGTTCTTAAATGTTATTAGAGATTTTGCTTGTCTGACAGCAACAGGCAATGTATTCCAAAGTTGGACAGCCTTGACCGTGAAAGAATTATTGAAAAATGTTGTATTATGAATAGGAGTAATAAGTCTATGTTGACTGGAAGGGCATAAATTGTGAGAGCAAGAAATAAATTCAAAGTGCTCTTTAAGGTACTGTGGAATAGTAGGGTTGAATAAAATACTACAAAGCAATGAAAGAATGTGAGTATCCCGGTGAAAACTAATTGACAAGTACTTGAGTTTTTTTACAAAATTCAGGAATGTGGTCATACTTGCGTAACCCGAATATGAACCTTATAGAAAAGTTTTGGAGGCACTCAAGTTTATTGAGTTGTTCTTGAGTTAAATCTAGATAGCTGGCATCAGCATAATCAAGTATGGGTAAAAGTAGTGACTCTGCAAGCTTAATTTTGGTGGTGATGGGCAGGACATTTTCATATATTCATCTCGAGTCTTTAAAAACGATCTATGTAGCAAACTTCATGAAAGTCAAACAAAAAAGGATGGAGCAAACATTATCATCCAAATAAACTCACTTTCACATTTATTATGTTGTATAGATTAATACTTATACAGGGCATGTACTGTTAATAGTTCTACTAGTTTAATTTTTTATTACTGAACATGATCTTCAGGGTAATAGAGGATTATAGGTGTGTTGTAAAGGGGTGGATTGTCTCAATATAGTATAATAAAAGTTATACCTGTAATAGGAATCTAGTTGAAACCAATCCGCTGTTAAGATGACCGACATTTTAACAATTTTAATTAATTACGTTTTAATTAATAGTAAAGAAGGAAAAATGTTATTTTCCTTATCAGAATAATAAATGGTAAAATATAAATTTAAAACAGTGATATTGTTTTCAGTTTTTGAAGATATTGCACATTGATTAGTCTCAAATGTTTATTACACTCTAAAAATATTTTCATTACTTTAAAACTTGTTATAATTTTATAAACTGAAATCTAACTTTTCAGCTCGGTTTTTATTTAGAATTCAGATGGTTGTTTTTCAAATTTGCCACAAAGGCAGGCAAAGGAATCTTAGTCCATACAGCCAATTCTGATGTAATAATATGACTTCGTATAGTAGCGCAGTTGTATTGCAGGCTACAACCGACGCCATTCAATGGAGTTCTTGTGAAAACTTGAAAGACCACATCTGACTATACAGTTCACATTTCTCACAAAAATACATAATTACTACTCAAAAACTATCAATATCCTACAACTATTGTTCATTTTAGAGTACTTTTACACATTTTTAGAAAATAAAACTGAACAGCACAACATCTCCTTTCAGTTCCCGCCAAAAACTCCGAATTCAGATGGACTAAAACAGAACAAGAAATTGACGTTGACATTGATGTCGCAAAACAATAGTTTTTCAGCTATTGTTGTCCTCAAATTCGCGACAATGGTAGGCAAAAGAACGGAATCTATACAGCTTTATTAGAAAAAATAAATATTGTTTGGAATGATACGTATCAGCTCAGCCAAATTCTAGGTTTTCCATTCTTATCCAACAACGGAATTCTTGTGCCAGCTCGAAAAGACACATTTTACAAAAAATAAATTATGTAAATCATACAAATTGAAACTATCCCATGGAACGTTTTTATGGGATATTTTTAATTATTTAATAGTACGATTTGATGGGGATTCGTAGCTAAATGATAAAAAAGGGGACTTTGTCAAATTTGGTCGATTTTTGTGGGTTCTACATACTTAATTTACACCACATCCGTTTCCGTACCGCAAAGGTGTAGAATGAGGCAGTACTTAAACTATTATTTGTTCGAAAAGCTTTCTGGATGCTCATCTTGTCCAGTAGCACGATGGGGAGATACGCGGATAGATACTCCGCAAGGCGCTTCTATTTTTTGACCAAGATCAATTTCCCGGTCTTCCACCGCAGAGGGAACCGGTCTTCCTCAAGACACGCGGTATAAAGCCATATTAATCGGGGCTCTCTAAGCTATTAGGTACTATTCTATATCTTATATCTAAGGTAAGGTCGGGGCATATTATGTTCTCTTGGGCCTATGAGTGCTGACGCAATAAAAAAAACCTATATTTATTTAAGTAATTAATTATCTTTTAATATAATATTGTCTTTCGTTTCTTTCCGAGTGTAAACATTTTTGTCTGCATTCTTGCGAATTTTTTTCTCCTTTTACTAATTCGTGTTGGGTAATGGGCAGGGTCCCTAACAGGCACATTGCTGATCGAGCAACGTGCCAGTCCTCAGATTACCTCAGAAATTAATTGAGCGTTTTCGAATGCTCTAACAAGCTTTTGTGTCTAACAACCCTGCTAGTATTTTTTTTGCATGTTTGCCTGTCATGTTCTTAATTATGTAATAAGTACTGTCGTTTAAATAAAGTGAGCAAATTAATGGTAGCAAACTCATAACATAACTTGGGACATTATTTACTGAAGCAGCATGGCGTGACCCTCTGATGTTATGCTATAAGTAATACCCAAGATGGAAACAGACATTAACCAATCAGGGAAATTGAAAGGCGGAAACTCAAATTTCATTAAAAAGGAAATACTTCAAGTATATATTGCGTACACATGACTGGAATTACCACTTTCTTTAGGAACATATTTGGTAGTTTTAAGGTAACCTGTTGGATGCTGGTAGGTATATTCATTTGTATTATGATATGTGTGCATGTATATGAAGTATATATGATGTAAGATAGTATAATCAAATAATAATCAAAGGTCGAAATTAGGTAGTCTGACTTTTATAATTGGAAGGAAGTGTTGATTAAACAACATTTCCGGGATTTTCTCAACAATCAATCCCGAGACCCGTATTCAATGCCAATATCTACAATACTATAAAATTCTTAACATGCCGTGTCTGTACATTGACGCTATTAAAAAAGAAAACAACTGGAATAGATATATAAACGACGGAGAACACATTGCAATTTTTTTAAATATCTTGTTTGTTTGCCGTTGAGTCTGTTTGTTCGGGATTTAAGTAAAAACTGCTGGGCTGATTTCGTGCAGTTTTCGCTGATCAATAGTTAATCCTTAGAATTGAAATCTGCGTTACTTTTTATCCTGGGAACCCCACGGGAGTTTTTCTGGGAGTGATTAAAAATGGTCATATTAAAAAAAAATTCTAATGTGTTTTTTTCACTGATCTATAGCAAATTTTATGTAGTAAAATGTGTGATATTTTTTATCCCAGGAATTCCACGGGAATTTTCCTGGGAGCGGTTTGCGGGTGCATAAAAATTAACTTATTCCGGCACAGTTTTCACTAAAACGATAGATTACATTCTTTTATAAATGCTGTGGTACTTTGTATCCCCGGAATTTCAAGTCAAGCGTGGATGAAGTTACGGGCATATCCTAGTCTACTATATTTATTTACTGTCTTAAGTACCGTGATGGTTTTTAGCTTTAAATCGATATTATTAAATAGTAATTTACTCAAGACAGATAGACATTTTAATTGGTTTGAAATCATCGGATAACTAGGCTTTGAAATAATGAACTAAAATCTCGGCATGTCTAAATCTAAACGTTGAAAACGTTGTAAGTAGATAAATCACACTATCTAAGAGGGACTGAAAGTTACGCGGACCGCCCGGGACGCTCGACTCCTGGACTTCCCCCCAGGACCCGAGAGCGCGACTAAGGCGAACCGCGTCGCCGAGGCCCTTCGTGGGGCACTCCAAGGGATGGCCGAAGTCATCCGCCCCGTAAAGCGTGGGGAGCTTTACGTCTCAGGGCTGGATGAGTCAGCCACCGTAGATGGAGTTCGCAGTGCCATCACCAGCGTGGGCAACTGCCTGCGCGACGATGTCAAGGCGAGGCACATTGGCATAGGACCTGGGGGGATGGGCGCATCATACGTGATGTGTCCCGTCTCTGTAGCCAAAGCCATCGCCGAGCGGGGCCACCTTCTGGTGGGCTTCACCTCGGCGAAGGTGGAGGCTCTGGAAGCCCGGCCCATACGTTGTTACAGATGTTTCAACGTCGGCCACGGCACCCAGACCTGCCCGGACTCGTGCCCGGACCGGACCGGCTTGTGTCTCCGCTGCGGTAAGAGCGGACACGAGCAGCCGGACTGCACAGCCCGTGACCCCCACTGCGCCGTCTGCGCGGCGGGGGGCAAACGCGCTACCCACCCGACGTTGGCAAGGCACTGCCAGCTCCCATACGTCAAGGGTAAATTCGTCCATCCGAGGGTGAATAAACGACCGGCGAGTGGAAGGGGGGTACCTATGGACACCTAAATGCCCAGTACACCCCTAACACTCTTCCAAGCCAACGTTAACCACTCCCCCGACGCCCAGGACCTGTGCCTGCAGGCGATGGCGGAGTGGCAAGCAAACTTGGCCGTAATAAGCGAACCTTATTACGTACCCCCAGCCAGGAACTGGGTGGGGGATCTCGATGATGTGGTAGCCGTGGTCGCCAGAGCCGGATCTGGCACACCGCTCACCAGTCTCGAAAGAGGAAAGGGCTACGCGGTGGCGGAAAGCGGATGTTACGTCATCATAGGCGTGTACCTCAAGCGGAGCCGCCCCCTGGCGGAGTACGAGCTCGCCTTGGACTCCATTAGGGCAACCGTCGGCAGACTGGCGCCGAAGACGATGTTCGTCCTAGGCGACTTCAATGCCAAGCACCAATCCTGGGGGAACGCGATTACAGATGTTAGGGGACGGGCGGTTGAAGACTGGGCGCTTCAATCCAACCTGTCCATCCTGAACCAGGGATCGGTCCAGACCTGCGTGCGTGCGCGGGGTGGATCGGTCATCGACCTGTCATTCGTCACACATGCGGCCGCCCGCAGAGTGGTAGGATGGAGAGTGCTGGAGGAGGTGGAGACTCTGTCTGATCACTTGTACATCAGATTCGAGCTCTCCCCCTCGCCTAGCGCTAACCCTGTTCAGAGCCCCTCCCGGCTCCCGCGCTGGGCTCTTACCAAGCTCGACGCGGAGCAGGCCGAGGAGAGGGCCATCATCAAATGCTGGACCTATCCAACCGACCTGGGGAATCTGGAGGCGCAGGTTGAGCACATGCGCAAATCCCTGAAAAGGATTTGCGACGCTGCTATGCCTCGAGCGAAACGACCGCCGCCACGTACATCGGTCCACTGGTGGACTGAGGAGCTGGCTGAACTGCGGAGGGCAGTCCGCAGAATCAGCCACAGGCTCAAACGCAGCAGAGCGCGTCGTCCTCCAGTCTATGTTGAGGAGAATCGTAATTCTGTGAGCGAAAGCCCGGGCTCGGGAGGAGCTCCTCGAGACACTGAACCGGGACCCTTGGGGGCGTCCGTACCGTGCGGCCCGCAACACGTTGCGGCCTTGCACCTCCACGGTTACGGAAACGCTCGAACCCGAGGTCCTCCGGTCGGTTATCGATGGGCTCTTCCCGGATCCGGGGATCTTAACTCCCCCCGATATGGGTCCAATCATTCCCGACACCTCGGAGGTGAAGCCTCACTTCATCACCGAGGAAGAGTTAGACGTCGCCCTGGACCGGCTACAGGGCAGGAAGACGGCTCCGGGACCCGACGGGGTTCCGGGTCGGCTCCTCTTCCTGGCCGCCAAACACCTACGCGGCCAGCTGCGGGAACTGTTCGATGCCTGTATCCGCGCAAGTCAGTTCCCGTTGCAATGGAAGGAGGGCCGACTATGCCTGATTCCCAAGGGAGGCCGTCCTCCCAACGATCCGTCCGCCTACAGGCCCATAGTGTTGCTTAACGAGGTCGCTAAGGTCTTCGAGAAGATCTTGGCGGAACGCCTCGTTAAGGATCTCGATACTGTGGAGCCGGGGCTAGCACAGACGCAGTTCGGGTTTCGGCGGAGGCGCTCCACGTTGGACGCCTTCGAGACACTGCGATCTGTAACGGACGACGCAGTCCAAGCAAAGGATACTGTCCTGGCGGTTTCGCTAGACATAGCGAACGCCTTTAACAGCCTCCCTCACGAGACGATCAGGGAGGGGCTTCGTGCACACGGAGTTCCCCCGTACCTCACGAGGCTGTTGGGCGCGTACCTCCAGGACAGGTACATCCTTTGGGAGGGCGGCGAGTCCGAGAATCGCGCGATAGGTCAGAGACGCGTCGCATGCGGCGTCCCACAGGGATCGGTCCTCGGGCCGGTTCTTTGGAACGTCGGTTATGACTGGATCCTTCGGGTTCCGGTCCTGCCCGGAATAGGGCTAATCTGCTTTGCGGATGACACCCTACTCACGGCACGCGCTGCGTCATTCGCGGAATCCGTGGACCTCGCCAACGCCGGGTTGGCGATCGTGGTCCGAAAAATAGGTAGGCTGGGCTTGAAGGAATTCTCGATGGGAAATGGCTGTTTAAAGCGCACTTTGAGCAGCTTGTTCCCAAGCTCGTGAGGTCCGCAGGCGCCCTATCTCGGCTTCTTCCCAACGTGGGGGGACCGGGGGGGACGACTAGGAAACTCTACATGGGCATCCTTAGGAGTATCGCCCTGTACGGTGCACCCGTATGGTCCACTGCACTCCACCGCCACAATAGGACTTTGTTGTGCCGCGCACAACGGGTCCTGGCGGTGAGGATCATCCGAGGATACCGTACAGTGTCGTGGACGGCGTCGACACTCTTGGCAGGCGATCCGCCTTGGCCTCTCCAGGCGGACGTGATAGCCAGAGTTCGGCGCTCCCGACAGGATGCCTTCGCCCGTGGCCTGGTCTATGGCCAGGCCGAACTCCAGGTGATCAGGACGCGGGAAACCGCGGCCATGATCCAATCTTGGTCAGTAGAGTTGGAAAACCCTGTTGCTGGCATTGACACGGTGGAAGCGGTTCGACCGCAGCTGTTGCGATGGCTCTCGCGGAAACGCCGGAACCTGACCTTCAGAATGCCACAGATACTTACCGGGCACGGTTGCTTCGATAAGTATCTGTGTCAGATTGCGGGCTGCTTGCCTTCACCCCAATGCTGCCAGTGTGACGCGCTAGACACGGCGTTACACACGCTAGTCGAGTGCGCAGCATGGGCACCTCAGAGGTTTGAACTCGAGACACTTGTAGGACCGATCGAATCGCTGGGCGATCTGGTGCAAGCCATGCTGCACAGCGACGATTGGTGGGTGGGTGCGGCCAATTTCTGCGAGACGGTAGTGTCTCATAAGGAGGCCGCGGAACGAGATAGGGAGAGAGATGGTAGTGCGCATGCGTCTCGCGGGCACCGATGTCAGTCGGGAGCCCGGAGGCGCAGGTATGCGCATGACCTCCCTCCCTGAAATACCGCTGCAGGGGCCCTCTAGCATCTAGGGAGCAGAGGAGTCTTCACCCCTGTTGACGAAGTGAGTTTGCCTCTCCCGGGGCATTCTCAAGCACTTGTGCGCTAGGATCGGTGTGGGCGTAACTACGTTCTGTATCTCACGCCTTTCCTATCATAAGCGCGGGGCACATGGGAGGAGGGTGGTTTTAGTGGGGTATTGATTAGTCGAGTCCCCACACAAGCCGGTTGATTATTGTTTGGATTGCCTCAGTGGAAAGCCTCCATGATCAACAACGGTCTAATCCCTAGCAAAGGACCCGGTATGTGCGAAATGCATTTCCGCCGCCTTAAAAAAAAAAAAGAAAACACATCTAATTGGGACTTATTAGTAAAACGTAAAAGTAAAGTTTTAAAGAAATATTTGTTCTTCCTTTCGTATATCTAAAATTTCCTTGACTCTTTCGGGCTGATCGGACGAAAACGAACAACGAAAGGCGTTTGAGAGTAAGGCCTTAGACACGCGCGAAAAACACGAATGATGTTTATAAACGATCGAGAAAGCGCAGCTCTATTATATAGCTCGTGATGGATAAGATTTTTGATCATGTACCTGCTAATTATAAATGTTGCTTAGATTATTCTTGATCGAAAAGATGGCGTTTTAGTCACGGAGTATCAGTTAGAGGTTTAAGTTATCGTGTGTTTGGTGAAAAAATGCTCTTTAACTATGTTTTATATTTCTCTGATGAATTAAAGACACTGAATGTCTGTCTCTGTGAATTTTTGAACAATAATAGGTAACAAATTATTTGGTTAACCAATAACAAAATTGAGTAGTTTAAGCTACCTTAGCAAGACTGTAGTTCCGATAGTTATGTTTACAATAATAAGTACTATGGTAATATAGTCTTTAAACCGTGGTAGCGTTAGTGTACTCGCGCCGTAAATTAAAAAGGCGCGGTTTCGAATCCTTACTAGAAAGCATGCACCAGTTGGCTTTTTTCTGACCTAATGTGCATGTTACAATTACAATGTGCTAACGGTGAAGGAAAGGCGGGAGGACCACGGCCAGCAGTGGGACATGTATGGGTTGTTAATATTATAATATAGTCTTATTTGAATTTTCTTTTAACTCCAGGGATATTTATCATATATGTAGAGGTCTAATCTTGCTTGTTTTGTTTAAAGGGATAAATAATAATAGAAAAACTCGTTAGTTTTCCTTATACGTATTTATTTTATTATATATACCTTATATAAATGTTAATGTTTGTTTCTTTGTGTGTTTGTTTCTTCTATTGCATGGTGTTGGAAACGATTCCAGTAACTGAAAATTTATTATGCGTATTCTTTCTATAAAGAGGATCAATGTAAGATACTTTCTATCCGGGATAATGGGATAGTTGTTATTGGACACGAGTCCCAAATGTACGTAAGCGTAGTCATGTATAGCTTTAATAAAATAGAAAATAAGCCAGTAACTTGTACTCATTATTTTAGGATACAAGTCATATGCATATGGCGCAGAATCCATCATTCTATGTACGACTATACGTTTAATAACAAAGTTATAAACTTTGCAACATGCTTGATTCTGATTTACTAATTTTGAAATATTTATGGAATGTTGTAACTTTTAGTATAAATCAATTTTAAGTTCAAAACTGCATTAAGTCTTAGTAGTTTCTCTTGTGTTTTAGAAGTTACTTAATGAATTGCTTTTTGTACTTTGTGTCGATAGTTGTTCAGTAATTTAGCCTGTTATAACATTAGGTATTTTAACATTATTATTGACAGAATAAACTAGATGCAATAAAAATGATTTGTAAGTACTTATATATATATTATTTTTTTACGTTCCAATAGGTCTGCGTTTGACCATTAGGATCCGGCACGCAAATATTGGACTTATAACTGACAA
The DNA here is from genome assembly GCA_039645545.1 of Dendrolimus houi. Taxonomy (NCBI): domain Eukaryota; kingdom Metazoa; phylum Arthropoda; class Insecta; order Lepidoptera; family Lasiocampidae; genus Dendrolimus; species Dendrolimus houi. Next base: position 17,791,567 of record CM077125.1, on the reverse strand, counting down.
TAAAAATAATATTACTTTTTTAGTTCCAATCTCAGAGTTTCAGAGTTTTGGCAACAACGGAATACTTGTATTTTCTTCATATTCATCCGCCAGTTCATCTGTCTATATAAGTCACAGTCATTCGTCTCTAAAACTACTATCTATATAGGTAGATATTTCTTTTTTTAAATTTTTTTCATTGCTGGAGTTCAGCATACAGGCAAATGGCCCACTTGATGGAAAGTAGTTACCGTCGCCTATGGACATTTGCAACACCAAAGGTGGTACAAATGCGCTGCTGCTCTCTTAAAGGAGACTGGAACCTGGTCACTGATGCCGGAACACAACACAAGATTGTTATGGCGGCATACTCTAGACCAGGGGTGGTCGCCATCCAGTCGAGCAAATACCTCAAATAGCTCAAACGCTCGCACGACTATAGTCGTGAGAACTATAGCGAATGGCTTGCGTCTCCTAGACCTCGCGCGTCCGAATGCCACGCCCCTCTGCACCTCTTGAGTACTCAGGACAAAGACGGCCCTGAACATAGCAAAAAAATTACATTTATGTAACTGTTCTACTTGACACCATGATATTGTTAATATCATGTTCGCCAAAATAGTTTTCCGTAACGATCGTGTACTATCTATAATAAATTAATTCGCAGTTGGTGGCTAGTTTTATAATTAAACTGAATACTCTGTATATTGACGTTTAGTGTGCAAACGAGCAGTTTAGTTGAGTATGTTACATTCTTTTTAACCGACTTCAAAAGGAGGAGACTCCTCCTTTTTGAAGTTCTCAATTCGTCTGTATGTTGTTCAAGTTTATGTTACTACTACTATTATTTACTATTTTCTACTTTGTTTATATTACTATTTTCGTTTTCATTTCACTGATTAGATATTTTAAATTAGTTCTATCTGTGGAGACTTATTAATAGCTCACTATCACTAATCTATTATTTATATATTTAATAAGAATAGGCTGATAGACACTGGTAGTCATTCAAAAATTTGAAAAAAAAAAAAAATTATACACTGTGTGGTTTTAATTTTTGATATTGTTACGACCTAGTCGCCGATAAAGACAAATTTACACCTGCATACCTGTAGAAATACATTTTATTACCTTTTGGCATTTGGACTTCTTTTGTTTACTTTGTTTAAAATTTGTGATTAGAAAACAGCCCGTTGTGTATTGTAATCTTTTATGGTAGTCATTAGTCAGGTGTGCGGATTACGATTTCTAGGAAATTGCGTCGACGCTTGCCGGGCAGAGATATTTGCATTTGTGCAGTATAAAGCAATGGCCCGATTGAGAAAGAGGCAGTCGAGCGATAACCACGAGCGAAGCAAGACTTTTGTACATTCGGTAATCTATTTAGTGACGGACTTTGCGCGTGTTATTGAATTACGATCTACTGCATTACGTTTGGACTTGTTGCGTCCGGTTATATTTGTACCTGTGTTATACGTGTTTGTATAGTTGTAATAAACTCTATAATAATTTCAACGGCATTTTAATTCGAGTTCTGCAACTCCTAACAATATATTACCATGACAGATAACAGTTCATTATATTTATTGATAAATTACCATAAAACGAAAACCGCCACTACATTAGGATTCAAAAACATAAGTTTATGGCGGATCCCTTATTTTATATGTCCTATTTACGTTTTATTTTAGTACATCTGCTTCTGATTCAATGATACAGAATGTGTATATCTTCATCCATATTCAATGAAGATAAAGAATAGATCAAGAATAGATATTGCGATTTATCCCTTTTATTTCTTTGTTTTATTCAAAGGGTTTTTAGGTAGTTACGTTTTACCGTGGGACATTGGGATTTGCACGCAAATTGACGTGAATACTCTGAAAACTTTGATAAACGGCGTTTCTCTACAAAAAAATTTGGTACCTTTAATGTATGTATAAGCTACTATAACGTTAGTGTTTGTGACTGTCCGAATGCATCTTGTTTATAGAGTTAAAGAATAACGCGTTAGCGATTAGCTGTTAATGTTTACCGTCTCATTTAACTCATTTCAAGCATTACGGCGCAGTGGCTTTACTCTCAAACGCCTTTCATCGTTAGTGTTCGTCTGATCAGCCTGAAAAAGTCAATTAAATTTTAGATAGAAGAAAGAAAGAACAAAGACTACTTTAAATCTATTTATATTTATATTATAAAATTCTAAACATTCCGTGTTTGTACATTAAAGCTATTAAAAAAAAAACAATTGGAATAGACTATCTAGAATCTTTGTCTTCCGTGATAACGGCTACTGAAAAGTGGCCGAAACGTCAGAATAATAAAAAACAAATAAATTACCTCGTTTAAAACCATTAAAATGTAGTTTTACTATGGAATAGACTATATAAACGAAAAAGAACACGATGCAATTTTTTAAGGAAATCTTGTGTTTCTTGGTTTGTTTGTTTATTCGGGATTCACGTAAAAACTACTAAGCTTATTTCGATGCGATTTTCGCTGATCGACAGCTAATTCTTAGACTTAAACTCTGCGCTACTTTTTATCCCGGGATTCCAGCGGGAATTTACCTGGGAGCGGTTTGAAGTAGTTGGGGTGCATAAAAATTAACTCATTCCAGCAGAGTTTTCACTAAAACGATAGCTTAGATTCTTTTTTAAACGCTGCGGTACTTTGTGTCCCTACTTCTCGAGAACCCCGCGGGTATTTCAAGCTAAGTGTGGACGAAGTCGCGAGCATGTCCTAGTAGTCTATATAATAAAAAATAAATGGAACATACAATGGAAAATTTACTTAAATATAAAAAAAAATGTGTGTGCAGTTCACACGCAATAGAAGTGAAACTTCAGAGAATATACTCACAGATAATTCTTCTCTAACTTTTAATAATATAAATATAATTCTTTAGCCTACATCCGTCAACGTATTATAATTCAAAATAAAATTCTTAAGTATCACTTTAAATTCACTGTTTTAAATAGTCTAAAAAAGATTATTATCTGTTTTATTTCGTTCCAAATTAGACCTATGTTTAATGATCTGTCTTATTGACTCTCTAATCTGTGCTGCACAATGTAAAAATCGTATCTCATTTTGTCACAGTCTTAGTCCTATAGATTTATGCGTTAATCTCTTTTTAGTGTCGCTTTTTCGTTTCATCGAGTTTCAAACCACAACGATTCTAAAGAAGTTTCACTTCAAAAAGAAAAAAATCAGGGGACTAATTCGGGTTGGCTAGTTCCACAAACTTAATATTTATAATTTTTCTCCCTGTTACAGCAACACGTGATAACTGTAACAGACTTAAATGAAACTCGACACAGAGCTAGCTTGTATTCCGAGTCAACACTTAGGATACATTTTATCCCGATAAATGACGTCGTTTCCGTGGGATAGACGAATATAGCCAAACAGATGGCGTTGTGGTTACGTTTATCTGGTGCTGCATTTGCGATTTCCGAACGAGAACAAAGTTCCGCTAGTACTTCTAGTTGTATAAAATAATAAAAATAATATGTGCGCACGTTTTGGGAATGTTCTCGTCTGACGGCGACTTGGGACTCATATATTATAAGTAATTTTATAAGTTTAATTTAAATTTTTGTATATAGTATGTTTTTAATGCCTAATTTTATTTTTATTAGTTTAATTTTAGTAATATAAAAGATTGTGCAATAAGAATAAAAATAAATATCCATATTCTCAAATACAAAAAAATAATATCGAATGACAATTGAAACTAGACCATTCAACCAAACTGTAACAATTTGGTTCAAAGGCACTAAATTGAAAAGATACGACGGTGTTCAATGGCGTTGAACCATTCATGTTTCTGTTTATACGGATCACTTTAGTTGATTCATCCAAATTGAAAGCCAGAAATGAACCGTCTAATATCAACTTAACTATATTGAACCTTTACTACATTTCTTGTAAAACCGTATCCATATTTATTTCCATGTATTTCCAAAATCCATATCTGCTTGAATAAAGATGTTAGCAGTTCGGATTAGACTGCTCTTCAACACATACACACACATTTCACACTCAATATTGCAAAAAGATTTAAAATAAGTAAAATGTTTGAATTATCTGATTGTTCTGCGACTTATTTTTGACGTCGGACTTGTTTTATCGTGGTAAATGCCCGCTGCCTTAATAAGAGCTTCCTTTGAATACCTCGTTTAAAATAAATAAATTAAATACGAGATTTTTACGGAGGTAGACGGAATTGAAGTTCCGGTATTTTGGTCGTCTTTTTAATAAAGAAATTCGGTCATGGAGTAAAAGTTTATGACATTGAAGCGGAATAAAGCTTCATTCATTCATTTAAGCCTTTTGTTTCTGGCGTTGAAAAGTTTGTCGGCTTTTTAACAATTAAGATGGCTTATCTCTTAATTCATTTAAAAAGCAAATGATTCGATCTGCGTAATATGGATTTTTGGTGAATATTGAAGAATAAATCAATTCTGGCCCATGGTATACATTCGCCCATGGAACACAGCCACACACCCATGGTATCGACTTCGCCGAAATGCTCATGGGCTGTCTGTTCTCTATAACGTATTTATTATTCGACCGTAGAACTCCGTTTTATCTTAAAGAATGTTTTCAGTTCTTTTACAGTGATTCGAGGGCCCTGAGGTCGTTAGTGAAGTAGCGGCTGAGGAGATCTTGAAATACCACGGAGATTTACGCTCGATCGTTCTCTGTGGGCCCTGTAGACAAGTAGAATTAGCCCGAAACGACTAGAATGAAACTGTATGGAAGTGAAATAATAAACTCAGACTTGTGTTTCTCAAATTTTATTGGTATACCGCCCACTTTAGGAAAAATTGAATACCCAGAAATTCTTCATCTAATTTTATTTCAGAAATACGTAAAGAAATAAGTAATAACGGTTTAGGTTGAGTTATTTTGTTAATTCAAAAAATTAACAGCTAATATATGGTGATATTTAACGTAACATATTATTTATTTATTACAAATTAAACTTTTGACAACGATTTAATGTGAGGGACAGGCTTGATATGCTTGTACCAATTTATTAACGGTTCTATTTTTGTAAACAATATTCTCAAATCTCCACCTTTAGATATCTGTAACCGATATTTTTTTTTGATTAGATTCGTTACTGCGTTGAACCCTCGTTCATCCAAATAACACAATAACTTTTCAATGAGTGAAATTTCTTGATAGTGTTGTCGCGATTGACTTTCAACGTGTAATCTACACATAATAAAGGGACAACATATTTAAACATTATTTTGCATTCCTTTATACTTTCCACCGTCCACCGATTTTCATTTAGCGTCCGCCAATATTACTTGAAGTTTCAATCGCCCCTTCAGATAGCCTTAGCGCCCACTGGGGGGCGGTACCGTCCACTTTGAAAACCCATGGTTTAAGTCTAAGTCTTATTTAATCCTAAATTATCAAGTCGAGTGGGTAAGTAAGTAAGATAATAATTATTATATTTGTCAATTACTTTAACTTTACTACTATTAATATTTAATTCATTGATGAACATCTTTATTATACGTTTAGGTATTAGCTCAGAAATTTATTAAAATAAAAGACAATTCGCAATAATATAAATGACAATTTAATTTACATGAATACAAAAAGATGTGTCTTAGGTTTAAAATTAAACAAAGTGACAAACGCTATTATAACTGCTCAGAACTTCTACACAAGTTATAAACAATATTATAAAGTTAAATAAAAAAAATGATACTATCGCCAAAACCCATGTTTCCTGTTTAACTCTCCAGCTCTGAATAATTAGTATAAAATAAAATAAACCAATGAACTCTGCCCATTATATAGCGCCGAATGGTGCACTGCGACGAAACTTAGACTTTAGTGGACTCCACCGTTTTTATGAACGGCTTATGAATACAAAATTAAATAATGTTACCAACTTATAAAAACCCGTTCAAAAATAAGAGATAAAAAGTAAGTTTCCTAAATTTACAAATTTTGTTAATTGTGTATATAAAATTATTATTATGTTATCACTATTAATATTGTAAATCCGTAAGTAACTTTGTTTGTTTATCTACCTGTCCGCTGAAAACTGAAGAATTACTGGACCGATTTCGCTGAAATTCGGTATATACATAGTTTCAATACTGAGGATGTACATGATGTATGTACGTACGTAATGACTAATGATTGACTTTTTCGACTTTTAGCCTTTTTACCCCTTATTAAACCATTTCAATTTATTTTCCCTTTAAATAAAATTAGGTAAATATTGTGGGGGCGGATAGCGCCTAGATGAAATGTTGGTACAATGTAGCCTATGTAAATAAACAGATATACCAAACTTCAGTGTGCATCTAGGGTTTGACCCGTGGCAGAGCCGAGAGAAAACTCTGGTGTTTTCATATATCTAATTGTACTAATTACATGTAGTTTTTTGACTGGCAGCCTGCCTGCCTACTATGTTTGCCTGGCAGTTATCATTTTAAGTTTAAGTGGCAAGGTCGCCCCGTATTCTAACTATATTGTATCTAGTTCTTAAGTATCTAATTCTGATTAAACGGTAGACAATAAAGTGTTGTTATTTATTTAATAATTATTCTTCTACATTTGTAGGATACACATCTTTCTCGTGGAATAAAGGAAGACCTTCAGCCTCGAATTTTACATTAGGTGATTTCAGTGTCGAGGTGTATGATGGGTTGAGTGGATGTAAGGGTCCTACAGCGGTGACTGCAGCTCTTGCTTCCTATTTGCCAAGGGCGTAGTGAGTACTGTCACCGTCACCAGAACGTGCAATTTTTTTGCAACCTGTTAAAATGATAATTGTCTTATTAAAACTTATTATTTCACACCATGATATACACCGTCATAATATATTTTTGAATTATCATAACAGAATTTGGCCCTCGGCTACGCCGGTTTCAATAGGCAGTAGCTTTATTTTACTTACATAAAACTTAATTCGGTTTTTTACATAACAAATAAACTATGTCCATATAGTCTAGACAACTGCTCAGCAAAACAAAGATAAGTCGAAGCCAACCCGATTTGCAGTAATGCATTATATAATGAATGAATGACGTGTTGTTTATGACAACGTAGTTATTTGGTAGTGAATTGAAAAATGTGATTGCAGCACCATCTATTTTGCTAATCCGTCTATTCCATGTAAACGACGTCATTTATAGGGATAAAATTATCTAATTGTTGACCCCGAATGAACATTTATAAGCTAACTCTGTGCCGAGTTTCATTCGTACACATTCAGTAGTTTCCAAAAAAGATGCAAACACAGCACCATCTTTTTCACTATTTTCGGCTATCCCACAGAAACGACGTCATTTATCGAGATAAAAGTATCTTAATGTAAGTGTTAGGATAAGTTACTCCATATAACCGGCCTGCGCGCCGGTGATGTGGCAGTGTATAGTGTATCATCTATGGCCAGTGCAATAAATGCCTTATAACATAACGCACGCTTATTCATTTATAACAATAAGTTAGCTTTGTGTTGAGTTTCATTTCAATCCGTTCAGTAGTTTTCACGTGATGCTTTAACAGACAAAAATTCTAAAAATTATATTTTCGGAATTTGCTCGTCTGAATTAACCCCTCTGATTTATATCACATTTTTAAACGCATTGTACAAACTCGAACCAATTACAGATTTATTATAGTAAAGAAATTATCTGCTTTACTATAATAAATCTGAATTTTTGATTCTTTCTTTTATGTTGGGGGATTTCTCAACACATTATTCGTGTAAAATATGACTTTCAATCCATTGGGAACTATAGGATATAAATATAAAGTATTCATTCAAAGAATGTGGTATACAGCCTGCGTGACCATATAAGGTACACCTTCAATAGGACTAATAATGCATACCAGTTCAGGTGAGGCGGTTTTCAAATCCCAAGCCAAACCAAGATTTCACGAATTTGATAACGTCGGCAGTGAAATTGTAAAGTGTGCTCAATTTCGCAGCTTTGTAATCTCATGGAAAAGTATGGTGGTAGTTATGCCATCCTTCGCCGAGAGTAAAACATGCGACGAACTAGGATTCTACCGGCTGTAGATTTCTGTGGAATCAAATAATAGATAGAGAATATTTATAAGAAAAAATAATTAGAGCCCGCGTCCCAAAAGAAGTCCCACGGAAATTTAAGAAATTAAAAGTGGTAGCTCCACTGTTTGATAGAATTTTATTCGTAAAGGCAGATAGTAAATTTACAGCTTTAATTAAGAAATATTTTGTTTTTATTATTCAGTAATTCATAAATCTTGAAGACAAAAGTCTTCGAGCAGTGCGTCCTCCCCGTCCTGATTTACGTGGCCGAGACATAGACACTGACGGCAGGATTGGTGCACAAGTTCCAAGTCGCTTAACGGGCTATGTAGCGAGCTATGTTGTGTGTTTCTCTTATGGATAAAATTAGAAATGAGAATATCTCTAAGAGAACCAATGTAACCGACATAGCTCGCAAAATTAGCAAGTTGAAATGGCAGTGGGCCGGTCACGTTTGCCGCAATACCGATGGCCGATGGAGCAGACGAGTCCTGGAACAGCGTCTCGGTAAACGTAGTGTCGGACGCCCTCCAGTCCGATGGACCGACGAACTGTGCAAGATTGCCGGCAGGCACTGGATGAAGAAATCAGAGGACAGGGATAAGTGGCGCCGTCTTGGGGAGGGCTACGTCCAGCAGTGGAGTGCAAATGGCTGATGACGACGATTCAGTAATTATCTACACCGATTTACGGATTAGCAAATAATTACTCTGACAGGACTAAGAACGGCGATTGCAGCGCCGCGTCTGTGGAACTTCTTTCCTGGCGCGGACACTACCACCTAGTAAGAGTGACTCACTGGTCAATAATTTTAAGAGTTTTTGAAAGGGGACTGTTACAACCCTATTCAGTAAGCACTTATTGCTGAGTCCACCAATTCATTGACATAGATTTCCAAAATGTCGATCAGCAGTAATTGCCTATAAATACCAAATCTTTTTCCAAATTCACAAGGTTCTCTTGGTTATTAGCCACAACTCTACAGCAACGGACCTGGTTTATGCCAGCCGGCTGGATTGCTTAAACTAATACCATATCGGTCCGGTAGACCTTTGAGGTCCCGTATATTGAGACTCCAAGTCACTTATTATAGTGAAATAAAAAGAGTACCAATAGCCAAAAGTGTTTTTTTTTAAAACATGTAAGTGCTCAGGACTAACAGGACGTTTTGCTGTGCAGTTTTTTTTTTCTAAAAATGTGTAAAATCACTAAAAATTAACAAATCGTTGTAGGATATAGATAGTTTTTGAGAAGTTAATATTGTTTTGTGAGAAATGTGAACTATATAGACAAATATGGCGAGAGTGAGAGAGACAGAGAGAGAACACTTTATTGCACACCAAAATATACAATTACAAAAATAGAATTGAAAACAAATTGTATTTTCTCAGCAAACTTCTAAATGTTGGTAAGGATTTGGCCTCTCTGATAGTAAGAGGCAGCATATTCCAAAGTTTGACAGCCTGCACCGTAAAAGATTTATCATAATAGGATGAAGTGCGTGCAGGCGTCATAAGTTTTCGGTACGTATCATGGCGCAAATTGTGGGCAGTGGATAGGCGAAGGAATTTAAAACGTTCCTTTAGGTACTGGGGATTATTAGGGTAAATAATATGTTATAAAGAAGAGTGAGAATGTGAGTATTTCGGCGAAAATGAGTAGGAAGCCATTTGAGTCTTACGATATTCGGAAACTTGGTCATATTTTCGCAATCCAAATATGAACCTGATACAAAAATTCTAAAGCCGCTCATGCTTGTTCAGGTGTTCTAAGGTTAAATCTAGATAGCAGGCGTCAGCGTAATCAAGTATGGGAAGTAAGAGAGACTCAGTAATCGTGGTCTTGGTAGCAGTAGGCAAAAAGTTTCTTAATCTTCTGAGGGATCTAGAAGATAGAAGACTCTGAGACTTAAATCGGTGATGTGAGGCCGCCAAGACTTTTCCCTATCGATGATTATGCCGAGATTTTTGACAGTATCGCTAAGAGGAATATGTGTCCCGTCAAAAATAACTTGTGGTAAGGGTGTCACTTATCATGTTGAATTTTGACATAAAATGTATGGAGCTTATGTTAAGTTTTAACTGATAGTAAGGCAAGTGAACGGTCGGTTAGATATAGCAAAATATGTTGTTTAAGAAGTGTTTTATTACTTACTCTTCCAGACAACATATGGTCTCACACCATACTAATGTGCAGCACTATTTACAAGCCACGTTATATGCAACTGGAGCAAGTAGCGTGCGAAGAATGAACAAAGTGTAGTCCTCCATAATTCTTCGCCGAAGAAATGTACTGGTACCCTAATGTACCCTAACCGGAATGAATACAGCCACTATTACGTACAGTGAGATGTAGTATCTGAATGGAGGAAAATTCATTGGATTTTAAACACAGAATTTCGTCGCGGTCTCTTGTCTCGTGTCTTGGTCGTCTAGCGTCTAACAGACCTCTCTGTGGTGAGAAGGGTGCTGCTTCAAATTGGTTCAGTGTAGGAAAAAAGATCAATATATAACCAGATGTGGTATTAAATCAGAGTTCCGGGGCATACCTACCTTAATACAGGGTTGGGTTTACCTTACCATTCCGCATCACACAAAACAAAAATTCATAAAATATTTTATATATAACCCAAAAAAAAGGTTTTAGTTTTTAAAACATTACGGGGCTCAATAGGCCTCGCGCCGCTACTATGGCAGTTTTAGTACAAAGTCTAAAACGCACCGAAGCGCAGGAATGAAAGTACAGATTAATTAGTGGCACTGTGAACGTGTAAAGGTAGTCTTTAGTCTAATTTTGAGATTTCTGTATCCTTGAGCACTTCTTTACATTTTATGTAGGGTATTTTAATGCCTGTAGTTTAGTCATACACTGAACTCGTTGCATTAAGAATAACAAAACCTACGTGGAGAACAATGAGGTTTAATATATAGTCCTCGCCGTCCTCGGCACGTAACTTGGCCAAGTTTTGGCGTAGTAGGGGTAAGTTCGCGCATAAAATGTGGTCACTTTTATTGCTTGTCATTATTCTATGGTTATTGCCTTCATTTATTTTTAAGCATGTCTGTTTAGAAAACATTTAAAGAAAGGAAAGGATTTCAAGAAGTTTAAAAAGTTAAGAAATTTAAAAAAAATATATTTAATGTTATGTGTTGTAATAGTTAAAAACAATAATACTCACAACAAAAACTTAATTTAAAATAATAACAATAACTCGTAACAAAACACAAAAACAAAGCGTACAACTGTAGTGGATGAAGTGTAATCGAGAGCGAACGGAAGGTTGACGCGGTGCGGGGGGCAAGGGTCGACTGAAGCACCACCGGGATAAAAGTACCGCAGCATTTGAAAATGAACGTAAACCATTGGTTTAGTAAAGCCCTATTCAAATCAGCTAATCTTTATGCACATATATCACTTTAAATCACTCCCGGGAATATTCCCGAGGGATTCCTGGGACAAAAACTATCGCAGCATTTAAAAACGAATGAAAGTTACCGTTTTAGTAAAAAAATGTATCGGAATAGGCTAATTTTTATGCACCTGAACATCTACAAACCGCTCTCGGGAAAATTCCTGTGAGATTCCTGGGATAAAAAGTATCACACATTTTATTAGATAAAATTTCCTATAGATCAGGGAAAAAATCGCATTGGCATTCGAAAAAAAATAATTTAATTTAATTTAAACTTTATTTATTTTATATTTTTTACATTTTAAATAATTTCCCGAAAAATTCCTGTTTGATTCCCAGGATAAAAAGTAGCGCTGATTTTAATTCTAAGAATTTGATGTCGATCAGCGAAAACTGCATCGAAATCGGCCCAGTAGTTTTTACTTGAATCCTGAACAAACCGACAAACGGATAAACAGACAAACAGATACGTAATCTAAAAAAAATTGCACCGTGTTCTCTGTCGTTTATATAATCTATTCCAGTTGTTTTTTTAAACAGCTTCAATGTTCAGACACGGAATGCTTACAATTTTATCCAGCGCCTTAGTAGCGTAATGGCTAGCGCACGCGTACCAAACTCAAAGGGCGCGGGTTAGAATCCTGGGCGGCGGAATTAATGACGGAACGCATGCACCACTCGGGCAGTTCTGATGATCTAACATGCACATTGTTACAATTACCACGTGCTAACAACGGTGAAGGAAAATATAGTGATGAAACATGCCAATGAGATAACCGAAGTGTCAAACTAGTCATATAAATTTAATGTGTTATATATAATACAATAATACTTATATAAAAAGATAACAATATAATATTATATATTTGTGATAGAATACACAATTACATATATAGATAAATTAGTTTATTAAATAAAAAATAAAAAATTGTATATGTCATAGGTACACAGATATCATCAGCCTTTATCAAGCAGACTCTGTATGTAATACCTTTCTCAAGAATATAGTCTTTGTTCCCAAAAAAGGATCAATGTGGTTAAAATTACGGTTATAGGTATCACCAATTCTGGAGAAAACAGAGTTCTGTCCATAGTTAGTACTATGGCATGCAGTATGCAGCAATTGTGTGTGTCTTGTCCGACGCATTGGGCACAATATGACATTCTTTGCGTTATTGCAGGATAATCGAAACGACTATGCATAATATCATACAGCAAGCCCATGTCAAGCAAAACTCGACGTTGTTCCATGTTAAGTAGCCTATATGCCAAGCACCTCTTGTTCATAAGTGTTATGACCACCTTGTAGTTTATAGTCCAAATGTCTTAGAAACTTCTTCTGGATTCCCTCAATACGATTAGAATATATACGATAGTGCGGATTCCCGATGGGACTGCAGTATTCCAAAATGCTACCCACGTAAGCGAAATACACTACTTTCATGCACAATAATGAAGTGAACGGCTTACAAGTACGCATGATAAAACCAAGATTTCGAAATGCTTTATTTGTTATATTGTTGACATGGTGCGCCATAACCATTTTGCAGTCAAGATAATCTCCAAGATCTCTCACTACATCAGTTCTATCAATTTTACATCCATTAAAATGTTGTGGATATAAAACAGGGTTTTTTACGAGTGAAAGTTATAGTTTGACACTTTTTTACATTTACATTGATTCTATTCATTGTATAGTATTCATACAAAGTATTAAGATCTTTTTGAATAAGATTACAATCATCGATATTGTTAACTCGCATATAAATTTTCTTATCATCAGTATATAATAAATGAAGAAAACTATCAAAACAATAATCAATGTCAAAAATATATGCATTATAGAAAAGAGGACCCAAATGTGATCCTTGAGGAATGTCTGATGGAATCCGAGCACAATCAGATCTAAAGCCTCCCATAACAGCTACTTGGGAACGATTTATCAAGTAAGATTCCACCCATCTTAGCAAGTCTCCTTGGATACCAAGATACTCCAGCTTATGAAGTAAGATGAAGTGACCCACATGGTCAAAAGCTTTTTCAAAATCTGTATACATCACGTCCACCTGTCCACCGTTCTCCATATTATTATGAATGTAGTCTGAAAAAATAGCAAGGTTAGACGTGGTAGACCGGTACCTTTGTAGAAACCATATTGCGTGTCAGGAATGTTCCGAGCAATTATTGGGTAAATATATGTATATATAAGTTTTTCAAATAATTTTGCAATGGTACTGAATATCGAAATAGGACCGTAATTATCGATTGAAGATCGTGAACCCTTTTTATGTATTGGAATGATTTGGACTTTCTTCCACAAGGTTGGGAACACACATACTTTTAAAGATAGGCGAAACAGCATAGAGATAGGTACAATAAGACTCTTAGCACAGGACACGTGAAACATGGGAGGAATTCCATCGGCTCCTGGACCCTTATTTTTATCGAGTGCCTTTAGTAGTTGGAGAACCATTTCTTCGTTTACGTTAAGGTTTGAAATTGATTCAAAGTTATGATTATTTGCATTCTTTCCCTGAATGTGCGGCGTAATGTTTGAGATCGGGTTAGTTGGATGAATAAATACACTCTTAAAAAATCTATTAAACGCACTACATATCGACTGACCATCCGAGAAGTTTTCCTTCCCCAAATTAAATTTATTAGGATAATTAGACCCACCCCTTTTAGATATTTCCAGAAATATTTTTATTTTATTTTAATTATTATAAAGAAGAAAGATTTATATATTTGTGTGTTTTTAACCAATAAACTTAAAAAATACTGGACCGATTTCAAAAATTCTTTCATCATTAGAGAGCTACATTATCCCTGAGTAGCATAGGCTATTTATACGTTTATCCCAAAATGTTTAAAAAATAAATGTCCACCCATGCGAAGCCGGGACGGGCCGCTAGTAGTATATAAATAGGTACTTTTCTGAAACATAACCATCCAGTCTGACTGTAAATCGCTCATATCAATAGTTTTCCCTAGTTTCAAGAGAAGTGGATGTTTTTTTTTCATCAACCAACCCATGTGGCTGAAAAAAAGCCTCGTTTGACGTTTTGTGGATCAGCGTCACTGTCGCTGAAACGATGATCGAGCCGATGGTCTTGGATCCTAACGAATATTGAATTCTGAAATTCGTAAAATATAGGTATTATTGAAGTGAAAGTTCTTTAGAATCGTTGTGATTTGAAAATCGATGAAACGAATAAGTGACACTAAAAAGAGGTAAACACATAAAATTCAACTTTATTTAATTCGAAATAAAACACATTTCTCTATACCCTTTAGTATTAATTTTCATCACGATAATGCGCCTTCGCACGAGGCCATGGTTGTGAACGAATTTTTGACCAAAAACTCAACAAATACCATCAAGCTACCAACTTATTTACCAGATATGGCTCCAGCCGACTTCTTTCTTTTTCCTAAACTCAAATTACGACTTCGTGGTACCCGTTTTCATTCTATAGAAGACATAAAAGAGAATTCGCGACCAGAACAAAACTCAATTCCGGAAAAGCAAACATAGATACATACAAACGTTTTGATGATTGGATTATTCGTTGGCGTAAGTCTATCGTTTGTTAAACCGCATACTTTGAAGGTGATAAAATAAATTTGAATGAATAACTAACATTTTGTGTATTATTGACCTTTCCCGGTACTTTTTACTCTTGGTTACTTTCCTCCCGTGGGGCGAGTTACAGACCGCCACACGCCTAGAGAGCTGGAAGATTCCGGGGGATAAAAGGAGTCCCCCGGCAATGGAAGAGGCCTCGCGAGGCCCACGCCTGCCAGGGCTGCGGAGAGGCTAGGTCATATACCTGTAGGCCTGGCATAAGGCGAAAGACGGAACACAGGGGTTTTATTGGGTATCTCTAATTGGGGAGTGGCAATAACATGGCACCAGTTCTGACTGGGCATGCTAGTGCCAGCCCCGCTTTGGCGAATCCCACACTAAGTCGCGAATTATCCCCTCAATGTTTTGCCCTTGTCGTGGCTTAGTCTTCAACCGGATTTCTCCTGGCTCAAATAAAAAAAGGCGAGCGGGTTTTACTTATTTTAAACACTTGTCAAATTGAGTTGGAGACCAAAAGTGGTTATGATTGGATTGTACACTCGCAACTCATCGTTCCGTCTGACACGCACGTTATCTCAATGTCACAAATAAAGCCAACTTACTCTCGTAGATTGTAAGAACTAACTAATATCAATACGTACTCCATATAAATGTCGCCATTTTTATACCGCTGCTGAATATGATACCCATTTCCCATAATGCCAAGGTATGTAATATTATTGCAATGATCACGTTGGGCCAAACATATTTGTGCTTGTATGTGAGATCTGTGCTAATGTTTTTTATTGCTTCGACTGAATTCTTTACGGCGTTGTTATTATAATCGAATTCCTCTTGTGGCAAATCCTTCATATTTCCCGGATCGACTTGTCTATTCATACTGAGTTTATCTGATGTTACCATTTTTCTTCAATTATTTAATGAACAGAATTAAATTTGAATTTATATTATTTTTAATAGAACGTTACTTAATTCTAGTTTAAATATTCAGAACTTCCAAACCTGGGGACAGATTTAAAATACGAAACCCAATTGGGTCCATTTATATTCGTCAGTATGGGCAAGTTTAAAACTATAAGACGTACAAAGATCTGTTCTTAGAAATCATGTCTTCGATTTTAATTACAAGAAAAACTGCATGCGCATGTTAAAAACATACTTGTACTCAGTTCGGGAGTCGAACCCAGTAAACGTTACTATGAAACATGATATCTAAAATGATTAAAAAGCATTGTATTTCATATTCTTTAATTTAATTAAGTAGTTGTTCCAAATTACGACAATTAGTTTAATACAACATTGTCGAGATGACATAAAGATTGGGTCTAATATGGCCCAGTGGATTCTGACCGCTCCTTTATACATCCCAAGCCTCGAAATTATCAAATTACTATATAAAAGGTCTTTATGTCATATCAAACAAAGGTTTTGGGTTTAAGACAATATACTTATATATTTCGCAAAATAATAAATTCACTTAGGGCTAAGACTCAAGTTCCAGGGATAGAAGGGATCAATGGCATAACGTCAGAAGTAGCTTAGGTGAACCTGCAGCCCACCTCTCCACACCCCTTAGCCACTCACACCCATGTTGTCCCTCGCCAATCTTGTACGGCATTTTTTGAGGCCCATGCAGTGAGTGGCGAGTCACCGTCTGCCCATTTTTCCATGTTTTCCGAAAACATGGCAGACGCCATAGTCGCCATAGCCCCAGATCCCTAGTTCCATTAGCAGTTCATCCCAATAGCCCGGTACCTTATGTTCTCATTCCCTACAATAGTCCTACACTGACCGGGGCTTGTCCTTGGGTACATTTTATATAACACCGGTCAGTATCACGCCACATTTACATTAAATTTCAAGGCACCTCTACGTGTTGGCTTTTCCCTGGCCCGACGCAAGCCCTCCAAATATCCGGGTAATTTTTATGACCCGTGGTCTCTTAGAGACATACAATAATAATTCACTTACAGAATAACAGTCTGTTAGGTAGAGATATAACTCTATTGTCGCACCTGTCCATTTATTATAATTTATAAATAATATGACGTAAAATTTTACTTTTAAATTGTTTTACAGTTTTGTTATTTACTAGGATATGCCCGCGACTTCATCCACGCTTGACTTAAAATTCCCGTGGGATTCCCGGGATAAAAATATCACACAATTTACTACATAAAATTTGATATCGATCAATGAAAAAACCGCATTAAAATTCGAATTTGTTTTAATGGCAATTTTTAAGTAAACTTTTTACTATAGTTACATGTTTTTGTGTCAGTCTTTTAATTATTAAGTAGCTTTACTTGAGTAAACACTGCAGTGCAAACAGCAGGATAGATTTATTTTATGTTGGGTATAAACTTGAAAATTAAATCAAATATAAACAGTAAAACAGCAATAGCATAAAGTAAATGAACAGCTTACATGAGTTCTAGATATATAGTAATCATAAATTAATCACTCACACTATACAGAAAAATAGGACATTTAAAATTATTCTCTCCGATATAAGTATATGTGCGACCTGTAAAAAGGTCTAATAACTTGTAAATAGTTAGGAGTATTAATAAAGATATTTAATTAATAGTACAATGTGGTTAAACAGTATCTTGGCCAATAGGAAGCAAGTATTACTTGCTTGCTATTTATATGTACGTGTATTGACGTATGTATCTGTACGTGAAATCACTAGGCTTAATATCTCTATTAATATTATAAATGCGAAAGTAACTCTTGTCTGTCTATCCGTTTGTCCGTCTGTCTGTTCCGTTTTCACGGAAAAATTGCTGGACCAATTTGGCTGAAAATTTATATATATATATATTCGATGTCTAGGATGAACATAGGATACTTTATATTTTTATCCCGAAAAATGGGACAGTTTTCGGGATAAAAATATATTTGTCTCTTTGTTTGTTATGCTTTTACGAAAAAGCACTGGACCGATTTAGTTGAAATTTGGTACATATGTAATTTTTATTTCGAGGACGGGCACGGGATACTTTTTATGCCGGATAATGGGATAGATTTATGTAAAGGTTATTCCAGAAAGTAGGATAGGTTTTTGTTATTTGCCATTTTGGTATTTTTGTTTATTTTGGACAATTTGGTCATTTGGGTCATTATAGTCATTTTGGTCATTTTTGTCATTTTGGTCATTTGGGTCATTTGGGTCATTTGGGTCATTTTGGTCATTTTGATCATTTTGATCATTTTGGTTATTTTGATCATTTTTGTCATTTTGGTCATTGACGAGTATGTAGTCTACAGATAGATACACGGAGAATAGATAAATAAAACTAGAACGGGTTGAAATAGAGGATAAAAGTTTATATGGGAGACCAATAATTTCTCAAGTTTTCAGATATAAAAAATATCATCTATAAAAAAATGCAATAGTAATTCGATCTGTCTGTCTGTTAAGTCTTCACGGAAAGACTACTAGAAGTACTGGATCGGTTTTGCTGTAATTTTGTTTAAATGTAATTTTCATACCGAAAATGGATACCTTTCATCCCGGGAGATGGGTTAGGTTGCGATATAAAATGAAGTAAATCTTCCGGGGGCAAATAGCACTATGATAAAAATTTAATACAATGTAACCTGTATTAACGCCTGCTGTTTAAACAAGAGGAACGCACCAGGTAATCTCTAGTATAGTATATATTTACATAATATGACATTTTATATATTACTATAAATAAAAGGAAGGTGAAGAAAGAATGTAAGAAAGTTAGTTACATACATTATTTGTCAACATTTAACGTCATTGAAAATTATTAACAATATCGCATCACAAATAAAGTATTAAACCTATCGCTATATCTGCATGAAACTGTAATAACTATAACATTATCCCAGATGAAGCAGTAATATTATGCAGTCATTGCTTAGAATAGGTAAGTACAATAGTAGTACCCTTCTGAACAATTAACTGTTGTCCTGATTGATTTTGAAGCTACCAATAACCGATAGTTGAGAGGGCTATACGAGCGGTTTCTATATATTTTCTAACTAATTCCCTCCCAAGCGTTTTGCTAACGTAACGTGGTTGTGGTCGTAGTACACACAACTTAATTCAATGAGTTGAGGTATAAGTACAAAATAAATACATTTTCAAAACAAGAAATCTTTTGCGATATACGATTGTCATTAAAAATCAAGATTTCAATCAATCTGATTTAAAAATACTTACAATTACAGAGCCATTTTATATGAATGTTGCATGAACAAAACGCAGTAATGTAAACAACATATAAACTTTTTAAATAATGATTGTTCCAATATATGATATTAGAAATCCTATGGGATTTCTTGCAAAAAAAGAGTTGTCACAAGAAACAATGTTGTCACTTCAGAAATAGGGATTTGTAGTTTTCGATAGCAATTTTTTTTGAATAAGTTAAGGCTAAAAACAATGATTTTCATGGTACCAGAGTCAAATGACGGAAACTTTGTGGGAACCTTGTCCGATTTTTGTTTTCATTTAATTGTTTTAGGGAACGTTTTGTAACGCGACCGTTTCACATAGATGTAGCGATGGATTTAATGTGTTATTTGAAGCGATGTTGTAATTTATTGTTAATGACGTTAAATATTGACAATTAGGACGTACTAATATGTTATCTATTAACAATGTTATATTCATTCACAGTGTTATTTTTAACGCTATATTGAAGACGCATTAGGTCACAATCGATAACTATAACGTTATCGCAGGTGAAGCTCAAGAATAATAAAAACTGTAGTCTAATTAATGACTTTGGAACCTTTGACCTTATTATTAGAAAGGTGGCATTAACCATGTAAGTTTTATCTGTGCTGGCAACAACTGAGAACTTTGTTATTGTTTTAAATATTTGTTGACGAAAATCACGAACATCACGAAAATGATAAAGATAACCAAAGTGATTAAAATAACGAAAATGATGAAAATGATGAAAATGACCAAACTGACAAAAATTTTGAAAATGACGAGAGTGACGAAAATGACCAAAATAACCAAAACGATCAAATTGACAAAAATGACATCACAAAAAAAACAAAACCTATCCTACTTTCTGGGATAACCTTTACATAAATCTATCCCAAACTCTCTTTTCCCGAAGGAAAAGTATCCTATATCCGTCTTACATATTGAACGTACCAAATTACAGCCAAATCGGTCCAATAGTTTTCGTGAAAGCATTACAGGCAAACAGAAAAAGGATATATACTGAGTTTCAACCAAATTGGTCTAGTAGTTTTTCCGTGAAAGGGAACAGATAGACAATCAGACAAAGTTACTTTCGCATTTATGATATTAATGTCCGATTCCTGGTATAGTAAATTTCGGAAACATATTTTCTCCGTTATTTACTATTGTCTGGGTGTTTGAGATCGGCCCCAGAATGGTCCGTTATATATTACCCAAAACACAAGCGTAACTTGCTTAATTTGGGGATATACAGTGTTTGTAAAAAAAAAGTAAATTTGAAAGACATAAATAAATAAGAATTAAATCCAAGTCAAAAGAAGGAGTAAAAAAATTGAACTACGTTTTAACGGTTTTAAGCGCAGTAATTTATTTGATTACTTTCACTTTTTGAAAAGTGGCCGAAACGTCGGAATAACCAAAATCAAATAAATTACCGCGCTTAAAACCGTTAAAACGTAGTTCAATTTAAAAAAAATAAGTTTAATTTAATTTAGAATCACGTATTAATAACGACAAAAAACCGGCAACCCAAAAAAAACCAGAAACCGGCCGAAATCGGGTGGTAATAAAATTCCTACGAATAGTGGTCTTGACAACCAGCGGTTATAATATAGAAACACTTCATCTGTGGTTTCCATACAAAAAGTCTACCGATCGGTTACAAAATCCATCCCATCGGTAGTTGGTACTTTCATGAGTAACTAGCTACGGACAGTTCATTATAGAAACATCAGCAGAGTTACCAGGCGTTAATATTTTAACCGTCGGTATCAAAAACGAATCGTTTTTGCAATATTGAAACCGGGCATAACTAGAACGTTTGTCTTCAATTGTTAAATATTCAGTCTTCCTGAGTGTGATTAATTTGCGTAATGTCAATACAAGTCTAAGTTACTGCACATAGACTTTTATTTAATACTAGCAATTGCCCGTGACTTCGTCCACTTTGAACAGATAACAAAGATTACAGTTATAGTAATTATATACGTGTATAGTGAAGGTGGCGAAGTCCTTAAATGGGGTAAGTTCATACACCGCTCGTTTTTTAACTTTTTAAACGGAATTTAACGCCAACTACAATTCGAAGATAGAATTCAATGGTATCTTAGATTCACTGACTGATTTGTTGTTATTGTATCTATTCAAACACGGAAACAATGAGAGGTGCATGGAGTTCGATCCCCCACTGATGGACTTCGCCACCTTGACTAACAGCCCATAACCGTCCCACTACTGGGTTCGGCTTCCCGCTAGAGGGGAACGGATAGTATACCCGCTACGTTTGTCCAAGGCGGCTTGGCAGGTTTGACACTTCGGTTTCCTCGATGTGCAGGTTTCATCACGATGTTTTCCTTCACCGTTGATAGCACGTGCTAATTATAACAATATGCATATTAGACCAGAAAATTGTCTAAGTGGTGAATGCGTTCCGGCCAGGATTTGAACTGCGCCTTTTGAGTTCGGCACGCCTGCCCTTGGCATTACGTTACCACGACTTTTTTTTTAAAGATTACTGTTATTTTGCCAATATTTAAAATAACGGTTATTTACAGCAATGAATGGTTTTGAAATAATGAACGAATCAATTTTTTTTTGTATGAAAATACATAAATATAGTTAAGTAATCTTACTAAAGGCCTACAGAACTACAACTGTTCTACTAAAGATGTTTAATAAATATAGAATCTAGGTTGAAGGTTAAAAAGCAACTCGTAAAATCACGTGTTTTCGAAATAGAGAAATCCCGGTCCGCCCCCCTAGACAAGTGGCATTAGCGCTAAACGAATAGAACCAAAAGGTGTAGGAATTACATAATTAATACTTAGCGTAACGATATTTCATTGACATTGACATAAATATCCAGGCACTAGCTTGCTATATACTGATAGTTAAGAAAGGATTCACTGATACATAAATAAAACATACCATTCGGAGACATATTTATTATCAGAGTAAAATTATCCGTATCTCTATTCTATTCGTTCAACGATAATGCCACTTGTCTAGGGGGTCCGGTCAGAGAATTCTTAAGTGCTTTAATGCACGATCTAATTAGAATTCAAACCACGTTAGTAAAATGAAAAGTTTTTTCCAATAAGCTACCAAAATTGAAATAAGTTACACTAGTTAAATAGATAATGATTAACAATGTCATAAGAACACAGCAGTTTGAAAACGCTAAGAAAGTTAATGTGCTGTTACGCTCTATTGAGTATCAGAACTGCGTAAACTGCGGCCGTTACAAACAAACTGTGGTTTTATCAAGCATAATAATTAAAACCAAATTTACCTATTTATCTGATACGAATGCGTTTTCGAGACAATAATAGGAAAGTTTTTCATTCTCATTATTTGGATAATTATAGTTACGTGCGTTCGGGGGTACGCACTTAGGATTGGAAGTAAACACCAGTTTTTTTTTTAAAACGCTTTTATTGACTTACACAGGAGTACATGATTCTTTACTGTAAGGTTGCCCCTTTACAAACAATTAACGATGCACTGTCCATGCGATGAGATGTTTACTCACAATACCGTCGTCGATATTGCAAAGACTACCTTCTGCTATTGCGGTGAACACCTCCGAATTTATCGCGCGTAGCTCGCTTCTGGATCTCCTCTTAAACTACACTAAGCTCTTCCTTCACTGAACTGCCCACTAAACTCTTCACTAAAGTCTCCGCTAATATCCTCCCATTAAACTCACTACGAAACTCGTCACTGTCTTCTACTAAACTTCTCTTTGAACTCTCTAAAGTCTTCACTATCTTCTATTAAACTTTTTCTCCGATTCTCTTGTATCGCACTTTTCGCTTCGCTATTTCCAACTGAACTACTCTGTAGGCGCATTACACTACTTATATACACGAAAGAATCTTCTGGAACCCATAAGTGTTATTTTCTTTTCGTTATTGTTTTATATACTACTAGAGTTAACGCCGCGGCTGCGCCGCGGGTCAACCTGTAGAGCGTGACTCTTGTTTAAACAGCAGGCGTTAATACAGGTTACATTGTTTTAAATTTTTACGTTAGTACTATTTGCCTCCGGAAGATTCACTTCATTTTATATCGCAAACTATCCCATCTCCCGGGATGAAAAGTGTTTATGTACATTTTCGGTATTAAAATTACATTTAAACAAAATCACAGCAAAACCGATCCAGTACTCCTAGTAGTTTTCCCTGAAGGTTTAACAGACATACAGATCAAGTTACTATCGCATTTTTTATACATGATATTTTTTATATCTATAAACTTGAGAAATGATTGGTCTCTCATAAAAACTTTCATCCTCAATTCAACCTGTTCTAATTTTATTTATTTATCCCCCATCTATCTACCTGTTAACTACATAAATGACAAAAATTATTAAAATTACCAAATTGACTAAATTGACCAAAATTAACAAAATGACCGAATTGACCAAAATGACCAAAATGATCAAAATGACAAAAATGACCATAATTACCAAAATGGCTTTATTGACCAAAATCGACCAAAATGACCGAAATGATCAAATTTACCAAAATGACCAAATTGATCAAATTGACCAAAATTACCAAATTGACCAAAACTCCCGCCCACAATGACCAATTTGAGAAATTTGTCAAACAAGTTTGTCATCTCACTCTTCGGAGTACATGCTCTTCAACAAGGGTAGCTCTCGATTCCCCTACAATCAACTAATCAGATCCTGACTTGGTGACCATGAGACCACCTCGGGAGTAAAACTTACGAATAAAGAATTATTTTTAAATCGATCCACAATTGATGGAGGTATCATACAACAAAGAAGTCGGAAGTTTACAATTTTCGGGGGTTTCCCTCGAATTCCCTGGGACTCATCAGATCCTGACTTAGTGACTATGGTACTATCTCGGCAGTGTGTTCTTTCGAATAAAAAAAATAATTTTAAAATTCGTTCTACAATTGATGGAAAAATCACGTAACATGCATATAAAAAAAATAAGCGCCTGTAGAAAGTGAAATACTGGCATGCACACAAGCGTTTTTTTTCAAGAATTTAGGCTCACAGCGTTCTTTAATAAGGGTAACTCTCGATTTCCCTGGGATCCACTTATGGGAGCTGCATACATCTTATCATCGCAGTGGACAACGCATCCCCATCACAAATCGCGCTCTATTCCGGACTATAGTGATATGCTCGTTGAAGCGCAAGTTCTGATCTAGGGATCTGTATACCCAGGTATTTGGTGTACTTTGCCCAGGGATCTCTTGTTCGTAGAGCGAGATGGCTTTTAAGCGAAGGCAAGCGCGTTTGGGAGAGCGAAGCGTGCCTGGGGAAAAGAACATTGCTGCGCTTTTCTCCGGGTTTACCTCTATCCTCCATTTGCGAAACCATTCGCCTAGCTCTGTTACAGCTACCTGTAGCCGGACGCAAGCCATTTGTCGGTTGTGATCTGATGTATAGAGTGCGGTGTCATCCGCGAAGAGGGCCAACTCTACATCTGGAGTTTTTGGGATGTCGCTGGTGTACAGCGTGAAGAGTAGTGGAGATAGTGCCGAGCCCTGTGGTACACCGGCTGTGAGTGGGTGAGGGGACGAGCGTGTTCCCTCCACTCGAAAACGGAAGCTACGGCCTAGGAGGAAGTCTCGCAAGATGAGCACGAGTCTGTCTGGTACACCGAACTGGTACAGCTTGTAAATCAAACCGTTATGCCAGACCTTGTCGAAGGCCTTAGCTACGTCAAGGAACAGTGCGGCTGTTCCTATAGGGCGACGAGGGCGATGGGCAAAGTGGGATAGTATGTGCTCCGTGATGCGGTGCACCTGTTGGACGCATGAGTGTCTGGCACGGAATCCAAACTGCTCATCGGGTAGTAGATGTTTGCTGATGGCAAAATCTCTTAGTCTAGAGAGGATGACCCTCTCGTAAAGCTTGCTGAGTGTGCTCAGTAGGCTGATTGGGCGGTAGCTGGACGGTTTATTAGCCGGTTTTCCAGGCTTGTGAATACCGATGACGTCTGCTTCCTTCCAGATCGCGGGGAAAGAGCAGTTTGTTATGGCGGCATTGAAGATGCTCACTAAGATTATAATCAAGTGGCCGGGGAGGAGTTTTAACACGCGATTGTTAATGCCATCGATCCCTGGGGCCTTTCGTGGTTTGAGGACTTGATCAGATCTTGCACTTCTTCCACCGTGACTGGGTCGAGTGTGGTTTCCGCTGGTAAGGAGGATCTATGTTCAACCTCGGAGTCCACCTCCGTCAGGTGTGACTGGTCGACGTTTTGTGTAGTGGGGAGCATTGAAGCTCTAGACTCTGAGCAAGGCATTCGGCTTTCTCCTCATCATCGAACGCCTCGGTGTTGTCGGCTCTTTCTAGCGCGGGTATGACAGTGAGGGTATCTGATTTGAGAGCTCTAGCCAGCTTCCAGTACGCCTGGTGAGTTGGTTCGATATCTCTCAACGTTCTGTCCCAACGTTGTTCCCTGACTTCCCGGATACGTAGTTTGACCTCGCGCTCTAGTTGGCGGAGTCGGACTCTGTTGCCTTCGGTGGGATATCTGTCGTGAGCTCTGGAGGCGGCTCTCTTTTCCCTCAGCAGTACCCTCACTTCGTCCGGCAGGCATAAGTGGCGGTCATTCTCCACTGGCACCTGTCTGGACGAGTTCCGCACTGCGGATTGAAGGTGGCTGGTGAGGGCCTCGATCGCCGTCTCCGTGTCTTGGTGGGATTCGATGTGGTCCGGGATGCGGTCCAGGTCTTGTGATTCGGTTGCCTTGAGGAGGTCCCCAAGTCTCAACCAGTCCACAGAGGTCCTAGTTTCAGATGTCTGGTCCGTCTGTTGTCCTAATTTGAGGATAACCGGGCGATGGTCCGAGTCTATATCGTCCATCGTTTCGATCGAATGGAACTGAAGAGTTACGCCCTCAGTAATGCTAGGTCGAGAGTGTTTGGGGTCCCCAGTCGCGGTTGGGGGGTATCGTGTGGGGGTCATGGGAGTTATTATATCAAACAAAAGATTGTCTGATATATTTATTAGGGCTCTGCCATTGGGGTTAGTGGTATTGCAATTCCACTGTTCGTGTTTACAATTCAGATCTCCGGCTATTATAACAGCTGGGCCTAAGTTGAATAGGGCTTCTAGGTCTTTCTTAATAAGGGTTTTCTGGCACGCGAGGTATGCTGAGACTATGACTAGAGGTTGGTGGCCAGTCATTGCTAGTCTGCAGGCGGATACCTCCATACCTACTAGTGGTGGGGTGACTAGAGGCATGCAGTGTAGAGATCTTCTGAAATAGATCAGGGTGCCGCCACCACGGCCTATCCTGTCATGTCTAGTGACCTGATAGTTAGAGATCTTTGGATCTCTTTCACTCGGTTTCAGGAAGGTCTCCTGCACTAGTAGTATATCTACTTGATTGGTAACCAGGAAGTCATGGACCAAGTCGCGCTGGTTTCGAAGGCCGTTGGCGTTATAAGTCGCCAGAGTCAATGAGCGTGGTTTATTTCTACCTACATGCGCCATTTGTTACCGGTAACAATAATTTAACTAGGTTGTTTAGTTATAACGACCTAAGTACCTGGAGGAGGTACGCGTGATCCATTTCGATCACGAGTTGATCCCGGAGGGAGGGTTGGTCAGACTCTGCAACTTGTCTTAGTTTTCGAGCCAAGAGTTGGACCTCTGCTAGGTCGAAAGGCAAGTTCTTGGCGAATTTAGTCGCCAAGGCTAAGTCCTCCGCTAAGGAGTGGTGGGGTGACGGCCCAGAAGGTGCTTTTAAAATGGGGCGGGGGCAGGGGTTGCTTGGGGTAGGCCGGCCAAAATTGGGGCGCGCGTCCTTAGTGGAGGAACGCTTCCGTCGTGGGAAGACCCGTCCAGTGATTTACCACTGGAGGGGGCCGCCACGAATGCGGGTTTGTTCGGCACTTTTCTAGTGCCTTTTGGGCGTTGCCCTTTCCGAACTTACGTTTGGGTCGGGGGGCGGCAGGACAGCCTCTGTAGTTAGCGGGGTGACCCGCTTGGCCGCAGAGAATGCAGCTCGGTGGCTCCGGGGAGTCCCGGGTGCGTGTGCACTCCGAGGTCCCGTGGTCGCCCAGGCACTTGACGCACCTGGGACGGGATTGACAATGTAGGGCAGAGTGCCCATAAAGTTGGCAACGATGACACTGCCGCAGTGTATGTTTTTCGTGTGGGCGTTCCACACGAAGGCCAGAGAGGCCACAGACCTTCTCAAGTTCGAAGATCTTTTTCCCCTCTGGGGAGAGGTCGAGGACAACCAATACTAGGTTTAGAGGAGACTTTGTTGCGTCGCCTCTGTGCATACGGTGCACTTCGTGCACCGGTACATCTTGGGACTTAAGGTCCTCGAGAATGTAGGAACACTCGATTTCCTGTGGGAGTCCGCGGATTACAGCCCGAAGGCGTTTTTCTTCCGGCAGGGCATAAGTATAGTAACCGATTTTACGGTCACATAACAAGGATGTTAGGGAGCGGTGGTCACTTGAAGACGTGACCATAACTTTGATGCCGTGTTGGGTATCACGGGCTTCTTTTATAGAGATTGCCTTACCTGGCAGTTCCTTAGAGAGTTGAAGCCAATGGGCTTTCTCGCGGATGATCAGGGGTGGCGGCGGGCGCTGTGAAGGTGGCCCAGGGCGGCTGGAAGGTGCCGCTGTTGGTTTTGTGCCCGCAGCGGGGCGGGGTTGGGGGGAATCTCCCTCTGGGTCTTCCGTTTTTTGGTACGATTGACGGTTATGAAACCGTCATCGTCTTCGTGGTTTAAGGGGATGTTCGCGGGAGGCGCGACATCCATGGGGGTAATTTCATCGGCCGGTGGAAGAGGGGCATCCCTGAGTTATTGCGGACCGTCAGAGGATAATTCGATTTCTCGACGAGAATCGATTACGCGGTGTATGGGCGATCGCGAACGCAATGTCGTCGAATTCGCGGAGCTCGAACGTGGTTGTCCCAACGCAGAACCGCGAGAAAACGAGGCGCGTGATTTTGGTGCCACACGGTGGGCATCGTTGAGCGGGGGTGCGGGTGGCGGGGCGCGCCGGTAACACGGCGGGTACGGATGCGGGGGCGCGGGCGCTAAGGCAGAGCGCAGGTGGTCAGCGATAAGCGCGGTGGCGGCGGTCACAGTGGTCGCGACAGATGCGGGTGCGAATGACCGGCTAGCGTAACACGGGAGCGCACATATTAATAGTTGCTCTATCTCGCTCGCACGTCATCTGTCCCGGTCAGACACTGTGTTATACATTGTACTAGCAGTACGATTTGTTAATATTTGTACTTAAGGTTATTGTTTCCAAAATAAATCAGTTCACTTCAGTTCACATCAGCACTCGATAGTGAATACTACTCTCTGCCATCTGAAGTATCATTTAACCTCTACCTTTCGCTGCTACACACTCATCAGATCCTGACTTGGTGACGATGGGACCAACTCGCGAGTATACACACATACGAATAAAGAAGAAAAGTTGAAAATCGGTACACAATTGGCGGAGTAGTCACGTAACACGCATACAATAAAAACATACAGACGAATTGAGAACCTCGTCCTTTAGCAAGTCGGTAAAAAATTAGACGTGATCATGATAAATTAAACTGAGGAATAGAAAATATTGTTTAGAATAAACAGGCATGAGGAGTATCGTCACTCAGTTCTTAGATATCATGATGATAATTATTTGTTTTCCTATGAATTTTTTAATTCATGCTAGAGCTAATCAGATAACATATCTATTCCTTTTAAAGTTATAAAAAGTATCCTGGTCCTGTAAGATATCAACTATGAGATGAAAGCCTTGAAAAAATTTAAGGTTTAAAGTAGGTATTTTAAGCTCTATGCTAAAAATACCGTCAATAAAAACTAGTTTCAACAAAATCCGCTAAGTAGTTTTAGATGTTTTATCGATTGTATTTAGTTTTTAAGGTTTTGTAACTAAATGATAGAAAGAGTAGACGTTCATAATTTCTACAGAGAGGGATTTGTAGATAGAATCCCTCAGTATTTTAAGGTTTCAAAAATAAGAGCTTTTATCATTCTGAATTGTAAAAGAGATTCATACAAAGATCAAGGCAAACGAGGCAAATGAAGCAGACAAATTGTTTTAGGAATACGTATAGTACTGAACAAGTCAACAACAACTAAAGCGCGAGATTTATAACGAAATAAGTACTATCTAAGTAATGTCAAAGCCTGTATACCGACCTCGCTCCTACTCTCCAAGCAACGGTACTTGTCTTGGCAGTCGGCGCCGGCGCACCACGCTTAGAGGTCTCTGCCCTCGAAGCTTGTAAGCGGCACAACGCTCGCGCATACAACCTGACAAGGTTCAAATTACTTGTGAAAATTAAATATGTCCATCAATTTTCATATCATATATTAATATTCCAGTGACTTGTCTGAAAAGTTGGGTTGTGCAAAACTTTACCGATAGGCAGTGTGCGCGCGAACTTTTATCAATAAAACCTTTTACAAACTCTGACTTTATCGCGAGTTAAATGTGGTTTGTAAAATGTTACATATTATGGTGATTTATATATCGAACATATATTTTCATATATCGCAAAGGTGTTTTAGTTATTGTGTCTAAAGAATAAAGTGTAAGTTGTTGTTGCTGAATAATATAGTTTGCAATAAAAGCCGTACTGGATTCAATTGAAAGGTAAGATAGCAAAATATTATAATCAAATACTTATTGCTTGTTAAACTTAAACTGTTTTTGTGAACTCACAGATATCCGGGTCGAAGGACCATTATTTTAATTACTGTTTAAAGTCATGTTCAGGAAAAGAGGATAATTAATTAATAAGTACCTTGTATGGAGACAGACACATTTTGTAAATATTTAATGCGACGAGGTCAAATGGCCATGAATATTTCTTTTGTTTGCAAATTTCCTAAAATATTTAGATATTGTGTAGACTTTGTATTGGTATTTATTAAACAATAGAATATTAGATTAACCTTGTTCTAATTTACTAAATTTACCCAATTAGGTAATTAATATTGTTTGATAATGAAATTGAACTTAAACTAAATAAAGAAACAATATAATTTCAGGTTTTTGAATGCTTTATTTAATTTCAATGAACGAGTAAAAGCACCGACAAGCATGAGTAACTTACCGATTTATATAAACGCTACCTATATTATGAAACTAAACTGTTTACTCTCTTGCTTCACATTCACTTCTACTTTATGCCAATCACAAATATCTTTCAAGCAACTATTTACCACTCTAATAACCTGAGCAATATTTCGTTCATTCTCTCTAAAGTGTATTAAATCCAGCTATTGTTAGAACTTGTCATATAACTTCTAATATTCTAAGATTGCCTCTGTAAGCTAGTAGAGTAAGATCCCAGAGCGATCAGACATAACTTATTTTCACATAGATGAAACCTTAGGTTGTCAGTAGCGTCTCATGCTCTTTGAATACCTGCGTGCTTGTCGAGCTCGCCTTGTGACACCTGGGCAGGTACCAGGTAAGAACGGCAACTAAAAATAAGAGTTACTTAACTTAAATTTACATGGCTGATTTCTATATATGTTTTGTAGAATATTATTCTAAAATAGTATCATAAGTGTCAGACACTTTCCATGGACCAAAACTTTTGTCAGACGCTTTAAAGCTCTACAAAAAATAAATTAACTTTACTTATTTTCACATGTCTGATTTTTAAATATGTTATTAAGGTAACTATTACAAAGTTGTATTTCATTAGTCAGACATATTGTAGTGACCAAACATCCCCTAAACTCAAAAAATATTCAGCCGAGAGAATGAGCGCGAGAGCACAATTTGCATGCATCTCAGAGTAAAATATTTAAATATTTTACTGCTTTCGATTTTTGCATTTCTATCTAAATAAGACGAACTTCAACATTAAAGTAATCATTAATTAATATTTAAGGAAATTAATTTATTGCATATATTCGGAAAAATAAATTTATTCGGTGCAGTTTTATTTTACGAAGAATTAGTTTCATCTATATCTCTATAAATATTATAAACGAGAAAGTTTGTAAAAATGGATGTATAGATGGATGTATAAATGTACGGATGTATGTTTGTTACTCTTTCTCGCAAAAACTACTGAATGGATTTTGATAAAACTTTACAGTAATATAGCTTACACATCAGAATAACACTTAAGATATAATTTATAAAGATATAGTGTGAATTATCCAAAGTATAACGTTTTCCAAGAGCACGCGGTTGAAACCGCGGGCGCAGCTAGTTTTACTATACAAAGGTACTAGTTGCAACAATTAAAACAAAAACCATTTTATAAAACAAAATTTATCTATGGTTAAGTAAAGAAAGTATTTGTTTCCTTTTAATCATCGTAATCGTCATCATAATCATTGGAATTTTTACTATTAGCCCAATCATGATATTGTCCATTCGAGTCATTATCCTTATCTTCATCAGCTATGTTGTCGTTGCTGGCAGCTTCTTTAAAAATAGATCAAAAAATTAGAAAACATAAAACTGCAAATATATATTCTTTTTAACTAAAAGTCAAAGCACAGTACCTGATTCCTGAAGGGATTCACTAACGTCTCCTGGTAATTAATTGGTCACCATCAAACCAATGAAAATAATGCTGGTTGTTTTCTAAAGTCTACCCATTGTTTTCAGGAGTTAATATTATCCTTAAATGGTTGATTGCTTTTGATTTGCATTGTTCCATATGCTAGCAATATAATTGGAAAAATTGTTGAAATAACTCAGATTTGCATGGTGGCAAACTGCTAGTATCAATTTTTTTTTATTTTTTGGTTGTTTGGTCATTACAATTTGTCTGACTAATGAAATATAAGTTTGTAATAGTTACCTTAATAACATATTTAAAAATCAGACATGTGAAAATAAGTAAAGTCATTTATTTTTTGTGGAGCTTTAAAGCGTCTGACAAAAGATTTAGTCCATGGAAAGTGTCTGACTCTTATGATGCTGTTTTAGAATAATATTCTACAAAACATGTATAAAAATCAGCCCTGTAAATTTAAGTTAAGTAACTCTTATTTTTAGTTGCCTTTCTTACCTGGTATCTGCCCAGGTGTCACAAGGCGAGCTCCACAAGCACGCAGGTATTCCAAGAGCATGAGACGCTACTGACAACCTAAGGTTTCATCTATGTGAAAATAAGTTATCTCTGATCGCTCTGGGATCTTAGAATATAGTAGGCTAATGGCCGGGTCTTATATTTTACTATCGGTTAAAATTTGACATAAGCTCCATACAAGTAATATCAAAATGTAACCCATAGTCGGGCAAGTGAATAATTAGTAAGATATATGAACCGGCCGTAAGAGTTGGTCTGCCTAGTTAACTGTAACGCAGAGATCCCGGATTGCATTCTCGACAGATTAAACGAATTGTTCATTGTATTACCTATAACAACACAAGAGTAACCTGTTTATCTTAAGTAATAATAATTGTATATATTACTGTACTTGTACACAAACCATATTTCATCTATGTTATAATTTTTTACGCAAATAAAGAATTTGAATTCTGACGAATACATATTAAGGGATTATGATGGTAGATTTGCAGGCACAAAAATGTCAATAAAAAAAAAAATTAAATGAGATAAAAGTGTTCTCGGCGCCATGTTGCAGCGCAAGTCTCATAATATTTTGATTAAAATAATATTCTGATCAAAACATAGCATACACTTTCAGATCGAAAGTGTTGTAATTAAGGTGGTCTAATTTTTGCATCCGTTAAATCTGTCATCAATCACGACTGCAAACTGAAATAAAAAGATCTTGGAAATTAGAAATTGAAAACAGTATACCCTAGTTTAATTAGCTGTATGATTGATTAATACTTGCAGAATTTCGAGTAGCACTTGCAGGATCCTAGTGGTCTAGTGTTTGTGATTATTTAAAAATAGCTTGTTAAGGCTATAAAACATATAATAAACATATAACACGATTACAAGTCAGAGGAGAGAACAATAGAACATGAATAAAATGCGGTACGAAAGATAATTCAACATATCTCGACATCTATGATGCCCAGTGCCGAATTATACGACCTCATTTTAAAAATATCAAAGACGACGGTTTCTGAAACGGCCGAAGAAAAACACATTAAATATATTCCTAATTAGTGGAAGTGAGGGTAATATACAACGGATAATTTAGGCATGGATCCTGGTATTACCCAGGACAGAGCAAATAACCAAAACCGACACCTCTGAGAGAGTGAATCAACCGGTTCATACGACCGAGGTTGTCTTTTTGAGGCCCTTGTCTAAATGTGTTTACAATAAAAACAAATAATACTAGATTATGAACTCAATTTGCTGCTTCAAAACAAAAGGGCTATAAATCAAAATAACGCTTCTTTACAGGAGCTCCCATCAAATTCTATACAGATAAATAAAATTGAAGTGTCTGTAATGTCAAAATAACAGCTTTTTACTAAATGCTTATGAAAGTACTTATATAACAAAAAATATTTTTTTTATATTTTTGTCTCGCTATCTGGATGTTCCGGCTAATCTCTGAAAAAGCTGGACCGATTTTAATGTGACTTTCACTAGTAGTTAGCTGATGTTATAAGGTTGATGTATTAATGATGATGTTATATTATACATAAGCTACATTTTCTAGGGTTCCGTGAAAAAAATTCCACGCGGATGAAGTCGCGAGCACGGCTAGTTTTGAATTTAAAATCATTTGTTGTCCATTGCTCTGTTGTCTTAAATTACTTTTAAACAAATTATATGTATGATATTAGAATCGTATTTTAATGTTATGTAGAATTTTAAGGACGTTATTAATATTTTCATACTGAGCCCGAGGCGCAAGAAAAGGCAAAAAGGATCTGTACCATTTCTGTAGTCAAAGTGGGGAAAGAGGTCATAGAGAGATTTGTTTTTAATATGACAACACAACTAATTAGTATTGCGATTTAGGATTAGAAGCGATTTAGATTTTTTAAATCCCTATTATAATATTATAAATGCGAAAGTAACTCTGTCTGTCTGTTCCGTTTGCACGGAAAAACTACTAGACCGATTTGGCAGAAACTCAGTATATATATATATATATATGGTTGGGGAAAAAGTCTTTTCGCATATAGTATGTATGAACTTGTAATAAGATCTCTTTGGCTGTATCATTTGTATCTGGCTGGTTTTGGTATCATTAAAAAGTTTTAATTTTAAAGAAGACAATTCCAAATTCAAATTAGGAAATGTGTGATTTTCATTTGTTTTTCTTATTGTTAAAATGAGTGAATCTAATGAAGAAATTCGATACATTTTAAAATTTTACTAAAAGAAAGGTAAAAATGCAACACAAGCCGCGAAAAATTTTTGTGATGTTTATGGCCCTAATGCAGTATCTGTGAAAGTAGCGCAAATTTGGTTTAAGCGTTTTCAATCCGGAAATTTTGATATCAAAGATGCACGTCGCTCTGGTCGCCCTGTTACGGACAAAATTGATGCCATTTTTGAAAAAGTGGAGCAAGATCGGCATATTAATAGTTACGATGTAGCTGGAGAACTGGGAATTGACTACAAAATGGTTTTGGCGCGTTCGAAAAAAAGCTGGGTACATAAAAAAGCTCGATATTTGGGTGCCTCATGAGCTCACTGAAAGAAACCTAATGAGCCGTGTACTCATTTGTGATTCTTTATTACAACGTAATTAAACTGAACCATTTTTGAAGAAGCTGATAACTGGTGATGAAAAGTGGATCACGTACGACAAGAACGTGCGAAAAAGATCGTAGTCAAAGGCCGGTCAGGCTTCAGACTGTGGCGAAACCCGGTGTAACTCGCAACAAGGTGATGCTGTGTGTATGGTGGGATTGGAAGGGCTTTATTCATTATGAGCTGTTACCGCCAGGCAGGACCATAGACTCTGAACTGTACTGCGAACAACTGATGAGATTAAAGCAAAAAGTTGAGAGAAAGCGGCCGGAATTAATCAACAGAAGGAGTGTGGTTTTTCACCATGATAACGCTAGACCTCACACATCTTTAGCCACTCAGCAAAAATAACGAGAGTTTGGCTGGGAAGTGTTAATGCATCCGCCGTATAGTCCTGACCTTGCACCTTCAGATTTTCACCCGTTTCGGTCTCTGCAGAATTCCTTAGGCAGTGTCAGGTTAACATCACGGGAGGACTGCCAAAACCACTTGTCGCAGTTTTTTTGATCAGAAGCCCAAAAATTTTTATAGCAACGGGATCACGTCCCTACCTACAAGATGGCAAAAAGTTATCCAACAAAATGGCACCTACATACTTTAGTCAAATGTAAATAAACTTTATAAAAAAAACTTTTGAATTTTTATATAAAATGCGAAGAAACTTTTCCCCCAACCTAATATATATATATATATATATATATATATATATATATATATATATATATATATAAATAGACGCTGAGAATGAACATAGGATACTTTTTATCCCGAAAAATGGGATAGTTTCTGGGATAAAAATATGTTTGTCTCTCTGTTTGTAATGTTTAAACGGAAAAAACTACTGGACCGATTTGGGTAAAAATCGGTATATATGTAATTTTAATACCGAGGGTGGACAAGGGATACTTTTTATCCCGGATAATGGGATAGATTTATGTAAAGGTTATCCCAAAAAGTAGGATAGGTTTTTTGTGATTTGCCATTTTCGTCATTTTGGTCATTTCTGTAATTTTGGTAATATTTGTCCTTTTTGTCCGATTTGTCTTTTGTCCAATTTGTCCTTTTTGTCCGATTTGTACAATTTGTCAGATTTGTCTTTTTTGTCCTTATTGTCCGATTTCTCCTTTTTGTCTTTTTTGTCCCTTTAGTCCCCTTTGTCCTTTTTGTTCTTTCTATATTTTTCATGCCGGGAGATGGGATAGTTTGCGATATAAAAAGAAATTAATTTTCCGGGTGCAAATAGCACTAACATAAAAATTTTGTACCATGTAACCTGTATTAACGCCTGCTCTTTACACAAGATGCACGTACCAGTGGCTAACGGCGGCGCAGCCGCTGGTTAAACTCTAGTATATATATAGATAGATAGATAACACTTTATTGTAAACCAATACAAAAATGAACTTACATACTAAAATTGTATCTAATTATGCACAAACGGCGGTCTTATCGATAAAAGCGATCTCCTGCAGACCATCCTAGGAATGAATTGAGATGATAATGGTGATAGAGGTGTACGTAACCTAAAGTACAATTACTTACATTTTAATAATAAATACTTTATATGATATCGTACTTTATATGATATGTTACATAGATATATACTTTATATACATACCATATAAATACATGTCTATAAAAATGTATGAAAGTTTATAGATAAATATATACAAATATCAGTTTAAATATAATCGTATTCCAACGACAGGTAATATTTTCTGATCATCGATTTAAATACCAGTAGCGATTTTGCTTGTCTGACAGAAACAGGCAGCGCGTTCCAAAATTGTATATATAGCCTTGACAGTAAAAGTTGAATTGTTCTAAAAAGTTGAATTATGTGCAGGGGTGTTCAATCTAAGTTTAGTGGAAGGGCAAAAATTATGAGAGCAAGAAAGAAATTTAAAGCGTTTGTTTAAGATAGTCAGTGTATAGAATAGAATAGAATAGAATATTCTTTATTGCACACAAGCAAATAGTACAAATGCATTAACAATCATTCAACTAGTACAATCGGTGGTCTTATCGTTAACAGTGATTTCCAGACAACCTTCTGGAGATAATTTTACATTATTAATAAAGGGTCGGTATTCAGTGCGCATAGTTTAAAATATATATAATCATATGTAAATATATTAATAGTAAATAAAAAATACACATACATATTTATATACAAATATATGTACATAGAATTACGTACACATACATAAATGACTATTTACAAATTTAGATAGTGATCTTTGAGGAGTTTAATGAAAGATGTAAGTAACTTTGCACTTTTGATGCTCATTGGTAATGCATTCCATAACCTTACAGCCTGCACAGTAAAAGATTTCTGACAAAATTGCGTAGAATGTATTGACGTCATTAGTCGCAGATTTGCTGATGATCTTAAGAGCCTTGTACTACTTTCTTGAAAGAACTCAAAGCGTTCCTTCAAATAGGAGGGCGTTTTTGGGCTGAAGAGTACATTATACAAAAGGGATATGATAAGAGCATTCCGGCGAAGGCGGATAGGAGGCCATTCGAGCTTACTACGAAATTCAAAAATGTGATCATATTTGCGCAAATCAGATATGAAACGAATGCAGAAGTTATGGTGTCGCTCTAGTTTATCTAATTGGCTTTCGGTGATATATAAGTAGCTGATGTCGCCATAGTCAAGGATAAAGAGTAGAAGGGATTGGGCAAGCGCAATTTTAATATGAAGTGGAAGGAAGTTTTTCAACCTTCGAAGAGACGAGTGTATATACATAACAAATTAGTAGGGTTAAAAAAAATCATTAAATGATGTCAACGGTCAGCGACCTTAACTGTTATATTTTATTATGTTACATATTAAAACGGTTGCTTGTAGCAGAATGTTGTATTTTACTGTTATGTCGCGATAAAGGTATTTAAAAAAAACACCAGACAAACAAGTTGTCGATATATATCATTTGCACTTAAGAGTTTCAGACATAGCGGTAAAACTGAGTGGATTTTTGACCACGAAGGTACTTTTCTAAAAAGACAAGATTAACGGATAATTTGTGAAGTCTTCCGATAGTTATTGCTTGAAAGTAATTTAATAACTAAGTACACATTTTGTTGCTATATCAAAATCCAGATTAAAAAAAGATACAATACAGTACCTACAATGCGCGGCTTTGTCACTAAAGAGCGATCTATTCTAGGCAAGTGCTGGCTACGATTGAAAGATTCGGTGGTGCATTTCATAAATAATGATAATATGTATATGATATCCAAATACCATGTTATAAGCTTGCCCTGTGCTACGCCGAAAATATTTAAAGTACATATAATTCTGAACAACTTTTGTTCTTAGAGTTTTCTAAAAAAACCCAATAGTTTTTGAGATATAGAGGTTCAAAGATTTTATTAACAAATAATAATTGGTCGCGCAACATTGGCAAACAGTTGTGAGGTTATTTGGGGTCACGAAAACAGTAGGTGCGTTAAGGGGGTTATCCACTACGTCATTCTATCGAGTCATGAATACAATCATAACAATCGCTAAAGTATGAAGTGGATCAGGGGCCCGATTCTACTTATTCAATATCTTCTATATCTTGGCGTTGCGAAGATATTCAAAGCACGATTCCGTTGAGATAAAGTCAAAAAATCGTATTCTCGGTATCGTTTCGGGCGGAATAATTAGAAAAAAACACTGGTCGGCAACCAAATCCTCCTTTAAATAAAAATTCGACACGTATATAGAATTTGACACGCTGAATTTAGATCTGGTTTTAGTTTCTTGTTATCACGTATATTTTTTACAATTTTCCTCCTAACTGAATATTTTTTGTGCAAAACTTTTGCTTCTTATCGTGCTCCAAAATATTATCACGTCACTAGATTTAATTTTCTTTTCCACAAATCTTTAAACAATATCTTATGAATGTGCTGAAAGATTCTAGCAAAATATATTACATGTAGAGAAACGACACGAACGAATGCTCAGAATTATTACTTGCAAATTTTTGTTACTTGATTTGCCACGGAATTACAATAGAATACATGAAAATGGAGAAAACTGCTAACTGGAATGACTGTATCAATAATTAGACATATAATTTTGATGATTTTAAATGTTTTCGGAGGAATTAAATCAGCTATTTTCATAATAATTAAATATGCGTTTTGTATGTAAAGCAAAAAAAAATGCTTAATTTAAATCATCAATTACAAAAAAATGAACGTGATACCAAACTTTTAATACTATATTTATATTCATAAGTGTCGAAATTATAACAAAAATCACAATAGTTAGAAGGAGTACATTTTTATATTTTTTTGCCGACCAGTGAAATTGGTATAATCCTTAGCAGAAATGGCTTTAGCCGAAATGAATATTGAAAGCTACCAAAACTGTAAACATTTATTTCGCTTAAAAATATTTATAAAGAGAGAGTGGTGTGGTACGGGCACGCCATTGGAATTAACAGAATACCTAAATCAGCAAAACTACGATTGAGACGATAGTGTCCGGCGATTTTGACGAGATAGTAACTGTAGCAGAATTGGGCCCTAGATCCGCACCAAATGGGAAGGCTGATTCAGTGTAAATGTTTTTTGATATCGACCGACATTCGGTTAGTAATGATCAAAATTGGCGATATGGAGATTCGATTGATATCAATAATCTGTTGACCATAGCAATCAAACATTTTGAGCCCTCTGGTAGATACTACTATTCTAAATTTCCAAAGGCAAAAGGTCATAATAGAACAGAGCGAGGAAGTGTACCACCGCCCTAATTGATTATGCCCACGCACACATACGACACGGGTATTTATGTAAATTAAATAATAATTTAATGAAAAGTAATTTATAAGTATAAAATGATATTACAAAATTCTTGATATTTTTTTATTACAACTTATGCCGTAATTTAACAACAGTGGCTTTTAAAAAGTTGGGACACGCGTCGCATGTATTATCTATGATTCACATAGTTTTATAAATCTTTGACAGCTGGGAGAATCGCTTCCCAGGAACGAAAAGTGCTGTTTTAACCCTGTGATTAGGCAACTCCAAGCGTACTTTCAGAATATGAGAAATGAAAAATTATGTGCCTTTAGTTTTTTTCATCCCTTACATACATATACATATTATAATAATAAAAAACATTCAGCGGCTACCCATAATATCAAAATATTTATGTTTGTGCGATTTCACTTCACTTGTATAAAGAAAACAACTTAAAAATTTCATCCATGTGGACTAGCAGGTACAGCTCTATGGCCTTCAAGAAAAATCGGCATCATATGCATACATCGACAGACGGACGCCTATGACGATTTTTTAATAGTCGCAGTTTTTTTCCAAAGTTGATGCGAAATCTTAAAACAGGAAGCGACGAGTAATATCTTCTAAACTAAGAGATTATTAAATTTTTATCACATTTAAATTTACAAAAATATGACATTCTAAACAGCAATTTTAAATGTCACTTGTTCCCACGCCACGACCTTCGATACGGTCATAATATTGATGTAACTTTAAATCATTCTCTTATAAAGGTTACTCAGTACAATAACTTCTTCTATTCTTTCACCATATCCCAATTATTTGGGGTCGGCACAATATGTCCCTTCCTTCCACACTTCTCTACTCTGACATATATTTTCAGTCACACCACTTATCATCATATCATCCTTCACACAATCCATCCATCTTTTTTTTTGGTCTACCTTTACATTTTTGTCATACAATAATTTTCCTTTCAACATGTAATGGTGTAAATTTTATATATTATACAAA
This sequence comes from Dendrolimus houi, assembly GCA_039645545.1. Taxonomy (NCBI): domain Eukaryota; kingdom Metazoa; phylum Arthropoda; class Insecta; order Lepidoptera; family Lasiocampidae; genus Dendrolimus; species Dendrolimus houi. Next base: position 17,750,903 of record CM077125.1, on the reverse strand, counting down.
TATCTCTCGTGGTGCAATTTCTACCCCCCTTTCCTTAATAGTTTTGATTTAATCATGTGGTAATATACTCAGTAAAATAACTATAGGTTAATATATAGATAATTCAATGATTCAATAGCGCGAAGTCAGCATTCTCTTATGGCCGGTTACTATATCTTACTAACTGTTAATTTGCCTTAATAACGGTTAAAATTTAACGTAAGTCCCATATAAGTACCTAATGTCAAAATTCAATCGATGGTAAGACAAGTGAATTAATAGATATAGGAACCGGCCATTTATGGTACACACTTCGTACAGTTCATTTAGACGCTCACTAAATCTGAATGAAATGAAATGAAATTATATTGCCACGAAAAAATATAGTGATAGTATAGTGCCTCAACACTAGAAAAACTAGCGGATTTTTTAGTATTTACGATAAAACTTTTTAGTATTGACTAGAAAATAACTAGTTATTTGTTATAAATAACAAAATTATTCTATTTTTGAAAAAAACTGTTTTCAGATAATTAAAAAAGAAGACTACCTTTCAATACAAAATTGTTATGAAAACCATTTCTATAAAATAACCGGAGAAAAAGAATTATCACTGTCTATCTTTATATGTATACTAGCTTTTGCCCGCGACTTCGTCCGCGTGGAATAGTTAAAAAAAGTAAGTTAAAAAAACCCCCTGATTTTGAAACATTCTTCATTGGTGCTCCGCTCCTATTGGTCTTAGCGTAATGATATATAGCCTTACTTGATAAATGGGCTATCTAACACTGAAAAATTTTTTTCAAATGTAGTTCCTGAGATTAGCGCGTTCAAGAAAACAAACAAACAAACTCGTCAGCTTTATATATTAAGTATAAGATATAATTCATTTATTCGTGTGTTTGTCACTGAACTCCTGCTAAACGGTTAGAACGATTTTGATGATGTTTTTTGTGCGCTTAAGTGAATTCGAGAATGGTTTAGATCCACAATTGGACCCGGTAGGTGACTTTGCAATCGGGCTTGTGATTTTTAATTTTTCAGGGCACTACAACGTCTGCCGGGCCAGCTAGTCTTTCAATATGAAATTTCTTGAGAACAATGTCTATAAAATAACCCGATATAATTATGTACCTAGGGCCGAGTGATTTAAAATGATTGAAGTCTCTTGGGTGTAAATATTGTTGTACCTGTAGCTTTTATACATCAAAACGTATATACAGGGCGGGGCTCTTAAAATACTGAATTCTATGCATACTTGTTAAACAAGTTGCTTTCACCACCGCGCCGCTGGGGTCGGAACTGCAGCCCTCGTAAGTAACGTAAACTATTGTTACACAATGGAAGTATTAAAAGTTTTTGTCTTCTCTAGCCTATTGAAGAATAATGTACATATACAATGGCACGTTTCACAATTTCGCAAAGAGGTAAAAGTGGTCATAATTATTATGGAGGTTTATGGCTACAGATTTTATATGTACGTTGTATAGTTGCCGTGAGAACAGAAAACCTACAAAATGCTTCCAAAAAAATAGTTAAGAATACCAACGTTGTTATTTAAGCAGTCTTAGCGTTATTACCATTCAATGAAGTGATGCGGCCCGTGTTTTGAGAAGGTTCCTGATACCGTTCTGGCACTGGATTTATTAGATTTATTGTAATTTGTATATAATCTATGTATGTATGTTTACTTATTATTGTAAACTGTAACTTAAAAAATATGCTTTAAGAATTATGAAACAATTTTTTTATAATTCTAGTAAATAGCTATAATATCATAAAATTGTAAACATGCTGTGTCTATACATTGAAGTTATTTAAAAAAAAGCCGGAATAGACCATATAAAGGACGGAGAACACGATGCAATTTTTTTAGATTTCTTGTCTCTTTGTTCGGGATTCACGTAAAAACTACTGGGCCGATTTCAATGCAGTTTTCGCTGATCGACAGCTAATTCTTAGACTTAAGCTCTGCGCTACTTTTATCTCGGGAATCCTGAGGGAATTTTTCCGGAGCGTTTTGAAGTTGTTCGGATGCATAGAAATTAGCTTATTCTGACACAGTTTCCACTAAACCTATAGATTAAATTTTTTTTTAAATGGTGCGATTCTTTGTGTTCCGGGAATCCCGCGAGAATTTCAAGCCAAGCGTGAACGAAGTCCCAGGCATATCTAGTATTTAATATAATGACAATCTTTACGAATTTGGATGTTCATTTGTAATTACGAAAATTTCATAAAACTGAAATGAAACTGAACTGAACTGAGAAGAAGAAGAACTAGGACCTTCAATTTATGACTGATTTAAATTTAGAAAATTAGTTTTAAATATTAAAATGTATTGTTTTTATAATTGTTATATAATTTATTTACAAGTTAGTTTATTTCATTTTAATCTTACTTTTAATTTTAAATACATGGTTTTAATAGAGTTTCTATAAAAATAGAATAGTCTGGTGGCGCCAACTGTGATTGCAGAACGTGTTACTAGTTATGCTTTTTACTCAACAAATGTCGTTTCATAGCATTCCGTAGCATTATGGTACTAGTGTTAGCATGGGCTAATACTACACACACCAGCAAAATTAGTGGAACGCTAGTAAAAACATTAAAAAAAAATGCAGTATTTTTTCAAAATATTGGCTGGTTACATATTTTTCTTATTTAGCTCTCATTTGAAAAAAGATAAAGCTGACAGGCATTTTTATTTACTTTTTCTCGTTTCTCGCCAACGTAAATTTGTCGAATAATTGAAAAATTGGCCATTAATCGAACTATTTGCTGTTCCGCTAATTGTGCTGGTGAGTGTAGTTAAAATTTGACATAAGCTCTAAAGAAAACGTATACATTTATATACCAAAGGTAGGGTGAACGAATGTATAGTAAGATATATAAACCAGAATTCATCGTGGATTACCTACCTGTCCGAGATGTCAACCTTCACTAACTTTTTTCTAGCAATAGGGTAGATGATTATTATTTTTATACATATTACGTCACTAATTTATCGGCTCAATGGTTTATCTGTGATGACGAACATCTCTATTTCGCCAATCTTATTGATAAGAAAAAGAAACTGGAAAAGTTATTGATAATTTCTTGGACAGTATATAAATGGGTAATGAATATCGTTGGATGTCATCTCTTATATCGAAAACGGCGATTCAGACGTGATAGCCATCTCAGAGGATCCCCGCGTAATGGAAATACAACGACAGGTTTGACCTTTAATAATAGGTTTTTGGATTGGAAAGGAAAATGCCACTGAGAATATTTTTCATACGTTCCATGTCTCTTTATTTAGATATTGAGTGGAAAGACAGATTGAGTTTTTATTGTTCACCAAGAAACTTAATTTAGTATATAAGGAATAAATCTACGTTTAGGCTTTTTATAAGATATATATTAGGGTTCTATTTGTGTTTTTATTGTATTTTGAAAGTTAAAGAATAAATACAAACGAAGTTACGGGTATCACATATTTTACATATTAGTTTTATTGTATTGTATTTATTAATTTACAAAACTACATTTTCAAAAAAATATATAGATATCATTTTATAAAAAAGTACAAAACCTTTTAGTCCGCCGGTAGCTGGGCGTTGGGTCCAAACTACCGGTGGTTAGGGTTCTAGAGACAGGAATCTCCTCACAATTCGATCCGTGTCCAAGAGTGCTGCTTTCTGTTTAGTTTTATTTATTGCTAGGATATGTCTGCGACTTCTTCTACGATTGACTTGAAATTCCCCCGGGATTCACGGGACACATAATACCGTAGCATTTGAAAAAAAAATGTAAGCTATCGTATTTGTGAAAACTGTGTGAATAAGCTAATTTTTACGCACCCGAACAATACAAACCGCTGCCGGGAAAATTCCCGCAGGATTTCCGGGATAAAAATATCACACATTTTATTACATTAAATGTGCTATTGATAGGTAAGAAAATCACATTGGTATTCGTATTTTTTAATCTGGCCATTTTAAATCATTCCCAGAAAAATTCCCGCGGGATTCCTGGGATACAAAGTAACGCAAAGTTTAAGTCTAAGAATTAGCTGTCGATCAGTGAAAACAACATCTAAATCGGCCCTGTAGTTTTTACGTGAATCCCGAACAAAAAGACAAGAAAAAATTTGCATCGTGTTCTCCATCGTTTATACAGTCTATTCCAGTTGATTTTTTAAATAGCTTCCTCCAATGTACAGACAGGGCATGTTTAGAATTATTTAGTTTTTAAATAGTGCTCTATTTGTAAAAATACTTCTACCCAGGGCCGGCTCTAGCCTTTTTACCACCGTAGGCAAACTGGAAAAATCCCACCCCAAAAAAGCTTAAGAAAACTAAAAGAAGTCTTCTATTTTTAGTTATTATTTATTTATTTAGTTATTCTTATTCGTGCAGGAACGGAGAAAGAATACAATTTCCTGCGGCCGGGCGGCCTGTCGTAAGAGGCGATAAAACAACCCACAGCCAGGTGGCATTTGCCCGACTGAATGCGACCACCCCTGGTCTAAAGTATGTCGCCATAGCAACCTTGAGTTGTGTTCCGGCATTAGTGACCAGGTTCCAGTCTCCCTTAAGAGAGCAGCAGCGCATTTGTAGCATCTTTGGTGTTGCAAATGTCCATAGGCAATGGTAACCGCTTTCCATCAAGTGGACCGTCTGCCTGTTTGCTGAACTCCAGCCATAAAACTAAATAAAAAAAAAATCTAGCTATCTTCTCCTAAAACCTTGTCTATCCCTGTTTTATGTGCTTGTTGATTTCACTACTTATATATTTTCTTTCTAGATTCAAGTGAACGTATTAAAATATGTTTTTGGATGTAACGTGTCGTGTTTGTTTATTTATTTATTTTTTGGCTTTAGTAGTTCAAGCGTTTTTGCAGACATTTTTGTAGGCATTTTTGCCGCCGTAGGTAGTTGCCCACCGTGCCTACCGTCTCGAGCCGACGCTGACGACAGTATAGCGAATAATATACATATATTCATTATATCCAATAAGACTGCTATTTGAATTGTAATAATTTTAATGTAACTGATTGACATACGACTCTACATTCTACACTACCTTGAATTGTATAGTCTGTTTCTGTTGTACATTAAATTGTATAATTGCTCAAAGCATACCAAAATGACTTTGAGCAATAATGTAGTTTCCATCTAAGTAAATTATACGGGATAGACTCAAATTATCTTAAAGGCAAACATACATATTAAATGCTCTAGTTTTCAATAATTACACTAATTTTGTGGCTTTAGAACTGCTCTGGTTTGTACCACACCTGAATATAATTTGTGCACTTAAATTATGGAGAGAGTTGTTCACTTATACATCTCCCGCATTTCTGCCGCTATCAGTTGACGAGTACCGTGACCGTTAGAATACTGTACTCAAATAATCAGAGTCGGTAATTGATGTACATGATTTCTAGTTCACTTTTATAATTGTATTAAAATATTAAAGGATATCTTTTAACAAATTCACTACGAAACGGACTCTAAGTTAACCGGAACGTCCGACGTTAAAGGGAACTACCCCTAAAACTCGCAGTGCGGCTAAGAAAAACACAGACAGTTTCTTCGGAAAGTATTATTCAAATTTAATTAATTTTAGTACGTTTAGTAGACCTCTCACGCGACCAAAAGCCTGCCGTCTATTTTGCTCAAAGGTTAAGTATTGCTATTCAACGTGGTGACGCCGCCAGCCTTTTGGGAACGTTCCCGGCAAGTGACAGTGGTTTGGGACCGATATTTTATCTATAATTATGCCCTCCCGGTTTTTTATTTAGTTCTAGTTTTTAATTTTAAGTTTATTTTTCATACTGTAGTTTAGTTTTAGTATTTAATTGTATTTTTCTAGCGAATAAAATTACTGTTTTGGAATTTTACCATTAAAATGATTAATTTTTGAGTGATTATTATGTCACTGTAATTACTTTTAATTTAGTATTTTGCTGATAATTGCTACTTATAAAATAAGGTTCGACATTGGGTTTATAATTTATTTATTATGTATTTTATTGCACACAACTTAGAACTAAGGGCCGGTTGCATAACGTTGCTTAAATTTATTTAATAAACACAAAACGCATTTAACACCCATAAATACAATTAGCGTCTAACACAACGCAAAATTTGCCGCTAAATATGTTTAAAGAACTGTCCAAGGTTATCACCCAAAAATGGGCATTTAACTGGCCTAAATGCATTTAAGGACAAAAAAAACTGCTTTCTGTTTTGATACATTTCTGATTTAATTTTTAACATGGATTTGGAATTCTTTAATTTGTATTCTGATGATGACGAAGAAATTGTCGAACACATAAGTAGACCTATAAATACGGCAAGTGTTCCCTCGGTCAGATTTAATTAACACTCAATCAGATGACAAATTTCCACGAAGATTTTGTTTAAGCAAAGCAACGACTTTATTGTTATTACAACATATAGAACCATGGCTGAATATGAATGTGTGTGGGTAAGTCAGCTCAACTTTGTTAAAAAAATAAATTGTTGAATATATGCAAGTATACCTATGTAACCTCTACTTATGATTTTAAATAATACCTACTATTGTTTCAGGTTTACTTCCGTAACTCCAATCAATCAGCACGCGTTCTTACAGTTTTCAGTTTTTCAGACATATTTACAGACGTCATCTTAATTCACAGAATTAATATTATTACGAATTTTAAAATATAATCACAACCATGGTATTTGAGACGAAAAAACGTAAAAAAAGATGACAGAACACAGATGATCGATATTTCGAATGACAAATTGACATTAACAGACAAATTCCTTTTTAAGTAAAAAAATATTGACTGAAATTGAAAAATATTGATTTCGTGTTTTTACTCGAAATAATCGAACGAACCGTGGAACGGAACCCATGTGGCTGTTTTACTGACCGGCTAAATACATTTAGCTAAACATCACGGAAGATTGCCTTATGCAAGGCAACATAAATGCATTTAGTTTTAAACGCATTTAGAGAGTAAAATAAAATTAACTATTTTTTATTTAAAGACTATCGTTATGCAAGCGGCCCCCTAAAACTTATAGTAACTATTTAAAAAAAAGGGAATATTAAATATTTATATTATAACGCAGCTGTATAATCTCTATTCGATATTAAATACAAATAAATACACAAAAATTGTATTCTTCTAGCAGGATATGGATCTGAAATATACGTGAGGGAACTCGCGTGGAATACTCTTGTGTTTTATACATATAATGTGTATGAGTTATATTCTTCGTTACATCGATAAATAAGTGTCTGAAGCGTGAGTGAACGCATGACGTATCACGTTCAAGCATCTCGAACGGATCGTATAAAAATTCATGAACGTTCCCGATTTACCGATTCAATTCAATGTTAGGGTTGACGATTTTGAATAAGCTATCAAAATGTATATGGGTTAGTAGTAAATAAAATATAGTAAATTCTGATGACAAACAGGTAACCTTAAAGACGTTCCAAATTCGACTTTCGATAGGGTAAATTTCATAAACAAAGTTTTCGTTCTTCCTTTTAGCCTGGAATCTTGGAATAGGCTCCGTAGTTGTAGCTTGGGAAAACACAATGGATGTATTTGTTTGCTGATTAAAAAAAAAACAAAATTAATTGTACGGTGATTTGGTATAACGATTGGGGACGAAACGTCAAAAATTTAGTTATTATGGTATATCATATAACATGGCCTAAATAATATAAGACCGTGTGGTGATGAGGCCATGCAAAGAGCCATCACAACTGCTCATCGACTATTATTCGGGTGATCAGAGGGTTGGTGCCTATGTCATACAACGGATCAGTATAGCAAAACAGCGAGGTAACGTCGCCAGTCTTCTGGTCATCTTACCTATAGAAGACGTTGACCTAGGCTTAGTATTCTACATATAATCTTAAAGGATTAAAGTTAGAATAAAATATAACTGAGTTATTTTTTCTTTATTGTATTATTTTATATTTTTAATTTAATAAATTAGTAGTATATGTAGGTTAACTATACACTATTGTTTTTTGAGTAGATATTAAATTTCTATTTAAGTCCAAAAATTGGAAAGCATTTAATAACGTTTGTAGTATTGTCTTACATAAATCTGAAGTGAGTTATATGAAACAATGCCGTGATCGATCCAAGCAACCCTGATCTCGGTTCGCTTGTCTGCGAGCAGAGTTCCGCTTTTTAATCGCTACAAATCGTGAATGAATAGATCATTTAGCGTTCCACTCTTAATTGCACTTCCTTCGTTTAATAAATAAGATTTTATGTTCCTTCCTCCTTTTGTTCCAATACCTTATTATACTCAATTCGTCTCGTCTATTTGAAGTTCTTTCCGTCATGTACTAGTTAATTTTGAATAGATAATACTATAACTTAAATATTGCATTGAATTTAGTTTTTTTTAAATCTATATGTAGTTTTGATTTTTTTTAAATAGATTAGTATTATTTTTATCCGTGCAGGAACGGAGAAAGAATACAATTTCCTGCGGCCGGGCGGCCTGTCGTAAGAGGCGATAAAACAACCCACAGCAAGGTGGTAGGGCGTTTGCCCGACTGGATAGCTACCACTCCTGGTCTAAAGTATGTCGCCTTAACAACCTTGAGTTGTGTTCCGGCGTTAGCGACCAGGTTCAGTCTCCCTTAAGAGAGCAGCAGCGCATTTGTAGCACCTTTGTTGTTGCAAATGTCCATAGGCGATGGTAACCGTCCCATCGAGTGGGCCGTCTGCCTGTCTCCTGCAATACAAAAAAATGCAATTTATTAAATGTATGTTTTGTTAACTCTAAATAAATGTGATTTTAAACTTAAAAATAAATCTATACAAATATTTTAATAAAAATAGTAAAAATTAACCTTACCTACATTTTAAAATTATATGGGACCTCCATTTCTGCCGCACGGCTTCAGCGACTCAGATGAGATGTTAATATTTAGAACATGTCACATATTTAATATTTATTTAATTTGGGGTGAAAATTAAAGAATTTATTGGTCTCCAGTTATAAGCTAAACAAGTACAATATATAATAGTGTTTAATTTAACATTATGCGACAATCATTACTCCCCGTACTAGTTTTAAACTGTGTTACAGCAGAGTAAGTTCATGTCCCGTAAGTTAAAAATATCATAAAGATAGATATTTGTTTCAAACTACCTTTGAAATAATTTGTAGCACACAAAAATGAGTTCGTACATTACCAATTAGACAGTATATGTAAAGAATACAGAGAAAGCAACATTATTTGTTAAGTAAAAATAAATATACATATATATATTATTTATATTACACAAATTTGGTATAGAGAAATATATATTAAAGATTAACCATAAAATAACATTTTCATCATAAGAATAAATAGATATTTTTTGTTTTTATAAGTATATTGTGTTTTTATATATATATATATACAAATTCTTATTTGATAATTTTAAGTAAATTTTCTGGTCCTTCATAATCTAATTTTATTTTATAATTATGGATTGTAAATACTTTAAAAGCTTAAGAAAAACTACAACTGAATAGTGGTTACCCCGCTCAAGTACTAATTAGCTTTTGTGTTCAGCGAGGTAATGCTGCCAGCCTTTTAGGGCAATTACTTAATCACTGAACCAGTTATAGGCTTATATTTTTATTACTTATTTGATAGTTTATACTTTTTATTTTTTCATGTACCTACATAAATTTCTTAGTTAATTTTCGGATTTTAATTTAATTTGTACCTATATTATAAAATCAATCTGTTTCGTTTTAATATTAATTAAAATATATAGGTAGTGATCCTTGGAGATATATTTAATAATTTTTACAAAAGTCACTCCATTCTGAAGGTCACGAAAAGAACATTAACAAGTATTATATAAACATATAGAATAATTTGTCATTTTTTTGTCACATGATTTTACTTTCTTTTATTTACACCACCGTATGGTGATGTAATTAGACTTAACTTTGTTCCTGAAATTTTTTTGCCTATACTCGTATTAGATGAATTTTGAATCCTCTTTCACAGAATATTAAATACTTCAGAATCGAGACAGCATATCTTCGGCGTCACTAAAGGACCTTTTAAGTACATTTTTTTGGGAAATTATTTTTTCGTCAAACTATTAACAAATAATTAGTATATTATGTAATAATTATGAAAAAAAATAATTTCACTAAAAAATGTAATTACAAGTTCCTTTATTGACGCCAATGGTATAAAAAATAAAATAGACAAAAGAATTTTACAAAGTAATTTCATGACACTATAACTAATGAAAATTTATTTATACATTAAATTTAGAAGCATTATACTTAGACTTAATTAATCTCGAAGATTGCTTGTTTGTTACAAGCCATCTTCGAGATTAAACGAAAAAACTGATGCGTGAAGGTTTCTTGAATTGTTTAAAGTACAATTAATTTAATTGCGCTACTAACTAGATTGTATTCTGGCCTGTAATGAAAGAGAGAGTACTTTCTGCGAACGAAAGTAATGTTACAATTTAAGGTTTATCTTTATGAGTTCATTGTTCCGTTCTGTTTTAAATGTCTTATCTGCTAAAAAGTTACTTTTCCGCAGTGAACAAAAGGTTTGTAAGATAAAAGTGTCTACTACATTGTGGAATAAAGCTTTTACGAGTTAAAGTGATATCATAAACAGAATTATTTGCGGTCTATTAGGTATATAGTAATGTGAGCATAGCAATTATATTATATACTTAACTAAGGCTTGGAAACCGAAAATGTATTCGAACCAGTTACAGCTTGAATTTTTCTTTTGCTCTACATCTAACCATATAGACAGTGGCGTAGCTTGCCTTAGACGGGCCCTGTATCAAAATGTCTTAGGGGACCCAAAAAAAGGCGGAAGTTTTTTTATAAAAAAAAACAAAAATGATCAAATTGAATTGAAATAATTATATATTGATTATAAGTTATTACTTAATGCCCCTAGAAGCTAAAGTAGACAAACAATTCAAATCAAAGATACACTTTTCTCTCCTTTTTTTCGGCAAGCTTATTTATCAAATCATCCATAGCTGAAAACGACTTCAGTTTTTCTAGATTTTCTGCCTCTATAGACAATAATAACAAGTCTGATAGCCGTTCCTGTTAGCCCATCAGTTATTCTCAAAAATGTTAATCTATAAAAGATTGTGGATAACATTTTAGGAATTTTTGCTTACACACTTTCGGGGCCCCTGTGGCCTGGGAGCCCCGTATCATTGATAAGGCTGATGCGGCCGGTAGCTACCTACGCCCGCCCCTGCATATAGATTTTCAGTAGCCAAAATTTGCTAGATAGGTTTTGTTTAATAAACCGGTTTTGAACGGTTTTTGCTGTCCACCTTCGATGTTTCACTGGGGAGTTATGTAGTATAGCAATAATTCAATTGTATGTAAAGACATATTGATACGGAAAAAAATATAATTTTGGTAAAGAAATCCTCTCACGCAATTAATCGGTTAATAGAGGTTTAAACAACACTTTTTCAGTGTTAACACCCTGCACAAAATAAATGAGAACAACCGATTTAACCGTGCTAAGCACGGTAAAGAAAAACATCGTGATGCATCCTGCACATCGAGGTAACCGATGTATCAAACCTGCCAAGCCGCGTTGGATAAGCATGGCGGGTATACTGCCCGTTCTCCTATAATGGGAGACCCGAGTACAGCAGTGGGATATTTATGGGCTGTTCTTATATTTATTATTATATAATCGGCTTAAAATTAAAAACTGGTTAATTTCGAACTGGTTGCAAGTTATGATTTCATCATCATTTTCCTTCACCGTCTAATAGAAAAAGAGTTAGCGGTGTAACAACCGACAACTCAAATATCTGAATAAAATTTCTTTACATTTTTTGTATTAGTAGGTACAACATCAATCTAACAAAGTAATTATTTGTTCTCTCCATTATATTTAACGTATGTCGTTTACGCTGCAGACTTGGAGATAACTAAATTTAAGCGCATCGCAGGATTTAAGCAAACTTTGACTCGACAAACTTGTTACCCAGTTTTTTAGTCGCCATCTTTGTGTAACGAGAATTGTGTAGTAATTTTAGTGAGTGTCAAACTATGAAAAAATAAATATTTCATACTCGTCTCGAAGCGGTAAGTTCAAGAAATGTCTTGAGGCCGTAAAACATGACAAAGCGAGTCAACGTTCTGTCGGATTAACAACAGTCAAATCGACTAAAATACTTTTTATCAACTTATAGAACTTAGTATAAGCGTTGCAAGTTATGACGTCACTCACGTATGTAACAAGTCAAACAAAATATTAATTTTAATTGTTTTGCAGCGTGACAGTGGTTTCGGATCATTTTTTTTACCTATGGCCTATATTTGTATCATTGTTTTTGTTATGTTTCATAGAATAGATTGATATTGTCTAAATCGATGATAGAAGTTGTATATATATATATAGTTTAAATTATTGTTTGAACATTAATTCAAATTAAATTTGTCATGATATTTTATATGTATTTTGACGCTTGCTTTTTTATATGAACATTGTTTTAGAATTTATTGTACAATGTGTCTATCAAATAACGAAATCCTAAGATCGCCCTAAGTAGAAGAGACAAAGTGTGAAACCGGACCCCGGGTTTCAAAGCGGATGCTCTGAACGTGTAACCGGGATTTAACGCTACGGTGGTGATAAAAACTGTTACATACACATAATTTAAAATGCACTTTGCTCATCAATAATACTCTCGTTTGTATACGTAAGTATATAAAATTAGAATTAAAATATTTATTATGTATTGAAATGATAGATTGAAATCCATCAATTAAGTATTATGGGTAAGTTTCAAGTACTTCATCTAGGGACTTCGATAGATGGAAAAACAGTTAAGCTTACATGTTTTAACTAAGTTTGAAATTGGTTTTGAATATATAATTTTCAATACTAATAACTGTTTAAAACTATTTTTTTACCGTAGAAAATAAATTCATACTATGAATATGTACATTTATTATCACTAGAAATTCGAGAGTATTCGCGAAAACGGAACGGATGTTATTGTAGGCGAAGTAATGTTGTATTATAATTTAACCATACTCAAGCTATCCAACTATATTAATTAAAACCGTTTTTTTTATTTCTCGCCATCCTCTGTCTCTGTGGACATATTTTATACGCTAACTTTTTACATGCCTTTACTTACTTTCTACTTATCATATTTTTATTTTTTTTATTTTTATTGCATGAGTTCAGCAGACAGGCAGAAGGCCCATTTGTTGGAAAGCGGTTACCAAATGCGCTGCTGCTCTCTTAATGGAGACTGAAACCTGGCCACTAATGCCGGAACACAAATCAAGGTTGTTATGGCGGCATACTCTAGACCAGGCGTGGTAGCCATCCAGTCGGGCAAATACCCTACCATCTGGCTGTGGGTTGTTTAGTCGCCTCTTACGACAGGCCGCCGGGCCGCAGGAAATATTCTTTCTCCGTTTCTGCACGGATATTATTAACGGATTATAACCTACATAATACCATTTGTCTATTTTATGAATACAATATTATATTCTTACATATAAGCTTATATATATATTTATGGTTTCTCTACTTAGTGTATATGTTGTTTCAACCCGAAAGTTGATATAGTTTTTATTCTTAATGCTATTTAATTAAGACTATGCTACCTTTATATATACAACTATATATAAGTAACATATATTATATACTTTTGTTCATTTTAACAACTTGTTGTGTGTAATTTTAAAGTCTCTCTTCCTCTATCTTATACAAACTAACAGACATAGGATACATTCCTTGAACGGAAATACAGGATATGTTTTATATTTGAAAATCTATAATAATAATCAAGGAAATTTAAACTTTACACAAACGAAGACGCGTGATAGTCTAATCTATGAAATTGTTACTACATCAACGTGGTAAATAAATCGTTCAAAATTATACAGAATGTCAACAAATGGTCCTATTTAATAACTTGGTATTACCAATATTTAAAGTACTTCAACAAAACGTTCCCAAGAAAGTGCTCGGCATTATGCTAGGATTTTCTGAACCTTTCGGGGCATTATGTAAGATATGAGAAGGCTTAAATAGCTTTCGTTTCTGAGAAAATACAATTATTAAGGACCTGGTTTTCAGCTGTACTTATATCATAGGTTATTAAGATTTAATAATCTACTGAATAGGATAGATGTATTTTGTGGTAGATGACAAGAAAAGTGGTTTGACAAATAACATATTATACATACAAGAATAGTTTTTTTATTATTTTTTATTGCAGGAGTTCAGCAGACAGGCAGACGGCCCACTTGATGGAAAGCGGTTACCGTCGCCTATGGGCAATTGCAACACCCAAAGGTGCTACAAATGCGTTGCTGCTCTCTTAAGGGAGACTGGGACCTGGTCACTAATGCCGGAACACAACACCAGGTTGTTGTGGCAGCATACTCTAAATAGACCAGGGGTGGTCGCCATCCAGTCGAGCAAATACCCTACCACCTGGCTGTGGGTTGTTTTGTCGCCTCTTACGACAGGCCGCCCGGCCGCAGGAAATTGTATTCTTTCTCCGTTCCTGCACAGATATCTTTGAGATATATATCTTTATATACCGTGTCGACCCCAAATAATTGGGAGCAGATGAAAGAAAATAGACAAAAGACTACTAAAAGGATTTCATGAGAATTTTGATATTAATTATAAAACTTATTTTTTTATGACTAATAAAAATAAAAAACAAGGGTCCGTAATAATATGTTTATAGTATTAGTTACAAGTGTCTTACAAGTTCAAGTTGGTACTCTTAGTAATTATGTATAGGTAGATCTCTAACAATCATTATAATGACAATTTATTTTAAATCAGTGACTATTTCTAACCAAATATTGTTGGAAGGGGTTGTTGAACCTTCATGCGATAGCCTTCATAAGACGGTTGGTGGTATAGTAATAAGTGTAAGAGATGATTAATTTTGCTAGGCTAAGTAATAATCAGTGGCGTAACGTGGATTAATATACACGAGGGCAAAAACGCGTCGGCGAGGCCCTTTTCTTTCAGTACCTTTTCCCATGATAAGTGCAGAGATTTTAACATCTTTTCTGAATGAATAGTACCGCCATGTAAAACCTCCTTTCTACCTATTCAAACTTCTCAATTCTTCATTTAAATCTGGCGGCGTGTTCCCTTTTTCGCAAGCATGTCAGTCATTCATTGTCATGTCATTAATAAAACAAATTAAAATCGCTCCGCCTTGTAAATAAAATAAGATAATATATATCGCGCTTGTTCCGCACCATAAATATAAAAGTAATTAACATAAAATAATTATAATAAATACACACACATCAAATAAAATACTATAAATATAAAACTATAATAACTGAAGTGAAGTGAAGTGTATTGAGAAGCAGCTGCATTTCATGCCCATTGACCAGGTACGTGCGTGCTCGTTCTCAAATTCCCACCTAAATTGCCCAACACTTCTTTTCCTGTAAAATTGATACAGTTCGCTTATCGCTAAACCCAGCGCCGCAACAAATACAGAAGCAAACTCAAGGTATGTTCAGGGCGAATTTTTCAATTGGGCCTTCGGGGCCAAATTCTAAACTATATGAAATAGTAAAACACTCTCAAAGGAGTCTTGAGGCCGATTTTGACGAAAACTAAAGTGACATAATTAGATTGTTGAAAAATCATTTACGCTAGTCAGAAATCGAATTGCTACCGCGAGGCTTCTATAAGTGCGAGGCCGTGGGCGTGGTCCTGCCTCGCCCACGCTAGCTACACCACTGGTAATAATTAATTAATTACGGTCTTATTCATACAGAATTAGAGAAGTTTGAACGCTTCTTTAAGGACTATAAAAAAGCGTTCAAAGTTACTCGAACTCTCTATGAATAAGACCGGTAAGAATCAGTATAGCTATAGGTGTTAGTAACACTAGTTTGTCAGACAACAGTGCGTTACTTAAAAATATTTGTGAAATTAGTTCCACGTTTGTATTTACATGATTATGTAATTTACGTAAACAGAAAACGATTGTTAAATTTCTACATGTTACCGGTTTGATTTTGCAATAATGTTTACTTATGTTTTCTATTTTAGTTCAGAAAAAAGAAAGTGACGTTGAACACTTTTTTAAATGTTGGAGAATAAATAAGCTGACTCACCTGATGGATAGTGGTTTATCCTCGAATTTATAATCTCAAATGCGTTATCAAGTGCTGCCGCTTTTGAAGGAATTTTATGACCTCTTTTAAACAACGTCGTAGTGCTGACTCACTGGGCTTCAACTGGAAGCTCGTTCCAAATTCTAGTAGTAAGCAATTACT
Source organism: Dendrolimus houi (assembly GCA_039645545.1). Taxonomy (NCBI): domain Eukaryota; kingdom Metazoa; phylum Arthropoda; class Insecta; order Lepidoptera; family Lasiocampidae; genus Dendrolimus; species Dendrolimus houi. The sequence goes on along the minus strand of CM077125.1, from coordinate 17,734,596 downwards.
CTCCATAGTTCAAGTTGCTTCACACAATAAAGTGTTGTTTCAACACTTTATTGCTCACCAAAATAAACAATTAAAAAAAAATGCCTAATTACAATACATTTTTTTTAATTGCCGGAGTTCAGCAGACATGAAGTCGGCCCACTTGATGAATAGCGGTTACCATCGCTTATGGACATTTGCAACAGCAAAGGTGCTACAAAACGCTGCTGCTCTGTTAAGGGAGACTGGAACCTGGTCACTAATGCCGGAACACAACTCAAGGTTGTTATGGCGACATACTTTAGACCAGGGGTGGTAGCTATCCAGTCGGGCAAATGCCCTACCACCTGGCTGTGGGTTGTTTTGTCGCTTCTTACGAAAGGTCCCCCGGCCGCAGGAAATTGTATTATTTTTCCGTCCCTGCACGGATAATACGGAAACACGGATACTTCCTGGAAAAACAACAGGCGGCCTTATCGCTAAAAGCGATCTTTTCCAGGCAATCTAGCTTAAAAGAAATTCTTAACTAATCTGACAATGTAGGTGGAGCAGAAAAAAGATAGGACTTTACAATTTAAATATACATATACTTATACTAATTTATAAATTCAATACATACATAAATCCAGACACATTTATAGAATACCAATATATACGTATATACGAAATTATTTAAATAAATATACTGTCAAGTTGGTTATCGAGTCATCTTATACTCTTCATACTTCTATAGGTATTATATCTTTAAGTTTGCCTGTTTTTCTTTGTTGCCAAAACCCGGCAAACAGGCAGACGGCCCATTTGATGGAAAACGAAGGGCAATGTCGGGCGCGAAGATATTTTATAACGCCTTTTATTAAATGACCCCATGTCGTAGTGTAGAAGGCAAACCGTGGCGGAAAGTTTCCTATAAGTTCTCATTGTACGCGGAATAAATGTTCTAGAGCACCATTGCGTAGTTTAATTGAATTGCATTTACCAGAATTCAGGAATTCTTACTTGTGCTCTTGGAATGAGGTAACTATATGTAAGAGTCTTAACCATCAATCCGCTACAAAACTATCATTAAAATGTGTTAAAAAAAGAACGGCTTCTGTGAAGCTCAGAATGCAGAGGCTCCGGGTTCGATTCCTGGTATGGTAAAGTTCGGAAACGATTTTTCTCCGTTATTTACTATAGACTGGGTGTCTGGGATCGGCGTCACAGTAGTCCGTTGTACCCTTAACACAAGCGTAACTTGCTTAATTTTAGGATATACAATATGTGTGTTTGTCTGCCGATTTTACAGTAAAGTATTTTTAATTATTAATTAATTTATCTAGGCCTCACGCCTCGTTTCACTTTTTGAACTAGCTTGTGATCTCAATACAATTACTCGTTCTAGTTGTTATATTGCGAAACGTTTTTGGCATTCGTATAGTGGGTGTACCTGAACATGACCTTCTGCAGACTATGTATAGTCGTGGTATGAAAAGGTTCGCCAGTTTTCGAATCGATTCATTTAACGCTCCGCGAGCACATGTTACCTTTTCAAACTAAATCACAGAACAGACTGTTCCACAGAAAATTATGTTTAACTGTTTGACAATGAAATTTAAAATTACTAAGATCAAAGTGGTTTGATTTTCTTAAGAGATGTAAAAGCATTTTATTGGTTTTAATAATTATGATAAGCATAGTGATTATATTCTCTTTGTTTGTTATTGTTGATCTCAGTTTAAATAAAAGTTTAAATAAATCACTAAATATTTGATATGACAGTAATTGTAATTCAATTTTAAGCTTTTGGTAATAACAATTCACACTGGAGCACGTATGTATGTGTATAGTGTATACACAAACAAGTTTCTATGGTAAATTTTAATATAAAATATCAAAAAAAGTAAAAAAGGCGGGTTCACTGTCAATTTGATAGTGAATTATTCGTTCAGGAACAAAGTCATTGAAATATTTCAATTGAAAAGGACAGTTTAAATAAACATTTTTATAGACTCATTTCAAATAATACCAACAATTTCCTTCAAAATGACGAGACCTGAGAAAATATTTCCCAGAGATTTTCTTTGTCAGAACGGTTCATTGTTATAATTCATTTAAAGATCTGATAAAAAATTTACTCGAGTTTCTATGTAACGAATTTGATCTTCTCGGAAATTCAATAAAGTGGACGAGGTCGGGAAAACGCTAGGTGTCCTAACGATTTTGCTATTTCATCTGATAACGCGGTGATTTGACAAATTTATAAGGTCAATATAAAACCTAGTTCAATGACATTCGATTTTTGAAATAGTGTTGTGTCGTTCTGGAATGAACTACTTGAAAAGAGCGCTTTTATAGACGAAGTACTTGAAACAAGTCTTGCATAGTATGACCTTAGTTTATCCATTTTTTGCAAGACCGAGTTCTTATAATAAATAGGGAGTAGAGCACTGCTGGTTATAGTTTATTGGAAGCACCCGGCGCCTGACAAGCACTGGATCGCTTCTTTCGCAGGCAGTCAACGCGCGAACGGTGAGTGACGATCCGCTGCTCGGAGTTAATCAAGTATCGACCCAGTAACAGTCGCTGATAGACTATTCGGCTATTCGTGGAGCACGCAATACGGAACTAAGTATCATTGTGAGACACAGTTCTTCTGTTACGGAGAAAATTTTGAATTCAATTTGGAGACACTGTTTGATAGTAAGCCCTCTGGCTTCATTTGCGCGACTCAGTACTTCTTCCACACCGCGCGACGGTTGTCGCCTGTGCAGCGTTCTGTGTACTTTTATCATAGCGGCCAGAGTTTAAATGTACACCAAATATGTTTTGCGTTGTTTCATATGGTGGCTAAACAGCGTAAAGGCTGATTTACATTGATCGAGCTACTACTTCAAACGGCGCCAGTGCAGCCGCCGAGAATTGAGTTTTGCTGTTCACATGAAGCCAGTAGCCATTTAGACGATGCAATTATGAATCCAGCACTGTTTTTTTTCAAATTTGAAGCCTGCTGGCTAGACAGCTGAAGAAGGCTGGATCAATGTAAATCAGCTATAAACAACGTAGAAGTGTTCCAAAAACTGACACTGAATATTAAAAACGTAATATGATGCGAACAAACCAATTACATAGTGTAATACTTGCAACAACTGAGAAGGGTTTATGTTAATAAAAGAACAGCAACTGGTCACCATACTTATAATCAGAGAATCTTACGGCTTAAATACATTTTTCATACACTGAACAGACATTTTTAGAACACCTCACCAACTCTCCAACCATTTTACAGTATAACAAACTTAAATAAATTGGCACAACCGATAGCGGATTGAAGTCATTAATAAACTATTTTAATGAAAATTGTTATAAATGACAAGAATTTGTAACATTATTGTTTGGAAATTTTAGATAATATTTTATATAAGTTAGTATGTTTAAAGTTTTACATGTAATAAAATAAATCGAACACAGTAAAAAATCTATCGCTTCTGCCAACATGAAAATAAAATGTAGTGAATACCGTCTATAGACTATTGAAAGATTTTAAAATATAATCTACATAATTATATTAATACATTAAAACTATACAAAACAGGCGCTAATCACAGAATAAATAAAAATATAACAAAACTATTATTCAATCAAAGAAAATTGCCGATTATAAAGAGAAATTAGAAATAAGAGGATGAAGAAACATGACAAGAACAACTATGCAAGCAAGTAAATGTAACATTAGTAAAATGAGAATACAATATTCTAATCCTCCACTAAAGACGCGCGCCCCAATTTTGGCCGGCCTACCCCAAGCAACCCCTGCCCCCGCCCCCATTTTAAAAGCACCTTCTGGGCCGTCACCCCACCACTCTTTAGCGGAGGACTTAGCCTTGGCGACTAAATTCGCCAAGAACTTGCCTTTCGACCTAGCAGAGGTCCAACTCTTGGCTCGAAAACTAAGACAAGTTGCAGAGTCTGATCAACCCTCCGTCCGGGATCAACTCGTGATCGAAATGGATCACGCGTACCTCCTCCAGGTACTTAGGTCGTTATAACTAAACAACCTAGTTAAATTATTGTTACCGGTAACAAATGGCGCATGTAGGTAGAAATAAACCACGCTCATTGACTCTGGCGACTTATAACGCCAACGGCCTTCGAAACCAGCGCGACTTGGTCCATGACTTCCTGGTTACCAATCAAGTAGATATACTACTAGTGCAGGAGACCTTCCTGAAACCGAGTGAAAGAGATCCAAAGATCTCTAACTATCGGGTCACTAGACATGACAGGATAGGCCGTGGTGGCGGCACCCTGATCTATTTCAGAAGATCTCTACACTGCATGCCTCTAGTCACCCCACCACTAGTAGGTATGGAGGTATCCGCCTGCAGACTAGCAATGACTGGCCACCAACCTCTAGTCATAGTCTCAGCATACCTCGCGTGCCAGAAAACCCTTATTAAGAAAGACCTAGAAGCCCTATTCAACTTAGGCCCAGCTGTTATAATAGCCGGAGATCTGAATTGTAAACACGAACAGTGGAATTGCAATACCACTAACCCCAATGGCAGAGCCTAATAAATATATCAGACAATCTTTTGTTTGATATAATAACTCCCATGACCCCACACGATACCCCCAACCGCGACTGGGGACCCCAAACACTCTCGATCTAGCATTACTGAGGGGCGTAACTCTTCAGTTCCATTCGATCGAAACGATGGACGATATAGACTCGGACCATCGCCCGGTTATCCTCAAATTAGGACAACAGACGGACCAGACATCTGAAACTAGGACCTCTGTGGACTGGTTGAGACTGGGGACCTCCTCAAGGCAACCGAATCACAAGACCTGGACCGCATCCCGGACCACATCGAATCCCACCAAGACACGGAGACGGCGATCGAGGCCCTCACCAGCCACCTTCAATCCGCAGTGCGGAACTCGTCCAGACAGGTGCCAGTGGAGAATGACCGCCACTTATGCCTGCCGGACGAAGTGAGGGTACTGCTGAGAGGAAAAGAGAGCCGCCTCCAGAGCTCACGACAGATATCCCACCGAAGACAACAGAGTCCGACTCCGCCAACTAGAGCGCGAGGTCAAACTACGTATCCGGGAAGTCAGGGAACAACGTTGGGACAGAACGTTGAGAGATATCGAACCAACTCACCAGGCGTACTGGAAGCTGGCTAGAGCTCTCAAATCAGATACCCTCACTGTCATACCCGCGCTAGAAAGAGCCGACAACACCGAGGCGTTCGATGATGAGGAGAAAGCCGAATGCCTTGCTCAGAGTCTAGAGCTTCAATGCTCCCCCACTACACAAAACGTCGACCAGTCACACCTGACGGAGGTGGACTCCGAGGTTGAACGTAGATCCTCCTTACCAGCGGAAACCACACTCGACCCAGTCACGGTGGAAGAAGTGCAAGATCTGATCAAGTCCTCAAACCACGAAAGGCCCCAGGGATCGATGGCATTAACAATCGCGTGTTAAAACTCCTCCCCGGCCACTTGATTATAATCTTAGTGAGCATCTTCAATGCCGCCATAACAAACTGCTCTTTCCCGCGATCTGGAAGGAAGCAGACGTCATCGGTATTCACAAGCCTGGAAAACCGGCTAATAAGCCGTCCAGCTACCGCCCAATCAGCCTACTGAGCACACTCAGCAAGCTTTACGAGAGGGTCATCCTCTCTAGACTAAGAGATTTTGCCATCAGCAAACATCTACTACCCGATGAGCAGTTTGGATTCCGTGCCAGACACTCATGCGTCCAACAGGTGCACCGCATCACGGAGCACATACTATCCCACTTTGCCCATCGCCCTCGTCGCCCTATAGGAACAGCCGCACTGTTCCTTGACGTAGCTAAGGCCTTCGACAAGGTCTGGCATAACGGTTTGATTTACAAGCTGTACCAGTTCGGTGTACCAGACAGACTCGTGCTCATCTTGCGAGACTTCCTCCTAGGCCGTAGCTTCCGTTTTCGAGTGGAGGGAACACGCTCGTCCCTCACCCACTCACAGCCGGTGTACCACAGGGCTCGGCACTATCTCCACTACTCTTCACGCTGTACACCAGCGACATCCAAAAACTCCAGATGTAGAGTTGGCCCTCTTCGCGGATGACACCGCACTCTATACATCAGATCACAACCGACAAATGGCTTGCGTCCGGCTACAGGTAGCTGTAACAGAGCTAGGCGAATGGTTTCGCAAATGGAGAATAGAGGTAAACCCGGAGAAAAGCGCAGCAATGTTCTTTTCCCCGGGCACGCTTCGCTCTCCCAAACGCGCTTGCCTTCGCTTAAAAGCCATCTCGCTCTACGAACAAGAGATCCCTGGGCAAAGTACACCAAATATCTGGGTGTCACCTAGATCAGAACTTGCGCTTCAACGAGCATATCACTATAGTCCGGAATAGAGCGCGATTTGTGATGGGTCGTCTAGCACCCATGATAGATAAACGAAGCAAAATGTCCCTCAGACACAAGCTTACTCTATATAAAACATGCATCCGCCCGATCATGACATACGCGAGTGTGGTATTCGGCCATGCCAAGCCTGCCCTTTTAAAGAAACTGCAAATCGTTCAGAATAAATTCATGCGCAGAGCCGTCGGTGCTCCCCTCTATATGCGTAACGTCGACATCCACCGCGATCTGGAGCTTCCCTCCATCAAAAACTACATTACGTCGCTCTCGCGTAAGTATTTCGATCTAGCGCCGCACCATCGAAACCCCCTCGTCGTGTCCGCGTCCGATTATAAGCCTCGACGAAAGGCTCTCGTGCGACGACCGCGTAACATCCTCATGGACAAGGTCGACGATATCACAAAACGGCTGGCTCGGATCAGCCCGCCCGCGGTTAGGACGGCAGGCTGGCAGGCACCGACAGACAGACACAGACGGCGGCGTCGACGCCGCCAATCACGATCTCTCCACGTCCCTGCGAGGGACGCCAGGAGACACAGCCCCCCCATAGGATAGCCTAGGCGTGTTGCTGGGAAGTTTCTTTCGCCGTTTCTTCTCTCCCAGCCATAACACGTTGCGAAACGGCAGTAAGATAGTATAGGCCACCGCGAACCGCCGATCCCGGTCCGCCGGGATCCTTCCTCTCGGGCTTTATATTACCCGTCGCCCGCTCTCAATTAGTGCATTGTGTCGCCCTATGGTGGGCATCATTAGATTCATCCCCCTCTCATGGCAACAGTCCAGCTGAGGTGAAACTCCCTAGGGAGCCCCCTCGAGCAAGTTGCCTCCCGGGCTCGAGCGCCTTCGCTTCGCAAAGGCACTCGCCCCGAAAACCCCGGTAAAGTTGTGAGGTCTTCGGACCAACAACATAAAGTCAAGTCCAATAAAAAAAAAAATATTCTAATAAGTATCAAATATTATGTTTCTGTAGGTATTAAACTCTGATTTTAAATTCACGCATAGAAAATATCATAAATATTTAATCCTCTCTGCACTATGTTCATCCATATAACTTCATTAAAATTAATGCCTTTTCATGCCTACAGCAATTTAACTACCAATACGTTAAGCATTTCCGATAATTCGCCGTTTTTTTCCTGCTCACCGTATCGGCGGAGTATTCGGTCATTATTGGATTCCCTGTTCCCGTTTTCTGAACGGGTTTTAATACACTGTACAGTGTACACACTTAATACTTTGTTCCTGTCATTTCATTTGTTCAGTAACTACTGGCACGTAGTTAATAATAATAAATTCTTCGGATTTTGTTATTAGAACACGAACTTTTTTTAGTCATGTAATAAATCTGATGCAAGGAAGTTTAAAAAACAAAGTAAATGCAGAAATTCTTTTACGGCACGCGAAGCGGGCTGGTATCATCTAGTATATTATATTATTATTATATGGACTATACAGGTGAATTTTTCAAGTGGGCCTCTCTAGCCAAATTCCAAGCTATTATAACATATAGCTAAAAATTCTAAAAAGAGTCTTGGGGCCGATTTTGACGAAAACTAAACTTATTAGGTTTTTGAAAAATCAATTACTCTGGTCTGAAATAGACTCGAAAAATTCAGTGTTTGTAGGTACTATATTACTATACTAGTGTACAGGTCATTTAAATCAATACAATGTAATAAATAAACGCGAGTCAGCCTATCGATTTCCAAATAATCAATCTCTAAATTAAGTGTTGAATGCACGCAAGTCGTAAACGTGCAAGCGTGTGGAATGGCTCGAGTTATGTTACCAATCTCATTTGTAATGCCACCTCTGTCTGATCTAAAACGTAAGACAAAATTGAACTGAGTTTTTAGCAGTTTAAAAAAAGAATGGCCGCGTTTGGAAGGTATGGATTTTATCTATCGTAATAGATACTCGTTTATTAGGATTCTGAAAGGTATTTTGGAAAAATTGTAACCTTTATACAAACATCATGTCTGATTGTTTGTGCATCTCACTATGTAAATCGACGTCAATTTTTTAAATAACTACATGGTCTATATGAATATTTGACATAAATTTGTATACCTACTACTATTTTTTATTTATTTAGAGGAACAACAAATAGTTACAACATAACATACAAAATAAAAAGTTACAATAAGATTAGGATATTAAAGCCAACGACATTATCCACAGAAAAACATAAGATTATTAATAAAAATACAAGAGGTACAAAAATATTAACAATAAGTAAAAACAAGGATTTAATAATCCATAGAACATATTACAGAAGTAAGATAAATGTAAAATTGTTTTTAATGACATGAGATGTAACAAAATTCAAAAATTAAAAAAAGAATAACAATAAAAAGAAAAAAATAATAATATTACAGTGAACTGAAAAATCGAGAAAATAAAGAGGTGGTTCTCATACTTATAAACGAAGTATGAAAATATTTTTTTCAGAAATGTAGTCATGTGGGGTAAGTATTTTTAGTAAGATCTTTGATAACTCATAATGATACTTCATTATAATTTTTGTGTAAATTAATAAGTGGAGAGGTATTTGTTTTCACAGTCATAAAAATTGTGTCTTAACTTTTGAAGTATGAATTGGTAAAATGAAAAATGGTGAACTAAATAAGAATTGGATTGATTAAAATCCATTGAATAGCGTTAGAGATATCATTTATTTAAACCAATATATACTTTTTTTCTGTAGTTAAACAGTTAAGTCTGGAATCTTTAATTATTCGTGGGCTGGAATGTTACGCACTTGCCAATTTTGTTTTAATATTCATCCTTTATAAGACGTCTTGGTATATTTTACAATGATAGTGTTAGTTGTCATTATAAATTATTTAAAAAAATTAGGTGTTTTTGGGACATCTCGTTCGAACGAAGTTTTCGAAGACCATCGAAGACACAAATCGTATCAAAATATGTAAATATTATAAAAACTCGAAATTAAAAACATGCAGTGGAATTAAGAACCTCCTCCTTTTGCAAGTGGGTTAAAAATAGTAAATTGTATAAAAAAGATATGCCGCTGAGGCGACAGCGCCCAAATGCGGCCGATTTTTTTTTAATTGCAAGAATTCAGCAGACATGCAGATGGACCACTTGATGGAAAGCGGTTACCATCGCCTATGGACATTTGCAACATCGAAGGTGCTACAAATGCGCTGCTGCTCTCTTAAGGGAGACTGTAACCTGGTCACTAATGCCGGAACATAACTCAAGGTTGTTATGGCGACATACTTTAGACCAGGGGTGGCAGCCATCCACTCGAGCAAATGCCCTACCACCTGGCTGTGGGTTGTTTTGTCGCCTCTTACGACAGGCCACCCGGCCGCAGCAAATAGTATTCTTTTCCGTTCCTGCACGGATATGAATACGAATGACAAAGGCGGTAACAAAATCTTCTATTTTCTAAACTGCGTGTATTACATTAATGGATATTAATTTAGATCTACTTTAATTGCATTAATCTTTGAAATTGTATAATAATATACAGCGGTTAGCATTTTTCCTTTTGGTTAAACCCTTTTTCTTCATCTAGCTCTCATCCGCCGAATAACGTGCGATAAGGGACTTCGTTCCAATTACATTCCTGGGTTAAGAAAAGAATTTCTTATAAAGAATATATTAAGTCAACACCTAAGAATGATATGGTAAATTACAGCCTTTGAGAGACGATATTCGAACACTTTAATCAACCAACTTGACTTTCATGTAGGGTTGCTAAACCTTTTTTAGGCATTTACGTGTTTACAAAAGTCATACAGAAGACGTCGTAGTAGATATCTACTATTTTCTCGTATAACAAACAAAAAGGGATCTTCTTTATCTATAATATTGTAAAATTTTAAACATTCTGTGTCTGTATATAGAAGCTATTAAAAAAGAAATAAGTGAAATAAACTATATAAACGACGGAGAACACGATACAATTTTTTTACATATCTTGTCTGTTTGTTCGGGATTCACGTAAAAACTATTTTGGGCAGAATTCAATGTGATTTTCGCTAATCGACAGCAAATTAAATTATTTACAGATTTAAAATCTGTGCTACTTTTTAATTTGGAAATCCCGTGGGTATTTTTTCTGGGAATTATTAAAAATTGCCTGATTAAAAAAATCCAATTCCAATGTGATTTTTTCACTGATCGATAGCAAATTTTATGCAAAAAATGTATGATATTTTTTATCCCGGGAATCCTGCGGGAATTTTCCCGGGAACGGTTTGTAGTTATTCGGGTGCATAAAAAATAGCTTATTCCGATACAGTTTTCACTAAAACGATAGCTTACGTTATTTTTTAAACGCTACGTTACTTTGTACTTTGCAGTAATTTCAAGTCAAGCATGGACGAAATTGTGGGTATATCCTGGTAAATTTTATACAATTACACAACTTTCCACCCACATACGAGTTGCTTTGTGTTGTTGTCTAAAATTGTAAGCACATAAATAGCTTTGTTCTTATGTTTTAGTAATTGGAATATATAAAGTATTTATATTTGTTGTGTGGGATATTAACGACGTATTTTGAAATTAGTGAAAATAATTGGAAGCAATCTCAAAGTATTTTTATGTTTAACTGGTAGTAGGTACCAGTGACACTTAGTTCGCATTGTCAAAGCGACCTGTTGTAAGTAAAAACGACGAAATATTTGTAGAATAATGCCCGGTTGATATTATTCCAGTCCAGCGATTGAACCCAGCGCTGGAATGCTACTGGAATAATGTAAACCGGCACTGGACTGTACCCATTCCATTAAGCAATCCAGTCGAATGACTGGATTAGCGCTCTACTTTTGAATCCAGTGCGATCATTCCAAAGTAACTGGAATCATGTAGACGGCCAATTCAGTGTCATTCCAGTACTGACAGAACAAATTGTACAGTAAACAGGTGTTGGTTGGTTTTGCGAAATTGCGAAGAAGAAAGGACCTTTTTGATCTCTCTCTGATCCAATTTCTCACCCAAATCGGTTCGTTTTTTTTAAGTTCCTTATTAACCTCATCAGTAACTTGTAATAATAGTAATGATGAATGAGCACGTCTAAAATATTTTCGTAACTGATTTCTTTTTGAAATCATTGTCACTTTAGTGTTTACACTTCAACGGCTTCTAACTGACTGGAATAATGTAGACCAGACCATTTTGAGCCAGAGACCCCTTTTCTAAAATTATATATTTATTATATAATAGACCTTCATAGCCAAATTACTTTACAAATCCTATACAAACAATATACTTAATACATATAATTGAGTAAATTTGACATAATTTTCTCAATAAAATTTAACAAAATAAATAGACTTAAAATTCAGTAAATATCAAATGTAAAAATTTGTAACTAATGGTGAAGCCCGCTTAAAAATTCTTTGCATGGTTTAGGAGGAGTCAGGGGATATACAGACAGACGGGAAAGCGACTTTGTTTTATATTATGTAGAGATGTGTCTACATCTTTATTAGGGTTCTGTAGCTAAATAATAATAATAGATTCTGTTTTTGAGTTTTTGCTCATGTGACTTACCGACTTTTATATAATATAGTACAACCGCCTCCCTTCAATCATCGGACAACCAGACGCACTGGCATGCGGCACTGCTATATGGTGGACATACCACCTTAAAGAACAAAGCGCTTTGAGTCCACCTTCATTATGCGCACCGCAAAGGAGTGGAACTCACTGCCGGAGTCTGTTTTTCCCGAAACGCACAACCTGGGTGTCTTCAAGTCTCGTGTGAATAGGTACCTTCTAGGTAAGCATGCTCGATCTTAGACCATATCTCCGCACAAATCGAGCGACATAATGGTCAAACGCGAACCTATACGTGATAAAAAAATATAAAAAAACACAACCCTGTCACAGCGTTAAAATTTGAGGCCGATATAAGTTTGGTTGAATGAACGCTGATCTAGCTAGTGCTGGCAACTTTTCTAAATTGTCGACTGGCACTGGCTTACTTTGTAGTGGAAAATACTAAAAATCCATACTGCAAAATAGGCAAGAAAATGTTACAGCGAGAAGTTGTTTAAAGCTTATTCGGTGGGAATATCGAATTGGATTGATCCAATATCCATTTGTTTATGTTAATTACGTCTAAATAATTTTTCCATATTGCATCGTTAGAATTACAGAGACCTAATTAATAATATCAAGTTATTCGATTTTGTACCTTATTTTTTATGCATTAGATATTTAAATCCAATGACTCAAAGTTTTGATTAAGGTCTCTATAAATTTAAGGGTGCGTTTATGAGAATGCAATTCATATAACCTGGTAAATAGTAGTTATACGAGCTAAGTGGCTCGATAATTTCTTAATTAAAATTTTATTAAATTGAAATTGGGATTATAAATAACACTTGTTTGACGAGAATGTAAATCTTGTATATTTGTTATGAATGAGGGGGTTAAAATATATAACAGTTTCGTCGGTATACTTGTCACTGATATACGGTTTTTTAAAAATCATGATAAAATGTTTGCATTGTAAAAGTTCATAAATAAAGTTTCTAATATGAAAAGTTATACGTAGGTATAATTATGTATGTGGCAGTGGCGCGGGGTGAGAATTCGGCTAGGGTAAACCGGTTGAAAAACCATATGTATTTATATATATACATACATGCATATATTTGGGTTTAATAACATATACATTCTGTCAAAAAAGTATCGGGAATGGATGATTTGTTTATGGTTCCAAATTCAATTTTTTTGTTGTTGTTGTTTTAGACTGTATGGACTTAGTTTCTTTGTTATTATTATATGTAAAAAATCCGAACAAGTTTTTGTGTAAGTAAAACACAGGTGCTGCTCATGATCTGACACGCGGCACAGCCGCGGGACAAACTGTAATATTCTAATGTATAGTTATAGATTATAATATATAACTTTATATTTAATTTACTTCTACATTGTATTAGTTTATAAAGCTTGATTGCCCCGAGATACACCTTGTAGAATCTCCCTCCCTATCGTCACCATCAAGAAAAATTGTAAACTTTAAATGACGAATGCGCAAACAAGAGAAACTGTTACATTATGCCAGTGCTGTCACCGCAATATATGTGGCTGGAACACGATATAAATATAAGTAAGATTGTTAAATAAATAACTTTATTCGACTAGTCAAATCCTAGTGGTGTATGAAGCCTCTAGGGGATAAGTGCAGTATGCCTGGGGACTAGTGGCGAGGTAAGTTACTCATCCCTTGTTTCTTCTTCAACGACGACCATTAAATAATATAATAAGTTGGGGAAAAAGTCTTTTCGCATATAGTATGTATGAACTTGTAATAAGATCTCTTTGCCTATACCATTTGTATCTGGCTGGTTTCAGTATCATTAAAAAGTTTTAATTTTAAAGAAGACAATTCCAAATTCAAATTAGGAAAATGTGTGATTGTCATTTGTTTTTCTTATTGTTACAATGAGTGAATCTATTGAAGAAATTCGATACATTATAAAATTTTACCACAAAAAAAGTAAAAATGCAACACAAGCCGCGAAAAAAAATGTGATGTTATGGACTTAATGCAGTATCTGTGAGAGTAGCGCAAATTTGGTTTAAGTGTTTTCAATCCGGAAATTTTGATATCAAAGATGCACGTCGCTCTGGTCGCCCTGTTACGGACAAAATTGATGCCATTTTTGAAAAAGTGGAGCAAGATCGGTATATTAGTAGTTACGATGTAGCTGGAGAACTGGGAATTGACCACAAAACGGTTTTGGCGCATTTGAAAAAAGCTGGGTATACAAAAAGCTCGATATTTGGATGCCTCATGAGCTCACTGAAAGAAACCTAATGAACCGTGTACTCATTTGTGATTCTTTATTACGACGTAATGAAACCGAACCATTTTTGAAGAAGCTGATAACTGGTGATGAAATGTGGATCACGTACGAAAAAGATCGTGGTCAAAGGCCAGTCAGGCTTCACAGACTGTGGCGAAACCCGGGTTAACTCGCAACAAGGTGATGCTGTGTGTATGGTGTGATTGGAACGGGCATTATTCATTATGAGCTGTTACCGCCAGGCAGGACCATAGATTCTGAACTGTACTGCGAACAACTGATGAGATTAAAGCAAAAAGTTGAGAGAAAGCGGCCGGAATTAATCAACAGAAGGGGTGTGGTTTTTCACCATTATAACGCTAGACCTCACACAACTTTAGCCACTCAGCAAAAATTACGAGAGTTTGGCTGGGAGGTGTTAATGCATCCGCCGTATAATCCTGACCTTGCACCTTCAGATTTTTACCTGTTTCGGTCTCTGTAGAATTCCTTAAGCAGTGTCAGGTTAACATCACGAGAGGACTGCCAAAACCACTTGTCGCTGTTTTTTGATCAGAAGCCCCAAAATTTTTATAGCAATGGGATCTTGTCCCTACACAAGATGGCAAAAACTTATCCAACAAAATGGCACCTAGATACTGTAGTCAAATGTAAATAAACTATATAAAAAAACCTTTTGAATTTTTATATAAAATGCGAAGAAACTTTTTCCCCAACCTAATATATAATTTAATTCAAAACCTTGAATCCATTCAAATTACGTTAGATTTAATTTTTAACAATACATTGTTAAAAATTAAATCTAACGTCATTTGAATGAAAATGCAGGGATATAGCATTGTAATGTCTTACGATTCCTTCATAGCATAATCTCATCTTGAGCTATATAAATCGCGGTCGGTCCAACCCCTGCCCTCCACGGCTCGCCCCGTGTGTTCGCCCCCTCGTTCACCCTCCAAATAACCTGATGCCGTTTTTACATTCTCCCCATCAAATTAAGAGACGAGCCAAGAAAATATACGACTGCGCAATCTCACTTTTTTGAGCCACTTGCCCGGAAAAATGGCATAATATTTTTCTTATAATATCATCCGTTTTTGTATTCACCTTTATAAAAGCATGGGGTTTAATAAAGTTTGATAGAAGGGTAGAGTAATTTTTAATATTTTGCATATTTTATTATAACATACAATATATATAAGACAAGCTTTTACTTAATTTTTAATGTTTGTTAGTTAGTTTGTTTAGGTCAAATCTTACAAGCTGAATTAGACTAACCAGAGGGCTTACCTTCAAACATTTTTCGTCGTTCGTTTTTGTTATACAATTTTTTTTGCTGGTTTTTTTATATTTAAGTGCATTTTCCATTGTATGGACTATATTATTGTAGTTTTAAAGAAATCTTTGATCTTTCTTTCTTCTATCTAAAATTTCATTGACTCTTTCGGGCTGATCGGTCGAAAACGAACTACGAAAGGCGTTTGAGAGAAAGGCCTCAGTTGCTGACTCAGACCATGACTGCACAAGCAAGCAATATTGCAAAGCGGTAAGTATACACTTATGACTGCAACATTGCATTCTTGTTCAGACCCGATGAAAATGACAAAACGTTAAAAAAGGAAAATAAATTTAAAATATTTTTTACTTTAACAGTCATTCCCTTATTAATAGTTTTAAATAATAGCTTGTATTAAAAAAATTTTTTATTAATATGAATTTTTTTGCACTCAAATTATTGTATCGTTATTATTCACATATATACATAATACATTAATTTATAAAAAATATTAAATTTAGCATTTTTTTAAATTAAAAACAAATGAATGTTTAAAAAATATATTAGTTTTATTAAAACGCTCGCGGCTATTGTCAACTTCGCCAGTAGGGCTGATTGAATGCCCACATGTATAAAACTAACAAAGATCTTTTAATGTACATATTTAAACATATTTGTGTATATTCATAAAAACAAAGTTCACGAGGAAATGTGAAACCTTTTAAATATTCTAAAATTGTGTCTCAAAGACAAAAGGAGGAAATCGTGAAATCGGGAGGACTTGGCTTACCTGTAGTGATTCAATTAATTGGAGTAAAATTGTAAGGTTTTGTTTATGTGGGAATATTAAATTTTGTTTTCAGGTAATTGGAGATAGTAGTATACCTTCGCGAATTTCGAAGGTGAATCATCACCTACTTTATAATTCCTAAGTAATATCTATCTATAGTATTTTATACATTAACATTGTAAAAATGTAGTCTTTTGTTTCTTAGAATTTTTATGGTTCTCTGTTTGTTAGGGATTCACGTAAAAACTACTAGGTTGAATTCGATGTGGTTTTCACTAATCGATAGTAAATTCTCCGAATTAAATTCTGCGCTACTTTTTATACTGAGAATCTGGCGGAATTTTTTCCAGGAGTGATTCAAAGTGGTTAAGGTGCATGAAAATTGGAACCCTCCGATTTTTACTACAACGACAGCCTGCGTCCTTTTTTTAAATGTTGTGTTAGATTATGTCCCGGGAATCCTTATTTTTATTCTGAGAATCGATCACATATCTGAAATATTATGAAAATTAGCTGTGTTATTCTTATTACGCCACAGTTTGGTACTACATAACAATTTTCAAATCTGACTACTCTGGTACTTATTACGTTTTACGGGATTTCCTAACTTCCAAACCACGTGATTTTAGGACCTGTCGCTTGCTACGACTAAAGGGATGTCCCGACTAGGGTGGAGGAGCGAGATGGAATGCTCCTCCCGTCTTAAAGGAAGATCTTCCAGCGAGGCTAGTGTTATTCCTCGCAGGCCTAGGCCCATCTGTTATTGTTGAAAATTTGTATATATACTTTGTATGTTTCGGGAAACGTTTGCGACCTCAATTATTGTACAGCGCCATCTATTGGCTTGTAAGTGTTCCACTACACGACAGTTTGTATATTTATTAGACGTATTTAGTAGAACACTTGTAATTTTATATGCCTTTCATAACATTACTTTTAGTATTTTCATATCATACAACTTGGTTGGTAAGAAGACAACTGTGATTTACACTTATCTGTTCAATATGGACAAAGTCGCGGGTAAATCCTAGGGTAAGTTTGAATTTGTTTGTGTCGCTTTGTTGCATACATATTGTTAGTGGTATATAAGGGTACCTTTAATCCAGAAAGCAGTATTGTTCCCGAAGGATAGAGAATATCGCCGAAAAGTTGAGGCTCCTATCGTGTTTTATTGTCGACGTCGTTGAAATTCATTAACAAATACATGGTCAAGGCAACAACATTGACAAAACAATTTTAATTTGTTGCTCTCATGGTTACTTCCACCGTCGTTAGATGGTGTTACGGGTATTTTGAATAAAAAATAAATATAACATTTCTAAGGAAGGTGTGTGGGACTCTCAACGACCAGACCTCCACGCTGTATACAAAATTTACATAAACGTGAGCGAGGCCGCGGGTAAAAGCTAGCTATAAACAAAATTCACATAATATGTAGTCGTATAATATTTTAATGGACGCTATGATTTAGTGGTCAAGTATTGACACGCCTAGTTCCATAGAAAGTATAAGGCTTGATTCCTGGCAAGGCAAATATCGTAAACAAACTATCCATTGTTTACTCTGGTCTGAATGTCACAATTTTTACTGGGCGTTTGCAATTCCTATATGGTACTTGTTCTTTCCACGTATTCATATTGAGTATTGAGAAGTCTATATATATATATATATATATATAGAGTAAGTTTGTAGGCTTCTTTAAGGTTCTTAACTCAATATGAATAAGACAGTTACAGTTTTAATTTACCGCTTGACTCGCGTAAGTGTTTCAGCATTTCCCTTATTACAGTTTGTTCAGTAAAAATATTGCCCTCGAGGCGAAAAGACCCCACTCAATTAAACCGCTATTTACTGTATAAATATTTAATTATCTTAATTCAACGTTAAACGGATAGGCCCTTATTATGAGCCTTTAGGGAGATCTCAAAGATAAATTGCCCAAAGTTATAAGTTATTTAAATTGCGTTGGAATGAACACAAATCAAGTTTTATTTAATGTAATTAAAATGTTCTTGAATAATAAATTGCAAAATACCAGCTTAAGTCGATATTAAACAGTTAATTTCTGTCTTTGAATTTGGATGAATCAACCAAGTTAATCTATATAAACATAGTGTGCTGCAATCAAAGTAGAAAATAAATAGGCATTTATAAAATACTGTATAAAAGTAGATGAAAATGAGAGAAGAAATAGAAGCAATTAATACAATCTCCATTATACAATATCCATTATATAATATACAATATCCATATATATACTAGCTTCTGCCTGCGACTTCGTTCGCGTGAAAAGTTTTTTAACTATCCCACGGGAACTCAATGATTTTTCGGAATCAAAAGTATCCTATGTGTTGACCAGGGATATAAGCTTCCACCATACAAAATTTCATTTAAATCGGTCCGTCGTTTCGGAGATTAGCCGGTACAAACAGACACAAAAAGAAACAAAAAATTTGATAATAAAATGTAAATTAGTTCTATTTCACTTCTTACATCCCCCTGACTCGGTTTTTAGCATTTTTTCATTGTACAGAAATTCAACCTATACAATTTTCTTATATATATATATATATATATATATATATATATATATATATATACATATAAGAACATACCTAGCTGTATATATATATATATGTATGTATATAGTGAGTATATATACTGGTAGCTGTGAAAATAAGGTAGACAATAGAATGACGGTAAAACATAATAAGATATAGACGTATAGGTTTCTATTTTCTTATTGCCTGTGGCAGGCAAACGTGAAGATGGTTCACTTGACGGAAGATGCTTACCGTCGCCTATGGACGTTTGTAACACCAGAGGCGTTGCCAACGCGTTGCCGGCCTCTAAGGAATTTTATAACGCCCTTTTTAAACATCGCATGTCAGCGCAGAGGGAAAACCTCGGCGGGAAGTTCTCTCCAGATCATTGTCGTATGTGGAACAAATATTCTAGAGAACCGTTGCGTGCGTAGGAGCTCAAAGAAATGAAGGTAAACACCCGTGCGAGCGGTGCGGTTGTAAAAATGAGGCGTTAAAAGTGATAAAAATGTAAACAATACAAAATAAGACTAGACATAACTTCTCAGCTGTATAAAGTTCCGACAAAATTATAGTGGGAGGGAGTATTTTGATTACAAATAAAAAATCTATATAAACATAAACTTAAATAATTCAATGTCATTGAATTTCATCGAGTCCTTTCAGTTCTAAGCCTTTCAATCAAATTAATTCAATTTCGTTGATCCGTCTAACATGAATTAGCTAAGAATATCCTATAAGTCATGTTATCTGGAAAAGATCGCTTTGAGCGGTAAAGCCGCCTGTTGTGTTGCCTAAAATTAATGAAAACTAGAGTTTATCCCGCGGCTGCCCCAAGGGCAAACTCTAGTGCGTACCTCTTGTTTAAAGAGCAAGCGTTAATTACCTTTCATTTTATATCGCAAACTATCCCATCTCCCGGAATGAAAAGTATATATATGTCCATTTTCGGTATTAAAACTAAATTTAAACAAAATTACAGCAAAACCGATCCGGTACTCCTATTTGTTTTTATTAGTTTTGAAAGCTTAACAGACAGATCGAGTTACTATCGCGTTTTTTATAGATGATGATTTTTTATATATCTATAACCTTGAGAAAAGATTGGTCTCACACACAAACTTTCATCCTCTATTTCAACTTGTTCTAGTTTTAATTATCTGTCACCGTCTATCTATCTGTAAACTACATAAACTACACAAATTACAAAAATGACCAAAATGTCCAAAATGACTAAAATGTCCAAAATTACCAAAATGTCCAAAATTACCAAAATGTCCAAAATTACACAAATGACAAAAATTACCAAAATGACCAAAATTTCCAAACTGTTCAAAATGACCAAAATGTGCAAAATATTCAAAATGACCAAAATGTCCAAAATGACAAAAAGGACCAAAATGTTCAAAATTACCAAAATGTGCTAAATGTCCAAAATTACCAAAATGTCCAAAATTACCAAAATGTCTAAAATGATCAAAATGTCCAAAACGACCAATATGTCCAAAGTGATCAAAATAACCAAAATAATAAAAATGATGAAAATTGCAAATCACAAAGAAAACCAAAACCTATCCCACATTCTGGGATAACCCTTACATAAATCTATTCCATTAACTGGGATGCAAAGTATCCCGTGTCCACCCTCGGTATTAAAATTACATATATACCGAATTTTAGCTAAATAAGTCCAATAGTTTTTCCATAAAAGCATAAGAAACAGAGAGACAAATATATTTTTATTACGGAAACTATCCCATTTTTCGGGATAAAAACTATCCTATGTTCATCCTCGGCATCGAAAAAATATATATATACGGAGTTTCAGCCAAATCGGCCCCGTAGTTTTGCTGTGAAAACGGAACAGACAGAGTTACTTTCGCATTTATAATATTAAAATAGGGATGAATATATTTACTTCAGAACATAATCTTACAGTTTACTTATCGAAACTCCTAGATATGTCTTCTTTGCTGTAGCTCATCGCTTCCAAAACAGTTATAGTTACTGTTAAAGGAGAAGAAGTTGTGCATGTATATTTAAAGGTTAAAATAGTTGATCAGAGTATTAATAATAGCCAATATACTATTTATTCATTAGTTTCTGGGCACCACCATTAACAGCACTTAAAGCTTGCCCGAAGAAGCATCAGACGCGCATTCTTGGAAATGTTTCTGATAAAAACATTGCCAATAAGATTTTTGTAAGATCAATGTGCCGAGTTAGATATGCACAATTTTCGCCAACTTAATAAGGAAAAGAGCGTGGAAAGCATCCAATAACCATTGGCTTATCTGTGTAGGAAAATGTAATTATGGATAACAAGGTAATATTGTATTAGGGGTATTGTATACGTTATATTATATTGTATTGTTTACGAGTTAGGGGGACTCGAATTAAAATGCCGTTAGAATTATTATGGAGCTTATTAGAACTATACAAACACGTATAACACAGATACAAATATAACCGAACACAACAAATCCAAACATAATGCAGAAGGTCGTAATTCAATAAAATGCGCAAAGTCCGTCACTATTAGATTCCCGAATGTACACACGTCACACCCGTATCGTAGTTGTAGCTCAACTGACTCCTCTCTCAATCAGGCCATCGTTTTATACTGCACAAATGCAAATGTGCTCGTATCGTATCGTCGACATAATTTCCTAGAATCAACTTGTACTTAATCCGTACCACCTGGATAATAATGCCTGGAAGCGGTCGTAAACGAGTACAATAGAACAATAGGCTGTTCTCCACAATACTAGAAACGTATGCCAATAAATAAGTAAACAAAAAGAAGACGATCATAAAAGGATTACAATTAGTTCAAATGCCGATAGGTAATAAAATGTGCCTTTACAGACTGTACGTGGAATTTGTTTTTGTTGAAGCCTAAGTTGTAACAGTAAACATTCTAAACTGGGATAATCTTCGGCGTCTGCACCTTATCGTAATCAAATGTAATTGATCATATTGCTTGCAAATTTTATGATTATTACACCGTTACGTAATATTTATAATATTATAAAATTCTAAACATGCCGTGTCTGGACATTGAAAGCTATTAAAAAAAGCAATTGGAATAAACTATGTAAACGATAAAGAATAAATATGTAGTAGTTTTTTTTAGATTTGTTGTCTGTTTGTTCGGGATACACGTAAAATTACTGGACTGATTTCGATGCGGTTTTCGCTGATCCACAGCAAATTCTTAGACTTAAAATCTGCGCTACTTTTCATCCTGGGCATCTCGTGGGAATTTTTCTGGGAAAGATTTAAAATGGCTCGATTAAAAAAAAATTTAATCCCAACATGACTTTTTACTGATCGATAGTTTTTATTTTGTAATATGTAATAACAGCCTATAAATGTCCCGCTCCTGGACTCGGGGCTCCCATTATTGGGGAACGGACCGTATACCCGTACAAGGCGGCTCGGCAGGTTTGACACATCGGTTATCTCGATATGCAGGTTACATTACGATGTTTCCTTCACCGTTATTAGCATGTGGTAATTGTAACAATATGCACATTAGGTCAGAAAACTGCTTAAGTGGTATATGCGTTGCGGCCAGGATCGAACCCGCGCCTTTTG
This sequence comes from Dendrolimus houi, assembly GCA_039645545.1. Taxonomy (NCBI): domain Eukaryota; kingdom Metazoa; phylum Arthropoda; class Insecta; order Lepidoptera; family Lasiocampidae; genus Dendrolimus; species Dendrolimus houi. Next base: position 17,712,194 of record CM077125.1, on the reverse strand, counting down.
AGTTTGGGACGCGTGCACAGCCATTACGCTACCACGAGTTTCTATGGTGAAGTTTTTATAGTAAAATAATAAAAAGGTATTTAAAACCACGCTCTTTTTTATACGTATTATTATAGAATTTATTGTAAGGTGTGTCAAATACCCAATTTTTCTCTATACATAATTTATCGTGTTTGTTACATTTCGGCAAACAATCATTGTAAATACTTGTGTTATGCATAATATACAAAATCCAACCCTATAACTATTGCAAACACCCAGACCAGAATAAAAACTAAGATTAACTTTAAGCTCCTTTCCGAAATGCCCAACTTAAAATTGAACCTTGGTTTTCTGAGTTATACTGAACTCACCAACACTTAAACCACTAGATCCCAAAAGTCACAAAGTTACTGTCACTTCATGAATATAACGTACATATATTATGTGAATAGAAATAGAAGATAATATCATTGGGGTTTCTATTGATATTATCTTCTATTATCATTTACTAGGATATGCCCGCGACATCTTCCACGCTTGACTTGAAACTCCCGCGGGAATCTTGGGACACATAGTAGGTAATGCAGCATTTAAAAAACAATCTAAGCTGTTATATTTATGAACCCGAATAACTATAAACCGCTCCTGGGAAAATTCCCGGGATAAAATATATCACATATTTTATTACATATATATTATACTTGCAGTTGGAGAAGTAAACCTTCCATATGCTGTTTAGTAGTTTGGTACAGCCCCTTAGTAATGTCGTAGACGTCTTCAGCGAAGTAGTTGATGTCTTGACATTTTGCCAGTAGTAAACCATGGTGTTCGTCGAAATCCCTCTACAGTGTATTAAGGCATCCAAACGTTTACGTATGTATTCTTCAGTTTTATAGTAGCTCCAAGGGCTCGCACGTAGTAACGAGTGGCTGCCGTAGAGCGTCGAGTTAGCTGATTGCTCTAGTTCCGTGGTCTAGCGCCTAGTAGACGGTGGCAGATGTAGAGTTTTTGTTAGTTGACAGTAGCTCCGGTGCCTGGCACCTAATAAACGGTGGCAGACGTAGAGCTCTGTTAGTTAGTTTTCAGTAGCTCCAAAGACCGGCACGAAGTAGACTGTCAGCTGTAGAGCGTGGCGTTGGATCGTGACTTCTTCTAATTCCCATTGGTATTCCTAGTTGACGAAATCCGCAAGGTCTTGGAATCGGTCGCTTCTGATATTAAGTACACTGTCAACTTATTTACAATATTAATGCGCCTTTTCAATTTGAATGGTGAGATCCGTTTGTGTAAGGCCAGCCAAACCGATTCGCTATTTGCATTACCGAAATACCCTTTTCTCGAAGGACCATTAAATATGCATGATCCGGCTTGAAGGACCATTAAATGTACAGTTTGTACAATTACTCTTGCTTGTAGTGGTTGATGCTGGCAGTAGTTGGTGGAGTGCTGGTGCTTTCTTATAGTAGAGTGAAGAAAATACACCTTGTTGTTTTCAGGGATTTATTCTCGTACTAGTTGAGCTTGGATGCTGATCCCTGGGTTCAACTTAGTGGTAGTTGAAATCGTATGTTACGACGAATAGCAACTCGTAGGGACTCGATAGCAATTTGATAGAAGTCGATAGCAACTTGATCAGAAAGTATTTGTGAACATTATTTATACTAATATTAAAGTAGCCTAAAGTAGGTCGCAGCGTCAGCAAAACACTGTACGTTGAACCGTACATAGTACTTAATACACTTACACTAGTCAGTTAATATTTATATTATGATATGAACATAGAAGATGTGTATTTAGCATTTATTATAAACAAATAAACCAGCATTATGTCTCATATAAGTAAATGATTTGATTAGATAGGAATGTGGGTGTAAGTAGGTGTCGCTGTTGTCCTCGGCAAGCCATCCAAAGCAAGACAGCCAAACAGAAATCAATCTATACCCGGATGTCAATTATTGGGCTATCGCCACTTAATGAGTTATATTTAAAATGTATTGAATATCAAATTAATAAAATGCAAAATCATTTGCGCTTTGTTTTTGAAGTGACATTTCTTTAGAATCATTGTGATTTGAAAGTAGATGAATCGAAAAAGCGGCAATAAAAAGAGATAAACACATACAAATTTATAGGACTAAGCCTGCGAGAGAATGAGATAGAATACATTATATTTAATAATTTAGACATTGTGTTCATACAGGTAGAGTTGGGAAATTTTCGTTAATACTTCAAATTTCGTATTTTAAAGCTTAAATATATTGTAACGATATAATATATGAAATGTTTGTGACGTCACAAAATTTAGAATCCCTCCCACCCCTTATCACACTTTGTTTTACTTCTACTGTCTGTGAATTGCACACACACACACACGCACGCACGCACGCCTAAAGCAGTCCCTTTCGCAGATTCGTATTACGAGTATGATAAGTATCAATATCTAGTGGAACTTTATGCTATATCTGACTATCATACACCAAATTATAGGAAAAAGTAAATTTATTTTTTATAATTCTGACATTTATTCGAACATTGCACGGCTAATCAGGCAAAATGTATTGAAACAACGCATATTGTAACATCTTGTGCACATACATTTTAGCAATAAATTATATAATCTATCTTATAAATAAGTATATATACAAATTAAAATTAAATTATATAATCTGGTGCCAGACCGCTGTCAGTATATCTAGACACGTGTCAATTTCACTAACTTCTCAAAGAGCATCAGCTTTAGGCCTCTCGGTGTTAAATTAGACTGTTGTTAATTAGGTTAATCATATTTTTAGTAGATGTTGACAAACTGATGTTATTGTTATTTTTTATATTAGTTACTGTAGACATAAGAAACTTATTTAAAAGTAAGTTCTGCCCGCGACTTCGTCCACCTGGAAAGTTTTTTGAACCATCCCACGGGAACTCTTTAATTTTTCGAGATCAAAGTATCCTATATGTTGACCAGGGATATAAGCTACCACCATACAAAATTTTATTTAAATCGGTCCAGGCGTTTCTGAGATTAGCCGGTCCAAACAGACAAACATAGAAACAGAAAATTTGAAAAAACTCTAAATTAGTTCTATTTCACTTCTTATATCCCCCTGAATCGGTTTTTAGCATTTTTTTACTGTACAGAAATTTGACCTCTACAATTTTATTATATGTATATAGACAAAAGGAAGAAAATATTTCTTTCGAAATATGACATACACAACAGAAATAGTAAGTAGAATAAGAGTAAGTAGAACTTAAGAAAAGTAAATAATAAAACTGTTTGGAATGACAATTTTCAAAATAAAATTTTAACCGTTTATTTGCATTAATATTAAAAGTAACTCGGTTTTTAGTGAATGTATCATATTTACTTCAAACGTGTTTTATCCTATCATTATAAAACATCGTTAATAGGTGATACCAGAGTATTTTAAATATACTGTCCGTATACTAACTGACTAAAGACGTGTAAAGCCTGATTTACACTTGCACTGTTAAGCAGTTAGTAAGTTCCAAAACTGGCGAGTTACGTCTTAATCATAGTGTTACAACCTAAGCGCCGACAAAGACAAATTCAACGTACAGATTTCTCCCGTACAGATCCCGTCGGCATTTCAACTAATAACTAATAACATTGAAACTATTGTAATTCTTTTATGATCGTCTTCTTTTGTTTACTTACTTATCGGCATACGTTTCTAGAGAACAGCCTATTGTTGTATTGTAATCATTAGCCAGGTGTTACAGATTTTAAAGTACAAGCTGATTCTAGAAAATGCGGTCCACGTGGCCTGGCGGGCACGTTGCACTTGTGCAGGATAAAACGACGGCCTGATTGAGGAAGGGAGGCAGTCGAGCGAGAACCACGATCAAAGCGAGACGTGTAATACTATAATCGGGAATCTAATAGTGACGGACTTTGCACGTTTTATTGAATTACGACCTTCTGCATTACGTTTGGACTTGTTGTGTTCGGTTATATTTGTACCTGTGTTATACGTGTTTGTATAGTTCTAATGAACTCTATAATAATTCCAATGAAATTTTAATTCGAGTCTCGCAACTCGTAACAATAGCATGGACAGCAATTTTCCTGTTAAGAAATAAGGTAAGTAGATGTCTGTCAAATCAATAATATTACGTATTCGCAAGATAACTAAGTACTTAATGTAAGTAAATCAGGCTTCATACAGAATGCTTTCATGGTATATGTATTATATCAAAAAAGAAGAAACATATAAACAAAGTAATGTTTTATCACACCATTTCCAAATTACAATACATCGTAAAATTACGTTGAAAATGTCTAGTTATATTATATAAACTATGAAAGGTGACATTCGCGAAGTCTTTCATTAAATTTAATTATGCAGTTAGAATAGATTACTGCATAAAATGTTAAATTTTCAGTTGTTAACACATATTTTTTTTTATATAATATCAAAACCTCGAATTAAGTTTAATTTTTAAGGCGCTGATGTACCTGAATAAATTTATAAAACTAGGGACTTCGCTCGCGTTAGTGTAAATTTTATAGACAGAGTTATCCCACGGGAATAGTATATTTTTCCGGGATTAAATGTAGCCTATGTGCTCTTCCAGACTATATTCTATCTTTGTTCCAAATTTCATCCAAATCCGTTCAGCCGGTCTGGCGTGGTTGAGCAACATCCGTCCATCCATCTAAACTTTCGCATTTATATTAATTAATATAAATTAGTATTAAATACAAGTTTTATAAAATATATATTTGTTTCTACTGAGTATGAATAGTCGGAAAGGAGTATTTTAATGAGTATTAAAATGGATCACCAATATATATCCAATCTGGCTTGTTCGATTATTTCTAAGCATTGTGAGACCCAGACTTGTTGTATAATCAAGCTACTTAATAATTATGATTAACAGTGAAAGTATTCTGTCTAAATATTATACTCGTAGTTTTATATATCTATGGTGGCCTCTGTAGTTGAGCGGGCTAAGCCTTTGCCGGCTTACCTCACTGCAACGCAGAGGCTCCGGCTTCGATTCCTGGTATAGTAAATTTCGGAAACGTATTTTCTAAGTTATTTACTATGGTCTGGGTGTCTGGGATCGGCCCCAGAAAGGTCCATTGTATATTACCCATAACACAAGCGTAACTTGCTTAATTTGGGGATATACAGTGTGTGTTTTTGTCTGCCGATTTTAAAAAATATATAGATTTAGGACTGATTTTTCAATCATCAGATAGATAAAATTATAACCTGACCAAATTCAAAAGTGAAGCAATTCAACTGTTTTATTCATGCAACTGTCATTTTTAATTTTCCCACGGTGTGCTTTATTCTATAGATTAACTTTTATCTGGTGATTGAAAAAGCGGCCCTTAAAGATCTAGATTGTTAAACATCGACACGTTTCATAAAGGTGGGCTAACAATTTAGTACAAATTATGAACTTTAACTTGGGGTTAACTCTGTCCTAGAATTTTATTTAATTTAACTTCCATTAAAATATACATAATTTACATTGTAGTCGTAATCCATTTCAAATATGCACCTAATTAGAATAAAATTTTCAATTTACGTAAATCTTTGGTTACCAATGACTTATGAATATGAAGTTCGTTTGAATAATTTATTATGATAATATGCATTTGAAATAATTTTAGAACATTTGGAATAATTCCGATTTATTATAGATATTGCCCTGCTTATTTACAAAGATGTTCTTAAATTCTTAGAAATGTCTTGTCTTGATGCCTTAGAAATGATGTCTTTGGTGCCATGGAAGATGGGACGACGATTAGTGTGGGATGCCACGTGCGTTGACACTTTGGCAGCGTCCCATCTTCCCGATACGGCTGTGGTAGCTGGTGCAGCTGCCGCTCGACATGTGGACCTAAAACGCCGCAAATATGCATGCGTTGGTAGTGGATACATATTTGTGGCTTTTGGTGTCGAAACTCTGGGGCTATGAGGTCCAGAAGCCCATCGCCTTTATCGAGACCTATCAAAACTGTTGATAGACGTCTCACGCGACCAAAACGCTGGCCTGTATTTTGGGCAACGCATAACGCGTTGCCATATAGCGTGGTAACACGGTCAGCATTTTGGGAACGTTCCCAACTGACGGTGATTTGGGACCCATTTACTATTTTTAATTTTTATCATTTGTAAATTAAGTTATATATAGATATTATTAGTATAGGTATATTTTAGTTTTATTATTTATTTTGTATGTAATGATTATAAATAAATAAATGAAAAACATATAAGTTAGAAAGTGATTTTCAGTTCGCAAATATATGTAAATAAATATATACTTGTTATATTAAAAGGTACAGGATTTGCAGCAAAAATATATATGGATTTAATTCGAAATTTATTCATAAATAAATTTGGTTTGTAACAAATGGAATCGGTAGCATATTATGATATTATTAATTGATCAGTTGTTGCCAAAAGTAAAACAAATAATTAGAATTTGAAAATAAAGAAAAGAATGTGTAAAATATTGAAAATATAAAATATGGAAAATTCGACTGACACCGTATAAGCGACTAAAATTTACCACAAAACATATACAATTAGTTTTAATTTTTGTTTAACATTTGTAAATGTGACCATTATGAATGAAAAGCTAAAATCTCAAATATAAAGATAACTTTAACACTATTTAAACTGCAGTGGTCTTGAGGAGCAGCCACAGCGGTAATAATTATAAATCCCTTATCAAAGAATTTTCGTTTAAACTTCGGGTAGAGATATTGGAAAAGTTTTGGGCCAGATTCGCACAATCTGTAAATGTCTAGAGATATCAGTCAAGAGTGTTCAAGTTGACGACTCGGCATTCTTTGATGAGTTTACAGTTAGAACTATTACTAATTAGGATTGATAAAAGAGAATCAGCATCTTCTTAATGATTCAGTCAATACATTTTGATACTAAAGGCTTGAAAAGAGCATAGTGGCAAAGTAGAACCAGTGTCTCAAACTAATGACGTGAGTTCGAATCTTGCCTGGAGAGCAAGTACCGCTGAAACAGTTTTTCTGATCTAATTTAAATATTGTTATCATTTCTACATAATGATAATGAAAAAATTCCAAGAAAATGAAAGGGTGTGTATATTTTGGTCAAGAAAGGAGTTCATGCCGCTCGTTCCCATAAGATGTAAAAGCGTTTTATTGGCTTGTTTAAGGCCTCATGAGAATGAAAAATTAACGGTGAAAGTATAGATAGATAGATAATACTTTATTATACACCAATACAAACATGAATCTTAAGGACTAAAATTATAACTAGTAAGGTACAAAGGGCGGTCTTATCGCTAAAAAGCGATCTCTTCCAGACAACCCCAAGTATACTAATTTCTATGACCGGGCTTGGCATAAGAGGCGACAAATAACTAACAGTCAGGTGGTAGAACATTTGTCCAACCTTGTTCTTTGTTTCGGCGTTAGTGGCCAGGTGCCAGTTCCCCTTTGAGACTGGCAGTATCAGGTGATACGACAATGAAACACAAGCGATCGAGTCGTACTGAACTTTATTTTAGATAAACAGCATTCATTCATTCACAGGCAGCACATTGGGAACACCTCTGGTGTTGTAAGTATGCACAGGCGACGGTAATCACTTTCCAATAAGATGAGCCTAGAGCCCATGTGTTGTACTCCAGCAATTTAAAAAAAGAAAGGAACACTTATTAAGACTTGTAGGTTTAGGAGTAAGTAAAATATTTTTTATATCTTTGGCTAAATTAAGCATCTCTGAGTTTATAAACTAACTAGAGTTTTTCCCGCTACGCAGCGTGAAAAACCCTAGGTTGTAGCTCTATGTTACGTACATAAAAATTTTATTAGATGTTTTATAAATATAAACCTTCAGTAGTTTAGTTTCTTGTTCAATTCTCTACAATTACAAAGTAACTATGTCAATATAGTGTAGACAACTGCACAGCAAATCATAAAGAAAAGTAGCAGCCAACCTGATTTGAAGTACCTAATACGTAATGAATGACATGCGGGCGATCTGACAACGTATTTGTTATTGAATTACAGCGATGGTTGTCTACGTCGCAATGCAGCGTTATCTTTTTTACTGATCTGTCTATTCCACGGAAGCGACATGATTTATCGGGATGAAAAGTAACCCAAATGTTGACTCGGGTTACAAGTCATCTCTGTCATCTGTATAGCCGAATATAAGCTAGTTTTATGTCGAGTTCATTTAAACCCGTTCAGTAGTTTTCACGTGATGCTGTCTGTTTGTCTGTTAGAACAGACAAACAGACTGACAAAAATTCTAAATATGGTATTTTCGGAATCTCCTGGTCGCTCCTGATTTTTCTCACAATTTTAAACGCATTGTGAAAACTCGAATCATTGACAGATTTATTATAGTATAGACCGAGTACAATATATTTTTTTTAACATAAACCAAACTCGAATTCAGACCAAAAACCAAAATATAAATATTTTACTGACTTCTTTCTACAACATCTTAAATATTTATGTTTTGGTTTGTAGTGTGTTATCCGTTTTGTTTTTGTTAAAAAAATCATTTTTTAGTTGAGCAAACACAATTTTAATAGCTTTAGAAATAATATATTAAGCACCTGCAGAAATTGTACGACTGGCACGCGTATACAAATTTGCTATCTCATTCTTCAGTGTATATGCTCTTTAACAAGGGTTGTTCTCGATTTTCTTGCGATCCATAAATCAGATCCTGACCTGACGATTATGGGACCATCTCGGGAGTTTAAAAAACAATTTGAACATCGGTCCACAATTGACGGAGAAATTGCGTAACATGCCTACAAAAAAATTAAGCGGCTGTAGAAAGTGTAATGCTGGCACGCGTACACCAACTTTTTTTTGGGGAAAATGTAGGCTCTCGGCGTTTTTTAATAAGGGTTACTCTCAATTTCTCTGGAATCCACCCACCAGATCCTGACTTGGTAACTATAGCAGTACCTCAGGAGTAAAGACGTACGAAAAAATTTAAAAAATTGAAAATTGGTTTAGAATTGACGGAGATATCGTGTTACGAAGAAGTCTGTTATCAATTTTGTATGTTTCTCTAATATCTTGGAATCCACTTATCAGATCCTAACATGCTGACAATGGGACCAATTCAGGTGTATAGCCTGTCGTTAAAAAAATATATATTTGAAAATCGGTTCACAATTGACGGAGTAATCGAGTAACGAACATACAAAAGAAAAACAAACATACAGACGAATTGAGAACCTCTAGCGTTTTTAAGTCGGTTAAAAAGAAATTAACTTGTTGTAATATTGTATTCTACCCCAGTCCCTCAACATTTTTCTATACGTTTCCAAAAGTTAGTAAGTATACCTTTTTGCATCTATAGCCGTACCTACTGATTCAATTATTTTATTTACAAATGAATTGTTTAATACAGTTTGTTTACGTTAAATCTGAATCTATCCGTAAACATTAAGTCCAGCCTCGCAATGAGTCGGCGGGCGGCTAATTTGCAAAGAATCTGCGGAAAACCGCTCCGAGTAACTATTAATTAAGTTAGCGAATCAAATAACTTTCTGAATGTTTTCCCTCGACCATTGTTTTGTTAGGAAAAGGTCCGGATCCCAATTGTTTTATTTATCTTGGAAAATCTTTTACGAATCTGCTCCTCTTTTGATAATTATGTTATTTCATACATATTACGCTGCGACATGCTAATACGAGGACAACTTTTATTAGCCTATGTAAACTAATAACAAGAAATAAATAAAAATAAATATTAGTATACATTATAATACCGATTTTATTATATTTTAGTCGTGGTCACTCAATGGATAAGACACCAGCGTCACATTTTTGTGATGTGAATTTGAACCCTGACCGCGGAGCAAGCTTAGGCAGTTTTTGATTCTGGTTCTGATTTTCGAAAATAATAAATCATCATTGACAAGAATATATTATAGACAAGATTCATAGACAAATCTAATAGTTTTTTAATTTAATCATTACAATGACTATTTGCTGACGTTGAAGCACAACTGTTAAAAAAATCGAAATGTGTGCTAGGACACATAGTAGAAGTAAAACTTCAACGGACAGGTGGAAAAACGAATGGCAACGGATAAGTGGCAAAACGAATCGTAAACAAAATTTTAAATTGAAGTTTTATGGGCAGATTGTTAATTTACTTGTCCAATTTAAAAATCTGCCCGTAAAACTTCAAGTTAAAACTTTGTTGCGATTCGTTTTGCCACTTATCCGTTGCCATTCGTTTTTCCAGTTGTCCGTTGAAGTTTCACTTCTACTATGTGTCCCAGCACACGTTTCGATTTTTCGCAGGTTTACTGCAAATTATGATTTGCTTAGGTTAGGTACATTTTAATGAATGCATTTTTTATTTAAACATATTTTATTTTATCAAAGAAAAAGACTGAATTCCTTCCGGAAGCAAAAAACGCATCCATAGTCTACTCTAACATTATGCCTCCTCTCACCACGCGATATACCTTCTACTCCCTCCACGGGGCCGTAACGCTTTTTCGTGACAGAAGAATCCTAAGACCCGTCCTCTATACAGAAGTTTCACTTCAAAATTGATTTACAATACCTTTTAAGCGTACCACGTAACAATAATCGTGAGGAAACCTGCAAATCCGAGTTTACGTAACTATGAAACTGGTAAATCCATCTCGAACACCCGTGGTGGGTATGATGTCTATATCTCTGAAATTGGGAGGCTCCGAGCTTTAGCTGTGGTATGTTTATACAACGAATTGTATTGTGTTTTAGAGGATTTTTGGGAGCATTATTGATTATTTTAAGTAATGTTTGGTAACGACATTCCTACAAACGTTTGTAAACAGTGTTAATTCAGAATTCTAAAAGGAAGATAAACATGACCACAACGTTAAAGATAAATTTCTTTAATGATTCCTAAATCTTTGATCGTTCATCACATTATATAAGTTAAAGGTTCAAAGCATCTAAGTTATTTCGTTTCGTAAGAGTGAAAGCGATTTGGCGTGTAAAGTAAACACTCGCCGCACAAAAAAGTAAGGAAGGCGATTATGCGCAATGATGTTGACAGTGTCAACAAAGTTCGAGGACGAAGGCCCAATCTTTACTCGGTAAATACATTGCTGGGGCCTTACTGTTCTCAACGCGGGTGTGGGTCTGCCGGGGTAAGAACGAAGACAACGAACGCAATACAATTGTACCGTGGAAGACGAATACAGGAATTGATAGTGTTGTAAATGTTAATTATTAAAACTATTATATTACTTGTCTGTGGTCACTTTGTATTTTGTCTATTGTTTGTCTGTACTCTTTGTCCTTTAAAAATGTAAAAACTACTTCTCACTTATGAATATTTGTACAAACTTTGCAAGAACTTCGAAATACAGTTATCTTATAATTAACATGTGATTTTCATTAATCTGGAATTCTGAATAACATAACAGATAGTAAAAAATCTTACGCTGAAGATTTCTTAAATTTTATTTAACTTTATGGCGTCAAGGGGTCTCGACAACACATGAACATGGAAGCAACTCTGTATCAAGTGGCCATTTCGCGATAAAGAGAAACCAGATCAAGGATTGTCCCGTTTATAGGTCATTTAAGCTTGAAAGATACAGCAAAGTAAGATTTATTTTAAGTCAAATACGAAATAACATTAATAACGACCGTGTTAATCATATGAAGATATATAAATTTTTTGGTTTTTTTTTATGAAACATTGAAAGGCTTAATGAGTTTCCTTCGAATTTCTTAATACAACTCAGTGAGTTTTTAAATGCGTACGTAAAATAACTAAGAATCAACACTAGTAATGTCTAGGGCACACAGTGAAACTAAACATCAAGGCAACATATTAAAGTGCTGAGATTGTCATTATGTTCTTATAACGTGGGTTCGAGTCGTGGTAGAGAGCAGCACTCCGGGATGCTTTTATGACTTAATTGAATCTATTATAATTGTGATGTTTGTTTCCGTTTGAATTGGGAGACTTCGATTCATTGACATTTTGTAGGCTAATATTGTGTTCTATAATAAAACAGAACTTTGTCTTTGCCGGGATTTTTAAAGTGAAATTTCTTTAGAATCGTTGTGATTTGAAATTCGATAAAACGAAAAAACCAGACTAAAAAGAGATAACCACATAAATCTATAGGACTAAGCCTGAGAGACAATGAGATATGTTCCATTATATTTAATATTTTAAACACTATGATCATACAGATAGATTTTTTTTGAAGATTTTCTTTAATAATTTAAATTTTGAAATCTAGCGTCACGAAATTTTGAATCCCCCCCACCCCTTGTCACATTTTGTTTTACTTCTACTGTGTGTTACACACATTTACATTTTTTATTTACTCCTCCTCCGCCATATGACACGGCAGAGGGTTTTCGCTGGTATTTAGCAGTAGAATAATTATAACGATGGAATTATAGCAAATGATTATATCATCGTCTGTAAATATATTTCAACACCAGTTTTTCTTCAACTTTTACTCAGCGCCGATTTTGCGATTTGTTCTAACCCCATCTGATCTTTACTATTCGTGCAATAAATGCTGACGTAACAAAAATAGTTCATCGATTTCATTAATTGCAAGTCTATTGTTTGTTCGTAACACGGTCTACTTACTGGTTTTGAGTTTATTCTAAAAGGTTTTCATAAATTAATTTCAATAACAGCCAATAAATACTCAGAACTATCTTTTTAATTCCAACTTGAGTAATATCAAAAAAAAACCAACAACTGTTTTCAGGAGACCGCGATTTTAAAGATGGATATTTCTCTCATGGTTCACGTGACGTTAAATGTATGGCAGTAATATGTCGAATGAATTCTCTGTGACGACATGTTATGACGGGTTCAATTTGAAGCAATTCTCAAATTGCAGCTCGGTGAACAAAATTCAAATACAAGCGTAAACCATGTACTCCCAACATGGTTTTAAATAACAGATAAATCGCTATATGAGTCGCTCAAGGGAAGAGTAGCCTAATCAATTTACAGTAACAGAGTTAAGTAGGGACTTTATTCCTTTGTGTGTAGATCTTTGAATCCATAGTGGCCTGAATTTAGTTTCGGTTTATTTTTAATACATTTAGGCCACTGTGTTTTGATCTACAAAAAAAAACACCTACCTATCTCTATTACTGTAAATTTGTAAATTAGGCCATTCTTTCGCTGAGCGACTCAAAAACATGTACATAGTATAATATACTCTTAAGCTAAGCATGTTACGCTTGTTATATTATTATAGAACAGATAACTATGTAGCCGAAGCCAGACCAGTCTAATTAACGAAAAATTCGTTTATTAAATTCACACTGCCGGAAATCAAGCCCGGGACCTGTGTAAACGTTCTCTAGTAGGTCAACTAGGCAAGCAAACACTTAAACACTACATCACAGAGGCCGTCAATAGTTTTAACTTTGGCTTCAGCTTAAGTGATATTCATTATTATTTATTTACATGTAAATGAACATATGTATGTTATATATTAGTAAAAACTTTACCAAACATCATTAAACGGTCTGAATTTTTATACGTAATCTGTATTAAATATAATCGTTATAATTGCAATAACAGCAGTGATATAAAAGGGAGCTACCACGTGTACCGAGCACTAACTGTAACCACTTTTCCAAATTGCTTATACTGTTTTGCTTTCGTCATAAGTATGATATCATATCGTAACATAAAGGTAAACGGCTTACGATTCAGTATAACAATACTGTTGCCGTTCGCACGACTGAGAACAGGTCTGGTTATTTGATTAGTTGTAATGTTAGCTGAGTTTTCTATATTGTCTCCGAGTTAATTTCAAACTTTGCTTTCATTACATCGCTCTGTTAGTTTGGGTTGAATTAAATTATTGTTAATACAATGGGTGACTGTTTGATGTTCAGTTTTATAATTCATTATTAAATTATCTGAATATCTTATATATCTTTGGGAATAAAAGATACAATTTACTGAAAATAAACTATCGTAAAAACAAAACATTATTGGTTAATTCTCATGATTTCGAAATTCTCGTCCTTTCAGTTTTTACAAAAATCTAACCGACATAAATTATGGTAATTATTTTATCTTTTCAAAGAACATTATTGAGGTTAATAATGTTGATGATAATTTCTGAACTTATCTTTAAAGGATAATACATATAAGTATAAGTATCCTAAGAATCATTCCCTCACTATGTCCCAAACTCCAGATTGAAACAGTTTCGAAATTTTAAACCATTTTTTTTAAATATTTTGTTTGCAAATTGGACTAATCGATTAAAAATACAACCGATTTTCAAAAATCTTTAGGATTTGGTATAAAAAGTAATGAACAAGTTGTCAAATATCTATATATTAATACATGAAGCAAAATTTTTTTAAGAAAATTGTGCGGACGGAGGGTTCTCAAATTTCGCACACTTATAGTTTATATAGAGAAGAAGCAACTAATGAGAATATTTGTTTTTAAATTATGCATAAAAAATGCATTAAATCAATAAAAAAATCATTACACAGACTACCATGTATTTGACACACACACACACACACGCATATATACTCTTTTGTTTATTGTTCAAGTCAAATTAACAGTGCAGCCTTGGCAAAATCTGTGATTATAGAAGTATAGTCTTTGACAACAAATTATTATGGTCGAATTTCGATCACGGGCGACCACTAGTATTATTTAACATGTGTCCCATAAAAAAAATCATTCCCCACATCTTTACCAAAAGTCAGTAAATGAACGCATTTTTAATCATTCATAAATGCTCTCATTGAATTTTTGATAGGTGGCAGTACAGTTATTTTTTCCAAATGGTAAATTCATATTATGCATCTTAAAGTATTTGTTGCAGAAAGATTTTATTAAAAAATATTTCAAGGTTACATTTTCAGTTGTCATTTCCTCACTTTGAAGCAAAAAAGAAGTACCTAGTTTTTATATCTAAATACTAATTGCACAGTGAAGTAGGTTTATAGTGATAGTAAACTTACAGAAATAGTCAGATACATCGAAAGTTTTTCTTGATAGATTTTTAGGTTATGTTTCATGCCGTCATTCTCTCATTTCAAATTGAAATGAGGGAATGGCGATTAAAGAGGTAATGACTAGTTTTACTTGCCTTTTATTTCTTAGCTTATGTGATCCTTAAATTTACCTTTTTTTGTTTAAGAACTAAATAATGGCAAGAAAAAAAGAAATTATCTGATGCAGAAGCTAAATTGAAAAAGAAAGAATGTGATAAGAAGCGTCGAGAAATAATAAAATTTAATCTTGAAAGTTTAGAAAAACATCGTTATAAAGAAAGAGTCAAATACCTGACATCTGTATCTGTTATGGGTTCCAGAGAGAAGAGACTAAAAAGAAAAAAATGGAAGAAGAATAGCAAAACGTATAAAGATGTATAAATCATTCACTCACTTTCTAGTTTTAATACATTCTTATAATTTGCTTAAAAAAAGTTTATTCTGGGGACCAATATATTAGTAAAATTGAATAACATAAGTGTTACAAAATGAACAGACAAAAAAGTTAAATTAATTAAAATATTTTTTATTAGGTAATTTATTTCTCTACCTAATTTTATAATTTCATGAGAAGTATCCTATTTCGCTTTTTTAATTTTAAATAATTTTCGGCTTCTGTGATTGAGTATTCTAAAGCTGGGTACTCAGCTGCGAGTTGTAACCGTAAGCGTTGCACGTTATTGTAACCAAAATCCATAATGTGTACGTAGCTGGCGAGCCTGCTGCGAACGGGACCCACTGCAATCGCAGCGAGCCGAGGGCAATTCCGTACTTATTTTGTAACTGTAACCGTTGTACGTTACTGTACCCAAATGTCATAGTGTAGGTATAGGTTGCTTGCGAACGGCACACGGTGCGCTCTCAACGTGCTGACAATAACCAGATACTCACTTTTGTAAATATAAGCGTTGGACGTTACTGTACCCAAATGTTATAGTGTAGGTATAGGTGGCTTGCGAACGGCACCCGATGCTCTCGCAACAAGTTGGTAATAGTCAGATATTCACTTTTGTAAATGTAACCGTTACACGTTATTGTAACCAAATATCATAGCGTGCACGTAGCTCACAAGCGTAACGCGAGCGGCTTCCAGTAAGCCGATGACTGTCGGTGTTTGCAACGAAGCAAAGGCCTCGGCAGTCGGCTGTCAAAGGCAAAATGCCGCGCTTGGGGTGCACGCAGTACACACGTATACACTAAAACCTCGTTACTGTATCCGTATGGTTACAGTTACAGTTCGCTAATGAGTAAACGGTCGAAGGTGGCTCGTGGGACACCGCGAGCGATTAGCGTTTAACGCGTACACACTACAGCATCCTTGCGGTGACGGTTATAGCTTGCTGATGAGTATACCGGTCGTAGGCGGCTCTTTGGACACCGCGAGTGACTTGCGGTTACGGTTATAGCTTGCTGATGAGTATACCGGTCGTAGGCGGCTCTTTGGACACCGCGAGTGATTGGCGTTTAACGCGTACACACTAGAGCATCCTTGCGGTTACGGTTATAGCTTTCTGGTGAGTATACCGGTCGTAGGCGGCTCTTTGGACACCGCGAGTGATTAGCGTTTAACGCGTACACACTGCAGCATCCTTGCGGTTACGGTTATAGCTTGCTGATGAGTATACCGGTCGTAGGCGGCTCTTTGGACACCGCGAGTGATTGGCGTTTAACGCGTACACACTACAGCATCCTTGCGGTTACGGTTATAGCTTTCTGGTGAGTATACCGGTCGTAGGCGGCTCTTTGGACACCGCGAGTGATTAGCGTTTAACGCGTACACACTAGAGCATCAATGCGGTTACGGTTATAGCTTGCTGATGAGTATACCGGTCGTAGGCGGCTCTTTGGACACCGCGAGTGATTAGCGTTTAACGCGTACACATTAGAGCATCCATGCGGTTACGATTATAGCTTGCTGATGAGTATACCGGTCGTAGGCGGCTCTTTGGACACCGCGAGTGATTAGCGTTTAACGCGTACATACTAGAGCATCCTTGCGGTTACGGTTATAGCTTGCTGATGAGTATACTGGTCGTAGGTGGCTCTTTGGACACCGCGAGTGATTAGCGTTAAACGCGTACACACTAGAGCATCAATGCGGTTACGGTTATAGCTTGCTGATGAGTATACCGGTCGTAGGCGGCTCTTTGGATACCGCGAGTGATTAGCGTTTAACGCGTACACATTAGAGCATCCACGCGGTTACGGTTATAGCTTGCTGATGAGTATACCGGTCGAAGGCGGCTCGTTAGATACCACGAGCCACGTTTCACGCGTACATACTAGAGCATTTATGCGATTACGGTTTTTTTAACAACTCTACGGACTCGAGTTCCGTATCCTTTTTTACAACTTAATTTCTATGAAAGTTTTTAGAGTTCATATACGCTTATTGTTTATTTTGTTACTGTGTGTGACATTAATTTAGTGATTTTTATGTTGTAGTGTACCTTCAGAATAACTAATAATATTCTTTTTTTCTATTTTTAATACTAAACTTATACTAATGTAGAGTGTATCTGTTACATGCTCGTGTTGTGAGGAAGTGCATATGCAGTGTGTGCCTTATGTCTATACCTATATATATCTTAACCAGTGCCATTTGTGGTTTTTCCTTTCTGTGCCTAGGTTATTTTTAGGCTCTTTGTGTGTCTTGGTTTGTTTGTGAAGTGTGCGTGTAATGCAATGCGGTGGTAGTGCGCGTTGGTGTGAGTGTGTGTATGAGTTTTGTTGTTAGTTGTGTGTTTGTGACTTTGATGCGATTATGATTACAGCTTGCGATGAGTACATACATGGTCGAAGTATTTAAGTAAGTCGAAGATTTCCTACGTATACATTAAAGCATGTTATTGTATCTGTTCGTTTACACTTACAGCTTGCAGATTGTGTAATATTATCCATAGCACAAGCGTAACTGGTTTATCTTGGGAATATACAGAGTGTTAGGCTGTTGGTTTCATGATAAAAAAGTACACGAAGGTACTTCCACAACGTAAACTATTATTACAGACAGACAGTTGATGGTACCGTTTTATTTGTCTTTTACTCGGCATCGTAATATATTTTACTGTGATTGTTGTATTTCTCTCTAGGGTCGCAGTTATGAGTCTAGATCTATGTTTTGTGTTTAACTTGGGTTCGTTGGGGTGCTTTCAACTTCTGACAGCTATCATTTCATTCATAAATAGTCTCATTATTATACAAAATAGAGTCTTTGGAGAATGGGAAAATGGCAGGAATAAACCTCTTATGCTTTATGACATTAGTATAATAGAAGTGTTATTTGAGTAAATATGTTAGTTTGTATTTTGAAACGATATCCTAGACTACCGACTTAAGACAATACTTGAAGAATATCGGGTGTGTAGAGAAATATAAATGTCTGAACAGTGTTGATGTTTTGGATAGTAGTATATTGGATACGAAGACCCCAAATAGATCTTTTTAACCGACCTAAAAAAAGGAGTGGGCTCTCAATTCGTCTGTATAATTGTTTATCTATGAACTGATTTTAATTTATTACCTTAATAAACTCAAAACATAAAACATGTACGCATAAATGTTCCTTCCTACTGTAACAACAAGTTTATATTTTAATTCGCATATACTGTAAAATCATATAAAGCAGATAATAATTATTTAATTAGTAAATAACAAAAATAATTACATTATAAACAAAATTAAATAATAAGAATTTCATAATTACAGAAAACGGAACAACAAATAAGTAAGTATAAGTATTAAATTGTTTTATTATAAAAGAATTTATTTTTTGCTGCTTTAGGTAAGTTACTTTTTAATATTATTTTTGTGTTGGCCGTTTTTTCAATATATATTAGTTTTTTTTTTGTACATCATATTATATTGTCATATTGTTTATAACAACAAGTGTATTTACTGTTTTTTTTGTCCATTATTTTGCGACAGTAAATATTTTATTACTTTTCTTTCTTTCTTTCTATATAAATTAAAAAAGCGGCCGGCAAGGGCCGCAACGGCAAAACATATGTATTAATGATAGAATCTATGTTATATCTAATTCTATCTGAAAATATACGTGTATGAATGTACTAATCTAATAATGTTTTATAGAAACTCATATAATGTATATTTTATGTCATGGGTGAGTAAACGTGCAGGAGGTCAAACTGAAAGTATATATTCATTCTGCAGGCACTGTCGTTGGCCCCACGACCTTGCATATATGGACGATACGAACTTAATAATATCGATGTCAAGGTTTGCTCTCTGTAGAAATATGTGAGACCAAATCAAAACGGGCAGTGCGTGGCAGTCTATAAAATGTCAACTATGTTTGACAAAATGTTTTATCTGTTGCGAATTTCGAAATCTTCGAACGTAGTTGAAAGTATTTTCATAATTAATATCTCGGGCAGAAGTATCAAATATACACGTGTAATGGAAATAATGTTAGCGCACTTCATAAATCCCCGGAGAGTAATATGTTGGGTGCAAAAAGGGCCCATCAATCACTGTACAAAATACATAGTTTCCTACATCAAGATACATCTGACGTAAACATGTTTTTGAATAACTCTTTTTTTGGAGCCTAGCAGTGAAATGTTTCTCGGAAATGTATTATCATTTTTTCTGATGTGTAACGGTATATCTATACTATTTTCAAAGAAATAAGCGAAGATATCGGCCAAGTTCAGGTTGGACCACATATAGTGTATGGTGTCGTAGAGGTGAGCAGAGGATTCTTCACCTCTTGACGAAGTGAGTTTGCCTGTCTCGGGGAATTCTCAAGCACTGATGCGCTAGGATCAGCGTGGGCGTAACTACGTTCTAAGTGTCACGCTCTTCCTGCCACAGCGCGGGGCACATGGGAGGAGGGTGGTTTTAGTGGAGTATTGAGTTCTTCGAGTCTCCACACAAGCCGGCGATTCGACTCTGGTGCGCCATTCGTCACCACGAATGGCGCACCTCTCGTCGCTTTGGTTTAATCCCTAGTAAAGGACCCGGTAGTGTGCGAAATGCATTTCCCCCGCCTCAAAAAAAAAGGGTGTCGTAGAGGTGATGAATATCCAGTGTTTTCGCTATTTGGCTTCCGGATCCGAATATATAAATATTTGTATTACCAATGTGCTCAGTAGTGAGTCAACTGCTTTCGCAGCATCCACACCTCACTTCTTGTCTTGGACTATGAAAAATTAAATTATCACAAATTTATTTGTATTACGTTTTAGACCACATGCCTTAATAATGGCCATGTATTTTTGGAAAGGTTGCGTAATATCATGGAAAATCCAACGTGTAGAGGGGCCTCTACAATTTAATCACTTTATTCTAAATGTGTCGTGACTATTAGTCATGTCACTGGCATATTTTTTGTATTTTATCAAGTTTTCGCGACTAGTAAAATTCGATATTTTTTGGAGTGAAACTTTTTCAGAATCCTTGTGATTTGAAACTCGATGAAACAAAAAAGCGATAAACACATAAATCTACAGGACTAAGCCTGCGAGAGAATGAGATACGAGTTATACATTGTGCAGCATAGATTGGACAGTGAAGAAGACCGATGACTAAACATAGGTCCAATTTGGACCGAAATAAAACAGGTAATAATATATAATAAAACCGTTAAAACGTAGTTTTATTATGTATACAAGTCTCGAAAACTTAAGAAAATATTACATAATAACATTTTTTAGACTAAAACAGTAAAAATTTGAAAGCGATACTTAAGAAGTTTATTTTGTTTATTTAGTTGCCAAGACCCCCGTACTAGGATTAGATTGTGTTACAGTTAGCATTGATAGTCATCCGAGTGTAAGAAATTACCTGTAACTATTTAAAGGCTAATTTGTTACATAAAAGGAAACTAATGATTGGTTCATTATAAACCACAATTCAGATACACATTTCTTATACAAAAACGCTTTGTTGCTGGGTAGGTTGTGCGGAAACAGCTATATACCTATATAGCGTTCTGAAGTCCAGTGTATGAGCAACCAAATCAGGGTGAAATAATACGAAGAAATTTCAGGATACCATTCCTGTTTATCGCGCATCCTTTAACAAAGCGTTTTCCAGTGTCAGCTAGCTTCACAACCATCTACATGCGTCCTGAGGGAAATATTGCACTGGGCAACTGTATCTCCTTTTTATACGCTTTATTGATAGTAACTTACCTTCTACTGGTTAGAAGTGCGCTTAAGAAGATTATTTAGAGCGAATCTTACACGTTAGTATGAAAATTCAGTGGCGCGGGGTAGAAATTCGGCTAGGATAAGCCGGTTGAAATAACTTACCGTATGAAACGCCCCACCCCCCTCCCTCGGCGCAAGCAGCGGCTCCACCGACGGGGTGGAGATCGGCACGCAAACCACGGACCACCAGGCCCGTGGTTTTCCAGGAGCCGAGATCGGCGGCAATTATTATCAAATTGCTGCCGGAATCGCCCATGAAAGGTATTGGCTACCGAGAGGACTTCGCGAAGGCCGCCTCGGTGGTCAATATCACAGAGTTAGGCCTCAGAGAGGGACTGAAGCGGACGGACTGAGCCCGGGACGCTCGACTCCTGGACTTCCCCCCAGGACCCGAGAGCGCGACTAGGGCGAACCGCGTCACCGAGGCCCTTCGAAGGGCGCTCAAGGGATGGCCGAAGTCATCCGCCCCGTAAAGCGTGGGGAGCTTTACGTCTCGGGGCTGGATGAGTCGACCACGATAGATGGGCTTCGCAGTGCCATCGCCAGCGTGGGCAATTGCCTGCGCGACGATGTCAAGGCGAGGCATATAGGCATAGGACCTGGGGGGATGGGCGCATCATACGTGATGTGTCCCGTCTCTGCAGCCAAAGCCATCGCCGAGCGGGGCCACCTTCTGGTGGGCTTCACCTCGGCGAAGGTGGAGGCTCTGGAAGTCAGGCCGATACGTTGTTACAGATGTTTCAACGTCGGCCACGGCACCCAGACCTGCCCGGACTCGTGCCCGGACCGGACCGGCTTGTGTTTCCGCTGCGGTAAGAGCGGACACAAGCAGCCGGACTGCCCAGCCCGCGACCCCCACTGCACCGTCTGCGCGGCGGGGGGCAAACGCGCTACCCACCCTACGTTGGCGAGGCACTGCCAGCCCCCATACGTCAAGGGTAAATTCGTCCACCCGAGGGCGAATAAACGACCGGTGAGCGAGAGGGGGGTAGCAATGGACACCTAAATGCCCAGTACACTCCTAACGCTATTCCAAGCGAACGTTAACCACTCCCCGGACACTCAGGACTTGTGCCTGCAGGCGATGGCGGAGTGGTAAGCAAACTTGGCCGTAATAAGCGAACCTTATTACGTACCCCCAGCCAGGAACTGGGTGGGGGATCTCGGACGATGTGGTAGCCGTGGTCGCCAGAGCCGGGTCTGGCACACCGCTCACCAGTCTCGAAAGAGGAAAGGGCTACGCGGTGGCGGAAAGCGGATGTTACGTCATCATAGGCGTGTACCTTTCGCGGAGCCGCCCTCTGGCGGAGTACGAGCTTGTCTTGGACTCCATTAGGGCAGCCGTCGGCAGACTAGCGCCGAAGATGATTTTCGTCCTAGGTGACTTCAATGCCAAGCACCAATCCTGGGGGAACGCGATTACCGATGTTAGGGGACGGGCGGTTGAAGACTGGGTGCTTCAATCCAACCTGTCCATCGTGAACCAGGGATCGGTCCAGACCTGCGTGCGTGCGCGGGGTGGATCGGTCATCGACCTGTCATTCGCCACACATGCGGCCGCCCGCAGAGTGGTAGGATGGAGAGTGCTGGAGGAGCTGGAGACTCTGTCTGATCACTTGTACATCAGATTCGAGCTCTCCCCCTCGCCAAGTGCTAACCCTGTTCAGGGCCCCACCCAGCTCCCGCGCTGGGCTCTTACCAAGCTCGACGCGGAGTAGGCTGAGGAGAGGGTTATCATTGAATGCTGGACCTATCCAGCCGACCTGGGGAATCTGGAGGCGCAGGCTGAGCACATGCGCAAATCCCTCAAAGGGATTTGCGACGCTGCTATGCCTCGAGCCAAACGACCGCCGCCGCGTACATCGGTCCATTGGTGGACTGAGGAGCTGGCTGAACTGTGGAGGGCAGTCCGCAGAATCAGCCACAAGCTCAAACACAGCAGAGCGCGTCGTCTTCCAGACTATGTTGAGGAGAATGGACTCGTGGGAGAGTTCAGAGAGGCCAGAAAGGCCCTTTCGATCGCATTTCTGCGAGCGAAAGCTCGGGCTCGGGAGGAGCTCCTCGAGCCACTAGACCGGGACCCTTGGGGGCGTCCGTACCGTGCGGCCCGCAACACGTTGCGGCCTTGCACCTCCACGGTTACGGAAACGCTCGAACCCGAGGTCCTCCGGTCGGTTATCGATGGGCTCTTCCCGGATCCGGGGATCTTCACTCCCCCCGATATGGGTCCAATCATTCCCGACACCTCGGAGGTGGAGCCTCACTCCATCACCGAGGAAGAGTTAGACGTCGCCCTGGACCGGCTCCGGGGCAGGAAGACGGCTCCGGTACCCGACGGGGTTCCGGGTCGGCTCCTCTTCCTGGCCGCTAAACATCTACGCGGCCAGCTGCGGGAACTGTTCGCTGCCTGTATTTGCGCAGGTCAGTTCCCGTCGCAATGGAAGGAGGGCCGATTATGCCTGATTCCCAAGGGAGGCCGTCCTCCCAACGATCCGTCCGCCTACAGGCCCATAGTGTTGCTTAACGAGGTCGCCAAGGTCTTCGAGAAGATCTTAGCGGAACGCCTCGTTAAGCATCTGGATACTGTGGAGCCGGGGCTAGCATAGACGCAGTTGGGTTTCGGCGGAGGCGCTCCACGTTGGACGCCTTCGAGACACTGCGATCTGTAACGGACGACGCCGTCCAAGCGAAGGATACTGTCCTGGCTGTATCGCTAGACATAGCGAACGCCTTTAACAGCCTCCCTCACGAGACGATCAGGGAGGGGCTCCGTTCACACGGAGTTCCCCCGTACCTCACGAGGCTGTTGGGCGCGTACCTCCATGACAGGTACATCCTTTGGGAGGGCGGCGAGTCCGATAATCGCGCGATAGGTCGGCGACGCGTTGCGTGCGGCGTCCCACAGCGATTGGTCCTCGGGCCGGTTCTTTGGAACGCCGGTTATGACTGGATCCTTCGGGTTCCGGTCCTGCCCGGAATAGGGCTAATCTGCTTTGCGGATGACATCCTACTCACGGCACGCACTGCGTCATTCGCGGAATCCGTGGACCTCGCCAACACCGGGTTGGCGATCGTGGTCCGAAGAATAGGTAGGCTGGGCTTGAAGGTCTCCCCCGCGAAAACGGAGGCCATCATGTTCCATAGGCGGTTTCGTAATCCCCCCGTGGACTTGTCCGTTACAGTCCAAGGGGTGGACATTCGTGTAGGCCCCCAGATGAAATATCTGGGGCTAATTCTCGATGGGAAATGGCTGTTTAAAGCGCACTTTGAGCAGCTAGTTCCCAAGCTCGTGAGGTCCGCAGGCGCCCTCTCTCGGCTTCTTCCCAACGTGGGGAGACCGGGGGACGACTAGGAAACTCTACATGGGCATCCTTAGGAGTATGGCCCTGTACGGTGCACCCGTATGGTCCACTGCACTTCACCACCACAATAGGACTTTGTTGTGCCACGCACAACGGGTCCTGGCGGTGAGGACCATCCGAGGATACCATACAGTGTCGTGGACGGTGTCAACACTCTTGGCGGGTGATCCGCCCTGGCCTCTCCAGGCGGACGTGATAGCCAAAGTTCGGCGCTCCCGACAGGATGCCCTCGCCCGTGGCCTGGTCTATGGCCAGGCCGAACTCCAGGTGATCAGGACGCCGGAAACCGCGGCCATGATCCAATCTTGGCCAGTAGAGTTGGAAAACCCTGTTGCTGGCATTGACACGGTGGAAGCGGTTCGACTGCAGCTGTTGCAATGGTTCTCGCGGAAACGCGGGACCCTGACCTTCAGTATGACGCAGATACTTACCGGGCACAGTTGCTTCGATAAGTATCTGTGTCAGATTGCGGGCTGCTTGCCTTCACCCCAATGCCGCCAGCGTGGCGCGCTGGACACGGCGTTACACACGCTAGTCGAGTGCGCAGCATGGGCATCTCAGAGGTTTGAACTCGAGACACTAGTAGGACCGATCGATTCGCTGGGCGATCTGGTGACAGCCATGCTGCACAGCGACGATTGGTGGGTGGATGCGGCCAATTTCTGCGAGAGGGTAGTGTCTCAAAAGGAGGCCGCGGAACGAGATAGGGAGAGAAATGGAAGTGCGCATGCGTCTCGCAGGCGCCGCCGTCAGTCGGGAGCCCGGAGGCGCAGGTATGCGCATGATCTCTCTCCCTGAAATACCGCTGCAGGGGCCCTCTAGCATCTAGGGAGCAGAGGAGTCTTCACCCCTGTTGACGAAATGAGTTTGCCTCTCCCGGGGCATTCTCAAGCACTTGTGCGCTAGGATCGGCGTGGGCGTAACTACGTTCTGTATCTCATGCCTTTCCTACCATAAGCGCGGGGCACATGGGAGGAGGGTGGTTTTAGTGGGGTATTGATTAGTCGAGTCTCCACACAAGCCGGTTGATTATTGTTTGGATTGCCTCAGTGGAAAGCCTCCATGATCAACAACGGTCTAATCCCTAGCAAAGGACCCGGTATATGCGAAAGGCATTTCCCCCGCCTGAAAAAAAAAATGATGCAAGCGCCGACTCGACTACACTGTTGTTGAAAAAACGTCTGACTCGCGATGTATTTTCTTATTAAAATTTGCATTTTGAATTTTGCAATGTTATCGCACATTTTGAAAAAAACCGGTGCCCGATCGGGCTATGAGTTGCTATTTCATCTACGCGTAGAAAGCCGCCAAGCGTAAGAGATAGTAATACAGTAATCATATATGCATGAATAAAATACGTGAGCGGCAATAAAATCATGACGCTTTCGCCCTGTTGGTCGCTAGTTAATTTATAGAGGTCTAGTGTCTAATAAAATGTTTGAACAAAACGCGTAAACGCCAGTTAATGCATGGCGCTTTTGACCTTTTGGTCGCTAGTCACTACTGACAAGAGACCAAAAGGTCAAAAGCGTTTCTCAAAAAAAGTAGTTTCTTAGAGGTAGGCTATGCGGAATCGAGTTGTATGAAGTCCATGACACTGTATGAAATTCAAATTTAATGAATAAATATGCACGTTCCGTATGTTTGTATCCACAAGATTAGAAAATAAGTGACTTCTCTAATAATTTCATAAATATCAAACTTAGCAACTGCGAAGCTTGGACGGGACTAACTACTAATATTTAATAGAATAAATTTGTATCCTAAAATTAATTTTGTTTAAAACTATCGCCATTTATTACAATAAGCTTAAATGGGGCTTTACTTTATACAACTTGATGTTGTTTCAACATGGTTATAGCAACATTACAGCTGTCCGGAGCGGTTATTAAAACTATTTATTCATTTAATTTTATAAAATTTAGTTTAATATTTACCCCAAGGCACTACTATAGCAAATGTAAGTATTATACTGAGGCAACGGGTGGCCGTATGGCTAATGAACTTAATAACTCATTTTCTTATTGCGAAACTGGCACACAGGCATACGAAACAGAAAGAGAATTAAAGAGATTACCATCAGTAATAGACATTGCAATGCAAACTATGGGCAACGGTGACTTTTTGTCATTTATATAATTCTTATTTCTTATACCTATTCACTGCTGTACAAAAAGTCCCAAAAACTCCCAGTGAAGCGAAATTAAACAACGTCACAGATGTTCAAAAACATATATTCACCACTGAAAATGAGAGTTGATATACACTTTATTTTTTTTTATTGGACTTGACTTTATGTTGTTGGTCCGAAGACCTCACAACTTTACCGGGGTTTTCGGGGCGAGTGCCTTTGCGAAGCGAAGGCGCTCGAGCCCGGGAGGCAACTTGCTCGAGGGGCTCCTAGGGAGTTTCACCTCGGCTGGACTGTTGCCATGAGAGGGGATGAATCTAATGATGCCCACCATAAGGCGACACAATGCACTAATTGAGAGCGGGCGACGGGTAATATAAAGCCCGAGAGGAAGGATCCCGGCGGACCGGGATCGGCGGTTCGCGGTGGCCTATACTATCTTACTGCCGTTTCGCAACGTGTTATGGCTGGGAGAGAAGAAACGGCGAAAGAAACTTCCCAGCAACACGCCTAGTCTATCCTATGGGGGCTGTGTCTCCTGGCGTCCCTCGCGGGGACGTGGAGAGATCGTGATTGGCGGCGTCGACGCCGCCGTCTGTGTCTGTCTGTCGGTGCCTGCCAGCCTGCCGTCCTAACCGCGGGCGGGCTGATCCGAGCCAGCCGTTTTGTGATATCGTCGACCTTGTCCATGAGGATGTTACGCGGTCGTCGCACGAGAGCCTTTCGTCGAGGCTTATAATCGGACGCGGACACGACGAGGGGATTTCGATGGTGCGGCGCTAGATCGAAATACTTACGCGAGAGCGACGTAATGTAGTTTTTGATGGAGGGAAGCTCCAGATCGCGGTGGATGTCGATGTTACGCATATAGAGGGGAGCACCGACGGCTCTGCGCATGAATTTATTCTGAACGATTTGCAGTTTCTTTAAAAGGGCAGGCTTGGCATGGCCGAATACCACACTCGCGTATGTCATGATCGGGCGGATGCATGTTTTATATAGAGTAAGCTTGTGTCTGAGGGACATTTTGCTTCGTTTATCTATCATGGGTGCTAGACGACCCATCACAAATCGCGCTCTATTCCGGACTATAGTGATATGCTCGTTGAAGCGCAAGTTCTGATCTAGGTGACACCCAGGTATTTGGTGTACTTTGCCCAGGGATCTCTTGTTCGTAGAGCGAGATGGCTTTTAAGCGAAGGCAAGCGCGTTTGGGAGAGCGAAGCGTGCCCGGGGAAAAGAACATTGCTGCGCTTTTCTCCGGGTTTACCTCTATCCTCCATTTGCGAAACCATTCGCCTAGCTCTGTTACAGCTACCTGTAGCCGGACGCAAGCCATTTGTCGGTTGTGATCTGATGTATAGAGTGCGGTGTCATCCGCGAAGAGGGCCAACTCTACATCTGGAGTTTTTGGGATGTCGCTGGTGTACAGCGTGAAGAGTAGTGGAGACAGGGCCGAGCCCTGTGGTACACCGGCTGTGAGTGGGTGAGGGGACGAGCGTGTTCCCTCCACTCGAAAACGGAAGCTACGGCCTAGGAGGAAGTCTCGCAAGATGAGCACGAGTCTGTCTGGTACACCGAACTGGTACAGCTTGTAAATCAAACCGTTATGCCAGACCTTGTCGAAGGCCTTAGCTACGTCAAGGAACAGTGCGGCTGTTCCTATAGGGCGACGAGGGCGATGGGCAAAGTGGGATAGTATGTGCTCCGTGATGCGGTGCACCTGTTGACGCATGAGTGTCTGGCACGGAATCCAAACTGCTCATCGGGTAGTAGATGTTTGCTGATGGCAAAATCTCTTAGTCTAGAGAGGATGACCCTCTCGTAAAGCTTGCTGAGTGTGCTCAGTAGGCTGATTGGGCGGTAGCTGGACGGTTTATTAGCCGGTTTTCCAGGCTTGTGAATACCGATGACGTCTGCTTCCTTCCAGATCGCGGGAAAGAGCAGTTTGTTATGGCGGCATTGAAGATGCTCACTAAGATTATAATCAAGTGGCCGGGGAGGAGTTTTAACACGCGATTGTTAATGCCATCGATCCCTGGGGCCTTTCGTGGTTTGAGGGACTTGATCAGATCTTGCACTTCTTCCACCGTGACTGGGTCGAGTGTGGTTTCCGCTGGTAAAGAGGATCTACGTTCAACCTCGGAGTCCACCTCCGTCAGGTGTGACTGGTCGACGTTTTGTGTAGTGGGGAGCATTGAAGCTCTAGACTCTGAGCAAGGCATTCGGCTTTCTCCTCATCATCGAACGCCTCGGTGTTGTCGGCTCTTTCTAGCGCGGGTATGACAGTGAGGGTATCTGATTTGAGAGCTCTAGCCAGCTTCCAGTACGCCTGGTGAGTTGGTTCGATATCTCTCAACGTTCTGTCCCAACGTTGTTCCCTGACTTCCCGGATACGTAGTTTGACCTCGCGCTCTAGTTGGCGGAGTCGGACTCTGTTGTCTTCGGTGGGATTTCTGTCGTGAGCTCTGGAGGCGGCTCTCTTTTCCCTCAGCAGTACCCTCACTTCGTCCGGCAGGCATAAGTGGCGGTCATTCTCCACTGGCATCTGTCTGGACGAGTTCCGCACTGCGGATTGAAGGTGGCTGGTGAGGGCCTCGATCGCCGTCTCCGTGTCTTGGTGGGATTCGATGTGGTCCGGGATGCGGTCCAAGTCTTGTGATTCGGTTGCCTTGAGGAGGTCCCCAAGTCTCAACCAGTCCACAGAGGTCCTAGTTTCAGATGTCTGGTCCGTCTGTTGTCCTAATTTGAGGATAACCGGGCGATGGTCCGAGTCTATATCGTCCATCGTTTCGATCGAATGGAACTGAAGAGTTACGCCCCTCAGTAATGCTAGGTCGAGAGTGTTTGGGGTCCCCCAGTCGCGGTTGGGGGGGTATCTTGTGGGGGTCATGGGAGTTATTATATCAAACAAAAGATTGTCTGATATATTTATTAGAGCTCTGCCATTGGGGTTGGTGGTATTGCAATTCCACTGTTCGTGTTTACAATTCAGATCTCCGGCTATTATAACAGCTGGGCCTAAGTTGAATAGGGCTTCTAGGTCTTTCTTAATAAGGGTTTTCTGGCACGCGAGGTATGCTGAGACTATGACTAGAGGTTGGTGGCCAGTCATTGCTAGTCTGCAGGCGGATACCTCCATACCTACTAGTGGTGGGGTGACTAGAGGCATGCAGTGTAGAGATCTTCTGAAATAGATCAGGTGCCGCCACCACGGCCTATCCTGTCATGTCTAGTGACCCGATAGTTAGAGATCTTTGGATCTCTTTCACTCGGTTTCAGGAAGGTCTCCTGCACTAGTAGTATATCTACTTGATTGGTAACCAGGAAGTCATGGACCAAGTCGCGCTGGTTTCGAAGGCCGTTGGCGTTATAAGTCGCCAGAGTCAATGAGCGTGGTTTATTTCTACCTACATGCGCCATTTGTTACCGGTAACATTAATTTAACTAGGTTGTTTAGTTATAACGACCTAAGTACCTGGAGGAGGTACGCGTGATCCATTTCGATCACGAGTTGATCCCGGAGGAGGGTTGATCAGACTCTGCAACTTGTCTCAGTTTTCGAGCCAAGAGTTGGACCTCTGCTAGGTCGAAAGGCAAGTTCTTGGCGAATTTAGTCGCCAAGGCTAAGTCCTCCGCTAAAGAGTGGTGGGGTGACGGCCCAGAAGGTGCTTTTAAAATGGGGGCGGGGGCAGGGGTTGCTTGGGGTAGGCCGGCCAAAATTGGGGCGCGCGTCCTTAGTGGAGGGAACGCTTCCGTCGTGGGAAGACCCGTCCAGTGATTTACCACTGGAGGGGCGGCTGCCACGAATGCGGGTTTGTTCGGCACTTTTCTAGTGCCTTTTTGGGCGTTGCCCTTTCCGAACTTACGTTTGGGTCGGGGGGCGGCAGGACAGCCTCTGTAGTTAGCGGGGTGACCCGCTTGGCCGCAGAGAATGCAGCTCGGTGGCTCCGGGGAGTCCCAGGTGCGTGTGCACTCCGAGGTCCCGTGGTCGCCCAGGCACTTGACGCACCTGGGACGGGATTGACAATGTAGGGCAGAGTGCCCATAAAGTTGGCAACGATGACACTGCCGCAGTGTATGTTTTTCGTGTGGGCGTTCCACACGAAGGCCAGAGAGGCCACAGACCTTCTCAAGTTCGAAGATCTTTTCCCCTCTGGGGAGAGGTCGAGGACAACCAATACTAGGTTTAGAGGAGACTTTGTTGCGTCGCCTCTGTGCATACGGTGCACTTCGTGCACCGGTACAGCTTGGGACTTAAGGTCCTCGAGAATGTAGGAACACTCGATTTCCTGTGGGAGTCCGCGGATTACAGCCCGAAGGCGTTTTTTCTTCCGGCAGGGCATAAGTATAGTAACCGATTTTACGGTCACATAACAAGGATGTTAGGGAGCGGTGGTCACTTGAAGACGTGACCATAACTTTGATGCCGTGTTGGGTATCACGGGCTTCTTTTATAGAGATTGCCTTACCTGGCAGCTCCTTAGCGAGTTGAAGCCAATGGGCTTTCTCGCGGATGATCAGGGGTGGCGGCGGGCGCTGTGAAGGTGGCCCAGGGCGGCTGGAAGGTGCCGCTGTTGGTTTTGGGCCCGCAATGGGAGCGGGGTTGGGGGGACCTCCCTCTGGGTCTTCCGTTTTTTGGTACGATTGACGGTTATGAAACCGTCATCGTCCTCGTGGTTTAAGGGGATGTTCGCGGGAGGCACGACATCCATGGGGTGATTTCATCGGCCGGTGGAAGAGGGGCATCCCTGAGGTATTGCGGACCGTCAGGAGATAATTCGATTTCTCGACGAGAATCGATTACGCGGTGTATGGGCGATCGCGAACGCGATGTCGTCGAACTCGCGGAGCTCGATCACGGTTGTCCCGACGCGGAACCGCGAGAAAACGAGGCGCGTGATTTTGGTGCCACACGGTGGGCATCGTTGAGCGGGGGTGCGGGCGGCGGGCGCACCGGTAACACGGCGGGTACGGATGCGGGGGGCGCGGGTGCTAAGGCAGAGCGCAGGTGGTCAGCGATAAGCGCGGTGGCGGGGGGTGCGGTGGTCGCGGCAGATGCGGGTGCGGGGGCCCCTTGCACGTGTAAGGGTTTCTCGGAATTAAGTTCCGAGATAACGGACGCCATTGATTGGGACTCCGGAGTCCTCAAAAATTGGTCGAGCGCTTGAGGGAATTGCTGTCGTAAAAACGACAGCAAACCCTCCAACAGCAATGGAGAGAGCTCCACGCCGTCCATTGTCCCTGAGGGGGACGAACGATTTGGTGGAAAAACCACCTGATGACGCACTTTTCACTGCACTGTCACAGAAAAAAACACAGATCGACCGGGTGAACGAACGAACACAACGAACACGAATAACGGACAGCCGAGGCGGAGCGGGAGACGTGCGCGCGCGACGAACGACAACGGGCGAATGATACACTTTATTAAATCAAGTTACATAATACTTCAATTACACAACTCTTTAAAACATAGTGCGTTCCAAAACGGTACAGCGCCATCTAGTTTTAGCTTGGTACGTTGAAATATTAATTCCGATACTGCTTAAAAATGACAAAACAGAGTTTACTTGTCAAATTTTACCCCCGTGGTACCTAAGGCAAATTAATGGATAAGTAAGATATAGAAAATCTGGATGAGTCATATTTTATTATCTTACAAAACTCCTTATAAAATTATAGCCTTCTTGATTTTGTATGAGTGTATCGAGTTGTTATGATGATATAATTCAAGCCAAATAAGTTACTGTTTATTATTATTTTTATAATTTAAAATTATTTTTATAACAAATACCTGGAAAGTAAGATCAGATTAACACCGGATTTTATATTTTAATTATGTAGAGTTTATTGTATCACGGCATATATTTACTCAATTCGAAAAGACGTATCTCAGACGTAATTACAATTAATGAAGACAAACGCATACAAAACAGTTCGAAGAGGCGTGTTTCCGAACAAAATTCGACTTCGCTCTTACTTTAAATTGCCAATTACTGGGGGATCGGGTTCACACGTCTCTAATTTAATTAGAACTTCATCCTATATGCGAATTAAATTAATTGGGAATCTGCTTACTCATCGCAATAACAATTTGTCGAAACATCCCAATAATCCTCTCATGCTGGGATAGGAAGCTAGTCAAAGAAAAGTGATTTTCGTTACCTAAATAGATTCGATGTATATTTGTAGATGATTCTAACACGGATTTATTCTCTTATGGAAGGTTTTCAAAAAAAAAAAAATTGAGCCCAAAAGAGGAGATAGTAGCTGGCGGGTTCGAATTAACTCTGAAATAGAAAACCTCGTGGCCGAGCGCAAAATAAATCGAGAGATAAAGGCTCACTGTCTCCGCTGGCTTGGTGACGTAGAGGATGGAGGAGGATCGGGGTATACTTGGGTGACCAGTCAGTCGGAGATCAGTTGGCTGGCCTATGTATCGCTGGAAAGATAGAGTGGACGTTGTAAACTTGAAGTGACGTGCTCTCGTTTCGAAGGCTAAGACCCACTTCAGGTCGCTGAGCCAATTGAGTTAGTTGGTTAGTTTATTGGCCTGTTGACGGTAACCTCTATATATTACTTTATATTATTCATTTAAATTAATAAGAAAAACAATATCTCTTGCAAAACTATTAAATATGCCGATTTCTTCAGCTCAAGAATTGTCTTTCTAGTCTACTTATACATACAGACCGCTTTGTCGGGTTCAATATCTATGCGAGTAGTTATTTGTTGTACTCTAACGAAGAAAGGGCGCGTTAGAAATTGGCATCATACAAAAAACCACCCCTTGATATTATAAGTTTATTAGATACGACAATCTATTTCGAAATTTTTCGTAACTAAGCCTCCTATTTTCTGGAGGTGTATTAAGTATACCTGGTATGGTATATTTAATATAATAAACATATGAAAAATCTATTTTAAAGTCATGTAATTCTCGTTGGTAACTGTAATATAAATTATCCGAAACCTAACATGCATAAGATTGTAGCGTTTGTGGTACAGTGTATGAGCAATCAGCATCAAGCAATATCGTAAGTGCACATTGTGTGTACAGTTAGGTAAACAGGACGGTCTCTGGGTTTGTTTTTCCGGTTAGGCCCAATAGCGGTAATTGCTCAGACCGCAATCGCTACACGGGGATGCGCCACGTCAAGTCTTGGTGTTGTCCCCGATATTTTCCGTACTTTGAATTCTTAACCATGGGACCAATCTGTGCGATTGCATCGGGGTTGCTCACCAATTGATTTCAACTCTTATTTGAATTTTTCTTGTTGAACATTATAATCGTCAAGAGAGTGATTGAAATACACTTTATATCAGAATTATATTCGAACGTGATTATAACTTCGGCTGTACTTTTTAGGCATTTAGTTTGAATATATATAGATATATATTCAAAGGAATGAACGGCATACCAGCCAAATGCTTACAAGGCAGACCAACTTAAATCTATTGTTAATAAATATGTAAAAATGATCAACATACTATACTCTTAATAAATGGTTGATATTAATTTAGAAAATGATCATTATATTATGCAATTGGCTTTCTTCAAATTGATTTCCTTAACATACTTCCTCCTCCCTGAACATATTTTCCTTATTTACTCCTTAAATCCGTTTTCTCTATAGTATTTTATTTGTCCCAAGTACTCCTAATTACCTTAAACAACGTTTTGAATTTCTTTCATGCTCTCATAATTTACGCCCTTCTACTAAACTTAAATTAAACACTCCTGCGCATAACTCAACTTTTTACAACAATTATTTTACGGTTAAGGCTATACAGCTTTGGAATAAGCTTCCTGTTACTATCAGACAAGCAAAATCGCTAGCGATATTTAAAACCATGATTAAAAAATACTACCTGTCGTTGGAATATGATACTTAAATACATTTATAAATATTTATATATTCTGTAGATATGTATTTGTATGGAATGTATATTAAGTATATATCTATGTAATATATAAAATATATATATATATATATATATATATATATATATATATATATATATATATATATATATATATATATATATATATATATATATATATATCATTTATGTATTTATTATTAAAATGTAAGTAGTTGTTACTATATGTTACGTATACTACCATCGCCATTATCATCTCAATTCATTCCTGGGGTTGTCTGGAAGAGATCGCTTTTTAGCGATAAGACCGCCCTTTGTACACAACTAGATATAACTTTAGTCTTTAAGTTCATTTTTGTATTGGTGTATAATAAAGTGTTATCTATCTATCTATCTATCTAAATCAGAAATATTTGCTACCATCCTGCTACAAAGAATCTCATTAAAATTTCTATTAAATTCTCATTTCAATACAAATTTAAAGTCAAATAGTTTCGAACAAATAGCAGTAGTAGATCGAACCAATCCTAGCATTACCACATCGGTGGCTTTTAGTCGCTAGCTTAATTGCGTTTGTTTTCACTGCTTTTAGATGCCGTTGGGCATTCACAGACTGCGATAGAAACAGTTCCTATTCATATAATGAGAAATTACATTCAAGCAAATGATAAAATCATAAAAGCTAAAAAGTACTCCTAATTATGTGTAATAGTCGCGAATCTCAAAAACAGTAAAACTGTTTTAAATATTTCACTTTGTTACGACATAAATCCTTGTAATTATTTTTTTATCGCCAAATGCTGGCAAACACCTGCTGGAAAGTGATCACCACCTATGGACCTTTGCAACATTAGCAAATTTTATAACGCCTTCTTAAATGACCTCATGTCATAAAGCATAGAAAGAAGAAAGAAAGAAAGAAGAAAGGAAAATGTTTTATTTAGGACAAAAACTAAGTTAAATAAATAGAAATAGAAACAAAATAAGTCCTAAATTGAACCCAGTCTCAGCATTATGCTAGCCAACAAGGACTAGCGCTGTTCTTTCGTGTGGGACCATAAAGTAAAGTCACGGTGGACAATACAACACACATAACCACAACAATATATACAGCATAATGCAATTTGATAAATGTAAATAAATTGCAGACTATATATATATATATAGCAATAATTTAAATAACACATACATATATAAAATAATTGTAGCAACACACACAAAGAAACAAATAACATATATCTATAAATTAACCAAATTATAATAAATTAAAAAATAAATAAATAAATTCCTAAAGTCATATAGCACTTGTGTCATGCCTAAGATCGCATTGTGCGTTTTGAAGAGCATTTAGAAATGTCTTGAGTTTGATCGTTAACAATGAAGTTGAAGGTACATTTCTAATAGGTGGAGGGATATTATTCCAACATCTTGATGCTGCATACCGGAAGCTTCCTCTGAATGCTGCCGTACTGTGTGAAAGAAAATCTCAACAGGTTTTAAACATATTTTCTTTGTAATAGTATAAAATAACCAGTATAATAGTTAAGTACCATTATTATAATAATTTTTTTAAAGTGTAAATAATTACCAGTTACTGGTTCCCTTAGAGGAAGGCCTATCAAAAGTCATACTAATTTTTATAGGGTACCAAGACTTAACCAAGACTTAAAGATAAAAGTCCTAAAGCAAACTCTTATTGCCTCACTCCGAAGTCTGTCTGTAATGTTATAGTTGATTATCTTAGGAACTGTTAAGACTTAAAGTTATGAAATTTGGCAAACACGTAGAAGTCTCGCATTAGAGAAAAACGTAAGTAGCATAAAACGTAGGTAGGTTGCCCAGAAGGCTGGCAACGTTATTTCATTTGATCGCTATATTGATCCATTGATTGAGGTAGGCACCAACTGTTTGATTATCTGCTAGAGTGCTACTTATACAGGCTCATAGTCTTAGTACTATATGGTCCAACCTTCTCAACAGGAAACGTCACAAACAGCTAACTCTGTATTTAACTACATATGTGTCATGCGTATACTAGAAATCCAACTATCGGGTAGAAGCCCTAAGCTAGAATAAATACATGAACATTTCTGTCTCATAGCTATGTAGGCTTAACAATTTGCAACCCTTTTTCGATCGTCTGAGTCAACACCGTCCAAGGTCTTGTGAAACCGGTTTGGGTCCACCTTTATTGAGCTATGAAACTTGACCAAGTTTCTTTTGTGCCAACTTTGCAGATTCTTTTTTTGATATATCATTCTGTGTATATTTACACGCATTTGGTTCAACTATCCCTCTTTTTACAGCATAAATGAGCACGTCAAATGTTCCAAAAAATGAAAGTAACAGTTGATTTAAAATATATTATATATACAGTTGTATTTTTCCAATTTTGAATTTATTCATGTTATAATAAATTATAACTTTGATGATTGAAAAAACGGTTTTTAGAGTGTTATAATTAAACGTTAAATAGATTAATTTGTGATTTTTACCAAAAATTTATATACTTGTAAGTTTTTATTTTTTATCATAGTAGCTGTAGAGAAAAATGTCTGTGAGATACATAGACAGACTAACGGAAGGATATGACGGTTGTATAAGGGTCCTGACCAAAACCCTAACTAGCATCAATCCATAGGTGGACTATTGAATGCACATTTATCAAGTGAAAGTACCAACTGAAAGCCGTGTACGCCTTCCGGGGTTTTTAATATTCAACATAGAGTGGTGAAACCTCCTGACTTATGGGGATAATAACTACGATATAACACCCCTTAGGACTTTATCCAGACAGAATCCTATTCTAACTGTAGTACACGACTTTCGATATTTTTTTCCGGGATTTATTGCTCGAGCCCGGGGATTTACAGCTTTGACCGAAATGCTTACCCACAGCATTTTGTTAGCTTTTTATTGGCAATTTGTTACCTTGTGTATCTTTTTGGGATCTGTGATTTGCCCTGCAAATAGAACTCTCGACGTTTTCTTTGCTTTATTTATTATGAGATGAGAAGGTTGTTAATTCAGTCGATTAGGAATCTCGTTGGACTAGACTGGTGTTACAATTTAGTGTAAGTACTTTAGACCTCTGTGGTAAGTGACGGCCTCTGTGGTTGAGCGGGCTAAGCCTTTGCCGGCTTACCTCACTGTAACGCAGAGGCTCCGGTTTCGATTCCTGGTATAGTAAATTTCGGAAACGTATTTTCTCTGTTATTTACTGTGGTCTGGGTGTCTAGGATCGGCACCAGAATGGTCCGTTGTATATTACCCATAACACAAGCGTAACTTGCTTAAACTGGGGATATACAGTGTGTGTGTTTGTCTGCGGATTTATTATTATTATATTATTTAGACCTGCCAATCTTTGACTTTCGTTGTCCTTTCATTTATTGGATGAACCGAGTAAATAATAAAATTTGAATTTTAAGGATGATAATATCAGTACCTAATGTCTTTAACAATAATTAACATATGGGCGCGATACGGAGGTCTCGAGAAGATATAGCTACGCAAAGGAAAAGTGGGAAGATTGTTTTAATTTCAGGAATACTACGAGTATTACGTATAATTCTACTTCACTAATGAATTATTTCAAGATTTGCTATAATATTATATATTGAGATCATAATTGGATATAGTTATGCAAACCGGAACTAATCCGCAATTTGTCAAAATTGTGTTTACTATACACAACATTACAATTGTGTATATTATATAACTATTACCCTAAAAAGATCCAATCTTAGTTTGTTAGCTTTAATAAATTTTAGTCCAACATATTTTTTGAAAACAGTTTTCCTTTATATCCTGATAAAGTTGCCAAAACCAACTGAAATT
Source organism: Dendrolimus houi (assembly GCA_039645545.1). NCBI lineage: Eukaryota > Metazoa > Arthropoda > Insecta > Lepidoptera > Lasiocampidae > Dendrolimus > Dendrolimus houi. The sequence goes on along the minus strand of CM077125.1, from coordinate 17,673,791 downwards.
GACAGGTTGAATTCTTAGCTCGGGACTTTGATGCCTGATAGACTGCACAAATTTATCTTTTTCCATTCTTATGTATTGGGGCGATGAAATAAAACTATCATCGTCTGACTTGGTTCTGAGTTGCATAATTATATCCAATTTGTTGTTCACGCCAAGGCATATGTACGTTAATTATTAAATGGGCAAACTGATAATAGCTTCTACAACTTAGCTTCTTACTAGCTTACTAGCTTCTAATTTTCGCGGGGCGCGCAGGCATAGGTTAAAAACCACAGACGTACTCGTATCCAACAATGGGCGTCTGATGATGATGATTAAGGTAAAAATATGAAAAAAATTCAAGATCCGGGGTTGTAATTTACTAGTTTTGTCAATCATAATAGTAGAGTTAGAACGGAAAAGCGTTTATCTTAGTAGCATACTTCTTGCATGTCTATAGTAATAAAAAAATTAACGGTGTTATTCATATTGAGTTAGAGGTTTGTAGGCTTCTTCAAGGCTTTTTAAAAAAGCCTACCAACTTACTCTAACTCAATATGAATAAGACTGTATGTGTTTATCTGTGATATCAAATAATAAAAATTTAAGTGAAAACCGGTTTTAGATATTTTATCTGTGTCAGTTTGAAAGTTTATCAATGAATTTAGATTAATTTTTTATACATTAGGTATAACAAGTTTTATTCAAAATTGTTGCGTATATTGAATTTTCATATCTTGCAGGTTTCAGAGGATATATATGTAAATTCAAAGCCCAAGTGTTACGCAAACGAAGTGGTTGGCGCGGGTAGTTAATAAAGGTATTGTTCTGTTTAATACTTCACTTAGATTTTACTTTGTTAAACAAATCAAATAGTTTTAAATGTAAAGGCACTAGAGAATCAATACTTTCGTGTTTTATAACTAAACCAAATATTTGACTTTACAATGATGTAATAAACGAGTTTATGATATTATACGCGGAAGTTTTACTCTTTTGATAATTTTACTTAATTATTATATTCCTTTCACCGTGACCTTTAAGAGCATGCAGATCGGCATAGGTTTACCCCAGGCATCAAAATAACAACAACTATTTTATAAATTGTATATTTTTGTTTAAGAAAATAAATAAATTTTGTAATCTATTCTTTCGTCTTCATTCAATGCAGTATGGACTGAAGAAAAGAAGTATTGATAATAATAGTTATACGAGGTTTATAGGTTCATATATTCATAGTATAGTAATTATGAATAACATATTCTAACGACCCCATAACCCTTGTATAAGTACTGTAAATGAGGTGTTTTTATTCTTACTTATTCTATAATATTTGTTTATGTACTGTGAATGAAAATTTAGTGCAATATTACAAATTAGTGAATAAATATTGTTTTCAGATACTTGCGTATATTTTCACTTAATTTATGGACAGCAAAGCCATTTGTACATAAGAAACAGCATCATTTGCATAGAATGTTAAATGTTTACGAGTTTTAACGTCGACTTTTACTAATTGTGTATTTTGCAGTACCTCACTGCTATGCAGAGGTCTTTGTATAATAGCCTCAATGTTTAAAACATCAGCTTGTGGTCTTGAACTCCCCATTCCTAGACTTAAGACTAGCGTCATAATAGGTGTAACTACTACCACGGGAGAAAATAGTATTCTTCTTCATCGTCATCACCTTTCCGACGCCCAGGGTCCGCTTTTCTACTTTTTCTTCTCCACTTCGTGCCGACTTTCGTATCCTTAATTATGAGACAAGAACGTTTCACAACGTCAAATCAGAATTTCTTAGGCCTTCTTCTTCGACCAGGACCTGGCTGAGGCGGCATGGCTAGACATTTATTCCCACTTAATTAGCCTGTCTCCATAAAACATGGCCGTACCAACGTAAGCGACTCTCTTGCAGTTTGTCTGCTAGGTCACGAACTTGAAGATTGCCGCTGATGTGGAAGTTCCTGACGCAGTCTTTCCGCGTGATTCTATACATCCTTCCCAACAAATACCACAAGCTTTATTTTTCATAATTTCGTAAAATATAAATATGCTTGTATATTAGTTAATAATAACAGCCCATAATTCCAGTCGCTGGGATCGGGTCTCCACATTGTTTTTTAGGGGGAATGAGCAGTATACTCCCCAAGCTTACCCAAGGCGGATTGATGGGTTTGACGCATTGTTAGTATCTTGATGTTTAGCATGTTTCATCACAATGTTTTCCTTTACCGTAAGCATGTGGTGATTGTAATAATATGCACATTAGGTCAGAAAACTTGCCTAAGGGATGCATGCCAGGCTAGAATTCGATCTCATATTTTATTTGCAACATGAATTTGAGACCATTAAGTAATCTAATATGGTCTAGTACTTTAGTTTGGCGTTTAACAGGAGGATAATGGAAGTATTGATAGGCAGATAGCCACGTCAAAAACTAGATTTTACGTAGACCCTCCTCTTCCCTTGCGTTTCGTGATCTCGATGCATTACGCGCAATTTAACGTATTTGCTGTATTAGATTGTTTTGGAAGAATATTTAGTATATTCCTAAAAGTTGGATAGTTTCATGCTATACGCAATTGGATTTAATTCTATCGAATATTTATTTTGAGGTTGGATAGAGATATAAATAAATGAATGAAAAAGCTCGTTGTTTGATAAATAAAACTTCTCAATTTAATCGTAAATTACGACTCGACAGTTTCAATACACAGGGGTGCTGTCGAAAGTGATCTATAGTTAAAGTACGGATAGCAAAAGCAGAATTACTGTCTGAGAAAATAGCGGAAGTGTTTCGAATACTGTAAATGTTTGACAAATGGCAAACGTAGCTTCGATACTATTGAATAATGTCTTGCTGTCAGTAATTTATTGGGAATACAACTCAATGTTTCAAGGTCCATTTGGGAGTATTGCATATTAGACAAACAGTATTTCACTTCGTTGCAACGATTGACTCTTTACAAAGAGTAAGCCAGTCTGTTAATGGATTATTGTTCACATCTATAGGTTGAGCCATTTGATTACCAGATTGGCCCCTTGACTTCATCTAGCGTTGCATTCTTCGCATTGTCGATTATTCCGTGTTAACAGACGGTTAGACTCAACTTTCGGAGAGATTTTGTGTGTTCCCTATTTAATATTTTTCATAACGAGGAGTAATTTGATAAACTGTTATTCCTGTACCGATGCCTCACTTGGGTAACTGCCAGCCATCGCAAGCATGTTTAACCTTGTTTTTTAGAGCTACCACGCTCAACTATGTGATGGTTCTCTGGAGCATTTATATGGCCATCTATGAAGTGCGTCGAAAAATTTCTCCAATTCTAAAAAACTTGTTGGCGATGCTTTTGGCATAGCAAATAGGCGACCGCGTTGGCCATTAGCTTTTATATGTTTACCTGTTTTTGGCAATAAAAAAACTCTTCTATGTCCTTGTGTCCTTTGGTAAATAGGCGAACCCCCCTGTCACACCATTTTCCGCAACGAGGTTTCTGTTATGCTCATGATGGATCATTAATTTTGTCTACAATATCGTTGATTTTTGTTATCAACAAGGCACTTGAAACGAAAAATCTCTTAAGAAGATATAGGATCTTAAAAAAGCGTGGTTGCTCCCAATGTAGGGCTCGGGAGATTCACCCGAATATAAAAGATTAAGCAAAATGAACGACATTTGTTAGAGTGTTAGAAACCTTGTAGACTGGGTTATTTGCTCACGACCTGATTATCAGCGACAAGTCATCTAGTGCGTAGCAGCCTTATAGTAGCTATTAGTTATTACCCATTTTTTGCGAGGGATGTTTAGCTTTAACAGAATAATTCTTAACCTATTATTATCTGTCATTCTAACACAATCCTATTATAATTTATCAGAGAAACTAGTATGCTGAATCGTTTTGTCAGGATAGTTTATGTGTTATACCGAATGGTAGTCATAAATTTATATAAGTTTTTAAATGCATATTTTAAGACAAAACCTGTCGATGTACCAGTTTAATGTTACGCATAGAGAGTTCTAAACAATTTTTCTTGTAACTGAATGACTTATGACCTTGCACGTCTATTGTTTCGTGATCTTTTTGAACAAAGCATTAGCGTGGTCACGAGTGTAAGATTATTTCAAAACTTGAATATTTATGTACCATACAAAGCCACATTTATAAAAGGAGATGAATAACAATTGTATATTATGTAGATCCACAAATAAGTCAAAAATCTAAATATAATATTAAACCTGTAGAGGGTTCGAGTTTGTATAATCTGTTTAAAAGTGAGAAAAAATTAAGGAGACTAATTTGAAAAGTATCCGAAACTGAAATTTTTAGAATTTTTGTTTGTCTGTCTGTTAGAGCATTACGTGAAACTGCAGAATGGATTTAAATTAAATTCGGCACAGAATACTAATATTAAGTTTAAAATTGTGTAATTAATAAAAAAATTATGAAGGTTTTGTTCATTAAATAAAGATTCTGAGGATAATTAAAGCACAAAATTTAAATTTAAACACTTAATTGTTTTAAGCAATTTTGACATTTTTGTATCCAGTTTCACTGATGATAATAGTAGGAGTATAATAACATTTTAATGTATTTTTATTTTAACTTGAGAAGCGAGTCTCACGGTCGGCTGTCGTACATAATTATGACTGGTTTGCTTTTATAAAAAATGTTTATTCCCAACAATAACATAGCCAGTTAATATGCACGTTCATGCGAAATATTCCTAGGCTTTTTCTCATGCTATCATAAAAACTGTTGTACATACATAGAAAATTTATTTAACAATTTGTTCTACGTAACTATTTTGAGTGAACAAAAACTTGGACCGTTTAAGAATGATTATTGCTTCATTGCTATCTAGCAATATTTTCTAAAAATGTGTAATATTTACTTTAAAATTAACAACTGTTTTAGTATATTGATAGTTTTTGACTAATAATTATGTATTTTTCTGACAAATGTGAACTGTGTAGTAAAATGTGGCACAATCACAAGAACTCCGTTGATGGGTGTCAGCCAACGAACCTACCTACAACTTGACTGAGCTATATTGAAGACTTAATACATCAGACGAGGCTGTATGGGATAAGTTCCTAGTTTTACCTGACTACTCTAATAAAACTTATAGCTAAGTAAAGTAAAAAAAAAAACTTTCAATAAAGATGGGTTTGATCAAGATCCAGAAGGTATTTTTTTGAGATTTGGGTATATTACTTTAAATACTTTTTATGATTTGGTAGCCAAATGACGACGACAGAGGACGTGCATCTCCTCTACTGAAACCTTCAATGTGCGTAGTCCGATGCGCACCTGTCCGATATTTGTCATTTCATCGATTTCTTTTGCCAATTAGGTACTTCATATTTAAAGAATGTGTAACGTTGCACTTGCACTGTTAGAAAAAAAATATAGAAAAAGCCAATGACACTACTAATGTCTGTCAAACTATGTCACTGTCAAGAGTTTAAAAAAGTTGTGACAGCGGTTAAGTTCGTCTCTCGCACGAAATTCAAATATGATCAGCCGATCAAAATTTCTTTTATAAATATTAGTTGATACATTTCAAAACTTCCTTTAACTTTATTAAATTAACTACGTGTTCAGCTGGGGACTAAGGCTAACCCTTACATTGCTTAAGAAAACCTACCAACATATTCCAGAGTGGACAACTACCGGTCTAACTAATACTAGAGTTATTGAATTACTCGACTTGAAGAGCTTCCAAGGCTTCGACAGGCCAGTGTATCTTTTCTTGCATAAAAGTCTACCGGTTGTTACGGAACAGATGAATACATTATATGCTACATAATAGTTATCGTCTAAATTCATTGACCCACCCATACCTATTCTATGGTCAAGGAGGAGGAGCTGAATCTTTTCCTAACGCCACAAGTGGTTCAAATGAATTGATTTTGTCAATGACGAATTTTAGTCACTTGTATGTATACGTGTCGTCGTCAGCCAATCGCAGTCCACCGTTGGACGTAGGCCTCCCCACGTTGGCGCCGCATACCCCCATCCTCCACTGTCCTCATCTAGCACCTTGCACAGATCGTCGATCCGTCAGGCTGGAGGGCGTCTTACACTACGTTTACCGAGACGCGGTCTGTACTCCAGAACTCGTATGCTCCATCAGACAACGGTCCTGTGACAGACATGACCGGCCCATGCAATTTCATATATATGTAAGTATACATGTATTTCACATAAGTCAACTATGACGTGTCCTGTGTACACAAGTGGGTAAATTTTCTAAGTATAAATTGGCATACTGAGACATGTACATATAACCTCCAATCAAGGTCACATAACGGGATTCAGGTACACCGAGATCTCAATGCCATTCTGTGAATTTAAGCTGGGTCTACACTATACGCATTGGATCAATGAACATAAACCAAACATTATACTGCGGTTTTATAAGTGTAATATATGGTGATATTATTGATTTGATGCTGTATTTAAAATATTTTATTAATGAATTTAATCTTTAGGATAAAACTAAACTGTGCTACTAAAATAATTACAATAATCACAAAAAGTATGCGTAGTGACTATTCTAATGTTCATTCCATTAATATTGTTTTTCGAGATAAAACATAATCTACGTCCTTTCCCAAAATTTCCTCGCGAAAAAGGTAATTTTTCACATTTTATTAAGGTTCTCTCACAGGTTTATTAGTGTAAACATAACAAAGAACAATTCATATATATGTAGATGATTTTCACTCATTATTATAAATTGGCTAATGAGCAAGGAAGATTTGAAACATTATGGAGAGTTGCGACAAAGTAACAAGTAGAATGGAACAAAACTGTATAATATTAATTGTAAGAATAAAATACTCATATATTAGTGAGATATATAATAATATGTACCTTCTGACTATAAATATACAAAAATAAGAATTGTAATAAGAATAGATTTGTGGGATTTGAATTTAAATGCCGTTGGAATTAGCACAAACTTTATTAGAATTACAGATATGTAATTTACAGTTCTTACAAACACAGCCAAATATAACAAGTCTAAACCGTAAAGTAGAACATCGTAATACCATAAAACGCAAAGTCTGTCAATGAAAGATTCCCGTTCTGAATATACTCTTAAAAGCACCTTGATCGCGGTTGAAACACAACTAATTCCGTATCAACCACCTTATATACTCGCAAAATAGACAAAGATCCCCCCAACAACATGCTCCCAATTCATTTTAATTCTCGAACTAGTCATGTTTAATCCGAAACACATAGCTTTTAAGAACTTCCAATGGAATTATAACAATAAAACTGTTTATCATGTCTTCGAGCCGACGGTCGGCCATAAACATAAAGAGGGTGTTTTATCTATGACAATAGATGGTTACTTAGAGAATCAGCGCGAACAAATGACACTAAACAATTAAGACAATCATAAAAAGTGTTACAGATAATTTAAAAACTAAGCGTAATAAAACACATGTTCGCAAAACGAAAGGATTATGGGGTTGCTAAATACGGCATCATCATCATAAATACGGCAAATAGTAATAAATATGCACGCAAATATAGGTATACATATAGTACGTAATAGTAATATCAAAACTTGTCATATTTTCAGGATAGTCAGAGAGGCGAACCAAAAATATGTACATTTATAATAGTTAGTCGGTTTTGGATATAATCTGGTGTGCACACAGCTTTAAGCTTAAATGGCCTGCCCCACCCAATGGCAACAGTGCTTCTAAGAAGCGTAGAGTGACTGAGTGAACGGTACAAAACATTTTTCTTAGACAGTCATTACTTGGTCAATCTAGTATATATAGTTGATGAATCCGGACAGGTGGTCAAATGCAACTAAATACACTCAAAGCCTGATTTATAGACAACAATTATTCACACAAGGATCCATTGAAGTTTCAGATACAATGTTTATCAGCTTAGTTTTTTGACTAAGTTAACATATGTATCACCGGAAATCGAAAGTAAAACTTTCAAAAGGTTTATTTTTTTCTTTATTGCTGACAGCAGACGGGCTGACGGCCCAACTGTGATGGAAAGTGGTTACCGTCACCTATAGACATTAGCAATACCAGAGGTGCTGCCAATGTGCTGCGTGCCTTGAAAGAGAAACTGGAACCTGGCCACTGATGCCGGAACACAACTCAAAGTTGTTATGGTGGCATACTCTAGACCAGGGGTGGTAGCTATCCAGTTGGGCAAATGCCCTACCACTTGGCTTTGGGTTGTTTTGTCGCCTATTAAGACAGGCCGCTCGGACGCAGGAATTAGTACTCCGTGTAGGAACGGAAAGCTACATTATATTTTTTGAACTTTATTCTTTGAAACAACTACAGAATCACTTGTTACTCTATACATATATAAATGTATTAAAAGAAATCAAATCGTTACCGTCAGTATAATTTAATAGATAGATAACACTTTACTATACACTAATACAAAAATGAACTTCAAGACTAAAATTATATCTAGTTATGTACAAAGGGCGGTCTTATCGCTAAAAAGCGATCTCTTCCAGACAACTCCAGTACACTTTTACAATTTTATAATATAGCTTTTGTTTCTTGCATTTTTTGTGTTTGTTAAATAATCACCCAAAAACGACTGGGCCAATTTCGATGTGGTTTTCGCTGATCGACAGTAAATTTCCGAACGTAAAATCTGCCGTATTTTATATTCTGAGAATCTTACGGAAATTTTCTTAGGGGATGTTTAAAGAGGCCAGGTCTAAAAAAAATGATTCCGATGAGAACTTTTGACTGATACATAAAATGTTTAGTAAAACAATTGTAGTTGTGTATTTATTTATTACAAACATCGCTATCATTACAGTTGTCACCAATACGATAGCGTGTTACACAAATAATACATTATAGATACATATATACACATTCATATTCATAAGTAATGTTAATAAAGGCATATGTGCCTTTAGTAACATTACTTATCCCGAGTTTTACGGGAATTTCTGGAATTCATGTATTTTCATACTAAAAATCCATTCCCCAGCTGAAAATAACGTTTGACTTTATATTTAGCAAAATAACTGTACTGTAATTTTGTTACTTGTCTAACGTGGACGAAGTTTTAGGCAAATGATAGTACTTAATATAATAGTATGAAACACAGAGACTATTTTGAATATAAATTATTAGATTGGCATTGCGTTGGCCTTCTATTCCGTGCCTAAACAGCTATTTTAGAACAATGTTTTGCGTAATCTGATGCTCGAGATGTTAAACGGTAAAATTAAATGTCTCGCAGTCCAGTGACGATTTGTTCGGAAATGTTTCATAATTGGCCTGGATAATCATCCGAAGCATCGGTTTGCGAAACAATATCATTGTATGAAATAACAATCTAGAGGCGATACGTCATACGTTTTACTTGTCGGGATTATTAGTGGAAATAAAATAAAGGAGACGGATACGCTTTCATACGTTCTTGGGCCCAGATTTCTGATTGTAAAAATATGAGAGTGATTTTATGCTTGCTTTTTATTATGTTGATATTTTTTAGACACTATTGTGGGTTTAGTTATTTTGAATGAATTAATCGTGTGGTGAAGTGTTTTCTTCATATTTTCTTGAAATTCATTCACATAAATCGATTATTGTAATCCATAACTTATTTTAATTGTGACTTTATTTTTAAGATTTCTCATCTTCCAGATAAAATTTAGGACTCATGTTTTCCATTACATTTCAGTAGCCCCAAAGTCCATGTTTCTTTTCCAACGGTTAAGTTACACAAAGATATGGAATAATAAAAATGGCATAAAATATACAACAATAATTCTAAAATTTAATAACACAGATAAACAAACAATACACAGGTTAATATCAAACATGTCATAAAGTATTCAAAACCCAACTCGGGTTCACCCAATGTTGAGTTTTCCAGTTTTCCACCCGAACGCTATAAGCTAAATGAGAGTTTACCCTCCATAGTAATCCTGGACCCGCGTAATCCACGTCGTATCCTATTAAGACTGCGAATTTGGGCGGACTAATTGTGTCAAAGTGGGCTTTTAGTTCCAAATGCGATAATTCTGCCTCCACTTGTTAATATATGCCTTTTAAATTATTAAATCATTCATTCTCTGGTATTATTCATCAATACATCATGATTCCAAGGAAACCCCCTCCCACCTCTAGCAGTATTTGTGTCGAGATAACGAATGGCGTGCAGTTTCGGGGTCATCTGGAAGCTAAGGCGGAACTTGCCTCAAAATGCTTGGTGTTCTAAATCGGTCCAAACCCAAATTAGGCCGCATATGGAGTACTGTTTACGTCTATGGGTCGAGGCACCCGCTTGCAAGACTGACCCTCGCGTTTCATCGAGTATCGCGCCGTTCGTATCGTCAACGATCTCATACTAACAGGCAGCTAGTAATCTACAGGATTAATTTCGTAGAATGTGCGGTTGAACTGTTTGACCCAATTTCCCCTACACCATTCCATCTTTGGACGACAAGGCGCTCTGGTCCACGCCAAGGTTTCACAGTGGAAACACCATCAGTGCGAACGAAGCGTTTTGCCTCCACGTTCCGTCTGCGTTACGGCAGAGCTGTGGAATGCGATACCAGAGTCTGTGTTTGCCGCAAAGTACAATCCGGGAGTCTTCAAGTCTTATGTGAATAGGTATTTTCTAGATCAGCGGACTATATCTTCGACCGCACCATCGTTTAATATTAGGCGTGATCGTGGTTACACGCGAACGAAGCTTAGAATCACATAGCCTTCGGAGAGACTGCGTCTCTCTGCATATTCTTCTATAAAGTTTCATCAAAATTCGTTCAGAAGTTTTTGCGTGTAAGAGTGACAAATATTCATCCTCATAACCTTATGTATCATACCCAGTGTCTGCGCACTGGGACACGTTCCGAGGATTATAGTATTATTATACATAAGGTTATGAGGATGAATATTTGTCACTCTTACACGCAAAAACTTCTGAACGAATTTTGATGAAACTTTACAGAAGGTACTAAGTATACATCAGAATAACACATCTATACGCTATTTATAAAGATATTGTTCAAATTAGCCAAAATATCACGAAGTATCAAACACAAGAGTCTTCACTATGAGTCGTGTCATTGTTCGACGACATGTAAGCTAAGCTAAATTATTTTTATCGGAAACTACTATATGTGTAAAATTTTGTAGGAATACCTATGTAGTCTACTTATTTAATATGAAATTACATAAGTTATAGTGAAATCGAGAAAAAAGTGAAGATTAGGAGTGGCAGCGATATACTATGTAACCTAAGGTCGGGAATTTTCGTTCAGTGTACATAATCATTATTTGAAGTATTGTTTGTCAGATCCTAAAAACTCATTACTATGTTCCCCGGAATAATACCTTCAAATCAGTCTACGTGTTCTTTAAAGTTAGCATAACTTTAACTAACTTTTATTATCGTATCATACATTGGTTCTAAAAGATTTCATTCAACGTCCGTTTTCTATTCATAATAATTCTGTGGCATCCAAGTCCTGCATTTGACGTTCGATAAGGTTCGTTTGCTTATTCGAAGAGCGAATAATTGCGTCCACCGACAATAGTGCTTGTCGCTATGTGCAGAGCAGTTAGCTGGGCATGTTTTCACTCATAAATAAGGATGTGCTGATTAAGAATTTCATTTAGATTTTAAATAATAAATAAAGAAAGAGATATTTTATAGATGAAGGAAATGCGCATAGAAGAAATAACTAAAAAGCATTTGGGAGCTATGCATTTTGACAAAAAAAGGGCGTAAATATTTTACTTATGTCCTCTTTTATAAGAGTGGCTTCTTCTGTATATTATGAAGTAATAAACAAAAAGTTATAAAGTTATTGAATTGTCGTAGGTTCTTAATAACTGTGTTTTAATATTAGAATTAGTTAAATACAGCCTAGAAATAAAATATGCGAGAGCTATGTACTGCATTTATTCGTAGGAAGTATGGAAGAAAGGAAGACGAAACACAGACAGAAAAATCACAAATTTGACACATACATATGTCAATTGATTTTTGACGTCTTGGGGTTGCGTTCACAAACTATTTATATTTCAATAGTTCTTAATATGTGTTGAATTAATCAAACATCTGGAAGTCGGAGAAAATTCTGTTGAAAGAATCGCTTACATTGTTCAATACGTAGAGGTCAAAGTGATAAAAACGTGACAAAAATAAATATATATGCCAAAATTTTCTTTCATCTTTGATGACTTCAGTGGTCTAATGCAACGTGGCATAAGTGTTGGTTCATCTAGTTTACTACCGTATAGAGGTCTCGGCTTTGATTCTTGGTAGAGTAGATTTCGTAAAGACTTTCCGTTATTTATTTTGGTTTGAGGGTTTTGTATAGGCTCCAGAGGTGTCCTTTGGTATATTAATCATAAAACGAGCTTAACTTGTTAAACTGGAGAACATAAAATATGTATGTTTGTTGCAGATTTACTTATTTACACTACACCAATATTCTTCAATAACCTATAAGTAATAATAAATACTTAAATGTAAAGATAAGTTTACTACGACGTATTGTATTTATACTGAACATTATAATTGCATTGTGGTCTAAACATATTAAAGCTGTGAAACTGAAATCAGAGAAAGTGCAAATTAATTTAAAGATATATGGAAGTGAAAGCCCTATATGTTTTATGCAAAGTGCGGTGCAGAGAAGAATGTCCGTGACAGTTGTAAACGATGTATTCCTCAGAACGAAAGTGTCTACTGTCGAATAAGATCGATCATACTTAATGCGTTCTATTTTATTACGCTACCATGACTACATACATATAGTAATACATGTTAATAACTTGACGAGAAACATCATGTCACCAAATAATGTAGTTACAAGATCCTGCACTGACGTTGACGATATGCTGCTAACTTGGAAGGGGGGTCTAAAACCTGGCCACTGATGTCGAAACACAACTCAAGTTGTTTAGTCAGTTGTTGTCAGTTGTTAACTTTAGACCAGGGGTCGTGGTTATTCGGAGAGGAGGAACGCGCACCGATCCGCGCGGCCCTTCTCACCTCGAGGCGAGATCTAATTAGCCGGAGAGACTCAGATCTCTGGTTAACCCATGGTGAGGACAGCCCGCAGAAGGGCCAGCCGTCGTCTATCCGGACTGGAGGTGAATGCGCGAGCGAGCCCACAGCCCGGACGAAGGACGCTCGGGTACTTCACACGCGAGGTGCTAGTGTCACCCCGACCTGACGAATCCCACACACGGGCCGCGACCTTTCTCCCTCGTGCGGCTTTTGGTCCTCAAACAGATTTCCCTGTATAAAAAAAGGGGTTGTGGTTATCCAGACGGGCAAATATCCTCTGGCTGTGGTTTGTTTTGCCGTCTCTTACGAAAGACTACCGGGCCGTAGCAATTGTTATTCTATTCTATCTATTTTAATTATAAGTTGGGTGAAAATTAAATCTACTTCCTATTCTATCTATATACACTGTGTACATGTTTTTATAAGTATAAGAAAATAAAGGAAGTACTTTATTCATTCTTTTATTTAAATAAAGAACAATATATTAAGTGAAGACGTTTTTTTATATTTATAAAGTCAAAGAATAATAATATTCATGTTTATTATTCTTAATTTAATTAGATACTTAATCTACTAAATGGTTTATTTTCATTTTGTTACAGATTTGCTGATATTTATAATAATAGGTCAGTATGAAAATAACTGCTAGTTGGAGGTAAAGTAATTTATTTGTAATAATATTTTCAGTTAATATCTGTTTACTATATTGTAATAAATGTTAAAAATATGTATGTTTCTCATCATTTGACGACTGCATTTTTGATATTTGTTTAAAGGTTGCGATGTGAGGACTTGATATCCGGAAATAATTACAGATTTTTTGCATGCAGATTTGCGGAAATTCCGTATTTTTGTAATAATCTTTTGTTTATATTTAAATATTTAGTTGGGCATAGAATGCGGAAGTTTTGTCATTGAACAAAATGAAAAGTCTGTGTATTGATTAGTGGCCTTGTTATTATTACCGGTTGAAATTTATAATATTAAAAAATTCTAAACATACCGTGTCTGTGAATGAAATTGAAGCTATTAAAAAAAAACTGGAATAGAGTATATATGATCGATGGGGAACACGATGTAATTTTTTTAGATTTCTTGTCTGTTTATTCAAGATTCGCGTAAAAACTACTGGGCCGATTTCGATGTTGTTTTCACTGAACGACAGAAAATTTTTAGACTTAAAATTTGCACTACTTTTTATCCCGGGAATTCTGCGGGAATTTTCCCACGAGCGATTTGAAGTTGTCGGGATGCATAAAACTTAGTTTATTCCATTAAAACGATAGCTTACATTCTTTTTTAAATGTTGCGATAATTGTGTCCCAGGAATCCCGCGAGAATTTCAAGTCAAGCGTGTACGAAGTCGCGGGCATATCCTAGTAATAGATATGAGGCCGCATATGGAGTACATTGGGAAGAGTTCCGAGGAACTGTTTAGAATAGTGCCTTCGTCTTCTTTTTATCACCACACCGCTCGTCATCGGTAGGGTGTTGTTCTTCACCAGTTCGTTGAACTCCTTCGCTCATGTACGCAGCGTTGCTCTTGCGCGCCATGTGGCTTTGGAATGAGCTCCCAGCTGATGTTTGTCCACAGCGTTAGGATATAGGGGGTTTTTAAAAAGGGTGTCATGAAATTTCTTCTAGGCTTGCAGCGCGCTGGTGACATCTCTGGTGTTGCAAACGGTAACAGCTTTCCATCAAGTGAGCCGTAAATCACGTGTAGACACTCCAGCGCCGTCACATCTTGCAATGACTGAGTTAGAGGCTGTCAAAGCTGCTTCTAAAGCTGAAGCTCTGAAACGGTGCAAATATGGAACCTTAGCAAGGGGTTACATATTAATGCCGTTTGGAGTTAAAACATTAGGTCTGTGGGGTCCATCATCAAAGAGTTTCTTCAAAGAGATTTGCAAGAAACTCTTTGATACCACCCGTGATCAGAAGGCTGGCTCATATTTCGCCCAACAAATAAACATCGCCATACAACGCGGCAATGCAGCCAGCCTTCTGGGCACGCTCCCATCTGGCAGCGATTTGTTACACAGTCTATAATTGATTGTACTATTTATAACTGAGTTTATCTATTACACCACACATTGGCTACAATACCAACTTTGTACTCAAATACTGGAAACAGACAAGCGCATGGGACCTGTCCCAATTAGTCCTAGATGCCCGTGCGCACTCCCTTTTGATACCTCTCGCCTTTGAACTTTTTTCAAAAACCGACTGGTTGCGCGTCGGCATTGGACATTAGACGGTGATTGGACGTAAAGTTCACATTGTGTTCAAAGACTGATTCACACATTGGAATATTGGCCGCAATACGCTACATTGGTTCAAATATGACCAATGTATGGGCGCGGTATAACCTAAACTCAATCAAACGCCTTTTGTTAACAAAAGTTCGGTAAATACGTATTGCCGCACACTTTCAAAGCGCAGCCATGTGGTACTACAGCAAGTTTTCAATCGCACACAAACACATGTTGATAGAGATAAAATGAGAAAGTAATTCCTGTGGAGTAAAACGGTACATTCAGATTAAAATTGGTTAATTTTAAACCCGTTCCAAGCCTTGCGATAACGATTAACTTATTAACTATATATAATTAATTATCACATTGTACAATAATTATAATGATAATTAATTAAGTGTAATACTTAGCAATGTTGCTAGTGAAATATATGATCATAGAAATATATAATTATGAGGAACTTGTATCAGGGGATATTAAATTTAATTATAAAGAAGGTTTTTCTGGTGGAGGTAGATTTGCTTGTGTAAACTTACTGACAGGAGCTTTGGTATGTTTTGGAATAAACATTACTTTAACATTCATTGACAATATCTTTAGCACGTAGGTAGAACTGGAAGACCGGAAGGCATAAGTATATATGTAAATATACGATTACAAGAAGTTCATTTTAGATGGTTTAGCGATTTCGTCATGATTATATAACACGCATTACTAGAATTTCGTGCAAGAACGGAGTAAGAATACAATGTCCTGTGGCCAGGCGGCCTGTCGTAAGAGATGAAAAAACAATCCACAGCCAGGTGGTAGGGTATCTGCCCATCTGGATGGCTACCATTTCTGGTCTAGAGTATGCCGCCATAATAACCTTGAGTTGTGTTCCGGCATTAGAGGCCAGGTCCCAGACTGCGTCAAGAGAGCAGCAGCGCATTTGTAACGCCTTTGGTGTTGCAAATATCCATAGGCGATGGTAACCGCTTACGATATGGTGAGCCATCTGCCTGTTTGCTGAACTCATACAGTAAAAAAAAATACAACAACATCTAAATTAATCAAATTTCTAATTCAATGGGAATGAACCGTCTATTTGGAAATTTGATTCGAAGATAAACTTCTAAATTTTTATTCAAACTAAAAAAGATTCGCATATTCAAAAAGCTCTGCTAATAAAATAAATTTAAAAAAGTTATTTTCGCATTTGATACATTAGTGTCAACTTTAGAAGTACTGTCTGAAAATATTTTAAAAATTGCATCAAATGTTTTGTGTACCATTCGTCGCGGTCTCAAAATTTACGATATTCAAAAGTGGTGCAGAGTCATAATTGTTCGTAAGAATCCATTACCGTCCAGCAATTACGGATCATAATAATCTTCCTTAATCGTATATTGCACAATTTTAATCTGAAAAGTTGTGATTTTTTCGATGAACTCTTGCTTCTTATGAATATTTATAAATTTTATTGCATGAAACCGTTGTTAATTTAATACTTGATGAGCGTTACATCACCTCACGAACTACGGAAATAATGATTCCACATAATCTTTGTTTAGGTACGGGTTTTAAAAGCTTTCGCTGTAAAAGCGTTGAATTTTATGGTACTATTAACCTTTGTTGTTCTCATTGAAAGCTGTTAAATTAATATTGATATTTACACGCTGAGTGTTAATATTATGATAGGGCTTTATATTTTCATTAAAAGCGAGAGTTTTGAATTAATGGACTTGAGAAAATATGTCTAATTAGGATATGCCTGCGATTTCGTTTACGCTTGACTTGAAATTCCTGCGGGATTCCCGGAACACAAAGTACCTCAAATATCGTTTTAGTAAAAACTGTGTCGAAATAAGCTAATTTTTATGCACCCGACCATCTACATCATCGCTCACGGGAAAATTCCCGCGGAATTGCCGATATAAAAAATATCACACATTTTATTACATAAAATTTGCTTTCGATCAAGGAAAAAATCGCATTAGAATTTGTTTTTATTTAATCTGGCCATTTTAAATCATTCCCAGAAAAATTCCCGCGGAATTCCCAGGATATAAAGTAGCGCATATTTTTCGGCTAAGAACCTGCTCTCGATCAGTGAGAACTGCTTCGAAAACGAATCAGTAATCAGTAGTATTTACGTGAATTTCGAACAAACAAACAAATAGACGAGAAACCTAAAAAAATTGTATCGTGTTCTCCATCGTTTATATAGTATATTCCAGGTGTTTTTTTTTTAACTAGCTTCAATGTGCAGACAGGGCATTTTTAGAATTTCGTAATATTATAGATTAGCTCAACTGATGTAACTAATGGAGCTACTTTGCGTCTCAGATGTTTTACCTTCTGTACAATGGGGAGTTTTTGAAGATCTCTGTGGTTAAGTGTGCTAAACTTTAGCCTACCTACCACTGCAACCTGGCATAGTAAGTTTCGTAAACGATCTTAGCGTTACCTAATATGGTCTGGGTTTCTGGGATCGGTTTTAGTGTTGTTCGTTGTATAACTCATAACACAAACATAACTTGCTTTGCTTAGGGATATACAATGTAGTATTTATTATAAAAAAATGTAAATGGTATAATTTTAGTAATATTTATTTAACCAGCATAATGGTAATTCTATTGCATAATTACCTGAATACATTATAATGGGTATATCGCTTATCCGATATTATTACATAGCTAAGATCTATGGAGCGTGAAGTATGTAATACATCCTGATCGGTGAAGACAATAGACGGTCTTGAGTATTCTATAAAGGGCTGCAGCCTGCTTAGTGACCAATATAGCGTAAATTGATTTAACCCTTTCTTAGGGCTGTCATTTGGAAATTTACTAAGGTAAGATAGACGTAGATAAAGAGTTTATCGAATTTGTTTAAAATTTTATTACTCTGTTTAGAGTTAAAGGGTTTTGGAAATTGGTGTCTTTTTAACCGACTTCAAAAATTAGGAGGTTCTCAATTCGTCTATATGTTTTTTATGTACGTTTCTTACTCGATTTCTTCGTCAATTGTGAACCGATTTTCAATTTTTTTCTTTTATTCCAAAGGGCATACTCCCGAATTGGTCCTATTATCACTATGTCAGGATCTGATGGGTGGATCCCAGTAAAATCGTGATAGAAAGCCCTCGAAATTTGTGAACCGACTTCTTTGTTACACGATATCTTCGTCAATTGTGGAGCGTTTTTAACAAAAAAAAATTTATTCGTAGTTCTATAGTCCCGATTTGGTGGGTGGTTTCCAGGGAAATTGAGGTTATTAAAGAACGCCGAGCGCTTAAATCCTTAGAAAAAAAGCTTGTATATGCGTGCCAGTATTACATTTTCTACAGGCATTTAATATATTATTTCTAAAGCAATTGAAGTATTTCCGCAACTAAAAAAAGTTTTTTTAACAATAACAAAAGCGACTTCAAACTAAAAAGCAAAACATAAATATTTAACCGACTTCTTTCTACAACATCTTGCAGTGGGTGCAAAGTAAAACATAAACATTAATATATTTTACAAATTTGTTGTTGATTTTTATGTTTTTCTTGGCACTGAGTTCAAGATGTCGTAGAAAGAAGTCGATTAAATATTTATTTTTTGCTTTTTAGCTAGAAAGCTTTTTAGCTTTTTGCGTCGGTTTTGTTTTTGTTAAAATAAATGTTCCTTAATTTATTTATTTAATTTATTGATTGAAAGCGGTTACCGCTGCCTATGGATATTTGGCAACAACAGAGGTGTTACTAATGCTCTGCCTGCCGCGAAGGTATTTTGTAACATCTTTTTAACCAACTTAAAAAAAGAAGAAGGTTCTAACTCGCAGTGTAATTTTTTTTTAAACCCTAGTTCCTAGCGCCATGGGAAAACTTCAACAACAACAATATTGTTCTATGTTACTAACTTAGTTTAGTTTCCATCTATTTTTATATAAAGGCATATTCCTCAAACCGTGGGGTCCTAAGGTTATGAGTCTCTATAAAGAGCCCTTAAAATGCCTAATTGACTCTTCAGATGATGAGTTCTTACCACGTATAATGGTATCAGTATGGCGATCCAGTGAAGTGACATAGCCAGCTTTCTGGAAACCTCACCCATTTTTTTTTAAAGGTACAATACAATATAGTAAATTCAGTTTTTTTCCTTGTATTATGTTACAGTTTATTTGTATTTTGATATAGATTTTTTACTCATTCACAGGTGGCAAACTTATACATTATTAACACCCTAGTGTAGAATGCAGAAAATATTCAGAGAGCTTTTTTACGTTATCCTCTCCACTTGAGGACGTCTCCTTATCATTTATTGTAACACCAGCTTCTGCCCACGACTACGTCCGCGTGGAAAGGTTTTTTTTACTAACCCACGGGAACTCTTTATTTTTCGGGGTCAAAAGTATCCTATATGTTGACCAGGGATATAAGCTTCCACCGTCCAATTCCATTTAAATCGGTCCAGTCGTTTCGGAGATTAGCCGGTACAAACAGACAGATAAACAGACAAATAGAGAAAAAAAATCTAAATTAGTTCTATTTCAGTTCCTACATCCCCCTGACTCGGTTTTTAGCATTTTTTTTCATTGTACAAAAATTCGACCTCTACAGTTTTATTATATGTATGTATAGATGTAGAGATAATTGGCATATGTGTCATTTCTTAGGGGTGAAATCAGCATTTCTTAGTCTACACGTTAAATAGAGGGATAGACTAATTTGATGCTAATTAATATTTTAGAATAACCGTCAGTAGTAAATCGTATTTAAGTAATAAATTGTATGCTTAAATTCCAACATTAAGACTGAAGATTAAATATAGTTTTGCAGTATAGAAGTAGTAGCGACGTATACCGGAAGTATTTCACATTTTTTTTAATTATAATTCAAAAATTAATTCGTCATCGTCGGTATGTAATCGCAGCTCATTGCTGAACGTAGGGCTCCCCAAGTCGGCACCACTCATCCCTGTCCTCTGATTCCCTCATCCAGCGTCTACCGGCAACCTTGCGTAGGTCGGTCCATTAGGCTGGAGGGCGTCCGACGCTACGTTTACCGAGACGCGGTCTCCACTCAAAGACTCTTCTACTCAATCGACAATCGGTCCGGCGACAGATATGACCGGTCCACTGCCACTTCAACTTGATAATTTTGCGAGATATGTCGCTTACCTTGGTTCTCTTACGGAGGTCCTGATTTCTAATTCTATCCATAAGATAAACACCCAACGTACCTCGCTCCATAGCCCGTTAAGCAACTTGGTACTTGTGGACCAATCCTGCCGTCAGCGTCCATGTCTCGGCCCCGATCGATGTCAGGACGGTCCATCCTAAAATTCATTATGAAAATGGAATATAATTCATATTTGTTTAAATTCTATATTACATTTACGGGTGTATGTTGCTTGCCTGTAATATCAGTAATTTCGTTGCACTACCACGTATGTTATTTGCATAACAATTACTTTGATTGCGTTGAGAGGCATTGCATATTATAATATTAAACCGCAGTCTGGCCAAACCAATTCGTTTATGGTGATGTTAAAATATCTATCCTTTGTGACTATTTCGGTTTTTCTTGCTAACACTAAATACGAATATTATAAATGCAAATGTAAGTTTGTTCCTTGCGCTTTCACGCCTGAACTACCTACTCAACCGATCGTCTTGAATTTTACATACATCGCACGCTTAATAAATCAAAGAAATAACTTAAAATTCATAAGTTTGGATATTAAATTATAAAACGTAAGAACTTATCATAAAGAATAAATTCACAAAACTCCCGCGCAGTTTGACCGTTGGTTAGCGAAATAAAGGTTTGTTTGTCCCTCTCTTTCTACTAACTTCTTCGATGAGTGAAGCAAACGTATTGTTTCAAAGAGAGAAATTAACCCCAATAAATCGCATTAAAAATAACAAGTGAGATTTATTTCTCTTATTGTTTTATTTGTAAACTAAATTTATTCGGAACTTACTTCGCGTTTTGACAAAAAACAAATCCTTGGGTCGCTGGTGTATTTTAACTTATTGCAGTTTAGTTTGTATTGTCTTAAGAATTTGTGTATTTTTTAATCATGAAGTGAAATAACTACGAATCAATACTCTTTATTTTTAAATTACTTTTTTAGTCATTGTCAACTAATAAACTTCATTTGTTTTACTTGAATATAAATCTACATTTTCCGTTACAGTTAAGACCATTCAACAATTTGAAATAATATTGATTTATAATTTATTAAAATACAAGGAACAACCCGTAATAGGTGAAAACTTTAAACGCTCATTCCCAAAAACAGCAAATTTTGAGTTTTTTTTTTTTTTTTACTTGAGCGTGCGACATGTTGTCACGGGTACTACAAAGGATACCTTTTAACCAGAAAAATTACTATTCCCGAGAGATGGAAAATGTTTAGACGGTTGTTGTACAAAAAGTTGTGCCATATTCACCTCTGCAAATCTCTACTAAGGAATAAGAGGTGTAAGGCTTTAACAACCAGACCGGTACTTGAGGAGATCGAGTTCTGCAATGTGCCCCTATGTTAACCTTTAACCGATATTGACAAACACAACCCTTTGTCCTAAGATAATACTTAGGGCCCAAACATGTACAAATGGATATTTACAAAGGTTACAGTAGGTACAGACTGATATTTACGGTCTCATAAATTTATTGAGATTCTCCATATTTAAGCATACATTTTATATTTACAACTGAAACGATCAATCTTAGTAATAACATTTATAAAATGTCATTCATATTTTAGAAAAATTGTATATTTTACTAAAAATGACAATTTATAATGATTATGTGAACTGTTCATTTTTTATTTATTTGTTTAAATATAGACAACTTAGATCCAAATATGAGTTAGTAGACGTTAAAAATTGCGTTAATAAAAATTAATATTGAACAAGACTATGTTTATAGACTATTACAGTCAGCGTGCTGTAGCTGCTCCCGCGCGCCTGTTTTTTTTCCACCAGATGGCATGAAAACCATCATAAGCGGAGAGCGTACCCGGAAGGCTGGCTG
Source organism: Dendrolimus houi (assembly GCA_039645545.1). Classification (NCBI taxonomy): domain Eukaryota; kingdom Metazoa; phylum Arthropoda; class Insecta; order Lepidoptera; family Lasiocampidae; genus Dendrolimus; species Dendrolimus houi. Next base: position 17,651,483 of record CM077125.1, on the reverse strand, counting down.
CTTTGCCACGCTGTATGGCAATGCTTATTTGCTGGGCGAATTAATATGAGCCTGTCTTCTGATCACGGGTAATGTAAAAGAGTTTCTTACAGGTGTTTTAAAGAAACTCTTTACCGATGGACCTTACGGGCTCGATGTTTCAAAGGGCGCAAATATGTTGCCTTTTCTTAAGGCTCCATATTTGCGCTGTTTGACGACTTCAGCTGAAGCGGCGGCTTTGCCACCCCCTGACTCAGTCATTGGTATATCTGCCGAGCTATTGTGTCAACACAAGTCGCATTACACATTAGCGGCCGCCTCATCTTCCAAGGGATTAGTGACATTCCGTCCGGTCTCTTGCCATTCGGTTCTAGAATGACCGGTACGTCGATGCTGACCGGAGTTCAGCGCATGATGTCGTTGAGGATAGCATGACGAGATCTTCGGCCTGCGCTCTTCGAACATGACACCCTTGGTGTCCAAATCGGTCTACCATAACTCCATATTGACAGTGATGTGGTACGCAAGATGGGCCCCCAAGCGTAAATTCGCGGCTAGTCGGTATCTAGTATTGTCCAGAAGATGATAGGTGTGTTTGTAACCACTCTTCAGACTCCCAATTAGCGGCGGCTAAGCGGCGGGCGCGCTCTGTTGAACTAGTACACGTTCGTTGAAGATTATGCCGCGTAAGTTCGCAAAGCGGTCCGTCCCAAGCACGCTGTGAAGTAAGGACAGTGGGCACGTTGAAGTTAGGGCAGGCCATTGACCAAACACTTCTTCTTTCGGGTAAATAGGGAATTTCGAGCTGCGTCGAATGCTATACATCGATTTATTATTTTAATGTATGATTGCACAATTTTACATTAAATTCTTTCTAATTTTATAATCATCATCCATTCCAGCATATTCCAGCAGTAAATCCTTGTTGCTTTCGAAGCATTCGCGTCGAAGCCTGGGGTCATTTTCCTACTTTTTCTTTTCCACTTTGCACGATCTTCAGCATCCTCCATTCGTATTTACAAATTATTTATAATCTATACAACAACTAATAAAATAAAGCGTCATTCTGTGTTTTCTAAACGCAAATTTTTTATTGAAAACTGCTTTAAAAAGGCTTTGTCCGTATAAATGACCGTTTACAATTTTTCTCTGTCGATATGTCTGAAAGTTTGCCCCGAATAAGCCCTTAAAAAGCGATTTTAATGATATTTTCTTAAGTCTTCGCGACTTGTATACACAATAAAACTACGTTTTAACGGTTTTAAGCGCGGTAATTTATTTGATTTTTGTTATTCCGACGTTTTTAATGAAATTAAACCAGCATTATCATATTCAGCTTAATAGTTAGATATCATATTTCTTCTAAATTTTAGAGTTCGATATCTAGCGGAATTCAGATTTTTTTAACAAAACAAAACCGTCTTCAAAAGTAAGTAAAAAGCAAGAAATAATTTTTTTCTACAACATCTTGAAGTTGGTGTAATGTAAAACATAAAAATTTCTATAATATTTTGCAAATTTCTTATTGTTATTTTATGTTTTAATTGGCACCGACTTCAAGATGCTGTAGAGAATATTTGTTTTTTGCTTTTTACTTAGTTCTGGAGTTGGCTTTGTTTTTTGGAATTTTTTTATTTTATACTTTTTAGTTACGAAATACTTGAATAGCTTTAGAAAAAAAATATAAAACACGATGTACGTGCGTATAATATTGGAGGGTTGCTCTTCATTTCTCTTTGTTTCAAGTCGGTCAAAAATAGAGACATAAAGCTGGAATCCCACGCGAATCAAGTGTTAGTTAGGTACAGCTAGTACACCTTAGAAAAATCCTTCCTTCCTTAGAACGTTCTTGGCAAGGAATAAACTACTAAGCTCCTAGTTTATTTTGTTCCACTTTCATAAGGTATCGGGAGGTGTCTCCCGGTTCGTTGGCTTGCAGTCACAGTTCGTATTGCAGTTTAAATCTACCGTAAATAAAATGTATCTTTGTACGACAGCTTTTGTACTTTCATACGTACTCTCCTTTCATTTATTGCACTACTTATGTGCTTTAGAGATTTTTCTTTCAAGATTACTTGCGACAGTCGTAATGTGTCTGTTTTATATTAACTAGTGTTACACAGCTTTATAAACGAAGAAAATCAATGCATATACACATATCTATATATATATATATATAAATAAATCCCTACTTCCCTTGTTCACGCCATCACGCGTAAACGGCTGGACCGATTTCGCTAATTCTTTTTTTGTTGTGTTTGTTATTGTCAGAAGAAGGTTTTTATGAAAGAAAAAGTTAAGAAAATTGCACCGAAAATTAGAAAATTTAAGAATACTTACCCACCATATACAATTATTTCTAATCTAACCTTAGCGCTTTGGACAATATAAACTTTTTTATTGTAACCTTATGACGTTTGACATAGAATTGATAGAATGCGTGCTGCAAATATCGTCAAAGAGGATGTAAAAAAACTGAATATCGTTTAAAACAGACGCTTCGGTCGGAGTTATTTTATTGATAAAACACATGTAAAATAATTAATTTATTATTTGGATTCAAATTTGAATCAAGTATGCAATCGGGTTACAGGATTTAGGTGAATTATTTCTTTGTGTGTTCAAGTGGGTTCCGGGAAGTTTTGGATTCAAATTTGAAACAGGTAGATGGCGCTGCAAGCGGGTTCTAAGATTTAGGTCAATTATTTTTATATATGTTCAAGTGGGTTCGGGGATGGTTTAGATTCATGATTGGACCCGGTAGGTGTCGCCGCTAAACTCCTCCTAAACGGTGGAACCGATTTTAATTAAATTTTATTTTTGTTCAAATGGATTCTCTGGCTCTGCAATCGTTTTCTAGATTTTATTTATTAAGGTAGGACAACGTCTGCCGGGTACAGCTAGTATAATATATAATAAAGCATATAGTATATAAAAATGATGTCGAATAAAATTGTCATTAATGATAACTACCAGTTATAACATTACCAACTTTTAACTACCACCGCAATTTAACCTTGAAGGAGTAGAATTTTCAATAAACTTTTCTTCGCGACTTCATTTCATTATTGTATTTATAGAAAGAATTTTTCTTTTAAATTTTATCCATATATAGAGTATATATGTATAGTATATAGTGCCTACAGTATCCTGGTAACTGGTAACAGACATTGTAGGTATATGGCTGAACAGATAACGGATGGATGAACATATACAGGCAGCGTTTTGTCATTAATTTCACAATATGCATGTAATTCAAATACGAGTCTACTTTTTATATGATGTCTTTATTGCTGTAGAATTACATGTCTAACGTTAATTTTTTTATTTAATTCCTTTAATTTACAATTTTCAATTTATTAAAAAAGTGTTAAAAATGTACGGGATGTTTAAAATCGCAAATGCAACGCTATTATTAAATGAAAGAGTGACGTTATATTTTATATTGACATTTTCATATTGTCAACAAAGGGTGCGTTTTTCTTGTATCTCACAACGCTCAAAAACTCAAATAGAACAGATTATGAAGCGTTGATGTCATTAACAACGAAACACACAAATGTCATTTTCGCCTTTGTCAATGTATCGATAGAGAGAATTATTGTTCTGTGGTCAACGCCCATTTCGACCCACCTTTTAAAAAATAATGACGTCATTGGTGACGTCTTCGCGGCGACCATAACGACCATGGTCGGAAAATATTAGGGAAGGCCTACGCCGCAGAGGCGACTTCCATTAATTGATATAAAAAATGTAATTAGTATTTCATAACTATAGTGGTAGAAATAAAGGCTTTTTTATTTTATTTTTATATAATAAAATTACGTTTTAACAGTTTTAAGTGCGGTATTTTATTTGATTTTCATCGTTCCGACGTTTCGGCCACTTTTCAGTAGCCGTGGTCGCCGAAGACAAAGATGTCAAATGTCAATGAGTAGTGTTAAAGTTTTATTTAGCCTACCGCCAACTTGATCATCTTAATTATTTAGTTTTAATTTTGTTTATGGTTATTATTTACTCTATGGGGAGCCTAATCTAATTTACCACCACTTGTGTGGCGTGAAGAGAAGAAGAGGTGCAAGAAAGTCTTCAACAATATGCCTAGCTCTAATAATTTTAAATAATTTTAAAATGGGTGGGAGGCAAAATAAAAAGAGAAATTGTCAATCAAGTTGGTTTGTGTTCCGGTGCATGCAGAAAGAGCTCACAGTGTCTTGAGGTCTAGCAGTTGGTTTTTGCTGGGTTTGGGTCGGGACTTAATATATATATACATAGTAGGATGGGAAGATAATATAAACTCTACTATTCAAATATCCATATATTTTATTAAAATAGAAAATTTATCTGCCCCTAGTTCTTAAGGTAATGTAAAAGTGTGGCTTGAAGGAATTTAAAGATATGTCCAAATATGTGATCCCGGAAGAATTCGTGGAAAGCATTTTTGAAAGCATCAATATGTGAAGCCATAATTTTCCATGAAGATACTTGGATTTCCTTCCAAGTGACATTCGGGGCTGTGAAGGCGATGATTAATTCGGCAAATCTAGAGAATATTGCATCTTTACTCTTGAAGAAATGAACCAAAGCATCATCTAACTTTATAACTTTTCCGGATTTATAACCCATTATTCGGTCTAAAATTACAGTACAAAAGTTGTGAAACATTGAATGCTGTGGTGTCACGGTTACTACTAAATTGGCTACTTGAGCGATTAAAGCGTGGAATGTGTATACTCCGGTAAATTGCAACAAACTGGAGTCAGCATCTGTTGATCCTTCAGTTACTGCTGACTCACCGGCTGAAATTAAAATGAACACATTGTCACATAATAGATTAGAATATAGTTTATAGTACAAAAATGGTACTTATATAAAATAAATATACAAGTACAACTGTTGGACTTATTATACACAAATTTAATTCTTTTATTTAAACTAAGTTTTGCCGAATAAAAAACTAATGAAGTGTCTTGGGGACACCTGGTTGGGACGAAGTTCTTCTAAAAAGTGGCGACGATAAGTGCTAGCGATTTCGAGCAAATGAGAGGAACTTGAGCTAGCGGGAGGAATACGCGCAAGGAACCCCCGCGAGCCCAACTTTGAAAACTCGCATGCGACGTAAATTTATATTTTAGTGAAGATCGTAAGGTAACCATAAGTTACAAATTATGAGGACTATCTGATAATAATTAAATTTAAACCGCTTATTTGATATTAGTTAGGATTATTGTTTCATATTATATCTCTCGTAGTAGCATTCTCTGTGGTATAAAGTAACTCAATAAAAGGAAAATATAATTATATAATACGAACACACGTTTTCTTTCAGGTTCATGTGGAGAAATGCCAAAAATCGCTCTAATACATTTTTTAACGTTTTATATCAGCAGAATTACCCCAGTCTAGTAAACATAAATAACTCTGTAAAGTAATAGTCTTATGTTTTTTACCTCACGAAGCGATCCGCGCTTGATTTTTATTTAACAACAATAGTGTATAAACACGCTGTGAATGTGTATGTAAGCGCTGCAGCTTTCAGTACTGTCCGAGACAATGGCGAAGCCGGAAGAGTGTGAGGATGCTGTCAATGTGTGCCTATGTGTTATCTGCTGATGCTACTCATCTTCACGCATACATTCACAACGTGTTTGTGCACTTGGTAAACACAAGTAAAGCACGTGTCGCTTCGTGACATAAAAATGCTATAGCATACCGATATCACTGTTTGTATTAACACTGTCTTCTGTAATCGATTTGTGGTATAGAAGTATGAATTTATCTTTTATAATGACTATAAATTAAAAAAATAATTAGATATTTATAGGATTTTATTTAAAACTCATCTTAATTTAACACTTTCACAGCAACTAAACTATGATTTTGATCACATAGTTTATCTTTGTCTTTATAGTTTTCTTTCACAGCCGTGACAGCTCATTATTTTATTTGTTTGTTTTAGTTTTCATTTTTCATTTCTTTTTTCCTTTCTTTTGCGTCCTTATATGGCACTAACTATTTTAAAAGGGTCCCTAATTACCACATTGATCACATGTCTAGGATCAACCAGTTGAGAAAGCATACGAACTGTATAAAACTTAATCAATTTATTTTTCATTTTAGTGTCCCAAAAAGTGTCATCCTTGTAAATTAGTTCTATTTTTACAGGAAAGCTTTCCCCAGACCAAATACAAAGCATATATTTACAGTTTTCTGTTAACTACTTATTTTCTATATCCATGTGAAATGTTTCCTCCTCAGCAAATTTTGTTTTCGGTTACTTCAGAACTGCAACATAGTTATAATAATAAATATAAGATACATATTCTATGTTTGTCTATAAAAAAACTACAGATGGAGTTTACTTTTTGTTTGTTTGTTTTTTTATTCCACTATAATATTTAGTTTCAGAGATTAGCGCATTCAAACATTGAACGCGCTAATCTATGAAACTGTTAGTCGGATTTGAATAATCGTTTTGCATTTGATAACCCAATTCTTAAGAAAAGCTATTTAATATCATGCCGGGGCCCTTAGGAGCCTAACAAAAAGAAAAGAAGTCAGAAAGAACGCTAAGTAAAAATGAAATAATAGCGCGGGCAGGCGATGCGATAGAGTGTTTTGAAAGAAAAAATATTTAACACGGACTAATTCATGGGCAGAAGTTAGTTTACTATAAAACTTAGTAGTAAAAACGATTCTAAAAATTAATTGCGCCAACTAGTCCAACGGTTGTAGCAGGTATAATTATGTATGTATACATATCTTTGCATAAAACGACTGTGACATGTCAGACGGAAGCAGAAGGCGGGAGGGATGGAATGATTCTCTGTTTTACTACGCAATAATAACATTTTAAGGGCCTACACTGATTTAAAAAACACGAATAAAACGATTGCCCCATTGTAAACTACAAAAATATACAAAAAAAAAAACAAATTAATAAGTAATGTATCCAATGGTATAATATTTTGTGTTATCAAAAATGTTCTGGTATCCTGACCCCGACTTAGGTTTGAATTATGCTAAAATCAAAATATTAAATTAGATATGCATTGACTTGTCACCAATCATGTTCTCATTTTCATTGTCAATATGCGAAGTTCCTTTAATCACTTCAAGCGTTTCCTTAAATCCAGAGCTACAACATAAATGTATTTACATTTAGGTATACACGTACAATGACTATAGTAATAGCGTTAAAGTATTTTTAAAACTCAAACCAGGACTGTTCCTACTAGGATATAGTATGGTCGCACTCCACTGCAAAACACACCTCATCTTTGTCTCGTCATTTACGTCGCAACAATCTTTGTTATTTCGCAATCTCCTAAAACAAAAATAATGTTAATTAGTGAAATAAAAAATAATAATATTTGTAACAATTAAATGTTATGATTATTTATGTGGTCAAGTTTAAATCAATGTGTTAGGATATAAAAACGATAATTATGATTTAGAACACGTTACTTACCTAAGTAATCTATTTTTTTAGTGGATGGCGTTTCTTTTTTAGTAATTTGGATTTACCATCCATTTTAGCGCGAAGCTTATAATAGAGTTAAATAGTTTTGTGATTGATCCGAGCGTCAAGGTCTGTCCGTGGCAGTAGTCAGCGATGCTCCCGCCGCCCGTCGTCCGTAAGTGTCCCTGTTAATCCGCGCATAAAAGTATTCGAAAAACCCCAACTGAATATTATTCTTTCACTTTGAAAAAAAGATGTATATTAAAATATGAATAATTAAATTGTCTTTGAGATGGTAAAAATTAATAAAAATACGCTTAATAGTTTTTGCGTGATTCTTAGATTTTTATTGGCTTTGGACATAATTTTACAATTTAATTACACTTTGAAATGTAAACATAAACTTAAACATTCACATATTAAGTTATTATGAAATACAAATCATTAACACTACTCGTTTAGACGTGATCTTGAGTTTAAAACCATTAAAAGTCTCTTTTTGTCGCCGTAAAATACTCAAAACGTCTCCGAAGTATTAATAAGTATCGAAAAATCGACATAAAAGTACAGCAGAATCTACAGATGGCGTAAAGAGGCACACACCATACAGCGGTAAAATTTTTCAATGCGGTTAAAACTTTTTTGCGTTTAGCTTCCATCCGGCGAGTAAAGAACGATAAAGAACGTTGTTTCAATATTGAAGTGAAACCTCTTTATAATCGTTCTGATTTGAAATTCGATGAAACGAAAACGCGACACTAAAAAGATATAAACACATAAATCTATAGGACTAAGCCTGCGAGAGAATGAAATACGCGTTTTACATTATGCAGCACAGGTTAGAGAGTCAATAAGACCGATGATTAAACATAGGTCCAATTTGGACCGAAATAAAACTGATAATAAATTCACTGCTACTATGTGTGAACTTCACACACACATTTTTTTTAAATGTATACATACATAATATATTCAACCTACTCTATATAAACCATTTCGAAACATACTACACTTCCCATAAAAAAATCGAAACACCTCTGAAGTTTGCTTTTGAATGAGTTTTATGTATTTTTTATACTTTAACAAAAAAAAACGAAATAATGCCAGTTAATTGTGGATATTATAACGAATATTAATGAATTTTTACATCCCAACTTGAGAAATCATAGCTTCCTTGTACAATTTCCACCCTCTATTTCATCCTTTTATATTGCTTTTAGAGACAAAAAGTAGCTAGTTCGGTTTTCAGGAAGTATTTTATCTCCTTTGTAAATTTAAAAAAACCCATAAAACTTGATTCCAATGACATTCTTGATTTATTTAGAACCTTTTAAAGTGCGATTTCTAACACGCAGTTATCGTATTTATTAAATACAAATTCTTTCTGGTATTTTAAATTAATCAAAATAGACATTTGAAACATAATTTGCACTTACCCGGGTACGATGAAGCTTGCAGAAACACACCAGCCTGCCAAATAAACATTTTTTAAATATTATACTTTTATTGTTGCTACTACAACATTGTTTTCTAACCGTAGTTCAATATAACCTTTACAATAGTATATTTTTTGAAGTGAAACTGCTTTAGAATCGTTGTGACTTGAAACCCCATGAAACGAAAAAGCGACTCTAAAAAGAGATAAACATATAAATCTACAGGACTAAGCCTGCGAGAAAATGAGATAGGATACATTATATTTAATAATTTAAACATTATGCCCGTACAGATAGAGTTGGAAATGTTTTGAAATTTTTCGTAAATACTTCAAATTTCGTGTTTTAAAGCTATTAAAAGTATGTTATAACGATATAATATATGAAATGTGACGTCACGAAATTTAGAATCACTTCCAGCTATTGTCACACTTTGTTTCAATTCTACTGCGTGTGAACACACACACTTTTTTTATTGTTCATAGTATTTAAGTGCGAAGTGAATAAAACATTAGAGCAAATTTAATTATTTCAATGTGAATATCGCGTCGGAATAATATCTAAAATTGTTAAAAAAGTTGAGGACCAATTAAGTTAAATTACCTATTAAATTTACATGAAATTATTTTAATTTGTCTAGTAAAGTATGCACATAATCTTTGTAATTGATTTTATTTACTTATCTATTATTTGTTGAAGAAAACGTAATACCACTTCTTTAAATAATATAAACGGATAAGGTAATGTAACTATTTATATAAAAGCCCATATAAGCGTAGCGAATCAGGAATATATGATGACGTTATGATCTAGTCGCGTAATTGGTACGGCACATTCTTGTCCTTATGCTCTATGAAATTTGACTAAATTTTCACTTCTGCGCAGGCCAAAACCATTACTCAAGATTAATACTTACATATATATATACGTACATAAATATTGTCACCCCTGTTTCCCATTGGGGTACGGGTAGGCAGAGACGATGGATTTCCACCGGCCACGATCCTGACAAACACTTTTCGCTTCATGAACTTTCATTAATGTCTTCATACATACACGTTTATTTAAAGTGTATTTCACATGACCTTTCTATAATCTTCAATTTGATCATGGTGAGTACGTCGCGGTCGATCGGCACCGACTCTACTACTCACATTACTGTCATACACTTGATTTGGGATTCTGCTTTCATTCATTCTCTCTAAATGCCCAAACCACCTTAACGTTCCTGTTTCAATTCGTAGATTAGAACTTGTTTCGTCTATATTGAATAACACGCGTTTATACAACGTTATGTCCGTATTGGAATTTTTGTTTACTCACTTGACCTCTCCAATTGGATACGCCAAAAATTAGACATGGACATTGTATGCGCGGATCCGAAGCTAAAAACAACTGTATACACGTAACCGCTTAAGATAACAGAATAATTTTGTTGCCTTCAGTTGTTGCATAAATGTTTGTTGAAAAATAATAAATAAGTATAGAAATTACATAGGCTCACCCAAACTCATGCCCGAACACTATCCGCCTTTGGCTACAGAAGTATATATCTTGCACATATCTTGAAACCAGCTCAACTAATTACTCTTACCAAATTCAGTACTTTGCAGGGCGGCCGCCATTTAATATAAGTTCATCAACTCACTGCACTTGCCAAAAATACATTACCTATTTCTTACATGTCTGTCCTCTTAACACCGCAAACGAATCCGACCCCAAAAATGGCGGCATCTTCCAAAACCAAACAGAAATTGAGGGGATAGAGATAGATACACATACATACCAGTATACAAAAAGAGAAGGAAATATGTATGTATCAAGACTGAGTGTGTGGAGTTTGAACAAGAGATGGCGGTACCATGACTTAAAAATTATTATTCAACATTAAATAATAAACAGACATGTAAGCAAAGCAACTTAGTGGCTTTAAAATAGATACTTCTACATAATTGTATTTTAATTCTAATGTTTATCTGGTAGACGTAGGGTATCAGGATTGTATCACTTTCAGACTTGTCTGAGTCGTAATATAATTCTATAAAAGTGGCTATTTTTACCCCATTGAATTTGAATTGGATTGTGAACGGCTTGCCGGTAATTATTCGGATAGGCACTTAGAAAAAACTCACTTACAAGAACGACTGTAACCACAACAGCGAGCTTCATTTTGTAATGTCTTGTTCTGTGGTGGAAATTTGAATACAGTCCTCACACATTTGCCGCGGAATTTATCAGTGTTGCCGTATAATAAGAACAGTTGATTAAATATTAGCAAAGTCAAAACGCCTTAATTTATTTTTTCATATGAGTAATGTATTTTAGCCATAATAATATGTAAAGGGACAAAATTATTGCATTTGACACTTGCCTGTATTTATTCAACTGATATATTAAAATCGGCAGTAATAAATCTGGCAAGTGCGTGTAGTCCATGCACAATTAATGGTGTTGTACAGGTGACACATTTCCACTTCGTTTTTGTTATTTACCTATGGAATCATAATAAAGCATTTAATCGAATATAACCCATATCTTTAAAATAACGGATCTTATTAAAAATAATTTTCAATGAAAGTAATTTTACATTCTTCCACCACCTTAATTTTTTTTTCAAAATTTTCCGTTTCCTAATTTGAAAGTTAGAAGTGGAGGGGTGGGGGACATTTTTTTTTCAACTTTGTGAGATCATGTCTCACTACCTATTAGCTAAATTAAAATGCGTAAAGAAACATTGACTAAGTTTTCTCAAGACTACCGATACACGAGACGATTATATACACCGAACAAAAACCCTTAGTTACATGAATGGCAGCCGCCAGTAATTATTAACTTTTCCAAAAACCGCCCTTAATAAATATTTTTTTTGTACTTTTTAAGCTTTACCTCATTATTGTGTAGCAACATATACGAGATAGGTTTTATTTCTTTTACCCTTTTGTTTCTAGTTTCAGAGAAAAATGACTATATCATATAAAGACAGACACAGAAATGCTTGGGCGGTCATTTTAAGGGTTCCGTTTTGTTAAAGTGAATACGGAACCTTAATAAATAAACAATCTCTTGAATTGGAAAATTACATTGTTCTTCATAGACTTTCTTATATTTAAATTGTTGTTAGCTTTGTTTGGTTTTTTAATGACATCATTCAAAGGATCCATGAGAAAACAGCATAGGGTTTTTAAACTAGTATTATACTGAGAAGTAGCTTATTTAAGACAACTCAAATACTAACTGTAAACAACCAAGGTTACCGAAATAGCTAAAAGGTATTATACCCCGGGCGCGAGTTAAGCTCGCTACGCGACTGTTGCTAAACGCATGCAATAAAAAAAAACTTGCGTCCATCAATGGACTGATTAATTAATTAAACTGATGACGAATCTCATAATATTGTGTATACAAATAACAAAATTCATTCGCTTCTCTGAACTTATTTTTCTTAAGTATATACGCAATATTTTTGACGCAAATTTCAAGGTAAACTCTAAAAGGCTGTTCAATTATTTACAAAATAAATCATGGAATATTAATAATTGTACTTCATAAAGGATAATGGATAATTTTATACAGATGGTTTTTGCACAACAAAGTATGACGTCGCCACAGTTTTATTGCAGGTCATAGTGTAGCTATAGTTGTTTTAAGCTGCTTTACGTGTCAGATTAGTAGTGACTAAATTAATATATTTTACAATCTTATGTAGTAGCATATCGTTTACTTAATAATTTTAGACAATGCAACAACTTTTATTCAACATTATAAGTAGACATAATAAAAAGTACCTACGAATTCGTTACAACGTATACCTAATGATATTCAATAATTAATACTAATTTTTAAAGGATTTTGGTGCGTTTTTATTCCGCGTAAATTAAAAATTATTCGATACTAGCTGACCCGGCAAACTCCATATCGCCTCAGAATCATTTTTTTCATATTTACTCACCTTTTAAACCTTTCCTGGACTTTCACAAATAATTCAAAACCAAAATTAGCCAAATCAGTCCAGCCGTTCTCGAGTTTTAGCGAGACTAACGAACAGCAATTGATTTTTATTTATAAGATTCTCACAATTTACTTGTGCTTTTTAAATTGTATTTTGTTTTATTAAAATTGCTTATTGATACTTGACAGCTATTTATTTTATGAATAAATCTAATAAATAATGGCTTGAACGCGAGAATTTTTTAAAAGTAGTTTTAATATATATTCAAAATCATATATAAAATTAAAATTCTAAAAATGTATATAAAATTATAATACTTTTTATCTAAAAAGCAAAAAATGGGTTTAATAGTTCCTAGGAGACTAGAACTTTTAGTCTATTTCTCCTTTCATGTCAATCACTGTAATTATTAGAGACGAAATCAAACTCATAACTTGATCGAACACATTGGTGTAGTCCGTAATATTCTATTGGATAGAGAGAGCTCTTAAAACCAACACAAATACTCTAAAACCTTTTTAGAATTTTCTTTCCATTGTTTGTAATAGATTTGTAATCTTTATGCAAACGGTTGGGAAAACGACTCTAGACGTGTACCGGATTGGACGTGAAATTGGCCAAAATTGGACGCTTATCGAATCCCATATCAATGTGGACATTGAACTTGGCTTTATTGGCCACAGAGAGTCTATAGGTGAATATTAAACCTACCCTTCAAAACCCTTTATGTCAAATAGAATATTAATACTAGGATAGGATAACTTTAAACAACCAAATGGACTGTGTCGCGGCGATGGTAAGAGACCGGACGGGATGTCTTTGGTGCCATGGAAGATGGTTCGACCATTAGTGTGGGATGCCACGTGTGTTGATACTTTGGCAGCGTCCCATCTTCCCGACACGGCTGTGGCAGCCGGTGCAGCTGCCGCTCGACTAGAGGACCTAAAACGCCGCAAATATGCATTCATTGGTAGCGGATACATATTTGTGGCTTTTGGTGTCGAAACTCTGGGACCATGATGTCCAGAACCCCATCGCCTCTATCGAGATCTATCAAAACGGTTGACAGATGTTTCACGCGATTAAAACGCTGGCCTGTAATTTGGGCAACGCATAAGCGTAGCCATACAACGTGGTAACGCGGCCAGCGTTCTGGAAACGTTCCCAACTGACGGCGATTTGGGACCCATTTACTATGTGTATTTTTTTTGTAAACAATGCTATATATAGATATTACTGGTACAATTATATTTTAGTTTTAATTTTCTTACTGTGTGAATATAGAATTAGCCTTTCAGTCTTCGATATATTTTATGACAATCAGTACCAGATTCAGAATAAAAAACAAACCAACGTAGAATCATATAAAAGTATAAATAACATAACTTTTACAGTTAGGTGCATGATTAGGGTATTTGCAAATGCTACTCATAACAATGGAAAGCCATATTTCTAAGAAATAATTACCAGCCGAAGAAATGAAAAATGAATCTTTAAATAAATGCCAACAAAAGCAGTAGGTAATCATTTTCCGTAGATATCCAATTTGTAAAGAACTCGGGGAGAATATCCAGGCATTGTGGGAATATTGCGTTTATATGAAGTCAGAGGGAGCGGGTTCAACGCGAGATGTGTTTCAGATCGCGGCTTTGACGGCCATGCAATATCCGGAACAAGCTGGTCCTGTTTAGCTTATGTGTACAAAAAATCACATGTAGAAAGCATTGCTTTAAAATTGGATCTGAGCCACAATATTGTGACCTTAGGCTCAGACGAAATAAAAATATAGACACGGAGCTTACGTGAAGAAAAGGGTCAAATGAAGCGAAGCATTTTTTAAAGACTTGTGTGCGTAAACTTTGGTAGTTTACTTACACGTTTCCGTCTGTGTGGTTAATAGTAATGTATCCACTGGAAACCGTTCTACCTTTATCCTTACAATTCGATTAAATACAGTGTTTTTCTAATTCACTGCGGTGCGATCGGCATCCTATTTTATATCGGCATTCTTTAGCCGGTTTCATTTTGATAGACCGGGACTCCGTCTTTCTATTATTTTTCTAAGCGAATTGGGTAGAATGATTTTGTAACATTTCAAACACCTAATGTTTTAATCAATAATTTAGTTCAATGTTCGCTTGCGTAACTTACTTGAAAACGAAGACTTCAAATTTTGTTCTAGCTTAGATAAATCATATAGTTAAACTCTTAGTTATATACTCTGGTTTTAGTGTCTCTGATATGTGTCCTAAAGCCAGTTGCATATTGTCCAAAGCACTTCGTATATTTTACTTTACTTGGGACGTGTAATGTGTGCTTTGTCTGCAAAGGTATTTATTTAATCTTGGTACCACTATCATCATAACCTTAGGTCTAGACCACATCGTAAGATTCCGCTTCGAAGCCCTGAATTTATTATCCTACTTTGTTGTAACATGAATAAGAAATTATAATAACATTATCATGAACTACACCATGACTAACTTTGTTGGCTTAGCTGCCCAAAGCGAGCCTTGACCTACGAAACGAGAGCATATCGCTTACTTCTATCCTACCAAGTTTTTCACCAATAGCAAGCTTTGTGCTCGATTAGGTCAGTTTCTACTCTATATTTCAAGCGATATTTAGGAGTTAGGTCGGCCAACTGGTCACCGACCGGCTGGTCACCCCAAGTATGCTTTTTCACACTCTAATCCTACTCGGTCTGTTCCATGTGACCGAGCGGGCATCTAAGCTAAAAACTACAGATACTAGGTACTGACTAGTATAATATGTCGATTAATCAAAGTACAAGGGTTAAAAGAAAACTTGAGAATTTTAACACTTTAAGTGTGGCTCATAGTTGTATATTAATGTACTGTGATGTTATATACTTTTTTATCTTTCACTTCACTCTGTTTTTGGTATTCCTCATTATAAAAACACTACCACGTTTAATATGATTTGAATGCTTTTTATCAACTAACTACAAATAAGAAAACTTGAATCTTGATATACCTTTCTATCTAAATAGAATTCCGTCTTTTCTATCTAGACTCGATACCATTTCGATTCTCGCCCCTTTCGTTACAAAGTCTTCAAATTGATTCAGCGTCTTCCTATTACCGGGAATTTTCGATTATTCTTTCAAATCACTGTAATTTTTCTCAGGAAAGTTTTGAACATTTCCCATTTGTTAGTGTCGGAGCGATCAAATAAATATTGTATGCTTCAGTATGTTTCAGAAATGTAATAATACTGATTAATGTTTTGGAATTGAAGTTTACAATTTTATTTGCCTTATAACAACATTAAGTATACCTCCCACAGGCTTTGTTAGTAAAGGATAATATACCCGCCATGCTTCTCTAAGGTGAATTGGTAGGTTTTACACATAGAATTTGGTTTCCTCGTGGTATTGTGATCAGTTTGTGATAACTGTCACAATATGCACTTTAGATCAGAAGAACTGCCTAAGTAAGGCAAGACCACAGGGGAGATTCGAATCCACCTCATTGCAATGAGACTTATAGTTGTCAAAAACCTACAATTTGCCTAAGGTTTCTGTCACATAGGATTTCTTTGGATGCCTATTACTTTAAAGATAAAATTAACACTTGAATATTCAGGTTTACTTGATTGTGACTGGATACACCAATCGTGCAAAGCCATATTATACAAAGAAGTAGAAATAAAGAAATTTGAGCAAATGCTTTGAAATAGAACTTTACAATTAGTAAGATTTATATGCGATTTTTCTTTGTTCGTTCACTTATCGCAAGTACTAAATTACTCGAGTTGGTATGGAATAGCCATCAAGAGGCTCTAAAGTCTTATCTAGACGCCTCGGTTGCGATTCGTATTGATTTACAGTCAGTTTCAACATTTAACAGCACTCATGGGAGCACCCAATGTCTTGCTTGATACAAATGCGTAAGATACGGATGACGAGATATTTGGACGATTATTCGATGGCTGTCGATTATTTTCACTCATAGTCGATGGTTTTGAATCTAACTCTGAAAATGCCGATGAATGGACGCGAGTAAAAAAACCCTTAGATATGATGGTAGGATGGCGATTGTGTTCAAGTCGATTAATAAATTCTTCAAACAACTATCAATTGTTTGCACTCATAATCGATCGTATCGCATCCGGTTCTGGATGTGCCGATGAATAGACACGACTAATACCCTCATTACACTACACAGTTTTAAAGTTTCGGTACAGAGAGTGGACATAAACTAGTTATATGTTCCGATTCTCTTTTTGTTATTATACCATTCTAATTTCCCTGAGATTTAGAAAAAAAGTCAAAATCAGCGTAGTGTAACAAAAGCTTTTAGTCCAGTTAATTAAGTTAACTCGTAACAATCTCTATAAATACTATAAACGCGAAAGTTTGTAGGAATGGATGTATAGTTGTATGGGTGTATGTTTGTTACTCTTTCACGCACAAAATACTGAATGGATTCTGATCAAACTTTCCAATAATATATAATATATACACATCAGAATAACACATACATTATAATGATATAGTGTGAATTATCCAAAATATAACGATTTTCCATCACCACGTGGGTGAAACCGCGGGCACAGCTAGTCATGTATAATATTATAAAATTCTAAACATACTGTGTCTGAACATACATTGGAGCTATATAAATAAAAACCAACTGGAATAGACTATACAAACGATGGAGAACTAGATGTAATTTTTTTAGATTTCTTATCTGTTTATTCGGGATTCACGTAAAAACTACTGGGCCGATTTCGATCTGGTTTTCGGTGATTGACAGAAAATTCTTAAAATAAAAATTGGCGCTAATTTTTATCTTAAGAATCCACCGGGAATTTTTCTGGGAATTATTTAAAATGGCCAGATTGAAAAGAAAATTCAAATTCCAATGCGATTTTTTTCATTCATCGATAGCAAAGCATCGATAGCAGTCTCCCTCTCTTAAGAGAGCAGCATCGTATCTGTAACGCTTCTGATGTTGCAAATGTCCATAGGATGGTAACCGCTCCCATCAGGTGGACCGTCTGCCTGTCTGGGGAACTCATGTAATAAAAAAAAAACAAATTTTGTGTAATAAAATGTGTCACATTTTTTATCCCGGGAATTTTCCCGGGAGCAGATTGTAGTTGCTCGGATGCATAAAAATTAGCTTATTCCGACACAATTTTCACAAAAAAGATAACTTGCATTCTTTCTTAAATGCTGTGGTAATTTCTGTCTTGGGAATTCCGCGGGAATTTCAAAATAAGCGTGGACGTATTCGCTGGCATATCCTAGTATCACATATAATTATAACAAATACGAGTTATTCAGTTGATGAAAGAGTCGATTGTGACTCGATTGTAATTTTGAATCGAATGCTATTCCTATGATCGCCAACTTACGTACTCTCTCAGTATAACTTTTTTTTACACTTACTAAACATGTATGTATTTAGCTAGTGCTGAACGCAATATGACATGCGGCTTCGTTTGCGTGTACTTTGAATACATAGTCTGCAAATACTGTCTTTTCAAAGGTATAAAAGATATTCTATATTTCCATTCTACATATATTTTTTTGAAGTGAAACTTCTTTAGAATCGAATTCAAATTCGAATTCTTTTTACCCGTTAGTATTAATTTTCAATTTTAATAAAAATTCTAAGATTTTAATGAATTTTAGCTCCATCCGTATATAATTACTTAAGGAAGATATTCTTTTATACGTAGATTAAAGGAAATTGTGCGTAATAGTGCATTGAATTTTGAACTTCATGCTAGTCAGTCAAAGTGTAATTTAGATTGAATTTTTTGAATTATAATATGTTAACGGCATGTAGGCTAAAGGTATTATATTTATATTAATAAATAAGTTAGAGAAGGATTATCTGTGAGTATATTCACTGAAGTTTTATTTCTACTGCGTGTGAACTGCACACACACATTTTTTTCATTAATTTGAATACCTCTTTAATTTTTTTAAGTGCGGGAGTTATATACATTGTGAATAAAATTAGTCTCAATTGTCAGACGTGTCAAAGTTCGCATTTCACTTTACGTACAAAGTTATCAAGCATTTCGAGTTAAAGTAAGTAGACTTAATTAACCAGCATTTACCTAAACTCGGTTTAATGATAGACCGGAGGAGACATTTACAACTTGTCCCAACTTGTCGGAATGTACGGAATCTTACTTTATTTAATTTCATTAATAAGACGTGCAGTAATTACTAACTGGAACATTAGGAGCGAGGTGAATCAAGTTCTACGAGTAAACTTATTAATTTTCAATTTGAAGATTATGAGGTCGTGTTCGTAACTGGTTTTTCTATTTTAAGGTCTCAGCCTACTACACCGTATTATACCATGACCATGCTATGAACGTATCAGGCACGGTAAAAAATACGAAACGGTCTATTATGCCAACTAGAACGTATCAAGAGCTTATGTCAAATTTTAACCGATAGCAAGGCAATTGAACGGTCGGTAAGATATAGGAACCCGCGCCTAGTGGGCATAGTTTAATACTTGTCAATATAACTAATATTTTTTGCTGGATACGTTCTAAGCACGGTCATGGTATGATACGGTGTAGTGAGCCTTTAATAGTTACGCTAATTATTAAGATGTCCTTAAGTAGTCTTTATTAAAAAATAATTTGGTTTGAAATAATTATTAAAAATCGGTATCATTTATGTTAAAACAAATGAAAAGATAATATTAGTTTTTCGTACAAGCACGAAGAAAAAATATTAGTTACTGCGGCCGGGTGGTCACTCATAAGAGGCAACAAAACAACGCACAGACAGGTAGCATTTGCCCGTCTGGATGGTCAAGAACCCTGGCTTAAAGCATGCCGCGACCAATCGCCTTGAGTTAAATGTTCCGCATGGCCATCACCATGTTCCAGTCCCCCCTTTGTGGCCGGTAGTAAATTGTCAGCACCTTTGGTGTACTAAATACCCGTTTCCGTAGGCGACTTTCCATCATAATTGGGCCGTTAGACTGTTGGTTGTACTTTAGCAATAAATAGAAATAAATCAGTATAATTATTATCTGTCTGAATTTTGCCTTAGGCTGATTCGTCTATACCATAGTTCCCCAAAGTTGTTTATGTGGACCCCTCAGGGTTCAAGTCGAACTTCAAGAGCGTTAGGCACGTTAGCAAAAACAAAATCTGGGAACTCGGGGGTATCATGATAGTGCGCGTTTGTACTTACAAGGTATAAACTTATAAGGGACCAACTAGAAACTCTACTCAATCCAACGCAAAAGGAATTGTCAAAATCGGTTCAAAAAGAAAAAGTTATGGTTGAACATATGTATATAAAAAAATAGATATTTACACGACTTGAGAAACTCCTCCTTTTTTTATGTCGGTTAAAAATATATGGTCGACTGAATGAAGTAAAAATTGGCGAGGGGTCTATGAGACAAAATTATTTGGGGACCAGTGGTCTATACTAACGTACAAATCTATATGTGAAAGTCGCGTTGTTTAGATGTCTGTTTATTTCACAGAATTATCAAGAAATCTAGTGTACAGGTACTTTAGATAGATAAATACAAAACTCATTATTGTTCACCACATACTTATAAAGGTAAATAAAATTTACAGTCATTTCGTGTAAAGGCAGAAACAAAGGGCAGCCTTGTCGTTTTTGAGCGATTTCTTCCAGACAACCCGGGGTGTGGATTTCGTGAAAGGGATCGAAAGTATATGACGGTGGTGTATAAATAATAATGTAAATAGGATATGATACTTTTATATCGGAAATGAAAAACAATACTTTCTATCTTGGATTGACAGTTTCTGTAGGTTAAGAAGATAGATTGACAAATGTAAAGGTAGACCAAAAAAGAGATGGATGGATTGTGTGAAGGATGATGTAATTGATGATCGATGAGGATGATGATAATGATGATTTGTGGTGTGACAGAGGACGTGTTTCAGATTAGAGAAGTATGGAAGGAAAAGACATATTGTGCCGACCCTAAATGATTGGGAGAAGATGAAAGAAAAAAGAGAGAGGAGGATTTGTAGAACCTAGCTACATGCGAGTGAAGTCGCGGGTCCATTTGCATACAACGTCATGTGCCTTATAAATGGAAAGTCTATTTTCTGTCTTTGTTAGAAAGAGAATGTTCTTACAAACGAGTCGTTTTACTGGCAGTTTATTGTATATACGGCTAATGATACAAAAAGCTATGATTGGGTCGTTGCGCCTCATCAGTTTTTATTCGATCTCATTTTTTCTTTTTTATTTGCGAAATTGAATTTGGCTATATTTGGAGCTAGAAAAGTGAACTCGACTGCAGTAAAGCTTTCAGGAGCTTACAGATATTAAATTATCGATTTTAAAAATTAATTTATTTGTTCGTTCATCTACTATACAGACCAAAAAATTGAAATATCTGTTTGTAATGTCAAAATAAAAATGTAAAATAATCAGGGGGATTCGGACCAGGAAATACCGAAAATACAAGTTTTAGAATTTTTGGCTGTCTGTCTATCTGGATGTTCCGAGTAATCTCTGAAACGACTGGACCGATTTTGATGGGACTTTCACTGGCGGATAGCTGATGTAATAAGGAGTAACATAGGTTACTTTTTTACACAGCTAGTATTCAATATAAAAGTCGATCAACAAATTACTTTTACTATTTGTAAAGATTGTTTATAAAATATTTGTAAAGACATTATAAATGTCACTTCAAGCTTATAGTAGGGGAGCCCAAGAGGCTAAATGGGGACTTACTCGAGCGTCGCGGGGACCTTTTGGATTGTGAAGATTATATGCTAAAACGAAAAAAAAAGGTTATATAATGTATGCCCTTTCACTGAGCGTGTACAGGTTTTCAATAATGTAAAAAAAAGAGTCACACAGAAATACTTGAGCGCTTCAGATATTAATAATGTATGCGCCCCATGTGTTTCAGATAACAGACAAATATTAATATGCCGGTTTGCGTGGTGGGGGTGCCCATATGAAGGGGTTGAAAATGGGAATAAAAAAAATATTCGAGCTCGTCAGATATTCAGAAGGGATGTTAAAATGATGAAACTTTGAAAAAATTAATTTTCATCATCAGTGAAATCATATTCATAATAGAAGTCTGGTTCGATTTGGTCGTTTTCATCTACATCTTGCGTTCTGCAAGAAGAAATGGTTATGATACCTAACAAATCTTTTATTTATTTTAAGATATTACAGTATTGAAAAAAAATATATTTGAATCTGGAACATCTCCTAAAATATCAGGTGTTATGTTACCAACGAGCCAAGTCATCTCCAAATTTCCATCCACATTTGTTATGGAAATACATAGTTCTCAGCAGCTGCACGCACCACACTTTATTAATGATTTTAGCTACTTCGGTTTATGGAAATCGGCAGATTAGATTATTCCTGTGATCCTTGAATGATTTCCTTCAAAATAAAAAAAAGTTGACCGCGCTCGACAATGTCCAGGTAAGGTTTTTTTGCATCTTTGTGACTCTCCTATTTCCTTATGTCACGCGCAAATTGTCAGATTATTGAAATGTAGACTTTTCTGCATGTAATTAACACATCTTGTCTTAATCTGACGCGCTTGATTTTTTTAACGATTTTTTTTACTTCTCTGACCGGCTGCCCTAAACGCACGACCCTATATGAAGAGTTCATGTATGGTGTGGGTACATAATAGAGTGCAAGGTTTCCCCCCTTATGTTATTCTACCACGCTTGAGTAAACCCCAAAATCCCCGCTAGGGCTCCCCTACTATTATCCAAGTCTGATTAGTGAGTCGCATATAAGTATTTTCGATATGCAGGTCTGCTTTATCTCTAACATTCTTTATCCACCGCTTTCCGCCGACTTTGTGCTGGTCGTCGATCTACCGGGTTAGAGGGCGCCGTAACACTATGTTTACCAAGACGTGATCTCCACTGCAGTATTTGTTTGCTTCGTCAGGCATCGGCTGCGACAGTCGTGATAAGCCCATTGCCAGTCTAATTTACTTATTTTGCTACCCATGTTGATCATCATGATTCTCTTATACTTGGGCCGCACCTGTGATAATGTTACAGTTATTCCGTTTTACGCAGATGTGGCGATGGGTGTAATGCATTATTTGCGATGCGATATTGTTTCTTGTTGTTAATGACGTTACATTTTGACACATAGTGTATATAACGTGGCTATTCGTTAATGGTGTTATTTTTAACTTTATAAATAAGATGCATTTTGCCACAGTCAATAACTTTAACATTGTCGCAACTTAATTTTTACTGTTAAGACTACCCTCACATATAAATAATAATAACAGCCCATATACGTCCCATTGCAGGGCTCGAGCCTCCCACTATAGAGGGAATGGACAGTATATCCGATACGCTTGTCCAAGGTGGTTTAGCAGGTTTGACACATCGGTTATCTCGATGTGCAGGTTGAATCACGATGATTTCCTTCACCGTTATTAGCACGTAGTAATTGTAACAATATTCACATTAGGTCAAAAAACTGCTTAAGTAGTGCATGGGTTCTGACCAGGATCGAACCCGCGCCCTTTGAGTTTGGGACGCGTGCGCTAGCCATTACGCTACCACGACTTACACCATATAAGTTATATAATTTTATTTATAAGAGAACCACCTAACATATCGAGGCTTTATCGTCATTTTATCGTGAGCGACATTTAAACCTAAGTATACTTATAAATTTTTTTTAAAGGTATTTTATTATTTTGTTTTAAGATTTCCAGTTTTAGTTAGATTAGACCCCACTGAATCAATAGCTGAGTCTTAAAACAAAATAATAGTTTAAAACACCTGTACAACGTAAAATATACTTAGATATAAATGTCGTTTACGATAAAATGGCGGTAAAGGCTCGATATTTCACTGTATAGCTCAAAAATTGTTTTCGAGCAAGACCCAAGTTTACAGGAGCAAAACCTGTCGGAAAGTTAGTTGTAAATAAATGAAACCGATAGCATCATAGTGGGCTATGAATACCGCAGATTCCATGGTAACACCCAAAGTCCCTTTTTCTCCCTTAAGTCAAAGGTTTGGTGTACCCGGTGTTCCGGATGTAGTGGAGCGCCACAAAACCCGACCCGCACCTGTCGCTTTGGGTTAATAGTTATCGGTTTCATATAAATTATAACGAGCCAAATTCCCCTTTAGCTTCAAAGGATTTATGAAAATACTTTGTTAGTTAAATTCATTACCTAAAGGGATAAGGTATCTGGTTCAAGTAAATGTTATTACGACTAGTAAAACCACAGTATATTTTTGTCAAAATTTGAGTTTTAATACTTAAGCACTAATTTATTAGGTTCCATCGCTATTTTGGTGAAAACTCTGATACACTCTTCATGGCCTTCGGTTCCGTCGTCTGTTTGTCAAACTGTCAAAGCTAAATCACTAACAATATTTAAGAACATGACAAAAAAGCACTACTGAAACATAGTGAAGTTTCATATTTTTACGTATATTTATTTATTTATTTAATAGGTGTATTTATATATGTCTATTAAGTATAATTCTTACTTATATAATATTTTACATACTTATATGTTTATTATTGAATAAAATATAATGTAAGTAACTTCATATCGTATAGTATTTATGTATACCACTTTTGACAAATTGAATCTGTTTAATTACTGCCACGGGTTTTCTGGAAGAGATCGCTTCTTAGCGATAAGACCGCCCATTGTGCACATTTAGAATTTTTTTAGGCTATAGGTTTTCTGTGTTTTCTGTAATGGTGTACAATAAAGTGTTATCTCTCTCTCAAATCGTATTCGAAATGAGTACCCCAATTCAACAAATTACATACTAAGCGCTGATTTTTCAAACATCACATAAAAGTTAGTAGTCGAATAAATTATAACCCGAATGAATTCAAAAGTGAAACCATTCAACTGCTTTATGCATGCAAGTGACATTTTTAATTTTTCCGTATACTTTATTCTATGAATAACTTTTATCTGGTGATTGAAAACTCGGCCCTAAGTCTATTTTCTTATATTTACAGAATTTAAATAATAATAATCGGTAGACAAACACATATTGTATATCGCCAAATTAAGCAACTTACACTTGTGTTATAGGTAATATACAACAGAAAATTCGTTTCCAAAATTTACCATACCAGGAATCGAACCCAGAACCTCTGCGTTGCAGTAAGCTGGCCGACAAAGGCTTAGCCCGCTCAACCACAGAGGCCGTCATATAAATTTATAATAATTATACAAGTTATATTTTGGTGAAATAAATCTATTGAATATTTATAATTATTATTTATTAGTTGTACCCGGCAAACGTTGTCCTGCCTTAAAAAATAAAAATCTAGAAACCGATTGCAGCGCCATCTACCGCGACCAAATGTTAATCTAAACTTTTCTCGAATCCACTTGAACAAAAATAAAATTTTATTAAAATCAGTCCCACCGCTTAGGAGGAGTTTAGCGGCGCCACCTACCGGGTCCAATCGTGAATCTAAACCATACCGGGACCCACTTAAACAAGCATCTAAGAAAGGAGTTTGCATTACAAACACGTGCTATTGTAATCGTCTTATCTAAATAGTACTTAATTTGTCATTTTAATTGATAAATAACATCAATGATAAATTATTAATTACTAACATAAGTAAACAGAAACAGATGGATCTTTGAGTAAAAGTGCTTTAGCTTGACCCATTGAATTTATAAGTACAGATTTCATGGTTTTCCTTTCATTAAATTTACCAAATATGTTAGAGAGATTTCATCCTTGTGATTGACCCTAACGATCGATGCAATAAA
This sequence comes from Dendrolimus houi, assembly GCA_039645545.1. Lineage (NCBI taxonomy): Eukaryota > Metazoa > Arthropoda > Insecta > Lepidoptera > Lasiocampidae > Dendrolimus > Dendrolimus houi. The sequence continues at coordinate 17,625,878 of CM077125.1, read as the reverse complement.
ATTACAGGGTGTAATTTTACAGATTTTAGCCGGTTTGATTCCCGGGTGAAGCAAGAGAATTTTCGAAAATCTTTGAATGCAGTTTTATTTATTTTCAAAAATAAAGATATTTTACTTTGGTGTAAAATTTGCTATCTCTATTATTTAGACTACTTTCCCTCCAAGTGGCATTAAAAAAATCCACCTGTATACTTAATAATCTATAATATTATAAAATTCTAAATATGTCGTGTTTGTACATTGAAGCTATTAAAAAACAACTGGAATAGACTATATAAACGATGGAGAACACGATGCAATTTTTTTTAGATTTTTTGTGTTTGTCATTTTGTCTGTTTGTTCGGGATTCACGAGAGAACTACTGTGCCGATTTCGCTGGTCGACAGCTAATTCTTAGACTTAAACTCTGCGCTACTTTTTATACTGGAATCCCGCGGGCATTTTTCTGGGAATGACTTAAGATGGCCAGATTTATAAAATTCGAATTCATATGTAATTTTATTACTGATCGATAACTAATTTAATGTAATAAAAAGTGTGATATTTTTTATCCTGGGAACCCCGCGGGAATTTTCCGAAGAGTGGTTTAAAGTTGTTCGGGTGCGTAAAAATTTGCTTATTCCGACACAGTTTTCATTAAAATGATAGCTGCCGTACTTTGTGTGCCGGGAATCAATCAATCAATAAAGCGTGGACGAAGTCGCGGCCACTCCTAGTATTATATAAAAAAAATAGACAAGAAACAGTATCATTTAGAATAAGTAGTAAGTAAGTAACAGCATGTAAAAAGTTAATATATAAGAGCTCTGCCCACAGAGACAGAGGACGGCGAGAATAAATTAAAAACAAACAGCATATAGTATGTAGAAAGCAATATGAATACCTATTGGTACCTGTATAGAAGGAATCTATTGCACATTTTCCAAGTTCAATGTTTGCAAATTATTAGCTGGTTTACAGTTTGTGTTGCAGTATATGAGCGTACAATGCTTTAAAAGAGAAAATCTAGGTGTGCTAACAGGAACTTCGGTTTAATGTAGAGGGAATAGAACCAGTATTTTGAATGAAAGCTGCGGGAACTATTTCGTTTTCGGGATAAAATATGTATTTCTTATCTCTAAAGTAAATAGACAACTCTTTATTGTTTATTAACTTATTAAAATATTAGGATATGCCTGCGACTTTGTCCACACTGGACTTGAAATTCCCGCGGGATTATCGGGACATAAAGTACAGGACTATTTAAAAAATAATGTAAGCTATCGTTTTAGTGAAAACTGTCTCAGAATAAGCTAATTTTTATGCACCCGAACAACTATAAACCGTTATCGAGAAAATTCCCGCGGGATTCCAGGGATACAAAATATCACACATTTTATTACACTAAATTTGCTATCGATTAATGAAAATATCGTATTGGATTTCAATTTTTTTTCATACTTTTTATTTAAAATAATTCCCAAAATATTCCCGCGGGATTCCCGGAATAAAAAGTAGCGAAGATTTTAAATCTAAGAATTTGCTGTCGATCAACGAAAACCGTATCGAAATCAGTCTTGTAGTGAATCCCGTGAATCCCGAACAAACAAACAGAAAAGAAATCTAAAAAAAATTGCATCGTCTTCTCCATCGTTTATACTACTACTATACATCATAGTATAGTCTATTCCGGTTGTTTTTTTTAAATAGCTTCAATGTACAGACACGGCATGAGAATGAGAGAGATGACGATGATGATGTGACATGAATGATGGCATGAGAGAGAGAGATGGCATGGCATTAGAATTTTGTAATATTACAGAAGAAAATGTAGGGACGTGAACAATCGGCGGTATTATTATTCAAAGCGAGCTCGTCCAGGGAACCTCTGGATATTAATACTCCTATTAATGACCAAAGCCTGGAAGGAAGAATGAATAAATCTATCAGCTTGATCACGCGACATTCAGCGTTGGTACACCTGGGGACAGCAGCGTATGTCGGTTGCCACGTGGCTCTATTTTATGACTCTTAATATGGTTTAGAAGAACACGCAATTGCATTCCACCTTCCAACTTTGCGCCATATATCCTCCAATTTTCTCATCCAGCTTACACAGGCCATCGCTTCACCTGGTTGCCGTGCATTAATATTCAAGAGACACTGTTTCATCAGCCATTAGTTTTGGGACAGTGACCCGTATATTCCCACCTCAGTTTGCATATTTAATTTTTAATCTATTTAGAATCGTGATATAGCTGGCATGTCCTGTCTAAAACAAATCTTAATTAAAAACGGCAGGCTATGAAAACACTTTTAAACACGCCCTATTGCGACAGCGGTCTCGCTTATATTATAATACGAAAATGAGTTTGAAGCGCCTAAGGCTAGGCAACGGCGTCACCAAACTTGGATGAAGTTCCATTTGATTTAGATTCATAGCTTTCTGATGTTATTTCTATTGCTTACTGATGTTTTAAGGTTAATTTGCTGGATTTCATCACACTTCTTATTATTCATTAATAATGAAAATTGTTTCTTTAGGTCGCTTGAAAAAGTCATTTAGTAGGGAATCAAGTTTTCTTCTAAAATATGTGAGGGTGTTATAATTCATATTCATAATAAAAATAATATAAAATATGTGAAAATAACTTTAAGTACTTGAATATCCTTAAAACATATAAGCCGCGCGTAGGTTTGCTGATTACTACTTACTATTATTGTATATACTAATGTAAAGTATACATATACAATAATAAATTTATTGCAACAACTATTTATGTAACTTTTTTGTCTACCTTACTGACCATCGTCGCATGACATCATGAGGCTATCGGAAAACCTTCTGCGCACGAGTAGTAATTGATTGTCTCTATTTGTTCTATTTTTAAAACTTGTTTTTGATTTTTTTAATACTTATTTTCGGTACTGCAAATATGTTAAGGATACATTTTATTAAAGGAAATGAACTTGATTCCACAGTATAAGTAATTGACGCAGGCGTCACGTTGTATGAAGAAACACTTATTATAGTTTTCCTGAGGTATAAAATGTTTAAAGCCTGAACTTTATCTAACCGTTTAAAAAGAGTCTGAGATAGTAATTGATTAGAAATGTGTTCCTTTCTTTTTCCATCTTATATGTTTAAAACATTCTGAGGCCACGAGCCTGTACACAAAATAATCAAAACGACTCATTGACTCTTCAGGTGATCAGAGGCCTTTTTTTGAGGCGGGGGAAATGCATTTCGCACACATCCATCCTTTGCTAGGGATTAGACCAACGCGATGAGAGGTGAAGCCACTAGTAGCCATCAGAGTCAATCGCCGGCATGTGTGGGAACTCGGTAAACAATACTCCATTAAAACCACCTTCCTCCCATATGCCCCGCGCTTATGGCAGGAAAAGCGTGAGACTTAGAAAGTAGTTACGGCCACGCTGATCCTAGCGCATCAGTGCTTGAGAATGCCCCGGGAAGCAGTGCAGACTCACTTCGTCAACAGGGGGATGACTTCTCCGCTCCCTAGATGCTGGAGGGCCCCTGAGGTGATCAGAGGGCTTACGCCTACCTCGTACAACGGATCAGTATAGCGCTCCAGCGAAGAAATGTAGCCAGCCTTCTGGGCTTACCTTACTCATAGAATAGGTGACTTAGGCTCAGTATTTTACTTATAGTCTTGAGGGACTATGGGTAGAATACAATATAACTAAGTTAAGTTTTCTTTTATTGTATTAGTGACTTCCAATATAAACAGTATATACAAAGTTTAAGTTAAATTATAATTATCTGTAATACGCTTACGAAAATTATCGATGTGCTATGAAGAAGTAACAGGAAACTGCCCAAAAACCACTGTCTTTGATTTATTATGTTTTTTATAACTTTTTTCAACGGCAGATAAAAATACGAAATATTAAAAATTATAAGTCAACCACGAAAAAGACTACACAGTTTTAAATTAAAAACTAGGTCCTCATAAAAGTTATGTAAATAAATGTGGTACATTTTTCTTAACAATGTTACGATGGAGTACTTGAGACGAAAATAAAATGTGCTTCAATATGAAAACTTTCATAATGATGTTCTCTTGTTTAAACTTGAAGGACTCTTGAATTATTTTTGTAATAACAGCTACAATTTTTGAAATTAGCATCATTTTATTTTCGCATTTTTTGCTCCTTTATTGTATAATTGATGTGAAGAAATACAATTAAAATATCCTCTTCTGAAGTGAACCTTCTTTAGAATCGTTATGATTTAAAACTCGATTAAACGAAAGAGCGACGATAAAAAGAGATAAACACATAAATCTATAGGACTAAGCCTGCGAGAGAATGAGATAGAATACATCATATTTCATAATTTAAATACTATGCTTATACAGATAGAGTTGGAAATGTTTTGAAGTTTTTCTTTAAAAGTTCAAATTTCGTGTTTTAAAGCTTACATACCTATATTATAACGAATAACACATGAAATATGACGTCACGAAATTAAGAATCCCTCCCACCCTTTGTCACTCTTTGTTTCACTTCTAATACCTGTGAACTACACACCCACACATTTTTTTATCTATTTTTTTTGAGTTCCGAACACATTTAGGAAAAAAAAATACTCATGGGATATTCATGATCGTCCGTCCATCTATCTTGCTAGGGTGATCAATGATTACCCCTATTTTATTATTTTTATAATATTACTACACATTTATGTAGGAGCAAATGTTATCTACATAGATCCAATAATTTTCGATAGTAATACATGGTTAAGCTTGCCAATGTGTGTGTATTTGTCTAACCATGAAATAAAATAATGCACTGTAAAGATCTCTAAATTCTATACAAAGGAATTCATACGAAACATATCAGCTTATGCCACGACTTGATGACAATACTAAGTCCCTTTGACTTTTTGTCCCTTAATTCTAACATTTGCGCGGCTGTGGTCGTTGGAATGTCGATGTCCACTTCACGGCACATAAAGCTTTTATGGAGATACACGGCGGACTCTACCCTAATATATTTCAGGGTCCGGCCCGTTCGGCCCGCTGACATACGCCCCTTGTATTGTATAAGAGATACTATTGCATATTCCTTGAATACCTTACTGACATAATATTATGATTTATGTGTCCTACCAGTTTCTTTGTTTTTTTCGTTTTAATATACCGATGCCAAAGAATGCGCTAAGTGCAGAAGAAAAATTAGGAAATTGGGCCCTGGGTGTCGAAGTGACCGCTCCGAATGCAATCGAGATTTAACACATGAGTTTTTTAATTTTCTATAGCGTCGGCAAAAACGTACAGAAAGCGTACTTATGGTTGGACAACATTTTCCGCCTGTATCTCACCGTATTAAGTACGCAAACTTTCAGCAGATCACAGAGCTATAGATACGCATACTTCTTCGCACGTCTTTCACCCGCTTATAAGCACATGTAAATTTTATCTGTATTTATACCTATATATGAAGTACACTTTTATGTCAAATTTCGTCTATACAGGATCCTGTAGTTTCTATGACAAATGACAAATGATGGTCGGTTCCTATATTAACTTCTAAGTCGTTCTCTCACTGGATCGTGACATTGATGGCAGCGAATAATTGCTCTCCGCCACCGAGATCTGTTTTGAGCACGGTGGAGGACCAAATTTATCTATATGTCTAGCTGGTCAGTAACGTGGTCAATCCACCTATTTGGAGATCTACCATCCATGATCTAAAAGGTCTCTTGTCTTCAACTATCCCCGTGACCACAAGTCTCTCCATATTGTCTGGATTCTTGCGGGCGATACAAGACTGCTAATAACCTCTGGTGATCTCCAATATTGCGCTTTTTATTTCTAGTCATTCCAATATCACACTAACCGTTCATTTGCATTGCTAGTGCTTAATATTTGACATAAGCTCTATACATGTAATGTCTAATTTCTATCGGTGACAATAATAAGATATAAAAACCGGTACTAAAACAGTCAGGCATAATGATTGCATATGGCCGTTTTTACTAAATTGACTTTGAAACCCTAAAAGTGCTAGGTCTCTATTTTTATCCAAATCTTTTTAATCAAGTTCTCACTTTATCAACTAAAACTCTTAATCGAAAATTGCAGATTTAAGCTTTCTCAACATCAGCTAACCATTGAAGTGGGTAAACAAAGTGCAAGTTAACAAGGAAAACCAGTCTAAAGTCAATTTTGAAGGTATTTGCATACTTGGTGTTTTCCGGACGAGATTGGAATTTTCGATACTGTTATTTTCATTAAGTTAGATGGAATAAGATCGAAGGCTTTAAGTATTGATTTAATATATTAAGGGTCGATTTTTCAATCATCAGATAAAAGTTATCAGTCGAATAAATTATAACCCGACTAAATTCAAAAGTGAAACGATTCAAAGTCCGAAATATTGCGTATTTCAACAGTCATTTTTGGTTATTACTGTTAATGTATCATATATCAAGGTTAAGGAAATGTTTTGGAATTAGAGGGATAATATATACTATGATTATTGTCTTGTTAAATTCCGGTTGTCTGCTAAACTACGTAAAACGGGCTCTACTTTCCTAATTTATTTTTCTGTACTTCGTAGATTTTGAAACAGAAAGAAAGAAACTTTATTTATTTTCTAATATTTTATTATTAAATACACATAACACCCCTTAGTACTCGTGTAGGCCGCACCGCTAATCCTCCGCCTCTTGGCCACTACGCTATTTATTATATTTTGAATTTCTGTGTATAATACCTATACACATAATATATAGTTAGGTATATTGTATATGCGAACGTTATCAGGTATAAACCCCAATCGCTGAATTGACTTCCGGGTGTTTAGTCTACGTAATCAAGCCAAGCGGCAGCGGTATCGTCTACACGTGTGCTTATATCGTCGTGTCAGTATTTCTTGGGCCTACCCCTTAATACTTACCAGAAGGAATCAGCTTAAGAAATTTGTGTCACACGTATATTGCGAGATATTTGCTTTCATAACCATAAAAGTCATGTTTGTGAAATGTTTAGAACGCTGAAGTGAAAAATTCTGGATAAGCTAATAATATAGCTAGATAATATTAGGGAGAAAATCAAACTCTTAAAGCGAGTTTGTTTGAAGAGTATTAGTTGAATGTTTTTGAGATTAAGGGTGTAGTCGATTATATGCGTATACTAGCTAACGCGTACCCACTTCGTTGGGCGTCATTAAAAATACACATGCACCCACACAAGTTAAGGTTTAATTACTCTTTGTAACCTTAAAGCGCGATTCTTACGTGGGACGTTATTGCTGTATTTGACAGGCGTTCCCGTGGCCACTTCACTGGACGTAAAACATTTTTACTTGTTTCATTTATTAATCACAATCAAATATAGCCCATGTCACTTGGAAATAATGTAGCTTTCTACTGGTGAAAGAATTTTCAAAATCGGATCAATACTACCGGAGATTAATTACTCCGAACGTCCAAAGTCACAAACTTTACCTCTTTATAATATTTGTATAGATTATGCATTTTTAGGATTCTTTGACCATATGACAAAAACAAAACCACGTTCATCACCTGAATGAATTCCTTCTATCCACCCGCAATAGGACTTAGGTAATTTTTTGTAATTAGTTTAGTAGAAAATAAATAAAGTTCATTGTAAGTTGACGGATAAGTACTTGGCCGAATTTTTCCTATTCCAAAAAGAAAATAAGGCAGAAAACCCATTTAACTACTTGTCATATTGTTATTGTTGATAGCATCATATTCTTATTCATTTATTTTACAAGCAAGAGCTCTTAAGTCTTTAGAAAAGCGTTTCTTCTTTATTAAAGCACTTGTGAGAAATAGGCGTTTTATTTTTGAATCCTTGATCCCGTTAGAAAACCCCTTGAAATTAATTCAGGCAAAGCGTTAAATAATACCTGTGTAATTGGGTTGGTAATTCTATCTATCGTATCCTATTCGCGTTTACAATTTATTTTGTAAAATTCCAGGTACTAAATATTTTCTTGCAAAATCATCTCGGGGCATCTTATAAATTCAAAAGTAATTAAAGAAATTCAATCTGTTTGTTTCTGAAAAGGTCGACATGGCCTTGTTTTATTAATATTATTCAAAAATATTTGGTTTTAAAAGATTGAAGTTTGTTTTAGCTGTGTCTCGGTAAGGTGGTGGCCTATTACAAATGCCGTAGGTTGCGTACGGCGTGACGCTGTACATGACCGACGAATGTTTATTATGTATGGACGCCGCGTCAGGCGTCTGAGAGAGACTAACTATTCGTTGATTGCGTAAAGCGTCACGCTGTGCACTACAGTAATAAGACAATCACGCTAAATCAAAGCGCAACTGGCGTAACTAGTTTTTGAGATAATAAACTATGGATATAATGACACAGACAGACAAACACAAGAGTTTTCTCTGTATCTTTAGGAATCCGAATCTAAAAATGGCTTAAGCGAAATATAAAATTAGGAAATGACGTTGAAATTACGTCACATTTACACATATTTAAGTCGATATTAAACGACTGAATATTAAACGAATGAATCAACCGAACTGATTCATATACACATAAACTCTTATCATTTAATGTCATTCAATGCCGTAGAGTCGTTTCAGTTGTCTTTCTACCAAATTGCTTCAATTTAGTTGAACCCTCTAATATCAACAACCAGTGAAGCAAAGAAAAGCGTATTAAAAAATCTATTCTCACGAGATTTCACAGACACACCATGTAAACAGATGTAATTGGTAAAAGAATTAATAATCGAAAAGATATGTATCGAAAAACATTGAACCATTTTAAATATTAACCGTGTTTTATCACGTTCCACCTCTGTGGGTTGTTTGAGTTTAATTCCTCAGTTTCTGCTGTAATTTATTGTGTTTAATGTGATAATATTTGTATGATAAACAAAGATATTAACCGTTGATTTAAATTGAAACGCGTTAAACTAGTACAGTCTGTTTATTTTAACAACGACGGCGCCGCTTTAAATTGACTCAGTATTTTCGGTAGTGGAAAATATTACATATTAAACAGAAATTATTTAATACGCATATGTATGCTAAAAGGTGTATTTCTTTATTGGAGTACAGCAGACAATAATTTTTGTCACTTATGGATATTCGCAACATCAGAAGTGTTACCGGTCTCGAAAGTTTCAAAAAAGTCTATCGTAATGTTATGAGCCAACGTCGGCTCGGAGTTACTTCCAAATCCCTATATTGTTTCCAAGCATTTATTTTACTTTTGACGTTTGCATGTCTATCAAGTTATATATTTCTTGACAGTAAAGCCCACACGAAACAAATGACATAATTGTCGTACTTTATTGTTGTGGGTGACGTATAGTGATGTTCTGTGAGTCATGTAACGCACAGACTATTAAACCATCGATACTATACGTAAATAAATTGAAAGTGATCGATTTGAAAGTAAAAATCTACGTTAAAGAAAAATAATATCGTTGTAAGTGCTTATAAAATGGCTTATTTAATATTACGTATATTAATAATTTAATTATTAATATGTTCATTGAAATGTGGATATATTTATTACACGATATAATATTTTTAGCAAAAATATATGGATAAATTAAATTGATTAAAACTTATTTATAAATGAAGTCAATCGTTATAACAAACAAATCGGTTCGATAACGCATTAGGACATTACTAATTGATCTGTCATCGAGCTGTCAAAAGTAAAATAAATGCTTGTAAAGGGTATAATGTGCGCAAGGGAAATGTTTTTATTTATTTATGTAATTCCTATAAAAAACAAATAAAATGCAGTATAAAATTAGAGAAATTTAATTAAAGTGGGAAAGACAAGAGCCCAAACTAGGTAAACTCTGTGTGATGGTACTCCTGGCCCCCACCTCTTTATCACTATAATAATCGCCACCATGGAACATTACAATAAAAAAAAAAGAAAGAAGTGTGTATACTTGTGTATGAATGTGTGTTATTTTATGTTCTTGAGAACCTTTTCGGACAGGAGTGTAGCAGATCAAAGAAGCAGGGAAGTACAGTACACGCAACCAATGGTGAGCGATATGTGTTTCGAAAGATTAGAAAGCATCATTCTGATTTATGAGTCTTGAGTTCTCTTATCTTTGGAATCCTTCTCACTATACAGGCGGTAGTAACACAAAGAGACGCGACGAGCGTGGTGCAATAAATGACAGCTCGTGACAGAAACGTCGCTGTCAATTCTTTTAAGTACCTTGGTAATGTATCAAGACTATACTATTATTAAAGCCATTATATGTGTTTTATTGCAAATCTTAATAAAAATTTAAACAACCGCAACATTCTCCAGTTAAAATAGATTTTTAATTAATTTATCTACAGGATTTTTGAAATTAAAAATACCATCCCCTTTATTGTTCATATAAGTTATTAATTATATGGGGTGAAGATACCCATGTCTTAAACTTAAAGCTAAAGATATAATTTTTAAGCCTATTCTAGTCTCAATGGATAGTAATGAATCCATGGCATAGCTGTAAGACCAGCATTTTGTTAAAAAAAACCTAAATTGTAGATTTAACATTCGAATGTCTTTAAGCGAAAGCATCTATCATTGAGCTTTAAGTATATTTGATATTATGCATTCTCAATCCTCAAGAGAGTAATCGGTCTTTGAATAGTCCTGAATTGTAACACAGTGGGAATGCATCTATAGCTCTAAAGCAACAACGCGTGAGCTGAAAGATTTAATAACATTATTAAATCTGGCTTTAACACTCAATTTGTGTAATGGTTCAAACAACAAACGAAACATGTACAAATAGCATATGAAATCACAGTCATGGAAAACAAATATTCAACTCTCAATGGTGACTGCAACAGTATTTACTTGTTCGTATAATATGACATTATGGCCACTGGTCAACATAGTACAGATATTGAAGAAGATTAGAAAATTAAATTAAAATTCAATAATATAGCAGAAATATTTAAGACGGTATACATAATATAATAATATGAAAATAATGAAACGATATTGTCAACAGATGTACATGTCAACAGTCTTGTTCTAACTAAAATAGACATTCATAATGTAGAAACATTTCTTTAATAGTCTCAGATGATAGCGTAATAGACTCTTTCACACAAAATCAGATATTGCGCAATCTTCTGTTATTATGGAGATACTATAAACATTGAAACTCAGTCCATTTTACATTACGTAATTAAATTTTGAATTACACGGATTTTTCAATGTAGATCTCTTTCGTGTTAATCAGTGGATGGCGCATAGGAAAGCATTATAGGAAAATCGATGTGTACGAACAACATTTATAACGTTGGAAACACAATATTATGTACTCAGATTGCAAATTCTCGATTGAGTTATTACCTTCATCATGATTTATAACAATCGTTTACTATTTATGTTTAAATTTGTTGTGCATGTTTTTAATAACACCAGTTCAGTCTCGTGTTATTGGAATCAGGCTTGTCACGCTTGTTCAAGTCGGATTGTTGGTTTCCAATATAGTTAGAATTGATTTGCAGGTTTCCTCTAAAGTCTTCACTGTAAGCATTTGGTAATTGTAATATTATGCACAACGGGTTGCCTGGAACAGATGCAACAAGAGCATCCATTGTAAAATTTGAATATTTTAGGCTGTAAGTTCACTATGTGTGTGTCTTTCTCTCTCCCTCTTTCTCGTTATGCAGGCTGTTTGCATTTGGAACTGTTTGCCCGTAGATATCAGAAAAGCTAAATCACTTGCCAAATTGAACAAATCTGTCAAAAACCATTACCTTAGTGTATAATAAATTATATATTTTCCTATTCTTCTTGACTTTGCTGTTTACTGTCCACATTGTGCTGTTCTTACTCTTTTATTTTATTTCTTTTTTATTTAATTATCCCTAGATATAAGTTATTAGAGTGTCCTCTATTTAAGTCAGGTTGCCTGGAAGAGATCGCTTTAAGCGATAAGTCCGCTTTTCGTTTTGCCGTAAATTTATTGTAATTATTCTTTTTGTAATTATTTATTTTGGTGAACAATAAAGTGTTCTATTGTCTAAAATGGTGTATAATAAAGAGTTGTTTATCTATCTATCTATTAAGTGGTGTATCTGTGTAATGGCTCCTCGGCGAAGATACTTACAGGATAGTTACATTATTGGAAGGAGTCGTTGGTGCCTTATCAATTAAGCTAATACAATTTCTCATTTATATCATGCATGTTTAGTGGGATATAATAATTGCCATATGAGTTGAAGCAAGGTGGCAAACTGCAATAACAATCCGCGCTCGCAAATTGCAATAATAGTATATATGTAGATTGATGGCAAATGCTATACAGAGAAAAAGATAAATATTGTACACCATTGAATGAATGACTGACTGAATACACTTTATTGTTCGCCAAATATTAAAACTATGTTAATAAAAACGAATACAATAATTGTTGAATAAGGCTATTATTAAAAAGTCAAACCACTATTGAAGACTGTGGACTAGAACTATTCTAACTACATATGCACAAATAATCTGTCATTTTCTTAAAGACCTATCTCTTGGCAACTCGAGGTGGGAATAAAACAGACGATAAATACAGTATTATAATGATATTAAATTATGAGTCCTGAATTACAAATTGTGTAAAGGCTGCTTATTTGCATCGCGAGGTAATCCTTCTTTTGGGGAAAATAATGGACATTTCTGTCCGAGAAACTTTTTAACGAGATTAGTGCCGGAGATCTGTTGGAGTCAAATAGAACAATTTATAACAAATTAGTAAATAAAACGGTTTGTCCTTTGCTCTGGCTGAATTGTTTCCGCTTCTATTATTTCAATAGGACCTTTTTGTTCTTCGATGAATACACAAAAGCTTTAAAGATAGTAAATGATCTTGAAAGTTTAAGTGAAATAGGTTAAGTAGGCAGTTGCTTATTCAAGGTGAATGACTCATAATGGTTTATAATATATAATTAATAGAACTTGTAAACATATACATTTTAAATTAGATTAAAAGCGGCGACATTCTCTCACCAATGAGGAATTTTGTTATCGATCATAAAGTTTAAAGTCATTTAGCATTCATGCACTGAATGTATATCACAAAGCTTTTTCTGAAGATAAAATTATACATTTTATGACATACTAGAATTTGCTCCGCGGCTACGCCGCGTGTCAAACACCGGATAGTAGCTTTAGTTTACTTACATAAAAACTTAATTTAGTTTTTTACATATAATAATAACAAAGAAACTACATCCATATAATCTAGACCTGATTTAAAGTAATACTCTCGGGAAAATTCCCGCAGGATTTCCGAAATATAAAGCATCGCATCACTTAAAAAAGGTCAGATGTCGTTTTAGTGAAATCGTATCGAAACCAGCTAATATTTATGCCATCTAACTAATTTGTACTATACCCGGGAATATTCCCGCGGGATTCCTGGGACACAAAGTATCGTAAAAAAATAATGTAAGCTATCGTTTTAGTGGAAACTGTGTCGGAATAAACAAATTTTTATGCATCCAAATAACTTCAATCCACTCCCGAGAAAATTTTGCTGGGATTCCTGGTATACAAAAATATCACACATTTTATTACATAAAATTGAATTCCGAACAAAGAGACAAGAAATTTAAAAAAATGTCCATCGGGTTCCATATCGTTTATACAGTCTATACCAGTAGTTTTTTTTTAAATAGCTCCAATGTACAGACACGACATGTTTAGAATTTTATAATATAATATTTTAGATAAATATTTTATTGCTGAAGCACAGCAAACAGGCTGACGGCCCAACTGTGATGGAAAGTAACCACTTTCCATCACAGTTGGGCCGTCAGCCTGTCTTTTTTTTATAATGAACTATGTTCGCGTTTGACTGACATTGCGCCTGATGTCAGGTGGAAATGCAGTCTAAGGTGGAGCACACTTACCTAGAAGACACGTGTTCACGCGAGACTTGAAGACACCTAGATTGTATTCTTGAGGACATGGACCGTCGCCTATGGACATTAGCAGTACCAATGTGCTGCCGGCCTTGAAGGAGAAACTGGAACCTGGCCACTGACGCCGGAACAAAACTCAAAGTTGTTATGACGGCATACTCTACTAGACCAGGGGTTTGCTACTAATGATCTTCAGACACCTTGAAACAATGACCTTGTAATTTGTTGTGGTGAAACAGAGGTCGTATGCGATATTAGAGGACTATTGAAGGAATTCGTACTGTGCTGATTTCAAATGTCTGTGATGAAATAGGTGAAAAGAAATGAAGGATCTGAAGTTAATATTTCATAGTTAAGTCATCTACCAATACTGAATGGATATTACTCATCTAGATAGTTATACTACGTTATAACTTTATATTGCAAATTTTAATAGCAATTTTTTGCAATAAACTAATTTGCATTCTACTCGACACTAAATGTTATCTCCTGAGAACCTATTAAAATATTAATTCCTTTGTAGAAAAATATCACGTTTCTGAATCAGTGTGTCTTACATCGAGTAACCTCCTTAATTTAAAGATTATTATAAGTAAGGTCGAATGTATTAAATGACAGCTCGCTGACTCAAATTATATAGTTTCTACATTTCTTTCCATCGAAGTCCTACAGAGATACACTTCATCGTAAATACGACAACTTGTTTATGCTGGTGGCGATTTTAAGACTTTACCCTTATAAACTTATCGTGCAATCTTGTGTACATCGTTTTTGGGTTCTTTTATTGATGGATTACTGATTTTTTTCATATTGTGAGACTCTAGCTAGATCTACCGAATGTTATATCATCGATAATTACTATAAAGTTGGGGTCGAGGGAGAGAAGAGGGGTTAAAGGTCCAGTTTGCACCTGATGTCTAATTACTGGAAGATTATTTTAAAAGTAGTATATTCATTTATATTCGATACTAGACAGATTTATACATCATGTGAAGCCATAGTATCAAAAATGATAGAAGTTAGTTGAGTAGGTAGTAGAGAGTAGTAGGGCAATATAATATTTGTATGACACACGTTCGCCGGACTTACACTTTTTTAATTGCTAAAATCAGGGAAGAAGAAGCCGAGCCGCTTCATGAACAGTGGTTATCGGTTTCTATGGTCTTTTGTTGCTAGATACTATTCGTTTCGGTATTCTGTTAATTCCAATAGCGTGCCCGTGGCAAGTCACCCTTTAAGATATTTATAAGCAAAACGCGAAATAATGTTAAAAAAATTAGTAAATTTTTAATATTCATTTCGGCTAATGCCATTTCTGCTAATAGTAATATCAATTTCTTTCTACTATTATTCTGTCGCGACGATATCGAGAAGATATTATGGATTTAGCAGAACACGAATTCGCGACACTATCGCAATAGAATCTTAATTTGAATATCTTCGCAACCGTAAGATATTGAAATAACAAAATTTGGCCCCCTGGAGAATTGCTAAGATATTGCAGGCATCGAAGAAATGTTATAAGACCCTTTTAAATTAATCCTTTGTTTAGTGCAGACGTACATAATTATTTATATGTATGTATTGAGACTCGTCATAAATAAATCAGAGCCACTTCATTTAACTTCAAACTCTTTATTAAAAACGATATTCTTCTACTAGATCCTTCTCTCACTGCAGAAGATAGATAGCCTTTGACGATATTGACTAATTGCTCTCTTCCATTCAGAACGGTTTTGAGCACGGTAGGGGGGCGAATTTATTTATATGTCTAGCAGAAATGAGCCGGTCAAAAGCGCTATAAATGAAAACAAAACAATTTTTAAACATCTAATTTAGATGTTAAAATTTTGTCAGTCTGCTAGAATCTATTATTTTGTATAGGAAGCGATAACACTTGCACGACACGACCTGGGATGCTATCATAATAAAGATTTTATGAGCCATATCCATGCCAGCATATTTTACAGCGGAGGTGAACAGCATTTTCAGTGCTAGATAATAGGATAAGCTTATTTTTAGGTTTAAAGCGTTCTGAGACATGATATGGTTGGTTTACACGTATTAAATATAAGTAATTTTTAAATAACTCCTTTTAAATAATTGCACCTAAAATTAACTTATTTATTTATGTACTAAATATATCTTCAACTTTTGATTAGGTAGTTTGCGTCAAGCGTAGCCTATATATTGACCCATGGCCTATGTGGTTGAGCGGGCTAAGCCTTTGCCGGCCAAACTCACTCCAACGCAGAGGTTTCGGGTTCGATTCCTGGCATGGTAAATTTCGTAAACGAATTTTCCATTATTTACTATGGTCGGGGTGTCTAGGATCGGCCCCAGAGTGGTCTGTTGTTTATTATCCATAACACAGACTTAACCTACTTAGCTTCGGAAAATACATTTATTATAATAACTTATGTATTTTGAAATATATGAACTATTTTATTTTATTCAATAGAAATACAATTAAATACTAAAACTAAACGATAAATAACTAAATATATAACTAGTACAGTAAATTCCTTGATGTAATTTAAGTTTATAAAATAAAAACTATAATATCCTATAAATAAACCTAACTTAAAAATATATATACAATAGTAAAAAACTAAAATTAAATAAAAACCTATGTTAAAACTCGTCCAGCCCCACCAGACCACAGTCGCTGGGCATTGTACCTAGAAAGCTGGCAGCATTACCTCGCTGGATACAGAGGCTAATCCCTTGAGCGAGGTAAGCCCCAGCCTTCCGGCCTCCTGTTATAACGACCAGAAGTTTTTTAATTTTTTGAAATAATTTGTGGGCACTTGGCCCCCATGGGCCCAAAGTCTCCACCCCAAACGGCTCAAATATTTAACCTGTTCCAACGGTTGCATATTTGAGCCGTTTGAGGTTTTATCCGGTTTATTTAGGTCCGGAAAATACAATGTATTTTTGTCTGCAGATGTTTATTTACTTGTTTATTGCCGTAAGGTTTTAACGTATGGTCTATAATAAACGCTATAGTTACAACAGGAATAAGTTACAGGAAACGGTAGATAAACATAAAAGCGCACTAGTGTAGACGTAGATCTTAGAGCTAATGATAATTGACAAAAGGACGTTCTTGATTCTTATATACATATATGAACGTATGTAAAATTCTTGTGCTTTTAGGGTTTTCTCTACTTGAAGCTAAAAAGGAGTTTTTATGGGTATACTTCGATGATTATCACAGTTGATTGTCTTAATAACTGCTAAGACTAGTCTTAAAAAAGAGACTTCTAGAAATACATATTAGTCATATCATGTCTGCACATGATACGGCTAATATGTATTTCTAGAAGTCTCTTTGTCTCTTCTACAAAATGTATTAAAAAAACATATTTGAATATGAAAATTTGTATATTTCAAATTATTTTTCGAGTTATAATTTAAAATTTACTAATATTTCACTATCGCCTGCCCACATCTCCGAAGTTTAACACCCCAACATTTTGCTAAAATCAGCAGTGCCTAGTTCTACTTTAACTACATTTTAAACCAAGACATAGCATAATATAACAGCTCACGTAATATTAGAACATTGTAATCAATTAATTCAATAGGTATAATGGGAAACCAATTGAACAAATACAGAACCAACGCGGTGGCCAATATCTACAAATAACGTAATTACAATGTATATAATTGAATATTTCATCAAACTAGTTGATATTATTAGAGAATAGAAGCTATTTACGTGGCTTTGTATGCATGACCTTTAGATTTATAGACTGGCATTTTTTCCACATAAGGAAACAATCTATGCTATTTATATCCGGATCAACTTTACTTTTGATGTTTGCACCTAGAGGTGCGTATGATAGATCATGTTGCGCATTTGTGACAATACATTTCACATGTCACAATTATCTTGTCATGTATGTACTCTACCTAGTAGGGCAATGAATGTATTAGTTATTGTTTTAACAGTAATTAAAATTATTTTTATACTCATATTTAAAAAGTATGATGATGTTATCACAAGGTATTTTAACGACCGCTCTTTTACATGAACGCTGTTTTGAAATTTATTGTAGTATATATAGAATTTATTGTAATATTAGAGTTTTCCTCACGGCTACACCGCAAGTCTAACTGTAGTACTTAGCCTTGTTTATTTAGCCAGCAAGCTAAGTGCACCACAGGTTACATTGCATAAAATTTTTGTTTAGGCGCTATTTGCCCCAGGAAGATTCACTTAATTATATATTGCAAACTTGCCCATTTTCCTATGTCCATTAATTTAAAAAAACTTCACACATATCAAATTTCAGCAAAAATAGTCTAATAGTTTTTCCGTAAAAGCAAAACAGACAAACATACGGAAAGTTTATTATCTCGGAAACTATATTATTATCCGGGATAAAAACTATCCTATGTCCATTCTTGTTATTGAAACTACATATATACTGAGTTTCAGCCAAATTGATTAAGTAGTTTCTTAATGAAAACGTAACAGATAGACAGACAGAGTTACTTTCGCATCATAATATTATAGTTGAACCGCCCTAAGAAGCCCCATTAGAAGTCATATAAATACTGACGAACTTTGTAAGAGAATCAAAATAATTTATATTAAATTAAAACATGATAATTAGCTTATTTCTTTAGAAACGATGTTTTTCAACACTTTTTTTACTAAATAAGTATTAGTGACGTGACCTGGAGAATTGATGTATAATAAAATTTAAACATAAATCGTAATTAAGTTATGCATATTTTCTACATTTAAAAGAAAGTCAACAAATCACAATACATATTATTTTAAATAATAAATCCTATATCGATTCCAATTTTTAAGTGTGTCATCTTCGAACGATGACGCAATTACTAAAATCAGTTTGATAAACGGCAAATGTGGCTTTATAGAACGGCCTAACTACAATAGGGATGTATCAATTTCCAATTTCTATTTAGAAAAATCATATACGGTTTAACTTGTTAATTGTCTTTAAAGTTCTCTGAGTGACGTAATCTGGTTAAATGTCGATGTATTTTAAAGGCTGATAAATACATCAGAATGCCTAAAGCGGTCGCCTAAGGAGAATCGCTTAGTGAAATTGACACATGTCTGTACTTTTAGTTGTAAAACATAGCCTAAAATTTCACTTCATGTTGATACTTGTCATGTTCTTTATATTACCAATCTGCGAAAACGACCCTAGGCTCTGAGGATTATTCTTGAATACCAGAATACATTTCAGTCGGAAAATAGGCCACCCTTTTTTAAAGAAACTTAAATAAATTGGTTCAAAATATGCAAATATAAAAGTATACCTGTGTATTGTAATGTTATAATGTTTAAGATAATTATAATTTTAATAACAACTACTATTATAGCAAGTAGTGTAATTAAATACGTGATTGGTTACGAAATATTTGGTTATTGAACTTATCGAATAATTTGTATTGACGTAGATCACAGTAGTGTATATCAGTAAGTGATAGATGAAAGTACGTTTTGCAACTTGTATCGAACGTTAGTGAATGGTGATTTGTTATAGTTATTTATACAATTAATTTCGTAGCTTTTATGCAACTGAAATTTATGAGAGTTACTGCTTCTCGAAATATGAAATATTTATGTGCAAATACTATATTCAGTTCGTGTTCGCTTTATTGATTTCACGTGTTGCATGTTGAGTTTTAGGTAATATTTCTGGACTATTTCTTATATGTGTATGAAATTTTGAAATAGTGTTGAAAATGTTCCATGTTATATATGGAGTTTTTGATATATTATATATATGATATATGTCAAATGACATACCAAGGCACGTGGGTCAGAGGGCCTTAAGCGGCTTTGGAGAAGCGCTTAGTGAAATTGAGATGTACTGTACTGATATACTGGTAGTTGTAAGACATAGCATAAAATTCTACTTTATTTTAACACTTGTCATGTTCATCATACGAATCTGCAGAAGCGGACGCTTTAGAGCCTCAGTATTTTGTTACAATTATCACGTATAGGCACATGGTGATGGAGAACATTGCGAGGAACCCTGCACGCCGATATAACAGATGTGTGAAATCCATTATTCCACGTTTGTTTTTGAATAAATATATAAAAATAACAGCCTATTAACGTCCCACTGTCGGGGTCGCGCCTCCCAATATAGGGGAACGGACAATATACCCGCCACGCTTGTGCAAGGCGGCTTGGCAGGTTTGACACATTGGTTATCTCGACGTGCAGGTTTCATCACGATGTTTTCCTTCACCGTAGCTAGCACGTGGTAATTGTAACAATATGCACATTAGGTCGAAAAACTGCCTAAGAGGTACATGCGTTCCGGTTAGAACCTCCAACCTCGAACCCGCGCCCTTTGAGTTTGGGACTCGTGCGCGAGCCATTACGATACCACGACTTCTGAATAAATATATTGGTATAAAATACGAGTCTTAGTTAATAAGTAATTTCTGATATTGTTATTAAATATTACGTGTGACTATATTGATACGGTTATTAAAGTGAACTATTTTTCACAAGATTGACTCTTAGAATAATTTAATTTTCAACTTCATTACTTAATAACGATATAAGGAATTCTTATTTAAAAACAAATTCTAACTTTATACAAATAATTTTATAATTTTCTAGATACCTTTGTTAAGCCGAAAGTTTTTCGCAAGTGCACTGCAACCTTGATCATTTACATGGTACTCTCAGATTAGAGGACTTTATTTAAGTATAATTAATATTTACGTAATTATAGGCTTCTGTCATTAACAGTGTTGAATTTATATAAGTGCAACAATGACGAGAACCTTGACTGTTCAGGTAACCAGAGGGCTGGTGCCTAGACAATGGATTAGTATGGCGATCCAACGAGGAAACGTAGCCAGCCTTCTGAGCACCTTACCCATAAAAGACAGTGACTTAGGCTCAGTATTCTACTAAATCTGGGGGAACTATGGGTAGAATATAATAATATTTAAGTTAAACTTCATATATGTATATATAGCATATGCTTTACGCGTAGATGATTTAGTAAATACATGCACATTAATTGTTCCAATAATAGATTGGTATCTAGCTCACGTAATTTCATTGTTAATGCAAAACGCCAATAACAGGTGTGTCGAATTGCAATGCACTTCATAGAACAACCGAAAATGCATAGATAAAGATAGAACATGCATATATTACCTGTTACTGTTAAAGGCCAATGTATTATCATTATCCATCATTTATTACTTTCAGTTTTAAAATGAAAAATTATTACTGAGGAAATTGACAGATCCAAAAACGATTGAAGCAGTTCTAGTATTTTGTTAGGCTATGTATGATATATACGAGACAAGATACTCATTTGAGTGTTCTTCGTTGGTATATTTTCTGATTAATCATTAAATGCATGTTTTAAATTTAAACTTGCAATAACCAGCGCTTCTGTATACAAGTGAGTAACAATGTAGTACCTTTTATCTGATCTCTTATTTTGTGGCGTAGCATTATCAAAATATTAGCCTAATGTTGCAATTTGGCTTCTGCCCAGCAGATTTGGCATAGCCTCGTTGGGCGATATGCGACACAGTTTATTAGTTGCAATAGCGATGTTGCAAAACGCTATGTTACCTACAAGATTTGTAACTAGTCTGCATCGCTGAGTTATAGTCTTTGTTCAGCAACGGAACGGCATGCTCCAACGCTTGAGGAAACGCAGTAATGTGCAAATTTCCTTTTTACCTGACTTAAATAGCGATGGGTGAAAAAGTTTTGTTTTTAGCTCGCTAAGAATGTTCTAATGTGTTGTTTTATTATTAAATGATTAATTCGAAACATTCTTCTTCTTCTGGCGGTTACCGCAACTCAACGACATAGCGCTTACTTTCCATGCGATGGTGGATGGGGTTACTCCATCCAGCCCAGATCCTCCAGGAAGTTCACCAGTTTCTTGACGTCGCTGAAGACTTCTCGGAAGTTACCTGTTGCATACTTCCTCCTGTATTGGGCCACCTCTCCGCATTCCAGCAGAACATGGGTGGCTGTTTGTTCTGCCTCCAGGCAAGCTCTGCTTAGGCTGTCGGCGACACCTATATTGAAAAGATGTCTCTTAGAATTGCTATGTAAGTGGCTGCACTAATAAGTAGTCTCAGCGGGGATCGACTGAGCCTTAAGATTCTTCTGGAGAAACGCACGTTTGCTTGGAGCGTTGCCAGCTTGGCTGGCCTGCATTCCTCCAGGTTTTCCAAAAGTTGTTGATGTAGTGCCTTTGTCCTTTGATTCATGAAAGTTCGAAATCAACTGTTTGGCAAAGGCAGGAAAGGCTCAGGTCCGATTGGTCGGGTTCCGGATCCTCTCGGATTAGTTTCCAACATTAATTTTGCGTTCAAGCTGGACTATTAGAAACCAATTTGTCCTCTGCCTGAAGGAGTTAGTCATACGTCAGTCAGCAGAAGTCTGTTTCCTTTTTATATATATTGTATACCTCGAGGTTATACTTGGTTGTTACCAGAGTTTTCTTTTTCCATGTAGTAATGTGCAAATAGATCATAAACTGCTAATCCGTTTTAACGCTTTTTTTTTCTTAAACTATCACGGGTTAAAACTCTTCACATTATTAAGCGAAGTAAATATATCAAATATATTAGTTGAATATGTTATCGTAAATTTCGAATATTTCAGCACTAGAACTGTTATATATAATGTTGACAGACAAGATTACTTTAAAGCGACGAACATGACAAAGATATTAAGGTAAAGCGTTGTTATGACAGAATCAAATTGCCCTTTTTATAACGGTAATAAATTGATCCATTTCGTAAGTAAATCCCGTTTCGAGCCAAGACATTTTTTTATTCATACATCTATTTGAGTTGTTAGTAAACAATTTATTTTCCTTTATATTTTTCGTATAAAACTGAGTGTCTATACATAAATACTTATTTTTTATTTAGCGAGACTTCAAAACGTTGAGATGGAAGAATAAGGGTGTCTGACGTGTATCGGTAAATATTTATTTAAGGGTATTCTAGAACATGAAAGGTCGATGATGGAAATGGGATGCTTCGAAAAGTTCGGAAAAACTAAGTTAGTTTCGGACGCGATTGGCCAAAGTTTTCACATAAATCGAACTTTGTCAATAATTTACTTATTCAAAATTTTGTATGCTGCCCTGTTTGTAACTATTAGACAACATTTTTGTAAGTTTCGAGTTACGCTGCGATTCGATCACCCAAAACTGATTTTATTTTGCTTCAGAGTTTTCTGTTCACATACTAGATTGTTGATGGAAATTTTATTTGTGGAATTAGCGAAATGATATAAATTACGAACTAATAAAATAATTAGCTTCATTCAGACTTCATACAGAAAAATATTTTGTACACAAAGTTATTTATAATAAATCAAAGATCATAATTTTGTTACTAATCTAATAACCTTATTTTTGTTTTCTTTTTATGAATGTATTGGTTTGCGTTTGACCAATGTCTCACCTGATCTTGAGTGATAACACGATCTAGGATGCAGCTCGGTTACTTAGAAGATAACTGTTTACTCGTGTTGAAAATTAAAAATTGCGTTGGCCTATGTATGATTTTTCGTTGTAAAAATATTGTCGGGCCTTAGTGCTACTAATGTATTTCTAGACAATATTCTGCATACACACATTAGTGTAGGAATTCGTCTTATTTAATAGTAGATTGTTACAAGAGAGGTGAAAGTGACCTATTTAGACACGAGATGTTTTAGTGCACCAGCGTAGCGATGGCGCTAATAATTCGAGTGCCTAAATAGGTCCTTCACGCGAGATTTACACTCTGCTTTTCATTTCGAATATGAGAAAATAAACAAAAACTGATTAGTTAAACAAACAATTACTTCTCTAATAAAATCAGGCGTTAAGTCCATATCTAAATCTGATGAAACGTCATCGAGTACGTCAAATATGAAACGAGAAGTAATTTTTTTTCTGTGGAATTCTACCGGCAGTATTTTTTTGTCACTGATGATAGTGTAGATATTTAGTTCAAATTTATGTAAATTAAATAATCTAGTGAAAAGTAATTTTGTTTTATTTAATTTATAAGTATAAAATGATATTACAAAATTGTTGATATTTTTTATTACAATTAATGCCGCGGTTTAACAGTGGCAGTAAAAAAAAGTTGATACATGAGTCGCATGTATTATCTATGGTTCGCATAGTTTTCTAAATTTTTTTATGCCACGGAGAATCGTTTCCTAGGGACGAAAAGTGCTGTTTTCATTCCTGTGATTAGGCAACTCCAAGCGTGCTTTCACGACGATGAGAAATCAAAAATAATTAAATTAACCTGAGGACATGAATGGCTGATAACAAACACGTTTAATTCATTCTATTTGACCTATTCATCACTATACTTGTCAAAAACCACTCGACAAAATTTTTGGTCATATCTTAAAAACTCAATATCCTATAATTATTGTCCATTTTAACCCTGTAATATGTTTCATAACAAAACAATACCATTCAAGATTTCGCGAAAATTGACGAGTTTTAGTAAGTCCTGCGAAAACCACTGGCGCTAATATTTACATATAAAAACACCCTAGTTTTGTAATATGAACACTATAGAGTTTTAATTTAAATTTTGCGAGCAGAAAATAAAACGTGATTACTAAATATTAATGATTTCGATTGAATTCTCGAAGATATTTCCAAAAAATAAACGTCAATATTACGATACACTTCGAAGGATAAAACTTTAAGACGTCAACTAACTGTCGTTAAGCAAGTTTGTATCAAAAGGACAATAAGTTGGAGACATTGTATTGACATTACGACGTCGGATCAACAAGAAATATTGAACTTAAGTTTGAGTTATAGGAATTCTATTAGGGCTGGCGTTATTTTCTTCGAAAATACGACTACTGTTAGTTACGTCTAGACAAATACTTTCGTATTTTGAAGATGAAATACGACCTTTTACTATATTCCTTTAGTGGTCAAAGGCTTTTTGTCATATCGTCTGTATTTTAAATTCTTAGACTCCTAGCCTTTTATGTTTTAGCAATGGACGGGGGGGCATTAAGCTAGATATGATTTTATTATTTTACTAAAGAAAAAAGTCACAGTAATTTTTTAAAAATACATATCTGTTTAATATTTTATGTTAAAAGCCTACACAAGTTCTTTTTAGTTCTTAGTTATTCATAAACAATGATAACGATCTGTTTCTTGAACACTATTTACCACACATTTTTTTGTTTCTCTTATTTACTCGCTATTATTATTTTATAAATTTATTACTACTTGAGTTTAATTTCTGTTGTATAAAACATTATTTAGAAGATAAATGGGAGTAATTCACGTTTAACTGGGGTATCATTTTAAAGCTGATTCTATTGTTAAATATAAATATGTACTTGTTCATTAATTAAAGGATACTTAGTCAAATGCATCTTGCATTTAGGTATGTCGGGTTTTATAAATACTTCACATTACGTACAAAATTATTTTTTATAATTGATATTGTTACGAGCTACAGGACTCGAATTAAAATGCCGTTGGAATTACTATAGAATTTATTAGAACCATACAAACACGTATGAAACAGGTATAAATATAACTAGACACTACTAGTACAAACTGCACGATTAAATAACACGCGCAAAGTCCGTCACTATATCGCTTATCGAATGTATGTCTTGCTCGTATCGTTATCTTCGCTTGACTGCCCCACTCCTCCGTTCGGGCATTGTATTATACTACACGGTGCAATATGTCTACCTCATCGCGTGCACCCGATTTCCCGGAAACACACCTGGCCACTGCCTACTGGAACAGATTACAATACATAATAGGCGGCTTTTCTAATTACAAATATTAAATACAAAGAAAACAAAAGAAGTGCAAATGCGGGCATTGCAGAACTGTAAGTGAAGAAGAACTGGTAATAAAACTCAGGGTTTATGGCCGCAGTTGTTCATTCGCATTTGTTGTTGTGCTTCGTGGAATTTTGGCTAAGTCGTATTAATAAAATAATTATTGCTAAATACAACAAATAATCTAATACAATAAAAGAAAACTTAACTTATTTATATTGTATTCTAAAATGAATAGAATCTTTTAAAATACATAGTAAAAATTCCGGCTGACCAAGAATAACCCGAATGCCAGACAAAAACCCTAGATTAAGAAACGTATCGGAAACTCAAATTCAAAAATCAAGTCTATTGATATATAGATGCACAGGACTATGGCTATAAAAATAACGTTGATTTTTATTTTGTTACAGGTCAAAATGTTGCTGTTTCTCCTTTTGTTCATGATTCCATATATCGTTGGGCAGCAGCAATGGGTGCCCTGTTCAGAGCTGAACGATGACCTTCGATACCCCTGCAGATGTCGGGTGCAAGTAGATCGAGCGTTACAGCTGAGAATTCTTATGAATTGTGATCGAGTGGTGTTCCCTGGTGACTTTCCTACACTACCCTATGGAGCTCCGATAATATCCTTCAGTCAGAGATGGGCCGGGCAACAGACGTTGCCTACACAAGTTAGTATTCTGAATATCTAATTACATTCGAACGTAAATAAATACATGAATAGGTTGAAAACTTAATGTCGGGATAGGAAACTGATCTGTTGTGTTTAACAATTCTCGTCGATATCAATATCCCTTCATGATACATACATCATGAGGGATACATATATTAGTATAGTGAGTTTACAATTAAATAATAATAAATAAATTCATTGGACTGAAAAATGTTACAACGATAAATAATACTAACTTTAAAAAACATTACAGCATGCACATAAACTTAAAATGTGTAGGTTCTGTTTGTACATGTTTTTTTGACAATTTTGTGAGACATTTGTTTTTATGACTGACTGAACCAAAATTCTGAAATTAATTTTTTGACTTTCTGTATATCTCTATTATAGAAAGGCAAAATGTTGAAGGCAGATTTCGTTGATGGTTATGTCCAAATGGCGAATGTTCACCATAAACGCAGAGGAAGTTTTGGTTGGTCGCTACTGTACACAGGCAGGTTACATAGGTCTACATACTTATGTATGTGTAACTTGTATACTGCAACTGTATATCATCACCACTTCAATTCATAGACAATTTGCGCAAGAAGAGTTTGTATGATATTAAAATACGAGTTTACAAAGAGCTCACATCACTTGTAGCAATCAGATCATGAACAATCGCGTGATTAAATACACTAACAAATAGAAATCTACCGTGTGATAGAATTTTACACAATTACCACCAGCTAATTCTCCTGATTAATTTTTATAACTCAATTACGGACTAATTGAGTTCCTCTTGGACTAGTTTTGGGAAATGTTAAATGAATAATTAATCAACTCTTATCACTATTATTGTAAATTTAAAAATTTACCAAGTGCAAGTGTCGGTCTACTTACAAAGAGAGGTTCAGTACTCGCGACGGCTACCACTGTTTTTGTCAAAAAAAAATATTGCTGAAGCAGTCGATCGGTCTCGGATCGGATCGGACAATCGGACAAGCAGACGTACGCGCTCACGCCACCGATATATGGTGGAAATAGCAACAAAGCGGACGAAACGCTATGCTTCCACTTTTATCATACGCACCGCTGAAAAGTGGAACTCTTTACCGTCATCTGTTTTTCCTCAAGAATACAATCTAGGTGTCTTCAAGTCTCTCGTGAACATGTATCTTCTAGGTAAGTGTGCTCCACCTTAGACTGCATTTCCACCTGACATCAGGCGCAATGTCAGTCAAACGCGAACATAGTTCATTATAAAAAAAAGACAGGCTGACGGCCCAACTGTGATGGAAAGTGGTTACCGTGGCCTATGGACATTAGCAATGCCAGAGGTGCTGCCAATGTGCTGCCGGCCTTGAAGGAGAAATTGGAACCTGGCCACAGATGTCGACCGGAACACAACTCAAAGTTCTTATGGCAGTATACTCTAGATCAGGGTGGTAGCCATCTAGTCGGGCAAATGCTCTACCGCCTGGCTGTGGGTTGTTTAGTCACCTCTTACGACAGGCCGCCCGGTACGCAGGAATTAGTATTCTTTTTCCGTTCCTGCACGGAGAAAGGTTTTTTGTCACTTGACTACGTTCAAAAATAGCCTATATCTCAAAAATTGCTCAACATTTATCTTATAATTATCATGTTATTATATATCTTTTGTCATATATTTTACTCACAGATTATTTAATATTATTTAAAATATGCAGATCATTCAAAATTTAGGTAAAACTTAGATTGCTTTTGTAACTTTTTTTCCAAATTTAATTAAAATTAATTTTAGTTAATATTATATTTTTTTATTTTACGCCTTGAATTTTTCGAATTTTCCACGTTAAAGTTTAAAAATTGGAGGAGGGTTAGAGAGTATGAAACTTTTTACGACTTCATATATCGCACATTTCTTAACATATTAACTTTAAAGAAATCTTTAGAACTAGCTGATGCCCGCGACTTGATCCGCGTGGTGCGGTTTTCTAACTATCCACGGGAATTCTTTAATTTTTCGGGATCAAAATTATCCTATATGTTGACCAGGGATATAAGTTACCACCATACAAAACTTCATTTAAATCGGTCCAGTCGTTTCGGAGATTAGCGGGTACAAACAGGCAGAGAAACAGAGAAATATAAAATTTAAGAAAATCTAAATTCACTTCTTACACCCCCCTGACTCGGTTTTTAACATTTTTTTCATTGTACAGAAATTCGACCACTACCGTTTTATTATATGTATAGATTAAGACGAATTTACATAAAATTAAATAAGATTGTCTGTTGTTGTTAGTCCATCACAATAAATATACAATTAAGTCACTAAACATAGCTGTACTGTATTAAAGTATAAATATATTCAAACTGAAAACGAACACAGAAATCGGTACCTACACGAATAAAGTCGAAGGATAAAGTATGCCATTATACTGCAAACACTTATAAAACAATTGACTAGAATTGTTGTTCAACATTAATTTAGATTACTATTAATTGTCTGAAGCATTTTACATTTAACTGAACAACATTTCTTGCAATCAAATTAATGAAGTGGCGAATTTAGTTGCTCTAACATTTAATTTTATGTTATATGCAAAGCGTACCCTCATAAATTTACTGCACAAATATTTATTTTATTTTTATCCGTGCAGGAACGGAGAGAGAATACAATTTCCTGCGGTCAGGCGGCCTGTCGTAAGAGGCGAAAAACAACCCACAGCCAGGTGGTAGGGCATTTGCCCGACTGGACGGCTACCACACCTGGTCTAAAGTATGTCGCCATAAGAACCTTGAGTTGTGTTCCGGCATTAGTGACCAGGTTCCAGTCTCCCTTAAGAGAGCAGCAGCGCATTTGTAGCACCTTTGGTGTTGCAAATGTCCATAGGCGATGGTAACCGCTTTCCATTAAGTGGGCCGTGTGCCTGTCTGCTGAACTACTGCAATAAAAAAAATATTAAAAAAATCACCTGAATTTAGCAAGAACGGTAACATTATGTTTACACTATGTCATCTGTCCGTTTATCTTTGTATACACAGATACACATATGAAATTTAGTGGATTACTTTTGATAAAACAATTAAAATAATAACAGCCCATAAACGTCCCACACATACTGGGCTCGGTCCTCTCACTATTGAGGAACGGACAGTATACCCGCCACGCTTGTCCATGGCAACTTGGCAGGTTTGAGACATCGGCTATCTCGATATGCAGGTTTCATCACAGTGTTTTCCTTTACCGTTACTAGCACGTGGTAATTGTAACAATTGGCACATTAAGTCAGAAAACAAAGAGGTGCATGCGTTCCGGCCAGGTTCGAACCCGCACTCTTTGAGAATTGAAAATGGAATTTGGGGTATTTTGTTCGGGATGTATACCCAACAATAGTCCTTTGTTACAATAGGGATACTGACACATTTTGCAATCAATTACAATAACATTATTTACAATAAAAGGCGTTAAAATAACATTATAAACTTAGTTTTAAAGTATCAGTATCAGTATAAGTAAGAATACGTTTTATATAAAACATAAAAAAACAACACAGTTAACACATAGCCACATCTTTTCTTGAAGCATTTTACCATAAAAAACCCGCGTGCCATATTTATCACTGAATTGTACCATAACTTATATGTTTAGAAATAAATTTAGCATGAACGTGTCCTGAAGCAATGCAATAAGGTGGCTTAGAGTCAGTCAGCGAAATTGTTTTAGACTACGAGCATTTTTGGGAAATACCTAAACGTAAAAAGAGATCATGTGGTGTTTCTCTGTTTATCTGCGTTTGTGTCACAGATGATTATGTCCAAAACTATTAACGCTAAGGTTATGAAATATGACAAACATAAAAAGTCTCAATTTACGAAAATATTAAATTACCAAAGGGGATCTGAATAGAAAAATATGCATTTAAAAATTTAATTATTATATCTCGAGTGACGCATTATATGAAAGTAATATGTTACCTCATACAAATAAGGTTAATTATAATTATTTATTATATGTGTGCCGTTAGTTAATTTGAAATTTGAACTTTGACAACTTTGAAATAATGTTATAATATAAAATTGTATAATATGGAAATACTCAATTTTCTGAAATAAATCAATTATTATTATTATTATGTATTCTTTTATTCATAAAAAGTGACAGTGAAACTTAACAAAAAATATTAGTCAAAAAATATTATACCATATTTTTTTATATCATGTCTAGTATTCAATGTAAATATTTTAATACCCTCCGTGTCCGACTCGCACAAGGTCAGTTATAATTTACAAAAGGTGCGTCGTGTATTATGGATCTAAAAGCAAATGAAGCGATAAATAAGGATACCGCGTTGAAATGAAACGAGTAAGTATGCAATGATTCCTCGTAATTGATTTGTGCTTTGCACGATTTGTGTTTATGACAATGTCTTCTTCATCGTAAAATTCTTGGTTGCTCATTGATATGTACTATAATAATATCGGGTATTTTCGATTCAAAATTCAAAAGATTTTATTCAAACTAGGTCCCAATGGAGAGCTTCCTATTCTATGTTTTTCTCCTCCTGGAAAGTGGTTAGCGCCGCCTTTTGACCGCGGATATTTGCAACATCAGGGGTGCTGCCAACGCGTTGCCGGCCTCGAGTAAATTTTATAATGTCCTTCTTAAATGACCCCATGTCGCGTACATCGCTGGCAACGTGTTTTTGTTGTTTTAAGAAGATGAATCCGCAACATACTCACCAGGAATATTGCTAAAATTGTTACTTTAAGTTCGACTTTCAATATAGCGTCGAATTTATTTATTTGGTCTATTTTAGGCACAAACAAGATTTTCTAGGCTTTGTATTGTATTGTATTGTAACCTCCAATTTATATGACAAAATACAAATTGGAGGTTCAATCAAAGTTTATGTCAATTAGTTTGGTATAAGTAGAGTGCGTTGGCAGCGGAAGTGGATAATAAGTGTCAATACCAAATATGCCATAATTAGTGTTATTTATAATACACTATTTATTTTAATTAAAATATTCATTAATTGCCAATTAATTAGATTAATTAGTCTAGCAGACCGGTAGTATGCAACTAATTTACATATTTAATATATTATGTTTTTATAATAATTGTAGTAATCACATTATTACTATATAAATCACGGCTTATTTATTTTGAGAAAATATAATTTAATTAACATTCGAATACGCGAGTCAATTAATTACCTTATAAGTAGAGACAAAACTAGTTTTCACAAAATCAAGTTTTTCCGGTAGATGTAGACACTATTTAGATATTATCATGTCTATGGTTTACACTATTGTAATTGATCATGTTCATTTATTCAATTTGTTTTATTGCCTAAAGGCAAACAGGCAGATAACCCACCTAATGTAAAGTGATTACCATCACCTATAGACATTTGCAACGCCAGGGCGTTGCTAACGCGTTGCTGACCTCTAAGAAATGTTATAACGCTGTTCTTGAATAACCTTTCCTCCGTGCAGGAAAGGAGAAAGAATACCATTTGCTGC
This sequence comes from Dendrolimus houi, assembly GCA_039645545.1. NCBI lineage: Eukaryota > Metazoa > Arthropoda > Insecta > Lepidoptera > Lasiocampidae > Dendrolimus > Dendrolimus houi. The sequence goes on along the minus strand of CM077125.1, from coordinate 17,593,964 downwards.
GGCCGGCCGGACTGTCGTAAGAGCCGATAAAACAACACAGCCAGACGGTAAGGTATTCACCCGTCTGGATAGCTTGGTTTAGAGTATACCGCCATAACGACCTTGTGTTGTGTTTCGGCATTAGTGGTCAGGTTCCAGTCTCCCTTTAGTGAGTGGCAGCACATTGGCAGCATTTTTGGAGTTACAAATGTCCATAGGCGATGGTAACCGCTTTGCATCAATGGGCTTGCCTGGCTGCTGAACTCATGCAATAAAAAAACCTTATGTTGTAATGCAGAGGGAAAACCTCGGCAAGAAGTTCCCTCCAGATTATTGTTAAATCCGGAATAAATGAACATTCTACAGAATCGTTGCGTAGTTGACCGTGGGTGCTCAAGAAAATAGGGGTGAACATCCCTTCGATGGCAAGAGGTGCGTGCTATTGTAAAAATGAGGCATTGGCACTAGATCAAACAATAATTTTGTAAACTATTCAGTAAACTTTATAAGACATTATTGAGCCCGCAGAGATCGCTTTGTGCGGTATTTGTTTGGAATTTTTAGTAGGTAAATACATTTACTATCGTAAAAACTTTTGAGTGCAAAGTTTCGTATATATTTTCGAAGGTACAGCTCTCATCGCTTGTTACAGTTTCCTTTCAAACAACGCGTATAAGTTCAATTATTCACTGTCAAAATTCAATTTAAAGACTTAACATTCTTTAAATGTTGATTTTCGTTTGAAATTGTAAATGGTAACAAAGGTACTGTTATTTTTTTTGCAATTGTGCATAGGCGACGGTGATCATTTTCCTTCAAATGGATCATAAGCCTGTCTTCTATATTCCAGTAATTAAAAGAAAATTACGAATATATGTATATATAAGTGGTGGTTACTTAGTGGCGAAGGTCCACATCTCATTTAAATGGTTTGTATTCGAATTCGGCGCCTGGAGTACCGCGTAGGTAAATTAGAATCGTTGTAAAATGTGCAAATAAAATTACCGACGTATGAAATCCACCAAACCGCTTTACACAAACGTCGAAGTTATACTATCCGTTTTCTTTTGAAAAATAAAGCCGTGGTAGCTCAATGGTTAGCGCACACGTCCCAAACACAAAGGGCACCGGTTCGAATCCTAGTCGGAAAAGATGCACCACTTAGGCCGTTTTTCTGACCTAATATGCATATTGTTACAATAACCATGCACCTGCACATCGAGATATCAATGTGTCAAACCTGTCAAACTGCCTTGGAAAAGCATGGCGGGTGGGTGGGTATATTGGCTGTTCCCTTATAATGGGAGGCCCGAGCCCAGCAGTGAGACATTTATGGGCTGCTATTATTATCAGACAGAAGAGAATGTAAATGACGATTTAATTTAATTTCGGTAAAATACAGAACTTTATATAGACACATTAGACATGTTCCTATTTTCGTCTGTCTGTAGTATTGTGGAAATTAAAGTAAATTCATTTTTCATATTTGTAATTTTAAGTTAAAAATATCTTTTTTCAATATTTTCAGATATTCTCCTCCTATGGCCTGCCCTTGCGGGAGCTGGACTTCTCACATAACAGCCTTCGGCGACTTCCCGACAGACTACTAGCTGGCATCAAAGGAAACCTAACTAAACTGGTTTTAGCCGACAACCTTCTTGGTGACAACCTGAACCCTATATTCTCGACCGCAGAACTCCACAATCTGCCTGCGCTTGAAGAACTGGATCTGAGTGGGAATAATATCAGGGGTATTGAAGAGGGCTTGTTGATTGGTTGTGATGTTTTAAAGGTAATTTGATCACGTTGAAAAATAATACAAAGTAAACTAATATATTATCTATACTAGTACTGAATTCGGATCTACTTGAATTTACAATATTATGAGGTTAATATGAATGTTAACAAGAATAAAGGTATGAAGGATCAGTGTTAATGTGATTTGAATTATACTCCGGTACGTACTCGTACTGTTAAGATGGTGGCTCGTGGTAAGTGAAACACACACTCGCCATTCCTAATCAACAATATTCTTGCCACGGGTAGTCTCGAAGAGATCGCTTTTAAGCGATAAGACCGCCTTTTGTACACAATTAGAATAATACTAGTTTGTAAGTTTTCTGTAATGGTGTACAATAAAGTGTTATGTATCTATCTATCCATTTTGTAGCTAAAAGGTTTAATTCGGACGTGCTGCCACAACAGCGGCCGAACTCTTTCGACAGTTGATTTACAATTTAATTAAACAAAATAGAAACGCTGAATATACAATTTCGTAACAGTACGTTGACACGGACGTACAGCATGGTAGTCAGCTGGACCCGTATGAGTCCTGGATGTACCTCTTTAGACATGGATGGATGTTCCATGATGGATAGACCCACCTCTATATTAGACTATGACTTGTTGAAACTGTCTTACCTAACCTGCGCGCATAATAATAATTATTTAACACTATTTAGTGGTCTAAGTAAAAGTAAGCTGCGTAAAGAGCGCGATAGGTAACTTTAGTCGATATTAAAGTTTGGCCGGGTCTCTGCGCTTGATGGTGATAAGTCCAGATATTTATTACCAGGAGTAAGTATAAAACAAGATAGATTGAAAATACTCTATTGTTCACCACATACAAATAAAATAAATATTTTAGTCATTTCGTGTCAATGCAGGAACAAGGGGCGGACTTATCGCTTTAGAGCGATCTCTTCCAGTAAGTTCACAAGTGCCTAACACTAATTAGTGTTACTTGTGAACTTACTGGAAGTTACTTTTATAGGCGGAGCGACAATTATGAATATAAATTTTTTGCCATACCAAACATAGATAATTTCTCGATTTTAATTGTTTTATTTGCTTAATCGGTCATTAAGTTTTCTCCAAAATGTTACTGTAACTTTAGCAAAACTAAAGTGACCAACGTAAACACAAAATAGGGTCATTCAATATCATTGAATGTCGTCGTGTTCTTTTAGTTCGGTGCCTTTCAACCAAATTGATTCAATTTCGTTGTTCCGTCTAATATCTGCTGGATATAGAAATCCAGTATTAGTCACGCGGTCATGCTACGTAGCGATATTGAGACGTCAGATGGATCAAACAAAAGCAGTGTAATCATACATAAAATACATCAAAAAGATTCCCTCATTCAAATGGATTTTAGCATCTGTCGTGTGTTTGATGGGACGGTTGGCGTTATGGCCTCGAGTTGATATGGGTTCGAACCGCAGTCGGAATAGAATATTTGCATGATCCGCAATTATTTTGTTTCCAATCTTGTTCTTTTATGTTCGTTGTTTGTATATTTTCAGCACCATCAAGATCAACTTACTGTGGGTATTTGATTTTTAAGAACCTTGCTTTTAGAGCGTCATAGACATTTTGGGGATTAGACTGTTTTTATAAAAATTATCATATCCCACTGTCTATGAATATGATAGCAGGCTTACTTCGAAAAGTTGTGGATATATATATAGGATTTTTCACTGCACATGGGTGCTGGGGACAACGTTAGAAAGATCTTAAATATCACAATGATGTTTTATCCAAACTAACCGATTTTTTTCAATCATCAGATAAAAATTACCCATCAAATATTAATTATGAACTAGAAAGTAAAAGCGACACAATTAGATTTTTTTTTAAATATCATCATGTAGTGGAACACTTACAAGCCAATAGATGGCGCTGTGCAATAATTGATGTCACAAACCTTTCCCGAAACATACAAAGAATATATACAAATTTTCGACAATAACAGATGAGCCTAAACCTGCGAGGAACAACATTAGCCTCGCTGGAAGATCTTCCTTTAAGACGGAGGAGCATTCCATCTCGCTCCTCCATCACAACCGACAAATGGCTTGCGTCCGGCTACAGGTAGCTGTAACAGAGCTAGGCGAATGGTTTCGCAAATGGAGGATAGAGGTAAACCCGGAGAAAAGCGCAGCAATGTTCTTTTCCCCGGGCACGCTTCGCTCTCCCAAACGCGCTTGCCTTCGCTTAAAAGCCATCTCGCTCTACGAACAAGAGATCCCCTGGGCAAAGTACACCAAATACCTGGGTGTCACCCTAGATCAGAACTTGCGCTTCAACGAGCATATCACTATAGTCCGGAATAGAGCGCGATTTGTGATGGGTCGTCTAGCACCCATGATAGATAAACGAAGCAAAATGTCCCTCAGACACAAGCTTACTTTATATAAAACATGCATCCGCCCGATCATGACATACGCGAGTGTGGTATTCGGCCATGCCAAGCCTGCCCTTTTAAAGAAACTGCAAATCGTTCAGAATAAATTCATGCGCAGAGCCGTCGGTGCTCCCCTCTATATGCGTAACGTCAACATCCACCGCGATCTGGAGCTTCCCTCCATCAAAAACTACATTACGTCGCTCTCGCGTAAGTATTTCGATCTAGCGCCGCACCATCGAAATCCCCTCGTCGTGTCCGCGTCCGATTATAAGCCTCGACGAAAGGCTCTCGTGCGACGACCGCGTAACATCCTCATGGACAACGTCGACGATATCACAAAACGGCTGGCTCGGATCAGCCCGCCCGCGGTTAGGACGGCAAGCTGGCAGGCACCGACAGACAGACACAGACGGCGGCGTCGACGTCGCCAATCACGATCTCTCCACGTCCCCGCGAGGGACGCCAGGAGACACAGCCCCCCCATAGGATAGACTAGGCGTGTTGCTGGGAAGTTTCTTTCGCCGTTTCTTCTCTCCCAACCATAACACGTTGCGAAACGGCAGTAAGATAGTATAGGCCACCGCGACCCGCCGATCCCGGTCCGCCGGGATCCTTCCTCTCGGGCTTTGTATTACCCGTCGCCCGCTCTCAATTAGTGCATTGTGTCGCCCTATGGTGGGCATCATTAGATTCATCCCCCTCTCATGGCAACAGTCCAGCCGAGGTGAAACTCCCTAGAGAGCCCCCTCGAGCAAGTTGCCTCCCGGGCTCGAGCGCCTTCGCTTCGCAAAGGCACTCGCCCCGTAAACCCCGGTAAAGTTGTGAGGTCTTCAGACCAACAACATAAAGTCAAGTCCAATAAAAAAAAATCGCTCCTCCACCTACTAGATGGACGAGCGAGATGGAATTTTAGGAGTGACTCGACTAGGTGGCACCTAATTTAGTCACTCCTAAAAAATCATATCCTAACTTTTATCTGAAGGCCTAAAGCATCGCTTAGTGAAATTGACACGTGTCTAGATATTCTGGTAGATAAAAGATTAATATGACATAAAGTACCACTTTATTTTGATAGGTGCCATATTCGCAATAGGAATCTACGAAACCTGTCCAAAAAGCCCTTTGGTGGTTGAAACATCGGCCCTTAATTGGTTATGCTGATATAAGACGGTCAACAAAATTGAATCAATTTGTTTGAAAGGTTCAGATTTGCAGGGTCACGACGTTTTCAATGACGTTGATTCATCCAAACTGAAAGACAGAGATGAATATTCTAACCAATGAGGTATAATGTACTAGTACGTAGTCTACATGTAACTTAATGATTCTAATATCGGTTTCATGGAGATATCTACTTCAAATGTTGTATAAAGTATATCGAAAAACTTAAATTATGCAGTGGAATAAAAAGAGTTTTAATAATTATATTTACTTTATTTTGAAAAAACACTTTTATATATCTATATATATAATTAAAATTAAAATCGAAAATATATAAATAAAAAAATGTGATAATAAATTTTCTTTATTGAAATCATGACATTATTGACTAAACTAAATTCCAAATAAATTAATAAAAACAAAAATTATACTATACTATAAATATAAGTATACTTACAAAATAATATAATCTATAAGTAAAAAATAGTCTCCAGGCCGCTTTCGGTGGGGAGCATGCTTAATTAAAATGCTGACCGCATTTCCACGTTGGATGGCAACGCTGATGCGTTGTCCTACGTCCAAGCCAGCGTTTTGGTCATTATAAATGAAAATGTTAAAAACTAATTACTAAGGTATTTCACCCGCGTCATTGTTTAAAGGTGGTATACGCCGCGGCGTTATCAGTCTCCGGAATCGAAAGTACATAACTTACTTACATATTATTTAATTGGGTCTGGATAAAACTTCAAAAAGTAAGGGAGAACACGTAGCGCCAAATATACGCTGTTTATCATTAGATCATTTTCGTATATTACAAACAGGATTTTAGCAATGAATTACGCTATTTAACGATGTTTAAATATCTTATACTATTAAAGCCACATCGAAAGTTAGACATTACAGTAGAAAATGTTTTATATTAATCATCTAAATACAGAATTTAACTAAAACTTTATCCAAAAATTTATCTTGTCAGATGAAACAAGTTATAGTCATTTAGGGTTTAGGATCTATTCAGAGTAAAATTTTTAGTGGTCGATATTATCATTCCTAGTCTTCTAGGTCCATGATAAAAACATATTTGACACTGTTTAATAAAAACAATGTTTTCAGGTTGTCCGCTTGGATCGTAATAACATGAACTCGGTACCCTCATCCTCGTTGAACGGACCCCAATCGCTGAGAGTTCTCTCGCTTAGGGAAAATAGAATTGGTAAGTTTATGCCGTGCTATTTCTTAAAGGGAAAAGTAATTTTTGTTTTGGGTTCAGGCAGAGGCCTTTCGCGAAAATAACTTCAGTACATTGTTCCGAGTTTATGGAGATTTATTTTTTGTAATATTTTTATATTATTCTTTTACGACTGTTTGTTTCGGATTGAATTTGGAAAACCGTATGTAGATACTATCCACAGTGTAATAAGTATAGTTTTAGTAAGTAACGTGTCTCCACATCGACATAGGAAATATTTTCATGCGTGTGTATGTTCTTTTTCCTTTTCAAATATGTCCACAAGGCTTGCTTGCCTATGTATATTTAGCCTTTGCGAAGTATATATGAACATTCAATCATTCACGTTTTCTGTTTTATTGATGTCAAACAACTTAATACTTGTGGCAATTGAAGTTTTATTTTACTACAGAGTTTTATTTGCCACTCAAATTTTTGCTTGAAAATAGTCACTACCTACAACTATTGTTAATTTTAAAATCTAAATAAATGAAACCGCACAGCAAAATGTCACTCTATAAGTTTTCGCCAAACGTCCTACGGATATGGACTTATCTTAAATGAAATAATAGAATATTCTAGTATTTCTACAAAATCTTTAATGTTCAAAACTTTGTATACATACGTACATTTTAATCGACTTCTAAAAAGGAGATAATTTACAATTTGATGTGTAAATATTTTTGTTAAATATTTTCAGTCTTAAACTTTTTGTTCCTGAATTGATTTTGTTTATTCTTTTTGTGTTGGATTCAATGCTATTGGAACAATTCTATAACTCAATAATTAATTAATATGAATGCTAAATATCATCTCAATACGGAAGATTATGACCGTACATATGTGCATACGTATGCATGCCTGTTAAGAGAAACGAAAAATAAACACAAACATTTTAAACAAATAAAAAAGTATACATATGTGCAAATAAATATATAAACAAACAATCTAAACTAACGTACTTTCACATTTTTAAATTAGTGCTATTGCAACGTAAAATATTGCTTAACCTTATGATTTTATTTTCAGCACTCATACGACAAGCATCTTTCGTCTCCCAAAAGACACTAGAAGAGATCGACTTACATGCGAATATGATATCAGCGATTGAAGGGGGCGCTTTTCTTGGCCTCACTGACCTGCAGATCCTAGACTTTGGTAGGAACAGGCTTTCGAAATTCAACAGTGATGTGTTCCAAGGAGCCGAGAACTTGGAAAAGTTAGATCTGTCGGAAAACTTCATTACCGACTTCCCTACAGTTGCCATGAAAACTATTTCTGGTTTGAAGCAATTGAATTTGTCCAGTAATATGATAACGGTGAGTTTTAATGCTTTTTACGTAAGCACGGATTTTCAAATGGCTTTAGCTGCGTATGTTTGCTGATTCGTATTCTAAATTAATGAATCTTTATTTGTAAATCAAGGTAATATGATCATTATTTATTTAAAATTAACCCTTACAAGTTAAACTGCTTAACAAATAAAAAATGTCTCATTTCGAGCGAGGTGCAATTTCGGGTTCATTTGGAGAGCAAAGCGAAAATCGCTTCAAAATAGCTTGGGGTGCTCAACAGGGCTAAGCCGTACTTCACACCGGGACATAGGCTTTTATTATATAAGGCCCAAGTCCGTCCCCATTTGGAGTACTGCTCCCATCTCTGGGTTGGGGCACCTCAGTATCAGCTGCTCCCACTTGGCTACTTGCAGCGCCGAGCGGTCCGGATTGTCTACGATCCCGAACTTACAGACGGTTTAGAACCTTTAAGTCTCAGACGTTGGCGCTCTAAGCGCGTTCTACCGTCTGTACAATGGGGAGTGTTCTGAGGAGCTGTTTGGTTTGGTACCTACGTCGTCATTTTACCACCGCACTGTTCGCCGGTGACTGGGAGTTCATCCACACTTCCTTGACACCTGGAAATTATCCACTGTACGTGGCGCTCGCTCCTTCATGCCATACGTGAGTACCGTGAGCAAGTCCCTCCCGCGGTTTTCCCAGAGCGCTACAATATGGAGCTCTTCAAAAAGGGCGTAAACAGATATTTAAAGTCTCAACGAGGTAGGCAACGCATCGGCTCCCTTAGTGTTGCAGATGTCCATGGGCGACGGTAGCCACTTTCCATCAAGTGGACCCGTCTGCCAGTTTGCCTATAAGCAAACATAAAAAAATATCTAAATATAAATGCAAGTTAAATAAATTAAATCTAAATGAATAAATTATGTATCAGATCACTGCCAGCGGGAAGCGTGCTCGGAAGGCTGGCTGCATTACCACGGTGTATAGCAATGCTAATTCTCTGGGAAAAATATGAGTCAGCCTTTTGATCATGGGTCGTGTCAAACAGTTTCTTACAAATGTCTTTAAAGAAATTCTTTGCCGATGGACCCCACGAGGCCAATGTTTCAATCCCAAACGACACAAATATTATTTAATGCCTTTTCCTAAGGCTCCATATTTGCGCCGTTTGACGTCTTCAGCTGAAGCGGTGGCGTTGCCAGACCCCTGACTCGGTCGTTGGAAGATGTAATGGGGCCAGTGTCTGTACTACGTTGTAGAAAGCAAAAGTTTTAGAATTACCGTTGGGTAATTGACACATTACACAATCAATTCTAAAACTAATTTTTATATAAAAGAGCGGCAGTTAAAACATCATGTTAACATTATACTTTTAAAATATTATGACAGAAATAATTTTAAATTATGTTTAAACGGTTATAAATAGGCTATTTGGCTAATAGAAATGATGATGTCATAATTACTACGCTCTCACAAAATCGATGAGCCTGCGGCGTTTTGTAATATTATAAATAATAAGTACCTATCTCGTTGGATTGTCTATCAAATATTGTCAATTTAGTCTTTTTAATTACAAAACATACTGTATCTACCTTTTTATTTTTGACAAAACCCAATAAAAAGTTTAATCATTAAAACAATAATTTTATCTTTTGTAATCGCATATGTTTCATCCCGATATTTTGTGGGGTTTAAGAGGTATAAATATTAGTAATTCCCTTGCACGATTTCTCAAACTCAGCTAGTATAGTAAATAATACAACAATGATTTATTATAGACATAATCATTTCAGCTGTAATTGATGTGTTAACAGAAGTATTTATTGTACTGATTATATTAATTGCGATGCATCCATTTCACAAATTAATTAAGTTCTCCTTTTACATGTATTATCTGTAGTCCTTGAGAATAACTGTTTCACCAGCAATCAATTATAGATGAAATTTAGTTTTAACTACGGATTATACTGTTTAATTCTATTACAGAGTAATATATATGTGCCACACGTTTTATTGGTGTTATTTGGAAATGTCTATGTTCATTATTTCAATTGCTTTTATATTTTTAAGGCTGTACATCGAATAGATTACTTAACATCATCAATTCGATTTGAAGATTCGATGGCACTTTTAACATTATCCACACTTTATAAAGTAAATATTACTGAGAATCCAGAGAGTAATTTGATGTTTTTAATTTTAATTTCGAAAATATGGTTTCTAATAATTAATACATCTATTAGTTTTTCTTTGGTTCCCATTGAAAAACTTTTGTTAACGAATATAATATAAAGAAGAGTGTAAACCTTAAGAATCTTATTATTTCAGAACATTGACACCAGCCACTTGAGTTCATTGCAATACCTTCAAGTTCTAGACCTCAGTAGAAATAACTTGGTGAAACTGTCACCGGGAACTTTCGTCGGACTCACAGAATTGAATTATTTGGATATAGGGGTTAATTCACTTCGAACTGTAAGTAATACAACAATGAACTTAATTATATAGAGGGCTTGTCTATAATCCTTATTACCCTTACCCCTATTAATATTATAAATGCGAAAGCAACTCTGTCTGTCTGTTCCGTTTTCACGGAAAAACTACTGGACCAATTTGCCTGAAACTCAGTATATTTATATTTTCGATGCCAAGGATGAACATAGGATACTTTTTATACCGAAAAATGGGACAGTTTCTGGGATAAAAATATATTTGTCTCTTTATTTGTTATGCTTTTATGGAAAAACTACTATACGGATTTGGCTGAAATTCGGTATATATGTAATTTTAATACCGAGGGTGGACAAAGGATACTTTTTATCCCGGATAATAGGATAAGTTTGGGGTTAGATTTAAGTAAAGATTATCCCAGAAAGTAGGATATGGTTTTATTTTGTGATTTGCCATTTTCGTTGATAAGGGATACTTTTCATCCCGGATAATGGGAATAGTTTTGGGTTAGATTTATTTAAACGTTATCCCAGAAGCGGGATAGGTTTTTTGGTCGATTTTGCTGATTTGGCCGATTTGGTAAATTTCGTCGATTTCATCGAATTCATGTGTAGTTTTAATACATAGAAAATGGGCATAGATACTTTGATCCGGGAGATGGGATAGTTTGGGATATAAAATGAAGTGAATCTTTCGGGGCAAATAGCACTAATATAAAAATTTAATACAATGTAACCTCTTTAAACAAGAGGCATGCACTAGAGGTTGCTAGAGTTTAATTACTCTATCTTTGAAAAATATTTGTAAGGGCATTTTGGATAGCTATAACCTATACATTCACGGCAACTCTGTCTTTTCAATAATTTCGCATACAATACTTTTAAAATGTTTTTATTATGGATCCAGTAGCCATTTTGACAAAAACGGAACCCTTGTACAATGGGCCACGTCTGTCTATGTATGTCACAGCCATTTTTCACAGAAACGACGGGGTCTACATAACTATAATTTGGCAGGAATGTTTATTCTATATTCTGCTGTACAATGTCTAAGTGAAACTGCGAATAAATTGAAAAATCGTTTAATGGTGTATTTTCCTCTAAATAGTTTTTTTTGGGTTTCGAATTTAAATATCTAAATCAAACAACTGTAATTAATCTCTGCTACGAAACCCCTTATTATCTGTTGAATTACATACTTGGCTATTTTGTTATATATATATTTCCAAGACACCACTTTCCTTAATCCACAATCATTGAGATCAGTGTTAAAATTAGCTTAATTATGTACATGTCTCAAACGTAAAGAATTTAATGGTAGATAATGTAGTATGTAATATGTACTTATTATATTTTTTATTATTACAGGTAGAAGATGATGCTTTCGATGGCCTAACTAATTTGAAGACGCTGTTACTTCGGGACAACAACATATTATTAATTCCAGCTACTGCACTCTCTCGTCTCCCAAATTTAGTTTCTGTTCATTTAGGTTTTAATAGAGTCACTGCCTTATCTAGTGATATTCTAAAAGCGGTTACAGATAAAGTTACTTCACTAGTATTATCTAGAAATGTTATTAGAGAATTACCTTCAGAAGCATTTGGACAATTTAAAGCTCTAAAACATTTAGACTTATCTGGAAATCTACTTAATTCAATAACAGCAGAAGTATTTACCGGTTTAGAGCAATCGTTACAGTTCTTATCTATGAGTCAAAATAGAATACTTGGCTTTTCTGGAGAACAATTAAAGTTTGTCAGTTTGTGGTACTTGGACCTATCAGATAATCAGATTTCATCTATACCTGCTGAAGCGTTTGAAACAATTCCAAGTTTGACTCACTTAAATATAAGTCATAATTCACATATGAGTGTCCTACCCCAAAATGTTTTCCAGCATAACCAGGGTTTACTTTCTATTGATATAAGCCATGTTGGTTTAAAAGCACTACCAGTAAACTTATTTTCAAAAAATATTAATTTAGAGTTCATTGATTTGTCAAATAATTTGCTTCAAGAAATATCTGAAAATTCCTTCAAAAACCTAAGAAATCTCACTCATTTAGATTTATCTTATAACAACATCGTCACTATAAGAACACCCTCCTTTATAAACGTAATGTCAATTCAATACTTATCATTAAAAGGTAACCAATTAAATGCTTTCAAAGGAGAGTTCTTCAATACAGGAACAAGTTTAGAAGTTATTGACCTTTCAGACAATCAACTTAGTTATCTGTTCCCGTCATCATTCAAAATACATCCACGTTTGAGAGAAATAATTCTTAAAAATAATAAGTTTAACTTCTTCCCTTCAGAACTTATAAGTACCCTCCAGTATTTAGAATTAGTTGATTTGTCTGGCAATACTTTGAAGAATGTCGACGAACTCGATTTCGCCCGACTTCCGAAACTAAGAACAGTATTGCTCTCGAGAAATGAACTTGAGGCAATAAGTGAAATGGCTTTTCATAATTCAACTCAAATACAAAATCTAGATTTATCTTATAACAGAATTGATCGTTTAGGCGACAGATTATTTGAAGGTATTATAAGATTAGAGATTCTAAATCTTGCTGGTAATTTCCTGACAGAGCTTCCTGATAATATTTTCGAAAGGTCCAGACTTCATATGTTGGAGAAAATAGTTTTAAGCAGAAATTTATTTGAACATCCACCATTAAAATCGTTACAAAAACAATATTTTTTCGTTTCCTCAGTGGACTTATCATACAATCAGATTATAGATATACCTGCTGAAGATAGCGTTATGGTAAATATTAAAAAGTTAGACCTTTCTTTTAATCCGCTTTCCGAAAAGACAATTAGTAACGTTTTAACAGAACCTAAAACTGTGAGGGATCTGAATTTAGCTGGCACGGGAATAAAAACTATTGGGCAACTGGAGACACCTTTTCTGTACAAATTAAATGTGTCTTTTAATAATATAACTAAAGTATCGGAAAAAACATTTATAAGGACTACTTTGTTGGAGTCTTTGGATTTTTCACACAATTTAATTACTGATATTTCTGAGTCTTTAGCTAAGTCTTGGCCTAAACTAAAGAATTTACAACGTTTAAATATTTCCAATAACCCAATAATGATGGTCATGGATGGAAATTTTGAAGGATTGTCTTCGTTACGTGTATTAGATATAAGTGATTTAGAAAAATGTACTAGAATAGAGAAAAATGCTTTCAGGAATTTACCAAACTTAGTTGAAATTAGGGCGTATGAATATCCAAGATTAGGATATTTTGATGTTCAGGGTGCTTTACAGTATCTGTCAGCATTAGAAAAGTTAGATGTGGAGTTAAAAGATACAACAATCGGTGCAGATCAGTTACATTCAACCTTACATCCACGTCTTGAAGAATTAGGTATAAGAGGAATGCGACTCAAAACCGTCTCTTCCGGTGTGCTAGCTGGCCTAAAGGCTCCCGCAATAACAGTTCGTTTTCGAAACACTTCTGTAGCTTTGTTACCACCAGCTATATTATTTCCCTTGCCGAGATCTTCACAAATAACAATCGACATTTCTGGAAGTCAATTAACTACTTTACAACCACAGTTGTTAGTAGCTCTTGATGACCGAAGAGCCGACTTATCCATGTTTGGCTTAGACACAAATCCAATTCGTTGTGATTGTAACGCTAGAGCTTTAAGACGTTGGCTACCTAATGTGGGAATAGATGATGTGAAATGTAATGCACCGGACCATTTATCAGGATTTTTATTAGTAGAGATTGGAGATGATGAATTAACATGTGACACAAGACGTAAAACAACAGCAACTTCATCATCTAGTGCATTTACGACTTTACCACCACGTTTGGTTCAAAGAACTTCATCAGAACCAGACATAATTTGGTCTATAGCTCCATCACATGATCGACCAAAAGCAAGTGACCCAAAAGGAGCGCCAGTTGTTGGTGTCGCATCCACAACCAATGACGATAATTTAATAATCGGTATTGTTGGTGGTGTTGTAGCCTTTATTGCAATATTGATAGTAGCTATATGTATAGTAAGATTACGGATGTCTTCTACTTCTTATAGAGGTGGTCCATTAGCTAGTAGCCCAGGGGTCGGTCCTCCACCCATGTGGGGTCCTGCCTGGCCAGGCTATACTGGAACATTGCCACCAGCTTCATTATCAAATGCTACCTTGCCACATAAAGTACAGCCTGGTCCAGGATCTGTTAGATACATGGCGCCACAGCCTCCAGCGCCGTATTTTATTAGCTTGCCACCACACGAGGAAAAAATTTATCGATAGGTTTTAATTCAGGTTTAAAGGGGCGGTTGTTTAGTCTACGATAGGATCCAATTGTCAGTTTTAATTTCTGATATTTATTTATTAATAATATTTCACAAATTAAAAGGATCAAACTGTATAAAACTGAGTACACAAAATTGTAGCCTAAACCCACCTTGTAAGGTACCTGTAAGGTACCTAAGGTAACTGTACTTGTAAATATTAGAGTTTGGGATACATTTTTAATAAATATATAATATTGAAAATAATATCTGTTAAAAGCTCATATCGTTCTAGATATCTTTAACGTGTCTCTGTAATATCTACTGCTAGCTAAATAAACTTTTGGATGAAGTGCTCTATTGTACTCGTTATAGAAATAAAGCTCAGACTAGGTTTCGGTTCATCTAGTCACCAGTGACAGACTTATGAATAGATGTAGTAAATAATCCAAATATATGAGCTGTAAATACAGCTGGTTCTATTGTTCTTAGTGAATGAGTTGTGTATGGCATGTCTCTGTAATATAATTATTGTTAGTATTTAGTATAGTATAACTATGTAAGAAAATATTAGGAACGACAATTCCAGTAATTTAAAATGTTACGTTCATTGACAGTTTCACCTTGATATTAGGCGATTGTCTTTCCTCATTTTTTTCTTTCATAGTACCTACTAATAACCTTAGGATAACTGTAAGAATTAAGCAATTAAATGGTAATAGTAAGAATGTCGTGTTTAATTTCTCCTTTCACATTTTTATTAAGAAACGACTCATTTCTAACACAGTAGATGATTATAAGACAAGACTAGCCGTCCCTTCGAGCATGGCGTTCATTAAGTTTGAAAAAGAGCGCTCAGAACCCGCGCTGCGCTTTGAGCGTGACCCTACGGACGCTCCGAAGGAAGCAATCTTTTAATATTACTTTCTTTACATCATTAATTATTTTCCCGCCCCGTTTACTTCTAGATTAAGTTATAATCCGCAGTGCAATATTAATGAATTTTCTCTCGTTTAAACGCTATTGGGAAAAGGTTCATTTGCTGCAAGATTCATATCACAGTGTATTTGTAAAAGTTTTTTGTTTATGTTCACTACATTTGCATAAAATTCGGAAGTGCGAAGCTCGTCACTTCGTCGAAGCGTAAATGGAAATATAGGTAGGTAGGTAGGTTTTACAAACAATGTTCGGGAGTAGCTGTACGAGCATATTCCAAAATTCAATTCTGTCTACCGGTATGCAATGCAATTGTTTTAATGAACGGTATTTATGCGTATCGCATTGGTTGTGGGTTCATTGTACGGACAGTAAATGGCGATTTACATTACTAAACTGTAGAAGTGATACCAAGCCTTCAGTTTAAAAAAATAAATATAAAGTAGGCTCAAAAAATGCTGGCTTGACATGGTAGGGGATGATATGCGTACTAATAATTCCACAATTAGGGATAGCGAAGACCGCGCGAAGTGGAGAAAAAAAAATAAAACGGGATCCCGGGCATCGAGGCAGATGCTCTAAAGTCAACCGAGATTTTACGCCAGGGTGATGATGATGGAGTATAAAAAAAATTGTGTATGTTTGTGTGCAGTTCACACACAGTAGAAGTGAAACTTCAGAGAATATACTCACAGATAATTCTTCTCTAACTTTTATTAATATAAATATAATTTCTTTAGCCTACATCTGTCCATTTATTATAATTTAAAATAAACTTCTTAAGTATCATTTTAAATTTTTCACTGTTTTACTCTAAAAAATATTATTATCATTTTTATTTCGGTCCAAAATGGACTTATGTTTAATCATCGGTCTTATTGAATCTCTGATCTATGCTGAACAACTTAAAACTGGCATCTCATTCTCTCGCAGGCTTAGTTTAAATGTATGTGTTTATCTCTTTTTAGTGTCGCTATTTCGTTATATCGAGTTTCAAATCACAACGATTCTAAAGAAGTTTCACTTCAAAATATAATTACATTCGGTAAACAATTCGATCAGTGTGTGTAAATTTTTATTAGGGTTTAGTAGCTATTCTGGTAAAAGCGGACATTTGTTGCGTAACATTAAGGTACAACCTTATTAAGATATAACTATTCCGAATGCTTTCTTGTTGCTTTTTAATGCCTTTTATTACAATTAATTTTGAGGTTGTAAAAACTTACATATGCATAAAAGCGTTGTATCGTCGTATTGTGCTTGTCTGCCGATTTATTATTATTTATTTTATCGTAGGTATATGGAATATAGTGAGTCAACATAGAATTTCAATTAAACGTCTGCACACGCGAGGATTATGGATTAAGCTCAATACGGGGCGCACATTTAGATACTAGATGCCATTTTATAATAATATCTTTGGAAAGGTACCTTTTTAGCTTTGTTTAAATAATTGTCTATTCTGGTCAATAAACGTCCGATTGCTAAGCTCAGGATTTCCCGTTTTAAATTTTCCTTGGACTGATTGAGGGACCCAGATCGAACGCAGGCATGGCCAATTTATATAATAAATATTCCGGTAATTTTAGGCCACAAATTCCGACCCTCTTTTTCTTATTAAACCATATTGATTTTGAGAAAGGGTCCAAATAAGCGTAGTGTAACACAGCTTTTTTATATGGATTTTTTTTTATAAATAAGGGATATAAAGCATACCCAGACTTGAAAAAAGGACAGACAAATATTATGATCCAAGTATGAATCGATATCAAAGTACACTGTGATGCATGGTGGCTACATGGTGGTAACTATTTTACTAACTGGCCAAGATTCAAAACTCACCTTAGCGATAGCTACAACGACTATTTACGAAATCATTATTATTCTAGAACTATCGCATTTTTCTATAGGGTGACTTCCTACATAAACCTCACGGGGTGATCGACTCACGCATTATGTGCATCAGTGAAAAAATATAGATGCATGTAATATCTATCAATATTCTTACTGTCAAGTTTAAGTTATTTGGAGATCTTCTACGAGGTCTCTGTCCTCAAATTTCTCAATAACAACAGGCCTCTCTATATTGTCTAGGTTCTTTGAAAATATATTTATTTTGCATTTTATGTTTTATTAACATATCTCAATTTTTATGATGATAAGTACCTTACTTATGCATCTTCTTTGAAGGCAGTCATTTATACTTATAATAATTAATTAAATCTCAATTAAGGTTCAAATTTCTACTTCCACAGTTTTACAGTATTAACACGGTAGTGTTTGCTGTGATTACCTTACATAATTTTTAATTTTGTTTATGTACTGCCTGGCAATTATTTTCCAGTTAAATATTACATATAAAATTGCTTTTATCAAACTTTTCATATATTACAGATATAATACAGATGAGAATATCAAAAATTGTATAATAAGCGTTGTATAACTTGGCAATTTACTAGGAAGACGTATTTTATGGAGTTACTTTTCAGCAATCCTACGCGTCACTGCACACCATTGGCTATAATAGGTACCATACGCCTTTTGAGAACTCCCTAAGGATTTGATGAAACTAAATTCTAATAATTTTTCGTATAAAAAGTGAAGATGAAAAAGCATCCTATTATAACAATATTATCTCGTGTTAACTTTTTAATATAATGATGAAGTCGGTTAAAATAGGACATTTATTATGTTTAGAATTGTATGTCAATAGATACAGAGATATTTTTTCTTTCAAATCGTAGTGTTTCTTCTCATCTTTTGGAGATGTTAACAAGTTTCTTGACAAAAATATGTTATAAATATTTTTTGTTGTATATAACGACATGTTGCGCCATTCCATAATATAGGATTTAGATATTTTTTTGAGTTACATTTTTATTTCCTTGATTATATTATTTTTCCGTGGCACACATCGTAAAGGTGTGAGTGACTGTGGCAGCTCGAGGATCGGGAGTCGTGTACCCATCATTATGTTCTTGTCAAATATTGGATAAAAGCTTGACAAAACAGAAAGTTAATATATAAAATCTTTTACCTTTTTCCAATACATTTGGTAAAGATGTACATAATTATAACATAAATTCGTATGGCTCCTATTTACATACAACATGGGTCGTTTTGTTGGTACCATCTGTTGTAGCTGTGGTAATTTTATACACGGATGGGTGGAGCACGTGAATGTGAATATTAATAACAATCATCAATATCTAGGAGACGATTTGGAATAAAAATATACTACCTCGTGTGATTTAGGGTATCTCAATGAGCCAGGAGAAAAGAAAGGTCAGCTCAAAAAATGTATGCATGCAACACTGCTACAAAAGCTGAAGCTTTCAAACGGCGCAAATATGGAAACTTAGGAAGGGGTTACATATTTGGCCATCGGCAAAGAGTTTCTTTCAAGAAATTTGCAAGAAACTCTTCGATGCCACCCGTGATCAGGAGGTTGGCTCATATTTCGCCCAACGAATAACCATCGCTATACAACGCGGCAATGCAGCCAGCCTTCTGGACACTGTTCCACCTGGAAGCGATTTCTTACAGTCTTTAATTATAATCATTTGTACGACTTATAACTTACTTAATTTTTAAAGTTAGTTTTAACCATTTATAAATAATCTAAGTTTATTTAAGTAGGTAATTAGAATATATTCAATCCTGTTACTATTTAATAATAATTTTATAGTTAGACATGCTTATTATTTATGTATTAGAAGCACCATTAATCTACAACAATATTCTTTACTAAAACTCCGAACTAATTTGCAACTAAAGTGATTCTTTTCAAATTAAACAAGTTGAAATTGGATCGCGTGAAACAGGCAACTTAAAAGCGACTACAAAAGACCAACGGGATCTTGTTTAACAAGAACTCTTAAGGAGAATCAGCGAAAAAGTTAAAATTAAAACTCATTCTTGTCGGTTATAATGGTGCTAGAGCTAGCGGAGTTGATTACCTTGGATACGATGAACCCTTACAACATTTAAACGGTTTCAATTTGCATCTTGGAGCGTTCATACATCTAACATTAATATTATTTTGTATGACATCTTAATGAGTTGTAATCCCTGCGAGACGGGCTTAGCCTAGTGCAGGGTTTTTTAGGAACCATTACTCACTCAGAATGGGACAATCAGAATAACTTACCTTAGCACAATCTTCTTTTTTAATAATCGGCAGACATATTGTATATCCCAAAATTAAGTAAGTCACGCTTGTGTTATGGGTAATATACAACGGATTGCTCTGGGGCCGATCGAAGACACCCAGACTATTATAGTAAATAAAGGAGAAAATTCGTTTCCGAAATTTACCATACCAGGAATCGAACCCGGAGCCTCTGCGTTGCAGTAAGGTCGGCTGGCAAAGGCTTAGCCTGCTCAACCACAGAGGCGGTCATTTGTTAAGCTTTTTCATGTAGTGAGAAGTTTCGAGAAATAAATATTCACTGATTTAACTATAACATTCACAATATTGTAATACTGGTAATGTAGTATTTAAAATCGTGAAGTACTTCTTTAAATAACAATAAAGATTTGCCGGCAATAAATTATATTTGAATACCCTTTATTGCACTTCTTTCCTTTTAAGTCGTCTTCTCACTGCTGAGGATTGTGACTTTGGTGGCAGTGAATAATTGCTCACGTCCACTCAAAATTTGAGCACGTTGGAAGGCTGTATTTATTGACATGTTCAACTGCTCTGTAACCTGGTCAATCCACCTATTTGGACATTTACCACGAACTCTCGTGCCTTCAACTTTCTTACTGACAATACGTCTTTCCATATTGTCTGGGTTCGTTGTCAGTATACTGTTAATAACCTCCGGTGATCTCTAATCTCGCGCCTTTTACTGCACTCATTTAAAAATAATTTTGTGAACACAAATGTTAGAACAAATACAATGAAACGGTCTTATCAGTGTAAGCAATCTCTACCAACCAACCTGTGAATGTACCACGGAAGGGGGTAGGTATGCAAATTATTTTATGTTATAAGTTTCTTCTGGATTGCATCAGACCTTGTAAGGCAGTATGAGCGGAGTTTTGCTTGGAGTGCGAAGATTTTATTTAAGCCCATACCAATATTACAAATATGAAAGTAAATCTGTCTGTCGCGGTCTTTTACATGACGGTACTAATTTTGCTGAAATTTGGTAGGTGTATACGTGATCACAATACGGGGAGTGGACATAGGATATTTTTTATACCGGAAAATGTGATAGATTAGCGGGTCGGAATTTTGCGGGGGTAAATAAAATAACGATGTGATAAAAATTTAATACATTGTAACCTGTGAGAATGAATTATATATGCTAGTAAAATAAATTTAACAGAGTTTTATTCATGTACACGTATAAATAACCAAAGAAAGTAATATTTTATAAAAACAAACTAAGATGTTTATTATGTTTAATTGCGTTACGAGTAAATTATGATGAACAAAGTTTCCGTATTAGAATCAATACTATTATTACTACTCAAATAGTAGAACACTCAATTTACATGGATTGATCATTCGTTAAAAGTATGTACTGATATTTAAAGAACTTTTCTCTTAAAGCGATAATAAAACTGTTTGATAAACGCTCAAACGGGAAAATGGGAAGATTAGTTCTGTTGCGGTGCTTACTGAGGGGACTGCGTTGCACGTGACGGTAAGATAATTTTAAACGTTTATCCATTGTATGTTTTTTGAAGTAAAACTTCTTTAGAATCGTAGTGATTTGAAACTCGACAAAACGAAAACGCGACGCTAAAAAGAGATAAACACATAAATTTATAGGACTAAACCTGCGAGAGAATGAGATAGAATACATTATATTTAATAATTTAAACACTATGCTCATACAGATTTTCGCTAATAGTTCAAATTTCGTGTTTTAAAGCTTAAATATATTAGATCGATATAATATATGAAATGTGACGTCACGAAATTTAGAATCCCTCAACCCTTGCCACACTTTGTCTCACTTCTACTGCGTGGGAGCTGCACACACACATTTTTTATTACATGAGTTCAGCAGACAGGCAGACGGCCCATCTGATGGAAAGCGGTTACCATCACCTATGGTACATTTGCAACACTAAAGGTGCTACAAATACGTTGCTCCTCTTTAAGGGGAGACTGGAACCTGGCCACTCGTTTTTTACGACAGCTTGGTTGGTTGGTATTTTCGCAATGATTTTGGACCAAAATATTTGCACATGTTGTGCTGTGCTGTTTAAAAAGTATATTACACTAAATAATTATTTATTGTAATATTGTTAATTAGTGATTATTATAAAATTTACGTTACCTTTGACATCAAGTTCTTTCTCTATCTCTATCTTATCTTCAGCCTTCAGAGTTGTGGATTTTTTGTTTGGGTAAACTATCACTTGTAGAATGAGACAATTCTCCTAGCAGCAGCCGCTTACCGGGAACAAGAAGATGAACAGCAGTCACTCCACAAATTCTTTGTTAGTTAATTAGTTTTTAGGGTTACGTAGCTATTTTAGCAATACAGAAAAATAAAATACGTGTTTGAGCATTGCTCAAAATTTTTGACTTAATTTTGTTTGTGACTGACAGATTACTTAATTTTGCTGTCTCACATTTTTTCAAAATAACCTATTGATAATACAGGTTGAAATTTAGCTTTAGTGACTTCATAACTTATCAAATTACCAATAAAAAATATAAAAACACAAAAAAGTAAGTAAATTGTTATTAAGAAGTATATAAGTTATTAAGAAAGGACAAAAACAAATACACTGGAAATTGGTACGTATGGAAAATTACTTATCCTAAGATATCATAGCACTTTTAACTCAATTGTTGTTATTATTTTCAAATAACTTATGTTAAGAGTTTAAAAAAAATCGGTTTACAATAGAACATATTTTTTGAGGTTCCACCACGAGTTCGTTAATTCTGTTTTTTTTTTACTTTGGCGTAGCATCATATAAGCGGAAAGGCAAGTAACAAATCATATAAGAGAAAATTTAAATCAAAATATTTGAGAATCTCTTGTTTAACCAATCAATGATACTTTCATACATTTATACCCCGGATATAAATGTCTGTTTTACCCGCCTTTGAAGCGAGCACTCGTATTAGAGAAAAGAGTTCCAAGAATCATCACATAGGGATTTTTAGACAAGAGTACACGAAATACATTGAACTGTAAAATAAGCTATCTACTTGCTACGTGTAAAATTTTCAGAAACGGGGCTTACTAGAAATAGACGCTTATCTACTGAGCATGTTTAACATAACACGAGTCTCATATTGTGACGTGATTGCAAACTCAACGGATTAGAACCGTGATGACATTTTTATATTTCATACGTGATATTTATAGAGTAAATATAACCATAGAATTAGGTATCTCACACATTTTACAATAAATTCTAGAATAATATTCACAGGTAGCCGCCAGGATTACTTCCAGGAAGGTGTATCTGCATTTACATCATTTTATTACATTATTAATTTATTGACGAGGTGATGAACAAATTTGGACAGCAGCCTAAGACGCCTTCAGTTTTTATTTCAAACAGTAACTTAATAAAAATCATGTAATTTTTCTATATATTTTCTTTCTATCCTGCTGTTGGCGCCCATGGGTAGTAGACAAATAACTCTTTATTGTACACCAAAGCATAGACAAACAGAAGTAGAAAAGACAAAAGATAGTAACAACGGCACAATGTCATCTTCTGATGCTTGTATATATAAAGCGGAGCGTGCGTTTAAATACGTAGAATATAATCTCATTTTCAAAATTTCATCATATTAATAATTAATATTATAATTTATTCAGTATTTACAATTAAAACGTATAGACTAAGTAGAACTTAAATTTAAAATATACTAATATTAGATATAGAAAAGAAATTACAAATAATAAATGGGTCCCAAATGGTCGTTAGTTGGGAAGTTCCCTGGCCGCGTTGCCACGCTGATACGTTGCCATAAATATAGTCAGCCTTTTGCCCCCGTGAGACTTCTATAATCGTGTTGATAGGTCTCGATAAAAGCGACGGCATTCTGGGTCCCATGGCCCCAGAGTTCCAACTGCCAAAGTCACTATTATATTCCGCAGATAACTGTTTAAACAACAATAACTAAGCTATTTGACTCTTTAGAATTATGAAGTTATAAAGCAAGATGTCCATATAAGGAGGGTGAGATGATTAAATTACACCACCCGTCACGGCCTTATATGGGTTAAACTCGAATAATGGAATAGAAAAGAACATCAATCTAAATTATCTTTACATCTTGCATATTATTATGTTAAAATATTTATATATCAGTGAATTTAAAACAATATAAAATATTTTCATTGCCATCATTTAGATTTCCCAAAGGTAATTTTTCACTTATTTTATGACAACATTATCTCGTTATATTGTATAACGTGTGCACAATCAAAATTCCATGCTGTACGTTTGAATATAAGGCAATAAAACAGACAACGAAATTTTATTGTTAACTAACTGCCTTCCTGCGACGACGGTCGTACATATTAATCGGGCAATTTTAAAATTATATTAAATCTTGATAACATTTTAAATTCAATCATAATATTTATTTTGTCAAAATATACTTAGGTACATTGACAATGATATGTTAATGGAATGAGGCTCGATACATTCTATAATGTTAATGATGTGTAAATATTTATTATACTATTTAAATATATTTTTAGGTTATATAATATATGTATACTTTATATTGGTTCTGAATATTTGTATGAACAATTTCAAAACTTGCATTACTTAGGCCATTCATCATCATCCATCACCAACTAGATCGCCAGCCTGTCTTCTGTACTTCGGTATAAAACTCCAGTAATATACATATAGATGAAGCATGCATGAAGAAAATGTTTGATATATTAGGTTAACATATATTACATGAAATAGTGTGAAAGCGAGGGTATAACATTATATTTTTGCGGTCATTATTTATAAATGCGAGTAGTACTACGTTAGAAAACTGTCTTGGACTAATAAACCTACGTTTTAACGATTTGAAGCGCGGTAATTTATTTGATTTTAAAATTACCGGGCTTAAAACCGTTAAAACGTAGTTTTATTATGTGTACTAGTCGCGAAAAATGAAGAAAATATATGTCATGGACTATATTTAAGTTCGACAAATACAATAACAGATGGCGTTAATGGTATCATAATAATAGTATTTATAGGCTGTTTCAAGTAAACGATACCGGCTTCAGCGAACTAATATAATCATGTTGTAATACACAAATCCACATTTATTTTTTCATTACTCTGGAAGTGAAATATAAAATTCTGGCGATACTTTGGTTCAATTGATGAATTTTGATGTCTTTATATTTGTTTAATTTGAGCGAGGCTAGGATGGCTTATAAGAATCCGGATCTCACCTACGCCTTTTTCATTACAATTATTCTAAAAGTATAATATTTAGGAATCTACTTAATATTCACTAAATACACAAAACATTCGAAACCATATTTGAAAAGAAGAAAAAGTGTAATTCTTTTCCGGAAATAACAAACATCTGTTACTGTTTTAATATTAGACGGGGGAGTAAAGATATAAAACAGTATGTTCATGTCAAACGTAAATTTGATTTTCACTGTAACACACGTATAACACAACGGTGTTTTATTGAGCTTTTTTATATTCGGTACATCTAATTCAATAATAGAAATACCGAATAGGTACTTTTATTTAATTTTGTTTCTTCATAATACAATTCATAAATTCTAACCTCTTAAAAAGTGTTCTAACTATTGTTATATATAATGGTTGGACATTAAATATTATTTAAGTTGTAATTCATCTTCTTCCTCACAACTAATTAATAAACTTTTATATTTTAATATTATATTAGTTGTGAGGAAGAAGATTAATTATTCATAATAGTTATACGAGATTGAGATGCTCGTTTAAAGAGTGCTATTGATGATATTACGAATTTATAAATTTCGTATAACCATTATGAATATGGAGGTATAATAACTTTCTGTTCTATGTAGATTTCTTAGCTGTTTTGTAGTATGAATTATTCAGATTGCTATAATTAAAAACGTACGAAATGAACTCCCAGTTGGCGAAAACCTCATTAAAATGAGCTTGCACAAAATAGGATAGACACACTACATAGTAAACTCGTATTGAATAAAGGCCGTTCTCTCGTTAGGGAGTGAAATGTTCAGAATATTTAACGAGCTCAAACCTATGCCATTTTTACGTTGACTGCTATATGACACGTGCAA
The DNA here is from genome assembly GCA_039645545.1 of Dendrolimus houi. Classification (NCBI taxonomy): domain Eukaryota; kingdom Metazoa; phylum Arthropoda; class Insecta; order Lepidoptera; family Lasiocampidae; genus Dendrolimus; species Dendrolimus houi. The sequence continues at coordinate 17,568,199 of CM077125.1, read as the reverse complement.
GAACTATAGTATAATAACCGAAACTAGGGGCACGGTGCGGGTAAAAAGTTAAACTTACGCTTGTCATCGAAGTACACAATCATACATGACTATTATTTTTGAGAATAAAATTGAATTGAGTGTAAATTGTTAGTGTAACGACACACCTGTAAAACGGATGGCGCTAAAAGTTCGACTAAATACAAATGCAGTAGAAGTATTTTTGAAGTGAAACTTCTTTAGAATCGTTGTAATTTGAAACTCGATGAAATGAAAAACCGACACTAAAAAGAGATAAACACATAAATCTATAGGACTAAGCCTGCGAGAGAATGAGATACGATTCTTACACTGTGCATCACAGATTAGGGAGTTAATAAAACTAATGATTAAATATAGGTCCAATTTGAACCGAAATAAAACTGATAGTAATATATTTTTGACTAAAATAGTGAAAATTGAAAGTAATACTTATGAAGTTTATTTTGAATTATAATATGTTGCCAGACGTAGGCTAAAGGAATTATATTTATACTAATAAAAGTTAGAGAAGAATTATCTGTGAGTATATTCTCTAAAGTTTTACTTCTACTGTGTGTGAATTGCACACACACAATTTTTTAAGTAACATAAGACACATCAGCGAAAATTACGCCGCGTTCGGATTAGCGCCGATCCTTCAGTCGCCAAGCTTTCAACGCCATACGTTCCGCAGGTATGTTTTTAGGCTTAGATACTAACGGTGTGAGAAGAAACCTCTTATTCCATCTAATTTTAATAAATCTACCTGTGATTTTAAAATGAATGCCAAAATTTAAGCAAAAACTACGGTTTATGCATTGCCTATTGTCTGATTTTTAATTATCTGACTAAAATAACAGCTGCGATGGAACTTTTTTTATGTTGCAAGTTTGTAGCAACACACCATTCACCTACAGAATTTCTATAGAAATTCTATAGGATTCAACTCATGGTGAGTTGTTGATTTACTCACATAACTCACTTATGGGTCAAAAAAAGGTCGATCGTAGTTGTCATTTTAGTCCAGGTAATTAAAAATCAGAGTATAGTTATGAATGGCCGTTTTTAAACTTTTTATCTCTCAGTCCGTCTATAACTGTGTCTGGAACAAACAGCTCAACGGATTGTATTGAAAATTAGGGATTAAAAGAGGTAAGTTGTCTTTATTTTTTGTTTCGAATCGAATATACGTACTTTATACCTAAATTGGAGGCCTTCATGAAAAAATTTTAGAACACAAATGACACGAAAAAAGGTATCATTATTACTTTCGCAATCAGGGACACTCACAATTTAGTTAATGGGCCTCGCATTTTTCTGCTTTACTCAAATATAATTATGTTTAATGTAGCCGACTGTCGGCACTTCGATTACAGCCGGGATCCACGGTTATTCAGGGAAAACCGGCTGAATGCCTCTCGGCGGCGATTACAAAATACGCTCGGAGATAATAAAGAATCCGTGATATTTTTTTTCTAAGTACGCGGTTAAGAATATCTCGCGAATTGCCCGCGGAGGCATTTCGCGATTTCAACTTGTAGGCATTATGCCTACGAAAACATCGCTATCTCTGTTATTACATTCCCTCCTAAGCCCCTTTCGAATATACTGTAGGAGTTCTACGCCGACATATTTGATATTTTCTCAGCTAAAATATCGCGTAATCGTCGCGATATTAATAAAAATTGGAGGTGGATACATTTTATAAATGTTGTCAATTAATGTCTTATAGTATTGCTGCGTTTAGATGAACGATATCCTTATTGTCACTCAATCTTTAATTACTTTACCTGACCCCTACAAAAGCCATACTTACAATTAATTTCGACAAGCAAATTTTCTCATGATATTTTACTTCATCGTCGGTTAGTACATTATGCTAATCTTAACAATATGTACATTAAGTTTCGAAATTTCTTAAGGTTGACAGCGAAAATTTAGAGATATAAGTATAATTTCTGAAGAATAGCATATAAATAATCTCTGTTTTCTTTCACCATCTATCAATGATTTCGTTTCATACTTCTCTATTCTCATATACGTCCTCTGTCACATCATAAATAATATAATATAGAATTCTAAAAATTAACATTTTGGACGTATTGGAATTATTTATTATCTTAATGCTTTTAGGGCCGGCTCAACAGGTATGATACCATGCTCTCACAGAATATGGCCACAAATAGTTAACTATGTTTCAAACGTCGAGTAAGTTCCGGTAACCCACTATCCTCTCCCTTCTGTCCCATCTTTTCCTTTCTCACCCTCAAGGCTGTCATCGCTTCTGGTGTTGCAAACGTCTATAGGTGACGGTAACAACTTTTCGTCATGTAGACCATCTGCCTCTTTCCTTACATCAGCAATATATATTATAAAACCCATTGAATAGGTCAACAAGATTTACCTAAGTACTTACAACTCAAATTTCATTCTTCAATAGACGCAATGTTCATTCTTTTGGCGCGTTAATGAGATTTATTTTCATTAAAACGGTCGCTTCGTTTTCGTCGTCGGCTGTAAATTGATTATTAACCTTAAATATCGTATTTTGATTCTCCTCTCTTTGGAATTTATGAATTTGTCTTAATTGGAATCTTTATATCTATTGCGTGGCGTCGAATGATCAGCATAACAGACGCAAACAAAACAGACGCCGGAGAGCCACCGGCTCGGATCCTCTCACACAAAGTTGAGACCCACCAATCACAGCTACTCATTACAGACACAAGTAGCAATACATGATTAGCTTAGGCGTGTTGCTGGAGAGTTTCTTCCACCGCTTCTTCTCCTCCAGCTATAATACGTTGCGAAGCGGTAGTAAAGATAGACTAGGATCGGCTCCGCTGGCGGAGTCGATAACGAGTCCCCATTATATAAACACTTCAGCCTGTTGGCTTAGCTCGTTCAGCCCTTTACGGCATAATCCTATAGAGTCAATCGCAGTGGTCGAGCCGAGGTCGAACCTCACAGGAGGTGCCTCCTCGAGCGAGCTGCTTCCGGGCTGAACGCCTCCGATTCCACGGAGTCGGGAATCCCCCAAAGTCCGGTATCGCTGAAACAGCCATCTGCGGGGATTTAGCTGGATCCTGCTCAAAAAAAAATCGAGTGATCAGTCTCACTTCGACTTTAGTCGGACGCACACATAGCAAACAGTAACGCCCCAAGGTGGCTAATTATTGAGCGAGAAGAATATCTTATAATTTATGGTACTTTCGATCGGCATTATTTGTGTGAAACTCAAATGAATCAGTTTCCCAAGTTCAATGTGTTTTGTTATATAAATCCGGCACAAACAATACGTATAAAAAGTTTTATTATGTAAAACTTTAAAACTTCGACTAACTACTACTACTCTAAAAATACGTCGTCGTTAAACACAAAATTTCGTCTTTACTACGACCATGACAGTTTAAATCTATCTATAGTATTATTAAAGTCTAAAAATGCCGTGTCCGTTTATTGAAACTATTAAAAAACAACAACTGGAATAAACTATATGAACGACGGAGAACACGATGCAATTTTTTTATTTCATAGATTTTTTTGGTTTTTCGGGATTCACGTAAAAACTACTGGGCCGGTTTCGATGCGGTTTTCACTGATCGTCAGCCGACTCTTAGACTTGAAATTTGTCATATTTTTATTCCGGAAATCTCGTGGGAATTTTTCTGGGAACGATTTAAAATGGCCATATTGAAAAAAACATCGAATTCCAATGCGATTTTATCACTGATCGATAACAAATTTTATGTAATTAAATGCGTGATATTATTTATCCAGGGAATCTTGCGGGAATTTTCCCGGCAGCAGATTGAAGTTGTTCGGGTGCGTATCCGGCAGGGACGTTAAGTCAAGTGTGGATGAAGTCGCGGGCATATCCTAGTAGTACAATAAATATAGCTCCACTCTAAATATATTCACTACCACGGTTTCGCCGGATATTTCACGATATGCTTCCTTATATCATCCCTAATTACTTTGTACTATGTTAAAATAAATGTACAGTGAGCATTATGGAATTTGTATAATCTTTAATTAAGTTATAATACTTGTATATATATATATATATATATATATATATATATATATAAATGTATGTTATTTGCGTGTATTTTAATTAATCTGTTTGACCTTGTCATTTTAAAACTAAGCTGTGTTTATTTTTAAATTGCTTCTTTTAATTTTATATAGTAACAGTAAACGAATCAAATAAATAAATAAATAAACCTGGTCCTCATACGGTCAAAATTGTTACAGTTATTTAGAAGCATAGACGTTGTTGTCATGTTTGTCTTTAAAGCTAATAATTAATTTTGTTATGTACCCTCTTATTTCTAAACGATACAATCGGTCATTTCCTCGATTGAATAATAATGTTATATTTTTATTTATTCGGTGATTAGCACCTATTTTGTATAAAGTAAGTAGTTATCTATAATTTAATATAATTTTATGTAATAATATTTATCTCTAATGTGGTAATTGTGTACAGATATAATTCATAATCTCTCAATTATATATAGACGGTATTCACTACATTTTATTTTCATGTTGACAGACGCGATATAGATTCATACCGTGTTTGGTTTATTTTATTACATGTAAAACTTTAAGTAATAATCTTATATAAAATATTATCTAAAATATCCAAACAATAATGTGTTAAATTCTTGTCATTCATAACCCTTTAATTAAAATAGTTTATTAATGATTTCAATCCGCTATCGGTTGTGCCAATTTGCTAAGTTTCTTATACTGTAAAATTGTTGGAGGGATGGCGAGGTGTTCTAAAAATGTTTGTTTAGTATGAAGAGTAAGTGTATGGAATATATTTAAGCCCTAAAGTTCTCTGATTACAAGTATAGTGACCAGTTGCTGTTCTTTTATTACTAAAAACTCTTCTGAGTTGTTGCAAGTATTACAAAATGTTTATGTATATTTTGCTATCTTTAAAACATTTCTTGCAAATCATTCCTTTGATATTCTTCGTCTGAATTTATTTCTTAAAGCATTATTTATTCCCATTTTGATATCTGAAAAGGACTTTTATCACGTGGCGTGTCGTGCCATCTGCCCTTAAACGTCTCGATCGGTCCATTATATAGGTGAGCGAGAAGTGAGAAGTTGATAATATATTTTCGCTGATATTACATATCTACTAGGATATGCTCGTGATTTTGTCCACGCTTGACTTTAAATTCCCGGCACACAAAGCACCATAAGAAATACCGCAGCATAAAAAAAAATTGTAAGCTATCGTTTTAGTAAAAACTGTGTCGGAATAAGCACATTCTTATGCATAAAATTTATTTATTAAATAAAATTTACTATCGATCAGTGAAAAAATCATATTGGAATTCGATTTTTTTAATCCGGCAACTTTAAATCATTTCCAGAAAAATTCCTAGGATAAAAAGTAGCGCAAATTTTAAGTCTAAGAATTTGCTGTCGATCAGCGTAAACCGCATCGAAATCGGTCCCGTAGTTTTACGTGAAGGCCGAACAAACAGACAAAAAAAAAAAAAAATTGCATCGTGTTCTCCATCGTTTATATTATAGTCTATTCAAGTTGTTTTTTTTTAAATAGCTTCAATATACAGATGCGGCATGTCCCTTTTTTGTAACACAATGATAATTGCAGTTACTTCGTTGTTCTAGATTTTAACATGTATTATTTTACTTTATCGAAGTGAGTCTCAGGCATACTGAAGATACTTAATATATAAGACCCACTGCAGACCTCAACGGTAGTTATATCTGAAACGCTTTTCCAAAGTGGATTAGCAGGTTTCATAGATTGTTTATCTCATTGTCGATTTTCTTATGATTAGTTTTCTTCACCGTCAGTATGAGATAATTGTGAAAATATGCAAATTAGGTCCATGTTAATTAAGACATGTATGAAGCACATAGTAGTTTATACATCTATTATTATAAATATACTAGCTGATCCGGCAAACTTGATACCGTCTCAGAATCATTTTTTTTCATATTTACTAATCTTTTAAACCTTCCCTGGACTTCCACAAATAACTAAAAACCAAAATTAGCCAAATCAGTCCAGCAGTTCTCGAGTTTTAGCGAGACTAACGAACAGCAATTGATTTTTATATATAAGAAGAAGATTATCATAATATGAACTACCTAGCACAATTAACGGATTATTATGAAATATTGTACTTATATTAATTTGATAGCAAGAATACTGACCTAGAATATTTTTTATCTCGGAAAATAAAACTGTTTTCGTGACTTTTATGCTACGGAAGTTTTCCCAAGTGGAAATATCTGGTTTGTTTAAATTCTCATACTCACTTCCGTACACGTACTCAATGTAGATGAAAAATATTATAGTTTTACTAAACATATATAAAACTGGCAATCAATTTTGTTTTTGGGCAGATGTTAAGTATATACAAATGAATACAGAAGTTAAGAAAATATATTTTCTGAAGTCGAAAACTTTTCTACTCGCTGCACCGTAGTTATATTTATGGGCAAAGTTGTGAGTCATGTCTGAAGCATCCTGTGTACGAAGTACAAAAAGAAAATTGCTTATATTGCTTTATTACATAAATCGACGTGAATTTTGTTAGTTATGGAGGGAATTTATTAACCAAAAGATTTTGCTGCAGGAACATTTTGTTCAGCATTTTTATTTATAGTTTCTAGGTATAAGAATTCAATGTTGATCGAACTTTAAATGTGAGAATGTTAATTAGGTTACATATTTTACAATAAATTGCTAAACAATGTTGATATAAGAAACGGATATTAAATTATTTTGCTATAAATATAATCTTAATTTTAAAATATTATGATAAAAATAAATTTAAATTGAATTAGATAGAGATTTAGAAAACTGTTTACTGTGTACCACATTAGTGCATCGACATCATTTACAGCTAAAGACGGGCCGAACAATGGGCGGCATATCGCTTATAATAATGTAAGCGATCTCTAGCGTACAACCCGGTTTACAGATTAATGGTCTTATTCATATTGAGTTAGAGTAAGTTTGTAGGCTTCTTTAAGAAAGAAACCTACAAACTTACTCTAACCCAATATGAATAAGATCGTAAATAATTAATAGCCGATTTGTCTCGTTTAAGCTATGATCCTCATTATTTGCTACGTTTACACAAAATATAGATAGGACTATGTGGCGTTTATTTATTTATTTCACACAGTCACAGCATAAGACAACCATAATACATTTGAATATTTTTAACATAATTTTAGAATCTAAGTCGTATTCCTAAACATGTGAATACAGCAAATTTAAAATACAGATATAGCGTTGTATAAATAATATTCCATACAGTATTTCAGATTCTATAACGATTAAGGTGATATCATAAAATGATGATGAAGTCGTGGTAGCGTAATGACTAGCGCACGCGTCCGGATTCAAAGGGCGTGGATTCGATCTTGGCCGGAACGCATGCACCACTTAAGGCAGTTTTATGACCAAATGTGCATATTGTTACAATTACCACGTGCTAACAACAGTGAAGGAAAACATCGTGATGCAACCTGCACATCGAGATAACCGATGTCTCAAACCTGCCAAGCCGCCTTGGACAAACGTGGCGAGTATACTGTCCGCTCCACCTATAATGGGAAGCCCGAGCCCAGCAGTGGAACATTTATGGGCTGTTATTATTTTATTATTATATAAAAGGATAGTACAAAAAATATAAAATTGGCATATGTTAGTTGATAACAATAAATTAATATATGCTAGAGAAAATGTTGCTCTGATCAATCGCTTAAGCTGTCTAGTGTTACCATTGAATATATCTACACTGGGATTATTACTGATCAGCTTATTATACAGACGACACATTCTGCTATTCCGCTCTATTATTATGCTTTTGCACTTACTATTATACTTACAGCAGATTGTCTGCTAATTTGCTTTTATTTAGGCTATAACTACAGCCCTAATTTTATCACCACTAATTTCTCTGTTAGTAAATAAACAAAAAATAGTTGGATATCTTTACTTTGAAATCTAACTTTATTCAACAGTACGTAAATAACTCTTAGTACCAATAATACCACACTTTATATTTACTTAAGGCCCAACAGGCTTCAACTTTTGTTTCGCGTGTATTAAATTCACAGAAAGTTCTCCAACTTTTATTTGTTGATACCCCCCCACGCAAATCAATCAGTAATAAGAAATTCAACTGTATACCGTGTTTAAGTTAGGTGGTTAAATATATTGTAAATTATATAGGTATATCTTATTATAATGTAAAAAGTAGGTAGATTGAAATAAATCATTTTTTTACGCCATAACTCATTTCATTTATTTCAATCTACCTTTTTACGTTATAGATACATCTAAAAAAAATATAGGGAAATCACCGTGTAGTGACGATCTGAATATTATTCAGATTTTTTTAAGAAAGGTAACTTTTTTGAAAAAAATATTGATAATACTATACTACTTCTTTCGAATTTTTTAATTCTTTAATCTAATAAAACATCCTTTTTTTATTTAAATAAATAATCAGCAGACAAACACACATATTGTATATCCCCAAGTTAAGCAAGTTACGCTTGTGTTATAGGTAATATACAACGTATCACCCTGGGGCTGATCCCAGACACCCAGACCATAGCAAATAACGAAGAAAATACATTTCGAAATTTACTATACTAGGGATCGAACCCGAAGCCTCGGCGTTGCAGTGAGGTAGGCCGGCAACGGCTTAGCCCGCTCAACCACAGAGGCCGTCAACTCAATATGAATAAGTTTGTATATGTTCAGCTGTCAAATTGTACCTTTTTATATAAATAGGACTCTTACATGGGAAGTTATGACCAATTAAGCCTAGAGATCGTGGGTTCGTTAAAAAAAATAGTATACTTAACAGTCTAATCAACTGAGACACTTTTATCATGATACAAAATGTCAGCCTTCTTGATTTTGTATGAATGTATTGCGTTATGACGTCACATTTCTAAAGAGTGAAATAGCTTATTGATTATTGTTTAAACAGTAATTAAAATCATTCATATCACGAAATTTCGCAAGCGATTTGATAGCAAGATGTTAAAAACGCACGCTCTCTTACGTACATCGTTTAAACTTTACTGTAAAATATGTCAAATACACAATTGTTGCCATTCCGCTATGAAGGAACAAAAAATGGTAAGAAATTTGTCAGTAAAATTTACTATATATTTTACTATTTAAGGCTCTGCCACCGGTGAGGAAATACATCATATATATATACTTGAAAGTCTGATATGCTGGATCTTTCAGCCTCATCTCATAAAATAGATCCTTCTTACATTTTCATAAAGTTTTGTGGGTATTAAAAGCGGCGGCAGAGGGCCGTCGGCCGGTGTAATTTGGACTGCGGCCAGCTGTTAACGACGGCTGCTCACCAACCCTTTCTTGGTTTTAATAAACGGTTTCTTGATTTAAGTATGTAGTGGTATGTGCGTTGGTGTAATTTGATATATTATTCTTTAACATTGATTCATTTGAACCAAGATAATTATAAAATATTATATAATATAATTATCCGTGCAGGAACGGAGAAAGAATACAAATTCCTGCGGCCGGGCGGCCTGTCGTAAAAAACCCACAGCCAGGTGGTAGGGTTTGTTTACCCGTCTGGATGGCTAACACCCCAGGTCTAGAGTATGCCACCATAACAACTTGAGTTGTGTTCCGGTATAAGTGGCCAGGTTCCAGACTCCATTAAGAGAGCTGCAGCGCATTTGTAACACCATTGGTGTTGCAAATATCTATAGGCGATGGTAACCTCTTGCCATCAGGTGGGCCTGTCTGCTGAACGCGTGCAATAAAAAAAAATAATTAGAAAATACATAATTATATTATCTGTTATATAAGTAGCGTAGTAGTAGCCCTTTAATACCTATTAAAGATGTAGTGGTAAAATCTAAAGAAAAATACTTTAAAACAGTATTGTACAAATGTATCGTAAAACAAGTCGTAACGTAGCGGTAAGGAATACGTCTTGTCCCAAAAACTAGCTGTGCCCGCCACTTTGTCCGCGTGGATTTTTTTTCGCGGTACCCTAAAAAAGTAGCCTGAGTTAGTCCTTATACAGCAAACATCTGCCAGTGGAAATCCCGTCATAATCGGTTCAGCCGTTTCAGAGATTAGTCGGAACTTTCAGACAAACATTATAAAAGATGATTTTTTAATAAATGTACCGAATATACTTTCTTATGCATTTAGTAAAAAGCTATTATTTTAACATTACAAACAAACACTTAAATTTTATTTATCTGTATAGATAGGAGTTCGAATCCTGGCCGAGCAGCATACTCCATTTAAGTAGTTTTTCAGATGTGAACAACTTGTGCACGAGATTATCGATGTATGAAACCCGCCAAACCGCCTTTGACAAGTGTGACCGGTATGATTCCAGTGTGATTCTAGTACGGGACATCTGTACATTGAAATAGTTTATTTATCTTGTAAATTCCTTAATGGCCAAACATAGATCTGTGTGGCCAAAGTAGGAAATCAGATAACATTCTACTACGTTAAAAGTGTATCAATACACGGTTGATTCTTGCTTATTGGATTGCAATTATGTGCAATCTACCAGAATACAGATGAGTTTTATTAGCATGTAAATTTGATCATCAATTAAGTGTCTGTAGGTACGTGTCGTGTTTCCCGTACATTTCATACAAATTTACATAATGGAATTGGCCTCATATGCAACCTTGTGAGCCACGAAATTGTAGGATGAACTCGCCACTGTTAATTTATAGTGTTATTTATCTAGGTTATAAATAATGATTTTGTTTTTTTCAATTATTTATGACACTTTGCAGTTCTTTTTTTGTTTATGACCGAACTTATTTGTTAACTTGTCGAGAGTAATTTTAAAGTTACAAAATTTGATTTTTATTTTCAAATAGATTTTGTTTGGCAGCTTTGTCGGAACTCCATTCAATCTCTTTTTCATAATCTCATTACTGACGCAATTTTGAAAAACACTTTTTAACGACCGATATATGTACTTCGTATAATTAATATAAGATAAGGAGATAAATGTATATGCAAGTACGTAATACATAAATAAATTAAAGCTGATTAATTATTAAGATAATGATATTATTGCAAATGTATCCTACTACTAGTTTAGATCTTTTCTAATGTCTGTAATTCGACATTCTTGTTTGTATCTCAAAGGAATAAAATTCTGTATGTTGAAAGTTTTCCAATCATTTCGTATTCTGCATTGAAATAAGAGTTTCAAATAAAACCATATCGTTTCTCTTGTATAAAATGCAATGTGGTGTTGGTAATACAAAAATTAAAAAATAATCTGTTAAGAATTTTAATGTTAACTAATTTCATCTAAAAGTATGTTGGCCTAAAGTGGCCACTTTTGCATAATCGCTTAATGAAATGAACACATACATTGGTTGTAAGAGATAAGACAACGTTCCATTTAATTTTGTTACTTGTCATGTTCGTCATACGAATTTGCGAAAACGGCCGCTTTGGGTTCCCCATATTTTAAATAATAAATAGTCAAAACTAGAGCAGAATGATCTGTGGTGATCTTTTTACCAGGGGTTGCCATTTCTAGTATTCTTCTTCGTTACTTATATACTCACAAAGAATTTTGTAGTAAAATGTTCGGTCCGAAAACTATAAAAGTCTAAACAACCCATAAAATATTATCACTCGATATAAGGACATTATCGCTATATCGAGGTCAACATTTTTCTTTATAGAACTAGGTAACAAAGATAAAATGGCCCAGATTAAAGTTAAATGTTATACCATAAAATAAAAGGGGGGATATAAAATAGGGGCTTAACCCTTTCAATAGCTGGCAAGGGACCACTATAGAGCTTATTCTGAACATTGATAGCGTATTTGTATTGCTCCGCTAAAAATACCTTTTCCCACCGAAAGTGAAGTAGAACAAAGTCGTTTCAAAACTGAAACAATTAGAAATTGTTTATAGAGGTCAGCACATATGAGTTACATACTCTCTATGTTAGTGGCCGATTTCCGCAAATGTAGCAATGACTTCAATGATTTGTGATGCGATATTGTTATTAATTGTTAATGAGGTTTAACATTAATAGATAACGTATGTATGTATACACATCAATGTAGCTAATCATTAACGGCGTTATTTTTAACGCTATAAGCAAGACCATTTGGCCACACCCGCTAACACTAACAATAACCGACATGAAGACATTACATTTCTCTTAGGATTTGGATGTTTTATATAATTCGGTAGATATCTATCCATATTTAGCAACTGTATCAAATGTGGTTAAAGCTACCCTTTAGTAACGAACCTTTATTGATATAATCTGACATTTTTTCTTCTGGCAAAATGTTTTAATTGTGTTTTCTTACGGACGACATGTATAGAGTTAGCTGCATCAGTTGGCCCAAATTTTTTTTATTAGTTAAGAAAAAAACCAATTATTCCATGAATTTAGTAGACAAGCATACAGCCCATCTGATGTAAAGCGGTTAACATCGCCTATGGACATTCGTAACACCAAATGTGCTATCAATATCCCACCGCTCTCTAAAGAGAAACTGGAATCTACCGGAAAACAACTCAAGGTTATTATGGCGTTTTATACTAGATTAGGGGTGGTACCCATCCAGATGAGCAAATACTCTACCACCTGGTTATAGACATACATAATGACCGATTTTGGTCATTTTTATGTATTGGATTCTGATGGAACTTTTTGTATGTGTTAAATTTGAATTTAATTTTTTGGAATGCGTGGCTGACTTTTAAGTTGTTTCTGCCACCGTTGAAGTTACACTTGAAAATATATCTTGGAACTACAAAACCCACTCGTATTCATTAATCACGTCTTCTTAGCCCCCAACAGATTCAACATAGGTTCCATACAAATTTCATTGATATTAGACTCTGGTTTCCGAAGATATAGTAGAAAATTTCTCCAAATCAAATAGAAAACGTATTAAAATATTGTTAGGCTTATGACAATCCTAAAACCAGTAGGTACTTAATTAAGATCAATAATCTGCTGTACTAGACTCGACTAGGGCTAGGAAGGCGTACAATGGTAATCCATAACGCTAAATAGCAAGACCGCGTAAATTGAGTTATGAGATCCATCGTATTTAAAAAAGATCGGAGTTTACATTCAAACGAAAATGCTGCCTCGGGAAACCAGACGACGGGTGTAATCATAATAATTAATGTATAACAATTTTCGTCAAGCATTTCCAGCAATCGGACTTCTAAAATAACCGGCCGGCGAGTGCCAGTACCGACTTATATACATTCACTGACCAACATCTGCTAGCGAAACTTCGTTTGCGTTACTACGATAACGACGTGCATTAAACTCGACAACGTTTTCTAAATACGCTTTTCTTTCATATAATTATCGTTTACGCATTCGAGAAGCTACCCTATTCGGGATACTGTATATGTATGTATGTAACTTAAAAGTGTGAAATAAAAAAATACTAACAAAAAAGAAATCGACTTGAAGAGTAACTAAAAAGCAAAAAATATTTTTTTTTTCAACCTCTTGAAGTCAGTGCCAAGACCAAAAATATCAAAATTACCCCCCTATACATTGTTACAAGGAAGTCTTGAAGTCGTATTCTTTTTTGTTCGAATTTCTTTTTAAGCCTTACTTGAAAAAAAATCACATTTCATAATTCTCAATTCTTACAGTCTTATTCATAAAAAACGCGAATTAAAGTTTTAACAATTTATATAGTTAAAATGCGCTTAAATTTTAAAACACTTTTATTATTCATAATCGTGTCGTCATCAATCGTAAACCACAAATATTGAATGTTGCCATTTCATTAAAAAAAGTTTTGTCAATGAACACAAGCAAATGAAAAACATGTTAATTAATATTTTATTCGTCAAAATGACAGGGAAAAGTACTAAATCTATATCTCATTTATCTCGTATTACTATATCTAAGAGATAACATTTTATTCCCATTTAAAAATTGTTAAAAACTGTATATTTGGGCATTTTTTATACTTATTTTACTTTTGAGTTCAGCAATGAAGCTTGAAACAGTTCTCTCTTAATATTTTTTCCTTGTGCCTTAGAACAATGGAATTGCGAGATTTCCCTTTAAATATCTTTTGTAATTTGAAACGAAAAATAATTGGAGCAACTCACAATCCTAAAGTTAAAGAGAGTTTGTTAAAGTTTCATCATAATTATAAATGTATTTTCCTTCTCGTTTTGCGATTGTTTTATAAATTTAACGACGGAATAAATTATATCTCCTTTACTTCAACTTTGCGAAAATGTATATTATTTTACACTTTATATTTCTGGATATTAATTTAACAATAGGGTATTTGACAGTAAAATCAGTTGAGATACTTTATATCGTCTTAAGAAAATCCGAAACCACCTAAGTTTTGTAAGAGCGTTACAAATTATAACGTCATTTCTATAACGAGTCAAATAACGCATTAATTATAATTTAAACTAATAGAGATTATTACTATTATGATATTTTAAAGCTTTGTTGGCGATATGGTATTTGAACGTCCTCTTTTATATGAACATTGTTTCAGAATTGATTGTGATATGTGTCAACTACCTCATGATATCAGTATGTTTAAGTGAGGGAAATTAGAATTAAGATAGACGCTTGTTTTAACAACTGGTGTTCCTTATTTAATATTACACAGGCCGTGTATTGGGCAACCTGGTTGGAGCAGCCATGAAAGCTCATTGAAGCTCACGCCCTATTTAACCTAGAATTTCTATAGGAATGGCTGCTGCAGCCCAGTTGCCACAACCAGGTTACCTAGTGCGCAGCCTGTGTTATTATTAATGACATGGTGGTAGGAAAGTGTTTTTATTAATAGTTCCTAGAGTTTAAGATTATATCACAAGAGAGCTACATTAAGTATAAAATAATCAATGTAAGCCATTTTGTATATAGCATAAAGATGAAAATTTGCATTAAACATAGATATAAGCAAATAAACTGTGATAGAATAGCAGTAACTCAATAAATATCAGGGGGTATAAGTAAGTAAAGTATGTATAGAATAGTAGGAACACAATAAATAGTAAAATAAGGAAAATGTATATAAAATAAAAGTAATTAAAGCTTTGTACTTAGATAAGTTGATAAACAATGTAATAGATGTAAGTTGTTATAAATAAAGCAATAAAAAAGAAAAAACAATAGCAAAAAAAGAACAAAAAAGATAAAAAAGAATACAGTACCCTAATATGTCTTGTTTGTCAGGAGGAGGCAAAGAAAAGCTTAAGGTCACACATCTCTCATCATCATCTTTTATATGGTAGGTGGGTTCTATATCTTATGTGTCATATCTTGAATGATTATCATGACCGTATAAAGTTAAATGTAGCAGAGTTTATAAAATTGTTCTATTTTATTTTTATCTATTATATTATTACGAGTTGCAGGACTCGAATTAAAATTCCGTTAGAATTACTATAGAGTTTATTAGAACTATACAAACACGTATAATACAGGTATAAATATAACCGAACACAACAAGTCCAAACGTAATGCAGAAGGTCGTAATTCAACAAGACGCCCAAAGTCCGTCACTATTAGATTCCCGATTGTAGTACACATGTCTCGCTTCGATCGTGGTTCTCGCTCGACTGCCCTCCTCCCTCCATCAGGCCATCGTTTTATCCTGCACAAGTGCAATGTGCCCGTCCACGTGGACCGAATTTCCTAGAATCAGCTTGTACTTTTAAAATCCGTAACACCTTGCTAATGATTACAATAAAACAATGGGCTAGAAACGTATGCCAATAAATAAGTAAGCAAAAGAAGACGATCATAAAATAATTACAATTAGTTGAAATGCCGACAGGTAATAAAATGTGCTTTGTTTCAGATATGCAGGTGGATTTTGTTTTGTCGGGATCTGAGTTGTAACAATATTATTGCTCCTATGTATTCGGCATAGATTTGGCCAATGTTGCGTTATTATCATTATCATTTATACATTAGAGCTTACTTTGAATCGTTTAATTTGGTCTTGTTTTTGCATGAAAAACTATTATATAGTATCCTATAGTTGGCGAAAATAATATTAAATTAAACAAAGTTTATTGTTCAAATTGTAATATAATGGTTAAACAGTTGGGCATACAATAAAATAAATAAATAAGTCATGTTTGGAATTCTGTGTACCTTAAAGAATGCAAACAAACACATTCTTCAAAAGCTTGATAATAATTCGAGCCGCAAAACTGTTATCGGCGGCATACAGAACGGATTAAATCACTCCAACTATGCATTTTCGGCGATCGCAGTTGCGTTATTTACACGCGGCTGTACAATGTGAATAATTCGCGATAGAGCTTCAATAGTTCGCAATTCATCCCGGATAATTTGATGGAGATTTCGCGGACAATTCGCGGTACGGCGCCATAATACTCAATGCTATTTTGCGTTTCTGATCATTATCGCTTTAGGATTAAGCTTTAATTGATATCATAAAATGGACATTTTATGGTTCACAAAAATAAATGATTATAAAAAATTGGTGTTTATGATTTTTTCTTGGTAAAAACATTGCCCGTGGTGAAGCATACTTAGTTACTCGATTTTTAGACTTTCCAAAGGTAAGTCATAAAGTGGCCTTATATACATTGTCACTACATAGCTTTTCCCTGTGAATAGAAGGTTACGCATTTAGTCGATTTTTCCTCATAAATTGCATTTATATTTGAAATAGGGCTTTTTTTCCTTTGGAAATCATTTCAAAATTGTTTAATCGCCTTTCAATCGTGACTTCAAACTCTTAATTAATATTCGAAATTATTTTTCTCCGTTTTATTTTTATTTTCTTTCAGTAAAGCTGTGTTATTTAAAATTACCGATTTGCATAGTGTTTATCCGTAACATAGTATCTTTATTATATTTAGATCTAAAGGTTGCTAAATAATAAGGTAGCGAGCAGTCAAATCAATTTCGTTTTTGGACGTAGCCTTTGTACAAGCATGCATACTTATTACGTTATACTCTGATTTTTAATATAATATATAATATACATAAGTAATATATAATATATCCTACTAATATTATAAACGCGAAAGTTTGTAAGTATAGATGTATGGATGTATGTTTGTTACTCTTTCACGCAAAAACTACTGAATGGATGTTGATGAAACTTTGCAATAATATAGCTTACACATCAGAATAACACATAGGATATAATTTATAAAGATATAGTGTGAATTATCCAAAATAAAACGATTTTCCATCACCACGCGGGTGAGACCGCGGGGCGCAGTTATTATAATAATAATAATAAACTGGACTAAAATGACAGTAGCGATTAACCTTTTTTTTGTTGCAAGATTTTTTTGTTTTTTTGAGGCAGGGGGAATACATTTCGTACACTACCGGGTCCTTTACTAGGATTAGACCAAAGCAATGAGAGTTATCCACTGAAGATAGCGCAGATAACAGAGTCGTTGTTGCAAGCTTGGAGCAACTCGCACAACTCACTTATGAATCAAATAAAGGTCGATCGCAGCTGTAATTTTAGTCCAAGTAATTGAAAATCAGAGTATAAGAAAGGGAGTCAAATAGCGCAATCACTGTTGTTCAAACAGCAATTAAAGTTATTTCTCTCGTGACATTTCAAAATTAAGACGATAATATATTATTTTAACGCCTGTTCTTTATTCAATGTGTAAATAATGTTAGAATTTATTATAACATGACGGCTTCTCTATTCTTTGGTTTTATTATATTTGTGGACGAATCATTGAAATGTCGTTGTCAAGCGTAATATGTTGTCAATGTCAGTCTAGCGAAGCGTCGTGTCTATCTATGGAAGCGAAGCGGCCTAGAAAGAGAAATCACTTTTTCTTGGGGAACGGACGTCAGCGCACCTAGTTTTCGACGAATCGTCTTCCATTACCTTAATCAAAGTGAACTATAAAGTAATTAGTGTTGACGTCAAGAGCGATAATTGTTATTTACGTAATAGAAACATTATTTTGTTGGATTAGAAAAGTAAAGTAATTGCAGTCCATAAATGGTGTTGATATAATTTATTCAATCTATCCACATATTCATGCCATATCATGATGAATTCTGATTAATAAAGCCTTCCTGAGCTTATACGGCCTTGATGAGCTTAAATATTAGTGAATTTATGGATATTCAGTTTGCCAATCACACGAACAAAACACTTCATCTCTTTCTCTCCTGATGGTGTGTATGTTTTATGTGGTTTATTCAGCTCTTATATTACCTGTTACCGATCCGTGTTACAACCTGTGTGTATATATATTATACACTGGTTATATTTATCTGTGGTCATCTGGCTTAGTCTATGATGTTTCTGATTCTTTTCTCTATGCTAAGGCCACAGAGTGAATTGGTAATGGGCTTCTGATATTTGTATTGTAATTCTTGTTTGACTTGTTTGCTTTCTATTAAACATATTTAATAATACGCAAGCATCGGCCTTTGTGGTTGAGCGGGTTAAGACTTTGCCGGCGTACCTCACTGCAATGCAGAGGCTTCGAGTTCGATTTCTGATATGGTAAATTTCGGAAACGAATTTTCTCCTTTATTTATTATAGTCTGGGTGGTCTGGGATCTGCCCCAGAGTAGTCCGTTGTTTATTACCCATACCACAAGCGTGACTTGCTTAATTTTGGGAATATACAATATGTGTGTTTGTCTGCCGATTATTTATTTATTTATTATTTATAAGCAAAACTTTCTAAGTCCTGACATTACGTAGCGATTTTTAATTGTTATAAAATAATGATAGTGGATCATTAACAGTTCGGGGGTGAGTCTAGCTGCATATTACATGTAATATAAAGTCTCTAGTTTCTAAAAAAATGGTAATTTCTACGCTGAAAGATTACGCCTTTTCACGTGTTTAGTAATTTGTTTAGTGTTTTCTCCTTTCTTATGTATTATCCTTACAATGTATGACTAAAACTAAAAAATATTTCTTAGATTTTTAAGTATTTCTCGAATTATTATTACTGACATTATGATTATAATTTTGTTTACGAAAATATAATTTGAACACTCATGGTAGCACGCTTGGATTCCAATCTAGACCTGATTGATAATTTACAAACGATATTATATTAATGAATTGTGTTGTTCAAATAAATAGTTAATTGTTTATGTAATTTTATATGTACTTTCAATAAACAGTAAGTGTTACGTCACGTACATGGAATAATTTATTTCTACATAAAAGCTAGATTAAAACTGAGTAGTCCATGTACGTGCCAAAATCTGTGAATACAGAAAACAGAAAACCTTCGGAGATGCATCTACCAACATGTTTAGGGTTTTAGATATTTTCACGTAGCAGTTAAGATTTCTGTGTATATAGTCTTAAGTTTAATTTTGAATTAATTAAACAACAATTACATAGAGAGTACAACACCTCATTGTATTATTTTGTACTCCCCTTAAGAGTGGTTGAGCCTAGCTCCCGCGGAGTTTAACCTATGGGCTTTCGCCAGTAGTGCATCATCCTAATCAACGGGGTGACGTCATCGATGCACCACGCACAATATAGAAACCCCCACAGTATAAATCGTACACAGAAGGATTGCCGGTGGTCGCTCCTCCCACTTCCTACGACTGGGACTTGTCTATGTTGTACTAAGAACTAGACAACCGCGGGTGGCGGTTGTGGGAGGCGGAAGCGGTTGTCATCGGCAAACCTTCTGCGCACGACTTATAAGTAATAACAGGAAAATTAAGCTATTCTTAAAAAGAAGTCGCAGGTGGCTCTTTTGTGGAAAACGGAATCTCTTTTGTGTAAATGACGTGGATTTCCATACTTTTACGGCTTTTTATATAAAATCCGATCTACTGTAAAATGCATGTTTTAAAGTTGCAGTAAAATGTTGCTCACGTTGTATTTTACTTTATAAATCGTTATCTTACTTCGAACCCTGGAAATTCTCATTGAAGGATAATATCGTATCTGCCTTCGGCCTAACAACTGCGTATACAGACTAGATTATATTTAACTACCGAAAGAAAAAACGCGTCTGACTTGTGATAAATTATGTACAAGTGAGTTTGTTGTGATATATGCTTTTACTTTGATCGGTTTTTGTGAAATTTTGTTCTATATGTGAATTTTTGAGATTGGGATATTTGTGCTTAATTGTTTTACTGGGCTTCGTAACCAAATAACAAAAGTAGTAGACGTTTGTCTTTTTCCACGTCGATAGGAATCTTCACTGTAGATAGACACGCATTTAGTTGATTGTATCTAATCTATATATACACCCGAACAAATCTTAGAAAATCGACCGAAAACAACAAAAAATCACTTTTGTGTAGCGTCATAAATAGACACCTTTCTCAACTAATATCCATATTGAATATTGACTGCAACGTAAAAGAAAACAGACGGGCAAACGGGCAGACATGTTGATCACAAAAATCGATCGAGTATAACAAAAACTCACAACTTTTGACTGCAATACCCGTGTCGCAATGTAATTTTATTAATTACACATATTAGCATACAGATCGCGGTTGCTCCTTCTACGTATTACCATATGCAACACACGTAGAGATCTCTTAACAAGTTCGATACTTGGAAGCGACTGCCTTGAGTCCAACTTTTAATCGCTGCTCAAACTTCTACTAACTTACCTTGGATATGCGATCTCCCGTTTAGTCTCCGGCTAATATTTAATTACATTACTCGCTTTCGGATTTATGTTCGGAAAGCTACATTTGAAACTTGAAAAGTCGAATAATACTCCTTTAACAACTCGTGCTATACCTTAATAGGTAAAGTTTTGTTACTTAGTGTCAAAATATTTTCTTCGTAGTATTTTTTTAAAATTTCGCTATTAGTACACATAACTAAAACGACGTCTTAACAGTTTTAAGCGCGACATTTGATTTGATTTTTTATTCCGACGTTTCTCTTTCTTGTCTTCAGCGGTGACGGCTGCTGAAAAGGGGACTAAACGTCGGAATAAAGGTCAAATAAAATACCGCGCTTAAAACCGTAGTTTCTACGTATTTTGGTTTCAAGCTTTTTTTCCGTATGTCTATGATTGATGATATACCAAATAAAGTTTTTCTATATATATATATATATTTTATATCTGAGTAAATCTAATTTAAAATTATTCATGAAGGTTTATATATTTCTCGTAACACGGGAATGTAATGAATCAAGTTATAGGTGAGCCGGGGACAAAGTCAGCTCTGGAATGTTATCATTTCATTAGCGGGCAGTCCTAAGCAAACTAAGTTTTACAGTTTGGTTATCGGTATCATAAGTAACGGTTGTGAATGCTTAACGATTTGACTATATTTGGTAATACTCGGCAAGCACTTTAGCGAATTGTATTCGAATAAATGATTCGATACAAGTTTGTTAAATGATTATTTATTTTAATTTTAATTTAGAAGTAACGTATTTATTGTTGGTTTTATTCAAATGTATTTATTTATTTTTACTAATTAAATATTGTATAAGTAGAATTAGTTTTATAAATTATTATTATTATTAGTTATTTAATTAACAAATTTGGGTCGTTTTGGTTTTACGCTTAAAGGAAGGTTTGCACTGAAAATCAGCGTTGTGTCGGATAGAAGACCTTTACAACTTTACCGGGGTATTCGGGGCGAGCGACTTCGCGAAGCGAAGCTGAGCCCGGGGGGCAACTTGCTCGAGGGAGCTCTCTAGGGAGTTTTACCTCGGCTGGAATGTTGCCATGAGAGGGGGATGAATCTAATGACGCCCACCATAGGCCGACACAATGCACTAATTGAGAACGGGCGACGGGTAATATAAAGCCCGAGGGTAAGGATCCCCCCAGCGGACCGGGATCGGCGGTTCGCGGCGGCCTATTCTATCTTACTGCCGTTTCGCAACTTGTTATGGCTGGGAGAGAAGAAATGGCGAAAGTAACTTTCCAGCAACACGCCTAGTCTATCCTATGGTTCCTGGTGTCCCTCGCGGGGAAGTGGAGAGATCGTGATTGGCGGCGTCGAGACGCCGCCGTCTGTGTCTGCCTGTTGGTGCCGGCCAGCCTGCCGTCCTTACCGCGGGCGGGCTGATCCGGTCCAGCCGTTTTGTAATAACGTCGACCCTGTTCGTGAGGACGTTACGCGGTCGTCGCACGAGAGCCTTTCGCCGAGGCTTATAACACACGTGTCTGCGTCTGAGAAGCCAAGGTGGACGTTCTTAGTCGACGAGTCTGGGTGAGTCTATCTAATTAATGTACCTATTTATTTTTGTTATTAAACAAACATTTACACAACGACTGAAGACAACAAAATTATAATATTAGCTTCAGCGGCTTCGTGTGTACGCAATAGCCGGGGTTTTTTTTACCTGTGAATTCCGCGCGCACATTGAGCGTGTCAGATATTCGTGGTTTAGGTGCCCCAAGGTAAATCCCAAAATCGCCTCTTGAGTTCCCCTGCCATATATATGATGTGATAACGTATATAGAAAAAAAACACAAATCTAAATATTTAATAGAATGTTAGTAGTAAATGTAGTGATATATTTTCTTCAACATATTTGCTTAAATGGTGTTTCTTGGTGCTTTTTACTTTAAAATTTGCTAACAATTTATGATTAGGTTGTACATACTATCTATAGATTATAATATCGTCATTGTAAAAGAAACACTTCAGACTAGAATAAGTATTATAAAATAGATTTCATAATAACGTATTTTAAGTAAATTAAGGTACATCTTAACACAAAATAAAACCAATAAAATGTAGTAAAAAAATATAGATTATAATAAATACTATTTATTTTTTCATAAAACAATTTTTCTGGGCTCTCCTGATATTTAGAGGAAGTATAGCTCACCCGTGACCCCCTGTTGAAGGCGAATTGCCATGTTTCACGAGGTCACTATAAAACAGGTAAAAAAAAAATCAAGACGAGAAGTGTTCGTAACACCACTGATGTTGCAAACTTGAATAGACAACATTATAGACACGACAATTGAAAAGGGCATGCATGTAGATTAATTAATATAAGTCAGTTAATTTAAATTCAGAAATGAACATCTTAGCTGTAGAATTTCGAAACTTAGCAACTGCCAAATTTTTTTAAATATGTGTTTGTTCATTTATTGTCTTCCTAGCTATTTGTTTTCTTATTATGTTTGCCAAAACATGTTATGTTTGCCAGAACTGTATCAAAATATGGAATTGCTCCCAGTGAGCTTAATAAATAATTATGAAATGGTATGACGTTAAAATTAAATGAAATGAAAATTTATTTGCATATGACATAAAAATTATACAGATATTTAATTATGTATAAGTTCACATGCCATTACGCATATAAGTAGGGTGTATAAATATTACACTACCTAATACAAGTTATACAAGTTGAAGTTCTATAATTTCAAGTTCATTTAGGGTTCCGCGAATAAAAATTAAAACCATTTGTTCCAGCTAATCTCTTAAACGGTCACCTACTTTGTACATAGGTTCACACCTACTTTGACGTGATTTTCACTGGCAGAGAGCTGATGTTATAACGACTAACTTTAGCTACTTTTCTTAGGGTTCCACGAAAAAAATCCACTTGGACGAAGTCGCAGGCACAGCTAGTTTCTAATAATTACTAGCCGTTTCAGAGATTAGCCAGAACATCCAGACTGAGAGACAAAAATTCTAAAAATTGCATTTTCGGAATCTCCTGGTCCAAATTATCGCCCCTGATTATTTTCACATTTTTATTTTGACATTACAAACAGACACTTCAATTTTATTTATCTGTATAGATTTTAAATATAATCCCTTAAAAATTTACTATTGAATTGAATTTTGGAGTGGTTATTTAAGAAGTTTGAGAAACATAATGCGTATTTAGTATTCAGACCTGCGGTCACGAGTGCTGTTGAAATATCCCAAATTCAAATCCTAATACTTCATAAAATCGTCTGGAGGGAATGCAAACTGTATATAGTTAGTTGATAATTAAAAAGTTTTCTGTTTGAAATATTCAAAAAACGTATGTTTCTGTGAATATACCAAATAATAATAATAAATCGGCAGACACACACACACACACTGTATATCCCCAAATTAAGCAATTTACGCTTGTGTTATGGGTAATATACAACGGACCATTTTGGGGTCGATCCAAGACACCCAGACCATAGTAAATAACGGAGAAAATACGTTTTCGATATTTATTATACCAGGAATCGAACCCGGAGCCTCTGCGTTGCAGTGAGGTAAGCCGGCAAAGGCTTAGCCCGCTCAACCACAGAGGCCGTCAAATGCATGAGGTGATAAATTTTTAGGGTGATAAAATGAAAACTTTATTTTCTATATACATTTGGTATTTATATGTTGTAATAAGAAGATAATTGGTATAGTGACAGTAATTCAACATAACATGGTGCTCTAGAGTCAAATAATAAAAATCACCTTGCTTGAAAACATGAATAAACGAATTGATTTTTATGACACGTAGACATAGATATAGACAGCACTTTATTGTTCACCAAATCAAAAATTACAAAAAATGCACAAAACAATAGTTCCTTGGTAAAACAAAAGGCAGCCTTATCGCTAAAAGCGATCTCTTCCAGGCAACCTGAGACACGTTGGGATTAAGTTGTAGCTTTATTTCTAGTTTCGTCTATGTTGGAGTCATTTTAGATGAAACTTAATATACATGTCATCCAAAATCTAAAAAATATGAATATTTTGCAATTTCAATTAGATGGAAATGACAACCAACGCTATCAGGAAAGGGGTTTTCTAAAAGCAAAAATTTTAAAAGCGACGAGAAATTTTGTATACAATTGCTCCGAAATGCACAAAACATGATCAATCTAATCTGAAAAACATTCCTGAGACAACAGGAGGTATCAGCTTCATAATAACTAGCTGTATATATATACATTTTAAATATAGGTATATACGTACGAATAACATGCAAAGAGTTTCTACATGAGTCCCGACACCGATGTCACCGCGACCTATGCTATTTGCATAGGACTCGCATCAATCCAGCTGTGCCCCAAGAATCCCGCTGTCGTCCTAATAAATCATTTTATCTCGCCTAAAGAATGACTAATGAAGACGGAAAGAATCCCTTAAAAATGGAAATAAAAGATTAAAGTAACAATCTGTTTGATAATAAAATTTATAGCTATTAATGGTTTTACCTGCTGGATTGTTTTTTTAATACCTTCAA
Organism: Dendrolimus houi; assembly: GCA_039645545.1. Taxonomy (NCBI): domain Eukaryota; kingdom Metazoa; phylum Arthropoda; class Insecta; order Lepidoptera; family Lasiocampidae; genus Dendrolimus; species Dendrolimus houi. The sequence goes on along the minus strand of CM077125.1, from coordinate 17,542,977 downwards.
CATGACTAATTTTAGAGTGATTTTTAGATTTACGGTTCTTTATAAAGAAATTATATATAATCCGCATTTGTTTAGTAAGTTTTCCGACATGGCTAGTCGCAATAGACGCGACAATAACAAACTTTGTATGCCTGCCCGTAGAACCGCTTTAATAGGGAAAAGTATATTCTGCATGGCGCCAGTGATATTTAATAAAGTACCCAGATCTATTAGGGATGATAACATAGATTTGTTTAAAAAGGGGCTGCAAAAGATATTATCCGGAAAATGCTATTACGACGTAAAAAATTTTTTGATGACCAATTCTAAATTAAATTTGACAATACATAATATATAACCTTGACAATTTTTATTATTCTAATATTTCATTTTTGACATTGTATTTTATATGGAATAATTCTGCACTTGACATATTATCTAATCTATAATTACTGTATAATTCTAGAAAAATAAAGTAAAATTAATGTCTGTGGATTGAGTGGGTTACAATCTGTTTTTGCTAATTAGTTGATTTTCAACTTTTAATTACTATTTGCATGCCCGAAAGGGCAAAAACATGTGAAACAAAATAACATATTGCAATCTAATGTTTTTACTAACCATGTTTTTTAAGCAAATAAATGATTTGATTTGATAAGAAATCGAGCAAGTCTGTGATAGGCCAAGAACTATGAAGGGGTCCGTAGATCATCTTTACGTCCATTCAACAACCACAACCTCCATACATTTTTTTCATTTGTGGATTACAGCGGGCAGGTTAACGGCTTATCTGATAGAATATGCTAGAAAACAATATTTGGCTATAGAACCATAAAAAGCACTTAATCGAAAATATTCCAAATTTCAAAAACTACTCAACAGATATTGTTTAGACTTATTTTGGTTGAGAGTATTTTTTTATGCCTAAATGCCCTTTAGACCAGGGGTCCCCCTAACATTGTAAGGGATCACGTATAGCTCTTTTTTATTTTATTAGTTGTCCTTTTGTAAAATATGTTGTCATGCACTCTTTTGTCACGGATGTTTTTTTCCACCTATAAATCTTTATTTAAATATCTCATATTATTAAAATTTATATTATTATTAAATTATATTAATAGTTCTAAGTAAATTTGCACCATGTTATTAAGCAAATACATTTAGATAATAATAATAATCAACAGACAAACACACAAATTGTATATCTCCAAGCTAAGCATCTTACGCTTGTGTTATGAGCAATATACAACGAACCACTTTGTAGTAGGGAAGGCCAAGCGGGGATTTTGGGATTTACTCGAGCGTGACAGAATAACATAAGGGGAGAAACCTTGCACCCTATTATGTACCCCCACCATATATTAACCCTTCATAGGGTGGGGGTATTTTTTATTCTTCAATTTTTTTTTCAAACCGTCAGATTAAGGAAATTCCTTCACATAATTGTCAGATTACGCGGGTCAGCACGACAAGGACATCAAGCTGAACAGTCTATATATTAATCTGACGCGCTCGAGTATTGCAATGTTACGTTTTTTTTGCATTTTCAAAAATCGACCATCACTTTTCGTCGCGTCCAAATTGTCAGTCTTTTGAATAGGAATTCCTTTAGGGTTTACTTAACATCCCTTGTGAATATCTGACGCGCTTGAGTACATCTGTGCGACTCTTTTTGTTTGAAAACCTGTACAAGCTCCCTCTCCCCAGCAGTGAAAGGGCATACATAATATAACCTTTTTTTCTTTTTAGCATCTAATCTTCACAATCCAAAAGGTCCCCGCGACGCTTGAGTAATTCAACATTTAGCATTTTGGGCTCCCCTACTATTGAGGTCGCTCCCAGACACCCGGACCACAGTAAACAACGGAAAATTCGTTTACGAAATTACCAAGCTAGGAATCGAACCCGGAGCCCTTGCGTTACAGTAAGCTCAGCCGGCTAAGGCGTAGACCGCTCAATCACATTTTTCATCACGCGACTGTCATTTCTTGTTTATGTGTATGTACACATACATGTATTAATTTATATTTTGTCCATTTTTTTATTTCTATCCATTATTTACATTTGTTTTATATGTAGAGACCTTACTATCTTATTTCTATGTTAATCTATTCATTACAATATGCCATAATATAACTATGTCCTAAACTAGTACTAAAAATCTGGGCAGTGAGGTTCCCGTCACCTCGTTCTATTTCACTCTGTGGCGTCCTTAACTAGCTTCATAACAAAGTGAAGAGAGTGCTCCTTACAGGGTGGAGGAGCGAGATCGAATGCTCCTCCTTCTCAAAGGAAGATGTTCCAGCAAGACTATTGTTGTCCCTCGCAGGCCTAGTCCCATTTATTATTCTTGGAAATTTTGTATATATTCTTTGTACGTTTCGGGAATCGTTAGCTACCTCAATTACTGTACAGCGCCATCTATTGGCTTGTAAGTGTTCCACTACAGAACTTTCCAGGTACGGCCTGGAGTCCTTTCCAGAGATCAAATCAAATATCGTTTCTTCGGTGATCTTCGTACGCGTAACGGTCTCGAGACCGCACCAGAGACGGTTTTATATGGGTGATTCTAACATAGTGTGCTGTATTGTCTCATTGACAATTGACTTAAAAAAAGTAGTTGAAGCAACAACTTATGGCGATTACTTTTCATTTTTAGTTGTTTCACGGTTTTTCTTTCACTATTAGGCTCTGTCATATGAATCCACCTTGTCAAATGTCATCTATATAGACACAATAGTTTCTAAGCAAAATGACAATGATATACAAAGTCGAATATGACTGTAAAAAAGGTTCTATTTTTGTCCAAATGGCTACGGGATGCCAAAAAATCTTTAAAATAAAATAAAAAATATAGATGACCACAGCTTATCTGGCTATCACGTTTGGATGTAAGAGAAAAACAATCATAAAAAGCAATTTGCCAAAGGGCAAAGTTCAGGAACTGACTGTTGTTTGTTGAGGTTAATTGGAATGAACTTTTATCTACGAGTATTTTTATATCTTGATTCTCCTACACATTTTTTTGGAAAGGTTAATTAACACTTTCTTTGTTAAACGAAGCGTATCTTTGTTTACATTAATGACTATTTATTTTCTGAGGATTCATCCGCCTTAAATTTCCATTATACATGCCTGTTTCATACACAATTATACCTATCATTGTGAAGACGATGACTCCACCAATTGAATCTGAGTAATGCTGATATTAGACGGATCAACCAAATTGAATCAATTAGATTGAAAGACACAGACCTAAAAGGACACGACGGTAGTCACCGACTGAATGAAATTATGTTTACATGGATCCATTTTGATTGATTCATTTAATTAGAAAGATAGAAATAAACGTTTACGTTTCGTATCGGCTGAAGTTTCTTTTTATTACTTGCTTAATTTGATTTTTAAAAATATTCTAGAAAGAAGAAAATATCACAAAGTGACATTAGAACGACCTGCACCGTCATCTAGTTTTAGGCTTTTCAGAGTCACGTCTTTTACTGGACAATAGTTTAGAAGTTGTTCTAATCACTGATAATTTGACACTATATTTATTCTTTAATGTAAGACTAGCTTTATACCACACCAAGAAAACGAAATTCCAGTACACTTGAACTTAATAATCTTAACACAGACAATACCATTCAGCACATGTATAAAGTTACACGTAAAGTTAGATTACATCTAGGTAGTGTGGGGGTATTTCTAATTTAAAGTATTGGAGTGTAATCTATTGAAATGGAAACCTAGAGCTAAGGCAAGGAACATAGAATAAATATCTCACTTCAAGAAGATGTAAGTAATATATCCAATAGTATGGAAGCACTTAATTATGATGCACTGACGTAGTCAAGAAAGCATTTAATTTACTTACTTCAATCGCATTGAATTATGAGTCATCATCATCATCCTAATGACGATGATGATGATTCACAATTAATTCTAGGGCATTAAATTTCGTTTACGTTCGGAGAGTTTGCGTCGACTCCGGGGTTCGCTTTCTTACATTTACTTCTCTGCTTTGCGTGGTCTTCGGTATTCGTAAATGGACCACCGGTATGCATGTCATTCCTAACTACATCAAGCCAGCATTTCTTGGGCCTATCCCTGTGACCGGGGCCTGGCGGAGGCGGTATGATTAGACATTTGTTCCCCACGTAACTAACCGGTTTTCGTAAAACATGGTTGTACCAGCGCAAGTGAGGGTCTTGCATCGAGGATGCGGGAGTTCCTGATGCGGTCCTTCCGCGTGACCATACGTCCACTGCAGCATATTGATCTCACTAACACGTAGGTTTCACAGCTAATTAAACGTTAAGGTCAGAATTTTCGACACCTGTTCCAGAATGAAATTTATCAGCAACGCGTCAGCTATGGCGGCATTAGCGGTATTCTATCTATGAGGATTTTATTACGAGGAAATAAACTCTTCATATATAAAATTGTTCCTTTTAAGTCTTGAGGTAGTCGTTTCGTAGCTTTATTTACTGTCACTAAAACCTTGAATTACCTGTACCCAAAATTAACGAAACAAAACATGTACAGTTACAGACACCCCGCAATTAAACCGAGGGTCGTTTACCCCGTGGGTAATTCCTACCGCACAGGACGTCCATACATAATGAGCGAGTGTTTACATACACTGTTCATACAGTTGATGTATGTAGTAAGGGTGTAATAGAGCCGGCTGCATCTGTTGTGAGATTAATGGCCACGACGTGACCACCGGGACCTATAGCTTTTTGAACAACGCCAGCGCGACAGCTTGCCGCAACATACTCGATTAATAAAGTAAATATAATTAAAAATTGTTGTCAGAGAAAATTTATTTCTTGACTTAATATTTAATACATTTAGTTGACTTGTATAATTCCATAATAGTCTATGATTGAGAAAGAAACAAAAGGGTTGCGTATAAATCAAAAGGCAAGATTATCTGAGATAAAAAACATTTCAAAGTGTATCATTTCAAAATGTATCAAAATCTTATAAAATTAATAATAATATTCTAAAATATATCTACAAAAAAACAGATATATCTTGTAATCATTTTACTTTTAAACTATCAGGCTAAAATAATATTTTTTATTAATATTTAAACAATAATTAATACGCCGTTTGACTCGCTAAGATAAGACGTTATAACTTGCTACGCTCATATAAAATCCATTCAAAATAATTAATACAATAAACTAATCACTTTATCAGGGCAATTTTCCTAGTTTAGAATCCTAAGACATTTTCAGAACTCGCATTCTGTATAAATTCGTTCTAAATTATTTTATAAAAATTCTAAAAGATTTTCACCTTCTTATATCCCTGTTTCACCTGGGATGGTGTACCTACTGTGGTCGAAAGCATCTTGTTTATAGCGTTGAAAATACTAGTGTCTGATACAAACGTTACCGGTCAATGTTTAATGTCATTATTTAAGTAACAACAATATCATATCACAAATAACGCATTAAACCCATCGTTACATCTGCGTGAAACGGTCACTCAAGCCGCGTATTCACCTGCGAGCTGTAACCGTATTCATTGCAGTTACTATAATCATAAACCATAGTGTGTACGTGGCTCGCGAGCTCGAGGCGAGCTGCACGCAGAGTGCTAGCAACAAGCCGACAAAACGAAGGTCAATGTCGCGGCATACACATAAGAGCACGTTACTGTCTGTATCCGCTCGGTTAGGGTTCGCAGAGTACACGGCTTAACACTAACATATCCATTTTCATCCATACATCCACATTTTACACCAAATCGTTCGCTGTGCAGGCTGTTTGCCTTTGGAACTCTTTACCCGTAGATACCAGAAAAGTTAAATCAATTGCTGTTCGTTAGTCTGGACTGATTTGGCTAATTTTGGTTTTGATATATTTGTGCTTCCACACTGGACTTCTCCAGGGAAGGTTTAAAAGATGAGTAAATATGAAAAAATGGTTGGCATTTAGTAAAAACAACAATTTCGCTTTCCCTTAGAAACTATTTCTACCTGTCAAACATTTGATGTTCGTCCCGTCGTTTAGTAACAATTAAATTTAAAAGTCGTTCAGAAATCAAATTAAATTTAAAAGTGAAGCTTTTTTTTGTCATTTGTTTGGTTTTGAATGTCAAATGTCAGTTCGTCCCGTTGTTCAGAAATTTAAAAGAATACTTTTGTTTTTTTGTCATTTGTATCATTTCAATTTTTCAAGCAACATCATGAGTAATTAAAAATAATAATAAAACCATATCAAGCACATCATCATATCAAGCATTTTTTTTGATTACGAATTGTTTTTGTTTCTGTTAAGTTTTGACCACATTTTTTACTAAAGTTGAAACATTCTGCAATTATCATTCAGCTTCAAAGACCTAGTCATGACTGAGCGTCTGGTATTCATGAAAGAGTTAACAAATTACGAAGTCCCCGCCCCACCTCCCCCATCACCAGTTCAGGGTTGTCGCGAGAATAATAAATCATTTTCCAACCATAAAAGGGGAATATTAAATCGAAAGAAGCCCGTGAAAATGAAGGGACGAGCGTAGTGAAAAATTACGTCGTAAAAAGGCAAATCCTCTCTGTCCCGAACCGATGAAAAGCGAGCTATTTTCAATTATCTCTTCTTATATTTTACTCTGTAGCGTTATTAAAGATGTAAGTTTCTTAGAGCAAATTTGTAGGACCTTTGATTGCGTCGTATTTTTGAAGGTTTCTTTGTTATTAAAGTACCTATATTTTACTCACATAAAACCCTAATTACATTTTTACATATCGCTAGTGAAACCGTGTGTGAAAGGTAGTATATATCAGTGGGGAGGTGTTGATATAACCCGATTTCCATCGGCCTACATTTAAGAAGTCGCAATGAAATGCATTTATTATTTTAATATCTAAAAGTCTAAAGCAATAATACTGCGACCAGTAGGTCAAACTACGCCATGAAATCATTGGCATTTACCCATTTTCTTCAGCGTAATGTAAAGTGACTAGAAACTTGCCACATTGCCGGGTTTAATTATTATTACTATCGCTTACGCTTTCACACACGTATCGGATGCAATAGCCGTAGCCACTGGTGTAAGCAGGGATAGTGAAAACCGTTTAAAAATCCGTTGCGTAGTTTAGGAGTTAGCGGATATACATACAGACAAAACGACGTGAAAAGCGAATTTGTATTATATATGTAAAGACAAAGATAATAGCCCAAGAACGTCCCACAGCTGGGCTTGGGCTAGGGATCGGACAGCATACCTGCCAAGCTTGTCCAAGGCGTTTCGATGATAGTTAAGCCAAGGCTCTGCCCACTAGACCACAAAAGTAAAAAATAAGTGAAACCATTATTCGTGAGCACAAAGGAGACGGATTTCATACATCTCTGGGCCCAGATTGTAAAAACTGCGTGATTTTAAGATTTCTTTTAATTATGGTAATATTTTTTATAACTGTAGTGGGCTTAGTTGTTTTAAATGAATTAATCGTGTTGTGGAAGCTTTTTCATATTATTAATTGCTTAAATTCATCCACGTAAATTGACTATGGTAATCGATCACTTATTTTATTTGTGACTTAATTTTTGAGATTTCTCGTCTTCCGGATAGGATTAAGGGTCGATGTTTTCCATTATGTTATAGAAAAATATGACGCTTTTTTAAGCCACATCTCAACTCAGTACATTTATTTGGTCCAAAAGCCCCCGTGTCCTTTCAAAATTTCTAAAACTTAATTTTGGTGTATTTCACATTAAATCAATATAATGCGGACAAAGTTACGGGAGAGCCGTAGGAAATAATATCACGAGATTTATAACTGTTTTAGTTTTAACGAGTACTCAATAATAAAACTTAAGTGAGATGAAAATCGTATAATTATGAATCTTGCTTAGATTACAAAAGTTTCCCAAAATGTTTCTTAGAACTTCGGAAATTTGATTAAACACTTAAATATTCTTGCTATTACCAAATAAATTATGAAACAATTTATTATTCGAAGTGAAATTATGAGGAGATAATTTACTCGGTTCGCAGGTAAGAAAATTGCTTTTATATTAAGGTTCATTCCTTCAAAATATTTTCCTTTTACTAATTTAAGCGGCACTCTACGTTCTCTATGTTCCGTAGGCTTTTGTAGGTATGTGAACTCGTTTGCTTATTATATGAAATGTTGATTGTATTAATTTAATGACAAACCTTTGCAGGAGGTGCAGTCTCATGTCGGCTTGATAGATAAAACAATGTTTTTATGGTCCGCGTTTGACCACAATCATGCACACGATGCTTAACTAGAAAATTCACACGAGACTTGAAGACACTCGTATGTACTTTTCGGGAAACACGGACACATATAAGAGACGTTTTATAAATGAAGAGTGTGCAATGATATTAGATGTGATGTTAAAACTGGCTTTTATTTTCACTTTTCTAAATATCCTTTAGTCGTACAAAAATGGTGTCTTCTTTTTTAACTGAACTCAAAACCCGTTTCTTTTTACATTTTTGAATTCCCACCAATGAGAGCGAGTTTTATACACATCTCCATTGGCTAGTCGTATCCTTACGTCCTGGCTAACACAGGCATATGGGCAATTAACAATAACAAAAGTAGATTATTAAGTAATTGATAAATTAAATTAAATTAAATAAATAAGAAAATTGAAGTGGATAGTTATATATAATTTATTTTATGATTAGAAATTATGATTATACATGAATGATAAACATAGCGTAGATCAAAAGAATGTTGTTGCTATGTTTTTCATAAAGTAACACTTGTCAAAAGCCAAATGCCAAAAGATTGACCTTGAACTTTTGTTCAGCTATCAGATCACCCTCTTTTAGAGTCACTCACTGAACTTGCTCAGCTTTCTTTAACCTCAAGGTACTGGACTCATAAAAACTTACCTCTCTTAGTTAACTCTTTTAATAAATCACAAAATTTACCATCTCCATTATCCCAAAATTATAAAAATCTACTTTTCCACTCTAGTTACGACAGTCTCCTTTTTCGACCCCACATTATCCTTGACTTTGGTATCAATAAAAATTCACCTGGCTCCAATCAAAAATTCAATCGAATTATTCAAGAGTAGTGGTCAGAGTACCTACAATTTTTCACAGATGCCTCTAAATTAACACAGCATGGACCTGTTGGCGCCGCTGTTTGGATTCCAAAGTACAAAATTATTCTCAATTATAACATCCCTTCCTTTAATTCTGTCTTTTCAGGTGAATCGATTGCCATCTTAGAAGCTGTTCTTTACATAGAATCCCATAACCTAAGTAAATGCATCATCTTTTCGGATTCTTTAAGCTGCCTCCAAGACCTCCTGAAATTCCCTTTTCACTCTAAAACTAATTCAGAAATTACCTTAAATATCAAAGAGGCACTATATCGCTGCCACATTGTTGGCCACAATATAGTCTTAGCCTGGATTCCTGGCCATTGCAGTATTCAAGGCAATGAAATTGTTGATGGCTGCGCTAGGGAAGCTATCCATCTAGGTTGCCCTAAATTCAGGAAATGCTTTCCTCGTGACTTACGTGCCCTGGCCAGCTCACAGATGTATGAAACTTGGGACCGATTATGGCAAACATCTCGCCAGACTGTTGGAAAATATTACGGCCAACTACAACCGTTTGTACCCAGAAAACCTTGGTTTTTCCGATATCGACATCTCCCTAAAAAAATTGTTTCCTGTATAATACGCCTTAGATTGGGTCACTGTTGTTCCCCAGTTTTCTTAGCCAAGATCAGGGTTCGTGACCACTCCCTTTGCGAATGTGGATTAGCTGAAGTGACATTGGAGCATATTTTCTTCCATTGCAACAAAATTAGAACCCCGCTCTATGATATCTTACCACGAGATTTCCCCCGCCCTGTCAGTCTAAACTCTATGTTAACCCTAAATGATAATGTTTATGTATATATTTTATATAAATTTTTAATGCTTAATAACATTCATTTATAGTGTAGATAGTCTAACATATGTTTGTTTTGTCCACAGGATGACAGAAGGTCTTTGAAATCGATTACCGATTAAAGCCTTTTTCCTTTAAATTCTCTTACACCTGTCACTTTACTCTCTATGTGTCATTGGCAAAATCAATGCCTATGCGTTGGCGCAATTTAGAACAAAATAGAATAGACCTTGAACTTGATCTACTTTTGTTTATGAGAATTCTATTTAAATACAAGGTTTATTTATTACGAAAGTTTCTAATAAGCGTATAAGCGAACAATTGAGTTGGAAACCCGAGCGTGTGGTAAGTGCATCAACTACATAAACAAAAATACCCACCCAGCTTCTTTTATTTTAACATTGAATACATATTCCGTATAAAATATTCACATTTTCCTGTATATAAATTATGTTCATCGCGTCATGAAAAGTTTATAATATACATATACCCACTTCATGATAATCGCTTCATTCCCAAATCTGTATAAAAATCTTCCGAACAACGTCACCGTTACTTTTCTTATATTATAAACTTACATAAAAAGTAGTATAAAATGATTATCATAAAAATGGAACCAAGTTAGAAATCAGAAGACTGATCGAAACATTAAAAGTAACGCCATTTATCTCCTGAATTTCAGAGGTATCATTTCAATGGACTTCAACTAAAACAACTTACTTGCTTACTTCGCTCAAAGGATTAGTGTATGTATTCAGCGAGGTAATGCTGCTAGCCTCCTAGGCACACTGCCTAGCAACAGCGGTCCTGGTCGGACTGGACCGATTGTATTTTTGTAGTGTTTTATTTGGTTTTTAGTGTAGAATATTTGTTAGGGATTTATTTATACTATAGTTTAACAAAATCACGAAAATCGCTCCAGGTGATTAGGAGGATTCTAGAACCCGATCTCAGCGCCACCTACCGGTTCTAATTGCGAATCTAAACCATCCGGGGACCCATTCAAACACATAAAACAATTTTCATCAAAATCGGTTAAGTCGTTCGTTATCGATTTAACCGTCGATCGTTAAAAAGTATCCTTTGTCCGTCTCCTGGTTCTAAGCTACCTCCCCACCAATTTGCAGCCAAATCGGTACAGCCGTTCTTGAGTTATAAATGGTGTCACTAACACGACTTTCTTTTATATATATAATAAAGATTATAATAAAATACCCCTAATCCAGTAAAAGAACTATTTATTATACGGAGAGAGATACAGACGGACGGACAGGATTATATTATAACTGTTGAAAATGAAAATGAATATATTTATTTCAAAATGGAATCTTACAGATTACTTATTGAAAGTCATGAGTCTACCAATGCTTCCAAAGCAATTTTAGTTACTGTTAAAGGAGAAGAAGCGGCGCAGCAACCTCCCCAGCAACGTATAGAATAGAATAGAATATACTTTATTGTACAAAAATGCTACATAAAATCAAAAACATTAATATAAAAGTACAATCGGTGGTCTTATCGCCTATGGCGATTTCTTCCAGACAACCTTTGGATGGAGTATAGGAAGGACAACAAAAGTCGATAGTTGCTTAACCAGCATTCGTACAATAATTTAGTTACACATATGTTGCATAACAGTACATACAGTAACATATCTTTACTTCATAATTATCAGTGTCATTCGCCTTTTTTTTTTAATGTAGTTTTTACTAATACAAGGTTTAACAAAGTAATTTATGGACGATTATTGAAAAAGCATGGTGGCGATCGCATTACACCCATAGTAGTTATGAGGCTTACAAAGCTTTGTTTTTGATGTAAATCGGTATAAATGTTTATAAGACAAGACTTCCAGTAGTTTGAAATCACAGCACAAATTTTTAAAAGGCAATTTATCTCCAAGCTTCAGTATGTTTTTATTTATTAGTGAATCACATAAGGGGTTGCGATCGAACCATTTATTTATAAAGGTTGCTGTCCTCAAACAAGAAGTTTTCCCATTTCATCGGAGGCTGCCTTTGAGGCTTTTATTTAGGTCAAATAGAACATCATTTGATGAGATCTTATTTTGAAGTCAAATTAATATAAACAGATACAAACTGTAATAGAGTTGCCTACGGTGAAACGACCATATTTTATGGAGACTGACTAGTCATTTAGTGACGAAATGTCTAGCCATATGCCTCCGCCAAGTCCCGTGATAGACTTACAAGGGATAGACGTAAAGGTCGCTCGCTTGATATCGTGAAGAATGACATGTATACCAAAGGTCTCTAAGCCAGGGATTCCGAAGCTCCCACAAAGTGCAAAAGAACAAGCAGGAAAGAGAATCTCGAGCTACGAAGTGAACGACTCGAATGCAACTGCATTTTAAGGCTCGGATGACGTTGACGAAATTATTGCTTCATCGGAGCTTGTTTTCCGATCAATATTGGAACTCACCTCACTTGAATGAAACGAGGGTATCTTGTGGTTACGAGTACGTGGTAGCTTATTTGTGCAAATAATACCATGTTTCTTAAACTACTAAAATCTTAGTAAATCGTGCGTACAATTTGCAATCATATGTTCCAAGTTTATTGGCCTTTTATAGGATACATTTCGAAAAGTTTGTAGTTGAATTTAATCTCCGTATTTTATTCCATTTTCGGACGATAAGGCGTTCTGATCTAAATATGTCATCGGCTCACAGTGAAAGCTCAACCACTGTGAATGACATGTTTTCTTCTTATAATATTTTTTTCCTGCATAGGGCAGTGTTAAGAAACAACTACCGATTACCGCGTTTCCCGAATAGTACAATCCGGATATTTTAAAAGTTACGTGTGAAAATATATGTTTTAGGTGAACGTGTCTCACCGCAAGGAGAGGTGAATGTTGTCCCGCAAACGGGGGCCGCACTATCGGCCACGGCCTGTTCCCGTGGCCCTGGCATATGACGACAGGCGGAACACCGTGATGTTTACTGAGTATTCCACCAAATTCAACCGGGGAGTCCCATACTATCACTCTCATATCCCCGAGTAGTGAGGTGTCGGTAAACGGATTGTAAAAAAAAGTAAACATGTTCTATCTTCGACCGCATTATGGTTTAATATTACACATCGGGTAATATAATGTGATCTTTTTCATTTACTGCAGTCCAATATGCGTCAAAACCTTAAATGGTACTTGCCTTCGATATCATTCTATGGTCGCAGTTACGTTGCGTAATAGGGTAATTTAGGCCCCTAATGGTCACTTTCTTTCGTCAGAGTTAACTTCTTCATGAAACAATTTTATTACCCTTATTTCAAATGAAGAGACACAAATTTAGCCGGCTTGACCTAGTAATAGGAAGTTTGTCGCTTGAAAGTTGAATATTTTGTAAATAGAAACATGCTTTGGAGAGTAAACCAAAGTTTTAATACTTGCTTAGTAACTCCGTGGACTAACTACGGAAAGTAGTGCAAGGGCGGAATAATTTAACAAATGGGTCGAGTTGCAGAATTAATTATATAATTTAACCAATTTGTTAAGGTGTATTTACAGTCTTTTAAACAAACAAAATACAATATTACTAATAGTTAAATAAATGTAAATGAATTACAAATAAATAAAATGTATGTTGATCCAAGTGCAGTGAGGGTCTATGCACACAGCGTATTTTTTACCCAAAGATGACGTATAGACGACGCGTGTAAACTGCTACACGCAAGAATCAGTCGTAACCAGTAAATATGCTATGCTAACGTCCACAAATTCTTAAGCATGCTTGTATCAATATAAACGATCGTATAGATACAGAATTGCGTATCAATTCCCCATTTTGGTCAGAGATCCAGTTAAGACTAAAGTAGTTTTTTTTTACATTGGCATCGGCCAACCCAAAAAAATTACCCAGGTTTAAAAAACACATGAGAACAAAACGCATACAACGCGATAAAATCGCAATTCAAACGCGCATCTTACATACCTACATTTGTATATACCTATATACGCGTTAGTATCAATCCAAATATAATAATCTGCTTTTTGAATATTTGTAACCGCGCGTATCACGAACGCGCGTCACATCCGCATAGAAGTACTCTGTATGCATACACCACCCTTGGCCAGTTCCTATATCTTACTATTCGTTCATTTGCCTTACTATCGGTTGAATTTTGACATTATCTGTACGGAGATTATGTCAAATTTTAACTGATAGTGAGGCAAATGAACGATCGGTAAGATATAAGATGACGATCCGTGCAGGAACAGAAAAAGAATACTAATTCCTGCGGCCGGGCGTCCTATAGTAAGATGTGACAACACAACCCACAGCCAGGTGGTAGGGCATTTGCCCGACTGGATGACTACCACCCCTGGTCTAGAGTATGCCGCTATAACAACTTTGAGTTGTGTTCCGGCATCAGTAGCCAGGTTCCAGTTTCTCCTTTAAGGCCGACAGCACATTGGCAGCATCTCTCATATTGCTAATATCTATAAGCGACGGTAACCACTTTCCATCACAGTTGGGTCGTCATCCTGTCTGTTGTGCTTCGGAAATAAAAAATATATGTAAGATCCGCCATATGCCGGGTTCTAACACCGTCAGTTCATTGGCTGCGTGGTTGAAGGACCCGTGTACTCATCTGCGAGCTGTAACTGTAACCGTACAAATGCAGTAACAAATTCTAATATGTACGTAGGAAATGAGCTTCGCTCGCGACATCCAACAAGTTAAAAGAGTGAGAGTACGTGGTTATTGTCGCCTTTTTATGAGCGCAGTGTGTTCCGCCCGCGGCAGGCTCGCAAGGTACGTTACACACTATGGATTTTGGTTACAGTAACGTGCAACGGTTATGGCTTGCAGATGAGTACCTGGCTTAATGTCTCGAGAACTGACTCGGCTGAGTGTAGACAACCCGCTTAAGTTATTAGATTTGCACGCGTTAAACCTACAAGTCTGGAGTACGAAGGTTTCTCGAAACCACTAACCGAGCCGGCGACCGCACCACGAGCTTGGTCTCGGGCGTCGTCTAACACAATTACACTTGGGATCAAATTAAATAAACATTGTTACAGATGTAGTTGATGGTAACCTGAATCTAGTTCTCTTACAATATCTTTCCATGAACGTTTAAGACTTGGGCTTGGGTTTCTCATTTTAAGGGTAAGGTACAACGTAGGTACCTGTCATGTTTGTACAAGACGCATTGGCAGGTTTCATACATGTGTAAAACCTCGATTTTTTTAATCATTAGAAAGTGATGTGTATGTGTATGTATCAATACATATGTCGATTTGAATAAAAAGAGTAGCCTTGTTATCATAATTCGAACCAGGGACATCGATATATATTAAGATTTTTAGATATATGAATATATATGAAGCTGAGATCGGTATCTTTTATCCGTGATCGAAATAAAAAAAATATCTTATATTCAAGTCTGATTTTAAACAGACCAATACTTCTTTCAAATTTTATCAAAATGTTTCCAAGCGTTTATTTTACTTTTGACGTTTACACGTCTATCAAGTTACATATTTTTTGACAGTAGAACCCACATGAAACAAGTGAAATAATTGTCATACGTGATTGTTGTGGGTGACGTACTAGTGATCTTCTGTGAGTCATATAACGCACAGATTATTAAGTCATCGACTCTATACGTAAATAAATCGAAAGTAATCGATTTGAAAATAAAAAAGTTCTACTTTAAAGAAAAATAATACCGCAATTATTATAAGCGCTGTTTTATTTTGCTTATTTAATATATTTAAAATATGTTCATTGAAATTTGGGTATATTTAATACACGATATAGTATTTTTAGCAAAAATATATAGGGAAGTTAAATTGGTTAAAACTTACTTATAAAATGAAGTCGATTTTTATAACAAATCGAGTCGGTGACACATTAAAAGATTACTAATTGATCCGTCATCGAGGTGTCAAAGGGGAAATAAATGCTTGGAAAGGGTTATATATATAATAATAAGTAACGACAGCAGTGACAAATAAAATATAAAAAATGTAATAAACTCATTTTGTAAAAAGATTTACCTATAACTTATTCATTGCGTATGCTTAGTATAGTTTACTGTGTATTATTATAATATTTTTAATAATAAGGTTACATAATTCATTACAAATCAAAATATTACAGAACTGGCTAAAGCTAGCTAACCTTTAGAAGCCCTTTTAAAACATTACAACAATGCTCATAATGAAAAAGTTAAACGTTCAAAGCCGTGATTCCTTTAATTTTGCCTCTTGAAATGTTTTTAGGTTTGCTGTTAGTTTGATTTTAATTAGTTTCGGCTTTGCTTAGTTAACCGATAAAACTAAAAGAGCTCTTCGAAATATATCGGAATGTTTTAAAGTTAGGACTTGATTAAATTATATTAATGACTAATTCCCTGGTGACGTGGCAAGCCTCTGGTATGGGATGCGAGTTGTGTGGACACGTTGGCCGCATCCCATATACCAAATACGGCTAGATTAGCCAGTTCGGTGGCGGGAACAGCTGAATTATTCAAGCGACGGCTATGTGCAACCCTCAGTGAGAGTTATATGTTTGTATCATTTGCTGTTGAGGCTTTGAGGCCATGAGCCACTCGACTATAAAGAGCTCAATCGACTCAAGTGATTAGAGAGTTGGTTCTTATCTCGGATCACTAAGGCAATCTAGCGGGGTAGCCTTTTGGAAGCGTTCAATGATCTAGGCTCAGTATTTTACTTATAGTCTTGAGGGATTATATGTAGAATACAATATAAGTTAAATCTTCTACATTGTTCGAAATTTAATATTATTCAAGAGTAAAATTTCCCCAAATATCTAAAAACCAATTTCCTGCAATTAATCTGGTATCATTCCAAAACCGATCGTCACGGCTGTCGAAATTGCGACACTGATTTATTGCATGTCGATTGAAAAAATTACTCAATTCGATTTCTACGGCGTACGAACGGTGTAAATATGTAGCTGTGAACGCATTTCCGTTAGTATTTATTACTTCATTTATATCACGAATTTTATAAGTAATTTTTTTTAATAATCGGCAGTCCAACACACATTTTGTATCACCAAACTAAGTAAGTTGTAGCTATTTAATGTACAACGACCAACTCTGAGGCGTAATTCCACAGACCCAGAAAAATCTCTCTCTTTTCTTTCAACTTGTCCCAATTATTTGGGGTCGGCACAATATGTCCTCCCCATATTCCTCTATTCTGACATAACGTCCTCTGTCACACCACAAATCATCAAGACATCCTAAACACCATCCACATATCCTTTTTATGGTTTACCTTTACATTTGTACACGTCAATCTTCCAGTTTATCTTTCTTTTTGTCACGTGACTTTCATCTATCCTCATTATATGTCTATATCACCTTAGTCCTCTTCTCAATTTTTCAGTCACGCGTGCAACTTTCATAGATCCCGTTATGTACTTATTTCTCACCTTATCCATTCTTGTAGCACCAGACATCTATCTCAACATTCTCATCTTAGCCGAGTGAAGACGTTTTTGGTCTACAATAAGTTAGGCGTTAAGATGTATTTACTTATAAATACATCTTAGGGCATTTTAAGGGAATCATGTAATAATATAAGGGAATCACCATCACGCTTGTCTGGTAAAAATATATATTTGAAATGCATTAATAGATTCCACGTCACCCTATGCACACATGCTCATCAATCATAATTTCTGTAAATAAGTTCTAAAGAACGATGAAAACAAAAATTCAGACATGTTTTTCGATTAGTCAATAAATCTACTATTTAAATTGTTTGTATGTTTGTTTAATCCGATTTGAACGTAATAAATCAAATTCTAATATTATTACTGGGATTGTACTCGTTAATATTCGTTGACAAACGTCGAATGAGGGTTCGTTCTTCGATTGTTTCATATTTTTTCGGGGATTTATTTTGTAATGTAAATTGGAATTATGATTATATTAAGCCGATATTAGAGAGTTTATTTGTGGCTTTCAATTTGGAAGAATCAAGCAAAGTGATTCATTTAAATATAAAGTCGAATTATTTGATATTATTAAATATTGTCATGGCCTATCAGTTCGGTGCCTTTCAACCAAATTGATTCAATTCGGTTGATCCATAGTATTTTACTACGTATAAAGTAGTAATTATGAAAAATAACAGTCGCACTGAGGTCGAAATTCAACAGTGATTTATTTATTAACTTATATGCTATTGAGGTTCTTTTCTCAAAGATAACCTATACATATAACTATATGTATGTATGCGTCTATAATCATTGCAAATACTTCTTCATAAATTTCAAGAAAATCTTGTCCACTTCAACTTCGCGAAGACACAAGTCTGCATATTCTCAGCCAAAAAAAACCGGTCAAAGCAGTATTTCACCCCGTGGCAACGACTTGCGCTCTACAAAGCACAAATCAGACCGCATATGGAGTACTGCTCATATCTATGGGCCGGGGTGCCCACTTACCTAACTGACCCTCTAGACTCCATCCAGCGTCACGTCGTTCGTATCGTCGACGAATCCATACTAACAGGCGGTTCAGTATCGCGTAGCCTGTGGAGAGACTTTGCGTCTCTCTGCGTCTTCTACCGCCTATACAACGGGGAGTGTTCCAAGGAATTGTTCGATCTGGTGCCGACGCCTCACTTTTTCAACCGCACTGCTTACTAACAACGGGACGTTCACCCCCATTTTCGTGAGCTCCCACGCTCAACTTCGCAATGGTTCTCTCGAACATTTATTCCGCGTACAACATCGATCTGGTGGGAAATTCCAGCAACAGTTTTCCCATTGCGCTATGATAAGGGGTTTTATAAGAAAAGCGTTATAAAAATTTTTTTAGAGGTCGGCAATGTATTGGTGACACCTCTGGTGTTGCAAACGTCCATAGGCGACATTAACCGCTTTCCATCAGGTGAGCCGTCTGCCTGTTTGCCTGCTTCAGGAAATAAAAAAATATAAGTCGGTGCCAAGCACTACCGGTTTTGGCACCGACTTCATTTTTATATATTAAATTCTTCTGTGCGTGTGTTTGTAATTCAACTCCTCCTAAACGGCTGGACCGATTTCGATGAAATTTTTTGTGTGTATTCAGGTAGATTCGGGAATGGTTCATATTTACAATTGGACCCGTTAGGTGGCGCTGCAATCGGTTTTTTAAATTTTATTTCTGGAGAATAACGTCTGCCAGGATAGTTAGTAATTATATAAAACAACCAATTTGGATAAAATTGTTGTAGAAAATATTTTATGTTATTTTATTTTACTATATGTTTTTCTTTAAGTGATTGAGTGTTTTTAAAAACTTATTTATTTCGATTGTTAATTCTCATTACCTTTTTGAATTAATACCCATTTTAATTCAATATAATAACAAATGTATTTTAAACTGTCATACAGGTTATGAACAAATGAATTTATGAGACAATATACAGTTAGTAAAATATTTATAACGCATAAGTAAGTATACTACACGTAGTACAAAGTTATTTAGTAGAAACATAGTTGTGTAAAGAAAATTAACAATGAAAACATACCTAGTACTTATGAAACAATAAAGCTATTTAAATATTACAACAGATGTAATTGGAGAACGTCTACAAAGTTATGGGACCAATCGTGTAAGTAGCGATTGAGCCAAAACCCTGGGGCTAATAATTTCAAATCGGAACAGTTAAAGTTCGAGAGACTACGTAATGGGGGGTGTCGGGGGGATAACGATTGAATCACACAGAGCAACAAACAAAGGAGTAGACACAATTGTAACTAGAACTACTAATGTGCTATCAGCCCTTAGTCTTACTGCTGTCTCTGACTTTCCCATGTCGTAGGGGAGTGTACGGTATATCTTTTTTTTAGTGTTTGCTTGTAGTCAAACTGGCAAACGATTTCCCGGGTGATCACTGGAAAGTGTGTGTTATGACATGCTGCCGATGATGGCCCGGGAAAGTTGTCCCAAATTTGTATCTATGTAAAAGTTTAAATAAATAAATATAAATATCTCCTTCTCCCTTCCCAATTTTTTTATACAGGGCAATCCGTTTGAGGACCGTGAGCCGCGCAAGGGGGAAAGGTCGCGGCCCATGTGTGGGGTTCGCCAGGTCGGGGTGGCACTTGCACCTCACGTGTGAGATGCTATTGCCAGGCCGGGGGTAGGGATATCCACTAAAACCCCCATCAGATCCTCAAGCGTCCTTCGTCCGGGCTGTGGATTCGCTCGCGCATTCACCACTAGCCCGGATGGACGACGGCCGGCCCCTTTGCGGGCTGGCCTCACCACCAATTAGCCGGAGATCTGGGTCTCTCCGGCTCCTCGATCTCACCTCGAGGTGAGAGGGAGCGCGCGGATCGGGGCGCTTCTCTCCTCTCCGGCCTTTCCTTACTAAGCTATCAACAACTGGCGAATCTAATGAACATTTCACTTCTTTGTACTATACTCGATGTTTTTTTATTTGTTTGTGCGTTCAACTTTGAATTTATAGTAGATAATTTTATTTTCTCAAAAGGATGAACTCGGTTATATGAAAAATGTGATATTCATTTTTAATCAGTGGTTGAAAATAATTTGTTTTATATTGCAAATAATTTACCACATAAATTTAGTATCTAATTAATGAATTAATAGTAGATTTGAAACATTAGGGCGACGAATTCTGATTGTGTTTTAAAAATATACTATAAAACTTTTGATATTTAGTGAGCTATTGCAGAAGTTAATGTTGGACCTACGGCGCAACAAACTAATGCATATAGTTAGCGTTTCTATTTAAGGTTATTTAACGTAGAAATGCTTCAGCCCTGCCGCACGTCAACCATTTTGCAGAGGGTAAACGATTCCAAGCTCCAGGGACTACCCTTAGTTCCCATCAGCAATCGACCTACACTTTTCCTTTCAAATTACGGTGAACATAAAGTTCTTAAGTCCCGTTAAGGGAGTCATTATTTTTTTGGGAAAACCAAAATCCTAATGAATTGTGTAGTGGATGCACTTACTACGTTTAGTTGTAGATAGTTTTATATTGTATTTGCTTAAAATATACCACGATCCTGGTTACCACACGCTCGGGTTTCCAACTCAATTATTTGCTTATACATGTCTTAGATTCCATTTCATTTCTAATAGAAACTTTCGCAATAAATAAAACTTTTGGCTTTTGACGTTTGACAAGTGCTACCTTATGAAAAACATAGCAACAACATTCTTTTGATCTACGCTATGTTTACTATTCATGTTTAATCATAATTTCTAATTATAAAATAAATTATATATAATTATCTATTTCAATTTTCTTACTTATTTAATTAAATTAAATTTATTTACTTAATGATCTACTTTTGTTATTGTTAATCAATGCTTATATGCCTATGTTAGCCAGGATGTAAGGATACGATTAACCAATGAGAGATGTGTATAAAACTTGCTCTCATTGGTGGAATTCAAAAATGTAAAAAAGACACGGGTTTTCAATTCAGCTAAGAGGAGACCATTTTGTACGACAAAAAGATACTTACTAAAGTGTAAATAAAAAGTCAGCTTAAGATCGAATAAATCGATAAAGCTCTTGAATAAATATAACTATTTATTCAAGAGCTTTATACATTACAACTATAACATCATAGCACACTCTTCAATTGTTATTATCTAAATAGTTTTTGATTACATCAACGACTGCTTTGTTAAGAAATTAAAACTAATTACTAAGTAAATTTAAATATTTCAGGTAATTACAATACCCACTGTGAAGATTGAATAATAATCATAGAAACATCAAGAACGTCCATTAAATTACCATATCGCTTGCTCGAATGAACGCGGTATTATCTATATAAATAAGCTATTAACTTAAAAATATAGACTCACAACTTTCAGTCTCTTATTAAAACAGTTGTATGATTTTATTACGACACAGTTAGTTTATCTATACTAATATTATAACGAAGAAAGATTTGTATTTTTGAATGTTTTTAACGAATAAACTCAAACACTCCTTCACCGATTTCAAATATGCTTTCATAATAGGCTATATTATACTAGAAAAAAATTGAAATCCCTACTAAAACTTCAATAGTGTAGAGTTTTGTAAAAAATTAGCCATAAACCATCTGTAAGAAGCCGAGATGTGTCGCTAGTAAATTATAACGATGAAATGAATCAAAATGCCATAAGTCGTAGTAGCTTAGTGATTAGGGCACTCACGTCCCAAACTCAAGCCCCGGGGGCCCATCTTAGCTAGAAAGCATGTACCTTTTACTGACCTAATGTACATATTGTTATAATTACCACGAGGAATACATAGGGAAAACATAGTGAGTAGAAATCTGCATATCGAGATAACCGATATGTCAAACCTGTTTATCCACCTTGTATAAGCGTGGCGCATATACATAGGGCGCTTATGTTTCCGGAACTGGCCACATAATTTATCTATTTATCTATACCACAGAGTAGAGAATCCCCCCACCCCCGTCAGGCAGCTCCTAATAGAGGCGGCATGGCAATACTTTCCATACAAACTGAATCTGCCAATGGGCGTCACCGTTTCTACTCCCACCTATTGTCTTAGATCAGCCATCTGGTCTTTAGAGTACTGGGGACAGTGTCGATCACGCAGCGTAGCCGCGTGGAAAACAGTAGTAATATATAAAGAGCATTTAAAAAGTAAATACAAGTTTGTTTCATCTGACTTGACACTTGTTTTTAAAGTGTGGCGTCATTTTAAAAATGACGTATATATCTACGATTTAAAATGAAATGTGAGACTAGCAGTAGAACGTTTATGTGCTGTTTTTATTATACCCTCTTCATTTATGCCAGAAATATATATATATGCATATATACACCTTTTGAAACGATACTATTGTGCTGAATTGAAAAAAGTGACATGACAACTACATCGTATTTGAATACAGTATATTTCGTAAAACTGTGTCAGATACAATAAATAAAAGGCCACTTTTTCTCATAACGTAAACAGGAAAAGTTACTGTACGCGGCTGGTGTACAGAGGAATCAAAACACGCTTCTTTATCATTTCATCTATTGTGTATTCAAAACGACGATTCTTATACAAATATTTATGAATGTAGACGTATTGTATTTATTTATAACCTATGAAGTGTAAGACTTAAATACAATTTAGATAGATAACCACTTTAAAGACAAAAGTAAAAAATTACAAAATGAATAATCACAGTACTTTTCACTTATAAGCATCGTGAGTGTAATTATTGGTTGATGGAAGTAAGTGCGTTAAAATGGCTCTACAAAAGTCAATTAGGTGAGGTTGTATTTATATAACCATATATGTTCTCTTTTATATTCCTTTGATTCTACTGTTCGATATAAAAATGCAGGAAAAAGCTCTGGAAGCAAACATTGCTGTGAGTTTTGCTTTGATTTTTTACTTGCATCCGATACATGCCTATGAATCCAGGTCGGCACTGGATTTGAGTACTCTCCAAACTAGCGTCAGTGCCAAGTGACGCTTCAAAAGGCCAATAAAAGTCTGTCACATGTTAGCCGTGTTCTTTTTGTTCCAATGCATTTTCATCTGCAGTTGTTTGGGAATTTTAACTGTTAAGGTGGGGTTTCATCTGCAGATAAGGCGATGGGCATGGAACATTGTTAACGATGTTAAACGTATGTAATGCGTTAGCGGCGTTATTTTTTAACTCTGTAAATAAGACGCATTCGTCCACAGCCTAAACCTTTGGCACTAATGCAGATGAAACCCCAGCATTAGGCAGCATAACCTATAGGTTTACGTTAAGTTTTAATTCATTGGTTGTTTTAAGAATGTTATATTTTTTTGAGGCCATCAAGGCTTTGTCGTCGTCCCCAATGTTGCATACATCCATAACCAACGGTAACCACATTACACCAAGAGGATCGTCTGTCGGTTTGCCTGCTCCAGTTAAGGCTTGTATCAACGCCAACGTTGAAAAGTCCTTGAGGATTTTTCGGTACTGATTTTTCGGGCGATAGCGGAGATTCCATAGATGCGGTTGTTTCTCAGGTGCGTTATTATTTAATTGTGAATAAAATAAAGTATTATTTAATAAAATAATAAAACCAAGTTATTTTACCCTCTTTTATAAAGATGCAGATATTTTTTTAAATGTTGTTTTGATAAAAATTGGAGGAGTAAAAGGGTTTCTTTCAATAATTTGGAGGTTAAAAAAACTATAAAAAATTTATGAAAAAACCACGTTATATCTCATATTGTGAATATTTATGATTATTATTTCGGTAAATTATTGATAAGTAAATACAAACGAAAAGTTGGTTCGTTTACACCCCACTTTGGACTTTTTGCGGCAACAGGAGCCTTAACAATAAGTTAATTTTTTTTTCTTCAATCGATTTCTACTACTAGCGTAGGTTTTTCTAAGTTTGAACTGCACATTTCGATCCTCTGGCTTCTTCTGGAAGTGTACAAGGAAGACAGCTATGTCTCTTTGTTTTCACTCGAAGGCGTAAAATGTTAACTAATGTTACAAGATGTCCAGCATAGTAGTCATGAGAACCATAGTGTATATTAATATGACATAGACAATCGTCATAGATAATATTTTTATTCTATTTATCAGATGATTCGATTTATAATTAAATTACCATTTTCTACCGGTTAGTTAATTTTATAAGCCCACTAAATTATCATCTAGATAATTTAGTGCATCAGTAACTAATTACTATAATTGTTTTTATGATCCTGGCAACACTATGATGTAATTGCTATTTTTAGCAATGATGCAATGTTATTGTTTTGTAGGGTAGCATTTTCGTATAAAAAGCGTAGTTGCGTGTAGACGGTGTTCATTGCTTACTGTGCTGTGTGAATATTCACATCAAAGGTTGAACAATAAAGGGGAAACCCTGTCCAAATAGTTAATATTTGGTATATTTGGTACTTTCTTACCCAAATCTCTCCTTGCATTTTACACTAAGAAACATACCCAGTTTGCCCGGTTTTTTGACCTACGTGATGGAGCACATCGTAACAAAACCTGTATTTACAGATAATCGACGTGTGAAACCGGAAAATCCGCATAAGACAATCGTGGTGGGTATACTGTCCATCAAGTAGAGGTGGGGAGACTGGAGGCTAACGGTGGGACATTTTTACAAAAGTTATAATTCCGATCGGCAAACCGCAGAACTTTATTCGTAAGCAGAAATGGCAGTATTGCTTGCTATGCATTCTTAGCTCTGTTCCGCTTCCACAATCCATACATGTCGCGAGTTACTAAAATTGGTCAACTGCGCAGTTATATCGATGTTCCGCTTCGTACACTATCGCGCGTTAATAAAATTGGATTCCTGGGTAGGCACATCAAAAGGAATTATTGGTTGTGTAAAATTAGACCTAATTATGGTTTTCTACTACATTACTACTATGTTCTCCACACGCACGCACATAAACTACTAAACATATAAATATAAATGTCTATTAAAAATGCGAAACTATTTAAAACAAAAAAGTACTGGCGTGTCCGCGTGTACTGTAACAAAACAAAAACCACTATCTAAAAATCTTCAAGAAAAACCGTTCATATTTACCATAAAACGAATATTAGTATCGGTGTTATAGATCGTCTTGTGTCAGAGGCGTTTTTTACGAGCCCCTTTTTAAGCGGAAGGGTCGAAGAAAACATTTTATTTATTCTGGCACAAAATTGGTTCGGTCACGTAGATGCGTGAGTTGCAGAACGGAGACTGAAACTCTGAAAAATACAATAGACACGTGTGTCTACTGTCACACGAACGTGGAGACGTTTGTATTTTGGATACCATATCCGTTTAAATAATGCAAAACCTATCTCGATAAAAACAAGATCGGAAATCGTTGTACCATTTTTAAAAAGGGTGACAATTGCTTAGTGAAATCTGATAAAAACACCTATTGTAGTGTGAAACAACTACAATATACAAAGCAACTGTTCAAATTAAAGACGCATTGGAGCTATTATGAATTCAACATTAAAGATATAATAAAATCGGTATTTATATAAAAAGTTATGCTCGAATATACATAATAATATGTTTATAAAATATCCTACATTATATATTATACGTAGGTATGTTTATTTAAAATTAATTTTCTTATATACTTATACATCTTTAACTCCGGCACAGGAACTTCAAGGATTTATAAGTGTTATATATAAACAATTAAATTATTTAAAATTTTAAAATTTGGGTTTATCCATATTAGTGTTATATCAAAAATACGAACAAGGCATGGAATTCTAGTTATCACCCATGTATAATTGCAGACGTAAACAATTAATCTGTAAATGCAAACGATTTTTTTATAAGGACTTTATGCTTTTGGTCCGGAGACCTTACAGCTTTACCGGGGGACTTGGGGCGAGCGCCTAGGTGCTCGAGCCCGGAAAAAGTTGCCATCGAACTGAGAACCTCATCTTTTATAGTCTGTTAGTAAAAAGTTAATACAAAAATTCAATCGTTAGCTATTCAAAGAACTATAATCCTACTTTGAGCATAGCATTCAAAGAATAAGTAGAGAATACATTTACCAGTATAAATATTTATATGACCTTCTGGTGTTATAAATTTTTTATTCTTCTATGAATAATATTTTAAACAGAACTGTATCTTATACAAAGGAAAACAATGTCCGATGGATGGTATAAAAATATAGCCATCACCTCGCCTTAGGCAAGGTTTCATGTTACTGTACATTCTCAAAATATTTTGTTTATGTAAATTTATTCACAAGAAAATTGAACTTTGTTTTTTGAAGAATAAAGCCGAAATTATAATAACAAAACTAAATTATCTTTTTAGTAAGAAACATTCATCAATTTAACTAAAGGAAGGTTTGTTTATCTTCAAACCAACTATCTAGTTGAATTGTTTTCTGTTTCATGATTTTACTATGATAAATAATGTTCTACTTATAAGAGGCTTTGAGGTTTTGTTTGCTAGAAATGAAAGAAACATTTCAATAGATAGTAAGTACTGTTCCTAAGATATAAATAAATAAGCGGCAGACAAACACATATATATCACCAAATTAAGCAAGTTACGCTTGTGGTATGGGATAATATACAACGGACTACTCTGGGGCCGATCCCAGATATACAGACCATAGAAAATAATGAAGAAAATTCGTTTCCGAAATTTATCATACCAGGAATCGAACCCGGAGCCTCTGGAGTGCAGTGAGGTAAGTCGGCAAAGGCTTAGCCCGCTCAACCACAGAGGCCGTCAAATAATGTAATTTCATAATATAACACGTCAGTTAATGTGGTCAATTATGTAAGTAATGGCATGCCATTACTTACATAACTCACTGCATTAAATAATAACACTTGAAATAATGGTTTTTTTAAATTAGCTAAATGCGTGTTACTCTACATACAATGAAGAGTTTTGTGAAGGTGTCCAACACCCTAAATGCTCCACTACCTATTAGCCATTAGCCAGCCCTAATCTTTATCCATTAGTCCATTTTTCGGTTTATGGCAAAAATGACTTTAACGTATAAAGATAGACGGAAAGACTTTTCTGTTTATGTTGTAATGATTACGTAATAAAAATTAGCAAGAGTGCTCACTCTTCAAGCATTTGCGCCACCGGTAGCGAAGGAATAATTTACTCGTGATCGTTAATTTTAATTATTTCAACCAAAGTACGCTTTTCTTCTAATAAATTTTAATAAATCTTTAATTACTATTAGAGTCATTGATTAATCTTAATTAATTTCTATGATTTAATTTGATTTATATTGTTCACGTGTTGATTGGAAGGATTTTCAAAGTAAGATAAAATGGTATGCAAAATAAAATATGGCAGTCCATAAATGTCCCACTGCTAGGTTCGTGCCTTTCTATTTCAGAAGAATGAAAAATATCCATCAAGGTAGTTTGGCTGGTTTCATACACGGGTAATCTCGATATGCAGGTGATTGTACCTTCATCGTTAGCATTCATCGTGACTGAAACCATAAAACCCTTTAACGTTATAAGTGGACTATTGTACCTGGTGTTAGAATGTCTTTGGAGAATTTAGGTTATGACGTATAAAAAGAATAATGTATAATGTTCATTGGAGAAAATAATATTCGGGTTATTTAATAAATTTATTTTGGAGTTTTCTTTAATAAATATCTTGAATTTCAATATAACCACCGTCCCCAAGTCCAGTCGTTTACCGTCTTCTATGGGTAAGATCTTCAGAAGGCTGGCGACGTTATCTCGCTGGATCGTCATACTGGTAGGTAGATGGGTATAAAGCTAGGCGTCGGGCCTCTGGTCACCTGAAGAAGAACATAAAATAGGATGTAGTTTAAAATTTTTACTTATATGTATGACCTTAAAAAATGTTCTTCAGTGGAAGTTATTTAGAATAAAAACTTTGAATTTTAAGTTGAAACAGCGGAAATGTGTTTATTTAAAGATTTTTTAACATACTCCATATCAAAATATATCCTAAGCCTGTTAAAGGTTAGCAGATAACGAAGTTCTCTAAACTTATTACAGAGTATTAATATCAAGTTCGTGAGTTAAAGTTGTCGTGAACTTTGCCCGACTAATCACCCGTTGGTACTTAGTAGGCCGCTACCACTGCGGGGTTTCACACTACGTTGTTAATGTAGTGTAATCTAGGTCCAGGGATGGAATTAGGAGAATGTGACTATTTAAAATTCAAACTAAGTGCAGCTGCTGGTCTTTCTTTATTCAAATAAAAATGAAGTCTACACCAATTCATAATCTTTATTTGTTAATGTCAGTTAATCAAGGTCTTACTTCAAAATTTAGGTATCTGAGTATTTGGGGTAGGTAAGAACAATATACACAGCATGCGCATAATATTGTGGCAACCGAGGGTAGAACTTTCTGGGAGCATAAGCCGGTCTCAAGACTTTTAGAAAAAGTTAGAAGATTTTGGAAAGAAAGGACAAGGGCGGATACATTTTAGAAAGGGATACACAATGAACGAAAGTTTTAGAATAAAACGTTCAGGAAGGAAAGACAGAGATAGATAGATGATAGACAGGGATAGATGATAAACGAAAGTTCTGGAATAGAAGGTTCGGGAAGGAAAGACAGAGATAGATGTTTAGAAATGTTGGATTCCAGAAGATTCTTCCGGGTATATAAGCAGCGTAAGGCGCGCCCACCGGGCAGTTTTAGAGTTGAGTTCAGTTCAAGGCAGCGAAGCGACAAGTGCGATACGAAAGAGTTGGAAGAAGAGTTTAACAGAAGACAGTGACGAGCTTAGTGGTGAATTTAGTGGGCAGTTTAGTGAAGGAGGAGTTTCGCGTAGTTTAAAAGGAGGCCCAGAAGCGAGCTACGTGCGGCAGATTCGGAGGTGAACACTGCAGTAGCAGAAGGTGTGTCTACACAATATCGGCGACGGTGTTGTGAGTGAGACATCTTATCGTCGGTACAGTGCGTCGTTAGTTGTGCGTGTAGGAGCCATCCTGCGGAGAGGAATAACGCACGGCTGTGTAAGTCAATAAAAGAGTTTAGTTAAAAACTGGTGTTTTCTTCCAATCCTAAGTGCGTACTTCGTCCGCTCGCACGTAATAATATACTTAGATACGCCTATATGAAATGGATGAACTTTTATACAAGGGTAATATTTTAGCTATGAAGGTTTCCCTTATATTTACAGTCTAACAATAGTTTAATAGTTATCAGAACGTAGATATATTTATGTATTCATTCAGTTCAATGTCATTAACACGACTCGTGCAGGAACGGAGAAAGAATACAATTTCCTGTGGCTGGGTGGACTGTCATAAGAGGCGGCAAAACAATCCACAGCCAGGTGATAGGGTATTTGCTCATCTCGATGCCTACCACTAGGTCTACCACATGGTCTAGACTCTAGAGTATGCCGCCATAACAACTTTGAGTTGTGTTCCGGAATTAGTGGCCAGGTTTCAGTCACTCTTTAGAGAGCGGTAACACATTGGTAACACCGTACATTTGTCACTGCGGTGCATGCCAGAATTCAAGCCCAAATCATTGGACTAAAACATCGGTGTCTTAGTTATTTAGTATTTCCAGAAGCCGGCACTGTCTCTAGGTTATGTATCGTTCGCAAGGGTGGCATTCTGAGGCGCAAACTTTAGGTGATTAGGCGGCTAATATTCACCACATTGTTTGATCGTTTGGTCATCATTAAAGACTTAACGTGTCCAACTGGTAATGCTTTCTAAATTCGACAGAACTGCAATGTTGTGTCCTGCGAAAGTCATAACTGAAGGCAAACATATAACTAGTTAATAATAATAATAATCATCTATATTTTCTCGCAAAAATACAAGTTTTAGTTGAAAAATGTTATGTTATAAAAATAAGTCTTAGTTATACGATACACAAATTTCATAAAATGGAGGAGAGGGAGAGAGACAGGAGTCCAAACTGAGAGAACCACCCCGTCCTATGGAAACTCCTGGCCTCCGCCTCTCGTACAATACATAGTTTTCTTAAAAGATCAAACAAATGAAAAATGTAAATACAAAAATATAAAGTGTGCATTTTTATGCTTTGATGAATAAGTAAATGCATGCGTAAGTGCGCGCGCGTTTGAGAGGATGTGTGTTTGAGTAAAAGTATGTGTTTAGTGTTTGTGTGTGAGTATATATGTATTAAATAAGGGTATGTTATAAATGCTAATTATTTATTATGTTATAATATATGCTGTTTAGTTAAATTTTCAGTCTCATCATAACCAAGTGTCAGTAACCAAGATGTTAAAACTTTCCTACAATCTGTTTTGCGCATGGAATGTATTTTTAAAGTTTTGTTCATTTTATTACATAAAGTACTACTCGAAAAGTCAAAAATATGCTGTGCAAACGATGTCTTTACCAATGGCTGCTGGCAAACCATGTAGCTTCTACGTATTTCCTCCTTATAATGGTTTTTATTTAGTGGCACGAGGGAATGTTTCATAACTATAATCTCTAAGAGAAAGAGCTTCCTGATAGTTAAAACCTTAGTTTCTTTATATAGAGCATCAGTTGAAAATAAATGAGGTTTATTATAGCTAACCTTTAGAATAAGTCTTTGGACTCTTTCAAGTTGTATCAGATTGGTCTTTGCAGTACCACCCCAAGAGGATATACAATAAGACAAAATTGATTGGCATAAAGCAAGGTAGACAGTCTTTATAAGCTCTTTGTCTACGACATTTCTAAGTTCTTTCTAGTTCGTGCTTCTTATTTAAAGCGGCGATAATACAGGTTACATTGTATTAAATTTTTATGTTAGTGCTATTTGCACCCGGAAGATTAATTTCATTTTATATCGAAAACTATCCCATCTCGCGGCATAAAAAGTAGTATGTCCATTTTCGGTATTAAAACTACATTTCAACAAAATTACTGCAAAACCGATCCAGTATTCCTAGTAGTTTTCCGTGAAAGCTTAACAGAAAGACTTATCGAGTTACTATCGCATTTATACATATATATATATATATATATATATATATATATATATATACCTAATTTTAGCCAAATCGGTCCCGTAGTTTTCCGTAAAGGCATAATAAACAGAGAGATAAATATATTTTTATCCCGGAAACTATCTCATTTTTCGGGATAGAAAGTATTCTATGTTCATCCTCAGCATCGAAAATATATGAATACTGAGTTTCAGCCAAAGACTGCGGCAATGCGCTATGCAGCTTACGACGCAGCGACATGGCACAGTTGCTTTTAGGGGTAGTTTAGGCATGCTGCCTCCAAATGCTGGAACAATATCCCACCCCCCATAAAAAATATGCAAAGTATTCATGGATCTAGAGTTAATTTAAAAAAGTTCTT
Source organism: Dendrolimus houi (assembly GCA_039645545.1). Taxonomy (NCBI): domain Eukaryota; kingdom Metazoa; phylum Arthropoda; class Insecta; order Lepidoptera; family Lasiocampidae; genus Dendrolimus; species Dendrolimus houi. Next base: position 17,511,303 of record CM077125.1, on the reverse strand, counting down.
GTATGGCCCACCAAATGTGCCTATTTGATCTCGTTCATGATACCAGTGCTATATAATGGCGCCCATTTGGAGGATGTGCCTGACCTATCCTGTATGTGTTGTGTTGTGTGTTTCTTAATATTGCTGTTTTTAAACTCTTATTGTTATAACTACCTCAAACTACATAAATAATATGTATTGAATTTTTTTACAATTGTTGTGCACATTTTTCTTTTCTTTTTTTTTCTTCTCTTTTATACTTTCTTTTCATTTTGTATTTTACTTCAGTGTCTGTGTAAGTCACTTGAATGGCCCTAGCGGAAGATCAGCGCTGGTTAACTTAACCAGCAACATGCTGAGCTAGGACCAATTTAGAGCTACACTTGCTTCGTTTTTTTTTGTATGTTACATTTATTTATTTATGCTCGTGTATTGTATTCTCATTTGTGTTGTAGTTCTAAATAAATGATTTTCTTTCTTCTTCTTTCTTTCTTTCTTCAAATCGGTCCAGTAGTTTTTCCATGAAAACGGAACAGACTGACAGACAGACGGACAAACAAACGGACAGACGGACAAACGGACAGGCAGACAGACAGACAGACAAACGGACAGACACAGTTACTTTCGCATTTATAATATTAACAGAGATATTCCTTCTTAAATAGATCCATCTAGTAGCGAGTTTTGGTAGTAGTTACCAGTTTCATAGTTATCGAACGCTTCCACACGTATTCTGAAACTCGATACAAGTTAACCTAAGTTTATGTATTACATCCCTATTAATTAATTAATTTTAATTAATATTATAAATGCGAAAATAACTCTGTCTGTCTGTTCCGTTTTCACGGAAAAACTACTGGGTCGATTTGACTGAAACTCAGCATATATATTTTCGATGCCGAGAATGAACATAGGGATACTTTTTGATACTTTTTATCCCGAAAAATTAGATAGTTTCTGGGATAAAAATATATCTGTCTCTGTTTGTTATGCTTTTACGGAAACTACTGAACCGATTTGGCTGAAATTCGGTGCATATGTAATTTTAATGCCGAGGGTGGACAAGAGATACTTTTTATCTCAGATAATGGAATAGATTTCGGGATAGATTTACGTAAAGCTTATCCCAAAAAGTAGGATAGGATTTTTTGTGATTTTCGTCATTTTGGTGAGTTGTCATTTTTGCCCTTTTTGTTATTATTGTCCTTTTTGTCTTTTTTGTCCCTTTGTCGTTTTTGTCGTTTTTGCCCCTTTTGCCCCTTTTGTCCTTTTGGTCCTTTTTGTCTTTTTGTCCTTTGTGTTCTTTTTGCGCTTTGTGTCCTTTTTGTCCTCTTTGTCATTTTTGTCCTTTGTGTCCTTTTTGTCATTATGGTTCTCATTGTCCTTTTTGCCCTTTTTCGCCTTTTTGTAATTATTACCCTTTTTGTTATTATTGCCTTTTTTGTTATTATTGTCCTTTTGTCCTTTTCGTCCTTTTTGCCTTTTTTGCTCCTTTTGCCCCTTTACCCTTTTTGTCCTTTTTATCCTCTTTGTCCTTTTTGTCATTATTGTAATTATTGTCCTCTTTGTCCTTTGTGTCCTTTTTTGGCCTTTTTGTGCTTTTTATCCTTTTTATAATTATTATCATTTATGTAGTTTTCATAGACGGGGTATAGCTAACTAAGACGGTTTGAAGTAGAGGATGAAAGTTTGGATGAGATCAATAATTTCTCAAGTTTGTCGATGTATAAATTTATCGTCTATAAAAAATGCGATAGTAACTCGATGTCTTTTTATTAAGCTTTCACAGAAAACTACTAGGAATACTGGATCGGTTGCCGGGGGCAAATTCCACTAACATAAAAATTTACTACAATGTCACCTGTATTAACGCCTGATTTATAAATAAGAAGCACGCGTTAGAGGTTAAATTCCAGTAACTTTATACTAGAATCAACTGTTATTGAACTCATAATTGGTAACCTCAGAAACCGAGCATAAGAGTTATATATTATCTATGTTGCTGAACAGGGTCTTGCCGCTTCTTTTCCTTAAAACGGAGATAAAGTGTTTTGAAGCAATGCGATGTATATAAATTAGGTTACAGATTTAATTTAAATCTCAAAGTTCCGGACGACTTTGTTAAGATATACACTTTTGAACGATGTAGTGTTAATAAAAACAAACACAGAAACAACAATTACTTACAACAAAGTAAGTTTTTATTGCAAAATCGATATCTTTTATTGTCAGCTTCGAACAATCTACTCTTTATGCAGCAACTAAACAAAACAACAAGAACGATACGAAACGTACGTGGAGAATATAGAACGGTATAGTACAAAATTGAAGCGACGAGTAGCGAAGTAGCGATCATACAAAGGCATGCGATATCAATTGAAAACTGAGAACAGGGAATAAAGTGAAAGACATGCACAAGGGTGATTCGTTTCTATATTGAGAGAATTTTGTAAAATATTTGAGTTTTCTTTGTTTCAATGACATTTTAAACGTATTCATACTCCTATACTAATAATACAAATGGAAAAAAAAAGAGTTTTAAATTTTTGTACGTTCGTTTGTTTATTTGTCGCGGCTTAAGAATGATTTCCATAAAACTTGGAACTGAACAAATGATAGTCATATGTTCATAGCCTCTATTTCAGCTAGAAGGGGGGAGGGGGTAGGATCAGCCGACATTTGATCAGATATGGGTCAAACACAAAAAAGTTTTACATGTCTACAGGAGAAGACTATAAATGTTGGAACAATAACTTTATTAAGTATGTTTTGATTCGCAAACATGGATTACTATATGAAAAGTTGTTTAATTTTTACATGTTGCTATAGTTAAAAAGTTTTTTTTTTGTTATTGAATATCCGATTATTAAGTATCCGAACAGTCTATAGAGGAGATATTTTGGTTTAAACGAGAGAAATAAAAAACATTTTTTTTTCAAATATAAGTGTCAAATCTAACATTAACCCACAACATAATCTTATATAATAAAAAAAAATCATGAACACAAATTGTACATATGTAATTTATGTAACTTGAACACTTTATCTTCCTTTTTTGTTTTTGACCCATATAGATGAGATGTTTAGCGCAAGGTTTTGAAAATAATAAAAGCCCATAAATGTCCCATTCCAGGGTTTGGACGCTCCATTTATAGTGGAACGGACTGTGTTTCCGCAACGCTTGTCCAAGGCGGATTTGCGAGTTTGACGCATCTTTATCTCGATTTGCAGGTTTCATCACGATGCTTTTGTTCACCTTTAGCACGTGGAAATTAGCATTATATGCACATTAGATCTCGCAGCGTTTTCTCTTTAACAGCAATATCACGTTGTGAAGCGGTGTACATAGACTAGGAAGTAAAATGGAGTATTAACTTATATGTATGACCTTCAAAAAGTGTTCTCCAGTAGAAATTATTTTAAATAAAACTTTTGAATTTGAATTTGAAAAAGTCTAACTGATTATTTCCCACCAGGATTTGAACCCGCGCCCTTTGAGTTTGGGCCATGTACGCTGACCACTAAGCTAATTAACTTCTTAACTAATACAAATTTAAATCTGGCTTTACTTGTGTGGGACAGCTTCAGGAAAATACAATAGACTATATTAACATTATTTCGCCTTCCACCTCTAAATACAATTCCAATCGATTTTACACTTCACTTTGATGTTTGCAGGTGCATAGATCGGGATCGACAACTACAATAACAATTAGGATACATGTAAATTAAATTTAGTAATGTAGAATATGTGACATATATAAAATATAAATAAATGACTACTGTAATAACGATGACTGATCACCGGATCAGTATGGCGATCCAGCGAGGAAACGTAGCCAGCCTTATGGGCACCTTGCCCATAGAAGACGGTGATCTAGGCTCGGTATTCTACATTTAGTTTTGAGGGACTATGGGTAGAATACAATATAAATAAGTTAAGGTTTCTTTTAGATTCATTGGAGTTTTTGGCGGGAACTGAAAGGAGATGTTGTGCTGTGCAGTTTTATTTTCTAAAAATGTGTAAAATTACTCTAAAAGGAACAATAGTTGTAGGATATTGATAGTTTTTGAGTTTATGTGTTTTGTGAGGAATGTGAACTGTATAGTCAAATGTGGCCTTTTGAGTTGTCACAAGAGCTCTGTTGAATGGCACCAGCTGATAACCTACAGTTCAGCTGTGCTACACATAGGCATAAGAAAATGAAGAAACTACATTCTAAGATCTGGCTTAAAGGCCTATCTGCCAAGTCATAAACGTAAAAAAAGAACATGTAGTTCAATTACAATGAAATTAAAAATAATTATTAACTAATACAATATAAATCTTAACACTAATGTGGTGCTATGCAGTCTTTGATATATGTTGCGGTTTATTATTTTATATTTATTCTAATAAAAGATTTTTTAGTTTGATTTTAAAAAGTTTATATTTTTACATTATTGTAAGTCGTTTGGTAATTCATTAAATAACTGCACACCTTCAAACATAATGTTTTTTTCCGTAATTTGTTCGTGGTATACTTAATTGAAAATGCTTTTTTTTCCAGATATTATATTTATATGTTTTAACAGTAAAGGATAGCTTGGAGTATTTACTTTTATTAGTTATTTTTTTATTAGTATGCAGGTATTATATGTGTATATTTGATAGGTTAGTTTTAGAGTATAAATGTTTAGTTGGAGTAGGATAATCTAAATGGTATAACGTTTTGACAATTTTATTTTGTGTAACCTGTAATAGGTCTAAGTTTGTTTTAACGGCTGATCCCCATATTTCTATTAAATATTCAAGGTTTTGTATTCGATTATTAATAATAAAATTTATTTCGTAATTTAATGTAATGATAACTTTAATAATATAATTATGAGGAATGCAAATAAATGAATATAGTAATCTTTCATTTAAAATTTATGAAGTTAGTAAATGTTGTAAAGTCGGTGTCGATAGTAATTGTTGGAGTAGTCTGGAGGAGATCGCCTATTATACTTTAATGTATATGCAATAAAGTTATTCATTCATTCATTCATTCAAAAATCGTTCCCATCAAACGTCAGCTGTTTTATATTTTTACTCCAAAACCAACCGACTTCCGTAAGCGGAATTTTTTATCTGTGGAGTAACGGTGAAAGAATAAGATTTCCTACGGCCTTTTGGCCTGTTGTAAGAGGCGACAAAACCACCCACAGCCAGTTGGTAGGTAGGTAGTATTTGACCCTCTGGATGGTTATCACTCCTGGTCTAGAGTATGCTGCCATAACAACCTTGAGTTGTGTTCCGGCATAAGTAGCCAGGCTCCATTCTCCCTTTAAAGAGCAGCAGCGCATTTGTAACACCTTTGGTGTTGCAAATGTCTATAGGCGATGGTAACCGTTTTCCATCACGCGGGCCGTCTGCCTATCTGCTGAAGTCTTGCAATAACGAAAGAAATTTAGAAAAGCGGCCTGTGTCTCAATTATCATCAAATAGCGAACGTTTACGGAATCAAAGTTTTCATAACAATACAACTACTTATTTTCTTATGCAATTACTTGCATAAGTATATTTTTACAATTGATTAAATCATGAAATTATTATATGACTGTTTACTACAACTATAGTTTCATGATATCCCCTATAAAGACGTGTTGGCTGTCATACACTTTACAATGCCAATATTTGGCTTAGTTTGGGAATATACAGTTGAGTGTGTATATCGGCTTATTTATTTGCCTTTTCAAAAGGAAAGCTATCAAAACCCAGTCTGTGTTTAATCATAAAAAGTTTTACTCATGGCAGATTAACGCATCCTTGTCGTCAAAGTTGTTCGCTGGATTCACCATCTGCACAGACTATAAAATGTCCCGCTGAACCATTGTTTAATGATGGAGCAAGACGTAGTTTTACGCCCTGAACAAGTTGTAATGTTCGCTGTTAAAATTATACAAGTTTTATGACTTTATTTCGTTTTGGATATTAATTTTGTATTTCGAGTCGTAAAAGGGTTAACGTGAACGTAAATAAAAGCGTAAGATTAATTTAATAATGTTTACGCATTATCTATCTATATATTATAAAGAGGTAAAGTTTGTGAATTTGAATGTTCGCGGTACGTTCCGGTACTACTGATCCGATTTTAACTAATCTTTCACTTGTAGAAAGCTACATTTTTCCCGAGTACCATACTATATTTGATTGTGATTAATAAATAAAAAAAGTAGAAATGTTTTATGTCCAGCGAAGTTGGCACGGTAACGCCTGTCAAATATGTTACAGCAGTAACGTTCCACGCAAGAATTGCGCACATCCTCGTAAGAGGCTTTGCGAGTGGTTTCTGGGTTTATGAATTAACTTAAAGATTACAAAGCTTATTTATACCTTGATATGCATGCGTGCGTGTGTGCGTGAGTGCATGTATATTTTTAATGACGCCTGGCGAAGTGGACACGGGTCAGCTAATTTTAAATAAAGTGTATATATTAGATTGGGGAAAAAGTTTCTATGCATTTTATATAAAAATTCAAAAGGTTTTTTTATAAAGTTTATTTACATTTGACTAAAGTATGTAGGTACCATTTTGTTCGATGACTTTTTGCCATCTTGTAGGTAGGGACGTGATCCCATTGCTATAAAAATTTTGGGGCTTCTGATCAAAAATACTGCGACAAGTGGTTTTGGCAGTTCTCTCGTGATGTTAACCTGACACTGCCTAAGTAATTATGCAGAGACCGAAACAGGTGAAAATCTGAAGGTGCAATGTCAGGACTATACGGCGGATGCATTAACACCTCCCAGCCAAACTCTCGTAATTTTTGCTGAGTCGCTAAAGATGTGTAAGGTCTAGCGTTATCATGGTGAAAAACCACACCCCTTCTGTTGATTAATTCCGGCCGCTTTCTCTCCACTTTTTGCTTTAATCTCATCAGTTGTTCGCAGTACAGTTCAGAATCGATGGTCCTGCCTGGCGGTAACAGGTCATAATGCCCTTCCAATCCCACCATACACACAGCATCACCTTGTTGCGAGTTAAACCGGGTTTCGCCACAGTCTGTGAAGCTGACCGGCCTTTGACCACGATCTTTTTCGCACGTTCTTGTCGTACGTGATCCATTTTTCATCACCAGTTATCAGCTTCTTCAAAAATGGTTCGGTTTCATTACGTCGTAATAAAGAATCACAAATGAGTACACGGTTCATTAGGTTTCTTTCAGTGAGCTCATGAGGCACCCAAATATCCAGCTTTTTTCAAATGCGCCAAAGCTGTTTTGTGGTTATTTCCCAGTTCTCCAGCTACATCGTAACTACTAATATACCGATCTTGCTCCACTTTTTCAAAAATGGCATCAATTTTGTCCGTAACAGGGTGACCAGAGCGACGTGCATCTTTGATATCAAAATTTCCGGATTGAAAACGCTTAAACCAAATTTGCGCTACTCTCACAGATACTGCATTATGTCCATAAACATCACAATTTTTTTGCGGCTTGTGTTACATTTTTACCTTTTTTGTAGTAAAATTTTAAAACGTATCGAAGTTCTTCATTACATTCACTCATTTTAACAATAAGAAAAACAAATGAAAATCACACATTTTCCTAATTTGAATTTGTAATTGTCTTCTTTAAAATTAAAACTTTTTAATGATACCAAAACCAGCCGGATACAAATGGTATAGCCAAAGAGATCTTATTACAAGTTCATACATACTATATGCGAAAAGACTTTTTCCCCAACCTATTACTTATATATTTGTTTTAATACATAAATCCTTATTACACTACACTGGTAAAGATAGGCATGATTTAGTTAAAGATTCCGACTCTCTTTTTCTTAGTAAGTACACCACTCTGATTTCATCCTATAATCCGTGCAGGAATGGAGAAAGAATACAATTTCTTAAGGTCAACCCACAGCCAGTTGGTAGGCTGTTTGCCGATCTGGATGGCTAACATCTCTGGTCTAGAGTATGCCACCATAATAACCTTAACTTGTATTCCGGCATTAGTTGTCAGGTTCCAGTCTCCTTTAAACATAGCACATTGGTAGCACCTTTGGTGTTACAAATGTATATAGGCGATGGTAACCGCTTTTCATCAGGTGGTCTGTCTGCCTGTCTGCTGAACATAAAAAAAGGACAAAAATAAATCCATTATTGTCACGAGAATATATGCCTAATCAGTGGCGTGTAAAGGCGCGATTCTAAAAAAATCGTGTACACATTAGTACATACATATTGTCACGCTTATTTTCATATATAAACAGCAATAAATGTTTATGTCTACATATTTTAACGGTCACTTATCTTTACAAAGGTGACAATGAGCAATTAATTATTAACTCAAAATATAAACAACTATTAGTATAGCGACACACCTGCGGAACGTATCGCGCAGAAAGTTCTCCGACTGAAGAATCAGAGCTAATCTGTACACGGCTTAACCCGGCGGAAATTTCCCTGATATGTCAGTTATTTAAAAACCTTGTGAGTGTGAACTTTCCGCCGTCGAACGTTGCGCAGGTGTGTCGTTAGGCTAACTAAGTTGTTATTAAACTACATCTACAACACAGATAATTGCTCCTAGAGTGGCGTGGTCAAGATGTCCGTTGTCTAAAGACGAGCATCTGCACGCGACTTTGAATATCAAAGAGGGCTATTAACATATCTTGATTGCTCCGCACAATGTTCACTTAAGAGACACATAGACATTATACAGAGTTGTTGCAACCTTAATTTTAAAGTAGTTGTGTGTATCACTTCAATTGCGTGGGACTTGGACTTACTATCATCTGAACATTGTAAGATATCCAAATGGGGCATAATAAAAATTTAATATTCAAGTTCTGTCTCAATTAATTAAAATCTTTTAAACGGTTTCGGAATATATCCGAGACCAACTTTCAGCTAGATTGATATTTTTTTTATAAACGATAATTTGTAATTACGCACGGTATTAATAACATTATTCACTTAATATTGGCACTTATTCTAAAAGTATGAACAACCATTAATTTTGTTAAATAGATAAGATGGCATCTACCGTAACCAATGTTCATAGAGATCTACATCGCATACAATATTAATAATATATGCGCGATAGCTATGATTATTTGCTCATCAGGATAGCGATTGATAAATTAGCAATAAAACGCCTTTAGAAGAAAAAGAAGAATATTTAAGAATAAAACGTAATTTTGTAAAGCTCCTAAATCCTACATTCTGTTATTGACCAGAGCATTTCACAACTCATCTCTTTTTGATTTTTCATTTATAAAAATATTGTTAAAACTTACAACCAACGTTTTTTTGTATTTTTTATACATTGTATCTTATTTCATTATTTTTACCTTTATTTTTTACACAAAGCATTTTTTACAGTTTACAAATATCGTAGTTAAAGTAGGATACTAAATACTAAGTAAGCTATATGCTTACTTAGTATTTAGTGGTATTATATTTATAGGTACTATATTTCTGTCATAGATTTTTTTGGTTTTTATTTAAATCCACTTTTCCCTTTTTCTGTGAATCGACTTAAGAAATTAATTCAAATAGCTAGAGATAGATTTTCAATATCACAAATTACAGTCGAAAAGTATAATTTATTTTTATTGTTTTTCATACTATTCGGGACAATTATGAACGTCGATATTTATTAATTTACAGTTGAGAGGAATATGAATAGCTCAATAACAATAAAATATTTTACGTGAGATGTTATTTCAACAGCTCTATTTGATATGCTACCTACGTAAGCACTAAGCGTTGCAAACATGATATGGATTTCAATCTCTTGATTGCTTGTTTTGTTATGTAGATGTTGTAGTGTATTTCAAACTTCAATTCTCTTATCAAATCAAATAAATACTATATTTTTTATTTTATTATTTTTTTATTGCAGAAGTTCAGCAGACAAACAGACGGCCAACTTGATGGAAAGTGGTTACCGTCGCCTATGGACAATTGCAACACCGAAGGTGCTACAAATGCGCTGCTGCTCTCTTAAAGGATATTAGCTATACATACCAATAAATAAAATTAAGTGTCTGTTTGTAACGTCAGAATAACAAACTCTTACTAAATGCATATGAAAGTATATACGGCACCTATTTCAAAGAATTAGTTTTATATTTTTTTGTCTGTCTGGATGTTCCGGCTAATCTGTGAAACGGCTGGACCGATTTTAACGGGACTTTCATTGGGAGATAGCCGATGTTATAAGAAGTAACTTAGATTACTTTTTTAGGGTTCCGCGAAAAAATCCACGCGGACGAAGTCGCGGGCATAGCTAGTAATTTATAAATTTAAAACAAAAACACATTTAAATTAGAGAAATTGTTAATTAAATGTTGTTCAAATCAATTCACGTGTGTTGTTAGTAGTTAGAAACTAAACAATTTTTATAGTTACTTGTTTAATTCTCTGACAACATTTTGCAGCACATGTAAGTGTACATGATGCACAAAAATTTATATTTTTTTATGCCGGGTTTCTATTTATAGGTATATTACTATCTATTATATTACCTTATACTGCTATTAAACGGATCAATCAAATTGTATAAATTTGACACAGAAACTGAAGTGACATGACATTATTCAATGATATTGAATGAATCAAGTTTATGTTTATATGCGCTCCTTCAATAAGATTCCGAATGAAATGTTGGATCTGCCCTTCATTAAATTTAAAGCTAAATTGAAAAGTACCTTGCTTAAAAAGGAATATTTTACTATTGAAGAATATTTAAATGGCAAAAGTGCATTTACATAGCTACTCGCTCCAGCCTTTTATACTATCTTCTGTATAACGTTTATACTTTGCATAACATGTAAGTAATCTACGGTGATATGTCACAGTATGATTTTTTTATTTAGTATGTCATTATTGCGGCGTTAACAATGTTTGTTTTGTTATGATTCGTTCTTTGAAAAGTAATTGTATAACAACTTCTGTATGTATTATAAAAAAACAACAAAAGAGCCTGATAGATAAATAATTGTCACGAAAAAAAATTTTTTTAGCTAGTCCTGTTGCTGGGGAGTTTCTTGCGGCTTCTTCTCCTTTAAACAGCGATAATACGTTGCGAAGCGTGTACTTAAAGCAGGAAGTAGATTTAAATTTTGACTTATATGTATGACCTTCAAAAAGTGTTCTCCAGTAGAACTTATTTTGAATAACAACTTTTGCATTTGAATATGTGTTAATTTGGTTAATTCGTCCAAATTGAAAGATAAAGATGGACCGTCTCATATCTTTATTTCATTACTATTGGTATAAAATTGACATTACTTGTATGGAGTTGATGTTAAATTATAATAAGTAACGCAAGTGTATTTATAGTAAGCTGTCGGGTAAATAGATTCCGTGAAATAAATTTCAATTGTTCTCTGTCCAAACGTGACAGCATGTATATTGGGAACCTGTCATCGGTACTTGCGTGTCAATAAGCCAAGGCTTGCTATAACCTATTTCAAATTAATTCAATTGGGAAGCCACATGTCGAGATCAAAGTGGCGAGGCAACTGGCAGCCACCAATCATCATAGTTATGTTTAATATCTGTATCTAATGTTAGATGAATGATGTTTATGCTCACATACTACAGGGGCCTGATTTTGATACACGGCAGGTTATGTTTCGTAAACAAACTCCGTTATATACTCCGGTCTGGGTGATTAGGATTAGCACGACCACGTTGTCCTTTGTATATTATCCATAACACAAACATTACTTAACTTGGGGATTCAATTCTAAATTGCTTTATAACAAAATCTTTTCCCGCTCAGGGAAAGTACTTAAAATTAATTCAAAGGGCTGTAACTTTTAGGGATTTTTTTCCGACATATACAACATAATTCATGGTGGGGACCGACAAAAAAAATCGAAAATAAAAATCATACATATATAATATATATTATAAATAAAAAAATAATATATAAAAGAAAACTTTACTTAGTTATATTGTATTCTACTCATAGTCTTTGAAGACCATAAGTAGAATACTGAGCCTAGGTCACCGTCTTCTATGGATAAGGTGTCCAGAAGGCTAGCTACGTTTCCTCGCTCGGTCGCCATACTGATCCGTTGTCCGAGGTAGGCACCAGCCCTCTGATCACCTGAAGAGTCAATGAGTGGTTTTGATAAATTTTTGTAAAGGCCCATGGCCTCAGAACCTACAAGCGTTCCAACAGCAAACGGCACAAATATATAAAACAAGCTATAACAATAAAAATACACTACAACTCGGTTAAGGAATTAATTGAAAATTAAATAAAGCTCCATTGTTCTTATTTGCTTGCAAACTCGATCCTTTCATAGGCGGATTCGTTAAAACGGAAAATAGTAACACGTAGTCACATTTGTGTGGATGTTCGAAAATTGTCAATAGCTTTTCCGATTTGCCGGTGCGGTTTTGATGCGAATTGAAAAAGCGAACCAACAAACTTCAGCATGATTACTTTTTAACATACACATAACTATTCATTTTTTTACTGTCGAAATATAGGAGACTACCTGACGGCCCTGATGGAAAGTAGTCTGGTCTGGTCTATAAACATTTGCAACACCCTGAAGTGCTCTCAACGAGCTGCCGGACTTGAAAGGCAGACTGGAATAGGGTCAAGTAAAGAATTAATTTTTCAAGTGGGCGGGCGGCGCCTTCAGAGCCAAGCCCTAAACTATGTTAAATAGTGAAAAATACTCAAAGAAGTCTTGAGGCCGATTTTGACAAAAAATATATTAGATTTTTGAAAAATGAATTACCCTTGCCAGGAATCGAATTGGCTGATTTTGAAAAAATAAACACGCCTGTATATATATATATCTATCTATACCAAATAATAGTGTAGCTTCTAAGTATCAATTTCTGTGAAGGAATGTCACACATGGTTTCTTTTCATCTAAATATGAAACCCGTAAGTTGTAAATATTCGTATTGTTGATATATAGGTATATATTTATAAAATCATCACTATGATATTAGAGTGAGGTCCCAGTCACCCCAACTTTCGTGATTTTAGGAAAGATGAAATTTTTAGGATTGGTAGTTTAACATAAACTTAGAAAGGAATGGATACTCGCTAAGCTGAAAGCGGGGCCGGTTTAGAGGTAGCAGATATAAAAGGTAGAAAAAAACCATGCTAACTTATGTCAAAGTAGCAAGGCTAGTTTTTACATATGTCATATATGATATTGTTATAAACAAAGATATCGCTCTCGCGCTTCCTCGCACAGCGATACTCTTAACGAGTCTGGGAGGATGTTTGGCCCGTCAGATTTGTCTGGCTTATTGGAAAATATTTTAAAATATTATACTTGATAATATATATATAAAATTCAGCCTTCCTAAAATGACGTAAGTTCCCACATTAATTTTTATAGTGTCTGTCACAAGTTATGGCCCACAGGAAGTGTCTGGCAACTGTATATCTTTGTTTATAACAATATCATATGTGACATATGTAAAAACTAGCCTTGCTACTTTGACGTAAGTTAGCATGGTTTTTTTCCATCTTTGATACCTGCTACCGGTAAAACGGCTCCGTTTTCAGCTTAGCGAATATCCATTCCCTTCTAAGTTTATGTTAAACTACCGATCTTAAAAATTTCATCTTTCCTAAAATCACGTAAGTCTGGGGTGACTGGGATCTTGGACTATAATATAGAGTCCCATCTTAATAAACTTAACACTACGCTTCTGGTAATTGAACTGTGTTTAAGAGATCTGTCTTGCATAATAAGTTGATTAGGCGATCGAGTACAATATAATTTAATTTTTCTATTAAATATACTTCATAAGAAGTCTAGGTACGCTTTTGATTTATATCGAAGTGTACTTATTTGTTTATTGTTCAGATATTAGATTACATATTAAAATAAAAAAAAAAAATTGATCTAAAGAAACACATGTTTACATAATAACAGAACAGTTCGTTTCACTGTAAAAGTATAAAACTGTGCTGCAGTGACAACTCCCACCACAAGACAATGAAGTATATAGCACAGGATACATTGCAAATATAATGAAATTAAAACATATATATTAACCATTTCCATAGTAATATATAAATTAAATGTTATGTTTTTGCGGTTATTTGGTTTGTTAGCAGAAGTGTCGCTGGAGAGTTTTTCTTGCTTCTTCACTTTAAAAGAGCAATAAGAAGTTGTGAATAATTATATCTACTTCCTACTCTATGTACAGCGGCATAGACTAGGAATTAAACATAATTTTTAGTTTATCTGTATGATTTAAAAAAATATTCTCCACTGGAATTTAGTTTGAGTTTGAATAAAAGCTTTTGAAATTGATTTTTCAACCGGATTCATTCAGTGCAGTTTTATTTTCAACAAACCTATAACAATGTACATATTACCATGCCTCTTTCCTATAGGGTAAGCAAAGATGATGGATCACCACTTGTTACAATCTTGATATACTCCTTTCATTGTAACTAATTATCATTCATTTCTTTATACGTTTACGTTTTATTAAAGTGCCTTTACTCTAAAAAGATTTTTGTTTAAAATAAATAAATTATAGTATATTGATTTTTATATTGTTTAGTAAAATATGACTTCTCGAATTGTCACAAGAACTCCTGTGTTTGGTGCTAGTCAAACCTACAATTTGGCTAAAGATTGGGTGGGGGTTATATTAGCCTGGTTTTCCCCAGGTCTTTATTTGCTTAAGGACTATTCTGAAAGTTCAATATTTACGACTACTTGATATTTACTAAGTACATACATACACATGTGACGCGATATTTAATTAAAAAAAAAACAACAAGAAGAAAGTTTTCAGTACATTATTTTCATATTTTCCTGCACACGTACAAATCAAGACATTAATTATGTACAACTTCCCCTTTTACTGAAACAGGACGTATACTAAACTCCCCAAATCAGTATTTCGCATGCTTACAGGCGACATAATCCGTATCTTTACAAATATGCAGCCAGATCACGTACTTTACGTTTGGCTTTTCCATACATTGCATGGAAATGAATCTAACTGTGGGAGCAGTTGTAGACTGAATAAATACCCTTGTAGAGCTCTTATTTCATACATTTGAACATAAGCTAGATCAATATAAGCGAACGCAGACTTTTTAAAGTTAATAGTAAATATATGGCTGAGTTCTATTCGAACTAAATTTTTACGGATATTTGAATAAAGCGTTATAATTAATTGATTAGCTAATTTAAGATAATGGTTTGAAAAGATAAAATAAAGACGTTTTGATATTGTTTATTGCGCTTGTGAAATAAAAATAAAATTAAGCATCAAATGGCGCGGTCCTCTAGTAGCCACGCCCAAAATGCTCCTTCAGCCGTTACACACACCGACCACTGTCGTTATGGTCGTGGCGAAAACATCACTAATGACGTCATTATTTTCGATCACACAGCGCTCACAACGCCAAGAGGTGAATCGATTTATTTTATTTATTTAGGTTTATGGCTTGGCAGCTAGGCCTTTAAGCCAGATCTTAAATTATAATCTAATTTCTTCATTTTCTTAAGCCTATATGTAGTACAGCTGAACTGTAGGTTATCAGCTGGTGCCATTCAACGGAGTTCTTATGACAACTCAAAAGGCCACATTTGACTATACAGTTCACATTT
Organism: Dendrolimus houi; assembly: GCA_039645545.1. Lineage (NCBI taxonomy): Eukaryota > Metazoa > Arthropoda > Insecta > Lepidoptera > Lasiocampidae > Dendrolimus > Dendrolimus houi. The sequence goes on along the minus strand of CM077125.1, from coordinate 17,495,720 downwards.
CTCACAAAACAATAATTAGTGCTCAAAAACTATCAATATCCTACAACTATTGTTCATTTTAGAGTAATTTTACACATTTTTAGAAAATAATACTGCACAGTGCAACATTTCCTTTCAGTTCTCGCCAAAAACTCCGAGGGAATCGAAGTGGGCTCTCTATCGATTGACATTGACAAAGGCGCGATTTTCAAATCAACCAATGACATTTGTAACTGCCGCAGACAAGTGGAGCAGAAGAAATCGGGGTCGTAAGCGAGTTCGTTGTGAGTCTCAGTGAAACGTAGCCATAGTGTTCCCAAAACAACCGAATTACTGGTCGTCACCGAGCTGTTACATCATTATTGCGTAGTGACGTCAGTAAAAAACAATAACTTAAAATAATAAAGATTCAAAGCTTATGCTGCAATTTTAAGAGAATATCTTTTAACTCATTTTTTCTACAAAAATGTTTTATTACTGATGCTGATTCAAAGGAAGACAATAGCCAAGGGTTTATTTATAACACAATACAAGTGAAAATATACTAAAGAAATAAACAAGATCCGTGGAGTGGCTTTTGAGTTATGAAGCATTTATAATTACATGTCTTTTACGGTTCTTTAGCCAAACTACAAAGACAATAAACTTTCGACACCTGAGAGCGGATTGAAACTCATTTGAGCGATTTTGGAAATAGGTATATCTTGTAACTTTTATTTTCTAATATCTTCTTTAAATAGGTAATTACGATTAGTTGCCTAGCAATATCTCAAAATATATATTCACATTTAAACATAAACACAAGTACAAAATACGTTTAGGCAACACATATTCTTATACAAAATAATACGAACATGTACCATATATTTAGAGGACAAAACCGGGAAGCATGTGAATCTAACAAAATAGAAACAAAATTAGAGAACACGACGAATAATGTAATTTTTAACCAATTTCAATAAGGAGGAGGTTCTCAATTTGATTGGTTTTTCTTTTTTTACGTGGTTCTTTTTTAGTTTGTGGCGGAATAGTTGCCATTTGATCCCCTAAAAATTTAACATAGTTTGGCCCAGTAGTTTTCATTTTATGAACATTTTTTATGAAAATTTTCCGTTCCCGTTTCTTGGGACCTATATTTTTTAAAACGCGCGGCACCTTTCGTAGGCCTACCCATAGCTAGACACTAAAAAGTAACAAATAAAAAATCTTCGTTTAAAAAAGCCGAATATTTTGCAACATTTTGTTGTTATATGTACCAGTGTATATGGTAATTTTTATGGTTTGCTCGGCACCGACTTTAAGATGTAGAAAATTTTATATTATTTTGTCTCTTAATAAACTAAATAAGTTCTTACTCAAGAATCTTTATTAAGTTTCTTTATACTTTTTAGTTTTTGAATTCGGTTTTTTTAAACGAAGTTTTTTTTAAATTTGTTTTTTCTAAGTTTTCGCGACTAGTACACATAATTAAAATTACATTTTAACGGTAAGAGAAAAGTGAAAGAAAAACAGTTAAACCGTAGTTTTAAACATGATTTTAAATTAAATAACAAATACTAAATTGTCCCCGAAGGAAAATGAGGCGATAGGTGATTATAACAGAAAACTTAACGCGTGGATTGAGCTTGGCTCGAGGTAGAAATCATATAATGGATATAGGGATAGATAAGACTATCAATCCTAATACTGGGCAAAGATTCGACAATCGGAGCTCTGACAAGTTGTTTAGTCAATATATGCACTCCAGCGGTGCCGATATATTGTATTTTTTAGAATGTCATTCAAAGTTGGTTTCTGATTAGTTTTCAATACTATGAAAGTGGATACAGTTTTTAATATTCCATATTCCAATAGCGAGAACAAACAGTTTTTGTTTTATTGTAAATGTTTTGAAATCCAATAATAAAATACATGAATTACTTTATGGTTTAAATATTAATATTACAAACTAATATAATATATACAAAGAAAAATATAACCTTAACTAAATCTAATTCATTAATATTATTACGAGTTACAGGACTCGAATTAAAATGCCGTTGGAATTATTTATAGAATTTATTAGAACTAACTATACAAACACGTATAACACAGGTAAAAATATAACTGTACACAACCAGTCCAAACGTAATGCACGATTCAATCACACGCGCAAAGTCCATCACTAACGTCTTGCTTCGCTTGTGGCTATCTCTAGACTGACGATCTCTCCATTGGGGCATTGCTTTATGCTGAACAAATGCAATATATCTGCCTGACCGCGTGGACCGAATTTCTTAGAATCACACCTGGCTAATGACTACCATAAAATATTACAATACACAATGAATACACTACATAAAGATGAAGAATACTATACATTTTTTTTAGATTTCTTGTCTGTTTGTCGGTTCGTCTGTTTGTTCGGGATTCACGTAAAAATTACTGGGCCGGTTTCGATACGGTTTACACTGATCGACAGGAAATTCCTAGTCTTAAAATCTCCGTTACCGTTTATCCTGGGAATCCCGCGGGAATTTTGATAAGAATTATTTAACCAGATAAAAAAAATCAAATCCTGATGTGATTTTTTCACTGATCGATAGCAAATTTTATGTAATAAAATGTATGAAATTTTTCCCCGGGAATCACGCGGAAATTTTTTCGGGAGCGGTTTGAAGTTTTTCGGATGTATGAAAATTAGCTTATTCCGACACAGTTTTCACTAAAACGATACTTACATTCTTTTTTTAATTCTGCGATAGTTTTTGTCCTGGGAATCCCGGAATTTCAAGTCAAGCGTGGACGAAGTCAGGGCCATATCTTAGTGTAACAATAAAAAGAAACCATATTAAAGTGTAGGTATTATTATTGAGAAACCTAATGTTAACAGTCATGTTCCCCAAGAAAACGTAGAAGCAAATCCATTCTTACATTTTTAGTATAGATTAAAATACTGGGTGAAGTACTGAGTGCCAAGTTTATGAGCCAGTTATTGATTCGTTCTAAGAAACCTCTTAAAGAACACGAGTCGAGCCGTCCTCATACCGAAAATTTTCAGTAAAAAGGTTATTTAATTTCACATTTTCAGGAAGGTTCGCATTATTTCACAGGATTTGTGTATTTTTGCACTTATTTCCGTGAGTCTCATAACTATGTTCATATAATTTCATTTTGTTATTATGGTGGAATATGATTGTACATTAAGTTAGATGGTTATGTATTTGGCGCGTGTCCTGGTTAACGTTTGAGATATAGGATTAAAGGTTAACCCTGCTATTACCATAATTATGGAAAAAGTATACTAGCAATAGTAATCGTTTACTTAGTAAAGCATCTAATATTAGAAAGTTGGAGTTCCCGAGCATTGAAGAAGAATAGGCACCTACTACGAATGACTAAGGAATCGTTTAGACTTATAGAAGATAGAGAAAGAAGCTTGTGAGATGTTAACATCGTTGCTCCCCGAGAGCTTTGATTAAAAAATGAAAGAAAATTCAGTATTTATTAATCTGTGTAAAGTTAAATAGGTTTTTAAAGAAATGGAGCGCACAAGCGCTAATAGAAAACTCACAAGACGGAAAAAACGCAGTTCTAATTAATCTCTTTTAATTTGTTTTTATATTTAACCAGCTGTGGCCGCCGATTTTTCTTGCGCGTGGAATTTTTTTTTCGAGGAACCCTAAAAAGATGTAGCCTAAGTTACTCCTTATAGCATCAGCTATCTGGCAGTGAAAGTCCCGTCAATATCAGTCCAGCCGTTTTAGAGATTAGCCGCAACATTCACACAGACAGACAGACTAAAATTCTAAAAAAATGTATGTTCGGAATCTCCTGGTCCGAATTATCTCTCCTAACTTTTTTCACATTTTTATTTTGACATTACAAACAGACACTAATTTTAGTTATCTTTATAGATTGTGTCTTGTTCAGTTTCTTATAGTGTTAGTAAAGCTACTGAACCCACATTTTTGACATTTAACTCTTAAAAAGAACTTCTTACCCTAAAAGTCTGTTGTCACGTAGTGTTTAAAATTCTGATGCAATGCTTTTAAAGAACAAAGTAAAAATCCCAAGTGAAATAGCGGATAAAACTAAGTTTACACAAAAGTGCTCGCCGCGATACTAAGGAATATAAAATATCTCTTTAGAAGCTATACATTGCTCTTTTATTTACATTATTCTTTTAAAATTCCGCACGAAAGGGGTCATGGTTCACTGACAATGTAGAATCGCTTTTCACGTACGATCTTCGTATGAATATTATTTTCTGTATAGTGACCCTCCTTCACATTTAGCCCATCTGTTGCTTTGTTGTTTAATATAATAATAAACGTACATTTACTGTATTCACCACTACACTTACTTTGTTGTTTTTACTTACATATTTTTAAATATGCATTATGTAAATTATCGTAATTTGTGAAAATGACTTTGACTGAACTTTTCACTATTATTAATTCCCATTTAAGGGAATATAATAAACACCGTGTATGAGGTTCTTTTTTTCTCGATATTTCCATCAAAATGAATCAATTTGGTTGAAATGCGCTTAACTGAAGAAACATGATTGTATTGTTGATTCATCTAAATTGAAAGATAGAAATGAACCGTCTAATATCGGCTAAAGATCTATTTTTAAATATAATACAGTCTACTCTCGATAATTTGACACTCGTTAATTTGAATCTCTCGATAATTCGAAAATTTTCCGGTCCCTTGAAAAATACTCGATAAATTGAATAAAATTAATGTTAATTGATTGGTACCTTCGGTAATTTGAAGTTGAAGGAATATTATCTTGATCGCAAACATGCGATAATTTGAAGTCCGTGCTTTCCTACTCTCTATAATTTGAAGCGTTTATTATGCACATACCTGTCGTTTGTTCACATACATGTACAGCAGACCTATCAATTGTTTAAATAAATGAGATATGAGTAAGTTCGCATTCCAGTCTTCTTTCAAACGTTAATGAGTCATGTTAATGTTTAATTTGTGCTATTAAAATGAATCCAAGAAAGAACAAAGTTCCATTAGTAAACGCTTGTTATTTTGAACTCTTGACAATTTTAAATTATCTCTGGTCCCTTGAGTTTCAAATTATCGAGAGTCGACTGTATATATAAAATCTCGTGTCACGGTGTATGGGGTCGCACTCCTTCCGAAACGGCTTAACACCGATTTTAATGTTTTTTGTGTATTTGGTAGGTATGAGAATAGATCGTACAGTATTTTTCATTTCTCATATTCTGAAAGTACTTGTAGAATGAAAACTGCACTTTCCGTCCCTGGGATACGATTCTCCCTGCTGTCAAAAAATTTAGACTTTCGACTCATGTTCTAACTTTTTTTTACAGCCAATGTTAAATCGTGGCATAAATTGTATGTAATAAATAAAATTCAACAATTTTGTTACATAATTTTATACTTTTATATTACTTTTCACTAAAATATTATTTATTTTAAATAAATTTGAGCTAAATTTACTATCATCAGTGACAAAAAATTATTGGCTGGTAGAATGCCACAGAAAAAAAATATACTTGACGTTTCATATGTGACGTACGTGATGACGTTTCATCAGATTTAGATATGGATTTAACGCCTGATTTTATTAGAGAAGTAATTGTTTGTTTAATTAATCAGTTTTTATTTATTTTCGTCATATTCGAAATGAAAAGCAGAGTGCTAACCTCGGGTGAACGGTCTATTTAGGCACTCAAATTATTAGCGCCCTCACTACGCTCGTGCGCCAAACCATCTCGCACCTAAATAGATCACTTTCACCTCTCGTGTAACAATATACTAGTATTATTATTCTATTGTTTGGGCAGATATAGAGATTGTCTGGTTTGCCGACTATAGAACACGCAACATTTCTGAAGTAGTCCTGGTTTAGATCTAGACCACGTAAGTCTAAAATTATGAAGATGCTAAGTGACAGTTTTAAATAAGTGCACTGTCCTTGCTTACATTATGTCCATTTTCAGGGCAGCAAGCAGGACAGTGACGAAGGAAGTGGACAGCGTGCACATGAACGCAACTTATTTGATTAATTGATATTCGCGCTGCCCATTTAGGCAAATGGAAATGGGGATAATATAAACTAATGGATGCTTTTAGTATCGCTTGTGTTACTGTTACCTTCAACATCAGAGAAATACGTAACTAAAGTTATTGTTAATATATAACTAGGGATATTGTTTCGAGCCTTCGAGGATTGGTGTTTTCATTGACGTAATATGTAGTAAGTACATCATGCGTGTCTCACAAGAAATGGCAATGCTTATTCGAATACGACGTTGTGTGAATATCATGAATCAGACTTCGTTTCAATGATGAACCAAAATGCATTTGCACATTTTACCAAATATACAAAAACATATTCTATTAAAACTTAACCCAAGTAGTTTACTAGGTTCAACGAAAAAAGCAACTTGTTTTAATTAAACTTGCCATGTTGCCGTAACCGCAGATAGCAAAAAGACACGGCACGGACTAAAAGTAGGAAGATTAAATAAGTTGCTGTTCGAATTGCTTTTACTGAAAAACTAACTATACTGGAGTATGGCCAAATAGAATAGGAAATAATAGGGGCCACTTTCGCAAATTTATTTATAGCTAGCTGATCCGTGCCCACTTTGTTGGGTGTCATTAAAAGATAAATACGCACGCACACACGCATGCATGCACGCACACACGCACGCATGCACGCAAATGAAGGTTTCATTAAGCTTTGTAATCTTTAATTAATCCACAAACATTCATTTTTTACATATTTGACAGACGTTCCCGTGCCTACTTCTCTGGACGTCATTAAAAAATATTATTAATCACAATCAAATATAGCCCACATCACTCAGGAATAATGTAGCTTTACACTGGTGAAAATTTTTCAAAATCGATTTAGTAGTTCAAGAGATTACGTCCTACAAACTCACAAACTTTACCACTTTTTAATATTGATATAGATTTAAATTTTTGGAAATTATATCCCTAAAATGGCCGAAAAGGGGCGGGCTACTTATTAACTTTTTTTTGACTAGTAAAACTATGACTATTTTGAAAACATACATTGCTCAAATCGATGCTTTTAACTATGAAAATTTAAACGAACTCTTTAAAGTCATTTGCACAAATACAACGAACAATATTGATGGTTTGCTTATATTATTTTGAATGCACAACAAACAATTAATACTTAATATTCTTAAAAAGTCGGTTAATAAATAAGATCGCATTCAGTTGTACTTCAACTTTCTGGGTTTAACTGTTCGTAAAGCAAAAACTGAGTTCTTAAGTTTGACTGTAATTGCACCGAGGGTTCCCCAAGATAAGCTATTTTTTTTATATTTTCTCTCTGGAAATTACTTCAATTCCCACGCTGAATAAACGAAGACCGCTGCACTGTGTACCTCTCTTATTTACTTCTTTCTGAAAATACTTTACCCCACTCAAAGTAATCTTAGATGTTCTTAAAGGGAATACAGAATGATAAACTCTCCGCTTCAAACAAAAGATATCGCAGTGATAAGTTTAATATTTTCATAGAGATCGAAGTAAAAGGAATACATTTTGACTCTACTAAATAGTGGGTCTTTTTGTATATACAATGTACATACATGTTGTTAGTTACAATTTAAGCTTTAAATTATACGCAATCCATTGCTAATTTGGACAAATATCAACAGATCATATTCGTTTCATTATTGTAACTCAATAAATCGTTCCTTTTTCAAACTTGCATCCATAATATTTATTTATTTATGATACTAGTCCGGTTAGATAGTTTTTATAACCGGATAGACGATTGACTACCATAGTCACGTGTTTGTAAAAACCAACAACCACACATGTGTCGTATAACGTTTTTTAACACATATGCGAGAAAACAGTACAATAGGTAATGAAACAAACATAAATATCAATCGGCAAGCCTGAACAATCTATAACGTTTCTATCAAGAAATTGGCGCGCATTTGCAAATGGTGTCTCATGGTGAAAATTAGAACTACATCTTTCGTCTCATTTTCTCTATAGTATTAAAGTGAGACAAATGTCATTAAAAGCGCTTCCAAGGAGGTTCAATTATTAAACTTACTTAATGTCGTAATGTAAAACTTCTTGGTGGAATTCTTTTTTTTCACCAAGTACCTATTTTACCGCACGTTCAGTTTGTAATGCAATCTTTGAGCAAATGTGTTGTAAGAATATTAATACTTTTGTTTATATTTCAATTGCGGCCGCATACGAGTTCGTCTGCGAATATTCTGAAAATTCGTAATACGGACACAACCGTCAACGACGTCTGCATCTGGCCTCATAGCCATAACCCCAGGCCGCCGGATAGCACGACATGACTCATAGCAATGGAATTTTTATTTGACGTTTGTTATTATATTTATGACCAATTTAATAAAATATATTTGTATACCTATTATGTGTTTATTGATGTATAAATTCATTAGCCAAGAACATTGATATATTAGCCATATTTATTTCTTTAAATTATATTAAAATTTGTCCCGTATTTTTTGCGTGAAATTCATCCATCGTCACAAGTTTTCTCGTTGATAATATTAGTAGTATGTCAATGTCAATGTTTCCTTAACTTCAATTAATTTTTTTAAATAATATAATTTATAGTGTCTCAGATAAAATAATGTAATGTATATATATATATATATATATATATATATATATATATATATATATATATATATATATATATATATATATATATATATATATATATAGTGAGTAAGGCAATTACAAAATAAACAAGTTGTTTGTATATAACATGGTCTATTAACACAAAAAATCTAAAAAACCATTTGTTACAACACGAGTTTGAGATAGTAAGGTGAGGATCTTGTATTTAAATGAGACACTGGTTTAATATGACACCGCAGTCTTAAGCGGATTATTCATTTGATTAAAAAATGTACTAAAATCCATATTGAAATCGGGATAGTCTGCTTCCTTAGAATTCTTTTGATACTCCTCCGTATTTTGTTTTGGGATGTGATCTGAATTTATGAGAGGTTTTATTTTGTAAGCAAAACAGCTCTCATCCTCCCATTTTGCTAAGCCGGCTTCCGAAAGGTGTGAACAGGGGACTGGAAGGTTGCTGTAATACAAAAATACTTATTGTTACGAATTTGTAGAGGAGTTGTAGGATGTAAATTCGAAAATGCCGTTGGGATCATCACGAAGTTTATTAGAAGTACCTACACACATGTAATTTCACAGTTCTTACAAGTATAGCCTCAATACAACAAAACCAAACCGTAGGGCTCAAAATCGTTATCACATAAATCGCGCAAATTTCATTCTTATAAGATACTCGCTTTGAAAGTGCATTAGGTAACGCCTCGTTCGCAGTTAGAACATGACTGGCGCAATTCCTGACTGACCGACCCTCATCCATTTGTAAATTAGAGATGGCCTTCTAGCAACATGCCGCCCACTGGTTCTTGAAATCGTTAAATGGTCAGCTTAATAGCTTCCAAAAATTCGCATGAAATACCAACAGAGGAAATAAGGTTTTATGACGTCTTACGGCGGCGTGAACAAAGAAATGAGTGACAATAGATCACTCAAATTCAAAGGGTAATATGTGTGTATATGTCCTTTTTTGGAAGCATTTCCTTGCAACATTATTATAAAATAAAAAAATACTGCAATAGTAATAAAAATATACAAAATTAATTTAAAAATGTTAGCTAGGTAGCCAGCGTGATTTATTGGGGAATTTTTTTACGTTTATCCCTCTCCTTACAATCACCATTTTCATTATCATCCGAGCATTAAATCCCGGTTGCGTTTGGACTCTTCGCTCCAACGCCCAGGGTCCGCTTTTCTACTCCAATCTCCCGTTTTGAGAACATTGGTATGCATGTCAACCTTTACAACGTCAAACTAGCATTTCTTGGGCCTTCCCTTTCGACCGGGATCTGGGGGAGGCGGCTTGTCTAGACATTTATTCTCTAGATAATTAGCGGATCTCCATCAAATGGACCCGTATCAGCGTAAGCGACTCTCTTGCAGTTTGTCTGCTATGTCACGGAAGTGAAGACTGCCGCGGATGCGGGAGATCCTGACGCGGTCACTCCGCGTGACTCCACACATCGAGCTCAAGTAAAGGTCACGCCTCACTGCCATACACTACCACCATTATATATTGCGAAGCAATACACATTGAGCGAGAAGTAAATTAAATTTAAATATAATTATTAATTATATGTATGAAGTTAAAAAATGTAAAATTGTTCTACAATAAAATTCAGTTCATAAAGAAACTTTTGAATTTGATACTTTTCTCTTAGAAATGGTACATAAGACGTTCAAAAATTCAAATGAAACTCAGATGTTTAGCTGAGCCACTATATATAAGGGAATGTTCAGATAACAAGCATAATTATGCGTTTATCGCGCGTTACGTTTTTACAGTGTATACACACATTATACGCGATGAGCATCTATTGAGTATTGAGCGCGTTGGCTGATATTTTCTTGCGTTGATTAATGTTTCCTTGAATGTGCGTTTTCTCTATTGTCATCTCCTTCACAGAATTTAAGTTCTTCCTGAGTCTATCTCGTTAACATAATTAGTACTTTGAATAATTAGTACTTGTCATATTTCATATCGCTGGACGTTTTCCAACTTCGTTTATGAACAACTCTTTATTAAACGCTTCTATGTTCATTTTAGTTTCTATTAATAAACAAACGAATTCTAAAGTCGTGTCTTGCCACACAGAATATGTAAGAACAACTAAATCTCAGTATGGTAATCCAATGTTTAAGCACATTAAGGCACTTTAGCATGTACGTACATTGTACATACGCCTTGAATAATATTTGTGTTGTAAATGCACGTTATAGAAACGCTCTTTATGCGTTTTCATCTGAACAACCCTTAGGCAGACAAATTAGAGGGAAAGGTTTTGCAATAAAAAATACAGCTTACCCTTCTCTTATATTTAAAAATGCCTGCGGTTGAATATACTTGATGCCCTCAGCGTTATTACAAGCGAATTGTGCCATGTTTGTTTTTCGGATCTCTCTCAATTGAGCTGCGAATATTTCATTAAACTGAACAACTATCGATTGAAATCACCTTTTAAATATCCGTTGTTCTTTTCAATATTGGTCGGAATAAAATTATTTTGGATCGAAAAAGAGGTTTATTAAATTGATATGAGCAATGTGAAGCAATTAGAGGCCCAAAATTAATGTTTTGTTATAGAACTAAAACAGTTCTTAGTGCAAATTCATTTTTAAAAAACCTAGTATATTTACCCACAATAGAAAGAATTTTTTTATAAAAATTGTGTTAATGTAGAAAGCTGGTTAGTAGAACGCGACTTTTCTAATTACCACAAAATTTCCATTATTTGAGGCGAGTCAAAGAATTTTAATGATTTAGACGGGTTCGGTTTTCATTTGATGGCTTTTAACTCGAAGATTATTTAATTTAATTAATTTTATTATTAAAGCTTAAATATTCACGAATACTTGATAAATTTAGATACACAAATCGTGCAATGCCGTACCAACTAATATCCAAAATTATAGTATCTAATAGCATAAAATGACACATTTTTATACTGTAAGCTTGGATACCTCGTAAAAATCTATCACATACAATCATCAGTCCATTACTAAATACAAGTAGCTTTAATGTGACCATAAGATTGGTTGCAAGAGAAAAGACTTACCCAAACTAAAACTATGAAATTGGTCTCCTCTTTCATACCAGAATCGATCAGAAAACCTGAAGATTTGCAGCTGTTTGGCTATAATGCAAAACAGCGTAGGACCTACAGATCCGCCTGTAATTCTGTTTTCGCACATTATCCCAGCAAATAAGTCAACGTCTGCTATATCTTCATACAAATCTTTTAGAGCGGCGACTTTCTGAAATTTGTATAATTTAATTAGCGATACAATAAGTTTTAAAACGTAGCTTCAATTATTTCTATATAGATATGTTCCACATCTTAGCGATAAATCCTGTTTACATTTAGATTGTCAGCTTTGAACTCCGAAGACCGCTTTCTTACTTTATCTTCTTCATTTTGCACAATTTCCGGCATCCCTATGCTATGAACTAATATTTTTTTTTTATTTTATGTTATTTTTATCAATACAATTGTTAGTCTTGCCGCTATTAGCGATTTCTTCCAGACAAGAGACTTTCGATTGATATGAAGTCTGGTAAGAGCAAGAGTATGTAGTGTTGTTATCACTTTGCCGATTATCTTATACCTTACTCCTCAACTTTACAAGCATATCACATTCCTTGACGTCAAGCTAGCAGTTCTTGGGCCTACTACTTCTATCGGCGTAGTTAGATCCATTCATAACTAGTGCGAAGTGTAAACCAGTATTTACATACTTTTCACAAGTACTCATGCTCTAGACGCATATTATGCTAATCTAATTATCGGTGACATTGTGCTTTAGTTGTCAAACCGTAATGTTCTTAAACCTTGTTTAAGAACATTAAGCTGGGCTTAACAAGAAAGCAGATAGTAGACTGTTTTACATAAGTCTATAATTCATCTCGTCAAAATGTTATCTACATTGTATACAAATATTTCTTGACAAATGTAATCTGCTGTGACAGTCGAGTCGAGGGCGTAAAGCTGTTGCGTAAATGGGCTTAGAATTTTGGATTATTTCTAAACATTATTCATTTTATTGTTTCGTGGCCGTTTGACAAAAACAGAGCCCTTATAAAATCATGTCCATCTCGTCTGTATTCAATCTATACGGATGAAATATGACACGATGATGCCGCCGAGACTGTTGCCAATACATCTTGGTGTGATGGATTCACAATTAAAGTTAGCGTTGGTCATAATACTCATAGCAGTGATAAAATTAGTATATATAAGCGTGTACGTATGATGAATCATGAAGAGTGTGACTTTGTCGCTTTTTTAAAATTTGAAGTCGAACTTGTAAAACAATCCATTAAGATATTTTTTAATAATTCCATAGCAAAGAAAATAGTTTACAAGCTTGTCATTAATACAGAACCTATTATTATACGTGGATTGATACATCTTTAACCGATTTTCATTGTAGTAACTATAGAAATAATATGGTAAAATGAAAAATCAAGATTACTAACAATCATTTTCTTAATTCAAAATTTTGGAACATACACATAAAGATTTATCAACACTCGTTGAGATATTTTATTTCCAAGTAAAAAGTAATTTCTGTTTAATAAGCATCAAAAAACATTTATAAAGAAGATAAGTACAAAATATTAAAAAAAACTTACCTCATGCTCCATAACGTCAGTGAAATCTTCAAATTGTTTTGCTGGTTTTAGACCACATAAACGTCTATAATCGTTATATCCACGTACTCCCATATCTCTGCCTCTTTGGATAGCTATTGCGATCGCGTCGTGTGCTTTCTGAAGATCACCGAAGTAATTTTCTGATATCTAAACAAAAATAAAATGTGCCCGATGAATACTAGTAGCAGCTGCGTATAGGCCATGGAACAAAAATAGCAATAAATAAAAATCGTTAAGTAAATAAATATAACTTGTGTTACTCTGCAATCATAGTTGGCAACACCTGTCGGTTCTTATATTTATAGATCATCTGAATTCAAACTTTCACCTCGTATTATTTAAACTATATTTTTCATTTCTCATCATCTAAAAGTGCGTTTGGAGTTGCCTCATCACAGCGATGAAAACAGAACTTTTCATCCCTTGTAAACAAACGATTTTCCTTGCTGTTAAAAAATTAAACAACTATACGAACCATAGATACATACATGCGACTCATGTCCTAACCTTTTTTACAGCCATTGTTAAATCACGGCATATATTGTAACAAAATTTGTGTTTATGTGCAATTCACACGCAGTAGAAGTGAAACAAAATGTGACAAGGAATTGAAGGGATTCTAAATTTCGTGACGTCACATTACATATATTATATCGTTATAATATATTTAAGTTTTAAAACACGAAATTTGAAGTATTAACGAAAAACTTTCTCTTCTCTCGCAGGCTTAGTCCTATGTGTTTATCTCTTTCTAGTTTCATCGATTGAGTTTCAAATCATAACGATTTTAAAGAAGTTTCACTTCAAAAAATATAATTTTGTAATATTTGTAATAAATTATTAATTATCACTAAATTATTTAATTTAGATAAATTTGAGCTAAATAATTACCATCATCAGTGACAAAAAAATCTGGCTGGTAGAAGGCCACAGAAAAGAAATTACTTGACGTTTCATATGTGACGTATTAAATGGGCCTAAATAGGTCACTTTCACCTCTCGTGTAACAACCTACTATTTCAAACATTTGCTCAAAAAATACATTTACGAAGCCTGTATATATTATTCAGAAGTTAAAAATTACGCACTACATAAGGGAACCTGCGGGTAAAATAGGTAATAGTTATCCAGACGGGCAAATGCCCTACCACCTGGCTATGACTTGTTTTGTCGCCTCTTACGACAGGCCGCCTCTTACGACTCGTCGCAGGATATTGTATTCTTTCTCCGTTTCTGCACGGATAAATAGTAAAGCGTACTAGATTGAAAGTTTTAATTGAGATTTTCTATGAAAACAAGAATGGACTGGTGGCGCCAGCTGTGAGAGCGTGTTACGAGTTAAGTTTTTACTGTGTCATTCCCAGTATTCTTCTTCCATTCATGCACGAAATTCTTATAAAGCGACAATAAGCTACATATTTCATTACAATATTTCAGATTGTAAGTACTACACACCTCAGGGTCTATATTCTCGTCCAATTTGGCAGCATTTTGATAAAACGTTCCCCGGTTAATTTCTTCAAAGTTTTTGTCTTCCTCTATTTGTGCTTGTCTATACATAGTTTCACTTACAGACAGTTGATTAAGGTAATGGTAGTCTTCAGCGTATTTTCTGTAAAATTATATATTAAACGTCATTAATTCAGTATTACTGGTTTTATTTATATAAATTCCGTTTCTTAGACTGGAGGTAAAACGGTGGCAAATATACATGCATCGCTCTATATAATATAATATTTATTTTATACGGATTATCATTTCTTACGCAGCACGTTTCTTACGCAACTTCGTAGAGAGGTATAAGAGACGTGGTTATTCAGAGATAACAAACCTGTTTATTTATTTTAAATTACGTACATTGGATTTGAAGTAAAAACAAGAAATAGAAATTATTTTTACAGTTTCTTTCTCGCAATGTCTAGACTGATTCAATTAACTCAACTCGCCCTGTGTTGGCATGCCATGATAAGCGCGTAATATTATCATTGAAGAAAAAATTATGTATGAGGTATTTAAAAAAAAATAATATTGAATATCCCGTCAAATCTAATATTTTTAAAATGGATATAAATTTGTTAGATGCGGCTTAGAAGAAGGAACAGTGGAACATATATTGTTTCACTGCCCTAAAATTACCACCCATATATATGATATATTACCTTCAGAATTTGATCGTCCTGTGAACGTCAATTACCTGTTAACTCTTGTTCATACTAAATTTATATATATTTTATGTAAATTTCTATATATTAATAATATTTATTTATAATGTAGTTAGTTTAATACAATTATTGTTTTGTGTTGTCCTCAGGTTATCAGAAAACGTTCTTACTGTTCTTCGACGCTCAAAACTATAATTAATTTAATATTTGATCGCTCTACACCTGTCATTTTTACACAGTCACTCCGACATTGGCAAAATCAACGCGCGCATACAGTGTTGGAGCCATCGCCGACTAAAAATAGAATAGAATTTGTTAGATTTTGAGTTGTATAAGATACACAAATATGCACATATTGAATGTTTGACAAAGTATTTTATTAATTTTATAACATTGAAAGACGTTTCAAGGATATTTTATTTTAAGTTAGATATTTATATTAAAAGCAAGTTAAATCAGAAAGGTCGTAATTACATTATTGATTTCATAGAATATTAAGCTATCTACGCTAATAATAACACAACAAAAATCTTATGTCCATAACTTTTACACTATTATTTAGTACCAACAGTCACGACAATTACTGCTTGATTATATTGAACAGAGCCTTCGCTCTGTTCGACAGACGAACATGATTGATCCATATTATCCTTTTATATTGTCGAATCAACAACACCGTGTTCACATTTTAGCAATCTTAGCACCTAAAACTTATTACAAAGGTTATCAAAATCCCTAAAAAGATTTATCAAGTACCTAACAATATAAATCTTACTCAATAAATCAAGTGACAAATAAATGAAGTCAATTCTTAAACAAAACAAAATTACGGTCAATTCAATGTGTCTTATTACGGCAAACACGTAACTTTATTTATTAAATATTTTCATATCTAATATATAAAATTATCGTGTCGCGGTGTTTGTTACTAAACTCCTCCGAAACGCCTAACCGATTTGTGTAAAATTTTGTCATACATGGTAGGTCTGAGAATCGGCCAACATTTATTTTTTATACCCCTAAATGATAAGAGTGACCCACCCCTAAATATTATTTTTTTTTATTTTTTTTGACATAATTTCTTATTTATATTTTATTTTGATTTAGCATTGAAAAATACATACAACTTCAAATTTTCACTCTTCTACGATCAATCCTTATTTTTTAATAGCGATATTAGTACTTTAATAATTGAACTTACTTAAAATTATTACAAATAATTTAAATGGCAGAACAACGTGTGCTGGTTCAGCTAGTAATCTAATATCAATCAATTTTTTTTAAATCATATGTCAAATTTTTGCCTTCCTGAGAAACAGTATAGCTCAATTACAATTTAAATTACACTCGGTTAGATAGAACATTAAAAATATAGAAATTTAGCTTACTTTACTCGACCATCCAGAAGAGAGTTAAAATATCTCATGGCGATCTCAAATTCTGCATATACCAGCGGATCAGTCTTCTCATCAAATGCAGTAATGTGTTCCGTATCTTCTGAAATGAGACCATAGTACAACATGTTCTTGTAACCTGTAAGCAACATTATATACAGAGATGAAAGGACAGGCTTGACAACTTTATAACAGTTACGTTTTTGGCACAATGGAAATGTAAAAATCACTCTCTATCAGACATTAGTAGGTTAAGATTGATAGATACCTAAAACTATTTTTAATATATATTTTGCAACTTATAAATAGCATTAACTTATAAAAGTGAATGAATGAATGAATAAATATGATTTATTTTATTTATGTGTTTATATTATGTATTATAAAAGATAAAGTTAACAGAAATAAAAAAATAACAATACAATAGGCGGTCTTATCGCTGTTAGCGATTTCTTCTAGACAACCTTTGGATGAATAAGAAGTTTGACAAGGAAAGAGGTATGTTGCATTATTCTCACTTAAGCAAATCACAAACCAATATCTTATAAATATATAAATACATGATATAATAATATAAGTTATAAGAGAATATTAGTTTATTGTATTACATATTTTCTTCTTTGGCTTTATTTCGGAGAATCACACATTGAATTTTAATCTCCAATGAACTTAGTTGATCAAACATCCAGCGCCTAATTTAATACCTAAAAATTTCGGATTCCGATCTAATTACGGAAACGTGTTGCTTTATCTCTTCATTACTAATATATTTGTTCATTACAAAAGTGTAACATTTCAGCTGTAATTTTAAACATTTGGACCTTAATGGTAGGATTGATCGACAGATTCAAAGATGTACTGTAAGAGAACTAAGGTAAGAACAATTGCTTGCAAAATGAGCAAGCTGATGATAATCGGCTAGCCACGTCTGCCGTAGCGACCGCGTCTCAGTGAATGTAGTGTGTGCCCTTCAACCGGGCTAATCGACGATCTGCATAATAGTCCGTGTTCGCTGATGGTCTCTGAATGTGAAAAGCGGAGGACCGAGTTGTTGGCAACAACAACATAAGATGTTTTTATTTTTTTCAACATTGTCATTGATTTTTGTTTTTCTTCCATTTTGGTTTTTAACCGAGTGAAAGTGTATAGTTATATAAAGTGATTCTTTATAGGCTTCTACCACTCACTAACAGTGATCAATTTATATAGCTTATGAGTACCGCCCACATAATAAGGCCATTCATTGCATTATATGTTTCGATCGCCAACAGCCTTTGATAGCTATATATGCGACGAGCATCGCACAGAGTTTTGTGGTGTAAACTTGGTTGTGGTGTAAACCTATATCCAAGTGTAGACTGATTAGTTGGTAACACGTCGAGTATGATCATATAGAGACCACGGGTTAAATCATATTCAATCTGATATTATTAATTGGAAAGGATTTAAATACTTACCCAAAAACGTTGGTAACAGTTCGTACATGAATATATTAGCTGCGGTGGCCACGTTGATCTCACGAGCCACTTTGAACAACCTGTCATCTTTCCAACAAGGGTTAATTTTGGACAAGATCTTTGCGATGCGATTGTGTTCGCGCATAAAAAATATACCTAATGTAGTCGTGCGTAGGTTGAAGTTACCAGCTTCTGGAAAACCTGAGAGCAATTGGTTGGTTGGTTCAATAAAATTAAGGCTTTTTCTGACTTTGCTCATGTTAATTTCGGACTTGTATCTCAGGATGACTATTTCGTTATCCGGGACGAATAGCATTTAATTTAAATTTTTCTTTTAAGTAAGTTTTTGAGGAAAAACATATAAAAACAGGACAATACAATGCAAGAAAACTTAAATTATTCGTATTATATTCTACTCATAGTCCCTCAATACTATAAGTAGAATACTGAGCTCAGATCACCGTCTTCTATGGGTAAGGCGCCCAGAAGGCTGGCTACGTTTCCTCGTTGGATCGCCATACTGATCCGTTGGCCGAGGTAAGCACCAGCCCTCTGATCACCTGTAGAGTCAATGAGTCGTTTCGATAAATTTTGGTAGAGGCTCATGGCCTCAGGACCCCACGGTCCAAGCGTCTCGACAGCAAACGGTACAAATATATAACTCTCATTGAGGGTTGCATACTTGCGCCGCTTGAGTGATTCGGCTGTTTCCGCCGCTGTACCGGCTGATCTAGACGTGTTTGGTAAATGGGATGCGGCCAACGTGTCTACGCAAGTCGCATCCCACACCAAAGGCTTGCCATGTTGCCAGGGAATTAGAGTCATTCCGTCGGGACGCCTACCATCGTCACGTGCAATACCGTTCGGCTTTAATAAAGCCGGCACGTTAGCGGTGGCAAGCGCCCTCCGTAAGACATCATTCAAGGCAGCGTGGCGTGACCAGCTGCCGGCACTGCGGCGGCAAGAAAGACCATGGTATCCCGGGCCGATTATCTCTGTTCCACAGACGCACGTATGTGGTGCACATATGCGTGAACCCAAGCGCAGATTTATAGCCAAAGAAAAGGAAGTATTATCCATTAATGTACCTATGTTTGGGGAGGGGATAGCTTGGAGCCAGAAACCAGACTCTTTGCGGGAAACGGCAAGGATGCGAGCACGTCCTGTAGGGTTAGTGGAATTTAAAAGTTTTGTATTTAATCCTCTACAAATAGGTTCATCCCAGCATCGTTGCGAATTCGGGATCGTGGGAATGTCTTCACCAGGGCAGACCATTTTCCAGGCGTTTAGAGCTTCATTTAAGAATGATGTATTGGCATTATTCCAGTGTTGCATATTTTTTTTAAATAATAGGCTAGTGCTATATATAGTAAATATTTTTATTGTTATACTAGTATCACGATATCACATATTAACTAATTCATTACTAAGGCTCTAAGGAATTTAAAAACATTTATACAAAGTTACTATGAAGTTTGTTTATATGTATAGCAATTCATAGCATGCATAACAATTAATTTATTAGTTCATATTTGTTTATAATTTCTTAGTAATTCTTAAATTTAGATATTAAGATTATTTTGTAGTATATGTATATGTTTTTAATTATCTTAAAGATAAAATAAAGTGAAGATGACATGATGATGACGATGAGATGAAATAATTTTAATATGTGTAATAATTATGAAGATCGATATTTAAGCTTTTGTGTAAAATTGAAAAATTGATATCAAAGTTTATTTAAGACACAACTGTGAGTGAGTAAAGCGCAATACACATCAAAGCTGCCGACCCGCCGACCTATGCCGGCAACTTTTTACTTTTTTCGGCGGGCTGGTTAGTTTTTTTTTTTGCGGTTACACTCAATGCAAGTCGGAAAACTTTATCGGCGGGATGTCAGCGGCGGCTCGAGTTGAGGAACAAAAAATAAAACACGTCATTACAGCTTGAGTGTCGTCTGGACTGAGCGCTTGGGTACGCAAGCCAGCGACATGCCGCGACAATATCGACGGGCAGCACGCGCGGGCGCATGTTGCCGACATGATTCTTTTCATATAGGCCGCCGGGTTGTGTCTGCGGCTTTGGTGTGTATTGTGCTTGAAGTCCACAGGGATAACATTTAGCAGGGTTTTTTTATAATTTTAAAGCTAGAAATTTTCAAATTCGTTTGCTTAGGTAGGTAGATAAGTATTTAAAAAAACTCAATGTAATTAACAGTGATTTAATAAAAAAAAATATTATTTTCCATAACTCATATAAGGTATAACATGAATATCGACTATGACGTTTCACTTTAAATCAGAGTAATTCCCACACAGACCGTTTTCGTAAATGCACTCGCATCTCTTTATCGAAAAGGAGGTTAGTCCGTGAAAGATTCGAAGATTTCAAAGGGCAGTTAAGATAAACAGAAGCTTATAATTAACTTCAAGTGCTTTAAACAAAGATACCGAAAGGAACTTTACTTTTTGTTCCAGATATTAATTAAAAATGGGGTTGCCCTTACAAAAGGTCGGTCGGTACCATAAAAGCACTCTCTGTGGACTTTTCTTCTTTTGAGGACACACCCAGATAGGGAAAGTCTTTGAACAATCAAGTAATTAAAATTTTATGAGTTTACCAGTTGTGAGGAAATTTTATTAAAAGTTACTTTAAATGATTGTTCCGTTTTCACAGCACACACCGTGATTGATTCATGAAGTTTGATATAAAAGTTTTTCGAGTTCCGTTGTCATTTTGGCAAAAAGGAATCCTCGTGTTTCACTCATGTCCGTTCGTCCGCTGTACTTGTATATTACAGTATTTTTTTGGAGAAATTACTAGGTATTTGTGGATGAAGTTTGGTAGGAGTATGTAGTATATTATGCCGTTAGACTTCTTTTGAGTACACACCCAGATAGCGAAGGAACAATCAACTGAGTTACCAGGTGTGAGGAAATTTTATTAAAAAGGTATTTTAAATAATTGTTCCGTTTTCACAGCTACATATACACATCATGGTTGGTTCATGAAATTCAGTATAAAAGCTTTTCGAGTTCCGATGTCAATTTGGCAAAAAAAAACACTTCAGTTTAGTATAGTAGGAATATGTAATACATAATATGCAGTTCTAAAATTGTAAAAAATGTAGATTACGATCTCTATACATGTAATTGACTGAAGGTTGAAATTTTTATGATTGTCATTTAAGCAATAGGTGGCTAGACTGAGTTTCTACTCGTTAAAATTGTGTAACTTTCTAATTAATTGGAAAATTGTGAAAAAAATTAAGATTCAAAAATACTTTCAAGAAACATGATTAAGCGCAATATCTATTGAATAGTTTTTGAATTTTAGATTAAAGGCTTTTTAGGGTTATGTAACGAAATGAAGAAAATAAATTTCGGTGCATATAGGGAAGCCTTCGATGTGCGTGGTCCGAAATGCCCTTTCCAGATTTATTTAAACAGAAAAAATAAAGTAAAGAAACATTTTACTTTATTCAAGCTTTTATTTTCAGCTCTAAAAAGAATAAAATAATCTTTAAATTAAATCAAACCCCTAAATTTACATTACACAATTTATATGATGTAAAAGCTTGTCGTGAGATTTAATTGTGTACACTTAGGTACGTTACTTAGCTAACCATGTATTGTCATTCAAACTAAATGTATATGTGAAATTTCATCACAATTGGTTGAGGAAAACCGATTTATAAATCAGTTGCAAGATTTGACCGAACATTCATACATACAAACATTGCTAGTTAAATAAAAGCTTCTAAAAACATCGGTCTGATTTATTGAGCTATTGTGTTGTAAGTGCGCGACGTACCAATTCTGTTATTATTTGTATTTACTATTGAAAAACAAAGTTATGTTATATTATATTTTGTATACAAAATCCACACATCCACTCCACTAAGCTGAGATGAGAATGTTGAGATGGATGTGTGGTGTTACAGGAATGGATAAGGTGAGAAATGAGTAGATAAAAGGACCTTTAAAAGTTGCACCCATGACTTGAAAAATTGAGAGGTATGAGCATGTAATGAGGAGGGATGAAAGACACGTGAATAAATGTTAATCTGGAAGATTAACAGCTACAAATGTAAGATAGACCGAAAAGAGATGGATGGATTGTGTGTATAATAGAGAAGAGACATATTGTGTCGCCCCGAAATAATTAGAAGAAGGTGAAAGGAAAAAATATAATTACCAATATCATAACAAATTGTTTCATTATCCATATTTTGCATACAATACAAATCGTCAGTAACGTTATTTTGAGTTCTATTTGTGGTGGGTACGTATCGGTTGTTCCTATTCTCTAAGATAAGAAGACCTCCTTCCCCCTTTCTTATTAAATACAGTGTTGTATTGTCTACACCGTATATTGTCGAAAGATCGATAACAGGTGTTTGAAAGTTTATCTGAAAGAAAATAAATTAAGACATTTCCAGTAATGAGTATTTGCAGCATTTAGTAAAGTGAAGTCAAAGTAGCTTAGTGCTTGAAGCATTCGTATGTCATTTCCATGATGTACGTTCGAATCGTGACCAGGAAGCGTGCAATACTTAGGCAGTTTTTCTGATTTGCTGTGTATGTTTTGAAAGTAAACATTGTGAGGATATCAGTGCTATAGCAATAAAGAAAATAATACATTTATTAGCTCTCAAAATGCGTTTGTGTTTCATGCTAAACTAATTTAGTTTACCATAGTGTTGTGGTGATATGAATTTAAACTAAACCTTGACTCTATACAGATAAATAAAATTGAATTGTCTGTTTGTAATGTCAAAATAAAAATGGAAAAAGTTAGGGGGATAATTCGGACCAGGAGATTCCGAAAATGCAATTTTGTCTGTCTGACTCTCTGTCTAGATGTTCCGGCTAATCTCTGAAACGGCTGGACCGATTTTTATGGGACTTCACTGGCAGGTAGCTGATGTTATAAGGAGTAACTTAGGCTACTTTTAAAAAGTCGCGTACACAGACAGTTATAAAACCAGAAACCAAAAAAAAAGTAAATTGTTCGTCATTACAATGATATCCGTCCATATATTCACGAAGGAACGCATTCTAAGAGCGGTCAGAGTATAAGTAGACACATAATTTGTGCCAGTTCCACTCCTCATATAAACTATATGAGGAGTGGAACTGGCACAAATAATAAAATATTCTGCTATGGCATCTAAACATAATAAGCGGAATAAAACTACACTTATTCACCTTTAGGTATCACAACCTTGAAAACAAAATATAATATTGAAGTTAGAAGTCTTTCAAAATGCATTCCCCGTAGCAAAATAATTAGTATTCCTGCCATACCAACAAAGATAGGTCACGACTAAATACGCCCTTGAATATTAAAATACCAAAATCTATGTTAAAAGGTGCTGCAAAGCGCTTATCTCTTTAAACATTTATGATTTCATTGTATTTACGACCATTAAACCGAGATGTATGTAGTCAGTGATGCGAATAGTCGAAAGATTAAAGGGCATGCATGCATATTTAAAATTATCTGGTGTAACTTAAATTTTAATCCCCGTAAACAAGCATTTATAAGAACTAGTGGTCGCCCGCGGTCGAATTTCGACCATAATAATTAATGTCAAAGACTATATAATAACTTCTATAATCACAGATTTCGCCAAGGCTACACTATTAATTTGACTTGAACAATAAACAAAAGAGTATATATGCGTGTGTGTGTCAAATACATGGTAGCGTGTGTAATGTTTTTTATTGATTTAATGTATTCTATACGCAGAATTTAAAAAAAAAAAATTGCATTCGTCGCTTCTTCTCTATATAAACTATAAGTGTGCGAAATTTCATACTCCTCCAAAAGGAGTACAAAGTTTTTGCTTCACGTATTAATCTTATAGTAATATATAAAGCTGAAGAGTTTGTTTGTTTGCTTGCTTGAACGCGCCAATCTCAGGAAATACTGGTCTGATTTGAAAAATTATTTTAGTATTAGATAGCCCATTTATCGAAGAAGGCTATAGGCTATATATCATCACGCTAAGACCAATAGGAGCGGAGCACCAATGAAAAATGTTTCAAAGTCGGGCTTTTTTTCCTTTTGAGAGCTTCCGCTGCGTGCGCTTCGTAAACGGTTACAGTTTCGCAAAAATCATGTGTTACAGAATTGTTCCCCTTTAAAAGTTAATAAAAAAACGTCCGCGACAACATATGTCTATCTTTTAAGGTTGGCTCACTATAACCTTTTTTATGCTAACCAAATTTATTCTAAAATAATGCATTATTTGCGAAGGTGTTTTTATAAACGTGATATTGATCCTTATCCAAATAAATACATTACTCATCACAAGTATTTAATTTAAAACTAAATTGCCATTTACATCATTCGATTTCAATGAATATCTTAGGAGATATTGCAGTTTTAAAATAACATCGCAACAAAATAATGATCAAGTACTGCGCGCGCATTTATGATGTGCAAGGCCGGTCGGCGGGCAGTCATCAACATTTAAAAATATTTTCACCTAAAGTTAGCGTTAGCCCAAAGTAACTATTCCACGCGGATGAAGTCGCGGGCAGAAGCTAGTATATAGATATTAGCGACTTCCTGCGGCTTCACTCTTGTTAAAAAAGGATATTTGTGTCATGAAATGGGGTATGTTATAATTGGGTATTTGACATCCACAGCAACTGAGACATTTTTTACCATTTTTTCCATTTACGATTTTAGCTTTTTATCATCGCACAAAACGTCATAGCCTCCTTGAATTTTTATGAAAATACTGGCTTATGACGTCGCAATAACGAATCAAATAAGTTATTAAATGTTGTTTAAAGTATAATTAAAATTATTTCTATAATGAACTGTTAATAGTTATATGATAATAAGACACTCTTATGCGAGCTCTTATACGTGTGTGTGACTTTTATAATTTTTTCTACAGTTTTATGGCCTGGTAAGAAAAGTCTGCAAGTCAATTCTTATTTGTCTCAGGACTTCACTTATTAAAAGCTTCCATAGCCAAATTATCTTTGAGAAAACCACACAGCGGAGTGCTTGTGACTAATGACTAGTTACAACAACAATATGTAAACTATGAGTTTTTTTCTAATGCGTTCTTGATGAGTGAAACTATCGACTCGACTGAAGTTAACTAGAAAGAATCATGTGTTAACAAATATTTTGCTGAAGATAACTCTGTACTAAGCAGACGCTATATCACAATAGTATTATTAACAAAAATATAAAATATATTTAATCTACAAGAAAAAAAAAATTAGGGTACCTTACATAAATATTCAGTTCTAAGTAAGAATTTAATGCACAAACACATTACCGTAAGGCGACTACATATTTTCAAATTGCTTCAGCCTTCACTATTGTAAATATTTTAATTATATTGTTACATGCCATCAAAGATAAGCCGCACAGGCTATTATAAGCGCAGCTTATTGTCTTCCCGGATTAAGGAACTCTTTTGTCTTTTGAATTTGTAGTTAAGAAAAACACGCTATTTTTCTTAACTACTTTTTATTTGTTTTATAACCATCATTAGCGTCGAAATAATCCCTATTGTTATCGTTTTTGACTTTGTGGACATTCACAGGTGTGAAAATTAATATTTCTTAGAAACTCAGTGTGCACCTCTAATTCCTTTGTACTGTGTAGTTAGTATAAGACGATGCCCGAATGGAGGGGCGAGGGTAGTCAAGCGACGACTACGAAACGAGTAAGACGTTCTCTAGTACTCTCGATTAGCGATATAGACGACTGATTTTGCACTTTCGAATAGTATTGAATCGTGCAGTGTGAACTGGTTGCATCCAGTTTTATTCGTATTTGTTTTATACGTGTTTGTACAGTTCTAATAAATTCTATAGTAGTTCCAACGGCATTTTTAATTCGAGTCCTGTAGCTCGTAACAATATTTATGGTATATAATTAGGGGCCATCTACAAACTACGTGCAACGAATTTGTTGACTTTTTGACCGCTCTCCCACCTTGTCACAGCTGGTCACATTCATGAGACTCCTCCCTCCCTAGTGTTGCATCATATATTTTGCAATTTTACATCAAGAAATTATGAAATTAAAACTGCAGTTCCGTAATTAGTTTTAAATTTTGTGGGTTTTCGTTAATATAATTAATATAACTAATTCATATAACACTTACTGAATACCTCATTTGGTAGACGTTGAAATAATATAATCCATAATCCATAATCCAATAAAAAAAAACATTTTAATTATAGAAACATGTAAAAATTAAACAACTTTTCATATAGCAATCCATGTTTGGGAATCAAAATATAATAAACATATTGTTACAATTTGGGCCACCTGCATATTTGTAAATAAAGCACATTTATTACCCGCCGGCCGCTTGAGCTAATAAAATTGAAGCTCTTTTATGACTGTCTTCTTTTGTTTACTTTATGTTTAAAATTTGTGATTGGAAAAAACAGTCCATTGTGTATTGTAATCTTTATGGTAGTCATTAGCCAGGTGTGATTCTTGAAAAATTCAGTCCATGCGGTCGAGCAGACATATTGTATTTGTACAGTATAAAGCAATGCCCCAACGGAGGGGTGAGGCAGTCAAGCGATAACCACAAGCGAGGCAAGATGTGTGTGCATTCGGTAAACTATATGGTGACGGACTTTGCGCGTGTTATTGAATCGTGCATTACGTTTCGACTGGTGGTGTTCAGTTATATTGTACCTGTGTTATACGTGTTTGTATAGTTCTAATAAATTCTGTAGTAATTCTAACGGCATTTTAATTGGAGTCCTGCAGCTCGTAACAATATTGTTCCAACATTTGTAATCTTCTCCTGTAGACATGTAAAAGTTGTTTGTGTTTGACGCATATCCTTTATTAGACCGCCTTTGTACGGTGGTAGAGTACCTACTTGAGTGGCAGAAGCACGCTATGAATATGCTCTGGTGATTATATGGACACGTGTCATCTTTGCGACAGGTTTTATGTGCGTGATATACCAGGGGCTTAATTCTAATACTTCAATATATTATTGACGTTGAGAAGATATTCAAAATACGATTACATTGCGATAGTATCAAAAATTCGTATTCTACTAAATCCACAATACTTATCGATATCGTCGCGGCTGAATTGAATATTGAAAAGCTACCAAATATTTGAAACATTTCGCGAGATTTTCGTTTATAAATATTTATAAAGATAGAATGGTGTGCCATGGGCACGCCACTGGAGTTAACAGAATATCTAAATCAGGCAAACCTACGATAGAGACGACAGAGTCCGGCGATTTGTACGAGATAGTAATAGTAGAATTGAGCTCCTGATCTGATTGTAAAGTGTCACTTAGGCTACCGTGGTCAAGTGTAATGAGGTAAATATCCAGCCATACCGTCGTCGAAAAGGTAAATTAAATAAATCACGGTTTATGTTGTAGAAGATATGCGTGTAAATGATTTTTCAATCTAGTATAACTACTGAAGACTACCTGAAGACGTCTACTAAAAATATAATAAACGCAAACCCAGTAATTCGAAATGGAAGCTCATTACACAACCAGGATTTAAAAATAAACAATTTATTGTTTTTTTTACATTATAAATTGTGAAATATACGACAAATCTTCGTTTTAAGCGCGGTATTTTATTTGATTTTTGTTCCGACGTTACCGCAGTTAAACAATCTAATTTTTAAACTGTGACGTTACGTCGTGAAATATAATTCACAATATTCCAAGATTCGTGTGATTCTGTTCATTCAAATGAGTCCAAATGAGAACTTGGCACAACTTACCTGCTCTGGCGGTATTATTTCGGGTGTACAGCCGGCGTCTTGGAAAGTTTCCGCTCGAGAGAAGTTCAGGCAGCGTATAGCAGTCACTTTGAGGTAGGGATCGTCGTGTGGAACGGTAATAGGAATGCAACGCTGGTCTGTACTCCCCTGCGGCTGGCAACAGTATTGCCTTCTTTGTAGGTAATCTCCTGTAAATACAAAGTAAGTAAGTAAATAACAAAGACGTAGCAACTGTGCTTAAATGAAGAGTATGAATATCCTTACAGATAAATAAATTTATTTATTTTTTACTAGGATATGCCCGCGACTTCATCTACGTTTGACTTGAAATTCCCCCAGGATTCCTGGTACACAAAGTATCGCATCATTTAAAAAAAGAATGTAAGCTATCGTTTTAGTGGAAAATGTCTCGGAATAAGCAAATTTTTATGCATCCGAACAACTTCAAACTGCTCCCGAGGGAATCCCGTGGGATTTCCGGGATATAAATGTCACATATTTTATTATATTAAATTTGCTATTGAACAGTAAAAAACACATGGATTTTTTTTTTTAATCTGGCCATTTTATATCATTCCCAGAAAATTTCCCGCGGGATTCCCAGCATAAAAAGTAGCGCAGATTTTAAGTCTAGGATTGCTGTCGATCAGCGAAAGCCGCATCGATATGGGCCCAGTAGTATTTACGTTAATCCCGAACAAACGGACAAACAGACAAAAATCTAAATATAATCGAATCGTGTTCTCCGCCATTTATATAATCTATTCCAGTTGTTTTTTTTTAATAGCTTCAATATATAGAGACACGGCGTGTTTAGAATTTTCTAATAATATACATTTTATTTACTTCCCACAAAAAAAAAACAAAGCTAATAATTGAGATAAATTAGGTAAACCCTGTGTGATAATAACGGCCACTATTGAACACTACAATAAAAGAAAATAAAAAGTTGTGTGTAAATATGAAAGCTTGTCAGTTTTTTTCGAGACCTTGGGAATCAAATTACTATTATGGAATTTGGTAAGATATGCAGGAAATAAAAACAGTATACATTTTATTCATATTTTTTTTCAAAATATGAATCCTAGTTTAATGCTAGTTTTACACAAATAAAAATCAATACATTTAAGTGCAGAAATGAATTTACTTGTGCGTTCGTATGCCTTCTTTACCACCGTTCACATAAACTCATTTGGTTAAGTTGATTGTATTTATTTATATTCGAGTATACTGTTATTAGTGACGTTTTTGCGGCGACCGTAAGACTTTATTTGAAGAACTAGCGAGGTTTATACTTAAAGTTAATACGAGCTAAGCGTAGAAAGCGTTTGAAATAACACTCGGCAAAAATATTAATATATTAATTCTTACGAGGTCCATTCACGAGGCTGACATCCCGATGAATAAACTCCAACATATGAAAGGCGGCTATAGAATAGTGTTTATCTTCCACTCTTCCTGTAGTATAAAGAGCGGTTCTAACTTTTCTAGCAGACGGCAAATCCTTTCCATTTCTATCCTTACGGATGTCGCGGCCTGGAAAATTATAATTTAAAATTATCTAATTAAAAACTCCAAGCGCCACGAGAACAAAGTATGGCGATTTTAGTTTTCTTTTTTAAGCTAACGCTTCGGTTACTTTTCAGTAGCTTCTCCCTAATAGAGACAACAATAAATATGTCATTATAATAATAACAACCCATAAATGTCCCACAGCTGGGCTCAAGCCTCCCGTTATAGGGGGAACGGACATTATATCTGCCACGCTTGTCCAAGGCGGTTTGACACTTCGGTTATCTCGATGTGCAGGTTGCATCACGATGTTTTCCTTCACCGTTGTTAGCACGTAGTAATCGTAACAATATGCACATTAGCTTGGGACGCGTGCGCTAGCCATTACGCTACCACGACATAATTATTTTTTGTTACCTATTTCTGAAAAGATACCGAAAAATGAAATAGAATACAAGCTTAAAACATCACAAAATCCTATTATATATGAAGTGTAAACTGTGATCTGTAATTTAAATATAAAATTAGAATGAATGTTAGTATGTAAAACCATGTAAAACTTTATAATTAGTTGTAGCTGCTTGCTACTAAGTATATAAAAATGGTAATTAATTCGATTTCTTATAAAAACAACATGTTAACAATAAAATAGAATTCTTTGCTCCGACAACATTAAATAAGACATTCCAAAGTTACGTGATTTTTGGCGAAGTGACGGTTCATTTACCATATTCTAGTGTGATTTCTAACTTAGTACATTGTACGTGTGTAAATGTACCCAAGTTTTGTGCGATTATTTATTTTATTCCTTTGTTTGCGCGGTTTCGGGCTAACTTGGAAGTTGCTCCCAAATTGGTGGCTCAAGAATACATAAAACAATTTTCTAAGTTACCTTTCTGAATGACGGTAATTTAGACTATTATTATGGCGAAATGTCGTCTTGAAGGTAATAAGACCCAGTTTTTAATTTTACTATTTATAATACTGGAGTTTACCCCGCGGCTGTGCCGCGGGTCAAACTCTAGTGCGTGCCTCTTGTTTAAATAGCAGGCGATAATACAGGTTACATTGCATTAAATTTTTATGTTAGTGCTATTTGCCCCCGGAAGATTAACTTCATTTTATATCGCAAACTATGGCCACTACCGGGATGAAAAGTATTTATGTCCAATTCCGGTATTAAAACTATATTTAAACAAAATTACGGCAAAACCGATCAAATACTCCTAGTAGTTTCTAGGTGAAGGCTTAAATAACCAAAATTACCAAGATGACCAATTTGACCAAAATAACCAAATTACCAAAATGACCAAAATGTCTAAAATGTCCATACTGTCCAAAATGTCCAAAATGATCATAATGTCCAAAATGACCAAAATGATCGTAATGTCCAAAATGACCAAAATGATCAAAATGGCAAAGCACAAAAAAACCAAAAACTATCCCACTTTCTGGGATAACCTTTACATAAATCTATCCTATTATCCGGGATTAAAAGTATCCCTTGTCCACCCTTGGTCTTAAAATTACATATATACCGAATTTCAGCCAAATCGGTTCAATAGATTTTCCGTAAAAGCATACCACACATGCACGTTGTAAGTTTCAATACAACGGTCAACTCTGGTCCCACCAGTAACATCTTTTTCATTAAGCCTCGCTCTGGAGTGGTATATCGTTAGGCATTACTTCACTGCGGAAGAGAGGGATTTTTTTCTTTCTAGCCTTTTTGGACATAGTTTCGGTCATCATGATGTTGACATGGTCCCAATTTACTTCATTTTTTAGTATTATATCCAACATTGTAGTTGCCGTTATATTGGCACCTACAGGGTGGCAAAATAAAGTAGAAAATAATAAAGGCGCCAGTTTTGAAGATTTGTCTAAACTCTAGCAACTCCAATATTAGGCCAAGAGTAATTTCGATACTTACTAGCGATTTTATAGTACGAAATCAAATATCGTGTAAGTATCAAGTTGCTTTAGTTACGACGTACGCATTTTGTGAACATAGCCTATGATGTTTACTTTAATAATAATTACTACAATTTTGTAAGCAAGAGTTTTAACACCTTGTGATTAGTTAACAGAACAATGAATTGATTAAAAGAAGTTAAATTAATCATTATAAACATATCATGTCGGCTGTTCTTTGGTAAATATCGCCTAATTATAACGAAAAGATATTTGCTTCACATTCCACTACACATCCTTGGTAAACTTTAAAAATCACTACTCACGTGAAACTTGGTATTGTTACATGCGTATTTAGTTATTTATTAGCGGATTTTAGACTCAGATCAATGTTAAAATTAAAATAACATGGATAAATTCTCTTTGTTTATGACTCACTGACCTTGACTACAGATAAAATAGAACATTGCCAGAAGGAAAAAAAATGTTCTCGTTCTAGACATTATGCTCAGATTATAAATTTGTCTGGGGATCTTCTCGGTTCTTCCCATCTCGCGCATTCTAAAATAGTATGCGCCGCGATGTCTAATTTTTTGCTATATGGCCAATTAGCCATGTGTCTGTTTAACACCTAGACCAGAATAAATGCTTAAAGCAAGAATATTGTGATTTTATTTAATTTTAAGTACCTATTCTATTAATGTACCTATTTTTTTCTTGTACATTTTCTGTATCCCATCCCTCCTGTTCTATCCACTTTATCCCACCTCTCCTATACCCTAAAGGCTGATACCAAGTTGGTTTTGTCCCTCTTGTTGCAAACTTCTATAAACGATGGTCACCACTTAGGCCGTCTGCTTGTTTACCAGTTTTGCAATAAAAAAAGGATTAGATTAATTAAATTGTATGTACTTACGGTTAGCATAGTCGTATTTCAAGAGTCTTAAGTAAGGACCACGTGCAGCGCCGCGACTGGGCCTCTCAAACTTATTACAAGTAGCATCCGGCCGCCTACCTTCATATGGCGTGCACACTTTTATATTAATTGAACATTGTCTGCAGAAAAAACACAATATGAACGTTTGTGTTTAATTTGAAAATTCCATCAAATAACAGCTCAGCTGTAAATTCCAAGAAATATTCACACCAGAACATACACAATGACATGACCTTCAACGATATGCCATTTCAAAACTATTTATTGAGTTTATTGGAGACGATATCCTAGATTGATACGCTCTTTACATGTTAGACATTTTATATATATTACGCTGATATATAAAAATGCCTAGTAAGACATTTACAATTTTAGACTCGTTATATTACAATTTATAATGCATAATATAACGAGTCTAAAATGACGAATAATGTTGTTCCCTGACGCCAGCATGACAATAATTTTCTTGCAGTCGAATGGCTGCCAATCCTAATTATAACACAGGTTTGGTCCTAATACACGGTCCTGGCACGGCTTGCTTTTTCTTTGTGTAATTCTGTCTTTATTGTGTGTACATATTACTTGTAACATAATTATCTTCTAATGGCTATGACAAAAAAAGCGATCAATCGGTTGTTAATCCCAGTCTTGAGCACATTATAAATCTTTTATTTGACTCCATGCGATAGAGTTCTTGTGCCATTTTCAAAATTGACATATAACTAAACAGTTTTATTTTTTCCACATAAATTGTTTTTCTGCTTCAAAAATCAGATATCTTTTATTTATAACAAAGTTACACATAAATTTTTATAGTATAATTATGGTCCCTATTAACATTAGGTTATATCACAGGCCCTAAGCTTTCACGACTATAAAAGTTGTGCTCGATTAACCACTTCCTGAGCTGTATTTTTAATGAATCGACGGATGATGACTCCTTTATTATTTTAGGTAGTTTATTGTATATTAACGATTCCATGACAAGCGTCATCTCCCCGTTTTCCTAACATTGTCTTTTAGATTTTCATGTCATTCGTATGCCGAGTGAAGTGCTTCTGTTTGTCTATGGTTTGGTTTGTGTACAAAAGTTTCATATCTATATATCTATAAACAATTTTTGCTCAGAAAAAAAGTACAGTAATTCCTAAACAGTATTTGTTTTTTTGTTTACCGACAATTACTTGCACTAATACAAAGGAAAGCAAAGGATGTACATAGCTTTCTAAAAAGAAACATGACAAATGGAGTAAGTACTTATAGGCAAACACTACATGTATTTTGTAGTATGAAAAATTATAATATAGTTAATATAAAGAAGAGAAAAATAAGGCTTTTAAGTTAGCTATTAAGTTTTAAACTTATGAAACATAAAGAAATGTAAAAAAAGAAGTTAATTAGTAATGTGAGATGCAATAATTCGACTAAATTTGTAATATGAATTTGGATGTAGATCAGTAATATCACTATAAAGGTTTATTAGTTTGGATGGGTACAAATGTAAAGGTAGAGCAAAAAAAATGGATGGATTGTCTGAAGGATGATATGATGATTTGAGGTGTGATAGAAGATGTATATCAGATAGAGGAGTATGGAAAGAAAATACATATTGTGCCGACCCCAATTAATTAGGATATGGTGAAAAAGAGAGAGAGAAAGGTTTATTAGTTTACATTGTCTAGTTATGAGAGAATTGGCACCATGAACGGTGCGACGTAAAGGGGGACACAGGGTTGTAATAGGTGTTCGAGGGCATCTAGTCGGTACTTTAAAACTAAAGCTATTAAGCAAATCAGGACAGTCAGTCATTCCATTAAAGAGTTTAAACAAAAATTGTTTTATTATACATATTTATTTATTATTTATTAGACATTTTCGAAAATAATTTTCACTTCAAACCATCAAGTTGTTACCAAACCCTCTGTTACAGAGCAGACAAAAGCAGGCGGCAAACCTACACCGCGTGTGAAACAAAACATGAACTAAAATACACTCGTGGGTACAAATACCTATATTTCAAACAGTTTGTGTATAATTTACCCTCGAAAGGTTTGCTTGTTTCAACTTTCAAGGTCACGTAACCGAGCCTTGGTTATACGGACATGACGTGGGTTTAAAGATAAATCTTTGAAATGTTCAAATTCCTTTTGAGATAAAATTTTACATTCATACAAAATACGAAGCGATTCTTGTAAAAAGAATTTACATTTAGTCAAATACAAAAGTTATTTGTAGATTATGAATTTATTTTATTTTATTTTGTTTTATTTGGGGGGCTAACAGCTATCATTAACAATAACTAGAAATAAACTAAATTAAGAAAAACTAATAATAAGCCTCCACAGATAAAAATGTTAAAAATTTTGTGTTTACTTGACTTTAACTTGATACAAATTCTCACAATGCTAAAAGGTTGACTTCTTTTTTGATGTTTTCTTTTTAAATTGGTTTAATTGAGCCTAAATAAACGAGAGGAAGCCGCGTGAAATGTCTTAAGTGATTCATATTATTTTGTAATTTCAAAGTCAATTTAAATATGAGAGTTAGAACCTGATCTTTATATTAATAACTTCAGAACCCAGCAAGATATCGAAAAAACAATAGATACGTTTATTGACTACTGATTTAATTGAAATCCTAAACTATCTGGGTGCATATTCCAGACCACCTTTTCTTTCATTGCGAAGCTTGCAAACAGGCAAAATGGCCAGCTCATGGAAAGTGGTTACCGCCGCCTATAGACGCTTGCAACACCAGGGGTGAAGCCAACGCGTTAGGATTGGGTAAACAAGCTGGAATAGGGGATTAGATAGAGGGATGAGATATAGGGATGAGTTAGAAAGATGAGATAGGAATAAAAGTAGTCAGTAGAGTGTGATGGCATATGGGATTAAAATAGGGAAATGGGATGGGTAGTGGGAAGTGGGTCATCAGAACTCTCAGTTTCAGACATGATTAGGTATTCTGTAAGTTTAGGTTAGCATAAGTTTTCACTTTACATTTTGTAATCACATACCGATATTTCAGTCGCCTATACTTAGTTAAAAAGCTATTGTTTTATGACCATCTTAATTTTTCTTGAAGATTCTATCTATCCTATGGGTTGGTTCCGGCTTGCATATTTAGAGTCCAAATACACAAAAATAAAATCATTATTTGGTATATTTACAAAAACAACTTACGCGCTGGCGTTTTTCATTTGCAATTCCTTTTCTTGAGCTTCCTCAATTTTCTTTCCGCTATACCTGTCAAAGAGTATTCCCTCGGTATCGAAAACTAGCGAAATAAATATTAAAGGTACTAAATAATTCATTTCGTCGGCAACGTGTCGACTCGGGCGAATTCGCAACGCTTCTATGATACAGTTTGGCAAATAGAGGATGTTCTGTTTCTGTCGTTATGAAACCTAATTGGATTTCGATATGAAGTTATTAAACTGATTTTTTTATTGAACTACTAAAGGTACGATAACATGTTTATTATTTGTTAAGTATGTCTTCTATATAAGTAGATTGGTAGGTATATATTTTTACAACTATGTAT
The DNA here is from genome assembly GCA_039645545.1 of Dendrolimus houi. Taxonomy (NCBI): domain Eukaryota; kingdom Metazoa; phylum Arthropoda; class Insecta; order Lepidoptera; family Lasiocampidae; genus Dendrolimus; species Dendrolimus houi. The sequence goes on along the minus strand of CM077125.1, from coordinate 17,459,754 downwards.
TGATTGTGCCGGTAGACGCTGTGAGGTTACGGTCTCCTTTTAGAGAGCGGCAGCATATTAGATGTTACAAATGTCCAAAAGCGACAGTAACCGCTTTTATTAGATGGACGTCTGATCAAACAACTCATGATCAAATTGAAGATATTTCAAAGAAAGGTCAGGTAAAAAGCACTTATAATAAGCGTATATGTACGAAGAGATTAATGAAGGTTGACTTTCGCTTCAGAAACGTGCTTGTCAGGATCGTAGCAGGTTGAGATCCACCGTGTCTGCCTACACCAGTGGGAAACAGGCGTGACAATATATATGTATGTATTTAAAGGTGCTCCGTCACCGCGAGCATTCGCCTGTAACGAAACCTTTATGATTCGATTTTGAGCATTTAGTTGATTCAACAATGTCGGACGAAGCGGTTGTTGTGTTACAAGTTGTATCAAAGTATTACAGATTGTAATATTACAGGTTGCGCATTGTAATACTTGGTTCTCCTCCTTCACTAATGTAATGCTCGAATCTGTAATCTTTATATTGCACGCCAATATTTTTAATAAGATCTTGCTTAGAAAAATTGACTTAAATCGGTGATAACCAAAGTGATCTATATCAAATTGTTTATTCACTGCTGCGCCTGATATCGTGTATTTCACTTTAGTGCAGGAAGTTACACTGTCTATATTCTATGTGTATGCCAAAAATAATTACATATTAGATGAATTGGTTAGTACAGTCGCGGAATGAAAATGTTCGTCACCTTTAAAATCGACTTTTGCTTGCACGAGTACAAGAAACAAAAAGAATAAAATATAGAAACGTGAAAAAAGAAAATTACAATGTTAACAATGACAGACGCTATGATTAACAATAAGAAACAAAGAAGATATAATCACTACGCGTAACATAAATGTTAAAACCAATAAAAAGTTTTTACATGTCTAAACAATCTTCTTAGACTAGATAAAAAATCAACCAACTCTGGTCTAAGTGATTATAAATTTTATTATCAAATAGTTAAATATTATTTTCTGTGGAATAGTCTGTTCTGTGACTTAGTTTGAAAAGGTAACATGTGCTCTCTGAAGGTTAAATGAATCAATTTGAAAACTGGCGAACATTTTCATACCATGACTGTACATTGATAATATAATATTTATGTACAGTTTTTTAATAATTTCTATGTCATCAGCATCATCGCGTCTTTTTACACAGTATGTTTGGAATTCAACGGGAAAATTTATATTTTTTAATCGAGAGTTACATACCTCTTGATACGTTTTAATGTGGTCCAAATTTCTTTCTCTCCAACGTACTTTACAGTTCTTTAAATCCAGTTATAATATATTTTCTTGATTAAATTTAATTTACATGTTACTATTAGTGGACAGTGATTATACATTCCAGCTTTATTTAATAAAACAGTTTATATGGGTTTTATCAAGTCTCATCTCATAATAATTCGGTTCGTAAAATATAGTGTTTTTAATTATATTATTGCAATTTTAGACAGCCAATAATTCCCCCGATCTACCTGTGCAGTAGACTAATTTTAGTAGCGCGCGACAGTGTACGAATCGCGCAAGCGGAACAGAGCTAAGAAAATGCACAGCAAGTAACACCCTGCTATTTCCCCTTACGAATAAAGTTGAATATAGATTATTTTGATGTCGGAAACAGGTCTGCACTTTACTGCGCGAATGAAAACTGGCGTCCGAAACTATAAGTTATGTAGAACTGTAATGCGATTGTGAAAACATTTTTAATGTGATTAAAAAGAGCTGATAAACCTTTTATAACTATTATGAACATTTAAAATTACGACTTGTATGTTTTGGTATACAATAAATTATTAAACAAATATTTCTCCAAGATTTCTTCTGCTTACATTTCGAACTCTCATCCCGTAGGACCTTTTGTATCTTCTGAAACAAACGATCTGAATTATAATTATTTTTCAGTCGATAAAGTTTGAAAAAAGTTTTTGCTGGGCCCTTAAAGGTGATGTTTTGATGTGCAGTTTTATTTTCAAAAAATGTATAATTTCGATTAACAGTATACCTCATTGATTGTTTAGGGCTAAGATTGTGTGTGTTGTGTTTAAAATCTCAAGTTTTTAGTGAAACGTGCCTTTTCAAGCGGCCACAAGAACTCCATTTCAAGTTTGGCGTTAGAAAACAAAGAAAAGATTCATATACAGTCTTCACACAAAATAACTCAATGATTCATTACGTAAAGTTTCAAACGAACAAAGTTTTATTAACATTGCAAAAATGTCACGTGCCCGTGATTTCGTATAAGAAAAGTTTTGAATTGTATCTTTCAGTTTGAACAACGGTGTCAGCTTGAGGTGAAAATCAAGGGTAAGTAACATAGTAACTTAAATTCAGATGGTAACTAATAAATGCACACGAACTCGCAATAACAGCTGGTAATGATAGATAACACTTTATTGTGTTCCATAACTGCCCCGGCTTTGCACAGGAGTAGATTAGAAAAAAAAAATATTTGAAGTTACTTCTGATTATAGAGTCTCATTTTAAACAATTCAAATTTGTCGGTGTTATTTATATTGAGTTAAACTAAGTAATATTCTTAAAGAAGCGTATTACAAACTTACTCTAAACCAATATGAATAAGGGTGTATTTTTATAAACCTTTATTAAAAAATCACCTAATTGATAGTGAAAACCGCTTAGAAATCCGTGGCGTAGTTTAAAAGGGGTTAGCAGATATGCAGATAGACAGACAAACATGGAAATTGACTTTTTTTATATTATGTATGTAAAGATAAATGATTACGAAAAATAACATTATTATATTAATTATTTACAATATTTTTTGGAAAATAATAAGCAGCGTTATCGCTAAAGTCGATCTCTTTCGGGCACTTAACTAATCTGGCTATATAAGTAGACCAGAATAAGTATGAGATAACACTGAATAATTTAAGAGCGCCTTAACATTAGGTCACAAGCAGTGCGGCAGCAGCGCGACAGCAGCACATGACTTCTTATTACAACTACAGCCGCGCGACTTTTTTAGATTAGGATGGCGCACTTCTTTCCAATAATGGATTCCAAATAGGAAACGACACTGTTGTGCTCCTGTTTTTGGTTATCTTTCGGCATCATCAACTCGCGTTCATAATAAAAAAGACAATACTGGTTTGATCCGTTGTTTCGAAATCGGCGTATGAATAGTGATCCTGTTGCTGTAATCATCGGTTCTCGGATTCCACAAAGCAGGACGCATTGAACTTCAATGATAATTTGTTCTGTGTCGAATTCGCTCATTGTGCAATAATTGTATGTACGTGCGCTTGCAACACTGGCTCGAAGCTGACTCTCCTATTATGTTAATGTACTATGTGAAGCCGGCTGATCGCACGCGGCTGTCGTCCGCTATGACAATCACGTATTGCGCGGCTGTCGCACTGCTCTTTATACTATAGAAGTCTGCCACTTCTGAGCGACGTGATTGTCGCGCGACAGTCGCGCTGCTACTGCCATGTTGCTTGCAACTTAGTGTGAAGGAGCTCTAAATTAATAATAAATAAATAATCGGCAGACAAACACACATCATTTTTGTATATCCCCAAATTAAGCACGTTACGCCTGTGTTATGGATAATACAATGTACTACTCTGGGTCCGATCCCAGACACCCAGATCATAGTAAACAACGGAGAATTCGTTTCTGAAATTTACTGTACCATGAATTGAACCTGAAGTCTCTGCGTTGCAGTGAGGTAAACCGTAAAAGGCTTAGCTCGCTTAACTACTGAGGCCGTTTAAAGTATACATACTTAAACTAATTTATTTTAATATATATGTACATAATCTATATATATTAAAATAAATATATATTTATATAGAAGTCTTCCTGTTATTTATGTTAGTATGTTTTTCTTTCTTCATAATTGTTTAATTTTTTTAAGTTTGCATATAGACAAACTGGCAGACGGGTCCACTTGATGGCAAGTAGTTACCGTCGCCCATGGATATCTGCAACGCTAAGGGAGCCGATGCGTTGCCTACCTCGTTGAGAGTTTAAATATCTGTTTACGCCCTTTTTGAAGAGCCCCATATTGTAGCGCTTTGGGAAAACCGCGGGAGGGAGAGCTCATTCCACAGATTGCTCACGTATGGCATAAAGAAGCGAGCGCCACGTACAGTGGATAACTTACAGGTGTTAAAGAAGTGTGGATAAACTCCCAGTCGCCGGCGAGCAGTACGGTGGTAAAATGGCGACGTACGTACCAAACCAAACAGCTCCTCAAAACACTCCCCATTGTAGAACGCGCTTAAAGCAGCAACGTCTCTTCTGAGACTTAAAGTTTCTAAACCGTCTGTAAGTTCGGGATCTTCGACAATCCGGACCGCTCGGCGCTGCAAGGAGTCAAGTGGGAGCAGCTGGTACTGAGGTACCCCAACCCAGAGATGGGAGCTGTACTCCACATGGGGACGGACTTGGGCCTTATATAATAAAAGCCTATGTCCCTGTGTGAAGTACCGCTTAGCCCTGTTGAGCACCCCAAACTTTTTTGAAGCGATTTTCGCTTTACTGTCCAAATGACCCCGAAATTGCACCTCGCTCGAAATGTCGACGCCTAGGATCCCAATAGAGTCAGAGATCTTGAGGGGAGTGCCCTGGAACTGTGGCGCTAACAAAAATGGGGCTTTTTTAGCGGTGAACGCGTAGACTTGTGTCTTTTTGGGGTTAAAAAGGACGAGATTTCGTCTACCCTATTCCGAGACCTGCTCCAGGGAGGTCTCGATTTCAGTTTGTGTCTGCAAATTGTTAATCACAGCTTTTCCTATGGTTTAAATTTCTACTCAATCTACCTTGCACGAGTAAGGAACAACAATTCTGTGAAATCTTAATCAAAACCCGACTAACTTTGCCATTGTCACTAATATTTGTACTGGAAAAAATCTGGAATATAAAGCTCTAGAATGGAGCTAGCGGCTGTAAGTGCGGATCAGTGTATCGCAGAGTGGCTGGCCGTGTATCGGCCATGTTTGATTAGTAGCCAATAGACGGCGAATCGAAGTTTTACTCCATATAAAAAAATACAGAATTCCAATTTCAAATGGGCCGTTGTTTTTTAAAGAAGTTTGAGAGAAGCTTTTTTGTGCACGATTGTACCACTGGTATATTATCTCACTGTGGGCTACTACTGTGGTTGCTGTGATGGTATATATGATTCTCTTCTGACTCCAATTATGGCGTGTAGGGCAGATGGAGATTAAATGAAATAAAAAGGTTAAATTATATACTGTCTTTAATTTACTACGTACGTCTCAACGCGAAAAGTGATGTGTGGCGACTAACGACAGCGCCACGAATATCCACATATTACAATTTTTGCTGAATTGCAACTGTCACTAGGTGTCACACTTAATAACGTGCTTTTTAAATTTTAAGAGATTAGAATTTAAAAAATATTTTAGATTGTTAAATAACTTAAAGAGTGAAACCTAAAATTAAAATTAAATGTTTATTCAAATATTAACAGCATTTTTCAATTTTGAAATTAATTTCATTTTCAAATGACTAATGTTTTTCCGATTTATTTTATAAGTTTATAACTCAACTTAAATTACAAATGAGTAGTAGGTCCACAATTATATGTAACTGTTTATTTATTTTAAATTTACAAAAGTATTCTAATTGAAATAAATACTTGATTTCCCTAAGAATCTTAAAACCTTTCTCTTTCATTACATAAAGCAGATAGTGTATCTGATCGTATATGGTCACCGTTGCTCAAGGTTCCTATGGTAGCATCCACAAGTCACACTGACTCGGAGCTTTGAATCCTGTCAGAAAACTGGTTGGTACAAGCGGCTTTTCTGCATATCAAGGACATGAAATCTGTTGCGAATCCGGTCTTTCAGAGTTAATTCACACATTTACTACAAGTACCTACGCTCATATGTCCACTATATATTTATAAAAATAAATAAATTTGAATTAGGATAATGTTTCGTAGAGGTGTTAGTTTACAGCTCAGTAGCAGTTCGGTAGAATCATTTCCACATAAAACGTCTCAGTAGGCCACGAGTAAGCTACTGTACGTGAAACATACACGTATCTCGTCTCGAAATAAATCGACAACTTTTAATATATTTAGACCTGGGACCTTAAAGGGGCTAGTTTGGAAGAAAATACTGTGAATTTGAGGATTGTTTAGGTAGACTTTGAGTCATGAATAAAGCCTGGGAGACGGGGCGCTACGGCCGTGCAACGAAATGTCAGAAAGATAAAATAATTTTAAAATAATTTCGATTTAATAGTATTATTAAATAGAATAATAAAATAATGTAACATTTACATTAAGACACTTGATAAAAATCAACACAACAACGTGGCTGGGCGGATTTGTTAATTAGTCGGTATAATTCGTTTCATTCTTTTACCGCGGGACTTGTTTCGTGAGACGCATTCTATACAGTTACTGGCAGCTATAAGACACGATAAAATGCTCCACGTGATTGTAACACTTGTCATATTGTAATATGAATCTGGGAAAGGGACTATTTTAAGCCACCCACATGCTAGCACCTCGGCTAATGGTGATACTGCTCATGACTGTCACATATGGCAAGTTCGTGTGGAAGCACAGTGTTCAATTACGACGCTAGCGATTTGTCTAAATGTTTCCATCTGCGATATAATTGCTCAAGTTACGGTTCAGGAAGCATGTAGTGTTTCCTTGAACCAGTTAAATGTTATGTTTGAAGAGGATCATACATAATTTAGAAGATTAATAACTTGCATATTAGCTTCAGTAGTACCTGAGATAATCACTTGCGACTGACACAATTTTTTAAATTTAAGACTTTATCAATTAACAATTTTAAGCAAACTAGAAATAATACTTGATATATATTAAAAAAAAATATTAGTTATTAAAATCTAAACTATTTTAAATAAATAATAGTGCAGTTTTTGTAATTCAAGAAGGCGAACGGGCTTTAGGTACTTGTGGTTGAATGTGGCTCATTGTGGTAGTGTACGTGTATGGCGGAACAGTCAGTCACTACGTGTCTTCCAATCATACTCGCTTTTAGTCTCACAGATACATAGATACTTGTTTACCACAAGTAAGGCCCGCTCGCCTTTGTGATTTGTAACATCTATAATAGTATAATTATAGATAAAACTGCTCCCAAAGCACTGTCACTCGTTGGGAACTCTTCCGAAAGGCTGGCAGCGTTACCGACAGACATTTAAGTTACAACATAAGGGATTGTCTTACCTTTGCATATCTGAACTATAAATAAGTGTAATAACACTACCACTATTTTCCTCCTTTACTAATAAAAATGGATAATTAACTGTTTAATGTACATTACAGAAAATTTACAAACTAATACTAATTTTGCACAAAAGATGGTGTTTTTGCTAATGGTAATCGCTAATCTCTTCCATAGAACCGACAACTTCTAATACAAGGATATCGCGATCTCAATACGATTTAAATGCACTGAATCCGTGTATACTGATATAGATACATCATTGTGCAAGGTTTATCGATACTAATGCGCCTCGGTCGATTTCACAGGGTGCTGGTGAAAATAGTTCTTCCAACTGTAAATAGGGTTGTCTAGTATAGTTTCTTTTTAAAGAAACACAAATATTGTATATTACTAAACTAAGTAAATTATGTTTGTATTATGGGTTCAACTGACTGCAGTGTATCAATCTCAGAGAAGTAGATCGTAAGTAAAGGGTCATTTACATGGAGAGAGTTTCTTGCCTCGAAGATTCGATTGTCAAAAGCAATTTAAAAAATATGCTCATGTAAATGAAACATACGATATCGTACATAGAAGGGCAACAATCGCTCAGTCATTGAATATTAATGTCTCTGTGTAAACAAAATTTGAAAGCAAGAATCGTATTTCGAGTTCAGCTAGTCATCAGTCGCAAGTATGAGTGTAGTAGGTGGGGGTGTTTTGATTATCTCTGCTTTTCTAAGACAATAATTATTAAACGAAAGCGAAAAAAAGAGGTCGGATTAAAAAGTGGATAGAAAGAAGAAACACTTTAAGAGCCTCAAATACGTTGTGTCTTGAATTGCAAATAGAAGTTGAAGAGACATTTAAAAATATGTTTCGTGTTACTAAATCTCAGTTTTCAGATTTACTACAAAAAGTACACTAATCTTGAATGGAAAGTCTCGCATTTAAATCGGTTCACACTGATTTGTAGTTGGTAGTCCTTTAGGGACTATCAACTACTTGGAAAAATGTCATAAGAGATCTAGTTTAGACAAGTCGAGAAATCGTAGGAAAATATCTGAATGCGATTTGTGTCGTAGTGTAAACAAAACTCTTGGCGAGAATTACCTTACGATTATCATATGCCATGGCTCGTAGGCGAGTTTAAGAAATATCTTAGATGAGATATGTTTTAGGAAGACGTTTTGTCATTGTTAATCTATCTTCTATATTATAATAAATCTGTAAGTGGTTCGAGTTTGTACAATGTGTTTAAAACTGAAAAAATCGGGGGCTAATTCGGACCAGCAGATTTCGAAAATGCAATTTTTAGAATTTTTGTCTGTCTGTCTGTTAGAGCATTACGTGAAAACTACTGAACAGATTTAAAAGAAACTCGACACAGAGCAAGCTCATATCCTGGAGAGTAACTTAGAATATTTTTTATCCTGATAAATGATACCATTTCCATAGAATAGACGGATTAGCAAAATAGGTGGCACTGCAATCGCTTTTTTCAATTTACTAACAAATACCAACGTTGTCATAAGTAACATGACATTCATTGTATTATTATATATTTCCAAATATTGAAAACTCCACTATTCTGAAAAATATCGATTCATTTGCGTAATTAGCACACATAAATCGAGGACTAACAAATTTACTGTCAAATTTATTGAGAAATTACGAGTTTTTCAATAAATCATTTATATATTTTTACATTACATTTACATTTTTACACATATATTTTACTTGGAAATTAAAACTATAAATATTTAAATTTTAAGAAAAAATTATTTATTTGAAAAGTAATAACAGACACACACCTATGTAAGTAGAAATTTAATAAAAGTTGTTGTTATTTTTGTAGCAACCCTAAATAATCGGCGTTGCAGTCGAGTGCATCGAGTCCACTATGTGAAAACGAAGTAAGTGTAGGTCACTGCAGAGGACGGATGGGGATAATGGGATTGTCGGTCTTGCCTATTCAACCACCGTGAAAATGCAGCGAAAATATAGTAAACCTATTCCTTATTTCGTGGCCAATAGGGATGCGGACACATCGCGTCTGTACGTCGAGCTCTGTAGCGGACACATGTTATAATAAATTCTATTATTATTTAGATATAAAAGAACAGGCGTTAAAATAACATCCTGTCATCTTATTTTCAAAATATCACGACAGAAATAGTTGTAATTACTGATTAAACAATAATATTTGGGATAGTCGACTAATTTTACATGTAAAGCCTATAGATGTAAAATGAGTCGACTACTACTGACTTCATAAGTATGTACGCTCGTACAAAATATATGAGATTGCAATGTTTTGTAAGATGATAAAAGGTATCAAATTATTCGTCACACACAAAAACAAAAATTACCAAGAAGCGTGTATAAATCCTTAAAACTTTCTTCAAAATTAAGTTATAAAAAAGGGTACGGAACTCGAGTTCGTAGAATTGTTAAAAAAAGTTATCAAATTCGATTTGACTGTTCTCTCCCCTATTATGATAAATTCGCGCCGCTTGCGTTGTAGAGATCGTCTATAACTCGACAGTCTAGATGCCTTTGGCCTTCGAAAGACTTCGGGTCTCTCTGCATTTTCTACTACATGTATAATGGAGTACTCTTTATAATTTTTAAAATACTTTTCGAAGAATAGTCTAAATGATGCTTGACGAGGAAGAGTTATCTTCTCTTCCTACCACCGCCCCGCTCCCCATACGCTGGACTTTTTTTTTTAATAATGCAGGGGAATGTCTTTTCTTGCGACACACACACGGGCCATGGATACGGGGGCAGGCCAAATACAGCTCTTAGTTCCGCCTGCACCCGTGCCTGTGGGACTCTCGTACCCGACGGCCTCGGTACCTGTTCCAATGAAGGAAGAGGCTGACGAACTACCTACTATACCTACCCGCGCCCCGAAGAGAGAAAACCACTACGTAAAGCAGAGGTGAAGATCCAATGATACCCCCGTAAACAGCGGCCCTCTGCCACGAAATCATGGCAGTTGGTTCACTGCGTAACTGCGTCGCCGAACCCCAGTGTGTTGACGGCGGAAAAAGGCCGCTGGCATCGTTCTCTCTCTCTCTCGGTGGTCTCCTTTGAGTGACTCGAAAAAAGAGGAAACTGCCTGCATATGCTGGACGATTATTCCAACTTCCTTGAGCCATTACGCTCATGTACGCTATAGTTCATCAGAATGTCACTTTTACGCTCCTTGGTAATTTGGCATAAACTTCCAGCTGAGATTTTCCCGGAGTACTACTATATAGACATTTTTCAAAAAGGTGGCATGGAATGCCTTTGCTTGCCGGCAGTACCCCTTTGTAATACCCTTGGTGTTGCAAAGGTCTATAGGTACCGGAAACCACTTTTATTCGTGTAGGAACAAAGAAAGAACACAATTTCCTGCGGCCGAGCGGCCTGTTGTAAGAGGCGAATAAATAATCCACAGCCGGGTGGTAGGCCATTATCTCGTCTGAATGGCTACCACCAGTGGTCTAAAGTATGCCGCCGTAAGAACCTTGAGTTGTATTCCGGCATTAGTGGCCAGGTTCCGGTGTCGCTAAGGGGAGCACCAGCGCAGTTGTAACGCCTTTGGTGTTGCAAATGTCTTTAAGCAATGGTAACCGCCTTCTATCAGGTGAGTCGTCTGCCTGTCTGCTGAACTCATGCAATAAAAAACCACTTTCCATTAGATGGGCCATCTGCCTGTTTGCAGGCTTTGCAATAAAAAGACAGAACCTTTCCCTGTACCTGCACTCACACACACTTGGCTGTATTTTTATTTTATTTCGCAGACACAGGTTAAGAAATTTGAAACATTCCTCTTTGTAACTCGGTTGAAATACCGTTTCTGTTTTCGTTTAACTTACGTTACGCTACAAGGCTGTTGGGCCGCGTCGGCAATTCCACAATCGTGGCTCGTAATGGAAAAATGACATGCATGAAATGTTCCTTTTGTGTGGTGACGTTGAACAATGTCCTGACACATTGTTAAATTCGCACATTTTAAAATGTTAATATTTTAATCCATAATTGTATTATATTCTATAATAATGCAATAAATCCATTGGAGACGAAATCAGGTACTTCCTATAGCCGTGGGCTCGTGTGTGCCACTAGCTAGGTCTGTCATATTGAGCGCTACCTGCGGACTGCGAATTGCAACAATAAAATGAAAGGATTAAAAGCATGAGAAAATTCTTAGATGTCAGTAGTAGTAGTAATAATAGTAGTAGTAGTAGTAGTAGTAGTAGTAGTAGTAGTTGTAGTAGTAGCAGCAGCAGTAGTAGTAGTAGTAGTAGTACTGTTTTATAAAGTAACTATTGTCCTGTTGTGCATTTTTATAAATCTTAATCCATACAGCCAATTCTGATGTAAGTCTGTAAGTTTATATGGATCTCTTTTGCTGATTCATTAAAATTGAAAGACATAAATAAACCGTCTAATTTCGACTCTAGTGGCAATCGAACCTAGGACCTCTCCGTTCCGATGAACTAGGTGAAATAACGTTTTGAGCACTGGCTTATTATTAAATTACTATTTAATTACTAATGAACAACCTAACTTAAGCCTATATTAGTTAGATAAGTGATCCAGTAAACATAAACTTGAATCATTCAATGTCATTGAATACCGTCGTCTCCTTACTCCTTTCAGGTCTATACCTAAATCAAATCGATTCAATTTCCTTAATTTGTCTAATATCAGTATAATATTTATTTGATTTATATAAGTGACAAGACCAGGTAAATAAAACCGTGAACCTGTCACTCACCCAAAAAAATCGTTTACACGGTGGATACCCCGCGTAAAATTAATATAATCGAACTTAGGCTATATAAAAAATACATATTAATAGAAAAAGCAAAACATAGTGCGATTTAGAAAACTAGTATGGCCCTCTAGTTTAATAAATTAAATAATAAAAAGAACGATTTCGAAATTCATCACGTCGACGGATAATTAGTTAGTAAATATTATTAACTTTGTAAAGGCATTCAAAAATTATTTTTTATACACCTAGTTATACCTATTAGTTAGACAATTAAACATTATACTTAGAGTAGGCATCATACAAAATTAGGTTTAATTAAAACATTTAGATTAATTATTAGAGAATATATATAACAACACACATATAGTATCTACTATATGTGAGCCTATGTGTATCTACACATAGGCTTACTTTAAACATATACATATAGGTTTGCTCTAAAATATATATAAATTTAGATGAATTAACAATATATGAATACAATAGTGGAAAAGTGTAGTGGAATAGGATAGGAATGTATGGAGATATAATTCAAGAGACTAAATAGTAAGCAAGAAATGAACAATTGTAAAATAAAATACTTAAGACATAAAATTGATGATAAGATAAGAGATAATAATAAAATAAGATTAATAATAATAATCTAGACTCGGAAAATAATCGGGGGGTGACTGGTGATTTAAAAAAATATTTTTCTTATCTGAGACAATGTTAACGTTAGTGACCGTTTCACGCAAACGTAGCGATGGATTTAATGCATTATCATTTTTATTGCCAATCTGGCAAACAGGCAGATGGCCCAGATCATGGAAAGTGGTTACCGTCGCCTATAGGCGTTTACAACACCAATGGAGAAGCCGACGCGTTGCCAGCCTTTAGTTTGAGATAGGATAAATAGAGGGATCAGAAGCGATATGGGATTGGAATAGAGGGTTGAAGTAAGAAAGGTTGGATCGCATTGGCATCGAGGAGACCATGAAGTACGTGGGATTGGTCCTCGATGGCCGGTGGAATTTTTCGGCACACTTTCGGCAGCTGCTTCTCAGACTCAAAAGGGCGGCGGGTGCGCTAACGCGCTTGCTCCCCAACGAGTACAGTAGTTCGTTAGTAGTTACATATGATAGATATTAATGTAATAACGAATAGTAATGTTAATAAATATACAAATGTTACAGTTATGGAAATTAAGTAAATAAGAAATGCACTAAGTCGCGCTGTGAATGTTAATGCTCTTTTACAAATATCTTTAATTTACATCTAAACAAAGTAACAGTTTCATGGGCGGTGAAATATTATTCAAGCACCTTGATGCTGCGTAGCGAAAACTCCTACACACTACATACACTAATGTAGCTAACCATCAAAGCGGTTATTTATAACACTGTATACGAGATGTTTGGCCCCCCAGTCACTAAAGTATTATCTCAGAGCCCGAGCATAAATTTAAAATACTACCCCGTATCTTTAAATTACAGTGCTATACAATAATTTCTAATAACGTTTTTTTAATGGTAAGCATCGTCTCGTAGATACTCAAATTAAATTTTAAGCATAGAGACGATACATCGGGCCAATGAGTGGCAGCCCACGATCTGTGAAGGGCGAATCTTCTGAGCGCATTAAAATTCGTGGTACCGCCTTTGCTTAAAGTCCATTATACAATATACACAACTTTCATTACCACAGCATAAATAATTCCTTTAACTAGATTAACATCGGTAATTTTATTTCGTAGGGAGGTTCGACGACGAGTCCAGGTCTCATTTCGTTTTATTGCAGTCCACAGACACCTCGGGAATTATCCATATAAACGAATGAACTCAGTCCTCAACACCCTTAAACATTTTAGTAAATATTTGGGTATATGTTAGTTTAGTTGTTAGGTTAGTAGTAGGTAAGTTTTACTAGTTTTTAGGTTTCATCTATCACTCACTATCTGTATTAGATGAGATTCCAGTCACCCAAACTTACGTGATTTTAGGAAAGATTAAATTTTCAGTATCGGTAGTTTAACATAAACTTAGAAAGCAAAGGAATACTCGCTAAGTTGAAAGCGGGGCCGTTTTTCAGGTAGCAGGTATCAAAGGTGGAAAATAACCATGCTAACTTACGTCAAAGTAACAAGGCTAGTTTTTACATATGTGATATATGATATTGTTATAAACGAAGATATACAGTTGCCAGACACTTCCTGTGGGCCATAACTTTTGACAGAGACTTTAAAAAAAAATGGGAACTTACGTCATTTTAGGAAGGCTGAATCTTATATATATTATCAAGTATAATATTTAAAAATATTTTCTAATGAGCCAGACAAATCTGACGGGCCAAACATCTTCCCATGGTTATTTTCTACCTTTGATATCTGCTACCTGAAAAACGGCCCCGCTTTCAGCTTAGCGAGTATCCATTCCTTTCTAATTTTGTATTAAACTACCGATCCTAAAAATTTCATCGTTCCTAAAATCACGCAAGTCTGGGGTGACTGGGATTTCTATCTATATGTATTTATCCACATATATCTATAATGTGTTTAATCTTTGTTGGTGTATTGAGTAAAATGAAGTTGAAAAAAAAAATCCGGGGCTCTAATTTATTTCAGCAGATTTCAAAAATGGAACTTTTAAAGTTTTATTATCTACTAGGATATGCCCGCGACCTTGTCCACGCTTGACTTGAAATTCCCAGGATACAAAGTAGTGATACTTTGTATCCTGGGAAGCATTTAAAAACGAATGTAAGCTATTGTTTTAGTGAAAACTGTGTCGGAATAAGCTAATTTTATGCACCCCATCAACTTCAAACCGCTCCTGGGAAAATTTCCACATGATTCTCGGGATAAAAATATCACACTTTTATTACATGAAATTTTCTATAGAGCAGTATAATAACCACGTTGGAATTAGATTTTTTTAATCTAGCCATTTTAAATAATTCCCAGAAAAATTTCCGCGGGATTTGCAGGATAAAAAGTAGCGCAAATTTTAATTCTAAGAATGTGCTGTCAATCACTGAAAAACACATCGAAATCGGCCCAGTAGTTTTTTTTTACATGAATCCCGAACAAACAACAAAAGAAATCTAAAAAAAAAGTGTATTATGTTCTTCATCGCTTATATAGTTTTTTTTAAATAGCTCCAATGTATAGAGACGGCATATTTGGAATTTGATAATATGATAACTGATCCTAAACACCACTTTAGTTTTCATTGAAATAGGCCTCGTGACTGTGGTGTGAGTGCTATTTCGTATAGTTAAGGATTTGGGCCTGAACGCTCACTTGAAAAATTCAACTATACTATTATTATAAACAGGAAAGATTTATATTTTTGTAACGAATAAACTCAAAAACTTCTGGACTGATTTCAAAAATTCCTTCACCATTAGAACGCTATATTATCCCAGATTAATATAGGCTATATATATTACTAGAAAAAAATAGGATCTCTAATAAAACTTCAATAATGTAATCCAAGGTGTAAAATAACTAGTGTTTAAGTGGGTCCGGGGATGGTTTAGATTCACAATTCAGCCAGGTGGTAGGGTATTTACCCGACTGGATGGCTACCACCCCTGGTCTAGAGTATGCCGCCATAACAACCTTGATTTGTGTTCCAGCATTAGTGACCAGGTTCCAGTCTCTTGTAGCACCTTTGGTGTTGCAAATGTCTATACGCGATGGTAACCGCTTTCCATCAAGTGGTCCGTCTGCCTGTCTACTGAACTCAAGCAATAAAAATAAAATAAAAAAAAACAATAAGACCCGGTAGGTGGCGCTGGTATCGGGTTCTAGATTTCTATTTTTGCATGGCAGGACAACGTCTGCCGGAATCGCTAGTCCTGTATGTTTTCATAAATATTAAAATTGCAAAACAGATCTTCATTAACATAAGAATTTAATAAGCTTTTCGAAACTGAAAAAATCCTTCTTGACGACAAAAAACAATTAGCGCCGGACTGTATTTCGATTTTTATTTTAGTCACGATGGCGTCTAGGAATTTATTATGTACTAGACTGCTTAGGAAAGTATGCAAATTTTGTTTCAGTGGATTTGTGCCACTGGTGTTTACATGACAAACGACAAATGTTCCCATCATTTGGTTAAGAAAGTACAGATAAATCATTTATCCGAGAAAACCTCATAACTCAAAAAATACGATATTACTCAATAAATATTGTTCAAAACAATTTTCACTGAAAGTGTTTTTGAAGTTGTATTACCTCTTTTTTTGAGTAATTTTCTCTTCAGTTTTTAAAGGTTAGATAGAGGTGAATGCGTGAGCGAGCCTCACAGCCCGGACATGGGACGCAACAAGGATCAGCCAAGAAGGGTTTTAGTGGGTATCCTCAACCGTGGCTTGGAAATGGCATTCTTGCGGGGGTGTCAGTGATAGCCCTTCGAAGCGAATCCCACACGACCCATCATGCTTCCCCCGCGAAGGTTTATCTTCAAGCAGATGTCCCCTGGAAAAAAGATGAGAAGTTGCAATCTTTACGATTTTAGAAGTTTCTTAGATTTTAGAAGGATATTTTAATACAAATGTATACAATAGTATAAAACAAGGTCGCTTTGCTCATCTGTCTGTCTGTTTGTATATCGGCGTTAGGCGATATGCAGTCAGACAGTTAAACATCCGTTGCATGGTTTAGGAGGAGTTATCCTCCTAAATCTAACGGCAACGGATGTTTAATCGGTTTTCACTATCAGTTGGATGATTTTTCAAGAAAGGTTTTAAATATACTATCTTTTCACCCCGGCTTCGCTTGCGATATGTAAAAATCTATTAAAGTTTTTATGTAAGTAAAATAGAGCTACTTACTAAGGTTTGAATTTATACGCCTAATAGGTAAATAACATTTTAAACTTTGTATATTTAAATAAATCTATATATTAATACGTGAAGCAAAAACACAGCAAAAACTTTGTACCCCTTTTTACGAAAAATGCGCGGACGGAGGAGTATGAAATATCGCACACTTATAGTTTATATAGAGAAGGAGTGCGGAATGTTAATATTTTTTTAAAATTGTGCATAAATAATACATTAAATCAATAAAAAAATATATTACACACACTACCATGTATTTGATATACACGCATATATATCTTTGGTTTATTGTTCAAGTCAAATCAACATTGTAGCCTTGGCGAAATCTGTGATTATAGAAGTATAGTCTTTGAAAACAGAACCTTAATAATGTTCAAACTTATAATTTAAATTAATTATTATGGTCGAGTTTCGACCACGGGCGACCACTAGTTTAAAATAAATAAGTAAATACTCGTTTAAAGTTTATATATTAAATGCATACTTATAATAGTAACTTTATATAATAGGAAAAATAAGCAATAATGTTTGTACATAATATATTTATGCAATTATTTTCATGTCAT
This sequence comes from Dendrolimus houi, assembly GCA_039645545.1. Classification (NCBI taxonomy): domain Eukaryota; kingdom Metazoa; phylum Arthropoda; class Insecta; order Lepidoptera; family Lasiocampidae; genus Dendrolimus; species Dendrolimus houi. The sequence continues at coordinate 17,442,344 of CM077125.1, read as the reverse complement.
GTCGTATTATTTCTACAACCTATAAATAACATGACGTCACACCTTGAAAATAAGCTCGAATAATTAGGTTGTAGCCGAGTCGAGTACACTCCTCACAGGCTAGAACACCCCACCTAGAAGAACCCGCTCAAAGGCCAGCAGCCGCTTTGCAACACTCGTGCCCTCTGCCGGCAGGGTGTGGCGGTGCTTAACCCCCTTCACAATAAGCTTCTTAAACTACTTTTAAATAGGTTAGTGTGGAACACGCCTTACTGGCTAACCGTTCGCAGATATTTTCTTTTCCTCATATTCTGAAAGAAAATTTATTTACATTTACTTTGTAGTAACATCTCAAATATTAGCAAAGGTATTCTTTAGGTTTTCGTAAGTGTAAATTAATTAGTCTTGTAAAAACAAGTCTTATCAAAGATGTTGAAATAAATCAAATCAAATCAAATAGTTTATTGCATAAAAACATGGTAGCTAATACAAATAGGTATTGTTATTTTATTAACGATCACATGTTTTTTGCCGGTTCGGCGTACATTTTTTTGAAAGTCATATTAAACTTATATAGGTAAATACTATTCTTACTTCAATATTTATTTAGTTTTAATTATTATTGCTAATGTTCCAATTTTAACAAAGAACTAAACAATACACAATTTAAATTTACATATGTTTCTAATGAGAGTAATATGGTACACATGTTATAAATATATGTATTCAAGCACTTACATTCTATCTTATCATATATATATTCAAAACTTATCATTAAGGAACTCCGTTAAACGGTAGTAGCTTTTTTTAGTATTTTTTTTGAAAATTGTGATTTAAATAATTTAATTCTTAAAGCTTGAAGCTCTTTTGAAATTTTGTTATATATTTTAATTATATTAAATAAAGTATAAATTCTTAGAAAGAAGGATTACTATTTCATAGGAAACTTATGTATAATTAATTATATTTGTACAAAGGTACGGAACAAACAGCGTTCGCTTTAGAAAACAAATCGGTTATATGATAATTAATATCTTTGTACAGATAGAATTCTCTGACAAGAGTATTTTATGCAAGACAGTATCGAAAGAACTATGTACTAGAGGTATTTCATTAGCGCTTTCTTTTATTACAGCATTACTTTTATTATTACAGCTTACTTAACAAAAATGGAACTTTAACTAATATGGGAGGGGACAGTCAAACCAATTGAGATTCATTTTGCATAACATCCCAGCCTCATAAGTTTTGTACAAAACATACTGTTACGAGTTGCAGGACTTGAATTAAAATGCCGTTGGAATTATTATAGAGTTTATTAGAACTATACAAACACGTATAACACAGGTACAAATATAACCGAACGTAATAAGTCCAAACGTAATGCAGAAGATTGTAATTCAAATATACGCGCAAAGTCCGTCACTAAATAGATTACCGAATGTACACAAGTCTTGCTTTGCTCGTGGTTATCGCTCGACTGCCTCTTCCTCAATCGGGCCATTGCTTTATACTGCACAAACGAAAATATGTCTGCCCGCGCAAGCGTCGACACAATTTCCTAGAAATCGCAATCCGCACCCCTGGTCAATGACTGCCATAAAAGATTACAATACACAATGGGCTGTTTTCTAATCACAAATTTTAAATATAAAGCAAACAAAAGAAGTCCAAATGCCGAAAGGTAATAAAATGTGTTTCTACAGGTATGCAGGAGTGAATTTGTCTTTGTCGGCGACTAGGTCGTAACAATACAAACTTATGACGTCATAAGTTGGTAAAAGTAAAGAGATTCAAATAACGCATTAATTTTAACGTCTGTTCTTTTCTATGTAAATAATGATATGCTTAGCTTACTACCTTATGCCTACTGGTTACTTACACAGAAGTAAGCAGGAAAGTGACGAGGAAAATTGGCGGAGCGATTATGTAAACGCAACTTATTTGAACATCCGATACTCGCGTGGCCCATATCCCACAATACTTTCCTGTTTGCTGCCGTAAAAATGAGCATAATCTAAACGAAAGGTTAGAATTTATTTCGCTATGATGTGTTCCCATCCCTATTAGCATGTCTAGGAATTGAGGAATGCATAGCTTTAAAATTAATAACGCTGTTTTGATATACTACTAATTATGTAAAAGGGTTTAACTTTTTGAATGGTAAAAAACTTACGCGTTGAAATGTGGTGTTGGCGTCTAATAATAAAAACTTCGTGGACGTTCGTGGAGCTCACCGAACGAATGCCTCTATACTGGAAGACCTCAATATTGGAGATCATCAGAGGTTATCAGCAGTATATACCGACAACAGATATTGAAGTACTTTGACCACACAGCCCGCAAAAATCGAGGCAACATAGAGAGACATGTGCTCACGGGGAAAGTTGAAGTGAAGAAACCTCGTGGTAGATTTCCAAACAGGTGGATTGATCAGATTGCTGACCAGCTGGACATATCGATAAATTCGTCCCTCCACCGTACTCAAAACCGATGTAGGTGGAGGAGAGCAATTATTCACTGTCATCAAAGACATGATCCTCAGCAGCGAGGGAACAATTTAGAAGAAGAAGGATTTAATTTAAGCATTTGTTTTTGTATTACTTAAACCATTTATTTGAAGACCACTATTTTACATTACCCATGAGAGTGAGGCAGTAATTTAACACATCTAGTTATCTAAAAAAATATTTCAATTTTCACCATGTCTTAACGCTATATCTAAGATTTCTGTATTGTTTGAATCTTTACACAAAGGCTTAGAGCCCAGAATCTGTTGTAACAAAAACATCGCTTCGGGCCTATTATTCACACTGTCAGCTGAGTTTTTCATCCAAAGCGCTGTCACGCGCTATTAGATGTCATAAAAATGTTTTATAAACACAATAAAGGGGTGAGTGATTGCGAACCATCCCTTACACATATTTATGCCCTGTAGTCACTATACGTTATGGTAATGTATAGTCTCTTATCATTCTTGAATTTAATAAAAACGACGTCACAGTGATATTTTTGGAGCATGACGCACGGGTTATGTATAAGTAGGTAGGTACACAGTTTAAAGCCAAGGAAAAAGACATATTTTTATTAGATATATTTTACGTAATCATAACTATACATACGCCGTTTATGTTTAATATGTCATCATAACAACGTGCCACTCTATCTTTAGTCCACCATGCCAGCGAACTATTCTTTACTTCTGCTCTTAGTGGTGGTATTCAACTTTTTCGTTCTTTATATCTTTATCTATGTATAATATTATAAAATTATAAATATGCCGTGTCTGTACATTGATTGATAACCCCGACTCGGGTGGCAAAAGTGCTTCCTCGAGGTGCTAGTTCCATCCAGACGTAGCGAATCTCACACGCCTTCGCAGTGTTTCCCCCGTGGCGGTTAGTACTCAATCGAATTTCCCCTCGCTAATGCCAGCTTTATCCAATGATTTATGAAAATGCCATATTATGTCCACAGCAGTCACTTAAAACTTTATAAATTATAAACAAATAACTTATCTTAGACACCACTCAGCTCTAAACCACTTAAAATTCGGACTGGTATCATAGCTGTTCATGACACTTTCCCCTCAACTTATCATTATTTTTACGAGGCCGGTGCTTTTTATGACTTAACCGACCCAATTGTCTTTACAACTTGTTTTGTTGTGTACATTTGTATAGGATACGGTATAAAAAAAAGTAGCCCATAAACTTTCAGATCGAGATTATCGAAATATGAGACTTGAAAATTCGCCTTGATCAAGCATTGTGGGTTTAATGTACTCCTAAAGTAGAGAAGAAGCCTATAATTGGAAAGATTATGGGCTGATATTATAAAAATGAATAAAAACAGAAAGAATAATAGCTAGTACAGTTATTGATTTACTATTATAAGCTGTACCATTATTGATTAACAGTTTGTTTATAAATAAATATTAGCCAGCAAACGTCCCAAAAAAGTAGAATCAAATGAATATTTAGTCCACAAGAAACATAATTATTTTATTTTATTTATTTTATTTTATGACTTTGATTAAATTCACATTTACAGATGCTAGACTATCCACAAACAAGTCAATGTCCACGCAATCCGACTTGTTGAGTTTGTTGAATTCATTGACTGTTCTAACAAAAAATGAAATAATTATACAATACTTGTACGGAATTTCCTATGAAACGATTCATAATATGCTTAATAATGCTATAAAAAGACAAAAAAAATCCCCTGGGCTCCTTCAGTTTATTTCATTCTGGGTTTGCGCCTTTTACTTTTAAAGGACTGACTGAAGATATTTTTGCGAAGAGAAATCCGTTTGAGTACTTATCAGTGCAGTGGGATGCGCCACTTTGGGATGATAATAGCAGCTCCGAGGAACTGCTATATCCACCCGAGTCGAGGATACCCAATAAACACTCAAGCCTCTCGATGTCCCATCCTTCGCCTTAGGCCCGAACCACGGGTTCACGGCCTGGCCACTCCGCGGACCCCAGCAGCCACGCTTAGCCGAAGTGAATTAATCTTCATATGCAGGTATCATGTTTTGTTTCATCGAAAGCACTTCGTTAGTATGAGCCTGAATCAGTCTGAGATTAATTCCAACACCTAAAGACAATAAATACATACTTATATTCTCTTTAAAAATTTAAATTCTACAAACTTTTGTTTTTGTGCCCAACTTTAAGAATAAAATATTCATTTCAGCCACGTTGGCCACTTTGAAACTGTAATTAGTTAGTTTATTCATTACGATGTAAATTTGGTGTTTAAGCAAATTGTCTCTCGCAAATGCAGCAAAGAGAATTAATTATTCTACAGCACAACACGTGCATATTTTGGATGCATAGGGTAAGAATGAATATTAAGGAAAAATAATCACCATTCAGCTATTTGTCAATAGTTATCAATGTTTTTGCTAATTATACTTTCACTATTCTTCTAATAAAATCACATTAATTGAGATCAATAAGTAAACCGCATAATCAGCATTAAAAAAACTACTTTAACCGGTAATACACACTGTGGCAGGTAATACCGGTTACTAATAGGTTGGGGAAAAAGTCTTTTCGCATAAAGTATGTATGAACTTGTAATAAGATCTCTTTGGCTATATCATTTGTATCTGGCTGGTTTTGGTATCATTAAAAAGTTTTAATTTTAAAAAAGACAATTCCAAATTCAATTTAGGAAAATGTGTGATTTTCATTTGTTTTTCTTATTGTTAAAATAAGTGAATCTAATGAAGAAATTCATACATTTTAAAATTTTACTACAAAAAAGGTAAAAATGCAACACAAGCCGCGAAAAAACATGTGATGTTTATGGACCTAAAGCAGTATCTGTGAGAGTAGAGCAAATTTGGTTTAAGCGTTTTCAATCCGGAAATTTTGATATCAAAGATGCACGTCACTCTGATCGCCCTGTTATGGACTAAATAGATGCCATTTTTGAAAAAGTGGAGCAAGATCGGCATATTAGTAGTTACGATGTAGCTGGAGAACTGGGAATTGACCACAAAACGGTTTTGGCGCATTTGAAAAAAGCTGGGTACACAAAAATGCTCGATATTTGGTTGCCTCATGAGCTCACTGAACGAAACCTAATGAACCGTGTACTCATTTGTGATTCTTTATTACGACGTAATGAAAACGAACCATTTTTGAAGAAGCTGATAACTGGTGATGAAAAGTGGATCACGTACGACAAGAACGTGCGAAAAAGATCTTGGTCAAAGGCTGGTCAGGCTTCACAGACTGTGGCGAAGTCCGGGTTAACTCGCAACAAGATGATGCTGTGTGTATGGTGGGATTGGAAGGGCATTATGACCTGTTACCGCCAGGCAGGACCATCGATTCTGAACTGTACTGCGAACAACTGATGAGATTAAAGCAAAAAGTTGAGAGAAAGCGACCGGAATTAATCAACAGAAGGAGTGTGGTTTTTCACCATGATAACGCTAGACCTCACACATCTTTAGCCACTCAGCAAAAATTACGAGAGTTTGGCTGGGAGGTTTTAATGCATCCGCCGTATAGTCCTGACCTTGCACCTTCAGATTTTTACCTGTTCCGGTCACTGCAGAATTCCTTAGGCAGTGTCAGGTTAACATCACGAGAGGACTGCCAAAACCCCTTGTCGCAGTTTTTTGATCAGAAGCCCCAAAATTTTTATAGCAATGGGATCACGTCCCTATCTACAAGATGGCAAAAAGTTATCCAAAAAATGGTACCTACATGTTTTAGTCAAATGTAAATAAACTATATAAAAAAACCTTTTGAATTTTTATACAAAATGCGAAGAAACTTTTTCCCCAACCTTATAGGTTGGTATTACCGGTCAAACTTTGTTCAGGCAAAAATAGCATTTATAACCCGCAGGAGAGTCCTACCTGAGCACTAAGTTAAAACTCAAAAAATACTGTACAGTGGAACCGTAAAAACGCATAATCAGCACTTATAGGAGCATAGGATTTTGATATCAAACCAATACAGTTCATATATCCAGCAATCTATAACAGAATTATATTTATCTAGTATTAAATGAATATTATTAAATCTTTATCATAATATATGTAGGTGCAAGAATGATTTTCAATACAAAATTTTCTTCATGTGAATTAGTCAATGAATATGCTTTATAGTGTTTAAAAAAATACAGTTAACCGAAATAAAGTTGTACAATACAATACTTGATGCATGTGCATCGCCAATATTAGGTAAAAGTATCTATGTAAATTCAAGAATAAAATTTGCGTAATGAGTCTTAATAAATAGTGAAGTTATAATTAGAATATAAGACGTAATATATTTTAATTTATTTTCAGGCAAAACGTTTCAAAATGTAGTTTAATATTTTTAAAATGTGTTGAAAAACAAAATTCAGTAGAGCGTATGTCGAAATTTTCCTTGGTCCGAGCACTGGCTATGAAATATGCAGAGTTGGCAACTTCCAGGTATGTATTTAGAAAATTTGTAAATTCATATATTTTATTTTAAAGTAAAAAGTCGACGAGGACTGATAGATATTTGTTACTATTTCACACTAAAACTAATGAACTAATTTTTATTTTTTTATAGTGTAAATTCATTTTTAAGATAGATAGTTTATGATTTAGTTTTATTTTAGTTTAATTTATTTTGAAGTAACTTTACAGTAATATAGCATACATATCAGAATAACACTTATAGGCTACAATTTATAAATATTGTTTAAACTGATCAAAATATAACAATAAATGGCATTTCCGCGCGAACAAGGTCGCGGCCACAGTCAGTTAGAAATATTATTATTAACGGTAAAATGATGTAATGTAAAATACAGTGGCATAATACTTTGTAATCTAGTAGTCTAAGCGTTGGTTCGTCTATTTCACTAAAACGTAGATGTCGTTTTCGATTTACAGCGACGGGGTAAATTTTGTAAAGGAATCTTTCCTAGTTGCTCTATATTTATATGGCTGGGATCTGCTCTAGAAATGTCCGATTTATTTCTAGAGCCGTTTATTATATTTCTCAGCACACTAGCGCGAATATGTCTATTTATAAAATCATTTATCTATAAATATTTAAATTTTATAATAATATACAATCAAACGAGGAAGTTCCTGTTATAATTATAAAAATCGTTTTCGATACTTTTCACTGAATACTTGAGATTTTCAATTAAAAAACATAAGTTTTTGTTAAAAATAATCATTATTTTTAACCTGCATTGTATATATGTTATAAGTAAAACTCTATAGTTACACCTTTTAAATACTTGCCCATAATTCAAGTACTAAAATAATCTGTCCCTCATTACGGCCCTGTCCACCGAATCGTAGCCCACAATCCGTGCAGATGTCGCCGCCGACGCAGCGGGACCATCCGCAACCAGCCACCGTGAAACAAACCAAATCCATGTTTATACTTGCGTTATTACTGCCTAAGATTTTAATATTCTTTGTTGATGTACTAACAAATGGAACGAGGGAAATGTTTCTATTATACTAGAGTCCCATGTGAATACTGTTTTATCTTCATGAAACATTTTATGAAACGGTTTTATCTACAACGCTTTTTTGTTTTAATTATTCACACAACCTTGACATACATACGAATACATATTGTCACGCCTGTTTCCCATTCAGATTCCTTTGGTAAGCAGAGATGCTGGATCTCCACCTTCTACAGTTCTGAGAAACACTTTTCGCTTCTAAACTATCATTAATCTCTTCATACATACTCGCTTATTTAAAGTGTTTTCTACATGACTTTTCTTTAAAATATCTTCAATTTGATCATGGTTAGTACGTCGCGGTAGGATTGGATTGAATACGTCTGTCTGATTGTCATGTTTACGTAGTCGCAGGTTACAAGTTTCACAATGAAACGGTTGAAACAACTTAACTATTATTTTACTGAAAATGTACCTTAACACATTACTTTATATAATATCTATATAATAATACGTGAATCAAAAACTTTGTACCCCTTTTTACGAAAATTGCACGGATGGAGGAGTATGAAATTTCGCACATTTACAGTTTATATAGAGAAGAAGCGACGAATACTAATATTTTAAAAAATATGCATAGAAATACGTTAAATTAATAAAAAAAAACATTACACACACTACCATGTATTTGACACACACACGCATATATATACTCTTTTGTTTATTGTTCAAGTCAAATTAACAGTGTAGCCATGGCGAAATCTGTGATTATAGAAGTGTAGTCTTTGACATTAATTATTATGGTCGAATTTTGAGCACGGGCGACCACTAGTACATAGTTATTGTGTATATATATATATATATATATATATATATATATATATATATATAGTTGTGGTCATATAATTAAGAACGATTTGAAGTTCTAGAAGTTTTTTATTTAAATCGTGTCATACACACACAGAGATGTGTACCTTCTGAGAAGCAACTAGTTATGTTATAAAATAGCCACATTAATAGAGCAACGTGGCTTAGGAATAAAGAATAAAATCGCTAACTATTTTTTTTCACATTTTATTTATTTTACCAAAGTAACACATTCAACAACACATAGTACTGAAGCTGGACATTAAGAACGATTTATTAAACTGCTCGGGAATCGTTTTGTATGACACTCACATTTAAAAAATCACAATAATATATAGCGCGAGAAATTTAAAAAGGAAGTGAATACATTTTTAACTAAAATTAATAGTTAATAGCATATCCACGGCTTTTAATTACTGCTTTACACCGGCGAGGCATTGACTTTATTAATTTTTGACATTTCGCAAGAGAAATAGAGTTCCATTCTTCTAAAAAAAACGTCGTATAGCTCTCTTAAATTCCCACACTGTGTATTTGAAACCTTTTTCTTTACTTCGAACCACAGATTCTCCATTGGATTTAGGTCTGGGCTGTTTAAGACAGAAACTGATTGCGCTGTAAGAAATTCCTTTACGGTGCGTGCAGTATGCTTTGGATCATTGTCATGCTGGAATGTCCAAATAACCGGTAGAACGTCTTCAGCATAAGGTAACATTGTTTCTTCCAGTATATTTTTGTATTGGAACTGATCCATGTTACCTTTTATCAACTTTACAGGTCCAACTCCATGTCCAGAAAAGCACCCCTAAATTTTCACATTTTCATCACCGTGCTTTAATGTAACTTTCGTGTACTTAGGGTCGAATGCTGTATTCGGGGGACGTCGTACATATCGTTTTCCATCAGAACATACTCTGTATATTTTCGTCTCGTCAGAAAAAGTACATTTTTCCACTGTCGCACAGTCCAGTTTTCATACTTTCTCGAAAATGCAAGCTGGGCTTGCCTGTGGCAAAGTTTCAACATGGGTATCTTTCTTGCTATCCTACCGTGAAATTTTTCTTCTACCAAACGTCTTCGAATAGTGCGTGCTGAGATTGCTGAAGGGTTGTTTTCACCAAAATATTCTTTTCTCAGCTCATTGTACCCTTTAAAAGGATTTTGTTTTGCCATGCGAACGATGTTTCGGTCATCTCGAGGAGTTGTTTTTCTCTGTTTAGGTACACGTGGAACATTCGAAGTAGTTTGATACGTAGTAAAATGCTTTACAGCGTGGAAAACCATCGTTTTTGAACATTGCAGATGGTCGGTTATCTTTTTATAAGACCAATTCTTCCGGCGAAGTTTTATTATTACTTCCCTTGTAGATTTATCACAACCTTTATTTTTTCTCATTTTTTTTCATAAGAAGCAATCACTTTTAATCTTTTACAGCACTAAATGGCGCCAAAATTATACAAACAGTAACAAATCGACTGACTGTTCTCTTTTAAATTTGAATAAGGGTATAAACTATTTAGCGTTCTTAATTACGTCACCAGCCAGTAAATAGGAATACTATGTTTAGAAATAGTGTAAAAAGTTTGTCTATTTATTTTTAGTTAATTATATCAGTGAACATCTTTACAGCGGTATTATGGAAAAGTTTGACGATATCGAGAGAAATAAAAAAATTGCACGCAATTAGTTTTGAGTCTTAGTTTGAAAAAATCTTCACTTTAAATCAGCGTTCTTAATTATATGACCACCACTATATATATATATATATATATATATATATACAACCTTGAATATCAACAAAATGCATAGATATTTTAAATTATAGGTGATCGTAAATGTGATATGGCTTATTGCGAAGTTGTGGTTACTTAAAATTAAGGGACCGGTGTTGCCTTCGTATAACGTGAGTTCGAATCTTGGCCGAGCAACATGTAACGTTTAGGTAATTTTTACGACTTCTGTAGAATCTCCTCTCTAATTGACGAGAATATCCATACATAGGGGTTTTGCTTGGCGATTGACATTAGCCCAGGTATACATCTATAAGTTTTGCTCATGTAAGTCAGTAAGGTTCAGCACGCACTACGATTGTCATTACTCATACTTTCAAAGCTGAGTCCAGTATTATTAATTCATAGTGCCTGTTTAGCCTTAGAGAATTACCGCGAGCAAAACTTACAGTTGTATGGCCGGGCATATACCAAACATAATGATCAAGTTATAACTTGTCGTACATGTTATGAATATTGGCGTAAGTTATTTTATAAACAGTCACATTATTATTATTTTCTCTGTAGACCACGGGCCATAAAAATGGCCTGGACTTCTGGAGGACTTGCGCGGGGCCATGAGAAGGTCAACACGTAGAGGCCCCTTGACAAATTTAATGTAAATGTGGCGTGACACTGACGGGCGATTGTCCCTATTATTATTTTTCTTGTTTCTTTTTATATTTCTAAAAATATCACTTTTCATCGGCATTTAAGTCACGTTTTGCGTAATAAAACTGCCTTTAGGACAATTTAAAAAGGTGCAACGTACAATTGTAGACACACATTTATAGTAAGGCGAGGACGTGTGTGGATTACGTATGGCTGGTTTTTATTGAAACCGCATATACTATGAATTGGATTGAGTCTGTCTGTCTGACGACGATGATGTTTGCGCAGTTGCAGGTTAAAAGGTTTATAACCAAACCAAATGGCTGACACGACTTAACTGTTATTTCACTGAAAATGTAGGTACCTAAACAAATAATTTGACTTAAGTATACATATATAATGTCTATATACACATTTTAATTCGTTACCTGTATTTATTAGTTAGTAAATATATTATAAATTTTAATTTCAATTAGTGGTCGCCTGTGGTCGAAATTCGACCATAATAATTTGTTATCAAATACTATATTTCTATAATCACAGATTTCGCCAAGGCAACAATAAACAAAAGAGTATATATGCGTCTGTGTGTCAAATACATAGTAGTGTGTGTAATGTTTTTTTTATTGATTTACGCCCAGTTTCTATATTGCAAAAACGATTCGTTTTCTTTACCGATGGTTAGAATGTTACCGCCTGGTAACTCTACTGATGTTTCTATAATGAACTGTTTGTAGCTGGTTACACATGAAACTAACCAATTACCGATGAGAGGGATTTTCTAACCGATCGGTTGACTTTTTGTATGGAAACGAAATGAAGTGTTTCTATATTATAACCACTAGTTATCAACACTATTATTCGTAGGAATTTTATTACCACCCGATTTCGGCCAGTTTTGTTTGTTGGGCCAGGTTGCCAGTTTATTTGTCATAGGTGATTTTAAATTAAATTAAACTCTAATTTTTACTTCTTCTTTTGACTTGGATTTAATTCTTATTTATATCTTTCAAATTTGCTATTTCTGTCTTTAACAGTTCTAATTCCAATTATTGCTTCATTATTCATCCCTATTAATATTATAAATGCGAAACTAAACTCTGTCTGTTACGCTTTCACGGATAACTAATGGCATAGTTTCCGGGATAAAATTATATTTTTCTGTTTCTCTTTAATGCTTTAACGGAAAAACTATTGAACTGATTTGGCTGAAACTCGTTTTAAATGTAAGTTCAATATCTAGGATGGACATAGGATACTTTTCATCCCGGAAAAGGGATATATAGTTTGTTTTTGTGACGTCATATTGGTCATTTTTATCAGTTTAATAATTTTCGTCATTCTAACCTTTTTCGTCAATTTGGTAATTTTGGTGATTTTCGTCATTTTGGCTATTTTCGTCGATTTCGTCATTTTCATAATTTTCGTCAGTTTAACCAGTTTGGTTTTTTTTCATATTCGTGATTTTAATCATTTTCGTAATGTTCATAATTTTCGTCCTCAAATATTTAAAACGACAAAGTTCTATTATTATATATTTAGGTTTATGGCTTGGCAGCCTTTAAGCCAGATCTTAGATTTCAATATAGTTTCTTCACTTTCTTAAGTCTATGTATAGCTCAGCTGAAGTGCAGGTTATTAACTGACACCCACCCAACGGAGTTCTTGTGACAACTGTGACAAGGCCACATTTGACTATACAGTTCACATTTCTTATAAAACACATAATTACTACATAAAAACTATCAATATCCTAGAGCTACTGTTCATTATACAATAATTTTACACATTTTTAGAAAATAAAACTGCACAGCACAACATTTACTTTCAGTTTCCCCAACAAAGTTCTCAGTTGTTGCCACCACAGACAACACTTACATGCAGTGCCATAAATACGGCGGTGCCACCGGTGCCCAGGCACAGGGCGTAGACTCTGGAGGGCGCAAGAATGGGCAGACCAGGCAGGACTATTATTTTTTCGATTTATTCCTGATAAGTTCCCGCTAAGCCCCTAGTGCTCGATTCCAACACATACGTATCTACATGCCAGTATCATCAAAAACGTCTGTTAAGTTTTAAACTTTAAAAACTTAAAAAAATAGACTTTTCTTCCAAAATATTACACAATTTGTCCACCAACACCAAGGTCCGTGTGCGTTATTTTATCACCCTGAATGAAATAAGCATTGCTTTAGCTAGGGTACCTATAATATCTAAAAAAAAACAAGGGCACGGTTATAGAAGCTCGCATAGGGCGCAGAAAAGGCTATTTACGGCACTGCTTATATGGTTAATGCCACCTTGCTAATAATCAGGTCAAAGGTTCGAAAGTCACTACACTACTGTTTTTTGATATGCTTGGGCATCACCTGCGATAATTTTACAGTTATTGATGGTGATCTAATGCGTCTTAAATAAAGCGTTGAAAATAACACTGAATGAATATAACATTATAGAGAGATAACTTATATATGTACGTTATCTGTCAATACTTAACGTCATTAACAATAAATAACAATATTACTTCAAATAACACATTAAATCCATCGCTACATCTGTGTGAAACGGTCAATAACCATAATATTATCCCAAATGGAATAGTAGCATTACAAAAAGTTTCATAAAACAATTGTATGAAAACAAAAAATCGGACAAGGTTACCATAAAGATTTCGTCATTTGACCCTGGAACTATAAAAAACATAGTTTTTAGCCTTAACTTATTTAAGAAAATTGCGATGCGACAACCACAACTCATTAAAACTAGCGATAAATTGCTGAAGTGACAACACTGTTTCGTCTTTTTTGTTACAATGACATTGGAACAATCATTATTTGAAAAGTTTATATGACATCTCATGAATGCGTTTTGTTCATGCAACATTCATATAAGATGGCTCTGTAATTGTAAGTATTTTTAAAGCAGATTAATTGAAAGCTTGATTTTTAATGACAATCGTATATCACAAAAGATTTCTTCTTTTGATAATGTATTTATTTTGTAGTTATACCTTAACTCTTTGAATTACGTTGCGTGTACTTCTAACACATCTACGTTGCGTTAGCAAAACGCTTGGGAGTGAATTGGTAACTTATAACTGACAGTATTACTAATTGTCAATGAGCTTGTGAAACGCTCGTATACCCTTCTTAACCATCAGATATTGGTAGCTTCAAAATCAATCAGTTACTATTACAGACAATCGTCGGTAAAATATAGAAACCGGGGGTTAATGTATTTTCATGCATAATTTAAAAAAATATTAGCATACGTCGCTTCTTCTTTATATAAACTATAAGTGTGCGAAATTTCATAACCTTCGTGCGCGCAATTTTCGTAAAAAGGGGTACAAAGTTTCTTCTTCACGTATTAATATACAGATAAAGTATGCTTTTATGTTTTTATTGGTATATTAAATTCATACGAACAAAAGTATATGAGATTTCAAAATAAGTGACAAATTTTAAGTGAAACCTACTAGGTATTTGTGTAATGCCTAATCATAAATGACCGGTTTCAGAATTTTGATATATCAGTTTGTTCAGTTTTGTTTAATTTAGTCTCGTAAAGTATCCGAAATGAGTCAACGGATTTCTATGAAAATGTTAAGGATTAAAACAGCAATCTTATCTTATCATAATTTTACATATAAAACTGCAATAAATTGTATATATAGTTTATTTTAAGGATACAATTTACTTTAAGGTTTTATTTATTATTAGTTATTCCTATATATTTTTTGTTGTATGTTTGATTTCTTTGTATTGCAAATTCAAAAGACATGAATATAAAACAAAGAAAATGACAGCCACAGCCAGTGGTAAATAATATTAACAGACATCAAATTTGTGAATAAAATGAATGTCTATAATATACAAAGTCTAAAAAGACAGTATCTTTACACAGAATATGTCTGTTATTGTATCTAGCGAAACTAGTGAGTGATGCAGGTTCTTTAAATCAAGCATAATGATCATGCATATGCAAATTGAACACAACAGAGACGATGCGACAAAGAGCTACAAAGCGTGCAACATGTACAGGTAGGTATCCATCCTAATGATGCCACGCATACCTTGTTAGAGAACCATCTATTAATACGATCTCTGCTGGAAATATTAATTGCGAATTGATTGTTATCAACACTACAAAGCGGTTCAATCTATTAATTGTACTATCAAGGTAAATTACGTACGTACGTACAATTAGACATCCATATACAAGCTGACTATTTTTTTAAGTTTTACAGTAGTAATATATGCCAAGACCCCCCCCCCCCCTCCCCCTCTAATTTTCACGTAGTAATTCATAAATGTGATTTTAAATCATTTATTCAAATTCATATTCAAATTAATTTATTTACTTAAAACATGGTACATACTTTTGAAGTGATATAAGGATATAAGACTCATGTTTTGTCTATGAGGCGTGCAAATTTTCTTTAAGATTAATTTATGATTAGATTCTTCAAGATTTGTAAACAGAAAGTTTACAGCGCTTGCTAAAAAGCTCGAAAAAGCTCGAGATTTCCCTAGAGGATATTGACTACGTGACGAAAACCTAAGACCCCCCCCTCCGTGTCCAAGCGCGGTATTTTGAAGACCCCTCCATTAAAATGGTAGATACGATATCGTCATCGTTCGAGCGATAAATTCCAATTGCGTCGGAGCATTTCGAAATCAAGATACCGCTCTCCTTTTTCTTCTCCACTTCGCGCTTCTACGTTTCGTACTTTTTCTTCTTGGTGGTGTAGATACGTACACAGCAGGAAGGTAGAATTTGCATACAGTCCAAATTAATAAATGCGAGAGTAAAAGAAAAATAATGTAGTTTTAAATATTTTAATTTCCAACCTACAGTTAGATAAGAAATCTTGTAGTTACAGTTCTTTGAATGAACAATGTGTGAAATTTCAACAACAATTTGTCGACATAAATTAAAATTAGTTTATTTGTTTAACAAAAGAGTTCTACGAAATTTTATTTTAATCTATAATATATACATTTATATATATATATATATATATATATATATATATATATATATATATATATATATATATATATATATATATATATATATATATATATATATATATATATACTAGCTGACCCGGCGAACTTCGTACCGCCACATTTTTTGAATTCCTAAAAGACTTTCTTTCATGACACAAAAACAAAATCACTAAAATCGGTACAGGTGATTAGGAGGATTCTAGAACCCGATCTTAGCGCCACGTACCGGTTTCAATTGTGAATCTAAACCATCCGGGGACCCATTCAAACACACAAAACAAATATCATCAAAATCGGTCCAGCCGTTTAGGAGGAGTTCACTGTCAACACACGTACAGAAGAATTATGTATATATATATATATATCTACATAATTATATATATAGGGAATTTATATATATAGATATATATATATATATATATATATATATATATATATATATATATATATATATATATATATATATATATACATATATATAAATTCCCTGACACAGTGTTTGACCGCGATGAACACCTAAACTACTTAACCGATTTTAATGATTTTTTTCATTTTATTAGATTTGTTCCAACTTAGGCCACAGGATAAGTTTCATTTTAATTTATAGATAATACAAAAAAAAATTAAGCCGTAAAGTCGGTAAGTATGAGTTCTGCTGTCAACTAAATTAGATAAGCATCAAATAGATGGCGCCATACTTTAAGTCCCACCCTTTCTTTGATTAATAGTATGTAAACCTTAATCAATATAAATGAAAATGAATCGTAGGCAAATTTCTTCATACGCTATACGATATGCGCGTACATACATGAACGCCCATAACTTGAAAACGACTTTACCGATTTTGATGACATTTTTTGTCTGTATTTAAGTAGGTCCCCGGATGGTTTAGATTCACAATTGGAATGGGTAGAAGGCACTAGAATCGGATACTAGTTGTTTATTTTTAGGGCAAGACAACGTCTGTCGGGACCGCTAGTCTCGCCATTCTTGTTATCCATACTAGTATCGTAAATGTCAAAAGACTTTGTTATCAAGCTTTGGTTCGTATTTAGGTGGTGCCTTCTTCACAAATTATCAAGAAATTTGATAGAAGTACGTATTTATATGTGCGTGAATGTGTGTCTGTTCGTGTGTGTGTATGAGTGAGTTTGTGCGTTAAACGTAAGATACTTTTTAACTCGGAAACTATGCTAGTTCATTACGGGATAATAAAACGAGATTGATACGAGCGAAACTTTTCTAAAACTAGTTGGAAAGGTACTCGTGAGAAAGACGGACAATATCCCAAAGAGGGTTTTTATGTACAAAATTAAGATATTAATTGATTATTTATTAATCAATAACAATTTCTAAAAAGTTCAATGGTATACATTACATAGAATTTAAGGTCAGTAATCTTGAAAACGGGTTTGGAGGAAATTGTTCCAGTCCATTAAGAAAAGCAAACATCCCTGTAATAAAAAAGTAAACTCGGCCTCTCTAAACTTTTTTTAATCATCTTAAAAACTCCCCCATGCTCCATCGGCCAGTGGAACGTTCATTTAAGTGTTATTTTCTTTACAATTTCTAACTTAAAAATAAAATAATAATTTAGCTAAATGTTCATCTACCAGGTTGAAAAGCGTTCTACACAAGTTTCCCCAAATACGGTTTTCCCAGGAGTAATTCACTCCAATGGTCCTAAGATACCTTTGATAATGACCATGCTAGCTATTTTGGTACGAATCTATGTTGGATTTAGGAGCAGTTTTAAGTTAAAATTGTTCCTAGGCAGTTGTCATCCCTAATATTTTCCATAACTAAAATTATGAAATTATGGAGATTAATCATTCACATAATGTGGGTCGTATGAATCTCACCGGGGAGATTTTGCACAGTTTTTGACTAATGATACTGGACTGTTACAGATCAATAATCACGATGCAAAAGGAAAATATCTTATAGGAACCAGCTCATCGAAATAACCTGATTTGTAGAAATGGACAATTTACCTTGTTCCGAACCCCACCTCTTGAAATCCGAAGCACTTGCCCAACAACAAGACGTTAAAAGGCTAATATATAATTGAAGACACAAGAAGATTATAATAGAATAGTATGTTCCTTCGCATCACATAATTTGTAAGTATTGAGAAAATGGAAAATAAAACATTGTTTGGTTATTATTTTGTATACATAATTCAGTTTCTATTTCCAAAATAGAATTCAAATATAGTTTTAAGGTGTAATGTGGTTTGTATGCATATAACATCTTCATTTGATATAAAAAGTATTTCTTAAAAATGTTACATAGCTCCTACAACTACTGGATTATTATAAGTAAGGCTGCCTGATGTGGTACATATAACTCAGTTTCTATTTTTAAAAACAAATTCAAATACAGTTTTAAGCTGTAATATGTTTTGTATGTATATTATTAGTACATTATCATTCGATATAAAAAATAATTCCTAAAAATGTTTCATAACTCCTACAACTATTGATGTGGTACACATAATTCAGTTCCTGATTTTAAAAACAAATTGATATTTAGTTATAAAAGTGTGATATGATTTGTATGCATATTAGTACATCTTCATTCGATATAAAAAAATAATTATTAAAAATGTTATATAACTCCTACAACTACTGATGTGATGTCACTTTTTTTATTGCGAAGCTGGTAAACAGGCAGATGGCAAATCTAATGCAAAGTGGTTACCGTCACCTATAGCTGTTTGCAACACCAGGGGCGTAGACAGTGCGTTGCCACCTTGAGGTTGGGATAAGAGGGACGGGGAACATGAGATGGGATACACCAATAGAATATTGAGAAAGGGATAGGGAAGATGGGATACAGGGTGAAAGAAGTGGGCCATCAGAACTCTAACTCATCGTATGAGATACGATTAGCTCAACATTTTGAGCTAATCACACCGATCGAGCCAGCGCAGCGAAGTTGTAATCAAGATCATCAGCGTTCCTGCTCCATCCGTGCAGGAACGGAGAAAGAATACAATTTTCTGCGACTGGGCAGCCTATAGCAATAGGCGAATAAATAACCCACAACCAGGTGGTAGAGTATTTGCCTGGATGGCTACTACCCCTGGCGTAGAGTATACCGCCATAACAACCTTAAGTTGTGTACCGACTATCAGGAGCCAGGTTCCAGTCTCTCTTTAGAGAGCGGCAGCACATTGGCAACACCTTTGGTGTTATAAATGTCCATAGGCGATGGTAACCGCTTTCCATCAAGTGGGCTGTCTCCTGAATTCAGGCGATAAAAAAAAGATAATGATTCTAGCATGGCTTTACTACGTCAAAGATCTCCTCTCTTCAATTGTATTATGAAGGTAACGTAAATTTTCAAAAGCCCTTGTTTATATATCAAGAGCAGGGCATGCGGTTTCGGTGTTCGTGCATCGATATCGAAAATAAGCTCCACCGCACTAATTGCCAATTACTAAGCCGTAAATGAGTGTAGGCCATTTAGCCAGCTTGGAACGGCTATTTATGTACATTTTTTGGTAAGATTGACTTAAATAATTGCTATGAAAAACATTTTCCACAGGGAATTCGGGAATCAAACGCAATAATTTACATAATACTGTATTACGTTGGTTTTATATCAGCTCTTACTCATTTACATTTATATTTGCCCCAAAATGTCCCATAGTTGGGCTCGAACCTCCTCATTAAAGGTTATCAGATAATAAACCCGCTACGCTTATTTAAGATAGTTTAGACCCAAGATATTGAAATACCTAAAAATAAATTAAACTAGGAAAATGGACCCCGGATTTCGAAGAGCACGCTCCGAATGCAACCGGGATTTAACATTTGGATGATGACCTACCAATAGAGTAAAAATTAAATTCCTCTTTCAATTTCTGAAATTCTTATTGACATCTGCTATGGCTTTTCAGAGCCTATTCGGGATAATAAATCTATAATAGTCATAGTTGAATAAGCATCTCATAAAGAATTTAAAAAAGAACTTTCTTGAGTAATGAATAAAAAAATCGTATAACTAATAGGTTTCTGATTTTTGAAATAAAAGACAGACTTCAACTTTGTCTATTTTTACAGATACAATAATTTTATTATGAAGGTCTGTTGCTCTGAATTAACTAATAAGTTGTAGATTTATTGATTTGAATACAATACACGAGATTGTATTCTATCTTTTAATAAAAGAGTATTTTTCCCTGAACAGTAAAAGACTTACAACTATATATTATGTGATGATATTGCTTCAATCTTAATCTACAAATCGAACTCAATAACAACTTGTGATCGATTCTCGTCTGCTTTCGACACGCTCTAGATTTTCCCGGAATTATATGAGCTATTATCATTAGTCGCAGATCCCCAACCTTCGTTCAATCGTATCTTTTATACTGAACCTTTGTCCTCTAATAGGTTTAGTGACGCTTCCCGAAAATAGGAGAGATAAAAATCGTCCCGATTCATTCTTTGTCTAATTTCGCCTGATGGGATGGGAATTAGATTATGTTTTGATTAGATTGTCCTTACGACTTCTAAACGTGGAATTAATTATAGTTAAGTGGAATAATTCGGCCTACTTTTTGTCAGAAAAATCAAATGTTACTACGTCGTGAGAGTTGGTTTTAGATAGATTACATTATAAAACTACGTTTTAACGGTTTTAAGTGCGATCATTTATTTGATTTTTATTATTCCGACGTTTCGACCACTTTACAGTACCCGTGATCACAGAAGACAAAGCCAAAAAAATTAAAATCATATAAAGTACCGAGCTTAAAACCGTTAAAACGTAGTTTTATTATGTATACTAGTCGCGAAAACTTAAGAAAATATTAGATAGATTACACTTTATTATACACCAATACAAAAATGAACTTACACTAAAGTAACTAAAACTAAAAAACTACATCTAATGATGTGCAAAGGGCGGTCTTATCGCTAAAAACCAATCTCTTCCAGACAAGCCCAGGAATGACTTGAGATGATAATGGCGATGGTGGTCTACGTAACATATAGGCACTACTTACTTTTTAATTATATATATATATATTAGGTTGGGGAAAAAGTTTCTTCGCATTTTATATAAAAATTCAAAAGGTTTTTTTATTTACATTTGACTAAAGTATGTAGGTGCCATTTTGTTGGATAACTTTTTGCCATCTTGTAGGTAGGGACGTGATCCCATTGCTATAAAAATTTTGGGACTTCTGATCAAAAAACTGCGACAAGTGGTTTTGGCAGTCCTCTCGTGATGTTAACCTGACACTGCCTAAGGAATTCTGCAGAGACCGAAACAGGTGAAAATCTGAAGGTGCAAGGTCAGAACTATACGACGGACGCATTAACACCTCCCAGCCAAACTCTCATAATTTTTGCTGAGTGGCTAAAGATGTGTGAGGTCTAACGTTATCATGGTGAAAAACCACACCCCTTCTGCTGATTAATTCCGGCCGCTTTCTCTCAACTTTTTGCTTTAATGTCATCAGTTGTTCGCAGTACAGTTCGGAATCGATGGTCCTCCCTGGCGGTAACAGCTCATAATGAATAATGCCCTTCCAATCCCACCATACACACAGCATCACCTTGTTGCGAGTTAACCCGGATTTCGCCACAGTCTGTGAAGCCTGATCGGCCTTTGACCACGATCGTTTTCGCACGTTCTTGTCATATGTGATCCACTTTTCACCACCAGTTATCATATTCTTCAAAAATGGTTCGGTTTCATTAGGTTTCTTTCAGTGAGCTCATGAGGCACCCAAATATCGAGCTTTTTTGTGTACCCAGCTTTTTTCAAATGCGCCAAAACTGTTTTGTGGTCAATTCCTAGTTCTCCAACTGCATCGTAACTACTCATATACCGACCTTGCTCCACTTTTTCAAAAATGGCATCAATTTTGTCCGTAACAGTGCGACCAGAGCGACGTGCATCTTTGATATCAAAATTTCCGGATTGAAAACGCTTAAACCTGCATTAGGTCCATAAACATCACAAAAAAATTTTCGCGGCTTGTGTAGTATTTTTACCTTTTTTGTAGTAAAATTTTAAAACGTATCGAATTTCTTCATTAGATTCATTTCAACAATAAGAAAAAACAAATGAAAATCACACATTTTTCTAATTTGAATTTGGAATTGTCTTCTTTAAAATTAAAACTTTTTAATGATACCAAAACCAGCCAGATACAAATGGTATAGTCAAAGAGATCTTCTTACAAGTTCATACATACTATATGCGAAAAGACTTTTTCCCCAACCTATTATATATGTTTTAGCCATTTTTCGCAGAAAGTGCAAATCTACTTCTATTTAATACGCAGATATTCAATTATAGCAATACTGCATTACAATCGTAAAATTAAGGGTGGCCGCCTAACGGAGCCTATGATATTTTTTACAGTGTACAAATATAGGACGATATACGATTCAATCTTAATCGAGTTTCGTAAGAAAAAAAGACAAAATCAGTGGTCTTTCACCACATTTAGTAAAGATAGAGAATCGTTACCCAGGCTCAGCGAACTCATAGATATCAAATAAATATGAAAATTTTCAAAATTAACTTATTCCGTAGTCACTAGAATCGTTATCCAAAATAAAATTGGGATGATTGAAGACGGGCTTCAATCAAACCAATTGGCTTAGACATGTCATAGAGAAAATGAAGATAGTTTAGAAACACATTTCTTTTTCTGAAGAGGGCATTAAGTTTCAATTTATATTTATGTGAAAATAATTTATTTATAATTGTATTTTAAATTTAATTTTCTACTTGGAAAAGGAACGAATACCTATAAAAAACTTTTGCTTATATTTAATCCTCTGCTATTTTTTATTTATCTCAGTATAATTTTGTATTAATTTTGAAAACACAAAATATATCGATTGTTTTTGTTTAGAAGAGTTGTTGAATTGATTGAGTAGAAAATATAAAATATGTTTTTTATTTGCCACAAGAACTTGGTCAGTTAAGGATTAAGAATACGGCTTGGTTTCAGCTTATTTATGATGCTGGATATTGCTTAGTACGAGCATGGAAAAACAATTATATAGTACAAATAAAACTCTACCAAAATCGTCTTTCAAAAATTTGAATAAATATTTCTCTATAAAACATTTTAAAAAGTAAACCATGAATAAATTAGTATCACCAACAGATGCTATAAATTTTGTGGA
The DNA here is from genome assembly GCA_039645545.1 of Dendrolimus houi. Classification (NCBI taxonomy): domain Eukaryota; kingdom Metazoa; phylum Arthropoda; class Insecta; order Lepidoptera; family Lasiocampidae; genus Dendrolimus; species Dendrolimus houi. The sequence goes on along the minus strand of CM077125.1, from coordinate 17,419,004 downwards.
AAAAATATTATATACACAAATCATTTATTATTAATATAAATGCACCTCTTTTAATTAAGGAAATGTATCAAACTCCTTTTATTTTTGGGTTATGCCTTTTGCGGAAAAGTTTACCATTCTATAGCTATGAATATGAAAGAGGTTGTGAAAATCTATTTTTAAATAAGTTTTTTGAGGCATAGAACTTGTAATTATATGTATCTAGTATGTAATCATAGCTATCACTACTACAGTATATATTTATTGCTTGGAAAAGTTTTGCGGTTGTAGTAGTAGTGCAGTACATAAAGTGACTAAAACTGGAATAAACTAACTAAAGTAGTTTATTTATAGAAGAATAGAAGGAGTTTGATACATTACTACAGTTGTTAGTGTACAACTGTAATAATGTATCAAACTCCTACAAATGCGAAAACGTTTCTATGTTACAAACTAGGATATACCCGCGACTTCTTCGAAGCTTGGCAGGTAACGTATATTACAGTTATTTTGCCAGTATTTAAAATCAAAAGATATTTTCAACAAGGGAACGGATTTTTAGTATGAATATGAATTCCGAAGATTCCCGTAAAAACCCGTGATAAGTAATGTTACTAAAAGGATACATAATTACATCTGTGCTAAAGATGTCTAATAAACATAGAAACTGGCATATCAAGCTAGATCTAACGTCACGTGGTTTCGAAGTTAGGAAACCCCGGGGAATATAAAAAGTCTCGGATTATATTGTTTTAGTTGCAATCGGATCCGAATCAGCTATTTTTTTATGTAAGTATCTAATCCCACGGGAATCCCAGGATAAAAAGTAGCGCAGATTTTAAGTCGAAGAATTTTCTGTCGATCAGCGCGGTTCGAAAACCGCATCGAAATCGGCCTAGTAGTTTTTACGTGAATCCCAGCAGACAAGAACTCGAAAAAATATATATCGTGTTCTCCATCGTTTATATAGTCTATTCCAGTTGTTTTTCTAATAGCTTTAATGTACAGACACGGCATATTATAATATTATTAGCATATATAATTAGCATTTTATAATATTATAGATTATTATTATTATTACAAAGTATTCTATAAAATTATTTTACTAGCATTGCCGTTTCAGGATGGCAATATAGTCAGCCTACTGGGCACGTTTTACTCTGACAGTGATCTGGTACATAGTCAGTCATTATACACGTTATAGACCCATTTTTAATACTTTCAAATGTATAGTTTTATTTAAAACATGAAATAAACGTTTTATTAATGACCTTAATGACAGAACATCTATATGTCTGAGAAATTATTATTTTAGAGTCAAAGTAGTTTATTAAAAACACAGAAATAATACAAAAATATACGTATATTTGTTTGTTATACTTCAATAATTGCTTAATATTAAAGTTTTAAAACACGTCTTTTAGTTATTTCTTCAAAGTGACAATACATTTTGCAATTTACCACTAGTACCGCTATTTCAGTGCCTGCACAATGTGATAATTAAAGTTACTCATTTGCATAAAAAATATTTTATAATAAACAAGAGTGGGGGATTAAAACGATCCACAGTGGGTTTTAATCGCTAACATTGTTTAAGCGAAAAAAACAGGGTTATTTTTTGAGCTTACTCCTAAAACCCGGAGCATCCCACTTAAGTTTTCCACTTGAAGGGATAAAAAGTACGTCGCGTGACTAGAGGGTGTAATGGTGACAATGTAAAAATCGTCTAAGTCGTTTGCCTCATCATACCATGTTTATTTATTTTTATTTAATTTATTTATTTTCCTTTCCACAAAACATAACAATAAAGCGGGAAAAAATCTTAACTATAGGTGGAAAAGCCAAAAGCCCAAACTAGGAAAAAAATCCTGTTTTTATGGCACTCCTGACCCCTCACCTCCACGGTAAAAATATATAGTAGCTGACACTAATCTATATAAAATATGCTATTAATTTAAGTTATAAATATGAATTATATGAGCGTGTGCCTGTGGTGTGGATGCATATGGGTATATGTGTGTCTGTGTGTGTATGTTTGTGTGCGCGTATTATTGTTATTGATATCCCATCACTTGAACTGTGAAGATAATTATTTAATAGGTAGTAAGGTTATCAGTGTTTTCATAATCAATTTTTAATAGATATAATAAAGATTTGACTTGTTCTTTGAGTTCATAGTGTTTTAATTTGTATAAATCGGTAGTTAGCTTTGAACCTATTTTGTTGTAAGAAAACAAGCGTGTTTTTAAGCAAATGTTGTTTTAAATGTTTCATTTACAAGTATTTTGCCTTTTAAACGTTTAGTGCATTGTAATATCGAGTCATATGGTAAGACATGATGTTATGTTGTAAATTGTTGTATGTTGTAAATTAAGTACATTTGTGTATTGTAATTTTATTAGTTTTGGCATATAATGTATTAGTCATTAAGGCTCTCATATAATTGCAATTGCTCGATTTAATTGCTGAAACCTGAGGAGTTCTGAGGAGACCCTTCTAAAGACACAGTTGTTAGAGCATCACGTGAAAACTACTGAACGGATTTAAATGAAACTGGACACAGAGCTAGCTTATATGCCAGGGCGTAACTTACGATATTTTTTATCTCGATAAATAACGTCGCTTCCGCGGGATAGATGAAAATAGCGAAAAAGATGGCGCTGCAATCGCAACTTCTTTGGAAACTACTGAACGTATATGAATGAAACTCTGCACAGAAGCGGCTTATATCCCAAGTTAACACTTAGGATACTTTTTTATCCCGATAAATGACGTCGTTTCCATGGAATAGACGGATTAGTAAAATAGATGGCGCTGCAATCGCGTTTTTTCGATTCACTGACAAATACATTGTCATAGAAAACAAGTCATTTATTGTATTACTTTAAATCATGTTGGCTTCGACTCATCTCTATATTATGCTGGGCAGCTGTTTAGTCGATATGGACTTAGTTTTTTGTTTGTTATTGTAGTGAATTGAACAAGAAATAGTAAAGTTTTAGGTCTAATAATAAGTTTAATATATAATAATAAAACCTAATTTAGTTTTTATGTGAGTAACATAGACTTACTACCCAGGGCTTTTCACAGACAGGTGAAAACTCTAGTAGTAAGTAAGTACCGTGCAAGTCCCATTACTGGGCTAAAAAATAAAAAGTAATCTAGTCAAGGTTGTCCAATGCTGAATGGCGGGATTCACACATTGGTAGACTTGATTTGCAAGTTTCTTCACGTAATGTAGACAAAATATGGAAAATCTAATTATTTAAAGATTATGTACTTGTCTAAAAAGCATTGTAGCCAGAACTGTAAAACTATCTGAAAAATCAGTTACCTATTGCATACCGCCCACAGATGTTTGTAGTTCTTGCTACTTGGGCTATTCGTAGTATTTTTTTGTAAAATCTTGTTATACGAATTGATTTGTAAAATAGTTTTAGCAGGAAATGAACATCGGACGATATAATACACAAATAAATGAAATCTTTGAGAGATTTTTGGTAACTCATAATGTAGTGAAACCGTAAGACTACATTAAAAAAATGGGTTTAATGAATTGAACGAAATGGTGATGAATATCACTACACGCAAAAAGACCTCAAGCTCCTTAAATTCAGATCAGCCGTAACAAGATTATGGGCTACACTTTAAAATCGATTTTATTAACCAGTGGTAAAAAGGCTGTCTTATATAAGGACATCTTCCTAAAAAAAGTCTACTGTGAAAGGTCCCGCGCAATAAAACTCAATGTTATCTTTCTAATTTTTCCTGCAGTCGAAACTCAGACCGCTCGACGAATAATAGGGCTACTTCCAACAAAGTTGTTTCTTAATAATGGAAAGATTTATAAACCGCTTTATTTTAGTTTCAGACTTGAAAAATGTTCAGTTCCAACTTAAGTTGGAACAACAAAAACAATTGAAGACGTGAGTGGATGAAGGTGATATGTCGCATATTCGGTTTTTTGCTTTTTTTTGCGTAGATGAAGGTGATAAGTCGATACCAAATTACTACAGACTTTAAACATTGATATAAGGCACATTAAAAAAAATAGAAAGTTGAAAAAGGTGTTATGTTCAGTTCAGTTTAAAAATGGCACTGAATGAAAGAGGTATGGACTCTTATCACCGCCTTCCAGAAAAATAAAGTAAAAAGTTTGTTTTTCTATCATGGAAGAAGGTGATATATATGGAATACCGGAGCATCATATGCAAATCTTCTCGTAATAATACTGTTATTGATATGACCGAACATTTTAGAAAAATTGGTGAGCTACAAGAGAAACTTAATTTGATTAACAGAAAAAAAGATGTTAACAATGGAAAAGTAAGTTTTAGAGATGGTATTAAATGGATACGCGTGGATGAGTATGGTTCCTATCTATACAAAGAAACATACGATGAAATGACACCCTTCAAAAAGGTGGACGTTTTAAAACAAAGATCTCATGTGCCGTCTCATGTAGAAATTTCACGTATGAACGGAAAATATGGTACTGTGTCAGTGGAAAAAAAAGAGAATCTCGGAGACCTACTTAAGTACGTGAAGCCAGAATATCGCTACTTCTATGAGTCGATTTTAAACCAAGAGTAATATTTTTACTATAGTTAAGACATTACACACAAATGATCACTGCTATAAGTTTACGTTTTCTTTTATATTGTTTAATTATAAAAAAATGAGACATTGTTTACTTACATTCCTACATAACACCTCATTTTATATAGCTTAAAGTGCAGAAGAGTTTACTTTTGTTCATGGAAGAAGGAGTTATGTTCAGTTTTTTTTCAAATTACATAATAAAATATATTACACGTGTTTAATTGCTATCATACCATTAATAATTAAGGTTATTTACACAACTTTGCACGATTCATTAGTACAAAAATCAGTTTCGAAGCGACTTATCTCAAAAAATAAAAGTAGAACTTTTATCTCGATTTACTCAGAATTGGAATTATGCGACTTATCACCTTCATCCACTCATGTCTTCAATTACTTTAGTAATTGTGTTTATTTTTTGTTGTTTTAAAAAATAGTCAGTAAATTACAATTTGTCAAGAGCACTTAAATAAATCCCCTAAAATCACCGTTTTAGGTGATGTTTCTGTCATTAAAAATTTTCTAGTGTAAATTACGGAATAACTACGAAAATTGCATTTTCATCATCTTTACACGAGCTTCGCAGTGAATCCGTATGCATGTAATAATGGTCTTTTAAAATATACATTCAGTCTTAGTTCTCATGGCCTCAGTGTGTTTTTTGCATTCTTAGAATTTAATTTGTGAGGCTTTTTTAAAACCATTGATTACCTAGCTTTTCTAAATTCTAGTTAGTTTATTTTCCTGCTCGCAATATTTTTAAACAAGAGAGCATTTACTTATAGCAAAGTTCCGTAGATGTTGGAAAATATTACTTACGTTTGCTAACTTTCTAAATAGTCGGGCATTAACATATCTCTATATCTATATCTATTCATCACCATTTCGTTGTTACAATTATCACGTGCTAACAAAGGTGAAGAAAATCGAACATCGTGATGCAACCTGCACATCGAGATAAACAATGTGTCAAACCTGCCAAGCCACCTTGGTCAAGCGTGGCGGGTATACTGTCCGTTCCCCCTATAATGGGAGGCCCGGGCCCAGCAGTGGGACATTTATGGGCTGATATTATTATTATATATCTATTAACTCTCATATGTATTAAATTCTAAATTTAACTCTGTATTTTGACAAAATAGCAGTTTTATCTCCGAGCCAACCCTATAGTAGAAATCTTTTTGAGAACCGGAATGATTATGACGTCAGTTAGCTAAAATTCTCTAGGCGAAAATCGAAATTCGCCAAGTCACATTTTCATCAAGCCCGATAGTGATGGTTGAGAATGGTTTATTCAACAGACGGTTTATAAGGCATTTATATTTTATTCGTTGTTACAGGTGTTTTTAATCTGGTAATAGTCATTGTGAAAGTTTCTTAAACTTATTACAAAATGTTTTAGCAGGCTGGTTTTGTTAAATATCTTAAAAATTAAATACCTTGTGTATAATACTTCTTAGGCATTATTTAAATGAGTTGACTGTTTGTATTGTTACGAATGCGGGATTCGAATTACAATGCCGTTGGAATTATTATAGAGTTTATTAGAACTATACAAACACGTATAACACAGGTACAAATATAACCGAACATAACAAATCCAAACGTAATTGAACGTGAACGAAGGTCGTAATTGAATAAAACGCGCAAAGTCCGTACCTAATAGATTCCCGAATGTACACACGTCTCGCCTTAATCGTGGTTCTCGCTCGACTGCCTCCTCTCTCCATCAGGCTATCGTTTTATACTGCACAAATGTAAATACGCCCGTTCTGCAACGTGGAGCGAATTTCCTAGAATCAGCTTGTACTTAATCCGTAACACCTGGCTAATGATACCTTGATGCGGCCATAAATGAGTACAATAGCCTGTTCTCCACAATAACTAGAAACGTATGCCAATAAATAAGTAAACAAAAGAAGACGATCATAAAAGAATTACAATTAGTTCGTAATAAAATGTGTTTTTACAGATATGCAGGTAGCATTTGTCATTGTCGAAGCCTAAATTGTAACAGCATTAACGACATAAACACAAAACGAAACACATAAATATCATATAACAAAATGAAATGTCGTTGTTCCATATTTAAAATATTAATTGTGGCCAACCCGACTCCATCGCGAAGTTATAAAGACTTATTGTTGGAAATTGCAGCAACCTTTGTGGCACACAATAATCACTCGGATTGTCGTGTCGTGTTAAATTTAGAATTTCTGTCAAGTTACGTCTTTATTTTACTAGAAGGGTATTGCGACGGATATGTTGTGTTGGAAAACGTACATAACCTATTGCTATTTTGGATAAGTGAGTATGAAGGTGCGACGTGAAAATGGTTACATTTAGTAAACGAACTCTTCGTTACTTATTTGGATTTGGGTATTTCAAATTAGCACCAGAGTTGTCCGTTGTATATTTTTTACTAGCTTCTGCCCGCGACTTCGTCCGCGTAGAATAGTAAAAAAAAGTAAGTTTAAAAAATCCCCCGATTTTGAAACATTCTTCATTGGTGCTCCGATTTTATTGGTCTTAGCGCGATGATATATAGCCTATAGCCTTCCTCGATAAATGGGCTATCTAACACTGAAATAATTTTTCTAATTAGACCAGTAAGTTGTCCCTGGGATTAGCGCGTTCAATCCAACAAACAAACAAACTCTTCAGCTTTATATATTAGTATAAGATATAATATCATTGGTTTGGTAATACATAATATAGTAGAGAATTTATCTGCGATTAAGCTTAGATTTTTCGCGACTGCTAACGATAATATTTGTGATGATGATGATGATTTAATGTTGATAAGTCAAAACTTAGTTTCAATCAAAATGAGTTGCTTAAGTCATTAAGAGTTATTTTTTTAAATCAATAAAAAGAAACGTCATCATCAGCATCATCCTAGTCTTAAATTGTTGTTACGCTCATAGTTCCTGCTTTCAAATCCGGGATCCATTTTACTACTACTTTTTCTTCTCCAACTCGCAGGCTCTTCAGCATCCCATATCTTGAGATCATTGGCATGTATATTATTCCTTACAATATAATACCAACTTCTTGTGCCTGCCTAAATAAAATAAAATATGAATTTAAAAGAAAGAGATTGATGAAGAATATCTAAATGAAATAATAAATGAGACTTAGCAGAAATTAATTATAAGTACGAAGACGGAATTGTATAAAGACTTTATTGTTAATCTAGTCTGTTAGCTTAAATCATACTCAAACAATATGCCTAGGTGACTTCCTTCAATTTTCGAAACAAATATAAACACTCTGTATTGATAGAACCCAATTTTATTTTATTAGTTCCAAGTACCAGCTCTTCTGAAAGTTAATCAAGAGGGAACGTGTTTTGTGCAATTTGTAGACCTATTTGACCCTTCATAATAGTCAACGGGGGCTGTAATGGCCGTTCCTTTTAAAAACGCTCCGTTATATGCAGAAGAGAAACTTGTCCAATATATTATAAAAAAAACACAATTAAATTTTAATCAAAAATGTATGCCTTTTTATATCGTGACATCATTATATTACTAAATAAGATTGAACAAATACAGGTGAAATGTTTGTAAATGAATGAAAACTTTTATTATATAAGGACAGGTAATAAAACAAACATTTATTATTTAAAGATTTTTCTTAGGTTCTTGCGATTTTTAAGGGTAATTAATAAATTTAAAACTAGATTATAACAGGAACCAAGTGTGATTTTTATTTGATTTTATATTTTAATCCGATTTAGAATTTACAGCAGTTGTGATGACAGTATGACACGTATGCTAAACATAAATGAGTAATGTTTAACGTTGAGTTTGTTTACCAACTACATGTTCTGCGTCATAATTAATTTTTTTATATCATTTATTACTATTTGACGTCTAATTTATTGCTACTTCACAAAGCGCTTATTAACATCGCTACAAGATTCTAACTAAGCAATACATATTTTTCATTTCCTTTCGTTGAATTTAGCGAATAACGCTCAAATTAAAGATTATGCGTGCCTAATATTAACACGCTCTGTATATAAGAGATTATTGTTAATCTCTTATATACAAATTATATACTTTATTAGGCAATAAGAATTTAATCGATAAACTTAGAGAACTGTATAATGATGACGAGGTATGTTGTACAGAGACTTAGATAACTTAAAGGCAATGACATATCAAGATTGATGACGCCGCATATTGCGTATGAGAATTCGTTAACTTTTGTCATTTGAAAGAATGCCTTCAGTTTACGACGTTCTATGCGATCTGAAAAGGTTCAATATGTAGGTAGAGACATCTTTATTATTCATCACATACATTAGAATTCATCAGGTTAGGTACAGTAGTTATTAAGAAAACTTTCGAAAGCCACATCGCTTTTGGCGATCCCTTCCAGACGACTAAATAACTGATTAAAACCAAGGAAACACAACTTACACAGGTGGCTTGTGCGTTTCATAGACATAGATATAGACAACACTTTATTGTTCACCAAAACAAAAATGCACAACAAGACAATAGTTACTTGGTAAAACAAAAAGCGACCTTATCGCTAAAAGGGATCTCATAATTTCATAGATCAAATTTATAATTTATCTGTATTATGAGTATTTAACGATTAATTACCTGATTTGGCCGAAAATGTATTACTACTATATTAGTGTGAAAATGACTTTGTGAGAGGAGCTATAAAATACAATAATTTAGGGAAGTCAGTTTACCGAGATGTAGTGTATTAATTGCATCATGTAATGTGGTTCGAATTTTTGCAACTTGTGCTGCTGTAATGCTGGAATAGTAACAAGGGACTATTACTAAAAGAGTGTATTTAATGCAGCGAGCCACAATATAAATCACTAGTGAAGTCGATCTCTGAAACAAAAAAAAACTTTAGAAATTTTAGACATAGACAACACTTTATTGATCACCAAATCAAAAAATGCACAAGACAATAGTTACTTGGTAAAAAAAAGGCGGTCTTATCGCTAAAAGCAAGCTCTTCCAGGCAATCTGACTGAAATGAAATTTTGAAAAAATTATGTTGTATTCAATAATCATTTTCCAACTAAAATTATTAATAGAGTATTTTCTATTCGCAAGATTAACATCTTACGGGCATACATCTACGAGGAATCAAATTTCGTATAAAATGCTTCAAACACCTGCGCTGGTCAATAAATAATTAATAGTTTTTTGTAAATTTATTGACACACGCGTATTATATTTTTAAGTTGTGCTATAAGTTTTTTGACTTTAAAGATCAATCTCAAAGGCACTTTTAACTACTATTAAAGTATAGCACTGTATCTATGAAGCTAAGATAAGACAGCTTACCGTTGGAAGTGTTTCAGATGCTTGAATGACTGACACTAACATCTTTAGCAACATTGTACTTGATAATCCGGAAGAAAATAGCATTACTAACATCTGAAACATGATTAATAGTGATTTTAAATACGTGTTTATTCAACAATTTACAAATTCAACTACTTTTGATAAAATAATTACCGGAAAATTCATGATGAAGTTCAATTGTTCAGAACAGTTGTGCAGTAATTCGTATACGTTGTGTACTGAGATAATATCCAGTTGTACATTATTAGATAGTATTTCAATTTTATCCAATTTAATTTTTTTCATAGCTATCTCATCTAGGCAAAATAACTTCAAAACATGTGCTTTAACAATTTTTAATCTAATCAAAATAATTCTCATCATAGTGAAGAAAAATATTTGTTCGCCGTCGTGAGCAAGAGTCGACATATTGTAATAAAATAATATTTTCCCATATAAATCTTTCAGGTAAATTTTTATAAGTACAAACTCTATTATACTGTACAAAATGCTTATTATTAACCAACATAAGCTTCTGTAATCTGAATCTTTAACACCAATATTATTAGTAACATCCATCATGTCATCAATATTTCCAAGCTTCTCAAAGAAATTTCTAAACTTCTTTTTCATCGTTGAAATTGCGAAAAAAAGTAAAAGAACAAATTCTACACCACTTGTATTCTGAACGACTTGGATAGTTGCACTTGCTATTTCTGGTGTACACATACAATATAATACAAAAACAGACATAACTATAGCATAGATATAAGTGAACCAGAGAATACATTTTCGTATTTTAAATAAGTAAAGACGATTTATACAGAAAAGCGACTGTAGAATGATTAAATATCTGAATTGTCGTGCAATGTATAAGCCTCTGTTATTGATGAAATTATTTTGCTTTGGTCTCACGTAGATCGGTGTAACTTTTTGTGATATCGTTTTTATGCCAATCATTTTCAAAAATGATCGCTACGAATATCAAATTTTACTCGAGAAACTAAAATGTTCACGTGCTTTCAATACAGTACTTGCTCTCTAATAACAGGCTGTTACTAAAAACAATTCATGTATGACTAGTATTTCAATTTGCTTTTATGTTCTGATCAATTTATAAACTTATATCTATGCTCATGTCATAGCTTGCCAGATAATAGATGCTTTCAAATTAATTCCATAACAATTTTAATCCATCATCATTATTACTCAAACAATTTATTTGTTTGTTTTATGACATACATTTCTGATAATTTAATTAGTGATGATACAAGTATTCGAATAAACATATTTCGAGGAATTAATAGTTTAGTATTACTATTAAATATTATAATTCTGATTACATATTGCTTTTAATTTGATATATACTTCAAGTAGACATTTAGATCAAATATGTAATAATGTCTTCAGTGCATATATATATATATATATATATATATATATATATATATATATATATATATATATATATATATATATATATATATATATATATATATATATATATATATATATATATATATGTGTGTGTGTGTGTGTGTCTGCAAGTCGGAGCACTTTGTGCGAAATACATTAATATAATAAAAAATGATTCGATGTTTTTTGAAAGAATCAAATCGACTATTAATCAATAAATTTCGAAAACTGTACGATAATTACAAGATATGTCATACAGAGATTCATATAACTCAAAGGCAGAGACATGTTGAGACTAATGTAAGTACCAAGGGTATACTCGAATTCATTTGCCTTTGTTAATTCGAAGAATGCTTTTACTTTGCGACGTTCTATGCGGTCTGAAACATAGATATATAATTCTAATAACATTTCATGTATATATCTTTCGAGTAATTAATTTGTAGACTATAAAATTAAAAATTGGATAAGTGCGTGTTTGACTTCGCACGATGAAGTGTTTTATAGTGGCAGATGTCCATGGTTACTTCCACTTGGCTATAGAACCATTAAAAGTCGTATTACAGAAAATATCCTATACCTTAAAAACCTACTAGCCTTGCCCAATTTACATTATAAATGTACTAAGTATAAACCTTATTTTTTTATTTTATATTTTAGCAGCGGATATCCGCGCCTTGAGTCAAGTAAAGAAAATATATGAAACTTAGTTAAAATATTTTAAAACCTGAACATGTGCCATGCTGTGGTGAATTAATGCACCACCTACATCGCCAGATTAGCTAAGAATATCATTTAAGTTAAGTGGTAAGACCGCCTATTGTTCTGAAAAATATTTTAACTGAAATAAAACTACATTTCCATCTGACATCAGGTGTCAGGCAAACGCGAACCTATTCATAAAAAAAAAAAATTGTGTTTGTTATTTTGGTGCGTAAAGTATTATATATTTAGCTATCTATGTATTTACTCATTTTTTTCATCTCTCATTTACATTTATGGAGGGTAATCTCATTTTTTTCGTAATAATATCACTAGACGATATCGTATAGCGATTTATAATAGACACCTTTGTTTCTAATTTTGAATAGTCTGAATAAAATGAATATGGCATACAAATAAACAGTCAGACAAATCAATGGAAATAAAACATTATAGGGGTTACGTTTTATAAAGAACGATATTTTTAACTTTAAATTAGTTTAATTTGGAAAACTAATCTATTTTTTTCTACTACAAGTTGCTATAAGAAATTATATACCTAGTGGAATTGTATTGATGACATTATGCAGTGTACTTCGAATTATTGATGCTTGTACACGTGTTATGCTTGAATAGTAGCATGGGACGATCACAAGAATCATATGTTTTAGACATCGGACCAGAACAAACAACGTTGATGAAATTAGAATCTGAAACAAATGTGACAAAAATATTTTATAGTTTTATCTACTTAACGATAAAAATATTTTAAGCCTGCTTGCAAAAAAATATTAATTACTATAAATCTAATCTAAAAGATCTGCCGCTTCTTCTACTTAACATCAATAACACGATGCGAAGCGGTGGACATAGAATAGGAAGTAAATTTAAATATTAACTTAATGTATAACCTTCAAAAAGTATTCTCCAGTGGGACTTATCTGTATACATATAAAAAAACTGTAGAGGTCGAATTTCTGTACAATGAAAAAAAATGCTAAAAACCGAGTCAGGGGGATGTAAGGAGTGAAATGGAACTAATTTAGATTTTTTTAAATTTTATGTTTCTCTGTTTGTCTGTCTGTTTGTACCGGCTAATCTCCGAAACGACTTGACCGATTTAAAAGAAATTTTGTATGGTGGTAGCTTATATCCCTGGTCAACATATAGGTTACTTTTGATTCCTAAAATTAAAGAGTTTCCGTGGGATAGTTAAAAAACTGCACCACGCGGACGAAGTCGCGGGCTAGTTTTGAATAAAAACTTTCTAATTTGAAAATCCCTATTAGCAGTTAACCCCCATAGCCCAGTACTTTTTGTTCTCTTAGAATAGTCCTAAACTGACCGAAGCCTGTCCTTGGGTGCATTTTTATATGGTGTGCCAGGGGTAATCGCCGGTCACTGTAACGCCACATTTACATCAAATTTGTTAAGGGACCTCTACATGTTGGCCTTCCCATGGTCCCACACAAGCTCTCCAAAAGTCTGGGCCATCTTTATGGCCCGTGATCTTCAGAGACATACAGATATAATCTAAAAGTAAAAAACAAAAAATCAAATGTCAATAAAAATCGGATCGAACTGAGGCCAATTTCGTGCAGGATGCGGGTTGGGTAGGAGTCGCTTCGTGTCAGAGAACTAACTTCTATTACGTGTTCACATTGAGATTGTGCAAATAGTAGCAAGTAATATTCTTCTTTTTATTGCGAAGATGGCAAACAGGTATACGGCCTGTCTTATAGAAAATGCCTACTGTCGCCAACAGATGTTTGCAACAGCACGGGCGAAGCTAACGTGTTGCTTAGCCTTTAAGGTGGAATAAAAGGGATAAGATAAACGGATCAAACAGGAAGAATTGGAAAATTCTTCAATCAAGAGATTCTGTTGTTCGAGAACTACTTAGACCTTTAACGTGACATCGCGAGAAATAATCAGAAGTGGATAAGTTTTTTTAAATGAACAAGCTGAAGTTAAGACCAAAAATCTTCGAACTTGGCTGAAGTTTCTTTACATATTTAAATTTAAACACAAATTATATTAAGCAAATAGCAGTAGAATATATGGCAGCTTACTTACAGCTGAAGGCATTTCAGTATTGATTAGAACTTTTGTTATTAAAACTTTTAAGAGCATTACTGTCGACAATCCCGAAGCGGTGATTGTTACTAACATCTGAAAGAAAACATAGCGCAATACTAAATACTAAAGGCCCATGAACGTCACACTTTGGTCCTCATCGTTTCAGGAGAATAAATGCTATGCCAAGCGCGATTGTTGGCTGTAAGGTAGATTGATAGATTTTAAATAGCGGTAATTTCGTTGTACTAGTTTCCTCATTATCCTTCATCGTTAGCACGTGTTAGTTGTAACAATTTACGGTGTACATGTCAGACCAATAAAACTGCCTAGGCGCTGCATGGTCTTGATCAAGATTCAGGATCATTCTGTACCTGGTTCTTTAAGGAGACAACGGTGCATATCGAGGTGTTTTTCCTTAGTACGCTACATACTGCGTCAGATCTCAAGTCGGCGAACAGAGTGTTTTTCGAATTAATCGTATTCGTCAATATTTATATTCGTCTAGCGCTATCTGTTAACCATTAGATTATTCTCAGCATCTTTTCGTGCTCCTAAATATTAAACATAAATAAACATATTACATAAATGATTAACTTACAGTATTTCTCATCAAACAGTTCAACTCTTCAGAACAATTATGGAGTAATTCATACGCTCTATGTAACGAGGTAACATCAAGTAGGATCTTTTTCGAAAGATTTTCAATTTTCTTCGACTCATTTTTATCTTTATTCGATTTAGACATAAAACGTAATTTCCAAACATGTGCTTTGATTATCCTAAGTCTTACATAAATCGATCGGATAAGAATATAGAAAAAAAATTGTTCAGTATCACGTGAAAAAGTTACGATATAATAAAATGTAACTTTTAAATGGAAGTTGCCTTTAAATTGCATTTTTATTAAGAAAAATTCGCAAAAATTATAAATTACATTGACAAGTATCCAGAATAACACTTTGGTAACTGGATTGGTATGGGAAACATCTTGAACTATGTTTAGCTGTTCATCGTAAGTGCCAGTTTTGTGGAAAAAAGACATAGCGTTCTTTTTCTTCGTGAAAAGAGCAAAATATACAAGAGATATATATTCGATGACTACAGTGTTTGTGATAAAATCATAGGAGGTGCTCACAGATCCGCCAAGAAAATTTTGATACAACAAAAATGTTACTAATACTAGTACGTATATGTAGAATAACAAATTAATGAGTTTCGATGGTTCAAACAGATAAACACGGTTAATTCCCAGCAAAGCTTCTAAGGCGATTAAAAATCGATATTGTTTAATTATTTTTGATCCTTTGTATTGAGTTTCATTTAGAACATTGGATGGTCGCACTTGTATCGGCGTTATTTTACTCCTGAAGATAGTAGGAAGTGACTTCATTTTGATAACAGGTCTACAGATGTCTTGGTATCTTGGACGTTGTTGTAAAACTAAGTACCACGTTTAATATAGTTTAGGTGATTGAATTAAGTTGGAGTGAAAATATGTTTGATTTAGAAATGAAACAAAATTACATACTAAATATGTTTGCATAATGTTAACATTATGATTTCCTAAATTACTTTTTTAATTAAATGTCAATCATTTGAATTTTTTTTTATCATGTTTATTTAAGGACTAGAGTCGGGCCCCGCTGCTACGCCACATGTCAAGGCCTAGACAGTAGCTTTATTTTACTTACATAAAAACTTCATTCGGCTTTTTGCATAATATTGTTAAGACCTACACGCCGACAAAGGTAGATTCACACCTGATTACCATAAAAGCACGCTTTATTACCGTTCCGCATTTGTACTTCTTTTGTTTACTTTGTGTTTAAAATTTGTAATTAGAAAACAGCCCATTATGTATTGTAATCTTTTATGGCAGTCATTAGCCAGGACTGTCGAATTGATTCTAAAAAATTCAGTATCCTAAGTGTTGATTCTGGATATAAACCAGCTCTGTGTCGAGTTTCATTTAAAGTCGTTTAGTAGTTTTCATCTTATGCTCTAACAGACAGACAGACAAAAACTCTAAAAAATTGTATTTTCGGGATCTGCTGGTCTGAATTAGTTCTCCTGATTTTTTTCAATTATTTCAACGGTTCGAGTTTATACGATAAACTTGAACCATTTACAGATTTATTATATATTGGGTTGGGGAAAAAGTTTCTTCGCATTTTATATAAAATTCAAAAGGTTTTTCTATAAAGTTTATTTACATTTGACTAAAGTATGTAGGTGCCATTTTGATGGATAACTTTTTGCCGTCTTGTAGGTAGGGACGTGATCCCATTGCTATAAAAATTTGGGGGCTTCTGATCAAAAAACTGCGACAAGTGGTTTTGGCAGTCCTCTCGTGATGTTAACCTAACACTGCCTAAGGAATTCTGCAGAGACCGAAACAGGTGAAAATCTGAAGGTGCCAGGTCAGGACTATACGGCGGATGCATTAACACCTCCCAGCCAAACACTCGTAATTTTTGCTGAGTGGCTAAAGATGTGTGAGGTCTAGCGTTATCATGGTGAAAAACCACACCCCTTCTGTTGATTAATTCCGGCCGCTTTCTCTCAACTTTTTGCTTTAATCTCATGAGTTGTTCGCAGTACAGTTCAGAATCGATGGTCCTGCCTGGAGGTAACAGCTCATAATGAATAATGCCCTTCCAATCCCACCATACACACAACATCACCTTGTTGCGAGTTAACCCGGGTTTCGCCACAGTCTGTGAAGCCTGACCGGCCTTTGACCACCATCTTTTTCGCACGTTCTTGTCGTACGTAATCCACTTTTCATCACCAGTTATCAGCTTCTTCAAAAATGGTTCGGTTTCGTTACGTCGTAATAAAGAATCACAAATGTTTCTTTCAGTGAGGTCATGAGGCACCCAAATATCGAGCTTTTTTGTGTACCTAGCTAGCTGTGTAGCTAGCTTTTTTCAAATGCGCCAAAACCGTTTTGTGGTCAATTCCCAGTTCACCAGCTACATCGTAACTACTAATATGCCGATCTTGCTCCACTTTTTCAAAAATGGCATCAACTTTGTCCGTAACAGGGCGACCAGCGCGACGTGCATCTTTGATATCAAAATTTCTGGATTAAATCGCTTAAACTAAATTTGCGCTACTCTCACAGATACTGCATTAGGTCCATAAACATCACAAATATTTTTGGCGGCTTGTGTTGCATTTTTACCTTTTTTGTAGTAAAATTTTAAAATGTATCGAATTTCTTCATTAGATTCACTCATTTTAACAATAAGAAAAACAAATGAAAATCACACATTTTCTTATTTGAATTTGGAATTGTCTTCTTTAAAATTAAAACTTTTAATGATACCAAAACCAGCCAGATATAAATGGTATAGCCAAAGAGATCTTATTACACGTTCATACATACTATATGCGAAAAGACTTTTTCCCGAACCTATTAGTATAGATAGATTTATTTTATTTATGAAGCGTGTTTCTGTTATACATTTCTGATTACTGCATTAGAATGTCCAAAATAAATTTTAACAACATATGTAAAACCTAGAGTAAATAATATGCTAGTCAATTTCTCTTAGAAACTAAAAGAAAAAAACATTGAAGCTTTATTATGAAAATACACTAGAATGGTCTCTTTCACATGCGAAAACGTTGAACATACTCTGTGCACGGCGTCTCAAGGTCATCTGGGTTAGTATTCAAGATTTAGGCCGTTTATCGCAGATAAGGCGATGGGTTTAAGGCGTTATTTGAGATGCGACATTGTTAATAAACTTGGGCTGTTCTGGAGTCTTGGCAAAGATGTCGTATTGGTTGGCGATACGTTGAGGTGCTGAGATACTTGTATGACGCCGGAACGATGACCGTCCAGATCCAGGACCGGAGGGCGAAGCCTATACCCCTACAACGCGGAATGAGACAGGGGGATGTGATTTCCCCGAAACTGTTCACCAACGCGATGGAGGATGTCTGCAAAACTCTGGACTGGGCTAGACGGGGCATTAACATCAACGGCGAGCGCATCTCTCACCTCCGTTTTGCCGACGATATCGTGTTTTTTGCAAAGACTTTGGAGGAACTTGTCGAAATGCTGGGCAGTTTAAACGAATCTTCCCGACGAGTCGGTCTTGGCATGAATTTGGACAAGACAAAAGTCATGTTCAATAAACACGTCATGCCAAGACCGGTAAACGTCGATGACGTCCCTCTGGAAGTTGTGCAGGAATATGTCTACTTTGGACAAAAAATACAGGTCGGCAGGCACAACTTCGAGGGGGAAGCCAATAGGAGGATTCAGTTGGGCTGTGCAGCATTCGGTAAGTTTCGTCAAGTCTTCTCGTCGACCATTCCGCAATGCTTAAAGACAAAAGTCTTCGAGCAGTGCGTCCTCCCCATCCTGACCTACGGGGCCGAGACATGGACACTGACGGCAGGATTGGTCCAAAAGTTCCAAGTCGCTCAACGGGATATGGAGCGAGCTATGTTGGGTGTTTCTCTTATGGATAAAATTACAAATGAGGATATCCGTAAGATAACCAAGGTAACCGACATAGCTCGCAAAATTAGCAAGTTGAAATGGCAGTGGGCCGGTCACGTCTGCCGCAGGACCAATGGCTGATGGAGCAAACGAGTCCTGGAGTGGAGACCGCGTCTCGGTAAACGTAGTGTCGGACGCCCTACAGCCCGATGAACCGACGACCCATGCAAGGTCGCCGGTAGGCGCTGGCTGTGGAAATCGGAGGACAGGGATGAGTGGCGCCGTCTTGAGGAGGCCTACGTCCAACAGTGGACTGCAAATGGCTGACGACGATTGTTAATGACGTTGAATATTGAGAGATAACGTATGTATATACACTAATATGGCTATGCGTTAAAGGCGTTATTTTTTAACGCTTCACATGACACAGTCGGCCACAGCCAAACGGTCTTATTCATATTGAGTTAGAGTAAGTTTGTAGGCTTCTTTTAGGTTCTTATAGACCCCCTACAAACTTATTCTAACTCGATATGAATAAGAATGTGGTCCAGTCTTAATCGCAAATTTAGAAATCTTGACGATGAATAGAGTATAATCTCTACTTTTGCAAGTCAACTACATTCATTGATGTGCATACTTACTGCTTGAATGTATTGTGATTTTATTTTGAACACAAAATACAATTTCCTAACAACGTGAACTAACTAAAGAAATGATTGATGGATTATGCCGGGTGGGGATTTATAAACCTGACAGTGTGTGGGATTAACCTTGGCTCCTATTATATAAAAATAGGTAAGATTGATAGTCGGTTTCGTATGGAAGATAGACGTGGCTTTCTAAATATTGTATATATATATTAGGTTGGCGCAAAAAAAACCGACAACATTTTTTGTATTCTCGATTGAAAAAATGTTAGTTTTTAATGTTTTAAGAACTACCTGCAAAGGACAGCTCAAAATCAAAAAAATTTAAGAGTGCGCTCTAAATTTTTTGAGATTTCAAATATCGCCAAAAACCGTTTATTCAATTTTTTTTCTCGTTACAGTATAATTTTATACATCAAAAAATAATAAGGTTCTGAAAGTTTCAGTTTAAAATTTGAATTTGAATTTTTTTTTTAATTTACTCGCTCGAAAAAATCTAAAGTAATATATTTTCAAATTTGTAGAACGTATATTAGTATCTTGCAATTTGTCTGTAGAATCCTTATATTGAAAATATTCACAGAAATTGCACCGCTTAACATAAATCTGCAATGAGATTCAATTAGCTATATTTCACAACTAAAACTTTGGAAATTAGTTAGAAATTTATAAGGAAACTCAACTTCGTTTTTGATTCAGAGCATAAACACAATTTTTGCATTAAACTTGAAAAAGATTTATCTTTGTAGCGCATTCGTGAACAATAATGGACAGGAAAAAGCGAATCCCTGTTGCTCGAAGACTTCGGTGGATGAATAATAAAGATTTTATGAATATTTTACCATGTTCAATGAAGTTATTAAATGTATTGGCACGAGTTGCTATGTTACAGCATTATTGGATATATTGATGTTTGTACATAAATACTATATAATTGCAATACAGCGACCCTTATGTACCTTTACAGTTGAATAATTTATTTTAGCCAGTAATGTGCGGACATACATTGGACAGGTCAAAATGCTACCAAAATAAGTATAGATTGTAGCAATAGGTGGGCAGGCTTTTTTTCGTCATAATTATGTTGTATCAAACTGCTTATTAAGATTGGCACTACTTCTCTATTGCTGCTTTTAAATAATGGAATACAAGTAAGTTTATCATTGAAATTATGCGACATATCAAACTTATATTAGTTAAATATCCTGATGGGTCAGTAGCTAAAGCACCCGCAACCTTTACTAGTGAGGTGAGTTTGAATTCTGGTAGAATATGCAATAATGTATATTGCTAAAAATTGTTACGCGGTGAGAGAAAAAAACATCCTGAGAAATCCTGCATATTGTTTATTATTAGCAATTTTAACAAAAAAAAATAATAATTAAGACTAAGCTTATTCAGATTCAGAATACCGAAAACTGCGAGGTAAGGAAGAAAAAGTATAAAAATGAACAGCAGAATCCGAACCAGAGGCTTTGAATACGACGAACATTAATTCTAGGATACCTATGATGACGAATCTCATAGTGTTTATAAAATAAAATAATCAATCAATCTTCAAATCAGCTAAGGTTTATCTCTAAGTTCTTAAATAGCCGTTTCATCCTTAACTCAGAAGCACTGAATCCCTTGTTTTTTTTTTTTAAATAACCTTGTGCTTCTTGGAAATAAGGTTAAAATAATTATGTTTAATTCAATTTTCCCAGATAACTACTGCTACGTACGTAAAGCAGCATTATCCAACGTTTTCACTCTGTAGAAATTCACTGAGCAGAGATTGCGGGGCTTACTTACGCGATAATACTTAAAATGATTTGAAAGAAGCAAAGCATCTTTTTATTTTTGTTGGAAGGATTTTTTGTCATTATACGGCTTTATAGCTGCAGATAAGTGTGATACCTTTTTGGATGCCGTAGTTGTTTTGGCAAAAATGAAACCATTAAGATATTGTCATGTCCACCCATCTATCAGTTTATTCGTCTGATTTTGTATGTCAGTCTTTACAATGATAAAATTTAACCATTCCTCACCAGTGACTTAGGTGTAGTTCCAGTTTTCCCAGAGGCAGTTAGCACTCCAGGGCTCCTTTAATCCATCATGTCCTCCACTGGTCCTACGACAGGTCCTTGCAAATTTTGTGAGCTATGTCCGTGTTGGTAATCTTTCATTTCTTACGGATATTTTCGTTTCGTATTTTGTTCATGAGATAAACACCCAATACAGCATAATTTTAAGCCACAACTTCAAGTTTGTGGACCAACGCTACTGTTAAAGTTAATATCTCAATACGTTTGTCAATATTACGTAAACATTAGTCTTTACTCAGAATATTAGTCAGCTATACACACACATACACATACACATACACATACTAGTTTATATAACAAAATTAACTCCAGGCAAACATTTATTATATAAATAAAACATTCTTGATTTAGCACAATTTTTATTTGAAGTTGATGAAACTTTGTACAATATATATTTCTCTACACATGTATGTCTGGACATTTCTGTCTGTCTATATCCTTCTGAACAGAGTACTCGTATAATTCCTTTCAAAGATATGTTAAAGCATACTCGACTGGGTTAATACTACGTCATCTGTAATTAAAACGTATTTTAATAGTCGTTATATATCTTCAGGGAAGAGGTTTTCCGTGTTCCATAACCGCGACGATAAAATGTATACTCATTAAAATGCATTTATATAATATATTTTTATGAAGATAAAAGCATCATAGATTAATGTACTAAATAACTGACCTTATAAAATGGTAGTCCTGTACATTACTCACCTTACCTACTTAAAAAATTACCTTAAAACTACATATTAATTACAAGGGTTTAGCCTAGTTTCCTAGTTTATTTTGATAGCGAGCATTTACACATGTTACATTGCATTAAAATTCCCACTGGTTATAATATTTGATATTTTTGTATAGACTATTCGCCCCCGGATAATTTATTTATTTATTCTGGAGAAAATTCCATTTTCCAGGAGAAAAAATATCCTATATCTATCCTCAGTATTGAGACTACATATGTATGTATATACCAAAATTCAGCAAAATCAATGCCATGGGTTTTCCGTGAAAATATCCTAAACACATACATACTTTCGCATTTACAATATTAGTACCGACCAGTTTCAATTTCGTAAACTTCAGATTCGTGTTCTACGTAATGTATTTCGTTTTCGTAAAACAAAATTGTCCTGTGTACCTTCATCGAAAGTAAATATTTAGCATGGTTGAAGATAAATACGCGTTTCATCTCAAGGCTATGGAGAAGAATACTATCTATAAACATTAAAATAATGATACTTTCATAATTACTAGTAAATATTAACACTGTTAACGCCGACCTATTTGATCACCGCCTTTTTGTTTTCGTTTTTCTTTCGCCGCATCTGTCACTATGTGATGTGACATAGTCTACGTCCGACCGCTGTACGCACCGCTGCTTCCGCGCAAACCTCGCCGTGTTTTGCGTGTTGTCCCGCTATTCACACCCGCTTATATCAACCCGCACGCTGGAAAGGTGGCCCGCTGTATCGTTCCAGCTGGTCCACTAGTCGAAGGAACCGCAAGACACGAAGGAAGGATCACGAGAAAGAAATGCCTGCCGCTGCAAAGTACGCATCGTTCGGAGCGTGTCTGGTGCGGCCCGCTTTCCTGTAAATCCTTTCCTTCTCTTTTATCCCCGCTCCCACCCGCGCTCACCAGTACATATCCGTAATTTATAAAGTAGAAATAGAAATAAGTTAAAAAACAATCGACCTAAATAAACAATCATCTCGGAAATTTTTGACTTTATAAGTTTTTGTTGAATTTCATTCAGACATTAGCCTATAGTATGATTTTAAATCAAAATTGTAAATATTTAGAAATTCCTTTTATGTTTCCTTTAAAATGGAAATTAATTAGAAAAAAAATCTTGTATTTACATAGTTTTCATAACTTTAGAAATAAAGGAGGAGTAAAGTTTTACATACTTTTGAACATAACTCTAAAAACATTAAAAAGTGGCGTAGCCGCGGGGAAAACTCTAGAATAAAATGAATATAAAAGTAAAACATCATAATTTCAAGCCTTGCTATTTAAACGTAGATAAATATTATTAATAGTTTTTCAGAAAATATTCTATGGAACATGTTCATTTTTATCCCTACGATCGTTTGGCTATGAATCGGAACAGGTCCAGCGGGAGTATACGTACATAATACAACGTAGATAACCTCTGTATGCCTAGTTCATTTTTTACAGTACACGCTATAAATCAAATGGATCGGCTTTTATCTTCAAAATATATTTCACTATAAGAGAATGGAGGGAATTTCTTACGAAATTTAGTTTTCGAGATAAACTTTGCCGATTTTATGGACAGCGTTTCACCATTATCAAGTATTTATTAGGCGGCGATCGTAAAACACGAACGTTGGTTAGCGACGTTCGCTTTGATTTTTAATAAGTCTGCTCATATTTTTTGATTTTGTAAGAATTAATTCTACTCCGGCAATTGCTTGAGAGCATATGTGTGTCACTGCGTCCAACCATCACAACCAAGGCTTAGAACCGTTTTGAAATTAAATTAAAGGTTTTAATTGGTTATAGGCGTGAGGCTCATCAACTTTATCGAGACCTTTCAAGGCTATTAAAAGAAGTCTCGCGTGACCAAAGGGCTGGCCTATATTTAGGGCAACGTATTAGCGTTGCCAGACAATGTGGGAATGCGGCCAGCATTTTGGGAACGCTCCCCACCGACAGTTATCTGGACTACATCTTTTACTTGTAAATATGTTTATAATAGTATTTAATTTCTAAGTTTTTTTTGTAGTGTAATTTAGTAATAACGTAATTAGTTATAACCGATTTTTTTTCAAGTTTTATATAAACCTTCATTGACCAGATTATTCCGTGAGAAGAGGTATCATCATTGTCTCTCAAGATATGTTTGTGTGCGATGGAAAACTTGTTGTACCACATAGCGGCGCTTTGGCGGTGTGCTGCAAGAACCGTTCGAAATCGTTCCTAACCTATTTGAAGAAATTTTGTTCCCAAAAACAGTTTCATTGAGCTTAAAGTGAAAACAAAACCGAAAAAAAAGTTCCTATGTACGTACTTAGGTTGTAACCGGTTAGACTATTTTACTGGTTTCCAAACCTTGCTCAGAACTATTACAAAACCTATAAACCGTGCTAAAATAAAAGTTGAGTAAAGGTCTTATTTATTTACCCATTATCTGTCCATCTAGCTGTAATCTAGTACATAAAAAATTAAATAGGTTTTTTATATATACAAACCTTTAATACTTGTACAAAGTTTCTTGTTGAATTCACTACAATTAAAAAGAAACTAAGTCAATATAGTATAAACAACTGCACAGCAAAACAGAAAGAAAAGTTGCAGCCAGCCTGATTTGAAGTACGTATTGTGGGCAACCATACCTAATGACATGTACGCAACCTAACAACGTATTATTGGTATTGAATTACAGCGACGATTGTCTACATCGCAACTGCAGCGCCATCTATTTTGCTAATCCGTCTATACCAAGTAAACGACGTCTTTTATCGGGATAAAACGTATCGTCAGTGTTGGTTCGGGTTATAAGCCAGCCTTATGTCGAGTTTTAATCATATATGTTCATTACTTTCCAAAAAATATGCAATCGCAGCGCCATCTTTTTTGCTATTTTCGTGTATCCTACGAGAACAAGGTCATTTATCGGGGTAAAAAGAATATTAAGTTACGTCCCGTGATAAAAGTTAGCTCCGTTTCAAATTTTATTTAAATCCGTTCAGTAGTTTTAGGTGATGCTCTAGCAGACAGATAGACAAAAATTCTAAAAATGCATTTTTGTAATCTCCTATTCTGAATTATTCCCCGTGATTTTTTCACATTTTTAAACCCAATGTACAAACTCGAACTATTTACAGATTTATTTATTTTTTATTTATATAGATAGATAATTATAGAAGAACAAGATAGATAGATAGAAGAAGAAGATATCTAGACTTAGAGGGTTCAAGTTTACACACAGAATTTAAAAGTGAGAAAAGTCCGGGGGCAATTCGGACCAATAGATTACGAAAAAGCATTTTTTTGAATTCTTGGCTGTCTGTCTATCTATGTTAGAGTATCACAAGTAAACTACTGAACGGATTTAAATGAAAAGTTTGCGGTTTATGCTACAATTTGACCAATCGATATATAAATAGACGCACCTAACTAGATTTGACCAATCCACTTAGCAACATTTTCACCGATGGGTAAGGAATGTTTATTACACTTGTTTATTACTAACTTTAATTCTCAGAGGAGAAATCACATGTGGTTTATTACGTACCTGTTTATTTGTGTAGGGTTTTTAAGTGGTGTTGTGGGGCTACTTATTTCTTAATAGGATGTCGGTTACATAAAATATATGTATTATGCTATACTATCAAAATGGTTGTTTAGACTAAAAGCATATTAAAATAACTCCGTATGTATTATTTAATTAATAATATTCTAGTTAATTGTAACAATTTGAAATATGCGTGGGTATCGTAGCCTAAGGTCCATAAATATTAAAAAAAATAATCTTTATTTGTTAAATCAATTTAAATTTGGATAGGGCTCACTATAAAAACATGAAATAAAATTAAATTCTACCTTTTATAAAAGTGATATTATTGTATTCATAGATTTCTGATTTTATTTTTAATGTAAACATTGCTTGAGATCATTTCGACATGGAATAACAATAAAATTTCCAGCAACTTGTAATTCTGAAACTCTGATGTCAACTGAAATGATTTTACAACGAAATAAATAAAATAAAACAACAAAAAATATTTTCGGTCTATTTAAAACAATCGAAGCACTTAGAAATACAAAAGAAGTGTAGTCTCTCGCGACACCTGTGTCACCACACTCATGAAGGCACATTTATCTGGGCGGTTAGCGAGTTGTTTGCCGAGAGTCGAAACGGGCGGCGGTAAATCAAAGAGCGGATGGAAAGTCGCGACTTATCACGAACTTGGAAAGATTAGGCTTTTGTGATTGAGCGAAGCGGGATTTAATAGATTAGCTTTCTGTTATAAATTAATAATGATTACTTTTACAGATATGACATGATGGAAAAGTTTTCAAACATTTGGGCCCCAATTCTGCTTTTGCAATAATGTCAGAATAGTCCAGTACTGGTGTCATAATGACTGGTTTCCTTAAAAAAAACAACTATTGTAACCCAGTGGTCGACCATTCTGAATTGGGGCTCAGAACGCCTAAAGAGGCTACTTTCGCAAATTCATGTTACGAACATAACAAGTATCAAAATAAAATGAACTCTATGCTGTTTTACATATACTAGTAAGTATATTTAGAAACGTGTCAATTTCACTAAGCCATTTTCCAAAAGCGGCCACTTTAGGCCGCCCCTGAGGGCGGCACATCTGAATGTGCACTTTTAATTTTAAAATTTACAAGTGAGATTTTTTTTGGTTTATTTTGTTTAGCATTGATAGTCTTGCTGTATTCGTACATTGGTCGATATATTGTACTTATCAACCAAAAAGAATGTATGAAAACATGATTCTTTTTCCATGATATTTTACCTATGGTAATACCATACTTTTCTCCCAAGAAAAGTATCTACTGATCTAAAATAAAACCTTTGAATAAAATGTCGTTAAAGTTCGTACCTATCTTTTAGTCTGCAATTAATTTTTCTTGGAATTTACTTCTTAACTTTTGGTTTTGGCAGCCAAGATGGAAGGATTATCTCTACTTACTCTTCAAGTTCAATAACGTTCAAATATAAAAATTTAATAAATCACGGTCGAATTTCGATCACTGATCTGTCACTATCATGTATAAACTCAGCAAATTATATGTGAGATAAAAGGTTACGCACCTTGCACAATTTGCAGTATCCTTCGATAGCGTAAATGAGCAGGCACCAGTATCACTCCCACATCTTCTAATTTGATTATTTTAAAGTTTTACACACGTCGCGGTGCGGATGGATTAATGTTGAGCTTTTATTTGAATATTTTGAGTAGAAACTTTTAGTTCGTATGCATGCGGGTTTTGCAACGTCTCTTTTTGGACGGGAGCGGGTAGAGGGGGACTTTGAATACGGAACAGGAAGGAGCGAACGAATGGAATGAATGGCGCGTATATTATATGTTATAGATGTTGGCGTTGTAAGCATCTTCTGTCTGTACAACGAGGAGCCTTCTGAAGAGCTGTATAATTTGGTGCCTACGTTACCATTTCACCATTGCACTCACTGTACGTGGCGCACTTTCGTTCATGATATATGTGAGCACGAGCTGGCTCCCGCGGGTTTCCCAGAGCTCGGGATATCTCTATATGGGGCTCGTCAAAAAGGGCGTAATCAGATATTTAAAGTCTTAACGAGGTAAGCAATGCATCGGCTCCTTTAGTGTTGCAGATTTCCTTGAGCGATGATAGCCACTTGCTATTGCCAACGTATTGCCAGCCTTTAGGGCGAAATAGAAGAGGTGGGATAAAGAGATCAGATAGGAGGAATGGGATAAAAGGAGTCAAGACAGGAAGAATTGGATAGAGGGGATAGGATAGGAGAATAGAATAGGAGGAGGGGAAATGGTCCATTGGAATTCTCGCTCATCGCACGAAACACGATTAGCTCAAGGGTAACCGTTTAATCTCGATATTCTGTGAAAGCGTGGCACACCGGTCGAGCCGGCCCTAAGAACTGTAATCATGTAATGATTTGCTACCCCTGTTTCCAAAACTAACTACGGACAAAATGAATATCTTCGTCGTTCTACAAATGTCTACTACAAATATAAATTTTTAATTCTTCTAAATAAATAGTTAAGTCAATAATTGTTGATAAAATTATTAATTAGCTTCAGAAGGAATGTAATGTTAATATAGATTTAATTATTTATCTCTGTTTAGTTTTTCCGTCAGAAATGTCACAGTATTCTGGTAGAACGGATAATTAATTTTGGTGTATTTTTAACTTACTGTTTATATTTCGGTTCTTTTCTAGATCATAAGTATCTATTTATGGTTTAGATGTATTATTCTGTATTTTTTGGCCTCTAAATTTATGGAAATACTGTAGGATACTTTTGAATAGTATTAAAAGAAAAATCCAGCACGGCTCTACCACGTCACAAGTTTACAAGTAAACATAGAAAAAATATGTGTAATCCTAAGACTACAACCGCAAATCGATAATGGTTATGTATTCTTAGGGGAGCTAGTAATAATACGATAAGATATTGGATAAGGGTGGATTCACTCGGCTGTCAGATAGCCACCTTCGTCAAGTGTTTATTGGCTTGATCACTGGCACCCGGACGGAAAACTAAGTGGTTTGCCGCAAGGCGTAGGGTAGGAATCCTCACAAGGTGTTTATCACTTGTAACTGGAGTTAGTGGGAATTTAGGTATTTGGATTGCTATCACATAACATTATTAGTTTTACCTACAGTATTGTTTGGTTTATCAGTCCTTAGTTCGGGGCTAAGATATTTTTTATTGCGAAGCTTGGAAACAAGAACACGGCACACTTAATGGAAACGGTTTATCATCGTCTATAAACGTCTGCTGTCGCCAGGGGCGAATACAACGCGTTGCAAGCCTTTGTGCTGTGATAGAGGAGATGGAAAAGGAAGGATAGGATAAATGTAATAGGATAGGAGGGATAGGATGGGATGCCCACTTCCCCTTACCCTCTGGTAAGGGGAAGTTTGCCATCGGCATTCTCACTCATGATACGAAACAATATGTAGTAAAACTATTGTGAATAAATATCTCGGTTTTTCCCAAACTAAGTGATGTACATTATAAAAATACTAGGAACAAAAATAAATTAGAAACTCCCACCTGTAGGCACCATAAATAAAATCCCAAAAAACGTTCAAAAGCTTTCAGTAAGCAAGTTTAAAAAATAGTAAAGCAACGTTTGTGGGAACAGGCTTATTAAATGATGAAAGTTTTTTAAACGACCGCACGGAATTGGAATAATGCGATCACTACCAAGCTCTTTCATTAATTATTCATAGAAATTACTTTGCTAAATCTAGCATTAGTTCGAAATATATTTAAAAAAATGGTTTGTAGTTCATATAAAAATTAGCTTATTCTGACACAATTTTTACTAAAACACTATCATACATTCTTTTTTTAAATGCACCCGTACTTTGTGACCCGGGAATCATAATATAATTATAGAATAAAATATTCTATTTCACACAGATAACAAAATAAATTTGTAGGTACAATTGTTATAGGTATATTAATTAGATGGTCTTATCGATGAGAGCGACTTCTACCAAATAACTATTGAACAAACAGAAACATGTTAAGCGGTAGGTATGCAAGGGATACATAATAATAATGAAGTAAAGATGTGTTGCTGGGGGGTTTGTTACGCCGCTTCTTCTCCTTCAACAGTAACTAAAATTGTTTTGGAAGCGGTGGTAGACTCAAGACCTTCAATAAGTAATCTGTAAGATTCCATTTTGAAATAAATACATTATTTTTTAGTGAAAAACATTTCTATATCAAATTAATTTTATAATATACATTTATTAATTAAATCCCTCGTTTAAACTGATACAACTCGAGAGTTCACTTGACAAAATTAATAATATCAGCTTTGTCTTTGGTAAGCCACAGATTTACTGCCTCCTGTCTAGACGATACTATTTTTTATCGTAGAAAGGAGACATATTTTTTGGATTCCGTAGCCATTGAAAATCCGAACCCTTATAATTTCGTTATTGTCCGTTTGTCTACGCATGTTAAGGTTATTTTATTAAAGAATACCTAAATTAAATTTATCAAGAAGGTATGTTATATCGGTATTCAGTGGTGCAGTGAAATTGCCAATAAACTGAACATTAGGGGCTCTCGTACTTGTTACCGAGGGATAATTATTTTAACAGTGCACATAGCAGTATGGGTCATACTTATGTGAATAGGTGTGGGAATATTCGTTTCTAGAAATGTAAAATGTGTGTCCTTTCTTTTAACTTTTGAATTACGAGATGGAAATCTTTGAAAAAAATAAAGGTTTAATTTAAAAATACTTAGTTTAGACGACAATTGACTTAAACGCAACAAGATCCGTTCAGTAGTTTTTGAGATATGATATTAGAGGACTGTAGCCATATCACAAAATCAGTAGATATTAATTACTCTTACAGAACCCTAGGTGGACTCGCACACTTGGTAAATTTATTGTTACTATTAAAATTAGTCTTTGTCTACAGTCAGATTCATTATTTGGAACGTTGTGAAGGAGTATAAAAGAATTAACAAATTGCTTCGTTAGTTGGAAGTTTTAATTTGTTGACCGTGACATTTGATTTTGTGACTCTTTTTGCATTTTGGAAGATTTTAATAAAATTTTAGGCTGTGCCTCTTTTTGTTATTATATATAATAATGGATTTATAAAAGAGAGTTCTTGTAAAATTAATTATCGAATAGCTTTAGCTTTTCATCAAATGTTTTTAATTTTGATCTCGAGGGACTTTTCGCAGATGAAAGTTCTTTTATGTTATATTAATTTCTTAGAAAAGCAATAAATGCTTATACATATTTAAGTTTAACGCTAAGAACCAACTGGATAAAGACTTTTATTTACATCTCTACCTATAGTGCTTATGATGAAAGAAATGACGATCCCAAACTTATGCTATACCTAAATTAATAAGTATAAAGATATGATATGATAACATACATACATATTATCACGTGTTTCCCATGGGGGAAGGCAGTGACAATGGATTTCCATTTGCTACGATCTAGACCTACATCATAAGCTTCATCTACATTTATTAATCTCTTCATACATATACGTTTATTATAGGTGCTTTTTACCTGATCATTCTTTAAGACATATGCGATTTGATCGTGATAAGTAGGTACGTCGCGGCCTACCAGTACCTACTTTACCACCCAGTTATTGCCATATACTTGTTTTTTCAGTCTCTTTTCTTCAAATCAATATGATTAACACCTTTAAAATCAACTGAAATCTAGTATTGTCCATTTTAAAATCATTGTTACGGATACAATTTAATATTCTTGCACACCTGTTATATATAATGTGGTACATATTGTTATGACAAAGTGCGATACGTGGTCTGCTTGTTGAGAGCGTTTATCCGCAAAATTTTTATGTAGAGAATATTATAAACATTTAGAAAAATGCTAATTAAATTATTGAAAGCATAGTGTTCTAATACATTGTTTGGAAAAAGCAAAAGCCTTTTTGCCCCAAGTCTTGCTTTTATATAATATTCTTTTGTTATTTTACCTACAAAATATTTGCGTACACATTTTATGTATACAGACTAGTAGAGGTATTCTCTGTTAGAGATATTAATATATATCAAATTAACAATCCAAACAAATAATATATACATAAATATAGTAAATAGGTTCGCATTTGACTACGGTTACGCTGAGTGTTGAGGGCTGGTACATCTATGGTTGGGGCACATTCACCTATAAATTGAAAAATATATGGGTAGTGAAATCTACAGCAGCCTCGTACGTTGAAAGAACAAGAAGGCAAAATCTTCTTGTTTACACCAGTGGTATTACTCCTGTGAAACAGTGACGTTAAATAGAGCGCCTAAAAGTCCAAAGATAAAATGGAGTCGTGGAATCAGGTGGAACAGTTCAACTGCACATTCTCCAAAGTGTATTATATTATAGACGAGCAGGTAACATGCAAATGTGCTTGCGATAAGAATGTTGAGATGTTAGATCAAATAAAATTATTTTTTTTACTAATACACAAAATTAAATTGCTTGTAATTTAAAAACAAATGCTAAAATTTAAACAAAACATATTTTTTGATGGTATTTTTCATCTTTGGCCATTAGAGGCTGTTGGGGGTGCAGTGGACTGTACGTTTAGGTCGCTGGTTCAAATATTCTGGAGCTTCCGAAATGACACAACGGGAGGCTTCAACTTCTTAGGCATCGGCGGGAGGAAGCTTCTTTCCTTTCTTGGCTGCTAACCGCGAACTACTGCTTGTCACGAACCACGACGCGCATTTTTTTGGAGCTGCAGCCAGCTGTATTGCCGCAGATGGCTGTTTCAGATATACTGGACTTTGGGGGCTTCCCGACTCCGTGGGAGCGGAGGCGTTCAGCCCGGAAGTAGCACGCTCGAGGAGGCACCTCCTGTGAGGTTCGACCTCGACTCGACCGCTGCGGGGGATTGACTCTATATAGGATTTAGCCGTAAAAGGCTGAATGAGCTAAGCCAACAGGCTGAAGTGATTATTTGGGGACTCGTAATCGACTCCGCCGGCGGAGCCGATCCTAGTCTATCATTACTACCGCTTCGCAACGTGTTATAGCTGGAGGAGAAGAAGTGGCGGAAGAAACTCATGTGGTACGACGCGCCTTACAAGGCGCCCTATATTTATAGAAGCTGCCTCCGCCAGCCCCCCGCTTCGTTGTACCACCCCCCTTCAATTTATTTCTTACCATTTTACATAAACCAAGCCTCATTCTATCTTATTATTATTACAAATTTCAGAACTCCATAAATCCCGGTCTATCCTGAGGGTCCTTACATTATTATGTCCCATGGTTTCCGTATACGAGACGTTGTAATGGGCATTTTCCTCGCCCCTCGCTTCACTAGTATAAATATAAAGCGTCGAGCGCTTGTTTATTTACCCCCCGTCCAATTATAAGCCTCGACGAAAGGCTCTCGTGCGACGACCGCGTAACATCCTCACGGACAAGGTCGACGATATCACAAAACGGCTGGCCCGGATCAGCCCGCCCGCGGTTAGGACGGCAGGCTGGCAGGCACCGACAGGCAGACACAGCTCCCCCCATAGGATAGACTAGGCGTGTTGCTGGGAAGTTTCTTTCGCCGTTTCTTCTCTCCCAGCCATAACACGTTGCGAAACGGCAGTAAGATAGCATAGGCCACCGCGAACCGCCGATCCCGGTCCGCCGGGATCCTTCCTCTCGGGCTTTATATTACCCGTCGCCCGCTCTCAATTAGTGCATTGTGTCGCCCTATGGTGGGCATCATTACATTCATCCCCCTCTCATGGCAACAGTCCAGTCCAGTCGAGGTGAAACTCTCTAGGGTGCCCCCTCGAGCAAGTTGCCCCCCGGGCTCGAGCGCCTTCGCTTCGCAAAGGCACTCGCCCCGAAAACCCCTGTAAAGTTGTGAGGTCTTCGGACCAACAACATAAAGTCAAGTCCAAAAAAAAATATTTACCGTATTGTAAGCCCGTGCGCCGCTGTGCGCGGACCTCTGCCTGCACTATCATTATGGCCTACTCGCTTGTGGAGTAGGCAGTAGTGCAGGCATACCCCACGGATCCCGGGCTTCAGGTTACGTTCTGCGTCCCTGTAGCCCAGTTGTCGCTACCTTTTGGGTCCGAGGTTCCAGGCTGCGTTCTGCACGCCTGTAAACCGGTCCCATTTTGACTGAGTCCCGGGCTCCAGGCTGCGTTCTGCACGCCCGTAGCCCGGTCTCATTACAATGGACTCTCGGGCTGCATGTCGCGTTTTGCTTGCGTGCAGGCCGGTCTCACTAACCGGGATCTATTGGGGTCCTACTTTTAATGAAAGACAAACGCTACAACATTTATTTCGTAGTAACTTAAGGCTATTACAAATACCTAATTACGTTCTTAACACTAATAAAACAAATTTAAAAATAATACATAACTTCATACATAAGCTATACCCGTTTCAGTCCGACCCGTCTCTTTCAAGCGCCTAACGGTCGCTTCTACATTATCTACGAGATTTAGCAAATTATATTAATGTTCCTATCGCCTGTATAGACGGGTCGGTGAGTTTCGCCTATCGTGTTGTCGTCGTCAACAGAGGCGACGAGGAGATTAAGGCTTCGATGAAACGGCAAACATTTAATCACATGTTACCGTTTTTAGAATTTTGTCTGGTCATCTGTCTGAAAATTTGTCTCGAATAGGCTACGAAAAGGCTTAACAGGTATCCATGAAAATAGGCTTAACAGATATCAATGAAAATAGGCTGAACAGATATCAATGAAAAATTTAGGGTTAAAAGGTGTTGTCCAATCCTATTTGGATATAATAAACCTTTTATATGTCATTTTTTAATTTTTATATTGTTCATTGTTCCTGTCAATATGGATTCCTAATAATAATGTAGGCATTACAGTGTCCGTCTGCCGTCCGCGATGTTCACGGAACATTGCGACGGGCAGACGACATAGTCCCCGATCTGTGACTCCACTACCAGTTCATCCCAATAGCCCTGTACCTTTCGTTCTTATTCCATATAATAGTTCTACACTTACCGGGGCTTGTCCTTGGGTGCATTTTATATGGTGTAGATAGGTACAATCGCTGGTCAGTTTCTCGCCATATTTAGATTCAATTGGTCAAGGGGCCTCTACGTGTTGGTCTTCTCATGACCCCACGCAAGCCCTCCAAAATTCCGGGCCATTTTCGTGGCCCGTGGTCCGCAGAGACCTACAACTAGGTATAGGTATTATAGTATAGAGAGACTCTCGCTAGGAGGCTGGGTGAAGGGTCAGATACAGAAGGCAGCACTCTTGCACACGGCACGAATTGTGAGGAGGTACCTGTCTCTAGAGCCCTAACCACTGGTAGTTTGGACCCCAGGCCCCGCTGCCAGGGAACTGCAAGATTTTATATTGTTTTTTTTATCAAATGTTTTATTTTGAGTCTTTTTTAAAAAAGAAAAGATTTTTATATTATGGATTATTTTAATATAAAAATGTATTATAGTGATTTTTATAAAAATGTAAAATTTTCGTATATGAACAAATACTTAATTAATGCAGGTATTATTATATGAAACTTATTTTTCTCTTTCATTAATTTATATAATCTAAAACATCAGTTTTATACAAGTGTAGTTTTAAATTTTCGCAAATTTCATCTTGCTCGCACGCACGCACAATAATTAAAATGGATAACGATTATTTTAGCTAAACGTTGTTTATGTTTAACTGTAAACTCGTAACTGTAAACCTGTAACTCGTAACAATATCATAATATTTATTCATCTATATAACTTGCTGTCATTATAGTAAAAAAAGGTTGTAGTTGAGTCGTTTCTGGCATCACGGTAGAACGGAGATTTGCACTGAAAATCAGAGTTGTGTTGGATAAAATTCCAGCACAGCAATAAGCTGAGGGCAAATTTCAATCGCTGAAGTGCGGCGTACATTATTCAGACACAATTGGCATATTTCGGTTGTGGCTCCAACACCTTTGGCTTTGTGGATAGTTAGACATTCGATCCATCGACAACCACGACATTCAACATATTTAAACGTCACATTAACAGTGACAGATAAAATGTCACCTTACTAACTTATTATGTCACTTCATTACATACGTTTAAATTTATACCAGCGTAACGATTATTGTAAAAGACGAATTTATACGAAAAACATATTATTTTGGATATATTCTCCGTTCCTGCATCTAAAACATCTTAATAAAACTTCCTTCTTTTTATTGTGGTTTGTAATTAGGGTATATATATATATATATATATATAACAACAGCACATAAATGTCCCACTGCTGGGCTCGGGCCTCCCATTATAGAGGAACGGACTGTATACCCCCGCCACGCTAGTCCAAAGGCAGGATAGTTTTGAAACAACGGTTATTTCGATGTGCAGGTTACATAACGATGTTTTCCTTCACCGTTGTTAGCACGTGGTGATTGTAACAATATGCACATTAGGTCTGGGACGAGTACGTTAGCCATTACTCTACCACGACTACTAGTTAATGATATAAATATGTTAAAATATATGTAGTTTTAATTATGTCTAAGAGACGCAAAAAGTATAGGCTTATTGTAAATGTTTAAAAATGTTTCAGATATTTTATGCTGAATTTAATTCTGTATTCATAAGAGCCTGCCTGTCTTAGAAATAATAATGTAAAACAATTTGGTATTCTAATTGGATCTTGTATTTTTGTAAAATATTTTAGACACTAATGGTTTAATGCTATTCTAAAAACTTCTTTGAGACACCTTGTAAGAATTTTTTTTATAGTTATGGTATTTTTCTGACTCTCAGAATATTTGAATTATAAATTAACAAAATCTTTTAGTACAAAATATATCTACCGAATGTATGAGTTATAGTAAAGTAAAAAAAAAGTATAAATGAACCATTCAGGATTTCATAATCTATTACATGCGCTTATATTATTCTTATAGAATTTCAATATCAAAAGTAAACTAAATGTATACATAATATATATTTAGTTTATTATCACGGTAAAAGTTTCGGCATAGAATCCAATTAGTAGTCGATATTAAACATTTACAAATCTCTGAATTTTTAATTTAGACTGTAGAATACTAATTTATAATTAGTTGTGAATATTGTCATTTCATGGCCAGTTCCTATATCTTACTATTCATTCACTTGCCCTACCGTAGGTTGAATTTTTACATTACGTAGTAAGGCAAATGAACGGTCGGTAATATATATAAACCTGCTATAGGAAGACTTAATTTTATTATTGTAGTATTTATATATGTAGGCATCTAACAAGTATGACATTAACTCTCACACAGCCAGGGGCCCAATTCTGCTATTTCAATATCTTGGCGTTACGAAGATATTCAAAGTACGATTCCATTGCGATAGTGTCAAAAATTTGTATTCTACTAAATCCATTATATCTTCTCGAAATTGTTACTGCAGAGTAATAGTAGAAAATAAATTGGTACATATTACCATTAGCAAAAATGGCGATAGCCGAAATGAATATTGCAATGCTACCAAATATTATTTTTTATACTCGGATAATAATTCATTATTACTAAATATAACATATAATTATTTAAATAAATAATAAAAAAATAAAGTTAGTACAATGAAGAAATTTATAAATAATCGAATACAATAAAAGAAAAGTTAACTTATTTGTATTGTATTCTACCCATAGGCCCTCAAGACTATAAGTAGAATACTGAGCCTAGAACACCGTCTTCTACGGTTAAGGTGCCCATAAAGCTGGCTACGTTTCCTCGCTGGATCGCAATACTGATTGTATAGCGATTGACGCCGACGATGACATTGCCCGAGGTAAGCACCAGCCTTCTGATTACCTGAAGAGTCAATGAGTCGTTTTGATAAATTTTGGTTTTTGAAAATTTTAAACATTTATTTCGCGAGGATTCGCTTATAAATATTTATAGAGTTGCGTGCCACAGCCATGCCATTGGAACTGAAACAATAGTGTCCGGCGATTTTTAGGACATATTAATAGCAGAAATGGGACCCAGTAGTTTCAAAGATTGTTATTACAAGAAATATCTCACATTTAATAGTGTTTAAAATATATTTGACTTGTAACAAGTTTCACTTTCAGAATACTGTTTTTATTTTATTTTAAAGTTAAAACTATCCATACCAGATTTTAGATGATTATTATTATGTATATTATAGTAGATAAAGAAATTTTATATAATAAGTTGGGGAAAAAGTCTTTTCGCATATAGTATGTATGAACTTGTAATAAGATCCCTTTGGCTATACCATTTGTATCTGGCTGGTTTTGGTATCATTAAAAAGTTTTAATTTTAAAGAAGACAATTCCAAATTCAAATTAGGAAAATGTGTGATTTTCATTTGTTTTTCTTATTGTTAAAATAAGTGAATCTAATAAAGAAATTCTAAAATTTTACTACAAAAAAGGTAAAAATGCAACACAAGCCGCGAAAAAAAATTGTGATGTTTATGGACCTAATGCAGTATCCGTGAGAGTAGCACAAATTTGGTTTAAGCGTTTTCAATCCGGAAATTTTGATATCACAGATGCACGTCGCTCTGGTCGCCCTATTACGGACAAAATTGATGCCATTTTTGAAAAAGTGTAGCAAGATCGGCATATTAGTAGTTACGATGTAGCTGGAGAACTGGGAATTGACCACAAAACGGTTTTGGCGCATTTGAAAAAAGCTGGGTACACAAAAAAGCTCGATATTTGGGTGCCTCATGAGCTCACCGAAAGAAACCTAATGAACCGTGTACTCATTTGTGATTCTTTATTACGACGTAATGAAACCGAACCATTTTTGAAGAAGCTGATAACTGGTGATGAAAAGTGGATCACGTACGACAAGAACGTGCGAAAAAGATCATAGTCAAAGACCGGTCAGGCTTCACAGACTGTGGCGAAACCCGGGTTAACTCGCAACAAGGTGATACTGTGTGTATGGTGGGATTGGAAGGGCATTATTCATTATGAGCTGTTACCGCCAGGCAGGACCATCGATTCTGCACGGTACTGCGAACAACTGATAAGATTAAAGCAAAAAGTTGAGAGAAAGCGACCGGAATTAATCAACAGACGGGGTGTGGTTTTTCACCATGATAACGTTAGACCTCACACATCTTTAGCCACTCAGCAAAAATTACGAGAGTTTGGCTGGGAGGTATTAATGCATCCGCCGTATAGCCCTGACCTTGTACCTTCAGATTTTCACTTGTTTCGGTCTCTGCAGAATTCCTTAGGCAGTGTCAAGTTAACATCACGAGAGGACTGCCAAAACCACTTGTCGCAGTTTTTTGATCAGACGCCCCAAAATTTTTACAGCAATGGGGTCACGTCCCTGCCTACAAGATGGCAAAAAGTTATCCAACAAAATGACACCTAAATACTTTGGTCAAATGTAAATAAACTTTATAAAAAAACCTTTTGAATTTTTATATAAAATGCGAAGAAACTTTTTCCCCAACCTAATATTATTCTTATAACTTAGGTTCCGACAAAAACAAGATCCACCTGCATATCTTTAAAAACATATTTTCTTACCTGTCGGCATTTGAACTAATTGTGATTCTTTTATGATCGCCTTTTTTTGTTTACTTATTTATTGGCTTACGTTTCTAGAGAACAGCCCATTGTTTTATTGTACTCGTTTAGGGCAGCTTGCGGCTCAATAATTAGCCAGGTGTTGCGGATTACGTCGACTACGATACGGGCACATTTGTGTTCGTGAGGTATAAAACGACGGCCTGATGGGGAAAGGGGGTAGTCAAGCGAGAACCGCGATCAAGGCGTGACGTGTGCACAATCGGGAATCTAGTAGTGGTGGACTTTGCGCGTTGTATTGAATTACGACTGTATCGATGTACTTATTACTGAACGTATAATAAAAAAAAGTAAAGTAAATTAGGCGACAGCCTGCCAATTGTCAAGTCGCATTAAATGGTACCCACGAGAGTTAACAAGTGTTTTATTTTAAATTGTAACAATGAAAACCATGATACATGGCGCAGTCGCTCTCGAACATTAAATTTGTAATAAAATAACAAAAATGTCGATGTATAATTTGCCGGACAAATTAAGTTTCTCTGGTAACATATAAGAAAACTAGAGATTTTTTGAACAGTCGTTTAACATATATCTCTTAGCTTCGGGATTGGATAATAGCTCTGATGAGAGGAAGATAGCGATTTTGTTAAATGTTATTGGTGAAGATGGTCTAAAAATTTACAATAATTTTAGTTTTTCTGGGCCTAAAAAATTTGATGATGTCATCGGCCATTTCAAAGAGTATTACGAGCCGAAGAAAAATATTTTACACGCGAGATTTATGTTTTATAATCGCAAACAGGAACCGTATGAACCTTTCGATAATTTCCTTACCGACATAAAAAAACTATCAAAAGACTGCAAGTTTAAGTCCGAAGAAGAGGCAATAAGGGATAGGTTGGTCTTTGGAACTTCCGACTGTGAAACACAGAGACAACTAATAATAGCAGGAGATGTAGAGTTTGAAGATGTAGTAAAGAAATTACGATTGTCAGAAATTGGAAAAAAACAAGCTTCAGAAGTCCAAGGAAAGGTTGTGGAAGTAGACAAAATAAGAAAGACTACAAATAATACAGTTATTCAATGTAAATGATGTGGGCAACAACATGAACGAAACCTTAATATATGTCCTGCCAAAGGTAAAGTTTGTACAAAATGTAATAAGTACAACCACTTTGCTGCAGTGTGCCATAGCAAGTTTGTTAAGTGTATTGTCAACGATGAACCCGGTCATTCTGAAAGTGACAGTGAATTTTATTGTACCAGTGTGAAGAAGGTATGTTCTGTAGAATGGACACAAACATTGTTATTAGAAAACAGTCAACATTGTAAATTTAAACTAGATACAGAGTCAGATGTAAACCTAATTCCAATGAGTATTTTTATGTTGTTAAAACAAAAGAAGCAATTAGATTTGAGACAATGTAAGTTTAAACTCCATGCATATAATAATACAGGAATCAAAGATTTTGGTACTGTTTTGTTAGAGGTTAATTTAAAAAATAAATGTTATTTTTTAGAATTTATTGTAACAGACTCGCAGTTCCATCCAACTCTGGGCAAAGATGCCTGTTTGATATTGGGTTTAATAGAAAGAAAATATATTAATAATATTGATAATGTAAGTGTGAATGAACTTGTTACAGATGATCCTAGAATACAAAAAGTTGTAGATGAGTTTCAAAATGTGTTTAAAGGCATAGGAAATTTCCCTAATGAGTACCAAATTTTATTAAAAGAAGGATCAGTACCTGTTTCAAAACCACCACATCGTGTTCCTCTTAAATTAAAAGAAAAGTTAAAACTTGAGCTTGGTCGCTTATGTGACAAAGGTATTATTTCAAAAGCTGATAATGCAATAGAATGGGTGAATAGAATTGTAATTGTGGAAAAGGATGATGTGTCAATCAGGGTGTGTTTCGATCCACGAGACTTAAATAAATGTATTTAAAAAAAATATTATATAATACCTACAATTCATGATCTTAAAGCAAAAATTGTTGATGCAAAATACTTTTCAGTTTTAGATTTAGAGGAGTCTTTTTTCCAAATTGGGCTTTCTGAAAATAGTAA
The DNA here is from genome assembly GCA_039645545.1 of Dendrolimus houi. Lineage (NCBI taxonomy): Eukaryota > Metazoa > Arthropoda > Insecta > Lepidoptera > Lasiocampidae > Dendrolimus > Dendrolimus houi. The sequence continues at coordinate 17,377,869 of CM077125.1, read as the reverse complement.
ATAAATTTGTACATTTGCCACGGTGTTTGGAACATATAATTTCAATGTGTTACCATTTGGTCTAGGTCTAGACGTGTCTGCAGAAATCTTTCAACAAAATTGTGAACATTGTTTTAAGGACATTGACAATATCTTCATATATGTTGATGATTTTTTGATATATGGTAAAACAAAAGAGGAGCATGATGTAGCCTTAAAAAAAGTATTAACTAGAGCTCAAGAACAAAACACAAAATTCAATTTTAAAAAATTCCAATATCTTCCTAAGACAGTTAAATATTTTGGACATGAGATAGTTGATGGTTGTTTACTACCAGATAAAAATAAAATTAAGGCAGTAATAGACTATGATTTACCAAATGATAAACAAAGCTTACAGAGGTTTTTAGGTATGGTCAATTACTTGAGAGATTATATACCCAATTTATCTGAATTAACAACTCAATTTAGAGAACTTTTAAAAAAGAATATTATGTTTGTATGGAACACAGTTCATGAAACCTGTTTAAAAAACTCAAGTTACTATTAGTAAGTCTCCCAATATTAAGAAATTTTGATTCTAATCTACCTGTTACTATCCAAACTGATAGTTCCAAAAATGCAATTGGATGTGTTTTATTGCAAAATGGGCAACCAGTTACATTTGCATCAAAAAGCTTAAGTAAAACGGAGTGTGAATATGGTCAAATTGATAAAGAATTTTTAGCAATATTATTCGCTTGTAAAAAATTTCATTATTACATTTATGGAAGGCATACTGTAGTTCAAACAGACCTCCAGCTACTTGTGTCTTTGATGAAAAAAGAAATATACAGTATTGCTTCGCAACGTCTACGTAAGATAAGATTAAAATTAAATATATATGATATTGATGTACAGTATATCAAAGGTTCTATGATGCTAATAGCAGATGCGATTAGTAGAGCTTCTTCAAGAGCAGATTGTGAAACATTGGAAAAATCACTTGATAAAGTAGTTCATACTGTTAATATAAGTGATCAGTTCCTTTTAGAAATATCTCAGTCAACATTAAAGGTCATAAGTTTAAAAATGCTAATAGAATTTTACAATCATGGTTGGCCAAAAAATATTGACAAAGTTTCTGATGATATCAAGTCATATTGGAAATTTAAAAATGATATTACTGTTGAAAATAATTTAGTATATTTAAATCACAGAGTTATAATTCCTTTTGATTTACGAAACATAGTTTTATCAAAAGTACATTCTTCTCATTTCGGTATTACAAAAACATTAGCTAGAGCAAAGTCCCTGTTTTATTGACCAAATATGAAAAATGATATAGTATCATTAGTAAGTAAGTGCTCATTATGTGAAAAATATAGTGCTAATAAAACAAAGGAACATATGATCATAGATGAAATACCCATGCTTCCTTATGAAAAAATAGGTTGTGATTTTCTTAATTTTGCTAATGAGAACTATCTAGTTATGGCAGATTACTATTCTAAATGGTTTGATTTAATCAAAGTTTCCTCGATGACGGCAGCAACTGTTATTAAAATATTGAAGTCACTATTTGCTATACATGGTATTCCAAAAACAGTTAGAGCTGATAATATGCCTTTCAATTCATTTGAATTTAAAAAGTTTGCAAAGAATTATAAATTTTCTAATGTTACATCCAGTCCCATGTATCCTAAATCTAATGGATTTGTTGAAAGATATGTTGGAATTGCCAAGAACATATTAAATAAATGTAAATGTGAAAATCTTGATTTAGACCTTGTATTGTTAGAATATAGAAATTGCCCTGTATTGGATTCTCCATACTCCCCTTCTCAATTATTATTGAGTCGTGCCACAAGATCAGTTTTGCCAATTCATGAAGAATTACTTAAACCAAAAATTGTAAAGCATTTTAAATTATATCAAAGGAAAATAAATCTCACGAATAAAAAGAATTATGCTAGATCTTCTAAATATTATAATTACATATTTAAATTGAATCAAAAAGTAGTATATTACAAAAATAAAGCGTGGTGGCCAGATATAATTATTGGTTTTCATAGATCACCAAGATCTTTACTAATTAAAGACTGTAATACTGGTAAAATTTTAAGAAGAAACTCTTCACAGATTAAGCCCTCTTTCACCCCAACAATTAAACAACACCTGATGTCAATTAAAGTTCCAACTCCTGAGATAAATCAGTCTGAATTAAATAGGTCAGTTGTATGTGAAAGAAGTGACGTAACATATAATAGTCCTAATCATGGTAACTGTGAAGGTAGACCAAAAAGAAACATTAAACCTCCAGCATATTTAAAAGATTATGAGACTTCTTTTTCTTAAGGGGAAGATGTATCGATGTACTTACTTCTGAACGTATAATAAAAAAAAGTAAAGTAAATTAGGCGGCAGCCTGCCAATTGTCAAGTTGCATTAAATGGTACCTACGAGAGTTAACAAGTGTTTTATTTTAAATTGTAGAAATGAAAACCATGATACAACGACCTTCTGCATTACGTTTGAATTTGTTGTGTTCGGTTATATTTGTACCTGTGTTATACGTGTTTGTATAGTTCTAATAAACTCTATAATAATTCCAACGGCATTTTAATTCGAGTCCCGTAGCTCGTAACATTATTATTTAGTCCTAGTAAAAGAGCCCTTTGATTACAGTTTTGTACGTTATGTCCAATATTATAAAGCTCATATTTGCATAATGTCCTTAAAATTAAATAAAAATGCCGGGTCCTTCCATAAGTCTAATAATTATTATAAAAGGAATGTGGGCCAGCTTCACTTATTGTCTTTTGCAAATTTATGGCTATGTATTGTATAATCCCGACAGCTTTTAATAAACAACAGAATAAATGGGTTAGGGGCCATCCACAAATTATGTAACACGATTTTCATGATTTTTTTAACCCCCGTCCTTGTTACAGCTAGTCACAATATGTAAGACTCCTCCCTAACTAGTGTGACATTACATATATTGCAAATTTACATCAAGAAATTATCAAATTATAACAGCAGTTCTGTAATTAGTTTTTTCCATTTAAATTACTTTTTAATAATTTAAACACTTAGATAGGAGTTGGAAATATTTTGAAGGTTTTGGTTAATAGTTGAAATTTTGTGTTTTAAAGCTTAAACATTAGATTTTGAAATGTGACGTTACGAAATTTAAAATCCCCCCCATCTTTTGTCACACTTCGTCGAACCCCATCCCCTAACGTGTGACGTAATTTATGGACGGCCCTTTATGAGCTTCTATTTTAAAGAAGCCTTAACTATTTTAGGAAAAACGGAATGTTTATAAAATCGTCATAGCCTTCTCTCCGTCTATCTTCATACTCAAAACACCTTTATCTATATGGATGAAATTTGGTAGAGAGCTGTATTCTACATACCGCTACATGAATTGACCTTTGCAAACAGTTTTAATACAATTGGATTCACATAATATTTACTTAATTTTTTGCGACTAGATCACGGTTGCTGAAAAGTGGCGGAAACGTCGGAATAATAAAAATCAAATAAATTACCGCGCTTAAAACCGTTAAAAAGTAGTTTTATTATAATTCGATTACTTTAAATTCTAGAATGTAAAATCTATAATTCACACATAGACCTCAACTGTGGAACTAATAGAAAGAAAAGCCTAGATACGTCGAGATGAAATAAAATTTATTACGTTCTATAAGCCCTCGGGGAAACTATTAGTTTGATTTCGACAAAAAGAAAATGGGTACCTTATCAGGGTCGGCCCAGCACGATGCCCGGCGTTAGTGATGGGACTCGTACTTATATACTAGTAAAACAAGTGAATATTTCACCGAGGTGCTTTTAGACTCGTATTTTAGAACAACACTAGCAGGTTTACGCTTTCTATAAACATTATCTATATAGTATGTCTCTACGGACCACGAGCCATAAAAATGGCCCGGACTTTTGAAGGTCTTGCGTGGGGCAATGGGAAGGCTAACACGTAGAGGCCCCTTGCCAAATTTAATGTAAATGTGGCGTGACACTGACCGATAATTATCCCGATCTACAGCATATAAAAATGCACCCCAGGACTGGCCCCGGTCAGTAAAGCCTTTTGTAAGGAATGAAAACAAAAGGTACCGGGCTCTTGGGATGAACTGCTAGTGCGACTAGGGATCTGGGACTATGAGGACTATTGCGTCTGCCTGTCGCAATGTTCGGGGAACATGGATGAAATGGGCAGACTCGCCACTCATTGCATGGACTCCTACAAATGCCGTACAAGATTGGCAAGGATCAACATGGGTGTGAGAGGCTAAGGGGTGTCGAGAGGTGGGTTGCAGGTTCACCGAAGTTACTTCCAACGTTATGCCATTTATCACTTCCACCCCTGGAGCTTGAGTCTTAGCTCTAGCGATCTTCACTCCGTGCCGGCTGATTAGGATAAGCACGGAGGCGGGGGGGCCCTTGCCTTTTTTTTTACAAGGGGAAATCCATTTGCGGACCCCCCGCCGGGGAGACTTCGGCGGGGGAGTGTGGGACTCGCCGGCTAGAGGAGCCGAAATACCCACTAAAGCCCCTTGGTGCCACCTGACGCCATGTGCCGGGGTCACGCGATATGCGCGAGCTTTTCTTCCGCGACCCCAGCTGGCGTGGGCTCGCCCTAGCGGGCAGGCCTCTCCGTATTCAAGGATTGAGAGGGGCGCGCGCGGGCACCAACGCACTCCCTACTCGGCCGCTTTAGATGCGGGTGACGGCCTTAAAGCCTCCCCTCACCGTCACCTGCGAGCGGCCCTTGCCTTGGCTCCCTGGAGTCGGGTCCGAAGTGTTACTACTAAGGCTTCGCCATTATTATTATGTTATTATGATTTTCTTTTTAATAAATTTATTTCAGAAAATATTATTGTTTCTGAATATAAAAGTAAAGTAAAAAATATATTTTAAAGCTATGTCAATAACATTTGAAAAGGTAAATTACCATAACTCAATAATAAAACTAAACAGCTGAACATTTTACTTTACCTGTTCTTGATTATTATCCCACATTTTTTTTATTTCGAATTAAGTTTCAGCGTTAACTTTTAAATATTACACTCAAAGTTTTGAAACAAATAATCACATCAGAATATAAACTTTAGAATCAAATCAAATATCCATAGTTAAATCTATATTCTATGGGTAAAACGACATTTAGCCTTAATTTAAATTTAAGTGTAGAATCGGTTAAATTAAAATTCTTTACGGTTTTACTCTCTTAATATAATTTATTAAACAATTGTTATCCGTCTATTTATTCAATCAGAATTACGTGGATTTGAAAAGAGTTATTATATTTAGCTGTATTTATATTTGAATAGCTGACAACAACTTTTTTTACAATTATATTCATCTGCAAACTTTTAATTGAAAAAAATGTATGAATCAAATACTCTTGGATAATAATTATGGCATACTGACTCAATTGACTTGAGTTAGACGTTTCTCTTTACTAAATAGCGCAAAGTCAGCGAAAATTCACTTCGAGATAATTCACCTACAAGTTTATTACGTTGGTATTTTAAGGAAAAATATCCCGAAATCATCTTTAAAAGAGGGAAGAAAACCAACAAATTGTTTTTACCAATATAATTTTTTCCTGCATTTACTAATTAGCTTTTGATAAGACTTTTAATTTTAAAGGATTTTATAAAAAAAAAATATTTTTCACATTTATCTTTTTAAAAGTAAAAGTCAATAACAAGAAAAAATAACCAGTGGCGCCTGCTAGTAGGATCCTACTTTAGGATTTGGATTTTCAAAAATAAGTTTCTTTCTGGGCGATCATAAGAAGTCATGACTGTATAGTCAAGAATTTTGTTTAATATTTTCTTTCTTTCTTCTTTTTTTCTACTTATTTTTGAATTGTTAAGTGTTCAATAAATTAGTTTACAAAAATAAAATTTATTTATTCATTAGTCAAGTTATGTATTAAATAAAATTAAAGTAATAAAATAAACAAACATAGAAAAAATTGTAAATATTTACAACAAAGAAATCCACCAATCTTATATTAAATTCAACTTTGTCTTATCCCTAAACTAATATAAACCGGCAACAAGGGGATCAGGCTATTAGAGAAGGCTGAAAAAGGATAGCTCCTATAATAAACTTTAAACTTGATTTATCTTAGGTCCAGTTGTCCCAATGGGTAAGAATAATTTATTAGTTTTCTGACTGCCTCTACCCATATTAGTGTAATAAACAAGTATTGATTTTCACAATAAATAACCAACGTGCTATTCTAGTTATTATCAAGTCTTTTCCTTATTATACTTATCTTATTGAATATGCAATATTCTGTTTGCTACAACTCCATTAATTCTTTGAAAAATAATTCTATAACCTAGTTTTGTGTTTATTCATAAAAATAACCTGAGATAGATAAATACGAAGAAAAAGAACTTTGAGGTAGACAGACGTGTTGCTGGGGAGCTCGTTACCGCTTCTCCTAAAACAGTGATAACACGTTGCGAAGCGGTGTGCATAGCATAAATAGACAGTAGATTTAAATTTTTACTCTTATGCCCTTCAAAAATGTTCTCCAGTGGAATTTATTTTGAATAAAAACTTGAAATTTTTGTTTTGCGATGTATTATTAATGTCTCATCAACTGCTAAAAGCAAATTCAGAAATGTTAGACTTCAAATGACGTGTTAGGCTCTACCAACTAAAATGCTTCAGTAGTATTGTTAACAGGATTTAGGGAAGCTGAGATAGTTCTGTCAATAATTGAGAGGGATAACTAAAAAGTTCTAGAAAAACTAATAAACTATTTCTGAATTAATATAAACAGCTTCATACATACACTGACTGGTTGACAATATAGTTTTAAATTAGCTGTCAATCACAAAAACGAATAACAGATTTATAAACCGCGCGCAGAAGGTTTGCTGATTACTACTTACTATTATTGTATATACCTATGTAAAGTATATACAATAATAAATTTAAATAATAAACTTATTGCAACAACTATTTATGTAACCTTTTTTTTCAACCCTAATAAACATCGATTTGTGACATCATGAGGCTACTGGCAAACCTTCTGTGCACGTAGTATTGCTCTGAATCATTTTGATTATTATCTGACATACTGTCATAATTAGCCTCGATTCACACTGTGATGCCGTTCACGCTTCACTCTCGTCCTTTTACCGGATCGGTCAAATATTGTTAAACAAGAAAGAATCGGAGAAACCTCACTAACGTATCGCTCTAGTTCCTATCTAATATCGCAACGGTACCGGTTCAGGCACTGCGATTTGATCACACTGAGACCGGGGCGTGATTGTACAGTAACCGGCATCATAGTGTGAATCAATTGTCAACTTCTGTCAGAATTAGTAAAAAGTATTTTTAATGCAAAAATAAACACCTCATTGCCAATTCAAGTCAGGGTGTTTCAAATGAATCGTGAAGTTCGAAACTCATTCACTCGATTCTATCACAGTGATGTTTTAATTACACGACCCGCCGGCTACATATCTCGGTGAGAATATACATTTTATTTCTCCTTGTTTCGCATTAATTACGGGTCTCACGTAAACCCGTTTCTCGCTTCGTAGCCCTATTTGTCCCCACCCTTTTGGTGTACTGAAAAGAAGAGTTGCTCGTGAAGTCACTATAGTTGATTACTGACAATGATTGAATTGATTGACTTGAATTGATATATTATAGGCGATTTGATATAGTATGAACCACGTATTCATAATCGTTATGACATCAACAACTATCTTTGAGTCTATATAATGCTGGGGCTACACCTGCGTCATCGTTAAAGATTTAGACTATGTTCGAATGCGTCTTATTTAAAGCGTTAATAAATGTCGTTTACGCATAGCCATATTAGTGTATATGCATACGTTATTTGTCAATATTTAATGTCGAGCCGCATCATAACCAAATAACCTGAGTTTGAAATACTCCTGAATTCTACATTACTACTATATAATAGGCTATTCTTCTATTTATATTGTTTAAAACATATTTTTTACACCAAATCAGCTTAAAATAAGGTAAATAACTGTTCAATCGGTTGAATTACTTTTCATCATATAACAAAATAACGAAGCCGCCTACATTTTTAACTAACGTCATGTCTTTAACTAGTCAAATAGCGCATAATTTAAATTGTTGAAGCAGCTAGTAATTTCTATCATAATATTTAAAAAGTAAAATAAAATATTGCTTTATGTTTAATAACATTTTATAGTTGATTGCACATATACATGTATAATAATAATAGGTAGAATACAATATAGTACCTAAGTATAAACATAACCTAAATAAAGAAATCTAAGGTCCTTATATGTCAGAATTTATTGTTACACTAGGATTTGCCTGCGACTTCGTCCACGCTGGACAGGTAACAAAAATTACAGTTATTTTGCCAATATTTAATATCAAAGGGCAATGAATTTTTTAGTATAAAATACACGAATTCCAGAAAATCCCGTAGTAAAATCCGAGTTATGCAATGTTACTAAAGACATACACAACTATAACTTTTCTACTAAAGATGTTTAATAAATATAGAAACTGTCAGAGCAAGCAAGTCCTAAAACCACCTGGTTTCGAAATTAGGAAATCCCAGGAAATACAAAAAGTCCCGGAATAGGCAGATATGAAAATTATTAGGTACATAACTGTGACTATTCCGTAATAAGAGTAACGTGTCTGATTTTTATACTATTTTAGGTGTGTGATCGATTCTCAGCAAAAAACCCGGAATTCCTAGGATATACATTTAAAAAAGAACATAATCTGTAGTAATATTATTTATATTACTTTTGTAATATAAATAATATTACTACAGATTAATAATTTTGTAATAGTATTTTTGTATGTTTATAACGAATAAACTCAAAAACTACAAGACCGATTTCAAAACTTCTTTCACCATTAGAATACTACATTATTCCAGATTAAGATAGGCTATACTTATTACTAGAAAAATTTAAGCATCCCTACTAAAACTTCAATGATGTAACCTAAGGTATAAAAAAAATTGTGTTTGAGTGGGTCCGGGGATGGTTTAGATTCACAATTAGATCTGGTAGGTGGCGTTGAAATCGCACTGGAATCAGCAAATTTGTATGCAACCTAACTAAGTTATATTAATTCCCGGGAAAATTCGCCCAGAATTTCCAGAACACAAAATATCGCAGCAATTTAAAAAGAATGTAATCTATCGTTTTACTGAAAACTGTGTCGGAATAAACTAAAAAAAATTTTTTTTTTTACTGCAGGAGTTCAGCATACAGGCAGACGGCCCACTTGATGGAAAGTGGTTGCCGTCGCCTATGTACATTTGCAACACGAAAGGTGCTACAAATGCGCTGCTGCTCTCTTAAAGGAGACTGGGACCTGGTCACTGATGCCGGAACCCAACACAAGGTTGTTATGGCGGCATACTCTAGACCAGGAGTGGTCACCATTTAGTCGAGCAAATACCCTACCACCTGGCTGTGGGTTGTTTAGTCGCCTCTTACGACAGGCCGCCCGGCCGCAGGAAATTGTATTCTTTCTCCGTTCCTGGACGGATGAACCCTATTTTAATTATTGCACCCTAACAACTTTAAACCACTTCCGAGAAAATTCCCGCGGGATTCCCGGGATAAAAAATATCACATATTTTATATTCCCAAATTTGCTATCAAGCCTTGAAAAAATTGCGTCGCAATCAGATTTTTATACACTGGCCATTTTAAACCATTCTTAGGAAAATTCCCGCGGTTTTTCCGGGATAAAAACTAGTGTAGATTTAAATCAACTAAAATCGCATCGAAATCGGCCCAGTGGTTTTTACGTGAATCTCGAACAAAAAGACAAACCGACACACAGACACAAAATCCAAAAGAAATTGCAACGTTCTCAATCATTTATTCCAGTTGTTATTTTTAAATAGCTGCAATATAGAGACATGACATTTTTAGAAATTTATCTATACTAATATTATAAAGCTTGTGAGTTTGTGACGTTGTAGGGGGTAATCTCCGAAACTACTAAACTGATTTAAAAAATTCATTCACTTTTGGCAAGTTACACTATCCCCGGTTGACATAGGCTATATAATATTTTCAAAAAACTTAGGGATCCTTACTAAAACTGCAATAGTGTAACCCAAGGTGTAAAAAATTACCTAAAATCGCGTGCGCTGCGAATACTATTGGTGATAGAATAAAATAATGTACTACGACTTTGCAGAACACATCATTATTTACAAAAAGTGTTGTGACAGCATATGTTTAACTATTATAGTTATGCCACAATAAGTATTCTTTTATTTTAAAAAATTTATTAAAACGCCGCCGCTAGAAAAGGCTCTTTATTTGTATCTTGGTATTCATCCTTATCAAAATAAATTACTTCATATTCAAAACCGCTTCAATACCTTTATATAACTTTTTGAATTATTCAATTCGGACATTCCATTCGAAAGATATCACGAATTTAAAAATGTAAGTATTAGAAAAAAGTTGCGTGGTCACCGCGTACCCTAATCGGATAGATAGGCTTATTTGATGTAAGCGTCACTCAGGTACGGGCAGTACGGGAGGGGAAATGTTTTGAATTCGCTTAGTAAGTAATTAAACACAACAAAAAATAAAGAGGTAAAGTTTGTGACGTTGTAGGGGGTAATCTCTGGATCTACTAAACCGATTTTGAAAATTCTTTCACTAGTGGAAAGCTACATTATTCCTGAGTGACATAGGGTATATTTGTGATAAATAATAAGTATTTTTTAATTTTTTTCTGATACCCAGCGAAGTGAGCACGGGTCAGCTAGTAATATTATATATGTGTCCGTATCCCTATTCCAATGAATGGTTTCAAAATTTGGTTAGTGAAATAGATTAAGTGTACACAACTGAGCGATATTCTAGAATACAATCCAATATAATAATAAAATAGAATAGAATACAATGACACGTGAAAACACTACGCATAAATCATCCTTTATTATCTTCAATTATTATTATTTTGCATAATCTCTTCACAAACTTCTTAAGAGCTGTAATCTCTTTCAACACAAACAACGTAAACAATACCATTGTAAACTTTAAATATACAACAAATTAGAGTACTGAATAAAGATAAGATTTAATCATTGTATTTTACTGTTTAACATACAATAATCTTTATTTATTATTATTTCCCGCAGCTTTACTCTCGTAAACTGGTATACCATAAAATATTGAGCTACGTGCCACGTGCCACGCGCAGTAGAGTTCCGAAGGTGACGAAAACAACCGTTTGATTTTTGTAATTTGGTTACAATAGTTAACACTAAAAAGTTTATAAGTTTTATAAGTTTATCGGAATTAAACGGTACTAAATGTTCTAAAAATTACTAAATGTTCTGTTTAATTTTAAACTTATTGCTTGTTTATTTTTTCCTTGATTTTTTTCTGAATTTTAGACTTCATTCTTGAAAGTTAGAAAACGGTGACGCACTCTTTACGTTAAGAAACATTTTTTTTTTATAACTTGTGTTCAGCAGACAGACAGACGGTCCACCTAACGGAAAGCGGTTACCATCATCTATGGACATTTGCAACACCAAAGATCCTACAAATGCGCTGCTGCTCTCTAAAGAGAGACTGGAACCTGGCCACTAATACCGGAACACAACTCAAGGTTATTATGGCTGCATACTCTAGACCAGAGGTGGTAGCCATCCAGTCGAGCAAATGTCCTACTACCTGGCTGTGGGTTGTTTTGTCGCCTCTTACGACAGGCCGCCCGGCCGCAGGAAATTGTATTATTTCTTCGTTCCTGCACGGATAATGAACTTACTAACGATCCCCACAGGATTACGAACTATTTTTTCACCTCTCAGTTAAATGTAGGTCGGCTATCCCTATATTTTTAGTTTGATCGTGTTTTCACTAAATATAGGTAGTGTTCTATATTTGCATAAATAATATTAGTACATAATTTTGTCAAAAATTCCATTTTACCAAATTGTTACGGCATACTAAACTGTACTCATTCCTTTTATTAAAAGTGTATTATAGTTTTTTTTACTGTTGAAGTCAAGGATCTTTTCTACGGATATTACCTGGTGTACAGGCTTACAACCCACATGATGAAAAGTCCCGTCGCCTGTGGATATTTGCAACACCAAAGGCGCTACTAATATGCTGCCGGCTTTGAAGAGGAGATTGGGTTCTGACCAATAATGCCGGAATACAATTCACGGTTGTTATGGCGGCATACTCTGGACCAGGCAGGCAAATGACCTGGCTGTGTGGCTTATTTTATTGCCTCTTATGACAACCTGCCCGGCTGCATGAATGAGTGTTTTTTCTCCGTTTCTGCAAATACAAATCTATACAGATAAATAAAATGAAGTGTCTGTGTGTAATGTCTAAATAAAAGCTTTTTACTAAATGCATATGAAAGTATACACGGTATTAATATCAAAAAATAATTTTTAAAATTTTTGTTTGTTTGGATGTTTCGGCTAATCGGTTGGACCGATTTTGGCGGTACTTTCACTGGCAGATAGCCACTTATGAGTAACTTTTTTAGGGTTCCGCGAAAAAAACTTTCACGCGAACCATATCGCGGGCACAGCTAGAATTTATTAGTCAGCTCTGGACGGAATGCACAGGGCTTTCACTGGATGGCATACGTGTTCAATGTAATAACATATTTCGACACCTAATGGCTTTTAAAAGATACTGTAGTGCCTTGAGTATGTTTCTTGGGGCTGGATTGAACACGTGTTGAGCTATTCGGAGAAGTCCAATTGCAAATTTCTTGACCAGGGTTGAAAGGTGTAGAAACCATATAATTGCGGCCATTGCTAGCAGGCTACACCAAACGAAAGTGTATAGGGATTGGTTGCAGATTGCTGCATAGAATAATAAATTTGATGTAAAAATATATGTGAATGAAATGCTTAGTAAAGGACTGACCGACTGACTGACTGATGGACTTTTGTTAATTTTTATTTTTATTTGTAAGGTTTAATTTAATTTATTTTAATAATAACAATCTGTATTTGTTGTAATTATGGATCTTTGTGTCTGAAATAAATAAATTATTATTATTAATAAACTACATAATAAATAGTCAATTCCCAAAGCTGCGAAGAAGAAAATAAAGAAATAATATAGAAAAGAAAGAAAGAATAAACGTTCAAATAAAGTTGCTTTCACATTTATGTGTATGTAGTACTGATTAATAACTAGCAACGTAAAACCTGGTCTAAATGTTAGTATAATTACAAGCCCAAACGCCAGGAGTATGGTCGTAAATCAGCGCAATCTGAGCAAAACGGGGCCTTCTGTCAACTTTTGAGAACAAAAGACAAGTGTTGTATACAAAATGGGCACCATTACAGAGAATCACGCGACGTAAAATTAAGCAAAGACAAGAAAATGCGTGGTCATAAAACCAGTCAGCAGTATAAGGTATTGTTAATATAAGTCTGTTTTCACATAGATAAGCAGACGGCCTTGTGGGGGGAGAGTTGTACTAAACAATGAAATGTTCTTTGTAACTTCATTATTTTTTCGTGAGTAAACGGCTGAATTGACTTTAGTGAAATTTGGCAAGGAGGTACTGTAACGGTCAGCGGTTTCTGAGCTGACCGGGATCTAGAATAAGAGACTGGTTCAGGATTTAAGCTTATATTAGCGATCAAGACACTTTTACATTCATGTGTTTAGCTCGCGGTCCGATACAATTCTCTCTTCACTTGTTTTGGGAGGCGTTCTACGATTTGAATTCAAAATCATTATATTTCTTAATATATATGACGACTAAGGAGGTTAGTCGTTACAGCACACTGTGTCCTGGGGAAGGTTATAGGCTACCTTTTTTTAACCCATTCTTACACGATTTGTAATTTCCATTCCTTTTGTAATTTTTTAAGTGGCATTTGGATAATGTGTCGGAAGAACATTAGATTCTGTCTCACGGTTTAAGTCCGTGGCAAAATATTGGAACTAATCACACAGGCCAGCCCAGCCGCGTTCTTATGTTGTTTTGATCAAGTCTTTTAATCTAAATGTTACATTATATTATTATTCTATTTACTAATACTATTAAATTGGAATATTTCTAAATTATTTTGTCTTTACATTCCGTTGCGCGACCGTAGTGCCTCGTCTGCGGGATTTAAATCGTGAGACAGAGTCTAAAGTTTTAAATGATCAAAAAAGGCATAATTATAAACTTTGTAACTATAATTAAAAAAGAACATCCATAGATTATATTTGAAAATGAGGTTCCTTATCTTTATGAATTTAGGATGAAAAAAGCCCAACCTATTAAGTATAATTTAAAGTAAATACCTTTCCACTCTTCGATATGTGCAACATGACTTCAACCTCAAGTGAGTGATATAAAAATTCAATTTTACGATTGATGTAATAGTTAATTTTTTTTTTATAATAATAGTATTTATTTCACGAATAATACATACATACCACACGCAACACGGCGCCAGCAAGTTCATATATAAAATTAAAAAAAAATGAGGATGGAGTCGCGGGGAAAAGCAAAATTTAAAATAAGCAAATTTCATTTTTACCTTTATAATCAAAAACAAAAAAAAATGTAAAAATACATACAGAGGATTTCATTTATAACAATCTCGGTTGTAAAGATTTTTTGTTATAGCGTCGGCATACTTAAGTTCCTTCAACTCAAAGTGTTCTTTGCAAGGAAAATTGTTTGGCTATAGCGACTACGGATTATATATATACGGACAAGAACCCAGATAACTAGGAGAGACTTGTAGTCTCGGGAAAGTTGAAGGCAAGAGACCTCGTGGTAGATCTTCAAACCGGTGGATTGATCAGGTTGCTGACCAGCTAGATACATCGATAAGTTTGGCCCTCCACCTTGGTACTACTACTTCTGCTACGAGAGCACTCATTTACTGCCATTAAAGTCACGATCCTCAGCAGTGAGGGAATGACTTAGAAGAAGAAGAGCGACTAGAGATATAAAGCCGATTGCGGTTATGGCAACTAGATTTAGTAAACATTTTTTTAGCCAGGTGTTAGGGTATGTGTCTGGATGGCTACAACCTCTTATCTAGAGTATGCCGCCATAACAACTTTGAGTTGTGTGCAGGCATTAGTGGCCAGGTTCTAATCTCCCTTTAGAGAGCAACAGCACATTGGTAGCACCTTTGGTGTTACAAATGTCCATAGGTGATGGTAACCCCTTTCTATCAGATGGGCCGTCTGCCTGTCTGCTGGACTCATGGAATAAAAAAAAACTATTTATAAGAAGTTTCCAGGAATCCCTTACAGATATTGCGATCGAGTCTAGACACAAAGACCAAGACCACATAAAAACAAAGGTTCATTATAGAAAATATCATTTATTTTATAGTAGTATAAATTCGCGTTTGACTATGATTTCGCCCGATGTGGAGCGAAGATATGGTCTAAGGTAGAGCACTTTTATTTAGAATCTATTCACACGGGGCTTGAAGACTCCCGGGTTGTAAGTATCGGGACAGACAGACTCCGGCAATGAGCTCGACTCCTTTGCTGTGCACATGATAAAGGTAGACGTAATGCACTTTGTTCTTATAGGTGGAATATCCATTATATATCGGTGCCGCGTGGCCTGTGTGTTTGGTAGTCTGATGATAAAAGGGAGACGGCGGAATCAGATCGACAAGCTCAGCTGCACACTCCAAAGTGTGTCCGATAGAAAACCAATAAGCTCGCAACTCTGCGTCGATGTCCAAGACTTAGATGAAATTATAAAACTTTCTTAGCTTTAGTTTATATTCCCATATGGTCAGGAGTTGTAACGCTTATAAATGTTCAAATAGGTAAACTTAAACTTAAAAATCAGTGTTATTAAGTAGACAAGGTATACACATTTCGCGGCTCTATTGTCTGGCAATGAATATTGTTTCCTGTATTTCTACTTATGTATATAACGACTTCCGGATGTAGCGACGAAATTATAGCGGTCCATTCATCGTCGTTAAAACCGAAATTCCCTGTATGTATATTCATTTGAATATACCGTAAGAATATGTAAGCATAGTTACTAAAATAGGTAGGCACGTATGAGCATCATCGCATAACTGAAAGTTCTTAACTAAGTCATGGAAATTGCATTAGTTCTGTGCCATGTAACTAATTGCTTGTTAGGAATGTTAGCAATCAACTTCCCGTAAAACAGTGATCGAGTATCATGTGATACGTTGATACCGTACCGGGCCATGTATTTCATAAGCCCACATATTAAGTGCTCATAGAATTAGGGTTGTACGAAATGGTTGAATATCCATCATCATCCGAGCGTTCAATCCCGGTTGCGTTCGGAGCGTCAGCTCCGACGCCTAGTGTCCGCTTTCCTACCTTTCCCTCTCCACTTCACACAGTCTTCCGCAACCCTAATTGTGACACCCTTGGTTGAATGTATCTATACTTATAGGAACGGGGGGGGGGGCAGACAAATCAACTGAGATACATTATATAATCTTACAAACCAGCGATCCCATGTAGATTATATCATCTAGAGCTTTACATATTATGACGTCATTTCTATAACGAGTTAATTAACGTATTAATTATAGTTTAAACAGTTATTAAAATTATTTCAATTATATTATGATACTTTAAAGTTATGACGATGACGTGGTATTTGAAAGCCCTCTCTTTTATAAGACCTTTATTTCAGAATTATGGTGATACTAGCGAGCTCAGCAGACGTCTTGCCCTAAAAAAATAAGTTTAGAATCCAATTGCAGTACCACCTACCGGGTCCAGTTGTGAATCTAAACTATCCCAGGACCTACTTGGACACAAACTAAAATTTTCTTCATAATCGGTCCAACCATTTAGGAGGAGTTTAGTGATATACACAGGAACAGAAGAATTTTATATATAAAGATGTATTAACTACACCATTGAGATACTGTTTATCATCTTACAAAACGTGACCTCATAGATTTTATACGAGCATACGTACTTAGACGTGGAAATATGTACAAGTAAAAAAAGTCAAACAGTGCATTATTCTTTAAATAATAAAATTAATTTCTAATATGACATTTTAAATGTAAGATAAGAATATTACTTTAACGCTTATTCTTTTATGTGTAAGTAATAAAAATCCAGTGCAGTACAAATAAATAAGCAATGGATTATTGCGATGTGTGTACTCAAATCATCATATAGATTTTGTAACGAAAGAAATCAAGAATTAATATTAAAAATTTGTGGGTGAGCGTAGTAAAGATTAATATTGTTACAACTTAGGTTCCGAAAAAAACAAATTCCACTCCTAATCTGTAAAAAAACACATTTTATTACCTGTCGGCATTTGAACTAATTGGAATCCTTTTATGATCTTCTTCGTTTGTTTACTTATTGTGGAGCACAGCCTATTGTCATTAGCCAGGTGTTACGGAATACGAGTACAAACTGATTCTAGGAAATGCAGTCCACGTTGCCGGGCGGGTACAGAACATTGGTGAAGTATAAAATGATGGCCTGATTAAGAGAGGAGGCAGTCAAGCTACGACTACGATACGGGTGTGACGTGTGTACATTCGGGAATCTAATAGTGACAGACTTTGCGCGTTTTATTGAATTACGACCTTCTGCATTACGTTTGGATTTTTTGTGTTCGGTTATATTTGTACTTATGTTATACGTGTTTGTATAGTTCTAATAAACTTGATAATAATGCCAACGGCATTTTAATTCGAGTCCCGCAACTCGTAAAAATATTTTTAACGCAGCATTCTTAATATGTCTTTATTGCCACACAAATCATTAAACTCATTTCAAGTATGAAACAAAACACAATCTAATATACATTAGCAATCATAGATAAGGGCTGTGAACCCTGTGTGGGGCGTAGATCGTATCAAGCACCCTGGGCGGGGTCATTAAAATGAAATTTGCTTCCTAACTGAGCATACGCCATATTGGTGCAAAGCTATAATATTACGCTAAACATGATCGTGATAAATTGAAAGTGACATGCGGAGTATGTTTTCTATATCAAAATAATTTTTAAGTAACTCTAACTTATCATGCTTAATTATCTAATATGCCAGAAATCTTTGATTGCAGACAGCTCAGATATGTGTGAAAGGCTTTAAGCTTAAAGGTAATGACCAAAAAAGCGAAGCATGAAAGGAATATATACACCCACATTAAATAACGGATCTTTTGCCAAGGGCCAAGTGGTTGATGGATCGTGCACTGCACCATCTGTCCTACTTAGGAATTTGAAGGGCGAATCTTCTGAGCGCATTATTGTCCGCAACCATTTAAAACTCGTGCTAGATCATACATTCTTGTTATTGTTGATATTGTTATCAACAAGACACTCGAAAGCGATTTTTTTTAAGATATAAGATTTAAATAAAAACTAATTGCGGCCAATTATGTCTGCGGGAGTGTAACGGAACATTACAAATGTATCAAATTTTATAAATAATTACTACTATTTATTAATTTACAAACGTATGAACGTATAAAAAATTCATTTGACAATAGTGAATGCATCCAACTCATTTTATTCTTGCCGTGTACGCCGATATCCAATGAGCGATCGACGGCCATCTTGTGGTTAACTGAGTCGGCTGTGTCACTTTTACTGCGCTCGTATTAATATTTTGATACATACCCAATTCGTATTGTTTCATTTACTGACTCTAGCATTTATAAATAGCAAAGCAGAAATAACTATTGCAACTTATTTTCCCAATTCGGAAACTACCCTTGGGATTTTTAACAAGCTTTGTCAGAAGACAAAAGAAGATTCCTGAGAGGGCTACCAACCTAACCGGAATGCTGCCTTCTCTGCCTAGAGGATATCACCTAGGGGAGGGAGTGCGGTATATCAGACTGACTGAGAGCGGAGTGTAGCCTAGATGAACCTTTTGTTTTTATATATACACTATACGTTTCTTTTCATAATTCTTTTTAAATATGTTACAGTAAATTCATTATAAATTATTATTCCTTTTTTATTTTTGTTCACATCTAAAGCGTGACAGGAGATTAATCCTTCATATTGATCCATCTTAGTATTTTGAGGTTTTGATTCGTTGCACTGAAGGCAGTAGAAAGTATATATTGTAATGAAAGTAATTTTTTGTTCGTTGTCCTGGTGGAGGATGTATGTCAAATATAGAATAGAATAGAATAGAATAATATAATTCGGTACGACGTCATCTACATATCTGTATGTTGTGTCACGTTTCGTCCACCAATTTATTTAGCGCAATTACATACTATGGTCAATACATGAACGTGATGATATGTAAATACAAATACAGTAGAACCTTTTTAAGTCGAACACGAAGTGAAACGCCAAGACATTCGAATTATAGAGTTTTCGACTTATGGAGGATTTCGACTAGAAGGGATTTTGTTAGGAAACATTCGACTTGTAGATTTTAAGATTTATTAAAATAATCGAGTTATAAAGGTTGTAAAATCAAATATTGCTATGTTCGAGATACAGAGGTCCAATTTATTTTTTCGAGTTATAGAGGGAAAACAAGTACTGAATTTGCTTATAGGGAGTCACTAATTATTTCGACTTATATAGGGTTCAGATTTCGAGCAACGGAGGTTTGGAGTTTGAGGAGAACGGAACACAATTTTTTTTCGAGTTTTGGGAGGTTTTCGACTTAAAGTGGTTCTAATTTATTAGATATCGCTGTCAAAGCTGTCGATAAAATTAGGCATTAGTCTAAATCATCAAAAATGTCCAATCTCATAAAAGTGTAAATATAATATTTAATATTGATTAGAATATTGGTGTGCACATCACGTAAACAATAAGTCTGTATATATAGTCTAAGTTAAATAAAGAAATTCATATACTGTAAGGCAACAACTCGTCGTCTTATTTTGTACTCCCCTTACGGCAACTGAGTCATGGGCTCTCGCCAGTGGTGCGTCACTCCATACAACGGGGTAACCAACATAGACGAACCACTTCACTTATCAGTACCCCCAATAACAAACAACAACAACGAAATACTATTAATTTAAAAAAATCTTATACCTACAATCATGTAGTCCGTCTGCCCAGCTTTAGTCAGATTTTAAAATCGCAACGATGTGGTTTCATTGAGAGATTAAAAAATAAATATGTGGGGAGTTCTTCATTTTAACTATCGTAAAAGATGTGACTCTGTTACTTATTTGTTAATAACTTTTAAACTGTGGGGTGAAAATTAAAAAGAAAATCAAAGTGGTAGAACTTAAAACGTGTATTTAACCAAAAACTTTTCTTTTTTGGTTGGTATTTTATGATATGTATAAAGTAAAAAGTATTTTCTCCAAGTTAACATCTTGAGTCACTCCTAGACAGGAAAGATAGAGAAAAAGTATAAATGAAACATATTAACAGAAATCAACCACAAAATATTTCATTTATAAACAACTCTTCATTTTATCTGACGTGCTATAGACAGGTGTCAAAACGTTATTATAATATATCTATACCTACGTACCTGTATAAGAATAATAAAAATATATTATTCTTTTGAAGGAACACTTGGATATTGTTTCCTCGTTGTGTTGACATAGTACACAGTCGTTCATTTTTAATTTTCTCCTAACATCGCAAGATGTTGAAGTACTTGCCTATTGTTTAACTTTTCTCAAAGTAAGTACTTGGTGGAAAAGACAAAACTTTGACGAGATAGTTACACGTTCCATTGAAGCGCTCCTTTGTAATAAACGGACGATCGTCTCACTTCCAACATAAAGTGAGAAGTTTCGAGTACTTGTACTATAAGTACTTAATGCAGAGGCATATAATAATCTAATATCTAGGCCCTAAACTATCTGCTTTATAAAGAATAGTTGTTATTGACTATAGATTATTCATATTATTCATATTGACTTAAAGTAAGTTTGTAGGCTTCTTTAAGGTTCTTAAAATACTAAATTACATTTATATAAATGTAGATTTTTGTTTTATTTCTATGTTTATTTTACTTCCCATCTCAAAATTATATAGGTATATACTTTCTAAGTTATATTGCAAAACCCACATGTTTCACAATTTTTTCTAATCCATCCTAGAGTTGTCTCGAAGAAACTGCTTTTAGTGATAAAACCGCCTATTGTTTTTTGTACTTAAACTTATTCAGAATCAAACAATTATCCAAAAAGTCACTTTCAAACATTTATGCCTAAGGTATGTCGGCATGTGACGAGTAACTGGGTATGCAAATTGTGGTCAAGGAGGTATACAATACTTTGCAAATATGTAGGGGCGTAGGGTAGTCGGGCGAGGAGAATAAAACCATTCACACTATCTCTAATACCTACTCAATCAAATTACGAAATACAATCATGCAAGTGCGCATACTGATTTAATTATCCAATCTACAACGATACTCCATCGAACACAGTAAAATATTAACGAATTCTCTCCTTAAAAACGAGATATATAGATCCCGTTAAAGATTATGAAGGTTTGGCGAAAAAGTAAAAATCGCTTTACGCATTGAACATATCCAATGTGGTGTTATATTTTATCAAAATATCGAAAATATTAAGTTTTTGTCCATTTACTCCAAAAAGACAATACATCATATTTCGAAAAAGAACCGCAACATGTCTGTCCGTGGGCCAAGGTGACCGATCAAGAATCTTGCTGAAAACTATAAATGCCTTGTGTTCTCTATATCATTATACGAGAGTGAATCAAAACCTTCTTGGAATCAATATTAAAAAAAAAAATATATAATAATTTTATTTTTCTACATAATTTCCCTCCAATGTAATGCATTTAGAATAACGCGTTTCAAACTTCTTAGTTCTTTGCGAAAAAAGATGTTTTACTTGAGTCTCGAAGAACTCTTTGACGGCAGTCATAACCGCGTCATTATGGTGAAATTTATTTCCACGTATTTTCCTCTTTTAATTTTGGAAATAAGTGAAAATCACTTGGGGCTAAGTCCGGAGAATGTGGTGGGCGATCAAGGAGATTGAAGCCAATACAGCGGATTACTTTGAGCGCAACTTCCGATAGATGAGCGGCAACGTTATCCTGAAGAAACAACTCCCCCAACGATAGTTTTCCACGACGTTTTTCTTTAATCGCTTCACGCACTTTCGGAATTAAATTTACATAATATTGTTCAGTAATCGTCTGGCCTTTTGGTATGTAATCAATAAAAAGGATTTCGTCACCATCCCAAAACACTGAGGCCATAACTTTGCTAGCGGTAGAAGCAACTCGAAATTTCTTAATGGATGGAGAGGATGGTCGTTTCCAAGACATACTTCGTCTCTTAGTTTCAGGATTGAAATGACAGAACCACGTTTCATCCATAGTGTCAAGGCGACGGTAGAAATTTTCCGAATCATGCTGGAACATTTCGAGATTACGCTTTTAAATTTTCAAACGTCGCTTTTTGCTTTTGTCGGCGTCGGTTAACATTCGTGGCACCCATCTTGTCGAATCTTTTTTGAACCCCAGTGAATCAATTAAAATGGATTGAACACTACCAAAATGTATCATTAGGATCTCAGCTCTATGTTTTATAGTTATTTTTCCGTCTTCCGAAACCAGATTCTCAACCTTTTTGACATTTTGTTCCATAACGGAGGTTGAAGGCCGCTCAGAACGCGGGTCACCTTTACAGCTTGTTGTATCTCTTTTAATTTCAGCTACCCAGTACGCAACTCTAGAATAGGGTACAACATCATCCCCTAATGTCTGCTGAATTTCCGAAAAAAAATCTTTCGTAGACATTTTTTTCAAGCTGACATATTTTATCACCACACGTAACTCCATAATTCTGCGTTTTTAGCAACTCGTTGCACAAAAAAAATTCATCCAACGAACTGACAAAAACAAGTGAAAGTTAGCATAAATATTGTGTGATTGGCATGATGGCGTCATCATTAGTGACGTTTTTGCCACGACCACAGCAACCGCGGTCCCTTGTGGAACGGTTAACTGAGCATTTTGGGCGTTGTGGGCTACTAATGGAACGCCTTGTAAGAACTTTTTTATTCATTTAAGTATAAAACACACTAGCGATCGGAGTTGTGTCATAGTGACACTGACTTCTTTGATTCTGTTTTCGATCTGTATCCAAGTATATAACAGGCTACGGTTTGTATACAACATACCCGTAATATATACGGCCCTCATTTTCGCAGCGCGGCACCGTCGAGGACGAGCCTATCATATCATGTTATCACAACCTACCTAAACATCATTTGCTTTAGCGCAAAATTTACAAAAGCCACCGTTTCACTTCAGAGTACGATTTATGCACACTACGTGACGAGACCCGGCACGTACAAGTTTAATGACCTACGAGATATAAGACATCTGTAGGGAAAAATTACGAAACGAGTTGGTGAGATTCTATTGTCTATATCCCGCATATACGGCTACCTTCATACCCATGATATAGCAGATGAACTGCACGTTTTTTTTATAGTTTCGCGTTTAACTGCGCTATCTCATCTTTTTATGTTTGCAACACCAGGGGTGAAGCCATCATACTGCCAGCCTTTAGGGTGGGATAGATGGGATGGATGGGAGTGATAGGATAGGGAAACACGGGATTGGGGGACTGCGAGCGAAGTGAGCCATTGGAACTCTTACTCATCGTACAAAACATGGTTAGTCTAGGCTAAGGCTCTAAGCTCGTTAGCGGACCCCATCCGTTGGAAACGGATGCGCGGTCGGGCGGTCGGAGTCGTCGTTACGTGCAACTCCTCCTGTGACCAGCACAGAGACCTCGTGGATCCGGGGTGATAATCCACACTCGCAATGGAGCTTGTAGACACCTGAAACCTGGGGTGAGATATTGCATTTCACGGATCTCAAAAACTGGTTAATCTTTTTATGCGGCTTGAAAAATGTTTTGATTGAAGTTCGCCTGAGGATATTACCAATACTGCCTGACTCCCTTGTTGTAGGGCACCGCTTGACATGCTGAAACTCTGCAGTCACGTAGTTCGCGTCACAGATTTTTTTATGCTCTCTGTCGTCCGTGTTCACGGCCACTGAGAAGTGGCCGAAACGTCTGATTAATAAAAATCAAATAAATTACCACGTTTAAAACTGTTAAAACGTAGCTTTATAACCCTTAAGATGTTTTACTTTTGTTCATCCACTAATTACTATGTGGCAGCTACACTTAATCTATAGTAGACTTATTAGCAATTTTACTGCACCATTCTGTAGAGGCTTATATATAC
Organism: Dendrolimus houi; assembly: GCA_039645545.1. Classification (NCBI taxonomy): domain Eukaryota; kingdom Metazoa; phylum Arthropoda; class Insecta; order Lepidoptera; family Lasiocampidae; genus Dendrolimus; species Dendrolimus houi. The sequence continues at coordinate 17,353,672 of CM077125.1, read as the reverse complement.
ATCTATAAATACAACTTACTGCGAAATATCCTCTATAAAGACCTGGTAGTTTTTAAAGAAAATGATTGGACCATTTGTAGAAAGACAGATGGATAGACACACAGACGAACACGATACTTAAAGGTTCCTTTTTTACCAAACTTAGTTACGAAATCCATAGCAAAAAAATTAAAATTGTTCCAAAACGCAATTGTATAATACTATTTTCACAGCTGGCATTTTCTTGCCGTAACAAATCTTTATGTATAGGTACATCGAAAGAAAGCAATTTCTCAAAGCTACCATTTGCGTTGCTTATCTCACGTTCCAGCCTCGTCATTGTGTTTTTTTCTCCGGAATTGAGGAGAGTTTGCCCATAACGACAACCACGTCTGCGAAATTATTATTTCCTTTCACATTTCTTCTTATGAATAAATATTCAATCATATTGCAATTTTTATGATGATAATATTATTTTATGTGTTATTTAAAAAAAATGTGTGCGTCTATGCAGTTCACACGCAGTAGAAGTGAAACTTAAGAATATACTCACAGATAATTAATTATTTTGTAACTTTTATTAATATAAATATAAGCCCACACCCGTCAACATATTATAATTTTAAAATATTAAATCTAAATCACACTTTAAATTACTACCATAAAGTTCAAAATTCATTGTAATGTTACTTACAATTTCCTTTGATTTACGTATAAGAGAATAGCTGCCTTAAGAGCATAGAGATAGAGCTAAAATTAATTTGAAATCATTCAAGTTTTATTTAAATTGAATATTAATATTAACGGGCAAACAGAAATGATTTTTTCGAATTAAATAAGGTTGAATTTTATGTTTTTATATCTTTTTAATGTCACTTTTTCGTTTCATCGATTTTCAAATCATAACGACTCTAGAGAAGTTTCACTTAAAAAAATGTATAATAAATTCATAAAAAAAAATTGATTCTCGTCATGATTAATATGGGAAATGAACTTTTTTTAGTCCAGTTTAGGATTTTGGTATCGGTCCCAGTAGTCTCTTTTATATATTATATACCCTAAGTGTAACATTCTTAACTTAGGAATATAAAGTATAATATGTGATTACGTCACTAATTCTTCGAATAAACATTTTCTTTCATTCTATTAAAAGTGTTTGCCAATTTAAAAAAATCATCCAATGTCTATTTTAAGCTCGGAAGCAAAACAATATAATAGGGAATTATTGTATTATGAATTACTCACCCATTGCTTCTTAAGAAAAATTATAAGAAAAATAATATATTCCTCATTTTACCCGTAGCACTGTTATCTCCTTCTCCTCTTGGCGATGTGTTAATGTGAGGACGATGCTGCTGTAATTAATAAAGTTATTTATAGAAATGTTATGGTTTTACTTATACTTTCTCAGAATACTATTAAAGTTTCATAATCAACTCTAATCTCAGATTTTCTAAACGAAACAGGGTCAAGAACTAATCATGCATTTGTATCAAATATATTAAAATAGTGTTACACGCCGACAAAAGTGGATGCACACCTGCCTACCATAAAATAACCTATTGTGTATTGTACTCGTTTATGGCCTTTCGCAGGCATAATTACGCAGGTGTGCAGATTAAGATTTCTAAGAAATTCGTTCTACGCGTGAGGGCAGCCATATTGTATCGGTGCAGTATATATCAATGCCCAATGGAGAGATCGGCAGTCTAGCGATGGTCACAAGCGAAACAAGATGTGTGTAAATTCGATAAGCTATATAGTAACGGACTTTGCGCGTGTTATTGAATCGTCTATTACGGTTATACTGGTTGTGTCCAGTTATATTTCTACCTGTGTTATACGTGTTTGTATAGTTCTAATAAATTCTATAGTAATTCCAAACGGCATTTTAATTCGAGTCCCGTAACTCGTAACAATATACTTTTGTTGCCGTGTTTAAAATTTCTTATAAAATATATCAACATTTTCCTAAATATACCCGTAACATATCTCATGAAATCGCAAATGATAATATTTGTTTTCCATTTTCCTTGTTTGTAATAATACCAAATCATATGGTTGGTGGCCGTCTATATTTTATGAACGACGATATGAAAAAAGTAATTATTTATCCAAAAGTCTCGGTAGGTTAGTGGGAAAGACCTCTCATTTCAAAGACGTACTTACGAATTTTGGTTGGAAAACATACACTGCTTAGGCAGTTTATTTAACTTAACTAAACTACATACCTACTACTTATTTAATTAGGCAACTGTTCTCCAGAACGTTTATTCCGCTTACGAAAGGTCTGGTGTTATATTTTTAGACGCTGGCAACGGCCCCGGTGCTCAGGGTGTATTTGTAATCCTGAAATAGATGAAGCGATGAAACAATAAGTTCATCTCCTGCTAAAATGTTCCAAACCTGGTAAAGCGCGATTTGAGTTAGAGAAAAGGATCGGAATAAGAATAGAAAAAGAATTATTCTCTAGTATAAATAGCTAAGAAACAAATTAGTCATGAGTTTATTAAATATGGTGTGAAAATAAAGATGCGTCACAGAGAAATACAAGTAGATAGAATAGAATGTAAATAATAATAATTGCCAACTATTCATAAAATATAACAATGTATAGATATAAAATATTCATGATAGGTAAGAAATAATATGTATAACGTATATTTATCATAATATACATATAAGTAAATACTGATATAAAAGGTCTCCGTGATTACGGCGGGGGAAAGTAGACAGACATACACATTTAAAAAATCGCCTCCAGTAAGTACTACAAACGTCTATAGGCGATGGTAACCACCTTCTATCAAGTGAGCTGTCTGCCTGTTTGAATACCAAAGGCAATAAAAATTATTTTTTAAGTTATCCCATCTTGATATTTTCTAGAATTTTTCACTTCTTAGTTCAAAAGTTAGAGTCAACAATCGCACTTTTTATAACTTTGAAATCGATTAATATATCGTCTCTTCATGTATTAATAGAAAAAGTTGTGTGTGTGTGAAACAAAGTGTGACAAGGGGTGGGAGGGATTCTAAATTTCGTGACTTCAGATTTCATATATTGTATCGTTATAATATATATAAGCTTTGAAACACGAAATTTGAAGTATTAACGAAAAACTTCAAAACATTTCCAACTCTATCTGTATGAGTATAGTTAAATTATTCAATATAATGTATTCTATCTCATTCTCTCGCAGGCTTAGTCATATAGATTTATATGTTTATCTCTTTTTAGTGTCGCTTTTTCGATTCAGTGAGTTTCAAGTCACACAAGGATCCTAAAGAAGTTTCACTTCAATAAGTAAAACACCCATTAAAAACAACGAAAATAGTCGTAAAATAAAAAAAAGACAAACGGACTGATAGAACAAATATATATATATATATATATATATATATATATATATATATATATATATATATATATATATATATATATATATATAAAGATACGGAATCCATTATTGTTATATTACTATTTCGAAATATATTTACTGATTTATATATTATCTAAAAGAATGTACCTACATGTTTACCAGTAGAAGGAGAACATTTTAACTCGTCACTTAAATTTGACGCATTGACTTTATGCAATGGTGTGACAATAGGATGGCAGAGAAGGCAAAATGCCACGGGCCTCCGATCCGGGAGGCCGCAAACACGGAAAGAACCCAATTTTCATTACAAAATTTAGTTAAAAATATTAATTTTGTGTTTCATTTATTTATTTTTAGTACTATCTCAAAAATATATTATAATTAATTAATTATACGAATAGATAATCAAGATTTGAACACATTCGTAAGAAAATGATGTTGGTTAGTTTTAGAACGCATCCATTGCTCTAATTCATTTTATTGTTGTGGCAGTTCTATACTAATGCCGGAACACAACTCAAGGTTGTTATGGCGGCATACTCTAGACCAGGGGTGGTAGCCGTTCAGACGGGTAAATACCTTACCTGTCTGTGTGTGATTTTGTCGTCTCTTACGACAGGCCGCCGGGCCGCAAGAAATTGTAAAGAGATATTTAATCCCTCGGAACAATAATAGCTATAGTAATTAATCTGAGATTGATCCTTATTTATCCATAGATAGAATATTACTGTATTATTTATATCAATAACACCAGCCAATATTATTTGGTATAGCACAGATAGATTGCGCAGCAGTCAGATTTGGTTACACAAATCACTGACTTCTCTTGAGGAAAAATATCATCTATCCGATACGAATCACACGATTCGTTGACTTTATTAGGCGTAACGAATACTCCTGGGCCAAAGTTGCTGTTATTATTTGTGTCTAATTTTCTTCTTACAATGAAATATTAAGTTGCGTATAAATGAATTATCATTATTCGTTATAACCTTATTATGTTAAAATCAACTGGTATTAAATTTATATAAAAACCAATTATCTAGATTTTTTTTTATCTTGCCACTTCGTCTCCTGAAACAACGATATCACATTGCGAAGCAGTGTACATACAATAGTAACTAGACTTATTTTTAAATTATACGTTACTACGTACGTTACGTTTTTATTCGTGCAGAAACGGAGAAAGAATACAATTTCCTGCGGCCGGGCGGCCTGTCGTAAGAGGCGACAAAAGAGCCCACAGCCAGGTGGTAGGGTATTTCCCCGACTGGATGGCTACCACCCCTGGTTTAGAGTATGCCGCCATAACAGCCTAGAGTTGTGTTCCGGCATTAGTGACCAGGTTCCACTCTCCCTTAAGAGAGCAGCAGCGCATTTGTAGCACCTTTGGTGTTGCAAATGTCCATATGCGATGGTAACCGCTTTCCATCAAGTGGGCCGTCTGCCTGTCTGCTGAACTCCTGCAATAAAAAGAATAATAAATACTAGGATATTTCTGCGACTTTGTCCACGCTTGACTTAACTTCCGGTTTCCGGGATACAAAATACCGTAATATTACAAAAAGAATTCTTTATGTATGAAGTACAAACCGCTCCCGGGAATTTCCCGTGGGATTCCTGGGTTAAAACAAAACGTACATTTTATTGCATAAAATTTGCTATCGATCAGTGAAAAAATCACATTGGAATTCAATTTTTTTGTAACCTGGCCATTTTAAATCATTCGCGGAAAAATTTCGCGGGATTCCCAGTATAAAAATTACCGCAGATTTTAGGTCTAAGAATTTGCTGTCGATTAGCGAAAACTGCATTGAAACCGGCCCGTAGTTTTTGCCTGAATCCCGAACAAACAGACAAGAAATTAAAAAAAAATGCATCGTGTTCTTCGTCGTTTATATAGTGTATTTCAGTTGTTTTTTTTACAGCTTTTTTTTACAGCTATGTACAGACAGAGCATTTTTAGAATTTTATAATATTATAGTTATGTATGTTCTTTAAAAAATGTGCTCCAGTGAAAATTAATTTGAATAAAAACCTTTTGAATTTGAATGTTAGACTGAAGATTAAGATTTATACATAAGTATTTTTTCTTTCTTTCTTTCTATAGGGGTGAAAAAGCGGATTAAAATTTGTATGAAAAGCCGTCACTTTCAAACAGCACAAAATTTTATATATCTATCTACTTCTGGTTAGAAATAAACATACACATGTATCAGTAGTTTTTGGAGATTCAACTTCTAAGGGACTGAAAAGAGGACTACCTTTTAACTTTTTTGACTACAAAAATTATGACTATCTTTAATGTACGCGAGCGACGTCGCTGACAACAGCTAGTTCTTTATAAACTAAACGGTGCCAGCTTTTCATCCTAACTGTAGCTTAAACATTAATAGCTTGTAATTTCATAGCATCAATTACCTGCTGTATTCCCAGAACAGGGTATAGAAGCTTTAATTTCGCTCGCAACCCGGGTTATGGCTATTTCATAAAAATCCCCCGTAAAATACCAAGGATAAACATCAGGTGTTAAAATATAATGGGTTTCTTGAAATTATGACAGTGTTTCCTTATATTTAATAATCATGTTTGGTCTGTAGATTAGGCACTCAGGTCTACTTAAAACCGGTTATATACTACCGGTATATATCGATACGATAATACGATACCGGTTATAATCGATTAAAATCAGCAATAGCTGCAATTCTTTCTTTCTATTACTCACTTAACATCGACCGTAAATTTTTGCTCTTTATTCTAATTCTAATAAGAGAATCTAAGATAGATATATGATTCATAACGTATACCTTATGCTGAAAGATTTAGGCTGTGACCGAATACGTCTGTTTTAAGCGTTATTAAATAACGTTGTTAACGCATAGCCACATTAGTGTATATGCTATAGACAAAGGTCGATATGTAGTCTCTTACCGAAATGACTGGTTTATCCTAGGTTTGACCAAGGCCTTTCGACAAAACCCGAAATAAATTCCAATTTCGGCCTTTGACTAAAGTATTTTTAGTCAAACCTAAAAGTACCTAACTTTTTAGTCAAACGTCGAACGTAAAATAATCTGTTTCGGACTTTGCCTAGTCGATCCTAGAAGTGACTAAGGCAGGATCAATCAAACGTCAATTCGTACTGCGCTTGTTACATGGTTCATGACTGTATAAATTAGTCTCTCCTAGGTTAGACAAAAATTCGTTAAAGGCAGAAAAACGTCATTCATCTGGACTTTGATAAGACTTTATGTCAGACATGAGGTTTGACTAGTCAAATCTAGGAGTGCCAGAGCTTCAATGTTTGACTATAACATATATACATCAGTTGTCTGTCAATATTTAACGGTAATAACAATATCGCATCTCAAATTGCACATTACACCGATGCCACATCTGCGTGAAACGGCATATACTTTTAATTTTGTCCCAAATGAAGCCGCACCATTAAAATAGACAATTATTATTAAAGCTTTATCACAAATGAAAAACAGATATCAAATTAACTTTTTATAATAATAGTATTTATTCTTTATGTCAAAAACATAATTACCCAGTACAGTGCAAAAGCCGGATCTAATCTAAATAGATCGCAAAATTCGAGTTATTCTTCCGGTATAATTCCCTGGAGATTCCTCTTCATGGAAATAAATTGTTAATGAGTTTCAGTACATCAAGCCGCACAACCCTAGGAAGCCTCTTTTAATTGTATCTTGTCAAGAACGGTCTGATTCCTAGAAAAACCTTATTATACTTTCGTCAATACTGGTACGTTTTCTAAGAAACAAAATAATGTATAGTGCATCGCGATATATATCGACAGACAAATATAGGTACATATTGTGTATACGTATATCATCAGCTCACAAAAAATCCACTGCTAGACACGTGGCTCACCATTGTTAAAGAGGAATGGGCAGTATATCTGCCACGCTTGTCCAACGCGGATTATTTATTTTATTATTTATGCGTATAGAATAGAGGACAACACAAAATAACTACTAAATCTAAAAGATTACAACATGAGCTTGTTGAACTCCTTAAAATACACACACATCTTCAACAGAATTATGCTTTTCAAATATAATGCTGGAAGTACGCTTTCCCCGGAGTCCTCTCGCTATGTCTCACCGAGGGCACTCGCACGAGAGTTAGAGTGAGGAGTGCGACCTTGTACACTCTCGTTTATTCAGTAAAGGTCGCGAACGTCGAGAAGATTGACGCGTTACAAATTATCGAAGCTGTTACCCTATGCGCTATCAATTATTATAAGTACATGCAAATGTACTATACAAAAAAAAAATAAGCTCAGCTTCGTTATTCCACATATCATAATAGTGATCAAACGTCTACGCGGTCAGAAAGTTTGCGCAGTAACGCTATACTGAATGTTGCGAGAGTGAGAATGTATAGTATGGTAATACACTATCGTCGCCTCGCGAGGGTAAGCGAGACTCTTTGACTAGCGCACAAAAAACCGACTCGGAACGGAGAGCAGCCGAGGCGAGGCGAGACAAAAGGAGACGAGGCGAGTGGACCATGTGCACTCTCGCATTCGTCATGCTTCGCGATGCCTCGAGGAGAGTGTACAGGTGGCATTACATATACAATTTAAATGATGTGTGTTATTAAAAGCACGTTCTGATATTCATATAAGCAGTGTTAAAAATGCTGACAATAATATTACAGTGATTTCCACTTAATTAATGAGTAACTTTTACTACACATCTTTTAAATTTCTGGATTGGCACATTGGTGAATTTCACGCATTGATTGTGTCTATGTAGAAGTTTCTTCGAGATGTTTTCCTTCACCATCAGGTCGTGGTTTAGGTAAACTGCCTAAGTGGTATATGATTCCCAACCGGCATTGTAGACCATGTCTTATGAATCACTCTCCCTACCTTTCTTTGCCTGTAAATTTAGTAAATTAACTTTCCTTTAACTACTATAGTCTGGATGTCTAGGATTGGCCGCAGAAGGGTCCGTTGTATATTACCCGTAATACAAGCGTAGTTTGCTTAGCTCGGGGATATACGACGTATGTGTTTGATTGCTGATTAAAAAAATGATTAATTTAATTAATTAAATAAATGTAATATATCTTATATGTATTTCAAAAGTTTCAAAGAAACTTGGGTAATTTGATTAATAGGCATGTTCTTGTACATTACTAAACTAAACAGACATTACTAAATGATAAGAGAAACAAAATGTTATTTATAAGAAAATAACATTTAAGTGGTAAACTAATATGGAGTCTTGAATTACGATAATTAATTTTAACTCTTAATATCTGAAACGTAAACTCTTGATGGTAATTATAGCTCTAACAATAAGATTGTAATTTTATATCACAATTAAATAAAAAGAACAATAATTTAGAAATTTAGAAGCCGACTGTAAACTAGCTTAACGTATTGGAAATTTTACCTTCCATTATTGTAATCTATCTTCTTCTATACTATTATAAATCTGTAAATGGTTTGAGTTAGTTACAAGGCCTTAAAAAATGTGAAAAAATCAAGGGGGTTAGTCCGAACCAGGAGATTCCAATAATGTAATTTTTAGAATTTTCTGTCTATCTGTCTGATTGTTAGAGCACCACATGAAAACTACTGAACAGATTTAGATGAAACTCGACATAGAGTTGGCTTATATTCCGGGGCGTAACTTGGGATATTTTTATCCCGATAAATTACGTCGTTTTCGTGGCATGAATGAAAATAACAAAAAGATGACACCTGTAATCTCATCTTTTTTGGAAACTACTGAACGTATAGAATGAAAATCAACATAGTGCTAGCTTTTATCCCGAGGTAACACTTAGGATACATTTTATTCCGATAAATGTAGTCGTTTCCTTAGAATAGATGGATTAGCAAAATATAATATGACGCTGCAATATCGTTTTTGCAATACACTAACAAATACCTACGATATCATAAATAGCATGTAATTCATTGTATTACTTCAAATCAGGTTGGCTTCGACTCGCCTCTATGTTCTGCTAAGCAGTTGTGCAGACTATAATATATGGACTTAGTTTCTTTGTTATTCTTACATGTAAAAAACCGAATTAAGTTTTTGTGTAAGTAAAATAAAGCTACTGCCTAGTAATAAATAAAATCAACAAAGTGCGTGTCGTTCTACGCACAATGAAATCCGTAGAGAGCATTGTTTCTAGATTCAGAAATGTTGTCCCAAACTTACAGTGGGGCCAATTGCCAAAACTCAAACTGTACACTCCGGTTAAAGAACTAAAAAATATTTAATTTAAAATGCCTCATATTACACATATTACTAATGTATATGCTGTATATGAATGTAAGTGCATGTGTTTGTTGATTTATGTATTCTTATTATTTAATGTGTTTATTAATAAAAAGTTCCACACTTATTTGTATGTGCTCTATTTTTAAATTGTTTCTTGAATGTAGTTACTGTAAACAAGCTTAATAAATAGGTGCATCCTCTTGCAATTAACGTTTTAAAGTAAGTCGTTTTTAAGCTCCGGAGCGTGATATATGTCAATTTTCTACTGCATACTTAATTCAAAAGGTTTTAGTGGGCATATAGCGTTTTCCGAATTTAGAAAGGATATACAGTCAAAAGCTCAAACAACGGCATTATGACTTTTTAAAATATGACTAATAATTACATCTTATACTCCTATATTGAAAATTAGTTTAAACAAGACCCGTTGAGTCATTTTTGAGTTATGGGATATTTTAGGTAATATGTTTGTAAGAGGTTAAGTAGCTAAATAACAAAAACAGACCTTTTTTATCCCTGCAGAATCCTTCACTGTGCGAGGACTAACACGCACTTGGTAATTTATTAGTCTCATCATAAAGAAAACCTTTAAAACATCCTACACCACGTACAAAACGATCGTTTCTACTACCCGTAAGCAGAAGGTTTGCCGATATCCTCATGATGTCACGCGTTAATGGTCAGTAGGGTTGACAAAAAAGGTTATATGAATAGTTGTTGCAATAAATTAATTATTTTATTTTTTTATTGTATGTACTTTACATAAGTATATATAATAATAGTAAGTAATACAATACAATAATAAATAGTAAGTAGTCATGGGCAAACCTTCTGCGCACGGCTTATACATGAAAGTTAGTAGACTCAACATTAAATTTAATTTTGTACTCGCATATTTAAAATCACGAATAACGATGTTAATTCTAACGTACAAAACACAAACTTAATTTCAGTCTTCAAAGGACTTTACTGCGGTTATTATCAAATATTGAATTAATATTACTGAGGAGCTGTTTTCATATTACCTTTCAAAGGATAATATTGTAACGCTATATGGAATTACGAGATTTCAAATGGCGTTACGTGTGGAAATATGAGTTACTTACCGGATTCTGTAGGGTGATATTCATCCCGCTCTATTCATATTTCTTTCCTTCATAATTATTTCTTTCAGTCCTACTCGTTTTATCCAAACCTGTTATTTACTAACATTTTCCCTCTTATTTAGCTTTAGTATTACGTGTTGCTTAGTGGGTAAGGGACTCGCATTTCATTTCAATGGGGTGGATTTGAGTGAGGATCTAGTTGCATGCACTGTTTACGTAGTTTTCTTGTCTATTAATTTTGTCTATTAAAATTTCCACGGGGTGAAGGGGATGGAAAACATTTTGAGGAAACATGCATACCCGGATTTTTAATGGGTTATACCTAGTAATCTATCTTGGACAAGCGTGGTGGGTTTACCGTTCGTTTTTCTTGAATACAGAAATAAAAGCCCAGCAATGGTTATGGTCTGATTGTGAAGTGATGTGAATTTTTCAAGTGGGCCTTCAAGGACAAATCCTAAACTAGGCTAGATAGCGGAAAATGCTCAAAGGAGTCTCGAGGCCGAATTTGACGAAAACTGAAATGATATCATTACATTTTCGAAAAATCGATTACCCTTATCGGGAGTCGAATCGGCTGATTGTGGAAAAATAAACACAGCCTGTACTATTATTATTATACCTAAACATAGTGTAGCTTGAAAGGATCACTTTCTGTAAAGGACCGTTAAACAGCAAACCAAGGGAAAGGGTTGTTTTTGAAAAAAAAAATATTTTCCATATATTGATTAAATCTCACCTTATTTTATTCAATATGGAAATTATGAAAATTATTCTATTTCAAACAGGCTTCTATGAATTAATATTTGAAACGCGCATTTGTTTACCCTAATTTATCAAATCAGTAAATTAATTGAATTCAAATGAATTGCGGTGAAATGACCGACACAATTTGATGTTTAATTAATGTATGAGAAAATAGAACATATTATTTAAATATTACCCTTTCTCTTGGTTTGCCGTTTGACAATCCGTCACAGAAATAGATCCTTACAAGTTACACTATAATTTGGTATAATAATACAGGTGTATTTATTTTACTAAAATCAGCCGATTTGATTCCTGACAAGGGTAATTGATAATAAAACTACGTTTTAACGGTTTTAAGCGCGGTAATTTATTTCATTTTTATTATTTCGACGTTTCGCCGCTTTTCAGTAGCCGTGATAACGGAAGACAAAGATGTCAAATGTCAATGAGAACTGTTAAACTTTTATTTAGCCTACCGCCAACTTGTTCATTGTAATTATTTAGTTTTAATTTTGTTTATGGTTATTATTTGCTCTATGGGAGTCTAATCTAATTTACCACCGCTTCGCAACATGTTGTGGCTTGAAGAGAAGACGCGGCGCCAGAAATTCTTCAACAAACATGCTTAGCTCTAATAATTTTATAATATTAAAATGGGTAGAAAGAAAATTATCTTTTTATTTTTCCTCATTGACACTTGACATCTTTGTCTTCCATGATCACGGCTACTGAAAAGTGGCCGAAACATCGGAATATTTAAAATCAAATAAATTACCGCACTTAAAACCGTTAAAACGAAGTTTTATTATGTGTACTAGTCGCGATAACAGAAAATATTAAGGGTAATTGATTTTTCATAAATCTAATGATACCATTTTAGTTTTCGTCAATATCGGCCTCGAGATTCATTTGAGTGTGTTTCGCTATCTAACACAGTAGGATTTGGCACTGAAGACCCACTTGAAAAATTCTTTCTGTATATCAACCAATATTGTCCCGAGCAATATCAGGCTTCCTGTGGAAGATATATTATTTTAAACACAATTGTCAAATCCTCAACCCTGAAAATCACAATACTATTTATGTGTCTCTATTTGGAGGTCACATTTAAAATGAAACAAGTCAAATATATTTTCTCACTTATTTATTCAATGTGTGCACAATTAACAAGTAGCTCTGAAATATTTTTACATCTTACAAAATAGTTTTAAGTTACAGGTTACATTCATTATTCGATATATATGTGTGCGGTTGTGAGTCCATAAATTAAGTGGGTGTAATTAATGACGTTTGTCTGTTGGCTTTAACAGCTCATTTGTTCTAGTTTAACATAATAGAAAGGTCAGGCTCATAGATTATTCATTGTAAACCTATTAAGTTCGTAAATGGTATTTGACCTCAAATTATATTGTTACATACTCTTCCAGAGCAAACCCTGAGTGGTGCGTAGCTTGTGAATGGATTTTTACTACTCAAAAATGATTTATTTTATTCAGAATTGTAGAAATATGGCAATAAGCTGAAACAGTGCAACATATTATAATAATTATCTAGATGTTTAAAGGTCCACATATACCCAAATATTTCCGCTCCAATATGGTTTAGAGAAGTGTGCCCATAGTAACTATTGATGGCTTAATGCTATTCTTTCATAATATATAAGTTTCATTAGTGGTCGCGAAAATTCAGAACTACCCCAATTTTAACCAAACCACTTTCTAAGCCTAATGCGCAAAATTAATTTTGTAACTGTAATGTTTCATCCGTAAAGGTTTCGTTGCTTCAATGTATTTTTAGAAGTTGTCACATGTATTAGGGGAGGCCAAGCGGGGATTTTGAGATTTACTCGAGCGTTACAGAATAACATAAGGGGAGAAACCTTGCACCCTATTAAGAAAATTCCTCCACATAATTGTCAGATTATGGGTCAGCACCACACAAGGACATCAAGTTGACCCGTCTGTATAGTAATCTGACGCACTCGAGTATTTCAATGGTACGTTTATTTTTGCATTTTCAAAAATCGGCCATGACTTTTGGTCACGTCCAAATCTTCAGTCTTTTGAATAGGAGTACCTTTAAGGTTTACTTAACATCTCTTTTGAATATCTGACGCGCTTGAGTAGTTCTGTGCGACTCTTTTTTTTTTAAACCTGTACGTCCTCCCCCCACCGGTGAAAGGGTATATATCATAATATAACCTTTTTTCTTTTTATCCCGGCGACGCTCGAGTAACTCCACATTTAGCATCTTGGGCATCCCTACTAATGGGTTGGAATTCGGTTATTAAATTTGTGTAAGGGACGATTTTCAGACACCAGATACAAGTTATTCATAGAATACAATATAACATAGAAAAATTTAATGGACAGTTGAATAATTTTACTTTTGAATTCAGTCTGGTTTATAATTGATTCGACTGGTAATTTTATCTTATGCTTCAAAAACCGGCCCTAAAACTAATAAGAAACTATTTCCGAATATTATAGTAAATAAATAATATCAGACCACAAAAGATTTATCTGTTTTGGGATAATACACGATTTCCTCAACACGCTTCTCCAGTATGAATTAACGTCTTACACAACAGATTGATTTTATAAAAGGAATTGTATAAGACTTCGTCCACATTTTACTTGAAATTCCCGGGAGACAAAGTACCGCAGCATTTAAAACAGAATGTAAGCTATCGTTTTAGTGAAAACTGTGTCGGAATAGGCTAATTTTTATGCACTCGAACATTTTCGAACCATTCCCGGGACAAATAGCGCAGATTTTAAGTTAAAAATTTACAGTCAGTTTGCTTCGAAATCGGCCCAGTAGCTTTTACGTGAATCCCGAACAGACAAGAAATGTAAAAATTTTGCATCGTTCTCCAGCGTTTATATTGTCTATTCCAGTTGTTTTCTTAATAGCTTCAATGTACAGACATTGCATGTTTAGAATTTTATATTATAGATTTATCTTTATGTAGTATAAAACAAATTCGCTTTCCGCGTATGTCTGTCTGTCTGTACATCTGCTAACTCCTCCTAAACCACGCAATGAATTTCTAAGCAGTTTTCACCTTCAGTTAGTTTATTTTTCACCAAAAGTGTATATACATATAAACCTAATTAAGTTTTTATGTAAGTAAAATAAGCTACTTTATAGCGTTTGACCCGTGGCGTAGGTGCGATAAAATAAAGTAAAATAAAATAAAATAAAGTATTTTGATATCTCGATGAGCCGGTTTTCTTGCGATAATTTCTTAACTCTAGTTTTGGATTTTTAAATACAAAATTAAACACATGTCATCATCAATACTTTAACTGTATTTATAAGAATTGAGGCAACCCGAATTACAAATTCGAAATTTAGCTACTAGACAATTAAACCCAAGTTTAAGTGAATTAAAGTTAATTACGGTTTATCACACAAAGTAAAAGGTCTTAGACAATGTTAGCTGTCTAACTGTAAAGATAATGACACACATCTAAAGAGTCTTAAAATTAACTCGAAAATAATTTGTATTGTTCCATTTATTTATTGCAATGAAAAAGATTAATACGAGATTTTGACTCTACGTTTCTATATTGTGTTGTTTATGAAGTTACAGAAATGTCTTCGAGGTCACTACAGTGTCGGCGATTCTCCTGGTTTTGCATATAAAATGTATATAACTTTCTATCGATGGCTAGTATATCTGTTTGCCTGCTTTAGGGCAACAAAAATCATAAAAGTGCACATTATCATTGTCTCTTTCGGGGTCTTAAATCCCTAGCCCCGTTAACAGTAAATCTCAATAGCCTAGACCTTTTTGATCCCATACATGTACTATAACAGTTCTATAGAGACCGGGGCTTCTCTTTGGTCGTATATTTATATGGTAAATACAGCGATAATCGCCGGCCAATGTCATACCATTAGATTAAATTGTCGTCAGGACCTCTACGTGTTTGCCTGTCAATCGGCCCCATATAAGCCTTCGAAAAGTCTGTGCTATTTTTATTGCTTGTGGTCTTAAATAGCATGCCATGTATATTTAGTTTGATTATATTTTTACTATATCCTTGTTCAACTTAACTATACACATCCAATTCTAGTTGATTATTTCATTTACACGACGAAAAGTATATTTTCTGCAATATATTATTTTATTAGATTTAATTTATAGACAAGAAATCATAAAATGATTCTTTTACAGGTTTTCTAGTTTACCAGTTATCTTAATTTTTATAATAAAATTTAATATAGCCAGCCGCCATGAAATGTATACAAAATAATCAGGCCATTTATACCACCTGTATACTTATATACAAATGTGAAAGTAACTATCTTTGAATGATTTGTTTCTTCTTCACAGCTTTTAAAAATATCTAATTATTACATGATTTAGTGTATTGTTCTGTTTGACCCAGAAAATAAGATAGGTAAGCTCTAGTGTTCCGTGTACATAAACAATATTGTATTTAAAATTACTTTCAGTCAAATTATTGAATTTATTGAATTAATTATCAAAGCAGTAGTCTCGAGTCACTACCCAACAAAAGGTATGACAATAGAATTTACCTATATCCGCATTTGTACCACTTTAGTTCATATCTATTCACTATACGTCGCGTTGCATGGCGGTAGTTTCGAAGCAAAATGTATATAATCATTTTGAAGCAACGGCCTGTTTCATCGATAATTCTAATGTGCGATCATGCAAATAATCAGTAATAGGACAGACAAACTAATACAGATATGAATACTGTCTTAATATATTGCTCGTTTTCGCGACTATTTAAAACAACGGAAATAGTATTCTCATTAAAAATGTTAATTCTTAAAGCTGTTGAACGAAAATTATTTTTATTACCATTATTGTTTCTTATGAAGGGTTTAATATATGATTTTATTTATACATTTCATAGCAGCATTTATAGACATAAGTTAAAAAACCTAATGAATGCCACTACATAAATATTATAATATTTACAGAACCGAAAATTAGTATTTCTATTGTATGTAAACATTATTTTTACCTTAGATTTACATGTAACCTGGAAGCACACAAATATATAGATAGATACAATTTATTAATTACATTTATATTATTTTCTTTCAATTATCATATCATTTACATTAATTAAGCTTTTATACAGGCATAAAACATTTTTACCAAACATATTAAAAAGTAGAACGCGTACGTAATTAATAAAATCAAAAGTCTATTTATGAAATAAATTTTATATTTATTATTTTGGTATGCTGTGCTATTGAAGTGTAGGTTTAATTTCTTTACAGGAACCAATACATTAGACCACAAATACGTACATTGCCAATCGCGCGAGTTTCAGTCCTCGCGCTACTGTTTGTTATGTTTAAACAAAACATCACGCGAAGTCGCGTTGTCGTTAATTATCATATTTTTTTAAGTATATAATGAATATATCAACAACATTTTATACAGTGGGTAATATTTATTAACTCTGGGGTATCATAAATATCTTTGTTGTTTTATAATTATGTTACTATTAGAAATACAATTTTACAATAAACAAATTTCTTATGATTAAAGGTTTTCTCAGAAATATAAACATCGTAAAAGGTTGTTGTCCTAAATTTGTTTCAAAATTATTTCTAGTTTATAATGTAAAAATATTTTTTGTTTCTTTGGGCTCTGTTATACCTCAAACCTTTTGTTATGTTACCAAAGGAAATATTGAATAACGAAGTACATATTATCAACATGTAATTATATATGTATTGTATAATGGATACTCATTATTTCATATCTAATTCCATACGCAAGTTATACTTTTGTTGGACAGAATTCAAAGCAAAATTGGCATAATGAGCGACATGTTTGATAGTATTGTTTTCAGAATATCTAATAGATCCTATACAAAGAAGAAACTTTTTTGCTGAATAAAAAATATGTTGAAGTGACTCATATAATTATCTAGCAATAACAATAGTTTTATTAATGTAAACGATAACATTATTAAAATTATTAAATCGTCCACTATTATGATATCTTTCAGGCCACAAGAACTCCAAGCCTGTGTCACTGGTATAGGAGCCACCGACGATATTTTCCAAGATATTTCCTGTGGCTTCTATATATTGTACTACGTACGTTACATGGGCAATAAAGAACATTCCTTGATTACAATTGAATTTTCAAATTAATGTATGCTTGTTTATAACAGTACTATGTATATTTCTTGTCATTTTACAGCATTTGATGCAATTAAAAGCATATAAATACTCTTTAACATACATATTATTCACATATGTCCGAGGTCTTGTAAGTCAAAATTTATATGAAGTATCAGAAATACGAAAGTAAAATCAATAAACAAATTGTACTAGTGATGTAACGAATGTCGAAATTTTCACATTCGCGAATGCGAAAACGAATACCTTCGAAATAAAACACATATTCATTTAACAAAATAGAAATTAAAAATTTATAATTGAAACCAAAGGTTATGTAAAATTATGAACATTAAACATTATATAGTTTCCTCGTTGTCGCATAACCGTTGGAAGCCTTGTATATGGAGTAATACATTATCATTCTATATTAATTTCATCTTCCATTTTACAAATACATACGCCAAATATTCGCAATGTTTCTTGCGAATACGAATGTCGAAAATCACGCGAGTTTTTGCGAGTGCGGGTATTCGTCACATCAAGCGTTTACACAATGTGAGTAATTTAAATAAAAAGTTTAATAAAAGCACACTCAGAATAATTTTTCAATCGGAGTTTTAAACTATTTACATATTGGAAATTCTACTTACAATACATTTAACAGAACCCAAAGTAATCAAACAACTTTCAGTAAATACATTACGAGCGAAATTCCCAAAGTGGTTTTATCGCCCTCGACGCCTGACTCGAGCATTAAAATCAAATTTGTGCTCGTTCAAGAAAATAATGTACCTATATACCATATCAAAAACACTATACTTACAACGTACATTAACGTTCAATCTGCTGTAATGTTATCAGCAAGCCATTTATTGTCACCCAGTCCTTCGTATTGTAGGTAGATAATAGACAACATTATCTTAAAATTAGTGCAAATAAACTTCAAAAAGAAATACATAATATTGTTACAACCTATATACACTTAAGATCATAGAAGAAGAATGCTAAGAATGATTATACCAGGGTCCCAATTCTGTTATTAAAATAGTGTCAAAATGGTCGACCACTGGCTGGCGTTTTATACAAAAACAACTGTAACTCCAGTGTTCGACCATTCTGGTACTATTGTAATAGCAGAATTGTGGCTCAGTACTTTAATGTGTTTTCTTGATAGTTTTACTCGGTTCGCTAGATGCCGCTTGAAACGATTCATTGTAATTTTATGTACGTAATGCTGATATTAAATAGATTGAATTGAATCAACTTGATTGAATGGTACAGAACTGAAATGACACGAAGGTATTCAATGACATTGAATCATTCAATTCTATATTTATATATATGGATTACTTTGGCTGATTCATCCAAATTGAAAAACAGAAATGAACAGTTTTAATATTGTATAACAATCATGGGAACTCATTCGTTTACTATTTTGTTTAAATATGAAACTGTAAGTAAATTTATTACGAATTTCTATTTCTATTTTGGTTACTTCTAAATCTATGTTTTAAATAATTAAGAAAGTCATATTCGTTGAAAGTTTTAGTGATGATATACTTTGCAAAAAGCGAGAGAAAAATATATCCGTGGCGCCCTATGATTAAATGAGAATGATAGACTTTTTCGTAACTAAGTTTTTTATTAGACGATTGTCGTTCTTATGGTGCGGTGATGTGGGATAAATTTAAAGGTATAGGCCGTTTCACGCAGATGTGGCGATGGGTGTAATGGGCAATTTGAGATGCGACATTGCTAATGATGTTAAATATTGATAGATAACGTATGTAGTAGATATATACACTAATGTGGCTATGCGTTAACGACGTCATTTTTTAACGCTTTAAATAAGACTCATTCGACCATAGCATAAATTTTAACACTAAGGCGATGAAGCCCCAGCATTAGCATTAATTCTTCCATGATAAGATCTTATTTTCCTTTAAATATTTACACAAATAGTTTATATCGTACAACTAGCCTAATAATTTAGTTTTAGTAAGGATTTAGTTTTTGTAGTTTATTCATTTTATTTGTCACATCGAAAAGGTACGTATCCATTTATCAGTGCAAATATTGATTTCAAAATCGAATGATTTAAAACGCTATGAATTTGTTCTAACTACCAGGCCAGTATTTAGGAACGTAATATACAAAATATATAACTAAATGATGTTTATACATCGTTATTACCTGATATCTACCTATTAATACGTGACATATTTCGAGCAATCGTCTGCATACCGCCTGGTCCTCTCATTTCCTACGTTGTCGGGGATATGTTTCGATACCTAATCAACACTATACACATATAATACATATTTTGTTTAGCACTATTCAGTTCACGTTAATGGTGTACACGAGCCTTCATAACACTTGAGTCCCGGTTCACAAGTCCCACTGAAACCACCGCAGTCTTCGCCTAAAGTTCTCGCACATACTTTGCAACATCTAGAACAAAAAAATTGTTATTGTTATATTGTTAGCAACTTTTATAATAACCGTTACAAGCTATCTTAGAACTATGGCTGATAGTAAAAGCCGATTATCCGTGCAGAAACGGAGAAAGAATACAATTTCCTGCGGCCGGGCGGCCTGTCGTAAGAGGCGACAAAAGAGCCCACAGCCAGGTGGTAGGGTATTTCCCCGACTGGATGGCTACCACCCCTGGTTTAGAGTATGCCGCCATAACAGCCTTGAGTTGTGTTCCGGCATTAGTGACCAGGTTCCAGTCTCCCTTAAGAGAGCAGCAGCGCATTTGTAGCACCTTTGATGTTGCAAATGTCCATAGGCAATGGTAACGGCTTTCCATCAAGTGGGCCGTCTGCCTGTCTGCTGAACTCCTGTAATAACAAAAAATAAAAAAAGTATTATTTTTTAAATTTTATTTGATTTGATTTTCGATTGATTTTTCAGTGATCGCAAATCTTATCAGACTTTGATTAGCGAGTATTGTAAATATTTATTTTCTTAAACTATAAGCAGAAGTTTATATTGTGGGAAACTGGGATAAGTATCTTGATCATATTTTCAGGGTCAAATCGAAAATTGTAAGTGCAATAAAGTACCGAGCCTGATTTTGATGAAAACTAAATCTGCAATGATTACTGTCTCTAATAAAAACGTCGTAACAAAAACAAAATCGTCTTCAAACTTAAAAGCAGAAAATAAATCTTATTTTACAACATCTTAAAGTCGGTGCGAAGTAAAACATAAAAATTACTATATTTATGCAAATTTGTTGTTGTTTTTTATGTTTTAATTGGCACAGACTTTAAGATGTTATACAGAATATTTATTTTTTGGTTTTTAGTTTGAAGTGGCTTTTGTTTTTCTCAAAAAACTATTTTTAGTTGCTCAAATATTTCAATAGGTTTACAAATAATATATGAAGCGCCTGTACAAATTGTACTATTGGCACGCGTATAAAAGTTTGCGTTTCGGTGACTGAAGGCGCTCTTCAACAAGGGTGTCTCGATTTCCTTGGAATCCACTCATCAGACCCTGACTTGGTGAAATTGGATCACGTCAGGAGTATGGTTTTTGTATTTAAAAAAAAATTGGTCCACAATTGATGGAGAAATGCGTAATAAACATCCAAAATAAAATACAGTCGAATTGAAAACCTTTTCGTTCTAGAAGTCGGTTGAAAATGAATTTATTCATCCATTTGTAGCATAATGTTGCTAGTTGGGATCAAATTCTGTAACGTGATAAAATTCGAAACACTACTGGAAGCCCTATAGAACTTAAATATTCCGGTATGTTCTAAACATAATTAATTTCTTAATCTTTTACATTTAATATAGCAGAATTTATGTGTAGACGTAACATTAAAACGTTTATGAAAGTTATAAACCTGCGCAGGTTATGAGAGCATTTGTTTGTTATTCAACATTAAGTTGTAGAACAGTTTAATTAAAGCTCTTAAATGTAGAACCAAGTGACTACATTGTATGTAACACTTGCATTGATATTACAAAATATGTTTCTACACACAATACATGAACTTTTATCATCCTATAAATATGTTTAAGATATCGAAGGACGGCTATTGCAAAATTAGCTTGAGCTTATCTGAAATAAAACGCTCTTTAGCGATAAGACCGCCCTTTGTGCACAATTAAATGTAATTCAATATAAGTTTTTTTTAGGGCATTGACTATTTTATTTATATGGGAATTGAAATTAAACTACAATACAAAAAAATAATTAAATATTATAAAAAGATTTACAAGTAAAAAATGTAGTCCAGATCGCTGTCGGTGGGGAGCGTTCCCAAAATACTGGCCGCATTCCTACGTTGTATAGCACCGCTAATCCGTTGCCCTAAATATAGGCCAGCCCTTTGGTCACGCAAGACTTCTTTCAATCGCCTTGAAAGGTCTCGATAAAGTTGATAAGCCACACGTCCCCATGGCCCCAAAGTCTCAACCCGAAATTTATTTTAGACGTGGTAGAGCCCTGCTGTAATCAATATCTTGATTACAGTTCTTAAGGCTGGCTCGATCGGTGTGATAGCACGATCTCATAGGCCACCAGCCTGAAACGGTTAGTTAGCCTTAAGCTAATCGTATAGATTAGCTCGATACTAAATCGTTTGGTATCGAGGAGTGAGAGTTCCGTTGGCTCACTGCCCTCTCCTACATCCCATCTTCTGTTTTCATTCCTCTATCTCATCCCCTTTATTTCCAACGTTGGCTTCGCCCTTAGTTTGCACACATCTATAAGGGACAATCACCACTATCCATTAAGTGGACTGTCTGCCCATTTACCAGCTTCGGGATAAAAAAAAAATATTTTGTATTAGTGTTCAGTAGAGGATTATCCATCTATCTAAATAAAATATTAAAATAATAAATTAAATTCTGACTGAATTGACAATACAATGTGTATTTAATATTATAATGGTATAAAATTCAATTGGTGCCCTTTGTTTTCTTTATTGCCTTTTATACTATTTTCAATTACAAATAAATTTATCAATTCAGTTATCAATTTCCATTGTAGCTTGTGATAATATTATGGAAGTAAAGAGTCTAATCATTATTATCAAATCTATTTGCCTAGCCTCATTCATATATAGTACTAGCTGTGCCCGCGATGTCATCCGCGTGGAATTTGTTTTCAAAACCCCCCGATTTTCAAGCATTCTTCATTGGTGCTCTGCTCCAATTGGTCTTAGCGTGATGTTATATAGCCTATAGCCTTCCTCAATAAAGGGGCTATCTAACACTGAAAGAATTTTTCAAATCAGACCTGAGTTAGCACGTCCAATCAAACAAACAAACTCTTCAGTTTTATATATTAGTATAAGATTACTCTAATAATGATTTTATGAGGAAAATTCTAACATCAGAAGTTAGATTCAGACTACTTTGCTTATCGATTTCTCAGTTTCAGATACCACGGAAGCCAAACTTCTACAAGCCATGTAGAGATACAATCAACGACAACCCAAGTTTTGACGACATTACGGGGCCATAATGATTTCGCAGAGCTTTGATGACTTCGCGCTCCCATCATCGGTCCCAAGAGGGACAGCAACGGTTCCCTCTTTCCGATGCTTCCGTTCTGTCGTGCCAAATACCACCTCTTCACTTCTCCTGAAAAGGCGGAGAGCAGCATAGCACTATCTACTACCAACCACTGTATTTAAATGCTAGATAAAATAGCAGCCTGCAATTTGGTAAGGCTATTCGAAGCACTGCTGTCAAGTATTTCAATACTTGATTATTATGCAAAATAGGGGAAAGATTAGTCTGAAAGGGTTTACTAATGTTATCACGATTTTTTCGTATTAAACGAAACTTACGATTTATTATAAAACTGAATGAATCAAATCTCTATCACTGGAAATGAAACTAAAAAAAGTAGATTAATACCTGCATGGGTCCCAAACAACGATGCCCATTCCGGGACACCCGCTGGGCTCGAGTGCTTCGCACTCCCTGGGGTTGCACACGCAGTCCCACCCACGCACAGTCCCAGCTACCAGCACCACCGCCACCATCGCCAACCACCGGCTGCTCATACTTGCACTCACATCACACATGAGCACGAGTCCACTACACTTTTATACTGTCCTAGTAACATCGTACCACATTTGAACGAAGATTTTCTTTAATAGTCTGTTGTCATTCTGAAACAAAGAAAGATACAATTGAGAAAACTTCTTCTGTCTCATACATGCACATTATCAACCCTGTTTCCCATGGTGGTAGGCAGAGACATTAGATCTCCACATTGTTCACTTGCCACGACCCTGACAAACTACTTTAGCTTCATCTGCTTTAATTAATCTCTCCATAGATCCATGTTTATTAGAGATGGTCTTTGGCTGACCTTTCTTTAACACTTCTATTATTTCATCATAGTATGTACGTCGCGATCTACCAACACAAATTCTACCATTCACACTGCTGTCATAAATTTGTTTTCTGATTCTACTTTCATCCATACTTACTACTTGCCCAAACCACCTTAACATTATTATGTCCCAGATAATATTTAATCTCCTTCTAAATAATTTGACCGTTCCTTGACTGCTTGTTTACATTATGCTCACTTCTCCGACGAAAATGGGCACCGCGAGCGGAATTACTCGTTTATATATCGTTAACACACATGAACTCCTAATTACAACGCTTTTTACGATGGATTATTATCATCATGTCATAGACGTATTTATATAGTATTACGTATTAATATACCCGATTAATATGGTCTTAACTTAGAAGTTTGAAGATTTGGAAAGCATTCTCAATTTTTTACTCTTTTATTACTATGATGCTGTCTAAATATGAAGTACAATTTTAGAGAATTTAATATAATTTTTCTTTTAATAGATTTCGTTTATAGTGCAAAAAGTTTACAACTCTTCCCCTTAATTTGCCGTTTAACATTTCTTTGTAGAAGTTGAGACTTACAAGCCACATTATGATTTGGTGTAATAAAACAAGCTGTGTTTATGTTTTTAAAATAAGCTGATTTGATTCCTGACAAGGGTAATTGATTTTCAAATATCTAATGATACGACTTTAGATTTCGTTAAATCGGCGGCGAGACTCCTATCAGTGTATTTTGCTATTTCGTATATTGTAGGAATTGGCCATAAAGGCCCACTTGAATAAATTCGCTTTTACATATATATTATCACGCTTGTTTCCCATAGGGACAGGCAGAAATAATGGATGAAGATCTATTAACTCTGCATAACCGTAGCGAAAGATCTTTCGCTTCATCTACTTTCATTCAATGACATACACTTGTTTCGATTTATACAATTTATATAATTCGTATATTTTACTAGATATTAAAGTTCTCTTGATATTTCAACTTAAATATTTTATTCGAATGAACTGAAACAGAATTTCCCTTGAATATTAAATTATTATTTGAATAACTTGAAAGTGTTCAAAGATCAAAGTTAGTTAATTTGTAACTAAGGTTTGCGAATAGGATAGGTCAATACAATTTTAATAGATTTTGCCGTCAAGTTGTTTGTTGCTATATATTGCGATGCTGGTATAGACTAAAAATCAGCTAAGTGCATATCAATTTACACAGAGTAAACGATTACATAGCGCGCAATGTATAACAGCGTTATGTCGTAATTAGCTTGTGTATGTAAATATGTATGCATGAATGTATGTATGTGAATACGTGTGCATGTGGATCGTATTGTTACGAGTTTGCGCGACTCGAATTATAATGCCGTTAGAATTATTATAGAGTTTATTAGAATTATACAAACACGTATAACACAGGTACAAATATAACCGAACACAACAACTCCAAACGTAATGCAGAAGGTCGTAATTCAGTAAAACGCGCAAAGCCCGTCAATATTAGATTCCTGAATGTACTCACGTCACGCCTTGATCGTAGTTGCAGCTCAACTTACCCCCTCTCTCAATCAGGCCATCATTTTATACTTCACAAATGTAAATGCCCGCCCGGCAACGTCGACATAATTTCCTAGAATTAGCTTGTATTTATAATCCGCAACACGTGGCTAATGATGCTCGAGAGCGGCCGTAAACGACAATAGGCTGTTCTCCACAATAACTAGTAACATATGCCAATAAATGAGTGAACAAAAGAAGACGATCATAAAAGGATTAAAACTAGTTCAAATGCCGACAGGTAATAAAATGTGCTTTTACAGATCTGTACGTGGAATTTATCTTTTTCGGAGCCTAAGTTGTAATTGGTGTTTAACTATTTATGATTTTAATTATTCTAATGTTATGCATTATGAGTGTTTGATACGCCACTCGGTAGGAATAAAAACCTAGGCTTTTAGCTAAGATGGTGAATGAGTGCGCGATGTGGCGTCTACAGCGCACACACACTGAGGTCGCGGCAAGTCGGTTCTCGCGACCACGAGAAGTCAGTGTCACATCAGCTCAATGTTCGATATGTATCAAACAATGAGTATGGGATATGTTTTCCTGGAATAAAAATACTAGCGGTGACAATGACGCACGTCTAATTGTGCGTGGTCTGACACACACTTGACTGTTGTAAAACAAGATACTATGGAATATAAGAGATAAAATATTATATTTTGTAGAATAGAATTTGGCGTAGTTGAGCAGTGCAAATGGAATCATTTTGATTACAACTCACTGAGTCGGTTCATGAGGTGTGACACCATGATAGAATATCAGCGTGAAACAATTACTCTTGAGACAGTCGTGTTTCGTACGATGAGCGCGCGCTCCGATGGAATTCCGATCTTCCTTAGCCCAATCCCATGTCGCATCCCCTCTATCTCATTCCTCTTGTCTATCTTCTCCCTGTAAACCATCCTCCTTATTCTGTCCTATACGTTAACAATGCGTTGATCTGACGTTGCAAACGAGAAAGAATACTATTTCTTGGCGGCCTAATAAAACACCTCAGTAGATACCCACCTGAGGCCCAATTCTGCTATTTCAATATCTTGACGTTGCGAAGATATTTAAAGTACAATTCCATTGATATAGTGTCAATAAATTGGTATTCTACTAAATCCACAATATCTTGTCGATATCGTCGCGGCGAACTAATAGTAGAAAAAATTGGTATTACCATTAGCAGAAATGGCATTATCCGAAATGACTGTTAAAGAGTTAGCAAAAAATTAAGCAATTATTTCGCCAGTTGTCGTTTATAAATACGTATAAAGATAAAATGGCTCGCCACGGTCACGCTATTGGAATTAACAGAATACTGAAATCAAGCAAACCAATGATGGAGATGATATTATCCGGCGATTCTGACGAGATAGTAATAGCAGAACTGGGCGCCTAGGCTAAAGCCCGTCTCAATGGCTTCCACCTCTGATCTAAATAAAGTATGCTGCCATAATAATCTGGTAGCGCGTTGGTGTTTCAAATATCAATAGAAGACGATAGGCATTTAACATTGGGTGGGCTATCAACCTGTCTGCTGTACTTCAGCAATAATAAAATAAGCAATCCAAATAATAATGTTACGACCTAGACGCTGATAACAACAATTTCACACCTGCATAGCTGTAGAAACACATTTTATTACCTTTCGGCATTTGGACTTCTTTTGTTTACTTTGTGTTTAAAATTTGTGATTAGAAAACAGCCCATTGTGTACTGTAATCTTTTATGGCAGTCATTAGCCAGGTGTGCGGATTACGATTTCTAGGAAATTGCTTCGACGCTTTCCAGGAGACATATGTCATCTGTAAAGTATAAAAAAGGCCCAATGGAGAGATGAGGCAGTCGAGCGATAACCACAAGCGAAGCAAGACTTGTGTACATTCGGTAATCTATTTAGTGACGGAATTTGCGCGTGTATTTGTATTATGATCTCCTGCATTACGTTTGGACTTATTGCGTTCGGTTATATTTGTACCGGTGTTATACGTGTTTGTATGGTTCTAATAAACTCTATAATAATTCCAACGGCATTTTAATTCGAGTCCTGCAACTCGTAACAATAATTTAACCAATAATAAAATTACTGTTGCATGAATAAAACAGTTAAATTGTTTCACTTTTAAATTTGCCAGGTTTTAATTTATTTATTTCACTGATAACTTTCATCTGATGATTGA
This sequence comes from Dendrolimus houi, assembly GCA_039645545.1. Taxonomy (NCBI): domain Eukaryota; kingdom Metazoa; phylum Arthropoda; class Insecta; order Lepidoptera; family Lasiocampidae; genus Dendrolimus; species Dendrolimus houi. The sequence goes on along the minus strand of CM077125.1, from coordinate 17,325,973 downwards.
AAAATCGTCCCTAAATATAGTGTAATCGATTTTACAGCAAATGTTTCGCTCCATTACCACTACAATAGTGACAATTTGTCCCCAATTGGACTGTTGCAGAACTTGATTGACTCAAGCCTAGAGGGGCGTCTCGGCAGTAATCGATTCGCTGTTTTGCAGCTGTATTTACTTTGAAGTCTCACAACTTGGAAGTTGTAATTGTAAATGTAGTAATTGCAAACTTTTTGCGTGCAAAAACACCATGTTGATCACTAAAGCTAATAATAATAGGGTTTAGATTCTATGATTTTTTTTTGTATTTCTATTTTCCTTTTTTATAAAGACGGTTTGTCGCTTATTAGTTACAAAACCAAGGACTTTTCGTTGGTCGATAGGGCCGTATGCGGGTTGCGGTAGATTCTCTGTTCATGCCACACAGAATCCGTATGCGGGGTACCTGTTTTCATTTTTTAAGTTTATGTTGTGGGTCCCGTATGTGCAAATCATTTTAAGAGTATATGAAGTGATGGAGCATCTTACTTTGAATTGTGTGCGAAATGCTTTACTTTCTGAAAGAGTGAAGCGTAGGAAGTCTTCAATGAAGCATCTTTTACTCAAGAAATGCGTGTATATTAATATTTTAAAATTTTGGAATTAAATTTGGTTGCGCGTATAAAAGGTCGGTTTTCGTTCCGTACTAAATTTTTTAATCTTAGTGGTTCGCCCTAGACTACGATCGTTCTTAGTAAATTTATTAAGAATGCGCGTACAGCGGCGCGAGCGTACTGTCTTCATGCTCAGCTGGACCGGTGTGTACCTTCCTTGTTAAATAGTGCGGCGACAAAGAGTGACATTAAAAACGAGTGTGTCTCCGATATCAGGTATGTTTTTAATTGGTCGTTACATCGCTTGTGAAGAATACCAACAGGTGTAACTTTTTCATTATGAAGCTGGCTAAGCAGTTACCGTCGACTATAGACGTTTGCAACACCAGAGCCCCAATTCTGCTATTTCAATATCTTGACGTTGCGAACATATTCAAAGTAAGATTCCATTGCGATAGTGTCAAAAATACATATTCTAATAAAACCACAATATCTTCTCGATATCGTCACAGCGGAACAATAGTAGAAAAAATTTATATTACTATATGCAGAAACTAATATTGAAAAGCTACCAAAATTTTAAATATTTATTCGCGAGTTTTTGCTTATAAATATTTATAAAGATAGATGGCACGCCATTGAAATTAACAAAATACCGCAATCAGGCAAACCTACGATTGAGACGATAGTGTCCGGCGATTTTAATGAGATGGTAATAGCAGAATTCAGCCCCTGGGGTAGGGCCAACGAGTTGCCATCGTTTAGGATGGAATAGAGGAAATAGAATAAAAGGGATGAAATAGGGAAGCTAGGATAGAAGAGAGGGATAAAAGGAGTGGCATAGAGGGATCAGGCAGGAGCAATAGGATACAGGGGATGTGATATGGAGTTAGGATCGTGAAGATGGGAGAGGGAGGGAGAATTAGACCACAGGACATCGTAAGAAACACGATTAGATCAAGGCAAACCGCTTAACGCAGATATTCTCTGAGAGCTATGTATCAACCGGGTTATCCAATGGAAATGTACTCTTACTTGTGAGCAAGTTTTTGATTAGTGTGTGAACTGGGATGGGAATTTATAATTTAGGAGGTATATGTTAAGTATATACACACACATTTTATACGGATTGCTTAATTAGGTATAAAATAATTACAAGATTTTTAATGTTATCTTGAGTAGTTAATGCTAGCTTCACTAATATGCGTTTCGGTGCTCGCAACAAGCATGTCTAAAACAGTTCAGTTTAAAGAAAGTAGAAAAATGTTATATGTTGTAGACCAGGAACTGAATTTAAATTTGAATTTGAAAATTCTGCTCTGACAGCGTTTTATAAAGTATAAAAGAATATTTACCTCACTTGCAATTGAATGAAATGAACTATGCAGGAAACTGGGCAGTAATACGTTCGAAAGATTTCAAACAATGCGAAACGATAAAATCAAGAGCTCGCTATCGGGAGATAAATGGCTCAATAGTGAGGGAAGTTCGACTTGGCAGCCGTAATGACCGCAGGGACTTTAATAAAAATCAGGACTGATGAACTGCCGAAGCGAATCGAATTCCTGGTGATTTTTCAACAGAATAATACGGTCAGCAAAAACATTGTTCAAAGCCTTACTAATACAATTTTAGCATACTCTGAACTGACTGGAAATTTGATAAAAAAATGTTGTGGATATCTAGAACATGTAATTATTAGAGTTGAAAATGGAATGTTAAGTTGGTTTGGACACTTGGAGAGAATGAATGAAAGGAGACTGACAAAACAAGTTTTGACAACAGTTGGTAACAGCTGGTAAACCATAATCAAATCGCAGATGTTTTGACGAATGGTCAGGTAAATAGCACCTATAATATGAAAGTAGATGAAGCAAAAGAAGTATGACATGACCTTCGTAGCTAATGGACGACATCCATCATCTCTGCCTACGCCTATGGGAAAGAGGTTTGATAATATGCTTGTACTCGTATTTAAATGACGGTTGCACGTTACCAATACATATATTTTGTTTGCTATAGGATATGTAGATATCCTGAAAGCGATTATGTATTTTATAAGGGCGTGGTAAATATTATAATTTATATCATAAATATTTATACATATTATTATAATTTATATTCCATATATTATACACTACGAAGAAACGTTACGGATGATGTAACATTGTTATTATCGAAATTAGATCCACTCGCGTAGTTACAAGTATATTAAACTCACATTTATAATTTGAAATTGCGTAAGTTGAAGCGCAAATATATCATTTCTAAGATACAGTATTAGGTTTAATATTCAGTGTCAATTTCAATGTAAACTCTATAGGTATTTACTTAATTAACTTACTAAAATGTGTTACCAACAGTAAATTCATTATTATGTGAATCCATGACAACAGTGAACAAACAGTAAGTATTAACAAAAATTCTTGTTCCATTTTGGTATTTTGTAGGGATGAGTTTCATAATATTATGTGCTGTGGGTACCGGGATTGAAAGGAAACACCGATCTAAGAGAATGTGCTTTTATTTAAGCCAATGCGAGTATAACTGACATCGAAAAATCAGTCCAATGTGTTGCCCAAGTCCGGGATAAAACTACACTCGACGATAGTCACGAATGTATAGATAACACAAACCTGCTCATAGACGTCTTTTCCTTATCCGATGTACGTCGCTAACTCTCGCGGCTACGCTAAACGCTTGTGGTAGAAATTTATAACTCTAATTTCACCACTTTTAATTCATTATTTGATTTGTTTTATTTATACATATTTATGACGTCATAAGTTTGTACGCTCGTACCAAATATATGGGGCTGCGGCGTTTTGTCAGATGATTAAAAGTGTCTCAGTTAATTTCACTATTCACTACGCTATTTGATATATTTTATATTAGCTGACCTGGCAAACGTTTTTTGGTCCAAATCTCAATAACTTTCTGTTCATATGTTATATGTCCACGAATGTTTTGTAGATTTGTGAAAAGCTATTGGACATGAGTAAACAAAGAAAAACTGAAAATGGTATTTGTGAGTGATCCTAACTTTTCTATAAATGGATTGCGTGTTAATTGTAATATTATCGAAACACGTTCGAAGGCCAGCGATCGTGCGTACAATCAGCAAAGTCTCATGGGGCGAGTCTACCTTGAAGTAAAACAATACGTCTCTTGTATTTATACAACCTTTAGGAGACGTACTTTACTTATGTATACATATATCTATTTGTTTGTTTAGTTCGTAAAATTCATACCAGTAAATAAGATTGAAAGTGTTTGTTTGAATATTTAACGCAAGTATGAATGAATGACAGCAGAAAAAGTAGCAATGAGTGATTTATGGAGTTATTAAAGTGAACAATCTGCATAAGGGGGTGTGGTATGAAAGGTCTATCCGAGGTGTAACTTAAGGTGTCTTTCGTAAAGGTTTATTTTATACTACCCATCCCTATATTTTTTTTTTTTATGACACTTGGTCTAAGTCTCGACTTGATAACAGGAATGAATATTGTAATACGAACCTGTTATAAAAGAGAGTTTTGAATGTGCACGATATTATAAAATTTGATATTCCATCTCCACTCCAATAACACTAGGAATGACAGTCGTCTAGTAATATAAAAACTAAAAAGTTCTTAAATCCTTAACAACTAGATAGCGATAGTCAAAAAACGTTTTTTGGCTTTATTATTTAAAGCACCTGCTTATGTCTATTTTAGATCAAATCAGCTAACAACTGGAAATAATCTTTAAGACTTTTAATGTCATACCTAGTTTTTTTTATCTGATATATACTACATATATATGTGGCGAGGCAAATACAGCCGACGTGCGTTCGGGAATGTCCGTTTGTTCTCGGGATATCGAACTCCGACGCACCGCAGAACCTCGCCTGTAGCCAAATCCTGGAGGAGCAAGGCAGTCCTTGTCGTACCGATAAGCCGTAAGGCCGCGCGCATTCGCTCCCATGGTACGCGCCAGGGATGTTTTAATGCACAGTAAAACGACGCGACATATGTCTAATTGTGTGAATTTAATCAATAGTATTTAAGGAATATTTTAGACATTGATATATAATATAGACATTTCATACAATATATGGTGGTTTCATTTTACTGACCCCATATATATATATATATATATATATATATATATATATATATATATATATATATATATATATATATATATATATATATATATATATATATATATATAAATTTGATAACTGATATATGTAAATAACATATTGTATATGGATATATAGAATTTGAATCTGAAATTAACAAGAGGAAACTCACGTGAAGATCCATCCTTGCAAATATCGATTAAGTTGAAACAACATAACTAAATAAATTAAAACAGAAACTCAACCCAATATACTGTATTTCACACGTTACGTTGTTTAAAAAAACACTACTTTTCCTTAAATAATTATGCCTAATTCTTATACTGTTAATTAATAAAAATATACCTTTATCTTTAATTTATAAAGTAGTTTAAGTATATATATTTAATTTATAAAGTGGTTTAACCTATACACCTACATCTGGAAAGGATTGCTTTGAGCGATAAGGCCGCCTATTGTTTTTACTACAATATTGTGATCATACATTGATTAAATATATTTTATTTATTGTGACTTGAAGCAACGCGCTCTCATACGAATGTGTGGCGCTCTTTTTTTTTGAGCAGCTGAATAGCCGCAGATGGCTGTTTCAGCGATACCGGACTTTGGGGGCTTCCCGACTCCGTGGGAGCAGAGGCGTTCAGACCGGAAGCAGCGCGCTCGAGGAGGCACCTCCTATGAGGTTCGACCTCGGCTCGATGGTAGCGGCGAATTGACTCTATAGGATTAAGCCATAAATGTCTGAATGAATTAAGCCAACAGGTTGAAGTATTTATACAATAGGGACTCGTTATCGACTCCGCCGGCGGAGCCGACCCCAGTCTATCTTTACTACCACTTCGCAACGTGTTATAGCTGGAGGAGAAGATGCGGCGGCTGGAGGAGAAGAAGTGGTGGGGCGTGGCGCTCAGAGACTCCGTTTTGGTAAAATACTCTGGGGAGGGGATTGTGCGTGGGCGAGGCATTTTAGAGCCTTCGACCAATAATGGATGAGCAGCGTTTTGGACGCGAAGATGACCATATATGGTCCGAAAATTAACATTGTATAGAACAATGTAACAGAATGGACAGATAGGTAAAATAGCGTTTGTCAAAGATGAAACACGCAGAGCGTGTGAATCGCAACGTGACAATTTGGTAAAGAATAAAGTGTTATCTACTACTCTACTCTACTCTACTACATTATTATATCCTTCATTATAAACCTTAGTAAGTGAATTAAGGACATAAATTACCCCCAACGCTGGAATAGACGGACAATTTCAGATCATCTCTAAAAGGGGTTGAAATATTGTACCCTCCGGTAATATCAAATTAGTAAAGGAAACCGGGTTATACTCCAACCGCTTATTTATAAGGGCGAAGACGCATCAATAAACTTCATTTAACGCTGTAACTTGCGAGATGGAGGATGGACGGTGGTCATTTGTTTTCGTATAGCTGTTCGATTGCCAATAATTTCAAGGCAGTTGAAGATTGATGTTATACTGTGCAGTTTTATTCTATCTTCCGCCATTAACGAATAGTTACATTACATACTGTTACGTGCGAGCGGAGCTACGCACTTAGGATTCGAAGAAAACGCCAATTTTTTTTCAAGTAAATGCTTTTATTGTCTTACACAGCCATACGCGACTTTTTCCTGCTGGGTTGCCTGTTCACGCCAGCTAACGACACAGTGTACCAACGATGAGTAGTTTACTCACAATATCGTTGCTGATATTGCGAAGACCACTTTCTGCTACTGCGGTACTCATCTCCGAATATACCGCGCGTAGCTCGCTCCTGATCTCCTCTTAAACTACACTGAACTCCTTCACTGAACTTGCCATTAAACTCTTCACTAAACTCTCTTCTAAAGTCTCATCTAAACTCTTCACTAAACTTGTCATTGTCTTTTGCTAAACTTTTCTTCCAACTTTCTCGTATCGCACTTGTTGCTTCGCTGTCTTCAACTGAACTCTCCGGTAGGCACGCCTTACGCTTCTGACATACCCCGGAAGAATCTTCTGGAACCCATAATTTCGATCTTATTTTTGTTATTCTTTTATTTACTGTTTATCCCTTTCTAAACATCTATCTATTATCTTCTATCTCTTAAATTGTGTATTGTTTAGTATTTTGTTTAATTTAAGGTTAGACAATTATAAGATTGGAACATTAGTAATAATAATTAAAACTAAATAAATATGTACGTATAAAATATAAATTTCAAAAAATTGTACGCCCAACCGGCAAAAACATTATAAAATAACATTTATTTGTGTAACTGCCATGTTATATGCAATAAATTATTTGATTTGATTTATCATTTTCTTCCTGAACCTTCTATACTAGAATTTCAATCTTCATTTCGTTATTCTTTTGTTCATCATCTATTCCTTTCTAAAATGTATCTGTCCTTGTCTTTTTCTTTCAGAATCTTCTACATTTTTCTGAGACCCCTTAAAACAACTATATCATTCCATCATCGCTCGCTACAATATGTTATCGGTCAATATTTAAGTCATTAACAATTACAATAATAACGCATTAAACCTATCGCTACAAATGTGAAACGATCACTAACACTAACATTATATCAGATGGAGCAGGGTCTAAAAAGTATTTTTTATGAAAAATTACGAATTTATAGGGCATTGATTGTAATTGTGTATAGTTCTTGCAATTTACTAAGGCTTTACTCGTGGTTAGATGCATGTTGCTATACTTTACGTGTCTGAACAATTAGTTACGAGCGTGTCCTCCTATTATACCTGCTTTAGGTCTTGCGCATACACAAATACGTGTTCGCCACAAGTAAAGTCCGCTCGCGTTGGCGAACTGCAAGAGTAACAAAAGCTTCCGTTTCTGACGTCGGACAAAACCTACAATTTGACTCAGATTTGTGCTGCTTGGATCCCAATTTATCTATTTGCTTGAAATAGTTAAAACTTAAATATTAATGAATAAATACAAAAATTACGTCAAGCCCTATTTACAAAAAGACGCAAGAGATTATGGGAGCTGCCAGCTTTTCACCGGACTTGACCTTTCGCGCCCGGCCGTGGTTCGCACCATGGTTGGGAGCCCACCAGGAAGCGACGCCGTCTCCTCCTTCTGCGAGTGCGTCATTCTTGCGAAGGAGAAGGCGGAGCGGGAGCGTGAGCGGATTTCCCTGTTCCGCTCCCACCAAAAGAGGAGGTACCGAAGCCGGAAGGTGGGTTTCGACCTTTGTCCGCCGTAAGCGGGCGGCGCGGGTGCTGCCCCTTGGGATATTGGGGTTCTCACTCACCCGCATTCGTCGAGATGAGAGCACGAGTGTTCCGCTCGCACCAATTTCTCCTCCAGCGGGGAGCGTTACAAACCACCCCACGCCCCGGATTAGACATGGACGATGCCGGGGGATAAAAAAGTCACCCGGCAATGGATGTGGCCTGCCAGGACACGCGGAGTTGATTTAGGTTCCGTATCCCCGTATCCCTGGCATAAGTCGCAAGACAGAACACCCAGGGGTTTTAGAAGGTATCCCTAACTGGGGAGTGGCAATAGCGTGGCACTAGTTCTGACTGGGCATGCTAGTGCCACCTCCGATCTGGCGAATCCCACACACGGGTCGCGAATTATCCCCCCAAGATTCTGCCCTTATCGCGGTTTAGTCCTCAAACGGATTTCCCGTGGCGAAAAAAAAGAAAAAAATGCTCCCTGCTTTTGTATATACGGGTGACCATTTCCAAAATGAATCAGTTCACATCGGCGCTCGATAGTGAATACTACTCTGAAGTGTTATTTAACTACTAGCTACAAAGTACAACTAAACTACTTACTATAACATTATATACTTTTAATTTATCAAATCAGAAATAAATACTTGAATGATGATAACTTCTTGCCTCTGCTTCTATTTCTAATTTAAGAATGATTGTGTAATTCCATTTACAAAGTTTTGTCACTATTATCATAACTTTTATGTATTTTACACGACTCTCTGCGACACGAATAGATCCATGAGGTTTCTGTGTCACAGCCGAAAATGTTTTATGTATATGAATGTAAGCATATTGGATAATAAATTTTAAAAAATAACCATAAGCATAGACGTTAATTTCAGTAAATAATATTATTCGTCGGGTAAACATACGATTATAAATTCCTAAGCTAAGCTAGTTACGCTTGTGTTACGGGCAATTTACAACGGACCACTCTGGGGCCGTTCCCAGACACCTAGTCTAAAGTTAGTAAGGGAAAGTCCATTTACGAAATTTACCATGTCAGGAATCAGTCGGACCCGAAGCCGCCGCATTCCAGTGAGCTCGGCAAATAAAGGAATAGCCAGCCAATAATAATGCTAATGCTTAATTATTGACGGCCTCTGTGGTTATGTCTTTACCTGTACCCGTGCCTATGCCCGTACAGTCTGTATCGGCCAGTTTCAATTACACTGACTAGAATTGCATTCTTCTTCCTTTCTTTCATCTTATCCCAATCATTTGGGGTGGGCACAATATATTTTTCCGTCCATATTATATATCCTCTATTCTGGCATACATCCGTTATCACACCAGAAATATGACTGTCATCCTTTACAGACACTATCCATCCATCTCTGTCTTGGTCTGCAACGACTACGTATTATGAACATTCAATGAACACATAATTCAATTAACATTTAATTGAATTATTATCATTCAATTATTGCTGAATTAACTAAAGAGAAATCATTAAATTTGTCGTTCCTTACCACTCAATTTTAAGGAAGGAAAAGTATCAATGACCCTCCTTCAAATTATAACTCAGTCATAACAGTTCACGGGTGGTGGTTCACCCACAAGTTTGTATATTTATTAACTTGTATACCCTTACCGCCCAATTAAAATTAATGGTAATGCCTCGTTAGGTCTTTAAGTTGTTTACTGTCGATGTAAATTTTCTAAGAATCCCTTTAATGTTGTTATGCGCTCAGTTAGATATGCAAAATCATTGGAAATTGGGATTTTTCGTTTTCGCTTTATTTAATATTTGGACATATATATATGAAATAAATAAGGTAGGTGTGTTATTATGTAAGGAGGTGAATAGCCAATAATTGAGATTGTTAAAGGTCTTCTCGGTAAAGTTGGCGGTCTAAATGTGTTCTATCGTGTGTATAAAGAAGAGTGCTCGGATGAGCTAGGTACATGTTATGCGATTTCACTCGCTGGCGATTGGGAATTTAACAATACTTCCTCGACACTTGGAAGTCATCCACCGTACGTTGCGCTCGCTCCATCATGCTATACGTATGCAAGTTGTGGAATAAACTAAGTCCATTCCGCGGTATTCCCAATAGACTACAATATAGGGATATTCAAAAGAGGTGTAAATAGATATTTAAAGTCTCAACGAGGTAAGCAACGCGTCGGTTCCAATATTTGCTATTGTACATGGGCGACGGTAGCCACTTGGTATCAGTGGGCTGTCTACCCGATTGTCTACAAGCAAACTTAAAAAAGGTACCGTTAACATGAACGTAGTTCTAAATTATGCCATGAGCGTACTTTTACATTAGATATTCTGGGGTATTCACTGTTACTGTCTTAATTCTCTTTCTCATCAAATATCTCCACTTACTTTCCTCCTCCAAGTCAAATGATTTTTATATTCTAAACTGTATAATAATAACACAATTTTTAGTATCTACTCCTACAAGGGCCAGAGCAGAAATTTTTATTCAAATCTTTATATATAAAATTCTTGTGCGTGTGAATGTAACTGAACTCCTAAACGGCTGGACCGATTTCGATGGAACTTTTTGTGTGTGTTCAGGTGGATTGGACAATGGTTTAGATCCACGATTGGATCCGGTAAGTGGAGCTGCAATCGGGTTCTAAATTTGATTTCTTAAGGGCAGGACAGCTAGTTTAAATATATTTTTGATCCCCTCCAAACTTACCAGTTCCATTCTACACAAGATGGGTACCACTGCCGTAAAGCTATGTTGTTCGAAACATAAGTGTATTAACATACAATATTCCAGTAACGATGTACCACCTAGTTTCACCAACAATCCCCACCAAGTCATAAAGTGCTAATCACAGCTGTTTGCACATCGCCTCGTCAGCTCATTAGTTCGTGTGGAACCGAGACTAAGCGAGGCATTGTTCGCACTATGACGAAGTTTCAGGACTGTAATTAATGGTACAAATATTCATGATAATGCAATACTATTGAAGTCATAAAAATATGTACCAGTATATAGGTACACTAGCTGTTGCCCTCGGCTTTGTTCGCGTAGATTAAAAACTAGCCTTAACTAGTTAGGCTTAGTTAGCCTCTTTTTCACTACCTTAAGGGTAGAATTTTCAAAATTCCTTTTTTGTGGCTGGTTCCTATATCTTACTATTCATTTGCCTACCTTACTATCTCGTTTGAATTTCGACATTACTTTTATGGAGCTTATGTCAAATTTTGACCGATGTTAAGGCAAATGAACGGTTGAACGGATGGTAGAAACCGGCCATAAGTGCGCACTTACGATATTGAAAAAACCAACATCCAAATTTTAACTGTTCTAGCTCCAGTATTTTGTGCTGTGTGTTGATATGTACTGATATATCAAGAGCAGTACATTGAGGTCAAAAAATTATATAGATATTAGCGGGCCCGGCAGACGTTGTCCTGTCCTGAAAAAGTAAAAAACCCAGAAACCCGATCCCAGCGTCACCTACCGGTTCCAATTGTGAATCTAAACTATCCGGGAACCCACTCAAATATACACAAATAATTTCGTCAAAATCGGTCCAGGGGTTTTGGGAGGACTTCAGTGACAAACACACGGCCAGAAGAATTTTGTACATAAAGATGTTTTTTTTTAATTTATTTATTTTATTGTAGTATACGTTAGTATAGGTTTGCGTTTGACCACAATCATGCCCTATTGGAGCGAAGATGTGGTCTAGGATGGAGCACGCTTACTTAGAAGGTAGCTATTCACACGGAACTTGAAGACACCCAGGTTATAAATATCGGGAAAGACAGACCCCGGCAATGAGTTCCACTCCTTTGCGATGCGTATGATGAAGCTACTAGTATATAATATATAATAATCCAAGCTATTGTTATTGTACATATTACTATGAGCTAAGGTCTGTACGACTGAAGCCGTTTGTAAACTTACAGTAGTATTAGACTTCTTAGTTTGCATGGCCTTATAAACATCTCTTTCAAATCAAAAACAAAACTCTTTTTCAGATCTCAAACTGTTCTATTGAAATGTTAAATGTGCCGTGAAAGTTACTGACTTAACCTCGAGGCTCGTCGACCAGAATTAATCTGAAACAGGTAGGATATTGTTATTTAGGCAGAATCGAATCTATTATCCATGTAATGGTTTTAGCAAATTGCTGATAGGGAAACTTGTTCCGCAACAAATAGACGCGATTTGTTAGACGCGCGTTCAGGGTAAAGAATCTGCCCACCGTAGGTAAGGGCGGGGAGTCGAAATTTAAAGGGTTCACCCTGGAACGTGTTAGTTTAAATTCTTGAAATTTGTTTGTTGGTAAATTTCTACACGCAACTATGAAACTTCGACATAGCCAAGTTGTGGCTAAGCCTTTAAGAAGAATAAAAATAAACTATGAAACCAAACAATGTCAAGTATTTAGAAAATTTACTACGTTTTTGATGGTAAAATCGCTTAAGCAGCTCTTCTAACGTGCACTGAAGACCTAACGCAGCCCTGATCGCAGATTCCTTCAACCACCTTCCGTTAGGTAGATTTTCTACCTTTTTAGCAGCTTCGCAATAAAAAAGGTATTTACATGTGAATTCCACTATGCGATTCCCTAATGTCAGCTGCTTACAACTACTTCTTTTAAGCGGCCCGTCCCCTACTACTCTTAACCTTCGCCGGCCACGGGTCACGGATTTCGAGGACGGCCGCCAGCTACGGGTGAAGGACGAAAGATTTCTTTTACACAGGAAAATCTCTCGACAAGCTTTTATAGTGTAGAAAATTGTAATAACGATACATACGAGTACTTCAAAGGTTATCTCTTCCTTTTTAAAGGTAATCCAAAAAAAGAAGAATTTAAATAAAAGCCTATTTATTATACAAATTTATCCGAAAGGCGGAATTTGGAAAACTGTATACTGTATTTAATTCAATACCTTTGTGTGTACCCATTTATCGGATTGAATAAATTGAATTCATTCAATTTAATTAAAAATGTTGTTTGAATATTAATTTATTACTCTTTTGTTAATATTAGTAATAATAATATTTTAACAATTGTAGTCAAATGACAAACAGGCAGACGACCCATTTAATGGAAATCGGTTACGTCGCCTATAGACATATGCAATACCAGGGGCACAGCCAACGCGTTTTCAGGAGTTTTTTTTATAACGCCTCTCCTCTTTCTTAGGGCAGGAAAGAGGCTTTATATATTTTTTTCTCCCTGTATTTTCTTTTTTATAAACTCTTAGTTATACTAATACATTTATTTCATAGTCTATTATGTTTTCTTATTTCTAAAACATTTCTTACTTTACTACAGGATACAATGAAAACCATTTTTTCTACTACATGTTTATCTTACAATCTATACTACTATCTGTAACTGTAACTACTTTTTATTAACTTATTACTAATGCATACAGGAGTGTGTAAAATTATACACTACTTGCATCATTACTGATTTTATTCCTCTTTATTATCTTTTCAACTGAATACCGCAAAATGTAAAGTTTTCAACCTTTAGGATGGAATAGGAAGGACCGGGTACAGGGGATGAGATAGGGAAGATGGGATAAGTAGAGGGGGTAATGGCGATTCCGCGGACTTCCCCCTCTGTTGGTGAAGAGGGTACCCTCCCTCGAGGGTGCCCTAAGTGGGATAGCCAGGCATCGGAGTGTCACAGATGTAGTACTTATGGTCCAGTTCCTGTGATACCCTAAAAAAACGCATAGGAGAGGGGCGCAGGTTAGGTTTAGTGGGTAGTCTGACTGCCGACAACTCCGTGTCCTCCACCCGGAGGCTACTTTGGGAATCTGGCCGTTGGGGAATCCCACACATCCCTCGGTGTAAAGCCTTCTCCCTGGGCCCGAGGATGGTGTACCAAGAAAAGACATTCCCCTGCGTCAATTAAAAAGAGAAAAGGGGGAGCGGGGGAAGTTGGCCATCGGAATTCTCATTCATCTACAAAACAGGATTAGCTCAAAGCTCACCGTTTCACGCCGATAGTTTTTAGATTTAAAATATCGATAAATATATTTTGAGATGAAATAAAATTTTACAATTGCAAACAAATAATTTATACAGACTAATGTTTTTACTATGTACATATTGCGCTCCTATTTTAAATTGAATCGAATTTATGTTGTTCACTCTACGTTAATAAACAATGATCACTTTGTATTTATTAATTGATCTAACGAACTAATTGTGTCTATTAATTTAAGCAAATTGAAAACATCACTCCAATTCGTGTTGGTAAGAGCATAATTCATCTTAATTTTGTATTCATTGCAATATTTACACCAAAAACTTCACATACATTAGTTTATTAAATTGTAAATTATGTTATTCCCAGTGGCTTAACAGCGATTCAACCCCTGATACGTAATACGTACTTAGAATACATGGCATTAAATTTTTATCTACGTGCATTTCGGCCACTCATTTTCAACATATTGTTTTTGTTCTATTTATATAAGAAATTTGTTAGGTTTTATATATATATACCCCTTCAGTAAAAATATCTAACTGATAATGAAAACTACTTAAAAATCCGTTACGTGGTTTAGGTGGAGTTAGCGGATATACCTATAGACAGACGCGGAAAGCGACTTTAGTTTATACTATGTGGAGAAGATAAAGAAGATTATAAACCAGTATAATGAAAAAAACTTCACCTGATTAATTAATGCTTATTAGTTACATATATTGCATTCTATCTATAGCCCCTTAAGAATATAAGTAGAATACTGAGCCAAGGTTATCAAAGGTTCTCCCAAAAAGGCCGATTACGTTACCCCATTGAATCGCCATACATATCAATTGTCCGAAGTAGGAACCAGCCTTTTGATCACCTGAATAGTCGATTAAGCATTTAAAACCTTTGTAGAGGTTCGTGACCTCAGGACCCCACATTTCAAGCGTCATAACAGCAAGCGAAACAAACAAATAATTCTCACTGGGGGTCGTATATTGTCGTTGCTTGAATAATTGTATTCAACTGTTGCCGCCGCCGAACCGGCTGATCTAGCCGCATTTAGTCAATAGGACGCAGCCAACGTGTCTACGAAGATTGTGTCCTATACCAGAGACTTGTCACGTCGACAAGAATTTAAATTAAGTTTTAATGGATTTTGCAGCCAAATAACAAAAAGAGTGGACGTCGGTAACCTAAATGAAACTCTTTATTGTGAGTGAAATGATCATATACACTTGACCGATTTTTTCTTCCATATTGTTATAATAGTAAATGTTATAAAGATTTGTAATAAAAGCCCCTAAAAATATTTTAATGAATTCCCTGAGAGACGCCTCCGAAGTAAATTCGGTTATTGTTCAAAATAACGAGAAAGTATGCAAAAGGCGAAAACTTTAGGAAAGTTCCACTCTAATGTTATAACTTTCATAATATCAACGAATGTGAGTTTCCGTGTGATTTATGTGAACAGAAGTTGTTAGTATGGAATCTTGAATATTATTTTATTATAACATGGCTCTTAGTCAACTTTTTATATCAAGGTAAAAATGTTTTGAGCATACTTTACTCCCTTAAAGT
This sequence comes from Dendrolimus houi, assembly GCA_039645545.1. NCBI lineage: Eukaryota > Metazoa > Arthropoda > Insecta > Lepidoptera > Lasiocampidae > Dendrolimus > Dendrolimus houi. The sequence goes on along the minus strand of CM077125.1, from coordinate 17,310,512 downwards.
AGTATATACTTAATATAGCAATATTTAAACTTATAGCAAATATTAAGGTATAGTGCGACTTAGGTGTATAGTGGATATTCAGTAGAACCCTCGCAGTGTTCCTCAAATCACAGAAGCCAGGGTTGTTGAGTTGGCTATATACTAAAGAAAACATTAAATCAAAACACTCGATATTTCAAAAACTACTCGAGGGCTCTTGTCAAACCAATTCTTATTTAAACTATTTTTAAGCTGAAACAGATTTTTTTTAAATCTCATAGACTTATATAAAAATCACATCTATATTAATATTAATATAGTTTATTCACAAAAAATTATATGTACAACACATGTGCACAACATTTTAAAACTTAATACAAAACGTTGATTTTTATAATATTAAACTTATAAAAATATTCTTTGGGTCAACGTTAGTACGGAATTCAGCTTATCCAAAATAGATTTATCTGTATATTGGATGCTGGAACTTTCCCGCATGATACAAAAGAAAATTTTTATTGAGAAAAGAAATATTATTCAGATATCTGAGAGACTATTCTTGGTTGTTAGGATTTTTTTTTTTTAATTTACATTATTGTGTAGCGTCAAATAGAATCAATATTACAAATTTCATCTCACATTTGCTCAACAGTTTTTGAGAAAAACAACTCTGACACTTATATAAGGACGCATAGACATAACTACTTTTTAAGGCTTACGTTTATGCATGTCTATCCGTGCAGGAACGGAGAAAGAATACAATTTCCTGCGGCCGGGCGCACTGTCGTAAGAGGCGACAAAACAACCAACAGCTAGGTGGTAGGGTATTTGCCCGTCTGGATTGCCACCACCCCTGGTCTAGAGTATGCCGCCATAATAACCTTGAGTTGTGTTCCGGCATTAACGGCCAGGTTCCAATATCCCTTAAAAGAGCAGCAGCGCTTTTGTAGCACCTTTAATTTGCAAATGTTCATAGGTGATGGTCGTTTGCCTGACTGCTGAACTCATTCAATAAAATAGTAAGAAACAAAAAGAAAAGCAATTGAACAAATTGTAGATCCCAATCCAGAACGAATACTCTCCAGCAGAACAAAATAAAGAAAACTTAAATAGAACACGAGTAGCCATAAATTCGGTCGAGGCCCAACACAAGGAGGCCCAGGCATTAAGCCAAATGGGTCATCAAATAATTTTCGCCAATTTCCAATTCAATATATTCCACTTCGAAACGCCTATTAGTAAGTTGGGAACTCGAAAGTTGCGCTTGTGTTCCGCTTCATTGTTTGTGTTGTTTGAATTTGATATATGTATTATGAACTAGCTGTGCCAAGTTCTTTAACACGAAACTTCGATTATATTTTCGTGTCTCGTGGTGCTTATAATACCTTGGAAGATATTATAAGCAATTAAATGATTATTAATGTTTAAATAACATCTATAGTCCTCGAGGTGTAAGCTCAGCTTCGCATTTGTGTAAGTGCACACAGATAGTGTAACGTTACGGCTTGTGGCACAGCGTGTCTTTTACACGTCATCTCTCTTCCGCGTACTTTCCGGATTTCACCTTTGGTACCGTTAGCAGTTTGACGTATACGATACGCACGTAATGACACAAAAAAATGTCGGAATATGAGTCCGTCTACGTCTCCCTATGTCACACTTAACAGGCATAATGGGAGGCATAGTGACGTACCAGTGTAGTGTCGATATTTATACTATGAAATGTATCTAATGTATGGTTATTGATAAGTGACACAACGGCGAACGTACTTCTCCCTAGTGCACCGATGATTTATGGCACCGCAGGCAGAGAGTGTTTAACACGAGTATAGTGTCTATAATATGTCCTCTTTCTCCGTTCCTGCAATACAATAAGAATAAGAAAAAACTATGTTTACGCTAGTATTGCTACTTATTATTCACAACCGTCTAATAATCCACTGACCCAAATATTAGGTTGGGGAAAAAGTTTCTTCGCATTTTATATAAAAATTCAAAAGGTTTTTTTTATAAAGTTTATTTACATTTGACTAAGGTATGTAGGTGCCATTTTTTTGGATAACTTTTTGCCATCTTGTAGGTAGGGACGTGATCCCATTGCTATAAAAAATTTGGGGCTTCTGATAAAAAAACTGCGACAAGTGGTTTTGGCAGTCCTCACGTGATGTTAACCTGACACTGCCTAAGGAATTCTGCAGAGACCGGAACAGGTGAAAATCTGAAGGTGCCAGGTCAGGACTATACGGCGGATGCATTAACACCTCCCAGCCAAACTCTCGTAATTTTTGCTGAGTGGCTAAAGATGTGTGAGGTCTAGCGTTATCATGGTGAAAAACCACACCCCTTCTGTTGATTAATTCCGGCCGCTTTCTCTCAACTTTTTGCTTTAATCTCATCAGTTGTTCGCAGTACAGTTCAGAATCGATGGTCCTGCCTGGCGGTAACAGCTCATAATGAATAATGCCCTTCCAATCCCACCATACACACAACATCACCTTGTTGCGAGTTAACCCGGGTTTCGCCACAGTCTGTGAAGCCTGACTGGCCTTTGACCACGATCTTTTTCGCACGTTCTTGTCGTACGTGATCCACGTTTCATCACCAGTTATCAGCTTCTTCAAAAATGTGTTTCATTACGTCGTAATAAAGAATCACAAATGTTTCTTTCAGTGAGGTCATGAGGCACCCAAATATCGAGCTTTTTTGTGTACCCAGCTTTTTTCAAATGCGCCAAAACCGTTTTGTGGTCAATTCCCAGTTCTCCAGTTACATCGTAACTACTAATATGCCGATCTTGCTCCACTTTTTCAAAAATGTCATCAATTTTGTCCGTAACAGGGCGACCAGAGCGACGTGCATCTTTGATATCAAAATTTCCGGATTGAAAACGCTTAAACCAAATTTGCGCTACTCTCACAGATACTGCATTAGGTTCATAAACATCACAATTTTTTTTCGCGGCTTGTGTTGCATATTTACCTTTTTTGTAGTAAAATTGTAAAATGTATCGAATTTCTTCATTCGATTCACTTATTTTAACAATAAGAAAAACAAATGAAAATCACACATTTTCCTAATTTGAATTCGGAATTGTCTTCTTTAAAATTAAAACTTTTTAATGATACCAGAACCAGCCAGATACAAATGGTATAGCCAAAGAGATCTTATTACAAGTTCATACATACTATATGCGAAAAGACTTTTTCCCCAACCTATTATTTTGAGTAGGTCAACCAAAAGCTTATTGGATTTCTTCACGAAATTTTATTTTATGAACATTTATTATTTATTTAGAAAATATCACGTTGACATTCCATATATCGGCCCGAGGCTTGGTATATTGTCTTTACTTCAAAATTAAAAGATACACATGAGTCACTAATTACATTAAAGAGTAAGTTAATTAACTAGAGTAATTAGTATTTGGGAAAATGATAAATTATTATTTACAGTTTCATTTTGATTTCAGTTTTTACATTGATTTTTATAAATAAAAACTTTTATTCTATGTGCTGAGTAAAATAAAGTGCAAAGAATCTGTATTTTATTCCAAATGAGTTTTACTCCTGATAGAAAACTTGGTTTGTATATACCTGGTATAATTACTATGTTTTGAAAAGGAGGTCAAAAACGTGATGAAACCTGCACCTTGATTTAGTACGGGTGTATTGCGCTGTGACGTCATGATTGTAACGAGTAAAATAGCTTATTTATTATTGTTTTAAACAGCATTTAAAAATATATTTATCATCGACTGGATATCGATTTAGGAAACCCGCTAATTAATTTTGTATAGAGCTGATGGATAAACCATCCATTCTCTAAAAAAAAAAAGGATCTGAACACAGCAAAAATTTATGGGCCTACATTGTTTATGTACTTTTTGCTAATTTTGAAACTACCTATCAGCTGTTGTTCGAAAATGAATATAAGAATAATTATAAAGTCATATAATTGTGTTATATAATAGGAGATTAGAATTATAATGTACCATCGACTTACCATAGCTTAAGAAATAATAATTTACATAAATATATACATGTTAACACGCCTGTTTCCTATGAGGGTAAGAAGAGAGGATGGATCCAATTGTGACGATCCTGACAAACATTTTTCGCCTCATCTACTTTCATTAATCTCTTCATTCATGCACTGTTTTTGAGGTGCTTTTTACCTGACATTTCTTTAACACTGCTGCTATTTGATCATGGCATGTACGTCGCGGTCTACCGGCACCAACTCTACCATTCACAGTGTTATCATATACTTCTTTTGTGATTCTACTTTCATCCATTCTCTCTACACACTCAAACCACTTTATCATTCCTTATTCAACTCTTGTTAAATAACATCTTCTTTCAATCCAGAATATTCCCTTATCACACTGTTTGTTGTCATATCATTCAACCTAATTTCACATATACTTCTCAAAGCTCTAATTTCAACTGCGTTTATCCTACATTCATTCAAGTATTATTTAGGACTTAATATTACCTCGGGGTCTAGTACGATAAGTGTTTTACAATATCTTTTGTGTAATTTTGTAATTAAATTAACTGTTTTCAACGTTAAAATAACAAAGAACCTTTGTAAGGCTGTTACAGATGAAATAACAACGCTCATTTGAAATAGCTTATATCGTAATGCAAGCTTACTTAAAGCTTTAATCGTTTATTAAATTACTATTTGAATGTCTGTTACGTTAGTTCTCATAGAGATTATCATTTAGAACATTTGCTAGTATTAGAATGCTTGGAACTGTTTTGGGTAATAACGTCTTATTAAACATTTAAGAGTATAACAGATACTAGTATTCGTAGTTTCAGAATAGGGTACTTGGAAGTCAAATGAAGCGAGACACTTTCTTCCAGTTCCGGAACCATTTTGACAAAAATGAAACCATTGTAAAATCATAACATCCATACATTTGACTGTATGGATTTTATATATATAACAATTCTTTTTCTCGAAAAACCAGTACATCGATAAGCATATTTTATTGCCTGAAATAGGCAAATCAGTAGACGGTTCAACTAATGGAAAGTCATCACCGCCACCTATAGAAGTTGGCAACACTAAAGGCGGCGCTGACGCGTTCCTTGTCTCTAAGTAATTTACTGACGCCCTTGTTGTAGTGTAGCGGCTTTCGGAAAAAAGTTCTTCTCACATCCTTATTGTACGTGAAATAAGAATTATAGAGAACCGTTGCGTAGTTAAATATGGTAGATCAAAATATAAATGAAATTGGATATGCAATATTTATTCTACATGTCGGTATATAATTTTGTACTACATTTTAATCTATACAAATAAATAAAATTGAAGTGTCTGTTTGCCAAAATAAAATTTAGGGTGAATAATTCGGATCAGGATATTCCAAAACTACAATTTTTAGAATTTTCTCTGTCTGTCTGTCTGTTCTGGCTAATCTCCGAAACGGCGAGGCCAATTTTGATGGGACTTTCACTGGCAGATAGCTGATGTTATAAGGAGTAACTTAGGCTACTTATTTTTTTTAAGTATCCGCGAAAGAAGAACCACCCGGACGAACTCGCGGGCGCAGCTAGTTTTTAAATGATTTGACTGCGTAAGTGGTTAAGTAGGCCAAGGATTTGCCGCCCGAGCTCACTGGAACGCAAAGGCTTCGGGTTCGATTTCTGACATGGTAAATTTCGTAAAGTAAACAAAAATATTTCCGCTGTTTACTTATGGTCTAGATGTCGGGGATCGGCCCAAGAGTGGTGTGTTGTATATTACCAATAACACAAGCGTAACTTGCTTAGCTTGGGGATATATAATAAGTATACTTACCTTGTCTGCAGATTATTATTATTAATGTAAAATCGTGAAAAATAATACAAAACATCCTTTCTTTCTTTCGTATTATGACTTCTTTATTAAAATTTATTTCAGAATCTAGCTGGCAGGTTAAATATAAGTTAGCGATGGAATCAATAAGCACTCGCTTGCCAACACGAATACATTTGGTATAATTGGTGCCGAATACATTACCTGTTATAGATATTTTTAGGCGTATAATATACTATGATTTATTAGCGATTTTATTCTGTTAGTAAAATTAAAGTTAATTGTTCAGAAAAAGCTCTAAAATAGTTTATATAAGACACTACTGAATTGCTGAATATGCACTTTCATTTCTTCCATACACAGGGTCCTACGCAATATCTTGTACGCGGCATTATATTATAATTAGAGAATACAATCCCGAGCATGTTTTTCGATCCCGGGATTACGGGATTCTTGATGCGTAATCCCGGGATCCCGGGGCTAACCCGGGATTGGACTAGTGGCTTCTAATTGGGCTCAAATCTAAAAAATAAGTAATTTCTAGAAAAATGTTTTATAATTTTATTCCACGAGTCCACGACACAAATCACAATATGGCAAGAAAATAAAAAAGACAAAACAAAGACACTATACTTTGTAAGTAAGAAATAATGAGACAAAAGACTTATTTAGAATTTCGAAAATACAGTCGTAGAAATATCAATGCATCCAAGGTTTGACTTCCAAGCCTGCTTCATAGTTTATTGCCAACATAAGCAGCAGCTGAAAACGCTCGTTCAGGTTCTACACTGGTTGGAGGAATTTTGTGATATGAGGTGACCGGGTGATTCCGCTATTGGCCCGTTGAGAAATTTTATTAAGAGTATTGTATTGAAGTATCCCGAGCGGGGAAATCCCTTCTAAGTTCTACGACAAACATATTATTAGATCTGCACCTATGTAGTACGTATCGTACGCGTATCAAAGGTTTGTTTTTTGTCGATATGTAATAAATGCTATTAATATAATCTAGGCAAGGTCATTGTCAACTCGCAACGGACAACGGAGTATAAACTAGACCTGTTTGTGGCAAACCCGAAAATCCCGAGATTAGCCAAGTACAGTTCCAGGAATTTCGGGGTCAGAAAACGGTCGGGATCCCGGGGTCCCGGGATTCGGGATTCCGGGATTGTATTCTCTAATTATAATACACGTCTATTTCATAATACAGTGATACTCGATGACCCGGACCTCCGAATTCGCGATTAACCGGATTGTTAATGGTACAATATTTTAGTAATTTAATAAAATATATAAGTACGTTCGTATGTACGATTTTTTATTGCATGAATTTAGCAGATAAGCAGACGGCACACTTGATGGAAAGTGGTTACCATCGCCTGTGGATTTTTGTTACACCAAAGGTGCTATTGACCACTAATGCCGGAACACAACTCAAGGTTGTTATGGCGGCATACTCCAGATCAGGGGTGGTAGCCATCCAGACGAGCTTGTTGTTGTTTCTCAGTTCTTGCACAGATGAATTGATGAATTGCATCTTAATCTCAGATTTTGGTTACTAAATTTTCTTTTTATTTTGAAGAAACACGCGTACGCTGACGAGATAAATTATCTTTATAGAGATAATAATATGCGCAAAAATCACTTTTCCTCACATACTCTATTATCCGGATGGATTTTCGATTATCCGAGTGCATGACGACAACTTAAGTGCGGTTAATCGAGTCTCTACTGTAATTATAATAACACTTCTCTAAAAAAATTTAAGGCCACACAAATTCCAAAACTATAACATCAAGTTATCAATCACTGCATAATAGGTCGGGGAAAAAGTCTTTTCGCATATAGTATGTATGAACTTATAATAAGATCTCTTTGGCTATACCATTTGTATCTGGCTGGTTTTGGTATCATTAAAAAGTTTTAATTTTAAAGAAGACAATTCCAAATTCAAATTAGGAAAATGCGCTATTTTCATTTGTTTTTGTTATTGTTAAAATGAGTGAATCTAATGAAGAAATTCGACACATTTTAAAATTTTACTACAAAAAAGGTAAATATGCAACACAAGCCGCGAAAAAAAATTGTGATGTTTATGAACTTAATGCAGTATCTGTGAGAGTAGCGCAAATTTAGTTTAAGCTTTTCCAATCCGGAAATTTTGATATCAAAGATGCACGTCGCTCTGGTCGCCCTGTTACGGACAAAATTGATGACATTTTTGAAAAAGTGGAGCAAGATCGGCATATTAGTAGTTACGATGTAGCTGGAGAACTGGGAATTGACCACAAAACGCTTTTGGTGCATTTGAAAAAAGCTAGGTACACAAAAAAGCTCGATATTTGGGTGCCTCATGAGCTCACTGAAAGAAACCTAATGAACCGTGTACTCATTTGTGATTCTTTATTACGACGTAATGAAACCGAACCATTTTTGAAGAAGCTGATAACTGGTGATGAAAAGTGGATCACGTATGACAAGAACGTGCGAAAAAGATCGTGGTCAAAGGCCGGTCAGGCTTCACAGACTGTGGCGAAACCCGAGTTAACTCGCAACAAAGTGATGTTGTGTGCATGGTGGGATTGGAAGGGCATTATTCGTTATGAGCTGTTACCGCCAGGCAGGACCATCGATTCTGAACTGTACTGCGAACAACTAATGAGATTAAAGCAAAAAGTTGAGAGAAAGCGGCTGGAATTAATCAACAGAAGGGGTGTAGTTTTTCGCCATGATAAAGCTAGACCTCACACATCTTTAGCCACTCAGAAAAAATTACGAGAGTTTGGCTGGGAGGTGTTAATGCATCCGCCGTATAGTCCTGACCTGGCACCTTCAGATTTTCACCTGTTTCGGTCTCTACAGAATTCCTTAGGCAGTGTCAGGTTAACATCACGAGAGGACTGCCAAAACCACTTGTCGCAGTTTTTTGATCAGAAGCCCCAAAACTTTTATAGCTATGGGATCACGTCAACAAAATGGCACCTACATACCTATACACCTTCTGAATTTTTATATAAAATGCAAAGAAACTTTTTCCCCAACCTAATATTAATTATAAACTAAAATTATCAACGCAAATAAATTTATAATGTATAAACAGAATAATAGCAGTTGTTAAGAAACAGTACTTAGCGTAAAATAGGTATAACAAAACGACGTCAGTTAAAACAAAGTATTTCCAAGGGACACCTCTCTAAGAAAGTTTATACTGTTTCAAGGAACATTGATAATTAATTAACCAGTGTAATGTTTCGCTCCATGTGAAGTTCTTGGCGTTTAATATATTTCTGTCCTTTCCACCGTCGTTACCTATAACGAAGGTACTGCTTTTAGGTTGAACTGACCTTTGAGGTATAGAGTAGATTTGTTTTATTGCTCTGACGTCATAAGCGATGACAATCGGGTCATTGATTTCAAAAAGTATGTTATAATAGGAAGTCTAGGGCATAAATTTTGAGCAAGCGATTTCAACGTTTTTACATCGATGAATTTATTATCTAGGTTTGTATATTTGTAAATTAAATTGGTTCTAAAGAAGAGTAAAGTAAATAAATAAATTTCATTCTTCCTTTCTTCTTTTTTCATTCTTTTTCTCTCTTCCAGCATCTAATACAATGATTATGTTATTTCTCTTTCTATCTCCATTATTGTACTAAAAGCTCTTTTAAAATTTCATACGCTTTTGTACCTTTCTACATTGTATTCTGCACACATATACATTTATTATTTTTGATTTTATAATAGCAGAAATTTCTTCCTCTCGTAGTCCTGCTTCCTACATTCTATCTGGGGATTTACCATTGCCTCTGCTGATAATATAATACTAACAGCCCATAAACATCCCACTGCTGGGCTCGGGCCCGCCTTTTATAGAGGTACGGACAAAATAGCCGCCACGATTTTTCAAGGCAGGTTAACGGGTTTGACATATCGGTTATATCGATGTGCAGATTTCATCACGATGTTTTCCTTCGCGGTTAGCAGGTGGTAATTGTAACAATATGCACATTAGGTCAGAAAACTGCTTAAGTGGTGCATGCGTTCCGGCCAGGATCGAACCCACGCCCTTTGAATTTGGGACGCGTGCGCTAGCCATTACGCTACCACGTCTTAAGCTCCACGAGCAACAAGCTTTAAAAATAAATCATTTTAGACGCTGCTTGAATAAATTTCAGACGGAAAATTGAGCTAACGATTCCTATATTTCATATAAATTAATATTAATCTGCCCTTAATGCCCTCTTTTAATCTAATAACGTTAAAACAAAACAATATTTTCACAAACATACAGATTCATTGAATTAATTGCTTTGAGTTTATTCCTCGGTTTTCGTGAGTGCTCGAACATGCCACAAGTTAATTAACATGACAAATAATGGTTTATTACTGTAATGCACTTATGTTGATGGCTTCTCTCTTCATTATGCTACTCAGACATGAAATGTAGCGACTTTGTGTGGCTGTTCATGTTACCCAGTTGTATTAGTTTGCATTGGTGTCCTATTTATTTAAATTGTTAAGAGGTAAATTATTTAACCCAAGAGTATTATCTCAAATCAAACTGAACGTTTCAGCGAATTTTGTGATGAGACGTAGGCAGCCACCAATGTTCGTAGTACCATACGGCAGGACCAACTTACTTAATAAGGCGCCGATGACACAGGCCTTGCGAACATTGAACAAGATATTTCACAGTGCAGATCAAAATGTCAACTAATTGACATTTTGGTCTGCACTGTGACTGAATTTACAAGAACTGCGTATTATATTATATATTATGACGACTGAATATATATATATCTATAATGTATTATGTGTACCACGCTATCGTATTGGTGACAATTGTAATGATAGCGATGTTTGTAAGTTAATAAATAAATAGTATGAATTACACAATTTTGACCCACAATATTAACGTTATAACAAAAAATTACTGAATCTAAATAGCGTTTAATTTTTTTTCATGAGTTCAACAGACAATCAGATGGCCCACCTGATGGAAAGTGGTTACCATCGCCTATGGATATTTGTAACACCAAAGGTGCTGCCGCTCTTTAAAAGGAGACTGAAACCTGGCGACTAATGCCGGAGAATAACTCAAGGTTTTATAGCCGCATACTCTAGACCAGAGGTGGTGTTGCGGTGGCGCTGGGTTTAGCGATAAGCAAGCTGTTTCAAAATGAAAAAAAGGACAATTTTGAAGAGGGTAGTGGAAAGAAGGGCCACTCACATACCTGATTAATAGGCATGAAATGCAGTTGTTCCTCTGCTCCTCAGTCCACTTCTCTTTCTACTTTTGCACTTGTATGTTATAAACTTAGCAGTATTGTTTATTTTATGTATTTATTTATAAAGCGATGCGAGTATATTACATGTTATTTTTTGTTTTACGCTATTTTATATTTATATTGTCCATGTAGTAATTATTTAATTGTAGATATTATATTTACAAAATAATTATGTATTTGTTATAGTATATGTATTTATTATAGTTTACATTAGCGATGTGGATCGAGCTATTTATAAAGTATACACATTTACAGTATGTTGCGGGCGCGATATGTTTTATGTTATATATTGTTATTGGATGTTTAAAAGGCGGAGCGATTTAAATTAATTTATTTGATGATATGAGATGAACGATTAACGTGACGTGCGAAAGGGGAACGTGCCGTCAGATTTGAAGGAAGAATTTAAATAATAAAAGAAAAGTTTGTATATGCCGAAAGAAGGTTACTTGGCGATACTAGGTTGGTAGCCATCCAACAAAGGGCAACAAGTTAAAGAATATTCTTAGCTAATCTGTTGAGGCGGGTGGTTAACGTAAAATTCAAAAGGCAGTCGAAAAACACTGGACATTCGCCGCCTTTCCTATAGTCTTCATTATACACGGATCAAAACACGTTTGACCAATATTTATAATTTTTTTAAATAATTTATACATCGGTATTTTTTTCATTTGATAATAGGTACCTACTCACGTATTGGTTTCTTTTTCAATTTACTAAACATGGCATTCGCATGTTCAATGTACAAAGTTTTAAGGTAATAATGTAACTTACTAATGTTGTTTATGTTGGCCAAGAATAACAAACCGTATTCGACCGAAACTTGGTTAAGTCAACTATTTGATGTACCCACGAATATAAGGAAATTGTAAGGGAGGGTCATGTTAAAAAAGCCGGCCTAAATATTTGCTGCGTTCAGCAGGTCAGCCCATAAAGGTCAGCTGAGGTCCATTTAATAATAAATCAAGCGAGTTAATCGGACCCATAAGGAACAATGGACTATGTTGCGTTTGCCGCTTGTCGGATTTGTTTCATAAATAACAATAATATTAGGTAAGCGAATGATCTTTGAGCTGTATTGTTCGTTTACACCTTTCGCTGGCTTTTGTTTCTGTGTGGCGTAAGGAAATCTGACTAATATATATATATTTGCAATAGTTCAGCAAATAGGCAGACGGCCCACCTGGTGGAAAGCGGTTACCATAGCCTATAGACATTTGTAACACCAAAGCTTAAGATTGTTATGGCGGCATAATTTAGACCAAGGGTGGTAACCATGCAGACGGGTAAATACCCTGCCACCTGGCTGTGGGTTATTTTGTCGCCTCTTACGACAGGCCCGGCTGCAGGAAATTGTATTCTTTCTCCGTTCCTGCACGGATAAAATGGAGTTAGGTGGTCCAGTGGTCAGTAAGTGAACATTTATTTAAGGTTCCATTTACAGAAACTTTATATTTATATTGTTTTTTTTAGTATATTTACTCCTTGATTCATTTATCCGTGCAGGAACGGAGAAGGAATACAATTTCCTGCGGCTGGGGGGCCTATCGTAAGAGGCGACAAAACAAAACAACCCACAGCCAGGTGGTCTAAGAATACGCAACTATATCAAACTTAAGCTGTGTTCCGGCATTAGTGGTCAGATTCCAGTCTCCCTTTAGAAAGCAGCAGCACATTGGGCGTACCTTTGGTGTTACAAATGTCCATACGCGATTGTAACCGCTGTCTATCAGGCAGGCCGTCTGCCTGTCTGCTGAACGCATGCAATAAAAAAAATTATAGGCGTAGCTAAATAGCGAATAAATCCTTATCACAATTTGGACAGACATCTACTTATATCCGGTTCTTATATCTTACTATTCATTCATTTGCCTTACTATCAGTCGAATTTTGACATTACTAGTATCTAGTACGGAGCTTATGTTAAATTTTAACCGATAATAAGGCAAATGACCGGTCGATAAGTAATAGGAACCTGTCCTTAATCGACATCTTATTACTTAACTGGTTTTTTTTTTGTAAACAATGATAGGACTTCAACGTTAAGAAACGAGTAACTTTTGAAACTGGCGAATCAAGCCCTTACAGTCTTACCTTTATTATTAAAAGGTTCCATTTATGGAACCCTTATGACATCGTCATGTCTGTATCTACATCACCGTCGTTTTGATTCCCATGTTTATTATTTAAAAGAGATTTATTTTTGCCTATAAGATCGCTCTTTTTACACAAATAATAATACAATAATAATAAAACTTAATTTATTTTTCTCAACACAATACATTTACAAAGAAACCTGGTGTGTGAGACTGGTGCCTGAAATAGAGTTACAAGAAATCTACCACTAGTTACCACTGCTCCACTGCAGAATAGTTTTAGTATTAGTCAGTAAGTTTTTCTGTAATTATAACAATACAGATAAACTTACATACTAATACTAATAATACATTATACAATTATCTATCTATCGGGAAAATATTTGTTAAAAGTTTTGAAAGGTTAAGTATTTATATGAGTCATATGAAAAATATTATTATGTTACATAATTGGCTATAATGAACAATCTGCACATCTATTTTATCATGCAGTAACGTATATAATTTAATTTATTATGACGAAAACATAAACAAACAAATATCGCGTAATAATATTAACATTTTGTGTTGAAAAGAATTCAGAGTAAGTAAAAATGTTATTGAAAATATTGATACGTTAAATATGTCGTCCAAGAATGGTATCTGAGGTATCTTTTAATAAAAAAATAATCCAAAGGTCAAGCCATAATGTCAGGCAAATCTGACTTTTCCCTTGACCCCTAAGTTTGGGGACGCAACCCTTTCTCTCACATTATGTACTGTATAAGCGAGTCTGTGTTTCTATTATATGGAAAAGAATCTCTTATAAAAATATCTTTATTGTGCACGATTACAAAAATTTACAACCTAAAACTAATAAAATTACATATTATCTAGGTAGTGTAGAAAATGCGATATAGCATATTTGTTCTCTGCACCAAGTGCAACTGTGTAGCAGGGTCGCAATGAATCCGATATCGGTAAACTGAGCAATATATAACATTTTAAATATAAAAAACCCAACTAACCTATGATATGTGTGTGTATGAGAAGTGTGAAGTCGATCATTGTACGTACGATACGATGTATTTAGTACTTGCCTAATGATGGGTATTAAGATTTTAATTTTATTATTTTCAGTGTTATATGTATAATAATATCAGGATATAGCCGTGCCACTGCTGGAATCTTGTCTCGCTATTTGAAAGCAATAGACGACAAACTCGTCAAACTTGTTCAAAGGTCTCTTTCAAGGGTTTATTTACATTGTCAACCCAAAGAAACTACGTAAGCATGAGGCAGTCCATTGCTCAATGGTCGGAATTCAAAGGCTTTGGAATTAGACGTCTTAGCTACGAAATTACCGAGTCCTTTCTAATAAGAGTTTTAAAATTTTATATTTTTTATAAAAAATAAGTATATTTAAATAAACATAGGTAATATACATCCATTGTGGCGTATCTTCCCAATATAAGTAAGACATAAGAAATTATTGCTTGACGTCGTGAAGCCGGGTATACAATTATATAATAAAGAAAGAAACGAAAAAATTGGTCCTGGGGATCCAAAGCAGACACTCTGAATGAAACCAGGATTAACGCTGGTATACTGATAAATTTTTAATGAAACGAACGAAGTAATTTAAGTTATTTTCATATTCTATTTTGCAAAGACTCGTTATTATTTTAGAGACTTTATAAAGACCACTCAGTGAAACTGTTTTTAATTTTAAATGGAAGATAAACAGTTTCTTTAGTCAGCTGAAAGTTAGCAAGGAAAACCGGTTCATATTTAAAATAAATTTAATACAAAATCTACATTTAGATTTTAAAAAAACATTATTGTATTTAAAATAGGTACATTTTAAACCATAACCAGAATAGTTTTTAATAACAATTACCATGAATTAGAATCTATATATTAATACGTGAAGCAAAAACTTTGTACCCCTTTTTACGAAAAATGCGCGGATGAAATTTCGCACGCACACTTATAGTTTATATAGAGAAGAAGCGACGAATGCTAATATTTTTTTTATTGTGCATAAAAAATACATTAAATCAATAAAAAAACATTACACACACTACAAAGTATTTAATACACACGCATATACTCTTTTATTTATTGTTCAAGTCAAATTAACAGTGTAGCCTCGGCAAAATCTGTGATTATAGAAGTATAGTTTTTGACAACAAACTATTATGGTCGAATTTCGACCATGGGCGAGTACTGGAACTAATAATACGTAATGGTTCTTGTCTAAACATGATTTCTTTGAAAGTAGTAAACGGCTAGCCTTGAGTTAACCGTATTTCGTATCATAAGTGATAATGCCGATGGTCAAATTGCCTCTCCCCCTACCCCATATTACTCTCCTCCTACTACTACTCCTTATTCCACCCCTCTATTCCATTTTCCTATCCTACCCCATCTATCCCATTCCTAATGATCAGATATGAATGACTACTCAGCTGGAGCAAACCCTGAACATCTGCTCATCCGATACCGCCTCTCAAATCCTAGTGAACCAAGTAGAAATAAATGAACGCTTACCGTCACTGGAACTGTGTAAGGAATAATGTAGGTTTCAGGCGGATTCAAGCATCCTTGCTTTGCATAAATACTACACGGGTTGGCCGGGACACATCTGGCAGTTTGAGGAACGGTTTTGAGGCACAATTTAGCAGTTTCCGACTTTTTTGAATACTTATCGACGAGCGTGGCGTCGCGGCGATAGATAGGCAGCCATTGCAGGTTCCGGTCGGGCCAATAAGACACGTGCGTATGGGCAGCGCCCCCTACTAAGGAGGGGCGAATAAAAGTGTGCAAGAGTTAATGTTGCCGGGAAAGAGATGCTTTCCGGGAATGTGACGGGATGTCGTAACACCTACTATTCCTTCCCCTCTATTCTAATATCAAGGCTGGCAATACGTTGGCTTCATCCCAGATGTTGCAAATGACTATAGTGACGGTAACCACCTTCTACGAGCTAGTCCATCTGCCTGTTTGCCAGTTTCGCAATAAAAAACAGTATTTTTAGAGTTTTGACGGCACAATCTTTTCAACAATTTTCTACATGGAAAAAGTTCTTCTTCCATGATCATTGTTAAAAAGGTGAACGAGAGATACAATTTTTACGATTTTGAAAGATAATACCACCTATTGAATCAATAAAAAAGTATCTAGGGAACATCACTATGACTGATTGAAAACTGCTTAATTATACCACACGACTGTGTACAGTAAAAAAGTAATTTGTCTGTTAAACGTATGAATACAGAATTTGACAAAAAGACTCAGCCTTCGATTTCAGCCGATCAACTTCTACTGCAGAACGTAGGCCAGCCCAAGTCTGTGCAACATATTCCGGTCTTCCGCCACAATTAGGACATCCAGTACCTACCGGCGACCTTACGCAGGTCGTCGGGCCTCTAAGCTGAAGGGCGTCCTACGATACGTTTACTGTGACGCAGTAGTATTATCTCTTATTTTGGTTTTACCACACAATACCCCATACTATCCTATCTGTGCAAGAACGGAGAAAGAATACAATTTCCTGCGGTCGGGTGGCCTGTCGTAAGAGGCGAAAAAAACAACCCACAACCAGATGGTAGAGTATTTGCCCGCCTTGATGGCTACCTACCCTGGTCTAGTACTCTACCGTCATAACAACCATGAGTTGTGTTACGCCATTAGTGGCCAGATTCCAATCTCCCTTTTTAGCGCATTTGTAGCACCTTTTGTGTTACAAATGTCCACAATTAGAATAGTACTACTAGTTTCTAAGTTTCTCTTTAATGGTGTACAATAAATCTATATATCTACTAGAAACCATTGTATTGGGAACAATATAGTATAATATTGTATATGTATAGAGTATTTTTCGGAAAAGGTCATTGGCATACAAAGACAGATCGACGCAACGGAGAGTCACGACGAAAATAAAATTTCATTTTTGCCACAATAGTTACGATATCCTTCAAAGAACTCACACATGACAGACCACAAATTCGAACCTATTTTCTAATGTTCAAATATCTTATTATAAAAAGTCGTGAGAGAACATGTTAAAATCTGTTTATAGCCGTCTGTCAGCCTAAAAAAAGGTAATTGAGTATATTATTTAAAACAAATTCTATCGAAAATATCACGTTTAAAAATGAGAGCAAAATTAGTCTACCATCTAGCCTACATCGAAAAACATTATCAAAAATCCGAGTGAATTTTCCCTCGCAGATTTAAACACATTGGTGTATAATAAATAGGTACTGAAGTTAAATTGGCTCAGGTAAATGAGTTTGATGTTTATTTAAGACGAAATGGATTGCTTGCCGTCTCAATGTTTCCTGTTCTTTGCAAAAGAGTACAAATAATGTTATGTACAGAATCAGATTTAATTCACGTTCGTTAACAGAACTGTGATTGGAATTTCCGATTTGGAGCTTAGTAATTCGATTTTTATTTGGCCCGTTCAAATTGCAGCTTTGATAAATAAAAGGGATGTACAAATTGGCAGACTGTTTTAATATTATATAGAAATCAGTATTATAATATGTTATTTAAAAACTGTTATAAAAGTGTAAACATAACCACAAATAAAAAAAAAATACTAAAAATCTACCAAGTTATAAGTAGTAAGTATAAATGATTTAAGACTACGACACAGCCAGAGGATAGCGTGTCTAGAAGGCTGGCTGCCATGCTTTGCATTTCTAATCATGGGTGGCAACAAAGAGTTTCTGGCAAATTTCTTTGAAAAAAACTCTTTGCTGTAGATGAACTATACGGACCTAATGCTTCTACTCCAAACGGCACAAATATATAAGCCCTTCATAACAATATTAATTTATTTTGACTCGGACTGAGATCCATATATATTATGTAATCTTGTATTTGTGTACCATTTGTTGTAATGTCCCCTATTCGAGACTAACTATCAGACAGATGGACAGAAGAAAATTCTAGGGGCAAATTTGGGGTGAAATAACATATAATAATAACAACCCTAAATATCCCACTGCTGGGCTCGGGCCTTCTACTATAGGGGAACGGACAGTATACCTCCGCCATGCTTGTCCAAGGCGGCTTGGTTTCAAGGTTTCACACACCAGTTATCTCGATGTGTATATGATATGTATAAAATATAATAATAATTTCTACGTAAACAGAATCAAAATAAAAAAGAATAAAAAATAGCCTCTAAAAAGATCAAAATCTATATAATACATAATAGCGTTATTGTTTTTCGTACAACGGTGCTTTATTATAACTTTAAAAATACAAATTGAAAGTGCCAATTTTTCATGTACGCAACAATGCTTACAAGCTACGTTACTGAAAAACAACACGTCACGACCCGGTTACAAAATTTACAATCCTTGTAAAAACTAGGGGGAAAATATTTTGGCGATGGATTTTAAAATGTTTTTTCAGCGGCTGATATGGCGGCGGTTACGTTTGTAATGTCGCGGTATGAAAAGGTTCGTCACCTTAAAGTCGACTTTTACTTGCACGAGTACAAGAAATAGTACTGCCAACATTTTCATAAATCTTACGATTTACCACGTTTATAAATATAGAAACGTGAAAAAAGAAAATTGCAATGTTGAAAATAAAAACACGGGTAAAAGAATACATTGCTGACATGAAACACACAAGGTCTACAAAAAATCTGTGATCAGTGAACACACGCTGGATAAACCCAACCACTCCATCAGATTCGATAAACCACAAATCCTTGCGACAGAGAATCATTTTATACCCAGAAGATGCGTGAGGCTATTGAAATCAAAAATAAAAAATTTCAATAGAGAAGATGGTTGGCAAGTTCTAACCGTTTGTGATCCGATCATCAGAACTATTAAGACCCAAACCAGCAAAAATCAACTGCCAGATCTCAAGACCGTGTGAGCTTTTTTTGCGTGCACCGGAACACAAACCAACTTGATTAACAAATTCTTTATATTGTACCTCCCACCCATTTTAATATTATATAAAATTATTAGAGCTAGGCATGTTTGCTGAAGATTTTCTTGCGCTGCTTCTTCTCTTCAAGGCACAACATGTTGCGATAAAGGTAAGTAAATAATAACCATAAACAAAATTAAAACTTGATAATTTAAATGAACAAGTTGGCGGTAGGCTAAATGAAACTTTAACAATGCTCATTGACACTTGACATGTTTGTATTCCGAGATCACGGCTACTGAAAAGTGGCCGAAACGTCGGAATAATAAAAAACAAATATATTACCGCGCTTAAAACCGTTAAAACGTAGTTTTATTACCAATAAAAAGGTTTTATTTACATCTCTAAACAATCTTCTTAGACAAGATATAAAATTAAACAGCTTTGATCTAAGTAATTATAAACTTTATTGCGAAATAGTTAAACATAATTTTCTAAAGAATATTCTGTTCTGTGACTTAGTTTGAAAAGGTAACATGTGCTCGTAGAACGTTAAATAAATCAATTTGAAAACTGGCGAACCTTTTCATAGCACGACTGTGCATACATACATACTTAAAGGTCAGGTCAAATTTGCTTAGTTGATAGTATCATTTGCAATAATATATTGTTACATGCCGTCAAAGATAAGCGCACAGCTGCCTATCGTAAGCGCAGTTCATTGTCTTCCAACGATTTAGGAATTCTTTTGTGTTTTGAATTTATAATTAAGAAAAACATGCTATTGTCTTTCTACTTGTTATATAACCATCATTGGCGTCGAACTAATCCTTATTGTTATTGTTTTCGACTTTGTGGCCATTCGCAGGTGTGTAAATTACTATTTCTCGGAAACTCAGTGCGCGCGGCCAATTTCTTTGTACTGTGTAATGAGTATAAGACAATGCCCGAATGGAGGGGTGGGCAGTCAAGTGACGACTACGAGACGAGTAAGACGTTTGTAGTACTCTCGATTAGCGATATAGATGACGGACTTTACGCGTGTCGAATTGCATCGAATCGCGCAGTGTGAACTGGTTGCATCCAGTTTTATTTGTATTTGTTTTATACGTGTTTTACAGTTCTAATAAATTCTATAGTAGTTCCAACGGCATTTTTAATTCGAGTCCTGTAGCTCGTAACAATATGTTAAGATTACACTCTAAAAAATTTGCAGTGTACGCCCATTCAGATACACTCTGTAGAGGTGACTAAAGCTCACCATTTTCTCATTTTTCATCTCATTTCTCAAAAAATGCTATACTTATTTCTAATCACATATAATGTAAGTACGTCGCTATTTCTTCAATTAAACATTTTATTTCTTGCCTTTCATTTGATTACACAACCTTAAAAGCGTTTAATGTCAAGTACTTAATATTTAAAGTATTTTTTAATTTTTTTCGGGATTTTTTTAATCGCAGGAATTCAGCAGACAGGCAGACGGCCCACTTGATGGAAAGCGGTTACCATCGCCTATGGACATTTGCAACACTAAAGGTGCTACAAATGCGCTGCTGCTCTCTTAAGGGAGACTGGAACCTAGTCACTAATGCCGGAACACAACTCAAGGTTGTTATGGCGACATACTTTAGACCAAGGGTAGCCATCCAGTCGGGCAAATGTCCTACCACCTGGCTATGGGTTGTTTTGTCGCCTCTTACGACAGGCCGCCCGGCCGCAGGAAATTGTATTCTTTTTCCGTTCCTCCACGAATAAAAATTTTAGTCCACATGTTAATATTGATGGTAACCTAGTTAGTCAGTTGAAATATTTAAGAATCTTTAGTTGTCTTAAAAAGTACTCATTGAATCTTATCTAAACGAAATTTTCATTGGTATTATTTTTTACCACTGAATTTTTTCGGAATGGTCCATCCTGAGATTAGATTAAAGGGAACATAATTATTGTATATGACTGGAAGCGAATATTTCCCCATTTATTGAATTAAATAAAAAAAAACCACTTAGTAATATCATTATGATTTTTAAGAACTGTGTAACAATACCCCACACGTCTATGTACACTGAAAAAAATTTCATCATCCAGTTATACAATATTGTAATACGACCAACGACCACCCCTATTTTTTAGTTTTTCGCCATTTTACTATTACCACTGTTAGCGATATAATTTTGTAATAAACTTTTTTAGCAAATATCCTTTATACCGATCCTATTCTACCTCTACCCAATATACTCTACCATTACTATATACACCCTACCATTTTTCATATGAATAGTCCCCCAAGCCCACTTGTTTTTAATTATGCTAGATCATTCATTTTGGCTACAATATTATCACAGAGTAAGGCTTATTTATTGTTGCCAACAAGGCAATGAATGGTCTCTAAGAGAGTCTTAAGAAGATATAGAAATTTAAAAATCGGAATCACGGGCAATATCCTGGATAATAATCCCGCGGGAATATTTTATTTCTGGGAATGATTTAAAATGGCCAGATGGAAAAAATCGAATTCCAATGCGATTTTTTTACTGATAGCAAATTTTATGTAATAAATTGTATGATATTTTTTATCCCGGGAATCTTCCCGGAAGCGGTTTTTAGTTGTTCGAGTGCATCAAAATTATTTTATTACAACACAGTTTTCATTAAAACGATAGCCTGCATTCTTTTTTAAATGCTGCGATACTTTGTGTCCCGGGAATTTCAAGTCAAGCGTGGATGAAGTCGCAAGCATATCCTAGTTAATAGATAAATTTGTAGTTTCTGTCTGTTATTTTAAAATAATTGTCAAATATTTTGATGAAAACTTTCAGTTACACGAACCTTAATAATAATAATCGGCAGATTTGTGTATAAATAAATACACAACAATAATCGGCAGTCAAAGACAAATGGTATATCTTGAAGATAAGTCAGTTACGCTTGTGTTGTGGGTAATATACAACGGACCACTCTGGGGACGATCCTAGGCACCCAGACCATATATAACAGAAAATTTGTCTACGAAATAACAGAAAGTTTGTTTACGAAATTTACCATGTTAAGAATCGAACCCGAAGACTGCGGTATAGTATAGTAAACCGGCAAAGGCTTAGCCAACTGAGGCCGTCGATTATAAGTGACGTTCACGAATTTATGTGTGTTGGACAGAATATTTCAAATAAATAATATTTTAGGCATTACAAGAGGAATTTTATCTTATAGTTACGTGTATGTTTCTCTTCAAAATATCACAGCTATCAGAAGATATAAATAAAAACTCCAATTCCCTCTGGCATGTCTATTTAAACTTACTTAAGTGCCAAATTTTGAATCACCAAATAAGAGTTATTCAAGGAATAAAATATAAAATGAGATAATTAAAAATGACAGTTACACGAATAAAAATAATAATTTATTCCGCTGGTAACTTTTATTTGGTGACTGAAAAATTGGCCCTAAATTAAATAATCACGAAGTTAAGTATAAAAGTTCGAATACTACGAAATTAATGAGAAAAACTAAGGATCCCAATTCCAGATTTTGAAGTAAGTATAGAAAAAAACTGGGAAGGTCCTTGATGTTTGGTCCGTGATAATTTTGGCAAATATGGAATATTTATGAAATCGCCTAGTCCGTTTGTCTGTCTTTACATGTCGATTTAGTAGGAATATTTGTAATTGATATGGAAAAATTAAAGATTAAAAGTGGCCGCATAATGGGGGTCGAAACTTTTTTTAGGATACATAGTCGTATGAAGTACCGTAAGTTAGCTCTTGAAAAATTACAACTATGTCTCTTTACGAATTTTTTAATCTATACATACATATAATAAAACTGTAGAGGTCGAATTTCTGTACAATGAAAAAAAATGCTAAAAACCGAGTCAGGGGGATGTAAGAAGTGAAATAGAACTAAATTAGATTTTTTTCAAATTTTTGTTTCTCTGTTTGTCTGTCTGTTTGTACCGGCTAATCTCCGAAACGACTGGACCGATTTAAATGAAATTTTGTATGGTGGAAGCTTAAATCCCTGGCCAACATATAGGATACTTTTGATCCCGAAAAATGTAAAGAGTTCCCGCGGAATAGTTAAAAAAACTTTCCACGCGGATGAAGTCGCGGGCAGAAGCTAGGTAGATAAATATGTAACAAGATTTCAGCTTCAAAAAACGTACAAATCATGTCCCCTTCTAACTATTCAACTATGAAGTAGAAAATTCTGAAACACATCAAACTAATAGAGAGAAGCAAATATTTTTTAAGAAAAAATAATTATTAGATATTTATTGAGTAGTTTATCCGAAATGAGGTATATTAATTTAAAAAAAAATTAGTATTTCGAATCGAAAACCAATAAGTTTTCGTTGTCACTACAGAATTCTTCGGTGTAGGTAGACTGACACGCACTTGACCGATTTAATTCTTAATTTTCAATTTAATCCTTGTTTCTGGTAAACGAGTAATGTAAATCCAAGAAATGAAGTGATCAAGAAACACAATTATTAGTCATTAAGATATACAGACTATTTATTATCTAACTAACTAGTGAGATAAAAATTATTTTTGTCTTCAACGAAACTGATAAGGAGTGCCTAGAAAACAAAATGCTACAGTAATTTACGCATAAGTGCTTTCCGAAAGGTGAAGTAACATGCACAAATTGTCCCGGATACTCGCCTCACTAAGTCCTAATGTGTTTAAAGTATTAAAACACACGAGAACAGACAAGGGTTTGCTGTAACACTAATAAATGCCTTGAACACCGAAGGGAAAATCCTGCATTATTTAAGAGCTTAAAACCCCTGGGTCAATGTATTATTTACATACAAACTCTTAGTTACAGGTTAATTCCATGATAATTTTTAATGACAACCCTAAAAGTTTATATAATTAATAATTGAATTTTTAAAGCAAAAAGTTACCTTTATAACGCTTGACACATCCGAGTTAGGGCTGGCGCACAAAACAGAACAGCACACGGTATTATATAATACGAATCGCGTACTACACACGACGGGGTCGTAATTTGGAGGAGCACCACGTCCACCCTAGTTAAAGCTTCGAGGGGTACTGATTCTCGTCAACGTCAACGTGGCCAAGCTTGCGAAGAACAGTGTGAAATGCGCAAGTCACGCGGCGCTTAACTTATCTACCTACTTCTGAAATTCAAATCGTCATTTACTCGCTTCTATTATATAGTAGGAGCTTTAGGATCGACGTTTGGCAAGGATTTCCCGGTGTACGCGCTTTCACGCTCCAACTATTGAACCCACGTGGTGTTCACAGCAATAAATCACATATTTTACACGCATTTTATCTCAAACTTGATGATGAGATGGAACAGGTTTTTTAGATGTTTATAATGTCAGTTATTTGTTATATTCACGACCTCTATGGTGTAATAACTTTAGCGTTGGTGTGCTTGGCTTATTAGATCCCAGCTAACTTAGTTTCGATGTCTGGTAACTTTTGAAAACGTTATCTTGTTTTGATATTAAATCTCATATATGTAGACACTGCTTCTAGCAACACCAAAAATATCCCTTACATTTTGTAACCTTTTATCATATTAGTAATAATATGGGCTTAACTAGTTTACCTGGGAAGAAATTATTTGACCGATTTCATAATTTGCTAAAGACTTCCACAGAGCGCCGCTCTCTTAAACGTTAGATCAGTATTTAATTGAACATCCTCTATTTTTAGAATGAGAAATATCCTATATGTACTTCTTTTTTTAGGTGTATCAACTGTAAATATTATTATATACAAATTTTATAGTAATTAGTTTATTTTCAAAGCCGTATTAGAAAGAAAAAAAAATCAACCAAAGTCATTTCATTTACATCTAAATATGTATATATTAGTAGGGATGGAAAAAGATGAAGGAAAAAAAGAGATTCTTTTCGAAATTCCTCTTTTTTCTTTTTCAAGTAAGTTGTTTTATTCATAACTTCGGTCCTGGCAACCGTTGTCCTGCCCTGAAAAAATAAAAATCTAGAATCCCATTCCAGCGCCAAGTAGGTATTTAGTTAGATTGACATTTTTAAATTCGTAATATCTTTCATAAATGGAATGTCTGATTTGAATGATTCAAGAAGTAATTAATCTACAGGTATTGAGACAATCTTGAATACAAAATGATTTATTTGGATAACGATTAATACAAAGGTATGGATTAAAATGGTCTGATTTTGGTCAGCATTTGTATCAACTTTTAAAATGTAAAAAAGTAGTTATAGTGACATAACCACAATAGTTGGACACGTGGCATCACGAAGTTCTTTTTGTAGATTTATCTTCTTTAATATTGTAGAACATTTTTTTGTTTTATCATCAATGGTTTTTGCAGCGCATGCGATGAAAGATATTTTATGGCATTTTTTTACAGCTTGGGTTACATTATTGAAGTTTTAGTAGGGATTCCTAACTTTTTCTAGTAATAAATACCTCTATTACTCAGGGATAATGTAGTATTCGAATGGTGAAAGAAATTTTGCAATCGGTCATATAGTTTTTGAGTTTATTCGTTACAAATATACAAAAAGACAAATCTTTCCTATTTATAATATTACGAGTATAGATTGGTCGACAGTTGGAAGATATTAATGAAAAACGGAAATATGTTTTGTGTTTGGTTTTAGAATAAAGATTAAAATAAATCAAGTAAAAATTATCTTTCTCTTACAATGATGAAGAAATTACTATTATCTTTACCGGACCACTAAGGTTAACAGAATAATATATT
The DNA here is from genome assembly GCA_039645545.1 of Dendrolimus houi. NCBI lineage: Eukaryota > Metazoa > Arthropoda > Insecta > Lepidoptera > Lasiocampidae > Dendrolimus > Dendrolimus houi. The sequence continues at coordinate 17,284,720 of CM077125.1, read as the reverse complement.
TATATGGTATAAGTATGTGGGTGGAAAAATATGAATGAAAAGAGAGGTTCTCGAAATTAATCTTTTCTTCACAATAATTATAATTACTTTTATATTTGATTTAAAGTTGATAGTTTTTGATAAGAACTAGACACAAGTATTTTGTTTTAGAACGAAAGTGGAACTTAAAGAAATTTTATCCTTGTGGTAATAAACAAAGGAAGCAATGTTTTTACTGGACTACTAGGGTAAACACACATAGGTTAAATAGCCTAATAATATAAAATTCAGTGTAGTACGTAGACATTTGCTCTCAACGTTAATAGACCACAAGCTTTTTCGTAGAAAAACATCACAGTAGTCTACCCAATTTCGTAGTACTAACCATTATTATCTAATATAACAACACACCTTTTTGTTTCGCTAACATTTTGTTCCTTAGAATTCGCTATTTAGTGTAAAAATAAAAATATTATGAGTAGCTCTTTGTATATATATATATATATATATATATAAATAATCCATCTATTATCATTATGTTACAGAAATTACTCCATTACAATTTTAATTTGTTTTTTTTTTATTGCAGGAGTTCAGCAGACAGGCAGACGGCCCACTTGATGAAAAGTGGTTACCGTCGCCTATGGACATTTGCAACACGAAAGGTGCTACAAATGCGCTGCTGCTCTCTTAAAGGATACTGGAACCTGGTCACTGATGCCGGAACACAACACAAGGTTGTTATGGCGGCATACTCTAGACCAGGGGTGGTCGCCATCCAGTCGAGCAAATACCCTACCACCTGGCTGTGGGTTGTTTAGTCGCCTCTTACGGCAGGCCGCCCGGCCACAGGAAATTGTATTCTTTCTCCGTTCCTGCACGGATGATTATTTCAAACCCACACACACACATATTGTAAATCCCTAAATTAAGTTACGCACGTGTTATGGGTACTAACTACTCTGGGGTCGATCCCAGACACCCAGACCATAGTATTTACGGGAAAAAATTGTTTCCAAAATTTACTATGCCAGGAATTGAACCAGGAACCACTGCATTGCAGTGAGGTAGGCTGGCAAAGGCTTAGCCCGCTCAACCACAGAGGCCGTCATTTTAAAGCCGAACGGTATTGTAGGTAGGCGTCTTGAAGAATGACTCTAATTCCCTGGCGATGTGGCATGTGTCTGGCTGGTATCGGATGCAATTGGCTAAATACGGTTAGATCAGCCGGTTCGGCGACGGAAATAGCTGAATCACCTAGCGGCGCACATATGCAACCCTTAGTGAGAATTATATAATTGTGCTGTGTGCTATTGAAACGCTTGAAGCGTGGGTGGGTTGCTGAGGCCATGATCCTCTACAAAGAAATTTCAAAACGCCTAATCGACTTTTCAGGTGATCAGAAGGTTGGTCCCTACCTCAGACAACGGATCCGTATGGCGATTCAAAAAGGTAACGTTTGTAGCTAGCCTTCTGCGAACTTTACTCATTGACTTTAATAACCCAGGCCTATTAGTATTTACTTATAGCCTTAAGTGATTATATGTTGAATACAATATACATAAATTAGATTTTCTTCGTTGTATTAGTTTTTAATTTAATGTAAATTTCTATTTTTCATATAGCATAAACTAGATATAATATATTAAATAGTAACTTAATATTGAATCAATCTTGCTTTGGCCGAGACTGATTTATTATGGATTTTAGAAACTATCTACGGATATTTGTCCATCATCAGTTGAATGGATCTTGATTCGCACTGGTATGATCTTTTTTCTGAAAGTTACAGACTTGGCATCCTGGAATTAAATGGCAACCAGAAAAGTCAAGAAGAATAATAACAAAATGAAGCTTGATTCACGAATTTCTATAGTCGAAAATTAAGTCTATTTTCGATTCATCGTCGAACTGGAAATTGTTGACTTGCTCGTGAAAAGCTTTGAATACGTTTTACGTCGTTGTAACTTTCGCTACTGCAGGATTTTAGTTTGACGTTGCATTTATAGCCCTTGTTAAAGCTTTTAGCTGCGTTCTTGCTTTTTTAACATAGAATTGCACAATTCATTTGTCTAATTATTTTCGAATGTATTATGTACAATGTTTAAAACTAGAGTGGATTATGTAACAAATCATTGTCAGCGAGGAGCGTGCCCAGAAGGCTTGCTGCATTCCCACACTGTATGGCAATACTTATTTGCGCCAGCCTTCTGGCTGCGATCCCCGCTGGCAGTAATCTGCTACATAATCTACTCTAGTTTTCGCTATTTAGTTGTTAGTACTCTTACATTATATGTACAATATTTTAGATAACCTATGATATAATAAATCAGTAGGGGTTTAGGGGGTAGGTTGATTTCGTACAACGCGTTTAAAAATGTGAAGAAATATCAGGAGATTCCGAAAATGCAATTTTTAGAATTTTGTCTCTCTGTCTATCAGAGTATCACGTGTAAACTACTGAACGGATTTAAATTAAAATTGACACAGAGCTAGCTAATATCGCGAGTCAACTTAAGATATTTTTTATCACGATAAATGACGTCGTTTCCGTAGTATAGAATATAGCCAAAAAGAAGACCCTGTGATCGTCTTTTTTATGCCACCTTTGCAATTCACTAACAAACACGTCGTCATGGAAACGCGAGCGAAGTTTTGCTAGTACCTTTAGTCGTAAATAATTTTTAATTACATCAAATTAATTTAGGCGAAACCACGATTATCAAATGAAGATAATTGTAATGAAACTACGCTATAGCGGTTTTAAGCGCGGTAGTTGATTTGATTTTTATTATTCCGTCGTTTCGGCCACTTTTCAGTAACCGTGATCACGAAAGACAAAGATCATCCCAGTGGATCTCCCCTACGTTATCGAAAAATAAAAAAATGTACGGAAACTAGCGCCAGCGACTGGTCCAGGAACATCAAAAATTATAATTAGTTTCCATTTAGTCCACTTAACTTCACTTAAGACGGCGCTGTGCAATATCGTTGAATAAATACATCGCGTTGACGAGATCTTAAGAGCATGAATAAAACCACAAGTTATGGTCATATTTGGTGAATCTCGCACACATTTACATTAAGTGTTATGATTATGTGAAACATTTTTTACTTTTGGCATAAATTATAGTGTTATTTATAAGTTTTTTTAAATAATTTTATTGTCTTTCCCTTTATTCCAATCTAGATCAAGCTATAACTTATTAATACCATCTAGTGGAATTTATAGAATTATCGATTGTAGCGCCATCTATCGGACAGGGTAAATGATATTTTGGTTTTAATTCCAGAGAGGCTCATCTATTTTATACAAATGTATTATCTACAACAAAGATGTTCAGTGGCAATGAGAATTGTTAAAGTTTTATTTAGCCTACCACCAACTTGTTTATTGTATTTATTTAGTTTTAATGTTTGTTTATGGTTATTGGAGCCTAATCTAATTTACCACCGCTTTGCTACATGTTTTGTGGCTTGAAGAGAAGGAGCGGCGCAAAAACTCTTCGGCAACACGCGTAAAATCAAACAAAAATTATTTTGTACAAATGTCTATACGAACGTTAACGGCTTTCACACACTGGCTATTGTGACGTACAGGATAAAAATATTAATAATAATTATAAGTACAGTATTAACATAATTAGATGTATTATGATTTGACATAATTTAATTTATACGACATTGTATGCTAAATTCATTCAATGAAAACGTCTTTACATATTAGACTCTCCAGAACACCTTGATTAACATTAATTGAACCTAAATGATGTGGAATTTGCATGCCTACCCGGCAGGAACAACATGTGATCAATGTAATAAGGTGCCGCCATCTTTTGTATACCAAACATGGTATATAAGCAAATAAATTAATTGAATTGAAGTTTCATTTAGATGTTTTCTTGCACCGTTAGTACGTGGTAATTGTAACTATATACACATTATGGCACGGAGAACGTTGGCCATGAGAAATAACATGATAGCAAGGAGGTTTTCAAAGTGCAGCGGAGAGGTCAGGGTTACTCTATTCAGGGCATACTGCCTCTCAATGTATACTTTCAGATTTTGACAAAATAAAGTAATAAAACAATAAGCACCGCTAGGGTTCAGTATAATGACGTATTTCGGATCCTAATGCGCCTCCCAAGGTTTTGTAGTGCGTCAGTTATGTTTTTTAAAACAAGAGTGCCTGACTTCTTCGCTGTAAGGAGAACCCGAATTGTTACGTTTTATACAAGAATTAGAAAATGTAATAATAATATTTTGAAAATTGTATCGCAAAATCTAGAAGAACCTATGTTCAGGAATATACGTGTTGGACAAATTACAGTAATAAAACACTAAGCACCATTAGGGTTCAGTATAATGAGGCATTCCGAATCGTAATGCGCCTCCCAAGGTTATGTAGTGCGCCAGTTATGTTTCCAGAAACAAGAGTGCCTGACTTCTTCGTTGTAAGGAGAAACCAAATTGTTTCCTTTTAAACAAGAATTAGATAATCTAATAATAATATTTTGAAAGTTGTATCGCAAAATGTAAAAGAACCTATGTTCATGTTAATGTTGTTAAATTAGAATATGATAAGACGCTATAATTTATTTTGTAAGTTTGTAATTTTGATTAAATCTTCACATATTATAAATCACTATGGGTCTGTTACCTGAAATAAAATCTTTTATTAGTATATGTATGTCTCTCAAGACTACGGGCCATAAGAATTGCCCGGACTTTTGGAGGGCTTGCGTTGGGCCATGGGAAGATCAATACATTTCGAGGCACGGCTAGGGTGTCGTCTATCGTAGGCAGGATCCGGCGTCTTGGACTGGAGGTGGCGTTGCAGAAGATCGAGGCCGTGATGTTTCACGGTCCTCGTAATCGTCCACCTCCAGACACCAGCATCATAGTAGGAGGCATCCGCATCAGCATCGGGGAGACCATGAAATACCTGGGATTGGTCCTCGATGGCCGGTGGGATTTTTCGGCACATTTTCGGCAGCTTCTCCCCAGACTTAAGGGGGCGGCGGGTGCGCTATCGCGTTTGATCCCCAACGTCGGGGGGCCGAACGCCACGTGCCGGAAACTCTTCGAAGGCATCGTACAGTCGATGGCCCTGTATGGGGCCCCAGTGTGGGCGGACCGACTGACGGCCCGAAACGCTGCGCTGCTTCGCCAGGCGCAGCATGTATTGGCCGTCAGGGCAATAAGAGGATACCGTACGGTGTCCTTCGAAGCGGCCTCGCTACTCGCCAGATCCATCCCATGGGACCTGGAAGCCAGGGTCCTGGCGTCACTGTATATGTGGCGCAAAGAGACTCTGGCCAGGGGTTCCAGACCCCCGCCTCGCGAAATCGAGGTGTGCCGGTCGGAGCTCCGCCAGGTAGCCGTGGGAGTCTGGGAGGAACGCCTTAGACACCCCAGCGCGGGCCCCGCCACCATCGAGGCGGTGAGGCCCGTCCTGCAAGATTGGCTAGGACGTCATCACGGCACCCTGACGTTCAGGCTGACACAGGTCCTCACGGGGCACGGTTGCTTCGGGAGGTACCTGTGTCGCCTCGGCCGTGAGCCCACGTCAGGGTGCCACCATTGTGACACGGGCGACGAGGACACGGCGCTGCACACACTCCAGGAGTGTCCAGCCTGGACCGAGCAGCGCCGGGAGCTCGTCGCCCACACCGGATCTGACACCTCGCTCCCGGCCGTGGTACGCACCATGGTCGGGAGCCGCACCGGATGGGACGCCGTCTCCTCCTTCTGCGAGCACGTTATTTTTGCGAAGGAGGAGGCGGAGCGGGAGCGTGAGCATACGTCCTTGCTCCGCTCCCACCAAAAGTGGACGCGCCGACGCCGGAGGGCGGACTTCGACCTTCGGCCACCGTAAGCGGGCGGCGCGAGTGGGCCCCTTGGGGTATAGGGGTTCTCACTTACCCGCATATGCCGTCGAGATGAGAGCGCGAGTGTTCCGCGCGCGCTTATCTCTCCTCCCGTGTGGCGCGTTACAATCCGCCCCACGCCGGATTAAACCATGACGTCGCCGGGGGGGTAGTCCCCCAGCATTTGAAGAGGCCCAGTGAGACGGGAGGCCCAAATACCCGTAGCCCTGGCATAAGGCGCAGGACGGAACACCCAGGGGTTTTAGTGGGTATCCCTAAATGGGGAGTGGCAATAGCGTGGCACAAGTTCTGACTGGGCACGCTAGTGCCACTCCCGATCTGGCAAATCCCATACTCATACGGGTCGCGAACATCCCCCAGGCATCTGTGCCTGTCGCGGCTTAGTCCTCAAACGGACTTCCCTGGTAAAAAAAAAATGGGAAGATCAATACATAGAGGCCCCTTAGACAAATTTAATGTTAATGTGGCGTGACACTGACTGGCGATTATCCCTGTCTACATCATATAAAAAATGCAGCCAGGGCCAAGCCCCGGCCACTGTAGGACTATTGCAGAAAATTAGAACAAAACATACCGGACTATTAGGGTGAATTGTTAGTGGAACTGGAGACCTGGGATTATGGGGACTATTGCGTCTGCCCGTCGCAATGCTCGGGGAATATGGGAAAATGGGCAAACGTTGACTCGCCACTCCCTGCATGGGTCCCAAAAATGCGTTAGATTCTATTATATTATTATTATTATTAAGCCAGAAAACGGCATAAGTGATGCATGCTTTCCGGTCAAGATTCGAACCTGCACCTTTTGAGTTTGAGACGCAAAAGCGCTAACCACTAAGTTACCATGATGTTAGCGGGTGGGATATAGTTCTAGGGCACATTTATTTATTATGAACAGATCCGAACTTTTTTAATATAGGTTAGAAATGCGAAGCCAAGCGGAGCTCTCGCCTTAGCCTTCGTGGTTTTTTTTTATTTATAACCACCCAAAGTTAATTTTATATCTCAAATAATAAATACATATGCCCTATAACTAAACCGCAACCGTGTTAGGTTAGGCTTTGGCTTCGTATCTATGTAAATCAATGAAATTAATGTCAAGAAAAATATGTCTATAATACACAATTCTTCCAAACAAGATGCAAGTAATAACACAGAATTTGGTTTATGTTGACGCTGATGAGGCTCCGCGGGCTACGACCGACATGTTTTACAAGAACCATCGTGAAAGACCGACCATTTAATAAAGACCTTTGAACGCTGTCTTCAAGTTAACTTTCTTCGTAAACTTGCAGTAAAAGTTTTATAGTATAATGGCTCTAGTTATAAAAGTCATAGACGTATCGAATGTTAGCGCGAAAGGAATACTCGTGGGGCTGTCTTTACCAGTAAAACATGATATTGTCTTGAGAGAATACCCCAGACAGATATTATTTTACGTTTTATGGGTAATTAGGTTCAGATTTTGGAGTCAAATTATTCAAATACAAGTACTTTATTTCCAGACTTTTGAGAAGCAAAATATTTTGTGATATACATTATTTACATAGAGACCCTTTTATTCATAATTATTATTCACAGTCTATTATATATATATATATATATATATATATATATATATATATATATATATATATATACTCGTTTAAACGAATTAAAATATAGTGCAAAAAAGTGTAAAATTCAGAATCAGCATCTTATAAATCTAGTACAGTTTAACTAACTAACTAACTATTAATCTAACTATTAAGAATAAGCAGAAGACTAATAACATTTAAAATATTTCAGCATTTTAAAAGTCTGTGGCTTTAACAATTGCACCATTTCCACATTCTTTAAAGAACACGCTCTTTTAAATTAAATAACGTTTTGTAATTATTGTGGTATTTTAGACATTGCACACTAGGGCCTTTTGATATGACCGGATGACAATTTGTCTTGGTGATTATTATTAATTTATCACTCATCGGTGTGCTGATTAGGCCTGTCATTTTGTGTGTTATTGTACCTGTGCTTGCGTGATAGAAGCAGGAGCTACGTGTCACGGAGATAAGTATGATTCGGTGGGTGTGTGGAGTCCCGCAGTAGGACCGTTAGGAATCCCCGCACTAACTAAACTATAAAAATGTCCTGGTATGTGCACCTACTAACTGTCACATTTTACGCAAATCTCATGTGGGGAAACATTTGTGGCTATGCTAATCCCATCAGACCTTGATTAGAAGGGGTAGACTAAAGTTAAACAAAGAAATGCGGCCATTAAAGTTGTAAATTTATTTAATTGATGATATACGTACGGTGTCATATTATAGATAGATAGAAAATACTTTATTGTTCACCACATACAGACAAAGTAAATCATTTACAGTCATTCCGTGTCAAGGCAGGAACAAAGGGCGGCCTTATCGCTTTAGCGCGATCTCTTCCAGACAACCCGAGCTGTGGATTGTGTGAAAGGAATCAAGAGTGTGTGACGGTGGTGTGCAAAAAAAAATACATGTAATTAATAGGATACATAGATATTATACAATACATATAATTAAGAAAAAGAAAAAGAAAATAGACAATTACACATATTAATTAATATTATATATATCCAAATATATACATTATTAATAATAGCAATAAAACAATATATCAATATATATATATATATATATATATATATATATATATATATATATATATATATATATATATTAATATACATAGAATTTGATATTAACTATTAATTAAAGTGAGAGATAATATTCTCTTACCAAGTTTTTGAAAGTGGGGAGTGATTTTGCCTGTCGTATGTTTTCGGGCAATGGGTTCCACAGTCGAACAGCCTGCACAGCGAAGGAATTGGTGTAGAATGTAGAAGCGTGTGCAGATATTTTTAAAGTAAGATTATCAGAGGAGCGCAAATTACGGGCGTGAGAAGTATGGAGGAATTCGAAACTTTCCTTAAGATAGGCAGAGGTAGAGGGAATAAATAGTATACTATACAATAAATGAAGACAGTGAGCATTCCGGCCAAATGAGATTGACAACCACTTGAGCTTCTTACGATATTCAGTGACATGGTCATATTTCTTTAAACCAAATATGAACCTGATACAAAAGTTTTGAAGGAGCTCTAGCTTATTGAGTTGTTCTACGGTAAGGTCAAGATAACAGGCGTAAAATCGATAAAAGCGATTGAGCAAGCACAACCTTGGTAGCAGTCGGTAGAAAGTACTTCAACCTTCTAAGCGACGCAGAAGAAGCAAAGACCCTTCGACTTAATTCTATGATGTGGGACCACCAAGACAGTTCCTTATCAATGATTACGCCGAGGTTTTTAACTTTGTCGCTGATCAGTAAGCGGGTCCCATCAAGTAGTAAATCAGGCACTAATGACCAATCAATTTTAGAAGTCATACGTAGGCTACCTATTACGATGGCCTGGGTTTTGCTAGGATTTACTTCTGAGCCATGTGCTCGACTCCAGTCGAGTATACGACCCAAGTCATCATTGATGGTTATTATAACGTCGTTGATTTTATCTTTAAGTGCTTGAGTGTAAATTTGCAAATCGTCTGCATAGAGATGATAAGATGAAGATAAGTTGTTGGAAATAGTATTGATAAAAATAGCGAACAGAAGTGGAGATAAAACGCCGCCCTGAGGGACACCAGCAATTAGGCTTTGCCATGACGAGTACGTCTCATCAATCCGTATCCGCTGCTGACGTCCGTATAGGTAACTATGAAACCAATCGATTGCTGTTGGAGATATTTTAAGAGAGCGGAGAATTGCTAAGAGAATCTCAAAATCTACATTATTAAATGCGCTGCTGAATTCCAGCAGTGACAGTACTGTCAAAAGACCCCTATCCATACCTTGACGGATGTCATCAGTCACTTTGATCAGGGCTGTACTTGTGCTGTGACCTGGACGAAAGCCAGATTGGTATGTGAAGGGTTTAATGCTTGCAATATACCATAAACCGCTCACCGGAACGTACCAGTGTCGCGTGTGACATATGACATTAGTGACATTGGCGCCACCAACCTAACTATAAAAAAACCTTCAAATTCGAGTACGGAGCGAGCGGTGAGTTTTCAAATAATTTTATTGCAAGCCTATTTTATTATAAATATTTACGTGCCAATTCGCACAGTATGGGTTCATGAGATAATTCGTGTTTAGAAAAACAGTAAGTTGCTGATGAACTAAGCGTTCAAGGACTTTGGACATAAATGGAAGGATGGATATTGGTCGGAATTCAAAGAAGAAGATAGGATTATGTTTTTTGGGTAAGGGAATTATCTGAGCTTCCTTCCAGGCTGCAGGGAATGTAGCAGTAGTTATAGAAAATTTAAGATGTGCGTGATGATCGGACTGATGATATCAAGTATGGGTAAGATCATATTTCGGCTAATACTGTCACTGCCTACCGCGTTGGAAGCGATGGATTTAACAGCTCTTATAACATCACAATCAGTAAATTGACAAAGAAGAAATGGAGAATGCTGTGGAGTTGGAAGTGAAGAGATAGTATTGGATTTTAAGACATGAGATGATTTTCCAACCCCCAGTGATTTAAGAAATTTCCAAACTTTTGCTGGGTTTTCATTTTCAACTGATCTATGCATTTATCGGCGTTGTGCATTCCTACATGCTCTATTACAGCGATTTCGAGCTTCTATAAACGCTTCCCTGTTCACATCAGTAGGACGACGCTTAAACTTTGCTTTGGGTTTAACCTTTTTGTTCATAAGATGTTTAATTTCGTCTGTCAGCCAAGGTGCAGGAAAATGTTTGAGTTTGATCTGGCGTATCAGTGCATGTAAGTCATACAACCCTATCAAGGTTGTATTAAATGCATTCACCTTTTCATCGATAGAACCTGCATTGGCTACCCCAGACCAGTCCAGTTCTCGGGTATTTTTGCAGAGGTCTTCTAATCTAAATTCATGTCACCAAAGTTCCGCTGAAAAATGACCTTGGGCTTGGCTTTCGGCGGACGTATATTATATGATAAATATATCATATCATGATAGGAAAACGCGTCCGCCGAGCACTACCCGTATTTGGTAACACGAATAGGAGAGGAAACTAGCATTAAATCTAAAAGAGAAGTTGTAGCATTTGGAAAATGATGTGTTGCATTTAGCGGAAGAATTGTAAGATCGTTGGAATTCACTGCAGTTTCAATGGAAATAGCGCGTGTGTCACGTTTAAGTTAGCATGTGTTGAAATCCCCCATGATAACTGTGTGATTGTATTGTGGTACTAAAGTTTCTAATAAATTTTCAAAAGAAGAAAAGAAGTTAATTCGCAAGGAAGGACTATACACAATATACACCTAAAAGCATTTTAGTGTGGTATAAAGAGATATCAATAAATAAGTATTCTCCAGAGTCAGGCTGCGATGGTTGCGAGGACATTCTAACAATCGAAAAAGGAATATTTGACTGTAAGTAGATGGCAACGCCTCCACCAGCAGCACCGGTGCGATCATTACGGATGAGAGTGAAGCCTAGTAACGTATATGCTACGGTTGGAAGATAGGGCTTTAGCCAGGATTCGGAAATCAAAATTGCGTGTATATATCCTTTATTAAACGACGCCATCATATCAGATAAATGGGCTGGAATGCTTCGCGCATTGATATGTAACACATTGAAATTAGTGTGGAGATTGATGAACTCTGATTCAATATGACTTGCAAGAGAAGGAAATCTAAAATTAGTGTCGCTGTCAGACGAACAAAACAAATAGTCGATATCACTCTCTGTGTCACTGTTTATATTATATGCCATATTAATATATTTTATGTATTATTAATGTCTATATATATATATAATATGAATGATTCAATATAGGTATATGTATCAAAGTAATATGAATCTACGAATAATAATATTAATTAAATAAAAATAAATATTTGCATCACCTGCCGTATAATAAATTCACAGAACTTGCTTACAAACTTGCACATCACTGAACATGTATATAAAAATGACAATACAATAATTATGAAGTACTAAGAAACAGAATAAAGGTACTTGAAAAATATAACGAAGTTCAATTTTACCGAATTAGAAATAAAAATTATACAAAACAAAAGAACAAAAAGAAACAAATATGTAATAAAATAAAAATATATATATTACCCTGACATACTTCAAGTATAAATACTAAAGTATAGTAAAGTACAGTAAAGGGAATGCTAAGGAAAAGTTACCCTTTTTTCTATACAAAAAGAAAATCTTGAAGATATATTTTATAAACTATTATACTAATCTGCTAGGGCCCAATTTTTAATTTTAGAGCATTTTAGGTGACATATTTATATACAAAGGCAGTATTAACATAAATCGACATTTGTGAAGAACATACATACAATGATATGTACCTACACAGTGAATGCTTGGTGTCTAGCAAGTTAAATATTAGTGAAAAAAAAAGTAAAGACATGAAACACGGTTAAAATTGCAAAACTTCACAAAATACTTTAAAGACAAAAAGATAACAAGAATGTCGGCACATAGAGAAAATAAATTGAGACAATAAACACGACAAAACTAACACATAAATATATATCAACATAAGTTATTTTATTATAACAGTATTTATTATTTTTTGGTTGCTATGCGACGAGTTTTCGGAGCATTTACAGTTGACTCTTTTGCCGTGTTTAAAGGGATTACACAATCGCTTGCAACCGTGTCCTAGCAGACATTGGCTAAATCCTGCACGCTGTCCAAGCGATGCTTTGTACCATCAGTGCTCACCGCATATATGACACCGTCTCGCGTCCAGCATCTTGATACACCTATCTGCTTTCTGGCTTGCATAAAAAGGCCATGCTTCACTTTTGTTAAAAACTCAGAAACCGTTATTCCCGAAGCCTTTACATTTGTTTTGGCGAACCACACTTGATTGCGGACAGGTATATCGGTAAATTTAACCAATACAGGTCTAGGTTTACCACCAGAAGCCATAGATTTACCCATTCTGTAGCAGCGTTTGATATCCGTAACCTGGAACGCAGTCTGCTTCATCTGGTTAACCACAACCTTCGCTACTGCAGCTGCAATATCCTCCTGCTTCTCTTCACTTATACCGTGAAATAGTAGGATCTTCCTTCTAATGCGCATTTCGATCTGGTCCACAGAGTTTGCTAAAAGATTGAACTGATCTTGGAGGCTATGCAAGGCCCCCCCATCACAAAAGTAATAAAATCTGCAGCCAGTGTAGCGATGTTAGGTGAAGATGAGCTACCTTTACGAAGTTCTCCTTTGAAAATGTCCATTCGTTCTGCAAATTTTGATGAAAGTTGTGCTATGGATTGCTGTAGTACGTCCATTGTAATTTATGTCGGTCTCCTATAATTCTAAATAAAAGTGCAAGTTTGTGAAAACTTCAGTGGATAATTACATCGGCAGGTGAATAAATAACTTTTAACAACTTTTCATCCACTTAATCACTATTTATCTAATTAAAAATTCAAGTGTTCTTTCCACTATGTCTTTACTTATTAACGCCTACCGTCTTTTTGATAATAATAGATTCCGTAATAAATATCAAATACTATTTTCGAAGAATATTCATTAGTCTTTCAAGGAATACCTAATATTTAGAAGAAATAGAATACTTAGAAATACATTGAAGCTATTATTCGAATAAACTTAGTAATTAATAGTAAAGTGAACGTCCTATAGTGTCAAGAACCTCACTTAATTCAAGGCTAACACACTATATCTTGCGTTATCATATCTAACAAACTTCGAGTATATTAATTCCAAGATTAAGAGAGCTGCAATTAGTAGCATAACTTAATGTTATAGATTAAAATATTTGAGGTAATAAATAAGATTTGTCTAAAATATGATTTTATATTGTTCGTGTATAAAATTAAACGTTTTGGTCTCGAATAACCTATAATCAACCTACTATTTAAGCCGCATCAATACTGCAATCACGCAGATATGTTGCTTATAGCCGGTTTGTATATCTTACTAATCGTTCATTGCTCTTACTACTAGAAAATTCAACATAAAATCGATACACATAATGAAAAATTTATAACAATGGTATGGCAAGGGAACGAACAGTAAGATATAAGAACCGGCCAGTGATATAAAAATACTGGGTTTTGCTAGACACATTTTTATTAGATGTACGATACATAAAAATATAGCATTCTCATACACGACCTTGTCGGTGACACGATTTTACTTTGGGGAAAATCCTATTTTCTAAAATCACCTTCGAGAACAAAACAGGAAATTAGAGAAATAACATTATATCGATCGACATGTAGCCAATGTCGTGAAAAAACAAGCCCATTCTCCTGACAGGAAATGACTTCGATCTGCGTGGCTCCATATTATTTAGTTACAGACAGACAGCCTATCTTTTTACAGTTTTTATTCTTCATACAACCTTTTAATATTCTACATTAACCCTGGATTGCATCCTTTATGGGTTTCTACTCTTTCAGGATGAGCCTCTGATATTAGGAATTTTACTTTGTAAAATTTGGATGCCAAAATATTATGTTTTAATGTTTTCGTCACAAAATCAAAATTCGAAAACAGTGTCAAACTGAGAGATTGATGGATGTATAAATAATAAGATGATGATTCTTGGTGTGACAGACGTATGCCAGAATAGAGTAAATGATTGATGTGATGACTTTAAATTATTAGAAGATAAAAAAGAAAAGAAAAAGGTAATAAAATCGAAGTTTAAAGTTTGTAGCCCTTCTAGACACATTACCATTAGTAGAAGGTAAACTAGGCTTAGCATTTCATCCCCAGAACTGGTATTTTTCAGTAAATAACCCTAATTTTATTAGAGAGCAAGCATTCACGTAAGTTACCTTGCATTAAAATCCAATAAAGAAATTATCCCATTTTCCGGGATAAAAAAATTTCTACGTCCATTATCTGTATTGAGACTACCTACATATATGTTTAATAAATTTCAGCAAAACCGCTCCAGTAATATGAATGTGAAAGCGTACCAGACAGAGAGATGGACAGACTTACTTTCGCATTTTTAAACTAACGTCATTAAGTCATGTAAGATTGAGGATCCTTTCAAAATTACAGTATTATCTGGCGAACATCATTGCTGGTATTTTTCTTCCATGGGTTATTCAAGCCTCACTTCTGTGTACTAATATTGGACGTATAAATTAAAAGAAACTGTACAACAGGGAAAGGATTAATATGGGGTACAACAGTTTCTTTATATTTGGCTTTTACGCGTCACATTGAACAATTTACGAGGGACGAAAACACAGCTGGGCTCGCCGGACCGTTACTAATTATGCATTGTGTACAACTACACATTGTGACCATAACACAATGGCTTAACAACTTATTGCTGCTGTGAAAAATAATATAAAATGTGCCTCTTCACCTTCCATTAGACTTACAAAATATCTCATAACGCTTTACGGTACTGTTTCTATAGAATGTGTTTATGAACTTTATATTAGTAGTTATTCTACTGGTTTCTTTGTAAAAATAATATAAAGGTTCTTACTATAAATACTTGTATGAAGTCCACGCCACTGATATTTATATCAGTGGCGTGGACTTCATACAACTCGATACTGTTTAGCCTACCTTTAAGAAACTAATGACCAAAAAGGTCGAAAGCGCCATGCATTCATTGGCGTTTACGCTTTCTATTCAAACATATTATTACTAGTGTCTCTATAAATTATCTAGCGAACAAAATAAGCTCGAATTTTCTAATCGTGCATATATTATTACTATATTACTATCTCTTACGCTCGGCTACTTTCCACATGCATTGGATTAAATAGCAACACATAACCCTATCAGGCATCGAATTTTGTATCAAATTACGCGGTCAGATTGCAAAATTACAAATTGTAATAAGAAAATACATTGCAAGTTCGACGTTTTTTCAACAGCAGTGTAGTCCGCACTTGCATCATACGGTATGTTTTTTCAACCGGTTTACCACAGCCGAATTTGTACCCCACACCACTGATATATACATTTCTATAGTAAACTAACTAGGTGGGGTACATCTGCAAACAATTTGTACAAAGAAATTTGCAGGAAAGTATATGATGTCACCTTTGAACAAAGGCTGGCATATAATTCGTACAGCGAATTATCATTGCCATCCAGCGTGGTAATGCAGCCAGCCTTCTTTCTGGACACGCTTCCATCTGGGAACGATGCGGTATTAAATCTTTCATTAACTTATAGTTTTATTTTTTTAAGCTTCCTATTTGAATTCGATTGGTTTGATTTGAGTCGTTCAGATTTTTTTTGTATGAGTTCAGCGGAGAGGCAGAGGGCCCATCTAATGAAAAGCGGTTATCATTGCCTATGGACATTTGTAACAACAAATGTGCTACCAATGTACTTTTGCTCTCTACAGGGAAACTGGAAGCTGGCCACTAGTGCCGGAACACAACTCAAGATTGTTACGGCAGCATACTGTAGACCAGGGGTGGTAGCCATCCAAGCGGGCAAATATCACAAGTATATATATTTTTTGTCATGAATTTAATATTACGAAATCATAGATTTAATATTTATATCCGATTGATTTTTTTGATATTTCATAGTAATAAAAGTCACAAAAGAAGCGGAGTTTTTATAAACTAACGAATTGGCGCATCCTCATATATTTTGTACGAGGACAGCCAGTCATCACGTCATAACTTGAATGACTGGAATAGCATATGAATTATTATTTAAATTGTTATCACAACTATTTTGATCGTTGTAATTTAAATTTATTTGGGAGACAATAATTATCATTCTTACAATATAAAAATACAATCAATACACATATCAGCTAAGTTTCCATTAAAAATAACTTATATTAGACATTTGGCTCATACAACTATAAGATAATCCTACTAAAATTTTGTAAGAATGTATGGATGTATGTTTGTTACTCTTTCACGCAAAACCTACTGAATGGATTTTGATGAAACTTTACAATAATATAGCTTACACATTAGAATAATGCATAGGCTATAATTTATAAAGATATAGTGTGAATTCTCCTAAATATAACGATTTTCCATCACCACACGGGTGAAACCGCGGATCGCAGCTTTGATACAATTTTGGAAAAAATTAGATAAAAAATTAAATTAAGTAATACAAGATCACACACACAAAATAATTACTATACAATGATTGTTAAGTCATAATTATTATGTCATAAAAAATCTATTGTAAAATATGTCACCTAACTAATTGTATTGCATATTTTGTGAAGCATAAATAGGTTGTTGGCTGTGTAATTATAAATTATGATGTTTTTTTCACTCTAAATCTTGTAAAATGAGAATTAAATGTAGACTGATAAAACTATCTAGTTAAATATCTTTCGGACCCGCATCAGTATTATTCTAATTAACAACCGCATTTTCTAGGCCGTAAGCAGACGCATTCAAAATGCTAAATAAAACAAAAAAAAGGATAACTATTTTGCATACTACTTTCCAATAAAATCTTACAGAGTCAGCACTTTTCAAACTTTTGGAACTCATGGGATAAACAATTAAAATAAACTTTTCACATAAAATCGTACGAAAGCGACCCCAACGGTCGAATCAGTAGAAAATTTGACGCACGAAGCCATTTCAATGAGTACCCAAAAACTTTGTTCTGGTCCCGAATCAAACTATCGAAACTTCGCTTGTTATGACAAATCCTAAATAGCGGGCGATAACAAAAAGTTAGGTCTATTAAAACGAATGTGACTGTTGTCGGATAACTTTAGAGATTGAAGTTAAATAGGGAATATACATTTGAACTCAGGTAACACGAAGTAATGTTTTTTTTGTCCATTATTTACCAAATTATTGTTAATGTTAATTATAATTATATGTATATGCTACTAGGCATGTTGCTACTTCAAATTCAAATCTGCCATTCAATTATTAATCGCTCACATATTTTTCTATATATGCATGAGTATTTAATTATCAAAAATAATTTGTTCCCGAATATAAAATAAAATTTATCAAGTTAAATTATATAACTATGAACAAAAACGATGAAACATTATTTTCTTATTTTTTTATTGTCAAATATTGTGACATTATTTTATGGCCGGTCCTTATATTCTACTATTCTTTTACTTGCCCGACCATCGATTGAATTTTCACTTGAGTTGTATGAGCTTCTGTCAAATTTTAACTGATAGTAAAACCAATGAACGGCTGTTGAAATATAGGAACCGACTACTAATGATATTTAAACGTTGGTAATTGTAGGTTAATAATAATAATATTACCTGGATGCGATTGGTGGCAAAGCCTTAGGTAAGTAGCGACACTTCGGACCTGTCGCTGGGGGCCAAAGCAAAGCCCTCGCCTCCGTGTTTGCCTTAGCCAACCGACATGGAGTGGAGATCGCTAGGGCTAAGACTCAAGCTCCAGGGGTGGAAGTGATAAATGGCATAACGTCGGAAGTAGCTGCGGTGAATCTGCAGCCCACCTCTCTACACCCCTTAGCCACTCACACCCATGTTGCCCCTGTT
Source organism: Dendrolimus houi (assembly GCA_039645545.1). Classification (NCBI taxonomy): domain Eukaryota; kingdom Metazoa; phylum Arthropoda; class Insecta; order Lepidoptera; family Lasiocampidae; genus Dendrolimus; species Dendrolimus houi. The sequence continues at coordinate 17,266,320 of CM077125.1, read as the reverse complement.
TTCGATGGCATTTTTTGGCTCGTGGTCTTCAAAGACACAACAATATTAATTTATTTACATTTCAGATATTGCATCCATTTGTTAGTGACACACATTATATCTATGTTAGTAGGACGGAAACAACACAACACAAAAGCAGAAAGAATGGCCACACCCCTCCCTCGATACTAGATAATTAGTCTCACCCAGCATCGAAGGAAAGTCCATTCTGTCTGCAAACACCCTCAGGATACATGGTGCCAGCCCGGACTCTGAACAGTAAAGACTTTACTTTCTTATGTCTGGTGGCATGAAAGTCATCAGTAGGTGCCTCAAAAAACATAATGGATGCACTGCAGAATCGAGGCAGCCCCAACAGTATCCTGAAGATGTTATTATGTTGAACACGGATGGCACTAACAGCTCTCAGGGTATAGTTGATTCAAAGGCTGCTGGCATAAAAAGCTTGGTAATATACTTTAAATAATGTTATTTTGACTTCGTCGAACAGCGTGAAAGCCTCGGGATCAACACATTACCCCGCACTGCTAGCACCCTCCGCTCCAATGTCATCATAGTCATTTAAATTTTCATTGAAAATATGCCATAAATATTTAAACTTCGTAACACAATTTAGCTTCATATCATCAAAGTCACCACTGGAATGTCTATATAAGTCTGACGCTTCGTTTTTAAAACCAAAAATATGCATTATAATTTCAACGAATTATTAATTTCATTGCACGGTATATTTTTGCATGGCAATCTGACAGGAATATTATTAACCATTTAATAAAACACTTATAGACCATGTTTTATGCAAATAAATATATTGGACTTTGGATTATAATAAACTATGTATATAAAATTGATTATGAATTGCACATACTAATTAAAGCAAATATATTGGTCTAATAGCTAAGTCATATAGTGTAACAAGCCAGCCATTCCATTAATCAAACACGAAACACACAACACAGACGTTAAAACAATTGTATTTTGAAGGTACAAGCCATCAAAACTTTAGCAATTCGGTGTTCAGACCAATTTTAGTACGCTTACCTTGCTTGAATTGTTTAGATTGTAAACAATAGTGACAATCTACAGTTTAACTGCTCCAGTTCCTCAGACGCGAATGGGGTATAATCCAATTTAATTACAATATCAGGGGCTATTAAAATTATTGTTGGGATTCATGGTTGAGAACCTTTGATAGATTAAAACATTTGGAATACTAAAAATATTTATAGATACATAGTTAACACTTTAGAGCTCACCAAATAAACAACTACAAAATTCACGATTACAATATTGTCGTGGTAAAAACAATATCCAGGCAACCTAACTTAAAGAATATTTAAACTAATCTGGCGATGTTCTGGAGGTGGACAGTATTTAGTAATACATAACTTAAATACACATACTTAAATTACTTTATAATTTATTTATAAATAAGAATAACATCCCATAAACGTCCCACGTAAGTCGTGGTAGCGTAATGGCTAGCGCACGCGTCCCAAACTCAAAAAGGGCACGGGTTCGATCGTGGCCAGAAAGCATGCACCACTTGTCAGTTTTCTGACCCAATGTGCATATTGTCACAATTACCACGTGCTAACAATGATGAAGGAAAACATCGTGATGCAACCTGCACATCGAGATAACCAACGTGTCAAACCTGCCAAGCCGCCGTGGACAAGCGTGGCGGGTGGGTATACTATCCGTTTCCCTATAACGGGAGGCCCGCACCCAGCAGTGGGATATTTATGGGCTGATATTATTTAAAAAAAATATTTATAAACGTCCCACTGCTGGGCTCGGGCCTCGCAATATAATATGTTTTCTTGAAGAAAACATTTTTATTTTACCTTTCTTTGACCATCCATATTATAAGATTTTATTTCTGATACTTTCGCTTTTTTTTCCCCTTCTTATACTTTATTTAATTACTTTGTTTACATTCTTAGGTTTATCTGGCTAGGTGGTAGGGTATTTGCCCGACTGGATGGCTACCATCCGCCATAACAACCTTGAATTGTGTTCCGGCATTAGTGACCAGGTTCCAGTCTCCCTTAAGAGAGACGCAGCGCATTTGTAGCCTTTGGTGTTACAAATTTCCATAGGCGATGGTAACCGCTTTCCATTAAGTGGGCCGTCTGCCTGTTTACTGAACTCATGCAATAATATATATATATATATATATATCTATTATATTTTATATATCTATTTCAATCTCATTATTTCTATATCGAGCCTTTACGGCCATTTTATTGTAAGCGACATTTGGTCCAAAGTTTATTTTTTGTTGCAAAAGGTATTTGAAACTATTATTTTGTTTTAAGACTTTCAGTTTTAGTTAAATTAGATCCTACTGAATCAAATACTGAAACTCTGAAAACAAAATAATTGTTTCAAATACCTTTTACAACAAAAAATAAATTTCGGATCAAATATCGCTTATGATATAATGGCGGTAAATGCTCGATATATAAGTATCCTTCTACCTTTCCATTATTATATCGTTACTTTTATGTTCCTTACGTTATATTATACAGTTTATACAGTTTATAAATATCTATATTTTAGTGCTTAGGCTTTCAACGCAACTGGCGCACGTAACCTTGAGTTCTATGTCCTCCCTGATTTTTTGTGATAAAAATTATATATGCATATCCCGAAATTAATTCCGATCCTTAGGGTGAGCGACTCGTCGACCCAAAAGCCAACAAAATATCTCGGTATCCCTTCGTCTTTGGTCAGGATTCCGGGAAAGGACATGCTATCATTGCCCGCTCTGGCAGGTCGTTGATTCGACCCTTCAACAACCATACATCGTTGCCGGCACGTTACTAATGAGCTTAAAAGGAAAATAGTGTTACGAGCTACAGGACTCGAATTAAAAATGCCGTTGGAACTACTATAGAATTTATTAGAACTGTACAAACACGTATAAAACAAGTACAAATTAAACTGGATGCAACCAGTTCACACTGCACGATTCATTACAATTCGAACGCGCAAAGTCCGTCATCTATATCGCTAATCGAGAGTACTACAAACGTCTTACTCGTTTCGTAGTTGTCGCTTGACTGCGCCCGCCACTCCATTCGGGCATCGTCTTATACTAACTACACAGTACAAAGAAATTGGAGGCGCACACTGAGTTTCTAAGAAATATTAATTTGCGCACCTGCGAACGTCCACAAAGTCGAAAAAAATAACAATAGGGATTAGTTCGACGCTAATGATAGTTATAAAACAAGTAGAAAAACAATAGCATGTTACAAATTCAAAACTCAAAGGATTTCCTAATCCGGGAGGACAATAAGCTGCGCTTACAATAGACTGTGCGGCTTATCTTTGCCGGCATGTAACAATAGGAATAATATAGATTTTTTCCTGCACTTGCACAACGACATTATAGATGTGTGATAAAACCCGCCAATCCACGTTTTACGGGACGGGACACTTGGCGGGTTTACCGCACATTTCCCTAATTATCTATACAGATAAATAAAAATGAAGCGTTTATTTGTAATGGCAAAGTAACAGCTTTTTACTAAATGCATATGAAATTATATACGGTACTTATATCAAAATACTAATTTATAAAATTTTTGTCTGTCTGTATGTTCCGTCTAATCTCTGAAACGGCTGAACCGATTGTGATGGGACTTTCACTGACTCATAGTTGATGTTATAAGGAGTAAGTTAGACAACTTTTTTTAGGGTTCCGCGAAAAAAATTCCACGCGGACGTAGTCGCGGGCACAAATAGTCTTTAGATAAAGCTATATAGAAAGCACTCATTTTAATAACAGTAGCTGGTAACTGCTAAAAATATAATAAATAGGTACGCTTGTAGCCAACATAGCATTATACTGGTCCGTCTAGACAGGGTGGGTATTTGTACCGTATTTTTATTATAAAAATCTATGTATGTACAGTCGTGGTATGAAAATGTTCGCCAGTTTTCAAATTGATTCATCAAATGAATTCGTTCCGCGAGCACATGCTACCTTTTCAAACCAAGTCACAGAATTGACCGTTCTACAGAAAATTATTTCTATTTGACAATAAAGTTTAAAATTACTTAGATCAAAGTTGTTTGATTTTCTATCTTGTCTAAGGAGATTGTTTAGACATTTTAATTTTTTTCATTTATTTATTTTTTAAGCGTAGTGATTGTATTCTCTTTGTTTCTTATTGTTAATTTTATCATCTGTCATTGTCAACATTGCAATTTTCTTTTGTCATGTTTCTATATTTTATAAACGTAACATTTGTTAAAATGTTAGCAGTATTGTTTCTTGTACTCGTGCAAGCAAAATTCGACTTTAAGGTGACGAAAATTTTCATTTTGCAATTGTACATAATATTTGGTTTCGATGCTTGTCAAAAATATAAACACAATACGTACAGTAGGTACACATAAAATTCCCAACAATATTTGTATGGCTTTTGTTGCGTTACGGTTCATCCACCATTATTGATGTATAATTTAGTACAGTTAAAGACTATGGTTAATATATCAACGTGATGCTACGTAAATACAGATAGATGATATCGTTATTACAGCTACCGATAAGACTAGTACAAATGCCAAATCTCATAAACGTGTAAATATAATATTTAATATTGATTGGAATACTTGTGTACACATCACGTAAATGATAAGGTTTCTGTATATATGTTAAATTAGGACAAATTAAGATATTAATATACGGTAAGAGTACAACAACTCGTCATCTTATTTTGTACTCCCCTCCAGCTGTTGAGCCTAACTCCCGCATGGCGATTGAGCCATAGACTCTCGCCAGTGGTGAGTCACCTCATCCAACGGGGTAACATCGTAAACGCACCACAGCACACACCTTTTTTTTGAGGCAGGGAGAAATACATTTCGTACACTACCGGGACCTTTATTGGGATTAGACCAAAGCAATGAGAGTTATCCACTGAAGATGGCGCAGATAATAGAGTCAATTTCCGGCTTGTGTGGAGACTCAGCAAGGTACCCGTTCTATTAAAGAGGTAACCAACCCACCCATACTTCAACCCCCACACTTTTCATTTTTTTTATTGCACTAGTCCAGCAGACAGGCAGACGACCCGCCTATAGCCGGTTCCTATATCTTTCTTTTTATTCGATTCCCTACCATCTGTTGTATTTTGACATTAGACGTCCATACGTCTCGTCCGTAAGCTCCATAGCTTATGTAAAATTTTAACAGATAGTAAGGCAAATGAACGGTGTGTGACATATTAGACCCGAGCCCTAATAGAAGGCGGTTACTATCTGCTATTGATATTTGTAACACTAAAAGGCAACCTTATACCTATATATATATTATACCTATAGGCTGCTTCGGATTTGTATCCCGTGGAATCTTTTTATTCTCCAAGATAAAATGTATCTTATCTTCATATTCATTATCGATAAAAAAAATCACAAAAACAAAACCTACTTCACACTAAAAACCAAAAAATAAATATTTTAGCATCTTGTTACTACAATATCTTGAAGTCGGTGCCAAGTAAAACAGAAAAAATAGCAACAAATTTACAAAATACAGAAATTTTTATGTTTTACTTAATACCGACTTGAAGATGTTGTAGAAAGAAGTCGGTTAAATATGTATTTTTTTGGTTTTTAGTGTGAAGTCGGTTATATTTTTGTTAAAAAATATATTTACTACTTTGTAGTTACGCAAATACTTCAATAGCTTTAGAAATATATATTAAGTACTTGTAAAAATTATAGAATTGGCATGCGTATACAAATTTCCCATCTCACTCTTCGATTTATATGCTCATCAATAAGGGTGGATCTCGATTTCCTTGCGATCCACAAATCAGATCCTGACTTAGTGACTATGGGACGATCTCGGGAATAAAAAAAACAATTTTGAAAATCGGTCCACAATTGACAGAGAAATCGGATAACTAGCATACAAAAAAATTAAGCGCCTGTAGAAAGTGTAAGACTGGCACGCGTATACAAACAATCTTTTTTTAAAGTAGGCTCTCAGCGTTTTTTAATAATGGTTGCTCTCGATTTCTTTGGGATCCACTCATCAGATCCTGACTTGGTAAACATGGAACCGCCTCGAAAGTATATACTTACGAATAAAGGAAAAATTCTAAATCGATCCACAATTGACAGATAAATCGCATAGTATGCAAAAAAAGCGCCTGTAGGAAATTTCATATCTACTACACGAGGATATACGAGCTTTGTTTCAAGAATTTAGGCGCACAGCTGGATCGCTATACAGATCCGTTGCCCGAAGTACGAATTTATTATTAAACTAAACTAAGATATTATAAATTAAAACAATTAAATAAAACTTAGTTACATTGTGTTCTCCCTATAACCATATTAGCAAGAAGTCGGTATCAAACTATTTAGATTATTTACTACATAGTTTGATCTCAATGTAATTTCGTTAAGGATATTACAGAACTACATATAGTTTAGTAATACCCGTAACGTATATCTGAAAATTGAAACAAATCAAATAATGTAAATTCTCAACTAACATACGTGAGACGTATGTTAGTTGAGCCGTAGTCAACGCTCGGAACTGTATTTAGACGGTTCAGAGGCTTTACTAAATTTATGCAGCAATGTGCATGAGTAAAGGCTAAGTTAGACTACGACACTACGTCGTACTCTCTATGTATATAGGTATTTGCGTAAAGCGCCGTTGTATGGAAAAACATAATAATTTGGAGTTATAATTTTCAATTAATTTGTATAACATCTTTTGCTTTCACAGCGATCGCAAAAGTCTCTTTTTATTGGAAAAAGAATTAATGTAGTTATAGTATAATAATTAAATTAATGATAAATATGGTAAACTATACCATTGTTGGCACCTCATCCAATAATTAGCACCCAATCAATTTATTTAAGATATTATAAAACCTTAATCTTTATTATTTTGTACATGTACAATAAAAAAAATCACTGTATGACCTAAAAAAAAGATTTGAATGTTTGAATAAACTAATAGGGTGCCTGTCATTGTACTTGGGTGCCAACAATGGTACCTATAAGTTTCTCTAAATTATATTCATTTTCGTATACTGCTAGTAAATTAATAAAATACATTTGATACAAAAATATGCATAACTCTATGTTTAAATTAAGAAAGTTAACGCTTCATAAAACTCGTGTAATGACTTACTCGAAAATAATTTCCAACAGTTCAAAATTTCAATATTTTTTAACTGCGATTACAACTCATTTGACTGAACAGAAGCTGCGGGCCTTTTGTTATTTTCACAAAATGGCAGGGAAATTATTGCCATTGGAGTTATTTTACTGGAAAATATTCATGTCAGCAATTTGCGGTGTTGTATTGAAATTTTAAACAATATCGTAACAAAATTAATTATCCTTTGTGGTTATTTCTTTATTTTGTATTTGGGTATAAATCGTCAAATTAGTCATTTATATTTATCTAAGGTTTGCTAATGCACTCAGAGTTGGTTTCATCCATATTGGCCTATCCTATAAATAATTTATTTATCATCTCTTAGCAGCTAATATTTGTGGCTTTTGGTGTCTAAGCTCTGGGGCCATGGGCAGAGGCGTAGCTAGGGTGAGTCAAGTAGGGCACCAGCCCTGGACCTAGGGCGTCTATCGAAGGGGACGCGCAAAATCACTAGTTATTATTAAATTTAAAAATCAATTTATACTACAATAAACTATATATCATATTGTTATATTTAATTCGTGATTTCATTTATGATTTGTAAGTAAGATTTAGGTCTGTTTTATTTAATGTTTCTGTTTTTTATATTAAGATAATTTACAAAGAGGCGCAACTATGATACGTGCCCTAGGCGCCATTTTCTATTACTATGCCCCTAGCCAATGTGATGTGGATTTCAAAAGCGCACCGCCTTTATCGAGATCTCCATGGGTAGATGAGTCATACGACCAAAAGGCGGGTCTGTATTTTGGGCAACGCATAAGCGTTGCCATCCAACGTGGTAACACGGCCCGGTTTTGGGAACGTTCTCAGCTGACGGTGATTTGAGGCCTATTTATAAATTAAAACTTTAGGTTATATTAACTGTATATTTTAATTTTAAGATTTTTATTTTTATTTTTATGTGAATATAACTTTATTAGGTTGTTATTACTTGAATTTCATTAATTTTTATTCCATTTTCCAGCTTAAGATACAAGATCTGATACAATAATTAATACCGAGTCTTTTTTAGAAGCGACGCATGCATATATTTTGTTCCGTTTGTATGAAAACTATACCACTTTTCAACTATCTTATTTCATGATTTAATTTATTCGTAGGGCAATAGAAGTAAAGAAACATAAATACTATTATGTCAAAAAAGTACCGGGAAAAGGTCAATTATACACAAAATGTTAGTTATTCATTCAAATTTATTTTATCACCTTCAAAGTATGCTCCTTCAAAAACAACACATGCCAACGAATAATCCAATCATTAAAACATTTTTAAACGCTTTTTCCGGAATTGAGTTTAGTGATCGGCTCGAATTCTCCTTGATATCTTCCACTGAATGAAAACGAGTGCCACGAAGTGGTAATTTGAATTTAGGAAAGCAAAGGAAGTCGGCTGGAGCCATAACTAGTGAATAAGGTGGTTGCTTGATTGTATTTATTGAGTTTTTGGTCAAAAATTCGTTCACAATGATGGCCTTGTGCAAAAGCGCAATATATTGGTGCAAAATCCAAGAACTTTCTTTCCGCAAATCTAGCCTTTTTCGTCGAAATTTCTCTCTTAAACGCCGCATAACGCTCAAATAATAGACTTTATTTACCATTTGACCTTCCGGTAAGAATTCCGAGTTCACAACACCGCGATAATCAAAGAAAACAGTCAACATGACTTTGACTTTTGATCGACTTTGGCGTGGTTTTTTCGGTTTCGGTTCAGTTGGAAGGCGCCACTCTGAAGCTTGTTGACTAGTTTGCATCTCTAACTCGTAAACCCACGTCTTGTCACCATTAACAATGCGTTTCATGAATGTTGGGTCTGAATTGACTCGTAACAGTATGTCTTCAGCGACTCTTATGCGATTGAGTTTTTGGAGAAAATTCAGGTCTTTTGGGACCACTCGTGAGACACAAAAAGTTCAACGGCTATTTTTCTCAAACTTAATTGAGGATTTTCTGTCACTATTTCCTTCACTTTTGCGATGTTAACTTCATTTGAAGACGTGGATGGCCTACTAGGGCACGGCAAAGCTTCCAGCATATTTCGACCGCTTTTAAACACTTAGTATCACTCATAAGCACGTGTTTTTGATAAAGTCGATTCACCGTAAGCCTTCTGTAATATTTTCAGTGTCTCTGAACATGAAATTCCATTGGCGATGCAAAATTTAAAACAAACTCTTTGTTCGATGTTTTTGTCCATTATGAAATTCTCAATACGCACTAGATATGTTTTAACTAACAACAGCATTGTGTTTAATCTTAATGACCGATGCAACTCAAACTCCGCGCCAAAATGTAAAACAGCTGTGCCAATCTAACAAAAAAAATAAACTTGGAACCATAAACAAATCATCCATTCCCGATACTTTTTTGACAGAATGTATATAAACGCCCAAATAAACTCACGTTCACACTTATACATAAAGTATTATATGTACAAGTGTAATATATAAGTATTTGACAAAATAACATAACTACACAGGATACTGCTGATATTTGACAGAATAACCAAATTGAATCAATTTGGTTGAAAGGCACAGACTTTAAAGGAAACGATGACATTCAATGATATTGAATGATTCAAGTTAATGTTTATATGGATCAATTTGTTTCATTTATACAAATTGATATACAGAAATGAACCGTCTTCACTTGAGTAACGATACACAATTTCACAGAACAGTATATAACTCTATGGAACGTCGGTCGCACGCAGTGCCGGCTTTACCTATAGTGCAGGGTGTGCAGCGCACACGGGCGCCGCGGGTCACAGGGGGCGCCGAACGTTGTTGTTCCCTACATCTCCGGAATGCATGCGTCTCTCAGGGCGCCGGCTCTTTCAAAGACTCTGCGCCCGTATTATGGCCGGAGCCGGGCGCGGTAGCAAAGCAAGGTGCATCACGAGCGGCTCCTATACTCTATACAATAATTTTTGTTTCAACGTGAAATCAGTCTTAGTACAGATAATTAAAGATTATATTGCCATAGTGTTTTTATTATTATTATAACTCCTTACTTCTTAAAAACTACTTTTTACTCGTGCACCCTCAGAACAAGAACTCTCATTAATAGAAATAAGGAAAAAAATGCTTCATTAACATATCTTTGTCTTACTTATCAGTACAGGCTAACTTGGAAGTAAATGAAACAACAATACATATATTTGTAATTGCTATTTTAGCACGGTTTATATGAAAGTTTTTGTCCTAAACGTGTTGCTATTGCTTCCCGACATCATTTAAAATTTCACCATGTGCATACGAATTTCTGTTCATGGGTGAAAATATAACTGTAATTATTCAATTTTAACCGCACGCCTACTAGAGGGCACCAGGGTATTGATTGCACACAAGCGCGGCATGGGCTAGAGCCGCCTCTGCTTGCACAGAGTATGTATGTAATTCAAATGAAGTTTAACATAACGTCGTCTTATATTTGAGGACCCGTAGAATTAATTAAACGAAATGCATGGGATTATTCTCTACACTCTACAGAGTGCAGCGATGCTTAACTGTAATTTCGGAGTAAGACTGCCTTGAAATGTTAGCACAGATGTGCGACTACCTATTATTATATTATGAAATTCTAAAAATGCCGTGTCTGTACATTGAAGCTATTTAAAAAATAAAACAACTGGAATAGACTATATGAACGATTAAGAACACGATGCAATTTTTTTTTATTTCTCGTGTGTTTCTTCGGGATTCACATAAAAACTACTAGATCGATTTCGATCGATTTATCTCAGGAAACAAGCGGATTTTTTCCCGGGAGCGATTTAAAGTGATTAGTATGCATAATATAACTACGTTTTAACGGTTTTAAGCGCGGTAAAATTAAAAATTAAGAGAATTTTATGTGATTAGTATGCATAAAAATGAGCCGATTTTGATACGAGTTATACTAAAACAATAGTATATTAGGTTGGGGAAAAAGTTTCTTCGCATTTTATATAAAAATTCAAAAGGTTTTTATATTATGTATGCCTTTAGTAACATTACTTATCCTGGGTTTTATACGAATCTTTGGAATTCATGTATTTTCATACAAAAAACCCTGATACGCTGGTGAAGATAGGCAATGTTTGCAAATACTGGCTAAATAACCGTAATCTACGTTACCCATCAAACGTGGAAAAAGTCGCGGGTAAATTCTAGCATTGAATAAAATAATATTTCTTTAAGATTTCGCGACTTTTATACATAATAAAACTACGCTTTAACGGTTTTATTAGTTTTTAACGCGGTAATTTATTTATAAAGAAATAAATTACCGCGCGTAAAACCGTTAAAACGTAGTTTTATTATAATATACCTTTCTTTCATTTTTTTTACATTATAAATAAATTTGGGTAAAATTTTAGTTAAATTGTGTCTTTAAATGATTAATATAAAACATTTTATACTATACTACTTAACTTTAGACGCGTCTTAAGTTATCCAAGATATTTAAACATCATTAAATAGTATATTCATTGCAAAAATCCTATTTGTAATATACGAAGATGACCTTCTAAGGAAAAACAGTGTATAGATTTCAACATTATTACACAAAGTATATCGGACGTGTGCATGAGCTGATTCGTCCAGGATATGCGTGGGTCCATGGATTCATATTTACAAATTCTGTGAGAAAATGAATTAAGCTTCAATTCTATATTCACAGATCGATAACTCGGTTGATATAAGTCCGACCTACATAATACATTGCTGCTTAGAATGTTAGATGTCTACACTAAAATTATACAGAGGAAACATTTGTATTTTTATGTTTGTAACCAATAAACTCAAAAACTACTGAACTGATTTCAAAAATTCTTTCACCATTACAATGCTAGATTATCCCGGATTAATATGGGCTATATTTATTACTATAAAAAATTAGGGATCCCTACTAAAACTGCAATAATGTAACTCAAGGTGTAAAAAAAATAGTGTTTGAGTGGGTCCGGGGACAATGTCTGCCGGAACCGCTAGTATTTAAATAATTATAGGTTCTATTATCTGACATGCAGACAGATTTAAGATTTTACACTACTACCAAGTATCAATTATAATACCAAAAATAAAATTGTCTTGCTCTGTACTGCTGTTATATTTTAATATCCTTCGTATAAAAATATAATAATATACATCATGCAATGGCTCTTTGCAAGCAAGATAACAACGAACAACAGTTTTCGGTCGATAATGTGATAGTTACGAAATTTACTGATCGGCATTAAGCACGCGGGATGTGAATACACGGACACGTCTGTTTAGTGCTAGACTTTGAAAGCGACTGCTAAAAGTAGGGTGCAGAACCAATATGCAGTCCTCATTGGCTAGTGAAAACGGTTCCCGCATACGGGTTCGATGGCAAGAGTCCACAGAAATTTCCGCTTGCGGGCCAATAAACCTTAAAGATTACGCTTATAGACGATGTTATGATAGCTATTCCTGGAATGAGTTTTTGTGAGTAACCAAGAAGTAAATGGTAAGCAATGGGCAAACACGTTTTTCTTTATAAATTCGTTATTTTCGCCTCCCTATCCCATTTCCAAATTTTCTCAAAAACTATTAGTTACCTTTAAAATAATATTTTTTTTTAGGAAAAGTGTTATCTATATGCCACTTTATAAAGGTAAACCAAAATCTCTGCAAAAGTAATAATTAGGAATAGCCACACATTTAATTTATAGATGCAAAAATATTTTTCAGTGCACAAAAGTAATCATGAGACAGGTGTTGAAAAAACATAGCAATGTATTTTCATAATTCTGCTGTCATTAATTAGTCGGTGTAATTGTCATACCCCCTAACTGTATATCCCCGGGCAGCAAAAAAATGTCTTATTTAAGACAATCCATTCTGCAAGTTTTCAATCCATTCTGCAATTGTAGTATTTATACAAGTTTTCCAAAGAAATCGTCAATCTGCTTAACCTCTTCAGTGAATATATTGAGAATGTTACGATGGTTCAAACGTGCTCAAGTTATACTCTTCCGTCGCTCCAGTAGTTTTCGCATCACATAATAAATGTGACTATAATTCTACTAAGTGCTTGTTCACGTTAATTTGCGAGTGTGGTGACAAAATATCAAAATTAATTATATGACATTTGTTTATTGATTTTGAGTATAAAGATTCTTATTTGACTTTTATTTAAAGTCCTGGAATGACTCATGGCAACAGTCCCGTCAGTCCACTGGCAAACATTATGGCCAACTTTCACCCCACTTGGGTCAGTCTCCTTGGTTCTTCCGTTTCAGTAATCTCCCTAAAAAAAATAACTTCTGCTATTGTTCGACTGAGACTTGGTCACATATGTACTCCAGTCTTCTTAGCCAAAATCAAGGTATACGGCCTTGATGAAGGTACTCTTGAACGTATTACACACTATACACCTTTATATGATATTCTTCCCCCTGATCTCCCCCGTGGTATTAACATCAATTTCCTTCTAACTCTAGTTTATAGCAAATATGTCCATGTAATATGCAGATTTTTATCCCTTAATAACATATTTTTATATAGTAGTTAGCCTAACATATGTGTTTCTGCTGTCTCTCCTCAGATTTTTGGAAAAAGATTACCCACCATCAAAATTTCTTCAATATTTAAACATTTGCTACAATAGTATATAGAATACATATATTATCACCTGTCACTTTTACCGCGACAATAGCAAAATCAATGTCAAAGGCATTGGAGCCAACACCAGCAACAATAGAATAGGATAGACTTTTATTTAATTTTTAGTGTATAAACCAACCAGCTTTTATCCGCGGCTTGGCTCGCTTTAATGTCATCCCACGGGAACTGTACATTTGGTCAGGATAAAAATTAGCCTATGTGCTATTTCAGACGACAATCTATCTCTTTGCCAAATTTCATCCAGATGATCGATGATTGAGTAATAAACATCCAAACTTTCGTATTTACATATAATATTAGTAAAAAATAGAATTATGGATAATATAGATTATCAAATGTATTGATACAATGCTACGTAACCTTTGTTTTAACAATAATATATAGTTATTTATTTATAAATAAATATGTATTATTAAAGTGCTTACATAAATAGCGCGGATGTTACGTGTAAAGTAATTTGTATGTTTACTTTGAAGTAACGGCGAAACATACAATTTACCCACGCTGGCATACAAGTTCAACCATTTTAAAGTTGTTACACTTCCGCAAAGGTCTGGCAGCTAATGTGAACTCAAAGTCACTAGAGTACCACACCCATGGCCGCCCCCGCGCCTTTAAATTGTACGTGAACAAGCAGTAAGTTCATCACACGGTTACATTGTTAACTCTTGTGAGTTTAATTTCTCTGTGACATTTGAATTTTGTAATGAACTAATTTAAATAGTCAACGGATTTCAACCAATGGCGTTCATATCTCACGAACACTCAGAAAGCTTAACAATCTACACATTTTAATATATAATACTTGCAAGTATGTATAACATTTATACAGCTAGAAATCTTAAATCATATGATTATTGGCAAAAAGATAGTAGTTTTTAATTTGAAAAATTCTTTCATTTTCAATTCATTTAATTCTCGTATGTACTAATGTAGGTAATCATTAACGGCATAATTTTTAACGCTATAAAACAGACACATTTGGCCACAGTCACTAACCATATATTATACCAGATGGAGCAGAGACGAAATGAACTTTAGCAACCATTCGTAATAATGTTAATAACTTAATAGTTATTAAACTGATGAAAACAGTAACATTTTTTAAAACATTCCTTACTTTGTCTATTGAGAGATTCATTTGAGTCGCAATTTGTGGAGCTCAAGAACTACCATTGTTACAATAATTTAAAAAAATATTCTCATTTTGTTGACTATTCAGAAATCGTAACAGTGCGACTGGCAAAAACAATCGCAGATGAAATAAATTGCTTGGCCTGCGAAAGAAGTTTGCTTTTGTAATAATTTTATTTATTACTGGGATATGCCGGCGACTTCGTCCACGCTTGACTTGAAATTCCCGCGAAGATTCCCGGGACACAAACTACCGCCGCTATCGTTTTAGTGAAAACTATAACAGAATAAGATAATTTTATGCACCCGAACAACTACAAATCGCTCCTAGAAAAATTCCTGCGGGATCCCAGGATAAAAAGTGGCGTAAAAATGAAGTCTTTGAATTAGATGTCGATCAGAGAAAAACGCATCCAAACGGCCCAGTTATTTTTACGTGAATCCCGAACAAACAGACAAACAATCTTAAAAAAATTGCATCGTGTTCTCCGTTGTTTATATAGTACATTCCAGTTGTTTTTTTTTTTAAATACCTTCAACAGACACGGCATGTTTAGAATTTTATAATATTATAGAATAGAGTTCCGTAACTCGTTTGCTAGAAATAGAAGCCTTATACAATTGTCGTATACCTCTGTTTGTCTGTCTCTGTCTGTGTTATGTGTGTTACAGTCATTGTGCTCAAAAACTACTAAGTCTGTATGGACGAAATTTTGTAGGAGGTGTACTCTATTTGCTGTAATTGAATTTTATTTTCAAAACTTAAAATATATTAAAAATTAGATATGGTTATCATCATAAATTGCATAGAGGTCAGAAACATCAGTTGTTTTTGTGTCTTCAAAGTTTTCCATTCCATATTTTAAAAGTTACAGGGCGAGATGGAAGTGTAAAAAATGTCAGGATTTTGGGAAATCGTATCTCGCCATTAATTGACTAATAAGTGGCGAGATACGAGAAAAATAAGTAAGTTATTAAAGAACATATTTTATGTTTTTTCAAAATTTGTCTGTTATATAATAAATGAACTTAATTGTAAAAAAAAGGCTTTCACATGTGACTTTTCGTTTGATTTTATTTGCTTGTGTTATTTAATGGTGTTTGTTAGATTATGGCATATTTTTAAAGAATTATGTTTAAAATATAAGATATTATTGTGCATAAATAGTAATTTAAATACAAATAATAAAATTTTGGAACTTTTAGAATAAAAAAGAAAAAGCAGTTAAGAAAGTAACATATGATTTTTTTTTAACAAGTAATTTCGTTTTATTAAAACAAAAAAAAGAATGAGTAATCTAAAAAATAAGAAAAAAATCAAGCTTTATGTATAGATAAGTGCCTTGGGAATGGGACATCATTTTTGCAAAAAAATGGAAAAACCCAAAAATGTCGATTACTGCAAGTGCAATTAGTAGGGCAGAACAGGCTACATCACATTAGGTATGTGGGAGTATGCCGGATAGGGTGGAGGAGCGAGATGGAATACTCCGTCTCAAAGATCTTCCTCTGTTGTTCCCCGCAGGCCTCATGCTCATCTGATATAGTTGGAAATTTGTATATTATATTCTTTGTACGTTTCGGGAAACGCTTGCGACCTCAATTATTGCACAGCGCCATCTATTGGCTTGTAAGTGTTCCACTACAGATATTTTAATTTTAGCAATTTGTTTAGCTATAAATGTGTTAAAGGAAGAATAATGTCTTAATATCGAGTGGAATGTTTTAGCAAGCACGATAGGAATAAAGTTCCGTCCTTGTCACTCACTTGTCCAAGGCAGCGCCCTCCGCTGTATTAGCATGCAAATTGATGACCCCACAATTTATAGCCTCGGTAACCTTGTTTTGAAGTAGGTACGTCTGATTTATTCTGTGTAACCAAGTTTAATTCGGTCGTGGTTTATGACTTTAATTTGTTATCTCAGAGGGATGGCTTTGTATTTTATAGATTTGCTTACCCCAATGAGAATACATTGTATTTTAAGCTGTATGAATGTAAATAATACTTTTGTTGTTTGAAATCTTAAGAACGCAACTAGTAAATAGTGAATTTGAAAGATATTCTCCACTGAATACAAATAATAGCAAATAGTAGTTTTTTCCCCATTTTTTTCAGTTTCCATTTATATCTTCTTGTATTTACTTATGTTCCTTTTTATATAATTTACTAATGTGTATTATTGTGCATGTCCATAAATAAATATAAAATATAACACCACTGAGATAATCATTTTAGATAAAGTTCAAAACATGATTTGTAAACAATCATATATATTGTTAATAAATATATTTATTTAGATTATTTCGTATATACGTATATATTGGTATTCTATAAATCTGTCTGGATTTATGTATGTATTAAATTTATAATTTAGTGTAAGTATTTATATTTAAATTGTACAGTCCTATCTTTTTTCTGCTCCACCTGTATCGCCAGATTAGTTAAGAATTTCTTTTAAGCTCGGTTTCCTGGAAGAGATCGCTTTCAGCGATAAGGCCTCCTATCGTTTTGCCAAGAAGTATTGTAATTATGCATTTTGTTTTTGTATTTGTTTATTTTGGTGAGCAATAAAGTGTTATCTATCTCTATCTATCTATCTGTTCGTCCTCTCAATATGGGTGGTACAACGCGCACATGCCCAATTTTTAAAATTAAAACTATACAGCAAAACGTCTCATGCCCGGTTTCTGAGGCAATTTTTAATGTAGTTTATCTGCCCGTTAGCGCTATCAGTTCAATAACTTATAAAATTGTGTTTTAGTCGTTTATCCATTCCATATCTTTTGTTTGACGTTTTGTTGCTGACGTTTTTGTTTGAAAAAAATCGAACGCTTCCAAACGTATTCAAAACTCAATGACAGTTAACGCTAAGTTTATCTATTACATAACTATATGGAATCAATTATTATTGAAATCATAATTGGTACCTCAGAAACCGCGCATAAATCAATCAAGTTCTCGCTAAAAACTTTCCGCTTATTTTTTGTTATGATTATACCCATTCCGTTTTCCCACGAAACATTTTTACAAGAACATATTTTCCCATGACGAAAACAAATATAGAGATTATGATTGAATTGAAGCACCTCGAAACCGTATCTTATACTAATGTATGCGGATGTTTGTCATGCGAGGCTTCATTTGGTCTACATATAGATATAGGTAAACACATGTATAGGTACTGTAAGGGAGAACTGCAGACGTTGATACAAGTCTAATTAAACAATCAATAATGAATTGAATTGAATAGACAATCTACATGGTGTACTACTAGTCAGTATATTACTTTACAATTATTACAATTCCCAGCCAACACTGTCACAACAATTAAACAATAAATTATAACACCACACAAAATCACAAACAGACAACTACAAAACTTATACACATACTCACACCAACGCACACTACCACCGCATTGCATTACACGCACACTTCACAAACAAACCAAGACACACAAAGAGCCTAAAAATTAATAACCCAGACACAGAAAGGAAAAAACAACACACATGGCACTAGTTAAGATAATATATACTTATATAGCTATATAAGTATATATTATGCGCAGTGTGTGCCTTATGTCTATACCTATAGACATTAGGCACACATTGCACATGCACTTCCTCACAACACCAGCATGTAACAGATACACTCTACATTAGTATAAGGTTAGTATTAAAATTAGAATAAATTAATATAATAAATTATTCGTAAGGTAACAAACACTACAACACACATATGATTGAATGAATGTCACACATAAAAACAAAAATTACCAAGAAGCGTGTATAAATACTTAAAACTTTCTTCAAAATTAAGTTATAAAAAGGGGTACGGAACTCGAGTCCGTAGAATTGTTAAAAAAAAAGTATATTACTTCCTGCGGCCGAGCGGCCTGTCGTAAGAAGCGACAAAACAACCCACACCCAGATGGCAGGGTATTTCCCAGTCTGGACGGCTATCACCCCTGGTCTAGAGTATGCCGCCATAACATCCCCCGTCTCGTTTTATAGACCGGCAGCACATGGGAAGTACCTTTAGTGATACAAATTTCCATAGGCGATGGTAACCTCTTACCATCGGTGAGTCGTCTGCCTATCTGCTCAATTCATACAATAAAAACCTTAAGAGCTCTGTAAAAGACAAAAAGCGTTTTTGATTGATACCTCAGCTAAGATTACACACTTTATAGTGGTGAAAAAATATATGTCAATATTTCTGAGGAAAATACTATCTATAGCCGTAACGCATTTTCGATAAAATTTCTCGATAGCAAAAAAATGCACAGTTACCACTTAACGTTTGCTTTAATATCTAATATGATTATTACTGTTAAATGTACATCGCTAAAATTAATAACAGAAGCTTATAATATTATAACAAATACCATTATCGTTTTTTTCCTGTCACGTAGTGAATTTGGAAATAATTATTTTGCAATAAATCGCTTTGTAACGCTCTCGAACTATAAAGACCATCTTTAGTGTAGATACACAATGGGAGCAGCACAGAGGACGGGAGCCTTGACTGTACTGGTGGAATTTATATATTCGTATTTGGAAAATAATATTTAATGGCCATAATTCAAAGCAATAGTTAAAGCTATTATTATTCTGAGGCCAATAAGCCAGTCTATTGAAAAAATCATGTCTGTGTTCTACGTGTGGGAAACACAAACTTATTTGTGTATTCCTCAACTAAATTAAACTATACTTTCTATTTTAGCTGAGCAACAGTCGTCTTAATTACTCGTAGATCAAACAATTTGATAGTAGGTTAAATTTAACTGGACAAAATTGCGAAATTGTCTCTACATGTCACTTTGTAGTCCCTTCTGCGGATCATGTTGAAAGGGTTTAAGTGTTTCCAGCAAAAACATTTTAGCTTTCGAATGTGAGAGCGTTCCCGGTATAATTTTATACCTAAATTCCCCTCACCTAAGTAGGTATATACATATTCCTATGAGCCGAACAATTTTGAAGTGCTCTTTGCTTGGCGACATATTATTACCGGCTTAGCCAAAATTTCAGGTGTTTTTATGCTGGTTTTATCTTTAGCTCGGCATTATAAAGTTGCGGTATCTTAGTGACTAACGCACTCACCTCTTATTGCAATTATGTAGGTTCGAACCGTAGTCGGGAAGCATGCTTCGCTAACTAATGTTGAAAGAAAACATTGGGATAAACTTGCAAATCTAGATAACAGTTATGTGAATCCCGCCTATTCAGCTTACACAAGCGTGACGTATACCATCCCTTGCCCTAAAGATAGAAAGACCCGAGCTCAACAGTGAGGCGCTGATGTAATGATTTTATATAGGTTATATGTTACAAAGAATGAGCCCAAAACTGAACTAGAAGAAAAAGACGATTAGACACTCATAATACATTATTTTTATAAGTAGGCAAGTTCTTAAACTTACCTCTGATTTTATCTGTACTAATAATAACATCATAAACAGGAAAGATTTGCATTTTTATATGTTTGTTACAAATAAACTCAAAAATTGTTGGGCCGATTTCAAAATTCTTTCACCATTAGAATGCTGCATAACTACTGAGTAACATAAGCTATATGTAATTTAAATAATTGGGTTCTAAATTTTTTTCAAGGCAGGACAACGTCTGATGGGACCGCTAGTCTCTAAATAGAAAGCTTGCATGATATCCTGTTATCCGACGATTGATTTTGTTTTAAACATATTTTAGAATTCGAGGAATTCAGTTAATATTTACGGTTTGTTTAACAATTCGAAGTCCGTTAGTCCCAGAGGACGAATCTAAGGTAAAGGTAAATATCTGTATTTGCTACGTCTAAAATTTTTATCACAAAACTTAACCCTTTCAAAATATTGTGACGCAAATCTATTTATTCAAGATTTAACCTCCCCAAGGTATTTAAGCAATATTATGCCTGATTAGATAGGTTAATTGTAAAACCAGAGCACCTGTTATTTTACCAAAAATGTATTTATTTTGGTAAATAAATACGAAAGTAAATAAATGTAATCAAAAAACTGGGAGTGCCGAGTAACACTGTATAGAGCCGTTCTTATAAAATCATTCGTAATATATCGCACGAAGATAACCGTATGTCAACGAAGAAGCATTTATTATCAAGCTAACCGATATCGGAAATGGAGTAACTAGAAGCTGAAAGTTAATACGGATGGCGGAAGTTGGTTATAGGAAGGAAGTGAAACTAAAGTGGCGCCAAAGCATTACTGGATATTGTCACTGCAGCGCGCTACGACCTTAAAATACGCGGTTTTCGGGCAGAAGAGGGAACAGTCTACAACCAGCAATCTACACTGACAGTCTTAAACCGACATTCTACGTTCATCGGTTGAACAGAGCGAAAGCTCTGTTGGACAAAAGGCGCGTAGTATATTGTGGTCGATAATTACTGTTTGATAATCGCAGTATTCGTTGAGAGCATATTGCTGCTCGATACCTGACAAGCGTGGACGCAACTCTTTGAGTTGTCCTAATATTTCTATGTATTATTGTGCTGTATTTAATATTGTAATTTTAATAATTCTGGTGTAATAAACTTTGATTATAATATTTCAGATTATTATTGTGTTATTTGTCGGCTTGAGCTGACACCTTCGTTACTATTACGGAACCCTTAGCTGTGCGTGATCTGACTGCGGCAGTTTGCCGATCATATTTAGCGATTAGACCGCTCATTGTAATTATGTTACACGATCTGTATATGACAACGTCACTCAAAACTATTCAAATGCAGCAGACACTTTGGAAATAGAACACACTTTTATATGACATTATCAAGACTCCTCACTTTTCGCCCTCATCTCTGAAACAAACAACACTCTTCTGAGTTCTCCAAAAGCCCTCAGCTAATAAGAGTTGCGAGCCGATTCCGCGCTCCGGCGCTTTGTTTCTCTAAATTTACATTTATATTACTTGCTGAGTTTTAACCAATACTAGCACAAGAGCGGATCACCGCTAGCGAAATCAACGTTATACATTGACTTGCTTGGAAATACTTTGTAGAAATTATATACGATATAGAATTAAAAATATCCTATTTTTAGGAATAGGTTCACAGTACCAGCTTTATGTCGTAACTATCATAACTTTGAAATTTAAGAAGATAATAAAATATTTATTTATTTAACAAAATTTACCTGAGTCTTAAAATATCAACACCTGTGATCGTCAAAATAGTTTAAAAATTTATACCAAAAGGAAACACAATTTTATTAGAGACATTTACAAATGCAGATATGTAGATATTTTTCTTTTCTTCGTGATTACTCCGTACATAATAATCTGGCCACAAATAAAATACATAATAGTGCTTTGATATTCTATTCCATTATAATAATGAAAATATACATCAAAAAGTATGAAAATACACATTACTTAAACTGCTATTATTAGATCACTTTTATTATCCATTGTGAGATCAAAGAGACATTGAAAGGCTTACTAATGTCATAAAACATTTTATAAGAGTTCAAATTGAAGTGAAATTAATCTAACTTAAGTTAATACATCAAATTCTCAAAGACTAAAAGTACGTAGAATACTAAGCCTAGGTCACAGAACAACCTTTCTGTGGGTATTGAAGGGTTAGAGCAAAAATTAGGTAAAACAGACATGATATTAAAGGATTTATATTCAGAGCATATAGAAAGTATGGTCACAGTTATTGACTTTGGAAGCCAAGAGAGGTTCTAAAGCTGATATTAAATGTCAAGTGTCCCTGTATTTTTTTTTTCTTACTACAGCTAGCCATTCACTAAGAAAGAGCTCTGTAACCTAGAATATTGAATCGCTCATGAGTTGCATTGATGAAGCTCAGCACCAGGCTTCATCACAATTTAATATCAAGACCTATATTCTACACAACACAACATAACTTGTGTACATTTTTGTTACCTATATATACTATAGAAGTCGTGATAGCGTAAAGGCTAGCGCACGCGTCCCAAACTCAAATGGCGCGGGTTCGATCCCGGCCGGAACGCATGCACCACTTCGGCAGTTTTCTGACCTAATGTGCATATTATAACGTGTTAACAACGGTGAAGGAAAACATCGTGGTGCAACCTGCTCATCGAGTTAACCGATGTGTCAAACCTGCCAAGCCGCCTTGGACAAGCGTGGCGGGTATACTGTCCGTTCGCCTATAATGGGAGGCCCGAGCCCAGCAGTGGGACATTTATAGGCTATTATTATTATTTGTTTATTTTATACTATAGAAATGCATTTTCTGTGGTATAAAATATCCCCGTCATCGCAAATACATATCCTACTAAAAAAATTTATAATTGATAAATTGCAAGTAAATAATAGGTAGCAAAAAAATATCCAAATAACAATTTCCATATTAATATAAGTATATATTATGTACTTGAAAAGTCTAAAAAATCTTATAATCTGATACTGCACTAGATAATACTATTCAACTTGCTTGTTTGGGCTCCTCTTTGAATATAAAAAAAATATTATCGCAAATTTGAAACTACATTTTTACAAGGCTGCTAAATTTATACCTCTATGTATAATGATTCCTAAGATAATCAGCTGTGACGCACAGACTGACAGCCAGCATAAGAAAGTGGTCTTATGGGTCCTGTTTTTCCTTTTAAATACCGGATTCCTAAAAACAGTAATCAAATTATGTTATACCCTAATTTCAAATATCATCTTTAGTTCGGCTATAATAACAAAGCTGAACTAAATTCAAGTCATTCCACTTTCGATCTCGTCGCAAAGTTATTTGTGTTGGTAATAAGTATAAAACAGAATTGTCACTGCACAGAATGGAATCGAAACAGTGTTCAATTAATGCAAATTTACTAGATGAACGTTTGCATATTGGAAACATCAAATTGCAAATGATGTTCTTGTTTAAAGTATTGCATATTGTTTACATGTAATCGAATTTACTCTAAAATAATCGTTTTATATATTCAAATGTGACATTCTGTTACATACGCATTGCGTATTTGTATTGCATCACTACGACTTTTTATTGGCTGAAGCAGATAAACACGCAGATGGCTGACATGATGGAAAGCAATCACCGTCGCCTGTGGACGTTTGCAACACCAGAGGTGTCACTAATACGTTGCCATTCTCTAAGAAATTTTATAACGCTCATCTTAAAGTACTCCATGTCATAGCGCAGAGAGAAAACTGGCGGAAAGTTACCTCCAGATCATTGTTGTACGCGGAATCTATGTTCTAGTAAATCGTGGCGTAGTTAAGCGTAGGAACTCAAGAAAATGTGTGGTGAACACCAAGTCGATGACGAGCGGTGCGGTTGTAAAAATGAGGCGTTGGCATCAAATCAAAAATTCCTCTAAACACTCTTTGTTGTACACGAAGTTCGATGTGCAAGTCTTGCACATTTCATAGCTTGTATATAAGCAGTGAACTGTATAAGTTAAGAAATGCCGATAAATGATTGAAAACATCTTTATCTCTGCGTGTCTAATGGCTGGGAATTATTGTTGTTAAAAGTTTTGTTTCTAAACATTTTTCTTATCACCAACCTTAAAAGATTAATAGTTTTTTTTATTAATTTCTTAGCTGCTTGATTATATAAATTTCCCTCGGTCTGGAATATTCTTGATACTCATAGCGACTGCTAGATATACAGTTACCATATTATTTTTGCCATTATCCTATTGCGTTACAATGGCCATTTTCGCAGAACCGTAATATAAAGTGAATATGATATAAATTATTTGAAATCATATTGTATTAAAGTTACATATTAAATATTTCTCAACCCTTTCAAGATCCATTATAATTATTTGCTAAACTTGAAAAGACGTCTAATAACAAAAATTTGAAATATGTTAACTCATTAAAATTAAAATATTAAGTTTAGTTGCCGGCCTCTGTGGTTCAGTGGGCTAAGCCTTTCCCGGTTGTGCTCAATGTAACGCAGAGGCTATGGGTTTGGTTCCCGGCATGATAAATATCGTAAAAATCTGTAACTAGCGCGACTTGCTTAGTTTAGGGATAAAATTATTTTTTAACTATTATGGCAATTTAAAAATATGATGATAACAAGGTATTCAACGTCCACTCTTTTTTATGAACATATTGTTTTAGGATTTATTATGAAATATGTCAACTACCCTTTTTTTGTGCTACTTAATACAAAGATCTGAAATGTGACAGATAACGTAAGCCATAATAGAAAAGTGAAAAAAGAAATTACCTTATATTTGCCACCTCATTCTGTCCTCACAAATTACGAAAATATTATTCGGAAACAGTAAGGAAAAAATATGCTACATTTTATAAAAATATATGCCCCCGCGACGTCGTCCTCGTAGAATTTGTTTTCAAAACCCCCGATTGTGAAACATTCTTCATTGGTGCTACGTTTTTATTGAGCTTAGCGTGATGATATATAGCCTATAGCCTTCCTTGATAAATGGGTTATCTAACACTGAAATAATTTTTCAAATCGGACCAGTAGTTCCTGAGATTAGCGCGTTCAATCAAACAAACATAACATACAAACAAACTCTTCAACTTTATATATTAGTATAAGATTTGCATGTATGTTTAGTTGCAAGTTTTGGTAGATAAATAGAAAGGATAATAATATTAAGTAGAATAATACTAAGAAAACTTTCTATGTAACTACTGGAAGCTCTAACTTCGATTATTTCAGGAAGAATTAGGTTGGTGCTTCTATGGGAGCAAGAAGGGTTACTAATATTGGTAATTAGCTGTGTAAATGCTCTTAAATTCTGCTGTTTGGTCTTTGCCTAGAATAAAGTAGGTAAAATAAACACCGCTCCATGAATTTTTCTGTTTAGCCTCTTTTTCTGTGAAGCAATGTTTAACGCAACAGAATAAAGTTAGCGATTTTGGGCAATCCGAGTTAATGGACAAAGAACACACCAAGCTCCGCGCTTATCTTTTCCTATAAGACTATCTCAACTTATGGTGATTACCGCCTGTGTCTAGAACTTTATCTTGTTTAAGATCTTGGGAAGGAAGTGTTAGCTTTTAAGTGAAATTTAGTGCCGTGCTGTTCCTGTGTGCAACTTGAACCTAACCAAGAGAGGGCGGATCTCAAGATTAGTGGAGCTTCTACTTCTTTAGTGCAAGGATCTGGGCTATATCTGTTTAATAGAGTCCATGATCATTGAACCAGCACTTTACTTAATATTTTATAGTTAAACCTAATGATGAAGATGTGTGTCAGAATAGAGGGAGGAGTGTGGAAAGAAAAGACATATTGCGCCGACCCCAAATAATTAGGATAACGTGACAGAATAGTAAGAGTTAAACCTGGTTAAATACCGTAGCTTAACCGTAGTAAAAATTACATATTTAAATGAAAAACCTCAACTGTCTAATGAATAGCGAATTTTTGAGTTACCACAAAAACTGCATTGTTTGGCAACAGTCAATAATCTTAAATTCGACTGAGACTCGGTTTTAACCTGTAAAGTAATAAACATTACCCAAAATTTTGCTAAAAGGACTTTATTACTAGATCAGAAATCCCTTTAAAGTGATAGAAGAAACAACCAATACTGCAACAATGAAATCCGGGCCTAGTAAAAAAAGACATCACAATGTTCTCAGATAAACATGAACGAATTAAGGTAATTACAAGGGCAGCCGAAAACACATTATTGACAACCGTGGGAAAGGAATAAAATAAAACCAGACAAGCTTCTGTAATAAACTTAAACCTTTTTTTATCTAAATTAGTTTTGTTTTTGTATTTTTAAGATTCCTCGGCGAATTTTGTTTCACATCTTTCACATGTCTAATTTCTTTACGCTCTTTCCACGAAGCGTTACGTAAAACTTTAATAACAAGTAATAATTACATTACATAACAAGTAATAAATACATTTACGACTCAAAGCAACCAAATAGGTAGACCGAGCTCCGAGTCTCTCAGAATGAAGCAGACTAAAGCCTATTTTGGAATAGGAAGCCGATCACGCCGCATTGCGTTACGAGAAAAACCAAAATAATCGAATTAGTTTGGATAAAGGTAGAATATTTTCCGGTAGACGTATTACTATTAAAGTGTATACTACACAAGTTTTAAAAAATGCTTAACTACATTTGACTCTTTTGTCCACGCAAGCTCGATCTATACTTTTTATTCGTTCGTCTCAGGTTTACCACATACACACATATTATTCAGGTAAAAATATAATAAAATATCTTTATTCATAACTAAACACGTATGACATAACAATAATAATCAATACTATCCAGTTTTAATTTGGATTCCAGTCCAGTTTCCTCTGTAACACAATATATGTTTTCAGCAAAGTCGTTAACTACTATTTCAAATATTAAAAACAAATTCGCTCAGACTTGAGCTAGAAGAAGTTTTTCTGCACTACTATATTAAATACGTATCGTGCTATGTGATCCTTTTTCATTATTCATAGACATTTCATTGTTTATTTAATTGATTTAAAATTATTAAAATATTTGAGATTTACATCCGGAGAAATTTATCCTATGTCTGATAATAAATTATTCTACATTTAACCCGGTTATCAATAGTAAATAATTATGTATAAAATTTTAAGATAACTGTACTTTAAAATTTTATACATATGTATGTTTTATCAAATATCTATTCAGTTTCACTCATGTAAATTCAAAATCTATTGTATTCTGTGGAAACTTTCCAATTTCCTGTCTGAATGATATTGCGCTTTTCATCAAAACCAGTTCAGTGGTTTTACAGTGAAAGCTTAAAGAAAAAAAGAATTATTAAAATTGCACAATTACCAGTATATATTTACAAATTTATCCAATAAATCAACAATGTATAATACATTGAAAGACTATTTATTTACCTAATTAAACAGTCTCGAGACAAACCAGTAATCGGTCATATTACTTGCAAATTAATTGGCTACTGATACCCAATTATTAATTATGTAATCCTAAACATTAAATACTATTATATCAAACATAGTATTCGGTACGGTATTCAATTGTAATTAATTACCCTTTATTTGATTTAATTACGAGACAGAAAGCAAATAAAACTGAGTAAAACTAAAATTAATTAAGGTTTTAAGGTTTAAGACATTTATTTCCCAAAAGAATTTACAATTCACTTACTGAGAAATAACTAGTTACATTTAATACACAATATAATACATTTATTTATTACATATCCAAAAGCTTAATCACAATATTTATAGTATAAACAATAAACTCTGTTTAATATGGTTTTCGCCAATTATAAGATACTTTACAATACTTTTTAAAAGGTGACTTTTAATATATGTAACATATTATTATAACTTTTTATTTATGAAAATATACAAGTCTACCTTAAAGATAAATAACTTAATACCTTAAACCTTAAACTTAACTTAAACTTTAATACCTTAAAGATAGATAAACTACACTACAGAATAAAATAAAAACTTAAACAATCAAAAAGATTTTTTTTATAGCTAGATTACAGCAGACAGGCTGACGGCCCACCTGGTGGAAAGCGGTTACCGTCGCCTATGGACGTTTGCAACATCAGAGATGTCACCAACGCGCTGCCGGCCTCGAAGAAATTTTATGACACCCTTTTTGAAAAACTCCATATCGTAGCTCTGTGGGAAAACCTCGGCTGGGAGCTCATTCCAAATCCCCACGATACGCAAGAGAAACGTTCTACAGAACCGTTGCGTACATGAGCGAAGCGGCTCAAGGAAGTAAGTAAGAAAGGGTGAACTCCCAATCGACGGCGAGCGGTGCAATGGTAGAAAGAGGACGAAGGCACCATCCTAAACAGTTCTTTGGAACACTTCCCGTTATACAGTCGGTAGAATACGCAGAGAGAAGCAAAGTCTCTCCTAAGGCCAAGCGTATCTAGACCGTCTGTGAGTATGGGATCATCAACAACGCGAACGGCTCGACGTTGAATACCATCCAGAGGATTAAGTTGGTAGGTCTTCAAGATGGCCCCTGAACTGTACATCGTTTGCGATGTCAACACCGAGGATCCCAATACTTTTACATGTGGTAAGGGGAGTTCCTTGGAACTGAAGCGCTTGATCGAATGGAGTTTTTTTGGCAGAGAATACGCAGACCTGTGTCTTCTTGGAGTTGAAAAGGACAAGGTTTTGTCTCCCCCATTCCCTGTGCCAGACCCAGTTGAAGGCCTTAGCAATATCTAGGCTAACTGCCAGTGCTTTCCCTTTGCTCTCAATGGCTTCAGCCCAACGGTGGGTTAGGTAAACCAAGAGATACCCAGCTGAGCGACTGTGGCGGAAGCCGTACTGCCGATCATTTAGCAGCTGGGAAACTTCAAGGTAACCCGAAACTGCGCGTTGATAATACGCTCCATCACCTTTGAGAGCAAAGAGGTTATTGCTATAGACCTATAATTCGACGGGTCTGTTCGGTCCCCTTTTTTGGGGACAGGGTGCACATGGGCAACCTTCCATGAAGCAGGGACACAACCCTTGTGGTAAGAGAGAGTGAAAACTCGGGCTATGACTGGGGACAGCTCAGCTGAACACGTCTGCAGCACAATGGCAGGAACGCCATCAAGGCCAGAAGACTTCTTGGCGTCGAGGGAGCGGAGAGCAAATCGGATTGCTTTTTAAGTAAAGGGCAACTCCGGCATTATATACTCACACTCTGGGATTGTAAGTGGAGTTTCTGACCCGTCGTCAAGAGTCGAATTGGCCGCATAGATTTCACCCAGAAGATCGGCTTTATCTTTGGCGGCGTGTGCCAGACGGTCGTCCACTGTGCGCAGAGCTGGAAGAGACGCCCGACAGAAGTTTCCCTCGACAGCTTTAGCGAGAGCCCAAAAAGCTCTAGTCCCAGAAGGGTAGCTAGAGAGACGCTCACCAATTCTGCCGATGTGATCGAATGTTGTTCCCGCGAGCTGCTTTTTGAGGGACCCGGAGGCGGCATTTTATCTCTTTTTCAGGTCAGAGGAACTTGGATCCTGACGAGCCCGCGCTGCAGTCCCGGTTCGATAAGCCTGTTGCTTTAGCTTTGCAGCCTCAGCGCAAGACTTATCAAACCATGGTTTGCTCATACCACCGATGGGTACCGTTGAGTTTGGAATGAATCATTCCATTCCCTGCAGTATACCACATTGGCGATCGAGTCTACGCATGCGTCAGGACCTTCTGACGAGAAACATAGCTGCCTCCATTAGTAGGATGCATAGAATTCACGCAGTCCATCTCAATCTGCTGTATCGCCACACCTTCCGCCGTCCAGCGAGACGAGTTCGATTGGGAATAGGAAGGGGCACCAGCGATGATACCAGACAATTATCAGAGGTTCCCAATGGGGCACTGATCGAGATCTGGTAATTCTCTGGGTGTGTGGTCAGCAGAAGATCGAGCAAAAAAGGCTCATGATCCACTCTGAAACAACTTGTTTTTTACTTGTAAATAAATATATTTACAAGTAAAAAATGTAATCCCGATCGCTGTCAATGGGGAGTGTTTCCAAAATGTTGTATGGCAACGATGACCGTTACCCTAAATATAGGGCAGGCCTATTATTATAATAGTTTTTTTTAATTATTTTCCAAGATGCTTACATTCATACACGTAAAAACATATTCGACTGGAGCACAGAAACCTCATAAGTTTTTTTATTTATTTTATTTTATTTATTCGTGCCGCAGAGTGTCGTGTTAAATACATAAATGTTATCATACTATTGTGATACACAGTGACGCTTTGAAAATGAATATATCTACCCAATATTATTGTTATATCATAATTAGGAGCAGAGACAAGGAATTATCATCATTCAATTGTTTACTTATTGTGTACTAGCTGTTACCTGCGACTTCGCCCGCGTGGAAATTTTTTCACAGATTCCTAATTTTCAAAGCAGCCTAAGTTACTCTTTATAACATCAGTTATTTGCCAGTGAAAGTCCCATCGAATTCGGTTTAACCGTTTCAGATATAAGCTAGAACAAACAGACAGACAGAATCAAAAAAGTTTAAAAATATATTTTTTACAAACTACCGTATATACTTTCATATGCATTTAATAAAAAGCTGTTATTTTGAAATTACAAACAGACACTTCAATTTTATTTCTTTGTATGTATTTATGTATAGATTTTTCTGTTTTCGCATGTACCCAAAGTACAATAATATATAAATGTGAAAGTGACTATTAACTTTCTACGCTTAATGTCTGAAAGGATCGTAATGAAATTTAGCAAGTATTCTGAGGAAGGATATAAGATTATTTTTCTCAAACACAATCTTGAAGTAGGTGAAACAAAGGACGAAATTTTTTATATACAACGCCATAATTCCTCAAGTTAGAAATATAGATATTCGCATTTTTTTTGGTAATAAACAAAGAAACAAGATCCAAAATAAATGTGTACGAAGTCGCAAGCAGCTACATTTATGACTACCTTTTAGCAATTTTTAAGCGAGATATTTGTCTTTTTTATTCGACATTCTGACATTAATATTTACGGATTCAAATCAAAATGAAAAATCAAATAAAAATACCGTTTAATAATAGTTAGTAACTGTTGAAAAATACTTTTCATTACATATCTACATATATAAAAGAAAGTCGTGTTAGTTACACCATTTATAACTCCAGAACGGCTGTATTGATTCGGCTGAAAATTGGTGGGATGAAAGCTTAGACCAGGAGACGGAAATAGGATAGTTTTTGTCTCGTTGGAACCGGTAGGTGGCGCTGAGATCGGGTTCTAGAATCCTCCTAATCACCTGGACCGATTTTAGTGATTTTGTTTTTGTGTGTTTGAGTGGGTTTGTTTAGATTCACAATTGGAACCAGTAGGTGGCGCTGGGATCGGGTCCTGGATTTTTATTTTTTCAGAGCAGGACAACATCTGCCGGGGCCGCTAGTAGATGATAAAAATAATATATAATAGAATGTATACAAGTTCATCTTATATAAATTGCTTGTATTTTTCCGTATTATAACTACGGATCCCGCAACATACAAAATCTCAAAAGCCCAACTCTATTTATTTTGGTTTATGCTGATCGGGTCCCAAATGGTTGAACTAAACCGCGCACTTACTCCGAAGTGTTTCGTACGACGATAAATTTCGGAATGTTGTACTTCACGACCTACTTTATTTCCGAAATAATAACCTATCAATTCTTTTATATTTCTATATCTAAGAATTCACGGACTCGACATTTTTTTTGTATAGGCATTTTACCAACATCGTATTTTTTTGTGTCAATGAACCTTCATGACGAATACTGAAAGAAAAATGAATTAAAGATTACCTTTGTTCATTATATTAGTTTTCAAGGAAAGTTATTGTTAATTTAAAACTTTTTTTATTAAAGATAAAGAGAATTTTACAAATTATTCAAGAATTATTTGCTATTTAAGGGTAGGTTTTATAATTAAAGTAAGCGAACGAATGAAGCATCTTATTTCTTCCTTGAAATAATACTTTATGTACCTGTTTTATTTTTATACATAATCTATCTATCTATGATACTATCTATCTATGATAATATTATATAATTCTAAAGATGCCGCGTCCGTAAATTAAAGCTATTTAAAAAAAACAACTGAAATAGACTATATAAACGACGGAGAACACGATGCATTTGTTTTAGATTTCTTGTCTGTTTGTCGTTTTGTCTGTTGGTTCGGGATTCACTTAAAAACTACTAGGCCGATTTCGATGCGGTTTTCGCTGATCGACTGCTAATTCTTAGAGTTAAACTCTACGTTACTTTTTATCCCGGGAATCCCGCGAGAATTTTTACGGGAACGGTTTGAAGATTTCGGACGCATAAAAATTACCTTATTACGACAGTTTTCCACTAAAGAATGTAACGATAGCTTACATTCCTTTTTTAAATGCAGAGATACTTTGTGTTCCAGGAATCCCACAGGAATTTCAAGTCAAGCATGGATGAAGTCGCGGGCATATCCTAGTATTTTATACCTTTTTATATTGTTTTAGTATCGGTGTTATATATAAGGTGTAATTGTAGTCTAAAATAGAGCACGCTTACCTAGAAGATACACGTAAATTAACACCTAAATTGTATGTTCAGATGACGGTAAAGAGAGACAAGACATAGAATTTTGTCTTGGATTTTCAAAAAAAATCTCCTGCCTACGTCTAATTATCAAATTATTTATCTGTCATTAAACTGTATTTACGTGTAATACGGACGGTAGAGTAGAGATAACGAATTATAGTCAGTACAGGTAGCTTAAGATACTCTCCTACCTGCTGGTGTAATTGCCAGCAAAAGTTCAATTGTAGAATAAAAATAGCACAATCATGGAGAGGTCCTCTAGCATCTAGGCTCCGAAGTGAGTTGAAACTGGTTGGTGACATATTTTAACAAAGTTTCCTGCGGACATTATTTAAAAATAAATCGAATCTAAGTAGCAAAATTATTCGCTCACTTGACTACTCCATTCAAAGTTTATCAACTCAAACAAAAGATGACTTAAACTTAAACCTTAGCTTGAATCTGATTTATACTAAGAACAGTTCGACAGCACTTAATTCTATTTTAGTGGTGTTAAAAGCTTTCTGAATTTGGAACAAGGCTGAATCAA
This sequence comes from Dendrolimus houi, assembly GCA_039645545.1. NCBI lineage: Eukaryota > Metazoa > Arthropoda > Insecta > Lepidoptera > Lasiocampidae > Dendrolimus > Dendrolimus houi. The sequence continues at coordinate 17,232,780 of CM077125.1, read as the reverse complement.
TATTTAAGGCAACTTTGCTCTTCAAACTTATTCCTTACATGTTACTTTTGTGGCTTACTTTGTTATTATATATTATACATGTCGTTGTTTGTTTTAAATAATATTACCTCTGTCGTGTTAAAAGTAATTGTGATCTCAATTATTGAATATTCGCCTACAATTTTCACCAATTACGTTGACATTAACGAAATCGTTTAAAATCACCTTTGTGGCGTTAATTGTCACTTTGATTACGTCTCGCTCCATTCTATCGCAGAGTTAATGGATATTGAATTGCAATATTGTTCTCTGTTGATTAGATATTTGTTTGTTTACATGCTTATTGCGATATTGTTTGATTGCTATTATTTACATTTTGACCCGAATTCGAAGATGGGTAATGCCCTGATGAGTGCTACGGGGCAATAAAATTTTAGTAAAAGACAATAACATTTCTTTGACTTTTGATAGACTAAAAGCTTAGAACATTTTTAGGACAACATTTTTATAATAATAAAAAATGTCTAATGATAAAAAAAACCTATGCAACTACTCAGAAAGTTTATTGCAACAAAATTATGCATTACGGCATTGTCGTGTTAATGTTTTGCATAAATTGTCTATTTTCGGTGTTATTACATCTAAACACTTTATTGCTTGTAATAATTTCAACCAGTAATATAATAGTACTTTGTGCACTAAATTTATTTTATATGACATTCATATACACCTTTGTACTTTTAATACACGTTTCATAAACATTGAAAATTATTTTGGTTTGCATATTAGTTAAAACTATTTAAGATGATTCTTTGTATAAATAAGTATATAATAAATATATTGTTACAACTTAGGCTTCGACAAAGGCAAATTCCACATACAGTCTGTACAAGCACATTTTATTACCTGTCGGCATTTGAACTAATTGTAATCCTTTTATGATCGTCTTCTTTTGTTCAACTATTTATTGGCATACGTTTCTAGTTATTGTGGAGAACAGTCTATTGTACTCGTTTATGGTCGCATGCAGATATCATAAGCCAGGTGTTACGGATTAAGTACAAGCTGATTCTAGAAAATTATGTCGACGATACGATACGGGCACATTTGCATTGGTGAAATATAAACGACGGCCTGATGGATAGAGGGGCAGTCGAGCGAGAACCACGATCAAGGCGTGACGTGTGTACAATGGGGAATCTAATAGTGACGGACTTTGCGCGTTTTATTGAATTACGACCTTCTGAATTATATTTGATTTATTGTGTTCGGTTATATTTGTCCCTGTGTTATACGTGTTTGTGTAGTTCTAATGAAGTCTATAATAATTCCAACGGCATTTTAATTCGAGTCCCGCAGTCATAACAATATTACATGGGCATTAAAACAATGTGATACTTCTTTACATTTTTAATTACTTAGGGATTAACATTAATATGTACTACCTAGTATATTTTAAAAATCAATCACTTGTTTTTTGTTAAAAATCGCTGTAACATGCAACACCATTTTTTAAAATTACTATTAACACATTATTGCATTACTTACTTCATTAAGGAAGAAACACTGTATTAGTTAACGTGTATGTCTACGATTTTATTTATTTCTACATAAATGAAAAGCCTCTGGAACCATCTGCGACTCGAAGTAATATAGTTACAATCTTTAGAATGGATCCAATAAATCATAGCACTACATTAGGTTTGATCTTTTACAGGAAAACACGTAATTTTGTCTTTGTGTAATAAAAATGTTGTTTTTACATCTGTAACTATATATGCAAGTTATCTATGATATTCGACAACTGTGAAAGTAATCCTCCTAAATAATTCTGGCTTAAGAAGCATTCTGAACAGGCAAATTGTGGCTCCTTTAGACACTGTTTGGCGACAATCCCTACAGAGTTTATTGTTGACCGGTATCAAACTGAATTGCTGCTTGAGTACTATAGTTTAACAAGCTATTTATGTTTGTGTTTAGTTCTGTGGGAAGTAATTTAGGGAAAGCTTTAAACATTACAATGGTACGCCATTAAGAGCTCGTATTTGTACGAAGGCAAATTGTGTTACCCTATTATCTTTAAGCAACAGACTTGAGAGTATAATGTACACTATTAAATCTAGCGTAGAATTAATTCAGTGGTGCGCATGCTTCTATGGAGTGTCATTGAGCACAAGTTTTCTGGGGGAAAAAAATCGCACCGAAATATTCGTAGTGCGCTTACAGCCTAACTTTAATGTCTACCAAATTTCAACTATATTAAGGATTAAACCTGGTTTTGTATAAATGTCATGTTACTTATATTTTAATTTTTAATACTGATTAAGTCCGGAACGTCTGTTTACCTACGTTTTACAATATACTTCCCATGGTCCAAAATATCTTTCATTCAAAACCCATGGGCCATCTTTACTTATGAAGTAAATGCAGCATTCCTTAAGCATTAAATTAAATAACTAGTACGCTATCATTAAGGTAAAACTATACTATAATAAAAAAAGATCGTAGATAGTTGACGTTATTACCCTTGTCGATAAATATTTCGTGCATCTTGCTTGATTAGTTAAAAAGTAAAAATTTAATTTTGTCACATTTTCTGCAGTTCCTAAGCACCAACATTGCCATATTAGCTAAGAATATCCCTTTTGTTAGGGATACTGGTTGAGATCGCTTTATGCAAAAAGACCGCATATTGTTTTGTAATGAAAGTATTATAATAATGAAATCTTAGTACTGTTTAAATTTGAGAAAAATAAAGCTTTTTCTATCTTTTCATCAGGGCTATGCAGATTCGTTAAAAATATGACCAACTGTCACGTTTCATTTAGGCTTAGTAAAGAATCATATCTCCGTATTAACCGAATCGATGCAGCGAAGTGAAACGGAGGGTAAAAAGGCAATTTATGTAATGGCACCAAAGTATGTTACCATATTAACACTGAAGTAATAGTTTGACAGTCCATAAGCGATGCACGTGATGACGTTACACGTTTTTTGTTCTTGAAATATGAAGTCCCAAATATAATTATGGAAATACCCTACTACCTAATGTTGTCGGTAATAACCTCATTTACCTCATTATTTAAATTGCTTATAAATGGATTGAATAAATAATATCTACATACATAAATTATGATTTGAAATGAATAAAAAATAACGTGTTCCATAGTTTAGCTAAGGAAATAAGATTGCTTTTACTTAAAAATACTTTGAAAACTTCTGCTTTTCGAACGCTTTGAGTATGTCCATACCTAAAAAAAACTATTGATTTATAAATTAGTAAATTAAAATTGTAGTGGGCGTGTATCGCAGCATCGACGACCGATGGAGCAAATGAGTCCTGGAGTGGGGACTGTGTCTCAGTAAACGTAGTGTAGGATGCCCTTCAGCCCGATGGACTAACGACCTGCGTAGAGTCACCGGAAGGGATAAATGAGGAGTATGGAGAACTAGAATTCTATCAGGGACTTGGGGAGTCTTAAATACAACAATGAACATCGATTTTTTGAAGACAAAATGGACGTCTTGTTGCAAATAGTTCATCACGTTTTATCTTTGTAACAGACATTGTAATGGTAAGAGTCTATAAAAACTATATCAAAACACTGGTTCCCTGCAGTGCGGGACATGATTGTTTGAAATTCTAGAATTGCGCTGCGTACAATAAATTTAGCTCGAGAGCTCCAGTCACAACAAAACACGAGTTTATATTTAAAAAAATATTTCACTCTAACTGTGTTTAGCGGAGAAGGTATGACAGTGACATCTGAAAGCAGAAAATCAATCTTTATATATCTTTATATTGTTATCTTAAATTACAAAATAGAATATACTTGCAATGTAATACAAATTAAACAATTTGGAAGATGTAATTGAATTTCTCTGTCTACTATGTGACTGTTTCCAAAATGTTAGAAAATTAACAAAGTGTGCTAGTTTAGTGGCCATTGCACCCGCGTCTTAAGGCGAGTACAGACATCGCGAGGCGTGCGTCGCGAATGGTTCATCACGCATGCCTCAACATGAAGCAGACGACGGTACATTTATGCCTGAGTCCCGAACGAGACATGCTCAAGCAGGCAAACAACCACGCACGGTATTCCTTAATAAGAAAAATGGCTTCGGCAAGGCGAGAAGTGCAGATTGCAGCTGCAGCCTATATAGAATGTTAAGAGTCCCATAGCACTCTGTTATTTTCATAAAGCTGTACAAGTTCACGCAGTGATTTGGTATCTGTCTTCATGACGCATGACCACGCAACTAAAATAACACCCGACCGTCCACACGTAGCGTACGGCTCGCACTGAGGTGGCGTTCGCGACGATCATATGAGGCGAATGCTCAGAGTGAGCACACACGTCCACACAGTCCGAGGTATGCGTGACGAACCATTTGCGACGCACGCCTCGCGATCTCTGTACGCGCCTTTATGTAAATGAAGTAGCTTCGAATCCTTGCATGGGAAGCATACATCGTTAATCTTTTTTTTTTTTTTAGACTAATATGTAATATATTCTTACAATTATCGCGTGTTAATTAATACTTTGGGCAAGCGTATCATGTACCATATATCTGAAATAGTAAGGTCTGTATCCAACAGTGGGATAGACTTATATCGTTAAAATAAACGAAAAAAATGATTCCCAAGCCACAGTCGCTGATCAAAAAAAAATCCCAAAAAGGTAGGCATGTTAATTCAAATTCAAAAGTTTTTATTCAAAATAAATTCCACTAGAGAACACTTTTTGAAGGTCATACATATAAGTTAAAATTGTATTTTATTTCCTGTTATATGTACACCGCTTCGCAACGTGTTTTTGCAGTTAAGGAGAAGAAGCAGCAAGAAAACTCCCTAGCAACACGTCTAGCTAAAAATTGTTTTTACTTCTTATTTATCTAGCTCAAACTCTATTTTTTTAATATTTATGCAGAAATATGTTACACAATTACTTTTCGAAGAGTTAATGGAGTTGTAGCAAACAGTGCATACTCAGTTAGATATTATTTTCTATAATAATTAAATAATATTTACATGTATACAAATGGAAGTACGAAGTCTAAATGCCAAAATAAAATATTTCACTAATGAAATTTCAATAAACCTTAGAATTCGTATTAACTCGTTGTAAGCAAACCTCTGCGCCAATCTTAATCTGTACACGCCATTTCATAGCATAATAAAACCAAGGTAAGGAACGCAGAACATAGTAATGCCAATATTATACATATTTAATACCTCGGGCACGTCTGAACCTTACAAAGGATTACAGGTAACATCGTTGTGGTCACAATTCTGGGCGCAAATGGTGGTTTCTATAGCCTATTCCTTTCTGTGTCAATTGTTGGAAAAATGGCTATTGTGGCCAAAATAAACCGTATTAAGTTTCCTTTGTTTAAATGAAGGAAGGCTGGGAAATAAAATTCGTGAAAATCCTCATGCCTTTACTGGCTTTATGATAGACTCGGTGAAGCAAAACACAAAGGATGCTGGCTTACCGCTTTGCACTTTTATCTCTGCTTTTAAATTAAACAAAAGCGAAATGGATATTTAAAAAAAAAACTTAACTCCCTAAATACAGTTCTTGTGAATATTATACATCTGCGGAAAATTTTCATTTTAATTCTATTTAAATTAGGTTTAACTTGAAGATTTATACTTAGCTTTTAGCATTCTTTGAAAATGGTTACATTTTATGATTCGCAAAAGAGATAGCTTATTATGATATTACTTATAATTTTAGAACGCCGGGAAGATAAAAAGTTTGCATATTCAGTGTTTTTTTAAATCATTTTTATTTTATATTCGATTACGATCAATAATTTATGAAACAATAGATTGTTGTATTTATTTATTACCAGCGAACTTTACATATAGTCGTGTCTTCTGAACCCCACAAGTACAGAAATTAAACTTACACGCCAATTTAAGATAAAAGTGCTGTTTTAATTACTAAAGTTTTTTTACCGAAATACGTTGAGCCGTGTCGTAGACAGAGTGACAAAAAATTTAAAACAGTTATATCTGTGATTACGCATTTTAGATATAGTATTTTCGGACACAGAGAATCGGGCACATATACCCCGGCGTTTTCATTATTGAGATGTCAATGAAATATTTGGCTACGTGTCTTCATAAAGTTTGTATGCCTCAAGGACCCATTATCCCAGGACTTGTAACCAAAAAACTTAAAATATAAAATTTTAGTTAAACATTTACCGCGGTTTTATAGAGACAATTTAAATATATATTGTGTTTATTCTATAAATATAAGAGAATGTAGATATTCTCAAAACTTTTCTTGAAAAAAGGGTTCAAAATCCTTCTCCAAATATCATTCACAAAAGGTCATGGCGAAGAGGTATCGTAGTATAAAGTCTCTTACAAATCGACCAAACAGATACGAGCATTGGATCGACACTTGACATTTCTCCACATACGTGCCAAAGCGTCTGTCAACATAAAATGCCATCCCTAAAACCGATAATATTTTGCGACCCAAACCTCTTGACCTGCCTTTCTTGAGCCACTTCAAATATTGCTTGAGAACGGGCTTATTTGACTTGAAATTGAGGCTGCATTGTGTTCAAATGCCTACAAACTTAAAGGTTGCTGAAACATAATGAAGTTCACATTAAAATATTATAATATATCAATACATTAGTACCTAGCTCACCCGTGCACACTTTGCTGGACGCTACTCGAGATAAGCCAACATATAATTGCTCATGAGGTAAACACTCCATACTCAAGTCAATGCCCATCAGAGAAAACGTTTGACCCTGGGACTTATTTATTGTGTAGTCAGCACACGCCGATAAATCAACGCACATGCCCGTTAAATTTCATATTTCACATTTAAAAAATTAAGAATATTAATAATCAATCAATCAAATATAACCTATTCACTCAAGAATAATGTAGCTTTCTACTGGTGAAAGAATTTTCAAAATCAATTCTACTGAATCGATTTTGGACTACTGTTCAAGAGTTTACTCGCTACAAAGAAACTCACATGCTTTACCTTTATATAATATTAGTATAGATTGCTGGCTTTGAATTATTGAAATTTTTTTAAAGACCATTATTGTGATTTTTGAAAATTTTATCATTATCATACCAGCATTAAATCTCAGTTGTCGTACGGGACATCCGCTTTTGAACATAGGGTTCGATTTTCTACATTTTCTTTCCATCGTGGAAGAAATAATACTACGATAATCAAGTCTGATTGATTCATTCAATTTATGACTGTTTTAAATTTAAAAGTATATTTTTCACTTCTTATGTTTTGAAATGACGCTTAGAGAAGCCTAACGACAACAGTACTTTTCGTCCCCGGGGAAAACACTTTCCCTGCTGTCAATTTTTTTAAACTATGCCCTCCATAGATAATAAATAATACATGCGACTTATGTCCCAACTTCTTTTTACAGCCACTGTTAAATCGTAGCATAAATTGCAACATCATTTTATACTTATAAATTACTTTTCACTAAATTATTATTTAATATACATAAATTTGAGCTAAATATTAACTTATCATCGGTAAAAAAAATATTGGCTGGTAGAAAAAATCTTAACGTTACATATATGACATACATTATGACGTTCATCAGATTCTGATATGAATTAAACTAATAGTAGCCGTACCAACATGGGCGACTGTCTTGCAGTTTGTCTCTTAAATCAAGGACAGCCCCACGCCTACATACGCGAAAAATATCTTTAAATTACATCTATGAGAGGCCACCCTAATTTTAAGTTGCCGGTTTATTGCGCCAATATGTAGTAACAGAATATCTCTTACTGTCAAATTTCATCTATATAAACCCAATAATTTCTGAGAAAATTACTGTAACATTGGACGTTAGTTTTTGAAGGAGCTTATCGATTTAATTAAAATTTATATATTAAGTACCACATTTGTAACGTTATGTTGGATTGTTGTGGCATTGATAGTCATGTACTTTGATCATATTTTGTTGTTTGCAATTTATTGCGATTTTATAAGAAACTTTGTATCAAGCCAGAAAAATGAAAGTAAGTAAATAAAGTCTAGAGATTTGGCACATTGATTGTTGACTTCAACATAAATCTGAAAACAGTGATGATAGCAATTTTCTTTTATAGATTAAGTAGTCTTAACTGACAGAATTGTTCAGATGATAAGCCATCTTAGTATCTACAGTTCATTACTCTTTAAAGTCATAGTGTATTCATTAAATTTAATGACACGATCGAAAACTTTTATTTTAAGATTTAAATCTGTTTATCATCTTTTCAATACATAAATGTTTTTATAATTTTACTGTGTAGTGTAACTTTAAAACAATATACTTCTTAAACAGAAATTCACAAACTTAATTATATTATCAATTAAAATTATTAATTATATTAGAAACGAAAGATTAATAATACAAAAGAATCCTTAAATACAAGTTACATTGCAACAATAAAATATAATTATTTTTTAGATAGCAAGGAAGATGCAGAGGTAACTGCTCCTGAACCAACAGAAGAACCGGATCCACCTGATCATCATACATTTGTAGCTCTTATTGAGTAAGTCACAAATCAGATTTTCCATGATTCAATACTGGTTTAATCAGAAATATGTTCATGTGGTCTCTGAACAAATCAATTATTTCCTCCATAAAAGAAATTACAAGTACGAAAGGATATGCGCAAGATTATTATTTTTATGAAAGTAATCTAAACAGGTATACAGGTACAATCTAAATTTAACCTTTAAAAACTAATCAGTCATTTAATTTTGAATTATAATCGTTTTTAAAATAGATATACTATTTATAGGTAGAATAATTCTAACCTTTAAGTTCTCTTTAATGAACAATAAAGACGTATCTATCTAACTCTATGGAAGTTCCTTTTTTGTCTTTCGTAATCTTACTAGCATTAAATCTTAATCACATTTGGAGCATTTGCTTCTAAGCAATTCCAAGCGCCAAAGTCCCGTAATAACAATGTTGCAAGTCACAGCTAAAACCTAATACAACGTTTATAACAATTTTGCAGCATTGTCTTCACGGATGGATCAAAGAGGACATGTACAGGGACCATTATCCACGACAACGTGGTAATCACAGCTGCCCATTGTTTGTTAGTATTTCGTTAATTAATTGAGGATTTTACGCCCACTCACTTTAAACATCACAACTTAGGGTTTTCTACACTAAATAATAAATTATGGTCTGATAAAACGAGTAATTAATTATATTGCTGATTCTCTTTGGTCTCTAAGGAAGGTCCTTCCATGTTTAAGATTTGTATGAATTGTTTTTACACTTTAAATTAACTTTTTAACCCATTCCATTATCACTCAGGTACTATACTTACCATTTTCCGGAACATATAGTACATGTATATGGTGTATGTATGTAACAACAATGTCAGGAATTTTATTTATAGAGATACCTCACAAAATATAACTTAAATATTCGTTAGGTGTAACACCTTATACATGCATATACAAACATACACAAGCTATGTGCGTGTGTGCGTGTACGTGCGCGCGCGTGTGTGTGCGTGTGCGCGTGTGTGTGCGTGTGCGCGTATGTGTGCGTGTACGCGTGTGCGTGGGCACGTGTGCGCGTGTATTTGCGTGTGTGTGTTTGTGTGCGAGTGTATGTGTGCGTGTATGTTTGTTTTTTTGTTTAGTATTTGTTAAATATTTGTTTCAATACGGTATGAAGGTGGGGTCTAAAAATTTTATAAGTAAATAAAATCGTCTTCATTACGTCTTCCAATATCAAAATATTTTTTACAGCATTCAAGAATACAGTCGATTTGTGAAACCAGAGTTAACTGCGTCTTTCGTGGTAATAGGCACCAAAAAGATGTTTGAAACAGGCTACGAACAGTATCTCCCGATAGAGCGAGTGGTGACCCATCCAAAGTTTAAGGCCTGGACGGCTGACCTGTGTTTGGTCTTTACCTTTGCAGCTATGACTTCTGATAAGCCTGGGACAGTAATGCCTTTGGCTGAGGATCAGGAGGCTACTCCGGTGGATTCTAATGTCACTGTGTTTAGCTGGGGACATTGCAAGGAAGATGTTAGTAGTCATTTGTTTGATTTCCTACTAGTAACACATATCAGGTTTTGTATTTAAACTAACAAATAAAATAGGTATTTCTTTTTAAGTTAGACGGTTTTATTGAAGAAAAAGATAATAATGATATAGATAACGTACTAAAAGCTAAAAAATAATTAGGTGGGTCTTAGGTCCAACCTCTCATTGCGAGGACGTTATGTCCCAGAAGGAGGCTGCGAAAAGAATAAGGGAGGACGATGAGCAGGCGGACCTCTGTCGCAGACGGCATACAGAGGCTCACAGGCGGTGCTTTGCTCATCTCCTCGCGATAACGCAGTGGCACTAGTGGTCGGGAGACCCTCCCGACGAGCCACACCCATTACCGTGGGGGGTTCTAGTCTCAAGGACACCCCTCCTTATCAGCTTTCATCAAGATGTCACGGCAGTCATACCCATGGTTACGGTCCCGTGGCGCCTCATCATGTTGTGGAGGCACGATGGAAGGTTTAGTGGGTAGTCTGGCAGTCGGTGCTTGCAAGCTCTAACTTTGAAGCTTGTGTGCAACACCAGCAGTCTAGAGTCCCACATACCGCTTAGTGGCCTCCACCGGGCCCGAGGATATGCGAAAATGCAATCCCCCAGCGTTGACAAAAAAAAAGGTCCAACCACTCATCAAACCACTTTCCTCATTAGGTCATTAATCAGACACAAAAGTAATATCTTAAATACCATAACTTGCAATAGAGATGTTTGATTAAAAATTCTTTACCACAGAATATGTATGAGACTTGCACTAAAACATTTGGGAGAAAAATTTAATTAAAATTTATCTTCTAGATCGAGAAAATGAAACAGGAAGCACCAACGCAGACTCAAAAGAAACACCCATCTACGTGTCCACCTGATTCTTTTTGTGAGGTACGAGTATTTTCCGTATTTTCTTTATATAATCATAAATACTTAAAAACATAAATGTTTATAATGATAAACGCACACTTGGCGCTTTACAAAATAGGTATGATAATACATCTAGCATAAAATGTGTGACTTCAATGCTCACTTGGAATAGAATATTTTGATAAACATCAGCAAGAGGGTTGTTTAGATTTGAATCTGTTCTATATTCATGTTTTTTTTATTGCATGAGTTTAGCAAACAGGCATACGGATCACCTGATGGAAAGCAATTTCCATCACCAATGGATGTTATAATATTAATATGCTGCTGCTCTCTAAAGAGAGCCTGGAACCTGGCCACTAATGCCGGAACATAACTAAAGGTTGTTATGGCGGCATACTCAAGATCAGGGATGGTAGCCATCCAGATGGGCAAATACCCTACCACCTAACTGTGGGTTGTTTTACAAAAGGCCGCCTGGCCGCAGGAAATGGTATTTATTATTTTTCCGTTTCTGCACGAATAAAAATTAATATTTTACAAATAATTTGTAATAACCAGACAATATAGAAATAGTACCAATAAATAAGCTAAAACATTATGTGTAACATATAAATAAAATAAATTATATTAATTTAATAATAAAATTGCAGAAATGCTATTATATTTTTTGTGAACAGATGGAAGTCAGCGTTGAAACAGGAACAGTTTCTATAAAAGAAATCCAATTTATGAATAACAAGGTAATTATTGGTGGCAGTTGCTTCTTGTTTGGAGAATTAAAACTCGGGAGTAATGGACTGTATGATTATTATTTAACTTTTTACACGAATAAAATAGGTACACATTTTGCAAGAGAGTCTTTGAGTTGTGATGAGAGAAGTACACATGTGCCGTTGTGAAGATGTGTCACGATTTTTTTTTTTTTTTTTTTTTTTTTTTTTAAGGCGGGGGAAATGCATTTCGCACATACCGGGTCCTTTGCTAGGGATTAGACCGTTGTTGATCATGGAGGCTTTCCACTGAGGCAATCCAAACAATAATCAACCGGCTTGTGTGGAGACTCGACTAATCAATACCCCACTAAAACCACCCTCCTCCCATGTGCCCCGCGCTTATGGCAGGAAAGGCGTGAGATACAGAACGTAGTTACGCCCACACCGATCCTAGCGCACAAGTGCTTGAGAATGCCCGGGAGAGGCAAACTCACTTCGTCAACAGGGGTGAAGACTCCTCTGCTCCCTAGATGCTAGAGGGCCCCTGCAGCGGTATTTCAGGGAGGGAGGTCATGCGCATACCTGCGCCTCCGGGCTCCCAACTGACGTCGGCGCCCGCGAGACGCATGCGCACTACCATCTCTCTCCCTATCTCGTTCCGCGGCCTCCTTATGAGACACTACCGCCTCGCAGAAATTGGCCGCACCCACCCACCAATCGTCGCTGTGCAGCATGGCTTGCACCAGATCGCCCAGCGATTCGATCGGTCCTACAAGTGTCTCGAGTTCAAACCTCTGAGGGTGCCCATGCTGCGCACTCGACTAGCGTGTGTAACGCCGTGTCTAGCGCGCCACATTGGCGGCATTGGGGTGAAGGCAAGCAGCCCGCAATCTGACACAGATACTTATCGAAGCAGCCGTGCCCGGTAAGTATCTGTGTCATTCTGAAGGTCAGGGTCCCGCGTTTCCGCGAGAGCCATCGCAACAGCTGCGGTCGAACCGCCTCCACCGTGTCAATGCCAGCAACAGGGTTTTCCAACTCTACTGACCAAGCTTGGATCATGGCCGCGGTTTCCCGCGTCCTGATCACCTGGAGTTCGGCCTGGCCATAGACCAGGCCACGGGCGAGGGCATCCTGTCGGGAGCGCCGAACTTTGGCTATCACGTCCGCCTGGAGAGGCCAGGGCGGATCGCCTGCCAAAAGTGTCGACGCCGTCCACGACACTGTACGGTATCCTCGGATGGTCCTCACCGCCAGGACCCGTTGTGCGCGGCACAACAAAGTCCTATTATGGCGGTGAAGTGCAGTGGACCATACGGGTGCACCGTACAGGGCCATACTCCTAAGGATGCCCATGTAGAGTTTCCTAGTCGTCCCCCCCGGTCCCCCCACGTTGGGAAGAAGCCGAGAGAGGGCGCCTGCGGACCTCACGAGCTTGGGAACTAGCTGCTCAAAGTGCGCTTTGAACAGCCATTTCCCATCAAGAATTAGCCCCAGATATTTCATCTGGGGCCTACACGAATGTCCACCCCTTGGACTGTAACGGACAAGTCCGCGGGGGGGTTACGAAACCGCCTATGGAACATGATGGCCTCCGTTTTCGCGGGGGAGACCTTCAAGCCCAGCCTACCTATTCTTCGGACCACGATCGCCAGCCCGGCGTTGGCAAGGTCCACGGATTCCGCGAATGACGCAGCGCGTGCCGTGAGTAGGGTGTCATCCGCAAAGCAGATTAGCCCTATTCCGGGCAGGACCGGAACCCGAAGGATCCAGTCATAACCGACGTTCCAAAGAACCGGCCCGAGGACCGATCCTGTGGGACGCCGCACGCGACGCGTCGCCGACCTATCGCGCGATTCTCGGACTCGCCGCCCTCCCAAAGGATGTATCTGTCCTGGAGGTACGCGCCCAACAGCCTCGTGAGGTACGGGGACTCCGTGTGCACGAAGCCCCTCCCTGATCGTCTCGTGTGGGAGGCTGTTAAAGGCGTTCGCTATGTCTAGCGAAACTGCCAGGACAGTATCCTTTGCTTGGACTGCGTCGTCCGTTACAGATCGCAGTGTCTCGAAGGCGTCCAACGTGGAGCGCCTCCGCCGAAACCCGAACTGCGTCTGTGCTAGCCCCGGCTCCACAGTATCGAGATGCTTAACGAGGCGTTCCGCTAAGATCTTCTCGAAGACCTTGGCGACCTCGTTAAGCAACACTATGGGCCTGTAGGCGGACGGATCGTTGGGAGGACGGCCTCCTTGGGAATCAGGCATAATCGGCCCTCCTTCCATTGCGACGGGAACTGGCCTGCGCGAATACAGGCATCGAACAGTTCCCGCAGCTGGCCGCGTAGGTGTTTGGCAGCCAGGAAGAGGAGCCGACCCGGAACCCCGTCGGGTCCCGGAGCCGTCTTCCTGCCCCGGAGCCGGTCCAGGGCGACGTCTAACTCTTCCTCGGTGATGGAGTGAGGCTCCACCTCCGAGGTGTCGGGAATGATTGGACCCATATCGGGGGAGTGAAGATCCCCGGATCCGGGAAGAGCCCATCGATAGCCGACCGGAGGACCTCGGGTTCGAGCGTTTCCGTAGCCGTGGAGGTGCAGGGCCGCAACGTGTTGCGGGCCGCACGGTACGGACGCCCCAAGGGTCCCGGTCCAGTGTCTCGAGGAGCTCCTCCCGAGCCGGGCTTTCGCTCGCAAAATTGCGATCGAAAGGGCCTTTCTGGCCTCTCTGAACTCCCCACGAGTCCATTCTCCTCAACATAGTCTGGAGGACGACGCGCTCTGCTGCGTTTGAGCCTGTGGCTGATTCTGCGGACTGCCCTCCGCAGTTCAGCCAGCTCCTCAGTCCACCAGTGGACCGATGTACGCGGCGGCGGTCGTTTGGCTCGAGGCATAGCAGCGTCGCAAATCCTTTGAGGATTTGCGCATGTGCTCAGCCTGCGCCTCCAGATTCCCCAGGTCGGCTGGATAGGTCCAGCATTCGATGATGGCCCTCTCCTCGGCCTGCTCCGCGTCGAGCTTGGTAAGAGCCCAGCGCGGGAGCCGGGAGGGGCCCTGAACAGGGTTAGCGCTAGGCGAGGGGGAGAGCTCGAATCTGATGTACAAGTGATCAGACAGAGTCTCCACCTCCTCCAGCACTCTCCATCCTACCACTCTGCGGGCGGCCGCATGTGTGGCGAATGACAAGTCGATGATCGATCCACCCCGCGCACGTACGCAGGTCTGGACCGACCCCTGGTTCAGGATGGACAGGTTGGATTGAAGCGCCCAGTCTTCAACCGTCCGTCCCCTAACATCGGTAATCGCGTTTCCCCAGGATTGGTGCTTGGCATTGAAGTCGCCTAGGACGAATATCGTCTTCGGCGCTAGTCTGCCGACGGCTGCCCTAATGGAGTCCAAGGCGAGCTCGTACTCCGCCAGGGGCGGCTGCGCGTGAGGTACACGCCTATGATGACGTAACCTCCGCTTTCCGCCACCGCGTAGCCCTTTCCTCTTTCGAGACTGGTGAGCGGTGTGCCAGATCCGGCTCTGGCGACCACGGCCACCACATCATCGAGATCCCCCACCCAGTTCCTGGCTGGGGTACGTAATAAGGTTCGCTTATTACGGCCAAGTTTGCTTGCCACTCCGCCATCGCCTGCAGGCACAAGTCCTGGGCGTCGGGGAGTGGTTAACATTAGCTTGGAAGAGTGTTAAGGGTGTACTGGGCATTTAGGTGTCCATAGGTACCCCCTTCCACTCGCCGGTCGTTTATTCGCCCTCGGGTGGACGAATTTACCCTTGACGTATGGGGGCTGGCAGTGCCTCGCCAACGTCGGGTGGGTAGCGCGTTTGCCCCCGCCGCGCAGACGGCGCAGTGGGGGTCGCGGGCTGTGCAGTCCGGCTGCTTGTGTCCGCTCTTACCGCAGCGGAGACACAAGCCGGTCCGGTCCGGGCACGAGTCCGGGCAAGTCTGGGTGCCGTGGCCGACGTTGAAACAACGGTAACAACGTATGGGCCGGGCTTCCAGAGCCTCCACCTTCGCCGAGGTGAAGCCCACCAGAAGGTGGCCCCGCTTGGCGATGGCTTTGGCTGCAGAGACGGGGCACATCACGTATGATGCGCCCATCCCCAGGTCCTATGCCGATGTGCCTCGCCTTAACATCGTCGCGCAGGCAGTTGCCCACGCTGGCGATGGCACTGCGAAGCCCATCTACTGTGGCCGACTCATCCAGCCCTGAGACGTAAAGCTCCCCACGCTTTACGGGGCGGATGACTTCGGCCATCCCTTGGAGCGCCCCTCGAAGGGCCTCGGCGACGGGGTTCGCCCTAGTCGCGCTCTCGGGTCCTGGGGGGAAGTCCAGGAGTCGAGCGTCCCGGGCGGTCCGCGTCACTTTCAGCCCCTCTCTGAGGCCTAGCTCGGTGATATTGACCACCGAGGCGGCCTTCGCGAAGACCTCCCGGTAGCCAATACCGTTTTTGGCCGATTCCGGCAGCAACTTAATGATAATTGCTGCCGATCTCGGCTCCTGAAATACCACGGGCTTCGTAGCCCGTGGCTTGCGCGCCGGTTTCCGCCCCGATGGCGAAGCCGGTGCTTGCGCCGAGGGAGGGGGCGGGGCGTTTCCGCCCCCGCTCCCCTGCCCTTCTTCCTTCGGACGACCGTGGACCACGCCCCCCCCTCCGGAACGGGGGCGGGGGCAGGGGCCACCGCAGCCGATGGTGGCGCGACGGCAGGTGCCGCGACGGCGCGTGCCGCGACGGCGGGTGCCGCGACGGCCGGTGTCGCGGCCGCGGGTTTAGCCATGAGTCTGGGGGCCGGCTTGGGGGCCGGTGGCCCAGGCTTAGGCGCCGGAGCAGAGGCGGCGGCGAGAGCTGCGGCTCGGCGCAGCTTCTTCGCCCTCTGCTTTACTCCCCCCCTCTTCACCTTCTTCTTGGGGAGGGGTGGCGGTGGGGAGTCCGCCACCCCTACGACGGGGCTACCACCACCTCCATCGGTACCGGGGAATTACTTCCCCGGGGCCCGGCGGGCGGCGGCGGCAGCTCCCGCCGTTTTAGGCAGCGGTTGTGTCTCCGCGGCCTTTTTCCTGTCCGCCGCAAGCGGCGGGCGAAGAATTGGCGCGGGCGGCAGCCGCTCCTCAATCCCGGCAAGCCGAGCGTCAACATCGCGCCCACTGTGCGGGCGATGATATGCGTGAGCATATCATAATCCACACCGGTGTGCGCAGCGGTTGGTGTAGGAACCGGCTCCGCCACAGCGGCGGTAGCCGGAACCGTTCTGGGGACCGCGGCGGAGATATGAACCGGCTCGGGGGCGGGACTTTTCCGCCGCGGCGGCCTTGGCCTTCCGCTTAGCGGGCACGGGACCCGGCTCCGCCGTTACAGCGGGAACCGGGGCCGCATCCGCAGCGGGGCCTTCATGGCCTTCCGCATCTGCTCGAACTCCTTGCGGTAGGAGAGGTTCTCCTCCCGCAAGGCGCCGAGCTCGGCGCGCAGCCTGGAGTTCTCGTTGCCGAGTCTCCAGGCTTCCGACTCTGGATTCCGCGTCACCAGCGTGTCGACTATGTCCGACAGCCGGGTCGCAGCCTCCTTCAGTCGGCGCACGTATGCGCCCTTCAGGTTGCCCGACGTCTGGGCGACCTGGAGGATGTCGGCGACCTGGGCGCTCGCCGCCAGGCGGAGCTCCCCAGGGCCGAGCACACGTACGTCCCCTATCAGCGCGGCGCACTGGCTAGCCGCGGCCAGTTTGGCAGCAGTGGCCTTCCTGGCCTTGCGACCCTTTTCCCCCCTTCGGTGCGGAGGTAGGCCTCCGCACCCGCGAGCACGCTCGCCGTCGCGTCGCCCGTGCGACGCAGCGGCGATCGCGCCCGCGCCGGCGTGGAAGCACCCGATGTGCTTTCCGAGTCGGCGCTGCGGTCCCAGAACCGCTGCCTCGACTCGGGGACGAAGCTGGACGAAGCGGTGGCGGCGACAGTCCCAGTAGGGAAAGAAGACAACATCATCGCCGCCACCGCACCTATATCACCATCCTAACAACGACCCCGGTCGTTGGCGCGGGTGAAGCCCGCGCGGCAACCGGTGTCGCGGGGCGGTCGTCCCCACGCTGCGCACGGGTGAAGCCGGTGCGCAAGCCGATGCCGAGGGCACGGGTGAAGCCCGCGCGCTAGTCGACACCGTCGTGGGGCCATCGCCCCCCGCTGTCGCTGAGCCGGCCGCTGTGTACACCGAACTAACCGGTGTCGGCGCACATGCAGCCGCCTCGGCGTGCGGGCCGCAGAAGACGCGAATCGCGTCGTCGAGTGCGTACTCCAGCGAATCTGGGACGCTGCCCGACGGCGCGATGTCTACGTGGTCCACGAAGGCGCTTTGCCCCTGCACAGGTGAAGCCCGTGCAGGTGGCGTTTGCGCCCTGTAGACATTCTCTACGATGGCGTTCGCCGCGCTCACGGCCATGAGAACGGCCGAGTTCGCGGCGAGCACCACCTCCCTACCTACGGCCGTGTGTGCCGCGCTCTTGCGCGCGGCACGCATGGCGGGAACCTAGGCGCGGCGGGAGCCGAAGGCGGCCCCATCGTCGCGCTCTCCTTATCGCGGGGCCCGGCGGCGGTGAGGTCGACCACCGCCGATGCACCCCTATCGAAGCGGGCAGCCCGGTAGCCGTGACAACGGCTGGACCCGGGCGCCCGAGACGAGGTTCCGCGGCGCTGCGGCTGCGACGAACCAGGGAAGACTTCTTTTCCCGCGTCTCCCCTATCTCTTTCATGGCCCATCCATTGTTGGAGCCGCTGTGATCCGCTTGCGCGGGACACTCGGCTCCCTGGGGCCTTCGGGGTACTTGGGCCGTCCATTACTGGAGGCCCTGACCCGAGAGGAGACCAGAAAGGCGCGCGAAAACACTACACACACAAAAACCGTTACAAAAGCGCGCGCAACTGATTTTGCGCACGACACTAGCAAGCGGAGAGAGAAATGGGACTCACCGGCCAAAACTGCTTTCCGCACCGCAATCCAAACGAACAAACACTAGTACACTATCACCTGTACACAGAACTAACAATTTATCGCTTTTCCAGGTAAAAAAGCGCGAAAAATTGTATTAGATAGATGTGAGGAGCGCATTCGTGACCGCTACGCAAGGAAGCTGATCGCGAACTGAAGATGTGTCACGATGTAACAAGATGTGACAAGATGTAACAAGTTGTGTCAAGTTGTGTCTTTTTTGCCTCCAAGGCTGTCCCTATATCCCGCATCCCGTCTGACGCCTAGTTGCTAATTGTGCTAGCTATGGGCGTCAGCGGTATGCGGGGCGCGGAGAGTAGGTGTGCTCCGGCGGGTGGGTTAGGGGGGTGCTCTCTGTCCGCAACATCCTCCCCCCGGCGCAGATCCTCGAAGCCATTTCTTCTCGTCAGGACGATGAGCCTCCTTACTGGTCTCCTGAAGATGCCTCCCCGCGTTCGCACGTCCGCGCTCCGTATTACGTTGTCCGGTCCGCGATAAGTGCGCTCGATTTAACCCCGGGGCCATACGTTACGTGGCAACAGACTGTCCGCAATGATAACGACGTCTCCCACGCGTACGTTTTCCTCATTTCGTCGTACGTCGTCCCTCGGTGTCAATGTAGGTAAATACTCGCGTAGCCAACGAGTCCAGAACATGTCCGCTAAAGCTTGAGTGGCGATCAATGTCTTCTTACCTGCCAACTCGTTCGTTCCCGTGATTGGTAGGCCCGTCGCCGATCCGATTAGAAAATGGTTCGGGGTAAGCGCTTCGTCGTCTTCAGGGCTCACCGACACGTGAGTCAGCGGGCGCGAGTTTACGGTGTGCTCTATTTCCGTGATGACAGTCGTAAGTGTCTCTTCTCCGGGAGCTTGTTCCGCCAATGTTGCGTGGAGTGCCGTTTTCACCGTTCGAATTAGTCGCTCCCAAGCTCCCCCCTGGTTTGGTGCGCCGGGATCGATGAAACGCCACGCTAGGTGTCTCCCTTTCACGTGATCTGGCATCTCTTTCTTCCATCTCGTGTACGCCGTTAGTAACTCCGCGTTCGCTCCATGGAAATTCGTTGCATTATCAGACCATATCACTTGTGGCCAGCCGCGTCGTGCTCCCATCCTTCTTAGGGCCATGATAGCCGAGTCTGTGCTAAGGCTCGCTATAAGTTCCATATGAATGGCACGAGTCACCATACATGTGAACAGCATTCCCATCGTTTTTCTTTACGACGTCCTATGGTCACCCACATGGGGCCAAAACAGTCGATTCCGCAATTGGTAAAGGGCCGTGCGTAGGCAGCTAGACGATCCTTTGGAAGGTTCCTTTCACAGGTACTGTCGGCGCGGTTTTTTCAACCGACAGACTGTACACTGCCGCAGGATGTTTCGCACAGTAGGCCGCACTCGTAGCACCCAGTACTTTTGCCGGACGTTGTTTACGACGTGTTCTCTTCCTATGTGATGATGCTGTTCATGTTCACCTCTTATCATCAGCCGAGTGAGGTGATGTGACCCGTCTAAGATCGGTGGGTTCCCGGTAAGCTCGCGCAGGGTGGCCGCATTGATCCTACCGTTTAGTCTTATTACCCCGTCCCCCCATATTCGGGGTCGAGCTTATAAAGCCGGCTGTCACGTGACACGCGTTTCCCTTTCTTTAATCGCTCATAATCCTTCGGGAAGCTTTCCTGTTGCGCTTGACGAATGAGTAAACGTTCAGCTTGCTCTATATGTCGCGTTTCCATAGTGCGAGTCCTTTTTCTGCACTTGTCCATAAAGGCGAGCGCGTAGGCGGTCGCTCGTAACAATTTTCCGTATGACGAAAATCTTGTGACGTCAACAAGTGGCTTTTCATCGGTCGTGTAATTTACCACGACTTCGTCATCTTCGGTTTCCGTCGGTTCTTCCTTCGGCCATTTCGTCGGGGGTTCACGGAGAAATTCCGGGCCTTTAAACCAGCGGTCGTCCGATTTCATATTCGGGACGTTAATCCTGGTTGCGTCGTCGGCGACGTTGTAACTCGTCGGCACCCGTCGCCATTGCTCGGACTCGGTTATTTCGCCGATTTCGCTCAGTCTATGTGCAACGTATGGGGTATATCGTGCCGAGTCGTTTCTTATCCAATGAAGAACAGTCTTCGAGTCGCTCCAGTAGATGACGTCATAAGGCTTGAAACTATGTTCCTTTTTTATTTCCGCCGCTAACCTGGCTCCTATTAGCGCGGCCTGTAGCTCCATTTGTGGGATGCTTTGCGCCTTATGATCACTCGCATTCCTGTTTCTCACGCTATGTGCGAGGAATGGCAAGCTTCGTGCTCCGAATATCATAGACGTCATAATGTAGCGCCGAAGTGGGTTATGGCGGTCGTCCCCGCGCCATAAAAAGTGCTGCGCCGCTCTGTCTTCCTTCCTTATCTTCACTTGAAGGAACATTTCACGTATGTCGGCTGTTACGGCGATCTTCCCTTCCCGGAATCTGAACAGGATTCCGTATAAGGCGCATAGTAAGTCTGGCCCATCCAGTAACGCATCGTTCATGCACACCCCGTTCGAACGGGCGGCGGCGTCAAATACCAGTCTCACTTTGTCAGGCTTATTCGGGTTCGTAACGGCGAAGTGAGGCATGTACCACATGCGTTGGTTTCCTCCGTGGCTTCGTTTGCAAGGCTCGGCGTAACCTCTTTCTAGTAGCCTGTTGACCTGAGCTGTGTATGCTTGTTTGAACTGCGGCGATTTGTCCATTTTGCGCTCGATCCCGCGTAGACGACGCATTGCCATGTCATAGCTCGGTGGCATGGTGACGTCATCGTTTCGCCAGGGCAGTCCGACTTCGAAGCGGCCGTTTTCTCTCTTCACGGTTTCTGAAAATATCTTCAGCGCCCGTTGTTCTTCAGCTACAGGTTTCACTTTGTTCGATATGCCGAGTGCGTCGATATCGAAATGAGACTTCACTATTTCGAATAATTTGTCCTTTCCCGCGGCTCTTTGTCTTGCCACGTTCGGACGTGTAATACTGTGTCGTTTCCCTGCGTTACTATGCCTCTGGGTGCACTCCCATGTATGGTCCACCCCAAGAGGGTCAGGGAAGCGGCTGGTTGGCTCTTCTTTCCTGCCAACAGTTTTCTAGTCACGATCAGATGCCAGTTGTCAGCTCCAATCAATACGCGCGGTTTAGCGTTCATATAACACACATCGTCTGTATGAAGCGTCTTCAAATGACGTAACTGTCGTACGACTTCAGACTTAACGGAGTGAGTTCCCAGTGCGAGTTTCTTCACAGTGCGCGCCTTAATAGGATGGTAGTGCGGTTGCGCTCTTCCGCGCACCGCAACGCTCACCACCCTACTTTCCGCTTCCCGCTGGCTCGACGTGATGCCGTGGATGTTCAATGGCCGTCTCGGGCCATCTGCCCCTAGCATCCCGGCTATCTCCTCGTCGACGAGCGTGATCGTGGACCCTTCATCCAGCAACGCGTACGTACTCACTTCCTCTCCGTTAAGCCCCTTGACGGTAATCGGACACACCTTCAATAACACTCTGCTCCCGGTGTTAGAATTGTGAGCCGATGCCGTCATGACCGACTCCTCTCTGTCGGCCGGTTGATTGACCGACTCCGCTCGGTCGATCGGTCCACTGACGGCTTCAGTTTCCCTCCGCTGGTGTAGAAGTGCGTGATGCGGCTCGCGGCATTCGTTAACACCGCACTTCCTCGCCTTACAACGGAACCGCCTGTGTTTACTTAGTAGGCACAAAAACATATTCTCGTCTCCTTGGCCCACTCCCATCTGGTTGGCAACGACATCGAAGCCAGCTTGCCGCACTGCGTTGTCTGGTGGTCAGCTCCGCAACAGTAGCACACGATCTTGGCTTCCGTTGTAGCGTACACGCGACGACGCTCGTTCATCCTCGGCGGCTTCACTTTATTTTCTTTAGTGACGTTTACACTCATCGTAAGTAGTGATGACGTCACGAAGGAATACTTCATTGCTCTGTCTGCTTCGCCCGTTAGAAACTTCGATAGTGTCATAATCTCCGGCTCGTCTCGGCTCGAGAATTCATCTGCAAAGTCGCACCATTTCGTTCGTAGATGCGGGCTGAGCTTCTCGACGACTTGTCCCGTCAACATAGGGTTAAGTAGATACCCCTTGTTGTCGACACACGAGATGACCGTCACTATATTCTGTAGTTTGGTGGCTAGGCTGTTGAGTTCGCTGGCAGACGAACCCGATCGTGGCAACTTCTTGATGTCTTCCAATGCGCGACTGATTATTATCTCTGGACGTCCATAGCAGCGCTCCAACGTCTTCATGATGATCGCAGGATCCACGGCGGTATACAGCAGGGCTGTTACGCACTCCCTTGCTTCGCCTTTAAGGCAAGTGCGTAGACGGCCTAAATTCTCCGCAGGTGAAAATCCGTGTAAGCTCGTCGACTCGCGTATTGCAGCTTTAAATGGTAGCCACTCTCCCGGGGCCCCGCTAAAGGTAGGCAGCTCCTGACACTGTCGCGGTGTTGGCCTGTTGCGTGTCATGCGTTCCAGCACTTCGGCTAGGCGGTCGATTCCTCGATCCCTGGATCTGGTCGGCGTCGGCGATCTTGCATTGCGCGGCGTTCTGAACGTCACGCGAGCGGTCTGGTCGTTCGTTTCCGCAGACCGGTCGCGCGCCATTGGATACACTTCTCTTGCTCTTCCCGCGGCGTCTAACGGCGGTCGCGGTCCGGCTCCTCTCGTTCCGAGCTCGGTCCTGTCGCCTGCGCTCGGCGACTCCCCCCGTATGCGGGTATTCTTCAACCACTCTGTGATATTTCTCTCTGTTTCCACCCCATCGTCTTCGCACACGCTGTTTCCGTCTGTCTGCTCCTTGAGGGCGGCTATGTTCGCAGCGACCCTCTTCTTAATCAGCGACACTTGTAACCGGAGCTCTTCTCGACGGAACGCGGCGATTTGTTCCTCTGCTTCCAGTTCCACTTGCCTTACCAAAGTGGCGGCGCTGAGCTGCGAGCGGTGTGATCGGACGGACGGTGATCGCGATCGGCGTTCAGTACGACTTGCGGCGTGTACTTGTGCGGTCGTCGTCTGTTGCACTCCGGGCGACGCGGGTCGCGATACGTTCGGCGCGGACGCGGACGCGGATATATGTACGGACGGCGACGCGGGGGGTTCTTGATACGCTCTCTGCACTCTGTCTTCGGCGGTCTTGCTCCTAGTGTTCGGCATCTTCGGTCCTTGCCTAAGCCTAACACGTATGACCGACTACCCTGACCAGTGTGTATATGTGTGTGTATGATCGACGATCCTAATTCACTACACTAAACACTAAACACTGAGACCTTTGACCGACCTAACTGGAAACAGCGCACCGTCTACGACTTTGTGAACTGACCGTTTGGCACCGTTAGGTGGACAGTCACTCGGTCACGGTACGAAGTAACGTTATTCTTTTTTCCGGTCTTGATCCTGCAGACGCGTAGCCTCGGCGTCCGGGGCAGGAACTCTTGGTCTCCTGGTACGTAGTCCGGCAGGAACTCTTGGTCTCCTAGTACGTAGTCCGGGTTGCCCACGATGATCTTCTATAATAATCTTCTTTCTTCTTTGGAGTACCGCTACGAGACCGTATAGAGTTGGTCTTTCTTCTTTCTTGTGGTTTCGATGGAGCAAAAGACACTGCTCGTTTCTTCTTTGCAATTCTTCTATCCGGCGGCGAAGTACCAAAAAACTATTGGTGGCAGTTGCTTCTTGTTTGGAGAATTAAAACTCGGGAGTAATGGACTGTATGATTATTATTTAACTTTTTACACGAATAAAATAGGTACACATTTTGCAAGAGAGTCTTTGAGTTGTGATGAGAGAAGTACACATGTGCCGTTGTGAAGATGTGTCACGATGTAACAAGATGTGACAAGATGTAACAAGTTGTGTCAAGTTGTGTCTTTTTTGCCTCCAAGGCTGTCCCTATATCCCGCATCCCGTCTGACGCCTAGTTGCTAATTGTGCTAGCTATGGGCGTCAGCGGTATGCGGGGCGCGGAGAGTAGGTGTGCTCCGGCGGGTGGGTCAGGGGGGTGCTCTCTGTCCGCAACAGTAATAATAATAATAATTATTATTATTTGTCTATTGTATAGTTTCATAGGTTAGATTTATTTCTATTATATTTAATTCATATATTTTATTATATATATATATATATATTTAATTCATATATATATATAGTATTTTCAAAGCTCTACAAGCTTGGTTTTGTTTCAGAATTTTCTACCTCATAGTCTTAAACTTAGAAGGAAGTTGGGGACGGTGACTGATAAATAGCTTTAATTATGTTTAAGTCTCGCTAATACCTAGGAAGATAGGAGAAAAGTGAAATTATAAATAAATAAATCGGCAAACAAACAAACATATTGTACATCCCCAAGCTAAGTGAGTAAGGGTGCTTTTCCACCAGAGATGTGCTGTGCTAATCAACGTTGCTATGGATGCGTTTGATATCCATCATTCATATTAATTGGTCCACAAAGCATAGCACTGGTGGAAAGTGATTCAAATAAGCTACGTTTGTTATACGGAAGGATGCGTGCTATGGATGCGAGCTATGGACGCGTGCCATAGATGCGTGTAATAGGTATTTGAAGGTATTTAATAAATGTTATGTATTTGCCATGCTAAGACACATTTTGACTTTGAATTGACGGTCGTGTTGGACTTGTGTTTTTCTTAAAATACATTTGATTTATTGAGTAAGTAGTGTGTTTTACCTTAATAAAAACTAGGTTGTATTTATATGGTAAGATTTATATTGTTAGGTACTTGATATATCTTTTTTGGGTTTTTGATAACCTTTGGAATAAGTTTTAGATTATAGGAATTCCTAAAATAATAATAATAATAATAATCTTTATTTTCTCCCAAAAATACAAGTTTTATTTAAAAAATGTTATGTTATAAAAAAGTTTTACTTATACGATACACAAAAAAATTATAAAATGGAGCAGTGGAAATGTAAACACGGTGTTTTTATTTCGACAATATAAATTGAAACGAAATCGCCTAATACAATTCATCTGTCTTCGTCTGTGGAACAGAATATAATCAAACAGTAGTATTCTGACTGCTAGTACTGGATGATAGTACGAAAGCTATGTATATAAGATTCTTATTATGTTATTGTTAGTGTGGAAAGTTTTCATGTTCTATGAAATAAATCGTTTATTTGTGACCTTTTTGCTTTAACTGGCTTTTAAAAGAAATATCTTTTACTTAAAGTAAAATATCCGTGAAAAATATTTCAATGTTGTGTATTGAATAAAATGTTTTTCCAATATATGTGTCAAACATTTAATATATCTGTATATTTATCTATAATATCCAATCTAAATCTAACACGTGCCTTCCGTATTGTCGACACGTCGCATAGCTCGAGCCTCGCATTTTTCTCGCACAGCTGCCTTGCGGCGGCACATTTGCGTAGCACATTCTCGCTCCGCTACATAGCTTAGCATCAGTGGAAATGGTCACGTAGCTTCGTAGCTTAGCTTTTACATTTTTCCAGCATAGCTGCATAGCACATCTCTGGTGGAAAGAAACCCTTATAATTCTGTTATGGGTAATATACAACGGATCACTCGGGGCCGATCATAGTAGGTAGGCAGACTATAACTAACGTAAATAACGGAAAGTTCGTTTACGAAATTTACCATGCCAGGAATTGAATCCGGAGCTTCTCCGCTGCAGTGAGGTCGGCCCGCTAAAGCTCAGGCTACTCGACCACAGAGGCCGTCAATTTAACAAAATTATCTTAATTTCAGCAAAGACTAAGACAGCAGAAATTGAAAAAAATTTCTTCGTACAGAAAAATCCTCTGATGATTTAGAAGAATATAAGAAAAAACTTTTATTAACCTCAAAACGAATTAGTCGCTACCTTACTTCTTCTGAGAAAGATGTAATGTAATTGTGTTCAGTTTCAATTCATAATTAAGTTACCCAATAATCTAGTTTTAGCATATTTTATATACTTACTAGCTGACCCGGCAACGGTTGTTTTGCCATTTAAATTATTTCTGGTAATTTTAAGTAAGTCCAATTATTAAAGTACTAATATCGCTATTAAAAAATAGGGGTTGATCGTACAAGGGTAAAAATTTGAAGTTGTATGTATTTTTAATGCCAAATCATAATAAAATATAAATAAGAAATTTTGACAAAAAAGTAAAAAAATAATATTTAGGGGTGGGTCACCCTTATCATTTAGGGGTATGAAAAATATATGTTGGCCGATTCTCAGACTTACCCGATACGCACACAAAATTTTAAACAAATCGGTTCATCCGTTTCGGAGGATATATATTAGAAGATTGTATGTATGTCTTCTTGACACCGAAATATTAAATTTATTACTTAGTATCATGCTTGGTACTGGAGCTTTATAACAAAACATTTGTATTATGTGTATTATTTATTAAGTACATAGAAATAAAACATAGATAGAACAAACAGACGGACAGGCAAAATTTTAAAAATTGATTTTTTGATATAATTACCGTATATACTTTCGTATGTATTTAGTAAAAAGCTGTTATTTTGATATTACAAACAGATACTCTACTTTTATTTATTTGTATAGATAAAACAAGTCGCTTTCTGCATCTGTCTCTCCGTATATCCGATAACTCATCCTAAAACACGCAACGGATTTTTGAGCGGTTTTCACCATCAGTTAGATAAAACTTTCGCTGAAGGTTTATGTATGTAAAAAATTAAGTTTTTATTATTATAAGCTAATTTATTTATACGTAATTTTAACTACTTTTCAAGATATTCAAGATTATTACTATGTATTTCAAACGAGACAAGAAGATCTTTGTTTTGTTTCAAAACTCTGATAGATAATAGATCTAGTAATTCTTTGTTAAAAAGGCGTCTTGTGCTAGAATATAAAACGGTCGCCGTCAGAGGGATTCTGAAATTTGATTACTTAAAATCTTTTTATAATTGGCTTATTTCACTTGCAAACACGGTTTGGTTAAGTGTTGAAGGTCTTAAGTGTTTTGTAGACATTTAATTTTGTTAGGGTTACATTGTCATGTTGGCAAAAACGGAACAAATCCGCCCGCCCATCTGTTCGTCTTTGTATGAAAGGTCAATTTTTATGGGAAACAGAGTGATTGTTTAATTAGACCGCCATAATTTTTACCCGACCTTTAAAATGTTCTCAACTTGATTGAAATTTTTTTAATGTATGTACACCTATTACTCTGAGATTTATGATCCGATTAACGTGATTCTTTTTTAGTTCGATGCAGAATAGTTGCCATTTGATCCCCTAAAAAATTAACATCGTTTGACCCAGTAGTTTTCATTTTATGAACATTTTTCATGATTTTTTTCCATTCCGTATGTACACTGATTATCTTCTATATATATATATATATATATATATATATATATATATATATATATATATATATATATATATATATATATATATATATATATATATATATATATATATATATATATATATATATATATATATATATACATATAACAAAATTGTAGAGGTCGAATTTCTGTATAATGAAAAAAAATGCTAAAAACCGAGTCAGGGGGATATGAGAAGAGAAATAGAACTAATTTTGATTTTTTTCAAATTTTTTGTTTCTCTGTTTGTCTGTCTGTTTGTACCGGCTAATCTCCGAAGCGACTGGACCGATTTAAATGAAATTTTGTATGGTGGAAGCTTATATCCCTGGTCAATATGTAGGATACTTTTGATACCGAAAAATTAAAAAGTTCCCGTGGGATAGTTAAAAAAACTTTCCACGCGGACGAAGTCGCGGGCAGAACCTAGTAATCTCATAAAATTCATTAGGTTTGTTAAACAAAACTAGATGGTGCTATACTCATTCACTCATTTTGACCTATCGTCGTGATGATTATATTCATCGACTTTTTATACTATTGTACAATATCGTGTTTTGTTTAAGTAATAAATAGTGAATCGTTTGTGAATAATTTTTGAAAAAAAGTAAATTATTCGAATTAATCAAACTTTTTCGGGCAGTGGTAGAGATTATAAATCATTTAAAAAAAAGTTGCTTTGAACAAAATTAGTAATTAATATTAGTAGTAGTGGGTATTTTTTTAAATATACAAGAGGCATTTTTTTTTGGGTTCCGTAGCCAAATGCAAAAAACAATCGACTTTCCTCGCCTCTACGGAACCCTTCGATACGTTTATTAAATGAAATCTAAATCTCATTTCCTCCTGTCCATAATATTACAATATGCATATTATATGTAATTTATTTTAATGTATATTTATATAATGATGAAGAAGAACGATGACTTCGCTAATAAGCTCCTTCAACACAACGTTATTGCAAAACAGCTAAAAGAATCCATTAAACCCACCAGTTCAAGAAGTTCAAGTTTAAGAATAAGTGTAAGTATTTTAATGTATCCATCTTTCAGGTGAACCAGCTGCCTTCTTGCGTACAAGCAAACATAAAAATATCCCGATAACGTTTATGTATTGTACTTTTTTAATGTTCAATTTTCTTTCTAGAATGCTTTTCATGAATTGTGAAATAGAGAAGAATGTAAGTAGAAGAATAAATGTAGCTTGGCTAAACTGAAACTAAAAGGTCAGATATATAAATCTATCATACGACCGGTCATGCTATATGGGTCCGACCACTAAAGTGATAGAGTGACAAGATGAGAAATGAGTACATAAAGGGATCTTTCAAAATTGCACGCGTGACTGAAAAATTGAGAGGAAGAAGACTGAGGTGGTATAGGCATGTAACGAAGAGGGATTAAAGTCACGTGACAAAAATAACGTAAAACTGCAAAATTGATGGATTTAAATGTAAATGTAAATCAGAAAGAGATGGATGGACTATTTGATGATTTGTGTTGTGACAGAGTACGTAGGTCAGAATATAGGAGTCTGGAAGAAAAACACATTGTGCCAACCACAAATAATTGGGAGAAGGTGGAAGAAAAGAGAATACTTTTCATGAATATTTCATACGTTACAGGATTTTTTCTATTGCTGGGGAACAACAGATAGGACGACAAGCCATCTGATGGAAAGTGGTTATCGTCGCCTATGGACATTTGCAACAACAAAGATGCTGCTAACGTGCTATAGACTTCGAAAGACTGCTTTCTCCGTTCCTGCACGGAATAGGATTCAGAAGATATGCGATCTTATTCACATTAAGTTAGAATAAGTTTGTAGGCTACTTTAAGGTTCTTAAAGAAGCCTACAAGCTTACTCTAACCGTAAGAGTCTATGTCCCGTGCTTAATACTTTGTTGGGCATAGCTATTGTTTAAAACTACTAGTACCTTCAAATCGGTGACATTCATTGTCTCTGTTGTTCACTCACTTTACTTAATAAATGTTTTTTTTTTTCTTAAAGGCTAGTCTCGTCTTAAATCTCGTCGATTACGACGCGAAAGATTAATTAAACACAATTAACTAATATTTTTTCAGAAGCTCCAACGGATAGAGAGAGATGATAACAATTATGCAGCTATATATAGACTAGCTGAAGTTCAGCCGTATAACATGAAATCATACTACAGGAATTGGCGACGACAGATGGGGTCTGCGGTAAGTAAATGTTTAGTCTATCGCACATCAGAATTAGAGTCCGCGCCGCATAAAGAAGCGGCGCGGCGCTACAATCGCCGTACTTAATCATTCCAGAGTAATTATTTTCTAATCTGCATTTCGATGTAGGTAATTACTGAATAATAAATATAAAATATTTCATAATTAAAACTCTAAATTTGTTTCTTGGCTGCTTAACGAACAAAATTTTATCAAATAGCAGAACTGCCTGCCACTTTTAGTTCCTCTATTTTCCGTAGGACTTCTTTTGTGGCGCGTACTCTGGGACTGAAATGTTGTTTCATTATATATAGTTATTTGGCAATAAATACATTTTTATACCTTTGTTTCAGTTTTATTTTCATTAATGTCACTTGGTAATTTATTATATTTTTGCAAAGACAAAAATATTGTATTTTCAATGTACGAAGCATTATGTGCGAAGCAAAGTGATTGATTAATCGGCCCCTTTCTACCAATGATGAATAAATACTGTTTCCTTTCCAGCAAAACGAACTACTAGTCGAAACGTTCGATCTGATGAACATACAAATGTGCAAGAAAATAATACAAAAGGCAATGCCAGCGATATATGCGATAAGTATGCTCTCCCGTTTTTCGAATGCAACAGGAATTTTCCGCACTGTTATTGCAGCGTTTTAAAACACATTTTTATTTATTTGCTATCATCAGAACACGGGAACGACGTCATGTGCTATTCCAGCGAGGAACATTACATAACCAGTGTGAGTGGTTTTGAAATTGAAAAACTTTGTAAAGTTTTTTTACTTTGGAATGCATTTTATTATTGCATGTAAATTAATTTGGTCTTGGAGTCAAAAAATACAGAATGTGCTATGTATACTGGTTTATATTGTCCAAGAAAAAGGCATTAAATATCAATTTAATTAACGATGTACGTAATATGTTACACGTTTTAGTACAATTTTGACCTAATTATACAAATGTGTCAATAGATACTGAGAAAATTATATATAATATTGTTACGAGTTGCAGGACTCGAATTAAAATGCAGTTAGAATTACTACAGAATTTATTAGAACTATACAAACACGTATAACACAGGTACAAATATAACTGAACACAATCAGTCCAAACATAATAGCACGGGCAAAGTCCGTCACTAAACAGATTATCGAATGTACACAAGTCTTGCCTCGCGGCTGGTTATCGTTCGACTGCCCTTCCTCAATCGGACCATTGCTTTATATGACACAAATGCAAATAATAACAAACAATGTTATTAGCTCCAAACGCCGGCGGGTAATAAATGTGCTTTGTTTACAAATATGCAGGTGGCCCAAATTGTAACAATATCATAGATAAACTTTTTTGTTCTTCCTACTAGTTCTATTTATAAAAACTTTTAATTGATTTTCTGTATTCGTTCCATTCACATTATGTTTTAAGGGTATATTCGACACTATCAACGTAAACTACATTAAAGCCGGCTTTACTATATCCGTTCTTTTACTAATAAATAAATTGATTGATTAATTTATTACTTTACGAGTGGTAGAAAATTTACGTTATTTGTACAATACAAATAATAACAATTTTCTGTTTGTCAATCCATCTGTAAGTTATAATTACAAGGATTAAAAAAAGTAACATTTACTTTATCTGTACCTGTTTTGCATTCCTGCGTGAATTGGTTTTAGAAAAATTCTTTGAGATATTCTTTGCTCTTGATGTATAACAACAAAATGCTATTTGGATCTACAAGCAGATTGATATTTCTTAACTCGGTCTCTACTTTTACTTTATGTACGTTAATAATAACACGAGTGTAATTAGCTTAACTTAAGAATGTAATGTATAGGAAGTAAGTGATTTTTGTCTACCTAATGCCTATTATCAAAATTTTATTTGGATGGATGATTAAAACTGCTGTATGTTATTTATTTCAAGTATTGTTAGGTTATAGATACTTTAAAGAAACTTATTAATACAGGAAGACGCTGGAGCACCTGCAGTTAGAAACGGCCAGCTGGTAGCTGTGACTGTAGGAGGAGCTGAATGCGATGGCGATCAGGTTGCTCTTGGTATGAAAATGAGCTGCTATTGTTCGTGGATAGCACGACACTTGCCGTGAGTGAGACCTGTTTCTAATTTTTTTAATCTATAATGTGATAAAATTCTAAACATGCTGTGTCTGGACATTGATACTATTTAAGAAAAAAAAAACATCTGGAATAGACTATACAAACGATGGAGAACACGGTTCATTTTTTTAGATTTATTTTCAGTTTGTACGGGATTTACGTAAAAAATACTGGGCCGATTTCGATGCAGTTTTCGCTAATCGACAGAAAATATTTAGATTCAAAATCTGCGCTACTTTTTACTCCGAGAATCTTGCTGGATTTTTTCTAGGAAAGACTTAAAATGGCCAAATTGAAAAAAGAATCGAATTCCAATTAAATGTTTTCACTGAGCGATAGCAAATTTGATGTAATAAAATGTGTGATATTTTTATCACACATTTTAGGGGCAGTTTGCAGTTGTTCGGGTGCATAAAAATTAACTCTTTCCGACACAGTTTTCACTAAAATGATTGCTTAAATTTTTTTCTAAATGCTGCGGTACGTTGTGTCCTGGGAATTCCGTGGGAATTTCAAGTCAAGCAAGACGAAGTCGCGGGTAACAGGTCATATAAAGGTATTTAATAAATTAAGTTATGTTTTTGTCATGCTGAGACACATTGTGATTTTGAATTGACGATACTTGTGTTTTTTTTTTAAATACCTATACTTAATTTCTTGAGTAAGTAGTGTGTTTTACCTTAATGTAAACTAGGTTGTATTTATATGGTAAGATTTATATTATTAGGTACTTGATAAATGTTTTAAGGATTTTTGATAACCTTTGTAATCAGTTTTAGATTATAAGATTGCTAAAATGTGAAGACAGTGGTGTTGGTTCGACAATATAAAAGGAGGTGAAGTCGCCTAATACCATTCCCATCCCCTAAAGAGCAGTTTGGTTTTAGAGCCAGACACTCTTGTCCCCAACAAGTGCATGCATATCCGCACCACGGAACACATCCTCTCCATCTTACAACGCGACTGTCGTAGACTACGACCGACAGACGTAATTTCCTTCAACGTCGCAAAAGCCTTCGATAAGGTCTGGCACAACGGCCTGATATACAAGCTATTACAGCTCGGAGTGCCAAACCGGCTTGTACTCATTCTATAGGCCTTCCTCAAAGACTAGAGATTCAGATTCTCAGTAGAAGGCACTCGCTCCTCCATTCACACTATTTCAGCAGGAGTTCCCCAGGTCTCCGCGCTCTTCCCACTACTCTTCTCGCTGTACACCAGCGACATGCCTCAGCTCCCCAATGTCCAGCTAGCCCTTTATGCGGATGATACCGCCGTATTCACTAGCGACGTCAGCAGATACATAATCAGCAAACGGCTTAACACCGCCGTTAAAGAGCTAGGCAACTGGTTCCGCAGATAGCAGATTGAGCTGGATCCTGAGAAGAGTATAGCCATTATGTTTTCTCGTGCTACACTCTCACCCGATACCCGCCCCACTAACCGAATCATCTCTTGTGTTAATGAGGTCAAATATCTAGATATAACCCTAGACAGAGACTTGTACTTCCACAAACACATCAGAGCGGTCGGGAACAGAGCACACTGGCTCCGTCTCTACCCCATGAAATGCAAGAAGAATATAATGTGCCTTAGAAATAAGGTGACTGTTTACAAAATGACACGCGAGTGTGGTCTTCGCCCGTGACAGCGATTCCAACATCTACAAGCTTCAAAAAGTCCAGAACAGATTCATGCGCATTGCAGTCGACGCTCCGCTCTATATGCGGAACGTCGACCTGTATCGTGACCTGGAGCTTCCCTCCGTTAAAGACTACCTAATCTCCCTCTCTCGCAATTTCTTTTACCGAGCCTACCATCACCCGAACCCTCTGGGGATGGAAACGGTCAATTATAGACCCACATCAAATGCTCCCAGATGCAAACCCAGGAGCAAACGTCGTCCTCGAAATATCCTCATTGAAGAGCCAGACAAAATCACCCAACTCCTTGCAATAATGAACTCCCCAAGGCTCAGAACATCAGCGTGGCATAACAGACGCAGAATGAACAGACGCCGGTGAGCCCCCGGCGCCAGCTCACCCACACGACGTTAAACACACTAATCACACCCACTCATTACAGACACAAAGTAGCTACACGAGACTAGCTTTGGCGTGTTGCTGGAGAGTTTCTTCCGCCGCTTCTTCTCTACCAGCTATAACACGTTGCGAAGCGTTAGTAAAGATAGACTAGGATTGGGTCCGCCGGCGGAATCGATGACGCGTCCCCATTTATATACTTCAGTCTGTTGGCTTAACTCATTCAGCCTTTTACGGCTTAATCCAATAGTCATTCCCCTCGCAGCGGTCGAGCCGAGGTCGAACCTCACAAGAGGTGCCTCCTAGAGCGCACTGCTTCCGGGCTGAACGCCTCCGCTTCCACGGAGTTGGGAAGCCCACCAAGCCCGGTATCCCTGAAACAGTCATCTGCGGCTATTCAACTGGATCCTGCACAAAAAAAAATACGATTCATTTTATGTTCGTCCGTCGCACAGAGCGAAAGCTCTCTTCAATATAATCAAACGATAGTCTATTATGATCGCTGGTAATAGTACGAAGGTTATATATATAAGATTCTTGTTATGTTATTATTAGCATTGAAAGTTTTTAGGTTCTATGAAATAAATAAAGTATTTACGACCTTTGTGCTTTAACTTGCTTTTAATAGAAATATCTAACTTAAAGTAAAATATCAATGATATATCTTTCAATGTTGTGAAATGAATAAAATGCTTTGCCAATATATGTATTAAATTAAATATGTGTCTATATTTATCTAAAATCTAACACGGGCATATCCTACTTAAGATAATAATGTAAGTCTGATATTGGTAATGTAATAAATAGGGTCGAAATATCTATATCTATTTTAACTATCCAAAATTCACTTCATATCACAAATAATATATAAAAGTGGTATAAGACTATACCTTAACCTCCTTTAATAAACAAAAACTAACAGTTCATCTGTGTTTTATTATATTGCCCAAGATAATGTTACATTTATTTACTTGCATAGTTGTTCTTGTCATGTTTCTTTTTAAGGTTAATAATTATTTTTGGTACGTACCCTCTTATTTCTAAACGCTACAATTGGCCATTTTATTGATTGAATAATAATGAATAAAATAAATAATATAGAATAATTTTCTATAATTTACCATAATTTTATATAACTTAAGGTAGGTCATTGTGCAGATTATAATTCAAAATTTCTCAACTGTATATAAACGGTATTCAATGCATTTTATTTTCATGTTGGCAGACGCGATAGTTTTTACTGTGTTCTATTTATTTTATTATAATAGTATCTAAAATGTTAAACATAATATTTTATATAATCTTATATAAAATATTATCTAAAATTTCCAAACAATAATGTAACAAAATCTTGTCATTCGTAACCTCTTTATAATTAAAATAGTTTATCAATGACTTCAATCTGCTATCAGTTGTGCCAGTTTGTTGTTTCTTATACTCTAAAATTATTGGATGGATGGCGAGGTGTTCTAAAAATCTCTGCCCAGTGTGTAGAGTCAGTGTATGAAGGGTATTTAATCCGTTAGGTTTTCTGATTTTAAGTATAGTGTGACCAGTTGCTGTTCTTTTATTACCATAAACCAATCTAAGTTGTTGCAAGTATTATAATAAGGTTGTCATTAATATTTATACTGACCGGGAAAAGTGGTTAATCATGCAGTTTTATTTATATTTCCCACTTGATACAGGCATTATGTATACAGACCGATCATTATTCACAATGACCGGATTTATCAAATTACCCGTAACATATGTATATTAAATTTTATTATATCAATCGATTTGTAATGTAACACCAGGTAACAAATACCAAAGTTTATTCTCAAAGCCATAAGGAAGAAACAAACAAATTCATTGTGACATCTAAATGCAATATAGTTACGCAAACATATTCTTTATATACTGTGTCAGAATTAAATATTCAAATTATTATTATAAAATAACTTTAATTATGTACTACAGATAAAAAAGCTACGTTCACATATTTTTAATCGCGTTTGTACGGATTTAAGCAACTCTAAAAATAAAAAGTAAAAAATCCACTATCAATAGCACGAATATAGTCCAAAAATGCACCCAAAACGATTTAAGTATAAACATTAAAATTCATTCCATTTACTAAATGTCCCCATTTTCCTTTGCGATATTTTATATCCACCTTCACTGAGGCAGGTCCAACAAAAATAGTGAATGGTAACGTCCAGCGTCCTGGTAAAGACTGGATTTTCACGTGACACGAGGGGGTGAATCGGCCCACCCATTGCACCACTAACGCTAGCAAGTCGCGTACCTATTCTAAAAGTGGCTACATGCATGAAATTCAGAAAGCATTTTTGTTACGTAATATGTCTTACAAATACATTAAATTTAATAAAATATTTGTCATTTTCGTTCAAGCAGACAAAGTCAAATATGATGGGCTGTGATCCTCTTCGTACAGTTCCTCTTATGGACTCTAAGAATTTTTGAGTGACGTATTTTTTATCATACCTCTAATGGTATCGCCAAGTAACTTTTCTTCTCTTATATTTAAACTCTCTATTTAAAACGGACGGCGCGTTCGTTTCTTCGCACGCACATCAAGTAACTTATTGTCATGTCATCATAAATAAAATCACCCGCAGATTATAAATCATAATTATAAATAAATTAACATAAAATAAATATCAAAAAACTATATACCGCTCCGCGCCACACCGTTTGAACATAATTATAAATACTAAATAAATCGTCTTGTAATAATATTATATCAAAGTAAAATATACAATATAACCCGCTTAGCCGCTTTATAAATAAATAATATAGGTAATAAACATTATAATAACAAAAGTGGACAAATGAAGTGAAGTAAGGAGCTGAAGAGCAAGCAGTGTGCCGCCAATATTACATCAATCCAGGTACGTGCGTGTTCTTCCTCCCATACTTTCCCCTTCCAAATTGTCCCATATTTGTTTTCTCATAATTTGACAGAGTCCGCTTATCACAAACCCAGCGCCGCCGCAGCATCTATAGTGCTGCTTTAATTTAAAAATGTAATAATAATCCTTCGCGGCTGCCTGTAAGTTGTAATACCTTTGCTGTTGCAAATGCCTATAGTCCACAGTAACCACTTGTCATCAGGTGGATCATTGATTTATCTTCTAGTCTCCAACAATAAATAAATATTATTTGGAGTAAGGACAGGAACAATTGGCTAATATTTCGAATTGAAGACTAATATTTAAAACGTTTAATTGAACTGAAGATGTGAATAACATCAATTACGTTAAACAACAAAATTAAATTATAGCAATAAATAAGCAAAGTTCAGCAGGAAATAATTAATGGAGTTTCTTGTCCTTATTGAGTTTTCATTAAATTTGAAAGCGTTGCTTAATTATAAATCTTCGTCAAGCAACGAGAAAACTTAAACGTATGTGAATTCATAATATTATGCAATAAGAATTACATAAAGTAAACTTTTAAATATATCCATTACGTCGAAGGCTGTATAGGCAGTGACAGTGTTAGCCGAAATATGATTCTTCCTATCTTGGATTCAATCCTTCCGATTATTACACATATTTTTAATCACTCCCTTGTTAGTCGGAATTTTCCCAGTAGTTGGAAAGAAGCTTATATCATTCGCATCACTAAGAAACCCAATCTTAAAACCTTTTCCGAATATCGCCCCATATCCATACTCCTATTCCTGTCAAAAGTCCTGGAGCGTCTTGTTCACAACCAGCTCAGTATTTTCCTTAATAAAAACTTCCTTTTAAATCCCTTCCAATCAAGTTTTAGACCTGGGTATAGTACTGATACGGCCTTAGTAAAAATTACTGATAATATCAAATTTGCTGCGGAAAAGGGTACAGTAACAGTACTCACCTTATTGGATTTCAGTAACGCCTTCATTACAGTAGATTTTGATATTTTACTCAGCATGCTATGCTCTCTAAACATATCTCGAACAGTGATTGGTTGGTTTCGTACTTACCTGTTTGGACGATGAAGATTCATTTTCTTCTTGGTGTAATACTACTGCCGGCGTACCTCAGGGTGGCGTCTTATCTTCTCTACTTTTCGCGCTTTTCATAAATTCCATGTCTGAACAACTTCGAAGTTCCTAGCACCTATATGCAGATGATTTGCAAATTTACATCAGCGCACCTATTGCTACCTTGTCTGACGCTATCGTCATTATTAATACCGACTTAAAATGTATATCTGATTGGAGTAGGAAATATGGGCTCAGTGTTAATCCTAGTAAAACCCAAACTATTATCACTGGAAGTAACAAAATGATTTCTAGGATTGACTGGTCCTCATTACCACCAATCATGTTTGATGGGACTGTTGTTCCTATAAGTGATACAGTGAAGAACCTGGAAATTCACATAGATAAATTGTTATCTTGAGGCCTTCAGATTCAGAAAATCAGGCAGAAAATATTTGCGTCAGTTGCTTCTTTACGCCGTCTGCAATATTTTCTACCATTCACCACTAAAATAGCGCTAGCGCAATCGCTCCTTCTTCCTATACTTGATTATGGTGACGTCAGCTATCTAGATCTTAACCAGAACCAATTAGATGAACTTGAGCGACTTCAAAATTTCTATATACGATTCATGTTTGGATTACGCAAATATGATCACATATCTGAATTTCACACAAAGCTCAAATGGTTGCCAATTCGACTTCGCCGTAATGCTCATGTTCTGTCTCTTCTTTATAACGTACTGTTTGATCCTAGGACCCCGTTTTATATTAAATAACGTTAGAACGTCAGAGAGGTTGCGACTTAGGACACCGATACATACTACCGAGATTTACGAAAGATCGTTCACTGTTCAGGCTGTGCATCTCTGGAATGCTCGGCCAGCAGATGTCCGATCTGCTAAATCTATCCATTCCTTTAACAGACTTGTGAAGGAGCACTATCTAACTGTATAACGTGTTTATTGTTTGTTTTGTATGTCTATGTACGTATATATTTTTATAACTATATTATATGTATTATAATTATTTTATTATTATATTAATATCTATTTCAACTGCACGCCAACGCTATCTATGCAATTAGATATTGTCCATCCAAAGGTTGCCTGGAAGAGATTGCTTTTAGCAATAAGGCCGCCCATTGTACTACCTTTTAGTAAGTAAGTTTATTGTGTATTTTTTCTATGTAATGTTGATGTACAATAAAGAGTATTGTATTATATATATAATAATATACCCATAAATATCCTACTGATAGGCTTGGGTCTTCCTATTATAGGGAAATAGGTGGTATGCTCGCCAAACTTATTGAAGATTAATTTGGAAATTATACATAAACAGTAATTCCATAACATAATAACCATTTACTTACGATTCGCGTAAAAACTACTGGGCCGATTTCGATGCGGTTTGTGCTGATCGACAGCAAATTCTTAGACTTAAAATCTACGCTACTTTTGATCCTAGGAATCCTGCGGAAATTTTTCTGGGAATGATTTAAAATGGCCAGATTAAAAAAACCGAATAAGAATGAGATTTTTCACTGATCGATAACAAATTCTATGTAATAAAATAATATGATATTTTTATCCCGGGAATCCCGGGAGAATATTCCCGCTAGCGGTTTCTAGTTGTTCGGGTGCATAAAATTTAGCTTATTCCGACACAGCTTACACTAAAACGACAGCTAATATTCTTTTGTTAAATGCTGCAGTACATTGTCTCCCAGGAATCCCATAGGAATTTCAAGCGTGGACAAAATCGCGGGCATATCTTAGTCAGGTCGTAAAAGTGCCTAGGTGATGTATAGTCCCCAGTCAGTGCTAAACTAGCACGAGTTGAGAAAATCTCATCAGGAAGTTACATCTGAAAAGAATTGAGCACATAAAATTAATAACAATTTATTTCTCAACTTTTTTGGTCACAATATAAACAGAAAATTAATATTTCGTTTGGTGGCCTAACTTATTTTTTTCTTTCTGTACTTTTTATTGACCTCAAAATAACTATACACTTTTATTGTTATGTAAGTAGGATTTAATAAAGTTGCTCTAAATATTTATCAATGAAACATTTAAATACAATAATTACTTTGATTATCACTTGCGCTGTGGCCGTTTTTTATATATGCCTAAATGTGGCCTACTTTAAGGTCACGATTGGACCACATCTAATCCATAAAGTGAAACAGTCAATAAATAAACATCATGCTTTCAGAATAGACGCCTGATCAACGTGACATTGTCAATTACATTCTGTTTTGTTCACAGTACACTGCTCTCCCGTTTCGCAAAGTTTTATTATGCTTTTAAAAAGCAAAGTACTTATATTTTTCATTAAGCCTCTACGCTGTTCTACTAAAAACGCATAATTTTATTTAGTAATAACTCTTTGAATATTCTGTAATAACTAGAACATTTATTATTATATTTACTGACAGTCCTGATATTTAATGTGTTGGCTTGATAGTACGGTAATATAAATTACTAGACGGCCTCTGTGGTTGAGCGGGCTAAGCCTTTGCCCGCTTAGCTCACTGCAACGCAGAGGCTCCGGGTTCGATTTCCGGTATAGTAAATTTCGGAAACGTATTTTCTCCGTTATTTACTATGGTCTGGGTGTCTGGGATCGGCCCCAGAATGGTCCGTTGTATATTACCCATAACACAAGCGTAACTTGTTTAATTTGGGGATATACAGTGTATGTGCTTATCTGCCGATTTATAATTTATAAAAAAATATTTATAATATCACAATAAAATTTATAAATATCCTAAAAATAAACAATATATACAAATTAAATTAAACTTAGGTTAGGTATTTCAATTTGCATGTATTAGTTTTATTTGAAGTATATACATACATACATACATAATATCACGTCTGTTTCCCATGGGGGTAGGCAGAGACTATGGATCTCCACTTGCGACGATCCTGACAAACAACTTTCGCTTCACCTAGTTTCATTTTGTATATATAGTTTATTTTTAGGATAAAATAATCCACAGCCAGGTGGTATGGTATTTACCTGTCTGGATGGCTACCACCCCTAGTTTAGAGTATGCCGCCATAACAACCTTGAGTTATGTTCCGGTATTAGTGGCCAGATTCCCTTTAGAGAGCGGCAGCACATTGGTAGCACCTTTAGTGTTACAAATATCTATAGACGATGGTGTTAAACTCTTGCAAGAAAAATAAAAAAACATATTTTTAGAATATAATGTATGACTTGATGATGTTGGTCGGTAACTTCATAGTTTTACCGGGGTCTGTGGGGCGAGTCTCGACACTGTGGTGGGTTACCGTCATACTGAATGCTATATAACATTACCCGCTTTTAAAACTACTATAAGTAGCACTGGGAACATTATGGAAAGTTTTGTTCTAAAAATACGCCCCTAATCGCGTTCTAGTGGTTATAACCTTGTTTCAGTATGATTGCAATACAAATATAACCTATGTCTTTATCTAACTTATTGTCTCTGTTTTCCAGTGGAGGAGGTGATCACCTCAATTGCTGCAAAAATTGTTGTATATATACAGAAGATGGCGATAGTAATAAAATGAAATCTTATAAGAACGTGCATTTGGTAGGAAAAAAGAAAAGATAATAAAATCAATAAACCAGTTAGTTCTCTTTAATTGTAATCATAATCATAAGCGAGGAATTATAGGATGCAAAGACTATTATATACGACAGATTGAGCGAAATGTTAAATAATAGTTATTAATGTTAATAGTGCGGTAAGTTGGTATTTAGAAACGAGTAGACGAAAGTAAGGCTTATGAGTTATAAAAACCGATTTCCAC
Source organism: Dendrolimus houi (assembly GCA_039645545.1). Lineage (NCBI taxonomy): Eukaryota > Metazoa > Arthropoda > Insecta > Lepidoptera > Lasiocampidae > Dendrolimus > Dendrolimus houi. The sequence goes on along the minus strand of CM077125.1, from coordinate 17,190,607 downwards.
ACTTGTGTAATACAACGTTTTTCAACACATTTACTAGAAAACAGGACAATAGCCAATAAAACAAACATAAATATCAGTCGGAAAGTCGCAACAATGTTTGAGGTTTCTAATATGAAAATGGCGCGCATTGCAAATGGCACCAGGTGCGCGTGGTGAATATTAGAACTACATCTTTGGTCTCATTTTCTCTATAGTGTTAATGTGAGACACATGTATTAATCAATAGCGCTTCCAAGGAGGTTCGATTATTTAGGATTTTTATTCTCATAATGTGAAACTCCGTAATGGAATTCTTCTATATTTTTCTTCGCCTAAGTACCTATTTAATTATACGTTCCGTTGTATGGTCTATAATTTTTAACTTTCGAACAATGTATACAGGCTTCGTAAATTAATTTTTTGAGCAAATGTATTGAAAAATATTTTAAATCGTAAATGGCAACTTTATCATCATTCTTGAATGTTAATACAATTTCTTATACAAACCACATACATTGTATATTCCTAAAAGTAAGTAATTTACAATGATGTAATATATAGCGGACAACTTAGGGGCCAATCTTGGACACCCAGGCCAAAGTTAAATATATATGTAACAGCTGCAACTTCAAGTAAGAGGCGTCCTGGAGTAGAAACTGGATCTTAGCAAATGTAAGGCATTATTCAGCCTTTTTTTCACGAGGGTAAATCTGTTTGAGGACTATCCACTGCGGGGGAAAAGCGGTGGAGAGTGTGGGATTCCTCACGTTGGGGTGGCACAGGCACTGCAAACAAGAAGTTCTATTGCCACACCACGCTCAGGGATACCCACTACAACCGCTCGGTGTTTCCGTTCTTCGCCTTTAAGCCAGGGCCACAAGTATTTGGCCTAACCATCGCGCAGACCCTAGCAGAAGGTGTTATCCAGCTGGGACCAACAACATATATAAAGTTGCTTATACGTATGATATATACCAAGTTGAGGATTGGGATATGTGATTTAAAGTTGCACTAGAAATATAAGTCCAACAGAAAAATACAATATCTGATTACGAAGAAAAAGTTTAAAATATAGTAGAAAATAAAAATTGTCTTGCAATTTTGACTACGCTTGTAAATAGTGATATAATCAAGTTTAAAGATTTCAATCATCATTAAATATAGTGATGAGTACAGAAAGTTAAAATGGCTCAATTTATTATTAATCCGATAAGTTATTGTTTACTTTTAAGGTATTTTCTTAAGTTTTCGCGACTTGTATACATAATAAAATTACGTTTTAATGGTTTTGAGCGCGGTAATTATCAGATATATTGTTTGATAATCTCACCCCAAAAGTATGCCTGTAAATAATAATTGGATTTTCGAATTTATTCACACGCTTACATTAAAATTTCTTCTATTCAATAAGGAGAGTTTCATAAGTTCTGTTTTGTTTTGACTGAAACTTGACAGTCTCATTACTTGACTTTAATTAGCATTCCCATTTCTCATTTTAAATCAGCAGACTAACACGCCTTTGTACATTTGTATATTCCCAAGCTTAGCAAGTTTCATTTGTATTATGGATAATATACCACGGATAAATCTGAAGCCGATCCCAGACACCCAAACCAGAGTAAATGAAGGAGAGTTTATCAGTGAAATTTACTATACTTATCGAACTCGTGACACTACATTTCAGTGTACTAGTTAGTCCATATAGCACTTGTTGAGGGACGTCACCGGGAATCATGCTTCCTTCCGGTAGTGGACATGGCCCTAAGGGCATTACTTGCAAAAGCACACGGAGTTAGTCAAGAATTTCGCTTTCCCATAGCCCTGGCATAAGGCGCAGGAAGGAACACCGAGGGGTTTTAATGAGTATCCCCCGACTGCGGCGTGGCAGTAGCATTGTTTGCTTACGGTGCTAGTGCCATCCCAAATTGGCGAATCCTACACTCCCCACGGCGTTTCCTCCGCGATGGATAGTAAGCAAAAGGATTTCTTCACGTTCAAAAAAACATAACATTTTTCCACTAAGGCTTTAAACGTGTATATACTTTCAATGACGGGTACATAGAATACTTTTTGTCTCGTTAAGGTTAATTATTTTTGCGGAGTAGGTCGGATATGCGAGAGAAGCCGTAATCTACCGAGAATTTTGAAAATGTCAATTCCATGGTCCACTAGTGATGAGAGATACATGATAGCGGGGGTAGACGGTAAGTATAAGTATGAAGGTGGTAGAGACAGCGTGATGTAGTAAGCTTTACTCACACTTGTTTAATCTATCTCTGATGACAGAGATGGAAATAGGATAATTTTTATCCCGTTTAGTGTGATTAAGTGTTACTAAAACCTTATAATCCTTTTATGTATTGTGGGGGTCTCTTTAAGTGTGGTGCGTCGATGATGTTACCCCGTTGGATGAGGTGACGCACCACTGACAAGAGCCCATGGCTCCATCGCCGCGGGAGCTAGGCTCAACTGCTGAAGGGGAGTACAAAATAAGACGACGTGTGTTGTACTCTCTATGTAATTATTGCTTAATTAATTTAACATTAAACTTAAGACTGTATATACAGAAATCTTAACTACTACGTAAAAATATGTAAAACCTAAACATTTTCGTAGATATACCTCCGAAAGTTTTCTATTTTCTGTGTTGACATATTTTGGCACGTACATGGACTACTCGATTATAACCTTGCTAATTATTTAGCAGTAAATCATTCCATGTAAGTGACGTAACATGTACCTTTGAATGATCATAGGATACTTTTGATCTTGTTCAGTGAAATAATTTTTGGGGAATAAGAGCCGATGATTACATGAAGAAAGGTGAGTAGACATGAACAGCCATATATTAATATAGATCGACAAGTTTGTATATGACACTCCTACCTACGGTCGGCTGGTAAAGGAGAACAGGAGAGTGGTGGTGAAAAAGGTGTGAGAGCGATACCTGTTGCCCATACACCTCTTTTTACCTCCCACCATCAAGCATTAACCATCAGTAATGTCACTTATGAATTTGCCGGCCTATACATATAAGCATTGTAATTTAATTTTCTCTCAAAAGAGTTTCATTATATATAAAAGTGGAGGCTCTCCGAAATTTCTGAAGCTTTGTTTTCTATAACGTTTTTTATTGGAAGTTAAGCAGACAAATCGGATTTGGTTTGGATTAAGTTGTCACCATAAATCTTTAACGAGACGTAGTAGGCTTATTTGCATGGTTTAATTTAGGATATTAAGGGAATGGATAACATTTAAAGTAAATTAGGTAAAGTACTCATACATATATGTATATAGTACATTTAACGCTGCTAATTTTGCGAAGTGGAAATGTTTTATGCACATTCCACTGTTCGGGGCAATCAAATTCGTATGATGAACATGATAAGTATCGAAATAAAGTATAGCTTTGTGCTAGGGGAAAGTCGGGTAACCGCAGACATTTCAATTTCTAAGAAACTAAACGGGTTGCGTAAACAAAGCATGATTGTAAATTTTCAGCATCCTTTAGAATAGAAAGAAATACATTTCAGTTGCGTGTGGGCGCCGAGTAAGGTAGTCGTGAATGAGTGTTTTATCCTAACGAAAAAAATTTTGTCGCGTCTGTCAAAGTTCATTGCAGGTTATCAAGTACAATACGTAAGTGTGCATTCTTGTCTACTGTTCAATGTTTTAGGAGATTATATACATTTAAAGGTTTTTTTTCGCCTGCCCCTCCATTATTGTGGTAGAATGGAGATTATTATTATTCAATAATCTTAAAAACTTACATTTTTCCTTACTACTAATTTACGTTTAAAGGTTCTAATGTAACAATTGTTGTACAATTTAAGAACTATGTTTAAAAATGTTGATGATAACGATCGGGTATCCCCGGACAAAATAATGTCGGCTATTATTTTAACAAACTATAATTCCATATTATTTTGCTAATTTATGGAAAGTACCTTAAAATATTGTTACTGCTGTTGCAGATATACTTGAAATATGCCGAAAATTGAGGGAAGAATTAGTGAAGGATGAAAATAAAATGAAAGAAGCAATTAAATGTGTAATGGAAGGCAAGTTAGGATTCAGTACCAGGAATGTAAAACTCGGCCCACGAAGATTGTGTTTATATAGACGTCTCGAAGTTTTATTATAATGTGATGTTAGTAAGGTCAAACAACGGTTTGGTCACCATTTATTACTATATCCTAGGCTACCCGCCATTTTTTATGACACCAAAAAAACAAGACCAAATTTAGATTAGAAATGTTTCATTAATATCATAAAAGAAGTTCCAAATTTTGTTTTAAATATAAAATAAAGACAGAAATGTTGATCATTTGTGTTTTATTCGCAATTAATTCGAGTGTCCGGGGCTGCCCTAACTTCCCCTATATCTTACAAACTACTAGTATATCTAGACACGTGTCAATTTCACTAAGCGATCTTCCAAAAGCAGCTCCTTTAAGCCCTGTGTGTGCTCCAATCTCAGCAGCCATGTGCATGTGGTATCTAATATATGATACATTGAGGGCCGTTATATGTGGCTCTATATAAACAGCGTCTAGAGATCATTAGACATCTTCTGTAGTCATCTAGTCTTATATCTATGGATAGGCGCTAGGAGATACGTCTTACAATGTAGATTTTCTTATCAGACACTCGAATAAAATATTTCGCACTAGCTGTACCGGAAACTTCGCCCTACTTGCACTTTATTATATATCTTTCAAGATATCGAAATGATACCATAGACGGATATTTATTTAAATATTTAATTTTCGATGAAATCCGTTGAGCTGATTCGAAACCTATTCAAGACAGATTTTCAGATAGACTGACAGGAAAAATTTGTAATAAAAGTAATTTAATTATAAATTAACAGATATCATATAAACAGCAGTTATCGATAGTATTGTAAAATTTGTTTTGAAATAATAAACAGACAGTTCAATTTTATCGGTGTAGATTTATACGTCAGGTATATTGATACAACATATTGCCCCAGAGAGGCAATTTTGTCTTTGTACTTAATCCTTGGCTGGAACACTCGATTATACAGATGTGCGTGCAATAAATCGATGATATAGCTCCTAATGCTCTGATATTGTGGTCGGATAATAAACAGGGCATTGTCGGTAGAGGCACTAGTGCAGGATTATCAGGGCAATATCCGCCGAAGCGAACACGTCGCATTACCAATAGGTATATAGCAATAACTAACCTATAGGTATATTGTTTTGCTGTAAATAGATTATTACAGTTTTACCACCGTACTGAGAGTCGAATAATGATTCACTTTAAAGGACGGCAACTGAGTTTCTCGTTTTACATGTTCAGAAAATAAATCATTCTATCTAGCACATATACATTGATATTGAATTTTGAATGGGGTAGTTGCTAGTCATATTACTTGCTAGTCAAATCAACTAAAGCCGATATTAGATATTAACAATATTAGATCAACCAAATTGAATTAATTTAGTTGACCTCGGACAACGGATCGGTATGGCAAACCAGCGAGGAAACGTAATCAGTCTTCTGGGCACCTTACCCATAGGAGACGGTGACCTAGGCTCACACACCATATAACTAAGTTAAGTTTTATTTTGTTGTATTATTTTATAATTTGTTAGTTTAATAAATTATATTTAATTAATCTATCTAATATCAGCATAACTAATATTTTAATGTCACCATAGAAAAATAATATTTCGAATGAAAAACGTCAATGTAAAAAATCGCTTTTTTTAATCTTACAAACTGGAGGCATCTTAATTTATTCTAATTTCTCATCTTTCCCTTACATTTTCATTTCAAATAGCCGTTCTTTTTCTCCTTCGCTAAGAACCTTTATTAAACAATTAATGTATGGAATATAATGAACTTTGTTAAAAAACAACCCTCTCCCTTGGTTTTCCGTATAACATTCCTTTACAGAAAGTGATCCTTACAATCTACACTATAATTTGGTATAATAATACAGGTATGTTTAATTTTTCAAAAAGAACCGAATCGATTTCGTCAAAATCGGCCTCTATACTCCTTTGAGTGTTTTTCGCGATTTCATAAAGTTTAGAATTAGGCTCTGAAGGCCCATTTGAAAAATTCACAGTGTATAACATTTTAGTTTTTGCGTATACTACCGTCGCCATTATCATCTCAATTAATTTCCGAGGTTGTCGGGAAGAGATCTCTTTTTAGCAACAAGATCGCCCTTTGTGCATAATTCAATATAGTTTTAATCTGTGAGTATATATTCGTATTGGTGTACAATAAAGTACTATCTATCATAATTTACTTATAAAAGTTGAAATACTTTTGAGATTTTATCATCGGGGATTAATAAGACGATTTCTGTAGCAACCTTTTGCTAAATAGAATCAGGGTTGTGTAGCATTAACTGTCCTGTATTGAATCCGTTCTAATCTGTTAATCCGTGATCGTAAGCAGGGGATTCGGCTAATATAAGGGCATTTACTGTTAATGAAGGGATGATCCCCGCGTGACTTGTGCAATGGCGTGAGGAGTGGAAGGCATAATCCAATTTTATAGCTTGCCTCTCTTTGTTAAAAGCGGAGTTGAAGGCACAATTGACGCCAGATGTGATTGAGTATTAAAATAGTTATTTATGCAACAAAAGAGGATAGTTCTGATCGAATTAACATTCTAATATTATATTCTCTTTAGGACTTTTTACTTTAATTATAATAATTGTAATTTTTCTATGCCTCGCTGGCTAAATATAATGCAACTTAACTTTTGTACCGACCATCATGCATATGTAAATACTCATGTTCATAAAATAAATTATCTTTGTCTTCTGTTTTATTGTGAGTGCGTTTAAAGTTCTAGCGAAGAGTTCTGTAATAAAGCTAGCAATAAAATCAACTGAGATACTTCATATCATCTTACAGAACACCGCTAGATGGAGTTTACGTCAATAAAAGCGTCAAATGGAGTAAAGTATTTTTTACAAAATTGTGTGCGTTAACTTATATAGCATACACGTGGTTTTTGTCTGTGTAGTTTAGTAATATATCCACTAGAAACCATTCCACCTTTGTCCGTACTAATTTGATTATTTAATATTAAGTTCTAATAATATTCTATGGCGCGATCGCCTTCCTGTGCCAAGATCAGCTTTCTTGAGCCAGCTTCACTCTGAGAGCTCCGGGCGCGGTCCACCTTGTTCTATTTATGTCTATTTTGTTCGTCTGAGGCCCCAGCTTTCTAGATTTTGTACAAGCATAGTAACTTATAACGTTATACCTTTAACAAGTCAAATAATGTAATATTGTTCAAACAGTAATTACAATAATAATTATTTTTATGGTGACATTTTGAAAGAAAGACGATAGCAGTGTTTTAGCTCTCATTTTTTTAAAGTAAATAATTTGAAAATTGATTGTTCCATGTATTGTATTGTACACAATTTGATTAAAGTGATTCTTTCTTTTTTCGAGTGGTTTTACAAGCTTTATACGTTTAGTTAGTGTCAAGTATTCACAATTCAAGTTAAGTCAAATTTTAGACTAATCAAACAAATGGGCATCGGTTAAAAAAATCCGAACCTTTGTGAACCCTATATCAAAGTATTCCAAGGCCATGATGTTCCCGTACTTGAGTACAATTTGTGTAATGTATTTCTGTAATAATAGTGTATAATTTCCCGTCTAGACCGATCAATCATAAGTGCCCATGACCTGTAAAGACTCTCAAATCGTTTTTGGGAGAAGTATTGAACAGTTAAATATTGTTACTAGTTGCAGGACTCGAATTAAAATTCCGTTGGAATTATTATAGAATTTATTAGAACTATACAAACGCGTATAACACAGGTACAAATATAACTGAACACAACCGGTCCAAACGTAATGCCCGATTTGATAACACGCGCAAAGTCCGTCACTAAATAGGTCACCGAATGTACACAAGTCTTACTTCGCTTATGGTTACGCTAGACTAACTCTTCTCCAATCGGGCCATTGCTTTATATTGCACAAATGCAAATATGTCTGCCGGCAAGCGTCGACGCAATTTCCTAGAAATCGTAATCCGCACACCTGCCTAATTATGCCTGCAAACGGCCATAAACGAGTACAATAGGCTGCCCTCCACAATAACCCATAAATAAGTAAACAAAAGAAGACAATCATAAAAGAATTGCAATTAGTTCAAAAGCCGACAGGTAATAAAGTATGTTTCTATAGATATGCAGGTAGGTTTTGTTTCTGTTGGAACTTAAGTTGTAACAATATATTTACAAATCTATCACATGCATTGTAGATTGATGTTAAGAAACAAATATAAAATAGAATATATTTTATTGTGTAACATTAGAGACAGTTCAAGAAGTTTAAGTATAAAAAACAATAGACAAACAATAATCATTTCTTTCAGACAACCTTAACTAACTAACTAAACGAAATTGATTATACTAAGCACAGTAAGCAAGCTGACCAGGCAAAGCGTTTTAATACTATACACATAGCCAAAGTGGCTGCGACCAAAGGTGTCAAATGCAGCTTTCTCGCAAAAATATTTTAAAGAATACAGGGAAATAGAACTAGAAAAGTGATATTTTCAGTGTCTGAAAGTTTGTAATACAAGTACGAGTATTTTTCTACGAAAATCTTTAATATTATAAAATTCTAAACATGTCTGTGTCTGTAAAATAAAGCTATTTAAAAAAAAACAGCTGCAATAGACTACATAAACGACGGAGAACACGATGCAATTTTTAAATTTCTTGTCTGTTTGTCAGTTTGTCTATTTTTTCGGGATTCACGTAAAAACTACGGGGCCGATTTCGATGCGATTTTCGCTGATCGACAGCAAATTCTTAGATTTGAGATTCTTCGCTACTTTTTATCCCGGAATTTTTCTGAGAATGATTTAAATGGCCAGATTAAGAAAATCGAATTCCAATGTGGTTTTTTCACTGATCGATAGTAAATTTTATGTAATGAAATGTGTGAAATTTTTAAGCCTGGTAATCGCGCGGGAATTTTCCGGGAGCGGTTTGAAGTTGTTCGGGTGCATAAAAATTAACTTATTCCGGCACAGTTTTCACACAGCTTAAATTGTTTTTAAAATACTGTGGTACTTTGTGTCCCGAGAATCTCGCGGGAATTTCAAGTCAAGCGTGGACAAAGTCACGGACATATCCTACTTCTTATTATATAATTCGTGGGAAGTTGGTTTATATTGTATTAAAAAAATACAAAATAGTAACTAATAAGAAACGCTAAGTGTGTGTTAGACTGTCCAATCTGAACGGTTCCATGGTACAAAATAATGTTCATAATATTAATCGTCGTTCATAAATTCTGCTCAACCCAGTTTTTTTAAATTATTGCATGAGTTCAGCAGACAGGAAAACGGCCCAAATGTTGGAAAGCTGTTATCATCGCCGATGGACATTTGCAACACCAACGGCGTTACAAATGCGCTGCTACTTTCTTAAGGAAGACTGGAACCTGCCCACTAATGTCCGAACACAACTCAAGGTTGTTATGGCGGCATAGTCTAGTCCATGGGTGGTAACCATCCAGACGGGCAAATACCCTACCACCTGGCTGTGGGTTGTTCTGTTGCCTCTTACGACCGGCCGCACGGCCGCAGGAAATTGTATTCTTTCTCCGTTGTCAGATCACGTCAAGTGGAACCCCGTTTACCACTTGATGATAGAAAACTTATTATTTATTTATTGAAAAAAAAGCGAACAGCGCATATCAACACACAAACAACAACAAAAATTACTTATAATGTAGGGCTAATAACAGGTTTTTTTGAGTTCATTTTTAAGCTAACGAGCGAACCAAAGTTAAAAAATGCAATAAATATATGCATAAGTGAAAATAAGTATATACTTATACACATACATACATACATAATAATAAATAAAATAAATCTAAACAAAATATATAGATTGATAGATAAATGTAAATATATATGTATATATATATTATACATTAAAATTGAAATATAATAATAACATATATATATATATTAACTATATAGATATTAACTATACATTTTACTTGATAAATTGTTATTTTCATATAATCTGGTGGTATCTGTTCCAACAATTGTTTTGAAGATTAACCTCTTGAATACGGGCTTAGAGAAACGAAACAAATCAAGATCACTAAATTTAGTGTTGTAAGTCTTAGCAATTCGAGTAAATATGCTATTGCTGGCGTAATTCGTCCCATGAGAAGGTATATGCAGTAGAGGAGTATTAAAATATGATTTTCGAAAGTAGTCATACCTAAAAATCATCCCTCAAAACAGTTTTTGGAAATGTTTAATTAAACAACAATTTTTTTTCAATAAAAATTTCGGTGCTTTAAATTAATAAAATAATTTTAAAAAAGCTATTGAAGATAACTTAACGAAATTTTCAGCGATTATAGTAAAATATCTATAATTTCAGATAAAATTCTTTTGCAAATGTTACTTGTTTATTACCATATTTTTTATTAACTTAATAAACAAATTGAAATTTTAATGACTTCTCAGTACGATAATCGTTTTTTTTAGTAATACGCGTTATACATTCAAGTTCTTTATTTCAAAAGAAAATTTCACTGTCCGGTATTAGTTTAAATAATATGAATTTTATATGACACAGCGGCGAGCGGTACAAGTGCTGCGTGCTACTGAGCTCAGCTGTTAAGGCTAATAGATCACTATAGTTTACACAATTGTTTAATAAATAATGTTTACAGTTCATTTTTTTTTATTTTTAACAATACATGCACAGAGTAATTGAGATATGTTTATAAAAAAGTATTATCGAGGTATGTATTAAAATTATTTTTCCAACTGACTAATAATTTTCAGATAAAAAAAACTTCATAATCAGTTTTCATTTGTTATTCATAAATATAAAACAATTGAATTCCGGTAGCTAGCGAGATTCGTTTGTTTTTAACTAGTTTCTTAGCATAAATGTATGCTACACTAACAAGTTTTCTCCTAAGATGAGAAAAGTATTACAAATGTACTATTTAAAAAAATAACAGAAAAAAATTAAGAACTAATTTAAGACATCAATTGATTTATTCATTATATTTTATTAAAATGTTTATTTTATTCAATTGTTCGATTTAAATAATACTTTTATGAATATATTTTAATTACTCTGTGCAAATATTGTTAAAAATATAAAAATATTAACTGTAAAGATTATTTATTAAATAATTGTGTAATCTGTAGCGATCTATAACCTTAACAGCTAAGCTCAGTACCGCGCAGCACTTGAACCACTCGCCGCTGCGTCATATAAAAAATCACATTATTTAAACTAATACCGGGCTGTGAAATTTTCTTTTGAAATAAAGAACTTAAATGTATAACGCGTATTACTAAAAAAATATTCGATTATCGTACTGAGAAGTCATTAAAATTTAAATTTGTTTATTTAAAAGTTAATAAAAAATATGATAATAGACAAATGAAATTTGCAAAAGAATTTTATGTAAAATTATAGATATTTTACTATAATCGCTGAAAATTTCGTTAAGTTATCTTCAATAGCTTTTTTATAATTAATTTTTTTAAATAATTTTGTTTGTTTCTACTTAGTATTTGGAACGTCAGAGGAGAAGGTGAAAATACATTTCTTAAGGGTTTCGGCATATGTCATTTGGCTAAGGAACTTTAAAAACCATTTCACTACGATACTATACAACCACCCATAGGTTATTCTCTGCGCGTTTGGTTCTCTAGATCTCACAGGTCCTTATTTTGAATCTTAAAAGGGTTAATTTTGGTAAGGACTTTTCTATCCTTTACTCTGGTCGGTGTGTTTCTGGTGCCCCAGAAGGGTACGTTATACACTCATGACACATAAAAATTACTTAGCACCGGGATTTATAGTTCATTATTTTTTAATGATGATTTTTGTTGAAATCACCAGTATTCCATAATAATCATAAAGATGGAAGAAATTTAGCTGAAGCAAGCAAAAGGACTTTTACTCAATTAACCGTAAAGACAAAGGACATTGGTTGAATTGTTTTGGAGTTATCTGATTTGTCACCAAATGTAGCGTGTGCCTTTTCTTTTATTTCTTTTATAAATCTTTTATGCGAATAATTTTATGCTTCACAGACATAAATCTTTGAGCCTTGATTATGTACCTGTTTAATATTACTAATCTTTTAATGTTAATTTATCATAAAGAAATTATATGAAATTCGGAAATGGAATAATATTTAAAACTAAAACATGTTGAGTTTTAAGTATATTATTAACATATATATAAAGAATTACTCTCATTGACCACTGGCTCTATGATTTTTTCACTTGTTTAATTCCGCGTATTTGTGACACACGGACAAAAAAAGTTAAGTCAGAAAATGGAACACTTGCATGCGTGTTCATCATCAGCTTTAAAGACTATAAAAACTGAAGTTAAAGTCGTAGGAAGACAAAACTAATTACCTACTCAGTTATAAAATTACAGAACATGTAAAGCCAAGTCTTACAAACTGGCCATGTTGAAGTAGCTCCGCACCAAGGAGCTGCTCTTCTCGCAAATTATGACCACCCCAGTCTCCCTCTGGCCGTTTAAATAATCTCGGCGTGCAATAAAAGCCGACTGGGCAATATATTGCAAGAACGCCGAGGCCATTAGAGGGCACAGTGTAAACATCCTTGCAGACTAATGGCCTGACCATGGGTAAATTTACCCTTTGGCGTTTGCACAGCTTGTGTACTGTCGCAGAGGATTACTGTGTACTTTAGAGATTTTGATTTTATTTTCACAATTCTGAATTTAAATTAAAGTTATATTAAAATATTTTTAACCAAAGTATTAAACGATTTTTGCATTGTTCATAAATGATTTAATGAATGATTTAAATATCTTAATATTTAATTAATTGTGGATTCATTCAAGTAGTGTTCCTATACTACATATACGAGTCAGACTCACACACAACTACTTGTTTTTCAGAAAATGATAAATTAACTCGTAATTATGACACTGAAACTAAGCAAGTTAAGCCTTTTTTACGGATAATATACAACTGACAATTCGTGTAATTTCGGATAATTCGAAACGCCTTCGTACTTTATAGCATCATTTAAGGAATTTAGAACCACAGCAACAAAAATGCCAGTTTGGAAATTAATTTTAAAAAGCTGTCAATCGTGGGACTGCGCTGCAGATGTGAAAATTTTGTATCTGAACGAGACAGTCACGCGAGTTCAGTACTTTTCCCCATCCCAAAAGAGCTATGTATATACACACACACACACATCTGTAATCTATCTGAGAGTGACGGTCACGCAAGTTCAGTACTTTTCCCCATCCCAAAAGAGCTATATATACTTATGTATACACACACACGTCTGTAATATATCTGAGAGTGACGGTCAAGCGAGTTCAGTGCTTTTTCCGTATCCGAAATGTGCCCAAAGCGTCTAAAGAAGTTTTTACTTCAAAAAAATTAAGAATATATATACCTACTAGTGTTAGTAGATATCGCGATAAGACTATGATTAAAGTAACGTATAGTTTTTAAGTGAACTATAATATAGGTATAATAATGATCAGAAATTTCATAAATTAGATTTACTATTTAAATATACCATAAATCACATATTTATAAAAACAGAATCTTTAAAATCTGTACCGATACTAGTACTGATACTAAAACTAAAAAAAATATAAATAATTATCATTGATCATATAAATATATCATATCATATCGTTGATACTCTGTCCTGTAAAATTATAATTTGACAGGTAACTCTAAACAATTAAATGTATTTCTTATGAAACGTTTATGGATCACGATTTCAACAATAAAAAGATGTTAATATATTTATAAATCTTTTTAAATTCAGTAAATGAAGTTGATAACGACAGGGTGTATTATAAAAATATATCTCATATTAACACAAACTTTTCCTATTTTAATACAGCCCCGGGCAAGTTTTGAACTCTCGCCATTTGCTCCCTCTTGAATTACCATCCGCGAGACTATACACGAAAATATGCTGAAAGTTTTATTCAAACGTCAAAAGCATCCCTGTCTTGGTGCGATGACCTTAAAATCAGAGTCCAGTTTCCAAGAAACATTCTTCACTTCTCTTATATAATTCAACATGACTCTCTGTATTATCTTGATTGTTTTAAAGTTTTGTTCTTGTTTATTCCAAACTACTGACAACATAATTTGTTTATGGTAACAGAAAAAAAGTACAGAATCAGTCTTCAACGCGAACTAACAAGAATGATATTGTTACGAGTTGCAGGACTCGAATTAAAATGCCGTTGGAATTATTATAGAGTTTATTAGAACCATACAAACACAGGTACAAATATAACCTAACGCAATAAGTCCAAACGTAATGCAGGAGATTGTAATTCAAATACACGCGCAAAGTCCGTCACTAAATAGATTACCGAATGTACAGAAGTCTTGCTTCGCTTATGGTTATCGCTCGACTGACCCTTCCTCAATCGGGCCATTGCTTTATACTGCACAAATGCAAATACATCTGCTCGGCAAGCGTCGACGCAATTTCTTAGAAATCGTACACCCGGTTAATGACTGCCATAAAAGATTACAATACACAATGGGCTGTTTTCTAATCACAAAGTAAACAAAAGAAGTCCAAATGTCGAAAGGTAATAAAATGTGTTTCTACAGGTATGCAGGTGTGAATTGGTTTTTGTCGGCGTCTAAGTCGTAACAATATGATAATCAGTATTATTATTATTGTTGAATACTCGCATATATGAATTCTGAAGTGGGTTGTTTTGCAATTGCCGCCTATTTTTTCATGATGTGCAGCATTATATTAAATTTTAAAGGTTTTTAAGGGTCTTTCAAACGAATGATATATCTATTTTTGTATGATAGGACAGAATCAATTGTCAATGTAAATTAAAAAGAATGCTAATCTATCTATAATATAAAATTCTAAACATGTCATATCTGTACATTGAAGATATTAAAACAAAGCTACTGGAATAGACTATATAAACGTGGAGTACATGACGCAATTTTTTTAGATTTCTTGTACGTTTGTTCGGGATTCACGTAAAAACTACTGAGCCGATTTTGATGCAATTTTCGCTGGTCGACAACAAATTCTTCGACTTAAAATCTGCGCTACTTTTTATCCTGGGAATCCCACGGAAATTTTTCTTGGAATTATTTAAAATGGCCAGATTAAAAAGAGTCAAATTCTAAAGTGATTATTTCACTGATCGATAGCAAATTTTATGTAATAAAATGTGTGATATTCTTTATTTCGGAAATCCCGCGAGAATTTCAAGTCAAGCGAGGATGAAGTCATGGGCATACCCTAGTTATGACAATATAAACAGTGTTCTTCTATATTTATTGAATATAGAACATATGTGTATGTTAACGCCAATCTATATTTGGTCACCGACTTTGTAATAGAAACGGAACGCGCCTGTCAACGTCATTGGCAGAGCAGTTGACAGGCGCGTCAACCGTTATATAAACTCTGTCAAAAAAGTATCCGGAATGGGAGATTTGTTTACGGTATCAAATTCATTTTTTTTGTTGTTGTTAGATTGGCACAACTGTTTTTCATTTTAGCGCGGAGCTTGAGTAGCATCGGCCATTTAGATTAAATGTAGTGCTGTTTTTAGTTAGATCATATCTAGTATGTATTGCGAATTTCATAATGGATAAAAACATAGAACAAAGAGTTCTAAAATTTGGCATCGCCAATCGAATTTCGTGTTCGGAGACACTGAAAATGTCACAGAAGGCTTACGGTGAATTGAATTTATCAAAAACATGTGCTTAAGAGTGGTACAAAGCGTTCAAAAGCGGCCGAAATATGTTGAAAGATTTGCCTCGCCCTGGTAGGCCATCACCATTTTCAACTGAAGTTAACATCACAAAAGTGAAGGAAATAGTGACTGAAAATCTTCATTCAAGTTTGAGAGAAATAACCGCTGAACTTTCTGTGTCTCACGAGTCGATCCGTATCATTTTAAATAATCACTTGGGTATGAAACATGTTGCTGCTCGGGTAGTCCCAAAAGACCTGAATTTTCTCCTAAAACTCAATCGCTTAAGAGTCCCTGAGGACATGCTAGAACGAATTAATTCCGACTCATGAAACGCATTGTTACTGGTGACGAGATTGGGTTTACGAGTTTGACACGCAAACTAGTCAACAACTTCGGAGTGGCGCCTTCCGACTGAACGGAGTCCGAAAAAACCACGCCAAAGTCGATCAAAAGTCAGTCATATTGACTGTTTTCTTTGACTATCACGGTATTGTGCACTCGGAATTCTTACCGGAAGGTCAAACATAAAAAATAAATTATATTATTCGAGTAAATAAAGTATATTATTTGAGCGTTATACAGCGTTTACGAAAGCAATTTCGGCTAAAAAGGCCAGAGTTGTGGAAAGAAAATTCTTCGTTTTTGCACCACGATAATGCGCCTTCGCACAAGGCCATCATTGTAAGCGAATTTTTGATCAAAAACTCAACAAATACTATCGAGCAACCTTATTTACCAGATATGGCTCCAACTGACTTCTTTTTATCTTAAACTCAAATTACCACTTCGTGGCTCCTGTTTTCATTCGGCAGAAGACATAAAGGAGAATTCGTGACGACAACTAAACTCAATTCCGGAAAAGGCGTTTAAAAAATGTTTTAATGATTGAATTATTCTTTGGTGTAAGTGTATCGTTTCTGAAGGACCATACTTTGAAGGTGATAAAATAAATTTGAACGACTAACTAACATTTTGTGTATTATTGTTTTTTCCCCTGTATTTTTTTGACAGGGTTCATTTTTACGGTATGTTAATTTAACGTTGTGTACTTTTGTCCTTCCTCAAACCACCGCCCCGTTTTGTGTGTCTCTTGCCGCATTCTACACACGCTCATATTATCCCGCGTGCTGGGAGGCACCCCAGCCTTGAAGGAACAAGTTCAAGAGAAAGACGTGCCTGTCTGGTGTAACCTATCCTGTAAGTTTTTCCTCTCTTATTCTCGCTTGCAATCCGCACTTACATATTTTCTAGCCTTGTAGATTAGCGTACCCTTATATTGTCTAGGGGCCGCATTTTTTAGATGTAGGTAGTTTTGAAAGTACCGCCGGTTTCTTATTCGCCGCCAATCTCGAGCACACGTTAGATCTATCCAGACGCACAGTCTCCCGTGCCAAGGGCAATTATGAACGTTTCGTTTCAAGACTTACAACTATGTAAATGCCAAAACTCGTACGCAATTAATGCAACCACGGAACGCATCCAGGCATTAAATTATAATGACAGATAAATAGCCAATTACCAGAGTTAAACATCATTTCAACGCACGAGCAGATCTGTCGAATTCCCTCTGGGCATGCTTACTTTAACCTAATTTAATTATGTCGAAATCAGCAAACATCATCTGATTGCCACAAAATTAATCAAATATTACACGCGAAATAATTATCAAAAGCGGTCTCATACAAGAGGACGTTGAATCAAACGAGCTAAATGTGAACGTGCAAATGCAGTACAACCTAAATGTAATTAATTTATTGGTAAAATTTATTACAATAGACAGATGTTGCGTAAAAAGCTTGATAGTCGTTTATTAAGAGTTATTGAATAATGAAAAATAATCACCGCCGCCTATAGACATTTGCAACACTAAAAGTGTGGTCAATGAGTTATGATGAAATATGACACTCTTCTTAAAAAGGCTCACATCAAAGCGCAGAAAGAATAATTCAGAGGAAAGTCTCTTTTAGATCGTTATTGTACATAGATATGCTAGAAAACCTTTGTGTAATTAAACGTAGTAGATCTAGGAAACAAGGATGTACATCACACCACTGGCAAGTATAACTTGTAATATTTTATTAAAGAATATATTAACATTAATAAATTGGTATATGCATCTACAATGTATATAATTTATTAAACTAAAACATTATAATAATAAATCAACTTAACTTAGTTATATTGTATGTATTCTCAAGACTCTGGTACACATGCGTAAGGTTACATAAATAAATACTAATAATTTTAAATATACGAGATAGATAAATTGGCAGTGTCATACATAATAATATATACAGTTGAACGTCAATTTGTTTGTTTGTTCCTTCTTTAAGGCATTTCTAATAAACTAATTATCATAGAATTTATAATATTACGTACTATTAATAACGGAGATAAACATGGGAGACTGTTATCCTTATAAATGGCACATCTTTTTACTTAAGAAAAGCCCAAACAATACAACCAAAAACTTCTCTATCGATCCAGGAACTAAAAATAATCAAAACGAAAAGTAACTAATGCACTGCGATAGAAAAGCAATTAATTAGATGTATAGCGTAATACACACCAAAGCCGCCTATCCGCCGACACTGCCAGCCGACACAACCTAGCGGCCTATATGAAAAGAATCATGTCGGCTCAGTCCCGATGACACTCAAGCTGTAGCGACGAGCTGTATTTATTGTTCCTCATCTCGAGCCGTGGAAATGTCGCCGACAAAGTTCGACTTGCAATGTGTGAATTTGCCAAGTATCCCGCTGATAAAACGTTGCCGACATAGGTCGGCGGATCGGCGACTTTGGTGTGTATTGCGCTTATAAAATACTAGGCAATTCATTTTATCGAACCGTGGCCTCGTGATGTGGAAATGAACATGGCGGTTGTCGAAGCGACGGTTTAACTACAAGTCGGAACTGCACAGTCATTCAATTAATTTCTAACGTTTGATTGAACTTGATGAGTATGTCTGCAACTATACACAAATTGTAGAAGCAAATGATTTTAAAGCTAATGACGAAAATAAACGATTCATTTCTGCATTTAAATTTTCAATGAAATTAAACATTGTCAACGTTAAGAAATAAAAGAATTTAATTATTACAAAAGGTTTAACACGTGATTTTTTAACTGCATATTTGTTATTTAATAGTGTTTTTTAGATTACGGAGTATTTTCAATGAAAAATTTATGTTTAAAGTAAAATATTGTTGTGTATAAATAACTAAAGAAATACAAATAACATTTGGTACATATTACTATAAAATAAAAAGTCAGAAAAACTAAAAAAACACTTGTGAAATGTTTTTTATGAATTAAGATCGTTTTTTTTTTAATTTTTATTCTCATCTCTGTTTAATTGAAAAACAAAAATGAACACATTTAATTTCAGCTTGAACGTATCAATCAACGTATCAATATTCATACTAGATATCATTAGGTTAATGAATATATTGTTACGAGTGCGGGACTCGAATTAAAATGCCGTTGGAATTACTATAGAATTTATTAGAACTATACAAACACGTATAACATAAGTACAAATATAACCGGACACAATAAGTCCTTATGTAATGCACAATTAAATAACACGCGCAATGTCCGTCACTATATCGCTTATCGAATGTACACGTTTTGCTTTGATCGTAATCGTCGCTTGACTGCCGATCTCTCCGTTCGGGCATCCCTTTATACTCAGCTTACAATATGTCACGACCCTATAAACAATGGATTCTTAGAACCACACCTGGCCACTGCCTACCAGAGAGGTTTATAATACACAATAGGCGGCTTTTTTAATTACAAATATTAAACACAAAGAAAACAAAAGAAGTGCAAATGCGGGCAGGTAATAAACTTGGGCGTTATGGCCGGCAGGTGCGCATTCACATTTGTCAGCTTGTTTCGTGGAATTTTGGCTAAGTCGTAACAATATTAAAACTCATAAATAACAATAATAGTAGTTCCTGAAAAACAAGCTGTGACACAAACAGACAGACACAATCCAATCCGATAACAACACAATCCGGTGTCTTTTTCAGTGTCTTACTATAAGGATCACTCTGCTTTCAAGGCTATTATTGTCTTCATTATGAAAGAGTGCAATGACGAGTAATTTGTATAGAAGCATAAGAGTGGATTTACCAATTCAAGTTTCACGCTTCAGTTTACCGTAATATTACGAGTGTTGTGTTGTTTTAAAATACTGTTATAGTTATTTTATAATGTATGTCACTTAGTCCTTGGAAGATGGGACGGCCGCTTGTTTGGGACGCGACATGTGTAGACACTCTAGCGCCATCACATGTTCCAATGACTGAGTTAGAGGATGGCAACACTGCTTCAAAAGCTGAAGCTCTCAAACGGCGCAAATATGGAACCTTAGATAGGGGTTACATATTTGTGAAACATTAGGTCCGTGGGGTCCAAAGAGTTTCTTCAAAGAAATTTGCAAGAAACTCTTCGATAGCACCCGTGATCAGAAGGCTGGCTCATATTTCGCCAACGAATAACCATCGCTATACAGCGCGGCAATGCAGCCAGCCTTCTGGGCATGCTCCCACGTGGCAGTAATTTGTTACACAGTCTATAATCGCTTGTACTATTTATAACTTAGTTTATTTTCGATAACTAAATTATAAAAAATAAATAAAATATTTTTATATGCCGGTTTAACGATCACTTCAAAGGCTGATCACCTGTGCAGTGTAGTAAGCCTGATTAAAAGTTGCGTTAGTTTTAACTGGCAATGCCAGATTAGTTTCTGATAAAACAAATGATGATAGACTAAACTTTCAAAGCGAAATTGAAAATCTAAGAAGTTATTGAACTGTCTGCTCGGTATATTTCTTCGGGTAGTAATTACCTTGACTGGTTCCATGAATAATAAAAGTATTATGTCTCGAGGGAATAAAATTAATTAAAAGTTGGAATAATATAATAACAGTCACCTGAAAATACGAATACGTGTCGGCTAGTTATGTGGGGAATATAATTAAAACTACGGCTTTATTTGACGTTTTGGCCGCGTTTCAGTAGCCGTGATCACGGAAAACAAAGACGTCAAGTGTCAATGAGTAATGTTAAAGTTATTATTTAGCTTATCCTCAATTTGTTTATTTTAATTATTTAATTTTAGTCTAATTTATCTATGGGAGCCTAATCTAATTTACCACCACTTCGCAACACGTTGTGGCTTAAAGGGAAGAAGCGACGCAAGAAACTCTTCAGTAACATGCTTATCTCTAATAATTTTATATAATATCAAAAAGGTGGGAAATAAAATTAAACGAGAAAATTATCAATCAACTTGGAGTTCATAACTCAAATTTCAAGATCTCTATTAAAAATTGGGTGTTGTTTTATTTCAATAGCCTCGTGTAGCATTCTAGGTATGAAACGTCTTTTGCGAGGATTTGCGGTTTGTCGAATCTTATGTAGTGGTTGGATTTATACAGCCAGCGTGTGTGTAGCCAGCCAGATTGACGTCTTCGTAGAATGTGTCATGTCAGCGTTTATTTCAAGGTAAATGAGTAATGTTAAATTTATTATCTAGCCTACCGCTAAATAATAAATTTAACATTACTCATTTACACTTAATATCTTTGAAAACAAAGATGATCACAGTTACTTAAAAGTGTATGAAACGTCAAAATAAAAATTAAACAAAACCTGCTCTTAAAACCACTAAAACGTAGTTTAAATTATTATGGGAACTGGTAACGAAAACTTAAGAAAATATTATGTGTTGAATAATTAAAAACGTCTTGCCAATACTATAACAGAAAATAGTAAATAACAGAAAGTTCGTTTCTGAAATTTACCATGCCAGGAATCGAAATCAGAGCCTCTGTATTCCAGAGAGTTCGGCCGGCAAAGTCTTAGCCCGCTCAACCACAGAGGCCGTTAATAAATACATTTATTTTAATTTTTTCATTCATTTGGGCTTGGAAATTAATCCTCCGAACTCAGCTGTGATTTAACGTCTCACTTTCCAGGATGGAATGTATTTCATAGTTACCTCTCTTAATAAATATACACTAACACGTAAAATGTATATTATAATTGGTGATAGTAGGTAGCAAAACCTATTGCAAAAAGCTATAGTTATTTTGTTTAGACCTGTCTGAAATGTAACCTATTCCTGGCTAAAACAAGCTATTTATGCAACACGGAACATACAACCGGCTGTGAAGTCAGAATTTTAATATCAGTACCATTTGTTATGATATTATTATATATAGTACATATGCTAAATTTCATATTACTTGTGTCATTTCCAAGGTCATGAATAACGAACTAGAATAAAAAAATCCAAACAAAACCACCTTAATATTTATATATTATTATGATTATACATTACACACACAGATTTTTCAAATGATTTTCGTAACAGTTTGGAATAAACAGAAAAAGCGAGGGTGTTGTGTAACTGAGTGTAAATAGTTATTTGTAGGTAAAACGTGCTTCGTTCTAGACCACATTCTCATAATATTATGTGAGATAGCGTTAAAGCGTGTACGTATTAGGTATTTACAAGGTAAAAGAAAAAGCATCTGGAAATGTATGATCTCAAAAACACGTTAAAATATAGTTTACCTTGAAACATTTCTACACTTTTCGAATTATACGAATATATTATTCTTGGCACTAAATCGAAAGTTGGAATAACAATTAAAGTTTCAATACGTTTCTTTAGAATTTAACGCAAATATTTGAGTTTAAAAAATGTTTTCGATAATTCCACAACAGAACAATTGTCATTCCAATATACTTATATGTACATATTATTACGAGTTGCAGGACTCGAATTAAAATGCCCTTGGAATTATTATAGAGTTTATTAGACCTATACAAACACGTATAACACAGGTACAAATATAACCGAACACAACAAGTCCAAACGTAATGTAGAAGATCGTAATTCAATAAAACGCGCAAAGTCCGTCACTATTAGATTCCCGATTGTAGTATACACGTCTCGCTTCGATCGTAGTTCTCGCTCGACTGACTCCCTCCCTCAATCAGGCCATCGTTTTATCCTGCACAAATGCAATGTGCCCGCCCGGCCGCATGTACCGAATTTCCTAGAATCAGCTTGTATTTTAAAATCCGTAACACCTGGCTAATGATTACAATACAACAATAGGCTGTTCTCTAGAAACGTATGCCAATAAATAAGTAAACAAAAGAAGACGATCATAAAAGAATTACAATAGTTTCAATGTTATTAGTTATTAGTTCAAATGCTGACGGGTAATAAATGTGCTTCTATAAATCTGTACGTGCAATATGTCTTTGTCGGCGCTTAGGATGTAACAATATATAATATACTTTTTCATGATATTACTTAGTGATCGTCTAATACCACTTCTAAAACAATAGATTGCTATTCTCGGGTATTTTACATAATATGTTACACATCACAACTTATATATGTGGGTTAAAAAGGAAATTTATACGAACTTCGAGGTATGGCGCATTTGTTGTGTCTGTAAGATGATAAAAATATCTCAGTTGATATAACTATCAATTACCCTGTTATGGCAATATAAATTAGTATTCCTTACTACTGATGCATCATCTGCGTTGGTGTTAAAGATTTAGGTTGTGAATGTGTCTTATTTAAAGCGTTAAAAAATAATGCCGTTAACGCATTAGTTTATATAAATTCGTTATCTATCAATATTTAATGACAGTAACAACGTCGTATTTCAAATAACATCTTAAACTCATCACCATAACTGTGCGCAGCTCGTCGCACATATAATAAGTAATTCGTTCCAAGCTAATGGTGTGGGCGATACCCAGGTCGATGTAGGTATGGAAGTTATTAGTTAAACACTGTTAGTTGGTGACAACTTGTAATAAATCACGTTACATAGCGAAAGCGTCTGCCTTCGACTACCACCGAAACGGAAGAAGACAGAAATGCAATGACAATGTTGCAAGTTTAAAAAGAAAAATTATTTTATGTTTGTGTTGCCAACAATAACTGCATAAAACTGCCTAAACCTTTAACATTATCCCAGATGAAAACTTTAAGATTTATAAAACTAAGACAATATATAACATTTGTAGAAAATCTCCTTCTCCAATAAATGCACAAATTTAAGAGAAGATAAAAAACCTCTAAACGTGCCGTGACAACATCAAACATTTATTACTCTAACATACTTATTGTTACAACATCGTAAACCGCCCAACTCATGAAGAATGTAAATTGGCAGCAATAAAACGGGAAAACGGGAGAATAAAAACTAAATACCAGGAAAAGAAATACAACTAGATCTTTCCCATTGCGTCACTTGCCAAACTTGACCCTTATTCAAGTATTTGGAATGAAACCTGGATCTTGTAGTGGACAATTGGTAACATAATGGAGTTTATTTATTTTTCTTTTAGTAAATTGTCAATATTAACGAATAATCTTTGTTAACGATTTTTTTTAGTTTAGTTTATTTAACTTATAGTTCAGATCTGAATCTTGTTAGGATGTAATTAAGTATAGTTTTAATGACTTCATAATAAAATGTACAATTAAATTAAGTTATTAACTAGACTACTTTAAAAAATTACATACTATATAAAGAAAAATTAAGTTACAAATTATTTGTTATATTTCGTTAAGCTAGTTTATAATTTTTCGTTAAATAAAGATTTTAAAAAAGTTACACAAAAAAAATACAAATATATGCAAAAAATCTAAAGTAAAACCAGTCTAGTACCACTAGACCGCTGTTGCAGGACAGTGTATCTAGAAGGTTGACACCATTAATTACTTCGCACGATACAAAGGCTACTTCTTTGAGCTAACCAAGCTCCAACCAATCCATTCTGTTTTATTATTGACTAGCTGCGCCCGCGGTTTCACCCGCGTGGTGATGGAAAATCGTTATATTTTGGATAATTCACATTATATCTTTATAAATTATAGCCTATGTGTTATTCTGATGTGTAAGCTATATTACTGTAAAGTTTTATCAAAATCCATTCAGTAGTTTTTGCGTGAAAGAGTAACAAACATACATCCATACATCTATACATCCATACATCCATTCTTACAAACTTCTTCGCGTTTATAATATTTATAGAGATTATATTTTGTTATGCACATTAATAAAAATCGCTATGATACCGCACTACTTTATTATTTATCATGACTGGTAATGATGTGTGGATAAAAAAGCATTTTCATCTTGAAAAAAAAAATTGAGGCAACCTCACAGACGGAGCCTACGTGAACAAAGGCGTCAAATAAAGTGGTTTTTGAAACTGTGTGCGTAAACATAGGTAGTGTACACATGGTTTGCGTCTGTGTGATTAATAGTAATATTGTAAACCACTAGAAACTACTCCACCTTTATGCCGTACTAATTTGATTATTTAATACTTAGTTCTCATAACGCACTACGGGGAGATCGGCTTCTTATTCTATTATCAGCTTCCTTCAGCCGCTTCACTCTGAGAACTCGAGGATCGGTCTACCTACTTAATTCGTCTGAGAAGGTAACATTATATTTTTTAAGATAAAAAAAATATCCTAAATTCAACCCTTCTATCAAATACTAGCTTCTGCCCGCGACTTCGTCCACGTGGAATAGTTTAAAAAAGAAGTAAGTTAAAAAATCCCTGATTTTGAAACATTCTTCATTGGGTCTCCGCTCTTATTGGTCTTAGTGTGATGATATATAGCCTTCATCGATAAATGAGCTATCTAACACTGACAGAATTTTTTAAATCAAACCAGTAGTTCCTAAGATTAGCGCGTTCAAACAAACAAACTCTTCAGCTTTATACATTAGTATAAGATATAAAACAAGATTCATTGAGTAGTTATGTTTTAGATAATTATATAAGGTGTTTTCGTTTAAATGTTTTTAGGGTTGTGTAGTCAAATAATGAAAAAATGAACTTTATTCTTCTCTACATAACCCTTTATTGTGTGTAAAATGACAAGCATTTAGCCTGTTTGTTTTTCCTTACAGCCATGTGAATGTTTAAGAATTAATTTTCATAAATTTATTTTTTAGAAAGAAAACAATATACTTATTTCAGGTGTTTTATTTTGTAAAAAATAAAATATCTCGTGACTTTATAAGCTGGCAAGTTTATGGCTTAAGGTTTAATCAACTTTGTAGTAAAAAAATATTATCCAGGTCAAAACGACGGTTTCATGTTTTATTAAAATATTGTACGAGAAGAAGTTTATCTTTGGCAATGTTTGCGTAAACAAACCCCTAATTTACTTGTTTTCTGTAAATAAATATATAGGTTCTAAGAAATTTCGTAATAAAGCGTAAATTATTTTTATACGTTGCATTATATGGAGCAGCTGTTTTTTTCCATAAATTGTGATCAATAAAGTTAATAAGAAAAAGTAGGCTCCCTCGTGAATAGAAGATACTTTTATAATAATATTTATAATTGGCTTTTCCTAAAAAAAGCTAACTCGACTACAGGATTAATTTTTTCTTATAATTTACTTTAACTTACCTGTTATTTAATTGAAATTAAACACATCTTATTTATATAAAATATAATATTTAAAATAATATGACAAAAAGATTGTTAAATTGGCAGATTGATGAATATAAGAATAAAGGTAGATCTTAAAACAATTGAATGCATTGTTTGAAGATATTTCAGACAATTTGTAAATATACTAATAAAAAAAAATAAAAAAAACCTTTTAACACTTATTACATAAGATAAACATTCTGGAAAACTCAGTAGTCCAATAGTAGTAGGTCACAAAGGCAGTATGGATGTTGCACATAGCACGCAGGAATTCAAAGAGCTAACGACGGGACTGAAAATATGTATATAACAACTACCTACAGCTGAAAAGCATGTTTGCGATAGCTCTCTGTGACACTTTCAGACAGTAGATATGCATCCCAGAAAGGAAATTGATGCTTTTCCGATGGCCACCTTCCTATGGAATATGAAACATCAAAGGAAGAGCAATGTATAGATATATACCCCTGTACGTTTATAACATACTCTTACAGATTGGTTCTGTCATTGCTTGTTTTGTAATTCAAAGACATATTTCCTAGAACTTATTGCCTAATATTTGTTTATATAGTGGATAATTTCCTATCAAGTAAAGTCACTCGTGGGAAGCTTTCCCGCCGTATTAATTATTCAAAGGGAACATATTTTATTTTTAGCGTTTTGTACCAATTTTGGCAAAAACTTGTTTTTTATAATAATCAGCAGAAAAATATCCCCAAAATAAGTGAGTTTCGCGTGTATTACAGGTAATATACGTATGGGTGATATAATATATATGGGACTACTTAGAGGCCAATCCCAGACACCCAGTAAATAACGGAAAGTTCGTTTTAGAAACTTACCTTGCCAGGAATGCGGCAAAGGCTTAGCCCGCTCAACCACAGAGTACGCCACCCTTGTAATCGTCATAAGCGTCTGTTCGTTTGTTTTTGTATGTCACAATTAGGACACAAAACATCTCTTGAAAATTACCGAATCTGTACTGATGTTATTTGTTAGAAATACACATGTAATCTACATCCCAGTGAACAATACTGTAGAGAAATTGCGAAAAAGTTAAGATAGGGGTTGCCACGCCACATATTATGAAGAGATGCTATTTAATGCAATTTATTTAATCCTTTAAAGTCGTACAAATTGCTCAACAACTTTAATTTTGGATTTACCTATAAATCAGAGGAAAGTTATGAACAAAATCAAGGTTATGTAAGTTACGGATCTATATATTACGGTACTATCCGTGCAGGAACGGAAAAGAATACAAATTCCTGCGGCCAGACGACCTGTCGTAAGAGGCGACAAAACAACCCACAGCTAGGTGGTAGGGTATTTGCCCGTCTGAATGGCTACCACCCCTGGTCTAGAGAACGCCGCCATAACAACCTTGAGTTGTGTTCCGGCATTAGTGGCTAGGTTCCAGCCCCATCTACGAGTCCGGCAGTAGATTGGTAGCACCTGTAGTGTTGCAAATGTTTATAGGCGACGGTAACCACTCTCCATCACAGTTGGGCTGTCAGCCTGTCTGCTGTACTCCAGCAATAATAAAAAAAAAAAAAAAAATTACTAATGGATTTTTGCAATGTAAGGTATTTTCGCTAAAAATATTTTTATTTTAACCAAAAAACTAAAACAGTAAATGATCGTCCTCACTAAGGAGCCCTTTACTTACCGTAAACTGATATGCACTTATCTGATAACATTTTCTTAAGTTTTCGCGACTAGTGTACATAATAAAACTACGTTTTAACAGTTTTAAGCATGGAAATTTGTTTGATTTTTATTATTCCGACATTTCGGCCACTTTTTAGTAGCCGTGATCACGGAAGACAAAGATATCAAGTGTCAATGATAAGCCACAACATGTTGCGAAGCGGTAGTATTATAAATTAGATTAGGCTCCCATAGAGTAAATAATAACTATATACAAAATTAAAATGAACACGTTGGCGGTAGGCTAAATAAAACTTTAACAGTAGTCATTGACATTTGACATCTTTGTCTTTCGTGATTACGGCTACTGAAACGTGGCCGAAACGTCGGAATAATAAAATCAAATAAGTTACCGCGCTTAAAACAGTTAATACGTTGTTTTATAATGCACTTAGCTGATTTCTATGTTAGACTACATTTTTAACATGCTTTTATTACCTTGATTTGCGGTAGGTGTATGTAACAGATTTTTATAACTTAATTTTTTCATCTATCTATACGTTTACAATTACTTGACTTCACTGACTGACTGACTGACATATCAACGCACAGTTCAAACTACTTGGGCTGAGACTGTGACAGACAAAATTTTCATGCAGGTTCTTCATATACTGTGTAAATGTGCATCAAGAAATTTTGAAAATTCATCTCTTTAGGTGCTCAAAAATGGAGATGGAGGTTTGTATAAAATCCCTCATTTTCATAGTAAGAAGCATAACATATTATACACCTGTTTCGGGTTAGAAATAAATGTACACGTGTATCGGCGTTTTTGGATATTCAACCCCTAAGGTGGTTAAAAAGGTGTAAAACGTTTGTACAAACTATTAGTATTTTTATTCTACGCGACCGAAGCCGCTAATCCAAGGCGGCTTGGCAGGTTTGACTCATTGGTTATCTCAATGTGCAGTTTTTATCACGATGTTTTCCTTCACGTGCTAACAAACGTGGTAATTGTAGCAACATGCATGTTAGGTCAGAATACTACCTACCTAAGTGGTGCATGCGTACCGGCCATGATTCGAACCAGCGGCCTATGAGCTTAGAACACGTGGCATGTGCCATTACACTACCACGACTATATAAGTAAAAATGAATAGGCGAAATGTATGTACGTACATAACGTGAGAAATACTTTATGGTTTTTGATTTAAAAAAAAATTGTGTATTTGAGGGTGGGTCCCGGGATGCTTTAAATTCACAATTGAAACCGGTAGGTGGCGCTGGGATCGGATCAAATTTAGGATTGTTTCTTCAGGGCAGGACAACATCTGCCGGGACCTCTAGTAAATAATAAATAGTAAGAAGTGTAAGAAAGGAGTTCAACCCTCGCAGGGTTATCTTAACAATATCCATAGCACCCTATCGCTATGGTACGCAACGTAACCATCTACGCTATTACGAGAATCATTGCCAAAGCGAGATTAAAAAAGGTTCGCGGCGTTTTAAACTACGGAACAAATTGGCCTCAGGTTGCAGTTAAGCGCAAATGTTTTTAGTGCCATCGCAAATAGCTTGCCTGGTTAAATAATAAAAATGTAAATTGGCAAAGCAACGCGGTGCGGAGACCACGTTTAATGCACGTTCTCGCAAACTAAATCTGTTCATAAATTACCACAAAACCATTTATCTGTACGCAATAAATTTGGATTGTTATACAATTCTATGAAATAGAAAGATGATTATTTTATGTATGCATGACTAGAGTAGCCAGCGAGTTGTGTTATAAGCTATTTATTCAAATTGATCATACGGCGACATTCATATTTCTCATCTGAACTACAATATAAATATTATGCCATAGATATAGCTAAAGAATTATATTATTGGTACATGCCATTAAAGATAAGCGCACAGCTGCCTATTGTAAGCGTAGTCTATTGTCTTCCCGGATTAGGAATTCTTTTGTCTTTTGAATTTGTAGTTAAGAAAAACATGCTATTGTCTTTTTACTTGCTTTATAACCATCATTAGCGTCGAACTAATCCCTATTGTTATTGTTTTCGACTATGTGGCCGTTCACAGGCGTGCAAATTACTGTTTCTCAGAAACTCAGTGTGCGCGGCCAAATTCTTTGTACTGTGTAGTTAGTAAAAGACGATGCCCGAATGGAGGGGCGGGCAGTCAAGCGACGACTACGAGACGAGTAAGACGTTTGTAGTACTCTCGATTAGCGATATAGACGACGGACTTTACGCGTGTCGAATTGCATTGAATCGTGCACTGTGAACTGGTTGCATCCAGTTTTATTTGTATTTGTTTTATACGTGTTTGTACAGTTCAAATAAATTCTATAGTAGTTCCAACGGCATTTTTAATTCGAGTCCTGTAGCTCGTAACATTATTAATTAGTTATTTACATAAAAATAAAAATCTCTAAATATCAATAAATAAAAAAATTAAAAAAACATTACAAGTTGTTATCATAATCTTATATTTCTACTTATATTTAATAAACACAACGGCACAATTAGCGGAACAGAAAAAAATAAAAAAGGGGTACTTATATAACTAAATAATATTTTATAATATTGTTGTTGTATGTAAGCAATAATGTATTGATCCATAATGGTGGTACTACGGGCTGGCCAAATAGAGTAGAAAATAATACGAGCGCCACTTTCACAAATTTGTCTAAACTTTAGCAACTTCAATCCAATATTATATCCAGAGTAATTTTGATACTTTCTTCTAATTTTTACTATTATTTACGTCAAACATCTTTCAAGTATCAAGTTGCTTTATTTACGATATACGAATTTTGTCAACATACCCACCCTATGATGTTTATACTTTAATAATACGGACTTTAATTTTGTAAGCAAGAGCTTTAAGAATTTGTGACAATTAACAGAACAATTATTTGATTAAAAGAAGCTAAACTAACTATTACGAGTCTGTCATGTTGGTGGTTCGTTGGTAAGATTTTTGCTTTAAACTGTGCTAGACATCCTTGGTAAACTTAGAAATCACTGCTCGTGTAAAACTTAGTATTGTTATATAATATGAATTTAGGTGTTTTTAGTGGATTTTAGACATGGATGAACGCTAAAATAAAAATAGCATAGATAAAATCATTTTGTTCATAATTCACTGACATTGACTACAGATAAGATAATATTGCCAGTAAACAAAAAATATTTCATGTTCTAGACGTTAAGGCCAGTTTATATTAAAATCAGTCAATTAAGTGCTCGAACACTCAAGCGTTCAAACTACTTTTCTTCAATTCAAATGCAATGTGATTTGTTCTCCTTTGCTCGAACCGTTTTTCTTTGACCACTTTCTCGGTTCAACAAGTTTTCTCTAGATTCTAGAGAAGGGATTATCCTTTGTATATTTCCTCTTAACCACCTCCAATTATATACGCACTAGTTCACGGGTACTCTTACGTAAATTGTGAATAAATCTAAATAAAGTTGTTAGGTACTATATATATTAATGCGGTTGCCATTGTGTTTTTATTATTACAAGCTTCTTTTATTTAACTTGCAATGTTAGTTAGTTAGTTTATTTAGGTCAAATCTTGTAAGCTGAATGAGTACCAGTTCCTTGAAATAAAGACTTTAAAAATTGCGTGTTTGTTCAGTGCTGATGAAAATTCACGAAAAAAATTTAATAATAAAAACATTTTTTACTTTTTATAAATTAAAAAAGGGAGGAGGTTCTTAATTCATTGTGTAATATTCTTTTGTGTATGTTGAGTCACATTTTTTTTGTTTATGGACCGATTTTGATCATTGTTTTTGCGTTGGATTTAGTACAATAAAGCAAAAGACAGCAACCTTTATGTTTCACTTCGCACCAATTTCGAGATGTTGTAGAAAATATATATTTTTTACTTTTCAGTTACTCTTAGTTTCTTTCTTATGGGACACAACTTGTGTCGATACTTTGGCGGCGTCCCATCTTCCAGACACAGCTGTGACAGCCGGGGCTGCTGCTGCTGCACACCAGGAGGCCCTGAAATGTCCCAAATATGTATCCATTGGTAGTGGGTACATATTTGTGGCTTTCGGGGTCGAGACCCTGGGGCCGCGGGGGTCTGGGCGCTCATCACCTCTATCGAGACCTCTCAACGCGTCTAATTGAGGTCTGGCGTGATCAAAAGGCTGACTTGCATCTAGAGCAACGAATTAGCGTTGCCATCCAACGCGGAAATGCGGCCAGCATTTTGGGCACGCTCCTCACCGACAGCGATTTGCAGTCAATTTTTTATTTATAGATCTATGTTATTTTGTAAGTATAGCTTTATTTATAGTATAGTTTAGTTTATTTATTTTTAAAATTAACTCTTAGTTTTCTATAATATTATATTCTTTAATGATGAAAAAAAATTATGTTTCTTCAAAAAATTTTTATAGTAATTTTTATAAAGTTGCAAGTTGAATTAGAACCAACTCCTACTAGTATCACCGTGACGATCCGATCAGCATTACATAAAATATACTACTCAAATGTTTAAGTATGGTTATTTTCTTTCCTCGAATTCACAAACATAAGTGAAATACATAAATCTAAATTTAAATCCCATATTTTTAACAGTTACCCAAATGAAACCGTATAAAAGAGATAAATCGCTAGAATTGGATTGCACACAACATATACGGCACAAAAACGACCTGTCATATGATTTGTTCGATTTTATTACTCGTGAAATACATAAACTACGATGGGACAGTAAAATGGGCTAACTGGATGTTAGGTTTTATTCACACAATTGTATACTAGGTTAACGATGTTTAGTGTAATTGGGTATTGTTTTTATTTAAGCCTTCTACCAATGTTTTTCAAAATATATTCAATATTCACATCTGTGTGGACCCTAATTTTGCTATTACAATATCGTCAGAATGATCGACCACGGGCGTCATAATTACTGTAATTTACAGGCTTCATAATTACTGTTTTTGTATGAAAAAACAACCATTATGACGCCAGTGGTCAAAGAAATCAACAAGAATGTGACAGTTATTACATACACCTTCTTAGATGAAACAATTAAAATACCTATTTACATACATATACTTATCTATACATATAATAAAATTGTAGAGATCAAATTTCTGTACAATGAAAAAAAATGCTAAAAACCAAGTCAGGGGGATGTAGGAAGTGAAATAGAACTAATTTAATTTTTTTTCAAATTTATGTTTCTCTGTTTCTACCGGCTAATCACCGAAACGACTGGAACGATTTAAATGAAATTTTGTACGGTGGTAGCTTATATCCCTGGTCAACACATAGAATACTTTTGATCCCGAAAAATTAAAGAGTTCCCGTGGGATAGTTAAAAAACTTTCCACGCGGACGAAGTTGCGGAAAGATCCTAGTATAATATAATATTAAAAAAGCCACATGTTGTGAAGCGGTGGTAAATTGTATTAAGCTCCCATAGAAAAATAATAACCATAAATTAAAATAAAATTAATAAGTTGGGGTAGGTTAAATAATAACTTTAACATTACTCATGCACACTTGAAATACATATTTTTGTCTTTCGAAATCACGGCTACTAAAAAGTGGCCGAAACGTCGAAATAAAAATCAAATATAATGCCGTGCTTAAAACCGTTAAAACATAATTTTAATTCTATGTACTAGTCGCGAAATCTTAAGAAAATACTGTTAACAATAATTATTATATTATGTTTGCCTTTAAAATAATAATGAATCCATAGCCCTTCAGTTTGCCTAATACACCAACAAAATTCTATATAATTTCTCTTTTATGTCGTATTACTGTGTTTATCTCCCGCACTCATTTAAAGTCTTATTCATATTGAGTTAGAGGAAGTTTGTAGGTGATTCATATTGAGTTGTAGTCTAACTGAATATTAATAAGACCGTTTGTATTTTACGTTAAACTCGCGTTTGTAGATTCTCCTTTAGCTAAGTGATAAAAAATTTTCATCGAATAAACGATTTTCTATATATGTTACATTTTATTGGATACTGAATGAATATGCTTTAACGCTTATGTAGACGGCGCCGTCGCCACGCTGTAATATGAATTTCTGTGACTATGCAAACATTGCCAGCCCTTACCGCGCCCCACCGTTGCCACCCACGTGGTCTGGTGACACGGCGGCAGTTTCATCGAAACGCGCTTTTATTATGTTAAACATCATAACAAAATAGATTTTGAATATAAAACAGCATGTGAATATTTTTGAGTGGCAGCAAATATTCTGACCACCAAAAAATACTTTGAGGCCCTCTTAGCAAAAAAAAACATTAAATACTAACGGTCTTATTTATAGAGAGTTATATAAGTTTGAATAGTTATTTGTGGTTCTTAAAGAAGCGTTTAAACTTATTATAACTCTCTACGAATAAGACCATAAGAAAACGAAACGTACCAAAAAATAAAGTTAAAAAACACGATGGTTGTAATTATTTTAGTCTGGACTGCACTTGTATTCAAAGACCAAATGTAGTAAATGATCACCAAATCAAAACAAGCAAATTAATGCGCTGTTACTACATGTAAACCTAAGTAAACCACTTTAATTGGGGTTCTAATTTTGGTAATCACTTATTATTTTTGGAGTGAAAAGTATTTATTAACCGACTTCCTAAAAAAGAGGTTCTCAATTCGGCTGCATGTTTTTTTATATGTGTGTTACGCGATTACTCCGTCAATTGTGTACCTGAGTTCAAATTTTATTCTTTATTCGTATGTGTATACATACTCCCGACGTGGTCCCATGGTCAATCACTCAGGATCTGATGAGTAGATCACAGGGAAATTAAGAGCAACCCTTGTTGACAAGTATCTAAAGAGTGAGAGATAAAACCTTGTATACGCGTGCCAGTAGTACAATTTCTACAGGCGTTTAAT
Source organism: Dendrolimus houi (assembly GCA_039645545.1). NCBI lineage: Eukaryota > Metazoa > Arthropoda > Insecta > Lepidoptera > Lasiocampidae > Dendrolimus > Dendrolimus houi. Next base: position 17,155,767 of record CM077125.1, on the reverse strand, counting down.
ATATTATTTATAAAGATATTCAAGTATTTGCGCAACTAAAAAGTATTTTTTTAACAAAAACAAAACCGGCTTCGAACTAAAAAGCAATAAATGAACATTCAACTGACTTCTTTCTACAACATCTTGAAGTCGCTGCGCAGTAAAACATAAAAATTATTATATTTTTCAAAGTTGTTGTTTTTTATGTTTGGTATGTTTTTTGGTTTTTAGAGTGCAGTCAGTTTTGTTGTTGTTAAAAAAAATTTAACGTTATATTTTACTATATCTGGTGATAAGTTAATCATAAACCATTTTTAATCAATCTATTATCAACATATATCAAAAGGGAGGATTTCCTAAACTCGAGATTGGTAACACGTCGATATGTTTCTGAACCGTGTTTTCCTCGAAACTGTAATTGAAAAGGCCGTCAGCGATTCTGATTGAGGCTGACACCTCACTCCCGCTGACGCCAGCCCCATCGATCATGGCCAACGACATTTTTCAACTGTCACCATCGGAATTACACCCTATTTAATATAAAAAAAAACTTTTTGTATCAGATACCGATTTATGTCAATGGAAATACTTCGGATTTAAAGCATTTACTAAATCAGCAAGTATTGGTATATTGTATTGTTTTTTTAGGTGGGAATTTAAAGATAGATGTCTATATTTGGCCTTGTATTTTTTCTTGTTTTTCCTTTAATGGCCGGTAATTACAAGAAAAATATAAGAATATTTTACTTGTAATTTGTTTTAGTTAACTTATAACGTGCATTAAGCTTCACACGAGTAAATTCAAAATTCCACTGGTAAAAAGGCTAAGGAAAGTAAATGAATAGTAAGAACCGGTCATAAATTATCAATTTTTTAGAATATTATTTTTATTATTATATATATAAAATTATATTATGTTTATTATTATATATATTATATATAAAAAAAAACAAATTACACGTCTGTTGAGAAAATTTCAACTTTATCGTGTAAAATGAATTTTCGAGTTGCCCTTTGTGTAGAATCCTACAGAGACCTAGAATTTATCTCAGGCTGGGGGGAGGGAAGTTATAAGAGTCTAGCTTACACCTACTTCCTTTCACTTTAAGATTATTATAATGTTTCAATATTCATGAATACTTGACAGTAGCTAGATAAACAAACCATACAAAGCCATACTTAAAAAAAGAAAAAATAATCTTATTTGTCACGCTAGCTAAACTTAAATATGTCTTTTCACTGTACAGATAACATATATCTATAATACCTCTTTGACATAATAATGAAAAAGCAATTTAGTAGATACTTATTTCAAAGACAGATAAATCGGATATTGCGTTTACTCAGCAAGTTGTCAGATTAAGTAAATTAGATTTTGCCTTTTTAATGTTGATTTTATGCGACAGATTTGTAATAACATGACGTGATTGAAGAGTCATATAAACAGTATTTTAAAACCATTTCACACAGTTATATATGTACATATTCTATTCAAAATACATTTATTTTAGACTAACTTTCACCTACCTCTATTTCCACGGATATAATATTGTTACAACTTAGCTAAAATTCCACGAAGCACGCCGACAAATGTGAATGTACACCTGCCGGCCATAAAGCCCAAGTTTTATTACCTGCCAGCATTTGAACTTCTTTTGTTTTGTTTGTTTAATATTTGTAATTAGAAAAGCCGCCTACTGTGTATTGTAATCCTCTCTGGTAGGCAGTGGCCAGGTGTGATTCTAAGAAACCATTGTTTACACAATCGTGACATATTGTAAGCTGACTATAAAGGGATGCCCGAACTGAGAGATCGGCAGTAAAGCGATTACGATCAAAGCAAGACGTGTACATTCGATAAGCGATATAGTGACGGACTTTGCGCGTGTTATTTAATTGTGCATTACATAAGGACTTATTGTGTCCGGTTATATTTGTACCTATGTTATACGTGTTTATATAGTTCTAATAAATTCTATAGTAATTCCAACGGCATTTTAATTCGAGTCCCGCACTCGTAACAATATGATATAATAAGTATGTAAATAAGCAGAGAAACACACAGATCGTATATTTTCAAGGTAATCAAGTTACGCTTGTGTTACGGGTAATTTATGACGAAAAAGGCTAAGGCCGATTCCAGACACCTAGACCATAGTAAAACAAATGGAAAGTTCGTTTAAATCATTTTCACAACCTCTGCGATGGTGTAAAATTAAGTAAACCAACACTTAGATCACTACACTATATAAATCACGAATAATAATATCAATACTAAAGAGCGAAATCTTACTACCAATGTAATATAATATAAATTATACATGGGATATTCTTAAAATGACAATAGACTATCAAACGTAAGGAAAGTTTTCAAATTTCACGTTATACCACTTGGCAAATCTCGAGGAAATTTTCATAAATACCCGAGGCTATATTCGATCGAATTTTTCCAATTTGAAACCAGATTTCTATTTTTGTTTATATATTTATGAATATAGGATTATTGGGGAAGGAGTTCGTGTATTATCTTGGAAATTTAATTAAAAGTAAAGGTTGTCTTATGATAAAAGATAGCCATGTCCTTATCTAGGATACAATCTATCTCCTTGCTAAATGTTATTAAAATCCGTTCAATCATTTATTCGTTAAAAATTAACAAACAAACAGATATTTTTACATTTATATGTTACTTATATACATTTTTATATTAGTTATATACGTATATTTAGTTATATTAATTTACATATTGCTTATATATTGTCAGTATCCATGTCCTGCTGTTATTGCTGTCACATTACTGTGTTAAGCCCATTAAATGAACGGTGTAACTTATTTAAACTGCACAACTACCGTCAAGGGAGCAACAACAAGGTCATATTTTATCCCATTAAAGATTCCGTGTACTTACAACTGCGGACTTGTCGTCTAATATTAGTATTTCTTGACTAATTTTACCGTTCATTTTGTTACTTCATATTTTTATATCTGCGTTAAAGAGTCACTGAAATAATCATAATTAGGAATTTTTCGGATTAAAGAATTTTGTTTCTCGTAAAATAATTCTTACAAATTACTTCAACTTGTTGAACGTTGTTAAAAACATATCGAGATAGAAGACACAGAAAATTTGTGGTAGCTTAGTGGTTAGTGCACGCGTCCCAACATCAAAGGGTGCGGTTCCGATCCTGGACGAAAAACTAACGCATTACTAGCGTTTAGGTTGGGATAGAGTGGATAGGTTAGGGAGAGAGGTGCGCATGCGACTCACGGGTATAGACGTCAATCCGGTGTCCGGAGGCGCAGATATGCGCAAAATCTCCTCCCGTAAGTCCGCTACAGGGGTCCACCAGAATCTGGGGATACAGTGGAACTAAACCTCTGTTGACGAAGTGACTTTGCCCTGCTTCCCAGGGCACTCTCAGGCCTTGATGCGCAGATGAGCATGGGCGTAACTACGTTCTTCCTACTACAAGCGCGGGCACATGAATTGTTTCTAAGCTACTTGTTCGCGCCGCTTATTTTAAAATCCTATCCTATCAAATTATTTCCACAACTACCCGCTTTTCCTAACCGCGTTATCCAATCACCTTTTCCCAGCCGCCATCTTCCGTTCCATACGACTATCCTTGTCGTGCTTACCGCAGTACTAATACTGCTCGTCTTTACGAGTCAGTCTGCTGTCGACCCTCGTACGACAACCCGCACATCTTTTTCCGCCACAACTTGCATATAAGTGCAGTTATACCGCGCCGTGTGTGTACCAATAATAATCGAAGGCCGCAAGAAGGAGACAATCCAGAAGATTTGCTGCAAGGCTCACGACTTGGTGATCAGCACGCATAGTTAGTGCAGCCCAGAGGCACGCAGGTTAGTCTCTTCTTTCCATACCAGCAATCCTACCACCGCCATTTTGGATACGCGTTCAGTACCTAATACTGGGCTGCCGCGTTAACATTTTTTTTGGTCCATTCGAACCAGGATCATTTTTTGGTTCCTTTTGAACCGTAATCATCCCCTTTGGTTCCCCTTTTGACCCTCATTTTCTACCGCTTTATTTCGTCACCGTAATATTTTACGTATCTTTTCACCGTTATCAACGTCTTTATTTCGCATTAAACATACATATTTCGTATTCCGCTTCCCTTGATTGCGTTAAATAAGTGGATTTTTAAATTAAATTCATTTTAAATTTAAACAGTGATATTTAAAGTAACGTATCGTTCATTCATTCGATCATCTGACCGGCCGCGCACCGCTCTTGTTTCGCATACTCGTGTTGCAGGCATTAACTTCGGCGTTTCTTAAAGTTTCTAATCTTTTAAATTTAAATACTCAAAAATGACTTCTAAGCGAAAAGAAGTATTCGAAGATGCGCAGTCTCTTGATAAATTTCAAATACAACGATTGACGTTAACTGCAAGACGTGACGTCATATTTTCCCGCATGCAAGAACTTTATAACCGCTCGTTAAATGTCGCAGATGATGATTCCGAGAGAGAATTATTTCTATACGGAATGGTATCTATTGAACGTCTACATTCAGATTTTACCGATATAGTAGATCAATTAAATGTTGTGGAGTTGACCTTGGATCCTAAATATAAGGTCAATTACCAAAGTCTCAATTCTTTTGAAGACATGTACTGCCGCTGTAAATTTATCCATGATAAGTTTCAATCGGTTTCACACCAACCAGAAAACATGCTTTCGAACACTAATTCTCAACGTAAGTCTATACGTTTACCCGAATTCGAGCTTATGGGGTTTGATGGCAACCCTATTAAATGGCCAATATTTTACGAGTCCTTTAAAGGGACAATACATGAAAATCCCGATCTCACTGATCATGAACGCGTACAATATTTAATAAATAAGCTGTCGGGCCGGGCACTTTCAGTTTGTACCGGAATCGTACCAAACGGCGACAACTACAACATGATATGGCAAACATTGGTCGACAAATACGATGATAAGCGCAGTTTGGCCGCCGCATACTTGGATCAAATGTTTGAATTTAAAAGTTTTAACACCGCCTCTAGTAAAAATCTTGACATGTTTCTAGATAAATTTTGTACCGCAGTATCGAGTTTAAAATCTTTAAAATTAAATGACTTATCTGACTTTATTATTTTGCAATTAGCGTGGAAGAAAATAGATTTAAATACCGCAAGATCGTTTGAGATGCATAATAGGGGAGAATCGATGCCTACCTACAATGACCTTATTAAATTTATCCGCGAACAAAGTAAGGTATTGGAACGCACGATGCCATCTACTCAGTCCCGTAGTAGTGACACATATAAAACCAATATTCCTAAATCGACGCATTCTTTTGTGACGTCATATATGACGCATTGCCCGCTTTGCAAACAATCTAATCATTTTAATTTATATCGTTGTCCCGCGTTTGAAAAACTTTCTATTAATGAAAGATTTAATTTTATAAAAAATTCAAGAGGGTGTACTAATTGTTTAAGCGTAAGCCACAACAATAATTTCTGTAACTCCAAATTTAAATGTCGACATTGTGAGTGTAGACATCATTCAATGTTGTGCCGTAAACCTCCGTCATCGCCGTCGCCTCAAGATGACCGCCCGCGCCACCGAGATCGTTCGCCGCCGAGATCCCGCGCTGTTACTACTTCGCCATCGCGCGCTCATGCGCCGGCGCATCTTACCACTCCCGCGCGCCTCCCTTACCCTTCTATACGGGTGGATGAGACCCGCGCTTGTTTGTCTTCGCAACAAAATGTCTCGCTATGCAATACACAACCAATATCTATAACGCAAAATAATACAACTTGTTTACTCGGCACGGTTCAAGTATACGCTACCGACTCCAATAATAAGCAGCACACATTACGCGCGTTAGTAGACTCCGCGTCTCAAAGCAACTTTTTAACCGCGAAATGTTTTAATAAACTAAACCTAAATTACAATAAAGTTTCTAACAATGTTATAAAGGGTATTGGGTCTATGAAAAATCGAATTATAGGGCAAACTTCTACGACATTATTTTCGCGAATAAATAATAAATTTATTTCACTAGACGCACTTATAATTGACCGCATTACAGACAACCTCCCTTCTGTTGAAGTCGATACTTCGCATCTTTCGTACATCGACGGTTTACCGATGGCCGATGACAACTTTTCATCGCCTGCGGAAATAGACCTTCTCATTGGGGCATCTTTGTTTGCTGATATCTTACTATCAGGCCGCTTCTCGGGTCCACCTGGTACACCAACCGCTTTTGAAACTATTTTTGGCTACATCATCATTGGAAACGCTCCCGTCGCTGCTGCCCCCCATGACACCGATATCGCTCTTCTTAATAGCTCTCCCGCACATATATCACTCTGCTCGTTTGTAGAGAAACCGCCTTTACGTCAACCGCCTCAGAAATTCTGGCAACGTGAGGAAATAAGTTATACTCCGATTTTGTCCCACCGGTCTCGAAAACGAAAGACTTTTATAAACAACAACGTTCTCCGTAATTGTGCAGGACGTTGTTTTGCGGCGTTGCCATCTTACCGCGAATCCGCTGCCACTTTTGGCTATTCTTTTAGAACATCGAAAACTTTCAATTAAAACCGTATCACAACGCAGTTGCGCGTAGCTTACAGCGCAATAATTGAATAACATATTCAGAATTTATTTATTTATAAATTTAATAATTGATTTATGTTATTTTATCCGCATTTGCTAATTTTATATTTTTCAATTTAAATAATTTACTAAACTTGTAACCGCTATTCCCGCTGTTAACTTCTTGCTAGTCCACGTTATATATTCCCAATGAAAGTTTGTTGCAAAATTAATTCCCGCTTAGGTAAAAACCTATCCATTGTAGTGCAATGGATCCGATTGATTGTCGCTAGATTGCCGGTTATATAAATCGAAAAAGGCCAACTGTGATAGTTATTTACCTGTGTTGGAAATTTTCTTTCTTTTCACGCTACTCATACAAATAACGAAATCTCTAACCTGTTGGTAGATCTTTTCTCCCGCGTTTACTCATGGCTGATGCTTTACGCACAGTCGTTTGAGATATCGTTTCATAAATTACCGCAAAATAAATATTATACCGCTGATAATGACCTTCATTACGCTAAGTTGCAAGTTTTAAAAGCTTTGCGGTATTTTCATTCCAATGAAATTATTAAAATCTTCGAAATAATTAACGCTGCTTCCTCTCGATACAAAGGCTCGTTCGTGCCATTCGAGACGCAGACGGGCTAGTTAGAGTTGGTGGCCGTCTCCGTAATGCCGATCTTTCATATGATCAACAACATCCAATTTTATTACCACGAAAGGATCCTGTTATTTCACTGCTAATTTCCTATAATCATCGTAAAAAATTGTCACACGGGCCCTCTGGCTCTTATGTCTATTCTTAAACAAAGATATTGGATTTTATCTTGTCGCAATATCGTTCGTACAGTAATTCATAAGTGTAATTTATGTTTCAAAGCTAAACCTAAACCTAACTTCCCATTAATGGGACAGTTACCCGCATGTCGAGTAAATGACACAAAGGCTTTTACTCACACTTCTGTGGATTACTGCGGCCCAATATCTATAATTCCTTATAGGAAACGGGGCGTACGTTCAATGAAGGCCTACTTGTGCATATTTGTGTGCATGGTGATACGCGCAGTACACGTAGAACTTACCACTGATCTAAATACCAATTCTTTCTTATCCGCTTTCGAACGGTTTCTTGCTCGCCGCGGTGCCGTGTCAGTTATGTATTCAGACAATGCAACGAACTTTGTTGGTGCCAAAAACGCATTGTCAGAAGTTTACACGCTCGTAAGTTCCGATGAATTTAATACGTCTCTCACGGATGAATTGTCAGCAAACCGCGTTCTTTGGAAATTAAATCCGCCACGAAGTCCTCACTTCGGAGGACAGTATGAGATTTATGTGAAAGCATTTAAAACGCACCTCTATCGTGTCATTGGGACACAACTGTTAACTTATGAAGAAATGTTAACCGTTCTGACACAAATCCAATGTGTCATTAATTCCCGCTCGCTAACGTTATTGAGTGAGGATCCTTCTGAACCCACTGCTTTAACTCCCGCGCATTTTTTAATGTCTGTTCCCCTTAAACATTTGCCTGCCTGTAACGTCGATAACGAACCCGCGCATCTACTCAAACGGTTCTCTTTGCTGGATCAAATGATTCAGTCATTTTCCAAGCGATGGAAATTAGAATACTTACATTTATTGCAATCACGTGGAAAATGGAATACATCTGTAAATCCTATTACTCTAGGCTCAATAGTCCTCATTGTTACGGACAATATTCCCCCGCTTTCATGGCCCTTTGGAGTCGTAGTAGCCACCTACCCTGGCAAAGACGGCATCTGTAGGGTTGCTTCTGTAAAAACGGCTACTGGCGTGTACAAACGACCAGTCGTCCGGCTTTGTGTGTTACCTACTCAGTAGTCACACCTCCACCCCCCCTCGGTCTACTCCCGCTTCTTTTACCGCTTATTTCAACCTTTTTATTAATCGACTTCTCCCATTTTTTGAGTGTTTTTAAAAACCATTGGTTTTTAGGCCGGGGGCATGTTCGCGCCGCTTATTTAAAATCCTATCCTATCAAATTATTTCCACAACTACCCGCTTTTCCTAACCGCGTTATCCAATCACCTTTTCCCAGCCGCCATCTTCCGTTCCATACGACTATCCTTGTCGTGCTTACCGCAGTACTAATACTGCTCGTCTTTACGAGTCAGTCTGCTGTCGACCCTCGTACGACAACCCGCACATCTTTTTCCGCCACAACTTGCATATAAGTGCAGTTATACCGCGCCGTGTGTGTACCAATAATAATCGAAGGCCGCAAGAAGGAGACAATCCAGAAGATTTGCTGCAAGGCTCACGACTTGGTGATCAGCACGCATAGTTAGTGCAGCCCAGAGGCACGCAGGTTAGTCTCCCTTCTTTCCATACCAGCAATCCTACCACCGCCATTTTGGATACGCGTTCAGTACCTAATACTGGGCTGCCGCGTTAACACTACTTATATGTAATTTTTAGTAGGCACAGATACTTAAAATGCAAGTAGGTAGTTTTGATTTTCTTGTACATACCTACTCATTTTTTTTATAAATTTGGCTTTGTATTCTGCGCAAGCATCCCGTTTTCCGTGATAAAAAGTATTTTAAATACATTTCCAACAACTTATTTATCAAATTCATATAAATATGTTAACATTTCTAATTTATTATAGACTAGCGGTCCTGGCAGACGTTGTCCTGCCCTGAATAAATAAAAATCTAGGACCCAATTCTAGTGCCCCCTACCGGTGCCAATTGTGAATCTAAACCATCCGGCGAGCTACTCAAACATACACAAACAACATCATCAAAATCGGTCCAGGAAATTAGGAGAATCCTAGAACCTGGTTCCAGCGCCACCTACCGGTTCCTATTGTGGATCTAAACCATCCGGGGACCGACTCACACACAAAAAATTCATCAAAATCGGTAAGGTCGTTCTCAAGTTATGCGCGTATATACATTTTGTAGTATTCATTCTTATTTATATAGAAGATATATAAGAACATATTACCTATATTAATTATAGATAGCTATGCCTGTGATTACATTACTTCGAGACTCGGACTGTGTATTAGTTACAAATATTTATATTGTATTTGCAGCCATTGCTTGCAGCTGATAAAGGAGGCTGTGAAGCGCAACAGCACGATGTGATGGAGTCACCCCTGACTACATCTATGAGGTCAGGGGTGAGTGACTGATTAGAGAAGTTTGTATATATCTGTTATATATGTATGATGTAAAATAGAAGGTCTGACGTGGAAAAGAACACCTGATATTAAAAAAAATGTGTGTGTGTGCAGGTCACACGCAGTAGAAGTGAAACTTCGTAGAATATACTAACAGATAATTCTTCTTTAACTTTTATTAATATAAATATAATTCCTTTAGCCTACATCCGCCAATATATTATAATTCAAATAAACTTCTTAAGTATCACTTTCAATTTTTCACTGTTTTAGTCTAAAAAATATTATTATCAGTTTTATTTCGGTCCAAATTAGACTATGTTTAATCATCGGTCTTAATCACTCTCTAATCTGTGCTGCACAATGTAAAACTCGTATATCATTCTCTCGCAGGCTTAGTCCTATACATTTATGTATTTATGTCTGTTTAGTGTCACTTCTTAGTTTCGTCGAGTTTCAAATCACAACGATTCTAAAGAAGTTTCACTTCAAAAAAGTTTCTAAATGTTTAAGATGATGTATGGTATTTATATATAAATAGGTTTTTTTTTTGTTAAGTTTTCGCGACTTGTATACATAATAAAATTAACAGTTTTAACAGTTTTAAGCGCGGTATTTTATTTGATTTTTGTTATTCTGACGTTTCGGCCACTTTTCAGTGGCCGTGATCACGGAAGCGTAGTTTTTTTTTTTAAGTTTGCTTATTTTAAAATCACAGACAGATACTTCAATAACTTTATTGCCCTTTTACGCGGTGCCTAACGAGAGAATAGAAAGAGTGCAGAAAAAATGTTAAAATATTCTCCTCTCCAACTACGCCAACTTCACCACGAATACAGATCCTATATGAAAAATGAGACAAATTCTAAATCTAGCCATTTAAATAGCATCCTGGGTGTAACTAACTACTTTGTTTATTTAAGCTCTTAAATTATTTCATCGACCATATTTCATTAATCTCAACACTAATTACAAGATTAAGTCATGCTAATAGTAATACACCCCTTAAACACCTTGTCAATAGTAAAAAAAATGTGGCACTAATTAAGTTATCGTTTAAATAATTAGGTATATGTCATAATTATTATGACAAACCAAAAAAAATAGTCGTTTTTCATTTCAACCAATTTCAAATCACAACGATTCTAAAGAAGTTTCACTTAAAAAACTGTGCAAAGACCGCGATTATGTTAAAGGCCCCAAACTAAAGGAAAATATTTATATTACTCATATTTTCTGAACAGTACAAGATAATGAAATTCAACATTCTCGTACACATAATAAAATCTCTTTCATTCTGAAAAAAATCATTGAAGTCAGTTGTTTCGATTCGATTAGACTAGTTGTTACATAAAGTTTAAAAATAAAAATGTAATTTATAATTTCCACAAGACTGTGTACTCGTATATATAATACAAGGATGAATGTTAAGTTCATTTGTACGAACAAGGAAATGACCTAAGAGAAAGGTAAAATTCTTGTTTGAAACAAAAAATAAACTTTGCAAACTTGTATCCGTATACAAAAGGAATAAAAATAAACAAATTAAATCATAAGCTAATTGTTTTGTTCGGAATACAATTTACTTTTCCAGTGTTGTGCAAAATCCGATGATCGCGACTGTTAGTAAAGTTATGAGGATTGAATGAATAATGCAAAAGCTCTGAATCTCGCTTGTTCACATGATACTAAAGGGCAGCATGTCTTCAGTTGTCAGCATTTTGAAGTTAGGATGGAATAGATAAATAAAGATTCAGAGAGGCCAAAACATTACCTACTTTTCGGAACTCCCTTAGAACGTACTATTTGTCTTTAAATAAATATGTGTAATATATTAAACATTTACTTATTTATCTATTGTAATATATGTTAATATAAAATGCTTGTCACATATAATGTTAACAAGTAAATTTATTTAGATATTTTTTTGTATATACGTAAATATATTAGTATTATATTGATGTATGTATTCAATTTATAAATTAGTGTAAGTATGTATATTTAAATTGTACAGTTCTATCTTTTTCCTGCTCCACCTACATCGCCAAATTAGTTAAGAATTTCTTTTAAGCTATATTGCCAGGAAGAGGTCGCTTTTAGCGATAAGGCCGCCTGTTCTTTTTCCAAAAAGTTTTGTAATTATGCATTTTGTTTCTGTATTTGTTTATTTTGGTGAGCAATAAAGTATTATCTAGCTGTCTATCTATCTATAAAGATTTATTCACTTTTATGCATTTGTGGTAAAATTTTGATCTTTAGGTAGGTAATTAAAGTCTCTACACAATTACCTTTGCTTGATGCATACAATTTATATACATTTTCATTCATTCAATGTGTTATTGTTATTCACAACTAGATGTCCCCGCGGCTTCATTCTCGTGGGAATTATAATAATTAATCACTGAACTCTATAAATTATTTTAAAAACACCTAAAATTGTCACTCATATCCCTTATAGTCTTTTCGGAGTCTTTTGGAGACAAACTTTCAGACAGAGTGAAAAACAATAATTTATGATTAGGTATCGCATAAATAACAATTTTTGCTTAAATGTTGACATCCTAAATATTAGACTTAGATAATATTAATATAGAAGATTTATTTTATTACTACTAGTTCACCCCGCGGCTGGGCCGCGGATCAACCTCTAGTGCATGCTTCTTGTTTAAAGAGGTTACATCACAGGTTACATTGTATAAATTTTTTATGTTAATGCTATTTCCCTTGGAAGCTTCACTTCATTTTATATCGCAAACTATCCCATCCCCGGATGAAAAGTACGTATGGCCATTTTTTATGTATTAAAACTACATAATTATATGTACATCAAAAAGACCAAATCGACCAATTCGACCAAATCGACGAATTCGACCAAATCGACGAATACGACTAAATCGACGTATTCCACCAAATCTACGAAATCGACCAAATCGACGAAATCGACCACTTCGACGAAATCGACCACTTCGACGAAATCGACCAGTTCGACCTAATCGACCAATTCACGAAATTGACCAGTTCGACCAAATCGACCAATTCACGAAATCGACCGATTCGACCAATTCGACGAAATCGTCCAATTCTACGAAATCGACCAGTTCGACCAAATCGACCAGTTCCACCAATTCGACTAATTAGAGTAGACTAAATAACAAATAATGCTGATATTAGACGGATCAACCAAATTGAATCAATTTTATTGAAAAGCACAGAACTAAAAGGGCACAACGATGTACAATGATATTGAATGATACAAGTTTGTGTTTATATTGATTGCTTTGGTTGATTCATTCAAATTGCAAGACTGAAATGTACCGTTTATTACCGCCTTTAGATCTCAGAATTTGTATTGTAATTAAAACGGAGCTGAAAACTTCATTTACTGTTTTCTTTAAATGTCAACACATCATCATCTTCAACACACTTAATACTAATATAATCTTTTTTCTAATATCACATTTTTGGCATCATACAATTTTCGATTAATGTGCAAGGAGTGGAAAATTTCACCGTCTATTTAGTTTCATAAGCAGTGTTGGTGAATAAGCTCAGGTAATATAAATGTAAATTTGCTAAAAGAAACGCAGTGAGAAGTGGCATCGTCGCCTGCACGCGCTGCCAACAGTAAATCGTATTGTCAACTCAAGTAAAACGTATTTGAAGACAAGTTTAATATTCTTTTTCAAGTACTTATTCATCATCTTTATCACTTATGCTGATGAAGGTCACTCACTGTTCACGACGGCCTCCTTACATGAGATATAATTTCATCACATTATTTTTATCCGTGCAGGAATGGAGAAAGAATACAATGTCCTGCAGCCGGGCGGCCTGTCATAAGAGGCGACAAAACAACCCACAACCAGGTAGGAGGGTATTTGCCCGACTGGATAGCTACCACCCCTGGTCTAAAGTATGTCGCCATAATAACCTTGAGTTGTATTCCGGCAGTAGTGAACAGGTTCCAGTCTCCCTCAATGAGAGTAGCAGCGCATTTGTAGCACCTTTGGTGTTGCAAATGTCCATAGGTGATGGTAACCGCTTTCCATCAAGTGGGCCGTCTGCCTGTCTGCTGAACTCCTGCAATAAAAAAATAATAAAAAAAACACTAATTTGTAATTTCCCTCCTCCTGCGCTAGTGTTAGTAACTGTGTCCAAATGCCGCTTATTAATAGCGTTAAAAATGACGCGTTGACAATTAGTTGTATTAGTGTATATACATAATGTTCTCTGTCAATGTTTAACGTCACTAAAAATGTTGCATCTCAAATAACGCATTAAACGTTTATCCACATCTGCGTTATGTTTTAGTGTATTACTTAAATTAAAGCATTCCAGCGCTGGTGTAGCAGAGGGGTCAAAAATGTTAAACGTACACATATTGCAAAGCTCAGGAATTTTCTCTCGTCTATCTAGTCTACGCCTATTTTATTTTAAAGGAACATTTAAATTGAATAAGTAATCTAAAAATCAACCAGCTTATTTATTCTCATTGGGTATGTATGCTAAACAAAGACATCAACTACCCGAAGTTTTCTAATTTTCACACTTTTGTTTTAATTTGGAAAAACATTATGCTTAAACAAATGTCACAACCGTTTGGTACTGTCTAGAGGATAAATGAAAGTTGAAAGTAATTTAAAATCAAAAACAAATTACATCTCTAACACGATTTTTATTACTGAAGTCGTCAGAAAGTTGGTTATACGTAAAAATGTTAAAGTAAATAAGGGATACGAAATATACTCCTGTTAAGAACTTTTATATGACATGTACTTTTGTACCTCAGTTACTTTTGTATGTTTTTCTATCAAATTTCATTTGCGAACTACTTTAAAGATCGGTACTTTGTAACAGATCTGAGAGCATTAGTGCAAAATTTCAGAATATTTTTGGAATACAGTAAAAAATAAAATAAATATTGTTACAACTTAGCCAAAATTCCACGAAGTACGCGAAAAAAAGTGAATGCACACCTGCCGGCCATAAAGAACATTTTATTACAGTTTATTACTTCCCCGCATTTAGAGTTCTTTTGTTTACTTTGTGTTTAAAATTTGTAATTAGAAAAGCCGCCTATTGTGTATTGTAATCCTTTATGATGGTCGTTACCCAGGTGTAGTTCTTGGAAGATCCAGTCCACGCGGTCGATTGTTGTATCGTATAGTTAGTATAAAACAATGCCCAAACGAAGGGGTGAGGCAGTCAAGCGACGATTACGATACGAGTAAGACGTGTGTACATTCGATGAGCGATATAGTGACGGACTTTGCGCGCGTTATTAAATCGTGCAGTTTGTACTGGTTGTGTCCAGTTATATTTGTACCTATGTTATAGGTGTTTGTATAATTCTAATAAATCCTATAGTAATTCCAAACGGCATATTAATTCGAGTCCTGTAGCTCGTAATAATATATTAGATTCCATACTATATTTGAAATGTGTAACTGTATTTATTTATTCTTTTACGCCACCATGAATTTAAACTTATTTTTTATTTATTATCTGCAATGTGAGATTGAAAATGAAACTCAAAAAAATTATCAACAAATGAGCAAAAACCTTTCAAAATACGACTCGAAAGATTACAAGGAGAAGGCTACGTAAAAAACCTTAGAAGTTAATGGTAAAGTATACAACAATTTATAAACAACAAAAGTAAAAATGTAATTTAAAATCATGTGAATAAACATAATAGTAATGAATTGTGATATACGCCGGTTATACTGAATGGACAGGTCCATATGTCCATTATTACGCTTGTCTTTTTGTATGGCAATAAATACTTGAGCAGCACAAGCAAGACCGTGCCACGGAGATGAATATACTGCAGCGGATTTGTGCATTGCGGAATGATCGTGTTAGAAACTCTGCATCTGCAGCAGCCTAAATGTTCGTGAAATATCAGACAAACTGCAAAAGATCCGCCTAAGCTAGTATGAAGACATTTTACAGAAATCCGATAGTTATTTGGGAATCAAATACCTAGCCATGTCACTTCCTGCAGGTCCCAGTAGATAAAGTAAACGAAACAAGTAATGCTAACTTGTGGTGTTAAAGGATAACATGCTTGCCAATAATCTCATAATAAGGGTACAGAAGATGCGAAGTAGAGAAGAAAGAGTAGGAAAGAGGATTATAACACTTTTATAATGAAGATAGTGAATAAGTATCTGTGACCATCCATCACACACGCACACTTTTAATAATTACTGTAACTGTAGAAAATAATTTCACAATCAAAATTGTATCAAATTGGAAGGTCGACGTAATTTGGGGACCAATGTACTTAAATAATGCAATTATATTTGATCACATAAACGATTTTTATTATATTACTAGTGGGGCGGCAGACACTGTCCTGCTCTGAAAAGATGTAAATCTAGAACCCGATTCTAAACCATCCCGGAATCCACTCAAATACATCCATAATATTTTATCAAAATGATAGAGCCCGATTTTAGCGCTACTTACCGGTTCTAATTGTGTATCAACATCATCCCGGGACCCACTTGAACACACGCAAAAATTGACCAAAATCGGTCCAGGGGCTTAAGAGGAGTTAGTTTATTGATATATATATACAAACAGAAGAATTTCATGTATAAAAATTTACTAAACACATACGAATTAAGAAGTATATTTTTGTATGGTACGCACTACATTTTTACGCCATTTCACCGAAAAAATTCAAAGAGAAACGACAGAAAACTCCACAGTTGTTACAGAGACGATATCTTTCCATTATTGTCATATCCAGCTTTCGCACAATTTCGTCCCTCAGCAAAAGTTGTACAAAGTGCTCCCGGCAGCGAGCTTGGAATTGTACCTCGCAGCGACGCCATTCTTAGAACGATTAATGGCAGTTATAACTCCTTTAATTATTTTAGAGAATTCCTTCTAAACCCTGAGGCGTTTTGGCGCCATTCCACGTAAACACCTCATGTGTAAAGAATGTTATTAGGCCGCTACCGTAGTGACGGATTTAATATCCTCCCGCCTTATTTAAGGTTCTCGTCGTCACTTTTTATTTTACGATTGCGCTCCAGAATGCCACCTTTTACAGTCTTTTGCTCCATATTCCAGGACTATTTAATGAAATATTTTCTTCGTTTGACGTCTAAATATGCACACTGATAGGTTTTAATAATTTCAAAGCTGCTTCAACGATTATCAAAATTAAATTTGCTCCTGTTTTATTGTTTATAGCAAATATAAATGAATGATTGAGTCAAAATTGTAACTTAATTAAACAAATTTAACCAAATTCATATACAGGGTTATAAGCTTGCCCTGTACTAAGCCGAGACTACTATATAGTGTGAGTAATGACCATTCTACACTGAAAGCTACATTTCAAAAATTTGGTGTTCATACAAAAACCAAAAATTGATTATTCATTTTTGGAACGTACTACCCCGCAGCACAACGCGCGCGTGTGCGTGCGTTGTGCTGCGGGGTTGTGTGCTGCTGCATGTATCCGTACGCCTTAAGTACGTGCCAGTGCCTAATAGTGTGCGCGCGCATAATCAACTACAGCGGTGGTACCCCCTTGCTCTGCCCTATTATGACCGTTTGTCTTTGGGAATTTAGATTAGCTACCAAAAGGCTCAAAATGTTTCATTGTTATGATTAGCAGATTATCGATATTAATGGATTGTAGATATCGCCAATTTTGATCGTTACTAATCGAATGTCGATCGATATCGATAAACATTTACACTCAATCAGCCTTCCCAATTGGTGCGGATCAGATCTGATCGATATCATGTCATACAGTCATTACAATCGATATAGTATTAACTTTATTGATTGTAATGATTCTATGATATGACTCAATACAATGATGTAGTGTGTAACCACCTTAACGCGCCCACTGTTTTCGTGACTCCAAATAACCTCACAGCTGTTTGCCAGCGTGGCGCGACCAATTTTTTAATGAATTTTGAGCCCTCTATATCTCAAAAACTATTGAATTTTTTAATAAAACTGTAAGAATAAAAGTTATTTAGGGCAAACTTATAACCCTGTATTAAGCAAATATTTTGTATTTTTTAGAAGAGTCGTAATTCAGTTCAAACATGTCATTATGATGCATTACGGAATGGGTTTATTAGATATGTAACAAATCGATGCTTGTCTGAAAGTGAGTTAGATTTCAATGTTTTTTTATTTTATCTACACTACTATATTATTAATAATTATAATAATATATCAGCACGTATACTTGTAGGTCTCACTGCTGAACTCGGGATTTCTCATATCAGTGGAAAGGACGGCATAGCCGTTGCGTTTTTCCAAGGCGGATTGCTAGGTAAGGATTTCTTCAGGATTCTTTCTTTCAGCTTTAATATGTGATTATTGTATTAATATGCATATTAAGATCCATAACAGACAGATATTCAGAAAAACCGACCAAATAATTCATTTGAGACCATGCTTTGAAAAAATGTTTTATCCACTCTGAATAATATTTTTTGTGCAAAATTTTATTAAATATTAACCAATAAGACTTTTAATATTAAAGAATATTTATAATTATTAATAATGTACTAAAATAATGTTACGACCGACAAAGACCAATGCACACCTGCAGTTTATTACCTTTTCGGCATTTGGACTTCTTTTGTTTACCTTATGTTTAAAATTTGTAATTAGAAAACAGCCTATTGTGTATTGTACTCGTTTATGACTGTTTGCGCGCATAATTAGGCAGGTGTGCAGATTACGAATTCTAAGAAATTCGATCCACGCGGGTGGGCAGCCATATTGTATCGATGCAGTATATAGCAATGGCCCAATGGGGAGATCGGCAGTCTAGCGATGGTTACCAGCGAGACAAGAGGTGTGTATATTCGATAAGCTATATATTAACGGAATTTGCGCGTGTTATTGGATCGTGTATCACGTTTGTACTGGTTGTGTCCAGTTATATTTGTACCTGTATTATACGTGTTCGTATAGTTCTAATAAATTCTACAGTAATTCCAACGGCATTCTAATTCGAGTCCCGCACTCGTAACAATACAAACATAAACAAAATAATTGAATCTAAAGTAGATTATGTAGCAGATTACTAGCTGCGGAGAGCGTGCCCAGAAAGCTGACTGCATTGCCACGCTGTATGGTAATGCTTATTTGTTGGCTAAAATATGAGCCAGCCTTCTGATCACGGGAGTGTCAAAGAGTTCAAACATCATAGCCCGCGATATCCAAATCGGTCTACCATAACTCCACATTGAAAGTGAAATGGAACGCAACATGACACCCTGAGGCGTAAACTCACGGCTAATCGAAATGTAGTATTATACATAATGTTTAAAATCAACAACCAATGTGTTTACACAAGGACCTCAAACTAGGGCTTTTGTAAATTGCTGATATTATTATATACCTAATATTATTCTTTACTAAATGTAAAGATTTCAATACAATAAGAAAGAAATATGTTCGTATTATGAGCGTTCAATGTCTCTGTGACGACGAATGTAGGATTTACGTATCTCATGCAATCGTAAACAGTAACCCACTTTAAGTATTTTCCCAAATCCCACCGCCGGGAATCCTGCAAAATCTTTGCCCGTATCTTCTCAATGTAATTCAATTTCGTCAGAATGTGCACATTTGTTTTTTTCTACTATACTGTTAGGATAAGCCATGTTATTTGTTTCAGATATGTTGGTTTTATTGTAGTTCTAATGAAAAGAGCTGCATTGGCTTTTATTATTTTATCTTAAAAGGGTAATAATACACTGAAAAATAGCTCTTTATACATATTGATATTAAAGCATAGTATTAGATATTAAATACGTATAGGAAATATACATCACGTAGATTCTGCGATCTGGTTTAGCAAGTCCGAATCTAATACTCGGCATAATCCCTCACACAACAAATTATATTAATAGATTGGGGAAAAAGTCTTTTCGTATATAGTATGTATGAACTTGTAATAAGATCTCTTTGGCTATACCATTTGTAACTGGCTGGTTTTGGTATCATTAAAAAGTTTTAATTTTAAAGAAGACAATTCCAAATTTAAATTAGGAAAATCTGTGATTTTCATTGGTTTTTCTTATTGTTAAAATGAGTGAATCTAATGAAGAAATTCGATACATTTTAAAATTATACTATAAAAAAGGTAAAAATGCAACACAAGCCGCGAAAAAAATTTGTGATGTTTATGGACTTAATGCAGTATCTGTGAGAGTAGCGCAAATTTGGTTTAAGCGTTTTCAAATGCGGAAATTTTGATATCAAAGATGCACATCGCTCTGGTCGCCCTGTTACGGACAAAATTGATGCCATTTTTGAAAAAGTGGAGCAAGGTCGGCATATTAGTAGGTAAGATGTAGCTGGAGAACTGGGAATTGACCACAAAACGGTTTTGGCACGTTTGAAAAAAGCTGGGTACACAAAAAAGCTCGATATTTGGGTGCCTCATGAGCTCACTGAAAGAAACCGAATGAACCGTGTTACTCATTTGTGATTCTTTATTACGATGTAATGAAACCGAACCATTTTTGAAGAAGCTGATAACTGGTGATGAAAAGTGGATCACGTACGACAAGAACATGCGAAAAAGATCGTGGTCAAAGGCCGGTCAGGCTTCACAGACTGTGGCGAAACCCGGGTTAACTCGCAACAAGGTGATGCTGTGTGTATGGTGGGATTGGAAGGGCATTCTTCATTGTGAGCTGTTACCGCCAAGCAGGACCATCGATTCTGAACTGTACTGCGAACAATTGATGAGATTAAAGCAAAAAGTTGAGAGAAAGCGGCCGGAATTAATCGACAGAAGGGGTGTGGTTTCTCACCATGATAACGCTAGACCTCACACATATTTAGCCACTCAGCAAAAATTACGAGAGTTTGGCTGGGAAGTGTTAATGCAACCGCCGTATAGTCCTGACCTTGCACCTTCAGATTTTCACCTGTTTCGGTCTCTGCAGAATTCCTTGGGCAGTGTTAGGTTAACACCACGAGAGGACTGCCAAAACCACTTGTAGCAGTTTTTTGATCAGAAGCCCCAAAATTTTTATAGCAATGGGATCACGTCCCTACCTACAAAATGGCAAACAGTTATCCAAAAAAATGGCATATACATACTTTATTCAAATGTAAATAAACTTTATAAAAAACCTTTTCAATTTTTATATAAAATGCGAAGAAACTTTTTCCCCAACCTAATATATAAAAAAGACGAGAGATAAAAACACATTTTATTTTTCGTATTCTGAAAGTACGCTTGGAGTAGACTGATAATAATAAAAATTATAAATTTTGTTCTCATTTCCCACAATAGTCCTACATTGGCCGGGGCTTGTCCTTGGGTGCATTATTATATGGTGTAGACAGGGATAATCGCTGGTCAGTGTCACGTCACATTTACATCAAATTTTTCAAAGGGCCTCTACGTGTTGGCCTTCCCATGGCCCCACGCAAGCCCCACCGAAAGTCCAGGGCATTTTTATGGGCCGTGGTCTTCAAAGATATATAAAAATAATTAAACAATAGTTTTCGTTCCTATGAAACAATTTTCCCTGCTGTTAATTTTGTTTGTTAAGTATGCGAGTTATAAGTAATTCATGTGACTCATGTCCCAACTTTTTTTACAGCTACTGTTAAATCGCGGCAGAAATTGTATTAAATATCAACAATTTTGTATCATTGTACACTTATAAATTACCTATCACTACATTTTTATTTAATGTACTTAAATTTGACCTAAATATTTACTATCATCAGTGCCAAAAAATACTGGCTGGTAGAATGCTACAGAAAAAGAAATATACTTGACGTTTTACATTTGACGTATTAAATGAGTTATCAGATTTAGATATATTACGGATTTAACGCCTGATTTCATTAGAGAAGTGGTTGTTTCTGTGTTTTTATTAACTTTTCTCATATTGGAAATGAAAAGCAGAGTGTTTACTTCGGGTGAAAGACCTATTTAGGCACTCGAACTATTAGTGCCATCGCTCTTGCGCCAAACCATCTCATGCCTAAATATGTCACTTTCACCTCTCGTATAACAATCTACTATTACTGCTTACCAAAATAAACAAATACAAAAATTTACAATACTTTCTTGATGATGTTTATTTTTTCATTAAATAACTATCCACGAACACTTAATTAAACTTAAACTAAATTAAAAATAATTATGATACATACATATTATATAACATACTATACATGGGTACATAGGTATTCAACTAAAAAGCGAGGAAGTCATAGTTGAGAAAATGTGGCCTCCAACCAACGAATCAATAAAAAAGTAAAAAATAAACATCAGTCTACCAAAATATCTACCTTGTTAACAATACCTTTAAAAAGAAAACACTTGGTTCTGTCTTATTATCATAAAAATGTATAAATACGTAGACATCTTAGATTATAATTCATGTATATAATAAATTTACCTAACAAAGCAGTGGTGGTTCATTGACGTTCGTTAGAATTATGGCAGAGGGTAGGGGACAGTGGCGGAATCGAGAGCACTTAACTTCCAATACTCAAAAATATTAGATACAAGTAAAAGTCATAATAAACTTTTATTGTAACATACACTTTGTTTATATATCGACTTATTGGTGACAATAATACACTTATAATTTAATAGAAATATGAACGAAAACAAAAAACATAGGCGTTCCTTTTTCCTCGAAATCGTGTGAGGTAATTGAGATCATGCATCTCGCGGGGGAAACGGGAATGGTATGGAGTAATTAAGAACAACATAATTTAATCTTTACAATTAACCACAAATGCGTGAAACCCGTTGACATAGTCAAGACGGATACGTTGTCGTTAACCTAAAATGTAAAGAACAAAGTCGTTACTGGCCTAGACGTCTTTTGATTGAATAACTATAATTTTTACCTCAACCTGTAGCTACTGTTTATCATCTCATGCAAGATGACTAGGACTAAAAAGTTTTCGCGACTAGTATCATAATAATACTATGTTTTAACGGTTTTAAGCGCGGTAATTTATTTGATTTCTATTATTCTGACGTTTAGGCCCTTTTCAGTGAACACACGCTGGATAAACTCAACCACTACATCAGATTCGACAAACCACAAATCCTCGCAGAAGAGAATCGTTTCATACCCAGAATGATGCATAAGGCTATTGAAAAAAAAAAAACCCAAATTTCAATACAGAAGATGGTTGGCAAGTACGACCCGTTTGGGATCCGATCATCAAAACTATTAAGACCCAAAACCAGCAAAAACCAGCTGCCAGACCTCAAGACACTCTGAGCTCTTTCTGCGTGCACCAGAACTCAAACCAACTTGATGGACAGTTTATTTTTATTTTACCACCATTTTAATATTATATAAAATTATTAGAGCTATCTAGGCATGTTTGCTGCTCATCGAGATAATTGATTCCCTCCCTCTAAAAGATATCAGCAAACCCAATCGCAGCCATGAAATATTTATGGGCAGATGCGTATTATTTAAAATTTATTCAAATTTTACTGTTTGAGAGTTTATTTGCATCTTGAAATAATATTATAATAAGATACTATAAACTCTAAGAATAGTAAGCCTGCTGTTGCGGCGGCGCTGGGTTTGATGATAAACAAACTGTTTCAAAATATAAAAAAAGGAGATTGGGACAATTTTGAAAGGTAGTGGAAAGAAGGGCCGCACGTACCTGATAAATGGGCATGGAATACAGCTGCTCCTCTTCTCAGTACACTTCACTCTTTATTTTTGCACTTGTATGTTATAAACTTAGCAGTATTGTTTATTTTATGTATGTAATTTATAAGGCGATGCGAGTATATTACATGTTATTTTTTATGTTACTTTATTTTATATTTATAGTATCCATGTAGTAATTAATTAATTGTAGATATTATATTTACAAAATAATTATGTATTTGTTATAGTATATGTATTTATTATAGTTAACATTTGCGATGTGGATCGAGTTATTTATAAAGTATACACATTTACAGTATGTTGCGGGCGCGATATCTATACATATAATAAAATTGTAGAGGTCAAATTTCTGTACAATGAAAAAAAATGCTAAAAACCGAGTAAGGGGGATGTAAGAAGTGAAATAGAACTAATTTAGAATTTTCTATCTATACATATAAAATTGTAAAGGTCAAATTTCTGTACAATGAAAAAAAATTATTAAAACCGAGTCAGGGGGTGTAAGAAGTGAAATAGAACTAAATTAGAATTTTTTCAAATGTTTTGTTTTGTTGTTAAATTTCATATATTACATATTTAAGATATATTTATTATAACACATATTATTCAGATTCAATGTTTCCACTTTGAACAAATGACACAAGAGGCTTATAATAACTAAAACAGTAAACAAATGCTCTAGTTTCAATTTGATTTATGAACTTCAAAACTTCAAAATATTTCCAACCCTATCTTTATGAGCATAGTGTTTACATTATTAAATATCTCTTTTTAGTGTCGCTTTTATTCGTTTCATCGAGTTTCAAATTACGATTCTAAAGACGTTTCACTTCAAAAAATATTACAAAACCTATTTAAACAGGAGCGTTGTTTTGACCTCCGTATTCAAACGCGTACAAGCATCATCGGCTAAAGTACCACCATTGTCAGTGGCACTTTGCACAGTGGAGAGGACCTTTACTCGTGACGAGGGTTGGCTATAGACAGGCTATTTTGTAGTCGGGCTACAATACAGAAAGTCGTTACATGTCCTCTCTGGCGCCGGATGTTGGGTGATGTATCGGCCCGGCTAACACGTTCCCTTTCAAACCCTTCACTTGGTTTAATCGGGCGTAATATACTAGTAATACGGTCGACTATTCTGGTAATTGTTGTTGTGTTATTTTAAGTATTTGTTTTATCGATAGTCATTTCGAATTAACAGTAAGTAGTAGTACTGATAGTAGAAGTCAAATGTAAGTTCCATTGAAGAAACTATTTTTTTTCAAAAGTCATAAATCTATATAGTATATACAAAGTTGAAGATTTTGTTTGTTTGCTTGAACGCGCTAATCTCAGGAACTACTGGTCTGATTTGAAAAATTCTTTCAGTGTTAGATAGCCCATTTATTGAGGAAGGCTATAAGCTGTATATCATCACGCTAAGACCAATAGGGGCGGGGCACCAATGAATATTGTTTCAAAATCGGGGGGTTTTTTAACTTACTTTTTTTTACTATTCCACGCGGAGGAAGTCGCGGACAGAAGCGAGTGAGTTATAAAGATGGACATTTGTATATGGAACGAACGTTTTCATAAGTTTACCGTTTTTGCCAATGATTTATATATAGTCAATATGTGAATCTGTCGCCCTTATTAATTAAACACTGTTTATAGCAAATTATTTTTTATACATACATATATTTTTAAATGGAAAATTATGACGTAATGAAAAATGACACGATAAAGTTTTATTTATATTTTATCACGTAATGAAAAGTGGTTGCCTTTGCCTGTAGATGTTTCCATGAAGGGAAAACATATACGCTGCCATCCTTTAGAATGGGCTAAGGGTATGGGTTTTTTTCTCTCCTCCTCTTCGTTCAATTATTTATTTTGTTGGAGCTTTGGTATCTTTTTATATATATTTTCATTTTATATTCTTAAAAATATTTTAAGTTCATTTTACTACGGTTGTAAGGTTTTTCTAGGGTAATGTCTCAAATCTAACTTATCTTTAATACAACAATTATTTTTACTAGTGGTCGCCCGTCCTCGAAATTCGACCATAATATTTAATGTCAAAGACGATACTTGTATAATCACAGATTTCGCCAAGGCTACATACACTATTAAATTGATTCGAACAATAAACAAAAGAATATATATGGGTGTGTGTGGCTGTGTGAAATAAATGATAGTGTGTGTAATGTCTTTTTTATCGATGTAATGTGTTTTTTATGCATAATTTTAAAAAATATTAGCATTCGTCCCTTCTTCTCTATATAAAACTATAAATGTGCGAGATTTCATACTCCTCCTCTGCGCAATTTTCGTAAAAAGGGGTACAAAGGTTTTGCTTCACGTATTAATATATAGATTTACCTATTACTCTATCCATCTCTTCAACTTACATTGTTTACTTTATTTTACGTCTTTGTTCTTACATTTATACTTATTTTCTGTCTTAATTTTATAGCTGCCTACACATATATATATATATATATATATATATATATATATATATATATATATATATATATATATATATATATATATATATATATATATATATATATCAATTATATATAGTGCAATTTGTTTTTAAGTGCTCTTATTCATATTTATTACTATATTTGTTATTCTTACACGATATTTAATAAATGATTCGTAGCTGTGTCTATTAGGCAGATCAGTCATATTTTCCGGCTTCAAACTAAGGCGTGTGTCCTCCTCGAACTAAAAATGTTCCCGTTCATGAATCTGGCACTCGAATAGGATATGGAAGACAGGGGATTAGGAATTTTAAAAAAAACCCTCTATCATATACCCCTATGGGTATATGATAGAGGGTTTTTTTTTTAATTCAGCTTCCTCCATCATAGAGTAAGATAGAGCTTTTTCTTTTTCTCTTTTATTTATTATCTTTTTATTCTTATTTCTATTAGGGAAATATAAATCTGGGTATCTTTTATTTAATATCTTTTCATTTTCTCATCTTTTGCAAAATACTTATTTTCTAGTGCAAAGTTTGCTTATATCTATTGTTTTATTTCTTTATATCTATCTATCTGTCCATTATAGACGGAACTTCTTATGGCTATCCTATGACTACTATTATTTAATACTATATTACAATGATAGAGGAATTAGACAGGAGGAATCGGATGGACGGGACGGCAGAGGGGAATGAAATATAATGAAATGGTAAGATGGCATAAGGGAGGGGCAAGTGAGCGATCGGATTTCTCACTCATCATACGTTACACGATTAGCTCAAGGCTAACCGTTTCATGCCGAAATTCTGTGAGAGTGAAGTATCACACGGATCAAGCAGGCCCTAAGAGCTGTAATCAAGACAATAATTCCAGCATAGCCTTACCACGTGAAACGTATATGACGCAAATTATTATTTTTTTATTCAAATATTAAAGAAACATATTATAGAAAAATATCTAGCACAATGAAGAACAAACAATGAAAGATTAATTAAAAATGACAAACGTCCAGGAAACTACCGCTAAATCATAAAGCATAATAGACAATGCTTAAAGAACTAACACAGCGTCTGTTTTGATGTCTTTTAAGGTATATTACATAGCAATAAATATAAATTTATATCAAAGACCCCTTGAGATAACTCTACTCTTAGAACTTTATATTGCAGTCGGTTCGGACCCCATGTTTACAATTATTAGGGGAATCAGACGAAGCCCGTTTATTCCTAAAGCCCCGTTTACACTAGAGGAGTTTTATTCCACACTTATTCGCCCGACACGAGATCGTAGCAGTAGCAGGTGAGGACATCCGGTGTCGTAGGCAATATCGAAGTGTCAAAGATATGTCGCAAGCCAACACCCGCTGAGAAGTACTTATATAAAAATGTTGGCGCTGAATCGACTTCGTGAGAACCGTGCTGGAATTATTATTATCTTAATTACAGCTCTCAGAGCCGGCTTAATCGAATAGCTTTAAACTAACCGTGTTTTTACGATGAGTAAGAGTTCCAGTGGCCCACATTACTTTCCTTCTATCCCATCTTCCCTATCTCATAGTACTTACTTCATCTTCCCTATCCTATCCTCCTATTCCATTCCCTATCCCGTTTTCTATATTTAATTCCTCTTATCTGATCCCCCTATTCCATCCTAAGGTCTGGTGAGCCTTTGGTTTCACACCTGGAGCCCAATTCTGCAATTTCCATATCTTGGCGTTTCAAAGATATTCAAAGTACAATTCCATTGCAATAGTGTCAGAATTCGTATATAGCGGAGGAATCATAGTAGAAAAAAAATAGTATTATCGCTAGCAGAAATGGCATAATCCGAAATGAATTATAAACATATTTTTTTCGCTTTAAATATTTATAAAGATAGATAGAGTGGCATGCACACCATTGGAATTAACAGAGTACTGAAAGCAGGCAAACCTACGATTGAGACGATAGTTTCCGGCAATTTTGATACGATAATAATAGCAGAATTGGTCTCCTGATGTTGCAAACGTCTGCAGGCGACGGTAAACTCTTTCCATTAGGAGAGCCACCTGTATACTTGCCAGCTTCGCAATAAGATAAAATATGCGTGACTCGGCCATGAACTTGCTACAGTCGTCTAACAAACTATCATTGCACTGTTTCTTTGGCGCTTATGAAACATTACTCCACAGGATTATCACGATCCCAGTATAGGTAGTATGGACAAGGCAAATGTCAAGTGACATTGTCCTACAAAGTTGGAGAGACACTCAAAGTCCCTACGACATGTTGCCTAAAATGCCTAGTGAGTACGTGGCTTTAAGTGTCTAGGGTCGCTGTGTTTATCGCCACAATAAACCGGCCACACATAAAACTAAAGGTTTATGTTTGCTTTTCAGCTACACATGCCGTGTTAATGTGATGAGGTTTCTTATTCATTTGTTTATGTTTTACAGTTTAGGAAAATTAATACATCTATCCAATCTACCCTAATGCATTTTTTTTATTGCATGAGTTCACCAAACATGCAGACGGCCCACTTGATGGGAAGCGGTTACCATTGCCTATAGACATTTGTAACACTAAAGGTACTAGCAATGTGCCGCCGCTCTCTAAAGCGAGACTGGAACCTGGTCATTAATTCCGGAACACAATTCAAGATTATTACGACGGAAAGTTCTGGCATGCCCTGGCATCTAGTCCAGGGGGCCACCTCTGCCAGCCCAGCCAACCAGACAGACAAATACCCTACCACCTGGCTGTGGGTTGTTTCGTCCCTTTACGACAGGCCGCCCGGCCGCAGGAAATTGTATCCTTTCTCCGTTCCTGCACGGGTAAAATACATGTATGAATACGAATTTGTCTCTTATCTTTTCAGAATTAAAGAGCCGAATGATTTTTTTTTTATTGCAATACTGCGATACAAGCAGACTGCCCATCGCATGGAAAGTGGTGACCGCCGCTTATAGACATTTGCAACACCAGGATTAATGAAGTTTGGCAAGGAGTATACTATATCCTGGAGTAAGCTATTACAAAAAACTTGAAAGTTAAAAATTGAATAACATATACAGGCAACCCATTTCGCCATGTTAGGGAAACTAAACAAAAATAGTTATATAATTCGACGTTATATTTGCAGTTTTACTAAAGTATAAAAATGGATGAACTTGTGGTTAATTGTTAGTCTATACCACAGAAATAATATCTAGATATTATTTCTGTGGTCTATACTAATACTAATAATATTTATCATAAAGAGAAAATATTTGTATGTTTGTAACGAATAAACTCAAAAATTACTGAACCGATTTCAAAAATTCTTTCACCATTAGAATGCTACATTATTTTTGAGTAACGTAGGCTATATTTATTTCTACAAAAAAATTAGGGATCCCTACTAAAACTTCAATAATATAGCCCAAAGTGTAAAAAAAATAATCACAAAATTTCTTTCATCGCATGCACTGCGGAAACTATTAACGATAGAACAAAAAAATGTTCTATAATATGAAACAAAATATTAATATCTACAAAAAACTTCATAATACCATATCTCCAACTATTGTAGTTATGTCACTATAACTACTTTTTTACATTTTAAAATTTGATAGAAACGTCGACCAAAATCAGACCATGTTATCCATGCCTTTGTATTAATCCTTATCCAAATAAATTATTTTATATTCAAGACTGTTTGAACACCTATGGACTACCTTTTGAATTATTCAAATCGGGTATTCAAACGATATTAAGGATTTAAAAATGTCAATCTAAACAATGTACTTTTTTTTTAATAATAATAATAAATCGGCAGACAAATACACACACTGCATATCCCAAATTAAGCAAGTTACGCTTGTGTTATGGGTAATATACAACGAATCATTCTGGGGCCGTCCCAGGACACCCAGACCATAGTAAATAACGGAGAAAATACGTTTCCGAAATTTACTATACCAGGAATCGAACCCGGAGCCTCTGCGTTGCAGTGAGGTAAGCCGGCAAAGGCTTAGCCCGCTCAACCACAGAGACCGTCAAATACTATCTATACTTGGCACTGGTATCGGGTTCTAAAATTTATTTTTTTCAGGGCAGGACAACGTCTACCTGGACCGCTACTTGTTTATAAAAGCATTAACAAAGTTGAGTTGAGCACAATCTATATTATACACATATTATTATTTTTATAAACAACAATAAATTTGCAAATAATAGTAATTTTTATGTATTACTTGGCACCAACTTCGAGATAAATACTTTTATGCTTTTTAGTTACTTTTGAAGGTGGTCTCTCTTTGCCTAGAAAACTATTATTTCATGATAATTTATATTCTTCAATGTGTAACATACCTTTAACTACAAGATATAAAATTTAGTCCCTTACGTCAGTTTACATAAAAGAAATCGTATTTTCCCTTAAACACAGCAAACTTGAACCTTGAAGTCGACGTCAAGTTAAAATATTGATGTTTTATTAAGCCATAAAAGTTAAAGTGCATGATCGGAGTATTAAACTGTCGTAAACGTTTATTGGGTATGAGTCTCAGCCATAACAGGTGCGGAAGCTGTATACATTTTGGTGACGATGTTTTGCAGGAAAATTTTAAGAGGAACAATTTTAAATAAGAAATTGATATGTACATATTAGTTAAAAACTATGAGAATCCTATTATACATTTAAGTGAACCTTGTCTGCTGCTAATCTTTTTACTAGCTGTGCGGCTTGAAATTTTCTTTAATAGTTTATATTAACGGTGTTGTGGATTATTTTATAATGTAATACTTAGCGAAATCGTAATAAACAAAATTCGCTTCTACGTAAAACATATTGTGGCGACCGAGAGTAGAACTCTCCGCCAGCGTAAGCCGGTCTCAAGACTTTTAGAAAAAGGTAGAAGATTCTGGAAAGAAAAGACAAGGACAAATACATGTTGGAAAGGGATAGACGATGAACGAAAATTCTAGAATAGGAAGTTCGGGAAGGAAAAGACAGAGATAGATAGATGTTAGAAAGGGATAGATGTATAAACGAAAGTTCTCGAATAGAAGGTTCGGGAAGGAAAAGACAGAGATAGATAGATGTTTAGAAGGGGACAGATAGTGAATAAAAGAATAACCAAATTATGCGTTCCATAAAATTCTTCCGAGTAGCGTAAGGCGCGCCTACCGGGCAGTTTTAGAGTTGAGTTCAATTCGAGACAGCGAAGCGACAAGTGCGATACGGAAGAGTTGGAAGAAAAGTTTAATAGAAGACAGTGACGAGTTAAGTGGTGGATTCAGTGACAAGTTTAGTG
Source organism: Dendrolimus houi (assembly GCA_039645545.1). Taxonomy (NCBI): domain Eukaryota; kingdom Metazoa; phylum Arthropoda; class Insecta; order Lepidoptera; family Lasiocampidae; genus Dendrolimus; species Dendrolimus houi. Next base: position 17,124,588 of record CM077125.1, on the reverse strand, counting down.
AAGGAGGAGTTTCGCGTAGTTTAAAAGGAGGTCCAGAGGCGAGCTACGTGCGGTAATATCGGAGGTGAGCACGGTAGCAACAGGAGGTGGTCTACGCAATATCGGCGACGGTATTGTGAGTGAGACATTTTATCGTCGGTACAGTGTCATCGTTGTGTGTGTAGGGGCAACCCTGCAGAGTGAAATCACGCACGGCTGTGTAAGTCAATAAAAGCGTAAGTTAAAAACTGGTGTTTTCTTCCAATCCTGAGTGCGGACCCCGCTCGCACGTAACAATATATTATATATGAAGAGAGTGCCCCGTATTTGGGTCGAGGTCTATTACTGTTGGAAATTTATATATATTCTTTATACGTTTGGGGGATATTTTGCGACCTCAATTATTGTACAGCGCCATCTCTTGACTTGTAAGTGTTCCACTACACATGTAAATTAAAATTTTGAAGAATAACACATGTATTCTGAAAATTTTCAATAAACGGAATCGAAACTATACCTACATGAATGCGTTCTGTGAAAGATTTTGCTATAGTTTGAAGGACCGTTGTTTCTACGATTTGACTACAGAGGGGAAGCGGGTGGGCTAAAGCGACTTTCGCAGTTTCGGTATTACGAAATAGTATCAAAATAAAATGGAATTTTATACCATGTCTTTCACCAACCAGTATATCTAGAATAATACACATTTGTGTCAATTTTAACAAGCGATTAGCCATAACTGGTCGCTTTAGGTCTGTTTTTCAATGAGGCGTAAAATTCGAAATTTGAAGAATAGTTTTCGAAATAATTTCGGTTGCACGCTTATTTAGAGCACCATATCAAAATGGCAAAAAATCAACATTATTTGTCACTTTAGTCTGATAATGTGTCGACGCACACCATCGATTTACTGTTAATTGATTTGTTCCGGCCTTACACGAAATGGCTGAAAATACTTTGGGTATGCGGTGAACAACAATGAGTTTTCTATATATCTTCATTAGCACACACAATTCAATACATTGACACATTAAAATTTATGGTATTTTCTTAAGTTTTCGCGATTAGTACACATACTAATTAACAGTATGTTCTAACGGTTTTAAGCGCGGCATTTTATTTGATTTTTATTTCGACCCTTCGACCACTTTTCAGTAGTGATCACGAAACGGCAACTAGCTGAAATGTCAAAATAAAAATGAAACAAAAAAAAATTACGGTTCAAACTGTTAGTTAGTTTTAATTATTAAAATGTATTTCTAATTAAATCACAAAATCTCCGCATATTTAACTTAATTTGAAACCGCGCCGTATCTTTGACTAATTTTTGAATACTTTCCTCACCGCAGCTCGTCCCGAAAAATGTTTTCTATTTTCTTTTTATTATATAAACAAGACTAAACACAGGATACGTGAATTGCACGCCAGTGTGAGTAGTTCCATTTCATTATCTCACGGTTGCAGTGTAACGCGACTACCGCAGCTGAATTTCCGCTCCTTACATCCGCAAGATTCTAGATAAATAATGTTCCTTCACATATTGATTTATACTTACTTATTATATATATGGAACTCGATTAATTTGTATTAGCTGGATTTTAAGATAAACATCGTATCATTATGGTCAGTTAACCAAATGCGATAAGCCCGGTAATTGTATTATGTTAACTGTCATTTTTATTAACACTATCTTTAATATAAATGTACAATTAAGCATTTCATTCATTTATTATCTTTAAAACATTGTATAGTCGATAGTACTATAATGCATTATACTACCGGGGCAGCAGTTATTGATAAGAATTATATTATCAATCCTTATCAATTTTCTTAATTACGCTGACAGCCTGTTAGAAAATGGTTACCATGGTCTATGGACATTGGCAACACCAAAGGTGCTACCAATGTGAATGAATGAATAACTTTATTGCACATACATTAAAGTACAATGGGCGATCTTGTCGCCAAAGGCGATCTCGTCCAGACTACCCTATACAATTATTATCAACACCGACTACATTATTTACTGACTTCATAATGATTAAATGGAAGATTACAGTGTTCATTATTACCATAGTCATTTATTTGTTATTATTACAACAGTAATTTATTTATATTTTATATATGTCATACATTCTACATTACTACATTTAATTTATATATATCCTAAATGTTTAAGTAACAAAAATCTTCAATTGAGTCGAATTTCATGTTTGCCAAGTAGTCAAATAACTTGATCCTATAAATTTTAAATGCATTACATTTTTTAATGTCAAGGGGTAACTTATTATAATTTTTTATTGACATCGCAAATATGCTCTGTGAAAATAATGTCGTGTTAAATTTTTTATTAAATTTTAATGTGTCGCATCGGCGTGTGCTTCGAATATTTTCGTAGTGCTCAGGGTGTCTCCTTACATAGACTGCTATTTCAAAAATGTATAAACACAGTAAGGTTAATAATTTGAGGCTTTTAACGAATGGTCTACAACTATCTCGCTGTTTTATCCCACACATGGCTCGTATACATCTTTTTTCGCAATAAAAAGCCGTTCTACGTTGGTCGCGTTTCTCCAAAAAAGATACCATACTTCGAACGGTAAACTATATGAGCATGGTAAGACTCTAAAGCAGTTTTCTGATGGGCTACTTTGTGCCGGCTTCGAAGGGGGTTCTGGAACTTGGCCACTGATGCCGGAACTCATTTTAAGTATATTGTGGTTGTATACTTCAGATCAGGGGTGGTAGCTATCGAGATGGATAAATGTTCTATCATCTGTCTGAAAGTTGTTTGTATTCTTTTTCCATTGCTACACAATGTTTGTTGAACAGAAGTTTAACTACTAATATTAAGTTATAGAAGTTTGAACGGTTCTTTAAGGATCTTAGAAGCATTCAATCCTACTCTAACTCATTATGAATAAAACCGTTAAACTATAAAAATAAATTAAAATACATAGACAGGGTCTCCACATTGGGAATTTTATTCCACCAAAATTATTTATAGGGACAAATTTTTTAGAGTAGGTTTAGAATTTTGTCATTGCGGTGTAAAAAATTGAACCAAGTACTTACTAACTGTGTATAATATATAAAAATGAAATCTAATAATGACGACGGTCTTTATGTCATGTAAGTTTTGACATATATAATTCATCAAATTGATGTTTAGTATTTAATTGTATTTTTTAAGTTAGTTTTAGTTTTTCTATTCCTTATTTGCATATTAATTTTATTTTCCTTTTAATATTTACATTCAACTTTGTTGCATGTTTGTCAAATTGAGTAAATTTACAAAACTCAATCTGGTGACTTTTACTTTAACATGATCTTATTCACTTCTTTGCTATTTTTTATAGCATTACAAAATCATGATTGTATCAAGAAACTAATAAACCCAAGTATACCATTCCATTAAACGATATCTGCAATCCGGCTAACATTAGCTAACACTATGTTAGTATAACAAGATAGATAAAGGAACATGAGTAGTTCTAGCAGTTACGTAAATGTCCCATAACCGCTGCAGTGCGGTTGCCCTCAGACAAACTTCCGTTTCCGCTCATACCCACCACGCGTTCGTAGATAGCAAATATTCCTATTACGCTCCTTTCAATAGAGAAATCTATAATAATATTATAAAATTCTAAACATGCAGTGTCTGTACATTAAAGCTATTAAAAAAAAAACAACTGGAATAGACTATATAAACGAGGTGAACACGATGCAATTTTTTTTAGATTTGTCTGCTAATCGGTTTGTCTATTTGTTCAGGATTTACGTAAAAACTACTGGATCGATTTCGAAACGATTTTCGTTGATCGACAGTAAATTCTTGGACTTAAAATTTGCGCAAATTTTTATCCTGGGAATCCCGCGGGAATTTTCTGGGTATGATTTAAAATGGTCAGATTAAAAATAATCGAATTCTAATGGGATTTTTTACTAATCGATAGCAAATTTGATGTAATAAAATGTGTGATATTTTTTGTCGCGGGAATCCCGCGGGAGTTTCCCCGAGAGCGGGTTGAAGTTGTTCGGATGCATAAAACTAGCTTATTCCGTCACAGTTTCCACTAACACGATGGATTACATTATTTTTGCAAATGCAACGATACTTCGTGTCCCGGGAATCCCGCGGGAATTTCAAGTCAAGCGTGGATGAAGTCGCGGGCATATCCTAGTATTTTATATTGTTAAACTATCATTATCGAATCTTACTTCCTATCAAAAAAATCTTAAAGAGCCAACTACTAGACTATTTCGAAATCCTATACAGTTGGCTATCCCTCGGATACTTAGCAATTACAGGATTAATTCTTAATTTAATCGTGTGACAACAAATTACAATGTCTTAGCTGCTTCACATGCTTTAGATTTATTTAGTGATAAGCCACTAACTGTCAAGAACTCTTTAGTTAAGACATTGGTTACAAAAATAAGCAAGTTACTCTTTCGCATGTATGAGTATCTTAAATTGGTTTCTTTCTTCTTTTTCTTTCATTGTTTCTTTTATAATAATTATATTCTTATACATTGTTATTATTGTGTATGCAAGCCATATAGACAACTATATGTGTAAACTGTTAATTGGTTGTAGTTATTTTAAATACCATGTACGTAGTTGTAAACTCTAAGTTTTCCGAATAAAATAAATTAAATAGCTTTAGCTTCAATATTATTATGAAAGAAATAAAATATTTATTTCCAAATGCGACACACACAAAACCAGCAGATTAGAAAAGATATCGCCGGCGTCAGAGCAGGACCTTGTAATAACTAGATTTTTGTTGTCTTGTCTTGTTCTTACAATCGGTCTTACATGTCTCAGTTAAGAGGACATTGAAAATCACTGTTGTGTCACACCACGTTTCGGCACAGCAAAATACTGAATGGCAGCCTCATTTGAGATTGCGGCATACAATTTTTGTATATCGTCGGCGTCAGTGCAGAATCTAGTAAGTAGATTTTTTGCCGATATTATTGTTTTCGTCAAATTGTTGCATATTACATGCATACATCACAATTTTGACGAAAAAAATTGTGTCACCAAAAATGTAGGTACAAGATCCTGCTCAGACGCCGATGACATACTTACAAAAATTGTATGCCGCAATCTCAGAAATCTCAGAAATGAGGCTGGCACTCAGTATTTTGATGTGCCGAAACGAGGTCCGACATAGCACTGATTTTCTTTTTCTGATTTTCTGACTTTGTAAGAACAAGAAATATAATTTATAAAAACGTATAAATAAATAGAATAAATTATTTATAACTAAAATATATTTATAAACAGCTCAGTGGACTGAAGTATAAGCCTCTTATGGATGAAATCCGAAACGAGTACAAGACAACGCACCTTTTCGATTTTACCACTTGTTTTTGCCTGGGTGTTCGTGTCTGTGTGTGTGTGTGTGTGCAAATATGCAAATGATGGATAACAATATTCTGATATATATATATATATATATATATATATACGAGGTCACATTTATCAAGATTGATAGCTTTCTTAATTCACTCGAACTAATTATCTCCCCCCTAAAATCCATTTACTCTCATTTTATATTGACTGGCGATATCAACATTGATATAAAATCGGGTAGTAAAGATATTAATAATTTTTCTTATTTAAATTTACTTGCTGAACTAGGAATGTTACCAGCTCATTCATTTCCTACCAGACTCAATAACTGTCTAGATCACATAATGTTAAGATCAGCTCTTCCGGCTACTGTTTTTGTTGTTGACTCAACTGTAACCGATCATAATCTTGTACTGTTAAATCTTGATTTGACTTTTTCTAAATATACGTCCAATGAATTAAATTATATTAAAATTGACTATGATGAAATAGTTAACTTATTGGAACAAACAGACTTCTCTTTTATAACACCTGACTTAGATGCTAATGAGGCTGCCTCCACTTTTGTTTCTACTATTTCATCTATTATCAAAAGTAATACTAACATTATTAAGGCGCCTTGTAGGAAAAGGGTTATTAAGCCTTGGATGACACCTGGTTTATTACGCTGTATCCAGCACAGGGATAAACTTCATAAATCTTTGAACAAGGATCCTAACAATATAACTCTACAAATTACATATAAACGTTATCGTAATTTTTGTAATAACTTATTAAATAAAACTAAATCAATTTATGAAAAATCTTTGCTTACCTGTGCAAAATCGCGTGGAATGCAATAAAAAGTATTATTAATTACACAAACACTAAAACTTTCGCGGAAGATCTTATTAAAAATACAAGTGATAGAACATCTTCCATAAATGATATTAATAGATATTTTTCCAGTGTAGGTAAGAGGCTATCAGATTCAATCACTAACAATGCTATTAACAATTCCTATAACCCTTCCGATTTTAATTTTGAAATTCCTTTTCACCCTAACTCATTTGTTTTATTATCTCCTGATATGGCTGAGATCGAATCTATAATAAACAATTTAAAATCTAGCTGTGCTACAGGATGGGACTATATTCCTGCTAAATTACTAAAGTTAGCCAAACATGTTATTGTCCCTCCTCTTACTAAGCTCATAGATATGTGTTATAATCAAGGAGTATTTCCTATCGCTTTTAAAAAATCACTTATAACGCCTGTTCACAAAAGTGGTAACCGTCAACAAGTTACAAATTATCGTCCCATATCTGTCCTTACAGCATTATCGAAAGTCTTGGAAAAGACGCTGAATAGTAGGCTAATGAAATTTTTGGAACGTAATGATATTTTATCCCAAAATCAATTTGGTTTTAGATCATCTAAAAGTTCGGAAGATGCTGTCAGTCAGCTTATTAATCATGTTGCTCTACAGATAGACTCTAAACGAAAATGTATTGGTGTTTTTCTTGACCTAGCCAAAGCTTTTGATACTGTTGCAGTACCAATACTATTAGATAAATTAAATAAACTTGGCATAAGAGGATATGCTCTTGATATCTTTAAAGATTTTTTAACAGAAAGGACTCAACGTGTTAAAATTGGATAGTTCATAAGTGATGAAGTTGAAGTCACTTATGGAGTGCCACAAGGCAGTATTCTTGGCCCAAGCCTGTTCTTGTTGTACTTGAATGACTTGTGTAACTCACCACTTGCTAATGGAAAAATTTTTACCTACGCAGATGATACTGCGCTCATATTTCAAGCAGATACCTGGGAAGAAATTAAATACATAACTGAATGCGGACTGCAAAAAGTAAATAGGTGGCTACAGATATATTTTTAATTATCTTACTCTTAACATTTCTAAAACTAAATTCATACAATTCACGGCATCTAAAATTAAACAATATGATTTTCAAATTAAAATACATATGTGCCAAACTCCATTTCTTGGACATTGTGATTGCCTCTCTATATCTAAAACAGACAACATTAAATACTTAGGAGTAATCGTTGATGAAAATTTAAATTGGTATGCTCGTATTGATAATCTAATAAAACGTGTTAGAAAACTTATTTGGGTTTTCAAAAAATTAAGATATGTTGCAGAGTTTAATATTTTACGTATAGTCTATTTTGCATTGGTGCAGTCAGTTGTAGGGTACTGTATTGTTGTTTGGGGCAGCGCTTTTAAATCATATATGATTCAATTAGAAAGGGCTCAAAGATCATTACTAAAAACGTTAACTTTTAACCCCTATCGCTTCCCCACAAAATTATTATATGAGATAAGTAACGTGTTAACCGTTAGGCAGTTATATATATACAATATAACCCTAAAGCAACATAAAATTACACCAAAACGTAACAATACTAGTGATAAGAAACGTGCTGTAACTAACATATTGCCAACTCCAATGTACCGTACTGGCCTGGCAAGACGGCAGCAATGCTATATGTCTGTGACACTATACAACAAGGTAAATAAACAAATCAATGTACATGAACTCACAAGTCGGGAAGTTAAAATTAAATTAAAAAATTGGCTACTTACCCTTGACTATGCGACCACCGAAGCACTGATTTAATATATTTATTTTAATAGAAACTGTACATTACATACATAATTACACACACACACACACACACACACACACACACACACACACACACACACACACACACACACACACACACACACACACACACACAGAGACACATACACACGAAGTGCGCGCGGGCGCGCGCTCAGGCACATCTACGCGCTTACCCACTACACATAAAAACACTGTTACCGATTTATATTTGTTGTGCGTTTAAAACTATATACTACTGTGAGAGGGCACTGATTCCCGAAACACAGACTTACGCCTAGCTCGAGAGTCAGGGACTTCCATAAGTTATTGTATTAGATTTTTTTGGCAATAAAGATTATTTATTATTTATTATTATTATCAAGTACCCTGTTGTACAGTAAAGAACTGATGACATAAAAACCTCACATTCCGCCAACAATTGTTGGGTTGAGTATCTAAAAGGTTTTTTTGTCATGACTTTTAGCACAGCCCTTTGGGCTCTTTCCAATTTGAGAAACATCGTTTTTGCTGCTCCACCCCATACTGAGATGCAGTACCTCAGAACGGACTGACATAATGCTATGTAGATTTTTTTACAAACTCTAGTGGTGCACAATCTCTTAGTGTCTTGAATATATAGATCAAATTCCGGGTTCTGGTTATGACATTGTTGTGTATCCCATCGCTATCGATATTCATCAATCTGTACTCCGAGGTATCTTAAAGTCTTTACTGAGGCCAAGCACTGACAGTTACAGTTCTTTTTTTTGTCTGAACACGTGTGAGCAGTTAGAAAGAAATATTTACTAGTTTCAGGTTTTTCTAACAGTAAAGGTTATGTAGTTTGTCTTCTTTAAATTTAACGTAAGTAGATTACAGTTTAGCCATGTATAATTAATGCGGTATCATCAGCATATGTAAAGACTGCCACATTAGGAATTATAATATTACAGAGATCGTTAATATTGGGTTGTGGGCTGGCAGAGTGAAACAAGTTTCTTGTAATGCACGGTGGATATTTATTAATGGTTTTATACACTTAATATTGTAATGTACTTTTGACATGGACACAGCGAGACAGCGGTAACTTCACAACAACAGGCAAAAGATAGACCGACCATTAATACTGTCTTTTACCCTTTTGATTTATAGCATGGTTGCCAGATTAATATCTAACAGTTAATATACATTTTAAATAGCGTAGGATCCAGTACACTCCCTTGTGGAACCCCATATATAATTTCTTGTTCCTTACTGAGGAAGGAATCAACTAACGCACTAATAAAGACATAAAGCACATATAGCCAAGGTTTTAATGCGTTATTTGAGAAGCGACATTGTAAATGACGTTAAACATTAACCGTTAACCCATATATGTTATATTTATATAAACTAACACGGCTAATCGTGAACGCCTTATATTTTAACGCTATAAATAAGACGGTATTTGGACACAGTCATTAACACTGACATTAACGTAGGTGACGTAGGGGCATAAGATTAATTAACGTTGTTAGGATAGTGAATAAAGACTATACAAAAAGTAAATAAGTAAGTAGATTTATAGTTTCAACGAGACATGACATCTCTATAATGTGCTTTATCATTGCGTCATTGCGTTCACTCACTATTCTTAAAATATCTCCTGCAATTGTAAATTATATTATATTCTATTATTCAAATAAAACAAATTAATTCACGAAAATAAAGTTCTTTATTAAATCTAAGACCCAAACAAACGTTTTAGAAATATCTAGGAATAATATCTAGAAGCTCCCGTACATTAATTATGACAAAACTCTACCCACTTATAATCTGACCTACGATGAATAAAGATCAAAATCACATCCCACATTATAATTTAAGTTGGTCTTTATACTCTCGGTTCTTTGTCGTATAAATTCTGACGCAATGAAGATATTAAAATAAGACTTTTCCTTTGCCCGCCATAGAACAATGAATTTAATTAAAACTAAGCATTTCTGTTTTATGGTCGGTAAACATTAGAAATGCTTAATAAAAGAAATTCAAACCGCAACGCAAAAATACGCGTAAAGGTGAAAGGATTAATTTCCGTCTTTATACTTATAACAGCTTTTCACAAACAAGTTGTGCTTAACATTAATTGTAAAGTAACACAATATAGGAAAACACTATTAAATACTACTATATAGCTACTAGGTATTTTTATGTAATCAATTCATTAATGTTACATCTGCCTGTCTGCTGAACATCAGAAATAAAAAAAAATAAAAAAAAATATTACATTCTACTTATAGTCCCTGAAAAATTATGTTATTATTTATAAGAGTGGAAAAAGAGTACTCGTATTGACAACTACCCAGTAAAACCGTACTTCTGAAAAGTTCTTTAACTCCGCATAACTATAGTTTGCTTCAGATCAACATGGCAATCAGAGTATGGGGTCAGTCTTAATATTAGGGCTGCACGACTCTGTATTGATCGAGTTTATAGATTTTGATCTCGCTCACGCTGTTGCTTGTATAATAGCTATGTTTGTTATTTAATGTTGAACAATGGTTTTTGAGTCATGGTAACCCCATTTCATGTTCAAACTTCTGTGCAAATTCTTGATACATAAATAATAAATAATAATAATAATAAATCGGCAGACAAACATACACACTGTATATCCCCAAATTAAGCAAGTTACGCTTGTGTTATGGGTGATATATAACGGACCACTCTGGGGCCGATCCCAGACACCCAGACTATAGTAAATAAGGAAGAAAATACGTTTCCGAAATTTACTATACCAGGAATCGAACCCGGAGCCTCTGCATTGCAGTGAGGTAAGCCGGCAAAGGCTTAGCCCGCTCAACCACAGAGGCCGTCAAATGCATGTTTTCTTCTATTTTTAAGTACTGGTATGTATCTATATCTATCTCTGTCCTTCCCCAATTATGCCTGACTTCACGAAGATGCCGCCATGATGTCGTCGGAATTTGTTTGCGGTGTTAAATAGACAGACATGTAAGAAATAATAAGTTTTTTGCCAAGTGCAGTGAGTTGTTGAAACAATCTAAATGTCGAACGGCCTGAAAAGTAATTATTATTATTTGAATGATTCATTGAGCTGGTTGAGAGATATATTCATGATTTGATGCCAAAGGCGGACATAGTGTTTCGACATAAGTTTGGGTAAGCTTATCTAATTTGTACTTATTTATTGTTATGTGACAAACTTACACAACAAAATTATACTATTATATTCAGCGGTTTCGTGTGTACGGAATATCCGGTGTTTTTTTAAACTTCGGATCCACGCACACGAGCTGTATATTAAAAAAGACGTCGTTGCCTCTTCGTCACGTGTTAAAGTTAAAAAACCTTATTCAAGTACGAGAACTAGCCAGAAAATTATTAGAAAATTGTGACATTGAACAGTAAAATAATTTATAGAGGACGCCACAGGGCATTCTACATTTGCTTTTTATTGTTTAATACGATTGTTTTGATATCATTATGATATCTTTCAAAGGAACAAAAAGCTTTAAGTTTGTGTATAAAATGTTTTGTATTTGCATGTTAAACGTGCAAACTTATGCTAATCTTTATGCGCTATTATTTAGTAATTTATCCAAATGGACGTTAATAGAACATTGTCCTCTAATCCGCTATCTTATGCTTCTTATTAAAGTTTGTACTGATCCGCTTACATAACCCCTTTTAGTGGCCCCCATTTGTCTGTAAAACAATATTTCCTCCATCAACCTTATCAAATATACATAAGCAAAAGTAATGCCAAGAAACAAAATTGTGACACATTTTATGAGAAAACAAAGAAGAATTTTATATACCAACTCTCTAGTTGGTATATAAAATTCTTCTTTGTTTTCCCTGTGGCTACCCCGTCTGTAAAACCCTAGGCAGTGGCCTAGTAGTAAGTAACATAGAGCTACTAGGTAGTAACCCTAGTAGCTTTATGTTACCAAATAAACAAAATTAGGTTGTTTATGTATATAAATCTTGTTATATATATTAGACCGCAAGTTTTACTGTTTCTTGTTCAATACACTACATTAACAAAGAAACTAAGTCCATAAAGTTTAAACAGCTGCCCAGCAAAACATAGAAGCGAGTCGAAGCCAAGCTGATTTGAAGTAATACAATAAATGACTTGTTGCCTATGACAACGTATTTGTTAGTGAATTGAAAAAACGCGATTGCAGCGCCATCTATTTAGCTAATCTGTCTATTTTATGGAAACGACATTATTTACCGAAATAAAATGTATTCTAAGTATTAACTCGAGTTATAAGCCAGCATTATGTCGAGTTTCATTCATATACGTTCAGTAGTTTCCAAAAAAGATACGATCACAGAGCCATCTTTTTCACTTTTTTATATATATATATCGTTACGAGTTTAGCAGGAGTCGAATTAAAATGCCGTTGGAATTATAATAGAGTTTATTAGAACTATACAAACACGTATAACACAGGTACAAATATAACCGAACACAACAAATCCAACCATAATGCAGAGGGTCGTAATTCAATAAAACGCGCCAAGTCCATCACAACTAGATTCCTGATTGTAAACACGTCTCGCTTTGATCGTGTTTCTCGCTCGACTGCCTTCCTCCCTCCATCAGGCCATCGTTTTATCCTGGACAAGTGCAATGTGCCCGCCCGGCCGAGTGGACCGAATTTCCTAGAATCAGCTTGTACTTTAAAATCCGTAACACCTGGCTAATGATTACAATACAACAATAGGCTGTTCTCTAGAAAGGTATGCCAATAAATAAGTAAACAAAAGAAAACGATCATAAAAGAATGACAATAGTTTCAATGTTATTAGTTCAAATGCCGACGAGTAATAAATGTGCTTCTACAAATCTGTACGTGGAATTTGTCTTTGTCGGCGCTTAGGTTGTAACAATATATAAAATATTGAAACAATATATATAAATATTATATATATATATATATATATATATATATATATATATATATATATATATATATATTGTAAAATATATTTCTTTGCTAAATTCTCTATCGCTATATATTGTATCATCTATTCATACTAAATGTTTCTTTTGAAGAACGATATTTTAAAGTACTATTATCTACTTAGCAAAATCGGAATCATTATAAAATTGTACACAAAAATCTAAAATTATTAGGTTTTTACATATGACTGACATTTGCCAAGAAGGTGTACTCTGTATATTGCTACACAAATTAAACTATATAACTGTAAATAATATCAGTGAACCTACTAATGTAGAGTCATAATTGTTACTCTGAGTGATATACTTATTAAAAACAGTAGATGGTATAATATTCATTTTCAAAATCGTAAAAATATGCCATAGTAATATCATACTAAACTAAATATAAAGTATGTCTTTAGCCAACGTACCTAAAATACTGATATTAGAACCTCCACCTAAGGACTGGCAAATGGGTCTCAAATACAAGAAAAATATTGTGATAAAATGTTCCATATATATTCCATAACTTTTGCAAACTGTCAAAACTGTCGTGACTATAAACTAGGGTATTTGCTCGATTTGATGGCCACCCCTGGTCTAGAGTATGCCGCCATAACAACCTTGAGTTGTATTCCGGCCTTAGTGACCAGGTTCCAGTCTCCCTTAAGAGAGCGCAGCAGCGCATTTGTAACACCTTTGGTGTTCCAAATGTCCACAGGCCATGGTAACCGCTTTCCATCAAGTAAACCGTCTACGTCTGCTGAACTCATGTAAAAAATAGCCCGAGGCCAAGCCTGTCAAGTACAGTTGCTAGTAAAGCGAACCATATAAATTCTAGTACAACCATAAAGAAAATTGCCCATTGTCTAAAACCAACGGTACAATTCCTTATAACAAAAGACATACGTACAAATATTATACAGCCTCAATTAAAACATACCCGCTTTAATGCATGTACATAACAACAATATTTTATAATATTTATAACATACCGGCGTTAATGCACACAGCTCCGCTCTTTGCACACAATCACCAGAAACGTTCCCTAACAACAATATATTATAACATACTCGATGCACACATGTCTGCTTACTGCACACAAACACCAGAAACGTTCCCTAACAACAATATATTATAACGTACCCGATGCACATATGTCTGCTTACTGCACACAAACAACCCAGACGTTCCCTTAACAACAATACTTTATAACACAATAGAAATAAGTTTAGGGCCGCAAAATCCTCGGTCGCAAAATTCGGGTAATAAAATGGGTAATGACGTGACATCAAACAAATCACAGCGGAGGCTAATCTTATGACCATTAAAGCGTCTGCTTTCTTTGAGCATATTTTAAAAGAGAGGCTTTTAGTTTTTTTTATTAAATAAGATTTAGATAGATATTCGACCTAAACGGGGGGCTATACTAATATTATCGCTCACAAAGATAGTTTTTAATACTCAAATTATATTTTATATATGTTTTTTTTATAATCGGCAGAGAACCACACAAATTTTACATTTACAAGCTAAGCAAGTTACGCGTGTGTTATTTAGCACACAACGGATCACTCTGAGGCCGATTTCAGACGTCTAGACCATAGTCAATAATAAAACTTCTCTTCAAGCTACAACATGTAGCGAAGCGGTGGTAAATTAGATTAGGCTCTCCCGTAGAGTAAATAATAACCATAAATAAAATTAATTTTAAATAATTAAAACGAACAAGTTTACACTTAACTTATAATAACTCATTGACACTTGACATCTTTGTTTTCCGTGATCACGGCTATTGAAAAGTGGTCGAAACGTCGGAATAATAAAAATCAAATAAATTACCACGCTTAAAACCGTTAAAACGTAGTTTTATTAAATATAACTTTGTCCACGAAATTGATCATTCCAGAAAATGAACCCGGAACTTACTTCACGCCAACGTAGAGGGCGTTGGCGTAAAGTAGGCTGACAAAAACTGCGTTCACTAAATCAATAAGGCTATTGAACTGCAATTATTTCCAATCCATCCTTAAATAATCGTGTGTTATTGTTTATATCTATTTTACTTCTTACAAATATGACAGATTTGGAATAACATGCCCTTAAGTAAAGCATAACATTACCAAGTCTTTAAAGAAAATTACACTTGAAGTGTATTAACGAGAAATTCATGTTATGGCTGTAATAAACTAATTATAACATGGACTTTATTCATTCGGTTGTAAGATTTCATTTTCCGACACAGCAACCTTGACGTTGTGGAGGAAATTTAACATTTTCTACATTTAGAGATCTCTTGAAATGGGTTATCACAAAGACACAGTAACCACAACTGTCACGTTTAAAAGGCATTTCCAGCGGGAAAATAGAAATTAACTCTCCAACCATTCATATAAAGCTGGGCAGCACGTATTTCGAAATCAATACGCCTCCATCAGAATCGGGATACCAATGGCTCATTCTGAAAGTTCCCTTAAGTACGCGAGCACAGCATTATGAACGCTTCTTGCCGTTTTCGACAGCGATACTGTCAAAGGAAAGGTGTCTGGAGGACAATCTACAAAACCGCTCTATTCGTTTGAGGGTGTAAAGAACGTTAAACTTCTCGGAACGTTATGTGGCAATTATTGCCAACTAGATGCTACGTGAAATGTTAAACTTTATTAATTGTAAAACGGGTTCTGTGTTTCACTTTGATATAACGCTTCTTGGACATTAAATATTTTTTTATTCCGAAATAATTTTATGGTTGTTTAGTAGTAAAAGGCTCAGAGCAAATTTTGCTGCATAAAGTAAAGGATATTTCGTTTGTCACATTGTCACGAAAAAGTCACCTAAACTTTTTTCATTTGTGAGTAGAGTTCAGCGTAGTGCAGTGTTATTTGAATGCTCTAGTGATCTGCTAGATTCCATGGAGCTAAGTAATTCCTTGGTGACTACAACACAAGCTACACAAAATCACCGTACAACATGTTAGCTTACATGCTAGAGTGAAATCAAAGCAAACACACTTTGGCTAGCTGTTCGTTGTATAAATTTGTGCCACAGTGTAAGTTGTATTAGTAATATATACATGCATGCATATATATATATATATATATATATATATATATATATATATATATATATATATATATATATATTTTACTTTGCGCACTGAATTCCGTCCCACTATTAGATATCTCCAAAAGGTTGTATGAAAGAAATCACTATTAGTGATAAGACCGCGGATTGTACTAGTTGAATAATTGTTAATTCTGTTCTCTTGGTTACAATAAAGAATATTCTGTTCTATTATATTTTAATTTATATAAAGAAACTATGATTTATAGACAATGAATGTAATAATGTATTAGTGAATTTACTTTAACATTAGTAGAACTATTATTTTTGATAAGTAAAAAAAATATTAAGACAAGACGTGGTTATGAAATTTTGAACTTCGGCTAGTAATCTTATTTCAGGAAAACAGAGCGGAATGGTCAGTTTTATATTTCAGTAATCTTGGGAATGATAGAGTACAGGATCTTTGCCGATATATTTCTTTACCATCAAACGGTGACTGTAATTAAGTTGTGAACCAAATTTAACAATAAAACGTTAAACCATATTAAGCCTAATTATAAAAATAGACTTTCAATATTAATAATAATAAATAAGTTATACTTGTCCTTAATAACGGACAACTCTGGTACCAATTCCAGACGTCCAAAATAAAAGAACTAACCAGTTATTTTTTACTATTTTAGACGTCTGAGATTAGCACCACTGGTAGTATTTCATTCTGCTGTGAATTGAACCTGAAACTTAGAGATCTTTTGAACAAGGTAAACCGACGCTTAGGTTACAGAGGCCGTCTAATATTGTTAGAACAAGAATATATTTTTCCATCATGATAAATTGTGATACTATAATAACATATACTGTGGCTATTTTCGTCACTCCCACGTGCAATTCTAGCCAGGCGTGATCCTCACGTCGTACCTGGAACGTGCTCCGCTTCGTAACAGCACGTAGGAATGTTTTCCAACTAAACAGCACAAGTGCACTCATTAAATACATTATTCAACTATTCGAGCTATGTCCGTGTTGGCTACTATTCATTTCCTCACTTTCATTAACGACGATTCATGAATCTCCAGTAGGTGGGTAGTGCATATAACTTGTGAGGAAAAGCTACACTTGTATTTAAATGAGTTCGATTACTATCGCTCTTGACGCCGCTCCATTTGTAAAAAGGTTGATTCCGTATCTCACGACAATCCTTAGATTTTATACATATAATGAAAATTAATATGTATCTCAAAATTTAATTTTACAGAATACTTATTGAAAGTCATGAGTCTACCACCACTTCCCAAGCAATTTGGTTATCCTTAAAAGATTTTAAAAATCTTGGTAAAAAAATTTGCCTTCAAGTTTTTTTTTTTCTCCTCCTCTTCCTGACGAACCAGAGATGTCAGGGTCTTTGTTATATTTTTGTATCTCTTTTTATTATTCTTATCTTTTTATTTATTACAAAACTTATATTTTTACGAGATTATCGATCTTAATATTTACATTTTCTCATAATCTATTTTACTGTCTTTATTTTAAAAATATGTATGTATATATTTAAAAATACGTTATTTTCTTACTCTACTCTTTTACTAGTTAAATTGTTATTTATTACATTCTTAACACTAAAATGATATTTATTTATTTAAATATATTTTATTCTATTTTACCCTTGATTTTTAATACTACTATATTTACGATTTTAGTGCTGTAGGTAGGGATTTCCCCTCTATTCTCAGAATATCTGTGCCTATATGGTTTTCTTAGATTTTTATTACTTTTATTCAGAATTAAAATCGTTTATTACGCGTGGGCTAACAATAAAGTAGGGTAGCATGCTTTATTTTCAGTGCATTGGTACGTAGTTTTTTACGACGTGAAACCAAGCATTTCTTGGGCCTATATGTCTTAACTGGAAGAGACAGCTAAGCTAGACATTTCTCCCTATGTATATGTATCCCTATGAATCTCTTAAAACGTGGTTGTACTAGTGTAGAAGAGTCTCTTGCAGTTTATGTACTACTAGATGTTGTCCACGACTTCGCTCGCTTTTATGTAGATTTTGACAATCATTTCAATTTTTTTCTATCTCTCGTGTACAATATGTATGTTTTTTCCTACGCTATGCTATGTTCTGGATATGAAGACTATCACAAATACGAGAGTCCCTATCCGTCTGTTCTATTACTTAATCTTTGATAACAGTTTTATTTTTGTATCCAGATTGCTAAGACTTTTTAACGTACTATTAACACTGTAGTTTAAACCCGTACAATTTCACAAGTTTAAAACTTTATTAACTACTTAAACTTACATTATACAGGTTCGTTTTAATTAGTTTTGTGTTGAAATATTGTTCAAAATGTCACATTTCGTAAAATTGTGTTATAAGTACTTTTAATATTATTACTTCATCCATGCAAGAGACTTGTGCCATAACGTAATTTTAAGCACGTTTCTGCAATTAATTTGCATTTTTACTCTACAAATAAAAGTTATTTAATCATTGGTTACATAATGCCTTAGCCGGTTAGGGGATTCCTCTGCCTAGATGACCGTTGTAGGGTTGGAGATTGAGTACTGCCCCTTGGATCCTGGCTCTGCAATGAATATGCGGTCATTTATAATTTATATTTATAAACTATAGTTCGTTCGCGTTAAGAATGCAGTGGGTCATCATTGTTCGCCTGCCTGCCCCGCCCCCTAACCAATTAAATCTTTTCAAATTACAAGGTCAAGTTCACAGTGACCAGTTGAAGGCATAGCTTCGAACGCGACGTTTGTGTCATTTAACTGTGTTAACTGATTTATATTTAAAAATGAATACCTCACCAATTCGGAAAAATAAAAGTGGTTCGGTAATTCATAGTGGAGAGAGAAAAAATTTTGTTTACCTCTGTACCACTTCAAACTGAACCCCATTGAGTTGGTGTGGGCCCAAATAAATAATTATATTGCTGCCTACAATACAACTTTTAAGATGACTGACGTGAAAAAAATTTTTTATGACGCAATTCGGTTAGTAGATGCTGATCGATGGAAGAAATGGTGCGACCACGTCTTACAAGAAAAAAATACCATGTGGGATTTTGGTGACGTCATGGAGCTCGCCGCAGAAAATTCTTTTATTATAAATACTAACGAGGATACTAGTGATAGTGAATAAAATATTAATGACTTAATTTTGATTTTTAACCTTTAAGTGTATTTTTTTAATTAATTAAACTTAATCTTAAAAAATATAATTTCTTTGAATTTTAACACCACTGTGAATACACGTTTACCCTGCAGTTGCACTCATGACTCACTGCATTCTTAACGCGAACGAACTGCAGCTATGTCCGCGAGTTTGCTTGCGCGGAACTTTGACAAAAAAACCTTTCTGTTTTACCTTAAAAAATAGTTCCTTTCACGTGATTCTACTCATTCTTAACAGTTCTTTCGCATGCAGCTCCTAATTTTATACAGATGTTCTCTGTTATTAAAATAGAAGTTGAACGACTTAATAAGTTAATAACTGTAATGAAAATTTTAAGAATAGCAGGTCTTTAATTTATTATAATTGAGTAATTTATAACTGTTAGTAAATATTCTAGTTTGCTATAAAATAAAACAAAAATAAAATCTAGAAATTTGTTGCTAGTTTACTGACATCATTACTAAAGTAGTTTGTACTGCATTTCCGCTACTAGTTCGAGCAATGTTGAACTTTTCACCAGCTTTCCACATTGTTTTGGCCTTTAAATTATTGTTCAGGTTCTGTATTACATAACTTCAATATTACTTGTGTTCTTTGATTAACGAATAAATAGATTTCTAATTCTGGGGTATTTAAATAAGTGAGAAATATAACCTTGCACCCTCTCCCATGGAACAGTAAAGTTTGCACTGTAGAAATGTTGTACTTAATTTTAATTTAATAATATAACCGTGTTAAACCCACTCCAAATTCGCTTTAAAATGAAATGGTATTAATAAACATTTTTGATTTGGGACACTTTTGCTGTCCTGAATTTAGGATTATTTTATAATATTTATCTTTCTATTATTTAGAACAAAGAACTGGAAAATACTCGGTCCCTTAAAATAAGTTTAATTTTTTAATATAGGTCCCCCTAACCAATCAGATTTAATATATTACGAACTAGAGAAGGCGTCCATAAATAGCTTATTTGAACACTCGTTATGGTACATGGACAAGAACTCACTTAGTCTACGCTAGGCTGTAGTCAGTACTTTACGTGTTTGAGTGAAAAGTAACTATTAAAAAATCCTTCATGTGTAATGAGGTACTGTTCAAACCACTCAAGAAATTTAAATAAAAGTTAAGGGGTAACTATTTACCGGTAAGTTTATTGTATTCTCGATAAAACATCTTATATTAATTAAATTTTATCCATTTTAACTCGTCTCAACGCGTCATCGCTGCAGCCATGTCAAGCGAATTTAAAATATACTCTCTGAGCGATTTAGCGCTGCAAATTTGAATAGTTTGACTAAGACGGCATAACTAGTGTTTTAGCGATACAGCAAATACACAGCCCACGGCACGCTCCGCTTTAATCAAGTTCAAACTCGTTTGCTTGAATAGCTTCTCTAGTATATATATCTCAATATTGTACATGTATCTCAATGCCCTGCACTAGACTATGCTCAAACAAGAAAAAACACGTCAACAACAGCCAATCGCAATCTATTGCTGGACGTATGCCTCCTATTTCTTTATTCAGCTTCTATCGGTGACTTAGATTAGATACCACTTATTGCTCACCAAAATAAATAAGTACAAAAACAAAATGAACTTCGAAAAAACAACATGCGGCCTTATCGGTAAAAGCGATCTCTTCCAGACTTAGTACCAGCTTATCTCACACATCGGAAACAAAAACATCGTACAGTACGTATAGGTACTTCTAGCAAGACCTGGTCGCCTCACTAGGAGTCGTCTGCTCCTTCTACCATCGGTCCTGCGATACACGCAACCGGCTTAGTGCCACTTGAACTTTTTTTTATACCTGGAGTACAGCAGCTAGGCTGACGGCCCATCTGATGGAAAGCGGTTACCGTCGCCTATGGACGTTTGCAACACGAGAGATGTTACCAACGCGCTGCCTGCCTCGAAGAAATTTTATGACACCCTTTTTAAAAAACTCCTTATCGTAGCGCTGTGGAAAAACCTCGGTTTGTAGCTCATTCCAAATCCCCAGGGTACGTAGGAGAAACGATCTACAGAACCGTTACGTACATGAGCGAAGCGGCTCGAGGAAGTGGAGATAAACTCCCAACCGATGGCGAGCGGTTCGATGGTAGAAAGAGAACGAAGACACCATTTTAAACAGTTCCTCGGAACACTCCCCGTTATACAGTCGGTAGAATACGCAATAAGGCCAAGCGAGCCTTAAGCCTCTAACTTACTAATTTTACGAGCTATTTTGGTGCTTTTGGTGAATTTGGAATCAATCTACTAATATAAATAGTTTATTCGACTGTAGATGGTATCCGTAGATATGTTAAAGCGATTACTGTAACTACTACACCAACCATTAGCTTTATGTCCCCTGCTCCATATGGAACAATGTTAGTGTTAGCGATTGTGGCCAGATACGTTAAAAAATAACACCGTCAATTATTAGTTACATTAGTGTATATATACATCGTTATCTTTCAGTGTTTAATGTCATTAACTATTAGTAACAATGCCGCATCACAATAACGCATTAAACTCTTAGCTACAGCTGCGTGACACAGTCATTAACACTAACATTATCTCAGGTGCGGTACATTATAAAGACATTGATAAATGATTATTAACCAAGTATAACGATATTAACTGAAAATGTTTATGTCTCATCTCTGGTTTGAAATGTTCTTAGACTTTACGCAAAAGCGTATCAAAGCGGAATACGCTCTTAGCAATAAACACAAATATTTAAATAATCGTAACATTTACCGGTCATTTCGCTCACCCTGTAAGATAATAAAGCATTTCCCAGCTCTGTTACCGATTAAAAAGTAATTTTCTCGCTGTATAACAAAAGAACTCCGAATAAAATACGAAAACAAAGCTTATAAACATGGTGCAGGAAGTCGGTCGGGCAATTTATCTTCCTTTAAACAACACGAAATAATTAACTAAAAGGCAAAAGTGTTAGCCGGTGGCTAAAGGTTTTTATTATCTAATCTGCATTTCAAATTAACTGAAATTATAATGGCTAAAGTTTAATATTCAAATGGAAATAGTTTTCTTGGTTTAATGTCCAATTTTCAAGAATCAATAAGTGCTGGTAAACATACTAACAACAAAACATGCATGTAAGCGTTAAGAAAATCTTTATGCAAAATAAAGTAACGGCTAAAGTAACATAGAAGAGAATTTAAATCAGCGAGAAAAATGTTTGGCATAAATCCTTCTTAAGTCGTAGAAATTAGTCTTCATCTCCGGTTAATGTATTATTATTGCTTATATGGTTGGATATAAGAATAAAAGACCTACGTCCAATTCCGTTGACGTAGAATCGAATTTTGGCAGTCACAGATTAAGAAGTTCTATTACCACGTGCAACTCATGAAGGAAAATAAAAGGAAATTGATACTACAAATCGCAAACAAAACCACATTTCGTAGATAGAAATTGGATAATCAAAACCCAGCAATATTAAGCTTATAAGTTGACATCAATAGTAATTTTAGGCCAAAATAAACGATTGGGTTTTATGAAGACATAGCCATCGAGCCGATCCTAAATAATTGAAACAAATACAAGCAAAATAAAAATACATTTGTCAGGTTTGTGGTACCACCTTTCCCACAGGCCTTAGATAGAAGGTATGTCATCTAAAAATATTCCGAAATAGATAAAGCTCGTTATTAAGAGAAACAAATCAATCTTTTTCATACATTATCATTTCGCTCGTCAATATGTGTGATGTATTTCGAAAACATATACTAAATACACAAATAATGTAATATCAAAAAGAAATTCGATTAACCCTTCTGCTCGGGGTCACTGAATCCCGCCATTTCCGTTTCCTTTGTGGTTGTAGGTATAGTCTGGGCGTTCATCATATACTAACTTTATGAGGCCATGTAGGCTACAGACTATTTGCTGTTTCCAGTTCTATCCTTAATTGTACCTATGCTTGTCTTTTTAGAATTAAAATGATATGACAGACGCATAGATTGGGATTTGAAACGCCAAACTCGCAAATAGAGACCCAAGCTCTCATAGACCTATCCATACAACACCGTTGGCTAACTGTATTATGTGATCTGTGACCGATAACTTAAAAACAAATTCGGTCTGACTAGTCATATAAGAGCGTAGGGAAGCCGTTACCGAAATCGGTAATGAGGAACGCATATGTATAATACATACAATACATATGTGGGTAGTGTCCAAATTTCGTGCAACTTTACCTCACTGGTAGTGAAACCACGGTACAACCAAGGTAAGTACCAAGGGCCCAATTCTGCTGTTTTAATATCTGGGTATTGCCATGAAAGAAAGTATATCTTTTTCAAGAGATTTAAAGTCCGATGCCCTTGCGATAGTGTCAAAATAATAATAAGTAAAAGTATAATAGGGAATACTAAATCCACAATATCGTCTTGATATTGTCGCGGCAGAATAATCTTATATATAAAAATCAATTACTGTTCGTTAGTCTCGCTAAAACTCGAGAACGGCTGGACTGATTTGGCTAATTTTGGTTTTGAATTTGTGGAAGTACAGGGAAGGTTTAATTAAAAGATAAGTAAATATGAAAAAAAAATATTCTGAGGCAATACGAAGTTTGCCGGGTCACCTAGTAATAGATAAAAATTGGTAATTACCATTTGCAGAAATGGCTTTAGTCAAAATGAATACTGAAAAATTAACAAAAATATTTATTTCGCGAGTTTTTGCTTATAAATATTTATAAAGGGGTAGTCGCGTGCCACGGGCACGTGGTTAGTATTAACAGAATATTAAAATTATACAGACCTAAGTTTGAGACGATAGTGTCTGGCGGTTTTGTCAAGATGGTAATAGCAGAATTGGGTTAAATTGATTACTGCCCTCTGATTTCTCGAAGAGTCGATAACGCATTTTGAAAACTGTTTGTTTGGCTCACGACCTCAAGACCTCACGGGCCGAGCATCTCAACTGAAACGAATGATATAATTTAATACATCCTTATATAACGGTATTACGTAACTAAATATCCTGGAACACAGCAAAGGTTCCCTTTCTTACATAATTAAATTGTAATTTTTGCGACGTCTTTAAATTCTTTGAATAAGAAATGTAGACAGTCTTGGTATTTGTTTTCTCAAAATTATGTTTAATTCAAGTAATGTGGTTGTGCGAGACATTTTAAAAACTGCGTCATAATGAATGAATATATGAATGAAAACACTTTATTGTTTACCAAAAATGAAAACTACGTTATCAAAAACTAGGTATAAATGTTGAAGAAAGGGCGGCCTTATCGCTTAAAGCGACATCTTCCAGGCAACCCCCTCATCATAAATCTTCGTATGTTTATAGCTAGAAAAGCTATCCCATTTTTTTAGGATTTTTATCCTAAAAAATGGGATAGCTATCCCATATTCATCACTATTAACAAAAGCACTATACTTTAAAGTTTACACAGACAGATATTTAGGCTATTGTTGAATCAGGTCTGGAAAAATCTTTTTTTTATTACAAGAGTTCAGAAGACAGGCAGATGGCCCACCTGATGGAAAGTGGTTACCGTCGCCTATGGACATTTGTAACATCAAAGGTGCTACCAATGTGCTGCCGGTCTCTAAAGGGGGACTGGAAGCTGGCCACTAATGCCGGAACGTAACTCAACATTATTATGGCGGCACACTCTCGATCAGGGTTGGTAGCCATCCAGACGAGCAAATACCCTACCACCTAGCTGTGAGTTTTTTTTTGTCGCCTCTTACGACAGGCTGCACGGCCGCAGGAAATTGTATTCTTTCTACGTTCCTGCACAGATAAAAGTTGCCGTAGAAGTATTTATTCTAGAATAGCAGACTTAGTACGTAACGTAATACACGTACCCTTGCTTTGTAAAAGCATGTAGCGTCTCCAAACTCTGAGTTAGAATGGGCCTATTCAAATGCGTACGGGGGTGGAATATATGCCTCCAAACACCCCCGAAAGACTCTGTCCGCTGATATTGCCGTGAAGACATCTGCGGCCATCCGCAAAACCCAATTTAATGCTTCACAAAATCTGGACGTAATAAATGGAAAAGAATAATGGAACAACAATGACAAAATATTAATAATACCCGTCTAAACCGATTTTGGTTATAGTGATTACTATATTTTCCCCCTCTGATGAACAAGGTTGTCAGGGATTTACTATATTTATACGTCTGAACTTAGACGAATAATGTAATTATTATTGGTCTAAGATTCTGAATTAGTAACACCTTATTTTATATCATTTACGTAATATTTCTTTATAATTTATTTTATTGTACTTGTGCTGGTTTACGTATTTCTTACATACAGGCTACGTTAGCGCTTATTCTACGAATTTAAGCATCTTAATAATAAAACGCGCTTCAACTATACGCATATCCTTGTGTATATAGTTAAGGCATATCCTATCTATCATTTATTTTTCTGCTTACTACTTAATATCTTAATTTTAAAATCTGATGGATAAGGACACTTGCGTCGTTATCCATCAGATCAGAAAAATCATAATTTTTTATGCATACTAAATTCAACTATAGAACATTGAAGGTAAATAAATTCTCTCCGTGCAGGAACGGAGAAAGAATACAATTTCCTGCGGCCGGACGACCTGTCGTAAGAGGCGACAAAACAACTCACAGCCAGGTGGGAGGGTATTTACCCGACTGGATGGCTACCACCCCTGGTTTAAAGTATGCCGCCATAACAACCTTGAGTTGTGTTCCGGCATCAGTGGCCAGGTTCCAGTCCCCCTTAAGAGAGCAGCAGCGCATTTGTAGCACCTTTGGTGTTGTTGCAAATGTCCATAGGCGATGGTAACCGCTTTCCATCAATTGGGCCATCTGTCTACTGAAATCACGCAATAAAAAAATAAATTAAAAAACCTTTACTCTTATACTACTTATGTACACCGTTTCGCAACGTGTATTGCTGTTTTAAGTCTTAAGATTAGTTATATTATCAATATAACTGTGGCTCTCGTTTCACACTCCATTTCTCGCTTTTACAAAGGCTGAGCATATGACTACTGTAAATATTGTAAGTATTGCTGCTCTGAGACTATACTGATTAGGAATGCACCGAGCACATTTACAATATGTAAAACTCTCACTTTATTTCATCACTTATTATGGCGCAACTTTTCAGGGCCGGTTTCTATATCTTACTATTCATTCACTCGCCTTACCATCGCCTGAATTTTGACATTACTTGTATGGAGCTTATTTTAAATTTCAATCGATAGTAAGGCAAATGAACGATGAGTAAAATAAGGAAGTATTATAATAAATAACACAAAAAAAATTATGTGTAGAATTTCAAAAAAATGGCTTCAACATGTACAGACAGACGGACATCCGTTTTTAACTAATATAGCTACGGAACCCAAATAGGTCAGAAATATTATCTTCAGTAATATATTCTAATACTTTACAGTGTATGAATAGAAAAAATATGGAAATACTGACGCAGCCATTCTAGCTCATAAAAGAGTCAGAAACTGCGGGACCTCCCTCTATAATCTACATATGGAATATTAAATAACTTCAAAACTGGGTCATATCATATTCAAACGATAATTTAAAGTCGCTCGGCCAGTGGACTTTGTATTTTAAATTATCTGTTGTCTCCATATATTACTGGAGTGTTGCTGTTTGAACAGTAGGTATTTTCATTTTATACTAAACGCTTTTATAATCTTCCGTTTGCGAGAACTTCCAATCCACATCATGCACAATTGTTTCGATTTTCCGGGATAAAAGGATTTTTGTGATATTGGGTCCTTTGTTGGGGTTAGACCTTACGCGGCGAGATTAGGCACTGCACAGCGTGTGCAGGGACTCTGGTACAGTCATTCTCAGATACTCCGCTAAACCCGAATCTGCGTCCCATGTGCCGGCGCTTGAATTGGAAGAAAAAGAGGTCTTGGGCGAAGCTACACCCATATTCATCCGCGCATCAAGAGATTTTGCGCATCGGCCTTACCTTGCCGAGCCTCGAGCTCGAATCTCTGAGGTTGCCATGCAGTGCTTTCTGCCAACGTATGGAACGCAGTGTCTTGTGCGCTGCACGCGCGGCATTCAGAAGAAGCCAGACATCCCACGATGTGATGCAAATACTTATCGAAGCACCTGTGCCCTGTAAGCAACTGCGTCATCCTAAAGGTCCGAATTCCGTGAGTCCACGTGACCCATCGCTGCAGGTAGGGACGAACTGCCTCTACTGTATCAATTCCAGCCTCAGGAGATTCTAAATCTCTTTGCCAAGTTTGGACCATGGTTGCGTTTTCCCGCGTCTTGATCGCCTCTAACTCTGCCCGACAATAGACCAGGCCCCGAGCGAGTGTATCCTGTCGGGAGCATCTTACCTGGGTAAGCACCTCCTCCTCGAGAAGCCAGGGCGGATCGCCTGTCAAGAGTACGCCGCCGTCCACGACACCGTACGGTAACCTCTCGGTAATGTGCCGTGGGAACCACCATCGTATAGCCTTGTTGACAATAGCATATCTGCGGCGTCCGATAGAATTCACCTTTCGAGGTGATGATAGCTTGAACAGCTTCGCCAATTATAAACAATGTGCCATAGGCATCCCCTTCGGTTAAAAATCATAAAAATAATGATAGCTAAGAATTTTACTAGCAAGGTTGCATGCAGCATTCAGATTCGTGCATATTCATTAAAAAAGTTTAAATATCTGATAGATAACCAAAGCTTTAGACGATCTTATCCCAAAGTTGGAATGAAGAAGAATTAAAGCTTTAAGGTTTACTAGTTAGTACACTATAATTAATAAATATGTAACATATATATATATATATATATTATTTAATGTTATTGAAATACAGTCAGTGACACAGGTATTAAATTAAATTCCTCTTATAGCATAACCTTTGCTTGTATGTCAAAGATTTATATGACGACGGTAACATCACTACTTATAAATATCTATTACGAAAAATGCAATTTTAAAAATAGCGTTGTAAGAGTACTCTCTATGTGTGTATATACCTTAAAGGCAACATTCATTTAATATTTATGAAAAGACATTCAGTTTTCATGATTGTTAAGCATAATTGAAACTTTTAAGGAATGTAAGTTCGATTTTGAAATATTATTTAATCTGACGTTTCGGACCCTTTCCAGTTAGCGTCATCCTCCTTGACTTAAATTGTGGTTTTGTCTGGAACGTCTACTTCAGAACCTACATATATACACCCCATACACCTAGCTGACTTCTGTTAAACTTGATTGTACTATAAAGGCGGATCTCTTAGTTAGTCTGCTACGTCACAGACATGAAGGCTGCCGCGGATGCGGGAGTCCTAACTTTCCAGTAAACGTATCTTTAGGGAGTCCCCACACTAGCCGTATTTGAAAAATATAAGCCAAAAAGAGCTTTACACCTATAACATAAGGGCGTGAGTAATTTTTTTTACCGGCTCAATGCTCCATATCGATCAAGAACGATAGATATAACTGACGTCCTTATATCGGAAGCGTAAAGTGCCGATTAGTAAGGGGCTCTCTTAGTGATTAAAGCGCTTCAGCATAATAAATAAGCATAATTATTCTCTAATTTAGCAAAATTAGATTATTCTAAGGTTTTGAGATTTGTTTCTAAATAACCTGTGGAAACACCACCAGTCCGATCGAGACGTTTTGCCTCCACGTTCCTTCTACATATGACAGCGCTGTAGAATGCACTATCTGAGTCCGTGTTTCCCGAAAAGTACCAACCCAAGTGTCTTCAACTCTTGTGTGAATAGTTTTAAAACCCGGATAAGCGTGCTCCAGCATCGACCGCGTCATCGTTAAACATTTTGCGGGATTGTAGTCAAAACGTGAACCTATTTATCGTAAAAAATAAACACTATGAAATGAAAAATATGAAAAATATTTAATGTATTTCGTGACTAAATTTATTTAGGCAATAAAAATTTGATACGTTATTATAAAGTACTAGGAGAATAGAGCCACGTGTATGCCTCGTAAAATACAATGCTACAATTCGTATAACAAGGATGATTTATTTCTCGTCTTGAAATTATTCTCATTACAGCTCCAAATTTTGTAGACGCACGTGACGCTCCTCAAGACACGGTAGCAACATGGCCGGGAAATTAATTTCCTTACTTTTTTCTTAGATAAGTTGCTCTCCTTGGAGAATAAACATAAATTCGTCTGAATTTAATAATTAATTACTTTCGTGTAAGGAAAACAATTTGCATAGAACTAACTTCTGTGTTGCTAATTTAGTGAATAAGAAATATTTTATATACATAAGTATATAACTTAGCACAGAAGATGAACATTACGATTGACAATAGATTAGCAAAAGATGAAAGTCTGAATAGGTCCTAAATTCTTCTCTCACTTTTGATGTTTTATTATAAAAACACTAGCTGTCCCGGCAGACGTTGTCTTGCCCTGAAGAAATAAAATGTTGAACCCGATTACAGCCACCTACCGGATCTAATTGTGAATCTAAACTATTCTCGGATCCACCTGAACACACAAAAAATTTCATCGAAATTGGTCCAGCCGTTTAGAAGGAGTTCCGACACATACACACGCACAGAAAAAAATATGTATAAAGACGTTCTTTTAGAACAAATAAATGAATATTAAAATAAATATATTTTATGTAAGAAAATGTCAAGCAGTGAGGGTACACACCTTTTAGTCAAATCTATAGGCTATTTGAAATAGAACGATATGGGAGAAATTACATAAATAGAGAAATAAACATCGTGATTCTAAGTACATGATTATTATTAAATAATAACAGGGTTATATATTTTTTAATTAATAAAAATCAATATTTATTGTCCATTCTACCTACCATAAGTCGTGGTAGCGTAATGGCTAGCGCACGCGTCCCAAACTCAAAGTGCGCGGACTCGAATAGTGGCAGTTTTCTGACCTTATGTGCATATTGTTACAATTACCACGTGCTAACAACGGGGAAGAAAAACATTGGATCTGTCAGCCATACCGTCCTATTTGAAATAGACTTTAATTAGGATTTAAAAGGTATTTATCACTCGTAGAGTGACTGTAACATACATTCAAAGACAGACGGGCGGCCAGACATGACAATGAGATATGTTTCCGGTTTACCTAAACATAATAAGCCGTGGTAACTTAGTTGTTAGCCCACTCGCGTCCCATTTTTTTTATAGAAGAAAGAAAGAAAGAAAGAAAATATTTTTTATATATATATATATATATATATATATATATTTTATATTATTTATCGAGGGGAAACCCCATTGACTGCCATCCCGACCTGATTCGCCAGATCGGGTTGGCACTAAAGATGCTAATGTAACACCACAGTTAGGGATACCCACTAAAATCCCCCGGTTTTCCGTCCTTCGCCCTTAATGCCAGGGCTACGTGTATATCTCCTAGCATCTCCGCTGGCCCTGGTAGGCGGTGGCCCAACGGCCTCATCCACTGCCTGGGAACTTCTTTTTGTCTCCCCACTCGCGTTCCAAAGTCAAGGGACGTGGGTCGAAATCTGGCCGGAAAGAATGTACCAATTAGGCGTTTTCTAACCTGATGTGTTACAAATACCATGTGTTAACGGTGCAGGAAAACATCGTGATAAAATCTGAACATCAAGATAATTGAACTGTCAAATCTGCCGCCTTGGAAAAACGTGACGGGTATACTATTATTTTCCAGTAAAATAACTGGAAAGGCTTGGGCTATTATTATTATTACTAAGATCGCCACGGCAGCTTAAAATCAATACAAGTCACCAAATATCTCTTTGTACCATCACCAGGAGCTAATATAATATTTGATATTTTGAACGTTTACTCATAGCATACACAGATAAGTCATTTTAACTTCATCAGTTAGTTATTTCAGAAAGGAGGTCATTACGTCAAAATATTCTATCACAAAAGTTGTTAGATATTTTGGGGACACCTTGTGCTCACCTTAGATTTGATCTTGATCAATATCTTCAAGGTCATATATTTTTCACTTCAGAAATGAAAAAAACCAAACTATCTATGTATTCTTATGTAAAATATTTCGCTGTTTTCATTTGTGAAGATGTGTTTGTATTGAAAAAAAAACAAGCTCTCAACAAGTATATTTCTTTGTGTAGAAGAATGTCATGAGCTGTATCTATTTACTTAATGAATTTGCAAACGAAGCAAGCTAGAGGTTACATTAAGTTGAAATATGTAAAAAATTTGCTCATATTATATTCTCCGTTTTGAAAGTAAAGCATGTATTTACATTTTAAAATGAATAAATAGATGCGAAAATTCCACTAGGCAAGTTGAGAGCTCTGGCACTGAAGTACCTTGCAAAAATGTAATTTGAAAATAGTTCATACGACGAAAGCGTTGTTAAATATTTGAACTACGCAGTTTATTTTCACAATTCAGTTTTATAGTTCGCATGCTACATTAATTGTAATTGTTTAAATAACTACTTCTATAAAATAAAACGTGTATTCAGTATATTCGTCATAAAAGTATAAATCGCCCTATTAATAATAATCTAAAATCTGTACATACATCAGTATATTGTTTATAATGTATGAGTTCAACAGATAGGTGGACAGCCCACCTGATGGGAAGCTGTTACCGTCGCCAATGGACATTTGTAACACCAAAGGCGTTACCAATGTGCTGCTATTTTCTAAAGGGTGACTAGAACCTGGCCACTGCCGGAACACAAATCAAGGTTGTTATGGTGGCATACTCTAGACCGCGGATGGTAGCCATCTAGTCGAGCAAATACCCTACCACCTGGCAAATGCGAAAAAGATCTAGATCAAATTTGGCACAAAGATTATAATATAGAATAGCATATAAGCTACTTTTAATACCGAAAAAAGGACGGTTCCCGTGGGATAACACTAACGCGAGCGAAGTCGCGCGCAAAAGCTCATACATTGATCAATACTGTATTCGAAAAATAATTGTGATATACGCGAGACGGATAGGTGGACGTGACAATAGGAATTGTGGAAGGGTTTTAAAGATTTTATCAAAATTGCTACGGTGCTCTTTAAATATCACAACTCACTGTTTATAGCTCGAGTGCAGCAGACAATCAGGCGACCACCATGATGCATTTTGTATCAGCAGACGTGACACCAACACGCCACCTGTCTCGAAGAAATGCTATGACCCCCTTTAAAAAAAAATCCCATATTGTAGTCCTGTAGGAAAACCACAGTTGGGAACTCATTCCAAATCCCCACGGTGCGCAAGAGGAACTTTCTAGAGAACCGTTGCGTTCATGAGCGAATCGATTCAAGGAAGTGGGAATGAACGGAAAGCGGTTTATTCAACAAAACCTATTTAACAAACTTTTGTTAACAAAAACCGGTTGACTGAGCTTAAAGTGAGAACCAAACCGAAAAGAAATTTTTCTGTGTTCTTAGGCTGGATCTGGTTCCACTTTTTTTTACCAGTTTCCAAGCCTTGGTAGGAAGACGAAGACACCATTTTGAATAGTTCCTCGGAACACTCCCTATTATATATTCGGACAGTCACTACAACAAAAGAATCTGATTCCATCTATACAGTTGAAAGTTAAACCGCAGATATTGCATACATACTCCGAAATCGATTAGCTCGCGATTCATAATGCTCAAATATGAGGCCAGCAAGATCGGTTGCAAATTTCCCCAGAGAAACCGTTGGGGGACAGCACTTTAAATTTGTTTGCTGACGTATCTCCAGTGAACAGTCATTTTCTAATACCACAGCGGATGAATTGATGTTCACGGCTCATCGTACGGAATGTTAATAGCTTGTAATAAGTATAAGTGCTGATAAAGTGGGAAATGGGTAGTTGAGACGTTTCACAATAAATTCTAAGACAATGTTTATATAAAAACATTGAGTTTAAAATATAAAGAAATTACGTCATATCTTGCTACGCTCGTACAAATCCTAGGCGGCTTTGTCTATTAAGATAAAATGTACGAAGCGATAATAAATGGACGAAGCGCTTTGTTTAAAGCTTTTTTTATACGTGCCGCTGAGGAGTGGTACTCTCTACCCCTCTATTTCTCTTTTCTTTCACCTTCTCCCAATTATTTGGGGTCGGCAAAATATATATTTTTCTTACATATTCCTCTATTCTGACACACGTCCTCTGTCACACCACAAATCACCATATCATCCTTCATATAATCCACCCATCACTTTTTGGTCTACCTTTACATTTATATCCATCAACTTTCCAGTTTAAAATTCTTTTTGTCACGTGACTTTTACCCTTCCTCATTAAATGCCCATACCACCTCAGTCTTCTTCCTCTCAATTTTTGAGTCACGGGTGCAACTTTCAAAGATTTCGTTATGTACTCATTTCTCACCTTATCCATTCTTGTAACCACAACTCCATCGCAACATTCTCATTTCAGCTGAGTGGAGCCATTTCTGGTCAATCACTTTAATGGGCCAACATTGGGGCCGTATAACGTGACTGGTCGTATGATAGATTTATATATCTGACCTTTTAGTTTTTTAGTTTGTCTCCACTTTAGCCAAGCTACATTAATTCTTGGTACTTACTCTCTACCGTCGTCTGTTTTATATACAATTTAGGTGTCTTTAAGTCCAATGTGAACAGGTATTTTCTAAGTACGTATGGTCCATGTTATACTGCATTTCCACATAAAATCAGGTCCAAATTCAGTCAAACGCAAACCTATACAACAAAATAAAAATATTTCAGTTAATTTGATTATCAACTACTTTATTGTCACTAGTATTGAAAAATGACACTCGCTTATAAAAACATGAAACTCCACGTAACTGATTTGCACCCCAAGAAATTTCTCTATCGCTCTTGGATATTTTTTTAAATCAGTCAAAAATTAAGTCTTATGTGATACAATTTTTAACTAATTTTGTCTAAAAATTTTGTTACAGCTGGAGTACAGCAGACGGGCTGATGGCACACCTGATGTTAAGCAGTTTTATGACACCCTTTTTAGAAAAACTATGTCGTAGCGCTGTAGGAAAATCTTATCTGGGAACACATTCCAAGACACGGTACGCAAGAGAAACGTTGCGTATATGAGCGAAGTGGCTCTAGAAAATACGGATGAACACCTAGCGACTAATAAGCGGTGCGGTAGTAGAACGAAGACAAAGGCACTATTCGGAACAGTTCCTTGGAATACTTCCCGTTACAGCCCGTAAAATACGCAGAGAGACGCGAAATCTCTCCAAAAGTCAAACGTATCTAAACTGTCTGCGAGTACGGGATTATCGACAACGCGAATGGCTCGATTTTGAATACAGTCCAGGGGATTAAGCTACTATGCTGGTGCCCCAGCCCACAGGGAACTGAGCAGTACTCCATATGCAGCCTCCACTAAGCTTTATAAAGTACAAGGTATTGAGGCGGAACAAAGTACTGTTTAGATCAGATTAACACTTCCGCTTCTTGGAGGCAAGTTTTCCCTTGCCTTCAAGATGGCCTCTGGACTGCGCATCTTTCACGATTTCGACGCCGAGGATTCCAATACTTATGGAGATGGTAAGAGGAGTTCCTTAGAACTAAACGCATGTTCAAATGGAGTTTTCTTGGCAGAGGATACTGTGTGTTCGTGGGGTTAAAATGGACAAGGTTTTGTCTACTCCATTCACAGACTTTCTCTAAGGAGTTCTCTACATCAGACACTAATCTCACCCGACTTTTCTCCACAAATAATTGAGAGACGTTTGCATGAGACCAGAGTTCTGTACGTCGGCAAGGGTCTATTACTATTCAGCCCCGCCATTTCGGCGCCGTTGTTTCAGCACCGCCGTTTGAACGCCAGTCCATTTCAATGCCGGACTATTTTAGCGACGACCCATTTCAGAGCCAAAAATTAATAATCTCTGTATATGTTTAATATCTCGGTTAAATTTTATATATCTAGTCATTAAATTTTAAATATTGGAGGGGTGGAGCGGGGAGGGGAGGGAAGGGTACCTGCTTATTTTTTAAATGGTTAAACGGTGACCATTCTCTTTTGAAACTCGCCGGCCGCTGCCCCGGCACGCTTGCTTCGCTGGCTCGGCCCGTGCGCTTTGGTTTAAAGCTAACCTTTTTTGTTTTTTAGCCAGGGGAAATCCGATTGAAGACTAAGCCGCGACACGGGCAGAACATTGGGAGGATAATTCGCGACCTAATGTGGGATTCGCCAGATTGGGGGCGGCACTAGCATGCCCAGTCAGAACTGGTGCCATACTATTGCCACTCTCCGGTTAGGGATACCCACTAAAACCCCTGGGTGTTCCGTCCTTTGCCTTATGCCAAGGCTAAGGGTATATGACCTAGCCTCTCTGCAGCCCTGGCAGGCGTGGGCCTCGTGAGGCCTCTTCCACTGCCGGGGGACTACATATATCCCCCGGCATCTTCAATCTCTCTAGGCGTGGGGCGGTCTGTAACTCACCCCACGGGAAGAGAGGTGAGCGCGCGCGGAACACTCGCGCCTCCATGTCGACGGCCTGTGCAGGTGAATGAGGTGAAGGTCCTGGCTGGCCCTCCGGTGCCGACGCGTTCTCCTTTGGCGGAAGCGAAGTAGGGATGTACGCTCACGTTCCCGCTCCACCTCCTCCTTCACAAGCATAACGCGCTCGCAGAAGCTCCCATCCTGTTGGGCTCCCGACCATGGTGCGTACCACGGCCAGGAGCGAAAGGTCGTATCTGGTAATGGCGACGAGGTCTTGGTGCTGCTTTGTCCAGGCAGGACACTCCTGGAGCGTATGCAGCGCCGTATCCTCATCGCCGGTGTCACAATGATGGCACCCTGACGTCGGCTCACGGCCAAGGCAACACAGGTACCTCCCGAAGCAGCCGTGCCCCGAGAGGACCTGTGTCAGCTGTAACGTCAGGGTGCTGTGTCTTCGTCTGATCCAGTCCTGCAGGACAGGCCTCACCGCTTCGATGGTGGTGAGGCCCGCGCTGGGGTGTCTGAGTCGTTCTTCCCACACCACCATGGCGACGTCGCGGAGCTCCGACCGGCAAGCCTCCGTCTTCTAAGGCGCCGGTCTCGTGCCCCTCGCCAGGGCCTCTTTGCACCACTGATATAGCGACGCAAG
The DNA here is from genome assembly GCA_039645545.1 of Dendrolimus houi. Taxonomy (NCBI): domain Eukaryota; kingdom Metazoa; phylum Arthropoda; class Insecta; order Lepidoptera; family Lasiocampidae; genus Dendrolimus; species Dendrolimus houi. The sequence goes on along the minus strand of CM077125.1, from coordinate 17,088,337 downwards.
GACCCTGGCTTCGAGGTCCTATGGTGGGGATCCGGCGAGTAGCGAGGCCGCTTCGAAGGACACCGTACGGTATCCCCTTATCGCCCTGATGACCAGTACCCACTGCACTTGCCGCAGCAAGGCTACATTTCTGGACGTCAGGCGGTCTGCCCATACTGGGGCCCGTATAGGGCAATAGACTGCACGATGCCCGCGAAGATTTTTAGGCACGTGGCTTCGGGCCCCCTAATGTTGGGCAGCAGGAGCGAAAGCGCTCCCGCCGCCCTCTTGAGTTTGGGAGCCAATTGCCTGAAGTGTGCCGAAAAGTCCCATCGGCTATCGAGGACCAATCCCAGGTAGCTTATGGTTTCCCCGATGCCGATGCGGACGCCTCCTATGACGATATTAGTGTCCGGAGGTGGTCGATTACGAGAGCCGTGAAAAATTACGGCCTCGGTCTTCTGCAGAGCCACCTCCAGACTGGTCTGAAGCTAACCTAACCTAACTCACTATTCTGGTCACTAGTCGCGCCTTTTGACCACTTCTCACGACTTTCGTATTCAAAATCGATATTATTGACAAATCTAACGCGAATTATAATTTTGTCGTAATTATTTCAAAACTTCTCTCCTGAACCCAATAGCAGCTTTAGTGGCCGTAAAGAAGTCATAAGTATATCCCTAAACTCAAATCACCATTCATTTCCCTTATCATGATTTTTAAATTTGCCATAATTAATTAAAAACTAAAACGGTGGCGCTAAAACAGTGGTGCTGAAATGGCGGCTCTGAATAGTCTAATTCCCCGTCGCCAGTGCTGCCATCCGCATAGCAATAAATGTTGTCAACAGACAATATGTCATTGATATGCAAAAGGAACAGTGATCACAAGGAAATATACATTAATTTTGTGTTTAGTAATTTTGTAGTATAATAATATATAATATAATAAAATAATTAAAATCAAAGGACGACAAACATGGTTAAATACATAATGCAATGTTTGCTATCACCAATTAAGTGGGGCAACAATTGGTAGAAATACCAAACAACATTGCAATGCGCTGGTTGGTACTGGAATGGAAACCGCTGTTTTTAATTAATTCTCAAAATGGCCGACCCGACACCTTTTCATTAAAATAGGAATGTTGATTTTAGTTCGAACCGTGTATTAAGTAGACGGTTCCATTTCAAAAAAGGAACTGTCCTTGCTCTCTCTATTCAGCTTTGTACCACTTCTATCTGTCTAAAGTGACTATTGACTATATTAAATATCTTTATAAGTACGAACCGTGTACGAACATAACTTGAATACGCTCTTGAAGTTCGCTCGCGCCATTACCCAACATTTTCTACTAGAACAGCGCCCGCTCTTGATTATGATTTTTTTAGAATTTATTGCACCATGTTGTTTATACCTTATAATTGAGTACATTACACATAATATAGCCAATTAATAGGTATAACCCACTTTTCACCTTGAAAGTAAAAGTCCTATAATAACACCGATTAACCAAGGTTCGCAATTTGTCCTCGGATTATAATTTAATCTGACTAATTAAATTTTAAACTCGCGATTCTTATAATGTTCTGGTTTATTATAAAACTAGACAGTTTAAGTTTTTGATCAGAAGACTGTATTTTCTCAGAGGTATATGATAATATTCATTTGTAATTTTGTCTTATTACGTACGATTCTTGACTTAAAACCTATGTTTTTAATCATGAACTTATTCTTATGATATACCAATAATATATAGCGAAGTGTCGATAATAAGCCACATAATTGAAATAATACGCAATGTCCTTAGCCATAAAGTTAACGCGACTTTGTACTTGCCACTGCTGAATATAAAATAGTATTCCAAATTAATATCTTCATTTAACAAACAAAGGCGTATCGTTAATCATTCCTTGATTTATGTCACTTAATAGAAACCTAACAACGTTATAAAGGCACTCACAATAAACAAGCTTACTCGCTTTGTGAGCACTCGCTCTAAATAAGACAATAATTAATCATATTCTCGTTAGTCCTTAGTCACGCTTTTGGCCTATTTTCGTTGATTCATTACATTTTGCAAACGATGAGGAATCAATTTAAAAACAAAAGGCTTATTTATGTTATTTTGTCTATAAGCCTCGATTTACACTATGATGTCGATCACGCTTCAATCTCGCTCCGATCGCGCACCGACCAAATCTCGGTGTGTCTACACTACTAGTCAATCAAATATTCTTTTCGGCAAACCGGTACCTGCGCGATATCGGATTGAAATTTGAGAGACACGATAGAGAGAGCTCTGATTCTTTGTTGTTTAAAAATATTTAACAGGACCGGCGACGGGGCGAGCCCGGAGCGAGAATGAACCGTGAACGGTATCACGGAGTAAATTAGATGGTCTCTGTGGTTGAGCAAGCTAAGCCTTTGCCGGCCTTCCTCACTACAACACAGAGGTTCCGGGTTCGATTCCTGACTTTGTAAATTTCGGAAACAAGTTTTCTCCGTTATTCACTATGGTCTGGGTTTCTGGGATCGGCCCAAAGTGATCCGTAGTATATTACCCTTTACCCACACAAGCGTAACTTACTTAATTTGGGGATATTCAATGTGTGTTTGTCTGCCGATTATTAAAAGACCTATTGTGTGAGACTGGTGCCTATTGTAGATCTGTTTAGATCTGTTTTACAGGTCACCAGTACTATTAGAGATATTAGCTCTTACTCGCAAAAATCTTGCGCGTGTCTCCTCTGACTTTTAAACTATAGGATAGAAATTAAAAAATAAAAAATAAAAGGTAAAAATAATTTTAATGAAACAAATAAAAGAGGGAGTATTAAGAGTATTAAAGATGGGATGCTTTTTATGGTTCCGTTGTTAAATAACAAAAACAGAACGTATTCGTATGTTATCTCTCCGCAACCCTTAGCAGTTTGTCTTACCAGATTCTATATTAGATTCGTAACAAATTAAGAAAACAACCCCCGATTCATCATGCAGATCTGATAAAATACTGGATGTTAGATGACATGAAATATACGTGGTTTAGGAGGTGAGTTCTAAAAATTAGTAGATTAGAAAACATTTCGGCACAGAAAAATACTAATTGCCAACCTCAAGTCTTAAATTGAGGCATACAATTTTATATACTAGTTCCCTCCCTGTCTGTATAAATGAATAATCGGTATACAAACACGTTGTATATTCCCAAGGTAAGCAAGACATTCTGGGCCCAAGCCCAGACAATCAGACTAGAGTAAATAACGTAAAGTTCGTTTAATATATAAAATCTTATAAAATTGTAAAAGTGTAGTCTTTTAGTTTTTAGTTTTTTTTATATTTGCCTGTTTTTCCGGGATTCACGTAAAAACTACTCGGTCCATTATATTATATCCCGGGAATCTCACGGAAATTTTCCCGGAAGCGGTTTCAAGTTGTTAGAACACGAAAAATTAGCTTGTTTCGTCCAACGTGGAAGAAGTCGTGGGTGAATTCTAATCAACTATATTTCTATTTGTTTCGTTTGTGTCGCATTTGGAAATAAATTCAATTTCTCTTTCTTACTAAGTCAAATATCGGATAACTACACCGCAATTGTCTATTATTTTACAAGAATTACGCTTTTAATATAAACGTTTGTGATTGTGTCCCTTTTAAATGCTAAGCCTCGCAAAATATATTATTTGACTGGGAAGTTTCTTATCTGTTTGAGATTTGAGGTCGTTTGTAGGTTCAACAACTTTAAGATTATTTTGATCAAGGGCCCCTAACTCGTTCCCTCTGCCCTTCGTAAATTCCGTCGCTTGTTCAGTCTTCTCCAGAAGTTCGGACTGAATTCCACAAATTTATTTGTGCAAATTCGTAAGGCATAAAACATGACAATTTGCTTTCCAAATCATAATCGTCTTTAAAATTGTATTGCCATTTAGGTAAAAACGTAGTCTGTCTGCGTACGTCACAGCAATTATGTCCAAAACTGGTAGCTCGCTCTCAAAAAATGGTAGTGTAGTATATTCTGTTTAGTAAAGCCGTAAAAAATTTGTACAATCAGTAGTGGCCCTCATCTATGTGAATACCAAATTAAGGATTCAAACAGTTTAATGTAAATAGACGTATGGGTTTATATTATGGCCTGTTCACGACCGTGGGCTTAGCGATCGACGACGACGAGCCACGTGACGATGGTTGGCGCCAAGCGCGACGTATCATGACATGCTTCATACATCTTGATAATTAATTTTCGTCACTCATAGCAACAGGGTCGTGGCCAGGCTGATAGGTAAGCCTTTACACTTCAAGATCCGTCTTTACATAGTATTATAATTGTAATATTATGCACATTAGGTTACAAAAATCGCTTAAGCGACGCAAGATTCTGGCTAAGATTCGAACTCATGTTTTTTGAATAACAGACCCACAGGACATAGAAGCGCTTAGCGATTTTCTATACTCTATGAGTCAGAACACAGAATATTAGCGACATAATTAACATCTTATACCTAATAGTTTATTCATATCTGCAACATGCACTCATTAGTATAATTTTCTGAGCGGATTATTAATTAGAATCAGTACTCCAAACAAAAATGGTGAAAAGAAAATCCTCTCAGACCGAAGAAAGCGGGCCAATTAGCGGCTGGTATAAGATAGCGAATCAATAAAGCTCCTTAGAAGATACCTCATTAGTTTTAATTAAACGGCGATCATTGGCGGCGCACGAAAGAATAGGGGTCTAATTTGAAGCAGGGTGTACTATTGCCACCTCGGGCACGTCCTTGCAAATTGATACAGTGTACGTGACCCACTCAATTCGATGACGCTCATTTTGTGTGCCGTACGCTGAATGACTGCCACGGTATGGCCTAAAGTGATAAACTACTGTTATACTAACGATAGTTCTGACCTTAATATCTTGATATAAATTTGGATCCATGGTAGACTTTTCAGCTAACCATAGATTGGTACTTGTGGGGGTTCAAATAAATGATGTAGTTGGTCGATCATAGCTACCCCGTTAGATGTGGTGACGCACTACTGGCGAGAACATATGGCTCCATCGCCGCAGGAGCAAGGCTCGATCGCTATGACACAAAAGAGACAAAGCAAGACGACGAGCTGTTGTAGGTACTCTCGATATAATTGTTGCGTAATTAATTAAACATTAAACTTAAGACTACAAATATAAAAATCTTAATTACTACGCGATAATATTTAGAAACTAAACATGTTCGTGAGATGCATCTCCGAAAGTTTTAGTCTGTTACTGAAAGTTTTGGTCTTGCTAATTATGCAGGAATAAATTAATTCATGTACGTAACGTAATAGTATTAAACGCGAAATACAATAAAGAGCACTTAAATGAAGCCCTCAATTTCGTAGAAGCCTTAGAAAAGATAGCAGTGTAGTAGGCCAACATAACGAAAGAACATTTTCAGAAATATCATAATTCCAAATTTTATGCCACATAAGTGCATTGTATGACCGAAGTGCTAAAATACTATTCTACTAATGATAATTTTGACTTTAATACCCTATAATGAATTTTGATACACTAAATAAGAATTCAACTTTACGTCATCACCTAACATCAAGTGAGACAGCGGTCAGACAAGAATCTATGTACATGTAACCAATAAAAAGTAATCATAGATTGGTATGAGCAGTAAATAATAAAAGTAATATGATAAAAGCCAGGTGAATGTAGCCCTCAGTTTTGTAAAATTCCCATTGCATTGTATTAGGCTAATACAACAAAACAACACTGTCAGAAATTATATAATTGCAAGTTTTAAGTAGTGAATAGTGTGTTTGTGTATGTCAAATATTTCATTTACAATAAGTACATGGACATATATTATGTGTATTTTGTGTACAAAATTGCTTAAGCATTCAGCACCAAATGTTATTTTTGTATTCTATTTTTTGTGTAGAATAATATTTTATGCTGATTGCGGTCGTGCGCACGTGAGTGTAGGCGTCCGCGCAGGCGTTTGGCTGTAATACGAACATCTTACGGAACATAATTTCAGTTCTATTTTCCTATACTAGGATCGATATTAGTTTTGTAACTTACTAACTTGTAACAAACATACATACACACATATATATATATTAGGTTGGGGAAAAAGTTTCTTCGCATTTTATATAAAAATTCAAAAGGTTTTTTTATAAAGTTTATTTGCATTTGACTAAAGTATGTAGGTGCCATTTTGTTGGATAACTTTTTGCCATCTTGTAGGTAGGGACGTGATCCCATTGCTATAAAAATTTTGGGGCTTCTGATCAAAAAACTGCGACAAGTGGTTTTGGCAGTCCTCTCGTGATGTTAACCTAACACTGCCTAAGGAATTCTGCAGAGACCGAAACAGGTGAAAATCTGAAGGTGCAAGATCAGGACTATACGGCGGATGCATTAACACATCCCAGCCAAACTCTCGAAATTTTTGCTGGGTGGCTAAAGATGTGTGAGGTCTAGCTTTATCATGGTAAAAAACCACACCCCTTCTGTTGATTAATTCCGGCCGCTTTCTCTCAACTTTTTGCTTTAATCTCATCAGTTGTTCGCAGTACAGTTCAGAATCGATAATAAATAATGATGAATAATGCCCTTCCAATCCCACCATACACACAGCATCACCTTGTTGCAAGTTAACCCGGGCTTCGCCACAGTCTGTGACGCCTGACCTGACACCTTTGACCACGATCTTTTTCGCAAGTTCTTGTCGTACGTGATCCACTATTCATCACCAGTTATCAGCTTCTTCAAAAATGGTTCAGTTTCATTACGTCGTAATAAAGAATCACAAATGAGTACACGGTTCATTAGGTTTCTTTCAGTGAGCTCATGAGGCACCCAAATATCGAGCTTTTTGTGTGCCCCGCTTTTTTCAAATGCGCCAAAGCCGTTTTGTGGTCAATTCCTAGTTCTCCAGCTACATCGTAACTACTAATATGCTAATATCTTGCTCTACTTTTTCAAAAATGGCATCAATTTTGACCGTAACAGGGCGACCAGAGCGACATGCATCTTTGATATCAAAATTTCCGGATTGAAAACGCTTAAACCAAATTCGCGCTACTGTCACAGATACTGCATTAGGTCCATAAACATCACAATTTTTTTTCGCGGCTTGTGTTGCATTTTTACCTTTTTTGTAGTAAAATGTTAAAATGTATCGATTTTTCTAATTAGATTCACTCATTTTAACAAAAAGAAAAAGAAATGAAAATCACACATTTTCCTAATTTGAAAACCAGCTTTAAAATTGGTTATTTTAATGATATCAAAATTACAACTAGATACATATGGTTATAGAAGAGATCTTATTATAATATATCATATATATATATATATATATATATATATATATATATATATATATATATATATATATATGTGTATGTCTTCATTACACATTGTATGATGTTACTTCGATAATTTGTTTAAGCATGTTAATGAATGTGTTCAGTTTTGAAGACCAATAGAAAAGTACAAATATTTCCTAAAGCACAATTTTCATATCTAAAATTCAATCACGAATGAATTTCTTCCAGCGTTTAATCAATAAGCAATTCATAAGTTCTTGAACCGTCCCCGAGAACTGACAAGCGTATGTGAAATTAGCATTATAAATATTTGTTACCTTCTTCGTCAATATTCGATCATTACGTCGGGATTTGCCAATGTTACTGCCGTAAACAGGTTTATCGATGATAAGATTTTTCTAAGGGTTTGCTTGCGTAATATTAAGACCTTCTCCATATAAAAAGTCATATACATATATTAAAAAAAAATTGTCATATACATACATATATATTATTACCCCTGTTTCCCATAGAGGTATGCAGAGACGATGGATTTTCACTTGCTACGATCTTGACATATATCTTTTGCTTCATCGACGTTCATTAATCTCTTCATACATACACGTTTATTGTAAGTGCTTTTTACGTGGCCATTCTCCCACACTGTCATGAAACATTTGTTTTGTCAGTCTCCTTTCATCCATTCTCTCTACATGTCTAAACCACCTTAACATTCCTTTTTTAACTCTTATTATTGCATCTTCTTTCAATCCACGGCGTTCATAGAGATCATAGAAATGAATTTTGTATTATATATTTAATATTAATAACAAATATATATTGATTAATATATAAAAACAGCCAAATACTTGTTAGTATATGCAAAACGAAGGATTTCATAGGGGTGACGAACGTCCACTGCCTTCGTCGTTTAGATACAAAACACTTAAAACAAGTATAAGGTATCTCGAAATTAACCTCATCTGAAAAACTGTTTAATGGACCTTGTTCAAATCAATTTTCTATGTTCAATCTTTCAAATACACTTTTTCGAGAATTTTTTACCTATCAGTGCAAATTTATCTAAGGAATTTTTTTTACGACTTACGAATATCTCCCTACCTTTTGACCTAGATAAAAATGCCATTCTCATAAATATCTTTTAATCCATATGATAGTTTCGTAATTTTATCGTTTATCACATTGTAGGTGGAATTAGTTAAGATTTGAAAAGAAAATTGTAACCGAACATTTAGCAAAATTAAATTCAGTTTTAAAAAGTGAGGCTATTTAAATAGAAATATATTCATACTTTTAACTGTATTCAAATACTCGTTCTCAGTAATTTCATGAATTGTCTATCTGCGCTCATTTGTTAGAAATGTTCACGAATTCTTTAGTAAATGGGACCCCTAACCACTGGGAGAAGTCCTACAATTTACTTTTCGTCTGTCACCGAGGGCTCTCGTTGTTATTTGACATTAGGTAGACCTAAGCGAACCGAGCTTATAAGCTAGACACATTTATAATTTCGAATTTTCAGGTTTCTTCGTTTTCAGATATAGATTTCGGAGCGAAATCTTTACTATAAAAGAGCCAATTATCAAGCCAATTTCATTGAAAGTATTATAGATCAGAATTTTGTATTTAGGTAAGGTTTTGCTTTACGTATTTTTATACGTATATCGGTAGTTTCCCTGAAAAAAGTGACTTTACTTTTAAAAAAAGTATAATTATTACAGCCTTCTACCTGCTAGCGCCATCTTGTAAAGTTTTGTGGTACTTGCATTGCAGTAAATGGATGATTACATTATTTGAATACAAACACGCAGATAATATTGAAAAATATTCATATGTAGTCAGTATGTGATTCTTATCTAAATATCTTATGCGAAAAAACAATACTTTACAAAAGGCGAGCGAAGCTCAGTCGAGCTCAAGTACGATTTACATACATAATAATATGTATATAAGTAGACCTTAGACCAGTGTAGTTTCTGAGATAAATTACTGTGACAAGTATGATTAAATTAGAATTCCATGTTTACCCAAACACATAGTGTTGGAACAAACTACTTGGAACAAATATTATTGTACTGTTGTAATATTTTCGCGTAGTAGTGGTTTACTAATCTATACTAATATTATAAAGAGGAAAGATTTGTATGCTGAATGTTTGTAACGAATAAACGCAAAAACTACTGGACCGATTTCAAAAATCTTTCATCATTCGAATGCTACTTTATCCATGATTAATATAAGCTCATAAAAATTGGGGATCCCTACTAGCACTTCAATAATGTAACCCGTCAATCTAAACAAAATACCTGGCGCTGGAATCGGGTTCTAAGATTTTGATGTAATTTTATGTGTCTTCGAGTAGGTCCCGGTGTGGTTTAAATTCACAATTAGACCCGGTAGGTGGCGCTGGAATCAGGTTCTAGATTTTTATTTTTTCAGGGCAAAACAACGTCTGCCGAGACCGCTAGTCGAATATAAAAGCGAGCGAGTGGAGTGACGAAAGATCATTCTCACTTCGACTAACAATAGGGAATCCTACAAAACGTTAGTAATACTACCACCACCACCAATAGTTGGCAACCACTTTCCATTAGGTAACTGATTAGCCTATTGTACTCTAGCAATAAAGGGAACACTACGAAGAATCTGTTGAGAAAGGGCATTCAGGTCGAAAAACACCTATATTAAGTTTGAGCGACCCAATCCACTTGAGTGGACGCAATTTGGCGGATCCTCTATCAAGTGTACTGTACACAAATTGTGTATGTAGGTCACGTATTATTCAATAAACCCAAAATTAATATTAAGAACGTGAGTTGCTTATCTGAATGATAGTTTTCTGTTCAATCCTAATACAGACACTGTTTTAGGACCTTATTCACTGTGACCTAAACGTAAATACAAGTTATAGAATCTACACTATTGTACATTACCTTTAATAGGTACATTGAACAATATACGAGGACGAGTAAATTACGAATACAGAATATCACACACAAAAATACATGATATCCTATAGTAAGTTCTTTTTAGTATTATATACAACTACGATATGCCCGCAACTTCGTCCACGCTTGACTTGAATTTCTCGCGGGATTTCTGGGACACAAAGTACCGTAATAATTAAAAAATGATATGAGCTATCGTTTTAGTGAAAACTGTAGGTATTGAAATAAGCTAATTTTTTTGTACCCGAACAACTACAAACCCTTCCCGGGATAAAAATATCACATATTACTAAATTTTGCTATCGATCAATGAAAAAATCACATTGGAATTAGATTTTTTTTCCAATCTAGCCAGTTTAAATCACTTCCAGAAAAAAATCTGCGGGTTTCCCGGGATAAAAAGTAACGAAGATTTTAAGTCTAAGAGTTTGTCGTCGATTAGCGAAAACCGCATCTAAATCGGGGCAGTAGTTTTTACGTGAATCCCGAACAAAGAAACAAACCGACAAACAGACAAGAAATCTAAAAAAATTGCATCGTAGTCTCCGTCATTTATAGTCTATTCCAGGTGGGTTTTTTAAATAGCTTCCATGTACAGACACGGCTTGTTTAGAATTTTATAATATTATAGATTAATTGAAATAGGTAATTGTTCTTTTTTATTTTTACTGTTTTTTACACTTTCCTGGTGTGTGAATTGACGAGCAGAGAGAAAGATACTAATCTCGCCTAGAACACCGGTAATGCTGAAATTGGCATTGGTTTTAACTATAATTTACTGATGTAATCGGCTTCAAGATTACCAAGCCCCACCAATCTTAAGCAAATGTGACGTCCAGGAGTGAAACGTTTAAGGGTTATAATGATTAACCGCATTGACAAGTTTCGCTAATTCTTTAATGTCAACATGGGATATCGTAACTATGTACATTATAGGTCAAAAAAACTTCGTAAGTGTTGCATGGAATGCGTCATCCCCGCCAATAATTCTAACTAACGTCACTGCAATGAACCTTGGGCAGTAGAATAAAAAACAATAATAGAGCCTTAAATCTGAGACGAGAGGTAATTTTTTAATGTTTCACTCTAAATCAACTCTTTCCCCTCAGAGTGCCTCCTGGCTAAGGCCTCCTCCATCTCATGTGAATGCTGCCTATCTAAGGCAGCAAGTCGCCAGCAAGGTCAAGCAGTAAGGGATCGTCCCCCAGCGCTTGCTCTTCCCCTGTTCCTTTTACAGATTCTTGGGTACCAGTGAGTCACTAGCTCCACTCCACTCACTCCACACGTTTGTTCGCAAAGCAATAGTATGTACATACAAATAAAAACAGTTCAGTCATTGCTACAGTTAGCTTGTACCTCCTTAAAAGCCCGCAGACGTCAGCACCATTTGCTAAGGGAAGTTATTGATGTACAATTATTAAATTTCTCCAAGAAATTGAAGCAATTTCGGAAAGTTTCGCGGTTTGCTTTAATAATCATATTTAACCGTATTAATTAATAAGATATAATAAATTTCTAAGCAGGCGGCAAAATTGAGGGAAATCGTCATCCGGCCCGCGGTTACAGTTTTTGAGGCCATTCACGTCTTTTATTAATTTGCATGAAACTAGATTATTATTCCTTATAATATTACGTTTATACTTTATTTTTGGATCAGGTATTTTAAGACTTCCTCATGAACAACAATAAATATTTATATATCTTATCCTTCATACATACAAGTCTGGTTTAAGTGTTAAAAACATAACGTAAGTATATCTTTGAAACATATTATGTTAATACAAAAATACATACGTATATATTATATACATTATCTCGAGGGATGGAAAGTTATTTGTTTTAAGTAACGTTTTGACAAATGTTCAAGATCGGAATTTAAAGTTTGCAATTACTGAAAAACACATAAGATTAAAAATCTAGATTGATCTAATTCTAGACAATAACACTGGCGTAGTGAGGGACTCGTCGACTTTGTTGCCGGAATACCCACTAAATACCCCAACGTTCCTCTTGACGCCATATGCTAGGGCCACGAGAACAAGCCCTGGCTGACGAGGGCTCGCCCCTGTCTATGGGTGAGCCTTTGGATCGGAGGATGATGTCCCTCCCCCCTCGGCAACTTCGCAGCGTTTTATGATAAAAATAAAATACGATTCTAGTATGCCTGTAACAAAAAGGTGGTTTAAACCAAATAGCCTTTTACCCTTTGGTATATATTCAACTTTGGACTCATCTATTCTGTTTGGCATCAAATACGAAATCTTGGAGTTTTAGTAAATTATAAAAACCAATCCTTAGACCACCAAACCGGTACAAGCCGTTAACATATGAAAAACAATTAATTGATCAAAGTGTCTTATTGTACATATAGTATATACTAGTTCTGGCCGCTGCTTCACTCGCTTGTGACTTTACTCGTATACTCATCTTATGAACCTTTTAATTATATATTGTACAGGTTCACGTTTGACCGAAATTGAACCTGATATCTTGTGGAAATGCAAGTCTAAGATGTAGCACGCTTACCTAGAAGATACCTAAATTTTATATTTCAGGAAAAACAGACCACGGTAAGGGTTCCACTCCTCAGTGGCACGTTGCAACATATCGATACATACAACATATGTTTATTATTAAAATGTAAGTAACCGCACAATAATTATGTGTACTAACCAACGCCGCACCGAATCCGCAGTGTTACTGCCACGGGTTGTCTGGAAGAGATCGCTTTATAGCAGCGATAAGACTGGCTTTGTTTTCTTTAATGGTTATTATAGAGTCATCTATCTGATTTCATTGAAATCTGTTGAGCTGTTTCGTTGCACACAAAATCTATAAAGGGTTATTTATGATTACAGATCGCATAAGTACCTATACGTATTTGCTTAAACTTTGGCATTTATTTCAAAACCACTCAGGCATTTGTATAATTATTTTACACATTTAATTCAAGAACAATTCATACTCTTATTTGTTTACCTAGCATCTGGTGCCCATTCGAAAAAGTAATATTCACAAGATTTCGCATAACAAAACCGAGTTGTTGTGTTACTGAAATTTCAGTTTCCGTATATTCAAGACTAAGATAGGATAAAATCAAAAAGTAGGTTCTGTACAATATAGTTTTAGGCCCTTATTTTAGAAGAATACTCATTTCTAAACCAATGTATGAGATGATAAACGGCAAAGTAGAAATTTATAATGACAATATAACGCTACAATACTTTTTTATTTGGACATATTTTATCATTTTCATCCTTTGATTTTTTTTTGTGAGCGGGATTCGCCGTCCTTTAATCTTTTCGGAAACCCCCTAGCACTCCCAGGTGTTCCGTTCGTCGCCTCTTGTCAGGGTCTCAGGAAAATGGAGTGACCGACACCGCGAACCCTGAGAGGTCGCAGCCAAGGAGGCTTTCTTCCTTTGCCAGGAGTATGTAATACTCTTGGCAGATATACAGTTTAGCAAGCGCGAAGTGCATGACTGACACGCACCCTGCTAAAGACGGAATGGGCGCGCGTGGAAAAATAGAAGTACTTCATCACAACCAATCAACAACCAACAAAAGTGTTCACAGAGAATAGAAAGAGTTTCTAAATACGAGTGTCGTCGCACCGTATTGATAATGACTCTTCGGATATCAAAAAAGCAGACCGTAAATCTAACCTTCAAATGAAATAGAGTTTTAGTTCGCATAAAAATTAAGCTACTTATGATACCTATAATTTAATGCAATCGCAGCGCCATCGTTTTCGATATTTTCGTCTATCGCGCGCAAACGACGTTATTTACAGACTTATTATAGTATAGAAGATTATAATAAGTTTGTAATAAGATATGTCTGATCAGATTTCGATTATCTCTCACAAAAATAGAACCCTAAAAACAGATTGATAATAACTAGATACATGAACATTTTGAATCAGAGGGGTCTGGGGAAAATCCGAAGGATAGCATAACCGGGATCTGGCGAAGCGAGCACTCACAATATTGCTCTATCGGAGCTCATTACAAGCAAACAAAATAACTCACATACCCCGCCTTTTTCCAATCCGACATTTTTGGGATCCCAAACCTTTAACGTAGGTACATTTCGGTTACATCAAAGTAAATTGTTCTTTAACTTTCACCAAATTACAATTTGGCGTCTCCGAAATCATTCGCTACGTAGCAGTAAAGAAATAATTTAGTATAACGTCCCTCTCGTGACTTTTACTAAATTGAAATAAAAGTTCGAAATATTTATTTTCCTAAATAAATATCAGGTACAATTTAGTTTATGACTATACGAAAAAATATAAGCACCAATATAATAACATTGAAGTATTCGTCTGTGACTTGCAAATAAATAATACAATTGAATTGAAAACTGCTACTTTATGATGTGAAATCATACCTATATAACCGTTTTATTTGTGTATCAGAAAGTTTGTCTCAAATAAACTCTCCAAAGGCAACCAGATTACAATGAAAATTTTAGGAACAAAAAGCTTATGTTTAACGATATGTAAGGACATATTAATATCGCTGCTTTAATTTGATAATGATACATAACTAATGTGACTTTTTTGTTATTGATACAGTTTAATGCATAAACTTTAAATATACTGAGATAAAATTTATAAATACTTCAGAGTCTAAACTACAACAAATGTTGCCATAACATGCGTTAAGATTATGAGAATTTTATAACTTTGTTGCTTTAAACTTTTCTCCTGAAAAATTACTGTGTGTGCCGAATCCGAAAGTAAAAAAAGCTCCGGGTATTCCGTACACACAAAGCCGTTCCCTTCAGCTGTGTAAATGTTTGTCGAATAATAATAAATAAATACATTAATTAGATAGACTCACCCAAACTCTCGTCGACTAAGAATCCGCCTTGGCTTCAGAAGTAGATATCATATATATATAATGTACTCTTTGCCATGTACCAGATGGAGGCACAAAGATATATATATATATATATATATATATAGTATTGTGGTTTGAACAAGAGATGGCGGTACCATGACTTGAGAACCATAGTTGCAACATTAAATAATAAACAATTACATTTTCAAGATGTGTCACAAATGGGTCATATTGAAGCAGCGATATCTTCTTTTTTGATATCCTGTATGGCTCAAAAGATATAAATATTTGTAATTTTTTATATTTGCACTATAAATAATGAAATAATTCGAATCGTATATCGTCGTCTAAGCTTATAGAGAAGTACTAATAATCTATAATATAACATTCTAAACATGCCGTGTATGTACATTGAAACTATTAAAAAAAAACATCTGGAATAGACTATATAAACGATCCATTTTTTTTTAGATTTCTTGTATGTTTATCTGTTAGTGTTTTTGTCGGTTTGTCTGTTGGTTGGTTTGTCTGTTTGTTCGGTATTTGCGTAAAAACTACTGGGCCGATTTCGATGCTGTTACCCTGATCAAATTCTTAGTCTTAAAATCTGTGTTACTCTTTGTCCCGGAAATCAAACTGGAATTTTCCCAGGAGTGGTTTGGAGTTCTTCGGGTGCATAAAAAGTAGCTTATCCCAGCACAGATTTTACTAAAACGATAACTGCGGTACTTTGTGTCTCGGAAATTTCAAGTCAAGCGTGGACGAAGTCGCGAGCATATCCTAGTCAAAAATAAATTGAGACAGTCTCGTAACAGTGTTTGTCTACTGTTAGAGCTATAGAATGATAATGAATGATAAAATATAGCACGAATTCAGATTTGACAAGAGGAAAATGAAGATATCTTTCCACGCAGATGTTACCGCAAGGCATTTGCTATATTTCTCTTTTTGCATCACTTAGTTGAATATTCTACACAGGAGCATAAATTTAAATAAGTTTTGTACGTGTCTCCAAGATTATGTCTGCGTTACGCCTTACCGGAGCGCGGGTTTCGTCTGAATAACCAAACATTTCTAGGTATTCTTAAATAAAACAAATATTATCTAACGAAGCCGCTTTGTATGCCAACATCTGCCTGTTACGTACTTGTAGGTAAGCTGTGAACAAAATTTTCAATTCCACTGAAATCAAATAGTATGCGGCTTCATTCAGCTTAACTCCAAGAAAGCGCTCAAGTAGCTCCCTTAAGTTTATAACAGTGTTTTAAAGTTTGAATGCATAAGCAAGTAGTTTTCGATGTCCCTTTTATAAAGCATTATTTTCTTAAATATTGGACGCATTCAAAATTTTCACATGAATGTGTACACGTATATTTTTTTTATCATGGTATAGGCTCGCACTTGACAGCTATCTCACCTGGTGTTAAGTGAAGATGTGATCTAGAATGGAGCACGTAGTAGATACCTAGTCATTCGTGACGCGAAGACCACTGATTTATATGAATCGGGGAATACAGACTCCGGCAAATTGTTCCACTTGACAGCGGTACGCAAAGACAGGTGGGGGCAAAACATTTAAATCTAACTAATGGTATGTTGTATGTATGTAACGATGTATATTAACTCGACAATTGGTTTTACGGTTTCATCTATTTTTTCATTTAATTTTCATTGCATGATTTCCAGACTAGCAGACGGCCCATTAGGTGGTGAAAGCGTTTACCGTTACCTATGGACAATGTGCTGCTGTTCTCTTAAGAGAACCTGGAACCTGCCAACTAATGCCACAACACAACACAAGGTTGTTGTGGCGGCATACTTTAGACCTGAGATGGTAGTCATTAAGTCGAGTAAATGCCCTATCACCTGGCTGTGGGTTGTTTTATCGCCTCTTACGACAGGCGTCGCCTCTTTTATCCGTGCAGGAACGGAGAAAGAATACAATTTCCTGTGGCCGGGCGGCCTGTCGTAAGAGCCGACAAAACAACCTACAGCCAGATGGTAGGACATATGCCCGACTGGATGACTACCACCTCTGGTCTAGGGTATGCCGCCATAACAACATTGAGTTGTGTTCGGGCATTAGTGGCCAGGCTCCAGTCTCCCTTTAGAAAACAGCAGCGCATTTGTAGCACCTTTGTTGTTGCAAATGTCTATAGGCGACGGTAACTGCTTTCCATTGGGTGCTGCCTGCCTGTCTGCTGAACTCATGCAATTAATATAAAAAAAGCCGCCCAGCCGCAGGGAATTGTATTCATTGTCTGTTCTTGTATGGATAAAAATGTTGAGATTATTACTCTACTTAATTAAAAATATAAAGTCTCTATATTTGGAACACTTTATTCCTGGAACAATTTTACTGATTATTATTATTAATTTTTATTACCTGAAACAGGCAAACAGGAAAACGGTCCGTCTGATGGAAAGTGGTCACCGTCACCTACGTTTCCAGTACCAGAACTAACAACAAAACCTCAAAAAAAATTCGTGATGCCTATCAAGTAAATAACTTTATTGATTTCTAGCGTGATATAATATAAAACTACCTTATTAATAAATCTATTATATTTAAATAAAGTTATTTTAGGCATCCAAAATGATACTGTCAATGAAATTAACAAATGCAATAATTATTCATTTTTTAATCACTGTTTTTCTATATCACACGTTGACCTGAGGAACAAGTTGGTAAATGTTTTGCTTTATCGCTGAAGCGAGACTTCTCAGTAGCCTAAAAAGCGACAAATGAACGTCGTAAATCAGGATTTGCGATGGATATATGAATGAAGCGATACTCGGTGACAACGATTTTCGTACGAAGTATTATTATATACTTCTATTGAGAAGGTACACACTTAGGCAGGCTTTGACATTAGATGTGACAGAGAAAAACCATTGGGAAACGAACAGTCAAATCAACTGACGTACATTTTATTTTACAGAACGTCGCAGTCTCGTAGATTTTGCTCGATTGTATCTACTTATGAAGTCATAAAAAGATACAAGTAAAAGGAGTCAAGGATTTTTTAAAAGTAATAAAAAATATTTATATCATGATATTTTAAAAGATAGTTGATAAAATGTTACTTTAACGCCTGTTGTTTAATATTTAAAAATATTCGATTTTATATAAAATCTGTCTGCATCCCTATTGTGAACAATAATTAAAGAATATGTAAGCATTTAACGCAAAATCAGCATTAAAACGCTATGATAATTATAAAATTGTTAAAGAGAAAATATTTATATTAAGTTTCAATCGGCTTAATATTTTTCACCCATTAGCGTTGTGGCAGCGCGCTCCATTATTCTATGAAAGTAGGTCAGCAAAACAAAATTTCCGCTCAATCGCTTATTATATTTCGTGATTCCACATTTAGGCTATTATTTGATTATTATGATATTGCAGTTTTTTAACTGTATCGGTGTGTTACTAATCAAGGTTTAATATGTGCAAACACCAAATCAGGTATTTTAATGTATTTTCTCCCTGCTGAAAATAATTATTTCGTCCCTTCGACGATCGATGTGAAGAACAAACTAACATCCAAAACGTTTTGTAATTAACAATAACAGCTCATAAAAGTACCACTGCTGGGCTCGAACTTTCCAATTTCTTGGGGGAAAGAACGCACAATATACCCGCCACATTTGTTCAAGGCGGCTTGGTTGTTTTGACATATTGGTTATCTCGATGTGCATATAACATCGTTTTTAAACTTATGGTTTAACATGTTACGTTTGTGTTATGGAATAATGAACAACTTCTTCCAGGTGCGGAAATCATAGTAAATAACTGAAAGTTCGTTTACGAAATTTTAAGCGTTAAGTATGCTTAACGCTTGGACCACTAGACAATACTGTGTAACTTATTTAAATATCACTAAAGGAATAACTGCTCATACTACTGGTATCAAACATTATAATTAAATATATAGGTAATAATATCTGTTTAAATGAAGATATACAGGGATAACAAATAAAAAACAATCAGAGTTTTATTAATTAATATAATTTAGATATCATTCATTCGTTACATTTAAGAGGTCAAAATTATAGAAAGCCGGTCTCTTCTTAATAAATTATCACTAAACAACGTTTAATCACGTTTATTCAACTAGATATAATAAATATAATCATTATTATATTCACATGAAATTTGTGCGAAAATATTATGTATATGCAAATGCTACTAAATTCCACAATTTATTTCGTTGACATAGCAAATATGATATAATGTATGTCCACCAACGAAGAAGTGTAGGTAATAAGAGTGATAATCGTCTAGTACGTATAACGTATGTCTGAAGATCATTCTTCTCGCGTTATGATATTTTATTATTGTAAAATATAGACTTAAAATTTTTGGACCGAATTTATATAATAAAATATGTTTCATATAATAAAAAATCATAAAGTAGGGGCAAATTGACTTGTCGCGCTATCTAGTGCTACATCATTAGATATTTTTTTTCATTTACTGATCGTCATAATACTATGTGTTGCATTAATCAATACTAGGTAGGTCATGATACAAGGTATTATGAAGACTCCGATTAGTCGACCAAACATAATTTTTGTAGCAACAGCAATAATGGTTTTTGACAAAATAGTCTGTGATGGATAGACTGACAGACATGCGAATGAATATAAGAAAGTTCCAACTTAATTATGCTGATTTTATATGCATTATGTAACTCCTTTTCTACTCCACCTACATTACCAGATTAGTTAAGACTATATTTTGAATTTAGTTGCCTGGAATAGATCACTATAAATATATGTATAAGGCCGCCTAGTATTTTTACCGAGAAAGTATTGCAATTAGGGTTTTTTTAATTAATTAGATAGATGAGCAATATTGTGTTGTCTATCTATCTGTGTTACAAGTATGAGCGGTCACAAAATTTGAAGTTGGTCTGCCAACGATACATTTATGTAGAATTGTATTAATTTTATTTTATACGCTTCCTTACACAGGTATTTCAACGATGTCTACAACTGGAACATCGGGACTGAAAACAAAATAAATTATATTTACAAAAAGTCTATTTTTAATGAAGAATAGTATATATATATCTATAAGTTTTAAAATTACCTACCTAAACTATTTTCCGTATAGACAATATCGTCTTATGTCCCTGCAATATATAGGAGGTATTTTTAAAGATACTCTAAGGGCCGCTTGCATAACATTCGCCTTTAAATAAAAATTAGCTAATCATATTAAACTGCCTAAATACGTTTTAAACAAAACGTATTTAAGATGCCTTGCATAAAGTGGTCTCTCACGTTATTTAGCTAAGTGTATTTATGCCGTCGGTAAAACAGCCAGATGTGTTCCGTTTCACGCTGCCATCCATTTTTTCGAACAAACACGAAATTTAGCTTTAATGTTAGTTATTTCTTGTGTAAAAACGAATTTTAGTTGGCCAATGTCAACCTGACATTTGGAATTTTGTTCGTTTGGTTAAGTTTGCTTCGGAATTTTGGCGGCAACCTGAAAAATGATTTTTTGGTGATCTATTTTATTTTCAAATAATAAATACTGGTTAAAAGTGAACAATAGTTGTATAACGTAGAATTGTGCTTTTGTGTTGAAAATCTCAACTATTTAGTGAAATCCAAGATCTACGATTTGGTAAAACCAAATTCTAACTTGACCCTGGCTAGATACACAAATCATAAAGACCAATAAATATTTTACTATAAAATTAGTTTTCTCCACTATGGATACCAGGTTTGTGATTATACTTTGAAATTTATTATAATTTATATTAATTGTGTATTCTTTTAATTTGAAATAAGGTATACCTGGCATATCTACACACATTCCCAATCGTATTGTCACATATTCGACAGAATACAAATCAAACAAGTGCAAATCCATCTTAAGAATTAAAATAATTAGGTATATCAGAAACTGTCGACCAAAGATATTTGAATTATATAGTGTCGACGCTGTGCTAAATGAACTGGCTCAGGTAAAATCCGAACACATCTGGCAGTTCTATTGTTCAAAGCAGAATGCAGTTCTATTTCTTTGTCCTTAAATGCGTTTAGGGCAGTTAAATACCCATTTTTGGGTGATTAACGTTGACAGTTCTTTAAACATATTTAGCGGCAATTTTTGCGTTGTGCAAGACGCTAATTGTATTTAAGGGTGTAAAATGCGTTTTGTGTTTCTTAAATAAATTTAAGCAACGTTATGCAAGCGGCCCTTACAGTTACTTTTTCTAAGAGTGGAGTGTCCATAATTATACCAGGGACGATATATTAATGTTTAAAAGAGACAAAATAATGTTTTATAACATCGAGAATTAAATGCCCTAGTTATTTCTAAATTTGGTTATTTTAAATAATTAATTATTCATACGACAATAAATTATTTTAGTCAAGATGTCTTGAAAGTCGTATAATAGATGGAAAATACAAAGAGTTTAAGGTGATTTGTACTATTTTAAACTTGCAAACACCTTAAACAAACCATGTGGCATAAGGAATCTTAAACTGGAAGAATAATGGTTGTAAGATTAAAATTAGGCCAAAAAAGAGAAAATTGGTTAGAGAAAATATTATATGGTGGTTGAGATAAAAATTATGGTGTTGCAAACGAAGTATGCCAGAATAGAGAAATAGGAAAGAAAACGAACATACTGTGTCGAACCCACATCATTGGGAAAAGGTGAAAGAAATGAGAGAGATGATAATTAAGTATCTACTTTATTTATTATTGAACTTTAGTTTTTTCACTTTCTCCCTAAAAAGCAATAGTGTCTCAAGAGTTCCATACAATAAATAATGACAGACAGACAATGAATACAATAAATGTTAGATTATAATATGTTTTAGAAAAGTTTGAAAAAAAAGGAAATTTACATAAATACATATTTATATATGAAATTTTAATGGTAGTGTGAATATCAATGAAATCGAGACCTAGATTTTTATTTTTCAGGACAGGAGAACGTCTGCCGGGCCCGCTAGTACACTATATATAACTATAAACTAAAATCGGTTCTGCCTGATCAAACCGCTGTCCCAGGGTTGTGTATCTAGAAGGCTGGCAGCTTTACCTCGCTAAATACAAATACTAATTCTTTGAGCGCGGTAAGCGGCGCCAACCTTCCAGTCGCCTGTGGCCTCGACCAGCCAATTTAAATAACATCTTTTCAAACTTACTAAAGGTAAATACAATTCTTACGTGTAATAGGGCTGCTTGCCCATCATCAGTGATAGAGCAGTCTTTGAACTGCGTTTCCCAAATGTTTCCGCATCCGGCCACATTTCCTTGCTCAACATGTGATCTAGAATAAATAATCCACTCATAGAAGTTATAAAAAAGTAGAACTAATTTCTTATATGAAAGATATACTGATCGATATAAACATTTGCGAAATCCCAAAAGTTTCTACATTATATTAAGTCTCATTGCTACGACTATAGCAAAAGTATATTAGAAGTGACAACCGACCAGCAGAAAACTAAATGGAAATCTCCTAAATCCTAATCGACTTCATTCTGCTCATAACTAAAGTAACTGCTGCGGCCCAATGACAAAAAAGAAAATCGAGGTCTCCGAAACGAGAATACACCACTCAAATTAGGTTAGAGGTAAAGAGATAAAATGAAATTTATTTCTATTACAAGTACAGGGAACATAAGATTGTTTAAGAATACGAGGAAAATTTTATAAGAGTGTTCAAGTTAACTCTGGGACCCGCACCAGGTCTCTCTATAGGTGAAAGGTACCTTTGATTGATTCGAAACACAAGGCTTGTTCCTAGTTTCAGAGTCAAAGGTATACTTTTTTTAAATAACATAGCCGTATTTTAAACTAACACATCGTTACTGCATGCTAATTACGTTTCTTTAATGTATCTCTATTTTTTACTGTAAAATAGTGAAGGCTTATAAAGATTTCTATTATTTATTATTTATTATTTGTTCAGCGCTGTCTCCTTCCAATCACAGACTTGGTGTTCAAGCAGATTAGCCTCCACTGCGTTACTCCAGCGATATGTCGGTTGATGAACTTCACGTTCCTCTGTCATTTTTTTATAGGTGGCCAAGCCAGCGCAAGCGATGTACGTTGCTCTCGCCTATAACATTGGGCTCATCCTCCAGTTGTTTGT
Organism: Dendrolimus houi; assembly: GCA_039645545.1. Classification (NCBI taxonomy): domain Eukaryota; kingdom Metazoa; phylum Arthropoda; class Insecta; order Lepidoptera; family Lasiocampidae; genus Dendrolimus; species Dendrolimus houi. The sequence continues at coordinate 17,065,100 of CM077125.1, read as the reverse complement.
TTTCGGCATTTTAACGGATCCGTCAATTGCCATCGCTTCGTTGTGCATTCTAGGACATGGAGCAATCTCCATTCGTTTTTTTAATCTAACAATTTTTAACGAATTTGGCCAAAAATACGTTTTAAATAAAATACGTGGGTAGGGTAGGAGGTTTCACAATTACGATTTCTACTGAGCGATTGTCGATCACGAAATTCTTCCATGATAAATACGTATGACAGGAAAGAAAATATCATACTAAATTTAATACCTTAAATTCTATATATTACGTATCTTTCAAACTTTATCTTTGTTTAATATTAATTTAAACATATATTATAGCTTCTGCCCGCGACTTCGTCCGCGTGGAATGATTTTTTATAACTATCCCACGGGAACTCTTTAATTTTTCGGGATCAAAAGTATCCTATATGTTGACCAGGGATATAAGCTTCCACCATAGAAAATTTCGTTTAAATCGGTCCAGTCGTTTCGCAGATTAGCCGGTACAAACAGACAGACAAACAGAGAAACAAAAAATTTGGAAAAAATCTAAATTAGTTCTACTTCACTTCCTACATGCCCCTGACTTGGTTTTTAGCATTTTTTTTCATTGTACAGAAATTCGACCTCTACAGTTTTATATATATGTATAGATGACTAGCGACTTACTTTTATATGCATTTCCTGTCCTTTTCTTGTACTCTTGCTCGATTGCTGGTAGTATACCAGAATACAACTGCAGCGGAGTTCGATAGAAGTCTGCAAAGATTTATTATTAAATATTTAAATAAGTTTCTCTATAACATTATATGATAAAATGTGAAAAAATACATATAGATGACACTTATTGCTCTTCAAAATACCAAAATATAAATATGAAGAGATAGAATACTTTCTTGGCAAAGCAATAGGTAGCCTCTGAGCGATCTCTTCCACGCAACCTTGAAATTTATTTATTGTCCTTTTTGCTTACTTTATACACATGCAAGTATAGCTATCAGCTCATAATATCAGCCCATAAACATTCCAATACTGAACTCAGACCTTCCGTTTCAGAAACACAGGCGGTATACCCGACACTAATGTCCAATACGGATTGGTGGGTTTCATAATCTGTTATCTCAATGTCGAAGTTTCATTACGATGTTTCCTTCACCGTAACAGAATAATATGCACATTAGGCCGAAAAAACTACCTAAAGGGTTATACTTCCCAAACAGGAGTTGAAGCTATGTCATTTGAAACCTAAGTGCGTTAGCCACTAAGTTACCACGACATTTAAGTTTAGAAGTAATTATCTATATAATAAATTTGTTCATGATTCGAGTTTGTATAATGCGATTAAAATTTGGAAAAAATCAGGGAGGCTAATTCGGACCACCAGATACCGACAGTCAATTTTTGTCTGTCTGTCAGAGCATCACATCTAATTCGAAACGAAGCTAACATAGATCACGGGGCGTAACTTAGGATAGTTTTATCCCTATAAATGACGTCGTTTCCGTGGGATAGGCGAAAACAGTGAAAAAGATGATGCTGTGATCGCATCTTTTTTTTAGAAGCTGCTGAATAATGAATATGAATGAAACTCGACATAGTGCTGGCTTATAACCCGAATTAACACTTAGGATACATTTTATCTCGATAAATGACGTCATTTTCTTGAAATAGACGGATTAGCAAAATAGATGGCCGCTGCAATCGCGTTTTTTCAATTCACCAACAAATACGTTGTCATTGGAAACAAGTCATTCATTGTATTACTTCAAATCAGGTTGGTTTCAACTCATCTCTATGTTTTCCTGGGCAGTTGATGGACTTAGTTTGTTTTGACTGTAGTAAACTTAACAAGAATCAATAAAGTTTTAGGTAAAACAGAGTCGCTTTCCGAGTTTATCTGTCTGTATATCCCCCCCCTAACTCTTCCTGAACCACGCAACGGATTTTTAGGTGATTTTCACCATCAGTTAGATACATTTTCACTGAAGGTTTACATATATAAAACACCTAATAAATGTATTATGTATATAACATAGAGCTACCACCCAAAGATTGTCACGCGGTGTAGCCGCGGGGATAACGCTTGTATCTAAAATAAAAACTACTTAAATCTAAATTCATCTTCATACAAATTTCTTAAACTCAAATAAAAAGTTCTTAGTTCAAAAATATAAAGTAAATGAGCGAAATTCCGAACAAAACTCCCTCTATCCTATAAAATAAAAGTAATAACGCAGTAAAGGAAGTATAAAAGCTACTAACACAGCATCCGCTCGCCAGGCACGGGTCCTTCCGCAACGCCGTCGTCGGAACGCGCTCGCAAGTAGTCTGAAATTAATTTTCAAGCACAAAATATAGCGCACGTCTACAAAAAGGAAACTTCAAATGGAGCGTGTGACTTGCAGCTTTGAAACTTAAAATTTATTTATTTAAAATGTCAAGACGCCTACCATCGTCACGTGCAATAGCATTCGATTCTAAAAGAGCCGGCACGTTAGCGGTGGCAAACACCCTCCGTAAGACGTCATTCAAGGCGGCGTGGCGTGAACATCCGCCGGCACTACGGCGGCAGAAAAGGCCGTGGTATCCTGGATCGACAACCTCTGTCCCACAGGCGCATCTGTGTGGTGCACATATGCGAGATCCCAGGCGCAGGTTTACGGTTAAAAAACCATGTATTATCCATTAAAGTACCGGTATTTAGGGATGAGATAACTTGGAGCCAAAACCTAGACTCCTTACGAGTGACAGGAAGGATGCGGGTGCGCCCTGCAGAGTTAGTTAAACTTAAAAGTTCTGTATTTAGCTCTCTGCAAATGGGTTCATCCCAGCATCGTTGCGAATTTAGGGCCGCAGGAATGTCTTCACCAGGAAAGGCCATTTTCCAGGCGTTTAATGCTTCATTCAGAAACGGCGTACTGACATTATCCAAGGGTTGCATAGTTTTTTGGAATAATACAATACTGCTGTAAGCCGAAGAAATAAAACCCGGTTAAGCAAAATAATTATTTATAATAATAATCTTGAAAGACTCTCGCTTGGTATCTGGGTGAAGGGTCGGATGCAGAAGGCAGACCTGCTGGACACGGCCCGTATTGTGAGGAGGTTCCTGTCTCTGGAGCCTTGACCATCGGTAACCTAGGCCCCACTGCCGGCGGACATCAGTTTTTTATATATATTTTTTTCATAAATGTATATATTTAATAAGAACAATGTAAAAATTTGGAAACTAAAATAAATATATGAATAATAATAAAATAATAAGTAATATTGACATTATGTGATGTACTATAATAGCCATAAATAAATTAAAACTGTTGAAATGATAACTTGCACACCATTATGGTAAAATGTACTGAACTATTTTTTTAATAACATCTATATCTATCTACATTTAGGTATGCAAGTATAAATATTACATTTCATTGAATCTATCGACTATTGTGAAAGTAAGTTTGTTTTTATTTTTGAACTAGGATTTGCCCGCGACTTCGTCCACGCTTGACTAATTTCACGCAGGATTCCCTTAACACAAAGTATCGCAGCATTTAAAAAAGAATGTAAGCTATCGTTTTAGTGAAAACTGTGTCGGAATAAGCAAATTTTTATGCATCCGAACAATTTCAAATCGCTCCCGGGAAAACTCCCACGGAACTCTGCGGTTAAAAAACTCCAGCGATCAATAAAAAAATCACATTGGAATTAGTTTTTTTTAATCTGGCCATTTTAAAGCATACCTAAAAAAATTCCCGCGTGATTACCAGGATAAACAGTAGCGCAGAGTTTAAGTCTAAGAATTAACTGTCAATCAGCGAAAACCACATAGAAATCAGCTCACCAGTTTTTATGTGAATCCCGAACAAACATAGAAACAAAAATAACGACAAACAGCCAAGAAGTCTAAAAAAAATTACATCTTGTTCTTCATCTCTCTCTCTCTCTCTCTCTCTCTCTTCTCTCTTCTCCTTCCAATTAATAGCTTCAATGTACAGACATGTCATGTTTAGAATTTTATAATATTATAGATATATAGATGTCTGTTTGCTACTGTAATGTTAACTGATTTACATAATATTGGAACTGTCAAATACTATTGACATCAAAGTGTTGGAACGGGCTAATAAATAGTTTGATAATAATTTCAAACACAAAATATACCGTACGTTTACAAAAAGGACATTTCAAATGGAACATGTAAGTTTTGGAGACTCGTTGTACAATTTAAAATTACCTAATTAATTTAAAATTTTCTTTAAAGCAAAATCTGTTACTTAGCCTGCAATTCGCAATAAATTTATCATTATCAAAGTGCATTATATGTGTCGTATAGACCATCGTGACTTCACTTTCTGGTCCCAGGCGGAACAACAGCGCTGGTCCTTGTTGGCTAACATTATGCTGAGAGTGGGTCAAAATTAGTACTTATTTTGTTTCTATTGTCTTACTATTTATTTTGTCGTTGTTTAATTATACTGAATTAAATAACTTTCTTTCTTTCTTTGAACAGTTTATTCAAGTTATTCTGTTAGGTACTAGTTTAGGGGCTGGTAGAATAATTGCACTAATGTAAAACAATTGTTAAAACTTCTAAATACATAAATAAATTATAAAGATTTTTTAAATTCTATCGAATCCCGAGTAATAGATTAATTTGAACGTTATAGTTTGTTTGAATAGTTGGATGTCTGTATTTTATCCCCTGAAAATGAAACTATTTATATTATATTGCGATACAAATACTTTAGAGGATAGACAAACATTATATACTTTTTCCTCGGAAAATGCAAACATTCTAGTAAAAGAATAAAAATGAAAAAGCAAATTCATACAACAATACAAAAGCGTGTAGAAACAAAAATAATGATGAAGCATTTTGTCAAATATCAAAAGAAAATTTAAATCGACCTGTTTTTCCTGGAAACAGTAAAAGGCGAATAAACATGATAATTTCATAAGCCTTCCAACTTTTTTCAAAATGGTTACTGCACTTTAAAAATCAGCCTTAATATAAAACGTAGTTCTAATTATCTCTAATAATCACGAATACAAGAAAATCAAGAATACTTCAAACAAACCAAAAGCATGCGATAAATAAGCTATAATAGCATAACAAGACAGAAGATAAATGGCCTTCTTTACCTTTATAGTAATTGAAGCCGTCTTTACCAACGTCGGTACATTTGGTTGTTGTCGAGACCGCTAGAAGCGCAAGAATTGATATAAATGCCTCCCGCATTTTTATTAAGAATAATGATCTAGTATTTAGACATGGCACGCGAAGGTAATGGGTTGAGATTTATCGCCGTTGAGAAGCACACTGACGGTTTCACAACCGTGTAATCTCTTTTTATAAATTCTTCGAACAACCCTTTAGCTGAGCGGCAAGTTGCTTAGGAGGGATAAGATTCGATTTTCCTTTTCATCGAAGCAACATTTTAAATTTTAATTTGAACAAGAATGTCGGGAATCACAATCACTAATTATGAAATGTACCTCTAAAATCATCCAAATATAATAACTAAAGCCGGGTTACAATCACCTACATATATTACTACTATCTATTAATATCACTACCGGCTGAATCTCCCAAGCCCATTACTTTCCGCAACCCTGTTTATTTTAATATCCTACATCTTAGTATTTTCCTAAGTTTTCGTGACTAGTATACATAATAAAATCATGTTTTAACGGCTTTTAGCGCGGTATTTTATTTGATTGTTATTATATTATATATTTATATATTAGTATTTTTATTGATAAAGTAAGTAAAGTCAGGGACGCTGTGAACGTGTTAACCAGCAAAGTAGTTGCCCTGCCAAAAGTGCAGAACAGCAACGTGGAGTTGTGGAACTCTGCATGCGGATATAATGCGGATGCATCTCCTAAGCAAAATAGCTTATATTACACAAAAAGAAAAATAACGCGACATAAGCATTAAATGATTTTTCTTTACTTTTAATAAGACTTCATAAGTTAATTTTCAACCTAGGAAGTCATGCCGAAAATAACTCAATAAAATGAGCCATGTTTAAGTAAAGCTACCTCGTATAAGGGGATAACTATAAAACTGTCAGTGAAGTGTCGTAAAAAGGGCACTTGGACGACGCGACGTGCATCCGACAGCGCAGCGGGTGTTCTACTCCGTCGCTGGTTTTCCAGGTCTAATACACCAAATATCGGGACAATTGGTAAAAAAACAAGAACTGAGTAATTTTTTACCCAATTTTGGTAATTCGTATCCTATGTAAAAAATCTATCTCATTCAAAATCTATTTATTCTGCAGACCTACTTTATATATTTCCAAGTTAAGCAAATGACGCTTATGACAAGCAAGTAAAACAAAAAACTCTGGGGCCGACCGCAGACAGCCAGAACGGAATAAAGTACGAAAAGTGTTAACAGCAGAAGGTATACGAAATACCGGTCTAAGAAATATTTATAAGATGTAAATATAGAAACTTATGTTCAATGTAAAATTTAACATACGTCATTATTTCATTACTTTTAAAACTTTGGAGGTTTGACAAATATCCTGCAAAAGTTTCTAGTCTTTAAGTCACTGGTGTTTTTATTCATTAGTATATTATGCAATTAAGACATAAGTATTATGCTTAGGTACACGCATAGACGCGCAAATTTCAATAGCGGTGCCTACGCCCGCCCACAACACATTAATATGATTAAAACAAATCGGGTAAATGTTCATTAAACACTAATAAAAAGAGAAAAGAAATTAAAAGATTTTTTTTTCAGATATTACAATAATCAAACCCGAAGTAAAAAAGTATGAATATCTGAATCTTACGCCAATTCTGAGATGCCAGGCATCACCAGCACTGGCAAATGCCTAGAAAGAAAACTCTGTGTATTTTTATGCGAAAGGTCTCTCAAGATGATTATTCCAAGTTTAAAATGAGATACCCTGCGACTGATGGTTGCGTAAACGCCTAATTGGATTTTTTATGGGGATACGGAGGCGAGTATTTTACTTATTATTATTTTATTTTTTTAATCGGCAGACAAACACACATATTGTATATCCCCAAATTAAGCAAGTTACGCTTGTATTATGGGTTATATACAACGTACCACTCTGGGGCCGATCTCAGACACCCAGACCATAGTAAATAACGGAGAAAATACGTTTCCGAAATTTAGTATACCAGGAATCGAACCCGAAGCCTCTGCGTTGCAGTGAGGTAGGCCGTCAACGGCATAGCCCGCCCAACCACAGAGGCCGTCGCCATTTGATCAGTGGATTTGTTTGAAAAACCATGTATGAGGATAGATAGCCAGAGTGTAGACTGTTCATCTACGGGTTCCTGATAGATTTTTTAATAACACTATATTTAAAATATAATTTGTACATTTGGCGGTATTCGTCCCATAGCAGTTGGCACCACGTACCGGCGACTCGCAGCCAAAGTATGCTGTCGAGCCATAAAAGACCTAAGCTCCAGCTACTTTCCTCCAAACCAATTAGGTTTTGGAACCAAGGGTGGCTGCGAAGCGGCGGTACACGCGCTGAGAACATTCGTCACCAGTAATGCTTGTGAAGCCATCCTTAAGGTGGATGTGAAAAATGCATTTAATTCGGTCAATAGGTGCACTCTGTTGGCCGAAATTAAAACCGATTTCAAAAATTTACAATTACATTAGGCAATGCTATAGTGAAAATTCTTTTCTGGTTTACCAAGACAACCTTATACATTCGGCAACTGGTTGCCAACAGGGTGACCCTCTTGGGCCAGCCATCTTTTCGCTTGCTATTCACCCAATCATACAGAAACTAAATTCAAAATTTAACGTATGGTATCTTGATGATGGGACCTTAGGAGGTGACATAGATACACTAAAAAATGACTTGAAATATTTAATAAGTGAGTTTGGCAAAATAGGTCTGTCATTAAATTATTCCAAATGTGAACTTTTTATACCAAATGCTAACGAAAAAGACAACAACACTATTTCCGATTTTCAAGTTCTGGCTCCAAATTTAAGATTAGTAAAAAAAGACAATCTAAGCCTCCTTGGGTCCCCTATCTTCGATGAATCTTTTCCTTATTTCGTTGACGATAAAATCCAAAACTTCCAGTCAAAAATAAAAAATTTAAAAGAAATAAGCGCACATAGTGCCTATTTTATTATTCGGTATTGCTTGTTTACTCCAAATTTCACATACATTTTGCGGTGCTCTCCACTTTGGAGACATCCAAATATTTTATACAATCTAGACAACATTATTCGACAAACTTTAACCTCCATTATAAACATACCTTTGGAAGATCGATCGTGGACCCAAGCATCCTTACCAATACGCTTAGGAGGCTTGGGTGTACGCAAAATTTCCAACATAGCATTACCTGCCTTCCTGTCCTCAGTTTATAGTACTGTGGACCTCATAGGACAAATATTAAATCCGTCACTTAGTGGCTTTGAGGTCCCATACTTGACTGAGGCCAGAAATGCTTGGTCCTTGGCTTGCCCATCGCAAAATTTACCCGTGGAACCGAAGTCGCAGAAGCTATGGGACGGGCCGCTCAGCAAGCTAATACATGAGAACCTTTTGTCTTCTTGTATTGGCGAAACTGACCGAGCCCGTCTTTTAGCTGTCTCTAAATGGGAGTCAGGTTTGTGGCTCCAAGCTCTGCCCTCGGCGAATTTAGGCACTCTCTTGGATGACACCACATTCAGGATTGCTGCTTGCATTCGTCTGGGGGCAAGTGTTGTAGTGCCTCATCGCTGTCGGTGCGGAGATGGAGTTGATAAGTTCGGCCACCATGGCTTGTCATGCGCAAGGAGCGCTGGCAGAATGTCACGGCATGCTACACTTAATGACATTATCCGTCGGTCTCTTGTCACCGCCGGGGCACCAGCTGTTCTTGAACCAAATGGGCTGTGCCGCGACGATGGTAAGAGACCAGATGGGATGTCGTTGGTGCCATGGAAGATGGGACGCCCCCTAGTATGGGACGCAACTTGTGTCGATACTTTGGCGGCGTCCCATCTTCCAGACACAGCCGTGACAGCCGGGGCTGCTGCTGCACACCAGGAGGCTCTGAAATGTCGCAAATATGTGTCCATTGGTAATGGGTACGTATTTGTGGCTTTCGGGGTCGAGACCCTGGGGCCGTGGGGGCCTGGAGCTCATCACCTCTACCGAGATCTCTCAACGCGTCTAATTGAGGTCTCGCGTGACCAAAAGGCTGGCTTACACCTAGGGCAACGAATTAGCGTTGCCATCCAACGCGGAAATGCGGCCAGCATTTTGGGCACGCTCCCCGCCGACAGCGATTTGGAGTCAATTTTTTATTTATAGATTTGTTATTTTGTAAGTATAGTTTTATTTATAGTATAGTTTAATTTAATTACTTTCTGTTTGCAAATATTTATTTGTTTTCAAATTCCATTGTGATTTGTACATTTCAGTGTGACCCAGATGATAAGGTAGCTCGTATCATCGAAGTATGTATAATTACAGTAGCGGATTTACACACTAGTAGGCTTTTCAAACGTTGCCGCCCCTACCGACAATTATACCGTAGTGAACAATCATATATTTTTTTGATGTTGTTAATTTGGGCACTATCGTCCTGATTGCATTACCTTTTCTCGTCAATAGCAAAATACAAATCTTTCCTCTTTATAATATTGGTATATTATAAAGAGGAAAGATTTGTATTTTTGTATGTATGTAACAAATAAACTCAAAAATTACTGGACCGATTTCAAAAAGTCTTTCATCATTAGAATGATACTGTGGGGCTGTAGCAAGCCAAACAACATAGAAATAATACAACGATTCCAAAACAAAGTACTGAAAGGCATTGTAAACGCGCCATGGTACATTAGATCGAGCGACCTCCATCGGGCCCTGAAAGTGGAGTTTGTTACTAGCATTATTAGAAAGTACGCGGAACCTCACGAGCATCGGCTTCACCATCATGTGAATGTCGAGGTGGCTAGCTCCTCGACAATACGGATATAATGAGAAGACTCAAAGGACAAAACCGTTGGAACTAGTGCTATAAACAAAACTAAAGTGTAAATAAAAAAAATAAAGAACACATGAACAAAGTGTGTTCCCCTTAATAGAGACAATAAGATAAGTGCTAATGAGCACTTTCTTAATAAGAATACTTTTAGTTAATATAAGTTACATTTAAATTACTTATTAGTCTTTTTAGATTAGATGGTAATATTAATGTGGTAATTTTAAATACAACATTTATGAAAGAAATAATCAGAATGTTTTTTTTTCCACGCCCACGTCCTTTGCTAGGGATTAGACCTTGTCGATCATAGACGCTTTAACTGGGGAATGCAATAATCGACCGGCTAGTGTGGAGACTCGAACCAATGGGAATCAAGGGAGCTAAAACCACCCTCCTCCCATTTGCCCCGCGCTTATCGTCAACAGGCATGAGTAGAAAGTTACGCCCACGCCGATCCTAGCGCAAAAGTGCTTGAGATGCTAGGGAATCAGAACAAACTCACCGTGCAGCGGTGAATTTCCCAGATGGAGAGGGTCCCTGCAGCAGTATTTAGGGAGCGCATACCTGCGCCTCCGGGCCCCCGACTGACGTCGGCGCCCGCGGGAAACATACGCACTTGTATCTCTCTCCCTATTTCATTCCGCGGCCTCCTTTTGAGACATGACAGTCTCGCAGAAATTGGCCGCACCCACCCACCAATCGTCGCTGTGCAGCATGGCTTGCACCAAACTGCCCAGCGAATCGATCGGACCTACTATTGTCTCGAGTTCAAACCTCTGGGGTGCCCATGCTGCGCACTCGACTAGCGTATGAAAAGCAGTGTCTTGTGCGCCACACTGGCGGCATTGGGGTGAAGGCAAGCAGCCCGCAATCTGACACAGATACTTATCGAAGCAACCGTGCCGGGTAAGTATCTGCGTCATTCTGAAGGTCAGAGTCCAGCGTTTCCGCGAGAGCCATCGCAACAGCTGCGGTCGAACCCCTTCCACCGTATCAATGCCAGCGACAGGGTTTTCTAACTCTACTGACCAAGATTGGATCACGGCCGCGGTTTCCCGCGTCCTGATCGCCTGCAGCTCGGCCAGCCAGTACACCTGGCCACTTACGAGGGCATCCTGTTGGGAGTGCCGAACTTTGGCAATTACGTCCGCCTGGAGAAGCCAGGGCAGATCGCCCGCCAAGAGTGTCGACGCTGTCCACGACACTGTACGGTATCCTCGGATGGCCCTCACCGCCAGGACCCGTTGTGCGCGGCACAACAAGGTCCTATTGTGGCGGTGAAGTGCAACGGACCATACGGGTCCACCGTACAGGGCCATACTCCTAAGGATGCCCAATTAATTAGAATGATTATTATCCCTGAGTAACAGAAGCTATATTTATTACTATAAAAATTAGGGATCCCTACTAATACTTTTTTAATTTTTATTTTATTGCATGAGTTCAGCAGACAGACAGACGGCTCACTTGATGGAAAGCGGTTACCATCGCCTATGGACATTTGCAACACGAAAGGTGCTACAAATGCGCTGCTGCTCTCTTAAGGGAGACGGGAACCTGGCCACTAATGCCGGAACACAACTCAAGGTTGTTATGGCGGTATACTCTAGACCAGGGGTGGTAGCCATCCAGTCGGGCAAATGCCCTACCACCTGGCTGTGGGTTGTTTAGTCGCCTCTTACGACAGGCCGCCGGGCCGCAAGAAATTGTATTCTTTCTCCGTTCCTGCACGGATGAAATAGGATGAAAGGCGGATGAAATACTTCAATAATGTAACGTAAAATGATTAAAAAAACATGTCCATCCGTGCGAAACCAGGACGGGTAGCCCGGCGGGCGGTCGCAACAATTAATAAAATTGTTGCGACTAAACTAATTGTAGAAACATTTGTTTAGCTAAATGGTTGAAGTATTGTTTGTGTGGACCTATAAACATTTATAATATGTATTTTTTAATTTGTGTAACACATAAAAGAAAATTTGGCCTTAAATTGCCGCCCCTAAAATCGACCGCCGTAGACTGCAGCGTACACAGCCTGTTGGTATTTATATCCGCCACTTTGTATATACTCTTATTAATAGGCATTTTTCTTTCTTTCATTTATACTTTGGTCTATCACAAAGAACTGTTTATCTAGACTCAGCGTAATAGGTAGATATCTATTACGCTGAGTCTGCAACGTAGTGTAATCGACTCGGTTTATTTTTATTGCCCATCAACACGTTGTAATTTAATGAATGTATCCGTACTAATACCATAATTTCATTTCGTCTTCACTCGAAGACAAGTCGTCGTGTAATCTCAAAGTAAAATAGAATGTAATGTATATACATATTATGTCACATTATATTTAAAACCGTTCGGATCTGACCGCTTCATTGGTATCTCAGATAGGGCCACTTTACCGAAAAGATTTCCTAATCGAAAAATATTCACATTTTAGCAAGTAACACTGACTACTTTCTATAGACTGGGTGAGGTATACTTAGAGCATTGGCCTGTTTGGTTAGGTATTAGACCTCAGGGGTCTCATGTTCGATTACCGGTAAGGTAACTTTCATAAACGTACTTGTTCTGTTTACTTTGGTCTGTGTGTTACTGGGATGGGCCCGCGAGTTGTCCTTTGATTATTGATTTACTTATTTTTTAAACATACTGACGTCAACACGTTTGAAGCATAAACATTAAAATAACACGAATATTGAAATATCATCTTAGACGATATTAGACGATTCATTTCTGTCTTTCAATTAGGATGAATCAATTAAAATGTATCGTATATAAATAGAGCCATCATCATAGAGCCATACTGTAATCGTTATCTGTACGTGGTATAGCTATGCGGAAATCGTTATCTTTACGTCGTATAGCCATCTTGGAATCGTCATCTGTACGTGGTACAGCCATGTTGGAATCGTTATCTGTATGCACGTGGTATAGCTGTGTTGGAATCGTTATCTGTACGTGGTATAGCCATCTTGGAATCGTTATCTGTACGTGATATAGCCATGTTGGAATCGTTATCTGTACGTGGTATAGCTACGTTGGAATCGTTATCTGTACGTGGTATAGCTACGTTGGAATCGTTATCTGTATGTGGTATAGCCATGTTGGAATCGTTATCTGTACGTAGTATAGCCATGTCTTTATCCCATTCCTCCTGTCTGATCCCTCTGTCTCATACCTATACTATCCTCTTTACCCCATCCTAAAGGCTGGTTATGCATCGGCTTCGCCCCTGGTATTGCAAACGTCTATAGGCGATGGTAACTACTTTTGATAAGCTGCCTGTTGGTCAGCTGGTCGCAGTCATTCATTCATTCATTACCATTGAATACCGTCGTGTCCGATCAGTTCAGTGCCTGTTAACCAAATTGATTCGCTTCGATTGATCGGTCTAATGTCAGCCTTAAGTATAATTTGGCATTTGAATAATTATTAGGAACATAAAGTAGTTAGACATCCAGTCATTTTTAGAGAAATGACATTTTCGTCGTGTTGAACGTCTAACAATACTTCAGGCGAGGCTTTCAGCAAATGAGCGACAGCCTTCCAACTGCGCTGTGGACAAAGGGGCCCTTGTCAGGTCCTCGGGTCTTGTGCACCGGCCACTATAACTTGCACCTCTGCATGTAGATAAAAAGCACCGTTCACTTCAAACCGTTTTGATGAAGTTTTACTATGATTAATAAAAATTATCTTTTGCTATACATGTCCTTAAAGTGGTTTATTTTATTTGTATTCGTGTTTGACACGTGCATAATTGTTTGTGTATTTTCATAGGCTTACAAGTAACAACATAACAAACTAATATTCTTATCTTTTACTCCAAAGTTAGGGGGTAATCAGCCTCGGATCTTGATTTTATTTCGAGGGGGGCAAAAACTGAAAAATGCCGCCCCCGCTTGCCTATATTTTTATCTTAATTATTTTTATCATTTCAGCCATCAGACGGCCAGTGATGAATACGCGTGCGTCTGTGGTTTTTAACCTATACCTATGCGCCCCTCAAACCATAATTTATGTACTTAAAGTACTGGACGTCTCTGGCATAGGCCCCGGTTTGCCCCACGCTAAGGCCTAGATCTAGGTCCTGGAGGTAATACCTAATACCTATATATTACACAGTTGACAATTCTGAAGCTAAGCCCAGATATCAGGAACAGAAGACTTTTAAGTTTATTTGCCTTTTACATTATACGTGACTTCCTTTTAGGTTATTAACAAATAATAGAATATAGTTTTTTTTTATATTAACAAAAATTTTAAATCTCGAAACAAAATAATATAATTTTCACCAGAAAAAAATATTTAGGTACAAATGTTACTAACGATAAACCGGTGGTAAAGATTCGATATTGCATGCTAATTAAATAAAAATGAAGGTATTATATATTTTAAATGAATAATAATAATAAAACTATAATATAAATCAACCCCTAAGAAATATATAAACTAAAAAGAAAACACTATGTATTACAATCGATCCAGCCCGACCAGACTGCTGTAGCTGCGCAGTGCGCCTAGAAGGCTGGCAACATGACCTCGCTGAATACATACAATAATCTTTTGAGTAAACTCCAGCCTTTTCCGGTCGCCTGTGGTCTCAACCAGACGTTTTTTAATATTTTTAAAAACTAATGCATTTCTGGACCCGTTTGGTTCCAGGAATGCAATTGCATAGTTTGACATAGAAACTGGCCAAAAGTAGACATACGTTACCAGTTTTAAAGTAGACTAAAAAGTCTGTCGTATGGTTTGTACCGGAATGTTATACAAAAGCATAGCAGGAGTCCTATTTAAAGTGGCGATTTCCATGGTAAAACCCTGAGCGTTCCGTTGCACATTTCTGCAAACGACGTGCCTTGTAATTGCGCCGCCTATTTACGTATTCCACTTTACTTACAATGACGTTAACTTCTTAAACAATATTTTACGAGCAAATTTTTATGTCGTTTATTTATCTTCAAAAACTTAAAAGATATATTTCATTTAAAGTATAAAATAACTTTTTTAATTAATTTCTTTTTTAGATTTTAAGCATGACATATCGAGTCTGCCATCGGTTCATCGTTAGTAACATTTGTATCTACAAATTGATTTTTTGTGATTATGATATTATTTTGTTCCTAGACTTTCAATTTTTGCTAGTCTAGACCTTAGTAAAAAAAACTATTTAGGTACAAAAAAGTCGCTTATGATAAAGCGGCGGTAAACGCCCGATATGTTTGGGCGGAAAATGTCACTCTCACTGTTGCTTTGACACACAGCTGAATTGCTACAAGATTGCATTATTAGATAGGTGTCAGTTCAGGATCTACTATTTGGTTGTGGTTGGCGTTATATAGATCCATTTCCCACCTGCCATTTCATCAGAGTATTCGATAAGCCGAATTGCCATGAATAATTGACACTGTCCACATGTTTTATACGTGGTAGATCCATACTTGCATTAATATCTTGATTGAAACTCCTAATCCTCCTATCACATCGACTAAGGCTGTCTCTGTCGACGTGATACCACGCTCTCAGAGAATATCGATGTGAAACGATTAGTCTTGAGCTAATCCTATTTCGTGCGGTGAGTGAGAGTTCCGATCGTCCACTTCCCCTCCCCCTATCCAATATCCCTATTCCCATCCAATATCCCATCCCCCTATCTTATTCATCGTGTCTGATTCCTCTATCCCATTCTCATTATTCTATCCTAAAGGCTGGCAACGCGTTGTCTTCGCTTCTGGTGTTGCCGTCCCTTTTGTATACAATTCCGAATTCGGATATTCCGAAGTCTCTTAGAGAGTGACCATGTACATTATTTAAAAATAACTGCACAACCCAAAGCCAGGTGGTAGGGTATTTGCCCGTCTGGATCACTACCACCCCTGGTACATAGTATAGCATATAATATACAAGGTTGTAGATATATTAGAGTATATCTACAACCTTGAGTTGTGGTCCGGCATTAGTGGCCAGGTTCCAGTAAGTATCCTTTAAAAGAGTAGCAGCGCATTTGTAGCACCTTTGGTGTTACAAATGTCCAAAGACGATGGTAACTACTTTCTATCAGGTAGGCCGTCTGCGTTTCCACTGAACTCATACAGTAAAATCAAAATAAATAAATATTAACGACTAAAGACGCGTTCCTTTAGTATCTCACAACGCCTAAAATGCTCCGTCTGCCGTTCCTCAAGGCGACCGCAGTCGTTATGGTCGTGGCGAAAACGTCACTAATGACGTCATCATTTTCGATCACACAGCGCTCACAACGACCCGTGTCAAGAGGTGGGTCGAAGTGGGCGTAGACCAGAGATTAATTCTCTCTATGTCTTGACATTGAAAAAGGCGCTATTTTCAAATCAACCAATGACATTTGTGTATTTCGTCTTTTATGACATCAACACCCCATAATCTGTTCCACTAGTTTATGATTGTAACGTCCGCAAGCAAGTGGAACGTTAAAATCGCGGTCGTGAATGTGGTAGTTGTGAGTCCCTTCTGGAAAGTAGCCTAAATGTAATATTATAATGTAAACATATTTATCAGTGCTAAAACATTATAAAATTGACATAAATATATTTGACATGCCGTAATTGTAAGACATTTTATTATTTATATAATTACTATTCTATGTATGATTATTATTATTGTTTTTTCTTATTTATTTTTAATTATTAATTGTAAGTTATAATGTAAGCCAATATTGTAAAATTAAGTTTGCAAGCCTTTGTATAGGCAGAATGCATTGATACGTCAACTTTAACATCCTTGTACATGCAATACGTAATAAAGATATTCTAATCTATTCTATTCAGACGTCTACAGGCGACGGTAAACGCTCTCCATTACCTGAGCCATCCGCCTGTTTGCCAGCTTCGCAATAAAATGTTGTTTAAAGAAGAGGAACTAAACATTAGGTAAATGGTTTGGCTAAGAAAGCGGTTGTCATACTATGTTCAACACGGAGGGAAAGTAAGTTTCTAAGGCGTTACACTTTTTATTATAAGCGTTATAAAAATGTACAATATACTCATAATTACACAACGTAAAATACACTTATAATTACACAAAATACTACAACCGTTAAAAGCTTCTAAATTTAAACACGTTTCTTTGTTGATCCATGATCCATGACCTATAAATTGGCTTACAAATGGGAAAGTTGGCTTTGTTTCACTTTGTGTAATAAATTAATTGTGTTTGGGGCTTCCGCGGCGTTAATAGCTCGTTAGTCGTCGATGTCATCCCCTCGCTGGAAGATGATTTATGTCCAGCCACGACCATCGCTGTCCTCGCTTTTATGCTCTTTGAAGATTCTAATGGCCGCCTTTTAAGTGTGGCACAGATTTCGACATATCATAAACTAATTTTTGTTAAACTAAATCATACATTGAATTGGCCTGAAGGTCACGGTAACAATAAATACAATCATTAAATATTATTATCGATAATTAATGTGAGCTGTGCTCGCGTATTGTGCGCAAAAGCCTCTAAAGGTCCGTTTAAGCCAGCGCAGAGTCGAAGCGTATCGAAGTGTCAATCTAAAAGTTGACATAGCAAATTCACCCTTATCTTTAAAACGTCATGCACATATTTCTAGAGATAAAAAATCAGAAGAATTCGCGTGCGCGTTCAGCCAACGCTGATTGGTGCGAACCCAAACGCCTATTACGCGAACAAACGCGCAAGTTTCATCACACCCAGTCACAGAGCTGGGCAAAATACATGCTTCGCTTTAATTGAAATACTAATTACAAAATACTATCACGCTTGTATTTAAAATATGAAATACAAAATATTTTTAAATCGTGTATTTGAAATATGAAATACAAAATACAGTATTTTAACTATATTTATTTAAAATACAAAATACAGTTAGGTGTTAGGTTATATAAATTCACTACTCACAAAAATTAAAAGATATTAAAAAAATTCTACATTTCTACATTTTCGGGTGATTTTCCACAGGCTGTAATTGAGAGGAAAATGGCTGTACAGTAACAAAAACAAATTGCAGCTTTAAGCGTATAGTTTTTGGACCTGATTGTGACAATTTTTTAAGATACATGGTTCCACAGTACCTAACCCTAAGGAAACTATGGGGAAAAAAATATTGCTTACTAAAGCTATCGAGCGCTATTTTCTGAAAAACACACCCATCAATACGATAGCTAAATGTATTTATGTTCAAATGTATTTTGAAGCCATAAGTATTTGAAATACCAATTACAAATTACATTTTTAAGAAGTAATTGAAATACAAATACAAAATACGTATTTGTATTTCAATTACGTATTTTAATTACAAGTAATTCAAATACTGCCCAACTCTGCCCAGTCATCTGAGAACCGATGTCCATCACTAGTAACGTATAAGCGTGCGAATGCGCTCAAATTCACGAGAAGACGAACATGCATGCAACTTCGCTTTAATTGTGAGGCATTTGACGCTTTGATGCGCTATGGACATGGACGATGCGCTAGCTTGAACGAACCTTTAGGCTAAACGCGTACTATATATAGTTTATTAATACCAAAATACGCGTTTAACTCTACAGGCTTACGAACACCTTACGCGAGCTAAATACAGACCACCAAGACCGTCAAAAGTGAAGATTCTAATTCGATTCAATTATCATTTTGAGTTACAAACTTGGAGCCCTGGTGCATGGCCGGGAGAATGTGGGCTTATAAAATAAATCAGTTCGTTGCTTGACAACCATTATTATCATTCAATCTTTAAAATCACACTGTTGATTGCCAATACTAATGACAAATTCCATTTGCGTTTATAGCATTCGTTTCTATTTTCTCTTCCTTAATTTAGTCTTCTTTATCACTCATCGTTAGAGCATTGTGGTATGTATATTATCCCTCATGACTTCAATCCAGCATTTCTTGGATCTTCCCCTTCAACTGGGACTTGATAAGCTTGGCATGGCTAAGCTTTTGTCCAACCCCCTTAAACATATCGTCGTAGATAACTCTTTTATGACACGGCAATTTCGGGCACAGCCTTTTAGTGTCTCGCCCAACCTTTTTAATGGTAGGTATCAATAGCATATACAAACCTAGAACTAATGTCTATAAATCGAAATCACGTACCCTCAAGTTTTTCTCCTCAATAAGGCAAAATAAATCACAATTTTTCATTATGGTTTCAATTTGGCCTCTTCCGTCCGTTCGTTTAACTCACAATTTGGTATGTCCTATTCCATTTGCTCTAACTGAAACTAATGTACCATATATGTCCATTCTTATTACTGTTTACGCGAACAGGACGTGCCCCACGTGTCGAACAAACTATTTGAACTAGAAACAGCTGCACTTTGCTAGCTGCCATCAATTAGATATCACTTTCACGGCCGTAATTTTTAGTTAAGACAAAATTAATTATGCTTATTTTTCAGAATCTACGATTACGTAGATTCTGAAAAATAAGCATAATTAATTTAAATATTACCTAACTACCTAGTAGTATCTAGTCACTTTCGTAATTATAAGTACAAATATGCTCGGTTGATTGTCTTTTTCACAGCTTTAAGAATGAACCGATTATCATAAAAGTTGGTACCTATATACAGATAGATAGATACACTTAATCTTATGTTGCTCACAAAATAAATCGTTGCAATACTGTGCAACATTTTGTACCTACATTAGTGGAACAACAGACGGGCTTACTTTTTAAGTTCACTGACGCTTTGGTCTACTTCAGGTTACCAGGCATTTCTGGAAATCATGGCTCTTGTGACATTGTTCTTTTGGTCTATCGGTTCATATCAGCGGGTTTTGCGGTGTATAAAACTTGCATGATTGTGCTCGTTGTCCTCCACAAGAACTATATACAATTAGCATATATTCTTCTTTATCGTTATACCTAGGTGTAACCCGGTATGAACTTCTTACCGGTCACAGGATATGATGCGATGATGGGATCACCGGTACGGGATTAAACTTCCAACGGCATACTCCAAAATACTACGTAATACTAACTTGTCTACCCGGTTAATCCATATCATCGCTGTCAGGATCATGGGTATCAGACGCATCCAACCACCCACCCTGAGGGCATCTATATCGTCTCTTGGCTAAGAATATCGGGCAAATAAGGTTCATAGCTTGTATGACAAGGTTTAACCAAACTGAATCGAATGAAAGAATATACCGACATTCATTTTATGTTTACATAATTCACTGTCTGATCAACCAAAAGTGAACAGTGTAATAATATTAGTTTTACTACAACTTTTCACGCAATTTCATCCAATATCTTCACAGCCGTCACCTGCAGAAATTATTCTATTTTTCGAAAAAGTATCCAACGTTCATCCCAGTTATCAAAAATACACACATAGCCAATTTCCTATAAATCGTTTTATTCCCAAGCCGTATAGAAACAAACAAACGTAAAAACAAGGACACATTTATATTTATTACGGATATTCCGTACACACGAAGCCGCTGAAGATAATAGTATAATTTTGTTGCCTTCAATTGTTGGGTAAATGTTTGTAAATAACAATAAATAAATAGAATAGACTATTATATAAACTCACCCAAACCCCAGGTCACTAAGAAGCCGCCTTCTCTTCATAAGTAGACATCACACATACACGGAAACTGAAACCCCCTTACCAATACCACTCACTTTTCAGGGCGGCCGCCATTTGGTTTATTTTAACAACCACCTACTGCACTTGCCTAGAACCTTATTATTTCTTACATGTCTTTTTAATACCGCAAACGAACCCGACGGCAAAACGGCGACGTCTTCCTTGTTCCAAGACGACCTATGTTTAATCATCAGTCTTATTGACTCTCTAATCTGTGCTACAAAATGTAGAACTTGTATCTCATTCTCGCAGGCTTACACCTATATATATATTTATGTGTTTATCTGTTTTAGTGTCGCTTTTTCGTTTCATCGAATCGAAGTTTCACTTCAAAAAGTGAAATACCTAAATTCTGTCGCTCACGATGTTTTAGCAGAACAGGCTCGATAGTAGATGAAGACACTTTCATAACTTGGAAACGATAACACCGCCTATTGATTTAAATGAAAAACGTCATTATATTATAATGCATATTTATTATGCGTACAAAAATTGGACTTTAAAATGGGAATACACTTAAAATAAATACATGGACACTATGCACAAATTAATAATATAAATAATTATAAAATAATACAAAATAATCTCATCTGATTTAGATTCCATTAAAAATAATTTCATTAAATATTAATTTCAATAAAAAAACATTATTCAAACAACGAAGCAATTGCCTAATAATATTTTTTACTAATAAAACTGTATTTCCTTCCCAATATTTTTGTACACTTGTCTTCTGTTATTACACGAGAAACAAATTGCATTAAATAGTGTAAATCTTTCTTTTATCTTTATTATGCTAAGAAATATCTTAAGGTAAAAACTTGGAACATGAATGTCTAAACTAACCTAAATGTATATAAAATATTACAATGGACATTTTTTGTATTAATAACATAGTAGGCAGTGTTATTACTGGCTAATAAATATGTTCTTCTAATCATAATATATTATGCAGGCACTATGCACTCAGGTAAAAGCGGCGTTTAGTATCATAAATTTTTCAATCAAAATATAAAAATATTCGTAAATTAAACGTTAATACAGAATATATTACTCACTAAATTATAATGTAAAAGCACACATATGAATCAAAAATAATATTTTAACAAAGATGAAAAAAACCCAGAATGTAAAATTCAAAAACCATTAAACTTTGTATTAATATTCATAATTATAAAAATACTATAAAAAAAGAGTATAAATTCTTAACTTATATTTTTTTTAATAATACATTTCAGTTATAAAATAATTTCGTGCGATTGAGATTTCTATAAATACATCGTTAAAGTAAGATCTAAAAAGATCATATTAAGTAAATAGGAGCAAAACATTTTCTCGAGTACCATTAAACGAGTGGCCCCTCTCCACAAAGAAGTAAGTAATTTAAAGCACTGGTAATGTACACCTCCTGACGACCGTAAGTAAGGCAAGGTTCTAATACAGAATTATTGAGGTTAGAGATGGACCGTCTGTTTAAAAAAATCCATCAAAACGCATCCAACAGTGGCGCTAAGGTAAATTAAAAAAAAAGCGCTTATAACGAAGATACGTATAACTAAGAGACGTTAGATTTACATTCTTTGTTGTTGTTCGAATAACTATAGTACTATGAAAAACTTTAATACGTCCGTGAAGTTCGTACAGGTACACAGAACACGATTAAAGACATGAGTGGATGAACGGGACGTGTTACAATTGGTGAACATTAATGGTGGTTTTTTATAATGTTGCCTTCGAAGTTTCATTCATTTATTAATTAAAAGGGCTTGGTTTCATTTAATATAATACATTAAGTTATAATCAGCGTGTCTGATTATTGCGACGCGTATAAGTAAGCGTTCATCTTAACATACAATTATAAAATATATCAAATACATATTTCTGTGGCGAAGGGCCTTAATACTTTAATAACTACGTATAAAATATTCAAAATCTACTATACACTTAAACATAATATTGTCAGCCATTAGTCTCCTGCTGCTCATCACACAACCCTCCAAACCTAAATACACGATTATATGCACACACTATGAGAACACACGATTAAAGACAATGTTGTATAAAAAAGTGTAAACAATTAAACATAATCTCAAAAGCTTAAACATTATCATGCGAAGTTCGAAAACCGAATTGCTATGCTAATACCATCGGTCTTAATACTCGATAATGTAAATCAAGGGCCTTACTTATAAAAACCCACGAAACAACGTTTAACCACCTTTTAATTGAAAAGCCTTAAGTTCTGAATCGATACTTACTTTTTATCACTTATAAACTTGTATTGGATATAACCAAAATTATCCACTAAAGAAGGAAAAAGATCAAATATTGTATTCAAAACTACAATTTTCGAATCTGCAGTCGTAATTGTGGGTACTTCTAATTTTTCACATATCGATAAGAATCATCTGATTCAATTAACAACCGCCATCTTGCATCGTAGCAATTGCTTAAACTAGATATCGGCGTTGTTTAATTATGACAGGTATCTCTCTTAAGAAGCATTTGTAAATATTTTTTACTATCACTTAGTCTTGATAAGCATTTTTTTTTAATTTAAAGAGGCGTAAAGCCATAAAACTTTAGACTGAAACTGTACAAAATTGGTCTTGCATATACGAGATTATTAACAACGCATGATAATGAATAAGTTCCTTTTTTAATCGTGACAGTACATAACAGTAATTATAATACTTTTAAACCAATACTTATTTCACCTCACAGCTCCCTTTAAGGCTAAATTGGCCAATATTTTGAACACATCTCTATACAGTGCAGTCAGCTCTAACTTAGAAAGTATTCGAGAATTAATTTTTCAGACTGTTCTTACGATATTCGTGAAAAACTGTACAACATATTATTTTAATAAATATGGCTTTGTGCGATTGTTTTTGTTTATCTAGCACTAGATTTACCAGACCAGTCATTTAGACTGGTCGTGCAATTTCAATTCAAAATTCCTACTATATTACACTTTTTTTTTCAGAAATGATGTTATGACTTTTGTAGCTATAATTAGAGAGCACGTTTTATAAACTTAATGTTATTTTATATACATTAGTAACAAATATAATTTTTGCTGTTGACATTTATACCAGTACCAGTCAAAATGACAGGTTGTGTTTGTATGAAAAAATGTATGATTTTGGGAATCATGAGACCGATGCAGTACATATAGCACTGAAGCGTATTTTGTTATCGTCTTTTGTTTTCTTTCACTGTCGTCATTGAGTTGATGACGTCATTTTGATGAGCATTTGTTTTGTAAATGCATTAGACATGTTCAGTTTTGTTTCTAGCTTTGTGCAACGCGCAGCATTTTTCTTATAAACAAGATTTTTATAGTGATTGTGGGCCCCTAAAAATGTCAAAAAAAGCAAAACTTTCTACATATTTAGAAAATGCAACCAACATACCTCTGGAATGTTCAGATGTAGAAAGTGAATTATATGATAGTGATGGTGATAATAGTAGTGCTATTATCGAAAGTGGTGATGAGGAAATTCCTGATGAAGACAATATAGATCAGTCAGGTGACAGTTATTGCGAAAAGATTCTAAACAAACGCACAAGACGATGTATGCGATTCTTTTCCAGTTCTGAAGATGAATGTGGAAGTAACATACCAAATCAGCAAACTGAAGATGCTTCAGAATATCAGACTTCAAGGCAAAAACCACACGAAACCAATATACCAACCACAAATGCCACAGTTCCTGTACGAAAATGGTGTCAAATAGGATATTGCAATAACAATAAAACTACAAATATTTGCAATAAATGCAAAAAAGTCTATACGGAAAGTGTACACGCAGCAAAATCTACACATGTAGAAATTGTGAGCAGCAAACTGTAAATAATTAAGTGTTTTGTTATTTGGAAATGTATATAAATCCATTCATCTATTATAATTAATATTGTTAAACTTTATTTTTGTCATTTTTAAGGGTAAATATAGACTAGAAACTACAAGAAGCCTGTTTTTTATGCACCAGTCATTTTGACTGGTTTGGTAGAAATAGGTATATTCAAATCGCTGGTATATCTAGTGCTAGGGAGTGTAAACCAATTTCTTTAATTTGACTCCACCTTCTATTAATTCAGATTGTCAGGGCTATTTTGCTTCTATATTTCTTTCGTTCTGTATTATTCCCTTTACTTTCCTATGATTGTAGGTTTCTCTTTTCTTACTTTTACGTTTTTATCTAACTAAAGCCATGTGACAAGTAATTATGAATATCAAATTCTTGGAATAATTTTCAAATTAATTGACACCAGACCGTATACAGTCCTTACAACCCCTCAAACGGATTGTAGGTCTTGGCAAAATTTTACTTTACGTACGAAACTTTCTAACACCTTATATTTTAGAGTACAGCTGACTACACAAGCATATGAACACTGGATAATCCAATAACAACACTATTCATATTTTATTATATTAGTGGAAAAAAGCGTTTGAAAAAAGACTGAAGTATAATCCAATCATTCAACATAATTCTGTATTTTCTCACTCAGAATAGAAAATATAGAGAAACAAAAAGTCGAGTTTTAAAAAGAAAGACACCGTAAGAGATCGAACGACAGTACAAACTTTAATTAATAAAATCATTTCAACAATTTTTACGTGGCTGTCAAAATAAACCAATTAGAGGAAACTATGCCATTGTTGGCACCCCAGTACAATTTAGGGCACCCTATTATTTTATTCAAAACATTAACGAATCTTAATATTGTTTGGTTTCAAAATAAAAAAAATATTAAGATTTCTTAAAAACTTGAATAGATTTACTGGGTACTGGGTGAGAATCACTGGGTGGGGTGCCAAGAACGGTATAGTTTACCCTACACTGCTTACAGCGCACAATGTCTTCTCGCCTGTTTTCAGAAATATTTGCGCACTATTGTTGTGACCTTGCAATGTTAAAACACTATATAGGGTGGGCGTGCACCTAACTATAAATTCCGATTTTGTTTTGCTTATTACACCACCCTGATTTAGGAGAAATCGCCCTGTATACCTCATGGCGTAGAAACCACATAAAGTTACACGCTTGGAGGACAATTGATGATTGAGGTCCTCGCCTTCGCTTCGTACGAGGATGAGTAGAGCCACGTGACCATTGCATTGTTGAAAGTGAAAGTTTAGCAGCCAAGTGTATTGTTGGTCTGTCTCTTACAATGTCTTCGTTTAGTCGGTCAACAACCGAAAGGAATTTCAAAGACTATATGAATTGATTTGTCGACAACAACAGACCATTCATTGTAACTATTGGATAATTTTGAATTATTGTGTAAATAATAAAAACATCCAAAGGTAAAGAGAGATGGAGTTAGTCAAATATTTTGTATTTACAAATAAATAATGTAATCTGTACGACACTGACTAAAGATTAGGAGAATTACCACCTCGAAAGAATATCAGGAATCACAATGCCAGTGTTTCAAGATGACGTGATAGTTAATACGACTTTATACTAGATGCCACTAGTATCAAATAGTCATCATAATCTTACGTAGCCCCACAAAACATGTCGAAATTTATTTAGTTCCGACAATACATATAAATATTAAACTTATAGAAACTGTGATTCCTAATATTCTTCTACGATTTTAGTCTTACATCTCAACTTTTACAAAATACAATATAAGCTTTCAATACACACTAACATATAAATGTGGGAATGACTTTATTCGGATGTTTATATAATTTTAATTCATCTACTCCTTCTTTACTTCATTGAAAGTGAACCGAAATTTCAATTATTGTTAATTATGTTCAATTTAATTTATGTTTTTTTGATAATGAATATTGTCTTATTATAAACTTCCCCTTTATCGAAAATTACTGTATAAAATATCATAATATTCGATTCTTATAATGACCATAGACAAGAAACAAACATATAAGTAGTAATTGAAAGAAACAGCATTAGACATTAGGATCGTTTTTATTGCTGAAGCACAGCAGACAGGCTGACGGCCCAACTGTGATGGAAAGTGGATATTAGCAATACCAGAGGTGCTGCCAATGTGCCGGCTTTGAAGCAGATTAATTTTACATATCATTATTTTCTCTCTGAAGCATAAATCTTTGTCTATTTATTGAAACTTCACACTACGGTGTCATTCATAGAGCATCCACGTTTGTAACTATTAAGAATTCTCGTATTTCTAAGTGTCTTGTCTTCACCACACTGACCAAATATAATCCCCGTCAATTTGTGAGCAAAATTGAATAAATAATTTTATTAAAAATAAATATATATATATATATATATATATATATATATATATATAAGTAAACATAAATATAGCTCCTTTACTCAATTAAATAAAAACTAAACTAAATTATAAATAAGTAACATTTATCGATATTATTTACGTAAACTGACCGATAGATTTACATTAAAATAAGAAAATTAAAATATACAATTAATATATTTATTTAATGTTACCACGATGGGGACGATACGTAAATATACTTTTAAATAGCATTTGTTCGAATTTTTTGACTCCTCCCACCGCTTGTATAGAATAAAGTAATAAACTGTAGAGTTATTTATATTTTAAAATAATGAAGGTACTTCTGCATTACGACACTGTACAAATAGTGCAAACCGGCTGTGTAGCGGTCATTCTTCGTTCGGAAGTCGAATTTCAAAAGTTCTCCAAGTTCTATATGTGTTTTGATGTATAAATCCCCCCACTAATACGCATAACGTTTATCTAAATTTTGTAATATTGTATGATTAGGGTAAGATGAGGCTGACATCACTAAAAGTCCCTAAATAAATTAGATTTAAAAAAAACAATACACATAAACAAAGTCATCTTCACATTTATATATTAACAGCAAATATTGTATACCTCAAATCACGTCCATTGTCCTTAACTCTGTGGCGTGCGATTGATGTGCGGGCGCGTGTAAACCGTGCGGTAGGGGTCGCGGGTGCGGCGCGCCGGGCGGCGTCACACGGCGGCAGGAGAGGCTGATTGTCAGTGCCACTTCGCCTTCTGCGCGAATATATCCGCTCGCAGATTCTGAGCGAAACAGATTCCCAAGATCTAAAAACCAGAAGTATTTCATTCGTAACTGAATTCATATGAGACGGATGGTGACGTCACGCAACTTCTGCCATTTCGGAAACTAAAAACACCCAGCAAAATTACGTCACACGAATTTCAAGATTTTTGAACACCCGTGCTTCCTCAGTTGGTCACGTTCAGTGTGACATCACACATTTTGCATTTTTACTTCAAGAATATATTAAATTAAAACAGCAGTTGCGTTTAGTTTTATAGTTTAAATATATTAGATTTTGAAATGTGACGTCACGAAATTTAGGACCCCCTCCCACCCCTTGTCACACAATGTAACACTTAGTCAATCATTAACGTGTGCTGTAATTTATGGATGGGCCCTTGTTTACAATCTGAACATGGATTTTGACGCTACAATTCAATAAGCTTCTTTTGAAACTTTTCACTGGAATGATAACGGTTACAGGTGTAATTTTACGGTAATGGTGCGGCTTCATCTGGGATAAAGTTAAAAGTAATGTGTAATGCGGAATTTGAGATGCGACATTGACAATGACGTTAAATTATTGACAGATAACGTATGTCAAACACAAAAACGAAAGATAAAGATAAAGTGTTCAAGTTACATAAATTCCATATGTACATTAGTTGTTCATGTATTTTTTATTATTATATAAGATTGTGTTGTGTGTATGATATGACAGTCTTTTGTATTTTAACAAATAAATTATTTTTAATTGTTCTCGTTTAAACCAAAATGTCTCCTACTGTATGCTGTTCGGATACTGAATACCTGACTTTGGTAGACGTTGAAAAATAATCTTTTTATTTATAGAAACATGTAAACATTAAATAACTTTTCATATAGCAATCAAAACATATAAAGATATTGTTCCAACATTTGTAGTCTTCTCCTGTAGACATGCAAAACTTTTTTGTGTTTGACCCATATAGGTATATACACTAATGTAGCTATGCGTTAACGACGTATTTTTTACGTTTTAAATATTATTTATTTATTATTATTATTTATGTTTATGGCTTGGCAGCTAGGCCTTTAAGCCAGATCTTAGATTATAATGTAGTTTCTTCATTTTCTTAAGTCTATGTGTAGCACAGCTGAACTGTAGGTTATCAGCTGGTGCCATTCAAAGGAGTTCTTGTGACAACTCAAAAGGACAGCTTTTTTGTATATAGAGTGTACATTTCTCACAAAATACGTAATTACTACTCAAAAACTATCAATATCCTACAACTATTATTCATTTTAGAGTAATTTTACCCATTTTTAGAAAATAAAACTGCACAGCACAACATCTCCTTTCAGTTCCCGCCAAAAACTCCTTTTAAATAAGACGCATTCGACCACAGCCTAAATGTTTAATACTAACGCAGACGAAGCCCCAGCATAATAAAGACAAATAAATTGTTCCTATGATTTATTTCATAATTATTGCTATTGCCAGTTTAGGACTTATAAATACTAGCAAAATCAATTATTATAAAGTAATTTATTGACAAATCTAACACAATTACAATAACAGACTTGGAATCCAGATCAATGTATTTCTAATTCTAAATTACTTCAACTTAAATGTGCAAATAAACATTGCTTGACCAAAAATATATTCTTGAATAAATCTAATATTTCAAGGTTTTCGAAACAAATGAAAGAATAGTACGTCTCCAACATATTATCCATATATTTATTATTTATGGATTTCGGAACAATAATCAAAATTTGAAGAGAAATACATAACTTAAAATATTTATAAACTACATTGAAAACATGCTGAAAATACTACACTGTTATTTACAAACATGTAACTAGCAACAGCAAATCGTACTGTACAAGAACATAAAAATAGAAAAAACGACAGCCGCTACACAATTTGATCGTATCTACGGACGTTCATCGCACTTTACTTCATAGCATGTACAGCTTTATTTCCAGAATAATAATAATTTTAAACCATTTTAATCAAAATCCAATCAATTTATACTAAATGACATCAAGTATTAAATGGACACCGCCATACAATAAATACAGAGTAAACCTAAGAAGTGAGTGACCAAAGCTTTTTTATAATTCATCTATATGCTATATTCATTCATCCATATATAAAAACTAATAGAAATATTAAGGCCCGGTTCCTGTATCTTACCGACCGTTAATTTACCTTAGTATAGGTTGCAACTTGATATAAGCTCCATACATGTAATATCAAAATTCAACCGATGGTAGGGCAAGTGAATGAGTAGCAAGATATAGGCCTGGCCATTAAAGAATCGGGTTGCCATTGAGCGCGGAAACGCGGCTAGCGTTTTGCGCACGGTCTCAACCGACGGCGATTTGAGCGTCAATATAATAAATACTATTTGTCATTTTTTACGAAATTCTATTTGATAAAGTTGTGCAGAATTCAGTCATAAATTAGAAGTCCAAAGAATATAACTACGTTTTAACGGTTTTAAGGGCGGTTATTTATTTGATTTTTATTATTCCGATGTTTCGGTTGCTGAAAATCGGCGGGGATCACGGAACGGAAGGAACTGCTGAAAAGCGGCCGAAACGTCGGAATAATAAAAACCAAATAAATCAATGCGCCTAAAACCGTTAAAACGTAGTTTTATTATGTATACTAGTCGCGAAAACTTAAGAAAATACTACTCTGAAGTATATTAAAAATGGCGAACATGTCGATTTACACAGTATTGTTTAACAACGTCTAAACAAATTATTGCAGACCCAATTTATGTTTCGGCTGTCGAAATGAAGTGCATCTACGCGACAGTAACTTACTTGTGCAAAAGCGGTACAAACAGCGGATGTGGCTACTATTAACAGGTTGTGATCGAACCATTCCTCGGCGGCCTCTAAGCAGCCTTTGTCATATATTATCTTACCAATATCAAAACTCTAGAACAAAAGAAACGGACAATATCAACGAAAACTGATGCACACGGACAAGCTGCAAAACTAAAATAAGCTCACGGTATGCGCCTTATATAGACATATCATATATAGACACCTTCAATGAACAACCCAATCTTAAGTGGTTAATTTTTTTTTATTTTTTTTTATTGCATGAGTTCAGCAGACAAGCAGACGGCCCACTTGATGGAAAGCGGTTACCATCGCCTATGGACATTTGCAACACCAAAGGTGCTACAAATGCGCTGCTGCTCTCTTAGGGATACTGGAACCTGGTCACTAATGCCGGAACACAACTCAAGGTTGCTATGGCGACATACTTTAGACCAGGGGTGGTAGCCATCCAGTCGGGCAAATGCCCTACCACCTGGTAAATTTACGTATTATAGTAATAGTACATTAATTTGTTTGTTAAAATTTCGTAATCCTTTACTAAATGAATAAATGATTCGTCATTGAATAGAATTTTGGAATGCACTCAAGTCAAAAATTACATTGGTTCTAACTGTTTTAATATCTAGAACCTACAATTTTTGATTTCCTTTTTTTGATAGATGTTTCGCTATTCTTACTGTTTAGTATATATTTTGGTAAGTTCTTGCAAGTATTTTTTGGTAGTCGGAACATTGTTACCTTTTCCTCTAAAGTATATGGCAATCGGATTTGTTTACATTCGTTTACTATTCAAATTTGCACATATTTAATATTCAGCTGTACTCAAGACGCGTGTAAAATATACATATTAAACAAGCTTATAAACATTTCATATTGGTTCACTGCATATTCCGTTGAACTTTTGTGGAGTCAAAATCATATTTAAAAAAAGTTCGTAAAGTGGTTATACCTTCAATTTTACACAGCTGCTACTAACTAAACGCTCATGTGGAGCAACTAAATAAGGTGTTAAAACATGAAATCAGATTTGAGCGCATGTTTAAATTATATTATAATAATAATAATATTTTTTACCCATACAATAATATTTTTCTTATATCTTGAGTAAAATGGCTCGGTGCCATTGATTAGGTTTGATGTCAACAATGGTATAATGTATCCTATATATAAAGAAAATAGAACGCAATTCTGTTGATATCATGGACCAATAATACAAGTTGGACTTTCCTCTTGTGACTGAAATAAAGTGAATATGGAATATAAAATTAAACACGCGCTTAAATCTATTGAGACACAGATTGAATTACGAACAAAATACGAGCAAAATGGGCACGAGCATAGGACACTGGTGTGAATATGGCACCTTAAGGGCGAGAGGTATAAGTACGGTGGCAGCGACCGGCGCGAGGTGCCGCTGCAGCCACTCCTCGCCTGCGACCAGGCAGCCCCGCTCGTGGATCACATGTTCGCTTATTTGCTATACAAGTTTATTCAAATTATCGATTTCTTTCACCAGTTAACATGAATTTTGAGTCTGGCTTCTAGATATCAAAGGAGACGGGATACGCTTTCATGCATTCTTGGGCCCAAATTGTAAAATGATTTATTTTTATTATGTTGTTATTTTTTATAATTGTAGTGGGTTTAGTTATTTTGTCGTGGTAACGTAATGGCTAGGGCACGCGTTCCAAATTATAAGGCCGCGGGTTCGAATCCTGGCCGGAACGCATGCACCACTTAGGCAGTTTTCTGACCCAATTTATGTATAGTTACAATTACCATGTGCTAACAATGGTGGATGAAGACATTGTGATGAAGCCTGCACATCGAGATATCCGATGTGTTAAACCTGCCAAGCCGCCTTGGACAAGCAGATATTGTCCATTCCCCAATATTGGGATTCTCGACTCCAGCAGTGGGTTTACGGACTGTTATTATATTTATTTTCAATGAATTAATCATATGGTGTTTTTATATTATGAATTGTTGAAATTCATTGACATAAAACGATTAATGACTTATTTTATTTGTGGCATTATTTTTAAGATTTTTCTTCCAGATAGAATTTAGGGATGATGTTTTCCATTTTGGTAATAGAAAAATACAACTTTTTTAAAAGCTATTATCTTGTTACATTTCTTTGGTCCAAAAATCTTAAAAAGAGTTATACTAGACAAAATCTCCTTCTGTAGAATCTAGAATGATACTATAGACATAATCTTTAGACTTCTTTGCACTGACCTGTATTATTACCATTTTATTTTTGTACCTATTTGATTTGTGCCATTTTGGCGTTAATAGTCAATCAAGGTGTCGAGTGCTAGATTGCCAGTGACCTTAAAAGTTACTGTGTTAGTACTAATGTTAGCACCAAGAGTGGCGCTTTGAATTGGCATAAAAATATGCTTATATGCAACAACAGTGGTAATAATAGCTATAACTGGTTCTTTGTCAAAGCAAACAGGCGTCTTAAGAGACACACAGTTAAAGATTCTGCAGAGTGACTACCGTCCACAGTGTCACTCACTACTTGAGTTGACAATTTCCAGACAAAAAAAAGAAAGAGAGAATATAATTAAAATACATAAATGTCTGATGTCATGTAACAGTTACCTAACTTAGACAGCAATTTAAATTTCTTATTAAATAAAAAAAAGTAAAATGAATGATGGGCAATTCCAAGTATGAAAAATCGAAAGCAGCGCAATAAACTTATAATTATGGTCGAATCCACAATTACGACTCTTCTTGACTAAACAACATTCCGATTGCTTCGAGTCAACTTATTCGACTTAATGATCAGATGATGCACGTGACTCTTATTCAAAAGTCGCATCAATTCATCGGCGAGTCCTGAATCGGACTCGAAATAATTAACTACGAGTGAAAACCATCGAGTAATTGGGATGTTTAAACAATCGCGCATCACTATCATATAAACGAAACATGGAAATTAAAAGTGAAACCAATAGTGAACTATTCATTTCTGTCTTTCAATTTAGATGAACCGACCAAAGTGATCAATATTTTTTAAATATCATGTTCCTTTAGTTCTGTGCCTCTCAACCAAATGGATTCAACTTGGTTTATCCGTCCGATATCAGCGTAACATTCGATACTTCATTTTTACTATTAACTGTCATCAAGTACAGACAGGAAAAAAATTAAAATGAACAATTTTATAATGGTTATTTCAAATCAACAAAATCAAAATCATTTATTTGCTCAAAAACATGGTAGATAAAAACATTAGATGACAATATGTTATTTCATGTTTCACGTTTTTGCCCTTTCAGGCATGCAAATGGTAACAAAAAAACACCATAAAAATCAACAGAGTGCAGTAAAACATTTATTTTTATATTTATATATGACTATATTAATTTGGCTTAGGGCAGAAATCGTATTATTGTAGTTTGTCATGCTACATCAAAAATCGCTCTCGGATCATCCATAAATCCGTAAACTCATAGCATAAAGGAAAAACTCTATATTTCAGAGATAATGACAATAATAATAGTTACAATATCATAATAATTATAATTTATCACGCATTTTTCCTCTACTGAAAAATCCCTTTTTGGATCAAAAGACCTCTCAGTTTATTTTTAATGTTCTATCCAAATGTGTGACTATAGGGATGGTACATATACATACATAGGTGGGTTTCCTGACATCGTAGCCGCACTGCTTGTTGCGTATGATGTCCTGCGGTTTGTTCCGGCAGCAGCTGAACGGCACGCCGCACGCCTCGCGCGAACCCACCGCGCCGCTCGAGCAGTTGAAGTACGCGTTGCGGTCCCAGTCCCGGGGGCCCTCCACGCCGCAGCATTGCAACTGGAAAACAAACATACAACCATATACAACACAATATATTTATTCAAAGGTTTCGAAGAGAAGGGCTTAGAAGATTTGGATACAAAACCAAGCCCTCCTATAAGCTATACGTACAACGCCGCTGGCCAACTACATTGTGCGATGTGTGGCTGAGAATTAAAAAACAAGTTCGGTCTACTACATTAGGGCCCACAGACGGCGCAATAATAACATTTGAAAAGTCACCGTTACCGAAATCGGTAAATAGGACTATATAATATCCTTGTAGGAGTTGCATAATATCAAATCTCCACCAGTTATGAATGTCAAAATTTTGTCTATTATTTAATCTCCATACCATACGTCTATTGAAATAGATTTAAACTAATCTAAATGTATATAATTGAAATCCAGGTATATAGTGACTCATCACGATATCTCAAGAACTATAATACCTAAAGACTTCAAATTTGGCGTGGACCTTCCTTTCGCCAAGTAGAGGTCAGCTAAGAACGGATTTTACGGCTCGCGAAGCGGTCGGGTATCAGCTAGTATATAATATAACAATGAAGTAAGTTCTGGTTAATGTTCAGTATTCTGGTTAAACAATAATTGTAAATAGGTTATCCGCATTTATCTCCAATTTTAGTAAAATGGAGAAAGCCATTTTAATATTATATCACTCATATATAAAATTCTTTACTTCGTGTGTATGTCACTGAATTCCTCCTAAACGGCTGGATCGAATTTTTGTGTATGTTCAAGTGGATTTCATTCACAATTGGACCCGATAGATGGCGCTTCTATCGTTCCAGGATTTTGACTATACTTTTTGTGTGTTTGTGGTCCTGGGATGGTTTGGATTCACAATTGAAACTGGTAGGTGGCGCTGTAATCGGGTTCTAGATTTATATTTTTTCAAAGCACGACAATGTCTGCCAGTCCCAGGCTAGTAATCATATAAATTAGTAAATATTGTTTGTTATAGGTGGATTAGGAGATTATATGTTGTAAAAGCTTTGTACAATTGTGCTTTATTTAGTTTAGAAAGTTTAAAATAAAAGCTGACAGTCACAGGTAACAACAGGACATTGTGTAAATTTTAACCATACCCAGTCTTCTTGAATCCAATCAATTAAGTTTTGTTGATCGGCATCTTCTCTATAGTGAGTAATGAAAGTTTGGAAGCCAGTTGTCGCTTGTTGTTTTATCTGAGAACATGAAATTATTTATTTCCACTTTATACGGTTATCAATTTTGTGTATATTGGTCACACAACTTTAGGGTCCATTTAAGATTATAAACTATATTTCAAAAAATATCAATACACAGCCTTTTGCAGCTAATATTGAGAAGATATTAAGCTTGGCAGACTGTAACAAATGTTAATGAGAAATAGGAAATGAACAATGTAAATGATGAAATGGTCAAGCTTTTTCATAATCCTTCTATGGACTTTTAGAATAGAATAGACTTTAATGTACAAAAATCTATAATATTATAAAATTCTAAACATGCCATGTCTGTACATTGAAGCTATTTACAAAAAAAAATCTAGAATACACTATATAAACAATGGAAAACACAATGCAATTTTTTTTAGATTTCTTATCTGTTTATTCGAGATTCACGTAAAAATTACTGGGCCGATTTCGATGCGGTTATCGCTGATCGACAGCAAATTCGATTAAACTTTAAATCTGCGCTTCTTTTTATCCTGGGAATCCCGCGGGAATTTTTTTGGGAATGGTTTAAAATGGCCTGATTTCGCCTAAAAATTGAAGTCCAATGTAATTTTTACTGATCGATAGCAAATTTAATGTAATAAAATGTGTGATATTTTTATCCCGGGAAACCCGCTGGAATTTTCCCGGGAGCGGTTTGAAGTTGTTCGGATGCATAAAAATTAGCTTATTTCGACACAGTTTCCACTAAAACGATAGCTTACATTCTTTATTTAAATGCTAACGATACTATGTGTCCCGGGAATCCCGCGAGATTTTAATTCGACTGTGGACGAAGTCGCCGGCATATCCTAATGCTATATAAAAGCAAGAATATTAATATACAATATACATTCCTGCATGAAAAGGTCTCACATTTTTAGACATTCTACTATTTAAAACAGCTATTTCCTTTTATGATACTCTATTAATATAGAGTTAAAAAAAATACTATTTAGCCATCAGTCACTTACCCAGTCTTTGAATACGAAAAACAAGATGCCTGTTGTCATCTCTGCTAGCAATAATAACGCCAAAAACACTGCATACTGAAAATTAAAGTAACTAAATAAAAATACATTTAAAAAAATAATTAAAAGCTATATATTATATATAACAAGCTGTACCAACCTAAATCATTTAAATATTACTAAGTCACACTTATGCTGGTGTGCACCGACATTTAACCAAAGATTAAAATAAAATAATCACTGGTTATGCATACATTTTTAGCAATTATTTTATTTTAACCATCTGTTAAAAGTCAATGCACACCAGCCTAAGTAATTTATTATATTTTAATTTACAATCTACAGCAAAAGGAGTATTAATTGAGCTTCCAGTATTAAGCAAAAGAGATTTTAAGTCTTTATCAGAAAATTATTTACTTGAACAGTTTTTCAGCTTTAATTTGCATAATTTAAAAATATCTGAACATCAAGATTATCAGTGTGTGAACTCATCAAACTTGTGTCAATTTTTATCTTCTAAAATGTAGTGGTTGTGGTGTGATAGCCTACTTCCCCCTCACCATATCCCATCTTTATTTATTCCGTATCCCATGCATCCTGTTACAAACGTATATAGGCGACAGTAACCACTATCCACTACGTGGACGGTTTGCCTATTTGTCATCTTCACAATTTAAAAAAATATGAAAATTTGGTAATGCACGAATATAATAGCAAACTTAAGTATTTAAATAATTAGACGAGTCTCAAATTATGCTAAACAAACAAAAATATACAAGGTCATACTCACGCAAGCTAATAGGCACGTGTTCTCACGCAATGCGCCCACGCAGCCGGTAAATCCAATTATGAATGTTATTGTACCTGTGATAAATTTATTCTGATTAGCTATGCTCGCACAGATTACTATGGGAAAGGATGTGATAACTATAGTATGGCTTACTTGATATGATAACATACAATTTAAATATGTATCATGTAAAAAGCAATATTTATTAATTAAATTAATTTTCCAATATGATTACATTCATACACATAAAACATATTCGACTGTGGCACAGAAACCGCATGGATTTATCTGTGCTACAGATTCATGTAAAATACAAGAAGTTATGATACATAGTGACATTATGAAAATAAATTTACACAATATTAATGCATGCTAGTGAAAGCTTAGTGGTTAACACATTCACTTCCCGAATTCAAGAGTCGCAGGTTAGACTCCTGGCCAGGAAGCATACACCACTTAAGCTATTTTCTGGCCTAATCTGCATATCATTACAATTATCACGTGCTAATGGTGAAGGATAACATTGTGATTTATGTGAAACCTGTGTGTGAGAAACCTCCACATCAATATAACTAATGTGTCAAACCCGCCTGTTAGCTTTGAACGAGAAAGCCAGGTATACAGTCCGATGTACTGTCTACTCCCCTATAAATGGAATGCTCTCAAGCCCAGCAACGGGACGTTTATATACTGTTTTTACTTTAGAAATTATTTCAGTCAGTTTAAACTATTGAGTGTCATTACCAGGAAATATAATATTTAAATTGTTTGTTTTTGACTGTCCTTATTGAAAGACCTCAAATGTGAAATGTTATATTTGAGGTCTTTCAACAAGTACAAATAATTGCATTTAGATCCTTTATTTTTGACATAGATATATTAAACAATTTTATGTCTTGTGTGTCAAGTTGTATATCAAGTAGATCAGTATTTTAAGCATCAATGTCTGGTTTACTTTATCTGAGTCCAAAACATAGAAAACTATTCATTACTTGGGTAGCTTTTTTAGCAATTTCCAAATACAGGTATGATGAGCTATCATGATTACTCTTACACCATCAATATTATTTCCTCGAGCTTCAATGATATCATTAGTTTCTAAGAATATGTAAAATATAACGTTGTTATGCAGGAAAACAGTTGGACTAAAATTATAAACTGAAATTTTTCCTTTTAAATTCAATATTAATTTAGGTTAATTATTTTTTAATTTCAATTACAATTAATGACTCATTGACTCTTCAGGTGATCAGAGGGCTGGTGCTTACCTCGGCCAACGGATCAGTATGGCGATCCAGCGAGGAAACATAGCCAGCCTTCTGGGCACCTTACCCATAGAAGACGGTGATCTGGGCTCAGTATTCTACTTTTAGTATTGAGGGACTATGAGTAGCATATAATATGAATAAGTTAAGTTTTCTTGCATTGTATTGTCCATTACAATTTGAAATTTAATAAATTATATACTTACTTGCTACTATTATATGTGTAGTACCATATAATAGTAGCAACAGGTGCTACATGTCGATGATCAGTAGGGTTGACAAAAAAGGTTACATCAATAGTTGTTGCAATAAATTTATTATTTTAATTTATTCTTGTAATGTTTATGTACTTTTCTTAAGTATATACAAAAATAGTAAGTAGTCATCAGCAATTCTGCACGCGGCTTATATTGACTATTATTACATAATATAATTAAACAATTTCTAATATAATGGGATTGAGGCAAGGGGGAAAATGTGCTGTTGCTATTTTGTAAAGTGGTTAATGTACCTTTTCTTTTTAACTGTGCTGTTACCACATTTTGTACATCCAAAGAATTTGAATTGAAATTTTGCAAAATTTAAGTGGTTGACAAAACATTCATACAAAGTCATGATTTATACAATTAATGAATGTAAGTCATTTAAACTCACCCACACATATGAGTATAAACGCAGGATCCAGAGCTACATTTGTTAATCTGGAGAGATTATTGAATGTATCCTTCTCGCTCCAAGCCCACACACCTACAGCTAATACTATTAATCCAACAAACTGAAATAATAAGAAGCAAATGTTATCTATTTAATGATGAGTGTGTGCATACAGAAACACCCCAACCTTAGAGAGTCTAATTTGATAAACCAGCCAAGTGTCTCTGCTAAATACAGTACAGTGTACTATAGCAATAAAGGTGGTTCAGTACTTTCACTATTTAACTAAGGAACCATAAAACCTAGCATGTTCAATAAGTATCATCATATAGTAGGTATATATCTTTGCTTCACAACTGATATATAGTTTAAATTACCATAATATTTAATTAAGATTATGGCAACTTATATCAAATCACACTTTTTGGTATTCATGTAATATAAATTATGAGACTTCAAATAGCACTTTGGTCTCTTTTAAATATCTTGAATTAAAAGTACATCAGAAGCCCAATATAAAACCATGTTTTAGT
This sequence comes from Dendrolimus houi, assembly GCA_039645545.1. Classification (NCBI taxonomy): domain Eukaryota; kingdom Metazoa; phylum Arthropoda; class Insecta; order Lepidoptera; family Lasiocampidae; genus Dendrolimus; species Dendrolimus houi. The sequence goes on along the minus strand of CM077125.1, from coordinate 17,025,383 downwards.
TTGGACATAACAAGAATGACCATGTAATATCAAGTTCAGAACTATGAAGCTTTTTGGTCTAGTATAGATAGATACTTTAACAATTCCATTACCTTCTGTCTAATATTGCTTAAAATATTTTCAATAAGTCATTTCCAAAATTATCATAGTATTTACTATGATATCTATTTTAAAATGTCCATTTTAGTATTTCACATTATTAACAACAAGTTTTAACAAGATTTCCATTGTCATATAAAAATAATTACCAATTTAAATTTTGATGAAGCTTGAATGTCACTGGTTTTGCATTTTCATTTGCCGCACTTTTTATACTAAATTGCACACAGACAGGATTTTAGTGGTAAATGACAGGTTCTTCCAAATCATTGAAAAGGATGCCTGAGCCACTAGAAAGTTATTTTGATGAATGGTGACTCAATCCTGTATGTTTTTTGATTCCATAGAACAAGTTTGTGATTAGTTATTATATATAGTATTCTCTAGAATAATTGATAGGTGTGCTACTAAGACATGTAATAAAAAAACTGCGACCTTGATTATATTGAAAGTGATATTCAAGCCAATTAGATGCACAGAAAACTCATTCCTACATTATGTAAATTAAGGTAAACTATAAAAATAAACTTAAATAGAACACCAAAACTTACCCAGAACAAAACGTTAACACCAAATATAACATATTTTAAACAACAGCTGACTTCGCTAGTATCGCGTCTATACTTTCTTATTCCGGGCATTTTCGCCGTTACCACACAGTCGTGACATCAATTAGGAAAAACAAATGAACTAATACTACATTTGAAAAGTTTAGAAGTTGAATCAACTACAAAAGTGGGCCAAACGACGGCCAAATCAACGAGAATCAAGCGAAGTGAACGACCGTCAAACAAAAGAAAGGCGAAGGCAACGTAGTCAAATTCGGTGGACACTACAACATTTTGTGATGTTTTGTTTGACGCTTCACATCTCGCACATTCCATACATATCAGAAAGAGCAAGCTTATAGCTACCTTATACACAACGTAACATATTTAATTTGATCAGATTATAGTCAACTAATTGAAGTTAGTGATGTATTTATGATATTAATAGTGTAATCGACTATATTGTTTTGCTTCAATGAACTGTCATCAGTTAGTAACGATTAACATAAACATATTTTTTCTTAAATGATAATTGTGATTTTCAGGCAATTGCAGTTCTCACTTTTCGTTTCAAAATTTGCTTCGAAGTGCTGTGATCTATGTTTTATACTATGTCTGCTAATTACCATTTTCTTTTGCAAACCCTATTGGAGTGGATATTAATAATTGGTAAATAGAAAACAATGACTATTTAGCACAGTATTTAAATTATTTCGTAAAAATGTTTTATGATTTATTATTTTTAAGTACCTATCGAGTTTTGTAAAAAAAACAAGCCCAAAAAATTAGTTATATCAAGTTATTTAAACTTCAACCATTATCTGAAAATATTCCTTCTGCGAGACCGGCATGTCCACGAAGGAAGAGGTGGAGTGGGAGAGGGAACAGTCCGCCACGCTCTCCGCTCTCTCTCACGTTCCAGCGGGAGCCAGAGCCGGCGACGGCGACGGAGGGTCGTCCATGACGACATCCAGCCGCCGTAGGCTACGGCCGTGCGGGCGACCGGCGGAATAACCGGACCCGCCCGCACACAAAGGCCGGAGAGGAGGGAAGCGCCCCGATCCGCGCGCCCCCTCTCACCTCGAGGTGAGATCGAGGAGCTGGAGAGACCCAGAACTTCGACTAATTGGTGGTGAGGCTAGCCCACAAAGGGGCCGACCTTCGTCCGTCCGGGCTGGTGGTGAATGCGCGAGCGAGCCCACAGCCCGGACGAGTGACGCTCGAGGATCGGACAGGGGTTTTAGTGGGTATTCCTAACCGTGGCGTGGCAATAGCATCTCACACATGAGGTGCTAGTGCCATCCCGACCTGCCGAATCCCACATACGGGCCGTGACCTTTCCCCCTCACGCACCTCACGGTCCTCAAACGGATTTCCCTTATATAAAAAATATATATCTGAAAATATGCATGAAAATTACAACTATAAGGGCCAATTTTTCAATCTTCAGATAAAATATATTCATCGAAAAAATTATAACCTGACTGAATTTAATAATTAAACAATTCTACTGTTTCATTTGCGCAACTTTAATGTTTAATTTGTTCGAGTTATATTTTATCACATGAATAACTTGTGTCTGGTAATTGAAAAATCAGCAGTTATGGCCGGTTCCTATATCTTACTATTCATTCACTTGCCCTACCATCGGTTAAATTTTGTCATTACTTGTATGGAGCTTATGTCAAATTTTAACTGATAGTAAGACAAATGAACGGTCGGTAATATATAGGAACCGAGCTTTTAATTAAGCACTTGGAACTTTGCAAACTTAGTTTTCTAAAAAAAACGATTGTCAATGTATACTTTATTCGACTAAATTATTAAAGCAACCGTAATGGTCATCATTATAAAATATGGGTAACATGTTCGGATACACGGATCACATTCGAATATTTTTATTTATGCTCCTGATAAAAATGTTGTGATAATAAAACAATACCCACATATAATTTTGACACTACCGCATTGGAATCATACTTTGAATATTTTGGGAACGCCAAGATATTCATATAGCACAATTGGGCTCCAGGGGTGAAGCCAACGCGTTGCCATCCTTTAGGACGGGATGAAGTGGATGGGATGGAGGGGATGGGATAGGAGGGAGGAGATGGGATAGAAGGGATGGAATTGAGGGATGGGATAGTGCAATATATTATTATAAGAATATTTTAAAAAATCAGAACTAAACGAGTATTTTTAATACATTTATCAACTTATTTAAAAAAGAAAATGCTGATTTATTAAATAGTTTATATTTAAGACAATACACTTTTCATTTTGATTAAAGAATAACATTATTTAGAACTTATTTTTTTATTATTTTAATTCGCACAAGTTTGACCCTCCTCTGTTTGCCGATGTATCCAATCGATATAGTTGCTTACTTTTGTGTATACTCCTGAAAAAAAGTAAACTACCTATTAATTATCTGTAGAGATTCGTTTCACAAGATTTTTGGCGGGAACTGAAAGGAGATGCTATGCTGTGCAGTTTTATTTTCTAAAAATGTGTAATATTACTCTAAAATGAACAATAGTTATGGGATATTGATAGTTTTTGAGTAGTAATTATGTATTTTGTGAGAAATGTGAACTATATAGTCAAATGTGGCCTTTTGAGTTGTCACAAGAACTCCGCTGAATGGCACCAGCTGATAACCTATTACAGTTTAGCTGTGCTACACATAGGCTTAAGAAAATGAAGAAACTACATTATAATCTAAAAGGCCTAGCTGCCTAGTCATAAAACTAAATAAAAATTTTAAAAATCTGAGATTTATGGAGGGTAGAGGTAAGGAGTACCATCTTGTTTGGAGGGGAAGTAGAAAAAGTGTCTAGCAATACTCTGAAAATAAAAGTTTAAATACCTACCACAATAGCGCTGGCGTAGGAAAAACTAATATGAATTAAAAATTGTTGAAGTGTCATAAAGTTAATAAAATGCCAGTATAGGAAAACCTCAACTATTTACGTAATCTAAAATAATTTAGTAATTATAATGCTACGAGAAAATGTGTAGAGTAATCTCATTATTGTAAACTTTAATAATAAAAACAAACCAGAATTCTTTCGGTCATTGTTTATGTTTCTATATCACTCTGATTACTTTGACGGTTTTTTTTTAAATTTTTTCTATGCTACCGCAGCGCCACTCTTATTATCCGTGTTTTGACGGAAATTTTTTCAACACAAGTGATACGAGTGTGAATCAAAAAGTTCTTAAATCAATATTAAAAAATGCAAAAATGTAGGTATACAAAAATATTTTGTTTTTTTTACATAATCTCCATCCAATGCAAATGCATTAGAATACCGCGTTTCTGTTTTCCTTATTCCTTGCGAAAAAAATGTTTTTCTTGAGTTTCGAAAAACTCCTCTATGGCAACCATAACCGCATCATTATCGTGAAATTTAGTTCCACGAATTTCCTCTTTTAATTTTAAGAATAAGTGAAAATCACTTGGAAGAATATGATGGGTGGTCAAGGAGATTGAAACCAGCACAGCGGGTTGCTTTGAGCGCAACTTCCGATCGATGAGCGGCAACGTTATCGGGAAGAAACAGCTCGCCCAACGACAGTTTTCCATAACGTTTTTCTTTAATAGCTTCACGCACTTTTAGAATTAAATTTGCATAATAGGGTCCAGTAATCGTCTAGTCTTTTGCTATGTAATCAATAAAAAAGATTCCTACACTATCCCAAAACACTGAGGCCATCCATAACTTTGCCAGCGGTAGGAGTAACTCGAAATGTCTTAATGGATGGAGAGGATGGTCGTTTTCAAAACATGCTATGTCTCTTAGTTTCAGGATCGAAATGTCGTCCCACACATTTCGTCCATGGTGACAAGGCGACGTTAAAAATTATCCGAATCACGCTGGAACATTTCGAAATTACGCTTAGAAATTTCCAAACGTCGCTTTTTGTTTTCGTCGGTAACATTCGTGGCACCCATCTTGCCGACACTTTTTTGAACCCCAGTGAATCAATTAAAATGGATTACACGCAAACAAAAGATATCTTTTTGATCTCAGTTATATGTTTCATAGTTATGCTTCTGTCTTCCAAAACCAGATTCTCAACCTTTTTGACATTTTTTCCGCAACGGAGGTTGATCTACCTCTTTTAAATTCAGACACCCAGTATGAAACCTTAGAATAGGGTACAGCATCACAGGTCACAGAGGTGACAAATTTCCCCTGTTTTCATCAATTACACTTTAGGCTACGGAACCATAATAAAATCTTCATAAATACCCGTTCTCGACAACTACTACATTCTTAGTTACGTGTAGGTACATTTTTTTGTGCAAGTTCCTGGCAAATTTCATTCATATAGATCCAGTAGTTTAATATAATAGCGTAAAAAATGACTGTGACATGCCTACAAAAACGGACGAGGAAGTTGAAAGGCCCTAGCGGAAGATCAACGCTGGTTGACAACCAGCAATCTGCTGAGCTACTGCCAATTTAGAACTTCATCTTCATGGTGTTTTTTATTATTGTCGTTTAGTATTCTTGGATAGTGTGTAGTTCTAAATAAATACTTTATCTTTCTTTCAAATTAACTCTAAAATGAACAACAATAGTTGTAGGATTTTGATAGTCTTTGAGTAGAAATTATGTGTTTTTGTGAGAAATGTGTACTGTGTAGTGTGTAGTCAAATGTGGCCTTTCGAGTGGTTTCGTCCATTGAATGGCATCAGACGAAGACATGCAATTCAGCTGAGCTATATACAAAGACTCATACATCAGAAAAGGCTGTATGGACAAAGATCCTTTGCCTGGCACTGTGGTGAGTTTAATTACTACTATGACGAAAATGTATGTTCCGTTTTTGCTAAAATAGCTACAGCAGCATAAACATGGGTATTTAAATCATTAAATTTATTTGGCTCTCATCTTATAACAATAATGAAGAAAATAATATTTTTAGTACTAAGCAGATTAATGACTAAGAAAATAGTGGTTAATATTGCTAATTATTGACAAAATTAACAGTTAACTTACATATGTATTTACTAATGTGATAAATTGCTTAATACATATTTCATAGTTTTGTATTCGGTGCTATCATTAAAATGTTGCGTGGCCTGCGTGCGCTTTACACATTTGTAGGGACTTTTTTTACCGAATATCATATTAATCGCAAGTAGTGCAGAACTGTAGGATTCTAGAATATTAGTCTTAATATTTATAAAGAAGATAGATTACTCACCTGGATATATCGGATTAGCGCATCCAATACCCCAAGATACGACACCTGTTAAAAACATCATAGCAATACAGATTTTAAAGTGTTTAATATTTACCGCAAGATGTACCAACGATATTGTTATAAGACATTACCTGCTTGCACATATCTTCCTTCTGGTTCAAAAACTACAAGTGGACCACCACTATCACCCTACAGGAAATAAAGAAAAACATCATAATTCAATTTGTCATTTTTATTTTATGCCTTGGATACAAGACCTTTAATGGCCGGTTCCTATATCTTACTATTTATTCACTTGCCTTATCGTCGGTCGAATTTTGACATTCCTTGTATGGAGTTTATGTCAAATTTTAAGTATTCTTTTTCCATGTCGATAGTAAGGCAAACGAACGGTCGGTAAGATATAGTAAACGGCCATAAGTAAAGTGTTTTGTTGAAATAGACTTCCCAGAGTTCTGTTTTTCAATTTGGATGAATCAACCATAAATTTGAATTATTCAATGTCGACTAAAATGGTTCAATTTCGTTGATCCGTCTAATATCAGCATAATAATGATGAAAAGAAGTGATTCAATCACATGGATTTGATACCATTTGTTTCCTGCAGGAATGGTTATGACCAAACTCAGTACGTAGTAAGGTTAAATTATGACTAATTTTATTACACAGAAAATAATACAGTGGTACGAAATATAAATCACAATCAAACTGTTCCTGATCAAGTCATGACTCAAGATCCAGTTTCAAAGTCATTAAAATGCTAATCAGGTAAATAATGTCGGGATGTAATGGACTTAGAATTTTAATCGAATTACCTGGCATCCATCCTTTCCTTTGGAGAAAGCGCACATCATCGTTGGCGTTAGATGTTTTGCCAGTCGTGATTCCATACATCTTTCGTCCGAGAGGATTTTTAGGGAGGCCTTTAGAAGGACTTTGGAAGCTGATTTCTCGACGCCCATACGTCCCCAACCTACTATAGTTCCTACCCTGTCGCCAAATCCTAGTCCTTGAAAAAATAATCACCCCGTTAAAGTTAGTCAGGCTTAGACTGAGTGTTGTGAGTGTAATAGCATTGGTAGACCTTTACCTTATTTTGCCATTTTCATCCACCTGGTCTCTTATGTTTTTTCTTTTACAATCTATGTTCATTTTTATCATACGTCTCCAAAGGTCAAGAAATATAGCAGCGAAGTCTAAATATCAGTGACTTTTTTTATTGCACGAGCAAGCAAAAGTGGTAACCGTTACCGGTTACCTAGAAACATTTGTACCACCGGGGCGTTGCTAACACGCTGTCCGATAGCGTGTTAGCAACACCCCGGCAGTACAAAAATTTCTTCCTAACCGACAGCCGCTGCCGGTAGAAGAAAGAAATTTTATCACGCTTAAAAGACCTCATGTGATGGTCTAAGCTCATGTGCGGAAGAAGTCATATTATCCCAACTAAGTTCCACTAGAGAAAATTGAAAGTACATACCTACCTACTTACTAAATTTCAACAAAATCGATACAGAATCAGAACTCATACAGGTGTATGTGTTTACCGCCAGATTATCGAAAGCGACATTTAGACCTAAGTATATTTTTTGTTGTAAAAGGTACTTTAAACTATTATTTTGATTTAAAACTTTCAAATTTGATTCAGTAAGGTCTAATCTAACTAAAACTGAAAGTCTTAAAATAATAGTTTAAAATACATTTTGCAACAAAAAATATACTTAGGTGCAATTGTCGTTTACTATAAAATGGCGGTAAAAGCTCGATGTTATTTTCCCCGTTTTCGAAATTACTGTTATACCGTGAATACGTACTAGAGTTATTTCCTCAATTATAAGTAATTTTAAAGATATATGAGAGAAATTGCAAATCTTACCTGGTTGGGGCAAGCATATTGGTAATACGGTATCACTAAAACGCACTGGAAAGTCCATAGTTGCGACTGCTATATCATTTTCATCCCTGACTGCTGTTGTAGTAAACCGCTCGTGGATTACCGCGCGGGAAATATTTCTCTTTGTTACTGCCCTCCTATCATCAATGTTGTCCAATCCGAGCAATACTTCCATGTTTCTAATGTTATCCCTAAAATAAAGGGATTTGTGTCATACCGTGAAAGGGCGTGGTACAAATACATAAATCGTACATGAAAATGAAATTTGTGTATTTTGGGAAATTAAATAAATTTGTATACTTAGAAGAGCTTTTGGTTCATCTTTTCATAACTTTTTGAAATGAACAACTACTTACAAAAATTGAAATATGTCACAATTTGTAGTCTATCAGGAACTAGTTCAACTGTATTTGACTGAAATTCATATTAACAATTGGCAAAAAAAGATCCTCACATAATGGGCTACTCTTATGTTATAAAATATCCTCAATTCAATTCATTTATTTGCTTAAAAGATGGCAATTTATTACACTCTTTTCTTCTCATTCTTTCATCCATTTATTATTCAATACAATAAAATAAATAGAGTACGCTAACAACAATGGCTCTTATAACTTTGCTATAAGAGTCATTGTTGTTAGCGTATTCTAAATCATAACTTGATTCGAGTCAAAACATTGACCTTTCATTTAAATCCTAAACTTTGTGATTGTAAATTATGAAAAAACTTCGTTATTTTTTGCAAGGTAAAAATGTTTCACGTCTCTATAAAAAAATGTTGCGTTATAAACTAGGTATGTGAACGATCACTGACTATGCCTTTGTTACAATGGCGAGAGATGCGAAAATCGCAATAATGAAAGAAACCTAGAAATAGGATTTCTTCTTTTGTAACCAAAAGTTGTTTGTTTTATTTGTTTTATAGTAGGGCAATAAAGTATGCTTTTTGAAGTCGATTCATGTACTTAGGTATTTAACTCAATTTACCAAAATGTTAGATTGGGTCACTTTCATTTTCACCGTGCGATATTAGATACACGTACCATTTAAAACAATGCCCAGCGCTTAGAATATGTTTCGTAGTTATGATTGCTCCACCACAGTGCATACGGTCATTCTTCAATATTGCCACAGTCCATGGAAAGGAATGTGGCTCTGCTCTTCTTCCTCCTACTATTCGCATCGATACTATGGCATCTGAAGGCCTACCGCAATCTAAGGGCAGATAAAATTTTGACACTGGCTAGTGCTTACATATATTTTGAAAAACACAAAAATATATATACATATTTTTTTTTTAAATCTTCTATACCTAATATTTAAAAGCAATTTATAAATGCTTAACCAGTACCAATTTAGAGTTTTAAAGTGAAACTCCAATCAGTAAAAAATAAAAAGCATCACGTGTTCTTGCAACGTTTTTACAGTTGCGGTTGCACGAGTATACTAAAATTGGTCGATGTACAGTTTAGTATTACAACTATAGGCGAATGGATAAAAGTATGTATAATAATACTATACTATTTTAATAATTAATAAAAGCGCGACAGTCCGCTTATTATGAAGGGCTCCATAGGGATGACAAACGTTACTATACTAACTTTACTTACTATAAAATAAAATAAAAAAATAACGCATACCTACGCGCGTAATGAATTTTATTTATGACTCTTTGGCCTTTGGCCTATGGCCAAAACTCGAAAACGGAAACTTTAAAATTCTTCGTATTTACCTTTCTGTATAATTCTCCGTTTCACTATGTATGTCGCAGCCATTTTTCTATTGTAAATGTTTACAAACCTTTACATTATAACATGTTATTTATAACTGAATGAAAATGAAAATTAATGTATTTATTTCAAAATGGAATCTCACAAATTATTTATTGAAAGTCATCAGTCTACCACCGCTACGAAAACAAGCGACACAACTTACACTTGTCATTCGCCCTTCCATCTACATTGATAATACACATGAAATATTCTAATAAGTAGTCAGTTCATCTCATTTCATCCGTGCAGGAACGGAGAAAGAATACAATTTCCTGTGGCCGGGCGACCTTTTTCATGCTTGCATATAGGCAAACTGGCAAATGGATCCACTTGATGGGAAGTGGCTACCGTCGCCCATAGATATCTGCAACACTAAGCGAGCCGATGCGTTGCCTACCTCGTTGAGACTTTAAATATCTGTTTACCCCTTTTTTGAAGAGCTCTATATTGTAGCGCTCTGGGAAAACCTTGCTCACGTATGGTATAAAGGAGCGTGCGCCACGTACAGTGGATGGCTTCCAGGTGTCAAGGAAGTGGGGCCTGTCGTCAGAGGCGATAAAATAACCCTGCCAAGTGATATAGAATATTTGCCTTCTGGATGGCTACCACCCCCCGTCTAGAGTATGCCACCATAGCAACCTTGAGTTGTGTTTCGGTATTGGTGGCCAAGTTCCAGTCTCCCTTTAGAGAACGGCAGCACATTGTTAGCACCTTTGGTGTTACAAATGTCCATAGACGATGGTAACCGCTTTCCGTCAGGTGGGCCGTCTGCTTGTCTGCTGAACTCATGCAATAAAAAAAACAGGCAGACGGCCCAGCTCTTGGAGGGAAGCCAATGCATTACCAACATTTAGGAAGGTATAAAGAGGAACGGAACAGAAGGGATGTGATTGAAAAAGGGGGATGAGATAGAGAAAATGGAATAGGGGTAAGGACTGGGCCATCGGAACTCTTACTCGTCACACGAAGCATAAGCACAAGGCTAACAATCTGACGTTGATATTTTGTAAGAGCGTGACATCACACTAATCGGGGCGGCCCTAAGGGCTGTAAGCAAAATCATGATTCCAGCATGACTCTACCACGTAATGAATTATAGTGTTTATTTTTATCCAAATGAAAAAAACAATTTGCGTTTATCGTTTCTACAGAATCCTTCACAATGCGAGAGCTTGATATGCGCTTGACCGATTTTATTAATTCTGAAGTACAGCTGACGGGCTGACGATTCACCTAATGGAAAGTGGTTACCATTGCCTATAGACATTTACAACACTAGGGCTCCTATCAAAGTGCTAAACGGCCTCTAAGGAAATCTACGATATCCTTCCTGGAATACTTAATATCTTAACGCTGTGGGAAAACCCTGACTGGAAAGAAGCTCATTCCAAATCCTTAAAGTAACTCAATGTGTTTATTTTTGTTTGTTTAAATTTGACGTGTCATTTCTGTGTGGTCTAAAATAGAATACCTACTAGGGAATAACAATCACCTAGTAGAAAATGTAGTGTCTTGATTTTTATCTGTTTGTTCCAGAAAATATTTACATTTAAATATATTTATATGCAAAAGTTGTGTCAGCTCCGACGTACGACTGGGGTTTACACCTTAATTACGATTGTCTTTGAATATGTAGTGCTTTGGTCAAATAACAAGGTTACATCGGTTACAAGAACTTTTAATTACAAACACCGTATCTTACACTGATGAATATTATTTTAGATCTTATTTTATTGCATTAAAGTTCAAAACTGCACAATAAAAAACTTTAAGCGTTAACGCTCATATTATTTCACTCCTCATAAAATATCCATACAGGGGCCTTATATAAAAATCGAGCCTTAAGGAGTACACTCCAAAAATGTCAAAAAACAATAGCAGAATTGTCTGTTACGCTGTCTCTTCCTGGTATTCTGCTTTCATATCTACAGTTAAACGAATATTGTTTACAATAGTAAATACTTCTTAACTGTGTACTTGGGCTTGCGATTGGCAATTTAAATAAAGCAATACATTCACATTGCTATCTAAAGCATTGCCAATAGTGGTAATTTAAATGTTACCTTTCTCGAGTACTGAATTAGAATCTCAGGACCACCGGTACTCTAGAATCATGGTACACGCATTGAAAATGCAAGTAGCTTCATTGCGTGCTTAGATTTTATTATTAGATTATAATACACAAAAGCATTACTAGCAATTTCCTTTAACGAATTAACGTGGCTGTTTTGGCTGATTTCAAAATGTGTTGGAACAGACCGATGACTTGAAATTAATATGAGGACAGGGATGACTTTGACTATGATTTACATTAATGAAAGACGTAAGGAAAACCGTCTTGTATGGGGACAAGTTGAAAAAGTATCTATCTGTAAACAACATGTTATTGTTCAAAAACTCACCGACGTAGCAAATGGAAACGACATGAATTTAGCAGGTATAAACAAAGTGAAGTGTGCTGAGTTGAAAATTTTTAATATATTTTACAACTTTCTTTAATATTTCATTAATTCTTTAATACAATAATTTTAAAAAATGCGTTGTAACAAAGCGGAAAGCTTTCTTTACTTTTTTAATTTACTATCCTAGTCTAATAATTTTTGCGCTGTTTTTAATATATTTCCACTTGCTACCATGGTGCTACCTAAATTGGCTGCTTTTCAACGGACACTTTTAATACACTCAGATGGTGTCCTTACCTCTACCCTCTATAATCATTACACTAATATCAGCAACATTGAATTATATGACATACCTATACTTAAATTATAGTTTATCCACCAACTTAAGGAATTAGGTTTATTTTTAAAAGAACATGCAATTGTAACATAGGTTAGTGAGCGTCTAAACTAATATAAAGCAATTATCAGTAAGGCAATACAGCGACGTGCAATATATATCTTAGGCTTGGAGCTGATACTAAAACCAATGCTGCACTGGTACACTGAAACTATTTATAAATGTATATGTTCGATCAACATATGACTTTAAATATTTACTGCTCGACTCGTTGGTTCCAGTAATTCTGTTATCGCTTTTAATTAGTGCTACAAAGAATTTTGTATTAAAAATGAAATCTTGCGAATCAACTTACAGCAGTCCAAAATTTTCTCAGGCAGCACCTATAACAATTGGGTATAATGTGGTACATCTTAAAATAATTCCTTTAATAAAATATTTACTTAAAAAGAACGAGTGTTATAATACCTACCTATATAATCAATAATTATTCCCCGTTTACGATAACTTACCGCATTTACTTGCGCAGAGTTACCAAATTCTAAAAATTAACATCACTTAATATCATGTTATAAAATGGGTTATAAACAGAGATTATTTCAAAACCTGAATTATTCTTAATTATTGTTGGAGTTTTCTAGTAATTAACGCGATTTTAGGTGTTTTTGACTCTAGCTTTAGGTGTTAATAATACTTTTGGTTTTTGGTAACCCTGCTTGTCAAGTTATCGTGAACGAGGAATAACAGGCTACACTTGTGAAGTCATACATACAAAATTAAGAAGCCTAGAAGGACAGGTGTGTTTACATGATAAAAAGTGTCCCAGTTCATAGGACTACGAACTACCCAGTTGAGTTGAATATATATATAGAAATAGATAAAATTAAAGACGCTTATACGAACCTGCAATATATTCGTAGCTAAGAACATTATTAGAACCGTACAAAGCATTTTAATAGAATTATTGAGCACCGCACTCACTCATTGCCACAATCACTGCACTGTTTTTACTTCGTATTCGTGCTTATTTACGCTTTACACGGGTTTCAAGCGAAATTATACACGCCTGACTGTCCTTGTAATTTTAATTTGCGTTACGTTATAAATTTTAAAGTTGACTTTAGAATTACATGTAATTGTCATCTTAACAACGGAACTTCTCTAGTCAAGTAGATACCACTGAGTGGAATTTGTTAATAACGCACGATTGAGTAGAATTATAAGAATGTAAAACATATCAGAACTTTGAAGACTATTACGTATAAGAAAATTCAATTTATTTTCTAGCGTTTCTTATCGTTCAATGTAATTTTCAAATAACATTTTACATATTTTTTATTGCAATTATACGACCTGTTACTAACGTACCATAAAATGATTAAACTCAAAAATAATTGTGTATGTAATGATTTAATAAAACATATTAAAAATAGTGCATTGTTATTTCACCTTATTTATTAGAACATATGATTTATTATTTCGTAATTATTTACAATAGTATCCATCTTTAGTTTGTTGTTTTATCCATGAAATGTATTTGGAGACCACTGTGTAAACACCTGTAAACAAAAACACATAAATTGTAAACCATAGACGCGACTTCGCTCGCATAAAATTTGGATTCAAATCTAAAGCAGTCTATCAAAATCTTCGGGATAAAAAGTGTCCTATGTCTATCCTTGGTATCGAAAGTAGACATCAAATTTCATAATAATCGACTCAATCAGCCAGATCATGTAATGTCCGAATAATTATTCCGTGAAAACTACTTCCATCCCATGTTCTGTGATAAAACGAAGATACATACGTAGTAAATTTCGGCTCATACTCAATGCTTTGCAGAAAGTATAAAAATGGCTCACAAAGTCAGTTTCGGAAGTTTCGTATTATACTACTAGGCTATGCCCGCGACTTCGTCCTTGCTTGACTTAAAATTCCTACGGGATTCCTGGGATAAAAAGTGTCACACATTTTATTACATAAAATTTCCTATCGATCAGTGAAAAAGTCGCATTGGAGTTCGATTTCTTTTTCAATCTGGGCATTTCAAATCATTCCCAGAAAAATTCCCGCGGAATTTCCGGGATAAAAAGTAGCGCAGATATTAAGTCTAAATATTAACTGTCGATCAGCGAAAACAGCAACGAAATCGGCTTAGTAGTTTTTACGTCAATCCCGAACAAACAAACAAGAAATCTAAAAAAAAATGCATCGTGTTCTCCATCGTTTATGTAGTATATTCCAGTTGTTTCTTTTTTTAATAGCTTCAATATACAGCCACGGCATGTTTAGAATTTTATAATATTATAGATTATATGTATGTTTTTTATCGCTGGAGTACAGCAGACACGCCTATGGACATTTACAACAGCCAAGTTCTACCAATATGCTACCGGCCTCGAAGAAGGGACTGGAATATGGCCGCCAATACCTAAATATAACTCAAGATTATAGACTTTAGCAACACCAATGGGGAAGCCAAGACGTTGCCAGCATTTAGAATGGGATAAAGGGGATGGGCTAGAGGGGTCAGACAGGACGAATGGGAAAGAAGGCGATTGAAGGGGATGAGATAGGGAAGGTTGGATAGGGGTAGGGAGAAGGGGCCATGAGAGCTCTCAGTCATCGCACGAAACACGATTAGCGCACATATTAGCCATCCTGAGAGGCAAATACCCTACCACCCGGCTGTCATTTTGTCGCCTCTTACGACAGTCCTTGCGGGTCCAGCGATTAATACTATTTCTCCGTTCCTGGACAAATGAGATGATATGAGATTCCAAATTTCTAAGGATTTCGTAAATAAATATAGATAATAATATCTTACCGGGATAATCTGGTTTAGCGCAATCAATTCCCCACGATACAATACCTTTGAATTAAAATAAATCGGATCAACAAAATTAGTCATTACTCTTTTATGCAGCAACAATGGTAATTCAAATAATATTTCTTACCAACAAGATACCATTTTTTGTTTCCTGTTTGCCAATGTGTGGAAAATAATGGCCCTCCACTGTCACCCTATAAACAAAATAACCTTGTTTTGCATAGATGTATATTATATAGTTTTAATTAGGCAGGTTTGGAACCTGAGAAGGGGTATGAACATGACTACAGTCTGAGTGTAGAACGATGTGTGAAACAAGCCAATCTGTCTTGAAAAAAGGTAGCAGAATATCATTGCTTCTTTCTGAATGGGGAAACTAGAACCCAGCAGTGGGACTCTTATAAGCTGTCATTATGTGTATTTAATATACATTGTGTAATATATATTTAATATATATTGCTTTAATATAGTGCTTTACATATATTAAAGCACTTACACAGCTAGATATTACCATGGAAGATAGTATTCTTCTTCTATGATTATACTTCATGATACGTACATCAATTTATCCTATACGAGAAAATTAGTGAGCATGGATCAATGGTTGGTAATGTTTCATGCAAAAACTGCTGAACGGATTTTGGTGAAACTTTGCAGTGACGTAACTTAGGGTTATTGTCAGATCATCAGAATAATAAACACTGGCTATAGTTTATAGACATACAGTCTAAATTAACCAAAATATAACTGTGTAAGTGTACAACAGAAACACGGCTGCTATTATGAGTCATGTCATGGTGTCCTCATAACAAGCGGCATCGTCTAGTACCGGAACCGAAGACGGGTAGACGCATGAAGACAGACTTCATTAACTATTGCAACTATTGCAAATCTTCGGGACAAATGTAGATGAAGTCGCGGGTGACCACTGCCACTCTACAAGTGATCCAATATCAGTACAGAAAATAAGTTTCGCCGTCAGACACGAAGAACTATCGCTGATAAATGAAAAAGCTTATATAAAATCGACTGCAGTGAAAATAAGTGGAAAACTTAAGGGGAGTTTTATAATAATGGCTGTTTACCTGACAAGCATCCTTTCCTAAACTATACGCGCACATCATAGTGTCGGTGACTAAATTGTCTTTATAAATAGAGGACTTTGAACATTTCTTCATCTCAACTATTTGGACTTTCGTTTCCAATAGGTATCTCGACGATGTTAAAGCCCCTTGTCTTGTTTTGCCCCAACCAGCCACAGTCAATAAAAGTCCGCTAAATTCTAAATCTAGAACAAAAATCTACTTACAAAAAAACCAATAGATACAAAGCTATATTGGATTGAAACCTATACTTGGATCAGCATTCCAACAATTCCTAGTTCTTCATTCTTTTGTTTTCCATACTATATTCATATATATATATATATATATATATATATATATATATATATATACTACACAGGTAGTTGATAGTCAAATCAACTGAGAGACTGTTATCATCTTACAAAGCGAGCCATTCTCCCACACTAAAATCAAATATACCGTGATGTTTTCTTAGATAGTAAAAAATGTCTCAGTTGATTATTATTGTTCTTATCAACTGATTACTGGATAATTTATATTTATTTTCGTAAATTGTAATTGCGAAACAGCTTTAGATATTAGAGAGCATAAAACCTAACCTTCGGATGGTAAACAGATAGGTCGTACTCTATCCGAAAATTTGAGCCTCATATCAAGCGTGAGCACTGCGATATCATTGATATCCCTTACAGCATTTGAGGTGAAATGAGGATGTTTTAGTCCATATCCCACATGCAATATTTGGTATTTGCCATCAAGCCTGTCGTGCATACCCACATACACTGTCAAGTCTCGATAGTGAACTCTGAAAAAAGTTATTTAGAAACGTTTTTACTGACTGCGCACAAAATTTGTTACCAGTCTAGATTAGCTACAGAAAATTAAGAATATCTTATTTTTTATGAAAAAGCGTCTATCATACAACCATCCGTTGTTAACGAAAAATGACTTACTTCATAAGTCTGATACAGAAAATGACGATATTATATTTTTGTTGAATTTCCAAAAACGCCGATACACGTGTACATTTATTTGTAACCACAAGCAGGTGTATAATATTTCGCGCTTATTACTTTGAAAATGACAGATTTTCATACAAACTTTAATCCTCTTTTTCACCCCCTTAGGAGTTGTTAAATTTCACAAATCTTTTCTTAGTGCGTACCTGTAGGTACTCTTTATATACTGTAGAATATAAAGAATCCGCATGCAAATTTTCACGATCCTAGCTCAAGTAGTATAAGCTGTGCGTTGATAAATTATCTCAGTCAGTCAGTTAGTGAGGCCTAGCAATTATGTATAGATAATGTAACAACGCGATGCCGGGGCATTTAGTGTTAAAATTGGTGGGGAGGTAGCTTAGAAGCAGACGGACATAGGATACTTTTTATCCCGACTTAACCTATTTTGATGAAATTTGTGTGTTTGAATGGGTCCCCGGGTAGTTTAGATTCACAATTGGAACCGGTAGGTGGCGCTGAGATCGGGTTCTAGAATCGTCCTAATCACCTGGACCGATTCTGGTGATTTTGTTTTTGTGTGTTTGAGTGGGTTCCCGGATGGTTTAGATTCACAATTGGAACCAGTAGGTGGCGCTGAGATCGGGTTCTAGAATCCTCCTAATCACCTGGACCGATTTTGGTGATTTTGTTTTAGTGTGTCTGAGTGGGTCCCCGGATGGTTAAGATTCGCAATTAGAACCGGTAGGTGGTGCTGAGATCGGGTTCTAGAATCCTCCTAATCACCTGGACCGATTCTGGTGATTTTATTTTTGTGTGTTTGAATGGGTTCCCGGGTGGTTTAGATTCGCAATTAGAATCGGTAGGTGGCGCTGAGATCGGGTTCTAGAATCCTCCTAATCACCTGGGCCGATTTTGGTGATTTTGTTTTTGTGTGTTTGAGTGGGTACCCGGATAGTTTAGATCCACAATTGGAACCGGTAGGTGGCGTTGAGATCGGGTTCTAGAATCCTCCTGATCACCTGGAGCGATTTTGGTGATTTTGTTTTTGTGTCATGAAACAAAGTCTTTTAGGAATTCAGAAAATATGGTGGTACGAAGTTCGCCGGGTCAGCTAGTAATATAGTATAAAAATCGTAAATTTTATCGATGTGATGGACCAAATGATAAACTCTTTAAAATTATTCGTAACTGTATCACACGACAGGATTAAATTATCATGATTGAAATTATTTCGTTTTTTTATCTAGACATCGTCATTATTGATTTAAATTAACATTAATTTAGATTAAATTTGCATATTTCTACCATTATATTCTATAAACTCTCCAAAATATAAAATTTATATTGGATTAATTGCACATCTGTATGGTTATACTTTCTTGAGTTAGATTTTTCAACTCACTTTAATAAGGCTGCTATAATATTAATTAGATGTACTGATTTTGATAAATACGAGTGTACATCGTATAGAAGTGTGGATAGAGCTTTATGTACCAACATTTAAAATCACTGACTGAGCAAAAGTTACGTGTTCTTCTGAATTAGTAATACCTAATTCATGACAAGTCCATATTGTTATACTAAATCCTTCATAAATTATAAATAAATCGGCAGACAAACACACACACTGTACATCCCCAAATTAAGCAAGTTACGCTTGTGTTAAGGGTAATATACAACGGACCATTCTGGGGCCGATCCCAGACACCCAGACCATAGTAAATAACGGAGAAAATACGTTTCCGAAATTTACTATACCAGGAATCGAACCCGGAGCCTCTGCGTTGCAGTGAGGTAAGCCGACAAAGGCTTAGCCCGCTCAACGACAGAGGCCGTCAATTACTTCCAATGTTATGTTATTAACGTTTTATTGCCCATACAAACCCAAAAGTTATACAATGACCAGCAGTGAGCACATGGAGGTCGGTAATGATGGCTCCTCCACAGTGTAACTTTGGCCCGAGCATCAAGGAAACGAGCCATGGGTATTGATGCGGTTGAACTGTCGTACCGCCAACAATGCGGCGGTTTGTGCCCGCTAATCCACATTCTAAAAACAGAAATTAAAAGTTGCTTTAAGCTGATTAAAATCTGACTAACGCTGATCGTTAATATAAATGTTAATTGTCGTGATGCATATCGAGATAACCAATGTTCCAAAGCTGCCAAGCCCCCTTGGACAAGTGTGGTGGGTATACTGTCCGTTACCCCTATAGTGGGAGGCCCGCGCCCAGTAATGGTATACTTATATATGTATATATCATTCGCCCATTACTTGTATAAGTAAAAATTAATATCCAAATTGTTAAGTAACTCTTCCTTTAAACTCTCTGAGTACGGCAAAATCATTAATTAATTTGAGTTAAAAAAAATTAAGATAATACTTACCACATGAGCCATTAATCCTCTCACCATGGACCTATAATTTATAACGGAAAATTATTTGTTTCGCTTAGCATAACACTTCGCTTCTATTTGTTATCTGTGGAGGCTTATTATTAGCTTTTCTTAATTTAGTTTATTTCTAGTTATTGTTAACGATAGCTGTTAGCCCCCCAAATAAAACAAAATAAAATAAAATAAAATAATATAATGTTGCCTAATAATGGTAATAGATAATACACTCACCAGGCCGAAAACGATACAAAGTACCGACCATGTCCTTATCATTTTATAGGTGAAGTTAAAGGCTTGTAAATAAGTGTGGAAATTTCCTCCATAGGCAACATCATTGCAATGGTTTCCTTACCAATCAAATTTGAATACATCCAATATTGCAATTATACAAACACGTAGTAGACATAAAGAGTTAGTCGACCGTAAAGTATTAATCACAATTTTTAATTAAATTTTCATGTATGTGGACATTACATGAAATGTAGTATTCTGTCAATTAATCTTTATCTAAACATAAAATAGGAACTTTACCTTCCATGAAAATCTTGTCAGACAGTATTATATTGGTAGATATAAGTAATGTTATTTAGTATAGATGGTACCTATGTACTGACGTAGTAGAGCCATGCTGGAGGCAATACCTTGATTACGGGGGCCAATTCTGCTATTTCAATATCTTGACGACGCGAAGATATTCAAATTAAGATTAAATTGCGATAATGTCAAAAATTCGTATTCTACTAAATCCACAATATTTTCTCGATATCGTCGCGGCGAAATAATAGTAGAAAAAATTGGTATTCCCATTAACAGAAATGAGGTTAACCGAAATTAATATTGAAAAGCTGCCAAAATTTTAAGCATTTGTTTCGCGAGTTTTCGCCTATAGATATTTAAAAATATAGAGTGGCGTACCTATGATACGTCATTGAAGTTTACAGAATACCAAGATCAGGTAAACCTACGATTGAGACAATAGTATTCGGCGATTTTGACGAGATAGTAATAGCAATATTAGGCCGTAGCTCTTAGGGCCGGCTCGATCAGTGTGATACAGATCAGAATATCTATATGAAATGAGGGGCGAAGTTTCAAAAACCCCTAAAATGAATGAAAGGTCAAACATTATAGGGGGTTTTGAAACCTCAACCCTGAAATGTTTAGTCTGTTAAGTTACATGTCATGTTGCCCCTGTCTTCTATGGCATTTTTTGGGGCCCATACAGGGAGTGGTGAGTCACCGTCTGCCCATTTTTCCATGTTCCCCGTACATTGCGACGGGCAGACGCCATAGTCCCCGTATTCCCAGACCCCTAGTACCAGTTACCCCAATAGTTTACCGGTAGCCCGGTATAGCCCGGTAGTTTTTGTTCTCATTTCCCACAATAGTCCTATACTGGCCGGGGCTTGTCCTTGGGTGCATTACTAAATGGTGTAGACAGGGATAATCACCGGTCAGTGTCACGCCACATTTACGTTAAATTTGTCAAGGGGCCTCTAGGGGTGTTGGCCTTGCCATGACCCCACGCAAGCCCTCCAAAAGCCCGGGTCATTTTTATGACCCGTGGTCTTCAAAGACATACAAATATAAATAATAATAATAATATTGTTGCAAGGCGATACTAATCCTTTGCAGGTGTCTTATTACGCCTTTGAATTAGAATGATCTATTGTTCGCATTAATCTCTTTGTTCACGCCGCTGTAAGACGTCATAATTCGAAATAAAATACGTAAACCTTCTTTCCTGTGTTGGTATTTCATGCGCATTCTTGGAAGCCATTAAGCTGACTATTTAACGATTTCAAGAACCAGTGGGAGTCATGTTGCTAGGAGGCCATGTCTTAATTGGGTGAGGGTCGCTCTGTCGGGAAATGCGACAGGCATGATCTAATTGTGAACAAGGCGTTGTGCCTAGTGCCTTTTCGAAGCTAGTATCTTATAACGACGAACTTTGCTCGTTTAATATCATAATGATTTTCTGCTTTACGGTTTGGTTTTGTTGTATTCGGCTATTTTTGTAAGAACTGTGAATTACATGTGTGCACTTCTAATAAACTTTGTGATGATTCCCACGACATTTTCGAATTTACATCCTACAAATTCATAACAATATATAATAATCGGCAGACAAACACACACATTGCTTAACTTGGGGATATATAATCCCCAAGTTATGCTTGTGTTATGGGTAATAAATACACAACGGACGACTCTGGGGCTGATCCCAGACACCCAGACCGTAGTAAATAACGGAAAGTTGGTAAGAAAACCACGCCAGAAATCGAGTTCGGAACCTCTGCGTTAAAGTGAGGGCGGCCGGCAAAGGCTTTGCCAACTCAACCACAGAGGCCGCTTATAAAAAATGTAAATTTTTATAAAAAGGCAAAAATGAAGTTGTCATTTCTGGAAATTTATACTTAATATAAGTATATAAAGCTGAAGAGTTTGTTTGTTTGTTTGCTTGAACGTGCTAATCTCTAAACTACTGGTTTGATTCAAAAAATTCTTTCAGTGTTAGATAGCCCATTTATCGAGGAAAGCTATATGCTATATATCATCACGCTAAGACCAACAAACGGAGCACTAATGACGAATGTTTCAAAATCTGGGTTTTTTTCCTTTTGAGAGCTTCCGCTGCGTGCGCTGCGTAAACGGTTAAAGTTTCGCAACAATCACGTGCAACAGAATTCTTCCCCTTTAAAAGTTCAAGAAAAACATCCCCTACAGCATTGTCTTTCTTTTAAGGTTGGCTCACTATAACCTATTTTATGCTAACCAATTTTGTTCTAAAATAGTACATTATTTACAAAGGTGTTTTTATAAACATGATATTAATCCTTATACAAATAAATACGTTATTGATCACAGTATTTTATTTTAAACATCGTTCGATTTCAATGAATATCTTAGGAGATACCGAAGTTTTACAATAACATCGCAGTAAAATAATGATTAAGTACTGCGCGCGCATTTATGATGTGCAAGGGCGGCGGGCAGTCACGAGGGGGAAGAGATTAGCGCGTTCAAGCAAACAAACAAACAAACTCTTCAGCTTTATATATTATAGTATAGATATTTTCACCTTCTACGTAAAAAAAGTCGCGGGTTAAAGTTAGCGTTAGCCCAAAGTAACTATTCCACGAGGACGAAGTCGCGGGCAGAAGCTAATAAAAGGAATAAAACCAATATTATGATCCCGTATTACTTGCCCTAATTCCTATAATATTGCCTCGAAGCTAATCGTGTTTAATACGATAAGTGAGAGTTCCGATGGCCCACGTTCCCCTCCGCATACTCCATCTTCTCTTTTTTTGCGTGGGGAATCCCGATTGAGGGCTATCACCCGCGCGATGGGGGAAAGTCGCGACAGGTGTGTGAGATTCACCATTCGCTCGGGGTGGCACTAGCATATATAGGCAAAACTAAAGATGTTATTGCCACACCGCAGTTATGGATACACACTAAAACCCCTGGGTATTCCACCTTTCACCCTCAATGCCAGGGCCACGGGTATATGGCCTAGCCTCTCCACTGGCCCTGGCAGGAGGTAGCCCTGCGGCCTCATCGACTGCTGGAGGAACTACATTTCGTATTCCCTAATCTATTCCACATTCCATATTAATTCCCATACTCCATCACCTATAACTCCTATCTCCTTTTTGATCCCTCTATCCCATCCCCTTTATCTGATCCCTCTTATCTCACCCCATCTATTACATTCTTAATAGTTTCAAGTAGGGCTTTGAAATGTTTTTTATTGCGTGCGTTCAGCCGACAGGCAAACGGCTTACTTATGGAGTTGTAACTTGGCGGTTACCATTGCCTATGGACATTTGTAACATCAAAAGTGCTACCTATGTGCTGCTGCTCTCTAAAGGGAGATTAGAACCTGGCCACTAATGCCGGAACACAACTCAAAGTTGTTATGGCGGATTTCTCTAGACCAGGGGTGGTAGCCATCCAGATGCGCAATTACCCACCCCACCACCTGGCTGTGGGTTGTGAAAACGAGAACACATCATATGAATAAACATATCTAAATTCAACCTTGACTTTGCAACACTAGTACAAATACTACCTATGCTAAAAAAAACTTACAATAAAAATAATGAACAATCGGAGGCCTAAGTTCAAGTTCTCCTTTCACAATAGTTTTAAATACAATGATTTCATTTGATAGATTTAGCAATAAATTTCCTTTATATACTAAATATTTTTGCTATAGCATCAAATATATATCGAGTGTTTCGGTTTTTAATAGTGCGCTAAAATCAATAAAACAAGACTTAATAAGTGCTATCATAATATTTAAAATTACTTGGATCGTTTTAGAAATATTTATACAGTCTAAAATAAATAAGAAAATGAAAGCATTTAATGTAGAAACACAAATCGATTCAGCAAGCCTGAAGAACTTGCTGCGAGAGAACTATGATGCTAATAATGAAACGAAGAATTCAATAACAGCTTTAAGAAACATTGGCACAGATCCCACATACAAGCACAAATATGTCTTGACTAATGTTATCATTGCAATAGTATTTAATAGCTTGGCATTGTGGGGCTTCGGAGTTATTTTTAGTGGAAGTCTAAAAACGGAGACATTTTTATGGGGTGCGTATTCATATTGATGCACATTTTCAGCTGTATCAGCCATTTTATACATTTTTATTCTTGTGTCTTTATTAATCACTGGCTATGCTAATCACTTTATTCCTTTATATTCCTGTGTTTCGGTACCAGTGGCTGAATTTATGTGCAACATTTGAGGCCGGCAGCACATTTACAGCACCTCTGACGAGAAGCTAACCACTTTTCATCTGGTGGATTGTCAGCCGTTACTGACTCCACTGTTTCCTGTACTCCACCTATAAAACAAAATTCATTTGTCATGAACCTTGCAAGATATCGAAATGATACAGAAGAAAATTTTAAATGAAATTCCTGTCTTAATCCCAAATTTTTTATTGAAGTCAGTTGAGCCATTTCGGTCCCCATCCTGAAAAAAATTTAAAACTATCATTTAATCCATGTCGGTCTGAGTGGTAGCCTTTGCCGGCGTAGTCCACTGGAACGCAGTGGTCTGGGGTTCGATTCCCGGCATGTTAAATTACGTAAGCGAACTTTCCTTTCTTTACTAAGTATAGCCTGGGTGTCTGGAATCGGCCCCAGAGATAGTCCGTTCTATATTACCTATAACTCCCGATCGCTTCCGGATTTTCAGGGATCTGGCGACACCTCTTGATTTGCACTTATAAATAACACAAGCGCTTAGCTTGGAGATATACAATACGTCTTTTTGTCTGCTAATTATTTAGGATTAAGTACAGTATAAATACCAGTCTTCTTTTAAATTTGGACTTTTATTTTTAAGGTAAACGCGTTAATTTTATTCATTATACATAAAACATAACATTGTTTTCAGTTCTAATACTTTTGTTCCTGTCAAGTGAAGGAGTAACCATCGGTGCACACCGTTATTACACACACAAATCATTCAAAGCAAAACCCTTTCTAAGAGCTGTTTTACTTATCTTTCAAACTATGGCAGGACAGGTAAGTAAAGCGAAATGTTGCTGTTATATGACGATCACCAGCTGAACTCGTACCTCTCCATTTTAGACTTGCCGATTGGCGGGTTTCACAAATCGATTATCTCGATATGCAAGTTTTCTCATAATGTTTTGGAAAATATATTATATCCAAAAACTGTTATAGTTACGTATCAGGTCTTTCCTCCGAGCAGTATTATGATATTCGTAAGTCCTGCGGGGCTGAAATTGCCACTTTTGCAAATACGTATGAAGCTGATATTGCATTGTTCAATCAATCTGGTTGTAAGGAGCAGAATTGAAATGATAGGACAACATTCAATGTCATCAATTCTATCCGTGCAGGAACGGAGAAAGAATTGTATTCTTTTTCCTGCGGCCGGGTGGCCTGTCGTAAGCGGCGACTAAACAACCCACAGCCAGGTAGTAGGGCATTTGCTCGACTGGATGGCGACCACCCCTGATCTAGAATATGCCGCCATAACAACCTTGTGTTGTGTTCCGGCATCAGTGACCAGGTTCCAGTCTCCTTTGAGAGAGCAGCAGCGCATTTGTAGCACCTTCGGTGTTGCAAATGTCCATAGGCGACGCTAACCACTTTCCATCAAGTGGGCCGTCTGCCTGTCTGCTGAACTCCTGCAATAAAAAAAAATCAAATTACTCGATTCTATATTTACAGGGCTATATACTTTGGTTGCTTTATCCAAATTGAAAGACAGTATCAACCATTTAATATTAGCTTGCTTTACTAATACAACAAGTGTCAAAATAATGTGGAACCCTGAACCGCGTCTTGCACCTTCCTATATATCTAGACACCGTCAAATTCACAGTGTTTTTCTTCAAAACTACCCGTTAAGTTCTGGGCGCCTAAAGGGGTCGACTTTGGATAATCGCTTAGTAAAATTAACACTTGTCTAGATATATTGGTAGTTTTAAGACATAGCATAAGTTCTTCTTTATGTTGATACTTGTCATGTACGTAATAAAGAGTAGGTAAAGATTTGTATTTCTGTAGGCTTGTAACGAATAAACTCAAAAACTACGGGACCAATTTCAAAAATTCTTTGACTATTAGAATGCTACGTTATCCCTAAGTAACATAGACTATACTCATACGTTTATCCTAAAGTGATTAAAAAATAAATGTCCATCCGTGTGAAGTCAAGACAGACCGCTAATTAATCTATAAACATGAACTAAAACTTTACAATTAGTTGTTATAAACAAATAACAGATATAAGAAAATAAATAAAAACCAGAAACCAGAAAGAAGTAACGAACGACATAGAACTCATAAACTCATAATGGTTCGTAATGGCATACTATTCGACTTATAATGCTACAAACTACTTGTTTCGTATTTGAGGCCTCTCTATATATGTCGTATCTGCGAAAACGACCTCTTTGGGCCCTCTATTTTCTTATACTATCCGTGCAGGAACGGAGAAAGAATACAATTTCCTGCAGCCGGGCGACCTGTCATAAAAGGCGACAAACTAACTCACAGCCAGGTGGTAGGGCATTTGCCCAACTGGATGGCTACCACCCCTGGTCTAGACTATGCCGCCATAACAACCTTGAATTGTGTTCGCGGCATTAGTGACCAGGTTCCAGTCTCCCTTAAGAGAGCAGGAGCGCATTTGTAGCACTTTGGTGTTGCAAATGTCCATAGGCGATGATAGCCATTTGACATCAAGTGGGCCGTCTGCTTGTTTGCTGAACTCATGCAATAAAAAATAAATAAATAAAATACTTTTCCACGATTTTTCTATTATATTTTCTGTTACAGAATTCTATGTTCGTATGGGTAAGGGACCATCGGCTCCACCATCGCTTCTCCGATACGGATGCTGATCCCCACAATGCGAAACGGGGATTCTTTTTTAGTCACATGGGTTGGTTGATGGCAAGAAAACATCCTCTTGTCAAAATATTGGGAAAAAAAATTGATATGAGCGATTTACAAGCAGACTGGATGGTAATGTTTCAGAAAAAGTACGTAGTTTCAACTTATATTTATACCAATACATAGAAACTAACTGTCTGTCTAACCGTGATCTTTTAATGTAATTGTCAAATTATTTGTGAAAATTGCTTTTTATGTTATGCTTTGTCCATTAATAACCGTTTTTGGAATTGTGGTCTCTGTGCCGGTTTAAAAATAAATTTCAAATAGGCTTTGAAACAGCTTAAATGAAAATATTAATGGTTACAACACTTTTATTTCATTTTTAAATCTGGCGTGGTTTAGAAGAATTGAATATAAAGTAAAAATCTCGCTCAAACGAATTCACGGGCACGGTTCTGTTATAAAACTAATTAAACTATTTGATCCTAGATTCGGTCTTTTGGTTCATAGACCTTCATAATTTTATATATCCGAATCATCGACCCCAGATCGACAATCCGACCCCAGATTCGGATTCCGCGCATCGAAATACATAAGAATATATGGGTCTGGTCTAAGGGATAGACCACTTATTTGTGGGCCGATGTTATTGATATATCATTTCCTATATTTTAAAAACACTTTTTAAATGTTACTATTTTGAAGAATTGTATTAAGTTGTGGAATTAACGTGCGTATAAAAAGTCTATAATATTATAAAATTTTAAACATGGCGTGTCTGTACGTTGAAGCTATTAAAAAAAAAAAACAACTGGAATAGACTACATAAACGACGGAAGAACACGATGCAATTTTTTTAGATTTCTTGTCTGTCTATCTGTTTGCCTGTGTGGCGGTTAGTCTGTTTGTTCGGGATTCAAGTAGAAACTACTAGGCCGATTTCGATACGCTCATCGACACCAAATTCTTAGACTTAGAATCTACGCTGCTTTTTATCCCGGTAATTCCGCGGGAATTTTTCTGGGAATGATTTAAAAGGGCCAGATTGAAAGAAAAACTAATTCCAGTGCGGTCTTTTCACTGGTCGATAGCAATTTTACTATAATAAAGTGCGTGATATTTTATATTTTCGCGGAAGCGGTTTGAAGTTGTTTGGATGCATAAAAAATAGTTTATTCCGACACAGATTCCACTAAAACGATAGATTACATTCTTTTTTTAAATGCTACAATACTTTGTGTTCCGGGAATCCCGCGGGAATTCCAAGTCAAGCGTAGACTAAGTCGCGGGCATATCCTAGTATAATTATCGCTTAAGAACCTGTAAAGATAATGTAGCCAAAAAAAATCCTACCTTGGATCTCAACAGCGAAGATCC
This sequence comes from Dendrolimus houi, assembly GCA_039645545.1. Classification (NCBI taxonomy): domain Eukaryota; kingdom Metazoa; phylum Arthropoda; class Insecta; order Lepidoptera; family Lasiocampidae; genus Dendrolimus; species Dendrolimus houi. The sequence continues at coordinate 16,997,056 of CM077125.1, read as the reverse complement.
AAACAACTTATATAGTAATTTCTTCGACGTTATACAAGCTGAATTTGAAAACACATTTAAAACTAAAACAATTAACAAAAGTAATAAACTGAATTTTAGTGATTTGGCTACAAAGGGTATATATAAAAGTCGAATAAAATTGTATGAATTATACAGTGAAAAACAGTTTAATCAAAATCCAGACTTTCTTAACTATATTAAAAATTACTTTAAAACCTTTAAAAGAGTGTGCACCGCTGCCAAATCTCTATATTATAGTAATAGAATTAAAAAATCATCAAATATCATTAAGACAACTTGGAGTGTCATAAATGACGCTTCTGGCAAGACTTCACGTTGAGATGATCGAATTAAACTTGTAATCAACAATAACACCATTAGTAATAACTTTGAAATTGCACAAACATCTAATGAATACTTTAGGGATATGCCAACCTTAACAACTAGCTCTTTGTCATCATCACCACTGGAAGCTGAGCTGCTAATGACACAGTGTGTTGATGAATGTAATATTTCATTCAAATTTAATCATATAGATACAAGTGATATTGTAAAAACGTTTAAATAATTAAACATTAAAAACACAGCTGATCTTTGGGGTATATCTTTAAAAGTATTAAATGACATAATAGACACTATTGCACTATCACTAGTAAAAATATTTAATCAACGTGTAGATAAAGGAGTATTTCCTGACTTAATGAAAGTTAACAAAGTTATCCCTATATTTAAAACTGGAAACAAAAACGACCCCTCCAACTTTAGGCCAATTTATATTTTACCAACCTTAAGCAAGGTCTTTAAAAAAATAATTTTAAATCAACTGCTCTCACATTTTAATATGAGTAAACAGTTCGGTTTTACCAAAAGTCGATCCACTACCGATACAGGTTTTGAGCTCCTAAAACACATTTATGATGCTTGGGAAGGGTCACAGAATGCTATTGGTGTATTCTGTGACCTGTCCAAGGCATTCGATTGCGTTGAACACGTGACCCTCCTAAAAAAGCTCAATTATTACGGTATTCATGGCGCTTCTCTCAACCTATTATCGTCTTACTTAAATAACAGATCCCAAAGCGTTGAAATTAACAATGTCAAATCTCGTGAGACTGGCATATCTATGGGTGTGCGCCAGGGCTCTATTCTAGGTCCCTTCTTATTTTTGATATATATTAATGATTTGCCATACTTTATTAAATATATCTTTAATAATATAATTTATATTCGTAATAATTTGAGTACCTACAAGCAGTATAAGGATGTTCACAATTTCACCACCAGGCATTGTAATAGACTGATATTGCCATCTTTTAGATCATAAAAAGTACTGTCCTCTTTCTTGGGGGTTGGTATACGCTTCTTCAATAAGGTTTCGAGTGAAATGTTAGATCTGCCTTTCGCTAAATTCAAAACCAAATTAAAAAGTATAACTTGCAAGAAAAGGGATACTACACTATTGAAGAATACTTAAATGACAAAAAATCATTTACATAGCAGCTCGCTCTAACATTTTATACTATATTTTGTATAACGTTATCTTGCCAAGCTTGTAAGGGATTTGTGGAGATATATTGCAGCATAACATTTTAGTACGTCATGTCATTATTATAACTTTAATAATATTTTTCTTTCTTTTTATTGTGTCTTGGTCTTATTGAGTATGCACTGTATGCTACAACTCCATTAATTCTTCAAAAAGTAATTCTGTAAAAGTATGATACAGAATTACTTTTTGACTCTATAAAACTTATTAAAAAAAAGACAACCTGAGATATAAATAGAATAAGAAACTTAAAGAAAAACAATATTTAGCTAGACGTGTTGCTGGGGAATTTCTTGTAGCTTCTTCTCCTTAACAGCAATAACACGTTGCGAAGATAGAATAGGAAGAAAAATTAAATTTTAACTCATATATATGACCTTCAAAAAGTGTTCTCCAGTGGAACTTATTTTGAATAAAAACCTTTGAATTTGAATTTGAATATAAAATATAATAAGAACAAAAAAAATACATATAAACAAAGAGCACATTTGTCTATCTAGGTATGTATACTACAATAAATCTATATATGGTTCGAGTCTATACAATGCGTTTAGAAAGGTAAAAAAACCAGGGGGACTAATTCGGTTCAGCAGATTGCGAGAATACAATTTTTAGAATTTTTGTCTACCTGTTAAAGCATCGCGTAAAAACGACTGATGAATGGATTTAAATGAAACTCGAAACAGAATTAGCTTATATCCCAGATTGTAACTTCGGATACTTTTTTATCCTGATAAATAACGTTGTTTCCGTGGTATAGATGAAAAGAGCGAAAAAGTTGACGCTGCGGCCTCATCTTTTTGAAAACTACTGAATTTATATGAATGTATCTCGACACAGAGCTGGCTTATATCACAAGTCAACACTTGAATACTTTTTATTCCGATAAAGCACATCGTTTCCTTAGAAAAGACGGATTAGCAAAATAGGTGGCGTTACAATCGCGTTTTTTCAATTAGTTGTCATAAACAACATGTTATTCATTGCATTACTTCAAATCAGGCTGCATTTGAGTCACCCCTATGTTTTGCTGGGCAGTTGTGTATGTGATACATGTGTACATATACAGACTATATGTACTTAATATCTTTGTTATTGTAGTGAATTTAACAAGAAAGTTTTAAGGTTAAAAATTTTAAACCTTTTTTTTTTTGGCCAGGGTAAATCCGTTTGAGGACTAAGCCGCGACAGGCACAGAAGCCTGGGGGGATGTTCGCGACCCGATGTGAGAGTGTGGGATTCGCCAGATCGGGGGTGGCACTAGCATGCCCGATCAGAACCGGTGCCACGCTATTGCCACTCCCCAGTTAGGGATACCCACTAAAACCCCTGGGTTTTCCGTCCTGCGCCTTATGCCAGGGCTACAGGAATGGGGTTCCCAGTTCCGCTGTGCCCGGGCAGGCGTGGGCCATGCTCACTTGGCCTCTTCAATGCCAGGGGGACTACCCCCCGGCGATGTCCGTTTCTAGTCCGTGCGTGAGGCGGTCTGTAACGCGCTCGGCGCTGCTCCGTCCATACAGGACATTCCTGCAGGGTATGCAGCACCGTATCCTCGTCGCCTGTGTCGCAATGATGGCACCGTGACGTTGCCTCGCAGCCGAGGCGACACAGGTACCTCCCGAAGCAGCCGTGCCCCGAGAGAATCTGCGTCAGCCTGAACGTCAGGGTGCCGTGTGTTCGTCCAATCCATTCCAGCTGGACGGGCCTCACTATTTCGCGAGGCGCGGGTCTGGTGCCCCTGGCCAGGGCTTCTTTGCGCCACGTGTACAATGACGCCAGAACCCTGGCTTCCAGGTCCCATGGGAGGGATCCGGCAAGTAGCGAGGCCACTTCAAAGGACACCGTACGGTATCTCCTTATTGCCCTGACGGCCATTATGCGCTGTGCTTGACGCAGTACCGGAGCGTTTTTGGCCGTCAGGCGATCCGCCCGTAGAGGGCCATCGACCGTACGTTGCTTTCGAAGAGTTTTCGGCACGTAGCGTTGGGCCCCCCGACGTTGGGGAGAAGGCGCGAAAGCGCACCCGTTGCCTCCTTGAGTCTGGGGAGCAGCTGACGAAAGTGTGCCGAAAAATCCCACCGGCTATCGAGGACCAATCCCAAGTATTTCATGGTCTCCCCGATGCCGATGCGGATGCCTCCTACTATAATAGCGGTAACTGGAGGTGGACGGTTCCGAGGGCCGTGGAAGAACACGGCCTCTGTCTTCTGAAGCGCCACCTCCAGTCCAAGATGCCGCGGATCCTGCCTACAACTAAGGACACCCCAGCCGTGCCTAGAAGGCACGCCTGCCGGTGGGTCCTCCCTCGCGCTGCGATCAGCGTATCATCCGCGTAGCATATGATACCGACGCCGGGGAGGACCCTGCTGCGCAACGTCCAGTCGTATGCAATGTTCCACAGGAGGGGATCAAGAACCGACCCCTGTGGAACACCCCACACCATGGCTCGCCGATTCCATCCCTCGTGGACCGGGTAAATGACGGCTCGTTCATTTAAATAGTCCCCGACTATACGGCGGAGGTAGGACGGCACCCCGAAGTACCGGAGTGCCTCCATGATGCAAGGCCAGGGCAAAGAATTAAAGGCGTTGCAGAATGTAACCTCCTTTAACCAAATATATTATTCATTCTTATTTCATAGGTTTTTTTTAGTTTACCGTCCATAGTTATTTAGTTCCTTTGCTTGTTATTATACACTATTTAAAACATTAAAATGTCAGTTTAGTTCACGGGCTTTTAGCTTATGCCACTTTTTCATCTGGGATAATGTTACAGTTATTGGCCGTTTCACACAGATGTAGCGATGAGTTTAATGCGTTATTTATGATGTGATATTGTTATTAATTGTTAATGACGTTAAATATTGACAGAGATAACGTAGCTATAATTTTTATAATAATGTAGCAATCATTTTTAAGCGATTTACACCGCCAGTTAGATACATTTTCATTGAAGGTTCATACATAATTATATAAAAAAATCTAATTAAGTTTTAATGTAAGTAACATAGGGCTACTATTACCAGAGGTTATTCACATGACGAAACCGCGTGGCCAGTCTGAAATAATGTGAAAAACATTAAACGCTTTGTTGGAGATTCCAACACTGTATACTTGTTTTAGATACTTGTAAGCAATAATAATAATTTACGTAATGTTTGATTACATGACGTGGAGAAGAAAAATAAGAAAGGGCCGAATAGTTTAGAACGCAACAAGCATTTATTACCAGGATGATGAGACACTTACAATGTATAGTAATGCATTTTCTCACATTCAGGTACTACATACAACTATACCTAATGGTGGCTATATTCATTCCGGTTTGGATACCAGTGCACTTTTTCGGTGAAGAATTATGGAAGTCCATACTGTGTGCATATTTCGCACGCTACATATTTCAGTTGCACGGGGCGTGGCTTGTGAATAGTGCTGCACATTTGTATGGTCTAAGACCCTATGACAAGTAAGTTATTATAATTAGAATGTGTTTATATTCTGAATTAGAAAATTAGTCATGAAAATGAAGTTTTAAAGGATACGTCATACATCAGTAGAAGATTTCACTTCGAATGTCGTTTTTATGCTCTTAAAAGTAATCTACTTATTAGTACTACATATATACATATACAACTTATTTGTTGTTTATAATTTCATAATTTAAATTAACCTAAGTATAGTAACATAATCACTTCATGTCCCCAGAAACTTACAGCCAGTGGAGTCTTGGTTTGTGTCGTTTATTACTTTCGGCGAAGGGTGGCACAATTACCACCATGCTTTCCCGTGGGATTACAAAGCCGCAGAATTGAGTACACTGTTTAACCTATCAGCCGACATTATTAAGTTTTTTGAAACCGTTGGTTTAGCTTGGGATTTAAAAACTGCATCACCCGAACTGGTGAGTCTTACTATATAGCTAGTTTCTATTTTAATACTATTAATAAGTATCTATGAACACCATTTTTTATTATATATATATATATATATATATATATATATATATATATATATATATATATATATATATATATATATATATATATATATATATATATATATATATATATATAGTGGTGGTCATATAATTAAGAACGCTGATTTAAAATGAAGATTTTTACTTTAAACTAACTAAGACGCGAAACTAATTGCATACAATTTTTTTATTTCTCTCGATATCGTAAATCTTTTCCATAATACCGCTGTATTCATTGATACAGATATTCATTGATATGATTTACTAAAAATAAATAGACAAACTTTTTACACTACTTCTAAACATAGTATTCCTATTTACTGGCTGGTCACGTAATTAAGAACGCTAAATAGTTTATACCTTTATTCAAATTTAAAAGAGAACAGTCAGTCGATTTGTTACTGTTTGTATAATTTTTGCGCCATTTAGTGTTGTAAAAGATTAAAAGTGATTGCTTCTTATGATAAAACAATGGGAAAAAATAAAAGTTGTGATAAATCTACAAGGGAAGTAATAATAAAACTTCGCCGGAAGAATTGGTCTTATCATAAGATAGCCGATCATCTGCAATGTTCAAAAAAATGGTTTTCCACGTTGTAAAGCATTTTGCTACGTATCAAACCACTTCGAATGTTCCACGTGTACCTAAACAGAGAAAAACAACTCCTCAAGATGACCGAAACATCGTTCGTATGGCAAAACAAAATCCTTTTAAAGGGTCCAATGAGCTGAGAAAAGAATATTTTTGTGAAAACAACCCTTCAGCAATCTCAGCACGCACTGTTCGAAGACGTTTGGTAGAAGACAAATTGCACGGTAAGATAGCAAGAAAGGTACCCATGTAGAAACTTTGCCACAGGCAAGCCCGGCTTGCATTTGCGAGAAAGTACGAAAACTGGACTGTGCGACAGTGGAAAAATGTACTTTTTTCTGACGAGACGAAAATAAACAGATTATGTTCTGATGGAAAACGATATGTACGTCGTCCCCCGAATACAGCATTCGACCCTAAGTACACAAAAGTTGCATTAAAGCACGGTGGTGGAAATGTGAAAATTTGGGGGTGCTTTTCTGGACATGGTGTTGGACCTGTAAAGTTGATAGAAGATAACATGGATCAGTTCCAATACAAAAATATACTGGAAGAAACAATGTTACCTTATGCTGAAGACGTTCTACCGGTTATTTAGACATTCCAGAATGACAATGATCCAAAGCATACTGCACGCACCGTAAAGGAATTTCTTACAGCGCAATCAGTTTCTGTCTTTTAAACTGGCCAGCTAACAGCCCAGATCTAAACCCAATAGAGAATCTGTGGTTCAAAGTAAAGAAAAAGGTTTCAAATACATAGTGTAGGAATTTAAGAGAGCTGTACGACGTTTTTTTAGAAGAATGGAACTCTATTTCTCTTGCGAAATGTCAAAAATCAATGCCTCGCCGGTGTAAAACAGTAATTAAAAGCCGTAAATATGCTATTAACTATTAATTTTAGTTAAAAATCTATTAAATTGCTTTTTAAATTCCTCGCGCTACATATTATTGTGATTTTTTAAATGTGAGTGTCATACAAAACGATTCCCGAGCAGTTTAATAAATCGTTCTTAATTATTTGTCCAGCTTCAGTACTATTTGAATTTGTTACTTTGGTAAAAGAAATAAAATATGAAAAAATTGTTAGCGATTTTATTCTTTATTCCTAAGCCACGTTGCTCTATTAATGTGGCTATTTTATAATATAATATACGATTTAAATAAAAAAAACTTCTAAAACTTCAAATCGTTTTTAATTATATGACCACAATTATATATATTTTATCATAGAGTAAAAATTTACCCAACGTTGTATGTACATACTTATATAATACAATTAAATATAATAAAAAGTTTATTATTTTTTATTTTTGCTTTTCTTAATATGGTATTTGCCTGTCTGGATGGCTACCACCCCTGGTCTAGATTACGCCGCCATAACAACCTTAAGCTGTGTTTCAGCATTAGGGGCGAGGTTCTAGTCTCCCTTTAGAGAGTCAGCGCATTGGTAGCACCTTTAATGTTACAAATGCCTGTCTGCTGAACTGATGCGACAAAAAAGAGAGGAGAATGACCATACTCTTAAATGGCCGTTCCATTAAGTCTCTACTCTGGTCTGAGTGTTTAACATCGGTTCTAGAGCTGTCGGTTGTATATTATTCATAACACAAACATAAATTGATTAGCTTGGGTAAATATGGCGTGTAGTCTGCCAAATCGGCAGACATTATATTAACAATAAACATTGACAATATAAATTCATTATATTAACAGGTTGCAAAGCGTATTATTCGTACTGGTGATGGCACCCACTACGTGCTTGGCAATGACGAAGCTAGAGCTGCAGTCACCGCTTTAGGACCCCTACATCCTTTCAATCCATCGTACAACACGACACTGAAATCTCCTGACGCAATACTCAAGCCTGAAGGATTACCTTTATTCCACGAGCAAGATATATTTAGTACAAACTAACGGTCACACTTTCTTTGTAAGTCTTATGCTATATCCAGCTAATATTACTATTAGTTGGATCGATGAAATTGAGTCAATTTGGTTGAAAAGCACTGAACTCAAAGAATACCTCGTTATTCAATGACATTGAATGTTTAAGTCTCTGTTTATAGGGTATCATTTTGGTTGATTCATTGAAATTTAAGAGAGTAATTAGTCTTCTAATATCAGCTTCACAATATTCATTAAAACTAAATTTGAACATTATACTATGTAAGTAGTAGTTCTTTTGTCAAGTCCTATTACAACTGTTTGACCACAGAACATAATTGTGTTTAACATTGTCAGTATGAACATAAATAATGATTGCTTTCATTTAATGTATTATTAACACATAATATTATAGTATTACTGATACTAGAGAACGAAAAGCTACTCGAAGTTTACTTGAATGATATAATCATAGAACTATTATTATATACCTGCACACAACTTAGAAAATAATTTGTTAACAAACCGAAGAGAAACATAGTTTTTGGTAGGAGTATTTAGGTATATTATGTCATCGTTAGCGTTAACTAAAATTGTAATATAAATATTAAGATTGTACATTAAATTATTATTTTTAATATTAGGATTTTATATATATTTTCTCAAACAAAATAATCTTAGAAAAATAATATGATTTAAGTATTTAAATTAAAGTCAAATAGTTGTATGTTAATTAATCTATACTATAATAAATCTTTAAATGGTTCCAGTTTGTATAAAGCGTTTAAAAATGTGAAAATTTTTTTAAGGCTAATTCCGACCAGCAGATTCCGAAAATAAAATTTTTAGATTTTTTTGTCTGTATGTCTGTCTATCTGGCCGACTGTTTGTTAGAGCATCACATGAAAACTACTGAGCGGATTTAAATGAAACTCGACATAGAGCTATCTTATATCCTGGGGCGTAACTTAAGATACTTTTTATCCCGATAAATGACGTCGTTTCCGTGGGATAGACAAAAATAGCGAAAAAGATGGAGCTGCGATCGCATCGTTTTTGGAAGCGACTAAACATATATGATTTAAACTCAACATAGTGCTGGCTGGCTTATAACCCGGCTTAACACTTAAGATACAAATTATTCTGACAAATGATGTCCTTTCTTTAAAATAGACGGCTTAGCAAAGTAGATGGCGCTGCAATTGCGATGTAGATAACCGTTGCTGCAATACAATAACAAATACGTTGTCAGGTTGCCTACATGTAATTCATTACGTATTAGGTATTTCAAATCAGGTTGGCTGCGACTTTTCTTTATGTTATGCTGTGCAGTTGTCTCCACTAATAACTTAGTTTCAATAGTAGTCTGTGGTTTCTTTGTAATTATTTGAATTGAACAACAACAATATGTATATAAAACATCTAATTATTTTTTTATGTACGTAACATAAAGCCATTTATTTTAATAAATATCTACTTACCTTTTATATTAAGACTTATTATATTGAACAATAAAATATTTTTACAATATAAATTCAAGTGTCTGTCGGCTTCTATTTATCCTTTGTCTAACTTTTCATTTTTCATGGTTTCATAGCTATTATGCCACATTAATATATATATATATATATATATATATATATATATATATATATATATATATATATATATATATATATATATGTATAAATATAAAAATGTATTTATAAAATCCAGTAAATCGATTGTCATTTCCGTTTGATTAAGTCACAGCCTTTTAATCACAAAGTGCTGAGTCTAGGAGAAGTTTTGTAGAGAGGTGTTCCAACAGCTATACAATGATGTATTGTAGAGAAATAGCAAAAAATATAATTAGGGATAGTCATTATACATGTAACTCTCGGATGTAAAAAATGTCAATGTTCACAAGTGTATGTACAATTGTACATATATCTATTATTGTATATGTTGCGAGGAATCTATAAGTATGAAACTTTTACATTCTCCTAGATAATAAAAAGCAAAGCTTATACGGACAAAGCTGCGAGAATATCTACAGTTATATATTTAAAACCAACAACCAAGAAATAGGTTAACAAATCGGTTAACAATAAATGACGTAGAGTTCAAGTTTACCAATTTAATCGAACAGAAATTTAAATGCATTAACTACAATTAAACTATATCAATCAACTCCAACGACATTACTAATTTAGATTAAATAGGTCAGTGTTTCTCAACCTAACAATATTAAGACCCTAATATCTATAATATTATAAAATTATAAACATGCCATGTCTGTACATTGAAGCTATTAACAAAAAAAACAACTGGAATGCATTTTTTTTAAATTTCTTTTCTGTTTGTCGGTTTGTCTGTTTGTTCCGGATTCACTTAAAAACTATTGGGCCGATTTCGATGCGGTTTTCGCTGATCGACAACATATTCTTAGACTTAAAATCTGAGCTACTTTTTTTACTTTTAATTTTTTCTGGGAATGATTTAAAATGGCTGTGATGGCCAGCGGCGGGAGCGGGGATAAATGAGATGGAAAGGACTAACAAGAAAGAACGCCATCAGACACGCTACGAACGATGCGGGCTTCGCAGCGGTAGGCACTTCTTCCTCGTGATCCTTTCTTCTCGTCTTGCGGTTCCTTCGACTAGTGGACCAGCTGGACCGATACAGCGGGTATCTTCCAACATGCGGGTTGATATAAGCGGGTGTAAAAAGCGGCACAACACACAAAACGCGGGGAGGTATTTGCGGAAGCCGCGGTGCGTTCAGCGGTCGGACGTAGACTATGTCACATTACATAGCGACAGATGCGGGGAAAGAAAAAAAGGAAACAAAGAGGCGGTGACCAAATAGGTTGGCGTTAAGAACGGCCAAATTAAAAAAAAATGTATTCCAATCCAAAAAAATGTATTTTTTTACTGATCGATAGCAAATTTCATGTAATGTAATGTAAAAAGTGTAATATTTTTTATCCCGGGAATCCCGCTGGAATTTACTCTACCTGGGGATGCAAGGGATGCGTGGCGGGCAAGGACCTAAGGGGCACAAACCGATTGACTTCAATGAAAATATAAAGAATATCATGATTTTTCAAGATCTAACTAACGATACTTAACTAATATGTAGCGCCATATGCATAGACTACATCTTCCTGTCAAACAACCATGTATAACCAGCAGCCTGAGAAAAATGACTGAATTGACATGATGATTTTATTCAAATAGGTTTAGGGATCCTTATAAATAAAATATACAAGTTAAGTGGTGTTTTTGATTGTTACTATACGCAAACTAATTTTCGGACCCCGGCGCCCAAAACGGCTAAGACTGTCCTGCGCCGCTATACTCGATGTAGGTTTTCTCATTATGGTTTCCTTCACAGTCGTCGATATTATAAAACTATATGCAGATCGTAATTATAACAAGATGCACATTAGGTTAGAAAATTAAGCTAAGCGGTGCCTGCTACAAGGTGAAGAAGGCGCCAACGTAAACCACTCCCCGGACGCTCAGGACCTGTGCCTGCAAACGATGGCGGATTGGCAAGCAAACTTGGCCGTAATAAGTGAACCTTATTACGTACCAGGAACTGGGTGGGAGATCTCAACGATGTGGTAGCCGTGGTCGCCAGAGCCGAGTCTGGCACGCCGCTCACCAGTCTCGAAAGAGGAAAGGGCACCGCATAGGTGGCGGAAAGCGGCAGTGACGTCGTTATAGGCGTGTACTTCTCGCAGAACCGCCCTCTGGAAGAATTCGACCTCGCCTTGGATTTCGTTAGGGCAGCCGTCGGCAGACTAGCGCCGAAGACAATTTTCATCCTAGGCGACTTTAATGCCAAGCATCGATCCTGGGGAATCACGTTTACCGATGCTAGGGGACGGGCGGTTGAATACTGGGGGCTTCAATCCAACCTGTCCATCTTGAACCAAGGATCGGTCCAGACCTGCGTGCCTGCGTGGGGTGGATCGGTCATCGACCTGTCATTCGCCACACATGCGACCGCCCGCAGAGTGGTAGGATGGAGGGTGCTGGAGGAGGTGGAGACTCTGTCTGATCATTTGTACATCAGATTCGAGCTCTCCCCCTCGCTTAGCGCTAAACCTGGCTATGGCCCTACTCGGCTCCCGCGCTAGGTTCTTACCAAGCTCGACGCGGATCAAGCCGAGGAGAGGTCGCTCATCGAATGCTGGACCTACCCAGCCGACCTGGAGAATCTGGACGCCCAGGCTGAATACATGCGCGAATCCTTAACAAGGATTTGCGACGCTGCTATGTCTCGAGCCAAACGACCACTGCCGTATACATCGGTCCACTGGTGGGCCGAGGAGCTGGGTGAACTGCGTAAGGCAGTCCACAGAATCAGCCATAGGCTCAAACGCAGTAGGGCGCGTCCTCCTCTAGACTATGTTGAGGAGAATGGACTCTTGGGAGAGTTCAGAGAGGCCAGAAAGGCCCATTTCGATCTGCAATTTCGATCTCAATTCTATGGACGAAAGCCCGGGCTCGGGGGGAGCTCCTCGAGACACTCGACCGGGATCCTTGGGGGCGTCCGTACCGTGCCGCACGCAATGCGTTGCGGCCTTGCACCTCCACGGTCACGGAAACGCTCGAACCCGAGGTCCTCCGGTTGGTTATCGATGGACTCTTCCCGGATCCGGGGATCTTCACTCCCCCCGACATGGGTCCAATCATTCCCGACACCTCGGAGGTAAAGCCTCATTCCATCACTGAGGAACAGTTAGACGTCGCCCTAGACCGGCTCCGGGGCAGGAAGACGGCACCGGGGCCCGACGGGGTTCCGGATCGGCTTCTCTTCTTGGCTGCTAAACACCTACGCAGCCAACTGCGGGAACTGTTCAATGCCTGTATTCGCGTAGGTCAGTTTCCGTCGCTATGGAAGGAGGGCCGATTATGCCTAATTCCCAAGGGAGGTCGGCCTCCCAACGATCCATCTCCCTATAGGCCCATAGTGTTGCTTAACGAGGTCGCTAAAGTCTTCGAGAAGATCTTAGCGGAACGCCTCGTTAAGCATCTCGATACTGTGGAGCCAGGGCTAGCACAGACGCAGTTTGGGTTTCGGCAGAGGCGCTCCACGTTGGACGCCTTCGAGACACTGCGGACTGTAACGGATGAAGCCGTCCAAGCGAAGGATACTGTCCTGGCTGTGTCGCTTGATATAGCGAACGTTTTTAACAGCCTCCCTCACGAGACGATCAAGGAGAGACTACGTGCATACGGAGTGTCCCCGTACCTCACGAAGCTGTTGGCCGCGTACCTCCAGGACAGGTACATCCTTTGGGAGGGCGGTGAGTCCAAGAATCGCGCGTTACGACTGGATCCTTCGGGTTCTGATCCTGCCCGCCTGCCCTTAATCTGCTTTACGGATGATACCCTACTCACGGCACGCGCTGCGTCATTCGCGGAATCCGCGGACCTCGCCAACGTCGGGTTGGCGATCGTGGTCCAGAGAATAGGTAGGCTACGCTTGAAGGTCTGAAAGGTTCCATAGGCGGTCTCGTAATCCCCCTGCGGACTTGACCGTTACAGTTCAAGGGGTGGATATTCGCGTAGGTCCCCAGATGAAATATCTGGGGCTAATTCTCGATGGAAAATGGCTATTTAAAACACACTTTGGGCAGCTAGTTCCCAAACTCGTAAGGTCCGCAGGCGCCCTCTCTCGGCTCCTTCCCAACGTGGGGGGACCGGAGGGGGGGGGGGCGACTAGGAAACTCTACTCGGGCATCTTTAGGAGTATGATCCTGTACGGTGCACCCGTATGGTTCGTTGCACTTCACCGCCACAATAGGACTTTGTTAAGCCGCGCACAACGGGTCCTGGTGGTGAGGGACATCCGAGGATACCGTACAGTGTTGTAGACGGCGTCGACACTCTTGGCAGGCGATCCACCCTGGCCTCTCCAGGCGGACGTACTTGCCAAAGTTAGGCGCTCCCGACAGGATGCCCTCGCCCGTGGCCTGGTTTATTGCTAGGCCGAGATTCAGGCGATTAAGACGCGGGAAACCGCGACCATGGTCAACAATTGGTCGAGAGAGTTGGAAACTCCTGTGGCAGGCATTGAGACGGTGGAGGCGGTGCACCCGCACCTGACGCGATGGCTCTTACGGAAACGCGGGACCCTGACCTTCAGGATGACGCAGATACTTACCGAGCATGGGAGCTTCGATAAGTATCTGAATCATATCGTGGGTTTCCAACCTTCCCCTCAGTGTCGCCAATGTGGCGCATTAGACACTGCGTTTCAAACGCTGGTCGAGTGCGCAGCATGGGCACCGCAGAGATATGAACTCGAGACCCTCGTAGGTCCGATCGATTCGCTGGGCAGTTTGGTGCAAGCCATGCTGCATAGCGACGATCATTAGGTGAGTGCGGCCAATTTCTGCGAGGCTGTCATGTCTCAAAAGGAGGCCGCGGAACGAGATCGGGAAAGAGGTGCGCATGCGCCTCGCGGATACCGACGTCAGTCGGGGTCCCAGAGGCGTAGATATGCGCAAAATCTACCCCCGTAAATACCGCTGCAGGGGCCCTCTAGCATCTAGGGAGCAGAGGATACTTCACCCCTGTTGACGAAGTGAGTTTGCCTGTCTCGGGGCATTCTCAAGCACTGATTCGCTAAGATCAGCGTGGGCGTAACTGCGTTCTAAGTCTCACGCTCTTCCCACCACAGCACGGGGCACATGGGAGGAGGGTGGTTTTAGTGGAGTATTGAGTTCTTCGAGTCTCCACACAAGCCGGCGATTTGACTCTGGTGTGCCATTCGTGGTGACATCTCTCGTCGCTTTGGTCTAATCCCTAGTAAAGAACCCGGTAGTGTGCGAAACGCATTTCCCCCGCCTCAAAAAAAAAATGAAGCAGGCCACACTATTGGAATGCGATGCGCATGCTTTAGCTGCTGAGCTACCAAGACTGATATATAGAAGAATACACACGCCGAAACCGGCACTTGAGATTATAATCTGTCAAAATTAACATGTACTTTCGGACACATGAGCACATCACAGAGCCTTAGCCTAGCCAGAGTCTTATTCGTATTGAGTTTGAGTAAGCTTATAGGCTTCTTTAAGAACCATAAAGAAACCTTCAAACTTACTCTAACTA
Source organism: Dendrolimus houi (assembly GCA_039645545.1). NCBI lineage: Eukaryota > Metazoa > Arthropoda > Insecta > Lepidoptera > Lasiocampidae > Dendrolimus > Dendrolimus houi. The sequence continues at coordinate 16,981,945 of CM077125.1, read as the reverse complement.
AATATAAATAAAGTGTGTTTAATGCTCTTGATGTAGACCTTAATCAAATTATAAAACAAAGGTGGCCATAATAATCGATTTGGTATCGTTCTAAAATGATTTACATGACACAAGGGCGTAAAATCATATTGATAAATGGTCAATAACCTAGATATTTTGTTTTGTGAGTTGTTATTTCTAGATTAATTAATATATTAATATAAGAAGACATCAATTTTAATTTTTTGACAAGTATTTTTGATGTAATTAATTATTTCGAAATGCGTGTATAATTATGATCTGCATGGTTATTGCGATTTTTTTTATAAATTTGAGCAGTACAAAATATTCATATTTTTTTCGGATTCAATGATAAAGAAAATATTTTTCTGTAAAAGTAGAATCTAACGTAAGCCTCACTCAAATTTTATGGCTAGATACTACTACTAAAAATTTGTTTTTAAAGCCAAAAGCAAGCAAACAGGCAAACGGCCCATGGGATAGAATGTGGCCACCGTCACCTATGGACTTTTGAAAAACCAGGCACATTAGACACTAAAGCCTGATCACATTTGCATTAGTTAATAACTCAGTTAACTTGCGAGACTGACGAGATGAGCCTATAAGATCATTGTATTATTTCAGAGGACGTTGAGAAGGAAAATACAATAACACAAACACAAAAACAAGTTTCACTGTGTAATTATATTAGCATAATATTCATTACAATCTTTTCAACATTTATTAGTAAAAGAGTCAAAATCTATAGGGGAAAAATATCGAGAAATAAAAATATTTATTTAAATATAACGGCTAAATCACACTTGAACAACATTCTCTATACGTATAGTGTAGCATTATTATAATATAAACAAATCTTATTTTTCATCTCATATTTCAGTCAATGCAAAAACATCCCATGCGGGCATTGTGTCTTATCCAATACAAATACTTCGTAATTCGAGTGTAAACTCCTGGATATCCTGGCCGTCCACACCCTATCCCCCAAGACACCACACCTGAAAACATGGAATATTGTCACTAGTTTATTTACACAGATTTTTTATTTTATTGCGTGAGTTCAGCAGACAGGCAGACGGCCCACTTGAAGGAAAGCGGTTAACATCGCCTATGGACATTTGTATACAAATTTCCAATTGATAAATTCACACTTAATTGATCACATGAAGTATGTTTAATTATACACAATATGGTCTTCTGAAATATATTCGTGATTAATTTTTCATGAATTTATGTTTAGGTTTAGAGAACTTTATTTTCCATAAGAACATTTAATTCACTTAGAATAAGATTAATAATAATTATTAATTAATATAATGTAAATCTTAACACTAATGTAATACTATACAGTCATTGCTGATGGATAATTAAGTATTCTATAGTATTGCAGTGGGTGATATGATTTGTGGTGTGACAGAGGACGTATGTCAGAATAGAGGAGTATGGAAGAAAAAGACATATTGTGCCACCCCCAAATAATTGGGAGATGGTGAAAGAAAAGAGAATGTAGTCTTCATCAAATGTTGCTTAAGATGTTTAGCGCAGGTCTATTATTTTATATTTATTTTTATAAAAGGTTTTGGAGGTAATTTTGAAAAAGCTTAAAATTTTACATTTTTGTTACTCGTTTGGCCATTTATTAATAACTGCTGACCTTCAAACATGATGCTTTTTCCCGTAGTTTGTTTAGTCATGTTTTATTTGGAAACTGATATTTTAATAAGAAAACAACTTTATAAAATATACTTCTTGATTCAACGACAGAGTCGACAGATAAATTAATTGTAGGTACACTAGATACGTCCAATTTCAAATTCAAAGATCTAAATCGATAACAGCTAAAAATATATCTGTAGCCTGGTGCTAAAAAGGGCTAGATTACGTTTATGATTTTAATGCCAGATTATGTGGTTGATATGATAGCGTGTATGTTTTAATGCGCCGATGTATTCTCAACTCTAAATATGTTCAAACGATTCACGTTATTAGAACATACTAGCGGTCTCGGCAGACCCTGTCCTGCCCTGAAAAAATAAAAATCTAGAAACCGATTCCAGCGCCACCTACCGGATCTAATTGTGAATCTAAACCAACCCCGGACCCACTCAAACACACATAAAGTTTCATCAAAATTGTAGAACCCAGTTCCAACATCTAGTATTTTGTTCAGAGTGAAAGGTTACATTATTGAAGTGTTTTTTATAATTTTGATTAATGTAGGCCATATTATTTTTTATATAGCCTATATTAATCAAGGATTGTGTAGCATTCGAATGGTAAAAGAATTTTTGAAATCGGTCCAGTAGTTTTTGAGGTTATTCGTTACAAAAATACAAATCTTTCCTCTTTAAAATATTAGTAGATATATATAAGTACAATAAATATCGAAGCTACGCACCAAAAAGGATACCAAAATATCAAGTTCATTGTCATTTATGTTTTGTTCTTACCTAAAAGCTCATATCTCTTGTCGGGTCTCTCGGCTGACAAAGGTCCACCGCTGTCACCCTAAAATGCATCACGGCGGTCACATTTATATTTATTAAGAAAACCTAAAGCAATACACCAAAATGTAATGCGATGCTTATAATAACAACATAGCCAATGGCAGGAAAAAATACTACATAATAAAAAGATCATAAATATTGCTGGAGAAACCTAAAACAAAGTTACAAAAATAAAGTCAAATAAATTTAGTGTTGACTATTATTTTCTTAGTGTAAACAGGGATGAATATTAGATATAGTTTATCCCAGAAAATGGGAATAATGGAATAGTTCACAAGGGACAAGGATTCAAATTTTACCCGAAGGACGTTGAGATAAGAAACCGTTGTAATTTGATATACTCGTATATATGTACAAATAACTGTGTAGATTTTTTTTATAATGGAGATAAACGTAGCAAAAGCTTTATCGCGGTAAATGGATAAATTGGTAAATTAAAAACTACTACAGGTAAATAATTTAATCTAGATGGCTGTCAGTGGGGAGTGTTCTTAAAATGCTAGCCGCATCTCCACGTTGTATGGCAACGCTGATTCGTTACCATAACTATAAGCCAGCCCTTTGGTCACGCGAGACTTCTTTCAGGCGCATTGATAGGTCTCGATAGAGTTAATAAGATAAGAAAAGAGAAGAATACACTGCAACAATTAAATATAATAAATTGTAATCATGGTATACTTTAAGAAATTTCCATGGATGAATACCTGGCAAGTGTCCCGTTTGCCCTCATCAGGATATCCGGCACACAGCATGGTGTCTCCTATCATTGACGATTCGTATTTAGTATTTCTGCATTCTGCATTGCTAAGTATTGGCAATTCTACTTCTAATAGTTGACACGAATGACTTTTCTGTTCTTCGGTTGAACCCCATCCAACTGCTAATGCTTTTACTCCCTCGTAAGTGTTTTCTGGAATTTCAAATAATACATCTTAGTAACTACATCTGTATTAATATAGTTATTATTAGAAATGTATCTATTCTTGGGTTTTCTGAATGAATGAATAATTTTATTGCACATACATACAATGGGCGGTATTGTCGCCAAAGGCGATCTCGTCCAGACTACCCTATACAATTATTATCAACACCTACTACATTATTTACTGACTTCATAATGATTAAATGGATTACAGTGTTCATTTATTTGCATTCGTCATAATTATATTAATAAAGTGTACATTATTACCATAGTCATTTATTTATTATTATTACAATAATTTATTTATATTTTATATATGCCACACATTCTACATTACTGCATTTAATTTATATGTATCCTAAATGTTATTATAAAAAAAAATCTTCAAGGGGTTGATCTTAGCGATAATCGTTGAACAATCTTTTTTCTTTTTCTTTTAGGAGTCCGATGCCTGAAGGCTAAAAAAAAGGTTGTGGTAGTGTTTTGTCAATGTATAAGTAAACTAATTTTCGGTTATTTACTGTGGTCTGAAGTGTCTGAGATCGACCCTAGCCTTTTCTGTTGCATATTGCTAAGCGTACATTGCTTAGCTTTGGAATATACTATTACAATGACTAGATATAAATAATAATCGTAAAGAATCGGCAAACAAACTAATATGGTCAATTTCGTAAGCAAAATTCATCATGCTAATTTGTTTGCCGATTCTTTGATGATAAATTTCACTTACGAAATTTTCCATTCCAGGAATCGAACCCGGAACCTTTGTCTTCCACTGAGCTAAGCTGGCTAAGACTTAGCTAACGCAACCGCAGAGGTCGTACAGACACATAACATGTTTGTCTGCTGATTTATTTATTGAGAAACCCGCATAAGGGTTGAGACGTTTATATCGTATTAAGTTTTTGAATAAATATTGTCTTTTATGGATTTTCGATATGCCCTTGGTTTTATTAGATACCGACGCGCCCGTGCAGTGATAACGGGCGGTGACTTTAAGAACCCACTCATAATCGTTATAATCATCAATAATACTACTTAAATATTTCATCAAAAAATCTTAATTTATATTGAATGTTAGATTGAATAAGACCCTGAATTGAATCTGGAATCTGACTCGCAAGCAGTCAAGTGGGTTAGTATACCTTTAGCTCGGTGTACAAAAATGGGTTTTGTATTTGTAAACCAAATACAGTAGAAGAAGAAACAATGTTGATCCAATAGACCAACAATTACATCGTGCTCGATCCAATTATTAGGACTGATATTTCCTATTTTTACTTAACCTTACCCTCTCTCTGTATTGGGATTATTTTATTAAGTACCATAAATGTGTTCGTTTCTCTAATATATGTTAGTCTAAAAACAAATTTAATTTCTTTCTTCGACCCACCTAATGAAAAATGGTTGCCATCGCCTATAGGCATTCGCAACACTACAGGTGTAGCCAACGCGTTATCAGCATTTGTTGCATATCCTGGCAAGACTTTAGCTTACCTTGAATGGGACAAAGGAACCCGACAAGGGAAATTATATAGAGGGGACAGGATAACGGCACGAGGAAGTGAACCATCGAAATTATCTATCTATGCAGAAGCGTTGTAAAGCGTGTGTGACGTGGGCTGTCGCCTACTTCCTTGCACTCCTAGGGGCCTCGCACCGCGAAGACAGGATAAGTAAAAATTTTTGTCGCATTTAAGAGGTCGAAAATTTTTATTCTTACCAAATTCTTTTTTATTTCGGATAGCAACATTCGCGGTAACAATTACTGGACCCGTCGCCGGTTAGTGCCAGTAATCAGTTCCAATTGTTTTTCTACTCCATCTTTTTGATGAAACCAAAAATCAGAAAGCCTTGCAAAATATATGTTGCCCACGTGAAATTTAGGTCTTGCTCCGCCACTGTATCTATGATATCACTATATGGAATAAAGGTGTTTTTTTTCAGAGACCCACGTAACACGAAATGTTAAGTTACTTTAAAAAATACAGGTAGCAATATAAATGTGTGCTTTAAAGTAACTCACCATCATTATGCGGGAGGCAAATTGGCTTCACAGTGTCGGTAATGTTAACCCGCTCGTTGAGTTTCAACAATGCAATATCATCTATGAAGTTCAAAAAGGTGAAATTGTGTGACACGATTTGAACTATGAAACGGGTTTCCGGTCTATGGGTTTTGTTGCAACGATTGTGTTCGCCAAGAGTCACTTTTATCATGAACCACATGAATCTAAAAACGTAGATTATAATTATAACCATTACAGAACAATAACTAGATATGAAAATCGCTCAGAAAAATACGTAAGTCTACAATAGCCTGTAAATCATACAATTAATACATTCTACAATAAATTATAAAATAATGTTCACATGCAAGAACTGATAATATATTGTTTGGATATTTTTTTATTGCATGAATTCAGCAGACAGGTAGACAGGTGGGCCACCTGATGGAATGTGGCTACCAATTTACAAGTACTGCCTCTCTCTAAAGGGAGACTGGAACCTGGCCACTAATGTCGGAACACAACTCAAGGTTGTTATGGCGGCATACCCTAGATTTGGGTTGGTAGCCATCGAGACGGGAAAATACCCTACGACCTGGCTGTGGGTTGTTTACTCGTCTCTTAAGACAGGCGGCCCGGCCGCAAGATGTTGTATTATTTCTCCAATCCTGCACGGACAATAAATTATACACAGTTAAAAGTTATCTCAACACATTTTAATATAAAATAAGTGCAAAGTCAGCTAACCCTTTAACGCAATGCGCAGCCGTGAGGACATATCTATCATTAACCAGAGTCCCGCCGCAATAGAACTGGTTGAATAAGGATAATCTAACAACCCATGGGAACTCGTTTACGGATGTCTCAACTCCTCCTAGTATACGCGATGCCTCATTCCTTTCACCGCAACCTATAATTTAAACATATGGTAATAATGGTTTCCGCAAGAATCGCGTAAACTACACTCTTTGTTTTAAAGAGCTTCGTTGCTAACGTGAAGATGTCATTTCCTATGGGCAAATATATTATTTACATTTTTACTATGTCAGTTTGTAAATCATTCTCCTTGATACGACATCGGATAAGTGACAATACTGTTACACTCTATTTATTATACTACTAATATAATAATTTTCGACTCATTCCATCAACATGGAACATCCTCAAACGTACTACACTCTGTGGAAACGGAATTAAAAACTTTTATTTTAAATATCGCAACCTACAACATTGTTTGTGTCCTGAATAAAGCCTCAAAGCTAAATTTAAGCCGTTCAAACTACTGGACTTCATACACACGTGCTCAATTAAACGGGACAATATGGTTTTATACTATATTCCCCTCTTCTCAGATCTATTATTATTAAAGTTTTCTTTCCACAAGACATAACATTACTTTCTAAGAAACTTGAAACAACTCACGTGAACTTCAGTTATAAACTTAGTGGTATTTCTAATATTAGAAGAGACGCACAAATCATCAAAATCATCATTTGCTTCCAATTGCGTTAGTTGTAATAATAAAAAATTGCTGATTACTTCTAATAAGTTATAGCGTTTGTTACGGATATTGGACCTGTCGGGATACCAATCAGCACCGATGTGAAGTATATGACTTCGATTTTTCGTACTTTAATCTTTGATCATAACTTTTTCCCATCTAGCGTTAGGCTTGATCCCTATTAATATTTAAATGCGAAAGTAACTCTGTCTGTGTGTTCCGTTTTCACGGAAAAACTACGGGACTGATTTGGCTGAAACTCAGTATATATATTTTCGCTGCCAAGGATGAACATAGAATACTTTTTATCCCAAAAAATGGGATAGTTTCCGGGATAAAAATATATTTGTCTCTCTATTTGTTATGCTTTTACGGAAAAACTACTGGACCAATTCGGCTGAAATTCGGAATGTATGTAATTTTAATATCGAGGGTTAACGAGGGCTACTTTTCACCCCGGATAATGGGATAAGTTTTGGGAAAGATTTATGTAAAGGTTATACCAGAAAGTAGGATATGCTTTTTTGTGATTTGCCATTTTAGTAATTTTGGTCAATTTGGTCGATTTGGTCAATCTGGTCAATTTGACCGATTTGGCCGATTTGGCCGATTTGGTTAATTTAGTCAATTTGGTCAATTTGGTCGATTTAGCCAATTTGGTCGATTTAGCCAATTTGGTCGATTTAGCCAATTTGGTCGATATGGTCGATTTGTTCGAATTTGCCGCTTTGGTCAATTTGGTCATTTTGGTGAACATACTTATATAGTTTAATAACGAAAATGGGCATAGATACTTTTCATCCGGGATATGGGATAGTTTGCGATATATAATGAAGTGAATCTTCTGGGGCAAATAGCACTAACATAAAAATTTAATACAATGTAACCTGTGTTGAAACCTCTATAAATGAGAGGCACGCACTAGAGGTTAACCCGCGGCGTAATGGAGGGGTAAACTCTAGTTTCATAATATACAATTTTCAAAACTCCATTAGTACTTAATACTCCGATTATTCGTGATACCATGCGATACTTATCTATTTTTAGAAAAAAAAGTGTTTAATAAATAACTACCTAAGTTTATTCCTAAAACGAATAAAGGAACACGGGTTAACATACGGCTGCAATCCATATTTCACAACAACTTTATGGATTTTTTAAAAATTGTACCTCCAGTTAATTCAACTTGCCAAGCGATTTATAAAGCTACCATAAAAGAATCATAAATTTTACTCACGACAGTTACATTTGCGTCCGAATTCGCCATCCATTTCCATTGAATCAGTATCGTTGGCCTTTACCTGAACCATAAAACATATTTAAACACTTTAGGTAATGTAGAGATGAGAATTCACTCGTCAGTGTATAGTTTAGACCTGTATCCAAAAGAATATATAAGCCACAGGTAGCTTACGTGTTTTATTTTTTGTTACCTTACTGCTTTATCTGATACAATGTTATAGTTATTACTTTACGATTCACGCAGATGTAGCGACAGGTTATGGCGTAATTTGAGTTGCGATATTGTTATTAATTGTTAATGACGTTAAATATCTATTGAAAAATAACATATGTATATACACTAATGTAGCTATTGGTTAACGGCGTTATTTTTAACGCTATAAATAAGACGTTTGGCCACAATCGCAAACTATAACATTATCACATGTGAAGCCCGAGCATTATATAATCTACTCATGTAAAGAATGTTAACACCAAAAATCATTACAATCGGTTCAAAGATGTATGGCCGGTTCCTATATCTTACCAACCGTTCATTTGCCTTACTATCAGTTAAAATTTGATGAATCTTAAAATTCAACCGATGGGAAGGCAAGTGAATGAATAGTAAGGTATAGAAACTGACCATTAATCATGAGTAGGTAACAAACACAACCAATTCGCAGATATCCCTTCGTTGCGAAAACAATATCATATTTCGGAAAATATTTTTTACCGAATCGTTAAAATCCTGCCACCATAAACTTTATTTTATATAATAACGAATCCATGAGGAAAAGATACAATACAGACAATATATTCTTATAGTTTCATAGTCGTACCTTATAAATTGCATTTTCGGTCATGACGAACCACCTAGCTGTTCTCCCAAAGAGGCGTAATGTATATTAAGTAATTATATCTTTAGATTATTTTAATAAAAGATTATTATCAAAAGAATACTACATAAAACTTAGCAAAGGAATAAGTTTTAAATTAATATGTGAAATAGGTACATGTGGAACATATATAAGCTGGTAAATATACGATTTAATCGCAATGACAGGAAAATCATAAAAGCGAAAGAACTTACCGAGTGGATTATAATATAAGTGCAAAATACCAAGAACAACACAGATTTCATTCTTCTTTTATGATTATAAACCTTGACCAACACGTCTTAGTGACACCGCAAAACGGGAAGCAGTGCAAGGAATGAGGACGTTGCACTCGCATCTAGCTGTTTGCAACATCTATTTCATATTATAGGCATCCTGTAAATGAACTAGAACCCTTAAGGCCGGCTGTACACTGAAGCCACATGATACAGACAAGCAAGCAACATTTACGTTGCCACAGTTAAGAAATACATTAATAAATTTGCAACTCCCGTTTACCTTAAAAAAATCTCATAGTATTTTATATTTTTATTATTGGAGTACAGCAACGTTAAGGGACCATCTCATAGAAATGTGCACCATCAATCAGGTGTTACCAACGTGCGATTAGCTAATATTATGTACACATCTATTTCTAGGCACTCTTGTAATTAGTTGTTTCATATTTATAACAAACCTCTGCAGTAGTCAATTAGAGATTTTTTAAAATAAAATATAACCCTAAATAGTTAAAATTGATTTAAGAACTAATGTCAATGTCCGGAAATTTACTGTTTTAACCAGCTCTTTAGTATTCAAGTCAACTATTTTTATTTTCTATCAAAATAATGCAGTTCGTGTTTAACGCCACTATTGTCGTCGCACAAATGCATTCGAAGTGTGCAGCCCTACTAAGGCTTAGCTAACCGCTTTGAACTTGTTATTATAGAAAAGAAAAATGACAAAACGCTTGTATATTATAGGAATAATATTTTTAGAAACCAGTTTCGTATGATTCATCTGATAAATTTCTTCAGTAATTTCAATAACAAATTATCTCAAGAACTTTTATAAAAAGAACAAGAACCATGAATATTGACATCTATCGACGCTTCGTTTACTAGAAACCAATGGCTACGAGTTCAATTCTGGTCAGAGCATAAATGTAAGAATCGGTTTTTTCTGTACCTATATACAATTTTGTAAAAGTTCAAGAGAAACCTAATAGAAACATAATTCACGCACTATCCCTAAATTCTTAAAATAGATTTTTTTAAATCCTCTAATAATTGCATCTACAGAAAAGAAACCCATATAGCGGTTAGATGTTTTGATTATTAGTACTTAATTATAGAACTCTGACTGACTCCAACGGAGTTTTTGTAGTGACTCGAAGAATTTTACTTCACTTAACAGTAAAGATTTTCTACACAAACTCACTATTATTGCTTAAAACAATAGACTACATAAACGAAGTTAATACAGAACGTGATAGAAATTTAACACTTAATTTTCCTTGACAGCAATAAAATTCTCAAAAAATAATTGTTTATTTTACATAGGGCTGATTTGTCGATCATCAGATAAGAGTTATCAACTTATCAGTCGAATAAATAGTAACCTGACCAAATACAAAAGTGAAACAAATCAACTGTTTTATTCATGCAACTGTCATTTTTATTTTTCCCACGTTTGTGTTTTATTTTATAGAATAAATTTTATCTGATGATTGTAAAATTGGCCCTTAGTGAATTAAAATACAAAGCTAACATATTTACAAAGCCGTTTGAATGATCCCGAAATAACAATAAAAAGGTATGAAAGATAATCGCAATAAACAAACGATTATATGTTACACATATTTAATTCTAAATTAAGAGATTTCACAGTAGCGAGGTTTAAACTGTTCATTGCTTAATAACAAACTAATATTTGCAGTAACAGGCTCCTTCGGTGTTGTCTCTTATCCAGTTTAAGTATTTTGTTACCCTGGTGTAAACGCCCGGGTATCCTAATCTTGCACATCCATAGCCCCATGATACTATACCTAAAAAACAAGAATAAGTTATTAATTGCTTTAACAACCAACATTACAATTCAAAAGCCAAGTCCCTTTTGTTCCAGTTTCCTAGAATTGCCATTGCTTGTATTTATATCGCTGGGGAATGTACGAATGCCCTAGGATAATGCAGGTGGTCAACGACGGAACAGACACACCTTCCCTTTGAAAGAACTTGTGTGATGCCGACCGTCAGACTAAACATAGGTATCTCGCCGATGCGTTCTTGCAATAGCCCTGCACTAAATGGGTTTATCCTTAGATACATTATATAGTCCTCTTAGCGCTAAGAGGAAAAGAGGGAGACCAAATAAAACATTGGGCAAACCTGACAGGAAATAGGGATGAATGGAGAAAATTGGGGGAGGCCTACGCCGCTGAGCCGAATTCCGTAGATAAATAATAATGTATACATTATTTTTAGAAAAAGGACATAGATGTATATTATTAATCTGGAATATTTTAAACAATGTATGAATTTAATGATTTTTGTAATATGACAGTAGAATAAAGGCTTTTTTATTTATTTATTTTACATTATATAGTGCATGAACGATCAAAATACAACACTGATTTAAGTATCTGGCGGAGAATACTGGCATGACTTAGCGAAATATTATGACTCTTTTTTTATTATACCACTCTGATTCAGAGAAAGGGTCCGACAATCAGCGTAATTTAATAACAGCTAAGTGTCGGTTGGCAAAGCTTTTAAACCTAATAAAATTAGGTCCCGAAAACTATATGAAATATGACTATATGAAATCTACTGGGATTTCATAAATAAAAAAAGTTTATAATATATAAAGTTTTAAGTCATTACATTTTATACATACAAACAAAAACCGCAAGCATATCATTAAAATCGTCGGACGTTTTAACGTGAATCCTGAACAAACAAAAAAAATGTAAGAAATCAAAAAACAATGTTTTAACACCATAAATTCTATTTACCTATTAGTTCATAAGCGTGGTCCTTATTTTCTGCTATTAATGGACCTCCACTATCGCCCTAAAACAAAAATTGTATATTTATAAAATGGAAAGTATACTATTTCGTTTATACAATCAACATGCAACACAGTTAATAAAAAATAGAACAGTGTGAAAGAAGAAGATATACCTAAGTACTTTTTATCTCCAAGTTTAATCCGTTATGGACATACTACTGCCCGGAGACAGTAGTAAGGTAGTGTTAGAGTACCAATGGCATTCTCGGACCTATGAACTAACTCTCACCGGTGGTGCCAATCCCAAATGATTAAGAAAATATGAAAATAAAGAGAGATATCTCTGTATTTGACACTCGAGGCTCCGCAATACTGCGAGAATACTGAGCTTAAGAAAATACTTCTACGATATTGTCTTAACCGATATCAAGTACAGCGAACAACCTTCATACATTGAGAATACCTACTAGAGCTCTTAATTTTGAGCTGATATTGTGCTCGCATGTAGCATACATATTATATATTGGTTAGGAATGTAAAGCCACATTGGATAGGATAACATGCCACCTCAGTAATTATAGACCGTAGGTAGGTAGGCGGGCTTCAAAACACCAACTCAATAAAAATTAATTGTATACTACAGCAATAGGTGGGTGGTTTCTAATAAATAAGATGGACAAAAAAGTTGTAAAAGTATACTAGAGATCGTCATGTGGTTTAGTGAATCCTGCTTCTTGAATACAGAGATGCTCATTCTCGTACCAAATTTGATAATCATGAGTTTTATTACTTTCGTTTATATAATTAAAATTAGTTAACGCAATAACTATCCCATATTCTACCATAAAATGTAACTGTTGCTCATATCTACTATAGAAGAAACATAGGTATACACTTAATTTCATGATAATCAGATAATTCCAAAAGACGTGAAAAAGGAACAAAAGGTTTTTAAACCTCAAAGCACACTTTCACATTTACAGAGTATGTGATACGGCTGTTTTATGGAAGCCGAGTAATTATGTGTGAAACATATATTTTGAGGCAAACGACGTCCTAAACGATGATATGCGTACTATTGCGTATCACAATACTGAATAATGAAGACCGTATCAAGTCGAGAAGAGAAAGTAAAAATGCGGATACTCCGGAAGCAACTGAGATGTAACGCTAGGATGAATAAATAATATAAAATAGGGATGCTTTCCCAAAAAACTAAATATAACCATTAGATCACTCTTGACTGACAAATTGACAATTAATGTAGTCGCAGTTCTTTAAAATGATATCTCACCGTGCAGGCATCTTTATGAGCAGTACTCGGAAATCCAGCACACAACATAACTTCCTTGATCTTTGTTGAATTGTACTTTGTGTTTCTACATTCGTCAATACTAAGCACCGGTAACTCTGCCTCCATGACGCTGCAGGACCAATTCCCGGTCTCACTGGTAGCCCCCCAACCAGCTACAGTAGCTGTTGCACCGACGTAAGTGTTTTCTGCGGCGAAAATACTAAAATTATTAATAAATCAGTATCCATTATAAAAGTGCTCCACGTAAGTATAATCTTATAACTGGTGGGAAGTTTTGAATTTATACTTTGTAATGTATGTTTGGAAAGTTCTATTCGCACACGTAAGATTTCGAACCCGCTAATGTTTCGGAACAAACCCTAAGAAAATTGTAGCTTCATTACTTCACGATATTTTTCCGTACATCTGTGTATTGTTATTGAAGAATGGAAGGAAGTTAGATCCTAAAATGATTAGGGCTAAAAATATCAGAATTTGCAAGCTTATAATGATGTTTACTGTGGGGAGCCAAATATAGGTAGTTATGTGTAAACCTGTCATAAGAGCAATATCTTTTAAAATGCTAGTTACAATTATTTTGTAACGTATAAATATAAACGGTATTTATAATTAGATTAAAAAAAATAGTTGAAGTTTTAGTAATATTTATTTCTGCTAATAAGTATCCTAAGAACTTAAAAATATCAAGAAACATATGATACTATCAAGTTTATGTTGTCGTAAAGTCAAAATTCAATAAATTCAACTTTTGAAAAATATTTAGTAATCCAAATTTTTATTGCAACTAAATGTCTTAATTTTGGGTTTATATTGTTGAGGACCCTTTTTCTTAGTAATTTATTACAGGGTAGGTAGATGTCATGGTTTTTTAAAACACCTCTACATTAAATTGTTATTTTATTTTTTAAAGGAGTACTTTTTAACAACAAGCAATAATGTTATATTTAATTCATTTATGGCATAATTAAAGTATAAATGTTTTAATGTATATATTGCTCCATAATATTACATACACGTCATATAATAATAGTTCGTGCATCCGATTAAAAGGATATAAACATCATATCAAATATTTATGTACCTGAGTTCTCATTTAAAGAACAATGTTGTTCTATTAAACTTAAACTATAGATTATTAATTATAAAGAAGATTGGGTTTTTGATAGTTTTTACTTGTATATTGTATCTATGGTTTTAACACTTACCTGGATACTTAGGCAGGCAGACAGGTTTTATTGCATGTGTGTATGTTAACGGAGTATTCAATAATAGCAACGAAATATCATTGCTCAACTCTTTAAGAGTAAAATCGTGAGCATACATTTTGACAATGTATCTGCTTTCTGGTAACTGGCGCTGGCTGCAACGGTTATGCTCCCCAAAAGTTACTTTAAACAAGAACCACAAAAATCTGCAAAATGTTTTTTAAAAACAATAGGTGATTAGAATATTTGTAGTATAGGTATGATTTTAACCCTAAAATGATTATTTTCTGTTTTTGGGCTCTTTTCCATAAGGATACGTCAACCATATCGTACCCTAAACTGTCTACTTGTAGGGATCTTAGAAAAAAGGTAATCACAAATGAAAGACTCCAATCAAAACCTTCCATCTGTCAGGATATTTTAGAAGCGACCCTTTAATGTTTGCTGTGATAAAATATACTGGTGCATATTTCAATATTATTCACTTACGGACAGTGTTAAGTGAGTACAATATCATTCTAGCGTTAAATCCCGGTCGCGTGCAGAGCGCAGGGCAGGGTCCGGGGTTCTCTTTCGACTTTGTCCCTTTCCACTTCGCACGATTATTGGCATTATTTATTATGAGACCAATAATTGCACGCATATCATCTTCATGCCATCAAGCTATCATTCATTGGATATACCTCTTCTACCAGGACCGATACGGCCTACGGCCGGCTACGAGCTTGACGTCTTATGTCAAAAATTAATAATTATATTTTCTGAAAAAGAATCTGAAATAAGTTCATTATTTATAGGTGAATAAAATTGCATTCGGCAGTAATTTTTCTCACTTTCTTCCTGTCTTTCCTATATAGTATAGTCATATGACATCAATATAACATTAATATCTACGCGTATGTATCGAATCTTAATCTTTACAATGTATAAAGATATTTGTGTCATTTAAATTAACTTATTAACCAAAAAAACTAAACTATAGCTTCATATTCCTTTTACATACCCTTTTACACAATGTGCTGCTGATAAAACGTATCTGTCATTAATAACAGAAGCTCCACACCCGAATGATCTGTTATAAACAAGCCTAGCCAACCATGGAAAGGCGTTTACGTCTGAATCTGTCCCACCAACTACTCTGGACTCCTCATTACGTTCACCACAACCTTCGAAAACATTAGAGCGGTTTCAGTTCCTATAACTATATTATACTATCTTACCTTATCGTATGATTATTTAACTATAAATAAATTTAGTATTTAAGTTATTTTGTATACCACTATGTGGTAGAATGTACTGTGCATCAACAATTGTACAAGATCTGTATAAACTACATGCTTGCAAATAAAGATATTGAATTTTTTATTAATCTAAAATAGATTTTAAAAAACAAGAAAATAAGAAATAAATGTATTTTAGAATTTACATTTAATATGTTGTTTTATAATTTTGAAATTGGTGGCAAGAAATATGCAGAAATGTAAAAATAATAATTACAATCGGATTAAATTCCATATACACAGACGGAATGAGAACCACCTGGTGTTTTGAAATCGATTATAAATCAATACAACGCTATTTGCCAAAAAAGAGTTGATATTTTTTTTTTGTGAACTTTGCATAGTTTTTGCATTCGTTCTACAAAATAAATATAAAAAGGAAATATAGCATTAAATCTTTCAATAAAATTATGTTAATTTATACAATGCTCTAAATGTGATCGTTTCTAATATAATATATTATTGTAGCGAGATAAAGCTTAAGTGTCTTTGATTAGAAATAAATGCTAACTAGTATATAAAAAGTGTTAACCCCATTATACATGAGGAAGATGTTATGCTCTTACCCAATGGTAATGTGATTTAAGTAATGTAAACAGTATTGGTCTATTGCTATTCATTAGAATAAAGCAAAACACACGACCACACAATAATGTATTTTTCATTTCTCATATTCTGAAAGTGCACTTGGAGTTGCCTAATCAGATTAACGAAAACAGCACTTATCGTCCCTTGGGAACGATCCCCCTGCTGTCAAAGAATTTAGAAAACTATGCGAACCATAGAACATGCGACTTATGTCCTACCTGTTTTTATAGCCACCGTTAAATGGTGGCATAAATTGTATTAAAAAAATATCAACAATTTTGTAACATCATTTTATACTTATAAATTACTTTTCACTAAATTATTATTTAATTTACATAAATTTGAGCTGAATATTTAATATCATCAATGACTTTATAACAAACAAGTTAGCCTCTTTAACAGCGTTTCGAAGGAATGTGAGGATTTTGCACATTATCACATCAGACGAACATACTACGTAGACCGAAACCAAGCTCTTACAATAAAGCTGAGATCTTAGTATTAAATAATCGAATTAACACGGATAAAGTTGAAATAGTTTTCAGAGGATACATTACTATTTATTACACACATATACAGACAGACCTACTATACAATTAGTTGACGCACACAAGTTTATAAAAAATGCGTTACTTCATTTGTCGCTTTTGTTCACGTAGGCTCCGTCTATACTTTATTCATCTGAAATGATCATATATTGTGTGTGTATTATAATAAGTGATATGATATCTTCATATAAAATCAATACTAAAGTAACTGCATCGTATATAACGGCCCCTATATGCAGAATAGAGTTCATTATAGAATTATAGCGATGATTTAGCATGAATGTTTTAGCTAAAGAAATACTAAATGAATTAGTCTGAAGACGTTAATATAAGACCTAGTATGCCAATTTAAAAGAAAAATTATCATAAAAATACGAGTCAGACATTAATTTAGTGAATAAATATTGTGTGTCTATGCTTTATGAGTTACCAACTAATTATACAGCCAGTACACGCAAAATTAAGATGGCGTAAAGACAGGGGTCAACTTTCAGACCTGCTACTCTGCGGAATTTTATAAATATCAATCAATCAACCGATCTTTATTTGCATGAATGTAGTTTATACAGATGTTATACAATTGTAGATGCACAGTACAATCTACCACATAGTAGTATACATTTATTTTCAAATATATATCAGAAATCACATCCACTAAAATATAAACAGAATATACTTATGTTATTAATACCTCTTTTTTATAAGTATAACACTATACTTACTGCAATCTTGGCAAGGTTTATTTGTATGATATGAGCCATAACTTGATTTAGTACTGTACGGATGCCCGGATGCTGCCAATTTGTCCTAAAAATTAATGAATTTTTTAAGTAATTTTGTCAGCTTCATTCGACTATGGCAAGGCCAAAACGAAAGTATTATTAATTTTAGCAGTCTATAGTATGCTACTATATATATATATATATATATATATATATATATATATATATATATATATATACGAGCTACGATGGAATATATATATATATATATATACATATTCCACCGTAGCTCGTACTCTATGCATCGTGTTGTCAATTGTATCGTTATTAAAATCCAAAATTTTTACCTAGCTATGGAAACGCAAACAGACGAGTTGTTTTTTCTCAGTGAATTTGGTATTTATTGGTTTATAAGTTTATAGATAGATGTTTATAATTCAATTTAGAATTGTGATAATATTATATTGATATTGTATTACGTAGGAGTTAGATTACACGTGATCCAAATGCTAATGACTTATGTTTCATATGAAAAAAACTAATAGGCAATTAGACTAATTGTGTTACGAATTCTTCCGTTGTTGTTAAAATCATAATAGGTTAATACTATCAAGCCTGTTTCCCATTGCGGTATTTATGCATTAATATCATTAACAATATGCTGTTATCGTCGTCAGGGTATATTTCACCTATTTTTGAATACATTACAAGACAACATAAATTATCAATTAATTACTAAATAGATTATTATATTGTATTTTTTTTTATATTACACATAAACTATATCATTGTCTTGTTGCCACCCCTAGAAATTGGCACCATGTCAATTTATTCAAAATATAAAAAGAAATATAGCCGTATAAAAACAATAATAATGTTGTTGTATGGCCATAAAATTAAAAATATTTAGATTTAATATCTTGAATAAATTAACAAGGTGCCAATTACTGGGATATGCCAACAATGCTATAGTTTACCCTGTATATTATTAATAATAATTCATCATTTTAATTGTATATTAATAATATTAAATTGACGCATGGACATTTCAAGAAGAATCTTTTCCATGCCTCAACGAGGCTATCAAAAATAAATAGACAAATCTATTTTTTTTAAATCTGATAAGATTAGATTTTAAAAACAAAAACAATTAAAACTATGTATTATTAATAATTAAAACTATATATTAAGTATATTTAATTAATAATCACTTAATATGGAAAAGTTAAAAAAAAATTAACACAGAATGTGGGACCGCTATACATGATCCACATACGAAACAATAAACAACAGTTACCTCAGCCTCAGTGTGTTCTTGTCGTACATGACCAGCGGTCACGCATAGAAAGCACATTACCAACCAAAACATATTATTACCCACTAATTTTAATGCGATAGTATACACTGAACGTTCGCTCGACGAGAGCGAAATGACACAACTCCTTAAAGAAAGTCCATGTGGCCTGAGCTTATTATGTTTGATACACTAACTCATGTTTGATATACGCACTTTATTGGTTTGGGGTGCCTAAAATGAAGCTAACTCCCTTTAGAGACCTAAAATAATTTCAGACATAAAAACGTTGAACAAGAACGCGGCAGTCGTGATCACCTCATGCCGAAAATGAAGCTTTAATTCGAGAGTTCTGTGTATATGTTCTCATATTGACAATGTTATGGATATAATGGATATAAATAAAAGCAGCATTTTAGTGCCTCGACTAAAGGAGTAGGTGTGTTTTGGCAATGACCTCGGCGATCGTTCACCCCGTCAAAGCGACATCAGTTTCTAATTATCACATTATAATTTTGAATCTTATATACAAAACTACAAGGTTGAAAATTCGTATGGGAACATTTGATGCATTTATGTTGTGACAAACCCTTAAATTTAATCAACGCATACGTCTTTCACAGATTGTGATTGTATGCGATTAGACTCTTATGCAAATGTTCGCAAATTTTCAACTTTCGGCAAATATCAAAGGACCGCAAATTTGCGAAGGAACTTTTGCCCAATTAATTATACGTAGGTAGGTGATTTCAAGGAAAAATAATCATGACGAAACGTTTAGTTTTAATGAATTCCCTGTAGCATGTTTCTTTATTAACTACTTTGTAAATTTGTTTACCTGTGATACCTAATAACAACAATAACAAACATACGCACGGTAAAATAAAACATAATTGACATTTTTCATATCATACATAGATGAATGAAAAATTATTTATTACAGTTAACCCTTCATTTATTTCGAAATACTCCATATCTCAAAAACTAATCGACGGGTCTAATGAAAGTATTTATTAAACTCTATGGTCTTGATATTTTGTAGTATTTTGCACTATTATTTAAAAGTTTGAAGACGGGATCGAGTACATTATTTACGACTTTAGAAGTGAATGTCTCTATGTCTTATGGACTTAAATAAAAAATAAGAAAGAAAGACAAAGTTTATTTAATTAAACGGCGACGTACCTAATTACATTATTCACAGATAGAGCCTGTTATGGAAAATATTGTAAACGAAAGAACTTAGGTATTCCATTTTTTATTCTAACATACAGTTAAAATAATTTAGATCCTAAGGCTACTTGTACACGCTAAGAAAACTCGCTGGGTCTTCGCAAGAATTCGTGTCGTTTCTACACACGAACTCTGTACATTGCTCCGGCGCTGACCAAGAAAAAGAATCTTGTCTACGCTAGACACGACGCGTTCTGTGTTGTTGCGGTGAAAAGGTGAGAAGTGAGAAGGTGAAACTTGACTAGTGCACCCTACCATACCGTACGCACGACTGCCTAATAACAATCTCATCGTTTGTTTCTATACGTTGCTATTTGTTTTCTCTGGAGGAAATACGTCAAATTTTCATCGCCAGATCCAACTAATTTCTAGTCGTGTACATGGTGAATCAGTCCTATTTGCCGCAGCCACAGTGAAATTTCTTAGCGTGTAACAAGGGCCCTAATACCATGGAAAAAGACAGATAGATTATAACTTTATTGTACACCAAAGCATAGATAGAAAGCTTTGGTGTACTTTCTTCATCTTTATAGCATGGAAAAATATTATTCGAAGATGGAAAAAGAAGAAAAAGATCCGTAGCTCCTTATGTGCGCTAATGTCAGTAATATGAATTTACTAAAAAGAGATCTATGAGTAAGATATAAAAAATAATATATGTATTTCCATAACATGGCCGAGATGATATAAAAATAGCATGTTTTGGGAATTCGTTCGTCGCATTTTCAGAAAATGAGGTTTGCCCTGAGCTCATTTCAGTGCTAAAATTTTATGCGAGTTAACCATGTAATTCAGTACAAACCTTTCTTTTGAGTTATAACTACCCAGCGAAAAAAAAAACAACAAGAAACATCATACTTACTGACTTTTCAGAATAGGTCTATCGATATTCGCTTATGTATGTACACTAAAAACAAAACATGACCGTTTGCACTCTTTTAGAGTAAAAATCGTTTAGATTTAAAGAAAAATTAATAATTTCTCAACTCCGCAACCTGGTCCATTTTTTTAAATCTTCAATTTCTTGTTAAGTAGGAAACATTTTTTCCAAAAATCCAATGACCATATAGAATCTATCAAGTTTCCAAAACCATCCTTTAATTTTCTTCTTTCGTAGGTTGCTCATTAAAAGCTTGATATCTCAATATACGGTCGTATCGAAGATCAAGTAAGCATGTTGAAACTTAATAAACAAGGTATTAATTATCCACAAAATGCTTTAGCTTAAAAAAAACCAGTTCGTGGACCCAAAAGAAAACCATAAATATTTGAAAAAATCACTAAATCACAAAACCAGAAACCCGAAACCTCAAAATTACTATTTTATACCTCTGAAACTAAGATACAACATTTTTAGAAATCACTAATATTTTTCATTATTTGTCGCGCGCTCACACAAAAGGTAGATCAGTGTCTCCTGAGCACACCTTGTCCGGAACCATTTTTTTATTCGTGATAGATCGTTTATTAATTTTTGGCTACAATGTCACTGATTAATGCTCATTATTGTTATCGACAAGCCATTTGAATCGAAGAAATAGACTTTAAAAAATACGTGGTTGCGGGCAATAAGGCGTTCAGGAGATTTATCCAGGAGACAAACATCCCTTAGACACATTTTAAAAATGATCGTGAGTATGAGCGCACGGCACAATATGTCGGGCTGTTTACTGGAATAGTTTCCTAAGTATCATATATAAAAATCAAAACTCAAACTATAAGCAAAGTTGAGTCATACTTTTGCAAACTATGAAGTAGCGCAGAAATTACAGCCAACGATAAATGTTTGGCAATGTTGATAATTCATTTAAGCTAGTATTCTGTAAAACATACATGAATATAAGCACTTAAACTTTAAGAGAAAGAAAGAAAATATATTTATTTAGGACAAGATACAAAAGTCTTAAATGATAATATATCTAAGAATTAAATGTGGTGTCCTAAAAAGGCTCTTGCTCAGCATAATGCTAGTTTCACAACCAGCGCCGATCTTCCGCAAGTACCTCTAAGTGATGCCACGGCTTAGCTCCACAAAGCAAATTAAAAACAATAAACATTAGTTATAAAATAATGCAATTAGTAGTGTATATAAATATTGTTATTAAAAAAAAAACGGATAGAAGTGACGAAAGGCACTTGTAAGTTGGCCGCCGACCCAAGCAAGTTTTCATAGCTTTAAATCATATACTAACACTGCTGTATCCCATATATTCTATTATAGAAGATAGGTAATGTCTGGTCCCATTGGGATTTAGGAATAATATGAATAAAATATAGTAAAAATATGTAATCCATGTATATGCCGCTATACAATGTCGTAGTGAAATCCGGGAAAAAATTAAGGATTAAGGTGTCTGCCCACTACACCGTATCATACCATAACCGTGCTAGGAAAGTATTCGGCAAAAAATATTCTTTATACTGAAAAGTATTTGGCTATGCTCACTAAACCTTTTCGTCACTGACGAACATCATCGCGTGCCATGTATGTAACTCCGTAACATGCGCTCCGTGCATGGCTGGCGACGTTGTCAAACCGGTTCGCACAGGCGATGAAACGGGGAGCATACGGGTTTTAACCGCATATGATGACCGTTCTAAGCCTATTGAAACCTGTTTCCGCTTGTCATCACATTTATCACTTTGTTACCGCCAGTTCAACAACACCCACTTGTATTTCTACAAATGAGAAAACGAGAAGTACACGATATGACACGTGAATGATACGTGGATACTGCCGGCATGCTGCGGACACTAAACCCGTTATGCATGGATATAATACGCTTTGATACGTTCTAGTGGGTATAGTGGACCGGATAGTATTTCCTACCGTGCCTGATACGTTCATAGTACGGTCATGGTATGATCCGGTATAGTGGGTAGACACCTTTAAAGGTGATTGCCATACGCATAACTGAAATGTTTTATGGTATACGTAGTCATGTGGGTAAAGTATTGTTAACTAGATCTTTAAAAAAGACCTCCCTAACTTTTGACAAGGAAAATTTCAAAAAACTGTGATAGAGCTTAAAAATAGTTTCAACGAAAATTAGTTTGAACAAGAAATATTAAAGTTTTTGAGGTATGAGATATTTTCGATAAAATGTTTTTACAAGGTCCCGTTGCCAAATAACGAAAATAGTTAAGAATGTCACTTCAACGGAACAGTCCATTGTGCGTAAACTGTCGGGTATTTGTTAAATGTTTATCAATTTATGAAAGGTGTCAAAATTCATACATGTGCGTGAATAAATGTGGAAAAAAAATTAAATAGCGACCAGCTTTAAAATAAAACAAAAAATCTTTGAGGTAATTTATTGGTCATTTTATTCTTCATTGATATAAGTTTAATAATATTCGTAAATATGCTGCTTAATCCTATTTATAAATCTACGATATAGCATTCTTACATACGTATATTATATCGTCTTATGATCTACACTTAATCTAAATAACAACAGGACTTTAAGTATGTTGTTACTTCCAAAAACATTTATTTTCCTAATAAAACGATTTTTGGCACATTATAGTAAATATTTCAAAATTGTTCTGACAGTTCAGTACCTGTGTGTGTCATCTTATGCTCCCTTTTTAAGCTGATTATATTATTTCGATAAATAAAATAAATAATTTTCATTAAAATTTTATAAATAATATTCTAGGTACAAATATCACTCATTTTTTAACGTTTTTCTTATATATTTAAAAGACACGTTTATCATTTAACACATTATATACTAAAGTACACAAGAGAAAAATCAAATTAGAATATCTCTATACGGAGTTAAATAAGTAAAAAGATCTTCCACATTATCCCGAAAAAATCGCGAGAACACCGCGACTACATAACATTGGTAGATTGCATGAGAAACGAGAATGTGAAAGGTGTCTTGTATAGAATGTGGAGGGGTCACATTATTATATTTTTATCACATAATGCAACGCCATCTATTTTGACAGGCGCTTAATTTGACGCATAATGTTAAGTTTACCTAGAATTATTAATAGATGGCACCATAAATATGCAAGTAACGCGAAATTATTGTTTGAAATATAGGTAACTTATTCCTATTTAAATCTGCCGCTATTATTTTTATAAAAAATAGAGTATAAACTCTGTATTTAAAAAAAGAATGCTAAAGAGTGCCAGAACAAAATTCACAACCTGTTTAAGAATAGGCACTCACTCACTCGTAGTATCGATTCATTCATAAAAGGTGGATGTAACCTTAACCATCACTGCACTTAGGATAGACCATTCCTAGTACTTTTCTTCTACTATACAACTCAGCTGTGCAATTGGAAAATCTAGCAACTAACATTGTTTTTATAATGAATGTTTGTACATTCATTGTCTTACTAGGCATTTGCCGATGTATTGAGCTTGGTTAAACATTTAAAAACTGTATTAAAATATGGAATCGCTCCATATATATATTGTACTACTACCCTTTAGTAAGTAAGTTTATATTATTATTAATTTTTTTTCTATGTAATGTTGGTGTACAATAAAAGGTATTGTACGTAATCTTAACCAATAGTTTCGAAATGGCATTTTGTTGAAGTTCATGGCTTTTTTGTGCTATGTTGTAATATTTCTTTGGAATCACTTGCTAGGTTTTGACAATGCACAGCTGAGCTGAACAAGGCAAATTTATATAGGACAGCCTCTCATACAAAATTTATCAGATGCTTTTAATTGTTACAGTAACACGCGTCCTTTGTATTTTCTCGAATCCAGTCTAGATAGTTAGTCACCCTAGTGTAGACGCCTGGATAGCCCACTCTTGCGCATCCGTTGCCCCATGACACCACGCCTGTAAAAAGATTTAATCAATTACGATGTCAATCATGTTAAAAAATTCAATTATTTAAAAATCATAAATATTACTATCATCTGTTTTAAAATAATGTGTTAAATTATCTACACAGTAAACAGATTTTTAGGTCTTGGTTATATGCATAGATTATATGAGTTAGGGAACGTACCCATACTATGTGACCCGTTCAAAGGGGAAAGGAGGTCTTCAAAAGACCATGCTTGGTCACAAGGAAAGGGGGGGTTAGGTTTCCGTCACGTAGTCAATGTTATCTAGGGAATTCTCGCACTTTTTCGACCTATATTCCATCCAATATGGCGCACAGCGTTTATCGCTTTTTAAACTCACAGTTGGCAACACTGACGCACATATACCGCGGACGTCAGGGAATTTATTTTGCCTCAAACAGTTCCGTGAACAACCATCGAAAAAGTGTGTATGGTGGCGCAGTGGACTTGTCTCGCGTGCGACCTCTGCGGGTTCTCTGCAGGAGACCACAGGAGGTTTTGTGTGTCGTGGAGGAGAGCGTGGAGTGGATAGACGTCGAGGCCGTCGAAGAAGAGAAAATAATCACGTCTGAGGAAACTCCTGTTGCTACCGCCCCTGTGATCTACAATGTGTCCGTGTGGATGGATGCCGGGAACGTGTCCGTTGACGATGATTGAGATGAAAAATAAATGTCAAATTATTTAAAACCATATTTATTTATTACTACGTGAAAACTAGATAGAAATGGGGGAGTGTTGGCATACTACGCGTGGTCACCGGGGTAGAGATGGGTTAAAAAATTATTTAAAAAAATGGGTCACATAATATGGGTACGTTCCCTTCTCGTGAGTCCAATGGATAATAATGTAGCAATTATTTATATCTCAAAGAAGCGAAATGACATTTTCTATATTGAAAGTTAAATTAAGTGTTCTTTTTGCAATTATTAGTTGTACTTTTCTATAAGTTGGATCGTTAGGGAAATGCCCTAATATGTTAAGACCCTTCGAAGAACTTAAGAACTGAGTAGGACCCATGTATATAGTATAGGCATGTCTTAAGAAACATACCTATACTATATACATGGGTCCTACTCAGTTTTCGCTCATTAATACCTGTTTATAAAAGTTATAATCCGTTTATAGGCTCGTTAAATAAAATCAAAAAATGTTATTCATAATCACATTCAGTATGCGATTATATTCAAATTCAAATTCAAAAGTATTTATTCAAAATAAGTTCCACTGGAGAACACTTTTTTAAGGTCATATATATAAGTTAAAATTTAAATTTACTTCCTATTCTATCTACACCGCTTCGCAACATGTTATTACTGTTAAGGAGAAGAAGCGGCAAGAAACTCCCCGGCAACACGTCTAGTTAAAAATTGTTTTTATTTATATTTCTTATTCAATTTATATCTTAGCTCATTTTTGTAAGTTCTATACAGAAGTATGTTACAGAATTAGTTTTCGAAGAATTAATGCAATTGTAACAAACATTGCATACTCAATAAGACAAAGACACAATTAAAGGAAAGAAGAATATTATTGTCGTTATAATAATGCCGAGAGGTGCTAAAAGTTTATACTGCAACATATCTCCATAAATTCCTTACATATTTAGCAAGATAAAAACGTTATACAGACGATAGTATAAGAGGCTGGAGCGAGCTGCTATGTAAATGAAGTTTTGTCATTTAAATATTCTTCAATAGTGTAATATCCCTTTTTAAGCAAGATGCTTTTTAGTTTGGTTTCAATTTAGCGAAAGGCAGATCCAACATTTCATTAGAAATCTTATTGATGAAGCGTATACCAATCCCCAAGAATAAGGACAATACTTTTTGTAATCTAAAATATGGCAATATCAGTCTATTACTATGCCTTGGCGTTGAAGTTGTGAACATTCTTATACTGTTGTATATAACCAGCTTTTCGATCACAAAACTCAAGGACTCGTACATTGATGCAGGCTTGCCAATTTATCACTTTTCTATAGGATACAACTTGGAGTGGGTGCAACAGAACTTCTTCGATCTCAACCTGCCGTCTCCCCTCCAACATCGGACAACCAGACGCACTGGAATGCGGCACCGACATATGTTGGATATTCCACCTATACAAACGAAGCGCTTTGCTTCCACAATAGTCCATATTCATCATGCGCACCGCAAAAAAGTGCAACTCATTGCCGGAGTCTGTCTTTTTCAATACTTACCTACAATCTGAGTGTCAGTCTCGTGTAAATAGGTACGTTCTAGGTAAGCGTGCTCCATCTTAGGACATATCGAGCCTTTACCGCCATTTTATCATAAGCGACATTTGGACCCAAGTATATTTTTTGTTGCAAAAGTAATTTTATACTATTATCTTGTTTTAAGACTTTTTGAGTTTATAAGTCGTGGTAGAGTAATGGCTAGCGCACGCGTCCTAAACTCAAAAGGGCGCGGGTTCGATCTTGGCCGGATACGCATGCACCACTTAGGCAGTTTTCTGACCTAATGTGCATATTGTTACAATTACAACGTGCTAACAACGGTAAAGGAAAACATCGTGATGCAACCTGCACATCGAGATAACCTATGTGTCAAACCTGCCAAGCCGCCTTGGACAAGCGTGGCGGGTATACTGTCCGTTCCCGTACAGTGGGAGGCTCGAGCCCAGCTGTGGGACAAGTATGGGCTGTTATTATAAGACTTCCAGTTTTAGTTGAGTAGACCATACTGAATCAAAAAATGAAAGTTTTAAAACAAAATAATAGTTCAAAATATCTTTTGCAACAAAAAATATACTTAGGTCCAAATGTCGCTTACGATAAAATGGCGGTAAAAGCTCAATATCTCCGCTATAAATCGGGTGAGATCATGGTCAAACTCGAACTTATACTACTATAAAAAATAACGTCCACTCTTGTATATAAACATCGTAGAATTTGTTATGAAATGTACTAACTACTTTATTGTAGAGTATCCAAATAAGGTCAGGAAAACTGCTTCATTAATGCCCACTTCATGCTTCGAATCCACATCGTTGAAATAAGACGAGGACAGATTAACCAATAAACTACCCAACTACTGCACGACTTAAGAAAATAATTTTGTTACCTATTAATTCGTAACGCTTGTCCTGTTTTCTTTCAGCAATAAGAGGTCCGCCACTGTCACCCTGAAAACGAGCAACAAATTGAATTAGCGAAGCCTAATATAACACGAGCACAAATTTCGACGCCTTTTGTATCTTAAAATACTCTAGATTCCAAACGTTTACGTGCTACTTAGGTCAATCACATGCGAATGAATTTTTGTTCAGATATTACTAGTTTGAAACGAAAAAACTATGTTTGCACATTTTTATGTTTCATTTTTTCGACTTTATAATCAAAAATGTGCTTAATATTCATATCATCAATCGAATAATATTCGTGCTGCAGCCGTACCTGCGTTAGTTTTAAAGACATAGATAGTGGCCAAAGCCGAATGCGTCTTATTTAAAGTGGCATTACTGTATATACATATTGTTACGAGTGCGGGACTTGAATTAAAATGCCGTTCAAATTATTATAGAGTTTATTAGAACTATACAAACACGTATATATAACACAGGTACAAATATAACCGAACATAACAAATCGACACGTAATGCAGAAAGTCGTAATTCAATAAAACGCGCAAAGTCCGTCACTAATAGATTCCCGAATGTACACACGTCTCGCCTTAGTCGTGGTTCTCGCTTGACTCCGCTCTCCTCTCTCCATCAGGCCATCGTTTTATACTGCACAAATGCAAATATTCCCGTAGCGTATCGTCGACATACTTTCCTAGAATCAGCTTGTACTTAATCCGTAACACCTGGCTAATGATACCTGAATGCGGCCATAAACGAGTACAATAGGCTGTTCTCCACAATAACTAGAAACGTATGCCAATAAATAGGTAAACAAAAGACGACGATCATAAAAAAATTACAACTAGTTCAAATGCCGACAG
Organism: Dendrolimus houi; assembly: GCA_039645545.1. NCBI lineage: Eukaryota > Metazoa > Arthropoda > Insecta > Lepidoptera > Lasiocampidae > Dendrolimus > Dendrolimus houi. The sequence continues at coordinate 16,952,918 of CM077125.1, read as the reverse complement.
GTAATAAAATGTGTTTTTACAGATATGCAGGTGGCATTTGTCTTTGTCGAAGCCAAATTTGCAACAATATTTAACTCAAATAACGCTTTAAACCTATCGCTTTATTTGTGTGAAACTATCTATATCTGTAACACTATCGCAGATAAAGCCGCACCTCTAGAAGTATTTCGAACATATTCATATGTTTTGAAAGAAAAATAATTATGACGATCTTTTAAATGTTTATAATTTTCGAGTAAATCATGGAAATATAATTGACGTTTACACCGTTATAAGTATGCTAATTTCTAATATACATAAATATTATGTATACTAAAAATTATATTTATATCTATACATATTATCTCTATGAATGTACATATAAATAATGTATATATTCATATTTTCACTTTTTAAACAAAATTATATTAAAAATTATTGTACAGTTATATTTTACGCATGTTGCGCTTATTACAAATGTGTCAGGTACATAACATGCCTTGCCATGACAACATGCCTTATTGTCCCTTCTACACCTTGGATAAGGTTAGTGTTAGTGACTGTGTAGCCAAGGGTTTAATATGTTATTTGAGATGCAGTATTGTTCATTAAACATTGACTGGTAACTCATTTTTACCCACTAATGTAGCTAATAATTTTTAAAGCTATAAGTAAGTCGCAATTTCGTCACAGTCACTAACACTAACGAAAGTGGAGCAGGGGCATAAGAAGTTATTACTTAATCAATCTTACCTGACAAGAATCCTTCTGTCCAGTCTTAGGATATCCAGCACACATCATATTGTCAGTGATCATGGCCGTTGTGTATTTCGTATTACGACAATCATAGTTACTTATTACGGGTACTTCCACTTCTTGAAGAGTACAAGACACTTTTCCCTCTTCGGTTAGAGTGCCCCATCCAGCTGCAACGGCCTTGACACCAACGTAGTTTTCTGTGAAATTTATTAAGTTTTTTTTATTTTCAACTAGCTCTTTCCACCACTTTGTTGGCACGATATCGAGCTTAAACATACATGAAGATTTAAGATAGAAATTGTGTTTTAATTCAATATTTTTTATTCAAATCCGTTGAACAATTTTAAACTTATACACAGACTCATTTCTTTCAGCTTATCATTTGGGGTAGGCATAATGTGCACAATATGGATACATGCTCTGTAACACCACAAATCATCAAATCTTCCTTCATACAATCTATCCAACTCTTTTCGAGTCTACCTATATACTTGTATCCATCGATCAGACTATGTAACAAAAATTATAAATCTTTCATTTTTAATAAGCATTCAAGAACTAGTAGTTCTCACTTAAAATTCGGCATCTATTTCAAAATGATAGACAGATACTTCCGTTTTACATAATATAGACTATATTTTTACATGTGCTTGCTCTGTACTTGCCTCTTTTATCCAAATTAACTATACACCACTACTATACGCCATACTTGTCCATGGCAGATTAACGAATTTCAGCCACCAATAGATAATACCACTGTGAAAGTTTTACTCAAGATGGTTTTTCTCGCAGTAGTCGCATGGTAAATGTATGTAATAACATACACAATACAAGGAAACACTATTTAAGCAGTGCATACTCTCTGCCAAGATTCATATTCACGTTGTTTTAATTAGACTCGAATATCTGAACTACTGAGCCATCACGGTTTTTTTTAGACTCATCCAAGCTATTAATTTTGTTTAATTTTAGGCGTGACACCTTAATTACTTATAAATATTTATTAGGTCATTTATTTTCCGCTAATAAACAAGTGTGATTTAATATAATTGTTTAACTTGTTTTAAAAGGCTAGCCAAGAATGGGTTTTAAGGCTACAATTAAATCCTTCTCAGGCAAATGTGAAAATACATCAATTAAAAATCTCTCTTATAGTAATTTTGAGAAAGTTTTTTAATTGATAACTTCTTCTTAATTTTCGTATATTATTGATAAAGACATTCTTTATTTATATACTAGGCTTTGTCCGCGACTTCGTCTACGCTGGAAAGGTAACGTAGATGACAGTCATTTCGCCAGTATTTAAATTCAAAGGGTATTTTCAGCAGAACAAGGGATGTTTTGTATGAAAATACATACAATCTAAAAACCCGGGATACTAAATATTACTAAAGGTACCCGATGTTACTAAAGGCATACATAAGTATATCTGTTTGACTAAAGATGTATAATAAACAGAAACTGTCATATCAAGCACATCTAATATTACGTGGTTTCGAAGTTAGGGAATCCCTGGAAATATAAAGAGTCCCTAATTATATTGTTTTAGTATCAATCAGATCCGAATCAGCTAGTTTTTATGTACAATACCTACTTTAAAACACAGCCCCAGGAAAATTCGCGCTTGATTCCTGGAATATGAAGTATCGCATTACTTGAACAAGGACTTAAGCTATCGTTCTAGTGAAAACGTATCGAAATCAGCTAAAATGCAATCGAACTAATTTGTACCATACCCGGGAAAACCCCCGAGACTCCCGGGATTAAAAATAACACATTTTATTACACAAAATTTGCTATCGATCAGTAAAAAAACTGCATTGAAATTTCTTTTTTTTTCAATCGGGCTATTTTAAATAATTCCCGGAAAAATTATTGCGAGATTTCCGCGATAAAAAGTAGCGCAGATTTTAAGTCTAAGAATTTGCTGTCGATCAGCAAAAACCGAATCGAAGTTGACCCAGCAGTTTTACGAGAATCACGAACAAACAGACAAAAAATCTAAAAAAAATACATCATTTTCTCCATCGTTTATTCCAGTTTTTTTTTAAATAGCTTTAATATAGAGACACGGCATTTTTAGAATTTTATAATATTATAGATAAATAATCAGTTGACATTAGTTCTCTTATAGCCAAATTATATATTATGGGATTCATAGGTACCGTGGAAACAGAATACTGGGAATAACAATCCCTGAGTACAAAACTTAACTGAAAGCTCTTACATCCTATAAGTATAACTAGATGGCGCCATAAATTACTCTTTTCTTGCTTTTAGACAATTTATTATTCAAAACATATTTCTTACTCAAACCGTAGCTTGGATTACATATTGTTCAGAGTTATTTAAAATTAAAATTATAAGTGTGAGTTGAGACTTTTATTGATTCACTAGCTCCGGCACGTATTTTAATGACTACTTCAGGGGCTAGTAACGCCACCGCTCCAGTTGAAGACATCTGAAATCTCTTCCTAAGGTGGAATCTTAGGAAGAGGTTAAATATGTGTGCCGTTTGACACTATTCGTAATCAAAAGGCTGATTGTTATATCGCCCAGCGAGTCAGCATTGGCATTCATACATCGGGACAATGCAGCCAGCCTTCTGGACATGTTTCCCCCTGGCAATAATCTATTATCAGCATTGAATAAAGAAGTAATTTGTCGACGGCCTCTGGTCGAGCGGGCTAAGCCTTTGCCGGCCTACCTCACTGCAACGCTTCGCTTCCGGATTCGATTCCTAGCATGGTAAATTTTGGAAACAAATTTTCTTCATTATTTACTATGGCCTGGGTGTCTGGGTACAGCCCCAGAGTAGTCCGTATATTACCCATAATACAAGCGTAACTTGCTCAATAATAATTTGGGGATACAAAATGTGTGTGTTTGTTGTTTGCCGGTTATTTTATTTTATAATAAATATAATAAAAAAAACTATGGCTATAAAGGAGAAACGAATAAACGTACTAAAACATAATTGTTTAGATAACAAAATTTCTTATGAAAGCTGTTTTGAAGTATCTAATTTTTTTAAAAGATAACGAATCTTAAATACCGTATTCTTATCAGCAAACAAAATGAAGTTTTATAATTTTATTGCCAATTTTCTCGGTAGTAGCTGTATCCAACTAAAGTAATTGACAATAACAGACTTACATACGAAATGTGTATTTAAATAGACTCACGAGAATTGGTAGGCAAACATATAGGCTTGATTGTGTCCGACATCGGTATCCTGTCATTCAACCGCAGCAGGGCAATGTCGTGGTTGAAGTTCGCGAGCGTGAAATTATTTGCGATCACTCGTATAACGAAACGAGTCTCGGGCCTCTGAGTGGCGTTGCATCTGTTATGCTCGCCAAATGTCACCTTTATCATGAACCACATAAAACTGAAAAAAGCACAAATGAATTAATTAGATCGTAAAACTTGTTCCAAGCTAAGGCCAAAAATCTGATCAATATGCAAAAACAATGACGACATCTACCAAAATTGGTTTTATTTACAAAATATATAAATTCGACGTACGTCATGACACATGTATCTCTTCAGTACATCCACAAGGAAACAAATATTAAACATTTTCACCTTCTTATTCCTTTATTCATAACACTTATATAAGTTTAAATAAGTCATTCTCATAATCCCATTCTGAATGCGATTATGAATAAAACTTTTTTACGAGCCTGTAAACTTTATATAACTATTATTAATAATGGGGTTTGACAAACATTAGACAATTAACTAAAAACAGTATTTAAGGGGTTTTATTAAGATCCTGAGTACTTCAATACAAATGTGAGTTCTTATCATATTACCAGATGTGCTTATTTTCAGCATTTGGTGCTGTAATCTATACATATAATTGAAATCCACTTATATAGTGACTTATTACGATATCTCAGGGATTATAATACCTATAGACTTGAAATTTGGCATGGACCTTCCTTTCGCCAAGTAGAGGTCAGCTAAGAACGGATTTGACGGCACGCGAAGCGGACGGGTATCAGCTAGTTTATTATATACAGTACTTTTTAACTACAATTTTTTCTTATTTACCGGACTGAGCCTCGTATTTTTTTTTCTGACAGTCCACTTGTCATTATTATGTACATGGGATAGTTTAATAACACTGATACGCAGTACGAAGTCACAAACACAGAGAATTATTGATATTTCTAACGAAGTAAACAGTTTTTTCCAACTAATATTACATTGGAAAGTATTCACATGCACCAACCTTAGTATCCGTTATTGGATACCATTGATTGAATAATGTATTGTATTCGTTTAGGCTTAGGTGTCAATTGTATAATAAAGAGTCAAGTTTGTGTCGACATTAAGCGAAAGTGAGACAGCGTTTTAGCGGACCACGGTCATGAATACTATTAATGACTCTTCATTCATTACGCTTTCACTCCGGTGTGCATTGTTTCCTTTGCGTAAACGAGGCAAGTTTTCCATACACAAAGACGACAAGAAAACTCGAAGTGCCCGAAATTGCGCACTTGTCTTGAAGCGACCCAAAATAAATTACCATACCTAACCAGATTGAGCTGTCGACCTAAACAAAAGTCACGCAAGGCGCCTAAAATGGTCATTTCTTGAGGATAATGAACTTTACGTTAGGTGTCCGCTTCTGGGCCGGTTTGAAGGTGAACGTACCTATCGATACTGATTGGAATTCACAAATTCGACCAGTGAATTTATTTTGGACTTGTTTGCCAAATCTTAGATTGTCGGACTCCGGTCCTAATGATTTACGATATCACCTGCAGCTTAGTAGTACCTTTATTTGCATTTTTATTTGTGTGAAATTTATAATTGTAATTAAGTGTAATCAACTCGTCGTAAAATTTAACCATCATAAAATTAAATTTGTATTATATCTGTAGACAGACAGCTTAGTTTTCGTAAATCATTAATACTGTAAACTATGCGACTGACACCGTCCATATTTAATTATTACATTGGATAAAGGCTATATTAACTCTTTAAGTCTTCCATATGACTTTTCTCTTAACTCTTTAAGCCTTTCATATGACTTTTCTCTACGTCAACTTTTATTACAATTTTTTAATATCATCATTATTTAACAACTACCTCATTGAAATATTTCAAATGAGGTGTGTTTGAACCTTAGCAGAAAGCATATAGCTTTATAAGTACTATGTGCTCGTAGAGAAAAACAACGTAATAAAACTTGCACATCAAGATTAGTGATGTATGAAGCCCGCCAATCCGCTAGCCTACCAATCGTTTTCTATAAAATGAGGAAGCCCAGGTCCAAGACTGATTTCTATCTATAGTCCGATATTATAATGTATAAATTATTTATCCATTAACCTACAACTATATGAATGACTCATTACAATTGGAAATCCAAACAATAGCTATAATATTTCGATTAACCTTAATTAACACACCTATTTAACCTTTGTTTTTTTGTTAGTTCTATACCTAATATTTTTGTTTTTTTTTTTCGTGTTGTTTAGGTCAAAACCCAAATGAGAGGCTTATCCAAACACTAGCGAACATCCCACTAACGACTTGACATCCTCTCCAAAAAAGCATTTTAAGTAGATCTTAAGTGCGTTTAACTAAACTAAAATAACATTTTTGCTCTTGTATAAAACATCAGTAATATACGAGAGACTCTCATCTATATAGTATGTAAAATACTTTAAAATTTTATAGTCATGAGTTTTAATTTAATATATTGTAGTTATTGAAGTACGTGTCCCTACACAACTTTACACACTTAAAAGTACTGGACTGATTTTTGTGAAGTTCTCGGTAAATTTGCAGTATTTTTCATAGTTTGAAAACTGCTTAATTTGTGTAAATATTGATTAAGAATTGTCTTTTATATGCATAATTATAAACCGATTTAGATAAAATTATCATCAATCCATAGCTAAGCAGGTACCTAATATATGCAAGTGTTTTATGAAATGTATCACAGGAAACCTTTTCCTACGAATAAATAATAGTTAAAATATTACACGAACGTCTACCATGTTACTCTAATATTAAAATAATTAAGAAGTAGATAACAATATTACCACGCAAAAAATAATCTACGCCTTTGCTTCCATTTATTTTTTATACTATACATAAACTCCCTTGTTCATAATAATTATAAGAGATTTATCGGCTCATTAAAATGAAGTTAAAAAATTGTTTTTCACAATTGAATTAATGCGTTTATTGAAAAAACGAGTCTAACTTTTTTACCAAGCCGATAACCTCGTATAAATATTATAAATAAGGAGAGAAGAGTGCATCTAAAATCACATCGTAACTTTAAACCCTAACTGGACTCTTTCTAGCGATGATTTTGCAAATATGCTGAGGAACATGTTTGTTTATATATCTCAAGTATGAATTTTCATATACCCATAACCTGAGCAATTGTGAGTTACCCATAAAAACCATCCCTTATTTAACCCGGTTCAAGATTATTTCTGAAACAAAAGACAATTGTTTTTTGGGGAATATCCCTTTCCTCAGAATACTTTTGCATTTATAATCATAGTATGCATTTGATGTAACATATAAATAAGGCATGAATATCCTAAATCTTTCTGAAACGGAAATTACTAGGGGTTATACAAACCATCCATTGTGGAAGAAGTAGCAAAGCAAATAATATTGTCTTATACGCGATGACTGTTTGACCAAGTTCATCAGTAAATCATAACAAATGCTTTTAGTATATATAGTATATTAGTTTTGTATATATATGAATATTTAAACCACGTGGAAGTTCTTGACAAGAACTTAAACAAATTGTATGTTTTTGACTGATCCAAGGTGAGGGAGTTTTAACAGTTCATTTCGTTAAACAGTTAAGATTTTCAACACAATATTACAATTTTGCCTTAAAAACAATTAACTGCATACAAAAACATCGCTCTTTAAATTCTTGTCAAGAACTTCCACGTAGTTTAAATATTTATATATAAAAGCATTAGTATACTTTTACATGAAAATTATTCTAAAATCTAAACATTAAAGATACTTGTCACTAGCTAAATATGAAGATTGTGCAAAGCTATAATCTAAAAGAATTAGGAGAACCATTTAGATATAAAATTTTCTAAATAATGAATTAGAGTACATTCGCATAGTTCATTACATTTTTTTGCAAGAAAGATACAAATATTGTTTCAAACACTTTCCCCCTTATTTATAATAGTTATACGAGGTTTATAGGCAAGTTAACTAATAGTTAAGACATTGGGTTAGCGCTTGATAATCCGCAAACAACGCACAAGGAAAGTTTCCGAAGAGGTAAGAAACCTACCCTTTTTATTTTTAGCTACAGAATCAAAAAAGATCATTGAATAGAAAATAGACATCCTATCACAAAGACTATATGCTGAAAGTATTTATGAAGCTCTACAAGTTTGATTTTCTTTCAGAATTTTCCACTTCGTAATTTAAAAAAGGGGGAAGACGCAAATTTCACGATTACAGGACCTATTATCTCGTCATATATTAACCTCATTAAAAACATCCTTATTATGTTTTTAAGATCTGACTAACGATGTCCCGCACGACATGTGCACAGTAAAAAACAATCAAGTCTCAGTTCATCCTAATCCTTCCTGTAAATATTAATTTACCCAGTAGTTTTCGACAAATATGACCATGATATACATAGACGGACAGCCGGACATGTGGAAGTGATTACATAAACATTTCGTTTTTGCCATAATCGCTCCGGAACACTAAAAATTATTGTTCATAATGGCAATCGGAATTCAATAATGAATAACATTTATTAAACTTTTTGCTAACGCGCCTGTACTATATACGACTATAGGTCAGACATGGTGATACTAGTCATACTGTTTTACCAACTTCTGTCGACATACCATTTACTTGTATCTCTGCAAATAAAGATTCATTCATTCATATAAATCTAGTCTTTTTTTATCGCAGAAATACAGCAGTCAGACTGACGACTCACTTGATAGAAAATGGTTACCGTTGCCTATGGACATTTGTACACCAAAGGTGCCACCAAGGTGCTGCCGTCCTCGGAGGAGACTCTGGAACCTTGTCACTAATGTCGCCACACAACTCAAGGTTGTTATGGCGGCATGGTTTAGACCAGGGGTAGCCATCCAGACGGGCAAGTACCCTGCCACCTGGTACCTACCTATTTCATACAATCCTATATAGTGTATCCCTCGTATTCGTATACAAGGAAACACAATACAGGTGAACTTTTCAAGGGGGCCTTCAGAGCCAAATCCTAAAGTATACGAAATAGCGAAAAATAATCAAAAGATTCTTAAGGCCGATTTTGATGAAAATTAAAGTGGTATCATTAGATTTTGAAAAATTAATTACCCTTGCCAGGAATCGAATCGCCTGATTTTGAAAAAGTAAACACATTCTGTATTATTATACAAAATCATACTGTAGCAGCTGGTAAAGAACAATTACTGTGAAAGAATATGCAACGGCAAACCATGGGAAAGGGTTGTTTTTTAACAAAGTGTTCTATTTTCCATACATTAATTAAACCTCGCCTCATTTTATTCAATATGAAAATGATGAAAATTATTCTATTTCTAATAGGCATATATAAATTAATATTCGAAACGCACTTTATTTTACCCCAATCACTCAAATCAGTCAATAGGTAAACATTGATTGTGTTAAATGAGGTGCGTTCAAATGATCGGCGCAATTTTATATTTAATTAATGGACGGAAAATAGAAAATGTTGTTAAAAAACAACCCTTTCCCTTGGTTTGTCGTTTGACATTCCTTCACAAAAATTAATCCTTGCAATGGTATACACGAATAATACACGATGTGATTATTTTTTCAAAGTCAGCCGGTTCGATTCCTGACAAAGGTAATTGGGGTCTTAAAAACCTAATGATATTTTTCGCTATTTAGCATAATTTAGGATTTGGCCCGGAATTCATGCTGTATAGCATTTTTACGATGTACGCTACATAAGTGCAGATTTTATAGATGGCATCATAATGTTTGCAAACAGGTTATTGACCTTACTATACTGACATGGAAGATCATACACTTAATACCCAAGATGATTTTTTTATACAAGTGTTGCAAATAGAGCTAATTTAAGCTCTACCTAGTATCCTCGAGCATCTCTGTTATTATTCAAAGTAGTCGTTATCTACTACGTTTTACATTAAATTATGCTTGTTTACCATAACGGTAATAGAGACTGGATCTATCTGATATTATGTTACAGTGTGAAATAGTTCAAAATAATTTTAATAATAGAGTGGCTTGATAATAATAACTTATAAATAAATATTAATAAAACATTGATTATGCATTTTAGCCAGCGTTCATTGACATTACAGAATCTTGACATAAAATATAATAATAATAATAATATTACTACAGTTGACACTACAAAATTCTTACTAACTATTGACAAAAAATTGAATTAGAAAGACCAAACAGAGACATTAATAACTAAAATTAGTAACGGTGCCTTTGCTCTATATTATCAAACATTATAAGCACTGAAGCCCTAATGACTGCTCACTATGGACTGTTGGAATCGGTTCTGAGATATGGAATCTAATTTTGGGAAAACTTCACAAACATGGGACTTGTTTTTACGGCGCAAAAAAGTTGCATTAGGTCAATGTTTGATCTAAATACATCAGCCAGACAGCTATAAACCCTATTTTCAGAAATACAAAATTCTTACTTTACTGTCTCTCTATTTCTATGAAGTGTTAATGATTGTGAAACTTAATCCAAATCTATTTCAATGCTTATGAGATGTAGTTCCACGAAACAGACGTAATAATAGTCTTTGTCTATCTACATAATGCGCGGATTACCCTTAAGAGTAAAAGTGTCTTCGGCAATTCAGCATGGCTACCATAATCTATATTAAATTACCTTCATACTTTAAAGATTTAAATTATGAATTGTTTAAAATTGATTGTTTTTAATTTTTCTTTTCTTTTTCTCTATTATTAGCCATTATTTGTTTGAGTTACTACTGAATTCACTTTTTTATTACATTGACTTTTTACTTATATAAAAATCAATTGTTTATTCTTATATAATGTTACTTCATTTGAAACAAAAAGGTCACTTTGTTGCCTAAATACATATATTTGTGCGCTCCAATGGGGCAAAAGATGGAGTACTTTGACATCAACCATATTCGCCACCTATGTTACCATGATTTGTGCAAATAAAGAATTTGAATGTTGCAAACCTTGTAGGTATCTTACGTATAGTGGCTATATTACTATTACTAGTCTTAGCCCTCGTTTACACTATGCCTACTTATACAGCAGAAAGCAGGAAAGTGACGAAAGAAGTAGGTAATGTGAGTAAGCCATGTTCAACACAATATTGATGGGCTGTGAATGGGCAGCGGGAATATGTAAACTCTACATATATTGAACATGGCTTACTCGCGCTACGAATTTACTTCGCCACTTTCCTGCTTGCTGCCGTGCAGGAAGGCATAACTTAAATAATCTATGAATGTATATATATGACCCGATTGAAGATATCACTTCCGCTTATATCAGTTTTGAAATGACAAGACTGATTTTAAATTTTATTTCTTATGGTGGTACCCTAGTTCCTGTGGTAAGTCCTTTGGCAATGAAATAGATTTTCAGAACTACATACATATAAATCTATTTTGGTCGATATAATTTTTGATTGAATATATCACAGATAAGTTATAACTTGAAATATGTACACTGTGTGGACTAAAAAACTACATTCTATGAATTCATCTTTTTTCTTTTACTTTGTTTTCTCAATCATTTAAAATTATAGTAGTGTCTTTTCCGTCTATACTTTTCTCTGATGTTATACGTCATTTGCCGCACCATATGTCTTCTTATCATTCTTCATACATTCTCGCAACAATTTCATTTTGCCTGCCTTAAGTATATATCTCAGTTTAAATTTACTTTTTGTTTGGAGCCCTAGGAATTGGAGGATATATTGGAGCCTTCTGCTTTTTTATTTACCACATTTATATGACCATCGACCTGGCATCTCTTGTATGGTTGTTATAAGCATGTTATGGTTGTAAGCTAAATTATTACAAAACATTAAAAATACAATTTTAGATATTCTAATAAAAAATATTTTACCCTTTAACACAATGTGCTGCCGTTAATACATATTTGTCAGCGATGACCACACCACCACAATAAAAGCGGTTAAAGTAACTGAGTCTTGCCATCCAGGGGAACTCATGGGCACCAGCTTCATCACCTCCGACTATACGGGATGCCTCATTCCTTTCACCGCATTCTGGAATCATTCAAAATATATTTGTTGTGTAAAATTTATAAAATAATGTTACCTGCAATTTTGTCTGTTTTCATTTTTCTATTTTCTGAGTGAAAAAAAACGCAATTAAAACGCTGACATAGGTATTTTTCTTTATTTCATACTCAAATGCTTTTTCTTTATTGCACCAGTTCAGCAGACAGACAGACGGCCCAGCAGATAGAATTACTTACTTAACTTAAGGAGTTATTAGTGTTGCGCATGCAAATGTTTATACGTTTCAAGATTGCTTGTTAGTTGAGAAAGCTAACCATGTCCTTCTAATCTAGAGGATACAAACTATAGGTATCCTTGCCAAATTTAATTAAGATTGGTACCTACAACCGATTAATCGTGAAAATGTAACAACCAATCAGATTCGAATATCTATGTATATCAATTTTCATACTGATCAGTTGAACGATATAGAGAATGTTGCACTGTAGCACCATCTAGTGGCGAGTTATAGCAAAATGAACAACGGGAAAAGATTATCAGTCTTCTACTGTGTATGTAAGTACATCATGGCGCAAAATGAGGAGTTCCGTAGGGGCCATGAACATCCACTGTTTTTCATTTGGCTACGAAACTCTAAACAAACCATTTCAACGAAAATATTTAAAATAATAGTCAAGTAGATATTGTTTACTGACTTGACTTTTTACAGAACTTTCAGCCTCATAGTCCAAAAGTTAGAGGTGGGAAACTTTTCACAGGCTTATCTCGCCACCTATTTTGACTTTAATACAAAAATCATCTATCTATAATATTATAAAATTCTAAAAATGCCGTGTCTGTACATTGAAGCTATTTAAAAAAAACTGAAATAAACCGTATAAACGACGGAGAACACGATGCAAGTTTTTTTTTGATTTATTGTTGGTTTGTCCATTTGTTAGGGATTCACGTAAAAACTATTGGGCCGATTTAGATGCGGTGTTCGTTGATCAACAGCAATTTTTTATAGTTAAATCTACGCTACTTTTTATCCTGGGAATCCCGCGGGATTTTTTTCTGGAGCGGTTTGTAGTTGTTCCGGTGCATAAAAATTAGTTTATGCCGACTCGGTTTTTACTAAAACGATAGTGTACATTCTTTTTAAATGCTGCGGTATTTTGTGTCCCGGGAATCCTGCAGGAATCTCAAGTCAAGCGTGAAAAGAATTATAATCATGACTTTTAAAGACTTGTGTAACGATATCCCACTAACGCGCTCTGCTTTCGTTTATTTTGCAATTACACCCCTATGTAGCGCATAGAAAATACATATTCTTCCTGAATTTTAAATTTAATAGACCCAAAAGGTTTTGTTACACTTAGTTGTGAAATATGTAACATAGACGGATGGACATAACTATTTAATAATGGTTTCCTCTTTGCCAAAACGGCTACAAAACCATAAAAGGCGAAACTGAAATATAACAGAGTACTAACTGCATGTGCAAGTTGTTCGTGGCAAATTCTGCTCTAGAAGTGGTGGGCGGTTGCCCCAAACACCGCCGAAGAAATTCTTTGTAAACACACCGCGGCTCTCTCGGACTGTGTTGCCCTGTTTATAAACAAACCATATTTCTTGTTTGGTAACAATTTGATTTTGTTTTTCTTCCGCTTAATATTATTACTCGCTTAGCAAATCAATAAAGTTAAGATAGATATGAAATGTGAAATGCTAAAAAATGCGCGTACATTTGGAACGAAAGTTTAAATATAGTTAACATTTACTTCACGTGGAACAATATTTAAGAAAAAATATAGCAAATAATTTTGATGCAAGAATACTCTTATGCTCACTTTTGAAACCACTAATTTAGTTATATAATATTATAAAGTCTTTTGTCTACAATAAATAATAGTATTAAAAAGTACGTTTAATCAACAACATCAAGTATTTTAAAGGTATTTTTTTTTATTACAAAGCTGGCATGGTTTTCTATTTCTAAATTTATATGTATAGAAATAATATTTTGTATGAAATTACACAAATATGTAACAAATAATATTATGCACAGATGTGTAAATACAAGCTTATGTAATAAAATCTTTCTGCCAGATCGGCAGCATGATTTCTAAAATTTGTTTATAAATAAAGTTAATGTATGTAAAATCTCAAAACAAATAACAAAATAAATAAATTAAAAAATAAACGGAAGCAAATTAATACCAACCTCAGAGCGAGTGAAAGTCAAAGTCACAGTCACCACAATAAACGCGCATTTCCACATTGTAAATCTGGTTTTGAGCAATATAATAAAATTATAAGGAAATGTTTCGTTTGGGTAATGTATTTATTTGGAGATATTTTACGGGCGGCGCATGGCCGGTGAAATGTTTTGTTGTGCGGCTGAGTCGGTCGCGCGCGCCACAAGCCGACACTGAGATGCGCCAGCGCCGCGTCCGCGGCCGTCAGGCATCCGTCGGACGTGTTTTGGCACAATAATCTAATACTCACCCCACTGGTCTAATAGCAGCCGCAAAACATCAAAAGTAAATCAGGCACGACGAACGTATAATTACAGCGGCTGCTTGCCATGGACATTGCCAATAAATTTAATTATTTTAGAAAAATCAAACAACAGACAGACTAGAAATCTAAAAAAATGCATCTTGTTCTCTATCGTTTATATAGTCTATTCCCGTTTGCTTTTTTTTAATAGCTTCAATGTACAGACACTGCATGTTTAGAATTTATATTATATTAGAGATAGATATAACAAGAAGAGGACAAACACTGGAAAGTAGATCAATTTTACTTATATAAAAACTTAATTAGGTTTTTATATAATACATAAACCTTCAGTAAAACATTATCCACCTGATGGTGAAAACCGCTTAAAAATCGGTTGCTTGGTTTAGGAAGAGTTAGCGGGTATATAGACAAACAGACAGCCCTACGCGGAAAGCGACTTTGTTTTATACTATATAAATATAACTTTTATTTATTAAAACTATTTACTATATTTAGGGATTATTTAAAATTATACTAGAGACTGTAATTGAACAGATTATATTGGTAGATAATAATTTGCTAAATGTAAATACTGCGCAATAGTAGATAGATAGGGCCGGATTTACATGAGCGGGAGAAGAAGCACCTTGAGGGGCGGCCAGCCATAACGTCATAACCTAGACTCTTCTATTCTGAAATAAGATCCGTGTTTATAAATCTGCACCATTATATATTATTAGTTATTACTATTCACTTACAAACCTCAACTAAACGGCTTACTTTAATATATGTCATATAAATAAAACGATAAGTACAGTAATAAAAGAAGTTAAGCCGTGTATGAAGACTGTAGGTTGTATTATTTGCGTCGCATACTGGACCGACTTTCCTTAGATCTCCAAATGAGTTCATTAACCTATAGACATCGTGTTGTCATCAAATCAAATTGTCCAGAGTTAACCCCTCACCTCACACTTTTCCACCAACTGTGGCGAAGACTAAAACGAAGGGTAATGTGTTTTGTACAAAATAAATATAAACTAAGTATATACAGGGATTTGTAATACAAAACTTAAAAGTTCATCGCTTTTGGGATTCTAGTTCAGAAAAACGCAAAATTATTAAAGCTTGAAGATTTTAAATTTCTATGGATATTTTCGCGTGCTTCTCTTAAAAATAATAATTTGAGGTTGTGCATAACATTTTAAGAATTTTTAAAACCTTAGTCAACTATTTCGGCAACTCCGCCAGCTGCCTGGTTTAATTATTCAAAGATGAACTGGAAGTATAGAATTTCAGTAGGTATGCCAGATTACATAAACTTTTTTTGAGATTTGTAGACCAATTGAGATAAACATCACATTGTACTCTCCCCATGCTTAGTAAGTTACGCTTAATATAAAATCTGGAGCTGATCCCAGACACTCAAACCGGATCAATACAGGGAAGGAAGTTCGTTTAGAAAATTTACCATACTGGGAATTTATCTCGGGATTTCTTAGTTTCAAAGAATTAGGCGTGACAACGCTTAAACTTTCACTACAGAAATCGTTTTTATAGTATTGTTTCGAGTTGCAGGACACGAATTAAAATGCCGTTGGAATTATTATACGATTTATTAGAACTATACAAACACGTATAACACAGGTACAAATATAACTGGACACAACCAGTACAAACGTAATACACGATTCAATAACACCCGCAAAGTCCGTCACTATATAGCTTATCGAATTTACACACGTTTTGTCTCGCTTGTGACCATCGCTAGACTGCCGACCTCTCCATTGGGCCATTGCTTTATAATGCACCGATGCAATACGTCTACCTGGCAAGCGCGTCGACGCAATTTCCCAGAAAACGTAATTCGCACACCTGCGTAATTATGCCTGCGAACGGCCATAAACGCGTACAATACACAATAGGCTGTACAAATCTTACTTATTACATTCTTATAACAAATTTTAAACATAAGGTAAACAAAAGAAGTGCAAATGTCGAAAATGTAATAAACTGCAGGTGTGCATTGGTCTTTATCGGTCGTAACAGTATGTTGGTTGATGACAAAAATGAGCTTTCAGAGTACGTGCTGAAAGGTACGAGACATCCGATTTGCAATGATAGGTAAATCTAAATTAGAAAATTTATATACAAATTAGTTAAAGAAATAACCACAAGCGTATTGTAATTGTATATGGGGACCGAATAACAGCTTTAAAACGCGGTCTATATGAACTTCGTTATCCGCTGTCGCTTATAGCTGAACCTTAACTTTATGTAACTGATGCTCGCGCCGCTTAGACCTAAAA
The DNA here is from genome assembly GCA_039645545.1 of Dendrolimus houi. Taxonomy (NCBI): domain Eukaryota; kingdom Metazoa; phylum Arthropoda; class Insecta; order Lepidoptera; family Lasiocampidae; genus Dendrolimus; species Dendrolimus houi. The sequence goes on along the minus strand of CM077125.1, from coordinate 16,936,104 downwards.
AGAATGACACCTTAACATTCAAACCGCGCGTTTATATTTTAATCCAAGTAAAAAATCCATCAATCGATAAACAAATGTACCGATTAATATTCTAATCTTGAAATCAGGCTTACAAATTACTTACCAGAGAGATAACGGTTGCTTTCATTATAATGTAGCTACTTTTTGCCCCCGCGATTAAAATTGTGATTCCATTGAAAGGAGGTCGCGTAGACTTAACAAGTAAAAGGAAACCAATTAAAAAGTAAGCTTGCACTTTAAGCGCAAACTCTTAAAGAATATCTGTCAGTATTATTGCTAACTAAATTCTTCTCTTATATATAAAATAGAATCGTAGAAATGTATGTAAGCCCATAACTTGAGAACGACTTTACCGATTTTGATGATGTTTATTTTGTGTGTTTGAATAGGTCCTCGGATGGTTTAGAATCACAATTGGAACCGGTAGGTGGCGCTGAGATCGGGTTCTATAATCCTACTAATCACCTGGAGCGATTTTGGAGATTTTGTTTTTGTATGTTTGAGTGGGTTCCCGGATGGTTTAAATTCACAATTAGAACCGGTAGGTGACGCTGAGATCGGGTTCTAGAATCCTCCTAATCACCTGGAGCGATTTTGTTTTTGTGTCATGAAACAGTCTTTTAGGAATTCAGAAAATATGGCAGTACGAAGTTCGCCGGGTCAGCTAGTTTGTAATAAATATGTGGTTTAAGAAATTTATATTATTTTCTCATAATTTTTTTTTTTGTTTGCATTAAACTGAATATACTTAATTATAATCAAAATTAAATAGTTACGTAATAGGTAAACTAATATAATGAAAAAACCGAAGTTAAAAGTAATATTCCTAAACCTAAACCTATTAAGTAGTTATGGTTCTTGTATTCTACCTATAATCCCTTTAAAACTCACTATAATTAATATATATATAAGGCTAGGTACTCAGAAGGTTGGATATACGTTAAATAGCTGGATCACCATATTGATCCGTTATCCTAGGTAGGCATGGAACTAGTATGTTTCATTATTGCAATGAAGGTAGGTGATTATTTAATGAGATTTACTTAAAAATTATATAAGTAAAATTAGTAAAGACATCCGTAACGACATTGCTCATAAATTAACGAATTAACTTAAAGAGATAATGGACTGATCATGTTTGTAGTAGGTCTTCAAGAATGCAAATGAGTCCTGGAGTGGAGATCGTGTCTCAAAAAATGTAGTGTAGCACACCCGTCTATGATAAGTTGCATAAGATCGTTAGTAGGGACTAAAAGTAAAGAGCTGAGGACTTGGTTCCGTGGTGCAAACTTGAACAGAACAATTTGCCGTAGTCTGTTCTCCCCAATTATTATAAATCTGTGTTCTTCAAGTCACGGGTAAATCTATCATGATTTTATCTACTAGGTAAGCGTGCTCCATCCTTGATCGCATCTTCACTTAACATCAGGTGAGGTAGCTGTCAAACGTAGACCATTTTTATCATGGTCAATACCATGATCAAAAAGGTCTTAAACGTAGACCTTTTTTTATCATGGTATAGCGAACATTGGTTCGTTTAGCAGTAGATTGCGATTGACTAACGACGAAGTTTTGACCAACAGATTAAAACTAAATTACTGTTCCATAAAATACTGAATAAATAATTAATGTCATCGTCACTACATCAAGATGTTATTGAGTATCAGATTTATCTGTGGTCTTCAAAGGATGTTCTTTTTTTATTACAGTATAGGTTTGTGTTTGACCATTGTCTCATCCGATTTCGAGCGGAGATATGGCCTAAAATGGAGCAAGCTTACTTAGATGGTACCTATTTACACGAGATATAAAGACATCCAGATTGTAGTTGTTGGGAAAAACAGACTTCAGCAGTGAGTTCCTATTCTTTGAGGTGTGCATAATGAAGGTGGATGGGAAGCGCTTTGTTCGTAGAAGTGGTATGTCCATTATATACCGACGCCGCATGCAAGTAAGTCTGGTTGTCCGATGTTGGAAGGGAAAAGCTCCAATGCACGTTGCACACTCTCCAAAATGTATTCGAGAGAAAACTGATGAGTTGGCAACCCTGCGTTGCAACGAAACTTTGAATTTCGCCATCGAATAGCTGGTCCGTTGCCTATCAACGTCCTGGCTCTCCGCTCAATCGACTTTAGTGCCTCGAGTTGGTACTTATTTCGCTGAGTTATCCTAAAGGTGAGAACAGTACCTAGTCCATACACTTATTATTTGTATTTGTGCTTTGTACAGCATCAGCAGCTCTTCTGGAGTGAAGTACCGTCTCACTTTCGAGAGTATCCGCAGTTTTTTATGTATAAGCCGAAATTGAGACTCGAGACTCTTTAACAGAAATGAATTTCAAAGTTTAGAATTTCATCGCATAAAAATGTATCATTATTAGCATGACTTTATTTAGGTGTTTCGCTACACAATTATTTAATTTTGATAATGAGTATAAAATGAAATAAGTAGATTGTTATTGTGGATACGAATTCACAATATAAAAAAGTGAAGTCGCGAGAAAAGCCTTAGTTAAAATATACATTTCTCAATATGCTAAAAGTATGATTAAAACTCCATTAACTAATGTACTCTTTTTGTATCCATCAAAAAGAAACTAAAGCATCTGAGTATCTTCCTCGAAATTTTTCCTTGTATAACATGACCATATTAATATGTGCTTGATTCCAACCATAAATTCTTAAGCATATCCGACCATACAATTTGCTTTTAAATATTTTTAAGACAAAAGACAACAGCCTAAAAGACAACAAAGGCTGAGTGTACACAAGTGCATCGCTCGCTTATTCGGCGTCCGGTTGGCGGCTGATGGCAGGCGAAAGTGACACTTTCGAATAGCCGTCAGTATACTTTACTGTCTTTTTGCACATTCACACGAGGCTATTTTAAAATCTGCTGTTTTGTGGGTTCCGTAGACATTTAAAAAAATTAGATAGTTTCCGTGATATAGAGAAGCGAAATTTGTGTGAGCAAAACTGAATCAATTGAATTCCGTGAAATTTTGTACTTAGATTATAGTTATCAACTAAATAATATGTAATTTCGTTTAGGGGGTTGAATATAGGAAAAGGGAATAGTTTTTGACGAAATACATTTCCGATATCTGAAGTAAATCTGGAGGAAAAACTTTAATATATATGTATACAATCACGCCGCTTTTTCATGGAGGTAGGCAGAGACAATGAATCTCCATTTGCTACAATCTTAGAACACATCTTTCGCTTCGTCTAAATATTTTTCATTATGTTTGTTTGTAGGAAATAATCTTTTAAACTACTTGATTTTGAAAATTGTTACACCAGTAGAAAGCTACATTATTTTTGAGTGACATAGGTTATATTAGATTGTGATTAATAATAGTTTATTTTTTTAATGACGCCCAACGAAGTGGATCCAGATTAGCTATGTACAATAATATAAATGTATATTCTCCTTAATAATGTAGACATCTAATAAACCAAAACATATATCCATATTGCTAATGAAGGAACACGTTTTCTTCATAAACCCATCAACAAACATTAAGGTGAGTCACGTAAATATAAGAACTCTGTAACACCTTCGAGGAATCTCTTAAAACTGTCATTATATTAGGGTATTGACACGAACATACATATAAAAAGAAAGAAAAAAACGTTAAAATATTTTTATTAGCACCTTTATCAATCAAAGGGAAAAACACTGAAGTAAACAATAAGTTATGTTTTTAATGTCTAAAATAAGGTTGTAGAATTAATTTACATAATAGATGTATTAAGTTATTGTATATGATTATTAACAAAATTTATAAATTATTTAATTACAACAAGACTTAATATTACGTTAACAAAGCAATTTCAAGTGATAAGGATCACAGATGTAGCCTAAAGAGCGATCTTAGTAAATTATTACAATTAAACCTAGCAATCAGTTAATTTTATAACATTTGATTTTTCGCACATTATATTCCAACAAACTTGATTATATTTTGAACCGATAACATATTATATAAAATATATTTTTTAAATATCATACTAAAAAAATATACAGACTGAATGGACGAGGGCGGTTCGCTACAGGTAGTCGTGACGCTAGCTAAGCCTTTGCTCCAGGATCCTGGAAAAACCTGGGTGCTCGTGATAGATATCTGACAGTCGCCGTGAGTCTTAATGTCCGTTCAACTTAGCCCAGAATCGAAGCGCATCGAAGCGTTAATCTCAAAGGTGACGTAGCAGATTCACCCTTATCTTCACAACTTAATGCACATATTTCTTTTTTTTATAGCACAAGTTCAACAGACAGGCCGACGGCCCACCTGATGGAAAGCGGTTACCATCGCCTATGAACATTTGTGACACCAAAGGTGCTACCAATGTGCTGCCGCTCTCTAGAAGAAACTGAAACAGTTTACACTTTATTTCTAGAGATAAAAAAATCACGTGTGTTTTACGGAATACGCGCGTCTGCGAGCGAGCAACAATGAGTCGTGTGGGCGCGTTCGCGCGAACCCAAGCCCCTGCTACGCGAACCAACACGCGCGTCATCGGTCAGAAACTGACCTACGTCGGAGTTGATCACTGCTGATGTACAGACGACAGATACAGACGAGAAATTAATTTACTTGGTCCAAAAGTATGAATGCCTATTTGTCTATGTGCCGTGCAACTTCGGCAAAGAATTTGAGGCATCGATGTACTTCGACTCTGCGCTAGCTTAAACTTTACACTATCTCACTATTTTACCCAGGCATTAGGATAGACATAATACATTTCCTAAGTAGCACAAAGAAATAGCAGGCAGGGTAAATGTCAGAAATTATCCTTTCGAGAATTGCTCTGGGTAGTAAGTACCTAGTAAGTATTGTCATCGGCTGGCTTAAAAGTTATACATGTTTTTGTACTGATTTCTGTGTTATTTATATTTTAATATAATACGAATAAAGGAACTAATGGTTAGGTTAGTGAATTTTATAGTTTGTCGAAATTTGTCAATTAAAATATCTTTAATTTTAAATTTGTCAAAGTGCTCATTTATAAGATATTTAAAAGGAAAATGGTTTACAATTGTTCGCAAAATCAAATGCTTTAAGAAAACAATTATAACAAGCCCTAAATAAATTAACAATACGTATTTACAAAGGGTAAAATTGAACACTTAGGTAGTTGTCAACAGCGACTTAATCATAATGGTAATCTGCACCACCGGCCTTTCCAAATTATACACAAAGTTATAAAACTAAGAAACAAACATATAAAATATAAAACTTAAACTTAATTTTACGTACTTAATTTATTAGCAAAATTACATTACTAATCTGTCATGGGTTGTAAAATATATAATATGTATTATAATAAAAAGGATATTTTGAAACAATATTTAAGATTTTACAGACGTAGTTTTCGTTACTGATTTTATATTTTAAAAGGTAAAAGTGTGTATAGACTGCACCAAACTTATAGTCCGTTATTAGCAACGTTTGATTATAAGATAGATTTTTTTTATACAAAATCAAGTATTAATCAGGCTTCCTATACGTTCCGTTATTGAGGAGTTTCTTGCCGACTCTTTTCTTTAACAGCAATAACACATTACGAAGCGGGGAGAACACAGAGCAAGGCCCCAATTCTGCTATTACAATTTCGTCAGCATGGTCGAACACTGGAGTCATAATGGTTGTTTTTCATACAAAAAATACCATTATGACATCATTGGTTTCCCATTCTGACGATATTTTAGATAGCACAATAGAAGATAGAGATAGAAGAATTCGAGCCCAGGAAGAACTCAATTTAAGAATAGATTTTTTTTAAAATCCTCTGTAGAAGTTAGTTGAAGTAATTTGAATTCCACAGCTAATAGTGGGCATAATGTTTGACGTCAACTATATAACTGAAAATAATTTTATATCAAAAATTCATAATAACAATAAATAGATATTTTCATACATTAAGTTATCAACTAAATTGTATAAAAAAAAAGTATTATACAAAGGCCTATAAGCTGACCTGTTTATATAAAATAACGAGTATTGTTCCAGATTTTCATTTAATTCATTGTGTACTAATATTGATTAATTTAATAAAAGTCCTAGCAATAATAAAATTGTTATAAATTGCAACTAATTTAAAAGTTATTACATACATTTTACGATACAACAATAAATTAATAATTAACAATTTAACATTTATAATAATTATGATTGTAATTATTAGGTACTGTTACTTTATTTTGCAAAAGCATTGTTATTACCTACATTACAGATATTTAAATAAAACATTAAATTATTTATAGGTCTGAATTATGTTACATTTTTGAAAGTCAGTCTTATTAATAGGATAATAAGATGTTTTTTCTGGATATTTTAAATTTTTTAACTAAGCGGTTTTTGTGTTATATATTTTATTTATGGTCAAGGTGGCGAAGTCCGTCAGTAGGGGAACTCCATACATCTCTCATTATTTCCGTGTATGAGTGAGGACAACAAATCAGTCAGTGAAGCTAAGACACCATTGAATTCTGTCTTCGAATTGTAGTTGGCGTTAAACGTTCAAAAAAGTTAAAAAACGAGCAGTGTATGAATTACCCCATTGGCGGATTTCGCCACCTTGAGTATATATTGTAACAAGATTATGGACCTTCAACGAGGTTTGACTCGTGGAATTTTATATCCTTATCCTGTTGGCATTCTTCCATTTTCTGGAATAAAAAAAAATTATGTTGTGCTCGTCTCTATTATTTTAAAATATTAACAATATACGAAATTTCAAAAACTTGATTCAAGGCTGTGAGCGTGTGTGTGAACAAGTAACAAACATGAATCCACACAGAGCTTATTTTATATTTAGCTTTTCTGAAACAGTGTATTTGACAAGTTTAGATGATGAAGAAAGGACAATGATGATCTAAACACAAATATGTCAATATCGGTCAATTGAGATCCTTTTTTATGAATTTGCTTATAATTCTAAACCTATTAGAACTACTTTTAGAACATATTAACGATTTAATTAACTCGGAAATAAAATATACTTTACAGTACCTAAATAGAAGATAACTACTGGGTATTTTAGTGATAAATTACAATAAGCCTTGTTAAGGTTTATGAAATAAGTTTTCTACTTATAGTCTTGAGGGACTATGGGTAGAATACAATACAAATAAGTTAAGTTTTCTTTTATTGTATTCGATTATTAATAATTATATATATGTTAATTTTTGTATATAGTATGTATATAAAGAAAAATGTAAACGATTTGAGGCCAAATAAATATGAGAAATAATAATGTATTTCATTAAAGAAATGTGTATATCTAAAAGAAAAAAGTTTTATGGGTATTATTTAGTTTTTTGTATCTATAATGGTATAAAATTTACACTATCTATGTAAATTACAAAGAAGCCGACTTCCTGTACGTGACTATACATTCATTCGTGTAACCCCTGGTTAAAAATTGCCATAATCCCCATACAAGTAATGTCAATATTCTACTTTGTAGACCGAGGTTCGCTGTACTAGATTTTGTTCATTACTGCGCAGTATTTCGGCATTGAGACCAGTGCGCAATATTAGCACTATAAAGGTATAATATGTCTACATATACCATCCATCACACTTTTAGCAAATATTGTTAAAGGACAGGTCTTCTTTTTAATTTGGCTATACACAATTTGTGTGTCTGAACAGAGCTAAGTATTCATGAATACTCAGACTTAAAAACAATCGTCAACCAAATAGGTAAGAAACCCAGACATAGTCGTACTTGAGTAACAGGAACCTCAGCCAAATTCTACACCATAGGAGGGACATTTTGTAACAACACGATAAAACATATTTCACAAAACGATCGATATTTTCAACAGAATCCTGGTTTAAAAATAATCAATAGCCTACAATTGTAGTTCATTTTTAAGCAATATATACAAAGGTTTTTTAATTCGAACATAAGCAAGTATCCCTAAGGTTAGATCTCAACCAAGGTAAGTAGCGTGTTATCCTGGTATATACTCCGGGATAGCCGGGACGACCACAGCCAACACCCCACGACACTATACCTGCAAATAAAGTATGAATTATGTGAGTGGTTACTCTACTCCACTTGGTTACATAAAACTAGGTCAGTGACCATACAAATGGCTCCTGAACTATTTTATTCATAGCAGCAAATTCTTTAATAAAGGCTAATTAAGGGGGCTAATAACTATTTTATATTTCTAAAACTCCTTTTTTAATAATCGTGTGGTCAACACATGTCACAATAATTTCTAACATTATTTATTTATTTATATAATATTTAAAAAAGAAACTTTAAAATAATGTCTTCTCCTAGTACTTTGAGAATATAATGATATAAATATTTTAATTACTGTTTAAATAATAACTAATATTTTTACTTGCACATATTTATGACGTTATAATTTTGTAAACTCATATAACATGTATGAGGCCGCGACATTTTGTAAAATTATATAAACGGGCTCAGTTGATTTGATTGTCATTTACCCTAGGCAGTTTATAACACCGAATAATAATAATTGTATTTGTCGGTCTTGATCAGATTAATTCTGAGCGAACTTTGTCGGTCAGGACACATTTTAGACAGCCTCTGTGGTTGAGTAAGATAAACCTTTGCTGTCCTATCTGACTGCAACACAGCTTTTGGTTCAATTTATTATTTTTTAATTATTTCCAGTCTGGGTGTCTAGGATAACAGCCTCAGAGTTGTCTATTGTATATTAACCATAACACTGAAACGGTTTAGTCAATGTGAAAAAATATTTTTAATAATCTATATATAGTCAAGGTGGCGAAGTCCGTCAGTGGGGGAACTCCATACACCTCTCATTATTTCTGTGTTTGAATGGTTACGAGGACAAGAAATCAGTCAGTGAAGCTAAGACACCGTTGAATTCTGTCTTCGAATTGTAGTTGCCGTTAAATTTCGTTCAAAAAACTTAAAAAACGAGCGGTGTATGAACTCACCCGATTAACGGATTTCCGCCACCTTGACTATATTCAATTTATCAGGCTAATAAAAAAAAACAAGCATAACCTGCTTAGTTTAGGGATATACAATATATGGTGTTTGCCTTCCGAATATTTATTTAGTTGGGTCTGACGACTATTCTGTATGATTAGTTTTATCTGAAGATAAAAAAGAATATCGAAACAATACGTAGATCATTCTATGAAACGTACCAACAATCTGATACTTCTCTCCCTGCTGTACCAGCAACGGGCCTCCGCTGTCGCCTTGACAGGAATCCGTGGATGCTCTACCCGCGCATAACTGAAAAAAGACAATCATTTTCTTATTTACAAGTTTTATAATTATTTGATTCTAAGACAAGATTAACAGAACAGGCATACAATATATTATTTTCTTAAGTTTTTGTGGTTAGAGTACATAAAACTAAAATCATGCTGTATCAGACTCAAGCCCGCGTTAACTAATTGTTATTTCTCCAAATTTGTCTATATGTCAACCACGGACAGGCTCTTCAGATTGGGAATTTTTCCCCAATTTTTTTTGTATGGGGTCGTAAAATTTTGGGGTAGGTATAAAAAATTATCTGGGGTGTACAAATTCAAGTCGAGCACTAAAATGTATCTAATAATGACGACAGTCTGGATGTCATATTGATTCCGTTTGCGACATAATAAATTTATCAAATTGGAGGAATTTTCAAAACTCAATCTGGGTATCACAGAAGCGTCTCAACATCAATGTCGATTCAGACATAAACTTCTCATTTATCATTTTCATAATCGGCAATAGTTATAATACTATTGCCTGAGCAGAAAGACTAAATTAATAAGTTTGCTAAAGTCTATTTCTCAGGCAGACGGAAAATGGGTAATGAGCTCAGTGTAAATACAGGCACCAAACTATTGTGATTAGGTATCCTTTTTATAAGCTTATTGGTAAGGCATCCGCTATTCCAATGACGTCGGTTCCAATTCTGACTAAAGAGCACGCCCCACGTTTGACAACTGCGTCGTGTATATCGTCCATTCCCGTAGAAATAAAAGGCCCAAACCCAGGAGTAGAACGTTTATGAATTGTTATTATTGAATAAGCTCACCTCCTGCTTATGCTTCATACCGCATTGCAGGATCTACCCCGCGTCCTGTAAGCACCTAATACATTTCATTTTATGTAATCGATACCAAAATACTAAGTGTCATTTACCTTTTCTTGCCTATCTGATAAATAGATTATAGTCTGCTTACTTGCATAATCTGGTTGATTTTCAACAACTCTCAGCTCGATTTTTTTAATATATTATATCTAAGTACGTAGCCAACTTATTTAATGGCCTAAATAGTTTAGAATTTACTTACCATGTTGCCGGTAATTCTGGATGCACTATACTTCATTCTTCGACACTGAGTCAATGTTAGTATGGGCACACGTACTTGCTGCACCACCGCTGGTAGTTGACCACCCTCAGTAGTTCGGCCCCACCCGACTACTATTCCTTCTTTGCCAGCAGGTTCCACGCCTATAATCAAAACAAATTTTCTTTAAAAACTCCGTGCATTAAAATAAGTACCTATTAAATAAATATTACGATGCTTAGAATCCACAAATAATGACGGATATACAGTAGTTGATTTCTGATATAAGTAGATATCTAACGCACAGACATGTCAATAACTTTGAAATTCCACTTACACGCGGGGCTTATTGTAGATTAGTTGTCGTCATTTAGACAAAAATTATCAACAGTTAGAAATATTTTATTTTTATCACATATTTAAATTGGGACAGTTGTCCTTGTATATGCTTACCTATATATATGAATAAATCTTGTAAACTCACGGTTTACGAACTATATGCATTATACACTCGACTAGCATTAATTAAGTGAACATTATAACGCAGCCTCCTGGATTTTGTACGAAGTTAGATATTACGTCATATCCGCAACTGCCCCTAAACAAGTGGCATAGTACAGGAGACAGTGAAGATAATCGCCCTTCACCCATCTGATAACCAGACGAGACATATTTTTGGTCAAATTATATTGATTTATAAACACTCCTATGATAGCTTGCCAAACGAAAAGTGTTCATGGCTATTTTTAATTAAATTAATTTTATTCAATTTTTTTTCATAACCTTCACGGTCTTTTGATAACTGAACAAATTTTGTTTCAACTGATAGTTTGTAACATGCATTGATAGGCTTGCCTAGTTATTTCTGTTCATGGCTACCTGGGAAGCAGGTATGAACAGGTAAGTCAATATAGGTAACAACACCGTTCTGTTAATCAATAAAAATTGGTATATTATACATCATAATAAAGATAATTTAATCACAAAAATAACCATATGGGCTTGCCTGCAAAAAACCGTTCATGGAATATTATTCGCATGCTTTGAAGTTTTAAAGTTAACATTAAGTTTATAAAAAATATATCTCAACTGGTTATCAGATGGGTGAAGGTCGATCTTCAGCGTCTCTTATACTAGCATTAGCGCTAAATGAATAGAATGAAAATATATGGGAATGACATAATACAAATTAAACGATATGCCATTCCCATACATTTACCATTCTAGGGCAGTTGGACCAGTAGCGTTTTAAATTAAAATTATTTTTACTCTAATATTATAAAAGCGAAACGATAATATCGTATTTTAGCGTCTATTCTTTTATATGTAAATAATTTTATAATTTATCGTAACGTTTGTCATCTAGCCAGTTATAAATATAAAAATGATATAAGTGCAATCTTACCAGGTGCAGGTAGGCATACAGGTCTGATAATTTTCGAGAAGTTGACTGGCTTACGAAGTTTCAGCAGCGCAATATCGTTGTTATATGAGTCAGCGTCGAAGGACCGGTGTCGGATGATAGTTGTGACCGCGCGCATGATTGCTGCACTCTCTGTGGTTGTAGTTTGATCGTGATCGCCAAGTATAACGCGTATCCTCGAACGCTTTAGTCTGAAGTAATTGAATTTATACTTTTAATATTCTGCTTTGCAAGTAAATGAAGCCTCCTACATACCGTAAAGATAAATTGTAGCGATTTATGTGTTTAGATTTCTACAAGAACCACCGATGAAGCGGGCATACATCAAAATGTGCAACGATTTTGTGGTCTGCACAGAAATATTGGTACGATTTATCGTTATGTATTGTTGTGATGGTGGCATGTCATGGGGTCCTTTTTCAATGAAACACGCTTTTATAGCTAAAAGATTTATTCGGACGTGTTGTAGTAGTCAAATCGACTCTCGTCGATAAATTGGTTTACACATGTTTATAACAAAACAGAAGCGCTGATGATAGATACAATTTCATAACAATAGTTACGTCGCAAGCGTGAGGACCCGGATTAGCACGCTAGGTAAAAAGCATGCCTACTAGACAATTGTTTAAGTAATTATAGAAATTTAAAACTTGCTAACCTAATTAGATCATTATATCACCTAGGTAGGTCATGAAGTCGTGGTAGCGTAATGGCAAGCGCACGCGTCCAAAACTCAAAGGGCGCGGGTTCCAATCGTGGTCGGAAGGCATGCACCACTTGGGCAGTTTTCTGACCTGATGTGCATATCGTTTAAATTGCCACGAGCTAGTAACGGTGAAGGAAAATATCGTGATGAAACCTGCACATCGAGATAACCGATGTGTCAAACCTGCCAAAGCCGCCTTGGACAAGCGTGGCGGGTATATAGTCCGTTCCTCTATAGTGGGAGCCCGAGCCCAGCAGTGGGACGATTATGGGTTGTATTATATTTTATTATTATAGATCATTACTGTTACAGAAGAAATAAACGCTTACTTATTATATTTTTATTCCAAGAAAACATCTTACACTTTATTTTAAACATATGTAAAAAATAAAGATTAAGATATTTTCTTATTTAATTGTTTTAATATATAAATAATGAAGTTTATTATAATTTATAGTAAGTAGCCATGCAGACGATGCCTTTGCTCATAAAATGTATAAATGATATCCACTTTACAATGACGATTACGATTTACTTGACGATGCAAGCAGGCAAAGCGCAAGCGCATCCGTATGAAACGGCTAAAAAAAATATATGAGGTTGGGGAATTGCGATAAATATTTTGGAAGTGCTGAGTCACGCGTTCCACTTTCTTATTAGTAAATTGGTTACAGGAAAACTGCGTCGCCCCTATTTGGAACTGATTACTTTTAATGGTAGTTCATCAATGTACAAGATTCGTGAATATGGATTTTACAATGAAGTAATAGGTAGATACTATTTTTTGAACTGCTTGGAAAAAGAAATTCAGAAAAGACGCAAGATCTACAAGACTAATATAAGATTCGTCAAACTGCCATACTAAAAGCAGGCTAAAATAGAGATACATATCAAGGGGTGAAAAGCTATTTGTTTCAAACGACATTTTGGGACAGATTTAACATGTTTGTTTTTTTTTGCTAAGGTGGCAAACAGGCTGGCGGCCTATCTAATATAAAATTACTTACCGTCGCCTATAGACGTTTGCAACTCTACGGACGAAGCCAACGCGTTGCCAACCTTTAGGAATGATGCTCTTTTTTCATTCTTTATATCTCAATCTTAAGGAAATATAAAGAAACTGGTTTGTAATTAAAATCTATAGTTTAGAAATGATGCCTTTTTTTGGTGGATCACTTGCAACTTTAAACTTTTCTCCCGACATATTTTCCAAATGTCGTTTGAAACAAATAGCCTTTCACTACTAGATACGGTGTATTTTTCAAGTGGGCCTTCAGGACCAATCCTTAACTATACGAAATATCGAACAATACTCAAAGGAGCCTTGGGCCGATTTTGATTAAGACTAAAGCACTATCATAAAAAAAAACAATTAAACTAATCAAGAATGGAATCGATTTATTAATAAAAAAAAACATACTGTATTATAACACGAACTTATAGTGTAGTTTGTATAGATTATTTTTTATAAATGAATGTATTACTTAAAAAATTCACCTGTATAATACGATTTGAAATTTACGCGAACAAAATTGCATGCAATCCTAGCTATGTCCTATATAAGACTAGAAAATATTATCCAGGATAAGTGTTCATAGTTCAAAGCGATTACAATACTTACTTTCTAACGCAATGTGCAGCTGTGACGACATACTCCTTGGTGAGCACCGAAGCTCCGCAATGAAACTGGCCATCGTAAACGATCCTCGCCAGCCAAGGGAATTCGTTGATGCCAGCTGGCACCCCGCCCACTATGCGGTTCTCCTGGTTGGAACCGCCGCACTCTGCGGATATCGAGAAAGCGAATTGTAGTTTATTGAACTTAACAAACTGGCCTGGCGTTTCCGCAATTGGACCACTCTCGTACATAGTAATAATCGGGCATGTTTTACATCATTTTATAAATCCAGCACGACATTTTAAAAATAGACTTGGTGTTGGTTGTGCGCCTACATTATGTGATAATAATCTTAAAATATTTTCAAGATCAGTTATTAACTGTTTTACTACAAATAAAAAATTGTTTCAGGAATACAAATGTATGATAATTTTTAATTTAATATATAATAAATAAATTAAATCATCATCGTCCTAGCATTAAAGCCGGTTGTATTCCATTTTATTTCATCCACTTCTTACGGTCTTTAGAATCTTTTATTGTTAAATAATTGCCACACAAATCATTCCTCGCGACGCCAAAGTAGTATTTCTTGGGCCTACCGGATGCCGGTGAGATGACAAGAAAGACGTTTGTTCCTCACATAAAACTAGACGGTTTTCGTAAAACGTGGCCGTACCAGAGTAAGAGATTACCTTGCAGTTTTTTTTACTACGTCACGGATAAGTAGCCTACCGGCGATTGCTGTAGTTTCGGTGTAAATTCACACATACACCGCAACATTCACTTGGGTAATATATATAACTAGCTCAGTGGTTCTTAACCTTTAGTTTTAGTAATGAGGGACCATTTTACCAAATTTCTGTCTTCCCAGGGACCACCCAGTCGGTTATGTATACGTATAGAATCTATGTATTTGTCTCTATCTAATAAAGCACGTATAATTTTAGATACTAGCATGCATTTATTTATTACTAGAGTTTACCCCGGGGCCGCGCCGCGGGTCAACTTCTAGGCGTATCTCTTGTATACAATATAACCTGTACCTGTACAATGTACCTGTACCGCCTGCTCCAAAGAGCAGGCGGTACAGGTTACATTGTATTTAATATTTTATGTATTTGCCCCCAGAAGATTCAATTCATTTTATATCGCAAACTATACCATTCCCCATCTATCTGTAAACTACGTTATTTGTCTAAGTGACAAAACTTGACAAAAATGAGAAAAGTGAACCAAGTGGACCAAGGGGACCAAGGCGACCTACGGGATCTACGGGACCTACGTCCCTACGGACCTATCCTATGTTCATGCTCGGCATCGAAAAATATATATATACTGAGTTTCAGCCAAATCGGTCCAGCAGTATTCCCGTGAAAACGGAACAGACAGACAGACAGACGGACAGACAGATAGACAGACAGAAAGACAGACAGACAGAGTTACTTTCGCACATATAATATTAATAGGGATTTCAAAAATCTAAAAATATAAGTTACGGATTTTAAATTTAATGAGATTTTTGTGATTGCATTCTCTTTGCGCGGTTTGCGTTCTGATGACTCGACACAACACGTCTGGTCACTTGTTTATTACGATGGCTTCGCGAACCACCAGTTAAGAACCATTGAACTAGCTGATATCCGCCCGCTTAGCGTGCCGTAAAATCCGTTCTTAGCTGACCTCTACTTGGCGAAAGGAAAGTCCATGCCAAATTTCAAGTCTATAGGTAATATATTACCTAAGTGAATGTTGCGGTCATGTATGTATATATATATATATATATATATATATATACATACATAACATACGGGCAGAAGACCCACTAATGGTAAATGGTTACCGATATCGCCCAATGACATCTGCAACATTATAGATACATACCTTGTCGATACTTTAGATAATTATTTACCCCCTTTTTGGAGATACTCATATTTGAACGTTCTAGAAAAACCTTGGAAAGTGCTTATTCTACAGCCAGGGATGCGCTGTTCATATGGGTATATGGGTTCGTGCGGCGCACAACGGCGCCAAAACGTGGAAGGCACCGTCAAGTCAAATTTAAACATTTTTTTAAACTTTATTGGGACAAATTTACATAAAACCAAAAATTATTTATCGGTGGTGAAATTTTGGTATCTCCCTTCTACTAATACTGACCGGCCAGACTGATGGTGAAATTGTATTACTCCTCTACCTGGTTTTCAGGTTTAAGTTTACAAAATTTGAGTTTATTTAAGGCTCCTGTTGCCCCAGAAAGTCGAAATTGGGGCGCAAGCGAAACAACTTATTATCGGCGGATTAAGCGGATTATCTTAAAATTTGGTATATAGGGTAAATCACTTGGACCATTGTTGGAACCCTATTAATTTATTCAAAATATTAAGAAATCTTATTTTTTTTATTTCGTAGCCATACGACGATAATAATGATTTTTGTGTGGCTACAAAATAAAAATATTAAGATTTCTTAACATCTTGAATAAATTGACAGTGTGCCAATCACTGTGGGGAGGGGGATTTCCAACAATGGTATAATTTCCCCCGTGTACGTGTCATAACGGATATGAATGAATACTAATTCATCTTGGAATATGAAATATTTTGCACTCCATATGGATCCACATTTCACGAGAATGCAGCCTTATTTAAATTTCTAAACAAAATATCATGAAATCAATTTTACGTCACTATAGTTTTATTGCATTTAATAATATCACTAGAAAATGCGTTTTCTATACATTTTAATATTAATATTGATACTTATATAGCTACATAAATGTCATTTAATATTATAAGAATGATCAGAATATTGCAATCGAAATTATCATCTCAATTCATTCCGGGGATTGTTTTTAATAGTAAAAACCGCCCTTTGCATAATTAGATATAGTTTTACGGATTTATTCATATTGAGTTGGAGTAAGTTTGGAGGCTTCTCTAAGGTACTGAAATAAGCCCTCAAACTTACTCTAACTCAATATGAATAAGACCGCTAGTCTGTAAGTTTGTTTTTGTAATGGTGTACAATAAAGAAGTATCTATCTATCCTTCTATCTGCACAAGTTACTTATTTGAAAGTAGTGTTCTACTTCTACTAGATAAAGAGCATAAAAAGTTTCACGGAAGACGTGTCGTTATTATGATATGAATACCAGTAGTTCCATATCGACGATCGTAACAGTGAGTGCGCAGGCGCCGCCATTACTATCAAGATCGAGCCCATTTCCACTTTCACTGTCATTTCCACAGTTCAATGCACATCATTTACTTTCAATGGCATTCCTTGTATTTGTAATTACGTCTTTGTCATCTATGGTGAGAAATTTCGAGCTTTCTTGTTCACCTCTTAATAGGAAATAGTGCATTATACATCTATTGTCTTAATTGTTCTTAACTTCTTACTTTCATTCAAGAGTTATTTTACAAATGGTTTTGTCTTTATATACTTATTAAAATTAATTAGGTAAAAATCAAATTTAAATTAATTAACTACAAACATATTGGGGTTCTTTTAAAAGGCCGGTGATAATATTAGAAAATATTAATTTTACTATGGAATATAAGAAAATACAAAAACAAAACTATAAATTATAATAAATATTAGATGGTGCCACAGTTCATTTCTGTCTCGCTTTTGCCTATTTACTACTTAAAAAAATGTAGACCATATCAGTGAAAAATTAAGTTTTAATTAGTCTATTTTCAATTATTGATTGATTTACTAAAAAGATGTTTTAAATACAGGTCAAAAACGGAAGCAGAATTTATTTATTTCTCTAACTAGCACGCGTGTACACGGAACGCCATCATGCAACCGCCGCGCTGACACCGCGCCACCGTCGCACTTTGACTTATAAGCGAGCTTCAACGGTGCGGTGGTGCAGCGTATATGAGGGCGAACAATGTTCGCTTATATACGTTGTTTTTCCTTAAAAGATCATTTTCGTACATTACAAACGAGATTTTAAATATGTCAAAATAATATGGAGCTTATGTCAAATTTTAACCGATAGTATGGCAAATAAATGACCGGTCAGATATAGGAACCTGCGATTAGACAACTTAAGCCACATGGCCACATCTACAGTTAGATATTAAAGGAAAAAATGTTTTATATTAATAATCGAAAGACATAATTTAACTACAATTTTATCCAATAATTTATCTTGTAACAATAAACAAAGTAAACATATAAATTGACAGAATCACAGCGTAGTGGCTGCGTTTCAGCGACGCCATGTACACGCATGCTTGGAGCTTATCGAAGTCAGATTGGTATATCTTTACTGACTTATTTTTATTTTTAGTCTAAGTAGATATTTTTAGATAAAACTATTTTTGAAACTACAATATGAAATTGAATAACAAATTAACAGATGTTAAATAAGACATATAACTTTACCACAAAAAGGATGACCATTACATAATATTTACATAATTACTCTAAAGATACACAAGCACTAAACAATGTTAAACAAATAACTCATGTTATAACTACGATGCAAATGAACTACTGAAAGTAAAAGTACATAAAAGCCAACGTCTGTTATGCTGTGCACATTCAACTTACCCATCTTTCTAGGAAGTGGGTTTGCCCTGCCGCACTCTAAAACGTGAACCAAGATATTAGAAAGTTTATCTAAAAGGTATAATCTAAATTTAATGGAATATTACCGTGACATGAGGATGAAATCTGTTCTGATCTAACTACAAACATACTTGAAACAAGAAAAATGACAGGTGGTTTGAATAAATAATTTTTTTTTATTATATGATCTCAGTAGACAAGCAGACTGCCCACCTGATGGAAAGCTGTTACCATCGCCTATGGACATTTGTAACAACAAAGGGACGACCAGTGTTCTGCCACTCTCTATAGGGAAGCTGGAACGTGGCCACTACTACCGGAACACAAGGTTGTTATGGCAGCATACTCTAGACCAGCGGTGGTAGCCACCCAGATGGGCAAATACACTACTATATGGCTGTGGGTTGTTTTGTTGCCTCTTACGACAAGCCGCCGGCCGCAAGAAATTGTATTCTTTCTCTGTTCCTGCACAGATAAGATGCAATATTTGATGATAGATTTATAAATTGATCCAGCAAGCTTTTCATAGAACTGCAAACTTCCATCTTTTTAGAAACCTAGACCTTTTGAAAAAAACGAAATCCACGTAAAATCGTTAAATTCGTTCATCTTGTCTGGTTTTATACAGGTCAGAGCTAAATGTCTTGAAAATAAGATTCTAAACGGATAAAATATCATAGGGAGGCGTGTCTTTATTATGCCGGTACAAAAGATATTTTATAGTTCTAATGGCCGATATTGTATGTCTAGACGTATTTATGTAGATGTAATGAGCCAAAATTTAAATAATGACAATGTGTTTTATTATTATGCACAATTACACAAGTATTATCGATCATAAAACAGTCATAAGTTTGAAATTTATAGTATAAATTTTGTGCAGTTAAACAATCGTAAATTAATTATTCGTTACAACAGATAAGCAGTTAAAACTAAACTTTCAATTTATACTTTCAAAATGTATCATGGACCAATGTCAGAACTACTTTTAATATCAATACCAAATTCAAATCAAACATCAGGCTAATAAAAAATAAACAAATCTATCGTAATTATAAATTAATATTTTGTGTGTTATAAAATAAGCAATGATCGGAGAAGTAGGACTAATTTACCTAAAATAGGCGAGATGGTACGGAATAAACTTAATACAAACTTTCAACAAGCAAGTAAAAATTAAATTAATCAATTTCAATACACCTAACTAGTCTATTGCTCTTTCTTCTTTCTCCTCTTCAATTTCAGGCATGAAAGAAAAAAGAAGACAAGAACAGTATAAGAAATTACAATCACTAAGCATAAAACAAGAATAAAACAGCCCTAAATAACAGAACTAACTTCACTCGAAGCGCATTTAAGTTTTACGCGTACTGTATAGTTACCTATACATAATAATCAGATACATGAAAAATTATTATATATTGTTAATGTTAAAGTCATAACTTGAGAGTAAGACTTACTAATCTTCATTTAATTTACCTGATATAAACGATCATATTAATTTAACCGCTAAAACATTTTAAATTACTATAGATTTCTCGATAAATTTGTTGTGTATGCTGAACTTCATACTGGCTACAAAAAAAAATTTTGGTATTTACTCTATAAAGTAAATAGAAAAAAATATAGATAAAATATTAGCCCCAAACCAGTGACTATAATCGGGAAAGTTCCCAAAATACAGCATCGCCACGCACGCTTATTCGTTGGCCAATAGAGTGGCTGGTTAGTCTCGTGAGGCCTAACGTTTGGCGACATTATAAGTCTTATTTAAATCGGTTAACAGATTAGACGTATTGCTATTACTAACCACATGAACAATTCTTGACCTGTGTATCCTCGTCATCGTCCTCGATACTTTGCTCATCCAGGAGCGGCACCTCAAGGCCGAATAACGCGTCGAACAAGAATCTCGAACTTCTATTTCCTGAGACCTAGAAGCAGAAAATAACATGGTTAGAAAAGTTTAGGACCGTATTTTAACAGCATTACAACATTAACATTTTAACAGCGATCAAGTCATGGCGACTTCAGGAGACGGTCAATAATACTTTAACTAACGCACTAATAGAGATATTAAGCAGACATAGCCGAGGTTTTAATGCGTTATTTACGTTAAACATTAACCAATAACTCAGGTGATGGTGAACTACACTGGTGTAGGTAATCATTAACACTTTATATTTTTAATCGACTTTTAAAAGGAGGAGGTTCTCATTTCCTCTTTAAGTTCTTTTTTGTATGTTCGTTATTAGATTTCTCCGTCAATTGTGAACCAATTTTCAAAATTTATCTTTTAATCGAAAGGTTATACTCCTGAATTGGTCTCATTGTCACCGTATCAGGATCTCATGTATGGATTCCAAGGAATTATAGAAACATGCGAAAATTGATAACAGACTTCTTCGTAACACGATATCTCCGTGAATTCTAAACCGATTTACAAACTTTTCTTAATTCGTAAGTCTATACTCCAGAGGTGGTGCCATGGTCACCAAGTCACTATCTGGTGAGTGGATTCCAGGGAAATTGAGAGTCACCATTGCTTATTAAAGAACGCCGTGCGCCTAAATTCTTTAAAAAAAAAGCGTGCTATTATTACTCTTTCTACAGGCGCTTAATTTTTTTGCATATATATTATGCGATTTCTCCATCAATTTTTTTTTACTCACGAGACGGTCCTATGGTCACCAAGTCAAGATCTGATTTGTGGATCGCAAGAAAATCGAGAGCAACCTTTGTTGAGCATACACCGAAGAGTGAGATGACAAATTTGTATTCGCGTGCCAGTTGTACGATTTCTACAGGTGCCTAATATATTATTTCTAAAGCTATTGAAGTATTTGCGCAACTAAAAAGCAAAAAAAAATATTTTTTAACAAAAACAAAACCGACTTCACTCTAAAAACCAAAAAATAAATATTTCGAATATGAAGTCGGTGTTGTTTTTTTTTTAAATTGACGCTATATATTCTTATGGTCATTGAGACACAGTCAGTAACACTAACATAAACACAGATGGAACAGAAGCATTACAGAACATCGCAGTTTCCTAGCATTTGTAAGACAAAATTATGACGTCATAATTTTGTATAATTATGGGTATCAAATCTCGCATCAATTCATTATTGTTTAAACAGTAATTAAAATTATTTATATCATGATTTGTTTTAAATAAAATGATAAGATGCTTTTTAGAGCCTACTGTTTATATGCAAATAAAGTTAGAATTTTTTGTAATATGTATAATAATAATAATAATAATCGTCCCACTGCTGGGCTCAGGCCTGCCATTTACAGGGGAAACGACGGCATTTCACGGGATACTAAGAGCCGTCAAGAGGTTGTTTTCGCAAATTCATATGATAACATAACTAGTATCAAAATGACGTGTAACTTTATGCTGTCTTACAAATACTAGTATATCGAGACAGGTGTCAATTTCATTACACAATTTTCCAAAGGCGACCGCTTCAGGCCTCAGGCAACTTTGCGAGCAAAGCGAGTGCATTTGACGCGAACTACGTCAAAAGCTTTAGAAAACCTATATTACAATCATGCGATATAAGGAAATGCACAAGACTAAAATCGGGGGCTTGCCCATGAGGCCCCTTCAAATACGTATATATTATATCTACGTAAGAAATATGCACAACGCTTGCTCTATAATTTTTATGATGTTAATACTCTACCTAACGTATCTGTCAACGGCTAATTGTAATTATAGAAGTAGGTAACCTCCATAACCATGCAATTAATTATATAATTAAATCAACATTTTACATAATTGAGTTCTTTAATAGTGAAGTCAATTACCCTGCATTTAAAACGCAGATACATAAATCGCGTGTCTGTTAAGAAAGGAGGTAAATGTGTTGGATTTTATATGTGACGTAACTTAACTTTTATCACGAGAATGGCAGTTATTGCGTAAGTTGTGAATAACACGGATGTTTTGGTTGTTGATGATTCCGTCGATATATATTTTTTTAAAGCAAAATAGTTATATCATCGACCCACAAATTATTACCCTACATCTGTATATGTATTGTGGCTACGGCCTTTGCATGCTTAGCAGGTCAGTGCATATTGCATCACAATAGTTCTTATGCTGGGGCCACACTAAAGACAAACGCTGTTAATTATCGCAATGATGGACGTTTAACGTAGGTAAACGACGACGACTTAACGCTATAATTTGACAACGGCATTCACATTGCCGTTTAACGTTAGGCGATAGCTCAAGTGGCGGTACATCAGAGATTAACGCGAGAAAATGCGTTGAAGCGGATACACTACATATAAGGCACGGCAGTGTGCACCGTGAGCGCGACGGAATTGCACGTGTGTGTTTTCGTCAAATACATACTATGGCTATGGAGTGGAGTAACGAAAAAGTAATTGCGTTTATCAAAATTCTGCAAACAAAGCCACGTTTGTGGGATCCGAGACGCAAAAGTTTCATGAATCATGCATCGCAAAATGTTGCTTGGCGAAGAATAATGGAATTATTTTTATATATTGCCTTTTAAAGCAACTATTGAAGAAATAAAAAAGAAGAAGAAAAGCGTAATGGGTAATTATAGAACCCGTTTAAATAAACATAAAACGTCCATCTTGTTTGAAATTCAAGGAAAATTAGCGCTAATTTTATCGCCAAGAATGGGCATTCACGTTGACCGTTTAAGTGTAGCCACTCACTTGTCGCGTTAATAATTAACACAATATTTATGGTGATGACGAGGCATTGACGTTTCCCGTTAGTGTGACCTCAGCATTAGGGGGTCAGAAAACTAATTTGGCCACTTGAATGAATTTCAAAGTAGGTAATTTGAACAATAAATTATTTTTTCTTTTCTTTCATATTTTGCCAATAATTTGATGTCAGCCAATGTGTCTTTTCTTTACATACAATTTTATTCTAGTAAACATTCTAACATAGGTCCTCTGTCACACAAATATCTTCATGTCATCATTGAAACAATCTATTTTTGCCCTATCTTTACTTTTATATCTATCGATCTTCCAGTGTAATAATTGACAAACTAAAAACAGTTAGTTATATACGTATATGAATATTATTCTAAAACTATGAGTTACGGAAAATCCAACGCTTTAGGTGATGGATTTATAATGATGATTATATAATGTTTTGTTTACCATTTATGTTGACATTATAAAACGTGGTTCACTTTCGCGAAGAACGGTGCGCACGCGACGATGCGCCATAGCAGCGCGTTGTGCAACTTCCCACCATAATCGTCCACAATAGACTCTAATGTCAATGTTGCTTTCACAACATTGCCCTGCATTTGCCACAACATTATCTTTTTCGACTCCATTATATTTGCAATGAGCAAATTTACTTTCGCGTCCCGACATGCAAACCGCCAATTACAAGGCACTGATGTTACGCATTCAAATCTTACCCTAAATACATGTTGCAGTTTACGGATGTTGAGTAACTATGTGATTTAACTTTCAGAACGTAAAATTATTTTATAACCGGAACAAACTTTAATTACTGTGAATTACCACTGTTACTGTTTGTGAAGGTATATAACAAGCTAGTTATTAGACGCTTATTACACTACCCTATATGTTAAACCCGGTATAATGTGTGCACGGCCTATTATTACCTATAGATTCCAGCTCTTAATACACCACCCTGATTTAGCGAAATGATGCGTATATAGCGCATGATGTATAATAATCGCATTACCTCTGGCTTAGTGGCTAAAGCATTATCTCTTTTACATGACGTGAGTTCGAATACTAGCGGAGTGCACAAACTGCTTAGAAAGTAATTTTACTGACCTATCTAATGCGCATATTATTACAATTACTACGTCCTGACAGGAAGCAAAACATCATGAGAATTCAATCAATGAGTATATTTTATACTAGAGCTTATTTAGGGGCCATTCATTAATTACGTAAGGGTCCCGAGGAGGAGGGAGGTGCTGGGGGGGGGGTTGTTGTAAACTCATTGTTACGTAATATTTTACAAGTCGAAATGTAATGTATATATATATATATATATATAATCTATATCTCATAGCATTGAAAGAGTATAACCTAAATTATCTTTACGTTAAACTGTGAGTTTTAGTGTAACTGATCCTTTTCTAACAATGTTTCTTTATTATTCAATAAAATGAAATTGAATCTTACATAAGAAGAGTGGGGTTCGAGAAATATTATGTATCCTTACATGATGTAGGTGGAGTCAAAAATCATCAAAATCATCCTTACGTAATTACTGAATGACCCCTTACCTATCCTGTTGCTTTGCCCGCGCAACTATAAATCCCGATCTCCGGACTCACTAGATTTTTCTCGTATCGTTATT
The DNA here is from genome assembly GCA_039645545.1 of Dendrolimus houi. NCBI lineage: Eukaryota > Metazoa > Arthropoda > Insecta > Lepidoptera > Lasiocampidae > Dendrolimus > Dendrolimus houi. The sequence continues at coordinate 16,911,076 of CM077125.1, read as the reverse complement.
GTTATCATTCTATTGAAAACAGAACCTGAAGTTCACGATAATCGGTTTATTCAGCTTCATTATAAATGCTGCGTGAAAGGAATAAAGAAAAATGGCTACAAGTAACTTTTAATCCCATAATTTATGAAAATGGTGGTATAAACTTGTTCAACCATACATTAACGAAGCTTTAAGGTAATACAACTACATATCTCACAGGTTAATAATGTGATATCCTGAACGTAATATACCTATATACATATTGTATATCTATATTGAAATGTCAAATTACAGGAAGCGCCGAATATGCCAAAGGCCAGATTACCGCAGTTTGACTACATCAAGTGATCTGTGGACTGTATTAAAATTGAAAATCTAATCCACTTCATCAGGTCAGATGAATCACAAGCTGATGCTTACATGATCGAACATATTGATCTACTTAACGAAATCCACAACACATACCAAATGCAATCGTCTCTAACATGGAAACACGCAAGAACACTTTCCCTCTATACTGTGAGTGACATAACGACGTATGTGTGTCGAAACAGATATCTGGTCGCCAAACTATTATCTAACTTTGTGATATAATATAACTAATGAGGCTAAGGTTGCGCATAACTTTTTACTGTGTAGTAAATTAAGTTAGAGGATAATCATTTTATTTTACAATATAATTGTATACATTGTGGACGTACGAGTACATACCAGTGAAAGTGACTTTATTTGGATGGTTGGATGAACGGATGGATGGTAAACACTGTCTATTTCTTCTAAGAGTAAGTCCGGGCTCAACATGCGAATGAACATTGGAAATGAACGGATTGTCATAAGATTTGGTTTACCTATACAATTACATACTTTCGATAATAGAGAAGAATGTGGGACTATTCTTTACCCCGTAATTTGATTTACATAAGTCAAGACATGTGGAGTATGTTGGAAATATGTAGGTACCATAATTAGAATTATTTCTTTAAGCATCATTTCATCCTGTGTATTAGTTTCATTATGTTCTTATAGATTTTGCAAACTACTATGACTTTTGAAGTTTTATATTGAATATACAAGACAGTGTAGGATGTAGTATCAAGACACAAGGAAAAATAAAAATTAACTCCTTATATTATGGCTAGGAAGTAACATATTTCTAACTCCAGTATTTCCTAGTGCACGGCTTTAAAACTTGTTTGTACTAACAACTTTTCTTTCCGCTAGTATATTTATGCAACACGACTCCTAGATTTTCCTTATTTCCTGAAATAAAATACCTACACTATGTTAACATGTACTGCAAATACAAACACATTATTTTTAAGTAATTTAGCTAGAAAATAAAATGACATAATTCAATTAAAGTCAAGGTGAGATCTAAAAGCGAATAAAATCTAGAAATCATAGAACATATCCTAATTTAAAAGACTGTACCGTGACCCGGTTAATGATGAATAGGTTTCGCAAGTAACCATGACAGCAATAGCCGGCAGTTGATAAGTCAAACGCTCGAAGTTCAATGTCGTCGCCATTGCCATTGGGTGCGTGCGTGTTAATTTACAACAATAGCTCAATATAACAAAGGACACCGAACTGTCCATTCGTCCACTTACATAATTAAGATTTCACTTTAATTATAAATATCTAGAGTATCTTCCTCTTGTCCGGTGAGCTTCAAGACAAGGCAGCAGAGTATGCAAAAAATTTAAAAAAAACTCAAAAATCACAAAGCTTCGGTTTGAAGGAAATTGAGCGGACTATATAGCTAATGTCGGCGTGGGAAAAGTAACAAATATTTGTAATATTCACTTATATATTTCTGAGTTACGTGCGTTACAGAACCGTTTGATGCCAATAATTATTACACTCAAACTTAACATTTTAAAATTTTAAAAAATCTGTATATGACACTGGCTGCCCAGTGTTCATATAGATTTCCTACAATGACTTGGCTGAGTCATACCGACTGAAAGCTCAAGAAAGCAATATGATGTTCGCAAACAGAACATAATAGATTAGAATAGATCTATTTTTAAAAATGAATAACGTTAAAATATTATGTTAGTGTTAAAATAAATTTGAAAGGCATGCTCCTGCAACAGCCGGTAGCAAAAGTCTAATTAAATCTTGCTTACAGAATGTCTTACGGCACTAACTGGTCCTACGAGGCCCTTTAAAAAAGTCTCACTAATTCAACTACGATACCACAATAATGTTTTATTAATTTGTTCTTTAAAGAGAGTGAGTCCACACGCGCACGCATAAATATGGGCTGATGTTTTATGTAAGAGGGCCCTTGAGTTTTCTGTTTGCTTACTAATGTACATATTATAGTTACTTAATAAAGGAGCATTTAAACCCTTTCAAACATTTCTTAATCTTAATATTGGTGCCTTTAATAGAAAATATGATGAATGTTTATGATTGTAATAACTTATTGGCCAACACAATATTTCTAGTTAGGAACTGTGAAATATAATGACTACATTTTTGACTGATTTGGTAAAAAAAATTATCACAAATAGTAAAACGCCAAAAAAACGAAAAAAATCTGAGGCGCCATCCAGTTATAATAAAGTTTAGAAGCCTTTTATAATTGCGTTTTTTTTTACTGGAACATTTTATTTATCGTATAGACTAATATTAGGTACATAATGATATATTATATTTTATTAAAATTCTTAGTATTCTTCTTCCGTGTCTCAAACATTAACTCTCGGTTAAGTCGATATTGTTCTAAATTATCAGCTTTAATCACTGATCACAAGAACTAGTACCGTCTCTAACCTAAAAAATGAATGTACATAGGAAGTTAAAAAAGTATCCAACGTTTTCCGCTTGAATTAGTAGGTATGTTTTCGCTTTTATTGAAGCGTTATGCCCGTGAATTCGTAAGGTTAGTAAGTAAACTACTTTCCAAAGTATGATTGTGAGGTGCCTTTCACGCGGTAATTGTTTTTGTGCTCTCGTTTTTCTTATCCCGTTTGGTTATCAAATTTATAAGTAGCTGCAAAGATTTTCGTGTAACGTAGAAATTGAATATGTAACATTCATTAAAGTTAAATATCACTTTTGATAAAGTAACGAGCCAGATTTATCCTTTGCTGTTAGCAGTAGCGTAAGTCGCGGCAACTGAATGCCTAAAGTATAGGTACATACATACCCATGTCGAATCTCTTTGCTTTGTTATGTGAAAACATATGGTGTGCAATGCTGATACTAAAGTGATCAACCGACTTGAATCAATTGTGTTGAAAGACGCAGAATTAAAAGAAAACGACGACATTCAATCACATTGAGTGACTCAATTTTATGTTTATATAGATAGATGGCTTTGCTTGCTTCATCCAAAATGAAAGATGGAAATGATCTTCTAATATCGACTTAATATCACTAACAGTGAAAAATATATTGGGTTACTTCAATTGTTAATTTAAGGTCTTAATTCACTACATTTCATACTATCCAGCGTTCCGTCTATAATTTTTTTAATGTCATAATCCGGACTTTCGTAACATTAATATCTCGTTTCAAAGTTGTGGGTTCGAAGCCGACGAGCATGCACTGCGTTCTAACATAACGTGCATAATATTACAGTTACGACTCGCTGAAAGTGAAAGAATGTATCCAGATGAAACCTGGACGTCAAAATTTTAATTAACCAACGATGTGTGAAATCCCCCAATTGCAATTCCCCCTTGGACAAACGTGGCAGGTTACCCTATACTCCTTAAAATAGGAATTCAAGAACCCAGCAGTTTGTCATAAATGAGACTAGGGTAGAAGGAGTGTACAATAATATGCGCATATAAAATGCGTTGTATGCACGTACCTAGGTATTTATTATGTACCTACATTTTCTTCTACCTATAGACACATTGTATTAGTAGTGAAAAGTCTATCATTTTTTCTTGAAAAAGTGCCTGTAATCACTAAACTAGTGAATGAAAAAAACGCAATACGCAAACAAAAATGCGTGCGAATTCGTGCTTATATACAACGAAAGTAAAAGCGCACGTTGCAAGTCAATGCACTAAAATGCCATCAGACCGTTAGCCGTGACCGATACAGTCTGTCAATTGATGATAACTAGGAGGCAGTTCGATCGTAGATTCTATGGTATCCTACAAGTACTTACATGGTTCTGAAGAATCTCTGTATCTGCCGGGCTAACTTCTCTAGCATCCGAAGAACTTAACACGAGGACCACGTAAATGATAATCACGATTTTCCATTGGCACATTGTCGTGGAAGCCAGAGGTCGAGAGCGGATTGTTATTATTGGTCCGCGCCACTATTTATTTGCGCGACATCTCCGCGCTCAGCGCGTTCACTGGCAAATTCGGTGTAAGCGATTCAATGGCATTATTTCGCAAACGGCCCGCCCATGAAATGCAGGCCGAGTGTCGGCCGCAGCCGCGCGGAGTACACCGAGTGCCGGCTACATCGGCGGGGTCTTCGGCCACCACCTCGCGCGCTTTCTCCTCACGCCAAAAACCTAATGCTAAGATCCAGTAGGCGCCCCACCAGCGGCCGGGCAAACGCGGACTACCCGGCCAGGGAGACGCGACGCATTCGTGCTGATCGCCATCCACAGCTCTTGTTTATAAATGCGTCATTAAACTGGATATTCATGAATTATGTATATCAAGATGTAATTCTAGTTGAACATCTACGCATTGTTCATAAGATTGAACACGCGACAATCATAATTTCATATGGTTTTTTACTCCACTCAAATAGGGTTTCATCTCGGAATAAGGTTTAAGCTTATCAAACCTTTATTCTGATATTCTAATGCTCCTATTCCCCCTGCGCTCATGTTAGTGACTGTATCCAAATAAGTATTATTTACAGTGTTAATAAATAATATGTTAACGATTAGTTACATTTGTAGTGTATACAGTGTATATGTCACCGTAAAATTGTATATATCGTTAGATTATAGTCTATCTCGCGAGATTGTAAACCGTCGAAATATTGTGAATTGAACATGCTGCTTACAATTTAACGTATTATTTTTCGGTAGATTATAATCTATCGACGTGAAATCGTCAATTTGTAAAATGGCATGCGATGGAACGTACCTCGCGCGCTGATTGGTCGATCTTACGGTAGATCGTTCCGTGTCCATAGAGTTAGAAATAAAACACAGGTGTCAGTCAAATAAACTAAATGCACTTCAAAAATTGTGAGATCAAGTATAAAGGTATATTAATTATTTAGTCGGTAATCAATAATTCTGATATAATGGTATGAAAAATATATAATTTTTTTTATGAACTTTATGATTGGCAACTATGCATTTAAGCCATGAAAATGTTCTGATGTATTTTGATATGAAATTAATTTTGGGTAGTTATAAAAAAACAATTAACTTAAGCACTTCTCCCTTCTGCAACCCCTATATCTGGGAAACAATATACAGACTAAGCTCACAAGCCGAGCGAGTGAAGCGAACGTACCACGACAGCGGTTAGCGAGTCTCACAATCGATTATTAACCATCATTTAATAGTTATTAATGAATAAATGGTGACGAGACCTGTTCTGGCCCACGCAGGCCGATGCCGAGGCACGCTCGCTCGGCTCGTGCGATTTGGTCTAAAGTCTAACCTAACTCACCGTTCTAGTCACTTGTCGCGACTTTCGACTGAAGACCACAAGCTGAGCAAGCGACGCGAGCATGCCACGGTAGCGGTTAGCGAGTGCCAGAACGGACTGGTCTCCATTTATTCATTAATTCCTTTAAACAGCGTAATTAAAACCTAACCGCTGCCGTAACACACTCGCGTCGCTAATTCGGCTTCCTCCGTGTTCTCCCCTATACAATTTGTGAGAATATTCATACTTACTCAGCTATACAATGTCTTATTCATATTGAGTTATAATAAGTTTGTAGAGTAAGTCAATATGAATAAGACCGTTAATATTTAGCATTAGACTATAAACGTCCCACTGCTGGAATCGGAATTCCCCACTTTTAGAGGAACGGACTGTACACCCGCCCCACTAATACAATGCAGATTGGTAGGTTTTATACATCAGTTATGTCGATGGACAGGTTTCTTTAAAGGGACGGGGGGACGGGGAGTTTCTTCACCGTCAGCACATGATAATTCATTGCAAGAATATACATATAGATCAGAATAATTGCCTAAGCCTACCGGGCTTGGTATATCCAGGATGCGAACCCACGTCATTGGAATGAGACGCGATAGTGTTAATCACTAAACTGCCATGTTTTTTGACTAAAGACGACACACATAAGTAATTATGCACTTAGTCTATATTTTCGCAAACATCCGGTCCAACACGATTTGAAACTACATAATCAAAAAAGATGCAAATGCACTCAATTTTTTTCCTAAAAAATGAAATCTATACACAACTGTAGACATTTTGGCAAAAATGCTGTCCGTCCATCTTCATAAATTATCTCACAATCAGTTTTGTCGGAAACTATTGCGTCTACATGGATGAATGTGACAGAAAGGTTTAGTCTATGTAGCACTACAAAGTTATGTAGTGAAATCACGAAAAAATAGATCAGGGACGGACGACGACCACGTCGTACCTACCATATAAGATGTGATTTTTTTTAATAGTCAAATCTTGAAAAAACATAGCAATGTTCCTTACTGACTTTTTTTATTGAAGCCAATAAATGAGTAGAGAAATATTATTATTTCCTAAAGTCAGGAAAATTGTATCAACGTATCTCAAACTATGCTGCGGAAAATTCTGAGAAAATCAAGATTTCAAGATTCACTTTCAATAAATACAAAAAATCTTTCAAACAAAATTGTTTTGAACAAAGTGCAGAGAGAACTTTATGAGATATAAAGTATTATTGACTAAATGTTTTTATAGTTCCGGAGCGAAATAACGACAAGGGGCGTTTGTCGCCTTTACAGAACCTTTGGTGTGCGTGGCTTGCCAAGCACTACCGATTTTATTTAGTATATGCTGACGGTTTCAAATCGCATTGGAACCGACGACTAACCCTTAAATATAATTAAGATAACGGATTTGGTTTTATCCACTTACAATTACATAAAAGCGAAAGTGAACTTATTTCCTGTTCCCATACATAGATATACAACAGGCTCTCATGAATATTTGTATAAACGTGGAAGAATACTGAGGAATGACAATCATCCAATAAAAAACTGAAATTACAGGTGGCGCCACCAGTTCGTTCTGGTTTTCATAGAAACTTTCAAACGTTTCATTATTTAAAACACACTTTTTTAACTTAGTTATAAATTCAATGTTTCAATTAGCTCGTTTTTAATTTTATGAAACATATACAAAAACTGGCCGGTGGCCCCACAACTGTGATTGCAGTGTGATAAGAATCGTCTTTTACCCTTGCTTAAGTATTCTTTTCTCATGGTATGACTTCTATTCCTTAGAAACAATAATAATGCTAGTTTCGCCGGGTCCGAAATTTACACGAGCTTATTTTTCTTCGCTGATATAGCTATTAGTATATCTCTTCGAATAACCTGTATCAATTTAATCAAATCAATTTAGACTTAGAACATCTAGATAGGTATGTAAGAGAACCTCACTTCCGTAAATAAGCGGTTTAATAAAGTAGATTCACCCCGCACACGATCACAATGAGGTATACTTGCATTTTTATGATAAATACTAAGATATGCCCGCGACTTTGTCCACGCTTGACTTGAAATTCCCGCGGGATTCCGGAGACAGAAACTATCGCAGCATTTAAAAAAAGAATGTAAGCTATCGTCTTAGTGGAAACTGCCGGTATAAGCTAATATTTTTTATGCACCCGAACAACTTCAAACCGCTCCCTGAAAAATTCTCGCGGGATTCCCGGGACGAAAAGTAGTACAGACCTTAAGTCTAAGAATTTGCTGTCGACCAGCGAATACCGCATCGAAATCGGCCCAGTAGTATACGTGAATCCCGAACAAACAGACAAAACCACAAACAAACAAGAAATCTAAAAAAATTGCATTGTGTTCGCCATCGTTTATATAAAAAAAAGAAATAAAGAAAATATTTATTTCTAAAAATAACTTACCACTTAACAATAATTATTATTTAAAATAATAACAATAGCAATGAAAAAGTGTGCCGCAATTTGCGAAATGAAGTTGGCACTCAGTTTTTCCAGTCTATTCCATTTGTTTCTTTTTATAGCTGTAATGTACAGACACGGCATATTTAGAATTTTATAATATTATAGATTTTACAGTCAAAAACTATATTCTATTTATTCTGAATTGTTTGAGGTCAAAAATTGGTGGAATTAAAGTGAAATGAAGCTTCTTCGTAGCGCATTCAACGTATTCCTGACCAAGTAATCATGATCATATCAACATACTTCCCTTCGTTAATTCTTCACTTGATGAAAACTTGCAAAAAGAGAATTACGTATTGGTAAACGGTTTTTACAAACTAGGTAAATATAAAAGACCAAAAATAATGTAATAATTATTACTTCATAACAGTATGTGCAGACTAAAGAATGTACTAGACATGAGTGACGCATAGTGATCCATTATAAATAATTCTATTCAGAGTTTGTTATAGGCGCTTTTACTCCCCGCAGTGGTTAGATCGCCATCGGATTTCTTCTCGTTAAAAAAGGCGCCTTTAGTGATAAGCCACGATAGCAGGCAATTTATTTTTTTGTTCAAACGCAAGATTTTTCTGCTATGAATTTGGTAGTAGGTTAGGCACCCAAAAGTTATGCGAACTTACTACTGACCCATACCCTGGAAGAACATTACAGAATGACAATCACCGAGTAAAAATGTAACTGATAAGCTCGAAAATCTTACAATTATTTCGACTATTAATTCAGAACAGATGATAAATCAAATTATTCTGAAAACTATAATTATCTCTATTTTAGGAACGTTTCAGACGTAGGTCGAAAAACAAAGTTACAACTTTGATTTCTTTAGAATTTTTGATTTGGTCTAAAAAGATGTTTTAGCCGTTTTATTTCATGTTGCCACTATTTCAAAGAATGGTAAATGTCTGTCTATGCAAAATGAAGGGTTCCATAAAGGTGATCCTCCACTGTTTTCGTCATTTATCTACAGAACCCCAAAAAGAGAATGAATGACCTGTGACTCTGTGAGTAATCATGGAAGACGTATTTTTGAGTTTTATACCGTACGACATTCATATTATTCTTCTTTCAAACTATTCGGTTAACAAATAAACTCTCATAAGTTTTAATTCTAGACACATTATATCAATTTTAAAATTTTTACTCATTTATCAACATAGCTTTTCTAATTACTCGGAAGTCACCTGCGATAACGTTCTAAAGAAATAGCTACATTAGTGACATCGAAGCTCTGGCGCTCCTAGGTTTGACTAGTCAAATCTCAGGTCTGACAGTCTTACTCAAAATCCAAACAAATTACGTTTTCCTACCTTTGACTAATGATTTTTTGTCTAACCTAGGAGATACTGATTTATACAGTCAAAAGCTGAAACTCTCAATTTCATGAAATCAGGGTTTGACCAGTCAGGCATTGGAATGTGTTAGTTTGTAAGATTTGGTATAATAAAACGACATTTTTTAATTTTAATGTTTATTGTTTCAATATTAAAATAATCACTTGACTAATCCGAAAAAGTAATTGTTTTATTCTTATTTTGAATTAAGATTGATGACAGTAATTAAAGAAAATATTCTCTATTTTGGCAAGGTGAGGCGATATGGCATCTTTAATTGCACAATACGTTTGATCTTTTACATTTACATAATTTTAAAGAACATTTATTACAGTGGCATTTTATAAAGCCTAAGCCACCAAACTTACAATCTTTTGAACTAATTTCTTTTAAAAGACAGCTGAACGTCGGGCGAATTGGCGGAAATTTTCGATCAGTTAATTGTTTCATAACATTAGTCTGAGCTTGAGTGCAGTACGAATCGACGTTTGACCAGAGTCTCTTCGACTAGGATCGACTAGGTAAAGCCCGCGAAGCAGATTATTTTACGTTCGACGTTTGACTAAAAAGTTAGGTACTTCTAGGTTTGAATAAAAATACTTTAGTCAAAGGCCGAAATTGGAATTAATTTCGGGTTTTGTCGAAAGGCTTTGGTCAAACCTAGGATAAACCAGTCATTCCGGGAAGAGACTGTATATCGACCTTTGACTACATATATACATAATTACATACACATTAAACAATATCGTATCATAAATAACGAATAAAACCCATCGCTCCATCTGGGTGAAACGGTCAATAACCTATAAAATTATTCCCGATAAAGCAGTAGCCATAATATTTACCTACAATTAAAGATTATTAATTTTGTAACAGACATTAACTTTTACGCAACTATCTGCTTAATGCAGTTTTCCTTAATTTCATAATAAACACTGTTTATGGAATCTCCAATCAGCTAAATACGCCTACTATTACCAGTTTTTAGATGAGAACTATTGCGTAGCTAGCTAGCATGTTTTGCAATATAAGAGCGTTCATAAAATTTGGAGACCCATAAAACATTTGAAATGGCGAATTTATTGTATTTAAGCGTACCTCCACATTCTTTTCCTACGACATTCATGAAGGCTTTGAAATCAAATAACACATTTTTTTTCCATAATAAGCCTAGCGACATTTGAGCAATTTTCTTTTACATTTTTCTATTAATGTTGTTGTCCTCATTTTTTTTACATTATTTTAGCTATTAAAGTGGTCGTGTCTATTCTACAAGTCATTACCAGGAACACGTATATAAGATTGTATATTTTGAAAGACATAAATTCTACGTGAAACTAAATCTAAGTATGTGGGTGAAGCCCGGGGAAACCCCGAATAAATAATAAAACAAGATGATATACAATATACTTTATTAATGTATTATATATTAGCAAACAAAACACAATAGATTTTTTCAGAATCGCACAGTACTTACCTGCGGCTGAACGAACGAGGCCGATCGAAATGATCCCGACGTAGAGTTGTTTCGTCATGAAAATAAAAAAGTATACAATTATTAGAACTAAAAATACCTATCGATAAAGCAGCTGCCGTTGTATAATCCTCATTACACGGGGCTGTGCAGATATATACCTACATAATATGTAGTCTTCTTACATAACAATACATACTTAGAAAGCCCTACCTGAGAATATAAGCGAAAATATAAGAGTACTTCTGAAACCAGTTTGCCTGGTTGATGTTTCAACAACAAAAAAACTGGCTATCTTTAACTTAAAAAAAGTTAATCATAGCTGATTAACTTTTTTTGAATTTATGTATGTATTCAATTTAATGTATATTCAAGGTTGACGCTATATGAACAAAATTTAGAATTCATTTAAATATAACTATACATATTCATTCATTTAAATTCAAGTAGATACAATATTATAGAGATAGATATATAGATATCTATACTATAATAATTCTGTAAATGGTTCGAGTTTATACATTTCGTTTAAAAATGTAAAAAAATCAAGGGCCTAATTCGGGCCAGCAATTCCGAAAATACAATATTTAGAATTTTTGTCTGTCCGTCTGTTAGAGCATGACGTGAAAACTACTGAACGAATTTAAATGAAACTCGACATAGAGCTAGCTTATAGCCAGAGTTAACACATATATTTTGTCCCCATTAATGATCTTTCCATAAAATAGACATATTAGCTAAATAGATGGAGCTGCAATCGCGTTTTTCAATTCTCTAACAAATCCCTACGCTGTCGTAAACTACATCTCATTCATTATATTACTTCAAATCAGGTTGCCTTCGACTCATCTGTACTAATAATATAAAAAAGAAATATTTGTATTTTTATATGTTTGTAAACGAATAAACTCAAAAACTACTGAACCGATTTCAAAAATTGTTTCACCGTTAGAATTGTACATTATATATAATAGGCTATACTTATTAATAGAAAATATTAGGGAACCCAACTAAAACTTCAATAATGTAACCTAAGGTGTAAAAAAATTAATGTTTCAGTGGGTCCCGTGATGGTTTAGATTCACAATTAGTCCCAGTAGATGGCGCTGGAATCGGGTTCTACATTTTATTTTTTCAGGGCAGGACGTCTGCCGGAACCGCTAGTTAGATATATATTCCTGTGCAGCTGTTTAAATGACATGGACTTTTTTTTTTTATTGTAGTGAATTAATTGAACAAGAAACAGTCAAGTTTTAGGTCTAATATATATAAAAAACCTAATTTAGTTTTTTGTAAGTAACATAAAGCTACGACTTAGGTAAGGGTTTTCACGCGGCGTAACCGACGAGAAAACTAGTTTAAATATAACATTTGAATGTTCTGTACTTTTTTTTGGACAGCTACAATATTAGGCTGGGCACCCATATACCTATCATGGCAAGTTCCTGCATCTTACTAACTGGTGATTTGCTATACTATTGGTTAAAATTTGATTTATGATCCATATAAGTAACGTCCAATATCTACCAAAAGTAAGGAAAGTGAATGAATAGTAAGGTATAGGAATATTAATCATTTCCGTCGTGTGAGAAAGAGACCTACGAGAAGATAACGCCATCTATGCCGTGCTACCGAAATCGCTTACTAAAACTTGTAACTACGGTGTAGTGAAGTTCATGAAACGCACAGTTAGTACGAATGAACAAAAATAAACTTTGGAAGACCAATTGAATACATCAGCAGTTCTAGCTTATGAATTCAATTGGTCTTCCATTTTAAAACTTGCGAGTTTTTTTTGTATAGTTTTAGAAATTAATAACGGCAATAATACCTATACCTGCAGTTTTGATATCAGGAACGGGTCGAATGCTGCTTCTTAACGAGAAAATCTAATTACCTAAATTATAATTTTCTATGAACTGAACTGTTAGAGTCCACCCACCAATAAATAACTCAATCATAGTTTCACATGAGACATTGAATACCTCCACGTACGGAAACGGGAGAAATTAAGAGTTATACCAGCCACTTCTGTAAATTAACAGATAATTTTGTTTGAATAAAATGTCTGGGGCATGTAACGTACCTGTATATCACGAATTAAATTTATAACAAGATTTCAGTTCGAATTAGAAGATTTCATACATCTAATACTATACAACTTTAAAAGAAGTACGTGTGTGTATGTATGTTAGTTTACTAAGAAACCTGTGCAGTCTGTATTTCAGACATCATCTAGATATTATACAACCTATCTGGGAGAAGGTAATTTCATGATAGATATAATAAATAGGTCTAATAATTGGTTCTATCAAAATAGTGTTCTTTTAGGGTTTCATAGCTACTCTGTCTAAAACAGAACCTGGAGTGTAAACAGCAAATCAAATTTTACATAATAGGTTGAGGAAGTCTTTTCGCATATAGTATGTATGAACTTTGAAATAAGATCTCTTTAGCTTATACCATTCGTATCTGGCTGGTTTTGGTATCATTAGAAAGTTTTAATTTTAAAGAAGACAATTCCAAATTAAAATTAGGAAAATGTATGATTTTCATTTGTTTTTCTTATTGTTAAAATGAGTGAATCTAATGAAGAAATTCGATACATTTTAAAATTTTACTACAAAAAAGGTAAAAATGCAACACAAGCTGCGAAAAAAATTTGTGATGTTTATGGACCTAATGCAGTATCTGTGAGAGTAGCGCAAATTTGGTTTAAGCGTTTTCAATCCGGAAATTTTGATATCAAAGATCGCCCGTCGCTCTGGTCGCCCTGTTACGGACAAAATTGATGCCATGTTTGAAAAAGTAGAGCAAGATCGTAAGATATTAGTAGTTACGATGTAGCTGGAAAACTGGGAATTGAACACAAAACGGTTTTGGTGCATTTGAAAAAAGCTGGGTACACAAAAATGCTCGATATTTGGGTGCCTCATGAGCTCATTGAAAGAAACCTAATGAACCGTGTACTCATTTGTGATTCTTTGTTACGACGTAATGAAACCGAACCATTTTTGAAGAAGGTGATAACTGGTGATAAAAAGTGGATCACGTACGACAAGAACGTGCGAAAAAGATCGTGGTCAAAGGCCGATCAGGTTTCACAGCCTGTGGCAAAACCCGGGTTAACCCGCAACAAGGTGATGCTGTGTGTATGGTGGGATTGAAAGGGCATTATTCATTATAAGCTGTTACCGCCAGGCAGGACCATCGATTCTGAGCTGTACTGCGAACAACAGATGAGATTAAAGCAAAAAGTTAAGAGAAAGCGGCCGGAATTAATCAACAGAAGGGGTGTAGTTTTTCACCATGATAACGCTACACCTCACACATCTTTAGCCACTCAGCAAAAATTACGAGTTTGGCTGGGAGGTGTTAATGCATCCGCCGTATAGTCCTGACCTTGCACCTTCAGATTTTCACCTGTTTCGATCTCTGCAGAATTCCTTAGGCAGTGTCAGGTTAACATCACGAGAGGACTGCCAAAACCACTTGTCGGAGTTTTTTGATAAGAAGAGCCAAAATTTTTATAGCAATGGGATCACGTCTCTACCTACAAGAGGGCAAAAAGTTATCCAACAAAATGGCACCTACATACTTTAGTCAAATGTATTTAAACTTTATAAAAAAAACCTTTTGAATTTTTATATAAAATGCGAAGAAACTTTTTCCCCAACCTAGTATACAGATAATAACATGACTACAGAGTAGTAATATAGTTTTTCTAAAAACGCTTTTAAGGCTCAATGAATTATTGTAATAGATATAGTGTTTATAGAGACTAAGAAATAAACGCAATATATTTTTTGGAAAAAGTAAGAAAAGAAATAAATAAAAGTACCATACATTTTAATAATCAATAAAAAAAAGAAAAAATACCGTGCCCTGAATGGAGACAGGGAGGCGATTAAAAAAAAAACGAAAGCAGTTTTCGTAATATTCGTCCATCTGTCAATATGTCAATGATTTTTCCTGGATCACTAATTGTTGCAGTCTCATTAGTGTAAAACCTATTTTTCTTATAGAATAGAATTTTGAATGTGATTTTTACTTTTTTTATTTCTAAATGCTTTTGTCGAGTGAAAATTATTGAGAGATATACACGTATATATATTCATTGTTGTGTTTAAGTTAATTTGAAATAAGCCAAAAAAACAGGATATTTCTATATAAAATCATGATAGCTCTCTTCAACGACCACAACAGTATGGCGACCGTGAGTATTTTAAAGAAACAAAGAACCACAAGTCGCAGGCTATTTTCTTTGAGTTACAATAGTTGTTTAGAAAAACTTAACAAAGCAGATATACATGAGGTTCGTGTAATATCACTATTTTACAAGATAAAGCTAAGCAAATGTTTGATATAAAGGAAAATTTTAAAAATGCAGTTTTCAATTTAGACCTCTCGGAGGAAGAAACATTGAAATAGTTACGATTTAGAAAGCTTCTTTCAAAGAGAAACCGAATATATTGAAGGCACATTGTGAAAAGCTCTTATGCATAGAGTCACATGAGATTCGTGAATTTGCGAACGCTAGTTCACCATCAAATTATAGAAGTTTAGATGATGAACTCCAGACTACCGGGAATTACAAGGAAATATGACAATTCCTTAAAAGAATGTCTACACGATGATATCATTGAACAGGTAGGTGATGGTGATAGTAGTTTCTTTGCTCAACATCCTGTCATTAAAGAAGTGACCCCAACAGAGTGAGACCAGTCTTTCATGCTTCGGAAAGAGATGAAGATGGCAGGTATCTTAATGCTAGTATGGAACCTATCATCAATTTATTGGAAATGATACCCAAAACTTTTAAATGACTGTCGTATACGCGAATATGGTGTTACAGCAGACATTAAAAAAGAATTTTTGCGGATAAGTTTGGCGGATTCAGATCGAAAATATCTAAAATTTTGATGGAGGGCGAATGAAGATCGACGTGAGTAAGTTGCTTATCGTTACAGCAGAGTTGTGTTTGGAGTAATTTGCAGCCCATTTTTACTAAATGCTACCATAAAAAGTCATCCCGAAAAACGCGATTACTGGTTTTGGACTGATTCCTATTCCCTGGCTCGCCGTGGTGGGGAGGGTGGTGCAAACGCTAAAGGAAATTTTGCGAAGGCTGCTTGAGCACTTAGAAGTGGCCTCAAGATGCGATTTGTAACGAGTGTCTTTTGTTAGTCGTTTTGAAAAGAAAGGATAATTTACACATCCCAATAATCGCATTTATGTTAATTATAACGCTTGAGAAGCGTTCACTTTGGCCACAGTAGTCCAGGAACTGAGGCAAAGACTGTATGTATATAGGGTTGTTGAAGACAAGAAGATTACAAACGTTTAGTTAAATGTTTGTATACGTTTCAAGTTATTTAGTTGTAATATTAGGTTAGTCACTCCTTTGTTTGTTTTTAAAGGGAATTTTATTATTAATTAAGGGGCAAGGTTAAACTTATCTTTGATTCGGTTTCTACATTTTTTTTATGTTCGCAATCGAAACTGCTCGTATTTTGTGAACGTATATTGTAATGCGAGTAATAAACTTTTGCCATTTGTCGTGTGGAGGATGTTGCAGTCTCATTAGTGTAAAATCTATTTTTCTTATAAAATAGAATTTTGAATGTGATTTTTATTTTTTATGTCAAACTATTTTTTGTCGAGTGAAAATTATTGAGAGATACACATAAATATCCATTGTTGTGTTTATATATTTGAAATAACACAAAAAGCAGGATATTTCTATATAAAATCACGATACTTCAACGACCACAACAACTAATGGATCTATATGAAATTTAATAGAATGTGTATCCTATATGCCGCTACACTATGCTTTAGGGAAATCGAAAAAGGCAATATTAGGGATGGCCAACATACGTAATTCTATACGTACGTAAGTCTTAATTCTTTTAAATGAACATGTCTTATATCATGATAATCATTTGACGATGTTCTTTAATACATTTTATGAACTAAGACACTGAAAGTATTTATTTCTTAACGGTACTGATTACCGAAAATTATGAGTCTACCAGCGCTTCCATAGCAATTTTAGGTTGCTGTTAAACGAGAAGCGACATGACAAATTCCCCAGGAACATATCATTACCTACTTCAAGGTGAAAAATTATAGCTCCTTTTCCAGTCGTAAAAAACATGTCGTAACTTTAAACTATGAAGTGAGTGTTGTTAATTTAAGACATTTTCGATTAAATAATTGTATGATTCCATAGCCAAAAGACAAAATCGGTGGATGTTTATCATCTCTATGGAACCCTTCATAGTTTGTGGACTGCCACGCACTTACCCAGTTTAATTTACTTCTGAAATGAAAGAGCTATCGAAAATTTAAAAGCCTAATCAATTACTTAACATAAAACAGAACGGGAGTTTGGGAGATTTTGCAGGAACTTCGTTTATTTTATTGTGCAGCTTTATTTAAAAAAAAAAAGAATAGTCTTGTTGAAGAAAACGAACACTAGTTGGTAAGGTATTAGTAGTGTATAAGTAAGAATACCGAGACAAGACTTCTGTTCTTTATTAGTCTTAGTAAGTTTACTATTTGGTTAATCCTACGGGGGGTTAGAAAGGGTCTACCTTTCACTTGACATTTATTTGGTTTAATCATAAAAGCTTAGTCCTGGCTAGATCTACAAACAATGCAGAGCCATAGTAAAAAAAAATGACTAATGGAACCTGTTCAAAAGCTATGTTCAGCTATTTTAAACACTGACCATCTTTTTACAGTTAGACACACAGCTTCCGTTATGTTAATGACAGTGAAATAACTGTTAAATGATTCATCATTTGTATGGGAAGCAAGTTAGTTTCGAAAATATATGATAAAGAAAAGTTCGAATCTATTTTTCTAAATGAAAATAGTTCTCACTGGATTGTAAGAATCTGCACAAAAAACTATTCGGCAGCATTCTTATTTTCTCTAATTTTACTTTTTGTAAATAGTTATATAATAATAAATAGTTTCAGCCAATATTTATACAACCTAAGATTTTCATTTTAGTACAAAATCTGTATATAAATCCATACTATAAAGTAATTTTAATATAAATGCAAAAAAGGAAAAACACAGTATTGAGAAAATGTGTATGTAGTACTTTTTTTATTTTATTTAATGGGTCTCCTAAACCAGAAATTATTGTCTTATATATCTTATTTAGGAGTTTCTACAAAGTAAAAAAAAGAAAATTAAAAGGTATATTTACATATCTAAAGAAACAACCCTACATATTTCATATTTAAGTTTATTTTTACATACAATTATCCTAAAATCATAATAATACACCTACAAGTTTCCAGTAAACAGTTATTTGAGAACTTAATACTGAGTTATCAGGAAATAGTGATTAATATTTAGTAATGTCAATTTAACTGATCAAAATTATTTACCTAACAACTACTATGAGGAATTCTTACAGATTTATCCTAAATTGTACTTATCGTAAAAAAATCATATTACATGGCTAAAACCTTAAAAGTATGTCACGACAAGTACCTAAGTACTACAATAAATAGAAGACCGTCTTACAATGAGTTCACATAAAGTATTCTATTTTAAAATTCTTCTAAAGGTATATTTCTAATGGTTTCCTGACGTCGTCTCCTAGGTGGTCTCGCGTGTGGACCACATGCTGTGTAACTAGTGCTCCGGAGCGTACTGCCTACACTAGCTCGGTTAACTCTGCTTTACTAGTGTACTTAGCACGAAACCTAGAGATTGAAAAAACTTTTAATAAATCATTCATAAATATACACTAACAATTGAAGCTACCTGCATAGCATTAACAGTATCTTACTAACATAAAAATAGAAAAACTGCCTTTAGCAACTAACTGTCAGCTAACCAGACCTAAACTTAATTAATGCTATGTAGTGCATAAGGGACTCATTGAAAATCTAAACATATCACCCCTGTTGATTGTGTGGAGATACTCTTAAACAATCAATGTATTTGTACTGTATGGTGGTTGTGTCATAAAGATATACTTACGTAAGTTTAGAACCTGCCCCCTCTACTTTGCCCACCCCCATAATTGCCACCACCCGTGTATCCGCCGCCGCCGCCGCCCCCTTGATTCATATTGTACGGCGCTGCACGATTATTGGCATACTGCTGGTTTCTGGTTGGACCCCCACTGTAGCCTTGTTGGTTGTAATTGCCAAAGTCCTGGTTTCCCCATCCCCCACCGCCGCCGCCCCCACGGCCATTACCACCCCCGTAACCTCCCGCTTGGTTGCCACCCCCCCAACCACCCTGGTTATTATCCCATGGGTTAGAATTGTTCCATCCACCTTGATTGCTGGCATAACCTCCTGAAAACATGACAAGGATTTGTTATGTAGCATTATTTCTATAACAATTAAAAAACTGTTCAATTTTATAGTCCACAGCTTCCAAAATAGACAAAAGATATGTTAACAAACCAGGTATCAAAAAGTCAGGTTCTTTATTTCAACTCTATTGTCTTGGTTCTAAACTTGTTAAGGCATAGATTATCTTTCAATAAATAAACTTCCAGTTGATTTTTGAAAAATTCAATTATATACTTAATTAGTCAACAAAAATCCTACCAGCATTATTCCAGCTTTCATTTCTACCACTAGGGCCTCCTTGCCGTCCTCCTCTTTGCTCACCACCATCTTTAGGGAGTGCTTTCTTAACATCCAGTTGTTTGCCATTGATTTTGTGTGGAACATTCACTAAAGAACAATTATGCCATATTTTAGTAATAATAAATGATGATTTACAAAGAAAATTAGCAATTTACATATACATTTTTCCTAACTGCCACACACAGCTTAAAGGACAATTAACTTGAGGAGCAATTTAAAATAATTGATAATAATCATAATTATTCTTTGATACTACCTGATGGTTAATAAAGACAATAAGTGAAGAGTAATTTAATGAACACTGCTATTTAAGATTAAAAAACAATTTTTAACTTTGAGTATGGAAGTGATACAAATTGTATTTTTTTTTAATTGTTATGTAAAAAACAATATTCAAGGTGACATCCGAAAAATATATAGTATGCTCTAAACTCTATGGCAGCTCTTAGTAATAAGGTGCTTAGCACAGTAGATGTTTTTTGGAAATTATTTCACAGCTATCTGTAACTTATCTGATGTAAAGTTTGGCACAGACTACAAATGTAATTATTATTATTATTATATTTGACCACTGTCACTTTAGGACACATTACGGAACACTTATGTGCAAACTGAAAAAGCTGGTCATAGATAAATCTTAAATTCAACACAGATTATGATAGATTATTTGTAAATTAGATGGATTGTCATCTTGAGTATTGCATTAGTATTATTATGGAAAGTAGAATATGAGCCTACAAGTGTAAGTCATGGATTAACTGTAAATTGACTTGCGTACCTGATCACCCATTGTTTTAGGAGTCAGGTATAGCTTAAATCAATTATTAATATCCACAGTCAGAGAAGCCAGAGTAGGACATAATAATCCTCACTGGGGCAAAGCTGTGGAAAATAACTAAGTAATTGAGCACTTAATGACTGGCAAACATTACTATAGCATGAAAGTAAAAATGTTTAAAAGCTTTCTATTAGTAACCTATTATAAATACCAAAAGGAGTCAACTTATATGTTTAAAAGACTCGGTAATAATACTTCTTTTTCTGAAATATAGTTTCATGTTTATATTTTTAATGTGATGATTGTTGCAAGATTAGTTACATACCAATTTTGTATTAAACATGTCTAGTGTCCAGGCATCAGTTGCTAAGAGCATTTTAAAAAAGTGCAGATTACATATTTAATGATTTTTATAAATTAAAATCAAAAAAACTAAAAAATCACATTTCTATACCAAATCATTGTTCTTTCAGACTTCCCAGCTACCACATTTATTCAATAACCTTTATATAGGTTATATAGTGATACTTACAGCAAACTTTATCAACCGGATCATAGTCATCAAATTCAACAAAACCAAAGCCACGCTTCTTGCCTGTGGCTTTATCAGTCACAATGCTAACATTTTGTACAGTGCCATAGTTGGAAAAGTATTCTCTCAATTGTTCTTCATCATGATCATCTTTAATGCCACCTATAAATAGTTTTTTTACTGTTGCACCTGCCTCTGGATTTTTAATATCCTGCCTTGCTACTGCACGCTTTGTTTCCACAACACTGCCAACAAATTAAATCATAATTAGTCATACACAAAGAACTGTCTAAATTGTGTTTCTGTTTAAGAAATTTTGTCGACCCCACAGAAAATGCCATGTGTATAGGTTCCACACAACATTCACCAGCAGGGTCAGTTGATTTTTGCAGCAAAAAACGATACAAAAGCCAGAATAAACTTTCATATAGCTGGACTGCAAACGTGACTTCAGGAATATTTAAATGTATAAAACTCACCGTCCATCGATACGATGTGGCCTATTGTTTTGCGCATGGTCAACCATGTGCGCTTTGGAGTACGTGATGAACCCGAAACCACGCGATCTCTTTGTCTTGGGATCCTTCATTACAACGACGTCTACAATTTCACCCCATTTTTCGAAATGCGACTTGAGGGAATCGTCTGTTGTACGATAATTCAACCCGCCGATGAAGATTTTCCTGTGGACCTCAGGCTCATCCTGAAAGCAAGACGCTGGTTCAACAAGATGGCGGATGGCGTGGCGTGGCCCGGCACACTTACGCATCAATTTGATTTTAATTCAACAATTATGACAAACAAAAAAGTTATGTGTAGAAAAGATTATACTATATGTGAACAATGAACGTGTATAAAATTAAAGTTTTACTTACATACTCTTCATCACCATTTTGTGGCCTCATTTTGTAATCAATTCTTTCCTTTTCCAAATAGTTTAAAATCAAAATAGCTACTGGGGAAAATAATTAAAACCAGTAACTATGTTGTAAAATACAGAATTTACATGCGAACAACCTTTTAACTTCTTAAGTTACTAAACGTTTCAAGACAACCACACACCCAAGAAGCCACGTCAAAAAGAATGGACTTCAATGAATAAAATGTAGAGATGAAAACGATTTATCGATGTTTTGCAAGCGTCGATATGTTTTGGAAAAAAAATCGATGTTTTTATCATCGATGTTCTCAATCAAAAAATCATAGATGTATCGATGTCATTACGAGCGATGTTTTATCATCGATGTTTTGTTCAAAAGTAATAACGTAATGTGATAATATTTGTAACTCAATAGACTTCAGAAAAACAGGTTGGGTGGACATCTAGTTAAAGCTATTAAAATCGGGCTAAAATAATAGGTGAATTTTAAAGATTTTTATTTATATAACGTAATGATTATTATTAAAAGATAAAAGATTACCCATAATAGAGTATTATCCTATTGTTTGTATTAATCACAATTGTTATTATTAATATGATACGATACCAGTCTACATTAAAATTGGTCAAGCGGTTCTTAAGTTACAAATATTTAAAAATAGTAGAATTTAGATCATTTAATCATAAAATGAATATCTAAAATAAAATTTGACAAAAAATGGAGTGTATCTACAGATTTATTTATAACTGGGATATGCCCGAGACTTCATCCATGCTTGACTTGAAATTCCCGCAAGATTCCTGGGGACACAAAGTACCGCAGTATTTAAAAAAGAATATAAGCTATCGTTTTAGTGAAAACTGTGTCGGAATAAATTAATTTATAATGCACCCGAACAATTTCAAACCGCTCCCAGTAAAACTTCCGCGGAATTCACAGGATAGAAAGTAGCGCAGATTTTAAGTCTAAGAATTTGCTTGTGAAATGAATGAATGATGAACTTGAAGTGAAATCAACGAAACCTGCATTGAAATCGGCCCAGTAGTTTTTACGTGGATCCATAACAAACAGACAAATCGCGAAACAGACAAGAAATTGCATCCTCTGTCATTTATAGTGTATTCGAGTTGTTTTGTTTTAAACAGCTTCAATATAAAGACAGGGAATGTTTAGATATAGATAAATTACAGACTAGCATTTGCCCGCGACTTTGTCCACGTTGAACAGATAACATTACAGTTATTTTGTAAAATATAAAATCAAAAGTTATTTTTAGCAGAGTAATGATTTTTTTAGTATGAAAACATATGAATCCCGTAAATTCCCGCAAAAACTCAAGACAAGTATTGTTACTAAAGGCATAGATACACAACTACAATTGTTTTACTACGATTTTATCCATCATTGAAAATTAACATCGGAATAAAAAAAAATCGACCCGATTACTTTCAACCTCCTTCACAAAAATCTCGAAGGATTATCAGGATAAAAAGTACCGCAAGTTTTAAATCCAGGAATTTAGCATCGATTAGTAATACCGCATGTTGGAAATCAGCTCAACAGTTTTTACGTGAATCCAGAACAAACATATAAACACAAAAACTTTAGAAACAAAAGTCTATACTTTTACAATATTACAGATATTATAAAATCACAGTATCTGTCTGTACATTGAAGCTTTAAAAAAGCTAGCATGGACTATTCAACGAAGGAGAAGATGAAACATTTTTTTAATTTTTGTCTTTTTCTCCATAATTCATATGAAATCTACAGGGCCGATTTCGATGCGGTATTTGCTGATAGATAGAACATTTTCTGACTTAAATTCTGCGGTAATGTAAATCTCGGAAATCATACGGGATTTTACCTACGAATAGTGTAGAGTAATTAGGGTACATAAAAGTTTGTTGATTGTGATAGAAGACAGAAAGAAAATAATATTTATTTAGAGTTATTTAAAATGGAAATTTATCATAAATAAATGATTTAACAAAAGCCAAAGATTTACTAATTCTAAACAGGTGCTAACTTAACAAACGCTGGTTCAGCAAATGTGAAAATAATAATGTTAAAAAATAATAATAGGTACGTCGCTTCACCTAGAAAAAGAAATGAAATGAAATAAACCTATAACTATGAAAAAAACACAACCAGGCTTAATAAAAGTCGCTTGTATCAAGTGCGAGATCTGCTTGCTTCCTTTGGTGTTCATACAGGAAGGCTTCAAGTTTAATTTTAAAAATATGTATACTTTGAACGATTCTTTTTGGTGGTGGAACATTGTTATATCACCTGGAAGCCGAATACCGGAAGCTGTCTTTAAAAGCGGCTGAATGGTGTCGCAAAGTAATAACCTGTACTGCACACTGTCTGAGATTAGTAGATTTATGTGAGCCTTTTATCCTTGCAGGAACTGTGAAAGAATACAATTTCGAGCGGCCAGTTGTAAGAGGCGACAAAACAACCCACAGCCGGGTGGAAGAGTATTTGGCCGTCTGGATGGCTAGCACCCCAGGTTAAGAACATTAGTGGCCAGGCTCCAGTCTCCCTTTAGAGAACAGCGGCGCATTTGTAGCACTTGGTGTTGTAAATGTCTATAGGCGATCGTAACCGCTTTCCATTAGGTGGGCCCTGTGCCTGTCTGCTGAACTCAAGCAACATCAAAAAAAAAGCCTGCCCATAAAAGTACATATGATTTTTTCACTGATTCATAGTAAATTTTCTGACATTAAAGATATTTATTGTCTTGGAAATACAGTGGGATTTTCCCGGGAGTGACTTAAGGTTGTTAAAAGAAGCAAGTTCCTACACTAATTTTACTAGAACGTGTTACAAGATGTCCACCACAGTAGTCATGAGAACCATAGTGTATATTAATATGACATAGACAATCGTCATAGATAATACTTTTGGTCGATTTATCAGATGATTCGATTTATAATTAAATTACCATTTTCTACCGGTTAGTTAATTTTATAAGCCCACTAAATTATCATCTAGATAATTTAGTGCATCAGTAACTAATTATTATAATTGTTTTTATGATCCTGGCAACACTATGATGTAATTGCTATTTTTAGCAATGATGCAATGTTATTGTTTTGTAGGGTAGCATTTTCGTATAAAAGGCGTGGTGGCATGTAGACGTGTTCATTCGACATTTCGCCCGTTGTCGTTCGTCGCGCGCGCACGTCTCTCGCTTTGTCCGTTATAAAAGGCGTGGTGGCATGTAGACGTGTTCATTCGCTCTACGAACGAAAGAGATCCCCTGGGCAAAGTACACCAAATACCTGGTTGTCACCCTAGATCAGAACTTGCGCTTCAACTAGAGAGCATATCACTATAGTCCGAAGTGCAAGATCTGATCAAGTCCTCAAACCACGAAAGGCCCCAGGGATCGATGGCATTAACAATCGCGTGTTAAAACTCCTCCGGCCACTTGATTATAATCTTAGTGAGCATCTTCAATGCCGCCATAACAAACTGCTCTTTTCCCGCGATCTGGAAGGAAGCAGAATACAGGTAGCTGTAACAGAGCTAGGCGAATGGTTTCGCAAATGGAGGATAGAGGTAAACCCGGAGAAAAGCGCAGCAATGTTCTTTTCCGGGCACGCTTCGCTCTCCCAAACGCGCTTGCCTTCGCTTAAAAGCCATCTCGCTCTACGAACAAGAGATCCCCTGGGCAAAGTGCACCAAATATCTGGGTGTCACCCTAGATCAGAACTTGCGCTTCAACGAGCATATCACTATAGTCCGGAATAGAGCGCGATTTGTGATGGGTCGTCTAGCACCCATGATAGATAAACGAAGCAAAATGTCCTCAGACACAAGCTTACTCTATATAAAACATGCATCCGCCCGATCATGACATACGCGAGTGTGGTATTCGGCCATGCCAAGCCTGCCCTTTTAAAGAAACTGCAAATCGTTCAGAATAAATTCATGCGCAGAGCCGTCGGTGCTCCCCTCTATGCGTAACGTCGACATCCACCGCGATCTGGAGCTTCCCTCCATCAAAAACTACATTACGTCGCTCTCGCGTAAGTATTTTGATCTAGCGCCGCACCATCGAAATCCCTCGTCGTGTCCGCGTCCGATTATAAGCCTCGACGAAAGGCTCTCGTGCGACGACCGCGTAACATCCTCATGGACAAGGTCGACGATATCACAAAACGGCTGGCTCGGATCAGCCCGCCCGCGGTTAGGACGGCAGGCTGGAGGCACCGCGATTTGTGATGGGTCGTCTAGCACCTATGATAGATAAACGAAGCAAAATGTCCTCAGACACAAGCTTACAGTCTATATAAAACATGCATCCGCCCGATCATGACAGACGCAAGAGAGTGTGGTATTCGGCCATGCCATAGAGCGCGAGCCTTAGCACCTATTTAAACGAAGCAAAAACTGCAATGCATCGATTCAGAATAAATAAAGAAACTGCAAATCGTTCAGAATAAATTCATGCGCAGAACCGTCGGTGCTCCCCTCTATATGCGTAACGTCGACATCCACCGCGATCTGGAGCTTCCCTCCATCAAAAACTAGATTACGTCGCTCTCGCGTAAGTATTTCGATCTAGCGCCGTACCATCGAAATCCCCTCGTCGTGTCCGCGTCCGATTATAAGCCTCGACGAAAGGCTCTCGTGCGACGACCGCGTAACATCCTCACGGATAAGGTCGACGATATCACAAAACGGCTGGCTCGGATCAGCCCGCCCGCGGTTAGGACGGCAGGCTGGCAGGCACCGACAGACAGACACAGACGGCGGCGTCGACGCCGCCAATCACGATCTCTCCACGTCCCCGCGAGGGACCCCAGGAGACACAGCTCCCCCATAGGATAGACTAGGCGTGTTGCTGGGAAGTTTCTTTCGCCGTTTCTTCTCTCCCAACCATAACACGTTGCGAAACGGCAGTAAGATAGTATAGGCCACCGCGAACCGCCGATCCCGGTCCGCCGGGATCCTTCCTCTCGGGCTTTATATTACCCGTCGCCCGCTCTCAATTAGTGCATTGTGTCGCCCTATGGTGGGCATCATTAGATTCATCCCCCTCTCATGGCAACAGTCCAGCCGAGGTGAAACTCCCTAGGGAGCCCCCTCGAGCAAGTTGCCTCCCGGGCTCGAGCGCCTTCGCTTCGCAAAGGCACTCGCCCCGAAAACCCCGGTAAAGTTGTGAGGTCTTCGGACCAACAACATAAAGTCCAATAAAAAAAAAAAACGTGTTCATTTCCGCGTCCGATTATAAGCCTCGACGAAAGGCTCTCGTGCGACGACCGCGTAACATCCTCACGGACAAGGTCGACGTTATCACAAAACGGCTGGCCCGGATCAGCCCGCCCGCGGTTAGGACGGCAGGCTGGCAGGCACCGACAGACAGACACAGACGATGGCGTCGACGCCGCCAATCACGATCTCTCCACGTCCCCGCGAGGGACACCAGGAGACATAGCCCCAAATAGTTAATATTTGGTATATTTGGTACTTTCTTACCCAAATCTCTCCTTGCATTTTACAAACGTTAGCAAAAATTCTTTTGCTCTGTTACTATTGTCTTGGAAAAATCTTGATTTTTCTGAGATCACATGGTTCAATATGGCATTAGTATTGACTGCATTACACTTACTATAGACTGATTTTGGTAATTTAAGACACTCTTCATAACCGACTATCCCGGGACCTTTTGTAGTTTCCAGGCTTTCCTAGCGTCGAAACGACTAGGCCGATTTTGATTCAGTTTTCACAGGTCGCTGCGTGATTTCATGACTTGATTCCTGTGTCCGTCAAAAATCTTTAGAAAAACAGTTTTAGTTGCGTACGTCTTTAGTAATATTACTTATTTGTCCCGAGCTTTTACAAACAACAACAATATTTATCAAACATTGTTGTCTAGAACTTATGTAACAAATATTTCTATTGTTGCTGACATGTTACAAGTATAAATTTACATTTTTTCATTTACAAAATGTATTCTGATCATGTTGGAAATAAACAAAATATTTCTCTTTACCTTGGTTTAAGATTAATTTCACGATTTTCCTGTTTCAAAATATATGTATACCGTATACATATATTATAAAACAGAACACAAAGCAATTTCATTTAAAATATTACGTATAATAAATAGTGTATAATATTATTTTAAATAAAATTGTATTGGAAAACAATATCCTTCAATCTCCAACCAAAGGGTCAAATTTCATTTAGAAAATTTAGATACGTTCAGTAGATTTCACGTGATGCTCTAACGGGCAGATATACAAAGTAAAATTCCAAAAAGTTGCATTTTCTAAAGCTGCTAGTCCAAGTTAAATGTATAAATTCGACCCACTACAGAAGTGTTACGTTATATATAGGTATCATCATAACATACATGTATTAGAAGCACAGATTGTGAGTTTAAACTCTTAATACAATATTCAAAAAACATCCATGATTCAATACATTGATGTATTTCGTAGCGATGTTTTTGGCCATCAATGATTTTATCGAAACATCGATGAATTAATATATCGATGTTCTTTTGGACGAGGTTGCATCCCTGAGAAAATGGTGGAATTTTAAAAGGAGTGGTGAAGTTTTTGGCGGGAACTGAAAGATGTTGTGCTGTGCAGTTTTATTTTCTAAAAATGTGTAAAATTACTCTAAAATGAACAATAGTTGTGGGATATTGATAGTTTTTGAGTAGTAATTATGTGTTTTGTGAAAAATGTGAACTGTATAGTCAAATGTGGCCTTTTGTGTTGTCACAAGAACTCCGTTGAATGGCACCAGCTGATAATCTACAGTTCATCTGTGCTACACATAGGCTTATGATGGTTCGATTTAGCGATGGTAGCAACCGAAATTAACTGGTAGCAACAAAAACCTAACCATCCGGCTAATGGCTGCTCAATTTCCGTAAATAAACCTACCATAGCTTTTTGGCTTAAGAGTGAAGGACCTGAATGTTTCGCCAAACGACAGCCCATAGATAAAACTTATCGACAGCTGACGGCAGACGGCTACGCTCTAAAGTTGTCAGTTGTCGGTTTTATTTGACAATCATTAACGAGTAGGTATAATGACATACAAGTTTGCCTTGGCTATTTTTTGAATACCCGCCCGCTAATTAGCTGGTATTTTATTAATACATCACTAGTTGGCTAGTTGGACTAATCTGCTATTGGAATTTTGGTTCTTGGATAAAAATAAAAATTAATAGCAACGTCTTGTGAACTCTTGTGGCAACCTGGCAACGTCGAAAGATTGGTTGGATTACCTACTCATTATAAAATTTATTATTTACTACCTGCTTAAAACAACACAAAAATAATGAAACCTAGTGGCGGTGATGACTATGTAAGTTGTAATACGTTTGCTGATTTTTGTTGCTTTCTTTCTGAACTTTTAGAGCGCAAAAGATTGTCTCCGTAAAAATTGCTATATAACTTAAAAAAACACTTCGAGGAAACGATGTTACCGTTAACATGTTTCAGTTGACATTATTTCCATGGTTTTTAGGAGGAGCCTGAGCATATGCGTAAATTGTTCATCGGCGGTCTGGATTACCGTACTAACGACACATCGTTAAAAGAATTCTACGAACAATGGGGAGACATTGTGGATGTTGTCGTCATGAAAGATCCCCAGACGAAGAGGTCGCGAGGATTCGGTTTTATTACTTACTCACGCGCCCACATGGTCGATGATGCTCAGAATAATAGGCCACATAAAATTGATGGCAGGTAATTATCAGAATATTATTATCTAAGGATCTGTTCAACATTGTTATCAATCTTATATTAGGTGTACAAACTTTCTTGTGCAATTTTATTGCATAAAGAAGGTGAAAATATTTAGTAACATATTTATGATTCTTGCTAGGCACTACTTTCGCTTATTATTCAGACAGCAAACAGTCCTGTTTTGAAAACTCTTCACATTGTTAGAAGAGACTTGCTGTATCTACACTATGCTGAGCCGGTCCTATTAAATGGAAAGCATGACTTAGTGTTTCTTTGAAACATATCTTTTTTCTGCCAATTTTATATTATACTAAAATATTATTTAAATATTTAGATATTTATGGTTTGGCAGCTAGGCCTTTAAGCCAGATCTTGGATTACAAGGTAGTTTCATTTTCTTAAGCCTATGTGTAGCACAGCTGAACTGTAGGTTATCAGTTAGTGCCATTCAAAGGAGTTCTTGTGACAACTCAAAAGGCCACATTTGACTATACAGTTCACATTTGTCACTAAATACATAATTACTACTCAAAACCCATCAATATCCTACAACTATTGTTAATTTTAGAGTAATTTTACATATTTTTAGAAAATAAAACTGCACAGCACAACATCTCCTTTCAGTTCCCGCCAAAAACTCCTATATTAAAATATATTCTCTTATATTTTAAGGGTGGTTGAACCAAAAAGAGCAGTTCCAAGAGATGAAATAAAAAGGCCCGATGCAAGTGCAACAGTCAAGAAGCTGTTTGTGGGTGGTCTCAAGCAAGATATTGAGGAAGAAGACTTGAAACAATACTTTAGTTCCTATGGCAATATTGCTTCTGTGAGCATAGTTACTGAGAAGGAAACAGGCAAAAAGAGAGGTTTTGGCTTCATTGAATTTGATGATTATGATCCAGTAGATAGGATTTGCTGTAAGTCTACTTTAACTTGTAATTATCCTTTTTAATTAGCAATTATCACCTTTTACCATGACTCTTATAATTTTGGTTGCATATTTATCATTTGAATATGAAGCAATTTCAAAATTACTATGTGGTATAAAATTACACACATGACATATGGATATGAAAGGTGCTGAGAATGTGAGAGTTCTTAGTGCTATTATTCCATGTGATTCCACACTGCCTAACATCTAAACAATAATGAATTATAAATATTTAATAAAAAAAATCCCAGATATTTCAGTCAGTTTTCTCTATTAATACTATAAATGCAAAAGTAACTCTGTCTGTTCCGTTTTTACAGAAAAACTATGGGACTGATTTGGCTGAAACTCAGTATATATATTTTCGATGCCGAGGATGAACATAGGATACTTTTTATCCTGAAAAATGGAATCGTTTCCGGGATTAAAATATATTTGTCTCTCTGTTTCTTATGCTTATATGGAAAAATTAATGGACCAATTTGGCTGAAATTCTGTATATATGTAAATTGAATATAGGGGGTGGACAGGCATACTTTTTATCCCAGATTATAGGATAGATTTATGTAAAGGTTATCCCAGAAAATATGATAGCTTTTTTATTTGCAGTTTGCCATTTTCATCATTGTTTGTTTTGGTCATTTAGGTAGTTTTGGTTGTTGTGGTAGTTTTGGTCATTTTGGTTGTTTAGGTAGTTTTGGTAGTTTCATTCATTTGGGTAGTTTTGTTAGTTTAGGTTGTTTTGGTAGTTTTAGTAGTTTTGGTTGTTTATGTATAAAAAATATATAAAAGTTTGTATGGGAGACTCAATCGTTTCTCAAAACTGTGATAGTAACTCGATGTGTCTGTCTGAATACTGAAAACGGACATAGATACTTTTCATCTCAGGAGATGGGATAGTTTGCGATTTAAAATGAAGAAAATCTTCCAAGGGCAAATAGCACCAACATAAAAATATCATACAATATAACCTGTATTAACACCTACTCTTTAAACAAGAGGCACGCACTAGAGTTTGACCCGCAGTGCGGCCGTGGGGTAAACTCTAGTGTATATATATTTGTTTTATATAAATTGGCTGAAAAATGAAAATATAACATATAATTATGTATCCTCATCACCATTATCCAAGCTTCAAACATTAAATCCTTGTTGCATTTGGAGCATTCACATTGAAGCTTTGGGTCCACTTTCCTACTTTTCGTTCTCCAATTCATCAAATATGTAATTTTAAGTGTTCATTATAGGAATTTGTAGGCTCATATATGTAGATTGCATATTATTTTACAGTACAAATGAACCACAAGGTAAAGGGGTACCGTCTAGATGTGAAGAAGGCTCTGTCGAAGTCTGAGA
This sequence comes from Dendrolimus houi, assembly GCA_039645545.1. NCBI lineage: Eukaryota > Metazoa > Arthropoda > Insecta > Lepidoptera > Lasiocampidae > Dendrolimus > Dendrolimus houi. Next base: position 16,879,336 of record CM077125.1, on the reverse strand, counting down.
TGGCGTCCGGCGGTGGTGGGGGTGGTGGAGGCGGCGGCGGCGGCGGCGGCGTGGTGGTGGTGGTGGTGGGAGGCGTGGCGGGGCCCGTGGGGGTGGCTCCTGGAACCGAAATGATAGCTGGGGCAATTCAGGTAATGTTCATTAATCAACTTGTTGCTAGGGATTTTATTGTGCCATTAACTTCTCGTTGTACAAATTGCTCCGAAAGCAGTGTTAGAATCATGATTTACTGTTTTTCTTATCTATCAGCTTTTCATATTAAGCTGGGTACTCACTTGTGAGCTGTAATTGTAACTGATACTGCATATGTGGCTTGCTAGCATGAGGTGAGCGGCTCGTAGCCAGCCACTGTTTGTCAATTTTTGCCACAAATCAAAAGGCGCTTGGGGCACTTGCAGTGTGCTTTTAGTACACACAGTGATTTTTGGTTACAGTAGAATTAGAACCTTGTTGCTGTATCTATTCAGTTACAATTAGAGATTGCTAATGAGCATGCTGCCCCTAAGGGAGCTAACTGGACATCGCAAGTGAGGATTATTTCCTGCATTCACATTAGAGCTCATTAATGTATCTGCTCAGTTACAGTTGCAACTTGCAAATGAATACCTGGCTTTACGTGATAACATATAAAGAAATAATAAATCAGGAGACAGGCTTTATTTATAGATTTCCAAGCTAAGTAAGAAAGAAGTTATCTTATGGATAATGGGTAATTAATATACTTAATACATCTCTGGGGTTTGTTTATGAAATTGACCCTATCTTAAATCGAAGCTTGACTCCTATTACTTGTACCTACTTATGACGTCATAATCACATAATGTGGTGGTAATTTTCGTTAATTTCCAATCAGACGGTGGCTACAATTCAGGGTATAGCCAAGGTGGTTGGAACAATCAGAACCCATGGGAGAATAATACAGAGAGCAATTGGAGCAACCAAGGTTACGGGGACCAGAGCGGTTGGGGGCAGGGCAGCAACTTCGGCGGCGAATACCAGCAAGGATACAGCGGGGGACCTGTGCGAGGCAACTTCAACGCTCCAAGGTCGCAGCCATATAACCAAGGTCATTATTGCTCCTACATATACACAGGGTCTTCCTATAATCTTGTACTAATATATAAAGCTGAAGAGTTTGTTTGCTTGAACATGCTAATCTCAGTAACTACTGGTCTGATTTGAAAAATTCTTTGTGTTACATAGCCCATTTCTTGAGGAAGGCTATATATCATCATGCTAAGACGAGTAGGAGTGGAGCACCAATGAATGTTTCAAAAACGGGGGTTTTTTCAACTTCCTTTTTTTTATAAGTATTCCACGCGGACGAAGTCGCGGGCAGAAGCTATTTCTGTATAAAAGCGGTGCCTCCATAATTTCAAGTTTTTTAATTTACTGTATTTATTGAAAAATAATCATAAACAAGGCTCTGGCGCCAGAACTGTGAGTTGAAGCCTGGGAATAAATAGGCAGAATTCAAAGATGCGAACACTACCTCTCTTATTTTCAGACTATTATTTATCTGTTCTATATCATGTTAACAATTTAGCTAACAGTTTAAGAGGGCTTAGTCATTTTTAAATACTTAAATTGCGGATAGTATGGAAATTCTTTACAACTCAACCAGTCCTATTATCGTGTACGCTGCACTCGAGTGTCGACTATACATTCGTCTTTTCTGTTATTAAGGTTCCTTTATCATTTGGGCAAAAATATTATGTCCATTCATCTGCCCATCTGTCTTTGTATGACACATTCAGATTTCACTACCAGTTCCATATGCATGTAAGGATATCTATATGCCGTTATACAATGATGTAGTGAAATAGTAGAAAAAATATATTAAGGTTGTCCATCCTAGATGTAACAGAGGGTTGAATTTTTTTTCAGTGTACATAGTCATGTGGGTGGGTTATTATTACAAAAAAAAAAAGTGAAATCTGTAAAAACATAAAGACATACCCTAAGGACTTCTATTAATAATTCGAAATATTCGCTTCTAAAGTTGTAAAAATTGTGTTGGTTGATTGAAAGCTTTAATTGGATTTTCTGGATGGACTGGTGGTGGTGGTGGTACCTGCGTTACAAAATTGTCATACGAATTACATTTTTTTACTGGACGATTATTATTATTTAATGTTACTATATATATATATTTAATGTTATGTATTATTAACCCTTAATATTTTTTATCGTAAGTGGTGGTAGCGTAATGGCTAGCGCACGCTTCCCAAACACAAAGGGCGCGGGTTCGATCCTGATTGGAACGGATGCACCACTTAGTCAGTTTTCTGATCTAATGTGCATATTGTTACAATTACCACGTGCTAACAACGTGCAGGTGGGTATACTGTCCCATTTATGGCCTGAATTTATAATAGGTTGGGGAAAAAGTCTTCTCGCATATAGTATGTATGAACTTGTAATAAGATCTCTTTGGCTATACCATTTGTATCTGGCTGGTTTTGGTATCATTAAAAAGCCTTAATTTTAAAGAAGACAATTCCAAATTCAATTTAGGAAAATGTGTGATTTTCATTTGTTTTTCTTATTCTTGAGCTCACTGAAAGAAACCTTATGAACCGTGTACTCATTTGTGATTCTTTATTACGACGTAATGAAACCGAACCATTTTTGAAGAAGCTGATAACTGGTGATGAATAGTGGATCACGTACGACAAGAACGTGCGAAAAAGATCGTGGTCAAAGGCCGGTCAGGCTTCACAAACTTTTTTTTCGATCCCGAGCGTCCTTTATCCGGGCTGTGGGCTCGCGCATTCACCATCAGCCCGGACTGACGACGGCCGGCCCCTTTGCGGGCTGGCCTCACCATTTAATAGCCGGAGATCTGGGTCTCCGGCTCCTCTATCTCACCCCGAGGTGAGAGGGGGCGCGCGGATCGGGGCGCGTCCCTCCTCTCCGGCCTTAATGTGCGGGCGGGTCCGGTTTCCCCGCCGATCGCCCGCACAGCCGTAGCCTACGGCGGCTGAAGGTCGTCTTGGACGACCCTCCGTCGTCGCCGTCGGCTCTGGCGGGAGGGGAGCGTGGCGGTCTGCTCCCTCTCCCGCTCCGCCGCCTCCTTCGCGGACATGACGGTCTCGCAGAAGGAGGCGGCTGCGTCCCACGCGTCAGCGCTCCCGACCATGGCCTTCACCACGGCCGGTAGGGACAAATCCGCCCCGATGGCCGCGACGAGATCACGGCGCTGCTCGTCCCAGGCTGGGCACACCTGGAGGGTGAGCAGCGCCGCCGACGCAGTGGTGGCACCCTGACGTCTGTTCACGCCTTATTCGACACAGGTACCTCCCGAAGCATCCGTGCCCCGAAAGGACCTGCGTCAGGCGGAACGTCAGGGTGCCGTGACGCCTCTGCAGCCATTCCGGCATGATCGGCCTCACCGCTTGAATGACAGCGAGGCCGGCGCTGGGGTTAAGTAGGCGGTCCGCCCACTCCGCCACCTGAACCTGGCGCAACTCGTCTCTGCGCTCCTTGATCTCACGGGGCGCAGGTCGGCCAACACTGGCCTCCTTCTCCTTACGCCACGCGTACAAGGAGGCCAGTGTTCTGGCCTCTAGGTCCCATGGCAGACCGCCGGCTAGTAGGGAGGCCGCTCCGAAGGATATCGTGCGATACCCTCGGACGGCCCTGACGGCCAGCACACGCTGTGTCTGTCGCAGCGTTGCGACGTTGCGAGCTGCCAGGGCGTCCGCCCACACCGGGAGGCTTCACAGACTGGCGAAACCCGGGTTAACTCGCAACAAGGTGATGCTGTGTGTATGGTGGGATTGGAAGGGCATTATTCATTATGAGCTGTTACCCCCAGGCAGGACCATCGACTCTGAACTGTACTGCGAACAACTGATGAGATTAAAGCAAAAAGTTGAGAGAAAGCGGCAGGAATTAATCAACAGAAGGGGTGTGGTTTTTCACCTTGATAACGCTAGACCTCACACATATTTAGCCACTTAGCAAAAATTACGAGAGTTTGGCTGGGAGATGTTAATGCATCCGCCGTATAGTCCTGACCTTGCAACTTCAGTTTTTGACCTGTTTTGGTCTCTGCAGAATTACTTAGGCAGTGTCAGGTAAACATCACGAGAGGACTGCCAAAACCACTTGTCGCAGTTTTTTGATCAGAAGCCCCAAAATTTTTATAGCAATGGGATCACGTCCCTACCTACAAGATGGCAAAAAGTTATCCAACAAAACGGGACCTACATACTTTAGTCAAATGTAAATAAAATTTATAAAAAAACCTTTTGAATTTTTATATAAAATACGAAGAAACTTTTCCCCCAACCTAATATATTAATATATGTAATATCAGCTCATAAATGTCCCACTGCTGGGCTCGGGCCTCCCATTATGGGGGGCACAGTATACCCGCCACGCTTGTCCAAGGCGGCTTGGCAGGTTTGACACATCGGTTACCTCGATGTGCAAATTGCATCACGGTGTTTTCCTTCACCGTTGTTAGCACGTGGTAATTGTAACAATATGCACATTAGATCAGAAAACTGACTAAGTGGTGCATCCGTTCCGACCAGGATCGAAACCGAGCCCTTTGGGTTTGGGAAGCGTGCGCTATATTTTATATTATTATTATTAGTTATTCCATAATATTCTTCTTCCATAGTTATGCGCACCTTCTAAAGTACTTTATACACCACTGTTCAGGTGGTGGATACGGTGCCGCTGGGGGCACTAGTTTCAACAGCATGGGGGCCAACGCATCCAATCAGCGTCGCTTCTAGAAAATTGGGTGACCTCTTGTAAGTATAATTTCAGTATGTTATAATTTTTTTAAAGTCCTTATTAGCACACTTTTTATTATACACCAAAGCATAGGTAAAGGTGTACGGTATATAGGACGGTGTTTGCAGTGATGTGATTTCTTCCAGGCTATTTATATTCACTTTTATCACAGAGTTAATTACAATTAATTAGTAAATGTATAAATGTTCAATATGGACTTTCGTTCTTTAAATGATATATATATTTTTTTTGTGTGCAAGAAAATATACTATTCTATTTTTTTCAGGGATTTTAGAATTCAATATCATATTAATAGAATGAATCGTATTAATTGAATGTTAATCAATCGATTAACATTCCTTTCTATGACTTAATTCAGTTATATATTTGTCTAACGAAAATCTTTGTAGCATAGCGGCTACAATTCACATGTCTCATTCCAATGGTATGGGTTTGAATCTTGTCCAGGGAGCAGGCACCACTTAGGCTGTTTTTTTGTCCTGACGGACACGTCATCATCATCCTAGCGTTAATACCCCGTTGCGTTTAGGGCGTCTGCCTCGAAGCCTGGGGTCCGCTTTCCTACTTTTTTTCTCCACTTCGCGCGGTCTTCGGCATCCCTATTTGTGAGACCATTGGTACGCATGTCATACTTTACGACCTCGAGCCAGCATTTTTTGGGCCTACCCCTTCGACTGAGACCTAAGGGAGGCGCCATGGCTAGAAATTTGTTCCCCCACATCTTTGTCCTGACGTATACATTTTACAATTATTCCTTGAAGATGGTGCAGGAACACAACGTGATGCAAGATGATCGTCGAGACTACAGATTTTTGAAACCCGCCAGGTCAATTTAGACTCGCCTGGTGGATATATTATTTGTTCTCCCAAAACATTTGAAGGTCTCATGCCCATTCCCTAAAAAAATATGGGAAGGTCTGTGCCCACCACTGGGCACGTATTATAGACTCGGTATACAGTGTAGCGGCTGATTTAAATTTATTTATGTAACCAAAAATTTACGTTTAAATACTGTACTTAGAATTGTTTTAAATTAACTTTGGTAAATGTCTCATATAACATACATGTGGACATGCATGCCTAGTATGCTCTGTCCCTCTGTATTGCATTGAATCGTGGTTTGTGCTTGAGACACAAGTATGTCACGGAGATGTTTATGTTGCCACTCCGAAGGACCATTTTAAGTACTCCTGCATCTAACAGCAGACCTCATATCCATAATATAGCAAATAATCTACAAGAGACTCATCTAGGCTGGTACGACTTCGTTTTACGAAAAAATTTATGTGGGAAGTAAATGTCTTACCATGCAGTTCCCGAATATAATGGTAGCCCTAAAAAATGATGGGTTGATATAGTGAGGGATAATATGCGTGCTATTCTTACCAACATTGAGGGATGTGGAAGACCGTGAGAGCAGATGGAGGAAAAAGAATGAAAGAAGACAAACATTAAAGGAACTAATTTTTGTGTGAGATATTATTAAATTAGTAAAATCGTAATCACGAAAGCATAATTAAGTTACATATCAGCCACAACGGCATAAAAATAGCTAGGCATCCAAGATTCAATTTGTATTAGCTGATAGGTAAAAAAATCGTACAACTCAAAGATGAGGTTCTCAAACTTTTTTGGATCGTAGGCCATACATGATGTTGTTCTATTTTGATCCCTGGGCTTACCCAATATGGTCGACTGCGATAATTCGACCCCCTCTTATCCAGAACCTTTATTTTTTGCCCAAACACTAATTTTGTACATAAATATATGTACGTATTACGGGTTAAACTTTGTCAATACAATGCTTGAACAAGTAATTTATCCTTAGTTTTTCGAATTAGACGATTCCGTCCAAAAAGTCTTGCACCGACAAATTTGATAATTCGACATAATCGTGCAAAACGCTGTCGGACTATTCCGGGTCGACAGCATTGAATTTTAGATACAATGTTTTTGACAGTTTTCATAGTGTTACTCATTTTCAAAGATTTGAATTCTAACTATCGCAGATGGCTTAAAACCGTCGCTTTTGCAGATTCGTATTATTTTTCTTTAAAGTAGAACTTTTTTATGATCATTTCGATTACTTTCGATTTATTTACGTATAGTATCGATGGTTTAATAGTTTGTGCGTTACATGACTCAAAGAACATCACTATTACGTCAACCGCAATAATAAAGTATGAGAATTATGTCATTTGTTTCATATGGGCTTTACTGTCAAGAAATATGTAACTTGATAGACGTGCAAACGTCAAAAAAAATAAACGCTTGGAAACGGTATAAGACATTCTCCAAAAGCGACCGCTTTAGGCCTACTGATCTTAGTCGATCCCTGTGGTTGATGTATACTGGTTCGAGTATCATCGAATTATTAAAGAACTTATTCTTCGACACATGTACACTTGATGACAGACTAGTCTATAGAAATGTTATGATAGTAAAAGAATATTAATTGGTATCTGGGATACACGATATATCCTAAACAAACATAATTTTGTATTATAACGAAGTGTTTTTCAATGCGTAGGTATCAAGTTGCGCATAGTTGAAGCTAGGCAGGCAGACTAGAGTAGTGATGGGAGGTAGGCCACGCGTCAGCTTAGTGAGGTACGAGAGGAATTGAAGCGACTACATTCTTACAGTCATTTTACATTTTTTGTCACCACTCACAGCTTAAATAGGGACAGCTGGTTAACTCGATACTTTAGAACCCTTAATCCCATGCACACAGGAATACTGTTTGTGTTCGCTGCAAAACTTTATGACCATTCTTTAAGTTGGCAACAACTGGTTTTTCCTACAAAATTAGTTAGTGTTCAGCTTCCTGCAGCTAATCTAGGGAAGTTATTGATTTTGGCGATATGTATGTATTTAAGGTTAAGAATGGCACCGATAATGGTCTTTCCTCCATCAATGGATAAACGATAAAGAAAGACATTCGAACCGTGTAGAGTGCGTCTCACGAAGAAAGTCCCACGGCATAAAATGGAACAAATTAAACAGAACCCAGAAAATTTTTCTTTGTACTATTACTATTAAATCTGAATCTTCCTAAAATTGTTTTATCTATATAACATTCAGTTGTACCACCGTAGCGCCCCATTTGTGGGACTTCTTTCGTAAGACAGAGTCTAAGGTATGACACTTGCGAGCACAGGTGTTTTATATATAAGTATTGATGTTGCCGTATTGTTAAAAATATGTTTTAATACTTAAGTCTGGTTTTATTTTTTTGCTTATATCACAAGAAAGGAGGGAGGTTTTCTCTTTGAGATAGGATATGTGCTCGTTTCTAGTGTGCTTTAGGCTATATAAAAAAGTTCATACTCTTTCTTACCTTACAGTACTACTTTTGAATCTTACCTTACATCATATATATCCATATTGTTGATACACCTTGCAGATACTTATAGGATGATGACACGGTCTGAATCGTGATGTTATTTCATCCATAAGTTGTTGAATATGCCGACATTTAGCAGATACTTACATGACACTGTAGTTTGCAAGTGCATATAAGTATATGATATTGGATAATAATTTTAATCAGGACCAAATTTTAGGATTGCAAGTATTAACTAAGCTTATCAAGATAAAGTTCCTTACAATTCTTACAGCTCGTACTGGGTAAAGTGAAGCAATCATGGTTGGAATAATATGACGAGTTCTATCGGGTAATCACGAAAGAACTACAGAATGACAATGGTTTAGTAAAAAATGTAACTCGTAAGACGTTTTTGCAACACAGATGGCACCACCAATGTGTTTTTTGTTTTTATAGAAAATCTCAAAACTGTAAATCAACCTCTTGTTATTTAAGACATATTTTTTTGAACTTAAATAAGTCATGCATTGAAAGTGCTAATTCCATTATATTTGCGAATTTAAAAAGAAGTTATTTTTAAATTCGCAAATATAATGGAATTAGGACTAGTCTTATTTAGCAATAAGACTTTCAATTAATGACTGATGTAATAAAAAAAAGATTTAAGTTAAAGTGTGTCAGCTCCGACCTACAATAGAACTAGTTTACTGAAGTACAAGGTGAAAGGTGCGCAATGTACTTAACACTTACAGAAAAAACGTAACGCATTTGAGATAACGCTTGTATTAATTTCACTCCTCATAAAATTTCCATACCCGGGGCCTAATATGAAAATCGGATACTTAAGGAGTAATCTCCAAAATACGTTTTAAATAATAAGAGGTTGATGTACAGTTTTAATTGAGATTTGCTATAACAACAAAAGAACAGATCGGTGGTTTCACCTGTGTCGCAGTGTCTTATGAATCACGTTCTTGACTAGGGGATTGTCCTTCTTCTACAGGTAGACAGTAGTCTAAGGAGAAGAATAGCTTACGTTAGCGTCACACCTGCCGAAAGTACGGCGCTGAAAGTTCAGTAAAATACGCTCGCAGTGTTTTTAAGTAACCTATTACATATCAGCGGAAATTACGTACCGTTCGGCCTAATGCCGAACCTTTCCTCTGGCGACTGTTTCCGTGAGAATGCGTTCAATATATTTTCAATAGCAATCAACACATCGCTTTAAACTTCGCCGAATGTAGTGGAACCATTCTATGTACATCTACATATGACTTCTTCATGTTCCCAACACTGATAATTTTAATATTTTAAAAGAATAGGTAGGTACATAATACGGTAAGATGTTTGGGGAAAAATTACGTACTGTACTATTTTCCATCGCATAACCCGCTGAACTATGCGCTCCGTAATTCCGATTGTTCGATGGTGCGTTTTGTTTATCATGACAACCGAATACTAAGACCGATCATTCAGTCGCCGAAGTTTCGGCACCGCGCTTTTTCGGCAGGTATGTCATTACACTTGTGTGTGCAGACGTGTGCGTGAGATTCGGTTCAATCTTGTAGAATAGAGTATAGAGTAATGGAGCTGTTCCTTTCACTGGTTTCTATATCATATCTATCCGATCTTTTTCAATTTCTACCAGTAATAAACAAAAAATGGCTAGTTTGAATATAGAAGCCGGTAGTTAAGCAATGTCAACGATAAGGTTTGTTCATAATAAGGTATTTTAGGCACTAGTTACATTTCTCTTTATATTTCCTAGACGTTTAGCACTCGTGTCACAGTTTTTAAATTTGACAGGACCACTTATATACACTTGGTATTGTGTGGATTTGAGAATAAGATGTGTATTCGTAAAGCATCTATTGTAAAAGCTGTTGTTTTTTGAAATAAATAATTACTATTGATTTTAGCAATTAAGAGTATTTAGTTTTGTTCAAACAGATTTATTTAATTGGTTTCGATTGAATTTTATTTTAACGCGACCAAAATGGACTAGAAATAACATTCCAAGAGAAATCAAGCTGACGTGTATTTCTATAATTTTTTATATGTATAAAAATAATAACACCAAAAGCGACATTGAATTTTAAGCAACCTTTATTCATGATAGATATAAGACATATCCTATATACTTACATTGTTAAAATTATATAAGGTTAAAAACATTTAAATATTTGAACTGTATTTTTATTGCATAAATCTGTTTCGTTATGGTTAAGGAATTCTATTTTATTTCTTTGTTTTACTAATGATAATTGTGCTAAATTTAGTAATAAGGTTTTATTTTGGTGTGTGCAATGAATTCAATATACGCACGTTTTCCATGGACTCTTCTACACGTTTGTTCGCGAGATAATCACCGTGGAAAAGGCCATGGTAAGTCGACTTTATATCCAAATAAAACTACTTGAAATAACGATATCTCTTTTATTACATATATTACTCCATAATCCCTTGCTACACCTGGGATAATGTTAGTTTTAGTGTCTGTAACCAATTGCGGCTTACTTACTGTGTTAATAAACAACGATCTTAATGATTAGTTATATTAGTGTATATACATAAGTTTGCCAATATTTATCGTCATTAACAATATCGCATCTCAAATAACGTATTTAACTTTCGGCTACGTCGGCGCGACTTAGTTTCTAACACTAATATTATCCCAGGTGTAGCAAGGGCATTAGACAATAAATTAATGAGAGCGCAGTTGTAAACAGTGTTCTTTTAACGTTTCGTAATGAAGGAAAAAGAGAAATTTAAAAATAGAATCTTGGGATCACCCAAGATTCAAGAGGGCTCTAACCCAAAGCTAATCGCTTCACGCCGATACGCTGTGAGAGCGTGTTATCACACTGACCGAGCCGGCCCTGACAGCTGTAATTAAGATAGTGATTCCAGCTTCGCTCTACCACGTAGCCAATAATAGAGATTAGTGGTTTGGACAATATCCATTGATTAGCTTTTGAGTTATGAGGTTATTTCCAATTGCGTATTTTGTATGGTTTCGTAGCAAAATAATGAAGAAGGTTTGTCATCACTACAAAACTTCATAGTTCTTAGGCTGCCACAGCGCTGTCCTGGTTTTTTATACATTATTCCTTATGTTTTCTTACAAAAAGGAATAAACAAAAATCAGGAAAATAATCCTTATAACTGTCTATGTATTTATTTAACATTGGGTGTTCATTTCTCAAGAGAAGACTGCTGCTGTACTGGTAGGCAAGGACATGGGGGAGAACAATATGGCGTTCCTAATACAGTTGGGAACAAACCAGAGGCAGCGGCTAATTGTCTGAAAATAAAAAATAATCATAAATAATCTTGTGGTTGTTAAGGATAAAAAAGTTTTTTGGCGAAAATTGGATTCTGAACCAGATTCGTGAGTAGTTTTATTAGGTATTGGGTTTTTTTTATTACATACTTTTATAGAGTTTCCATAGTGAATAGCAACAATTAAATGGTCAATGTTCATCGTTTAGGGAGGGAACCCATCATTTTGCAGGAACTGCTACTTTTTTGCACATTAATATTTTGAAATGGTATGTTCCTATATCTAACCGACCGACCTTACTGTCGGTCAAAATTTGACATAAACTCCATGGACAAGTAATGGCAAAATTTTACCGATGGTAAAGTAACAATCAATAGTAAAATATAGGAACCGGTAATTAATTTATTAAGAATCTTATTTTAGTTCAATCTAGGAATAATGGGTAAGTTTTACTACTAGAAATCTAGAAGGTAATTAAGCAATAGGTACCTGTATTGTTGATCAAGATGAGCTTTTTCAATTCGTTTATCCTTTGCTCTCCTGTTTTGAAACCAAATCTTAACTTGTGTTTCACTTAATGAAAGTGCCGATGCTAATTCGCACCTGTAATCAAGATTTAATTAATAAATCAACAAACAAATACATTGAAGTATATTAAGCTAAACAAGTATTGTTTGTTTTACGAGTAGGTAACATATAACAGAAGACTGAGGTTGATTTCAGAATCCAAACCAGAGTAAAGAGTGGAAAGTTCGTCTACGATTTTGCCGGGAATCGAACGAGTGACCTTTACATTTCAATGAACTAGACGGGCAAACTATGATCAAAGAGGCCGATATTACCAGTCATTAGCAATTTAACATTTTGATTTAGCTTAGCAATATTGAAAATTTTGGTTCTTTAAACTTTGTCGGGCCATTAACTAATGTGATAGAGTTTAATCGCTGCGGAAAAATCTTATTGATTCACTATATAGTCACTACCTGTACCATTATAAGTATCGATAGTATCTATATAGTGTAGAAATTCTTATTACTCATAGCTTCTGTACTGTCACTACACCCAGATATCGTTGTATGTATTAATATTTTGTTAATGAGTTCCGAAATTATTTTATTAGTACCTACTATTTCGTTACAAATGAAATTCTGTTGAACTTAAGAATTAAATTTTATTTGATAGTTTCATTTTGCGGTAAATCCGTAAAGGTTGTTAGTTTACTGCTAGATTTACCTACAATACCCCTTAGTGTATTTAACTCGTAACATATAACAAGAAATATACAAACCTTCGCGCTCTGGCCACATATTCTCCCCTCGCATATTCCAATTCAAGTCGCAGTGTTTGATGAGCAGAGAAAGTAGTTCTTTGTCTCCGTGGTCGACTTTCTTTGCGACGTCGCCGAGCAACTGAAAAAAGTAATATTGCATAACTACTCGTCCTAATGACTAAATAAATTAAGAGATTGACACGAGTTTTTGGTAGGAACTTGCAGAAGTGATGTTTGCTGTGAAATAAAAGCTTTAGTTATTGTTGAAATTTCAAGATCGTGAAATTTTATTTTTACATTATTAGGTACCGTGGAAGAATAATACTTAAAAAGAACAATAGCTGTCACTTAAAATGTTTGAAACTGAATTTAAGAGTAGATAATATTGAGGCATCTTAACAACGCCGAGATTAAAGAGGCAAACAAGCATAGTGTTGATGTGCAGACGAGTATGGGGTTTTTAAGGTAGAGAAAGTATTCAGCATTATACAAACAATATAACAGTTTAAGATCGCGTCAACGCATCTTGAGTAACTCTTATAAAACCGTGAGAAAACAAGTTTCGTTAGTTCCGGTTTACTCAGTGATGGACACGCCGCTAAAAGATTATGCAAAAACTGTAAGTGTAAGGATTCACCATAGTTAAAAGTCGGTAAGCGATTATGCCATGAGAAAACCGAGCTTGTAAGAGCTCTGGTTCCGCAACATGCCCCGGAAGTGATCGCGCCGCGCCGGTGGGTGTGAAGTGCGAAGCCTTGCGGTAACGGTTGGCGGAATCATATTAGTTTAATCACGTATAGAGTTGATTTTAATGATAATTAAATATCCAAAGTAACAAATATTTTAACTTTCTAAATTTAGGTTCCTACCCAATATATCAATATAAATGCAACTTTTACAATGGCGTCTGTGGTTGAGCGGGTTAAACCTTTGCCGGCCTACCCCACTGCAACGCAGAGGCTTCGGGTTCGATGCCTGGTATGGTAAATTTCGGAAACGAATTTTCTTCGTTATTTACTATGGTCTGGGTGTCCCGGATACCCAGACCATAGTATGGGCTTCAGAGTAGTCCGTTGTATATTACCCATAACACAAGCGTAACTTGCTTAATTTTAGGGGATACACAATATGTGTGTTTGTCTTCCGATTATTATTATTATTATATAATCTATACCGATGAGTAAAACTGAGTCGTCTACCTATAATTTTAAAATAAATGGTGAAAACTGCCATTTTTACCATATACTTAAGGGTTTGTCGATATGTCTGAACGTTTATCTCGAATAATCTTCGAAACGGCGTGACGGATTTCAATGAAAATTGTAATTACTTATTAAAGCAGGAATTTTATATTAAATGTTTATGTATGATTGATTTCGATATCTTAAGGCTTTACGAATGTAAACACGAAGTCGATCGGATAATAAGAGGGGAGATGTTACAATCTCAACGCGCTTCATACACCAATTTTTTTTTCAAACTATAGGAACCTTGTGGCGGTTTACACCTGGATAGGTGATCTGGCTTTTGTATTTTTCAATTTTTTAAATATTAAACCTAAACAAAATTAAAAAGAGTTGATGTAGCTGGGGGTCAACTCCGAAAGACGACCTCATGCCTGAGACCAACATAATTGAGGAGACAAAATGTCACCGTCTCCGCTGGCTCGGTCATGTAGAACGGATGGAGGTGGATCCTGGAGTGAAGAAAGAATACTTGGGGTGACCAGTCGGTCGGCGACCAGTTGGCCGTCTTAAGTATTGCTGCAAAGATAGAGTGGAAGCTGACCTGACCCTACTTAAGCCCACAACTGGCAAGACACTGCGCAGGACAGAGGAAAGTGGCGTACTCTCGTTTAGGAGACCAAGACCCACCCACTTTTGGTCACTGAGCCAACAAAGTTAGTTAGAATTAAAATTGCAGAGTGCCTCAAGTAGGTACCTATTTTGCTCAAAAAAATCTCTACAATCAGTATTCAGATATCATTCAAGAAGTACTATACAAAAGCTACTAGCGCCTCGAACCGCTAATCCCAGATACTCGCCTACTTTTAACGAAAATTATTTACAATTAAAATAAGTCGTTTTTGAGATATGGCATAGTTTCGATTATTGTTTTTTTATTATTTCTGTAGCCAAACGGCCAAAAGTGTATATGTTGCTTTTTTGTATTGAATAAGTTCGCGTTTGACTGATATTGCGTCTGATGTCAGGTGGAAATGCAGTCTAAGGTAGTGCACGCTTACCTAGATTGTATTTTTCCGGAAAAACAGACGACGGTAAAGATTTCCACTCTTCAGCAGTACGTATGATAAAAACAGATTAATAGCGTTTCGTCCGCTTTGTTGATATTTCTACCATATATTTTAAGAAATTTGCTCATCTATATGGAGCCTACTGTAAAGCGTGTGAGTGACAAACTCTTGGCCTATTTTCACCTTTACTTATCGGGACCTTTAAACAGTCATAAGTAATACAAGTGTACAACCTAAACTGAAGTCTAAAATTACCTAATTTTAGGTAATTTTAAAATTTTTAATCCCAGTCTCAGTTGCAACGTAAATCAAGAAGGTTCAGATTGAAGCGCTACACGACAAGCGACATATGGCGGGTTAGTGTCGATTACAATAGCGTCCGGTCAATTAGTGATTGATTCACGATTCAATGCACTTAATAATAATATATCCCGAGATTTTAAAGGACTTCAATTTACTTGCGACACGGAAATACAACCCATGTGGCTTTTAAGTAACTAACTAAAGTCATGGCTTATTGGATAGCGCACTCGAATTCCAAAGAGGTGGGTTTTAATTTTGACCTGGGCCACTTTGTGAAATTTTGTGACCTAATGTGCGTATTGTTACATTTACCAAGTGCTGAAAGTGAAGAAAAAACATCGTGGTGAAATCTATATATCGAAATAACCGATGTGTGGAACCCACCAATTCGTTTGGATAAATCGCGGGCATACCATCTATTTCCCAGAAGGAATTCTGGTTGAATTCTTGGTCCAGGTTCTTGAATTAAATTCATTGGTTGTTCAGTATACTATTGTCATAAATAATATTTGAATTATGGCGTCACTGGCAAATAAAACGGGAAAATGATCAAAAAGCAAATCTAATAAGATTGATGTCTAAATTACATTTACCTATGTACTTAAATAAAAGAGTATCGCATTATTGTTGGCATGTCTGTTTTCATTAGTTAGAGACATGCGTGCGAGATCTTGTTCATCTCATATTGTTCACATTGAATCACAATGTTTATTTGTCGGTTTTGTGTTCATATGAACTAATGACCGCAATCAACTAGGACTACGAGTAACTATGTAGTATATATAGGTACATTGAACACTTTCGTGTTTTACTAGACATTATTATTGTTATTTCATGTTGATTCATGCATAAACATAAAGTAGTCTCTGAAAGTGAGTGTGACAAAGTTACACGGATAGACGGACATGACGGTTCCAAGGAATTTTTGCCAGATAAGCTGTCCAACTCTAAAAAGTGGTATAAAAGAATCTTAGTTAAACCTGTTGCTAATGAAATCCTTGCCGCTTCTTCAGATAACAAGTTAGTTACGGAGCGCTAAACATATGTAATAACAGAAAACATACTTTCAAAAAAATGTAATCATTATATAAGCTTAGAAAATTATAGTAAGACGGACTCTCGGACTCTTAAAGTGAATCGGGCTAAAGGATGCCGATTTTGGAATAGGAAGCCGATCGCGCAGCAGTGCGTTACGAGAACTTACGATTAGTTTTATGTAATCGAATTACGGATAAAGGTAAAATAGTTTCCAATGGCTCCACACAAACGCAAACCACGTAGGTATATATATGTTTCCGATCACATAGGCTTCGTTTATAGGTTTTACTTTACTTTTATTCATTCCTCTGAGATTGGAACTCAGAAAATAAAAACATGCCGTCGAATTTGTATATTATTATAAATCTATTGACAAATTACAATTAAGTACTCTTTAAATTAATTGTGCTATAAACTCCAAGTGCGGAGTCCTGTCAAAGCGTACTAACAACGACAATTTGTGTCCAATTTTTAGGGATAAGATACGAATGTAAAAAGGGTGAAATTTTGTGGGATCTATGTCAGCTGTGGAATATCCCTTGCATTGTCGGGGTATACGTACTTATGTAATTGGCTCACAATGGAGGTATAATCTCCTAGAGTGTTGTCACATTAAATTGTCATGCGCTTAATCGACTTGAAACCGAGAGCTATGTTAAGGATTACAGATTTGTGGATTAACTTTGTCTATAAAAATAATATTGGACAAGATTACAAACTTTTAAAGGCATTATGATTTTGTAAACTTATTTATTCAGATAACAAATGGGAAGTTACTGAAAATTTATATTCTGTCCTATTACAAATTTAAGATTTATTTTAGATTGATTAGTGATAGACCACAAACATCGCCACTTAACTGAGATGAGAATGCTGAGATGGGTGTGTGGTGTTACAGGAATAGATATCGAAGCTGCGAAATGAACACATAATATTGAAAGTTGCACCCGTGACTGAGAAATTAAGATTCTAATGAGGAGGGCTGAGAGTTACGCGACAAAAAGAATGTTAAACTGTAAGATTGATGGGTACAAATGTAAAGGTAGACTAAAAAAGAGATGGATTGATTGTGTGAAGGATGATAGGATGATTTGTGGTGTGACAGAGGATGTATTTCAGAATAGAGGAGTGTGGAAGGAAAAGACATTGTGCCGACCCCAAATAATTGGAGGAAGGTGAAAGAAAAGAGAGAGAATGAAACTAGTTTAGAGTCTTAGAGTACTTATAAAACTATTATCAGTACCTACTTATTTACTTACATAAACTAACGTACTTATTTAAACTTAAAATGTCAATAGGCATATTTTGAAAAAAATTGAAGTTTTTTTATTTCCTGCACTGCAGCAGATAGGCTGATTTCCTATTTGTTGAAAAGTGGTTACCGTTGCCTATGAACATTTGCAACACCAGATGTAAAGGAATTTAAAAATCCCTATTAATATTATAAATGCGAAAGTAACTCTGTCTGTCTGTTAGGTTTTCAAGGAAAAACTACGGGACCGATTTAGTTGAAACTCGTTATATATATATATATATATATATATATATATATATATATATATATATATTTATTTTAAACTAAGTATGCTCGTCGGTCGTCGTAATTTAATCGGGAAATATTCAGATTCGGAATCACTGTAATAAGGTGTGTAGAGATCCTCAAAGACGCTATATTCATGAATCTATCAAAAACAATGACCCACACAAAGTGTGTAAGTTACTTAAGTCTTTAGGGGTCGGGAAAACAAAAAATTGTTCTCTTGATACACAATTCAATTTAGATTCTCTTAATCAACATTTCTCATCGTCAGCTAGTTTTGATGTAGCCATAAAATCAAGTAAGTAAATTAGATTACCTTTCAACTCTCCCAGCCTCTGACTATCCCCAATTTGTTTTTACTCAACTTGTCGATTGTGATGTTAAGAAGAGTGTTTTAGCCATAACATCCAAAGCAGTTGGTAGTGACAGCATAAGCCATAATATGATCCTTCCCATCCTTGATATAATTCTTACTATAATAGCACACATTTTTAATTATTCCTTGTCCTGCGGCTGCTTACCTAATTCTTTGAAAGAAGCCAAAATTATACCAGTTCCAAAAGTAAGAAATCCTGCTACGTGTTTTGAGTACCGTCCCATATCCATCTTACCCTTCCTCTCAAAAGTCCTCGAACGTCTAATTAATAGCTAACTTTTCAAATTCCTTAACACTCATTCTCTTTTTAATCCTCTCTAATCTGGCTTGCGACCGGGGCATAGTACTAACTACTGCTTTAGTTAAAGTTACCGATGATATCAGACAACCTATGGAGCTAGGCAAAGTTACAGTACTGACTTTACTAGATTTCAGTAATGCATTCAATACTGTAGACTTTGATATACTACTTGCATTATTAAGCACTCTTAACATATCTCCAACGGCAGTTGAGTGGTTTCGCAGTTACCTGTTTGGTAAGCTACGTATATGCACTGAGGATGCATTCTCCACTTGGTACAATACTTCTGCTGGTGTACCACAGGGTGGCGTCTTATGTCTATTGCGCTTCGCCATTTTTATCAATTCTATTTCTCATAATCTTCAAGGCTCCTACCACCTTTATGCAGATGACCTTCAAATTTATACTCATGTTTCGTTTGACAACGTAGGTGAAGCTGTTGACCTTACAAACCAAGACTTCGGCATATATTAGATTGCAGTAAGGCATTTGGACTGATTATAAATCCATCTAAGACTCAGACCATTGTTGTGGGTAGCTCCAGGATGATTTCTAAAGTTGAGCTTCCTACTTTACCCGAAGTTCTTTTTGACGGTGTTACCATTCCTTTCTGCGAAAAAGTGAAGGACCTGGGAATTTACATTGACAACTTTCTATCCTAGGGTTCCCAACTAAAAGAGGTCCGTCGAAAATTGTTTGCGTCAGCGGCTTCACTAAGGAAGTTGCGAAACTTCTTACCTCACACCACTAAAATTGAACTTGTCCTATTCTCCATCTTAGATTACGCCGATGTCAGCTATCTTGACCTCATCGAAAGCCAACTTAATAAGCTTGAGCGACTCCATAACGTTTGCATCCGATTCATATTTGGTTTGCATAAATATGATCATGTCTCAGAATTTCGTGTTAAACTCTAGTGGCTTCCTGTCCGTCTTCGTCGGAATGCTCATATTCTGTCCCTTCTATATAATGTACTATTTAATCCAAAAGCTCCTCCTTATCTCAAGGAGCGTTTTAAACACTCGTCAACTCAGATCATCGGAAAACATACGTCTGGACACACTTGTAAATCACTTGCGATTTTACAATAAATCCTTCACAGTTCATGCAATGTGCCTGTGGAATGCGCTACCTGTGAAAATCAGGCGATTCCAGTCTTTTCAGGCGTTCAACAAAAATATATTTGTCTATTTGTTTGTTATGCTTTTACGGAAAAACTATTTGACCGATTTGGCTGAGGTATATATGTAATTTTAATACCGAGGGTGGACAGGGGATACTTTTCATCCCGCATAATGGGGTAGATATTGAGATAAATTTATGTAAAGGATATCGCAGACAATAGGATAGGTTTTTATTTGAGATTTGTCATTTTGGTCATTTTAGCCAATTTGGGCGTTTTGGTCATTTTAGTCATTTTGGTCAATTTGGTCATTTTCGTCATTTTCGACATTTTCGTCATTCTCGTCATTTTCGACATTTTCGTAATTTTTGTAATTTATTTAGTTTTCATAGACGAGGGATAGATAAATAAAACTAGCACGGTTTGAAATAGAGGATGAAAGTTTGTATGAGAGCAATCATTTCTCAAGTTTATAGATATAAAATTCATCATCTGTAAAAAATGCGATAGTAAATCGATATGTCTATCTATTAAGCTTTCACGGAAAACTACTAAGAGTACTGGATCGGTTTTGCTGTAATTTTGTTTAAATGTAGTTTTAATACCAAAGATTGACGTAAATACTTTTCATGCCAGGGGATGGGATAATTTGCGATGTAAAATGAAGTGAATCTTCCGGGTGTAAATAGCACTAACATAAAAATTAAGTACAATGTAACCTGTATAACGCCTGCTCTTTAAATAACAGACACGTGCTAGAGTACTACTACACTACAAGAGTTTGACCCGCGGCGTGCGTATAAACTATGCGAATAAACTCTAGTTTAATATAAAAGCTCTGTACACACAGACAGAGGATGGCGTTAATATTTTTTAAAAATAAAAACAGAGGTGGTATCAAGTGCTGCCGGCCTCGAAGGAATGTTATGAAACACCCGTATTGTCGCGCTGTTGGAAAACCTTAGATCGGAGCTCATGCCGAATTAAAATTTCAATAAGTATTTCTAAATATGTACTAATAAGATCTATACTACACTTATTGTCCCTAACTTTACAATAAAAAATGGAAAATGTTTTGCGATGTACGTACCTATACATATATAAACGTCAATAGTCGATATCATAAGACTACTACTACTACAGTCACATCCTTAATAGGTATATTCTCTAAAAAGCGTGTATTGTTGTTTTAGATTGAAAAATGATTGTGATTATAATCAACAATGCCAACAATAAGAGCTGGCGATTAGGGTCGCGAACCCCTTAATATTCATTAAACCTCCCCTAATTATGGCTTCGTGCGGGCAGTACAGCATCCCAAGATCACCACACCTGACTTGTTCGTATTCCAGTTTTTGTTTCCAATACCTTTTGTTGAAATAAATATTGATATTGCGAGACCGACGCTTCGATGAGTTCCTATTGAACACAATGGTTCTTATAGAAATATCGAAGTCAAATTGTTTTCTTTTATTTTCCAGTAAGCACCGAGAATGTGGAAGATCGGTATAAGTAACATTTGATCACGTCGTGTTATTTTTGTCGATAAATAAATAAGACTGCAATAACTTAATAAGTATATTACCTATTATTAAATGATTTATTGTAACAACAATTTCTTAACAATAATTCTTTCGTAAATTAACTTGGACTTTTAGAATGTTGAGACAAGTTACTTCAAAAGACCTGTTACTTAAAATCTATGTAGCTCTTTGCCAATCTGTGATCACTTACTGTATACCAGTGTGGGGTGGCGCCATCAAATCAAAATTCATTGATATTGAAAGAGCGCAACGCTCTCCCTTCTTAAAGTAATGCTCTTTAAACACTACAGATTTTCTACTGAAATGTTATATTCCATTACTGACGTTCTTAGTGTTAGAAAGTTATATGTTTTATATATTACTTTGAAAGAACATAAAAAGACCGATTATGACGAATTTCTCACTACAGGTAGAAGAAATTTTAGAATTCTAACTCATATTACAAAAACTACATTTGCTTCTCGTCAGTGCGAACGACAATCTAAACTTATATATAAAAGAATACACAACAAACTAAACATATATCCCATGAACTACTATAATTGTAAAATGGCTAAAACTTAAAACATATGATGAAATAGAAATGTTGATTAATTCCTCTCTAATATTCGATGCACATATTTAAAAATCAAAGACAGACTCACTCGCTCATACACACACATACACACACACAAACACATTCTTACGCACAAACACTCTCACACAACGCGTAAACATATTTCCATGTAATAGATTTCCTTGTAATAGTTTAAATTTCTGATAGCAGTTGCTTGTCATAACGTGAAGAGTGGAATCTTCTGACACAGGTATTTCATACTTACAAAAAGATTCCCACCACCAATGTATCTAAAGTTAAGGCAGAAACTTCAATAAAGAATTATTATTATTATTATTTCACATATTTATTTGCTTCAGATTTATTATTATTTATTATTATTATTATTATACATGACATACATGTATGCAGACCACGGGCCATAAAATGACCCGGACTTTTGGAGGGCTTGCGTGGGGCCATGGGAAGGCCAACAAGTAGAGGCCCCTTGACAAATTTAATCTAAATGTAGCGTGACACTGACCGGCGATTGTCCCTGTCTACAC
Source organism: Dendrolimus houi (assembly GCA_039645545.1). NCBI lineage: Eukaryota > Metazoa > Arthropoda > Insecta > Lepidoptera > Lasiocampidae > Dendrolimus > Dendrolimus houi. The sequence continues at coordinate 16,857,102 of CM077125.1, read as the reverse complement.
CATATAAAATGCACCCAAGGACAAGCCCCGGCCAGTGTAGGACTATTGTGAGATATGAGAACGAAAAGTACCGGGCTATTGGAGTGAAGTGCTAGTGGTACTAGAGGGGTCTGGGAATATAGGGACTATGGCGTTTGCCCGTCGCAATGTTCGGGGAACATGGAAAAATGGGCAGACGGTGACTCGCCACTCCCTGCATGGGCCCCAAAAAATGCCATAGAAGACAGGGGCAACATGGGTGTGAGTGGCTAAGGGGTGTCGAGAGGTGGGCTGCAGGTTCACCGAAGCTACTTCCGACGTTAGGCCATTTATCACTTCCACCCCTGGAGCTTGAGTCTTAGCTCTAGCAATCTCCACTCCGTGCCGGCTGGCTAAGGCAAGCACGGAGGCGGGGGCCTTGCCTTGGCCCCCGGAGTCAGGTACGAGGTGTCGTTACTCACCTAAGGCTTCGCCACAAAGCCCCCCTGCGGGATTATTATTATTATTATTATTACAACTTTTTTGAACAAAATGTTCTATTTATTATTATTGTTATATTTATTAATTAAACATCAAATTGCGCCGGTCATTTGACCGCACTTTATTTGAACGCAATTAATGTTTACCCATTGACTGATTTGTTTACCGATGGGCTACCTAATGAATTCGCTAACGAAAACAGTTTTTATTTTGTCAACTTAAGTATAATTACTTCCTGGAAATTTTTTAAGACTTCAGTATTTTAAAGTGTTTTGAGCATTTTTGTCTACTTTTCTTGACAATTATTAGTTTTTGTTATTATTTCTTTTGTTGTTTAGTCTTTGAGAGCCTCTGGTTTAAGTGTTAGTCTATTTAATTCACTGGAATTTAGAAGCCCCGAACCCGAACTATTCGTTACTTTGGTCTGTGTGTCGAGATAGTAATATTTGCGTTGGTTGTAATAATCTTATGTCACTGTATTTGAGTTAAACCAATAAATAAACTATCTATGCGAAGGGAAGACCATATTTTTGCCGCATATACCTTCTAGATCCTGCTTTAAAATCAGGTGCTGCAATAAAAACAATTTTAAACAATATCTTACACCTCTCCGGTAAATCTGTTTCGGATGACTGCAAGCTCGATTAAATTCGATATGAAACGTGTATGATATAAATTGCTACTAATATAAATCGAAATGTTACGTTTCCAGATGAGCGCCCATGATCGTGGATCTGCACACGTGTCCACTCCCACGCATGGGTATTGTCCTATTGTTGTCGTACGAAAATGTGTAAAGCATCCCTAATGACCGTAATAAAATTAAAATGTACCTAACCACTGACAAATCTCATACGACTGATATGAGTGGTTGCAATATTGAAGAGGGTGCTTGAAAGAGCTTGATGTGATTGATCAATTGTATTCACAAAAGTAGTAAGTATGTAAATAATATCGTAAAATCTTAGGATTGTAAAATTTCCAATTGTTCTAAAATTCTTTTATTCACTCATCATTGTCCAAAGGACCAATTCGAAATTACGTCACACGAATTCAATGATTTTTTGACCCTTTGTCACATTCGTGAGACTCCGCCCTCCCTAGAGTGAAATCACATATTTTGCAATTTTTCATCAAGAAATTATTAAATTAAAACAGCAGATTTTTAAATGTAACGTCACGAAATTTAGGACCCCTTCCACCCCTTGTAACACAATGTCACATTACGTCGACCCCCCTTATAGTGTGACGTAGTTTATGGATGCCCCTAATTATCGTTTGCTTACCTGGCACACTCAGAAAGCATAAAGATCTATTATGTTATTTATATAGAAATTATAAGGTGCTAGAGATGAGAAAAAACCCGACAACGTTTGTGTCTTACAATAGTAAATACGAATTGACCATTTTTATAACTATATACCTTCTTTTTGGTATCAATATGCTACAGAATGTATTGTACATTTCCATAATTTACAATTATAAAATTACATATAATCGAAATACATACATATGCTACAGAATAATACAAATTTTGTATGTCCTTCACAATTCACCATCTACTCGGAAGTCAACTGACGTTGCGTTAACTTGCAGTAATGGTGGTTTTTCAATACATGAGCCATATGTCAAAAAGAACTATAATGTTTATTTTAGGTTTAAGATTGACATATTGCTGCAAAATTTAAAAAAAATATTGATGCGATGGAATTGCGGTCACAACCGTGACCAACTCCGATTAATGACACTGTATAAATTTACCTGTAATTTCAGCAACATAATTATAACAATTGAAAGCAGCATAAATGCAAATTACATTCAGTTTCATGGAGCGTAATTCGTAATAGTTATTAGAATTGAACAATGGGTAGATTTTATAACGGAGGCGGAACAGTGCCGGCAATTTTCACATGAGAACGGCTCTGAATGGATCGCGGCTCGTTTCTATTGAGAGGCGTCGAAACGTGGCGGCATAATCGCATCAACTTGGTGCGGCAACAGCACCGGCAGCTCACTCCAACGCCGGCGCTGAAGCCTCGTCACAATTCCAACTGAAAGCTTTTTCACCGACGCGTCAAACCATTATGATTCTATTTTCATGGCAATAAGAACCCCCAAAGTAAATGGTTTTCACAGTAATAAGCTTAAATGAAAATTGTATATAAAATTATTAGTAGGTACTGAATCGTTTATATTATTTAATGTTTTGTTATAAATTTTTATTTAGAAATTTTAAAGCCTTTTTGTTAAAAGAGATTTAAAAAAGTTTTGAACTTAAAGACAAACACCTGTAATAGAATGATAAAGTCTGCGCTAATGTTACATAGTTATAAAATGAAGCTTCGTATAATGCTTAAAACTATAATTACTCCTAACTATTATTAATAAATCATAATAGTCTTACGAGTTGCAGGACTCGAATTAAAATCCCGTTCGAATTATTATAGAGTTTATTAGAACTATACAAAGACGTATAGCACAGGTACAAATATATAACTGAACGCAACAAGTCCAAACGTAATGACGAAGATCGTAATTCAATAACACGCGCAAAGTCCGTCACTAAATAGATTACCGAATGTACACAAGTCTTGTTTCGCTCGTGGTTATCGCTTGACTGCCTCGTCCCTCAATCGAGGCATTGCTTTAGACTGCACAGATGCAATATGTCTGCCCGGCCGCGTGGACGGAATTCCCTAGAATCAGTTTGTACTTTACATCCGACACACCTGGCTAATGACTGCCATAAAAGATTACAATACACATTGGGCTGTTTTCTAATCACAAATTTTAAACACAAAGTAAACAAAAGAAGTCCAAATGCCGAAAGGTAATAAAATGTGTTTCTACAGATACGCAGGTGTGAATTTGTCTTTGGCGGCGTCTAGGTCGTAACAATAATTATATAATTACAAATCTCGTAAAATGATTAGGTATGAAATCTTTGATAATAGTAGTGTATAATATGAATAGATATTTATGCTAAGGTAACTTCTCATCATGTATGTGTGTGAATTTTGGTAAAGATTCGCTTTTTCATATCTTTTAACTAGATTACATAAATCAATAAAGTAGTTCCTAATTGTTGAGTGAAAAACTAAATACATTCAGAAACCTGCACTGTTTGGTATAGCTTCAATTGCAGTTACTTAGTAGCATAGTTGTTCTTGTCATGTTTCTTTTTAAAGTTAATAATTAATTTTGTTATGTACCCTCTTATTTCTAAAGTATGCAATCGGCCATTTATTCTGTGATTAGCGCCTGTTTTGTATAGAGTAGTTGTCTATAATTTACCATAATTTTATGTAACAATATTTATCCTTTGTGTTAGGTTGGGGAAAAATTTTCTTCGCATTTTATATAACAATTCAAAAGGTTTTTTTTATAAAGTTTATTTACATTTGACTAAAGTATGTAAGGGCCATTTTGTTGGATAACTTTTTGCCATCTTGTAGGTAGGGACGTAATCCCATTGCTATAAAAATTTTGGGCTTCTGATCAAAAAACTGCGACAAATGGATTTGGCAGTCCTCTCGTGATGTTTATTTACCTGACACTGCCTAAGTAATTCTGCAGAGACCAAAACAGGTCAAAAACTGAAGTTGCAAGGTCAGGACTATACGGCGGATGCATTAACATCTCCCAGCCAAACTCTCGTAATTTTTGCTGAGTGGCTAAAGATGTGTGAGGTCTAGCGTTATCATGGTGAAAAACCACACCCCTTCTGTTGATTAATTCCGGCCGCTTTCTCTCAACTATTTGCTTTAATCTCATCAGTTGTTCGCAGTACAGTTCAGAGTCGATGGTCCTGCCTGGCGGTAACAGCTCATAATGAATAATGCCCTTCCAATCCCACCATACACACAGCATCACCTTGTTGCAAGTTAACCTGGGTTTCGCCACAGTCTGTGAAGCCTGACCGGCCTTTGACCACGATCTTTTTCGCACGTTCTTGTCGTACGTGATCCACTTATCATCGCCAGTTATCAGCTTCTTCAAAAATGGTTGGGTTTCATTACGTCGTAATAAAGAATCACAAATGAGTACACGGTTCATTGGGTTTCTTTCAGTGAGCTCATGAGGCACCCAAATATCGAGCTTTTTTGTGTACCCAGCTTTTTTCAAATGCGCCAAAACCGTTTTGTGGTCAATTTCCAGTTCTCCAGCTACATCGTAATTACTAATAAACGATCTTGCTCCACTTTTTCAAAAATGGCATCAATTTTGTCCGTAACAGGGCGACCAGAGCGACGTGCATCTTTGATATCAAAATTTCCGGATTGAAAACGCCTAAGCCAAATTTGCGCTACGCTCACAGATACTGCATTAGGTCCATAAACATCACAATTGTTTTTCGCGGCTTGTGTTGCATTTTTACCTTTTTTGTGGTAAAATTTTAAAATGTATCGAATTTCTTCATTAGATTCACTCATTTTAACAATAAGAAAAACAAATGAAAATCACTCATTTTTCTAATTTGAATTTGGAATTGTCTTCTTTAAAATTAAAACTTTTTAATGATACTAAAACCGGCCAGATACAAATGGTATAGCCAAAAAGATCTTATTACAAGTTCATACATACTATATGCGAAAAGACTTTTCCCCAACCTATTATGATGTGGTAATTATGTAGATTATAATTCAAAATGTCTCAATTGTATATAGACGGTATTCACTACATTTTATTTTCTTGTTGGCAGACGCGATAGATTTATACTGTGTTCGGTTTATTTTATTACATGTAAAACTTTAACTATAATATTTTATATAATATCTTATATAAAATATTATCTAAAATTTCCAAACAATAATATATTAAATTCTTTTCATTCATAACCCTTTAATTAAAATAGTTTATCAATGAATTCAATCCGCTATCGGTTGTGCAAATTTACTAAGTTTCATATACTCTTAAATTGTTGGAGGGATGGCGAGGTGTTCTAAAATGCTTGTAAAGTGTAAAAAGTCAGTGTATTCAATGTGTTAAAACAGTAAAAGGTTCTCTGATTATAAATATGTGACCAGTTGCTGTTCTTTTATTACCATAAACCATTCTGAGTTGTTGCAAGTATTACACTTCACTGTGAAGTGGTTTTTGTTCCTGAACCTACTACCACCGTCAATTCACTAACGTCGAAATTGATTTCTGATGTAAACAATTTAATGGTGTGGCTTCATCTATACTTAATATTATAAAGAGGAGAGATTATATATTTTTGTATGTTTGTAAAGAATGAGCTCAAAAACTGATAGACCAATTTCAAAAATTTGTTTACCATTAGATTCCTAAATTATCCCTGAGTAACATAGGCTATATTTATTAATAGAAAAAATAGGGATCCTTACTAAAACTTCAACCCAAGGTGTAAAAAATAGTCATAAACCGCGCAGCCGGGACGGGCCGCTAGTCTCGGATAAAGTTAAAGATACAGGCCATTTCACGCAGATATAGCGTTGGGTGTAATGCGCAACTTGAGATGCGACATTCTTTATGACATCTCTAAGGTAGACTCGATCAAACGTCGATTCGTACTGCAATTTTTACATAATAATAATTAATGATCGTATAAATTAGTCTTTTTTTTATAGCTGGAGTACAGCAAACAGGCTGACGGCACACCTGGTGGAAAGCGGTTACCGTCGCCTATGGACGTTTGCAACATCAGAGATGTCACCAACGCGCTGTCGGCCTCGAAGAAATTTTATGACACCCTTTTTGAAAAACTCCATATCGTAGCGCTGTGGGAAAACCTCGGCTGGGAGCTCATGAAAATTAGAGTCTCTCCTAGGTTAGACAAAAATTCGTTAGTCAAAGGCAGAAAAAAATCATTAGTTTGGACTTTGACTAAGACTTTATGTCAGACCTGAGGTTTGACTAGTTAAACCTAGGAGCGCCAGAGCTTCGATGTTTGACTATAACATATACACTAATGTGGCTATGCGTTAAATAACGTTAAGTTAAATAACGCAGATGAATCCCCAGTATAACAAAGCCCGATATTGAAGTCTAATTAGGAATGTAGCTTGGTTCTTTTGTTTTTTAGTTGCTTGGACTTTTCTTTTAAACTTCGTGCTCATACTTCGATGTTGATAGCTATCCCTGCAGTTTACGTAAAGAATAAAATAAGCTTTTAATTATAAAAAAATTAATGAATAATATTATTCCAGTACATCGTTTCAATGAGAGTTCATATCGATTGAAATATCTATAAAAATACAATATTGCGTATTCCTTTTGAATGTTACAAAGAAATGTCCAGCAAAGGAGTTGTGTGAAAGGATTAGGGCGAGCTCTGCGAACGACTGGCTTATCTTAGGGACTCTCACTATTATATTCAAATATTTTTCTTGTGATTTTCTTTTAAAAGAGACAAGACGTGGGCGACGAAAAAGTTATATTATCTTTGATCTTCAAGATCTTACCGCGAAAAAAATTTAAAAAATATATTATCTATTAGATTGAATAAATATGATATTGTATTATTTATTATAAAGCTTGTTTTGAATATTGTACGTTTTCAGAGGTACATACATAATATAAAAGACGGCCTCTGTGGTTGAGCGGGCTAAGACTTTGCCGGCTTACCTTAAGGCAACGCAAAGGCTCTGGGTTGGATTCCTGGCATGGTAAATATTGTAAACGATCTTTCCGTATTTATTACAATGACTTATTAAACAATAAAAGAAAACTTAGTTATATTGTATTCTATCCATAGTTCCTCAAGACGAAGAAGTAGTAGAATCAAAAAGTAGAATACTGAGCCTAGTTCACCGCCTTCTATAGGTAAGGTGCCCAAAAGGCTGGCTACGTTTCCTCGCTGTATTGCCCTATTAATCCGTTGTTCGTGCTAGACACCAGCCCTCTGATCACCTGAAGAGTCAATGAGGCGTTTTAATAAATTTTGGTAGAGACTCATGGCCTCGAAGACCCCACGATACAAGCGATTCAACAGCAAACGGCACAAACATAATTATAAGTCTCACTGAGGGTTGCTTCCTTACGCCGCTTGAGTGATTCAGCTGTTTCCGCCGCCAAATAGGCTGTTCTAGACGTGTTTGGCAATGGGATGCGGCCACCGTGTACACACAGGTCGCATCCCACACCAAAGGCTTGGGCGTCGCTAGGGAATTTGAATCATTCCGTCGTGTTTTCAACAGGGCAGGTCATTTTCCAGGCGTTTAATGCTGTCTAATGTCAATTTAAAATGGCGTAGGTGCTGGCGATATTCCAGTGTTGCATTTTTTTGAATAATAAGCTAGTTCTGTTGTAGGCTGAAGAAAGAGAAGCCGTTAGAGCAACTCTAGAGATTTTGCGGGTGCCTAAACTGAAAGCAGCTGCTGTTTGAAAGTTCAAAATGTAAAACTTTACTAAGCACATCTTTAATGCGGTCGTCTAGTAGTTTTATAAGATTAGAAAATTTCTGAAACTGGGCGCATCGTAAGACATATGAATTTCTTTCCGTTATTTACTGTGGTCTGGGTGTCTGGGATACGCCTCAGAGTGGTCCGTTGTATATTATCCATAACACAAGGGTAACGTGTTTAATTTGGGGATATATGACGTGTGTGTTTGTTTGCCGATTATTATTATTATTATATGTCTGAATTTTATTAGTTTTAATATCAGTTGATTTACTGAAACAACAGGTACTAGAAACTTATTTACAAGTGCATAGATCTATATGTGAACTTAGTAGGTAATAGGTACTCATCGTCATAGTAACAGTGAGCGTATCGTATGCTTATTTTTTTAATGAAATCTGTTTTTTGCGGAGCGGATGAGTTAGTATTGATTCATTTAATTACATTAAGGCTTCGGTTCCCACAAAAGGTCGAAAATAGGGCGCAAACAAAATAACTTTTCGTTGGTAATTACTGATTAGTAATTTACCAAAAAAATGGTCATAAATCTTCACGATATGATGTGACATGGTTTTTTCATAATTTTTTAAGGTTATTTCAAGTTAAGAAAAAAATTCACGAAATCACCTCCAAATCATTGACATAAACCATTTTACTCCTCCAATTTTTATCAAAACAGGATAGAAAAACGTATGCACATCTTTATAAAAGAGAGATAAAAAATTTGGATCTTTTTTTAAATACTACTATATTTTATTCACAATAAAATAATAATGCATCTGAAAAATGACCACGTCTACGGAATCCCCGCTATCGTTCGAAAAATCAGTGTGGGTTGGTCAGCGTCGCTAAACGAACGTAGGTATGTCGGATTTTCTAAGCATCAGCATTACAAAATTATTTAGAATATTATTAAATTCCGTGTTAAAAAAACAATGGAATAGACTTTATAAACGATGGAGAACACGATCTATTTTTTTTAGATTTCTTGCCTGTTTCTTCGGGATTCACGTAGTAACTATTGGACCGGTGCGGTTTTCCCTAATTGACATGAAATTCTTAGACTTAAATTCGCTCTACTTTTTATCCTGGGAATCCCGCGGAAATTTTTCTGGACATGATTTAAAATGACCAGATTAAAAAGTCAGTCTTCCGTGATCCGAAACGTCGGAATAACAAAAATCAAATAAATTACCACGCTTAAAACTGTTAAAACGTAGTTTTATTACAGATTAAAAAAATGTGATTTTTTTCACTGATCGATAGCAAATTTTACGCAATAAATAAAATAAATAAATAAAAATAAAAATGTATGATGTATATTTTTATCCCGGGACTCCCCCGGGAATTTTCCTGGGGGCGATTTGTAGTTATTCGGGTGCATAAAAATTTGCTTCTTTAGACGCAGTTTTCATTAATACGATAGCTTACATCCTTTTTTAAATGCTGCGGTACTTTGTGTCTCGAGAATCCCGCGGGAATTTCAAGTCAAGCGTGGATGAAGTCGCGGGCATGTCCTAGAAAAGCATAATAATTAAGTATGTATGTACATTATCCCATAAACCTCCCAATGCTTGGCTCAGTCTCCCTCCTGTCATTAGGGGAGGTATGTATAGTTTGTGATTAGACTCTCATAAAGTAAATAAGAACCATAAGCAAAAATTACAATTAAATTATTAAAATGAATAAGTTTGCGGTAGGCTAAATATTAACTTTAACATTACTCAACATTTGATTTGATATCTTTGTATTCCGTGATCATGTCTATTGAAAAGTGCTAAGTGGCCAAAACGTCGAAATAAAAATCAAATAAAATTTCGCGCTTAAAACCGTTAGAACGTAGTTTTAATTACATATACTAGTGGAGAAAAGTTAAGAAGTCTTCATTAATTGACACAGTATTCAATTAATGAAGACTTCATTAAAAAATAATTAAGAAATATCATTATGTTCTTTCAAGAACTGATTAACGGTGTCACGCGACTATAAGTATAAATTTACACACATTGAAGAATTTCATCTGTTTCGGCTCAGTAAAAAAATGTCTGAGACATATACAAAGACAGACGGACGGACATGACGACATTACAACGATTCGGTTTTTTTGCCAAAATGTCTGCGGAACTTTAATTCAACCAAACTTAAAAAATAAAGCTTACAAAGCCTATATTCTCTTTTCACGAATATACAGCTAAATAGATCTTAATGAAATTTGGCAAGGAGATTGATGGCCAGTGCCTCTATCTTACTATTTATCCACTTGCCCTACCACCGGTTGAATTTTGACATTCCTTGTATGGAACTCATGTCAAATTTTAACCGATAGTAACGCAAATTAACTGTCGTTAAGATATAGGATATCCTGCTGAAAAAAATATCTGAGTACTTTGTCTCAAAAAGGAATCTTCAAGTGGGTGAAATAAGGATGAAAAACTGTATTGACAACCCATAATTGGGTATTGGACAGTTAAATCCACTGAGATACTTTTTATCATCGCGCAAACCTTCTCGGCGTTCTTGATTTAGTATGAGAATATTGCGTTGTGACACGTCAAAATTTAACCAAGTCAAAAAAAACTTATTAATTAAATGTTTAAACTATAAATTTTTTTTCCGTAATGAACTGTTGAAAGTAAGACGATAACAAAATATTTTGACATCTACATTTTTATATGAATACTATTTTAGAATTTATTGTACTTAATATGTGTCAATTGGGTCGATGACCCTTTATCTTTGCGCAATTACGACACCTAGCAACTGAAATTGTTTTTTAAATGTTTGTGTATTTATTGACCGCTGGACATATGCTGATGTATTGTGTTTGCCAAAACATGTAAAGGCTAAATAATAATATGATATCGCTTCGAATAAGCTTCATAAATAGTTTTGAAATGGCATATCGTTGAAGTTACCTATAATGACATTTTTTTGTGGTGGGGTGCTTTTTTTTATTAGCGCATTTGCTAGGAATGGCACAACAGACTTGTTACAATGAATTCTAAAACTATTTTCATATAAAAATTCGGGAACTACAAACCATACTTAACTATCGTTTCACTTTCAAAGTATGACAAAAATAATTTTAATTTATGTTTAAACAATAATCAATTAATCCGTTATTTGACTCGTTGAAATGAAGACCTCAGAACTTGCTATGTTTGAACAAAATCTAGGAAGCTGCGGTGTTGTGTAAGATCATAAAAAGCATTGACTGTCAACTTAACTCTATTCCTCATATTAGAAATATGAAATGGCAGATAATACCGGTTACTAGGTTGGAAATACCGGTAAAGCTTTCAGGCATAAATGGCAAACATAAACCTTAGGAGAGTCATACCCTGAGTATAATCAGAAACTCAGACACTACATAATACCACACCTATAGCAAAGTTCGTTGTTTTGCCCATAATCATCGCAGATTATATATTTATTATCCAAGTTCCTACCAGTGTCAGCATCTTCATCATATCCTATTAAATATCTTGCACAGGAAGATCTTAACTTGGAGAATCATAATATCTTCTTGTTCGTTTGTGAATACTACCCAGATGTGGGTGATTTTTGTTCTTCAAAATTCCTTGAAGCGTTAAAATAGCATGCCATTGGATCGAGCTATTTATCGAACAAGATTCTCTTTGTCTATTAGTTTAAAAGCTCCATGCAATTGGTCTTGGATCCAAAACGCCTTTAAACGTAATTGGCCACTTGTCTAGCCATTTACGTACTTTGTAAGTCTAGCCACTTACTTTGCACGTAGGCCTTCGCGGAAACGAACTAATATGAGAGTAATTGTAATGACCGGTAATATCTCCTCAGCGGCATTACCCGATTTTACCCTACTACGGTTCCGTAGTTAGTTGAAAAAAAAATTAACGTTAAAAACTAAAAAAAATGCATTTAACGAAAATTAGTTTGACATGAACAAAATATACCGAATATTAGTTTAAGGAGCAATTTCAGTAACCTCTTTTATTTACGGTTCCGTAGTCAAATAGCAAAAACGGTGGACGTTTGCCGCTATAATAGAAATATTATCAGCGGTTCTCCGTCCGTTTAATTGGTTCTTTAATATTTATATTGCTTGAAATAAAACACTTGTCAAAATAAAAACAAGTTTAAACACAATGTGTACTTATATGTATTAATTATATCTAATTATTTTTTTCTGAACTTTAAATACTTACGAAAAGCCGCCAGACCGGCACCAAACGCTAGCTGCTGATGCGGGAGCAACAATGGTCGTGGACAAAGCGGAAGTCTGGGCGGAGACCAGAAAGTGGTGGAAGTTTCAGCCGGATTAGCTATGCCTTCAGAATCTCCTATTTCAACGTCCGAGGAGGATTCACTCTCACATTCTTGTATATGTTCCACGTCCTTAGTTTTAGTTTTTGGCTGTTCTAGGTGACCATAAATTCGTGCAAAGAACTTTCGCGGGGATGACGGCCGCGGTGCGTGTACCGGGACCTTCAGGTCTGTTTGCGTTTTATCCGGACTGACCTCGTCACTCATTATTAATTAATTGCACACGTGCTTCCCGATCGGACGGATCACGTGGATTGATATCTGTGTCAGGTGTATGATGACATCCTACGGGAACTTGTGGCCCCGCCTCTAAACGGTTCCCCCTTTCATTTTGCGTGAGTATTTTACAAAGGGGGTGAGGTATCGCCAATAGGACAGCGTGTTTCAGCTCAACTCTGCCCAAGAGGCGGGGTTGAAAACGAAACAGAAATGTTTCGGTCTCTTCGTGAAGTTTAAAAGTTTTATTCTAATTCATTAATAAACCCTAGACTTAATTACTTATTCATAGAAATATAAAGGCTGTCCAAATTGCAACTTTTTGATTTTCTCTAACTACCTATATAAACTTTTTACCGAAATATTATAACCATTCTTTATTTTTTATGTCATTTTTGTTGAAGTCTTCTTTGTAAAATATTTTTTGTATTATAGTTAATATATTTTAGAGAGAAAATATAAAATGCAAAGGCTAGCTGCTATATTGACTGTGATCTGTATTCTGTTATGTCTTGCTTTTAACTATACATTTCCGTTACATAGAGAATGCTCCAAATGGTTTCTACTTGACATAGGAAATCGTGAGTAAATAAATTAATACCATATTAGGTATATTGTCTACCTATTCTAATTCGATATAATGGTAAGTACTTACATTGTTCTATCAGTGGAGAACGTGGTGGTTGCAACGAGTGCGTCGTTGGAGGCCCGAATGAGCCTTGGGCCACAACATAGGTACCTACCTTCACGAGTTGCGAATTGTACTTTCTCCCGAATGTTACATGTTGCTTTATAATTACACCTGCAATAAAAATAATAAATAAATTATTATTAAATGAAATTTGTATTAATATTATTACAGTTGTTCAAATGCAATAAATAGAAACTAAGGAACATTAAAAGAAAATTTCTTTCAGGAACAATGAACTGTGATAAAGCTAAACATGAATTTAACATTGTTGAGAGGAGTAAGAAAATGTCAAATAACATCGAAAACGCATTCAAAAAAATGATTGATTCGACACAAGACGTCGGAAGAAACATCTACGAACATTTGAATGCGGACAAATGTGGCAATAAAAACACACTGAGCGGAGAAGATCTCAAACAATATGAGCAACTGGTCATCATGAAAAAGTATCCATACTTAGATTTAAAAGAACTCGAATTAAAACTTAGTCCGTCTGGTAAAAATGTAAGACAAAATGTAAAGTATGAAAGTGACCTCAATTTAGGCGGAGACTCCGGAATCTGTGAGCCTGTGGAAGATGTACCGAACGTTGAAATAATTAATAGAGGACAAACTGGCTTCGCTATACCAGGTCTCCTTACAAAACCATCTAACGTGGTCCTAGAAAACAAATTGAATTTGAATAACCTAAAAGATATAGAAGACGTCTCATCCAAAACTAGTTTAAAAATAACAAAAAAATCTGCTGAGCAAATTGATCTTAAAAATCTTAAAAATGATATTATTCAATTTGAAGAAAGAAAAATAAAAAGTGCTGTTTAAATTATAAAGGTTTTATTATTTCACCCTAGCCTATGTCACACTTTTTTTTATTGCTGAAGCACAACACACAGGCTGACGGCCCAATTGCGTAGAAAGTGGTTACCGCCGCCTATGGACATTAGGAATACCAGAAGTGCTGCCAATGTGTCGCCGGCCTCAAAGGGGAAACTGGAATCTGGCCACTGGTGCCGGAACACAATTCAAAGTTGTTATGGCGGCAGCCTCTAGCTAGGGATGGTAATCATCCGGACAGGCAAATACCCTACCCTACCACCTGGCTGTGGTTTGTTTTATCGCTTTTTATGACAGGCCGCCCGGTCGCAGGAATTGGTATTCTTTTCCCGCTCCTGCACGGGTAATGTTTTTCTTTATTATTATTTATTATACTTATACAGAGTATTTTAGTGGCAATTAGCTGATTATAATGAAACTTCTAGTAAGATAAATATTTTCGGATTTTAAACAGGAGCTACGATTTGTCAATATCGGACTCAGCTGTCAAGAAGTATGGGTTAGCGATATGTTAAGGAAGTATTTATAATCGTAGTGTGTGCTTAGCCTTAGAGAATGACACGAGCAAAACTTACAGGGGTCAGGCCGGGCTAAGAAACGCATTTGATGTTTTATTAGATACTAGCTGACCCGTGCGTACTTTGCTGGGCGTCACACACAGGCACGCACGCTTGCAAATCAAATATAGCCTATGACACTCAGGAATAATATAGCTTTCTACTAGTGTAAGAATTTTCAGAATTCGTTCAGTAGATAGTTCGAGAGATTACTTCCTACAACAAACTTACAATCTGTATATTAGTATAAATATGTATATTTTAAGAAAATATTAGCTGTTTAATAATTAAACAATGCAATTTTTGTGGCCGGTGGAAAAGTCACATTTCATTAAACCAGTGAGATTTCCTCATCAAACACTCAATTCTTCATTCAATTCTTACATAAAAACTACCAATACCCTACAATTACTTCTTATTGATATAATTTTAAAAGTTGTTTGTGATGGTCCAACGCTCCAACTTAGTTGTTGGAGGATTGAACCAATTTAGTTGCATGTTCATTAATTGAAAAGTAAGTTCGTTTAAAAAAATCATTTTAACAAAAATTGGTAAATGTATAGCAATCTAATACAGGAATTTTAAGTAATGGGGTGGTGAAGTGGGGAGGGGGGAGGCATACTTACCTTTACTACAACCTCTAAGGTCCGGAGACCGCGAAATATTTTTTTTTTTAAACATAAACTGTTATTTTTACTGATTTTTTCGCTAATATTGCACTTCTATCATAGGTCCAAAGTTGAAAAATCCTTTCAAAGTTCAAAAATTAGCCAGTAATCAACATAAAAAGAGCCAAAATAACCAAAAACCAGCTTAATTGGATAAAAATGAAGAAAAAGTACAATAGAACACATTCATATACACTACAAGAGTAACCATTCAAAATGGCGACCAATAAAGACGATGTTTTTTTTACGTAATCGCATTAATTTATATTTAACCTATATTGAAAAAAAAATATTCAGCAATGTACTTAAAAATTGATAGCATTAATATATTGATTCATTGTCATATTTAAAACCAACTTGTTAGTCCTCCACTAAATTGATAAATAAATCAAATGTTTCATACGAGACTTTTAAGGCGTCGTACTGTTTGTGTGTATAAAATAAATAGTAAATGGTAACCAATCGGTCCTAGTACTCGCCGGCCGCTGCCGCGGTACGCTCGCTTCGCTCGCTCGGCTCTGTTATCAGGTATGGGATCTCTTTAAATAAAATATGGTGCCTATATAATTTAATTAACTTTAAAAGCACATTCACTTAACTGAAAAGGAATAAAATGGCGGCAACAAGAATTGCAAAATATTTGTCAATATTTTCTTTTTATAGAAATATGTCGATTTCCGAAAATTATATGAAACAATATATTAATTAAAAGTCAAGATTTCGAATTTCTTAATTAAAAATCGATAAAAGTATTATTGACATATCGATTAATTTATTTTTATCATCACAACTTGTTAGCCAAGCCATTAAAAACAAAAGTGACAGCAATAACTGTCACTTTTTAATCAATCGATTATATGTCTACCATGAATTTTGTAATTATGAATTATGCCTCAATTAAATTTAAAACTTTATTTCTACATTAAAAACAGTTTTAGTGTTACAAGAAGTTCTGGCGGTTATATGTAATTCGTGAGTACATTCATAAACTCAAATCACGGTTTGTTATTATCAAAAGTGACACAATTTTACAAAAAAAATAAGTGAGGTTATGTTTATAAAATAAAAAAAAATTAAGACCTCCGGACCTTAGAGTTGTAGTAGGGGTAAGTATACCTCCCCCCAACCCACTACGCCCACCCACTACTTAAAATTTGTGTATCAGATTGTTAAGTCGCAGCCCAAAAATTATTTTGAACAATATCAGTTCTGTGGTTTTTTGTGATATAGGATATTTCAATTAGATACTTTTTTATGGTTCGGTTCACAAGTAATAAAAACTTGTCATTTCTCACTTTTTTTACGAAGAGAAATCCACTTACGGACATGTCACCATGTAGAGATCACGGTGGGCGTGTGGAAACTCGCCGGCCTGTTGTTGGTAACCCACTATATAACTCCCCGTGTTCCCTCCAGTCGCCCATAGCCAGGGCCGCGGGAAGTGGCAATCGCCTGCTCGCATAGTCCCTGGCAGCCGCTGGTCAAAGAGGCCTCAGCTCACGGCGCCGGAGGTCATTCAGGCCAACTCGGCGCCGGAGTGTTCGTATGTACTCGAGGCGGAGCCATGGCTCGACGCCCCCGCTCTTGTCCAGGTTATCATGTCAATGGGATACGACGGAGGATCGATGACGTGAAAACGAGACCGGCCTCTCGCCACCCGTCAGTGTCATGGCAAATCGAGTATGTTTCTGTTCGGTAAATATGGGGTGTCGCGTCGATGAGTGTGCGTCTTCGGGCTGCGACTGACGCAGCTGGGAACGAGTCTTCATCACAGTAGCGTGAGGTGTAGTCGTCTTTTTGTAGCCTAAACGCAGTAAAGAGCGTTGGCCGCATTGGTGAGTGGTTACTCGGGGCCCGGGCTCCCGTGCCCGTACATCTCCTGCTGGATGGAGAGATGTCCAGCAGGCGATGACCCTTGGGGGGTTCATTTGTCATCTCTACGGAACCATTAGTTGTGCGGATTACCAATACAAGCCAAGCACTACCATACAGCAATACAAAGTTCCCGCCAATAACTTCTTCTTCTTCTTTTTTGGAGAATTATGGCTCCAACGCAATTAGCATTTATTTTGCCACTGTCACAGTAGTTTATAAAATGTCAGGTGCATATATACGAGATAAAAGAAAGAGAAAAATTTGGCCGGTAAATTCAAATTCTGTAATCCTGTGGACAAAACAGACACAGAATGTTAAACTAACTACACTATAAATATATGTTATTTGATGTTAAAAACTTTGATAAAATATTTACATGTTTCTTATCTGCTAGAGTTAAAAGAAAGTTCACATTGACAGGGCGAGCAAAGTTATCAGGTAAAATGCTGTAAAGTGGTCTAACAATTTTGGGACATTCAAAAACTTGAATGACTTCCGACGATGACATTAACAAATATCAAAAAGATTACAGACATTTCTAGGGTTGAGCCATTTCTATAAAATGTTATCGACTTACAAAATTCGGCATCGTTTGTCTAAATACATGTGTACTCCGTTCAATACACAAATGTACACCGCCAAATAATAAATCTTGACAACTTCTTATTGTTTAAATAGATAGTTTGCAAATATATTCATGAAAGTTTGAATTGGTTCGGATTTTTTCTGATTTTTAGAGCAAATATGAGCATAACATTATACTTTCACCACAGTTATGTGGTTTAAATTTCCTGATAATCTAGGACATTCTAGTGTAGAATAGGGAGTTTTTTAACGCCTGAGCCTAAAAATGATGGGAGAAAGGTATCAGGGTAGATAGGATGGGATAGTATGATGACAGATTACTGGTGATATTTACAAAATGAAAAACTTACAAAGGTGTTTCTCTGAAGTGTAATAAATAGGTTTTATCCATTTTTTCTCTTTTTAACCGACTTAAAAAATTAGAAGGTTCTCAATTCATCTGTGTTTTTTTCCTTTTTTTGTATGTTCATTTCTCGATTTCTCCGTCAATTTTGAACTGATTTTCACGAAACGAAACGAAAGGTTATACTCTCAAATTGGTCTCATTGACACCATGTCAGGATCTGATTTGTGGATGCCAAGGAAATCAAGAGCAACCCTAGTTGAAGAGCATATACACCGAAAAGTGAGATGGCAAATTTGTATACGCGTGCCAGTTATGTATAATTTCTACAGGTGCATATTATTTTATTTTCAAAGCTATTAAAGTATTTGCGCAACTAAAAAGTAAAAACTGTTTTTTTCAACAAAAACAAAACCAAAATATAAATATTTACTGACAGTGACAGAGTCAAGAAAACATAAAAATTACTATATTTTTTTTGTTCTTCTTTTATGTTTTAATTCACCGACTTCAAGATATTGTGAAAAGAAGTCGGTTAAATATTTATTTTTTTGTTTTTAGTGCGAAGTTGGTTTTATTCTTGTTATAAAAAATTCTATGGGCATGTGATGAGAAGGGATTAAAGTTACGCGACAAAAATAATTTAAAACTGCAAGATTTATGGGTATATATATAAAGGTAGACTAAAAAAGAGATGGATTGTGTAAAGGATATGTGGAATGACAGAAGACGTATGTCAGAATAGAGGAGAATGGAAGGAAAAGACATACTGTGCCGACCGCAAATAATTGGGAGAAGGTGAAAGGAAAGGAAGATCAGACGATATATTAATGTCGTGGAAAGAAAACTGAAAGGATACGACAAAATTCACTGACCTCGAATGACTAAATTATATGTATCCATTTAGGATCACTGGTGGCTTCATCGAAGTCGGGACAGAAATTAATGGTATAAAATTAATTAATGGCTACACAAAAACCATTAATTTCATTTCAAACACAGATCAGATAAATCACTGATATCGCTCATTATATCCTTCTTATAACATCGTTTATAAAAAGCGATATATCGTTAATATTAAGGATTTCAACATCGATATCAACATTTCGATATTTATAAACGATGACGATATTTAAAGTATCGACATATTGGTCATACTGTCCTATATTCCATAATTTAATTATACTATAAAATGTTGTTTATTCGTATTCTAGTTTTTAGTTTTTAGAGTACAGTACATAGATCACTTATAGTAAGTACTAGGTATGTGCATAAATTTTTTGTATAATAATATCGAATTGTGAATCAATAAATAAATATTCGTAAATTGCATAGGTAAGTAATGATCTCTGATCTTTGATTGTTGTTCTATCGGTGGATCCCTTCAAAAACTCACAGATCGCATAGTAATAGTGAAATAGTGTAACAAAAGTAGTAACAGTCCTTTATGTGATTGCCAGATTGAAGAGGTTCGGTGGATCATATTATCTTTAATCTGCCCCATGAACCCAGTTTCCCTGTATGATTCCCTCCCTACTAAAATGCCAAAACCCATTAACCTGTGAAATATATAACGAGAATTTTTTTTTAATAAATCTAATTTATATTTAATTTATTTCTCAAGATGCTGTTTTTTTCACACTTGACACTGGCAGTCAATGGCAGTTCAACCATGAACAAACCGAAAGCCAATACATTATAAAAGAAAGAAAATAATGTTTATTTAGAGTTATTTAAAATAGAAATTATACATAAGCAGTTTAACAAAAGCTAAAGATTATCTTAACTCTAAACAGGCCTTAACTCGGCAAATGCTGGTTGATAACAACCAACCAACAAAGAAACAAAAGTAGTCTTCTTGGATATCTATAATTTGCTGGTCTCATTTAATATATGATTGTTATCTACATGGTTTTCTGTTTTATATAAAATCTTAGAATAATTACACATGTGTAATTCTAAGTATAAAACATATATATTCTTGGATTTTATTAAAATACCATTATTACTACTTATGATAATATCCTATAAAACTTTTTAACAAGTGTTTTCTATTTGTGAGTTAATACCTATTAAGTTTATCTTTTATAATTAAATAGGTAATGACTCTATAGTTGTATAGTTTGTTTGACAATGATTGGAGTTTTTGGCGGGAACTGAAAGATGTTGTGCTGTGCAGTTTTATTTTCTAAAAATGTGTAAAATTACTTTAAAATGAACAATAGTTGTAAGATATTGATAGTTTTTGAGTAGTAATTATGTGTTTTGTGAGAAATGTGAACCATATAGTCAAATGGCCTTTTGAGTTATCACAAGAACTCGTTGAATGGCACCAGCTGATAACCTACAGTTCAGCTATGCTACACATAGGCTTAAGAAAATGAAGAAACTACATTATGACCTAAGATCTGGCTTAAAGGCCTAGCTGCCAAGCCATAAACCTAAATAAATAAATAATTGGACAATGATTAAACAAACAAAACTATTTCATCATTGTTAACTTGTCCACTAAATCAGATAAAGGAGATTATTTATTTCAAAATTTATGATTATTGTAGGGCAATTCAGATAACAACATTGCTTGTATTGTCTGTATTAAACCATAAATGATATGAAATAAATAGCTAATATCTCAAGTACTTCCTTTCTAATGCTTTCAGTATATTTACATATATACAGCCTAAAACATCCAACTGCTGTAGGACAAACAAAAGAGAACAGTATGTGTAATATATAGAACATTTGTCCAAGGTGTATTTATCACATTATCAATGTTAATGCAGGTATCCTCATAATTTTTCTTATGCCACCAACACATTGTAATGACAATATTTACAAGAGGCTAAACAGTTTGTTTAATGGCTGGTTTCTATATCTTACCAACCATTCATTAGCTTTCATCATCATCATCATCCTCATCAGCCATTTGCAGTCCACTGCTGGACGTAGGCCTCCCCAAGACGGCGCCACTCATCCTTGTCCTCTGGCTTTCTCATCCAGTGTCTACCGGCGACCGTGCACAGGTCGTCGGTCCATCGGGCGTCCGACACTATGTTTACCGAGACGCGGTCTCCACTCCAGGACTTGTCTGCTCCATCGGTCATCGGTCCTGCGGCAGACGTGACCGGCCCACTGCCACTTCAACTTGCTAATTTTGCGAGCTATGTCGGTTACCTTGGTTCTCTTACGGATATCTTCATTTCTAATTTTATCCTTATGGATACTGGATGGATTCTCTTATGAGAAACACCCAACATAGCTCGTTGCATAGCCCGTTGAGCGACTTGGAACTTGTGGACCAATCCTGCCGTCAGTATCCATGTCTCGGCTCCATAGGTCAGGACGGGAAGGACGCACTGCTCCAAGATTTTTGTCTTCAAGCATTGCGGAATGGTTGACGAGAAGACTTGACGAAGCTTACTGAATCCTGCCCAGTTCAACTGAATCCTCCTATTGGCTTCCCCCTCGAAGTTGTACCTGCCTACCTGTATTTTCTGTCCAAGGTAGACATATTCCTGCACAACCTCCAGAGGGACGCCATCGACGTTTACCGGTCTCGGCATGACTTGTTCATTGAACATGACTTTTGTCTGGTCCAAATTCATGCCGAGACTGATTCGCCGGGAAGATTCATGTAAGCTGCCCAGCATTACGGCAAGTTCCTCCAAAGTCTTCAAAGACAACAATATCGTCAGCGAAACGGAGGTGAGAGATGCGCTCGACGTTGATGTTAATACCCTGTCCAGCTCAGACCAGAGTTTTGAAGACAGCCTCCATCGCGTTGGCGAATAGCTTCGGGGAAATTACTGTCTCACCCCGCGATGTAGGGGTATAGGCTTCGCCCTCCGGTCCTGGATCTGGACGGTCATCGTTGCGGTGTCATACAGGCATCTCAACACCTCAATGTATCGCCATTCAATACGGCATCTTTGCAAAGACTCCAGAACAGCCCAAGTTTCGATGGAGTCGAAGGCTTTCTCGTAGTCCACAAATGCCATACGCAACGGCTGATTATAATTTTCGGTCTTTTGTATAATCTGCCGAACAGTATGGATGTTGTCTACGATGCTGTAGCCTTTTCGAAACCCAGCCTGCTTCGGTGGTTGGAACTCGTAAAGTCTTCTGGTGAGACGACTCGTGACGACCCTCGAAAACAACTTATAGACGTGGCTCAAGAGTGAGATTGGCCTATAGTTTTTCAAGAGTCTTATCGCCCTTCTTGAAAAATCTTGCTGCACGCCTTCGGCACAGTGCCCCGGTGGATAACGGAATTGAAGAGCTCAGCCAAGGCCTTGAGAATTGGCATTCCCCCTGCCTTAAGGAGCTCAGTTGTAATTCCGTCATCACCCGGAGCCTTGCCATATTTAAGTTGAACGAGAGCCGCACTAATCTCGTCCACGTCGACCTCCGGGATGTCCTCCGTATAATGGCGCGTGAGTGGCGCACGTGAATCTTCGTTGCTTTGCGTCGCAGGCTTCTTCGCCCGCGAAGAATACAGTAGCCCGTAGAACTTTTCTACCTCCGTCAAGATCTTAGAGTGAGGTGTAAGCTCTCTGCCGTCCGCTGTCCTCAGCTTTGCAACGTGGCTCCTCCCCAAGCTTCTAGAGAAAACTTTGGACCCCTGTTCTGCTCTATGGCCGCCTCAATGGCACGCGTATTAGAGCAGCGGAGGTCCCGCCTTACAAGTTTTCTTATTTTCTTGGAGAGGGCCCGATGCTCTGGCGAGGCAAACAAAGCGGGTGGCATTTCACGTCTCGTCTTCATGAGATCCAGAGTTTCTGTAGAAAATTCGGACCGTCTGTTTCTTCGTACAGGCGGAAAATGCCTGCGACCCAAATCCTGCAACGTCTTCACCACGTTGTCGGTTATGTCGTCAACATCGCCTGTGGTTTCCAGCGATTCGAACCGATTATAAAGTTCCAATTGGAACTGTTCGGACCCGTGGATCATTTGGGGCGGCATGGGTCGGAGAGTAAACTTCACCAGGCGCAATCTTTCAGCCTTAAAATTGATATTTAGAGTGCCTCGTACAAGTCGGTGGTCACTACCGGTATTGAACCTGTTGACCACTGACACATCTCTAAATACATGCTTCTTATCCGCCATGATGAAATCTATCTCGTTCCTCGTCACAGTGACGGGGCTCTGCCAGGTCCATCTCCTCTGGGGTTTCTTCTTGTAGAAGGAAATCACCAAGAAGAGCCCCTGCATTTCTAGGAAGTTGACCAGCATTTGCCCCCTGTGATTTCGGCGCCCGGCGTTCGATTCTCAGTTCGTCGCATTCTTGTACTCTCACTTTGCCGTTGAAGTCCCCCATAACAACGCTGTAGTGTGCGGAGGTCGTGCCATGTATGGCTTTAGTCATATCCTCATACATGGCAACCTCCTCGTCAGGATGTGCCGAGGTCGGCGCATAAATTCAAATTCAAAGTTTTTTACTCAAAATAAGTTCCACTGGAGAACACTTTTTGAAGATCATATATATAAGTTAAAATTAAATTTTTCTTCCTATTCTATGTACACCACTTCGCAACGTGTTATTGCTTATTATATATTTATTGCATATTATCACCTTCGGGGAATACCTGTTGGTGAGTTTCAGTACTAAGTACGCTACCCTGTTCGACACACTGTTGACTTCCACAACGTTGTTAACGAGGGTCTCGTTCAGGAGAAAACCGACACCACCCTGGGAGTAGGTCCTGTCACCTTCCCGGAAGTAGAGTAAATGGCCAGACTCTAGGGTTACTGTATCCTCACCCTCTCTTCGGACTTCTGATAACCCTAGGATGTGCCAGTTAATTCGACTTAGCTCTACTTCCAGTTCTGTGAGGTGACTGTCCAGCCTAATCGTCCGTCCGTTATACGTTGCCAAGGTCAATTTTGTGAGTTGACAGCCTCCCGTAACCCGGAGACTGTTAGCACCCTCCACCCCGCCGTTACCGCGACCGCTGCCGTATCCGGGAATAGCGGGGTCACCGGGAACTGAGGGCCGTTTTCTATGGTGCTTTCTCATGGGGGATAAGTGCCATAGTTACCACGCTTGGCATCGGGGTTGGTAACCGCAGTGCCGGCCTATTTGCAGCGGAGACGCTGCTGACCGTCTCCGACCAGGCGATTTCTATAAGCCGACTTTCTTGCAATGGTTATACCGCCATCGATTCGTCGCCAGAGCCTCGTTTGCTGACGATAGGGGGTACCGCGGGCAGGTGAGGTTGACAATTGGGTCCACAAGATGTTAGTTGTAGATCCCTTACCCCCATTTGCTTTACTATCGGTTAAATTTGACATAAGCTCCATACACATAATGTCAAAATTCAGCTGATGGTAAGGCATTAAAGAATTACAGAATTTATTCAAAACCATTATTATAGTGTACAGAAACAATTTGGTATCGTAAACAACTGCTGTAGTATTATAATACTGTGTAGCAGTTGTTAGTGCCCACTTCCAGACAACTCTTTGTTATACAATTTAAAAAAGAATATTATTTTAAAGTTTATACATTTGGAAATTATTTTCAGTAAATATTTGTAATGTATGTGGAAACGTATAGGTGTGTGAGTAGAGTGTGTATATGCATGTATGTGGTGTGTATGTGTGTGATGTGTGTACAACTGAAGGAGCGAGTGTGCGGTTACTACTTATTAGGTGTAGTCATTTTAAGTAAATGCTCGGTGTCGTCATAAAGGAGTTCTATTAGCCAGTTCAATAATTTTAATTTACATTTGCGATGAGTAATAGAGTATATATTTAGTAAACTATTAACTCATTGTAAATTTTGGGACTAAGAAAGTAAGTCAGCTAATTGAAGGTCGGATAATCATAACTTCTTTTATTATATATATTAGGATCAAACGGCAAAATATGGTGCTTATGTAAAACTAACTGCCACCTTACACAGAATGTACAGACTGGAAGTCGAAAACCATATTGGCTTAAACTAAATCACTTCAAGAACTGCTCGTTGAGCTCTTTCAAGCCTTAAAAGAGTTGATTTAGCCGCTCCATCCCGGCTGTAATGCAATAGTATAAAATAGATTGTCCCAGAGTATAATAGACTGGTTTTAAAATTTGAATACCAACAACATTCCTAAGTGATTTGAAAACATAAATCGATTTATCACAGGAGAAACTTGTATTTGAAGTTTCCAACTCAATTTGTTATCAATTAAAACACCTAGGTATCTTATATAATCTAATAAGGCAAGTGAATGAATAGTAAGGTATAACTGAGGCTTGCTTTCTGTTTAAATTTTAATACACTATTGAAATGAAATTCAAATGTCTTTGTTACTTATCTACCACAGTTTTATTTATATGTTTTATTTCAAAATGTACATACTAACTCGTTTTATATTTTTAGAAGTTCAAGAATGGAATTAAAATGCAAAGTTCAAAACTATGAATGGGGCAGGTTAGGAAATGAAAGTGCTGTATCCAAATTCATGTCAAGTGCTCATCCGGACATAACCATAGATCCCGATAAGCCATATGCAGAGTTATGGATGGGAACTCATCCTAATGGCCCTTCGTTAATTATAGAAAGAGATTTGTTTCTTTCTGAGTATATCAAAGACAATCATGATGCTATTGGACAGGACGTGATACAGAAGTTTGGTGTTTTTGTACCTTTTCTGTTGAAGATACTTTCAATTAGAAAGGCATTATCGATACAAGCTCATCCTACAAAGGTAAGGTTTTTTAATTTGTGTCTACAATTAGTCCTAACCCATATAGCCCTATAAAGTAACCTATTAACAGCCATTAAGTTTACTCATAAATCTCAAATATATATACCCAGGAGTGTGATATGGATGCAAATTTTCTGTACCTACTTAAGTTTCTTATATAAAAGTATCAATGATATGATAAGATAAACAAAATATATGTATAATTAGAGTTTGCGCTGCACAGCTTGTCAAAGCCTAGGCAGTAGCTTTATTTTACTTATACAGAAACTTAATTAGGTTTTTTACATATAATAATAACAAAGAAACTAAGTCCATATAGTCTAAACAACTGGTCAACAAAATATAGAGATGAGTTGATGCCAACCTGATTTGAGAAGTAATACAATTAATTAATTAGTTCCTATGACAACATAGGTATTTGTTAGAGAATTGAAAAAATGCGATTGCAGCTCCATCTATTTAACTAATCTATCAATTTTATGGAAACAACATTATTTACCGGGATAAAAAGTACACCCCGGGATATGGGCCAGCTCTGTATTGAGTTACATTTAAATCCGTTCTGTAGTTTTCATGTGATGCTCTAACAGACAGACAGACAAAAATTCTAAAAATTGTTTTTTCGAAATCGGCGGGTCAAATTAGCCCCCCTGACTTTTTTCACATTTTCATAGGCAGCATTGTAAAAACTTGGAACTGTTTACTGATTTATTATAGTATAGAATTATGTAATATATTAAACATAATCATGCGAAATATAACATATCATTGATATATTTTATGCAGGTGACTCGAGAATGGGTACAGAAAATTTGCTAAATTATAAGCACATTTGGTGGCTATTAAAAGGAGGTGATTTTACATTTTTTTATTTGTCATAGGCTAGGACAGAGGTTTTATTTTCTTTTTTGTTATATTTCTTTTTTCTCTTAATACAATTAAAGGAAAATGGATGGGTGTATTTATTTTTATTTTCTTTTCAAAAACTAACAGCTAATACATAATATTTATTTACTCTGTTGACTAATATTATATTATTAAATATTTATAATATATACTTAGATTGTCTAAGGCTATTTTACTGGACTATGGTTAGATGTCTTAATTTTGAGTAGTGATATAACTATATTGTTAACAATATAGTTATGGGGCTCTTCTTCAGTGTAAAGAAGTTGGCCTAACTTCTTTACACTGAAGAAGAGCCCGATAATGTTGCAGTTTCTCTTTAATTAATGAGTGTAGAGATTACAAGCTTGATTATAATTATTGTGTGCATTTTTAATTGATTTTGTAGTAACTTTAAAATAACTCCATCCAAATACTTTTTTGTTTAATATGTGTACTATCCTCGTCTATATATTCAAGGCAGTTTAGACTAAAATTAATTAACAAGTGTCTTGCAAACATGCTTTTACTACGACGACAGTTAATATAATATTTGGTTGAAGCAATCTTCTTCCATACCTCTAATTTCATATTCACTGTTATATATATATATATATATATATATATATATATATATTATTTATTTATAATTTTATTTCAGGAAACATGTCCCATAGTCCTAATATATATTACATTATACAGAATTAAATTAATACATACAATTTAAAGAGTTACACATACATTCGTATTCGCATTTATACATACACAACATCTCTAATATATAAAATTCTCGTGTCGCTGTGTTGTTACCAAACTCCTCCAAAATAGCTGAACCGATTTGTATGAAATTTTGTGTGCATATCTGGTAGGTCTGAGAATCGGCCAACATCTATTTTTCATACCCCTAAATGATAAGGGTGAACCACCCCTAAATGTTCTTTTTATTTTTTTGACAAAATTTCTTATTTATATTTTATTATAATTTAGCATTGAAAAATACATACAACTTTAAATTTTCACCCTTCTACGATCAACCCCTATTATTTAATAGTGACATTAGTAATTTAATAATTTAACTTACTTAAAATTACTAGAAATGGTTTAAATGGCAAAACAATGTTTGCTGGGTCAGCTAGTATGTTATAATAATTTAAAAGCATATGGATTTTTTTTCCAGGAACATGCAGAGGAACTACATAGGTCTTTTCCACATATGTATAAAGATCCAAACCACAAGCCGGAACTTGCCATTGCACTGACACCATTTGAAGCTCTTTGTGGTTTCAGACCTCTGGAACAAATCAAACAATTTATTAAAAGTATGTACTTTGATCATTATATCACTTAAACTATGGTAGTCGAATTCAGTTTAATTGTTGTCTCTGAGAATAATTTTGAAATTGTGGGACACAGTAGTTCATCATAATGATCAAGTACTGTGTATATTCATAAACGGTTCTTGGCATTTAAGGCAAAAACCCCCTTTGGGTTATTTAGATGAATATAGCTTTTGTAAAAAGAAATAAACCCTGATTACCAGTTACTTGGTAGTAACAACTGGTTCAAATCCAATTTCCATTTTCTTTCCTTGTAGAGCTAAAGAACTTAGAGAATTTTTTTCCTTTTATATGATTTTATAAAAATCAACAGCGACCAAACTGGCATTAGTCTTACCTTAATAGTTCTTGTTAGGAAAACTCTTAAAATGTTATACATTTCCATAATTTGTCCACTTTCAGAAATGCCAGAGCTCTCTGAATTATTGGCCAAGGAACATGTAGATAACTTTTTAAATGCAGATGAAAATGACAGCAGCTCAGCATTGAAATCAGTATTTCACTCACTTATGACTTGTTCTAAGGATAGTCTAGGTAACAGCCTGCAAAAATTGCTTTTGAGATTGGAAAAAGAAGGTATTTCAAGAAATATTTATCTAAAACCAGACTGTTACTTGAAGTTTTTAGACAAGTAGTACAGATAATTTGTTTATATCTAAATCCAAGAAGAAGAAATCAATGTAAACAATAAAATTCTTTAACTAAGTTAATAAGTAAGAGTTCTACCATCATGTCTGCATTATTTTATTATTTATCAATAATATTTTTTTATCAATGTTTAAAAATATTTAAACAATCAAGTCTGTAATTTAAGAAAGTATTAATATTTAACCAGGCAGGAACAGAGAACGAATATGACTTCCTGCAGTCTGGCGGCCTGTCTTAAGAGCGACTAAACAACCGACAGTCAGGTGGTAGGGTATTTGCCCGTGTGGATGGCTACCACCCGTGATCTAGAGTATGCCGCCATAACAACCTTGAGTTGTTCCGGCATTAGTGGCCAGATTCCAGTCTCCCTCTAAAGAGCGGCAACACATTGGTAGCACCTTTGATCTTACAAATGTCCAAAGACGATGGTAACCGCTTTCCATCGAGTGAGCCATCTCAAATCTCGAAATGAGTATGTTTGTCAAATTTTATAATTTTTTTGCTTTTTCTAGATGCAGGAACTCAGTCATCTTTTCTATATCCAGTCTTACAAAGACTCCATGCAGACTTTCCTGGTGATGTTGGTTGTTGGGCGCCATACTTCATGAACTACATGCTATTGCAACCTGGTCAAGCGATATTTCTCAAGCCAAACTTACCACATGCCTATTTAAGTGGAGGTAAGTAACATTTTTATCTAAAACTATGTTTCCAATAATTATGGTCAAAAAATGAGAATATAACGATCTGTGGTACCATCTAGATGATTCTACATGATTAGACATGCAGTATTAAGGAGCTATTCAGTGTTATAATAATATTAATATGTGAAGCAAAAACTTTGTACCCCTTTTTACGAAAATTGCGCAGATGGAGGAGTATGAAATTTCGCACACTTATAGTTTATATAGAGAAGGTGTGCAGAATGCTAATATTTTTATTAAATTATGCA
Organism: Dendrolimus houi; assembly: GCA_039645545.1. Classification (NCBI taxonomy): domain Eukaryota; kingdom Metazoa; phylum Arthropoda; class Insecta; order Lepidoptera; family Lasiocampidae; genus Dendrolimus; species Dendrolimus houi. The sequence continues at coordinate 16,827,689 of CM077125.1, read as the reverse complement.
TAAAAAAACATTACACACACTACCATGTATTTGACACACACACATATGCATATATACTCTTTTGTTTATCGTTGAACTCGAATGAATAGTGTAGCCTTGGCGAAATCTGTGATTATATAAGTATAGTCTTTGACCTTAATTATTATGGTCGAATTTCGACCACGGGCGACCATTAGTAATAATTTAATGCGCAATTTTCATTACTAAATGTTACTATTAATTAGCGAGATGTAGTACTTATGAGTTTAACTTGATGTTTCGTTTTTTAATTCTAATTTGAACCACATTTATTGCCAATTAATATTTTCATAAAATATATGTTTATCATTTACGTAGATCAGGCTATGAATTACTAACATTAGTCTATGCTCGCGGATACCAAAATATAGCCGAAATCGTTAAAACATAATTTTAAGGTTGTCCAACAATTTTGAAAGCCTATGAGAAATCATAATGTTCGTAGTCAGACGTTTTAATATTGTGTATAAGTTGCAAAAAAATAAATATTTGTAAAGAACTACAAGTGAGAGAAAATTAGTTGCTGGGGAGTTTGTTGCAACTTCTCTTATAAACTAAAATTATTTTAAAAGCGGTGGTAGAATCGTGACTTTTAATAAGTAAGCTGTAAATTTTATTTTTACCATAAATATTTTATTACGTACAATATGTATCTTTTTATTTTTTAAGATTGCGTTGAGTGCATGGCGTGCTCAGATAACGTGGTTCGCGCTGGTTTGACCCCAAAACATATCGACGTACCTACGTTGGTACAGATGTTAGATTACAACAGTTACACACATGAAGAATTGCTCTTCAATCCTAAAATGGAGGATTCCAATAGTTGTATATGGAGCCCGCCGGTACCTGATTTTGCTGTTGTCAAAATTGGGGTAAGTTTTTTCATTTTTTGGCATAAAGGAAAGTATTCATCTGATCATGGCTATAGTATTTTCTATCTATTGAAATTACTTTTATGAAAAATGTAAGTAAATTAACAGCTAAATGGCGTTTCGTAAACACTAGTCCTGTAGCTCTTTACCGGTATATCATGTATATGTCGTTATTAGATCAAAAACATACCAAATTTCATGCTAATTGTTATATGAATTGTGATGCTATATCTGAATGAAGGAATAAATGAATATGCTTTATTGTGTTTTAAAAGATACAGTTAACAGAAATAACATTTTACAATACAATGAGTATGCCGCCATAACAACCTTGAGTTGTGTTCCGGCATTAGTGACCAGGTTCCAGTCTCCCTTAAGAGAGCAGCAGCGCATTTGTAGCACCTTTGGTGTTGCAAATGTCCATAGGCGATGGTAACCGTTTTCCATCAAGTGGGCCGTCTGCCTGTCTGCTGAAACCCAGCAATAAAAAAGGATTAACAGGTGGTCTTATCGCTATATCTGTTGAACATTAATTAATTTATAGTGTGCAACATGTCGTATAGACAAGTAATCTTAAAAGGAAACTGACTATGACAGTAATAGTACAAATAGGTACATAATCAGTACTTATCGTTAAAACAATTTCCTTTTGATTTTATCACTTAGATAACGGGTTGACAACGAGCACCCTATTAACTTGAATATTTTCAATTATGAGTCTGAATTAAGCTAGAATTTTTTACTAATAAAATTCGATTTACTCCCTACTAAATATTTTATCATTGCAGTTAATAAATTTAGTTTTTTAGTAGTACAGTACAATAGACATATTATCATATATCTAGCCTGCTATGCAAGAACATCGTAAGCAACGTAATATGTAATACTAGGATATGCGCGCGACTTCGTCCCCGCTTGACTTTAAATTCCCGCGGGAATCCCGGAACACAAAGTACCGCAGATCTTTGTATTAGAATCTTAATTATTTTAGCTATATGCTACAATAAAAAAGTGAAATAGCTAAATTCTGTCGCTTACGATGTTTTCTCTATAATATAGGTTTAATATTTTGTACGTGGTTCGTGGCTCGTGTACATCTTTATTATGTTTTTAGGTGGGAAAAGATGATTCATACAACACCCTAATACGTCGTAGTCCTAGCATAATAATAATCACGTCGGGCTGTGGCGAAGCTTGTGACACAGAACCGATCAAAGCGAAGCCCGGTGTCGTTATTTTCTTGAAAGCAAGTCGGCAGCTGACGCTGACTCCTGCGCCGGGAAACCATCTTGAAGCTTATCAGGCTATATGCAACATTTGATATAAATTAACCTATAGATGCAAACTTTAAGTATGCGTTTTATTATAAGTATTATTTTATTAATTTTATGTATAGACAAGCTGTGCACGCCACTTTGTTCGCGCTGTACTTTAGATTTATATTCATATCTTATAAATAAAAATCAAAATATCTCTTTTAATTTCAAAAATTTTCATCGATTTCTATTCAGCCGTTTCGGAAGTTTTTAGAGATAAACTTTCAGATTGATTGAGCAACAAAAATTCTAAACACGTTTAGTCAATTGGTGGTAAAATATTTGCTTCCGAAGTAGATAACGTACAAATAGTTTGCACTATGACGTTATCAATAAGTCTATATTGATCTTTGTCTTAACAAAAAAACTTGATTTAAATTACTTATGAATAAGTCATAATCCGTTGTGCTGATAATTAATTTACATATAAATAACGGGAAATAATATACGTAGATGCAATTTTAGCACTATTTGAACAGTTTTCGTGTATAATTTAAAATCAGAACGGAAATTGTAATTGTAAGTAGTTAAGATTAATTTAATTATATAATTTTAAGTACCTACATAATATTACTTGTTTAATTATGCGATTGCATTTATAAAATTGTTCCTACAAGTGCCTTTCAATTTATTTAAGTAAACTATTACTGTGGTAAAATATATCTACATATTTTTAATTAATTGAAATTTTATTTTATTTGGGGGGGCTAACAGATAGTCTTAAATACTAGGTACAAAGATGGGAAAGATGAGCTATTGATAAGCCTCCACAGATGACAGACGAAATAAAAATGAATATTTAAGATAGAGTTAAAAACGTATGTCTATTAATTGTCGAACAGGAATACTAATTATTCTCAATTTATTATAATTTTATTTATAATGCAAAACGCATTATAAATAAAATTATAAATATGCAAGCTAAAGTGGCAGTATGACACAGCTGTTCTATCGCAAAGCCAATAGTGAGATGAGTTTTTTATTATTGTGTGAGCTCAGCAGACAGGTAGACAGCCCACCTGATAGAAAGCGGCTATGGACATTTGCAACACCGAAGGTGCTACAAATGCTTTGCTGTTTTCTTAAGGGAAACTGGAACTTAGCCACCAATGCCGGAAAACAACTCAAGGTTGTTATGGCGGTATACTCTAGACCAGGGGTGGCAGCCATCCAGACAGGCAAATACCCTACCACCTGGCTGTGCGTGGTTTTGTCGCTTCTTACGACAGGCCGCTTGGCCGCAGGAAATTGTATTCTTTCGCCGTTTCTGTACGGATAGTCCTTTTTATGTTTGCTTTTAGGTTAACGAGCAAGCGTTTCACCTGATAGTACTTAGACTGATTACCGGCGTCTATGGACATCTGCAACACTACGTGAGCCGATGCTTTGCCTGTCCAGTTGAAACTTTTATTTATCTGCTTCTGCTCTTTGCTCTAAGAAAACGCAGGAAGTTCATTCATAGTTTACGCAATGTACGGTGGACGCGTACTACGCATCTAGGATGTGTGTATTGTGTACATACTACATAGATGATATCGTAAAGTGGCGAACGCGTTTGCAAATCATTTTTTTTATTGCCCAAAATAGATGGCCCACCTGATGGTCACCGTTGTCTATCGACGTTTACAACACCAGGGGCAATGCCAATACGTTACCAGTCTTTTGGATGAGATTGAAGGAATGCGATGGACGAAATAAAATGGTATAGTAGGGGAAATGAGATAAGGGGCGGGGAAAGTGGGCCACCGGAACTCAGTGTGCGAAATACGATTGCCTCAAGGCCTTTTGGATGAGATAGGAGGAATGGGATAGAGCGGATGAGATTGGATAGTAAGCAAATGAGATAAGGGCGGTGGGAAAGTGGGCTACCGGAACTTACGAAGCGAAATAAGATGCTCAAAGTCAACCTTTTCACGCTGATATTGTGTGAGAGCTTGGTATTACAACATTTAAGTCGGCCCAACGAGTTGTAATCAAGATAACGGATCCAGCATTGCTCCACTACGATAATACATTTCATGTGACGATGTAAAGTTTGATGGATCGATAAACTGACCAAGATCGCCGCTAGGACCTAAAAGAGGAAAGTGAAAGACAGCAGCTCTATGTAAAACAAACTTAGAGAGGCCGACAGGCTTACAAACATAATGCCGTTTTCTAATCAATAGAGCTATTATAAGTTTCAGATTTACTATACTAGTCTCATACATCATTTTGTTGTGAATCAGTTCATATCAAATAATCGATTGTGAGGAAGATTCAATTTACATTAGCATGTCTAGTTTATTAAAACAGACGTCCCTGTTTCAAGTTGCGAGGTTTTGGTTAAGGAACTTTCCGTTATTTCCTCTAGTCTGAAATCACCGTTATTTCCTCTAGTCTGAAATTAGTCTTAGAGTGATCTGTTAAATATCAGTCAAAACAAACATTTGCCGATTTATATAAGAAAAACTAGATTTATATATTATACATATTAATTAATCGATAGTGCCGCGACCCCGTGTCATGCGATTCATAATTTTTTGGTAAAGCATTTATTTAATGCATATTAAAATTTCGACAAATGTGTGTCTCGTCTTTTTAGACCGGCCTTCTAGAACATAAATAAAAACGTCTTTCTTTGATTAGTATAAGTTCTATAAATCAGTCTTAATTTTCTTTTAAATATTATTGTATTTATTATAATCTTATATTAATTTGGATTTTAAATTGGCCTTGTATGTTAGGTATACATTGGTTATCCTTAAAAGATTATTTTCGTACATTAAAATCATGATTTTTGCAATGAATTACAGTACTTAAATTTGTTCAAATGCCTAAGACACCTGTACACCTGTAGATATTGCAGTAGAAAATGTTTTATATGAATCATCTAAAGACACAATTTATCTCAAATTTTATCCAAAAATGTGTCTTGTTAGAAAAAACAATATATATAAATAGTTTAATTATTAATATCCTATATAAATAATTCTATATACAGATGAGTTACCACTCGGCCTTCTGTAGGTTGTAGCTTATTTATAGTTGGTTTCTATATCTTACCGATCGTTCATTTGCCTTACTATCGGTTAAAATTAGGCAAAGGTCCATACAAGTAATGGACGGCAGAGAGGACGGGAGGAAGAGGACGGCCTCCGTGGTTGAGCGGGCTAAGCCGTTGCCGGCCTACCTCACTGCAACGCAGAGGCTCCGGGTTCGATTCCTGATATAGTAAATTTCGGAAACGTATTTTCTCCGTTATTTACTATGGTCTGGGTGTCTGGGATCGGCCCCAGAGTGGTACGTTGTATATTACCCATAACACAGGCGTAACTTGCTTGATTTGGGGATATACAATATGCGTGTCTGTCTACCGATTATTATTTATTACTATTATTAGTAATGTCAAAGTTCAACCGATGGTAAGGCAAGACAAAAGGAGGCATCATTTTTAGAGCGGGTCTACTATATTATTGAAGGTAATCTGTATTGTGCTTATAATATAAAATTGAAATGTCATGCGACTACTTCTACTCATGTAATACGTCGAGTGACGTATCGCGAATGTTTTCCACAGATTACGGATCTAACAGACAACGGTGATCTAGAAAGAAAAATATAACAGCATGTTGACTGGCCAGTGATAGCATGGTCGCGCAACTTTGTTAAAATACTAATTTCACGGTCTCCGGTCACCGCCTTTCGTTGCCCAACGTGAGAATCACGACTGATGTCGCAGCAACTGACCAATCAATCCCACTTTTTGTAAGTTTATACCTGAAAGTTTAACCTAGCATGACTTTGATTACCTATCTCAACAATTACGTGTCCATTTGCATTGTTTGCTAACGACTTCAAGAAATTTGCTAGTTTTTACTCTAACACAATTTTGTTTTTGGGATTATTCCTGTAATCCAAGACTTATTTATAATATTATAAAATTCTAAACATGCCGTGTCTGCATTGAAGCTGTTAAAAAAAACCCAACTGGATTAGACTATATAAGCGATGGAGAACACGATGCAATTTTTTTTAGATTTCTTGTCAGTTTGTCTCTTTGTCGTTTTGTTTATTTGTTCGAAATTCACGTAAAAACTACTGGGCCGATTTCGATGTGGTTTTCGCTAATCTACAGAAATTCTTAGACCTAAAATCTGCGCTACTTTTTATCCTGCGAATCTCGCGGGAGTTATTTAAACTGGTCAGATAAAAAAATCACTACGAATTCGTTTTTTTTAATTTGGGCATTTTAAATCATTCTCAAAAAAGTTCCCGGGGGATTCCCTGGATAAAAAGTATCAGGATCAAGAATCAGGGAAAACCGCATCGAAATCGGCCCAGTAGTTTTTACGTGAATCCCGAACAAACAGACAAGAAATCTAAAAACAATTACTTCAACACGATTCCATCTCCATCGTTTAAATAGTGTATTTCAGTTGTTTTTTAAATAGCATGTACAGACACTGCATGCTTAGAATTTTATAATATTAGGTATAGACATATATAACTAGAATAGGATATTTAGTATAGGAATATATAGAGTATAGAAACTTTTCACGTGTCTTCATCGCGAAATATTAGAATCACTGAAGTACAAATATACCTACTACTTATGTTCATTTCGATTATTATCAATAATATCTAATCTACTAAATCAAGTTATGCGGAAATCACTTTCACATTAATGTATTAATAGTATGATTAGGATTTCTGTAAGTACCTTTAAGGGAATATCATTTGTATGTTGTGAACGATACAAATGATAAAGCTTACACTAATGTCCAATATTATTTATTACTCAAGCAAAGCGGATGTAAATTATGTTCACTTCAGACATTTTGATGTCTTGTTATCGATCATTTACCTTGAAATTGCACATTAAACAGCTGAACGTCCCAACGAAATTGAGAAAAATTACGCAGTCCAAAGTAATCGTGCAATATCTTCCGACTTCGAATTCCTTTTATTTTCTATTTTTTTATATTTTTTGGACATTGGACGTGATCGTGGTCAAACGCAAACCTATATAATAAAAAAAAATATCTTGTTACAATAATGTTTCAGGACATTACTGTTGCGTGTGGGTAATAACTCATAGGGTTAATTCTATTTTGTAATTTTTTATCTCTATAAATGGATCTTATTTTTTAGAAACATAAGCGAGCCCTCCGATTTATTTATTATTATTATTTATTTATCGTTTATAATCATTACTTTTACACTTAAGTAAATGATTCTAGACTGGAATAGGCGCTAATTTCGACACTTACACATATTTTATTCTACATAAAAACAATTCGCTATGTGCTTAGTCCAGTTTTTGTGTGTAACTGCCGTAATAGCCGAGATACAGCAGTTTGAGTCAGATTAATATCAAACATAGAAATATGTAATAGGTGTGTATAAATACAAATGTTTATTGCAAATCTGATTTTATAGTCTCTATATGTATTATGTTACTGGCCTATGTTTTAACGTCTTTTACACTATGAAAAAGGACTACAGCAAAGTTAAGTTTCATAACTTTTCTACATGCTCTTTCAACACATTCAACTGGTACTTATAGTTATTTTTTGTTGTGAGATAGTAGATATCTACTGCTGGACGTAAGCCACTCTTACATTAATTCTCCGCTTTTTTCATCCATTCGCCATATTTTGTTTATCCACCCACCGGCGATCCGGCGCATTTCCTTAATCAACTGGCCTGCAGAGTGTTTTACAATATGTATGCTTCATGGGCCATTAGTTTAACGACAGATGGATCGGCCCACTGCTACATTAATTTACTAGATGCCTATCGGTTACTTGGTTCTCTTACGGATATCCTCATTTCTGATTCTATCCATAAACGAGCGCAGTAAATTTGTCATAAGTACATACAACCTACAGTCCTACCGCAAGTGTCCATGTCTGTTTTAGAATTTGTGTCCCTCAGAAAAGATTCTTTCGCATCAGACAAAGTATGCGTTAAATATATGCAAAATTTTATAAAAATTAGTAGGTATGTACTTATATTAGTTCCTTTTTCTTATTTATATAGATACCCAAATAAACATAAAATTTTTAACCCATATATAAGATTTAAAAATATATTAAAGCAACCATAGCTACAATTTGTTTTTATAAAAACTAGATAAGGCAATTAGCCAATTAATGTATAAAATTTTAAATTGCGACACACCTGCGAAATGAATTCTTTGATATCGTCTCTGACCTCAAATGGATCGCTAATTACGCTCGTATTAGCAATGCTATATTAATTCCATTGCCTTAAACATAGATTTTATAATATATTATGACGATATTGTCGATAAATCTTTCATTACATGTCTATTTGTCTTATGCTTACAAACGCTTTCCACACATGTTTACTAGCGTTATCTACTTTAGAGATATTAGTTTTCTGCGGGAACTTTCATATTGTCTGGGATGAAAAGAATAAGCTTATTTTACTAAATTAATAGTATATAGGCACATGATAAATTATTTTGGCAAGTGCAGTGAGCGGTTGAAACAAACTAAATGGCGGCCGCCCTGAAAATTGATTGCTATTGTTTGAATGATTGGTTAAGGGAGTTTCAGTTTCCGTGTATGTGTGCCATTTACTTCTGAAGCCAAGGCAGATTCTTAGTCGACGGGGATTTGGGTGAGTCTATATTAATTTTATCTAATAGTCTATTCTATTTATTTATTGTTACTAGTGGTCGCTCGTGGTCCAAATTCGACCATAAAAATTTGTTGTCAAAGACTATACTTCTATAATCACATATTTCGCCAAGGCTACACTGTTAATTTAACTTGAACAATAAACGAAACAGTATATATGCGAATATGTGTCAAATAAATGGTAGTGTGTGTAATGTTTTTTTTATTGATTTAATGTATTTATTAGGCATAATTTAAAAAAAAATATTATTCGTCGCTTCTTCTCTATATAAACTATAAGTGTGAGAAATTTGATACTCCTCCGTCTACGCAATTTTTATAAAAAGAGCTACAAAGATTTTGTTTCCCGTATCAATATATAGATTTACAAACATTTACACATCAACCGAAGGCAACAAAATTACACTATATCTTCAGCGGCTTCGTGTGTACGGAATATCCGGGGTCTTTTTTACTTTCGGATTCCTCACATCACCCTAGAAGTTCGCTTTTTTTTATTTACAAGGGGAAATCTGTTTGCGGCCCCCCCGCCGGGGAGACTTCGGTGGGGGAGTGTGGGACTCGCCGGCTAGAGAAGCCGGAATACCCACTAAAACCCCTTGGTGCCACCTGATGCTATGTGCCGGGGTCACGGGATGTGCGTGAGCTTTTCTTCCGCGACCCCAGCTGGCGTGGGCCCGCCCTTTTTCCGGCAGGCCTCTCCGTCCTCAAGATTGAGAGGGGCGCGCGCGGGTCACTGACGCGCCCCCTCTCGACGGCTTTAGATGCGGGCGACGGCCTTAAAGCCTCCCCTAACCGTCACCCGCGCCGCGTGTTGATGGCGGCCGGAGGTCTTGATTCCTCCGGCGCCGCGACCGGTTATTTCGGCGGGAGAGGAGCACGGCAGCTCGCTCTCTCTCCCGCTCCGCCGCCTCCTTGCGAACATGACGGCCTCGCAAAAGGAGGCGACGGCGTCCCATTTTGGTTGGCCCTTGACCATAGCCTGGACCATAGCCTGGACCATAGCCTGGACCACGGCTGGGAGCGACAGGTCAACTCCAATGGTGGCGCCGAGGACACGGCGCTCCTCGTCCCAGGTTGGACACTCCTGTAAGTGTGCAGCGCTGTGTCCTCGACGCTGGCACTGCGGTGATGGCAGGTTGACGATGTTTCACGCCCTATCTGACACAGGTACCGGCCGAAGCAGCCGTGTCCGGTCAGTACCTGCGTCTGGCGGAACGTCAGGGTGCCGTGCCTCCGGTCAATCCAATTTGGCAGGACGGGCCTAACCGCCTCAACGGTTCTGTGACCGGCGCTGGGGTACGCAAGTCGACTCTGCCATTCCACCATGCGATCCTGTCGGATCTCCGCGCTTTTGGCCTCGATGTCACGAGGCGCGGGACGGAAGTCCCGACTGAGGGCGTCCTTGCGCCAGTCGTACACGGCCGCAAGGAGTCGTGCCTCTAGATCCCATGCTGAGGATCCGGCTAGGAGGGAGATCGTACGATATCCCCTTATCGCGCCCTGACGGCCAGCGCGCGCTGCGGACGTCGCAGCAACGCGGCGTTTTTGGCATTTGGTCTTGCTCCGCGTTGGGCTCCGGCGACGGCGGTGCCATCGCCGGAGCTTATTTCCGACTACATGGTAAGGCCGCCCCCACCCTAGAAGTTCGCTGCTTTGAGTTATAGTAGCGCTTATTAATATAACTGAATTACATAAAGAAATAAGCAATTTAAAAGGTGCCCTATATAATTTACCTTTTGTTATGAATTTTATATGATTGATAAGATAAAGCATGTGACTTTGAAACCACATGTTATATACAAAGTATAACCGCTAGCATCCGGCCACGTGACACTGTCTCTTTCATAGAGGTGTTGCAATGCCTAATCACGGCGAATCGGTGACATACATTCACTTACACTGTGATTTATTATTATTATGTTGTTAAATATAATTATTTTTTTAGATATGGTTCTTGTTAGCTAATGATTATGATTTACTATGACTTTAGGGTATGCCGAAATAAATAAAATGTTATGACAGATAACATTTCAGTAAAGTAAGCAAATATATAGAAATATGAATATTTATTACATCTATTTTATTGACGTAAATAATACGTACTTGACATATTGGGCAGTTTTTGAGGTATAGGATGTTTTACATTTTTGATTTATTATATATTATTTGGGGCATATTTTTAAAGCATATTATTCAAAAATTGAAAGTTTGATAAGTTTCAATTTGTTACAGATTTGGTTAAAAATATATTGAATAATAAAATGTCGAAAAGCTAGAGAAGAATGACATCTTGCGTCATCTAATTATGAAGGATTTAGAATCTTTTCATATTTCTCTTCGACTAGTAGATAAACATTTTGTTGCTAGAATACAGTAGACTGAGGACCTATCTGGTGGAAAATAGTTACCATTGCCCTAAGCCATCGCCTTTGAACATTTGCACCAGTAATAGAATTACCAGAAGTATAAACTTGAATGATTGATGAAAACAATTCCTTACCTTTGCTCCTAATTTTGATATAACATTAATATTGTGTAAATTCATTATTAACATGTTACTATGTATCATAACTTAATGTATTTTACACGACTCTGCGGCACGAATAAACCCATGAGGTTTCTGTGCCACAGTCGAATGTATTTTTATGTATATGAATGTAGCATATTGGAAAAAAAATCGATGTGCTGTCGACCTTGAAAGCGGCACCTGGTCTCATATGCCGGAATTCAACTCAAGATTATTATGGCAGCATGTTCTAGACCAGGGATGGTAGCCATTCAGACAGGCAAACATTCTACCATCTGTAGGTATGTGGGTTGTTTTGCCATGTCTTACGACAGAATCTTTCTCCGTTCCTGCACGGATAACTATAAAAAGTAGAATGTTATCGGTATCTGGGTCACAATGTCAAATGTTAATTAAAATCATTGCGTGTTCAACCCTCCCAAGCTTGGCTACCTTCATCTAATGAAGTTTACCTTTCATGTATAATATGTTATAAAATATTTAATGCTAATTTTAAACCTTCGAATATATGGCCCATAAAGATTTTCGATTGTGAAGTAAATTCAGTTTCACAACATGTTTAATTAATATAAGATTACATATTATGAATAACTATCTGTTTAAGTATTTTTTCGTGACATCTTAAAATCTAAGCTTCAAAGGTTTCTCTTCTAGCATCATTGGTCTTCTAAGATATAATTTATGGCAAAATCTATTGCGAATGACGTTAATAGTTTTACTTGTTTGGTAAGGGACAAGGGTAAGTTGGCTCTATTTTAGTCGATTGTAGTTCCATACCTACAATAGGTATGCTATTCTTTTCATAGCTATGCAACTTAAAATATAGCACTTGGTATAATGTAATACTTACTTGGTATAATATAAAATGCTTTATATACATGTATAGATAGAGAACGAGAATGCAACCACTTAACATCAGGTGGTCCGTCTACCCGTTGCTTGTAGGTACTAGGAAATAAAAATAAATAGTTTTCAAGGGCGGTTATTGGTCGAATTTACAACTTCAAAAACATTTTATTACACATAACAGTCAGCAAGCAAAATCATTTAACTTTATATAAATTTGATTTAATTATTTGCATATATAAAATTGGAGTTATCCTCATCCTAGGGTTAATCTAGTTGTGTTCAGAACCCAGGGTACGCTTTCTTAATTCCTCCCCACATAATTAGCTGATTTACATAAATGACCAATAAATCTTTTATTATTATTCAAGGCGAGTTAGAGTAAGTTTGAACGCTTCTTTATGATTCTTAAAGAAGCGTTCAAACCAACGTCCAACTCTCTATGGATAAGGTCGTTAGGCTATATTTGCCGATGTGGTGATATTTTTAACTGCAATATGAATATGTGAATTACCTAAATCGGATTTAAGAATGTAATCTATAATCAGGTGTGTGTCCTGCCTTGGACCGTAAACCAATTTATTTTGCAATTTCATATTTTCTCCTTTTATGTATTATTATTTATTCAAAGCACACCTCGCTATTTGGTAATTATATTACGGCCATTGAGTTATGTAATCTAAGATTACGACTTTTAATAAATAAAAAATGTGTGGAATGTATAACATGACGTCTCAATGGTGTGGCACGAAACAAAGTTTTAGATTTTGAGTGAAACTTCTTTAGAATCGTTGTGATTTGAAACTCGTTGAAACGAAAAAGCGATGCTAAAAAGAGATAAACACATGAAATTCAACCTTATGTAATTCAAAATAAAACTTAAAAGATTTCAAATGATAATTTTAGATGTGTATTATATCAATGTATCACTTAGGCAGATATTATTTCTTTTATACGTAGATCAAAGGAAATTGTGCATAACAGTGCATTGAATTTTGAACTTCATGCTAGTGATTTAAAAAGTAATTATTTTTTTTTAATTTAATTATGTTGACGGATGTAGGCTAAAGGAATTATATTTATATTAATAAAAATTAGAGAAGAATTATCTGTGAGAATATTCTCTGAAGTTTCACTTCTACTTCGTGTGAACAGCGCACACACACAATTTTGTTTTAAATAAAAGGTTTATAGGTCTTGGTATCTTAGGGGCTAACGCAACCGCGTCTCATTCGAATAAAGTAAGTTCGAATCGTGGCCTAGAAGCATACATCACTTATTCCGACGTAGTGACAGTGAAGAAAAACAAACTTAAAACATTTGCATATGGAGGATAATTTTTGTATAAAACTCGCAAATCCGCCTTGGACAAGCATGACAGGTATAACTTGAGTTCTTCCAAAAATGCCGAGCATAGCAGTGGAGCTGATTTGATGAATGTATAATCATTTAAATAAATTGCCTAAAGTTCCGTTGCGTTCTTAGCTGGTGTTTTGAAACTCAATGACTTTATATGCACTAATGACGTATTAAATTAAAAATAATTTAATGGATATTGTGAAATTTTGGAGACATCCTACAATTACTTAAGCTTACATAACTTTGATTATAATATTTAAGTGCCGTTACATATACACGAAAAGCAAGCCAGTTGGAACACTTGTAATTTTCCCAGTTTCAATCATTGGATGGTTCAAAAATCTTACAGTTACTTATACGTTCTCTTTCAAACGTGCATGCAATGACACCTAAATTGCAGTTTACATCATTCTCTTTTAACAATTTCGCCGCTTTGTCCGCGTGACCGGCAATCGGCATTATATACGATAGAAGTAGGTACTCCTTATAATATCGTGATTAATTATTGCAATGTTTCGACTTTTATTGTCTGTTGTGAAACGCTGAACTATCGAAGTTAAAGCGCATTAAGAATAAAACAATCAGAAACAAAGTATTATCATTGTTTGTGATAACGTCTTTATAAAGGCTCGTTTACAATTGCCTTTGTTAATTAACTTGTAATAATTCCTTTTTATTGTTTAGACAGACATCTACTTAATCCACAACTTATTAACTATTTAACACGAAAGTTATTGCCCAATCGCTGATAAGGACTTAATCCGCCAGTTTTTAATAAATGCAAATCAAGCTTTAATACTTATACAATTAAGAATAGTCAAGGTGGCGAAGTCCGTCAGTGGAGGAACTCCATATAGCTCTCATTATATCGGTGTTCAAATAGTTACGACAACAACAAATCAGTCAGTGAAACTAAGACACCATTGAATTCTGTCTTCGAATTGTAGTTGGCGTTAAATTCCGTTTAAAAAAGTTAAATACGAGCGGTGTATGAATTTACCCCATTGACGGACTTCGGCACCTTGACTATATATATATAAGTATTAAAGCTTTTTAAGCTTAAAAACCTTTTTATCACTTGTACAGGTTGTGAGCGACTTAATATGTCTTTCTACATCCTATTATCCATTATAATATCTTACCATTGGTAAAAAATGAACATCAATTGTATGGAGTTTGCGGGTAACCTCGCACTGCCCCATTGCAGGTCCCAAAACAGAAGAATGTGCGTAAGCTGCATTTGATTTTAAGAATAAAAAATGATCCAAAAGCAGATATTTGTAATATGTATGACTTTTTAATTTAAAACCCATATTAAAAGATAGCAAAATGGTGTGGAGTTGTAGTGTAATGTATATACCTATGTATGTAATGCTCGTTTACTGCTTAAAACAACTTGATGATGATGATTTTTGCCCGTTCCTATTAATTCAACAGAACAATACCTATTTAATGTTTAGTTATACACAAAAGAATTTTTTAAAAAAGATGGGCTTCACGTGCCTATTGTTTCGACTTTAAATGTTACAAGATGGCGCTTTTTCCCATATTCACATAGTTACGCTGCTTTTAGCTTTGACCTTAGCTGTTATAGTAATTTTGCCAGCTTGACTT
Organism: Dendrolimus houi; assembly: GCA_039645545.1. Lineage (NCBI taxonomy): Eukaryota > Metazoa > Arthropoda > Insecta > Lepidoptera > Lasiocampidae > Dendrolimus > Dendrolimus houi. The sequence goes on along the minus strand of CM077125.1, from coordinate 16,812,484 downwards.
AATTGACTCAGTCATTGTAAAATTTAACCGAATTAGTGTTGGTATAAATCGCGTGGAACATCAGCCGCCGCACCGTCCCTTGCCTTAGGATTAGAGAATTAAGAGAATTAACAACTATCTATGATTTTTGTATACGAAATAATACATATTTTAATTAAGAACTCAAACTTTAGCAATCTCAAACTTTACAAGAAAGTTTGAGATTGTGAAATTGAATTGTGCATTGTGGGAAAAATTGCGTAAATATGAACACAGCTTACGTCGTTAGTCGTTAGTTATTAGTCGTTAATGTCTGTATTATCCACGCATAAACGAGCATTTATCGTTACCAAACAAAAAGGGAGCGTGGTAAAACAATTTGTAACTTATTTGAATGTTGTAAATATTTATTCCAATTGCTATACTTCTAGCTTCTAGTAAAATTTTCATTATATTATACATAATAAATATATAAGTTATATACCTACATGGTATTAATATACACATATAAGGTTGGGGAAAAAGTTTCTTCGCATTTTATATAAAAATTCAAAAGGTTTTTTTATAAAGTTTATTTACATTTGACTAAAGTATGTAGGTGCCATTTTGTTGAATAACTTTTTGCCATTTTGTAGGTAGGGACGTGATCTCATTGCTATAAAAATTTTGGGGCTTCTGATCAAAAAACTGCGACAAGTGGTTTTGGCAGTCTTCTCGTGATGTTAACCTGACACTGCCTAAGGAATTCTGCAAAGACCGAAACAGGTGAAAATCTAAAGGTGCAAGGTCAGGACTATACGGCGGATGCATTAACACCTCCCAGCCAAACTCTCGTAATTTTTGCTGAGTGGCTAAAGATGAGTGAGGTCTAGCTTTATCATGGTGAAAAACCACACCCCTTCTGTTGATTAATTCCGGCCGCTTTCTCTCAACTTTTTGCTTTAATTTCATCAGTTGTTCGCAGTACAGTTCAGAAACGATGATCCTGCCTGGCGGTAACAGCTCATAATGAATAATGCCCTTCCAATCCCACCATACACACAGCATCACCTTGTTGCGAGTTAACCCGGGATTCGCCACAGTCTGTGAAGCCTGACCGGCCTTTGACCACGATCTTTTTCGCACGTTCTTGTCGTACGTGATCCACTTTTCATCACCAGTTATCAGCTTCTTCAAAAATGGTTCGGTTTCATTACGTCGTAATAAAGAATCACAAATGAGTACACGGTTCATTAGGTTTCTTTCAGTGAGCTCATGAGGCACCCAAATATCGAGCTTTTTTGTGTACCCAGCTTTTTTCAAATGCGCCAAAACCATTTTGTGGCCAATTCCCAGTTCTCCAGCTACATCGGAACTACTAATATGCCGATCTTGCTCCACTTTTTCAAAAATGGCATCAATTTTGTCCGTAACAGGGCGACCAGAGCGACGTGCATCTTTGATATCAGAATTTCCGGATTGAAAACGCTTAAACCAAATTTGCGCTACTCTCACAGATACTGCATTAGGTCCATAAACATCATAATTTTTTTGCGGCTTGTGTTTCATTTTTACCTTTTTTGTAGTAAAATTTTAAAATGTATCGAATTTCTTCATTACATTCACTCATTTTAACAATAAGAAAAACAAATGAAAATCACACATTTTCCTAATTTGAATTTAGAATTGTCTTCTTTAAAATTAAAACTTTTTAATGATACCAAAACCAGCCAGATACAAAAGGTATAGCCAATGAGATCTTATTACAAGTTCATACATACAATATGCGAAAAGACTTTTTCCCCAACCTATTATGTATAAGTGCAGTGTTTTTGACATGTTGTAGGGAGGTGTATTGGTGTGCAAAAATGGAAGTATAATAGTTTTTAAAACGTTTACTGTTTAGAATACACGTACGACATATTTATGATTATAAACGAAACAAACAGAACACAAGGGAATGCGGCTGCGCGCGCGGATATTCCTTATGACAATCCTGCGGGGAAGCATAACAGGGGGTAGCCATCCCGCTTGTACACGACGCCGGGGCAGCGTGAGGATCCGCTGGACTACTAGCGTTGCGCGCTATAACGTATCTATAATAAAACTTACTAAACGGTTAATATTTAACTCATTCATTTATTTATAACCACTTGTAAGTAGCTACTTTAGATATTGCCAGTAAGTATTCCCTAGACTTCTTTTCGCGATGAATGAAACAAAAAATATAGACAATTACACTAGGAAAATACATAAATTGTTGCATGCATGTACAGGCTGTAAGGTTGTGGAATGCATTACCAATCAGCATCAGAAGTGCAAAGTCACTTACATCCTTTATTAAACTCCTCAAATATCACTATCTAAATTTGTAAACAGTAATTTATGTATGTGTATGTAACTCTATGTACATATATTTGTATATAAATATATATCTATATTTTTATTTACTATTAACATATGTATAATATGATTGCTAACTCATGTGTATTATTTTCTTGTGTGCAATAAAGAATATTCTATTCTATTCTAATCTTTAATTGTGTAGCTTTTCGGCTCTAATTAGAACATGCGTCATTGGAAGAAGAAAAGTTTGCTTAGATTTAATTTGAAAGGAGGTTTCAAGGAAATACAAATAACGACAAAAAGTGATAATAATCAAATAACACAACCATTTGTGTCTAGCCTAGTCATCTTATAATGGATGTTGAAATAAGACTGAAACTTGTGGATTCAACGGATGTGTTAATGTCATTGTTTAATCACATTTTGTAAAGTTGCTCCACATAACGAAATAATCCTAATTAATTGAAACGGGACGGAAATTGAATATGTCAACTGAATTATCCGACATTGTTTTAATCATATAAGGTAATAATGATATATTGCATCATGCGTATTTGCAATCGGTCTATAATAAAACTGAGTTTTAGTTTGATTAAACAAGCGTTAAAAGTGTAATAGACAATTAGATAAATAGACAGAAACATTATTTTGTATGCATATTCCCAAGCTTTATGCTAGTTTTATGGGTAACAACATAAGGAAAATTAGACTGACCTATTAAAACCTAAGTCCGCATAAATAAAGAAAAGTTAGTTTACATTTTGGTCCTCTTTCAAATTCCGGTAGAAGAGCCAATATACGCTAGTTGATCTTCATAAGGAATAATATACATGTCAATCATCTCGCGAAAGGGATGCCAAAGATTGCGTGTAATGGAGGAAAGTTTAAATAATGTAGGAAAGCGAACCATGACCTTCGAAGTAGATGCTCCGAACACAACGGGAATATGATAATGGTGAGTTTACGTAATATACCCTGTCCACAATTCGATTCCTGCGAACCTGGGACCTTTTAGCTTATTCAGTCAAGGCTCATCACTAACCGCGAGGCTGTAAACTGCAAATAATGTGAATGATGTGTTTGGTTTAATAGCGTTAAAGGTTTTGATTTTAATTCAAAAGGTGTTGCGTTGAAGGTTTGAATTTGTACAATTTTCCGAAAGTTATTGGTGAATATTTTGATGTATTAAATTCTTGCATTCGAATTTTATTTGCGGATTAAACCGCTTATTGCATACACTTTAACTTTTCTTGTTTTGTTTCAATTTCTGCGTTTAAATTTTGAAAATTTTTAAGGATCAAAAAGTTCTGGAAGGCTACTGCGGTAGGTATTTATTATTTTTGGGCCCGCAAATACCGTTTGAATACTTACCAAATGTTGTATAATTTACGTATAAACGGTAGACTGCTCCAAGTATTTGTCGCAGTCATCAATCAATGAAACATAAAATTAATGAATGACAGTTCAGAAGGTAAACATAGCAAGGTTGTCTGGTTTATTCAGTGATGATTGCGCTTTATTCTGAGGCAAAAACGAACTATAAAACGTTTCGTCAGAATACATAATTTTACTTTCTAATTGGAATAAATTATTATTAAACAGTAGAAATTAGTAGTTATCTTTACCCTATAATAATATTATAAATGCCAAAGTAACTCTGTCTGTCAGTCTGTCTGTCTGTCTGTCCGTCTGTCCGTCTGTTTGTTCCGTTTTTACGGAAAAACTACTAGACCAATTTGGCTGAAACTCATTATATATATATTCATTATATATATATATATATATATATATATAGATAGATAGATAGATAGATAACACTTTATTATACACCAATACAAAAATGAACTTAAAGACTAAAATTATATCTAGTTGTGTACAAAGGGTGGTCTTATCGCTAAAAAGCGATCTCTTCCAGACAACCCCATATATATATATACATATATATACATACATATATATATATACATATACATATATATATATAATTATATGTAATATATATATATATATATATATATATATATATATATATATATATATATATATATATATATTCGATGCCGAGAATGAACGAATGAATGTGATAGTTTCCGGGATAAAAATATATTTGTCTGTTTATTTGTTATGCTTTTGCGGAAAAACTACTGATCCGATCAGTATACATATATACTGAAAATCGGTATATATGTAATTTTAATACCGAGGGTCGACAAGGGATACTTTTTATCCCGGATAATGCGATAAGTTTTGGGATAGATTTATGTAAACGTTATCCCAAAAAGTAGGATAGGTTTTTTAATCCAACTGGTCGATTTCGTAGATTTGGTCGAACTGGTCAATTTCGTCGAATTGGTCGATTTGGTTGAAATAGTTGATTTGGTCGAACTGGTCGAATTGGTCGATTTCGTCGAATTGGTCGAACTGGTCGATTTCGTCGAATTGTTCGAACTGGTCAATTTCGTTGAATTGGTCGATTTCGTCGAACTGGTCGATTTCGTTGAGTTGGTCGATTTCGTCGAACTGGTTGATTTCGTCTAATTGTTCGAACTGGTCGATTTGGTCTTTTTGATCATTTTGGTATACATATGTAGTTTTAATACATAGAAAATGGGCATAATAGACACTTTTCATCCGGGAGATGGGATAGTTTGCGATATAAAATTAAGTTAATCTTTCGGGGCAAATAGCACTAACATAAAAATTTAATACAATGTAATCTCTTTAAACAAGAAGCATGCACGAAGGTCGACCCGCGGCGCAGCTGCGGGGTAAACATTAGTTAATATTATAAATGCGAAAGTAACTCTGTCTGTCTGTCTGTCCGTCTGTCTGTTCCGTTTTCACGGTAAAACTACTGGACCTATTTGGCTGAAACTCAGTACATATATATTTTCGATGCCGAGGATGAACATAGGATACTTTTTATCCCGAAAAATGGGACAGTTTCCGGGATAAAAATATATTTGTCTCTCTGTTTGTTATGCTTTTACGGAAAAACTATTGGACCGATTTGGCTGAGATTCGGTATATATGTAATTTTAATACCGAGGGTGGACAAGGGATATTTTTCATTCCGGATAATGGGATAGATTTATGTAAATGTTATCCCATAAAGTGGGAAAGGATTTGGTTTTTAATATGATTTGTCATTTTGGTTATTTTGGTAATTTCTGTAATTTTGTTCTTTTTGTACCTTTTGCTCTTTTTGTCCTTTTTGTCCTTTTGCCCTTTTTGCTCATTTTGTCCTTTTTGCTCTTTTACTCTTTCTGTTCTTTTTGTACTTTTTGTCCTTTTTGCTCTTTTGGTCCTTTTGGTCCATTTTGTCATTTTTGTCCTTTTTTCTCTTTTTGATTTTTTGTCCTTTTTGCTCTTTTTGTCATTTTTTCTCTTTTTGCTTTTTTGTCCTTTTTGCTCTTTGTGCTCTTTTTGTCATTTTTGATCTTTTTGTCTTTTTAGCTCTTTTTGTTCTTATCGTCCTTTTTGATTTTTTTTGTCCTTTTTTTGCTCTTTTTGTCCTTTTTGTAATTTTTGTAGTTTTCATAGACGGGGGTTAGATAAATAAAAATAGGACGGTTTGAAATGGAGGATGAAAGTTTCGATGAGACAGATACAGATATGTCTTTCTATTAAGTTTTCAAGGAAACCTACTGGGAATACTGGATCGGTTTTATTGTAATTTTGTTTAAATGTAGTTTTAATGCCAAAAATGGACATATATACATACTCATGCCAGGAGATCGGATAGTTTAAGAGGTTGACCCGCGGGATAAACTTTAGTGTGTCTATAAATTCTAAAATATTTTACATTTTAGTTATGTTGTAAATACACAATTGAAAAGAACTTAGCTATACGACTAATTACTAAATACGACAATAGGCTCGGACGTTTTTAAATATTACACAAATTATCCCGGTTGATTTGAAGACAACATTTGTGTTAAGTAGGTAAGTACCTCAATATTAAAATATACTTAAGTTTAATTAATTCTTTAATTCTATTTAGTTTAAATAGTCTTTTGGAAATTGATTAAGAATTATAAAAATCTAAAAGTTTGCAAAACTATTTAACTTATCAGAATGTTGATTACAAATTAGATATATGTAATTATTATAAATTGGAAGAAATTGAACGAAATCGTATCTTCAAAAATATAATTAATTAAAATCACACACACCAAAATTAATCAAATCATCGATTCAGCATGCAAGTCGCAACACCGACGGGCAGCCAACTCGATGACCATGACGTGACCATAATTTTGACAGATGCGATTATAGACCAGTCGCGTACCGATCATAATCGTATCCGACTTATCTCACTTTAAACAAAGCTATAAGATTGAAGAAATCGTGAACTGAAGTACTTTTAAGGCATAATGGATTTTATTGTTCACGTACAAGGAGACCGTGGAACAATAACATGTCGTATTACAATTTTTGATAATGATCTCAAATTACGCAACTACTCCTTATTGTTGCGGCAGATCGATAGCTAAATCCTAATAATACAAATATTAATATCCTAATCAAACTTTAATACTTTTTCTTTCTCAAGTGTAAAACCTTTAAGCTCTAATTGTAAACTTTTGACCTGGGTATAGCAGCTATAGCTATACAGTAGGGTTATGTGGTGCTCGAAGATAAATGCACTCCTGTATTCGCCATGAATCAGGGTCGTATGACATGCTTCCCAACAGTCTAACCATACCAACAATATTCCAATAGTACAAGTGGACACGGACACTCTAATGGAACGGATTATGGAGCGTTAATGTCATTAACGACGAAATAGACAAATGTCATTGGTTGATTTGAAAATAACGCTTTTTTCAATGTCAATCGATAGAGAGAATTAATGATCTGTGGTCAACGCCCACTTCGACCCATCTCTTGACATGGGTCGTTGTGAGCGCTGTGTTATCGAAAATAATTACGTAATTAGTGATGTTAGCACCACGACCATAACGACCGTGGTCGCTATGTGGAACGGCTGACGGAGCATTTTGGGCGTTGTGACCTACTAGAGGAACGCGCCTTTTATTGCGTTAAAATGACAAACAGGTAGACGACCTGCCTAACGAAAAGTATGAAATGTGGTTACCTTCTCGAATTAATGTGATGTCGAAAACTTCTAAGTACCTACTACTTTAAAACGATGTTCAGGTGTGCTATGTATATGGGAATGAATGCCAACCGGTAGTAATTTTTTAGGGCAGATCGAAAAACACAGAGGTTTATCGATATGCTGGTGAATCAAGACCTGGACCCTCATAGAGAAGTGATAGAGTCGTGCGTAACGCCTTTAATTCTATCATCATCATAGCGTTAAATCACGGTTGCGTTCAGAGCGTCTGCCTCGAAGCTCGGGGTCCCCTTTTCTACTTTTTTTCTGCACTTCATGCAGTTTTCGGCATCCCTAATTGTGATACCATAAGTACGCATGTCATCCTTTACGACGTCAAGTCAGCATTTCTTAACGTCTTCAATCCTATGTGCTGAGGGCCTAAAGCGGCCGTTTTCGCAGATTCATATGACAAACATGACAAGTATCCAAATAAAGTGAAACTTTGTGGTATTTCTTACAACTACTAGGTAGTACCATCTAGGCACGTGTCAATTACATTATGCAATTCTCAAATGACGACCGCTTTAGACTCTTTGATCTAAATAAACCGCAGTGAAAGATTTATTTATCAATATCAATCCATCGAAAGACTTATTATTAAATATTTTTCTGAATGTGGGTTGAACAATTAATAAAAATTTGATTATTATTTTATTGGTCAATCAGTCAAACTCTAGAGGGCTTGTTAGTGACCAATATAACGGCTTGCGGGTTTAATCGTGACATTCACTTACGAAATGTGCGACCAAATCCGCCTACTAGCCACACCCTCGCGTTGGCTATTTGATACAGGCAACAGTTTACATGCAGGTACACTGATTAAATATGTAAAATATTTTCTAAGCAATGATATTAATTTACCGGTTTGATATTGCGTCATAATTCATAAAGACGGGGTTTGTAACAATGATTATAAAGAGCTTTAAGATATTATTTTTTAATGTTCGATGATTTACTATTTACGGGTGCATGTAAAAAAAAATCGGCAGACAAACACACACACACTGTATATCCCCAAATTAAGCAAGTTACGCTTGTGTTATGGGTAATATACAATGGACCATTCTGGGGCCAATCTCAGACACCCAGACTATAGTAAATAACGGAGAAAATACGTTTCCGAAATTTACTATACCAGGAATCGAACCCGGAGCCCCTGCGTTGCAGTGACGTAAGCCGGCAAAGGCTTAGCCCGCTCAACCACAGAGGCCGTCATGTAATTACGACTGATGGATATTATGTGACAAAGAGAGTTAAAATGGAAGCTTGGTGAATATAAGAGTATTTTGTATTGAGTAAAAGCAAAAAATAGAGGGATATATTGTATGAAGGATGACATGAAGATTAGTGGTAACTGAGAACTTATGCCTGAACAGGATAGGAATGCTCTTCCAATCTAGAATTACGTAAAGGGGTTTGTAAAAGAGAGACACGTGTAGAGAACACATGAAAGGCTACAATTAGTTAAAAAACGGTATGATAAAAGCATGGAAGTTAATCGATTAGGTACTAATAATTAGGTATTACATGTAGTGCCTATATGAAATCAACTACAATAACGCTATCTGCATTATTATGTTTGATATAAAACTAAAATATGTATAAGATGGTTTGTATATAAGCTTTTACAATATAAATATATTAATTTAAGTACATTAATAGTTCAAAATAATTGACAATAATAAACATGTAAGTATTGTTTATTTAATTTTTAACACTTTCAAATAACACATCATTAATAATTTAAAGTAAAATTTGCAAGTTATAAGGACTCAGGCCGGAAAGCGCTTATTTTTTCAGAATAATAGGCACTTAAGAATTAAGATCGCTGCGATAATAGGTGTATGCGGATATTTACTAACTCTTTTGTACTCAATCATAAACAGACCGAACCAAATCAAAAATATGTTTATAATATTATATTGCTGTAAACTTTACAACCGGAAATAGTGTTATTAATTGAATAAAACGAGAAATCAATTCTCAGTGTTTATTATTAAAATAGTAATAATTTGGTTTCATTACTTAAATTTATCAAAATAATTTTTTTTAATGTAATAATTCAACTCTGAGTGCGGTGATTATTAGATACATATTATACTGCAAAAATTCAACATTAAACCGATACTGTAACAGAGTTAACTCTTCGGCACTGCAAGTTAGTAATGTGTAAATTGACGCGGAAGGATCATGCCAGAAACACCCGCATCCGCGGCAACCTCCATATCCGTGACAAGAAGTTGCCGCGTTGGTCTCTTGGTAAGGCCATATTGTACAGAAATGCAAAAATTTATTGGGTAACACATACATGTTGCCTCTGTCAGGTCCTAACAAAAAGGCTGAGACCAAAAAATGTTTAGCTTGAAATAGAGACGCATATGAGTGCCTATAGTCTTTGCAAACCTTGCAACCTGGAGAAGAAGTAGGAAAACGAATCCCGGGCTCAAAGCGGACGCTCCGAATGTAAAAGATGTCCTAAAAATATAAAATTCCTTTGAGGTCACAAGTACGTTTGTAACATTTCTGGAATCCAATTCTGCTATTTCAATATCTTATGGTATTGCGAAGATATTCAAAGTACGATTTAATTGCGATAGTGTTAAAAAATCGTATAGTATTAAATCGATTATATCTTCTCGATTACGTCACGACGGAATAACAGTAGAAAAAAATTGGTATCACCATTAGCACAATTGGCATTAGTCAAACATTGAAAAACTACCAAAATTTTAAACATTTATTTCGGGAGTTTTCGTTGATAAATATTCATATAGGTAGAGTGATAGAGTGGCATGCCATCGCCACGCTATTGGAATTCACAGAATACCGAAATCAGGCAAACCTACGTTCGACGTTTCACTAATAGCAGAATTGGGCTCCAGGTCTGATGATAAATGTTTTTAGGCGATAGCAAACTTTTTGAATAAGGTTCAGCACGTCTGCTGTTCTACCGGAATAACGGTTTTTAACGCTAGGCAGCTGATGATCACAATAGAATAGGTCAGAACTTCTTTACCGAAGCTATCAGCGTTTGATGTACTCTGATTCTTATCCCTTACAAGTAAACGATAATCAATCTGGGATATTTGTTTTAAGCGATATTTTGTTTTTTCATCCTAATATCTTAAACTTAAGAAGATATAATGAACCTAGTGTACAAATAAAATCTAAAGATAATTTTCTTTTTCAAAAATAGTTTAAACAGAAATCTTCTCCCGACATATTTTTTAAATGTCGTTTACAACAAATAGCATTGCAGCCTTCGATGTGCAATTATGCATCGAGCCGCATGTAATATTGGATTAAAAACCGTATCTACCTATTGTTAAAATCCATCCTGCAGCATTGTGTTAATTTTTTTCTACAAGATAATATGTATTACTACTTTGTAAGTTGAATAACAAATCAGAATCGCGTCAATATGCTCCGACTTGCAGACAAGATTCACTGAGATACATCAGTAATCGATTGCAAAAATAAAATTGATTAACTCTATGCGTAACACTTCGCAATAATTGACAAGTTGATTAGCTCTCAATAAAACAATCTGTTTTTATGATGTAATTATTTATTTGATGGTTCGTATTGATTTTTTGGTCTAATTATTTTTTAAATGGCAGATATCTTAAATTTAGATTAATTACAGTTACTAAAAATAACTTATAATAAAATTGATTAAGTGCAGTCTACGCGTAATAAAGAGTTCAGTAGAGGCGATGACGAACTTCTACTGTTTCCATCATTTGGCCACAGAACCTTTAAAAAAGCTATTTAACCGAAAATACTCCATATCCCAGAAACTACTCAGCGGAATATCTGTGGAGTAGTTTTTGGGAAACCAATAAATTGTTTGTTGTAATTTTTAAGCTGTACTGAACTACTTATCTGGATATTTTCCACTTCATAATTTAAAAATTAAAAAGGGGAAACAATTTTTACGGCTGTAAGGTAATATCTCACATATCGGCTTAAATAAAAAAGTTATTAAGAAATATCCTTGTGATTTTGTAAATATGATATAATTATAAATTCATTTTTAACCCTCAGATACAATCGTGGCAGCCACCCCAAATCTTTATTTTCTATGATTTCATTAAATAGCAGCATCTTAGATTACATTTCTACTAAATACTATCCATATAGACTGGGTTTAGGTTATGTCAAAACAATAACTGTACCGAGACAGTCGGACAAAGATGACGATTTCATAAATGTTCTGTTTTTTGCTAAAATAGCCACTCAACCCCTAAGAAGCCTTAAGACTATTTAATTATACATTACTTTCCAAATGACTGAGATAAAAATCATCCTAATTTCATCTCCGTTTTTATATTATTACATTTTATGATAATCTTTATTCCACAGAAGCTATTCAATTTTTCGACGTAAAAAGTATACTATTGTTTAGCCGTGGTATACCTATATCAGGATAATCAGTTAATTCCAGTCCTTGAACAACGAACAAACATACATATTTGTTTAAGAACATTCAAACAAAAACCTACCGGTTGTACCAAATCATTCCCAAATGTAAGCGTATCCAGAAAGCTAGAATATTGCCACGCTATATTGTTATTCTATTTTCGCACGAACTATGAACCAGCGCTCATCATAACGTTATGATAATTACTATGGATATTGATTGACCTGCTGTATATTTATGTGGACGAGTGTTTTAGTGTCATTGAACTTTGCTTTATGTCTGTTCCGTTTTCATAAACAATTATAAAGCCTATAATACAAACTAATCTAAGTTTAGGTAACCTTTAATAAAATACCCGAAGCAAAACGGAGTGATCCGGATACAGACTGAATAAAATTTAAAGCTAAAATACATTTAAAAAATAGTTATTCAAGGCTTACATCGTCATATTATTATCATGTTTGTTAATTTTTAAACATGTAATTAAATTACTAATTACATCAATTTCAATTATTTATTGCTTGCAATTTATACATGGTTCGCGTCCGGCTTAAACGGATAAGGCAACGCATGTAATCCGCGAATAGAAGCCTCATTAAATGCCTTCCCCTACCTCGTGACTACGGCCTTCGCAGTCACATGACTGCAGAGCTTCAACTGATCCACTTTCCACGAGCCCGACGTGATTATACGCAACTACATATTACCCTTCAACCGATCTAATCTTTGCAATGAATCTTTAAAACTGATGTAATTAAGTTAGCATCTACGATCTCTCACATAAGAGGATTCGATTGACTGCCTAGCCGATATCGGTGGTGTTGAGGTAATAAATTCAATTTTACTTTACCACATCATTTGAATTTAAAAGCCGATTATTGTATTTTGTGATATTTTAGTACAGCCCATGTGCATGTTTATCCCTTATCATACCTTCCTCTAAGAACCGATTGTCATTAACACCCGGTTTCTATAAACTGTATGTTTTAGTTACTATCAGTTAAAAACAAATCAAGTCGTAAGGCCACGTGAACAGGCGTATTTTAAGTATTATATATATACCTATACTTTTCTAGTCTTAAAATTTTCAAGATATAATTGTTCGATGTCGGTACATCGAACAATTTTGTCCTGGAAATTTTAAGAGAATGCACCTGAGACCAACCCATTGTTTTTACGTGCGAAATAGTATGGAAAGAGTTAGTCTTTTATACGTAAAATTACGTTTTAAACTAATTCATTGACTTAGTTTTCCAAATCCTCACTAAGCTTAATTTCTTCATAAGTAAGCTGCTGAAATCAGTGTAAGTTTTTTTTATCTATACATTGTTTTCCTTAGAAGATCATTTTCTTACAATCTAACAAAAGGATTTTTGCAATGAATGAATTTACACTATTTAGTGATGATAAAACGTCTTAGACAACTGAAGCCACATCTATAGTTAGATATTACAGTAGAAATTTTTTTATATTAATCATCTAAAGACACAATTTGACCAAAATTATATCCAGAAATTTATCTAGTAAGAAAAAACAAACAATCAATAGTTCAGTACATCCTGTATTGAATTTTGGTAAAATATACGTAATATTAAAAACATCATTTCAAATTTTTCAAAGTAGTGAATGTGAATTTATTGAAGTATGTCGCCGTCTATATGAAGCCAGATGTGAGTCGGGTCCCCTTAACATGACGTTTCACAAATTCAATGTCTAGTGACAGGATTTTATTGACTGTGTCGTCGTATTTTTTGCATTATGAAACGTCGCGAGGTGATCGCCTTTTTGAGTACAGTGGCATTTAAATAGAAGAAATCTATAATCAATACAGTTAATGCAGGAAGTAAGCAAAACTGTAGGCTTTACAGTTGGTAATGATTTACTACAAGTATCCATTACAAAATCTAGGTACTTGGACAGTTTTATCTATAGTTTTAAAAGTTAAAGGTTCTTTCGTTTATGTTAGCTTAGATTTTATTGAACTATTAGCTTATTGGCGTAAGCTATCAAGACCCTTCTATCGAACATATTTTGACCAACTAAATTTTTTAGTGATTGCCCAAATAAAATTCTACCTCACGTAGTAGAAAAGTTTTCTATATTGAAATCAACTGAATTGTTTTATATGTGAAAGATAGAAGGTATTTTAATGCCTAGTGTATTTTTTTAAATTGAGTTAGATCTTGATAGTTAACCATCTATAATTGCAGCAATTAATGTTGCAGAAATAGCTAAATACAAATATTTAGACCAGGTAGGTAGGTACTTTGATCTTTTTAACTATAGGTTAAACTGTAACTTCAGTTGACCAACTTTTATTTTCAAGTGACTATTGTATTATATTAGTAATAACAGTCGCTTAGTTACTAATAAAAAACAAATTACTGTTATTAAGGATTAACTAGATAATATATTTTAAATCATAAAGTTAGAGACGGATATTACTGAAACATTTCTATAAATTAGAGTTTTTTGCTGAAAGTAAACTTATTGAGTGTCCCAATGGCAATCGAAATTTAAAAAAGTATTTTGTAGCATCAAATTTTTAGTTCTTTGGGAAATAAATCGAAACTACAGGTGCCACGCAATCCTAAGAAATAGTACATGTTAAATTAAGTACTATTGCATATTGTACTTGTTTAGCTTATTACTGGAGATCAATAGATTCTTTAACTCTAAGAAATAGTTGTAAAATCTTATAATAAAAATAAAATAAACTTTTATTTAAATTTAATTAAATTTACGACACCTCTGAGTTATATATTTTTTTCTGTATCTATATTATATCACTGTAAACTGTAATACGTTTACGCAATCGGTTGCTCTCCTTTTTACGGTTGTTTACCTAAACAAATTGATAAAACGGTTGGTTATTCACAGTGATATTACACTTTGTTACCTTTATTAAGAATTTTGTAACTGCAGAACTTGCTTAACTAATAATACCAACAATGTCTAACTTGCACTATGAGCCGTAGACGACCATAGTAAGTCATTTTTCTGTACCTAATACTGGGTCTTAATCTGCGTTAGTATTAAAGATTTAGGCTGTGGCCGAATTGCTTTGGAAACGGGGGTAGACTTATGACTTTCAATAAGTAAACTGTAAGATTCCATATTGAAATAAATACATTAACTTTCATTTTCATTCATTTTCAATGAGTCTTATTTAAAGCGTTAAAAAATAACGCCGCTAAAGCATAGCCACATTAGTGTATATATATATATTGTTACGAGTCGCGAGACTCGAATTAAAATACCGTTAGAATTACTATAGAGTTTATTAGAACTATGCAAACACGTATAACACAGGTACAAATATAACCGAACACAACGAATCCCAAACGTAATGCAGGAGGTCGTAATTCAACAAAAAGGGGCAAAGTCCGTCACTTATTAGATTCCAATTGTAGAATACACGTCTTGATTGCTCGTGGTTATCGCTCGACTAACGCGTCCCTCAATCGGGGCATTGCTTTATACTGTACAGATGTAATATATCTGCCCGGCCGCGTGGACTGAATTTCCTAGAATCAGTTTGTACTTTAAATTCGACACACCTGTCTAATGACTGCCATAAAAGATTACAATACACAATGGGCTATTGGGCATAATGGGTTTCTAATCACAAATTTTAAACACAAAGTAAACAAAAGAAGTCCAAATGCCGAAAAGTAATAAAATGTGTTTATTATAGGTATGCAGGTGTGAATTTTTTTTTGTTGGCGTCTAGGTCGTAACAATATATATATACGTTATCTGTCAATATTTAGCGTCATTAACAATGTCGCATCACAAAAAAATAACGCCTTAAACCCATCGTCATATCTGCGTGAAAAAGCCTTAATCTTTAACATTATCCCAGATGAATCCCCACCTTAAAGTGTTCTAAGAATGTCTACATTATAGGGAGTAAGGAAAATCATTGAAGGTTGACTCATGAATTTTGTATCAAGTACAATCAAAATACATAATTAATTATCTTTGGAAACTAGACATATTTATAAAGATTTAAAACTTTCTACGATCGTGGTATGAAAATGTTCGCCAGTTTTCAAATTGATTCATTTAACATTCTGCGAGCACATGTTACCTTTTCAAACTAAGTCACAGTACAGACTGTTCCACAGAAAATTATGTTTAACTATTTGACAATAAAGTTTAATACTTAGATCAAAATTGTTTGATATTCTATCTTGTCTAAGAATATTGTTTAGACATGTAAAACCTTTTTATTTGTTTTAATATTTATGTTAAGCGTAGTGATTATATCCTCTTTGTTTCTTGTTGTTAATCGCAGCGTCTTGCATGGTCAACATTGCAATTTTCTTTTTTCTCGTTTCTATATTTTATAAACGTAACATTTATTTAAATGTTAGCAGTATTGTTTTTGTGCTCGAGCAAGCAAAAGTCGACTTTAAGGTGACGAACATTTTCATTCCGCGACTGTACAATACAATTTGAAAAACTTTTACCAAATAATAAATCTTAGTTTAAAATATTGCAAAGTGGAATTTTTCATTATATTTTATACAATAAAGAGCGCTTACACTCTTACTCTTGGTCATACGGTGTATAGGAAACCTACCCATACAGATAAATACCTTAATGGTTCGTCTCACGACCATCCTAGTCAGTTAGCTACCGTGGGCACATCTTTGTTTCAGTGAGCACGTAAAATCTGTGACGAGAAGCACGTGGTTGGAGAGCTTCAGCATGTCAAGCGAGTTCTACAACGCAATCAGCTAAAGACTCCACACCAACGTCACAAAGGCCTTAAACCACCTTCAGTTGAGCGGTACCCTGCTACCCTACCCTACATCAAGGGGGTCACAGACAGAATTGGTCATATCCTCAGGCGAGCTTCAATCAAAACATACTTCAAGCCGCATAAAAAGATTACCCAATTTTTGAGACCTGTGAAATGCAATATCCTACTCCAGGATGCAGTGTCTACAAGCTCGATTGTGTGTGGTATATCATACATTGGGCAAACAAAGAGGAGCATAAAAACACGGGTAAAAGAACACATTACTGTCATGCAACACACAAGGTCTAAAGTCTGCAATTAGTGAACGCACGCTGGATAAACCCAGCCGCTACATCAGAATCGATAAACCACGAAGCCTCGCAAAAGAGACTTGTTTCATACCTAAAATGATGTTTGAGGCTGTTGAAATAAAAAAAACACCCTTTCAATAGAGAAGATGGTTGGCAAGTACCACCTGTTTGGGATCCGATCATCAAAGCTATTAAAACCCAAATCCAGCAAAAACCAACTGCCAGACCTCAAGACACTGAGCTTTATCTGCGTGTACCGTAACACAAACCAACTTGATTCACAAATTCTTTTTATTTTACCTCCCACCCATTTTATTTTAATCTATAATATTATAAAATTCTAAACATGCCGTCTCTGTACATTAAAGCTATTAAAAAAAGCAACTGGGATAGACTATATAAACGATGGAGAACATTATGCAATTTTTTTTAGAATTCTTGTCTGTTTGTTCGGGATTCACGTAAAAACTATGGGGCCGATTTCGATTCGGTTTTCCCTGATCGACAGCTAATTCTTAGAATTAAACTCTACGCTACTTCATTATCCCGGGAATCCCGCGGGAAATTTTCTGGGAATGATTTAAAATGGCCAGATTAAAAAAGAAACAAATTACAATGTAATTTTTTTACTGATCGATAGCAAACTTAATTTAATAGAATGTATGATATTTTTTTTTGTCCCGGGAGTGGTTTCTAGGTGTTTGGGTGCTTAAAAATTAGCTTATCCGACACAGTTACAGAATTTTAAGTCAAGCGTGGATGAAGTCTTAGACATATCCTATATTATATTATTGTATTATATAAAATTATTAGAGTTAGGCATGTTGCTGAATAGTTTATTGCACCGCTTCTTCTCTTCAAGCCACAACATGTTGCGAAGTGGTGGTAAAATAGATTAGGCTCTCATAGAGTAAATAATGACCTCACACAAAATTAAAACTAAATAATTAAAATGAACAAGTTGCAGTTGGCTAAATAAAACTTTACCAATACTCATCGACGCTTGACATGTTTGTCTTCCGTGATCACGGCTAGTGAAAACTGGCCGAAACGTTGGAATAATAAAAATCAAATAAACTACCGCGCTTAGAACCGTTAAAAAGTAGTTTTATTTTTAAGAGGACAAAAATATTTATGAGGAAAAGTAAACTTGATCCGTTGAATAGTTTTTGAGATATAAGGTAATTTCATCTAAAATCTTTTTTAGGGTTCTGTAGCCAAATAACAAAAACCAATGGACACTCGTTACTCCAACGGAATCTTATACAGTATGTGGCCTGACAGTTATTTTATAAAAGTACCTATTACTAATTTTTTATTAATGCATTTACAAAACTGCAATAGACATAACGCAACCAGTCTTAGTACATGAGGTACTTTAATAAACGGATTTTGTAAAAATACCAATTTCTAAGGGATTTCAAACAAATTCGTCCGATGGTATTACGTAAGTGGGTCAAATAATTAGCGGTTGCCAATAAATGAACATGGAGTCACCGAGAGTTGCGCAACATCCGTGGCAGACCATGATAAATGTTTAGATAATTCCCTTTTTTATTTACAACTTTTACACGTGCTTATTTAATCCCGAACGAAGGTCGATTGCATACGTGACTTCTAGAGCAAATGTTTATGATAAAACGTCAAGAGAACTTTTTCCAAACAATTGGTGAAAGCTCTTATTAATTTTTAATAAAGTAATATAATTTTATTTGTACTGGAGAGTTGTCTAGTAGAAAACAAGCATTAGCAAAACAATACATATAGTCGCTAAGGCTTTCCACACATTACTTCTATTTCGTAGTAAAGGAAATGGATACGCTTTCATACATTCCTGAGCCCAAATTTTTAAAAGATTAGTGATTTTAAGATTTCTTCTTGTTATGTTGATATTTTTTTTGAATAATACTAGTGAGTTTCGTTATTTTGAATAAACTAATCGTATGGTGTATGTGTTTTCATATTATCAATTGATGAAATTCAATCGCATAAATCGATTATGCTAACCGATAACATATTTTATATGTGACCTTATTTTTAAGATTTCTCGACTTCCAGATAGAATTTAGGGCTAATGTTTTCCATTTTGTAATCTACCTACTATAATAAATCTGTAAATGGTTCGAGTTTGTACAATGCGTTTAAAAATGTGAATAAAATCAGGGGAGATAATTGGGACCGGGAGTTATCGAAAATGCAATTTTTAGAATTTTTGTCTGTCAGTCTGTGTGAGCCTCACGTGGAAACTATTAAACGGATTTAAATGAAAGTCGACATAGAGCTAGCTTATATCCCATGGCATAAATTAGGATACTTTTTATTCCGTCAAATAACATCGTTTCTACGGGATAGACGAAAATAGTGAAAAGATGACGCTCCTGTCGCATCTTTTTTGGAAATTATTGAACATGTAGGAATGAAACTCGACACAGAGCTGACTTATAACCCGAGTCAACACTTAATATACTTTTTAACTCGATAAATCACGTCGTTTCCGTTGAATAGACGGATTAGTAAAAAAGATGACGCTGCGATTGCGATGTAGACAACCTTCGCTGTAATTCAATAACAAATACGTTGTCAGATTGCCTACGTGTCATTAATTACGTATTAGGTTTATATTTATAGTATTACCTATGATATTAGGTACTTCAAATCAGGTTGGCTGAGACTTTTCTTTATGTTTTGCTGTGCAGTTTTCTACACTATATTGACTTAGTTTCTTCGTAATTGTAGTAAATTAAACAAGTAACTAACGTATTGAAGGTTTATGTATATGAAACAACTAATAATTTTTATTTAAGTAACATAGACCTATTATTTAATGATTTTCACGCAGCGCAGCCGCAGGGAAAACTGTAGTAGGAAAATATAACGCCTTTTTAAGTCATATTTCAACTCATTACATTTCTTTGGCTCAAAAAGCCTCGTCTCCTTTTGGGTCTATTTCTCGTTCTATCTCATTTTCCGGGATAAAATATAACTATCGATAGACAGTCACATACTCTTTAATCTCAAGATTACCCGGTTACAATAAAATTGTGTAATGAGTAACATATAACGGAGAACTTCCGCCACAACATCGCCGATTCCACTAACACTCGGTTCGTATATGTTACTATATATTAATTTAGCTAATAACTACACTGGTTAATGTTTTTTATCTATATACTCCATACAAGTATTTTTTGTTTTCTACCAATGGTAAGGTAAAAGCATAGAAAGATATAGTAACCCAGCGTTATTGATCTCGATGGGTGAAACCTCATACCATTACACCACCAATATCCTATGTTTAATCTTGTTATTTATATAATATACAAAATTTTATGATTAACGTTTTTCTTTGTAACGCTATGATAATAAATCAAACATACTTTCGCGTTTATATAATACTAGCTATGCCCGCCACTTCAGCCGCGAAGAACTTAGGCTTTATATTAATACCTTTTTAACCTAACAGGATATCGCAAATACAAAAACAAACAAACAGCAGTTTTAACTTAAATGTTGAGATGAATCTGAAATCAGAGACAGACACTCTAATATTATATATTGGTATTATAGATTAAAAACTTCACAAATTATTACATAAAATTCACATTAAAATCTCGAGTCACGAAATAAGCACCATAAGTACGAGCGTTCCTTTTTTGAGTTTTTGGCTTTAAGTTGCTTCAAGTAAGACCTTTTTTCATCGCTACGTTGTTTTTACTAAAGACATAGTTGGTCGAGCTCAAAGCAGTGTAAATGTAGTGCCCTGAGATCCACTTGCATAACATCCTCACTGGTTGTCGAATTTATTTACACTTTGCACAATATTTGGTTTCATAATAAAGATATGTTCTAAACAAAATTGATTGCGGAAAACAGCCATATAAAATTACAACGAAAATATATTGAATTAAATGTTACAACATTTGACAGCTTTGATGTATTGAAATAATAATAAAAAATACGGAACAAAATATTTATACCGGACAAACAAACGTAAGTCCGCGTACAAGCCCACTATTTTATCTATGTTTATGTTACACATATCAACTCGATGAACAAAGAATTTTTAGGCATACCAATATAGAAGAAGAACATTTGGAATGACACCTAATATAAAAAAAAAACTTTGAAAGAGCCATATATCTCGCTTTTGACGTTTCTTTATTTATAACATCTTTTTTACATAAAATCTGTCAAAAAACGCATTTTTTAATTTGATTTTGTCAAAAAAAATTCAAAATAATAAAACGTCAACGATTTGTGGCGCCACAGTAGCTTTTCAAAATTAACTATCATAGACTAAGAGCCCGTGAACGGCTACCTGTATGTATTTGACCAGACCTGAGTTTTTGTACATTGAGGCCACTATACCTACCATATATGACGTGGGGACTCACTAAGCTCAAAGTGGTGTACGCGACGAGCGCTCAGGTAAGGCAGGTAACGATTTTTGACGAATTTTAAACAAATTTGACCACGTCTGGCGTTTTAAAATTTGAAAATGTATGATTATTATTATCGGAAAATAAGACAGAACATTATCGCGCGTTTTACTTTGTGGCAGACAGTTTTGAAAATGATAATTTTATTTTTAAAGTACCTAATTGACCAAGTCTGCCATTGATATATTTTATATATTATTATAGTTTTAAAAACTTATATTGATCACGGTAGACGTCTACATTGCGTACACACATCAATAAATAATAAAATCTCAGCTACTACCCGGCCAGATGGTTGGCATAGACTTTATATAGCTATCTCTCTTCTTTCTCCTATGTATTACTATTGTTACAACCTAAGCGCTGACAAAGACAAAATCCACGTACAGATTTGTAAAAGCACATTTATTACCCGTCGGCATTTTAACTAATAACATTGAAACTATTGTAATTCTTTTATGATCGTCTTTTTTTGTTTACTTATTTATTGGCATACGTTTCTAGAGAACAGCCTATTGTTGTATTGTAATCATTAGCCAGGTGTTACGGATTTTAAAGTACAAGCTGATTCTAAGAAATTCGGTCCACGTGGCCGGGCGGGCACATTGCACTTGTGCAGGATAAAACAATGGCCTGATTAAGGGAGGGGTGTGGGTCGTGGGTCGAGCGAGAACCACGATCGAAGCGAGACGTGTGTACTACAATCGGAAACCTAATGGCGCGTTTCCATGCTTGCCAAGGCTCGGCAAGCGTCCACAAGCACAAGCGTGTAAAGAGGGCGTCTGGCTTGGCTTGCGTGAGCTTGTGGACGCTTGCATTCGATCCGGTCTAGTGTCGGTTTTTGGACACAGATCAAAGGGCGCTTGCGGCAAGCGCTTGCGACGCGTTCACACGTTGGCGTCATAAGCGTCTGCACTAAGCGATTTTTTGGCCGCTTTAAAATATGGCTTAGGCAGCGTGTATTAATTTAAAATCTTTTGTACGCTCCATTTACGTCAATGACATTTTGTAAGCGAGTCCTCATTGATTTAATCATTTTGTAGCAGTAATCCCAATTTCTAAAACTATCCCAGATGGAATGAACGTGAGCCTTTAAATTTTCGTGTGTACGAGCTTCATTCTTATCCCAACTTTGAATAATTAACCCCCATAGATTCTCTATGGGGTTATGATCTGGGCTTTGTGGTGGGATTTTAATTAATTCTAAATCGTCTCTTGTTGCAATCCAATTTTGAACTAGTCACGAATTATGAACAGAACTTCCATTTTGTATGAAACTTATTCTGTGGTTGTCAGGATAAACTATTTTGGCTGATGGTAAAAAAACATCTTTGAAAATTTCTACGTAGTCGTTACTTCTCATACGACCAGGCACTTCACAAAGCTCTATGGGTCCCCCTGAATTAATCCACCCCCAAAACGTCAATGTAATACGTCCACTATGTCTATTTGGAATTATATTTCGATCGTTATATCGCGTATTGTTCATACGATACAAAGACATTCGTCCGTCAGCTGCAGAAACGAATACTTTCTCATCCATGAAATACAAGTTCGGTGTCCGCCATGCTTGGATGTATGTAGCACGCTGACGCATTCACAAGCGTGTAAACGACTTTAAAATGCCAAGCGAGATTTGTGGACGCTTGGGGCTTGTGGATACTTGTCGAGCCTTGGCAAGCATGGAAACGCACCATAATAGTGACGGACTTTGCGCGTTTTATTGAATTACGACCTTCTGCATTACTTTTGGACTTCTTGTGTTCGGTTATATTTGTACCAGTGTTATACATGTTTGTATAGTTCTAATAAACTCTATAATAATTCCAACAGCATTTTAATTCGATTCTCGCCCTCGTAACACTATTGTACTCATTCTAGCCTATAGTATGTTTTCTTACAGTTACTAACATTCGAATAATGTAGGGTTTATACCTGAAAGGGCCCTGTAGCAACCCCAAGGTAACGGCTATTGCCTGATATTTTTAGTATAATTAATATAAAGTATAATAAAGTAATATAAAGATATTATTCTACCGGACGAAATTTTCGATTGTGCTTATCATAGTAGTTGTTACAAAACGTTTACAGCTCTGAAACAAAAATATTTTTTACTATTTATTGATGTGTGTACATAATGTAGACGTCTGCCGTGATCAATATAAGTTTTTAAAACTACAATAAATAAAATATATCTATCAATGGCAGATCTGGTCAATTAGGTACTTTCAAAAATTTTTTTTGCATTTATAAAACTGTCTGCCACAAAGTAAAACGCGCGATAATGGTCTGCTATTCTTATTTTCCAATAATAATAATCATACGTCTTTAAATTTTAAAAGGGCAGACGTGGTCACATGGTTTTAAAATTCTTCAAAAATCGATACCTGTCTTACCTGAGTGCTCGTCGCGTCCACCACTTTGAGCTTAGTGAGTCCTCACGTCATGTATGGTAGGTATAGGGGCCTCAATGTACAAAAATTCAGGTCTGGTCAAATACATATAGGTAGCCGTTCACGGGCTCTTAGACCATCACGATCATAAGCCAGCAGAGGCAGTGGGTGAATTTCAGTTATATACTATACTTAAATTTAAATTAAATTTTTATAACTATGATATTTTTTAATTTAGATACAAGAGCCTTCTTTATACGAACATCTATTCTTATGGTTAGCTTTAAGCGTGTTATTTCTCAGATACATACATACATACATCATCATCCGTTGTAATGGCGGGCAAACACGAACCTATAATAACAGCCCATAGACGTGCGCCACTGTTGGGCTCGGGCCTACCACTATGGGGAACGGATAGTATACCCGCCACGCTTGTCCAAGGTGGCTTGGCAGGTTTGACACATCGGTTATCTCGATGTGCATATTTCATCACGTTTTCCTTCTCCGTTATTAGCGTGTAGTAAGCTCGAGCGTCTTCAAAATGTTTGCATAAGGTTCATATTTGGTTTAAAAAAATATGACCACGTTTCTGAATTTCGCAAAAAGCTCGAATGGTTGCCTATCTCACTTCGCCGGAATGCTCATCTTCTCAACTTACTATATCGTATACTGTTTATACCTTATACCCCTCCTTATCTCAAGGAATGTTCCAACTTCCTTCACAATTTGCGCTCCACTAATAATCTCCTATTAATGGCACCTGCACACTCCTCAACATTTTATTCCAACTCCTTCGCCATGCAGGCTGTCTTACTTTGGAACTCTTTGCCCACTGACGTCAGAAAAGCTAAATCTTTTGCCATATTCAAAAATTCACTTAGGAATCATTATGTAAGTCTTATGCAATGATGTATGTGCTAATTTACACTGTAATCTGCTGTCCATGTATGTCTTTTTTTTATTTTTTATTTTCATTTTACTGTGTTGCATAATAATTATAGATAATTTAAGAATTTCATCTGAGTCAGGTTGCCAGGAAGAGATCGCTTTTAGCGATAAGGCCGCCTTTTGTTTTACCAAGTAACTATTGTCTTGTACTTTTTTTGTAATTTTTGATTTGGTGAACAATAAAGTGTTGTCTATGTCTATGTCTAATTATAATAATAATAATAATCCCGCAGGGGGCTTTGTGGCGAAGCCTTAAGTGAGTAGCGATACCTCGTACCTGACTCCGGGGGCCAAGGCAAGGCCCCCACCTCCGTGCTTGCCTTAACTAGCCGGCACGGAGTGGAGATCGCTAGAGCTAAGACTCAAGCTCCAGGGGTGGAAGTGATAAATGGCATCACGTCAGAAGTAGCTTCGGTGAACATGCAGCCCACCTCTCTACACCCCTTAGCCACTCACGCCCATGTTGCCTCTGTCTTCTATGGCATTTTTTGGGGCCCTTGCAGGGAGTGGCGAGCCACCGTCTACCCATTTTTCCATGTTCCCCGAACATTGCGACGGACAGACGCCATAGTTCCCATATTCCCAGACCCCTAGTACCACTAGCAGTTCCGGGGTGAACTACTAGCCCGGTACTTTTTGTTCTTATTTCCCACAATAGTCCTACACTGGCCGGGGCTTGTCTTTGGGTGCATTATTATATGGTGTAGACAGGGATAATCGCCGGTCAGTGTCACGCCACATTTACATTAAATTTGTCAAGGGGCCTCTACATGTTGGCCTTCCCATGGCCCCACACAAGCCCTCCAAAAGTCCGGACCATTTTTATGGCCCGTAGTCTACAAAGTCATACAGTATAATAATAATAATCGGCAGACAAACACACATATTGTATATCCCCAAACTAAGCAAGTTACACTTGTGTTATAGGTAATATACAACGGACTACTCTGCGGCCGATCCCAGACACCCAGACCATATTAAATAACGGAGAAAATACGTTTTTCGAAATTTACTATACCAGGAATCGAACCCGAAGCCTCTGCATTGCAGTGAGGTAGGCCGGCAAAGGCTTAGCCCGCTCAACCACAGAAGCCGTAATTGTAACAATATATATGTTACGGGCAATTTGACAAGTCCGGTCACTATGAATAATGGCTGGTATACATGATGCCCGTATCAAGTGGGTAATATAAATAAAACTGCATGATTAATCACTTTTCCCGGTCAATACCTATGTGTGATGACTACACTAGCTTGAGAAATATGATAAAACAAATGAATTTTAGTTTTTTTTTGTCTATAAAGGCTGATTAAACTTACGTAATTCTTAATGAAATGTAAAAAATATTTTCTGTCCCTTTTTTACTTTATGGCTTGGCAAACAAAGTTGAGAGATGTCATTATGATAAATGTCAATGAATCTATATCTATGTGAATTATATAGATTTTAAAATACGAAAGTCGTGAGGGGCGGTCGAAGGTCACGACCAGCGACCAGAAGAGTGAGTTAGTTTGGGTTAGATTCGACGATCCAAAGGAAATAAGGTGGACGCTAAAAGAAAAGAACTTCCCAGTGGAAGCAGTGCGCCACATTTCTGACGTGGAGGCAGACCTGGCTGCCTCT
The DNA here is from genome assembly GCA_039645545.1 of Dendrolimus houi. Taxonomy (NCBI): domain Eukaryota; kingdom Metazoa; phylum Arthropoda; class Insecta; order Lepidoptera; family Lasiocampidae; genus Dendrolimus; species Dendrolimus houi. Next base: position 16,786,164 of record CM077125.1, on the reverse strand, counting down.
TCTACATCACACTTAGTCATCTCAACCAAGACACCTTGCCCGGGTTTATGCAACAAAACAGTTGATCTTTATACCGGGTGTGGTCTTAGAGGCCTGGCGAAAGCAGAGAACTATGTCATAGGTGCCAAAAATTTGAGCACTCGTCCAGAAATTGTTATCGCTCAATCAAGTGCGTACGGTGAGGCGCGTGAAAGGCAGACGTGCGCAAACTGCGACAGAGCGCACGCAGCATGTTTTATACGTTGCCCTGCGTTTGTTAAAGAGGTAAGAAGAAAAGGGAGAACTTGCTTCCCACACCAATAAGACCCCGACAACAAGCAGGCAACCACCCGCAAAGATCGACCAGGGCCGAAAGGAGACAGGCACAAGCCCCTCTACCTCCTCAAGACTTTCTCTAAACTGGGCAACAAGAGTACGACAAATGGCTAGGAAAAGTAGGGAAGTATTCATACTGCCTGGTCCAAGTGATGAATATAAGTTATTTGAAAACGTGATTTTTTAAATGGACCACGGGCCGTCGGGCCTTATTAATATGGGCCGGCCAAAATAATTAATTTATCAAATTGACGCTTTTGATCATTATTCATAATAACCGGTCAATATAAACAATGCCCGATTAATCAAATTGCCTGTAACATGTACATTAGGTTAAAAAACTGCCTAAGTGGTGCATGCGTTCCGGCTTGGTTTAGAACCCGCACCCTTTGAGATGTGGCGCTTGCGTTAGCCATTTCGCTATCACGACTTCTTCGTTCGACGAAATACGAACCTAAATATCAATAAAATAAACTCACAGTCGGTTCCTATATCGTACTATCAATCTAATTGCCTTAGTTGTGGTTAAAATTTGACGTTAAATAAAATTTACGTTAATATTATTTATTTATAAATAATATTATTTTTCTATGGCAAGGTAAGAGTGGATAGTAAGATATAATATGGCTTTAACCTGGCTTTAATTTTACTTAGAAACTCGTGCTTTATATCTATAAATCTCGATCAACGCCTAATTTGAGAAATTAAGATGGAAATACTGACCACAATGAATATGGATGGCCATTAATTAAGTTTCTTCCTTTATCGCTGTATAATTGGACATGAATAACCTAATATAGTGTTTTATTATACTACGTAATAAGTATAAACATGAACAGAGTGCCGTTTGATAAGGCTTTAGTCTTTATATATTAACACCATGCTTCACGATTTAAATCTAAGTTGTATTTAACGTAGGTAGTTAATCGAGTTTTCAAGTGATTAGAGAACTGACGCTTAACCCGGTCAACGGATCAGTATGACGATCCAGGGAAATGACGTAACCATTTTTTTACCGATGTGAAATCTGATTGAGTACTTACCACCACGAGGGGGAAGTACGGTGGGGCGTGTGGTACTCGTCATGTTGTAATAGGACCCCTGAAAATATGCTCATCCGAGCCGGAGATATCAAGGCCACAGGTATACAGCCTTTTTTTTATTTTGCGTGGGGAAATCCGTTTGAGGACAAACCACCGCGGTGTACCGCGGCAGAGCTTGTGGGATTCGCCTCTTCGGGATGGCACTAGCATCTCTGTAGGAATGCTATTGCCACGCCACGGTTAGGGATACCCACTAAAACTTCTGGCTCATCCTTACACGTCCCTTGTTCCGGCTGTAGGCTTGCTTGCGCATTCACCTCCAGCCCGGACGGATGACAGGTAGGTATATCAGCCTGGCCCTCCGCGAAGGCAAGTTTTTTTTTATTTCATGAGTTCAGCAGACAGACTTCAGTCTCTTTCAGAGATAATGTAGCCAGTATTAAACTGAATGAGCCGGTTATAAAAAGATTTGGTTTAAAGGGGAACGATACGTTTTGTGCTCAGAATGGAATGCTCTCTTCAATATACAGGCTTGATATTTACGCAAGCCAACCTGCATGGAAAACTCAAACCTAGATATAATCGTCGTCGTCTCTAGTTGTCAGCTTATCGTCAATTGCTGGTTATCCCGGTCCTTAGTCCTCCTTCTCCAGCCCTAACCGCAACTTACCCAAGTCGTCGATCCACCGGGCTGGAGGGCGTCCTACATTACGTTGGTCGAATCATGATCTGCATCCACTCCAGGATACGTCGACTCTGTTGGTTATCCGTCCAACGACAGATACGGCCAGCTTAATACTATTTCAGCTTGCTAATTTTAATCTAGATATAATACTGACCATGCATTTACTGTAGTTCTAAAAAAGTTAATAATCTATGTATGTCAAATCGTAAACACAACATAACATTAAAAATAACTCGCCCCAGTTAAACCTTGTTACTACTTTACCTTTATTTCCATTACTTTATTACCATTGAATTGCACCCATAAAATTTAATCCATTAATATTTTAAAATTGTTAATTAAATTTTACGGTTTATTTAATTAAACACTCTTGATTTATATTTGACAATCTTACTTTTTAACTGATTATAATTTCAAACAAAACTTTTAACATTTTCCTGCGGCTGGGCGGCGGCCTGTCGTAAGAGGCGACAAAACATCCCACAGTCAGGTGGTAGGGCAATTGCCCGACTGGATGGCTACCACCCCTGGTCTGAAGTATGTCGCCATAACAACCTTGAGTTGTGTTCCGGCATTAGTGACCAGGTTCCAGTCTCTCTTAAGAGAGCAGCAGCGTTTTGTAGCACCTTTGCTGTTGCAAATGTCCATAAGCGATGGTGTAACCGCTTTCCATCAAGAGGGCCGTACGCCTGTCTGCTGAACTCTTGCAATAAAAAATTTAAAAAGACATGAATATACAGGCATTGAAAAGTCCTTCGTACTAATGTTAAATATTATTTTAATTTAAACTCTTATATAACAGTTTTTGTAATTTCTTTTACTGACACTCAGATTCAGATAATTATTCAGTAGTCCCAAATTGAGACAATATAATTTCTGTTATTTTCCTTATATCCCTGATCCATCTGGGATAATGTTATATTTAGTGACTGAGACCAAATGAGTCTTGTTTATAGCGTTAAAAATGACGCCGTTAATAATTAGCTACATTCGTGTATATTATATACATACGTTATCTATCAATGCTTACTGTTATTGAAAATTTAATAACAATGTCGCATCACAAATAACACATTAAACGGTCACTAACACTAACATTATCCCAGATTTTGCAGTAACATTATAAATGTATATTTACCCAACTAATAGGTCGGGTAAATATACATTTTTAATATCATATATTACACTACAATATAACAGTAGCCCAGTAAATATAATGGGCTACTGTCATATTATTCTTCTTCCATGCATGTCTATTACCAAAACTGAACAACCAGCATAGCGAAATGAATAAAGCATTTACTAGGAATTTATTACGTCTATCTATGTATGTACAATTATATTTTTCGAATACTTGTGACTTGTGCTTGTGAAAATATTAATATATATGTCACCGTCAAATTGTAAATAACAACATTTTCTCTCAGAAATAAAAAAATCTAAAAAAGAAAACGACTTCAAGAGTAACTAAAAAGCAAAAAATAAAATTCTTTACAACACCTTGAAGTTGGCGCCAAGTGAAACATAAAAATTACTATATTTTGAATTTTTTGTTGTTGTAACAATGTATATATATAATAATGTGTATGTTTTGCTTGGCACCGACTTCAAGATGATGTAGAAAAAAATATTTTTATATTTGTAGTTACTCTTGAAGTCGGTTTCTTTTTTGTTACAAATTTTTTATGTGTAAGAGAAAATTTTGTTATTTTTTTACCATTATATCAGAATGATTAATTACCTACTAAATAAAGAATTATGTCAAATTTTTGAAGTGCATTTAGTTTGTTTGACTGACACCTGTGTTTTATTTCTAGTTCTATGGACACAGACCGACCTACCGTAAGACCGATCATTCAGCGCGCTTTCCATCGCATTCCATTTCACAATTTGACTAATTCACGTTGATAGATTATGATCTACCGAAAAACAATGCGTTAAATTGTAGCAGTATGTTCTCGCGAGATAGATTATAATGTAACGGTGTATAAAAATTGAGGGTGATATACATTTTATATCTTGATTTTTTCATACGAGATAAAATTTTGCATATAATTTTAGTTCAATGGTGTGTGTTTAGATGATTACTTTGAAAAAAAAATCTACTTTAATACGTAACTTTAGAATACTTTAGATATTCCTTAAGTTGACTAAGACATTTAAACATAAATAAATAATAGTGTGTAAGGTAAATTGGTTGAAACCTCAATCAGATTTCTCTATTTTTAATTTAAATATTTAAATAAAAGTTAGTATGTAATTAAAATTAAATTAATAATAAAGTACCTTAAAGATATATGATACAAATATATATACGCATATGTACAAAACCGGTATTAATGAAAAGAAAAATGTGTATAAAATTAATACCTACGTTGAGTTCCTGATCTTAGATTATAATTGAATAGGCAGTTTTACCTTATAGAACTTGTAGCTTCTCCATAGAAAGTATTCGACTATATAAATGATGCTAGTAGTTTAGATTAGGTTTTGCATCAAAACCGGACCTATAACTACTCGCGTCATGTGACGCTGTGGGCGATTATGTAATCTTAATATATTCGCTGTCAGTAATGCTTACTTTTTAAGCACTCTCACATATTTTTCCCAAAATGGAAACATTGTTAACTTCTGGCACATAATTATTGGAACTGTAAATTTCCAAGGTCTGCTTTCCGCCTACCCGAGCTAGAGGTGAATACGTGACCGAACCCACAGCCCGGACATAGGACGTCTGGAACATGTAGGTTTTAACTACTTGTACACGTTGAGAACAGTCGATGGGTCTACGCAAAAAATCGTGTCATATTTGCATACGAACTGTGTACACTGCTCCGGCGCTGACCAAGAAAAAAAATATTGTCCACGTTAGACAAGGCATGCTCTGTGTTGTTGCGGTGAAAAGGTGAGAAGTGAGAAGGTGAAACTTGACTAGTGCACCACCCTACCATACCTACTACATACTACGCACGGCTGCCCGAAAACAATCTCATCATTTACACGTTTTTACTTCTCTTTTCTGGAAAAAACACGTCAAATTTTGGTCCAACTAAATTCTAGTCGTGTACATGATGAATTGGTCCTATCTGCAGCAGAAACGGTGAAATTTCTTAACGTGTACAAAAGTCCTTAGAGTGAATCAACGACCCGGATAGCAATAGCACTTTTGCAGGCGTGCTAGTGTCACCCCAACGTGCCGAATCCCACGCGCTTCCACAGTGGGGGAACCGTCCTCAAACGGATTTTCCCCGATAAAAAGGGTTTGTTTTCCTAAGCAGGAATCTGAGTTTTAAGTAGAAACTTGAATGGTATTGTTTGACTGTGTTCTTAAAAATCAATTTTTTAATAGACAATAGTGATAAAGGTTTTTACGTGAAAAATATCTACTTTTTTTGTTTTACCATTGGTAGAAAATTGACATTACTTGTATGGTGTCTGTGTTAAATTTTAACCAAGTTGCAAGGAAAATGAATGAACAGTAGGCTATAGAGACCTGCTATTAGTGAAATGTGAATTCGAGCTATTACAAAATATCCGTGACCAGAAACTAGTTTCTCGTTGGTATTACTTTAATTTTTCTAAAACTAAGCTTCCTAAATTTTTTTTTGAATATTCGTACTTGGATACATGACACTAACTAGACCTACAAACCGTGCGAAGTCATATTTTAAATGAAGAAGAATCCACTTCAGTTTTTATGACCTTGAGCTTTTGCAGTGTGCTCTCATATTTTACTTCACAACATTCAACATACAACCTTTACAGGCGTCGATCACTAGTGTTACAAGATGTCCACCACAGTAGTCATGAGAACCATAGTGTATATTAATATGACATAGACAATCGTCATAGATAATATTTTTAGTCTATTTATCAGATGATTCGATTTATAATTAAATTACCATTTTCTACCGGTTAGTTAATTTTAAAAGCCCACTAAATTATCATCTAGATAATAGTAATAATTAGTGCATCAGTAACTAATTATTATAATTGTTTTTATGATCCTGGCAACACTATGATGTAATTGCTATTTTTAGCAATGATGCAATGTTATTGTTTTATAGGGTAGCATTTTCGTATAAAAGGCGTAGTGGCGTGTAGACGGTGTTCATTGCTTACTGTGCTGTGTGAATATTCACATCAAAGGCTGAACAATAAAGGGGAAACCCTGCCCAAATGGTTAATACTTATTTGGTATATTTGGTACTTTCCTACCTAAATCTCTCCTTGCATTTTACACTAGTCTGACTCTTGACTCTTACCTATCTGCAAACATATTCATAACGCTTTATTTGAAGACTTGTATTTATTGAATGCATAAGAAACTTTCGGTCCCACTCAGAAAGCTTAAAAGGCGATTAACTTAAAATTGATAACAAAGAAATATATTTACACAGAAATCAATTTAGAAGTCTAATATCATACATAAATCAAAGTCAAATACAATAAAGGAAAAATAATACATTTGTATAAGTTTCGTATTTACAAAAAAAGATTTTAAAATAAGAATTTCAATCGATACTATTTAAGGATAACGGATCATTAATTAACCTCGAGTGTCGTTATTTATTCAACAATTACCTAACACGAATATTAAACTAACAACTAACCTTTAAAAAAAACAATTTAAAAAAAAGAGCGCAGTCATCTTCTCAAAAAATAACCTTCGCGTAAATATTGAGTAACCTGTTTATTAATCCTTTCTCCACTGTTTTATTGTCAAGGTTGGAAAGAAATGATGACATCTAGGGCAAGCATTTAAAGGTTCAAAAGATGACCTTATATTAACATCGCAAAGTTCAAGTACGATGTAATTTGAGTAAATTACGCTTTTTGACACACAATAGTGTATAAATATGTATGTACTGTGATTATTTGATTATAATAATAATTATTGTTACAACCTGAACGCCGACAAAAGACAAATTCACACCTGCATACCTGTAGACATTTTATTACCTTTTCGGCATTTGGACTTCTTTTGTTTACTTTGTGTTTAAAATTTGTGATTAGAAAAACAGCCCATTGTGTATTGTAAACTTTTATGGTAGTCATTAGCCAGACGTGATTCTAGGAAATTCAGTCGACGCGGCCGATCAGACATATTGTATTTGTACAGTATAAAGCAATGCCCCAATGGAGATATGAGGCAGTCGAACGATAACCACAAGCGGAGCAAGACTTGTGTACATTCGGTAATCTATTTAGTGACGGACTTTGTGCGTGTTATTGGATCGTGCTTTACGTTTGGACCGGTTGTGTTCAGTTATATTTGTACCTGTGTTATACGTGTTTGTATAGTTCTAATAGACTCTATAATAATTCCAACGCCATTTTAATTCGAGTCCTGCAACTCGTAACATTATAATCAAATTGTATTATAAGACAACACAAATCCATTTTTATAAGACTAGTGTCCCGGTAGACTTTGTCCTGCCCTGAGAAAATACAAATCTAGGACCCGATTCCAGTGCCTCCTACCGGTTCCAATTGAGAATCTAAACCATCCGGCGACCCACTCAAATACACACAAAACATCATTAAAATCGGTCCAGGAGATTAGAAGGATCCTAGAACCCCATTCTAGCGCCACCTACCGGTTCCAATTGTGAATCTAAACCATCCGGGGACGCACTCAAACACATATAAACGAAACCATCAAATCGGTCCAGGAGGTTAGGAGAATCCTAGAACCCAATTCCAGCGTCACCTACCGGTTCCAATTGTGAATCTAAACCATCCGGGGACTCGCTCAAACACAAAAATTTCATTAAAATCGGTAAACTCGTTCTCAAGTTATGCGCGTACATACATATTAATAGTGAAACACCTGAAACTAATAAAGCAGATTGGATGATTTCAGAAATTATATCGTCTCCTAAAAAATGTTATTTAAATATTTTAGATACTATTAAAAAAAACCATATTTGATATAACGTTGTATCATAAATAATTTGTGCAGAATTTCAAATTAATCAGACGTCTGGTGGGTGTAAATGACGTTGAAAGATTCTGTTACATAGATACATATAAGTGACACTAATAAAAGCGTTTTAAGATATATACATTACAGAAATGCATGTTGGAAAAATTCTGCAAAATAAGTTCTTGAAAATATTCGAAAAATGAAATATCAAATATAAAAATGCAATATCTGATAATACTCTTATAATCAATATAAACATAAGTTGATAGCTAATTGGTTTAAAATTGATATCATGTTTAAGCACGTAACAAATAGGGTCAATGGCGTTGACAGTTGACGACCGAACATGGGCTTCATATCTAGTCGTTGGCTCGGTGACAGCTTGAAATATTAGACCAGCCGCGCCCAAACGCACCACGCTTTGCAGAAATGTACACATACCCTACATAGACATTACCTACTTGGACAATATTAAGGTCCGGCTACACGCTTATTCCGACTTAAACAAACTCTTATTTGCAAAGATAAAATGTATTTTCAAACGCCATCATTCAAATGCTTGGATTGTTTACATTTCCATTTTCTTAAAGCCTAGTTTAAACGGTGGTTATATGTGGCAGTAACAATGTCCAGAGCTGATTTGCTATCGAAATCATGTGAACGCGAGTTTTAATCTAATTGCGCTACCAAGTTACTCTATAAATCCATAATTACACCTGTCTTTTTGCGTGGCAGTGAAGTGTAGCCAGAGTTTGTGTGACACAAGCAGGAATTGCATGTAGCGAAGATGTGCAGGCGGGAGTACCGCGTTAGGAATTCCTGCACCAGCGACAGCCTCCATGTCTGTGATTAGCAAACAAAATCAATAGAGTCGCTAATACTGGTACGGCTATTTATAAAAAGTGGGTAGTTATGTGGGGAACAAATACTTGCCATGTCGGTTCTGCTAGCTCTTAGTAAAAGGGATAGGACCAAAAAACGCTAGATTCACGTTATTGAAGGATAATAATCGAGTCAATCAGGATAATTGGATTGGACAATAAAGGATGCCGAAATAGCGCAGAGTGCGGAAAAAAAGTTGGAAAGTGGATCATGGGCTCCGAAGTAGATGCCGCCAACGCGAGGACGATGAAAGATTTTTTAATTATAAAGCCCGTCTTTACACCAAGTGACTGCTACACAAACTCCGAGACCCTAATTTTATTAACTGCCATCGTGTAAACCACTCTTTATACCGATTTTTGAGCATGCATGCATCTGCGTGTATCCGGACCTTAAAGTCAAACGTTAAGTTTAAGAATAAAACTTATTTTATTTAAATTCAATAGCCAAGAGCAACCAAAGATTGCAATAAAGATTACACAAATTAACGTTCATCCGCTCCTCTTGATGATGCAAGAATTAAAAATCTTAAGTATTTGCTTATAGTATATATATATATATATATATATATATATATATATCCTTCATTGGACTGTAAAATAGATTGGCTATTACATACCGGCTTTATTGATATGTGATTAATATCCACTGGGTGCCTTCGGAGTTGTCCCGCGGGCGCTTATTGCGACACATTCTATAAAACAAATCTACAAGTTGTCTTAAAGAGATCGACCTCGGACTACATTGCCGTTTCGGATCGTGTATCAGCTATTTGAATTATAACATTAAACACACGGGTACTCAATGAAGGCTGTTCGGAAGATATGTGGTTGAACTGAGGCTAATAAAGTGTATTATGAAAAGTCGTGATCGGGTGTGGCGCTCTTCATTATTACAACGATGCGATGGTTAAATCAGAGCTATGTTATTTGGAATCAACTGCCAGAATTTCGAAACCGTAATGTTCCAGTCAGTGGCGTAGCTTGCCTTAGACGGGCCCTGTATCAAAATGTGTTGGGCCCACGGGAAGGGGAAGTTTTTTATAAAATAAACAAAAAGTACTCGAATTGAATTAAAATAATTACATATTGATTATAAGTTATTACTTATACTTAATGCTCCTAGGAGCTAAGTTAGACAAACAATTCAAATCAAAGTTACACTTTTCTCGCCTTTTGTTTCGTCAAACTTATTTATCAAATCATCTATAGCTGAAGACGATTTCAGTTTTTCTAGATTTTCTGTCTCTATTAATAGTAGACATTAATGACAAGTCTGATAGCCGATTCTGTTGGTCTAGCAGTTATTCTCAAAAATGGTATCATTAATCTATAAAAGATTGTGGATAACATTTTAAGTATTTTGCTGACACATTTTCGGGGTCCCTTAGCCTGGGGGCCCCGTATCATTGATACGACTGATACGGCGGAGGCTACGCCCCTGGTTCCAGTAAAACCATAGATCAGAACAAGGTATGCTGTAGTAGGTAATAAATAAATTGTAACGTCACAGTTTTGTAAAGTAGGTAGGTAGTACCTACATATATATTTTTTATAGTAAGGTAGACTTAAGCGACATTAACCATGCGTTTCTTTGATTATTAGACCTGACAAACAGTTCGTGATAAAATTTATTTTATTTCTAGTATTTTCTTAGTTTTCTACGGCTTTTACACACGAGTTGACAAAGGGCCGAGGTATAACAAATAGCTACCTAATTTGTATGAAACCACATACACTACACCGACCAATTAGCCGATGTTGAATAGTAAAATCAACAAAATTCGAGGCCTGGACTTAATACAGGCCTAGTGATTTGGTATTCTATAAAATTAAACTTGGTTTCCAATTCTAGTTGTGTATTTTACGATATCTTAGGCTTTTTATTATATTAAATGTATAGAGATAAATTTTAGGTATTTAGTATTAGAGGTATTTAAAGCGAGTGACATGTGTGATTCATTTATAATAAATAATATGTTATAATGTAATGAGGTCTGATGGAATGAAAGAGTTGCGTCAATCGCAAACACCTAGTATTATGTGAGTCATTCATATAATAAATTAAACTATGATACGTAGGATATGTTATATAAAACAAAAATAATAAAAACTAATACAATAAAGTAAACATAACTTAGTTATATTTTATTCTACCTATAATTCCTTAAGACTATACGCGGAATACCGAGCTTAGGTCACCGTCTTCTATGGGTAAGGTACCCAGCATAATTAATTACATATATTACAAATAAATATTTTTATTTCTTTTTTCTTACTATATTCTTAAAATGTCAGCGACTAAATGAAAATTCAGATATACCACGCGCTTAACACGATAAGATTAGATAAATGGCTTTGTGAAAAAGACAATCCAAAAGTCGATACTACGAATGGTAAAATAGAAGGAAAGTTATTAACTAAATTAGAAAAGCATGAATACTATGGATTCATGGGAATCCGTATGCAGTTCCTCCACTTAAAGAATTGAGTTTTAAGGTAAATTTTAACAGAATAATATATAACTTCTAAATTATCAGTTATTTTAGATTTTTGACGATATAATGTTATTATTTAATTTTAGGATAGTTTTAGATTACCTTTATGGGATAAACAATGTAATAAAAAGTATTTTGTTAGTATTTTGCGTAATCACTTTTTATGCATACCTAATACTTATTAAGTTAAAATCTCCAAAGTCTATAGTTAGAAGATTTAAATCGACAGATTATTCACATGAAACTATGCTATCTAGTCAAATTGTGACCACTTACGACACATAGTTACGCTTGGCAGCACCCATGATGAAATCACCAAATAATTAATGTCTAGATAAATAATCTAGATTTAGAGATTACAAAATTCCAACAACAATTTATAAAATATATTACTGAAATATCTTGTATAATTAGCGAAATTTTAATTAACTTAATTTTTGTTCTTAAAACCTTGTTAAATATATTAAGCATAATCATTCTCACGTACTATTTATTATGAGATAGAAACGTCACGCTGGTTTGAATATAAAAGTTTTAAAATAATATGTATGTATAATTTTTGTGTTTTTTTATTGCATGAGTTCCGCAGACAAGCAGACGGTCCACCTGATGGAAAGCGGTTACCATCGCCTATGGACATTTGTAACACCAAAGGTGCTAACAATGTGTTGCCGCCCTCTAAAGGAGGAGGAATCGAGTTTGTTCATTCGAATCAGCAGATTCCAAAAATACAATTTTTGGATTATTTGGGTGTCTGTATGTTAGGACATGACGTGAAAATTACAGAATGGATTTAAATTAAACTTGACATAGCTACTTTATGTTCCGAGCCAAAGTTTAGCATAATTTTCATCCCGGTAAATTACGTCATCGTCAGCCAATCACAGTCCACTTTTGGACGTAGGCCTCCTGAAGTTTTGCTCTACATATCCCAGTCCTCGGCTGTCCTCGTCCAGCACTTACCGGCGATCTTGCGCAGATCGTCGGTCCATCATGCTGGAGGTCGTCCTACACTACGTTTACCGAGACGCAGTCTCCATTCCATTCGTCTGCTCCATCGGCCATCAGTCCTACGACAGACATGAACGGCCCATTGCGGCTTCAGCTTATATTTTTTTTAATTATATCGGTTACTTTGGTTTTCTTGTATGAGTTTAGCAGACAGGCAGGCGGCCCACCTGATGGAAATCAGTTACTACCGCCTACGAACATTCTCAACACCAAATCTCTAAAACGAGACTGGAACCTGGCCACTAATGCCGGAATACAACTCAAGGTTGTTATGGTGGCATACCCTAGACCAGGGGTGGTAGCCATCCAGTCGGGCCAATGCTGTACCACCTGGCTATGGGTTGTTTTGTTGCCTCTTAAGACAGGCCGCCCGGCCGCAGGAAATTATAGGTATTCTTTCTCCATTCCTGCACGGATAAAACTCTCTCTTACGAATATCCTAGTTTGGGATGTTATCCGTAAGAGAGACTCCGATAAATGGCGAATAGCCATAAAGATGACGCTGCGGTTGCCTTTTTTCTTGCAGCCGTCGCAATTCAATAACAAAGACGTAGTTATACTCCTGGACCAACGGAAAGACGGACGTGACAATTTCATAAGGGTTTCGTTTATGCTAAAATGGCTACAGAGCTGTAAAAGGGACAAAAGTAGACGTCATAAAACCGGCAGATATTTGATTTTTGTATCGACATTTCGGCCACTTTTCACTAGCCATGTTCACGGAAGACAAATATGTCAAGTGTCAATGAACAATTTTAGAGTTATTGTTTAGCCTACCCCCAACTTGTTCATTTTAATTGTTGTTAGTAGTTATTATTTACTCTATGGGAGCCTAATCTAATTTATTTTATATTTTAAATCAAAATAAAATAAAATACGGCGTCTAAAACTGTTAAAACGTAGTTTTAATTATACCTCAATAGTTAGCAATTAGCAAGAACATTGTTAACAAGTTCTAAATAGCCTGCTAGTACTGCATAAAAACTTTCATAATAACATTGAGAACATTCAATCAATCTGTCAAAGTATTATGTAAACCCATATTTAGACGGGCATCAAGGCGAACAATATCCAAATGCACATTCAACTGATTGTTATGAGTGTGTTTCTATTATAAGTACAACAAATGTGACAATTTGACAAGTATATCTATGAAAAATAACTTAATCGCGGCGTGGACATGTAATATCAGATTGTGCAAGTAAGTCGACCGCGACAAATCGAGACACCAACAGAACGTATTCATAAGATGTATTGTATGCCGACAATCCGAAATGTAATTCTAAGTGTCCTCATTTACATAATACGCTATTATCTTCATATTAAAGCAAGATCTAGAGACGATAAACACATTGTATGGTATTGTATAAGCTGAATGAGGAATAAATAATGTATCTATCTATCTATACTTTATCAAATCTGTAATTGATTTCAAGTTAGTACATTGCGTTTAAAAATATGATAAAAATCAGGGGGGCTCATTCGGACCAGGCGATTCCCAAAATGCAATTTTTAGATTTTTTGTCTGTCTGATAGAGCATCATTTGAAAACTACCTGAACGGATTTAAATGAAACTCGACATAGAGCTACCTTATATACCGGGGCGTAAATTAGCATACTTTTTATCCCGATAAATGACGTGGTTTCCGTGGGATAGACGATATTATTTTTGGAAACTACAGAACGTATATAAATAAAACTCAACACAGTGCTGGATTATAACCTGAGTTAACACTTAGGATATATTTTATCCCGATAAATAATGTCGTTTCCATAAAATACGTTCCTTTTTATGGGATAATACTATCCTATGTCCTTTAAGACATTGCCCAATTTGTTAAGAAAGTTGGGATTCATATAAAATTGCTCGAGCCGTTATGATTTTGTTTTTTATTATTTAGAAAATTTAAATAATTATCACATACCTACAGTAAAAATACTTTAACCCTTGAACCAGGTTTAAGAGAAATCTTAACTTTAAGCAATATTTCTTTGAAAAATATATATTGATGGTAACGACATTCAAAACTAGATGGCGCTATTCGATATTAATACATACTATGCTTTGCAGCCCGCGCTTTAGTATATTTAGGACCGCTTGCATAATATTGCTTATATTTATTTAAGAAACACTAAACGCATTTAACACCCTTAAATACAATTAGCGTCTTGCACAACACAAAAATTGTCGATAAATAAATTAAAAGGACTGTCAATACGTTTTGTGCAAAACGTAGGGATGTCAGATGAATGGAAAAGAATCGATTAAATACAAATCGATTTGTCAAAAATCGATTTTAATAAAAATAAATAATCGATTTCTACGAAAAAAGAACGATTTTTTGTATTATTTAAAAGTACATGCGTTTCATCTTCCAATAACAAGCCTAAGAGATTCATATTAACAATTTATCAGATTATAAATCAAATAAAATTATATGAATAAATAAATAACCAATTCAAAACTAAAACTCAAAGGCAATGTTCCTTTAAAATTTCAAGGTAAGGAATTAGGAAACCAAATAGCCTTATTGATACAAGTTTTAGTACTATTAAGCGTTTTATTTATTATAATAAAAATGAAATGATGAGCATCCCAACAAAATGACAAACTTATTATCTCAAAAAAAAAATATAAATCAAATTTTAAAAAATTGCTATAAATATCCAGTGCTATTTTACATTTGACTAGTTTTGAAATAAAATACTTAAAATGAGAATTAAAAAACTAAACAACTACTCTATAGTCTTAAAACTAAACTATAATACAAATCTTTCGTTAATCTTCAAGTTTAAACAATAAAATAATAATTATTGTCACAAATGTCGCATAATAAGAGCTGTTTCTGAAAATCGATTTAAACACGTAATTTATATAATTGGTTTACTAAAAATCGATTAATATTACTGTAAAAATCGATAATAAAAATTCGATTATAAGAAAATAATAATCGATTTAAATAAAAATTGATTATTTTTTAACATCGTAAAACGTATTTAGGCGGTTTAATATGACTAACTAAATTTTATTTAAAGGCAATCGTTATGCAAGCGGCCCTTAATCTATTTTAAACACAAAATGATTGCTTTTGGTGGCCACGGTGGCGGCACTACGGCATTCTAGTTGTCTGTATGCGCGGATCCGAAATTAAAAAAAATCCGGATGTTAATTTTGTTGCCTTCAGTTGTTGTGTAGATGTTTGTTGAATTATATATAATAAATAAATACAATAGACTTTTATATAGACTCACCCAATATCCCGTCGACTAAGAACGTCCACCTTGACTTCATAACTGATAACTGAGAAGGAAACTAAGCACCCCTTCTCACAGGCACCTCTGATAGTGATTTAATACTACTTGTACCTTATACATCATACTACTACATACTACATAATAGCAAACGTATACAATCCTTTACAAAGGGCCAACTCTAAGTGTAAGTAGTGTAATGCGTGTTTAGACAATAAGACGGCAACGATTGCGCGATGCATACCCTTGTTAAATGTAGGTTTGAAGCCTAAATTATAGTTTAGTCAATATTCACTTTATCTTAATTTAGATCTAGAGCAGATTTAAAAGATTAGGACAAGCTGGCTTAGTATTATATTCTAAGCACATATACGAACCAACCAGAAAATCTTGACTTGCAGTTTACTTAAGGATGATTTTTTTAAATATAAGCACGTGGTAATACGAGTAAGAGGACGGTTAAATCAACTGAGATGTTGTTGATACAAAACCTTGCCGATTTTGCACGAGCCTACTTTCATCTGACTTCATAAGTTGGTAAGGAAAAATAAAAAGAATCAAATAGTGCGTTAGTTATAATTATCGTTTGAAAAGTAATTACAAATCAGTAATTAATTATTTTTATCATGAAATCACGATTTAAAAGTTAAATGACATAATATTAACTTATGTCTATTTTTATATGTAAAAAATAAATATTTATCTAACTTCTTCCTACAACATCTTGAAGTCGTTGCCAAGTAAAACATAAAAAGCAACAACAAATTTGCAAAATATAGTGGCATGTAAAGAAGGATAAGATGTTAACTTATGCCTGTTTTTATTATGTAAAAAATAAATATTTAACTAACTTCTTCCTACAACAGCTTGAGGTCGTTGCCAACTAAAACATAAAAAACAACAACAAATTTGCAAAATATAGTGGCATGTAAAGAAGTGGGTTAAATATTTAGTTTTTGCATTTTAGTTTGAAGTCCTTATTGTTTTTGTTAAAAAATATATTATTTTTTACTTTTTAGTTACGCAAATACTTGGCAAATACTTTAGAAATAATGTATTAGCGGTCTTATTCAGAGTTAGGGAAAGTTCGAACGCGTCCTTATAGTTCTTATAGAAGCGTTCAAACTTCTCTTATTCTATGAATAAGACCGTAAGCGCCTGTAGAAATTGTACTACTGGCCCTCCTATACAAGTTTGCCATCTCACTCTTCGCTGTAGACGCTCTTCAACAAGGATTGCTCTGGATTTCCCTGCCATCCACTCATTAGATCCATACTTAGTGACAATGGGACCGCCTCGAAGTATACTCTTTCAAATAAAAAAAATAAAAAAGTTGGTTCCCAATTGACGGAGATATCGTGTAACAAAGAAGTCGGTTAACAATTTTCGAAGGTTTCTATCAAATTCCCTGAAAACCACTCCTCATATCCGAACTTGGTGACTATGGGGCCACCTCGGGGGTATACTCATTCTAAAAAATAAAAAAAATGGAAAATCGGTCCACAATTGATGGCGAAATCGTGTAACAAACAATTTTCAAGGGTGTCTCGATTTCACTGGGATCCACTCATCAAATCCTGACATGATTACTATGAGACCAATTCGGGAGTACTTTGTCTGAGAATTGGCTGAGAAATCGATAAACGAACATACAAAAAAAGATACAGACGAATTGAGAACCTCCTCCTTTTGGAAATCGGTTAAAATATTAGAATTTATTGTATAATGTATCCCTATCCCTATTGTAATAATATGGATATTAGATCTTGAAAAATGTTTAAAGCGATGCATGCTCCAAGACTAATGAATCCAACCCATGTCATTGATACGAGCCACAATTTTATGTTACGCGTTAAGTTTACTACCTAAGTTACCGTTTAAGTTACCCCAAACTAGTTTACTAGCTGCACCCGGTAGACGTTGTCTTGCCCTCAAAAAATAAAAATCTAGAAACCAATTACAGCGCCATCAACCGGGACCAATTGTCAATCTAAACCCTTCTCGAATCTACTTGAAAAAAACACAAAAAATTTCATCAAAATCAGTCCCATCGTTAAAGAGGTGTTCAGCGGCTCCACCTACCGGGTCTAATCGTGAATCTAAACCATCCCGGGATCCGCTTGATCACATACAAAAATAATTTTACCTAAATCCTGGAACCCGATTGCAGCGCCATCTACCTGGTTCAAATTTGAATCTAAACCATCCCGGGACCCACTTGAACACACACAAAAATAATTCACCTAAATCAAACAAATGAAAATGAGTTTAAATGCAGTCACAAGACTATTCCAAAAATACAAAAATCATAAAAATTGGTCCAGCCGTTATAAATATATAATAAAGTTATAAATGGTGTAACTAACACGACTTGGTTTTATATATATAGATAATTAAATATTAAGAAATTACTTTCTACAATTTATGTATAAGTGTATGTCTATGAGTAATTGGGTCAACTCGAATGTAAACAATAGCAACAGACTACAATGAATGAATTATTCGCGCTTTTTCCGCTTGCTATTATGTGAATTACATTTTACATGGTGTGTAGGATATACTTACAAGTCACATGACAATCGCACAATGCATTACGAGTTCACATCATATTGTTAACGTAATAGTTTAATGTTGAGATTAAGATTTTACTGTCACGTTTGAGTCGTAAATACTAGTTTTAAATATGATGTATTTTTTCACCTATTGAACTATGGATCTATATTAAAAAAAATAATATTGTATTCAGAAATAAGAGACTTGACTTCAACCTCTAAACAACAACGATAATAAAAATTCTTAAATTGTTTTCATTATATATTCTATCCGCTATCAGGTTTGATTAAATATATGAATTACTAGAGCCTGGCATGCGGTTTCGCTCACATATATTTGGAACTCCTGTAGCGCGGAAACGATCACATTTTTCGGGATAAAAAGTATACTACGTTCCCAAAATATCTGTGATCAAATATATGCACGCGCACACAAACACACACACATATATATATTGTCATCGAGGTAGTTTTTGAAAGTAAAACCACATGGCGGAAGTAGTCAAAGACCGAATGTTAGTTTCGGGGCATGTATTATAGAGAGAACGGATATCGGAAATCGAGAAACCCGTGGTGAAAAGTTGGTACATTGACCACTGACAGTCGGATGCAAACTTCAGCTGCCAAATAACTGGAATGCCAGCGCCGCTGTGGATGCGTTTGACGGAGTCTACGACGTGGCAAGACGGACGCCCAATGGGAGGGTCGATGATACGCTTCTTCAGTGATCTTCGACGAGTGAACTCGAATCGTGGATCGTCACGCGTTTCATACGTTTGTCCACTGAATATTAGACGTGATTTATAAACCTTGTAACCTAAAATATTGTCACATTATAGTTTGAGTTCAATTGTTTGACGAGTTTATGTCAATCACCACAATAGGCCCATAAATGTCAAACAATGAGTACTGATGCGGAGAAAATCTGTACCTATCTCCGTCATATATGTATATGTAATTATGTATACGTATGGTATAATATATATATTTAATATCAAATATAATACATCCACCATAATTAATTTATATTTATGTTATGAATCAAAGCTACGGGTTTACTAATGATTAAATTGTAAGAAATTTATTAGAAATGTTAATAATAGAATGCTGCCATTTAATGCCATGGTTATGTAATTGATTTATATTTATTATTATTAGCCTATCAGAAATGTCAGCCAACAATTATAGACAAAATTATATACATATATTTTATCATTCAATTTTAAGCACGTCTAATATTATAATTTACATAATTTAAACCTCGACATTTTAATTACGAATGCAAAAAATATATTTGAGACAATTTCTTTTTCGAAATTTACTGTAGTAACTTTTTGCAATAATGCGGTGTTGAGATGTTGTAAGAGGGAGACTGTACATCATCATTCAAAGTGCATGTGAACCAGTCTTGTGACTGGCACACAAAGGTTACAAAATCCTTTAAAGATATATATAGTATATCGTCTATAAGTTTAATAGATATTTTCAATCTCTTGCGCAATTGAAGAATTGCTTAAAAGACTTTGTCGCATACACACAATCCTTTCTAGATCTAGCTAGCTTAACTGGTTTTAATTAAATATCTTAAATTTTCGAAGGCGTAACATTATTATTTATTTAGTTAGTACAACAGTTAATGAATGTGCTTTTTCTGTATCAAGAAGTAAATTGATACTGTATGATTTCAAAATAAGTGTCAAGGTGAGAATGAGGACTTCTAGTTGATCATCCTAACTCCAGCTTGCGTTCTGTTAGGATGGTGGCTCGTGGTTGCGTCCCGCGGGAATTTTTTTGCGAATGATTTAAATTGGCCAGATTAAAAATAATCGAATTCCAATGTGATTTGTTTACTGATCGATAGCAAATTTAATGTAATAAAATGTGTGTTACTTTTTATCCTGGGAATACCGCTGTAATATTCCCGGGAGCGGTTTGAAATTTTTCGGATGCATAAAGATTAGCTTATTCCGACCTAGTTTTCACTAAAACGATAATGGATTCTTTTTAAAAAAAATACGATATTTTGTGTCCCGGGAATTCCGTGGGAGTTTCAAGTCAAGCTTGGACGAAGTCGCGGGCATATCCTAGTACAAAGTAGAAATGCTGATGATACAATTTCATAACAGTTTGAAGCGTTTGCCTCGAAGCCGGGGGTCATCTTTCCTTCTTTGTCTTCTTCTCTTCTCGCGGTCTTCGGCATCCCTAATAATTGTGAGATTACTGTCTTCATTGACAATCGTTAAGCAAGCGTAGAAACGCCACAGAGGGCACCTCCTATTTAATGTCTGTCCGGTATCCAATACTTCACACAGGTATGCAGTTTCAGATTTCTTGACCACTATAACATTTCCCTTGTTCCGTGACAGACATGTTCCCACCTTTCCATTTTCCCCTTTCACTTTTCACATTCCCTTGCTTTCCTAGTCCCTCTCTCTTGTCTAAAGGCATTATTCTGACTATTAGTGCACTATTTTAAACAATTTAAAACAAAGTTGCCAAATTAGTTTCGTCGTAATCAAGGAAAGCACTTCAAGCGAAGAGCAATTATTTTTTATTTATTTGAATGGTTGAAGAATCCATGGGTGACTGTAGTTACATACCAGAAGGTGGATTGGCCACTGGCATACCTACATTTTCATTAAAAAAATACACTTTATATACTTTTAATTTGTAGTTATAAATTGTCTGTTTGCTCGTAATTACACTTGTATAATAAACAACTACACCAACAAGTATTCATGTAATAAGATCATGTTTATTTTGGAAAGTTTCAAATATAATGTTTACGGAAATATTTGACAGTCTAAATTTCATATATGTTATTTGATGTAAAAACAAACTATTATGACTATTATCTGTTACATAAAATGATATGGAAGATGTCTGGCGCGTGATGAGTCGTGAAAGGCGTATTTCGTATAATATAGAATAACATAATAGAGAAAGCTAGTCGTTTAAATATGTAGGAATTAACGAAACGTTTTACATTAAAGTGGGTGGATTAACACTAAGAATGTTATTATAATGTTAAAAAAATGTGTAGTGTTGAATTTTTACAATAATATGTATATAAAACATGTTACCTGTTTAAATTGGTCTAAAAAAAATATTGTTGTTAATGTTATAATATGTCTAAAATTTGCCAACTTTGTTTTCGATTGTTTAAAATAGCGGACTATTAGTCCGAATAATGCTTTTAGGAAAAGAAAACTTTCCTTCCAATTAGAAAATTCGAACAAAAATGAAATTGCATTATATATTCACAGCTTAATTACAAAAGTCAATATGGATAAATAGATTTGCGAAATAGATAAAAGAAAACTGCGTATGTTTGTCTCATTTGAGACATTAATGTTTCGTTATTATATATTCGTTGACGCTCTAAGAGTGTTCTACCGTCTGTACAGTGGGGAGTGTCCTAATGAGCTATTTGGTAAGATGCCTTCGTCAATATTTTACCACCGCACTACTCGCGGGTACTGAGAGTTCATCCAAACTTCCTTGACACCTGGAAGTCATACACTGTATGTGGCGCTCGCTCGTTACTGCCGTACGTGAGCAAGCTGTTGAATGAACTCCCTCCCCCGCTTTTCCCAGAGCGCTACTATATGGGACTCTTCAAAAATGGGCGTAAACAGATATTAAAAGTTCTCAATGAGGTAGGCAACGCATCGGCTCCCTTAATGTTGCAGATGTCCATGAGCGACGGTAACCACTTGCCATCAAGTGGACCCGTTTTCCAGTTTGCCTACAAGCAAACATAAAAAAAGATATTGTATAATAAATAATAATATCGGTTTGAGTGTGTTTTTCATTTAAGAAATATTTTGTTATTGAATAAATAACATTTTGTAATTCAATACAATAAAGAAAATTTAACCTTAACTATACATACTTACCTAAATAATTAATATTAGTATTCTACTTATAATCACCTAAGACTGTAAGTAGAATACTGGGTGGGCTTGGGTCACCGTCTTCTATGGGTATGGTGTCCAGAAGGCTCTTTGAATGGGCGTACTGAGCCGTTTTCCGAGGTAGACACCAGGCCTCTGATCGCCTGAAGAGTCGAGCAGATCTCGGTGCCATGATCCCAGTGTGTTTTTAAAATAACAAACTATGAGCTTTTCCACAGCAAAATATAAAAGCTAAATGGAGAGAAGTATACGCGTGTAAAACCGGGCTAATATGTTAGTGTAATATAAAATAACGTCACGCTCAGTTCTCCCGAGGCTATGGGGTTCGCTCCATAACATGTATGCGGATATTGACGAAATTTTTGATTCGATAATAATACCTGTTACTTTTTAAAACCGCAGTTCGACTCCATTCCCACGCAGGTCAAACTTCAAAGCGTTTTTTCATACTCTGTGATTCCGATACCAAACAGTGGAATCAGGGCAAATATTTTTATATGTTATATTTATGTAATACTAGCTGTGCCCGCGACGTCGTCCGCGTGGAATTTGTTTTTAAAACCCCCGATTTTAAAACATTCTTCATTGCTGCTCCGCTCCTATTAGTCTTAGCGTGATGATATGTAGCCTATAGCCTTTCTCGATAAATGGGCTATCTAACACTGAAATAATTTTTCAAATCGGACCAACAGTTCCTGAGATTAGCGCGTACAATCAAACAAACAAACAAACTCTTCAGCTTTATATATTAGTATAAGATAATAATATTAATTGTATTTGATAATTTCTTGTGTGAATTATTGAATATTCTATCGTCCGGCGTGTGTTTGTCTATGTATCGCTGCTTTTAAATTGTGTCTACTTATAGAAATCGTGTGCCTCTATATGCTGTAACACGAATGTTTACAATTTTATAGACAAATCTTTATTTTAATGCATTAAAACCTTATCATATCTTTGCCACTTAGTTGGCAGATTTCATTTTTTTCGTTCGTATTATTTTTTGAAGTGAAACTTTTTTAGAATCGTTGTGATTTGAAACGCGATGAAAACAAAATAAAACAACACTAAAAAGAGATATTTAATAATTTAAACACTTTGCTCATAATGATAGAGTTGGAAATATTTTGAAATTTTGAAGTTCATAAATCAAATTGAAACTTGAGCATTTGTTTCCTATTTTAGTTATCATAAACCTCTCGTCTCGTGTCATTTGTTCAAAGTGAAAATATGAAATGTAAATAATATGTGTTATAATATATCTTAAACATGTAATATGTGAAATTTAATATTTTGCATTAAAATATAAAATAATTTTTGAGCTTGGTAAACATATTATAAAAGTAATAAACCGTAGAATTGTCTTAATACTCCTGATACTCTATATTTATCTCATTCTCTCGTAGGCTACTTTTCTGTAGTTTCACTTCCGCCGTGTATGAATTGCACACACACATTTTTTTTGGTAGACATAATATTAATAGATAAATTGATAACTGTATATTGTAAAACAATACAAAATCGTTGATCTTAACGCTAAAAATTAGCTATTATTTAGTTGGCATTTTATCATAACCTGTAATAGTATTGGGAATAAATAAATTATTTATTCTCTGCATCTTGAAAATTTAAAGATCAGCCTTTCACTAATCTAGATCTTTAAAAGAAAAATACTAAAATGAATAAATGACATCCAATTGTTCTGAGAGTATATGTATTTTGATTTTCTTTATTGCGAAGCGGACAAACAGGCAGACGGCCCACGGAAAGTGGTTACTGTAAGCCTATAAGCGTCCATGCAGGAACGGAGATAGAGGTGACAAAACAATCCACAGCTAGGTTGTAGGGTAATTGTCCGTCTGGGTGGCTACCACCCCTGCTCTAGAGTATGCTGCCGTAACAACCTTGAGTTGTGTTCCGGAAATAGTGGCCAGGTTCCAGTCTCCCTTTAAATAGCAGCAGCACATTGGTAGCACCTTTGCTGTTACAAATGTTCATAGGCGATTTGTAACCGCTTTTCTTCTTTGAACTCAAGCAATAAAAAAACAAGCGTTTGTAATACCAATGGCGAAGCTATCGCGTTGCCAGTCTTTAGGAGGAGATAGGAGAATCAGATAAAGGGATCAGACAGGAGGAATGGCATAAAAGGTATGGGATGTGAGATTGGAATTGGAATAAGGAGATGAGATAGGTAAGATCGGATAAGAGGACGTGGAAGTGGGACTTTGGAACTCATATTCATAGCATGACACACAATTTTCTCAAGGCAAACCATTTACGCCGATATTCTCTAATAGCGTGGTATCACACCGATCGATGGCTACCTGTTCATTGAAACGAAGCGAGGCTCGGAACGGAGAAACGGAGAAATATTAACTAATAAGGATTGCATAAAAATTGCGTCAATGAACAGGCAGCCTAAGAGCTGTAATCAAAATCATCATTCCAGCTTGGCTCTACTACGTCCGATCATATTATTATATCGGTACATGTTGTATGTTGATTTACTTACAAACAATAAACGATTCCGTATAAAATTTGAATAAAAAGCCTTTTGAAAGTTGCATCTGCTGTGACGAAAACGCCGCTTCAATCTCTTTGTGCAAATAAATCGGAGCATGGTTCGTGGTGTAATCATTTGACAGTATGCCAAAAGGCGGTTAGCGAAAGACGAGACAGTTTTTGTTCGACAAATTGGGCATGTCAATTGATTGTTTGAAGCGACTTCTGGCTTCAGATTGCGCAACATTATTTGCTACAAAGACTGGCCATTTAAAAACCAATAATTTAGTTTTTGATTCTGTTACGTAAAAGAACCAAGGTAACAGAATAATAGCAAAATTAATAAGCTGAAGTGGCAGTGGCCTGGGTATATTTACAGTAGGATCGACAGTCGATGGATAGATCGAGCCTAGGCAAACGTAGGGTAGGGCACTCTCCGGCTCGTTACATTGACAACCACTTTTTCAGCTGAAATCCTTTTACGGACACCCCACTTTTAGGATATGTCAGCGGGGTAGTATAGGACTCGCAGGGTATATACCGGTATACCCACTAAAGCTCCTCGGTGTTATATTTCTAAGCAGAAGTCAAGTCCACGGGACAAAGGTAATGCCGACCCTGACTGGCGTGGGCGTACCCTACACAGAGAACCTGGACAGAGTTACCGGTAGATGCTGACTGAGGAATGCAGAGGTCCGGAATCTGTGGTGCAAGTTTAGACTGACTTATTTCCAGCATTGACTGACAACGACGCCTAAGTGCTAACTCAATGATAAATTTGAAAGTAAGTTATCATTTACATATATTATGTCGGCACAATAAAGTCTAACAAATAGGTGAATCGATTTGGATGAAGATTCGCAGCGATATTACGGAGATGACGTTTGCCATAGCAAACGTTAGGCAAAATTGGTCATCCTTACAAGTTATAAATCCGAAATCTTCCTTAAGGCCCCCATATACGGAACGATTCGTCGTTTCTATCCGTCGTTTTAGACCGATCGCAACGAGGAATCGATGGTGTATGTCCAAATCGTTAAAGATTTCTTTAATCGAAGACGATATCGTGATCGCAATAGAAACCAATACAATTATGAATATCCTGACGATTGACCGAAGATGTATGGCTGAGTTCGATCATTCTCATATAGTTGTGCCAGTCTTTTGGGTTCAATCTTAATTCGTTTTATTTACATGTGAATATTGATTTCGCTTTAGTAGCCATTTCTTAACTCACACTTTTCTAGGTTTTCTTTTCTTCTGTAGCCGAATTAAACTTGCTGCATACATAGGTAATGAACAGAAGTTCATAATCCATTATCAAAGAGGGGGCATGTATTGAATTTCTGTGATGACTCGTGTCTTTTTTCGCGTACGAATGATCGTAAACGAATCGAACGATCGCATCGACCAATCGTTTCGTGTGTTGAGCGGCAATCCGACGCGATGAATCGTCACGATTTTCTGCAGATCCTTCGTAAGGACGAATCGTTTCGTATATGGTGGCCTTTAGATCTATTTAGTACAGGCATAATATTTGTTATGTGTTTTCTTTCATTGCGTATTTTTATAACGAAGACTTTAACGTTATAATTTGACAATACGATAAACATGTCAGTGTTCAAGTTGCCGCGATATTGTACATACTGTGTGAGTTCCTTTCTTACTCGGGATTTTTATGACTTGCATAGTGATTGGTTTCCACTCTGGGTACACTTTATGTCTATCACTTGTATATTTATAACTAACACAACAACAGCAAGTACTAGTAGTATTCTTTTGTTATTGAAAGTGGGTATGGCCTAAAATTATTATGAAACATCAGACACGTATTTATTATATCCTAACTTTATATTGTTCACTTCATAAGGAAAAAATATTTATTATACTGTATAATAAAGCTGCTACATACAAATAAAAAAATACCTAACAAATATATACACTATAAACTAAAATCGGTCCAGCCCTACCAGACTGCTGTCGCAGCGTAGTGTACCCAGAATACTGGCAGCATTACCTTGCTGAATACAAACACTTATTCTTTGCGCAATGTAAGATCCAGCCTATATTAAGATTATTTTTAAATATTATTTAACAACAGTTAATTAGTTGCAATTGTTTGCATAACAATAAATTGTTATAGTAGGTTTAATGAGTTTATGAAAGTGTTTAGAAATTGATCAGTGACCGGAATTTATATTTCGTTAATGACGCTGAAATCTTAACAAAAGACTAGGTAATAAGGCATAAAATTGGTTTGTGAGCTAATTTTCGCAGCGTTTTAATTCCATTTAATTTATAAGGGCTTTATTATGAAATCATCACATGTTTAGGGGCTATTCATATTCGCGTAACTCCTCCGTCCCTAGTGTGAAATCACATATTTTGCAATTTTACATCAAGAAATTATTAAATTAAAACAGCAGTCCCGTAATTGGTTTTATTTCCATTTAAATTATTTTTAAGCTGAAAGTTTTTGAAAAGTGACGTCACGAAATTTAGGACCCCTCCCACCCCTTGTCACACAATGTCACACTTTATCGACCCCCCTCCTCGTTAACGTGTGACGTAATTTATAGTTGGCCCTTTAGCATTTAATGAATTGGCATCTAAAAGTTAGGAGTATTTTAGGCGAGTATATAAAAATGTTCAAAATTAAATATTATTATAATATTTACAGAATTTTTAAATATTTTCACTCTAATATTTTCGTAAGTTTTCGCGACTTGTATACATAATAAAACTACGTTTTAACGGTTTTAGACGCGGTTTAATTTTTGTTATTCCGACGTTTCGGCCACTTTTCGTGGTCACGTGATCACGGAAGACAAAGATGTCAAGTGTCAACGAGTATTGTTAAAGTTTTATTTAGCCTACCGCCAACTTGTTCATTTTAATTATTTAGTTTAGTTTTGTTTATGGTTATTATTTACTTTATGGGAGCCTAATCTAATTTGCTTGCTTGCTAATTTGCACTCTGCTTTCTTCGCGTAAACTTTGGAGCTGTATTTTTTATTGCATGAGTTCAGCAGACAGACAGATGGCCCACCTGATGGGAAGCGGTAACATCGCCTATGGACAATTGTAAAACAAAAGTGCTACCAATGTGCTGTCGCTCTCTAAAGGGAGACTAGGACCTGACCACTAATGCCGGAACACAACTAAAATTTGTTATGGCGGCATACTCTAGACTAGGAGTGGTAGCCATCTAGACGAGCAAAAACCCTACCACCTGGCTGTGCGTTGTTTTGTTGCCCGGCCGCAGGAAATTCTATTTTTCCTCCGTTCCTGCACGGGTAAATATATTCTGCATAAACTATCCCATTTTTCAAAATGTAAAGTGCCTACTCAATTTTCATCCGCTTTATTGAAAGAACATATTTTATGTATATGCTATATTAAACAATAGCCGGTCCATCTAGGCCAGGAATGGCGAACCTAAAGTTATTTTTCATCTAATCTACAACAACAGAAGTCATGCTAATATTACTTTAATTTGAATTACTCTTATAACTGATTTTTTTGTATATTGTATTTATTATTGTATATTGCAAAATGTATAGTTTTTGTATTAAATAAAAAGAGTTTTTAGTTAATAGTATTTAGTATTATTACTTTCCCAATAATCACGAAGTCAAAATCATTTGACGGCACGTCTGTGGCCTCATTAAACATTTCTTAGAAAAGTGGCACGTTGATACATAAAGGTTCGCCACCCCTGCCCTAGGCCTTGAAGAAAGTCTAAACAAATTTACTTTGTCATTTATAATTTGTATTAGTATATGCCCGCGACTTCGTCCGCGATTCCCGGGGCACGAAGTACCACCTAAACCCACCAACCGAAGCACCTAAAAAAGAATGTAAGCTATCGTTTTAGTAAAAACTGTGTCGGAATAACCTATGTTTTATGCACCCGAACAACTTGGAACCGCTCCCAGGAAAATTCCCGCGGGATTCCCGGGATAAAAATTATGATACATTTTATTACATAAAATTTTCTATCGATCAGTATAAAAATCCCATTTGAATTCGATTTTTTTTTCAGTCTGGCCATTTTAAATCTTTTGCAGAAAAATTCTCGCGAGATTCTCGGGATAAGAAGTAGCGCAGATTTTAAGTCTAGGAATTTGCTGTCGACCAGTGAAAATCGCATCGAAATTGGGCCAGTAGCTTTTACGTGAATTCCGAACAAACAGACAAACAAACAAGAAATCTAAAAAAATTGCATCGTGTTCTCCATCATTTATATAGTCTATCTCAGATATTTTTTTTAATAGCTTCAATGTACAGACACGGCATGCCTAGAATTATATAATATTACAGAGTAGCTGTGCAGTTACCTCATTTATGTGGGTCTAAAATTTTATAACCCTGCGAGATATCTGTTTTGATCCCTAAAATAGGGGTGCTCAAACTGTCGATCGCGAGTGCTTTTTGAGTCAATCTCGAGAAAAAATTGCCGATGTAGATCTATTCACAGTTTGTTTTAGTTGATCTTTAATTAGGCCTCAATAAGAGCATCCATTGATCACGCCTTTCATTTATATATTTGTAAGTTAAATTTTTACTTAATGAACCATAAAAAGTTATCTGTCTATCTAGGCTAGAATTAACCTCCTCACTCACACTCATCACTTTCTTTTATCTTGCTTGCAGTTTCTTAAGAGACGATCGAACGGAGTCTAAAAATATCGAGGTAGATCGCCAACAGTTCAAATTCAAGTACCCCTGCTCGAAAATGCTTATGAAATTCAATTGAGCCGTTTCAGAGCCTATTTGAAATAAATATTCAGATAGACATCTATCTTATCTTTGTCAAGAGATTTTTTTTAAAAGGTCAGTTATGATTATATATTGAATGAATAGTTGTTTTCACATAAATATTAAAGATAACCTAAAGCACAGATTAAAAATAAATTATATAATTACAGGTAAAATTAATATTGAAGTAAGCTAAGACCAGACCTTTGCCAAGCGGGAAGATTCCCAAAAAGCTGGCAGGTGGAAAATTATTTAACTAAAGGTCGGTTTTCTAATCACCAGATAAAAGTTATTTATAGGATAAAATAAAACACGAAAAAATTTAAATTATAGTCGCGTGAATAATAGTGTTGAATTATTTCACTTTTATATTCAGTCGGGTTGTAAATTATTCGATGGATAACTTTTATCTGATGATAATTCGGCCCCAATTTAAATAAACCTAAGTAAATTGTAATGTGCGTATGTAAGAACTAATTCGGTAAACTCGGCGGCGTCCTTCTTGGTGTAGTGGTGGTTGGAATATCGTCATCCGACACTTTCATTAGCAGACTTCGACCCAGCAGCCACAGCCCGCAAGCTTCAGTGCTGTCAAAGGCGCATTACAACCAACACGTGTATAATCCCTAGGCACTACTGTGACTATGAGCTGTATTGTGATCTAGTGCTTTATAGTGTTCAAGTGGCCCAGAGACTTGTGTACAGGAGTGGTTTTGTTCCAATATGTTTTCGAGGTATGTTTACATTTAACGCCTCTAATACTTATTTACATATGAATTCTTCTTATATGGATCTGAAAACTTTCAGTTACAGTTCTTAATGAATTTTCAGCCTCCTGAAATGCATATATTTTAATAGGGATCGATAAATAGATGACATGTGTAAAATATCATAAACACAATTATATGAAATTATATCTTGAAAACGGCACGGTTTTAATACAATTTTTTTTCTTGTTCAAATAGGTGCTAGTTGAAATCTATTGTTAGTAGACGTAGCGGCTACGATTATCCTTGTAGTGTAAAAAGCGTAGCATATATTTAGAAATACATATTTAAATATTCCGTGTCATTCCGTATGCATAATACATTTATTTTATTAATGAAGTAACGTATTTTATATTTGAATCATTATTCATAATTAATTCCGAAATGTTTTACAAGAGCCTATTTCTTTGGAAAGAACCTTCTTCGTTTATCTATGTGCTCATCTCCTTATCGAGAAAAGTTTAACATTATATTTCCGTTTGTCTAAGTAAACCAAGACTTGAGTATTAACGAATTCATTTAGGTCTAAACCTGAAATTATAATTGAGTTTTCTATGTAACTCTTATTTAATATATTTAGGATATATTAATCAATATAGTTACATAAATTTGACTGTTTTTAATAAATTTCTCATTAGGGCTGTCTGTTGTAATACTTTTATCATTATTAAAATAACAAATAAGTGTAAATATTTTAACTATGTTAAAATTTAGACGACAGAAGCGGGTCGAATTAATTAAAATTAGTTAATTTCACACTATAATTATTACGAAATTAAATATTCATTTGACTATGGTAAATAGATTGGACATACATATATTATGAGTTTTGTAATGTGTAAATCCTATTTTTATTTATTTTAAACACTGTATTATCATATGTGATGATAATGATATTTATCTATATTTTATTATTTTGCAACTTAACTCTAAGCTTATCTGGAAGGCCGCTATTTGTGTTCAATTCTAACGCTTTTAAAGAATCACTTGATGCAATTGACACGTGTCTAGATATACTGGTGATGTAAGAAATAGCACCAGTTTCATTTTATTTTGATATTCGTCTTGTTCGTCAAACGAATTTGCGAAAAAAATTGTTGCAAAAGGTATTTGGAACTATTATTTTGTTTTACAACTAGTTTTTTTTAGATTAGATCCTACTGAATCAAAAACTGAAACTCTGAAAATAAACATAAAATAAACTTACGATATGAACTACGAAAAACCACCATCAAGTATATTCTATTCTGTTACGAAATTGATAATAACTAATTTTACCGAACCAGAGTCCTAAATCTTCAATAATTTTATGTATATTTTTAGCTAATTGCAGGTATTAATTAATTAAGATATATTTTTAATTTATCTTAATTTAAACTTAAGGCAGATCAGAAAATAATTTAAAACGGAAGGAAACTTAGCAACTTATTACAATATCTAAGATTATAATTGAATTGGTATTTGTTGGTTACGCCTTTTTCTTAACCAAATCGACTTTTCGAACCTAAATTTTGAATAGCCTAGTCCCACTGTTCGACATAACAATTTTTATACAATCGAATTAGGTCGTATTGTTGAACTAGCTTCCGCGACGTCGTTTGCGTGAGATTTGGAACATATAGTCATATTTTTTAAACTCTAAAAAACGAATATTTAAGTTAAAATTAAATATTTTAATACCTAAAATTTTCATTGAAACCCGTGCAGCTACTTTGGAAGCCCATTCGATGTATACTTAACCAGACTGATAGACAATAGTTCTAAAAACAGTCAACATTCATTTATACCTATATTTAAGGATCGTACAAGCAGTAGCTGTAATTTAATTTTAACATTTATTTTAAAATCACAGAGAATTCAGATTTATTAGTAAAGTTATAAGGATGCGCCAGTTGTAATTTTCATATTAAACACCTGTCTATTTAAATATTCAAATGCATAATAAATAATTATTTACAAAAATCTTTTTGATTAAATTTTACGCATATAAAAATGGAGTTTCAAAAATAAATGCTAATCTTATATATTAATTAAGTTATATGGTTTTTTTAAGCGTAAATTTTAGACATATTATTGTATTTAATTACTTTATCATTATCATAAATAATAGAAATAGATGCATCAAATAAATTCTTAAGATGTTTTTCAATTTGGTATTTACGTTCAGTAATATAAAAGTCGACTTTAACGTTAAGCCCTAAGTTACAAAGAAATGTTTTAGGGCAATATCTGAAGCTGATTACAAAATAATCTTTTTAAAACTTTGTTTTAAAAGGTTAGTGCACCACCTTTGATGGAAATTGATGTAGATATATATCTGCTCAATAGCAATAGTTAATATGCAGGATTGCTTTACAACTATAATATAAACATAAAATAGGAAAGGGCTGCCTTTCGAATCGAGAGAAAACGAAGGCGCGTATTGCGTAAATATAAATAAACAACAGATCCACGTGATATACCGTTAGAAGCGACACAAAAACGAGAAACTGGTGTGACCAGACCTACAATTTAGGCGCATTCAAATCAGCTAATGGCTACACACACGTGTTTAAATTTTTGTCAAATATAATCTGTATAGTAGTACCACACAATGGTTTCTTCACGATGATTTCCTTCAACGACAAAACGTAGTTATTGTACCACTTACTCAAAAAAACTAACTGAACGGTGTATATTATTTATTATTGGTATATTTTATACTTGTCACATGTATATTGCACGATTAAAATATTTCGAGGGAGGGGTCTGGTGATCCGTCAAACAGATTTCTTAACCTATTAATACAGACACCTGACTCTTTCTAAGTCAATCTAATATGTAAAATTGTTTGCCGTGACTGTGTAAAATGTTTGATTTATTGAGAGCAAATAAATTGTTATTATATTATCTATAGTGTTATACTTTCGGATAGGTTTCAAACCTACATCATTTCTCTAGGTGATACATTTATTAAATTAGTTATACCCAATGTACACATATTCAAAATAGTGAAATATGTTATATAGTAATTAGACTACTCTATATTTAAGTACAAAATAAAAGAGTTTATAAGTATAAACTTAGATCAAAAATAAAAAAAAAGGTAGATCCTTAAAATATCTGACTCGATTTAAATATATATATAGTAGTAGTAAATAATAATATTTATATCACGTCGATCATATTGTGAATAGTCGTGGTGGTTCTGTGATTAAGGCAGTTGCTTTTAATTCCAAGGATATGAATCCGAATTCTGGTAGAGTACAATTATTGTGCAATATTTCTAAACATGGTTTAATGCGCATATTGTTAAAATTACCACGTTCTGATCCTGAAGATAACGTCGTGAAAAAACCTTTGATTAGAAAACATACATTTAGACAAATTTAGTTTCATAACTTAGAAAACAATGAGAAGGACTTTTATATATAAACTTAATTTGAAAGACTAGGTGTAGCAAAAATAACAATAGTAATTATAAAGAAACCGCAAACCAGCTTGCGCCATACCAGAAATTCCTCTTTGAAAGCGAAAGCTGGACTGACCTCACCGATTTAGATAGATCACCTCCAACATACATGCTCGCGTTGCGTATGTAGAAAGTAAAGAGATTACAAAAAAATATCAAATGGTGATCTCAGACGAACAAAATAGGTAGATTAAGCTCAGCTGAGTTCTCATAGTGAAGCCGACTAAAGGAAACCGATATTGGAATAGAAAGCCGATCACGCTGTAGTGCGTTACAAGAAGTTACGTTTAAATAATCGAATTAGTAGGGATAAACGTGGTATAGTTTTCAGTAGATACATTACTACTAACCACACAGACGCAAACGACATGTATGTTACATAAGTTGCGTACACAAGTTTTTAAATAATGCCTCATTTGATTGAGTTTGTTCACGTGGGCTCTGTCTATACTCTTATTCGTTCATCTAGGATGTCTTGCACAAGGAAGGGAGGAAAGTTCACAAGTTACAAGTATAATTTTTAAATAGGCTAGTGGTCGCCCAGCGGTCGAAATTCGCCCATAATTCATTTAAATTATAAGTTTGATCATTATTAAGGTTCTGTTGTCAAAGACTATACTTCTATAATCACAGATTTCGCCAAGGCTGCACTGTTAATTTGACTTTAACAATAAACAAAAGAGTATATATGCGTGTGTGTGTCAAATACATGGTAGTGTGTGTAATGTTTTATATTGATTTAATGATATTTTTATGTATAATTAAAAAAATATATTAGCATTCTGCAATCCTTCTCTATATAAACTATAAGTGTGCAAAATTTCATACTCCTACGTCCGCGCAATTTTCGTAAAAAGGGGTACAAAGTTTTTGCTTCACGTATTAATATTATGATAAACAATATTGGTACTAAGTAGTATATAGGATATGTCCGCGACTTTTGTCCACGTTTTACGTAGAAAATTCCCTCGGGATTCCCAGGACACAAAGTAGCGCATCATTTAAAAAAAAAAGAATGTAAGCTATTGTTTTAGTGGAAACTGTGTCGGAATAAGCAAACTTTTATGCAGCCGGACAATTATAAACCGTTCCCGGGAAGATTCCTGAAATAAATAATTATATATGTTATTATATGTATATAATTATATTATTATATTAAGTATAATTTTACTCATATAATATTTTACATACTTATATGTTTATAAATGAACAAAATATATGTAAGTAACTGCTTATTTTCTAATATTTATGTATACCACCTTTGACCAATATAATCTGTTTTATTCCTGACACGGGTTGTCTGGAAGAGATCGCTTAATAGCGATAAGACCGCCCATTGTGCACATTTAGAATATTTTTAGGCTATAAGGTTTTCTGTAATGGTGTACAATAAAGTGTTATCTATCTATCTATCTATCTATTCCTGAAATAAAAAGTGTCACACATTTTATTACATAAAATTTGATTCAGTGAAAAATCACATTGGAATTAGATTTTTTTTCAATTTGGCCGTTTTAAATTATTCCCAAAAAATTTGCCGCATGATTCCCGAGACAAAAAGTAGCGCATATTTCAAGTCTACGAATTAACTGTCGATCAGTGAAAACCTCACCGATATCGGCCCAGTAGTTTTTACGTGAATCCCGAACAAACAGACAAACAAGAAATCTAAAAAAAATGCACCATGTTCTCCCTCTTTTATATAGTGTTATATAGCAATTAAAAAAAAACAAATGGAATAATTTGTTTTTTTTTAATTGCTTCAATGTACAGACACAGCATATTTAGAATTTTATAATCTAGACAAACTAATACAATAAAGGGAACTCAAATATACAGCTTAACATATAAATATAAGAATGAAAATATATATAGGTACCTCAGTTATATTTAAGCTTGTATACCAAAAGATTTTTTGTTTGCACAATATAACTCTCCTACTCGAATTATTCATACTTAATACCTACCTAGTAAACTACAGAATATTTTAGTAGGTATTAAAAAATAATAGGTTCTGTTAATTGCTTTTTCTTTAGCCTGAATGATGCTCTTAACATCTTTGCTAACCAGCGTCTTTTATTCACTTCCTCATATTACGTAACGTCTATTTACAGACAGATACTATTGTCACCTCTTATTCAGATTTTTGTATGAGAACTGAGAAAAAGATTTAGTAATGTATATACTATTAGAGTAGTGTTATAATGACAAAATTAAAAATTTGGGATGGATGCCATACCTGGTGCTCTGTCTTAGAGTGTAAGATATTTTTAGTATATCTACGTAGGCGACTAGGCTTATAGGGTATCGGTAGATCAATATTTAAAAATGTTAATATTTTTTTCTATGTTTTTAATTGCAACGCTGGCAAACAGGTAGACGGGCCAGCTCATGGAAACTGGTTACCGTCGCCTGTAGACCTTTGCAACATCAGGGGCAAAGCTAACGTGTAGCCAGCGTTTAGAATGCATCGCACGAAACATGATTAGCTGAAGGCTAACCATTTCCCGCCGATATTCTGTGAGTGCGTGGTAACAGACTAATCGATCCGGCCCTAAGAGCTATAATTATGATAATGATTCCGGCATGGCTCTACCACGTTTAGAATAATAATCCTTAATAACTTGTCTGTTTAAGTTAACAGGTTGGGAGATTTTCAGTTTTAATATGTAAGAGATTTAACTATTGAATAAGAAGTGAAAACGCTGAAATATATATTTTTTTGTTTTTATTGCATGAGTTCTGCATATAGGCCCACCTGATGGAAAGCGGTTACTATCGCCTATGGACATTTACAACACCAAAGGTGCTACAAATGCGCTGCTGCTCTCTAAAGGGAGACTGGAGCCTAGCCACTAATGCCGGAACACAAGTTAAGGTCGTTATGGCGGGGTGGAGACCAGGGATGGTAGCCATTCAAATGGGCTAATACCCCACCACCTGGCAGGGTGGTAAATAAGTGAAAATAGAGTTTAAAAAAACTTTGAAAAAAAAATATTTTGAACAAAACACGTTGAGTAATTTTTGACATATGCGGTATTTTTATTAGTAACTAAATGACAAGCACAGTTGACCTTGGTCATCTCTCAGGAACTCTTCATTGCTCGTGGACTGGCTTTTGACATTTTTTTATATAAATAACATTAAATGATAATTACACATGTACACAAACACAAACAGAAGTCGAGTACACTGTCCATCTTTAACTTAACATTTCCTAACATTAGATATTCGTCATTTGCTTATATGTGTGCAATATGTATTTACATGAAATACTAAAGACCATGGAGTTTTGCTACATACGTTTATAGTGATTAATATTTTTTCCATGAAGCATTTCTTCTGAGAATATTGACTGCTATTCCACAAATTAAAAACAAAATTATTGTATGTTTATCTCCATTCTTGAAAGCACATAAATATAACATATTTCATCATAACTTCTTCATTCCAATGGAAGGAAGGACGAACAGACAAACATAGAGGCTTATAAACAAACTTGATTTCACATTTATAGACATACTCGAGTTTACCCCACGGCTGCGTCGCGGGTCAAACTCTACTGCGTACCTCTTGTTTAAAGAGCAGGCGTTGATACAGGCTACATTGTATTAAATTTTTATGTTGATGCTATTTGCCCACGGAAGATTTACTTCATTTTATATCGCAAACTATCCCATCACCCGGGATGAAAAGTATCTATGTCCATTTTCGGTATTCACACAGACAGACAACTTCCATCCTCCATTTCAACCCGTTCTAGTTTTATTTATCTATCCTCCGTCAATCTATCTATAAACTACATAAACGACCAAAACTACAAAAACTACCACAACTACCAAAACTACCAAAACCACCAAAACTATCAAAGCTACCGAAGCTACCGAAACTACAGATACTACCGAAACTACCAAAATGACGAAAATGGCAAATCACAAAAAAAAACAAAACATATCCTACTTTCTGGGATGACCTTTACATTAATTTATCCCATTATCCGGAATGAAAAGTATCCCTTGTCCACTCTCGATATTAAAATTATGTATTTTATATACCGAATTTCAGCCAAATCGGTCAAAGACTTTCCGTAAAAGCATAAGAAATAGAGACATATTTTTATCTCGAAAACTATCCCATTTTTGAGGATAAAAAGTATCCTATGTTCATCCTTGGCATCAAAAATATATATGTACTGAGTGTCAGCCAAATCGGTCCAGTACCTAGTTTTTCCGTTAATGCGTAACAGACAGTTACTTTCGCATTTAATGGAGTAGGTACTTACGGATTTTGTAATTTAAATATTTGCCAGAATATTCGCTTCTATAAATATTAAATCTGTGTCTCACTGTAATTTCTATATTTGTTTTGTTTAATATATTTTAATTTCACTCCTTTCCTAGTGAATATGCAAAAGGTAAAAACGTATGGCAGTCGTCATCACTACTAAACTGTTTCGCCTTTAATAAATTCAAAGACACCGATTTTGCGAGTAAAAGATTTCACCATAATTTGAATAATGTTATCGTTTTTTAATATTAGAATACCTAAATATTCTTACGTAATTTGAATTAAGTGGATGTCATACTTACAAATCTTAAACCGCACCTTGTACATAAAGAATAATGAAAAAAATGACTTAGACTTTGTACTAAACTTACTGCTTTGGCTTGGTGTAAAAAAATATGTTATTAAGGTTGTAATATATGGTAATTTGCTTATATATAGCAAGGGTACGCGTAACATTTTCAATCTGTGTTGAATTTTGCCATAGGTGAAAATAATTATTTTTGTAAGATGGGGAACTTGTAATTCATTAACCGTTTCTCGACACTTGGTAGTCAACCACCGTACGTGTTGTTTACTACTTCATATCATACGTGTGCATGCTGTTGAATGAGCTGATGTGATTTCCCACAGGGCCAACACAACACAAACACATAAACCAATTTTTAAGGCCCTAATGAGCTAGGCAATGCGTCAACTCCCTTGGTGTTAGAAACCAAAGGTAGCGATAATCGTCTACCCTCAAGTAAACCGTCTACCAGTTTACCTGTTACCTTACCTGCAAACATGAAAAAGATTGTCAAAATTAAACACAAATAATGGACATAATACACACTACTTATTAAACACTAATTGCTGTACTATATACTCGTCCTCGATATGACGACTAAACAGCTTTCTCACTATATCAACAGTATCATTACCAACTTGTAAAAAACAGCTAGTTGAACAAATATCCATAGCTACTTACGTTTTTTGCAACACACTCAACGAGTCATGTCACAATATCTTTTTTCTCAGCCAAAAACACCATGACGGGATCGAATTTCGTTTATTTAAAGCTATTATTGCAGCGGTCACGCAATCGTGATGACGCCCCATACCGATCTACCGTCGGTCACTGGGGCAACTGATACACCTATTATTTTACGTAACGCTATAGAGAGAGAACATGAAGTCATTAATAGTATTTGTAAAATATATAACACCAAAATCATTTTCGTCTTGCTAAATTAATCAGTCCGTAAAGGTATTTATTTAAATTAAAATAGAGATGTGGACAAGTTACATTTTTTTTTTATATTTTACATATTAAAGATAAGGCGTTCAAATAACATCTTATCTAACTCAAAATATCATGGTAGAAATCATTGTAATTACTTTTCAAATGCACTATTTGACTCCTTTTACGTGTATCTACTTATGACGTCATAAGTAGGCACGCTGATACAAATTCTGAGGCTGCAACGTTCTGTTAGGTAACAAAGAGTATCTCAGTTGATTTGACTGTCGGCTAACTCCTACTGCGGCGCTGCCTGTCGCATGAGATGCAAAACTACCCAAAGCCAGATGGTGGGACATTGGCCCGTCTGAATGGCTACTACTTTTGGTCTGGGGTATGCCGTATAACAACCATGATTTGTCTTTGGGCATTAGTGGCCAACTTCTAGTACCCCTTTCGAAGACGGCATCAGATTGATAGCAACTTTGATGTTGCAAATGTCGATGATAGACCCCAGAAATACTTCTTTTAAAAATCTTGTCAAAGACATAAGGAATATTTTAGAATAGAATAGACTTCATTGCATAACATTGACATACGATTCATCATTAGGCGGTCTTATAACTAACTAAAAGCAATTTCTTACAAGGATGGATTAGAAAAAATTGTGAAAAGGTTTTGCAATATAACTAGGGTAGAAAGTATACCTATATAATTTTGAAATGGGAAGTAAAATAAACATGTATATGATGATATGATATGATTTTAATTAATAACATGACTGTTTCTCGGTGCTTCTATACTGAATGATTTGAAATTATCTTTAGTAAAAGTTAACTTTAGTAGAAGGATTAACGCAAGTGATGGTATTAACTGAAGCGAGGCCAGCCAGTTCTCTTTGACTACTGGACCTAACGGAAACCATTAATTTTACTAACAATATTACATACTTAATAATCGATGGCGCCATATTTCTGTCAGTCACACTATTATCAATCTACTATACTTCTTGGCTAAACAATTATTACATTATTTAGGATGTATCAAGATTGTCAGGCTTATTATTTTCTTCTCCTTCTTTTTCTTTTCCATCTCAACGTATAGATATATTTTATATTTTATTATTATATATTTTTGACAGTTATTCTTACATTTAATTTAGTACATTTTACTTTCTAATTACATGTTTTTAGATTTCTAATTTATTATTTACGTTCGTATCGTTTTATTATATCTTAATTTTATGACATATGTATCTATAGACATAATGTTATTTATAACATAATTAAGCCATTTTGCCGCTTATTTTATTTTATCAAAAGCATTTTATTGTTTATTCTTATTTATTACCGTAGAAGCCTATAATATGTGAAAATACTTTACTATACTGCTTTGATTTCATTACCCGTATTATAATTGTCATATCGCCTTTTTGCGTCACTATAGTAAATGTGTTATCTTGAAAATTATACATAGAACGGACAGGGGAAACTTATAGTCTGTGGTTTATTTTGTAGTCACACGGAATCTTCTATGGACAGCGAAGGATGCAACTTAACAATTATTATTAAAATAAATTTAAATTTAAACTTGTACATTCATAAGTTTAGTACAAAGGAAATATATTTGACTGCCTAATCGACCTTCATGACTCTGGATAGCTTTTGCATATTTTATTATTTATTAGGTTTTATTTTGAAAATTAAGACTTAAGATATTACGAAATTAAAATTGAATGAACTTATTACTTGGATAAGAATCTAGAAAACTTCTGGAATTTACAAGGAAGAAGTCGCGTGAAAAGTTTTAGTAGCGAAATAATTGTATGCTATATTTATTTACCTATATTTGGTTAATAATTAGTACACCGCTGTAGGTAATGATTAAGTCTTGAATTAAATAATTTAAGACGTTTGTTCAAATAAAGTAAATTAGAATTGTTATGTATAAGTG
This sequence comes from Dendrolimus houi, assembly GCA_039645545.1. Classification (NCBI taxonomy): domain Eukaryota; kingdom Metazoa; phylum Arthropoda; class Insecta; order Lepidoptera; family Lasiocampidae; genus Dendrolimus; species Dendrolimus houi. The sequence continues at coordinate 16,745,140 of CM077125.1, read as the reverse complement.
TTAAGTACTTATCTCATTCAAACATACAATGAAATTAACATAAGTACAAATTGAATCCCGAACAAACAGACAAGAAATAAAAAAATGTATCGTTTTCTCCATCGTTTAAAGTCTATTCTAGTTGTGGTTTTTAAATTGCTTTAAATTACAGACACGGCATGTTTAGAATTTTATAATATTATAGATATGTAATAAATCATCCTTAATTACTCATCTGAATTAAATGTTTCAACAACTATTAATTAAAATATAATTAATTAAGCGGTCTGTATAAAATCGCGGTCAACGGCCTCTGTGGTTGAGCGGGCTAAGCCTTTGCCGGCTTACCTCACTGCAATGCAGAGGCTCCGGGTTCGATTCCTGGTATAGTAAATTTCGGAAACGTATTTTCTTCGTTATTTACTATGGTCTGAGTGTCTGGGATCGGCCCCAGAGTGGTCCGTTGTATATTACCCATAACACAAGCGTAACTCGCTTAATTTGGGGATATACAGTGTGTGTGTTTGTCTGCCGATTTATTTATTTATAAAATAATATGCATACTTTAATTATTGTATTAATACTATGAATGTTAAATCAACGTTCGCATTTATTTTACAAAAATAAATTTAAAATGTTGTAGAATTTAATTATATAATAAAAAATGCTTTCTCTAACAACAATTAATATATTTCAATTACAACTTATATTACAAGAAATAAACAACAATCCAAGAAATTTATCATAATAGGTTGGGGAAAAAGTCTTTTCGCATATAGTATGTCTGAACTTGTAATAAGATCTCATTGGCTATACCATTTGTATCTGGCTGTTTTTGGTATCATTAAAAAGTTTTAATTTTAAAGAAGACAATTCCAAATTCAAATTAGGAAAATGTGTGATTTTCATTTGTTTTTCTTATTGTTAAAATGAGTGAAACTAATGAAGAAATTCGATACATTTTAAAATTTTACTACAAAGAAGGTGAAAATGCAACACAAGCCACGAAAAAAATTGTGATATTTATGGACCTAATGCAGAATCTGTGAGAGTAGCGCAAATTTGGTTTAAGCGTTTTCAATCCGGAAATTTTGATATCAAAGATGCACGTCGCTCTGGTCGCCCTGTTACGGACAAAATTGATGCCATTTTTGAAAAAGTGGAGCAAGATCGGCATATTAGTAGTTACGATGTAGCTGGAGAACTGGGAATTGACCACAAAACGGTTTTAGCGCATATGACAAAAGCTGGGCACACAAAAAAGCTCGATATTTGGGTGCCTCGTGAGCTCACTAAAAGAAACCTAATGAACCATGTACTTATTTGTGAGTCTTTATTACGACGTAATGCAACCGAACCATTTTTGAAGAAGCTGATAACTGGTGATGAAAAGTGGATCACGTAAGACAAGACCGTGCGAAAAAGATCGTGGTCAAAGGCCGGTCCGGCTTCACAGACTGTGGCGAAACCCGGGTTAACTCGCAACAAGGTGATGCTGTGTGTATGGTGGGATTGGAAGGGCATTATTCATTATGAGCTGTTACCGCCAGGCAGGACCATCGTTTCTGAACTGTACTGCGAACAACTGATGAGATTAAAGCAAAAAGTTGAGAGAAAGCGACCGGAATTAATCAACAGAATGGGTTTTTCACCATGATAACGCTAGACCTCACATATCTTTAGCCACTCAGCAAAAATTACGAGAGTTTGTCTGGGAAGTGTTAATGCATCCGCCGTATAGTCCTGACCTTGCACCTTCAGATTTTCACCTGTTTCGGTCTCTGCAGAATTCCTTAGGCAGTGTCAGGTTAACATCACTTGTCGCAGTTTTTTGATCAGAAGTCCCAAAATTTTTATAGCAATGGGATCACGTCCCTACCTACAAGATGGCAAAAGTTATCCAACAAAATGGCACCTACATACTTTAGTCAAATGTAAATAAACTTTATAAAAAAACCTTTTGAATTTTTATATAAAATGCGAAGAAACTGAAGAAACATACGGTATCACTATATATATATATATATATATATATATATATATATATATAGTGATACCGTATGTAAATTTAACTACGATAAATATAAAGGTGATATTTTATTATCATTTGGCCGGTTCCTCTATCGTACTATTCATTCACCGCCGGTTCCTATATCTTACCGACCGTTTATTAGCCTTAGTATCGGTTAAAATTTTACATTAGTTCTATTACTACATACACATATTACATACACTACTACACAGTATACTAGCGGGCTCCGCAGACGATATCCTGCTTTGAAAAAATAAAAATCTAGAACCCGATTCCAGCGCCACCTACCGGGTCCAATTGTAAATCAAAACCATCCCGGGTCCACTCAAACACATACCAAAAATTCATCAAAATCCTGGAACCCTATTGCAGTGCCACCAACCGGGTCCAATTGTGAATCCAAACCAGTTTCGAATCCACTTGAGCACACAACAAATTTCATCAAAATCTGTCCAACCGCTTAGGAGGAGTTCAACGACATACACACGAACAGAAGAATTTTATATATAAAGATAGAAGATAGAAACCCGGCACTAAAATGTGATACTACTCTTTAAGAATAAATACGTACCAATACGAAACAAGTTACATATTCTATTTATTTGTATTGTAAGATGCTGATACTATATACTTACAGCACGTTACTGGATGTTGCACAATTTTGTGCTCAGAGCTTGATTGATAGTTTTCCTTTACAGTCTGACATTATTAGGATACACTGCAATGCCTGTGCACAACTTCAAAATCACGACTAAATGGTTTTAATAGGTTAGGTACTTATATATATTTGTAACACAAGTGTATTAAATGGTGTCTTTTGTGTTCTAAAGATAAAAATCATTGTATTATTATTAAAATATCGTAATCTAATTATTGATTTGTAAGTTTAAGCTAAGTACTTTAAAATTCACGTTAACAGTAGTCTTTGGGCTTTAACGCTCCACTATAAATTCAACAGTAATCAGAAGTTTAATATCAAAGTGTATAGGTTTGTCTATATCATTTCGATAAGTATGAGATCGGCATAAGCTTAGTGAACAACGACCCACTGACAACTAACTGGTCACGAGTCTCGATAGACGACACAAATCACTAACCAATAAATTCCAAACTACAATTCTTTTAATAAACGACACAACTGCAAAGTAAATACCTTTAAACGTTGCTTTCGAAAACCTTAGCTTAGTTTTAACCAAATTTTTTTGTTCCATTTGAAACTCATGAAGTTACGTTTCAGTTACCTCTGTGATTTAGTAGTCACTGAATTAGATCGTCTAGTACACTGTAGCGCAGACAGAGCTCTTAGGTCAGATTCCGACAGGATAAAATTTGTAAATCAATTTTCCGTTACTCTTCTTCTTCTGCAAACAGGCGGTTTGCACAATTCGAAGTAATACTTTCCGTTATTTACTTTGGTTTAGAATCGGCCCCAGAGTTATATTAGGTTGTATAGTACTCATAACGCAAGCGTAACTTCTTTATATTGGGAAAATAATGTGTATGCAGGTCTGCTGGTATTTATACATAAATTATTAATTTTTTTTATTGAGCTTAGTGTCACCTGCCTAAAAATTTATAATTGATTTTAGTAAAAATAAAATATACTGGGAAATAGACAGTTTTAATAAAAGATCAATAACAACGCTACTTTTATAGTTTGCAACAAATTGCTGCCTATTATAAGGTGTAGAGTATTCATTACATCACATCATTCTGTTACTAATTTAAATCGATTATTAAGTTTAGATCTCGGCTTTGGTTTCGTCTGTATTTACTTACACTGTTCGAAAGTTAAAAATTACGCACCGCACAACGGAATCTGCTGAAAATAGGTACTTAGGTGAAAAATAATATATAAGAATTCCACCAAGAAATCGTAATGTGAAACATTACCAGAATAAATAAGCTGAATAATCGGGTTTGCTTGGAAGCGCTTTTAATCAATACTTTTTTCACTTTAATACTATAGAGTAAAATAAGACCAAAGATTTCTAATTTTCACTATGCGCTCGTGGCCCAATTTGAAAATGCGCGCCATTTTCATATTAGACACTTTCGAGAAAACAGTACAATAAGGTGTAATGAAACAAACATAAATATCAGTTGGAAAATCGCAACAATCTTTGACGTTTCTAATATGAAAATAACGTGCATTTGCAAATGGCGAAACACGCGCGCGGTGAAAACTAGAAGTACATCTCTTGCCTTATTTTCTCTATAGTATTAAAGTGAGACAAATGTATTGATCAAAAGCGCTTCCAAGGAGGTTCGATTTTTCAGCTTATTTATTCTCGTAATGTGAAATTCCTTGGTGGAATTCTTATATATTATTTTTACCTAAATACCTATTTTACCGCACGTTCCTTTGTATGGTGCGTAATTTTTAACTTTCGGATAGTGTATACAAGCTTTCTGAGGGCTGTTTTGTGCAAATATGTTGAATTTTTATTTTCAAAAGACATTAATACCTACTATCAGTTCTCTATTTAACCAAATATTAAAATTAAATAATCAACAATCTTAAAAAGTTTTTCCTTTTTCTTTACAGGACGCTAATATTAGCGCTAACATGCATTTGCGCATGGGCACTGAATCCAATACCATTGGCGGGAGACGACAGTGACTGTGCGCTCTACCTTACTGGCCCAGGCAGAACGTCCGCCTACGACTATAGCATCAACCTGCTCAAGGGAAACTTGTAAGTATTGTTCTTACCAAACATAATACAATTGTCAATGAAGGTTGTTTAGAGAAATGTCACGTACTACTTACATAAGGGTCATAAGAACCAAAGAACAATGATCAATGTCTAGGTAACGACTATGAGAATTTTATATTGTATATGTTTGTATTGGATGTTGAAAAATATATTAAGAATTCTTTACCAATATAAAAAAAATATAATTTGGCACACATGATAAGAAATAGGTAAAGGTACACATACAAATTATATATCTATATTAAGTCTAAGCTGTAACTCTAAACATAATGTTCACATACATATGATATATTGACATGCTGTTTTTTTTTTATATAAAACTAACTCTACGAACTCTGTGTTCCGTACCGTCTCTTGGGAATTTAATTTGAATTTATTGATATTTACACGCTTACTTATTATTCTTTGTTGTTATGTGCGACATTTTGCTGTGTTGTATTTGTGTTGAGGTACCTTAAGATTAGTTATTTTTATATTTTATATCTAGGTTTTATATACTTATAAAACCTAGATATAAAATATTATATTTTTATAATTATTACACACTAGAATAAGCATTATAGTAATAATATTTATTGTAGTGTGGAGTGTTGCTGTTACAATAGTGTGGTGAAGTAGTGCTAGTGGAGTGTGTTACTTACGTCTATGGTATATGACATTTTTTTTGGTTTGTAATTATAATTATGACATTCTAGCTGGGCCCCGCGGTTTTACCCGCGTGGTGATGAAAAATCGTTATATTTTGAATAATTCACACTATATCTTTATAAACTATCGCCTGTGTGTTATTCTGATGTGTAAGCTATATTACTGAAAGGTTTCATAAAAATCCATTTAGTAGTTTTTGCGTGAAAGAGTAACAAAACATACATCCATACATTCTTACAAACTTTCGCGTTTATAATATTAGTAGGATACCTAATTACTTAAATGATAACTTAATTAGTGCCATATTTTTTTGACTATTGACAAGGTGTTTAAGGGGTTTATTATTGTTAGTATGACTTAATCTTGTATATAGTGTTGAAATTAATAAAAGATAGTCAATAAAATAATTTAAAAACTTAAATAAACGAAGTAGTTACACCCAGGATGCTATTTAAGTGGCTAGATTTAGAATTTGTCTCATTTTTCATATAGGATCTGTATTCGTGGTGAAGGTGGAGTGGTTGAAGAGGAGAATATTGTTAAAAAAAATCTGCACTCTTCTATTCTCTCGTTAGGCACCGCGTAAAAGGGAAATAAGAATGTTGAAGTATCTGTCTGTAATTTTAAAATAAATGCTAAGAGTTAAATAAAAACTTATTTATCAAATATGATAGGTATATCATCGTAAACATTTAGAAACATTTTTTGTAGTTAAACTTGTTTAGTATCGTTTTGATTTGAAACTCGATGAAACGAAAAATGACACTAAAAAGAGATAAACGCATTAATACATAGGACTACGCCTGCGAGAGAATGAGATACGAGTTTTACATTGTGAAGCACAGATTAGAGAGTCAATAAAACCGATGATTAAACATAGGTCCAATTTGGACCAAAATAAAACTGCTAATAATATTTTTTAGACTAAAACAGCGAAAAATTGAAAGTGATACTTAAAAAGTTATAATATGTTGACGGATGTAGGCTAAAGGAATTATATTAAAAAAGTTAAAGTAGAATTATCTGTGAGTTTATTCTCTGAAGTTTCACTTCTACTGCGTGTAAAATGCACACATACACATTTCTTTTACAAATAAATATTATACAATACATTACAATAAGTCATAAATTAGTACAATGAAGGAAACTTAACTTATATTGTTTTCTTATCTATAGTCTCTTAAGACTATAAGTAGAATACTGAACCTAGGAAGGTCATCGAAGTTAATGGGAAAGGTTCCCAGAAGGCTTGCTACGTTCGCCATACTGATCCGTTGTCCAAGGTAGGGACCAGCCCCCTCTGCCAGGGCACACGCGAAGCAGGCGACAGCTGTTTCCCGCGGTCCTGGCTATAGGCGAAAGAAAGAAACACGGGGAATTGTACTGGGTATACCGGCAACAGGCCGGTCAGTCTCCCTTACCGAGATCCCCACATTTTACCCTCGTCAAAGAAAAAAGAACTAGCCCTCTGATCTTTGTAGAGGCTTAGGACCCGACGGTCCAAGCATTTATTAATAGTAGTTTATTAGTTCAATTTATTTGTATAGAAGATAGATACGCCTAAATTGATTTTATTCGATAGGGATACTTTGCCGAATCATCCTATTCATTTTAAGTGTTTCTGTGTTAAATAGTTTTTACTTTCTAGCGTTAAATTTTAAATTCAACAATGCAATTTCGCAAAGTTTTATGCAATTTTACACCTTTGCTCATTGCGAAAGTGTTACGAATTCAAGTTAAAGTTTCATTCATGCTTAAACCGAACCATTGATGCGAATAATCTGTAATTGAACTCGTGTAAATTAGGTGACAGAAACCTGTAATCTTGTTTAACCGCATTGGTTCACCAGTACACGTAAATGCGGCTTACAAAGGCTAAAGATATCGTATTTACGACTCACTTAAAATGTTTCTAATAAGTGGCTATTTCTACTAGATCTTAGCCCGTGCAATATCGTGAATTTGCAGTCAATACACATATATAAATGTGAATTTGACCGCCTGTTCGTTTATTTATTCTTAGAGAATGAACAGATTTTCATGAAAGTAAAAAAAACAGAATACTTTTTGTCCGGGAATGTAGGATATTTGTCATTAGATTCGAAAGTAAACCGTGTGAGTCGTAGGTAGCTCAGTGGCCTTAGTAACCGTTGCTTTGTTCATCGACATGGTTTTGAATCTGGAAGACATGCAGAGGCGCCTCTAGCCCATATAGCACCCGTGTGCAAACAATACCCTGGCTCCCTCTAGCAGGCGCGCAGTTTAAATTGAATGAATAATTACAGTCATATTTTTACCAGTGAACAGAAATTCGGGTGCAAATTGTGCTATTTTAAATAATGTCGGGAAGCAATAGTTACACGTTCAGAACAAGAATTCTCATATAAAGCGTACTAAATTAGCACTTCTACTACGACACTAGCTAGCATAGATACTGTTGTTTCATTTTCTCTTATGACACATTTTAGTATTTAGAATAAAGCAACTCATGCGTTTCGGAGGTGTCGCGAGCGGCATTCCCTGCGCCTGTCTGCGCTGCACACCCTGCATTATACGTAAACCCGGTACTGAAGACATACGAGTACACTGCTTAAACTGCATTTCTGATCGAACACTCATATCGACAGTGATAAATGTATGTATCCGTATGGGATTCGCCACGTTGGAGTGGCACCAGTACCCCCGAAGAAGTACTATTGCCATCCGAGTTAGGGATACCCATTAAAACCCCTCGGTGTTCCTTCCTTCACCTTAGGTCAAGGCTACGGGAAAGCGGAAGCTCGACCAATTTCGCGTGCCTTGCCAGGAAGTATGTAGGTACAACTTGAATATTATTTCACCACCACAAACCAAAAAAGTGTATATATAATTCAATTTGAGCGACAAAGCCAGCATTGTTTAATCAAAAACTATTGTAAATCTTTATTTTTGTAAATTTTTACTTTAGTAGTGCTCACTAAAATAAGATTATTTAAAGCTTTATCTATATATTGCATGTACCTAAATAAACAAAGAATGCGATTCATATTCAACCTGGTAACCTACATTTACATAAAAAGATACCTTCGTGCCCAAACTCGGCGGATGTAGTAGTACGTTGGCGTTGCGCGGGAGTGAAATGCGCGAGATCGTCTACTGTCACTAATTACGTCACAGACACCACGTGCCGCAAACTTGACACACTTACTGAACTTGAATCCTATCTTTGAGCAAACTATCACTTTTAATAAAAATCAGATAAAGAGCACACTTTCACTTTAAAATTAACTAAATATAACCGATTATTATAGAACGTTTCTCGCAACTTTATCCGTGCAGGAACGGAGAAAGAATACAATTTCCTGTGGCCGGGCGGCCTATCGTAAATAGCGACAAAACAACCCGCAGCCAGGTGGTAGGGTATTTGCCAGTCAGAATAGCTACCATCCATGGTCTAGATTATGCCGCCATAACAACCTTGAGTTGTGTTCCAGCATTAGTGGGCAAGTTCAGGTATCCATTAAAAGAGCAACAGCGCATTTGTAGCACATTTGGTGCTTGCCTGTCTGCTGAACTTATGCAGTAAATAAAAGACTTCAGTCACGTCCATTTTGAATTGATATCCTACGGAAAGTATGCTATTTTTGGGATAAAAGTAAGTATGTTATATCTGTTAAATTGCCAAGTCTATGCAGAAGATACAATCATACTTCCAAACAAAGTTATTTTAAATTTATTTAAGTACATATATTTATTATTTATATGAATTACGATTATAAACTATGTTATTAGATAAATTATTCCATATACTTTGGAAAACTTGCTAATAATTAAAATTATAAATCATTGAATTAAATTAACCGAGTAGGGGAAGTTCTGTAAAACTATATAAGAAATTGCAAAAGTGTAAGTACCTAAACTAATGACTATTTCGTTTCCCGCTGCTCAGTTTTTGGATAGGTTAAATATGTAGTTGCCAAGAGTACCTACATAAACTTTTATCTGTAATACTTAATAAGTATAAACATTTCTCAGTTAGTGATTATAATTAAGATAAAGAATAAATAAACTAAAAATGAATGCTAAAACAAATCTTTCTCTGTCAATAATCAGTCATTTGCAAAAGAATAATGCAAATAAACGGAATGTAAACAGAAAAGCAAAACGGTAAAATTGCTAAGTCATGTCAGTCAATGTTGTCCATGTACTAAGTGCTAAGCATTCATTATCACACTATTGTGATTTGTACATAGTATACCGTTAAAAATACCGTTTTGCGACAACTTTAAAGTATTTTAATATTGACATAAATTGCAATTCACGTTGTCTCCTGTTTTTTAAACATTATGTTGGTTGTTTTATGCAGGTGTGATTTATCTAAATGGTAATAAATAACGGATCACGGGATGTGAAGGGGACGCTCGAAACGCAACCGGGACTTACTGCTAGGATAACAAAAATAATTTAATTTAAAATAAATTCCGACGAGCCGTTCTTGTCAGATTTTTGTGACTGTTAAACATATCAACGTCGTGAAAGTAAAGATTAAGATCGAGCTTAAAACATTTAATTTATTTAATTTAATATAGTCGTTAGGATGATAGAAAGAATTGTAATAAGGATCTGAAAATCTTATCAATAATTTACTCCTAAGGTGTCCACGTTTGAGCTCACGTGCTAAATCACTATTTTTGTTATGTACCACTTACAAAACCGAACTATATGTAGGAAAAACCACATCCTTATACCGCGCTGGTAACCAGTACAGTCCACTATTTACTAACGTAGATTATTTCATAAGTAATGTGTATATAAATATATATAATATTTATATTTATACATACTTAATGATAATACCTTATCCTTTTTTCTATTTTGTTAGTATTTAATACTACGGTCTCTGTGGTTGAGCGGGTTAAGTCTCAGCCGACCGAACTCATTGAAACGATCCGGGTTCGATTCCTGCCATGGTAAATTTCGGAAACGAACTTTCTATTATTTACTCTGGTCTGGGTGTCCGAGATCGGCCCCAGAGTGGTCCGTTGTATATTACTCATAACACAAGCGTAGCTTGGGGATATACAATGTGTGTTTGTCTGCCGATTGTTATGGTTATTATTAATTATTTTATAGTTACTTTTTATATTATCCATGATATGACATTACTTAAATAGACATTCTTATGTAAATAATTTTCTTATAATTGTTTGAGCCAAATTGTTTATTATATAAATAATTTTTTATTTTCTAATTTTTTTGGTGAATAAGTTATTCTCCTATTCGGGGTGGAGATACATCCAATAAATCAAAGATTATAAAAATCGGTTCAGCTGTTCTTGAGTTATAAATGGTGTAACCCGACTTTTTTGTTGATTGTATGTTTCCCAAATAAAGTAAATAAATAAATTACTACATTTGAGCCAAAAAACAGTAGATAGTATGAAATGGGGTAAATGTAGATAAGCTATGCTATACAATTATAGAGCAAAATATCTGTCAATGCTGATCGATAAATAGACCATTGTTGCGGACTGACCCCTGTCACCGTGTCGTAACTTGACGTAATTCGTCTTCACAACAAAATTGCTTTCATCTATAGCTAGGGCTGCCACCTTTTTCCCTTTTTTTCAAGAAAATATAGTATTATTGTTTTGAAGCTGTAAGAGTACACATTTATTTTTAATTATTATTATATATATATATTTCAGTATTGTATTTTCCGTGTGTATTTATTACTACTTTTGCTTTGGCCAGCAAAGATCTATTATTTTTGAACTAATCATAAGTATAATAATAAAATACAAAAAGCGTGACAATTGAATTAGTGATGAAAATATAGTACATTTCTTACTATATAATTTTTCTATAATACGAGTATATAGTACAATTGGATAAAATATAGTACGATACTATATATTGTAGTACGGCTGGCAACCCTATCTACAGCACGCATCGCATTAGGTAACGCTCAGTCCATTCCACGTTCACTTTCAACAGCCTTTAGTACGCATACCAACTTTGGAACCTAGTTTATTTTATGACCGATGTAAGCAGTTGATGTGTTCCGGCATTTATATTATTTTCTTGCGCTAATTTTACGTTATACAGATTTCAAGTAGGTAGTGATCAGTAATACGTAATATTTAGAATGTCATGGCCATTAAACAAAAAAAATGGGTGGTTTCAGGATGCTTCAATACATTTATATGGATGGCACGGTTCTTGCAATTTTACTTATAAATACTCGTTAGTGGATAGTTTACACACAGTTTTCGTTACAGATTAATAGCATATACATAATTATATATATTTATATTACAAGTAGATACTTGCAAAAAAGAATTTTGGAAGTATCTACTTGTTTTCGGAAGCACAAGCAGCAGCGGCAGCGGCTGAATGTAAATAAGTCATAAAAACCAATCTCCTCTAGAGAACCTAATAGGCTAGGTTAGGTTAATGTCTTCAAAATAGTTGTAGTATATCAAATATTTGTGCGTTTTGAATAATTATGTCATACAAAAAGGAATAATCACCACCGTAGAAAATAGTGGATGATAATTGTTAATTCTTGTAATAGAATGTTGTATGGAGCTTGTGTTCAAGCGTTCTGCGGTAAGTAACCATGAGAACTGTATGTAAACACGTAATAGAGCTCGCACTGCCCGTCCTTTGACTTCCCCATGACAGTGATACAGTTTATAAATAAATAATGATAACTATAAACAATAATGAAGATAGGGAATAACAAAGGTACCTAGAGGGTAGCGATGTAAGGACACAGAACTAAAATTTTATCCCAATTCTACAACTGCTTGTATGGATGTTATGTGATTTGAAGTAAAATAGAAAGGACTAATATAACAAAAGATAAGTACATAAAGAAAAATCCAAAATATAAAAAACTTTAATAATGTTCCTTTCATCGTTCTTGTTTTTTTATGAGCTACAAAGTGTCATCTATCTTTATACAAGTATGTAGTCGATTGGTTATTTCAATTCCTTCCAAATATGGTTATAAACATATTTACCCAGTTATTGGAAACATTAAATGTTCATCAGTTCCGTTTAAAGTTTAAAATTATACATAGTTATGTAACATGGCAGTATTATTATTTGTGTAATGTTTGTAAAATTAATAGCTCATTGATTTAATAATACTGTACAAAAATTTCTATTTTCCGTTTTTATGGATCTCTAGTCTTACATTTTTGATTATCGTATTAAAATTGCGTAAATTCGGGTGTAAATTTATTATCATCATCCGAGTGTTAATTCCCGGTTGCAGTCGGAGCGAGTCCGCTTTCCTACTTTTTCTTCTCCACTTCGCGTGGTCTTCGGCGTCCCGAGTTTGGAGACCATTGGTACGCGTGTCATCCTTCAATGTCAAGCCAACATTTCTGTGGCCTTTCACCAGGACCTGGCGGTGGCAGGACGGCTAGACATTTGTTCCCCACACACATAATTAATCGATATCCTTAAAATTCCGGTGTAAATTATCGTATAAAAAATATTCTAAGTTTTGTAAATAAATAAAACTCAACTAAGTATATAATCTAGCTTCTACATCAGCTAATATTCAATCAATTGTTACGATTCCCTGCATTGTATTAAAAAAAGAAATCTACGAGTAAATTAATCTTATGATTCAAACATAAATATTCAAAATAATCTTAAAATTAAATGAAAAATATACTTGCAAAAGATTTTTCCAAATAAGCTGTTGAAGATGATAGGTCAAAAACCTTCTTAAGACCAATGAAATCAGAAATCTTTTATTAAAACAATATTACATGTCAATTTGAATAATATAATTATGGTCTCAATCTACACAGGTCATAAACTTTTCATGACTACAGAAGGTGTGCTCGACTAACCACTTCTAGAGCCATATGACCTGGCTATATCTAGTATTTTACTACCATTATAGCTATTATTATATGTAGCTAATGAGATGTAGTGTGTAAAATAATATGTATTAAACAGCAAACAAAATCTATACAGTTAAAATAACAGCTTTTTACTTAATGCATATGAAAGTATATACGGTACTTACATCCAAAAATAATTAAAAATTTTATCTGTCTGTCTGTCTGGATGTTCCGGCTAATCCTGAAACGGCTGGACCTATTTTGACAGGACTTTCACTGGCAGATATCTGATGTTATAAGGAGTAACTTAGGCATTTTTTTAGGGTTGTGCGAAAAAATTACCCGCAGACAAAGTCGCGGGCACAGGTAGTCACACATAAATGCGTGAGACGCTGATAAGTGTCCCTCTATATAGTATCGTGGGATTCAATCATCAATCAGACATGCTCATACATAATCGAATGATGTGGTCACCATCACAGGTATGACCGACTGCTCTAACGGTAAAATTAAATGCCATGAATTTATCAAGTGATCTAATGACCTTCGCCTTTTGATGGGAATTTGTCACTTTGCTGTACAGTTTTTTTTTCTGAAGTAAACAATAAAATTGCAAGGATGTTGATTTTATATAAGAACCAGCTGACTCGTGCGCACTTTGCTGGGCGTCTAACCAACATAAGCCAACATATAATTACTATTACAACGGTTACCATGGCAAAGACTACCAAGGCAATTATTAACATAGCAACGGGTACCATGGCAATGGTTACTATAGCAACGATGGTATCGTTTGTGATGGTAGTAAAAAAATAATTTGAATAGGATTTTCGTAAAATCCGTTCTTAGTACGCGTCTACGTTACAAAAGAAGTTCCTACTCGTATACAAAATTTGAAGTCAATCGGACGTTTGGTTTCGGAAATCTCGTGATGAGTCAGTCAGTCAGTCAGTATATAATGAAATACGAGTGATATTTTGCGTATATATATATATATAATAATTATATTGGCTTAGAAAATGGAAAAGTAACCAATACTTTTTGAGTTGAAACTAGAACTTGTATTTGAAGTTAATCAAAAACATATCCGCGCCAGATAAGAAGTCCTACGGAAAATAAAGGAACTAAAAGAATTTTGTTCGCAAAGTAGCCAAGATATTAATTTACCGCTTTAATTATTAAATATTGTGTGTATTATTTACCTACATCGATTTACGGATTAGCAATTAATTATTCATTTGATTTTTTTTAAATAAATTCTTGTTAAGAATCGAATCGGCTGATTTTGAAACTAAACACATTCTGTATTATACAAAATTATAGTGTAGTTTGCAAGGATCACTTTCTGTGAGGGAATATCAAACGGCAAACCAAGGGAAATGGTTGGTTTTGAACAAAATGTTCTATTTTGTGTGTATATATATACATATACATATATACACATACTTTGTATGCATAACATGCAAATATGTAGTTATCTAGTAGGTACTTTTGTTATAAAAAAACAAATCGAGTTACTTGAAATTTTTCGTGAATGCTCAACTGCATTATGTATAATGTCTAAAGCTTGTACGTCACGCGCCATAAAATGTTATGAACACTTAGTCTGTAAATGTTAGGTGCAATGATCGTATCAAGCTATTAAAAGAAGGCGTATTTTATAAATATCACCTTTGCTACAGGATTTTAAACCAAACCATATATGTTCGGTTAACTTTGCCTATTGACAATAAATCATCGGCACTCCCAAGCTCGTTCCGGTTAGACAAGTTCCTAAATATACGGAAAAAGCGCCTTAAAGTATTGCTTCAGAGCACTCAAGCAAAAACCGGCACGAATACATCAAAACTGTCTAGATCGTTACTTAGCTTCCGCACCCATTACTTTCTCATAATACACATATATGTATGTATGTCTAACGCACATAGGTATGTAATAAATAAGTGCCTACTCTTTTTATTCAGTATGAAAAAAATTTTGCTTATTAAATATTCCCGCGCTTTCGTTCGCACGGGGTTAAGCGTAACGACAAACCTGCGAAACGTTTAGCGGCGGAAAGTTCAGCAAATACGCTCGCAATAATATGTTTTTTAAATAACCTATGACACATCAGCGAACTTCCGTCGCGTCCTTCCGTTGCCGAACTTTCCGCGCGGTACGTTCCGCAGGTGTGTCGCAATAATTACACTTATCATTATACTTTAGTCAATTTAATCAGTCTATATATTATTTATTAATTGATTGATGAAATTTTCAAGTGAGCCTCTATGGATCTATACGAAATTATATGATATAGCAGAAACACTTAAAAAGTTTAAGGGCCGATTTTGATGAAAGTTGTATTATTAGATTTTTGAAAAATCTTAATAAATTTTTAGACCAGGAATCGAATGGGCTATTTAAAAAGAAAACATTACTTACTATAGATAGATAGATAGATAACACATTATTGTTCACCAAAACAAAAAATACAAAAATACACATAAGACAATATTGATAAAACAAAAGGCGGCTTATCGCTAAAAACGTTATCTTCCAGACAACTTAACTCAAAGGATATTCTTAAATTATCTGTAATTATTGTACATATAATGCTGAAGAAAGGAAAAAAGAGGAAAATAAAAATGTGGACAGCAGATTATAATATAAGGAGTAAACTTTTTTTGTTTTTATTGCATGTGTTCAGCAGACAGGCAGACGGCCCATCTGACGGAAAGCGGTTACCATCACCTATGGACATTTGCAACACCAAAGGCCTTACAAATGCGCTGCTGCTCTATTTAGAAAGACTGGAACCTGGCTACAAATGCCGGAACACAACTCAAGGTTTTTATGGCGGCATACTCTACCAGGGCTGTTAGCCATCCACACGGTCAAATACCCTACCACCTGGCTGTAGGCTGTTAAGTGGCCTCTTACGATAGGCTGCCGAGCCGCAGGAAATTGTATTCTTTCTCTGTTTCCGGAGAAACCCATATTGTAACTTGTAAGGATCAATTTCAGTAGAATAATGTTAAAGATCAAACTACACTTTACAATGTTTCTCGCTATTTCTTATAGTTTAGGATTAGGCATTGAAGGCTCCCTTGAAAAATTCACCTGTAGGTATAGGTACATTATTACATTATAGTTAATAAAAGAGTATTTTGCTAGTATAACCTTACTTAGACTATTGATGCTAAAAAATTGCTATCAAAAGGTTAACGTACCTCCAAAATTTGTCATTAGGGAAATAACCTACAGAAAGTATATTTATGACATGCATTAGTAAATCAGCGAGTCATTTATGTAAATTTTTATTGATACGACTGTTTTATGTAAAATTGACCAAGTCAGTCATGTGACTGAGGAGCCGGAACAACAGAATAGAAATGTTATAATATATAATGCACCATTAACGAAATACCAGTTAGATAATTCTTATGATGTAGAAATACTCCGAACAATACCTATTTTAATTACTCATTGTTATCTAATAGACCCAATGTACAAGTTTTGTTTACGTTGTTATTTTTAATAGTGAAATTGATTACCACAATCCTGCCTTATACCATTAATAGAAAGGCTGAACGAACTCTCAAAGTGAAGTCCACTAAAGGATGCCGATCTTTATTGAGAACTTATATGGAACAGTTGTTTCATGCTTTATACTTTCTCCTTTTAAGTAGTCAGAAAATTCTTTATTTACGTACTCAGTACCGTTATCCGACCGGAGGGTTTTAATTTTTAAAATGACTTCCTGTCTATCATGCTTTAGCGTTTCTTCTTTGCAGCTTTAAAAATAATAACTTACTTTTGACTTGATTAGAATTAATAAAAAATATAAAAATCATACGAGTATAATTGTCTACAAAAATTAGAAAATATTTATTGCCTCGATAAGAGCAATCTGAAATGGGTCCACAAAGATCCGAATGAGTCAGCTCTAATTTAGAAGAGGTTTTGTGGTAACGAACTTTCTTAAAAGGTTTTCTAGCTTGCTTACCTTCTATACATGCTATGCAGGGCTCATTATCTATATCTTTGTACGAAATGTATAGATTAGCTCTGTTAAGTGTCTCTAAAGCTATAGGACATAAGTGGCCAAGTCGTTTGTGCTATATGCGATAACTTGAAACGTCACTTTATGCCGAACGTGCCGCAGTGCGTTACGAGAACTCAGTATTAAATCAAATTAAATTTAACAAATTATTACGGATTAAGGTAGAATGGTTTTCAGTGGATACATTACTATTAACCAGACAGATGCAAACCTGGTGTATAGTACATAAGTTTACACACACGCATATTTAAAAATGCTTCACTTCATTTGACGCTTTTCTTTACCTAGGCTCCGTCTATACTTTTATTTCATCTAAGACTCCAGAATTTAAAATTATCACAGGACGAATAGAAAAAGTCCCCGGCACTATTCTTTAGCGGTCACCTTGATCTACGCTCAGTGATATTATTATTTCTTTTTCGAAGTATGTATTGTCTGTTTTGAGTAAAAGGACAGAAACATAATATTATCAACATGTCGATAAATCGCATTACATTAGTTACGCTCAATATGCAAAGCGATTTCTTATTCCGCCGACTGCTCAAGATCCGTGGCGGGATATATGATCTGGATGATTTTCAAATCTTTTTGATTTTGCACGACGTAGACAGTACCTACATGGTCTGAGCGTTGACGCGCTTAGCTAACTAGTATTCTTAAAAGAGTAAATCTCGGCAGTGACCTCTTTGTTGTTTACTTTAGTTTATGAGTTATTGATTCGACCCACAGAGTACATTAATATAATAGGAGAGTTCGACCCCAGAATTGACATTTATATATTATTATGTATAGTAGCAGCATAACTTATTTAGCTTAGATGTATAATTATTTGAAATTTATTAAAATTATTTCTATCGTAATATTGATAAGTTATTTTAATGCCTTTTTTATATGTAAATGTTTTAGAATTTATTCTAATATATATATTCTAATATATATAATATAATCCCTATTTCCAATATTGTGTTTGCTTTTATCACAAAAACTTCAATTTTATTGCATAAAAACATACGAGACGAGTATAACATGGGGCTATGAATTTCAATTCGTTTCGTTACAAACGCCTCGTTTTATTAATGTGTATATTATGTATGTTCTCAACTTTGTTTGCTAGAATGAAATCTTAATTTCTGTTAAACTATGTTCCTTCACATAATTTAAAATGATTATTGTTTATTAATCACTTCCTGCCGCTAACGCGTCATATATTATGGTTTAAAAAAATATAAACACACATGTAACGGGAATTTTGTGACAGTCTACTTATTTAAAAAAGAAATAACATGTAATCATCATTACCTATACATTTATAATTGAAAGTCTGTTGTCATGTAATTTACTTATATACGTATATTACATAAAGATACTTAGTAAATATATTACAATTTCTGTTAATCAGAACTATTGTAAAATATCAAGTACCTAATGTTATATGATGCAAAGTATTTCTAAGTAGCGTAAACGTGTTACCTCAAAGGTACTGTATTGCTAAATATTTCAAATATTATGTTATAAACAATTTCAAAATTGTAACGAGATTGTTAAATAAAAGCAACAGTTATATTTAGATAGATTTACATTTAGCTAATTGATGCAATTATTATTTAATAAACTTATTATGTCATATAAATTCGGTTTGCAATTATAAAAATAATACAAATTAGCAAGGCACGTATCAGTCCGCGCACATTACAAGCACACTTCCGTGGCAGTAAGCAAGGAAGTGGACACCGAAAGTATGTAAACCCAACTTATTTGAATATTGATATTCATGCCGTTCACTTCCCTCGTCGATTTTTTTTTGCTGCCCTAAAAGAGTTAAAATTATGAAGATTACAAATATTGTCATTTGACAGTGTGGTGTTAGTTATTGATTAAGATTTAGCTGAGTTCGTAAATAAGATAATATACTTAAAAAATATTTGCTGCAAACAATCAAGAATTTTGGTATGTTTTAAAATAAATGTTAACCATATTTAAAAAGAACCAAGTCATAATTTTGTCTGGAAAATCACTACTAGCAAATACAATGCGAACAAATGGATGTAGGTCATCCAGCCAATTACCACATGTAACTATCTAGCTTTTAACCACAACTCGTATAACGCAGCACAAACTGTTGGAAATAAAACATAATACATAATATTATAAGTACTCGTCAATGAACATATTTTGTCCTTTTTCACATTACTAAAGATAGTATGGAGTACATAGAGTAAGAAATATTATCATTGGAAGGAGACGCGAGTTAAGTAACTACCACGATTTATGGATTCATATGCATACGGCTAATTCACGCAAACTGTGCTCCTAGTGGTTCCTAGTTGCGTCCACACTTGCTCTAAATAAACCATAAATACTCAAGATGAATGCAAAGGATGTCGTGGCGACCGTGTCTAACGTCCGCTTTTTTTAGGGTAAATTCCTTTGCGCACTTCCCACAGCCGGGACATAACAGAACAGTAGGGTCTAATTTACACCTAGCCTTAGGAGCATGATATATAATCCTTCATAAGCATTCAGATATTAAGTAATGCAACGTTTTTGTTTCAGTGGTTATGAGGGTCAACACACTTGCATCACATATGAAGCCATCAATCAAGCTTATCTCGAAGCTAGGAATAGAATTCGTAAGTATTTGAAAACTTCGCCTTCACGTGAGCATTGTATTTGTTAAAATATTCATTTTGGACTTCTGGTAGAATATTAATTTTCATTTTAAATTGCTAATGAATATCTCCATCATATTTTATTGCAATAAACATCTAGGTGATACATAAATCTCCTTTGAAATAAATGATTTCGCAGGATATGGGCTTGCGTCGCCGTGTGCGAACAAACTTGTACATAGAAGGTTTCTTTATAATATACAATAAATTATATTAAAAGTATTATTCTGCCCAAATTTATGTATAAATTAAGATTTTTTATAATATTAACCATTTATGACCACAAGGATTAAATACTGGCTCTGACACTCACCTACTATTACTGTATGGGCTCATCAGTACTTACTTTAAAGAGGCCAAAGTACCTGTAATTTCTTTTTTTTTTATCAAATATCAATAACACAACATTGGTTCAAAAGCTTACGAAAATGTAAGAATATATTTATAGTTATAAAATATACGTTAAATTGGCTTAAATAAAGCGGACTAATTAGACAGATTTAAACTACCTAATTAAAAATTTTACAACGTTAAAATTGAGAGGGATCATATTTTACACTTTGTGATAAAAATTAAAGTAAATAAAGAGCTTGTCGATGATATTGCTCAATTTTATAAGATCTTTAATGTGGTACCTGTTCTGTATTAACTCCTTGAGATAATCAGCTGTGACATATTATGTAGATACCCGAAACTATAAGGGTTTCTTTTTTACCTTTAACTACGTATCGGATATAAAAACCAACAACTGAACTGCACGTATAATAATAATAAGTAACAATAACCCCCTTTAAGTACTTTGATTTATTAGTTATTATTACACATATTAATTATAGCAGAAAACAACAACCACGTAAACATCAATAAACTTTATATTGATATATCTGTCCAGATATTAAAATAAGTAACAATATCTCTTTCAGTGGTATCTCAACCAAAAGGAGATTGGAAGCCAGAAGATTATGGGAGTGTTGGAGAACTTGTGCTTGACATCTCTATTAGCTTAGCTCGCAGGTAATTTTTTTTGTATGGAGTTCTCTTACACCCAGCCTCCCCCTATCTAACGTAGTCTGGAACCCTGTTATTCTTTCATGTATATATCTAAATACTTAATTTTTTTATGTCCATATTTACTAACTAAATACATTATCACAGATTTTTGTGCCTAACGTATTTATCGCAGGTAATTGATACTTTTAACTTCTAAATTAATGAATATTTATTTATTTATAAATAAGGCCTTACTTAACACTGCTTCATACACGAATGCCTTTAGTTATAAGAGACATAGCTAATTTGTAGGGTCAGTTATTAAGTCGTAAAAATTTATCGGTAGCAGCAACCTGTTGGCAACACCCTTGGTGTTGCAAACGTCTATATTCAATTCTAATTTCCCTCAAGTGAACTGTTAACTATTTGCTTGCTTTATGGTAATACTTACTTACTTACTCAATTACTCCGTTGGCTCAGCGACCCAAAGTGAGTCTTGGCCTCCGAAACGAGAACACACCATTTTTCCCTGTCCTACGCAGTTTCTGGTCAACTCATTATTATCGGCCCGAAATTCACACAGGTCAGCCTCCACTCTGTTTTTCCAGCGATGTTCTAGGGGGCCTCTTCATGGCAATAAAAAAATCTTAATAATTAGATTAGTTTCACGTATCATCTTAAGCATTTCTACATAAAACTAAAAGTGATATCACACGAAGATTCAAACGTAATTATGACACTTGAAACAAACAATACCCATGACTCATAATCTCGTTTTCATACTAATTTTTTATGAATTTGGCACCATTTCATCCTCGGTCCTTGATCTTAGCAATCGCCCACGAAGAGTACCTACTGACCTTTATAGTGAACGGGAGCCCGTGCAAATGTCGTTGTTGGCTCATTAGCGCATACGTAACAAACACAATTGAAGGAGATAAGGATGTCATATTTAAAACGAACAATGCTATGCTATGGTTTATAACTTGACAGCGTCGTCGTCGGCCTATCGTCATCCACTGCTGGACGTAGGCCTCCTCTAGTTTGCGCCACTTATTTCGGTTCTCCGCCTTCCTCATCCAGCCCCAACCGGTGACCTCACACAAATTATCGGTCGTTATCGCGACCTCTGCCTTGGCCCAGTATAATAGGGCCGCCGGGAACCAGGGGTCATTCTTTGGGTTCCATATTCATAACAGGGGAGAAAATTCCCTAGTCACTCCGCTAGGCAGGTGTGTTCGTGACCGCAAAGCCATCTATTCGCACTGGCAACGCTGCTGCCCGTTTTCAGTCTGTGGATTTTTAGTTGGTCACCTCGGGCAGTTTAGCTGCCATATTCAGTCATCAAATTCTCGTTAGTAAATTGCAGGGCACATCACACACAGGCAGGTTTGGTTGAGAGTTGAGGTCGCCAAATAGTAGATTCCTTTTCCCTTGTGCCACAAAACTCAAGTAATACCAGATAAAAACTGCTGAGCGGACTGTAATGCTATAGGTAGTAACGAACACTAGTAAGAAAAATACTTGAGATTGCGGAATGCACGTTTAATGGTCTTTCGTGGAGATATAATTTTCGTTGTTGTTTGCAACTTAGCAATCAATAGTTCTCGCTATTTGAAAATATTAGAAAGTAATAAACTCTAAGATGACCATCAGTAATACCAGGGTTTGCGATGTGACGCACAATGGCTACAGGAGCGTCAGTCGTCTGTTGACACGCCTCTCCTACGTGCATAACCCCGGCTATCTGTTAAATTGTACAACAATAACTTAGCTTGCCAGCTGTCGCGAGAATAGCAAACAGTGATTAAAGACAATGCAATAGAATCTATTTTCATAAACATATATAGAAAGCGCTATAAGAAGAATAGGTATTGATACTGATACTAAATTAAGCGTAATCACGTATACAGCGTATACTTATATTTTTATTATGTAATAGATAGTTTTTAAACATAATACAGTTTAATAATAACAGTTAAAGATGACTGTGTATATTATAATAATATAATAGAAATCTTCGCAGTTATTAAAAGTTGTCAACCCTAGATATAGTTGTGAATCGAAACAACGTCACAATTACGCTTGCTTTATATACCGGAAAAGTGTGTAAAGCGGTTGAGCTTGATTGAAGTTTCTAAACCTTTATGCTTCACATCAAAAGCCCCATACATTTGCTTCCTGTTCGACGTGACTATTGTTATTGAAGATTGATGTTGCCTTCTTAATAGTGTCAGGTCATGAGGGTATTAATCTTGGGTTTCTTACGAACGCTGAAGGGCGGTTATTTGTTTCTTTGATAATGATTCATTAGATAAATTCGTACTTATGTATATAATTATTAGGTATCTAGTTTCCGCCTTAGAGATCATTACTTTACTAAAGTTTACGAAGTATCCTTTGTTTATGCACAGATCCGTATTTAAAAAAATTATCTAATCTATAATATTATAAAATTCTAAACATGCCGTGTCTGTACATTGAAGCTATTTAAAAAAGAACTGGAATGGAGTATATAAACGATGGAGAACACGATGCAATTTTTTTAGATTTCTTGTCTGTTTGTTCGGGATTCACTTAAAAACTACTGGGCCGATTTCGATGCGTTTTTCGCTGATCGACAGCAACTTCTTAGACTTAAAATTTACACTAGTTTTTTTTAAATTATTTAAAATGCCCAGATTGAAAAAAAAATGAATTCCAATGTGATTTTTCACCGATCGATAACTAATTTTATGTAATAAAATGTGTGATAATTTTTATTCCGGAAATACCTCGGATTTTTTCCGAGAGTGGTTTGAAGTTGTTCGAGGTTTTTCACTAAAACGATAGCTTACATCAGGAGTCCCGTGGATATTTCAAGTTAAGCGTGGGCAAAGTCGCGGGCATATCCTAGTATTGTAATATAAAAACTATCCTTTGTTCATCTCTTTTATCAAAAATAAATGTATATCAAAATTTATAATTATTGATATTTTCACTTTGGACAGCCGCTGTGGTTTTTAGCCTACGCATTCCGGTGGAATAAATTTTGTAAACAAACGATCCGTTCTTAACTCTTGTGTGGCTGTCACTGAGATTCTAGTTTAGGCACTGGCCTAGACTTCAAACCACTATACTGCGGCACCGATGATTTTTCCGGAATAAAAGTGTCCTTCATTTGTACCCATTATCCTATGTACATTATACAGCAAATTACATGATAATCCATTAATTGCGAATAACGTAAAGGAGTAAAGAAACATATTATCCAAACAATATCTCTTTCACACTTTATACAGGCAAAAATTTACAAGTGAGCCTTCAGAGCCAAATTCTAATCTGTACGAAATAGTGAAAATCACTCAAAGTAATTTCGAGAGCTATTTTGACATTCCTTTACAGAAATTGATTCTTACAAACTACTCTATCTACTGATGTAATAATGCAGTGTATTTTTTTTCCAAAATCAGTTAACACTTTATTATACACCAATACAAACATGAACTTAAAGACTAAAATTATATCTAGTTATGTACAAAGGGCGGTCTCGCTAAAAAGCGATCTCTTCCAGACAACCCTAGGAATGAATTGAGATGATAAAGGCGATGTTGGTATACGTAACATATAGTGCAAACTACTTACATTTTAAAAGTAAATACATAAATGATATATAAGCAGAAATTTAAAATATAGCAAGATTATAAAAATATATAGATATTAAAATTACTTATTATTCAAAACGTTAAAGCTATGATGTTACTTCCACTGCTAATTTAAAAATAATGTTACAAAATTGTGTTAGTATGTAATCGAGTAACGATGCAAGGTCAAATTACCAAAAATACTTTTTAATCTATCACAAGAGTTTATCTATGCCCATCACAGCAATCGTTGCGTGGTAGAAGGTCGACACAGAAGTGTTTTAAACTACAGCTTTCTCCCGGCTTCGCGTGCGTACATTTTTATTTCATAACCTACGGAAACTGTCCTATTTTCAGGATAATGGTATGATATGATCATAGGTTTAATTGGAAGCACACTATGTATCTCAAATTAGATTTTATTTATTTATTTATTACTACTGTAGTTGTATGTACTTACCTTGTAAGTTAATCTAAATCCGAAACTGTTTCAGGTAAGTATGTATTTCGCCGGAATAGACACATTCTCAGTCTCCTTGATAACATGTTATTTAGTCCTAATAGTCCCCAGTACCTTAAGGAACGTTTTAAATTCCTTCGCCTATCCACTCACAATTTGCGCTTTGATACGTATCGAAATCTTATGACACTTGCGCACACTTCATCCTATAATGATAATTCTTTTACAGTGCAGGCTGTCAAACTTTCGAATATGCTGCCTCTTACTGTCAGAGAGGCCAAATCCTTACCAACATTTAGAAATTTACTAAAAAAACACTAGGTATTTGTGTACAAATAGGTATGTCTGATTAACACAACAATATATTTATTATAATTACGTAAGTATTTTGAAATATATGTATATATATAACTATGTATTATATTTGTATATTTAATTCTTAAATTAGTTGGATTATTTATTGCCTTTTTCATGCACCACCTACAAGGCCTGACTGTGCCTGGAAGACATCGCTTTAAGCGATAAGGCCGCCTATAATATTGCCTACAAAATATTGTAAATAGTCTGTTTTATAAATGTATAT
Organism: Dendrolimus houi; assembly: GCA_039645545.1. Classification (NCBI taxonomy): domain Eukaryota; kingdom Metazoa; phylum Arthropoda; class Insecta; order Lepidoptera; family Lasiocampidae; genus Dendrolimus; species Dendrolimus houi. The sequence goes on along the minus strand of CM077125.1, from coordinate 16,719,548 downwards.
TTTGATGTACAATAAAGTGTTTACTCTCTCTCTCTCTGTGTGTGTGTGTGTGTGTGTGTGTGTGTGTGTGTGTGTGTGTGTGTGTGTGTGTGTGTGTGTGTGTATATACACATATACAGTCGAATCTCGATAATTTGAAACTAAAGGGACCAGAGATAATTTTCAAATTGTCAAGAGTTCAAAATAACAAGCGCTTACTTATGGAACTTATGGAAAGACATTTGTTCTTTCTTGGATTCATTTTAATAGCACAAATCAAACATTAACAGGACTCATTAACGTATGAAAGGAGACTGGAATGCGAACTTACTCATATCTCATTTACATAAACAATTGACAGGTCTGTACATGTATGTAAACAAACGACAGGTATGTGCATGATAAACGCTTCAAATTATAGAGAGTAGGAAAGCCCAGACTTCAAATTATCGCATGATTGCGAGCAAGATAATATTCCTTCAACTTCAAATTACCACAGGGACCAATTAACATCGATTTTATTTAATTTATCGAGTATTTTTCAAGGGACCAGATTTTTTTTCAATTTATCTGACTGTATATATATATATGTATATGTATATATATATATATACATATTCAATTATAAGCAGTGTCATTGCGCTTTGTGATATATATGACAATTATGTTGGTCTCACAGACGAGAACTTGCCACTTTGTATTAATAAAGATGAAGGATATGTTCATTTAAAAAACTTTTATATGCATGTCGAAAGACCGATTATGGCGGAATGTATTCATTTTTGTAACATATAGATGTTACAAAAATGAATACATTCCGCCATAATCGGATCGTAATCGTAGCTATATACATAGCTACCCTTTTTTGCAATAAACTAAAGAAACTCAGATGTATAATTGAAAATAAGTGTTCTATAAATTATTCTACATTTAAGTACTTTTCTGTTTTTATAATTAATCTATAAACGTCACACGTTATTGGTTGTGGTCCAATGTGTCTTCTTTATAGCGGTAAAAATAGCGCCGTTAACTAATACCTACATTAGTATATATAATATATACATAGATTTTTTTTTTAATAAACTAATTTATCTATATATGTAATTGTGTATCTATCACGAATATATAATATCATATTGTTTATATATTATATTGTTTGCCTTTTTATATAAGTATTGTTGTATTATATATAACACATTAAATTTATAGGACTAGTTTTTACGCATGGAGACCACGATCTCCAGTAATTGAAGGAGTACATTGATTATAAATTTAAGGTTATGTTATATTTATAAATCTGTTATCTGTATCCTTTGTTGGAGATTCTAATAAAATAAAAATAAAATGTATTATTGCTAAAATGCTAGCTGTGCCCGCGACGTCGTCAGCGTGGATTTTGTTTTCAAAACCCCCGATTTTGAAATATTCTTCATTGGTGCTCCGTTCCTATTGGTCTTAGCCTTCCTCGATAAATGGGCTATCTAACACTGAAAGAATTTTTCAAATCAAACCAGTAGTTCCTGAGATTAGCGCGTTCAATCAAACAAACAAACAAACTCTTCAGCTTTATATATTAGTATAAGATAATAATATTAATTGTATTTGATAATTTCTTGTGTGAATTGTGTCATAATAATATCTATATCTGCGTGAAACGGTCACCAATTATAACATTATCCCAGATGGGGCACTTACATTAAGTGCATTAAACTTCACAAATTTGATTTGTGAATATCATAATGTACTTGGGTAATGAACACCGATTTCAATAACATTCAAAACTGAGAAATCTCAAATCAAACCCGGTACCATTGAGTCAAGTGTGTGAGGGCAACGTCAGCGCATTAAGCCACCAAGGTCATCTCTTTTAATAATACTAATAAAATAAAATTCAATAGCGTGTAAGGTATTCATATGCTTAATGCATATAAATAGCTTACTCACTTCGTAGTTTTTGTTCGTACAGTAGTTGAACAACAAGTTGTAAGAGTGCTGTAAAACAATGAATGGTATCCAGTATCGTGACCCAGATATGTCAATCTTGAAAGACATAAAATGTACTTCTAACAATAATAATCACCGATGATTCCCAAACAGGTTTATATCGAACCTCAAGAATCGACTGCGATTGGAATATTACTATATTTGAAGTTGATTTTGCAAAAATTCAATAACTCTACTATCCGTGCAGGAACGGAGAAAGAATACAATTTCCTGCGTTGGGGCGGCCTGTTGTAAGAAGCGACAAAACAACCCACAGCCAGGTGGTAGGGTATTTGTCCGTCTGAATGGCTAGACGCATCCCTGGTCTAGAGTATGCCGCCATAACAACCTGGAGTTGTGTTCCAGTATTAGTGGCCAAGTTCCAGTCTCCCTTAAGAGAGGAGCAGCAGTGCATTTGTAGCACCTTTGGAGTTGCAAATGTCCATAGGCGATGGTAACCACTTCCCATCAGGTAGGCCGTCTGCCTGTCTGTTGAACTCATGCAATAAAAATATAAAAAAGTCAGTCTTACCCAAAATCACGAAACGTGGCAAGTGATCTAATAGAAAAAAGTTTAATAATCTACGGTCTACAAAAAATTTGTTGTGTGAAAAATATTACTTTGGTTTATTTTACAAATATGACTATATTTGTTATATTAAATATTATAAATAAATACTAAATTTTTGCAAAAAAATAACAAATGTGAACTAGAATATAGTTGAAACGGAGTTTATTTTGATGTTGTTAGTAGTTTTTGTATTCTGTTTACTTAACTATTACTTAACCCATTTTCAAGAAATTTGGTTTTTATATAAATATTGTAGAGGGCGGCATTTTTTTACAGGTTATGGGATGTTTACGCGAGCTGTAGCTGGGATAGCCCTACATAATATATTATATATAGGCTGTTTATTTCATAAAATACTAGCGTTTACTTTTATGATGTTTATTTTGTCGTGAGGAAGTTACACTTATTACGCCATGATAATTTCTGTAACTTCTCTGCAAACTTTTATTATGTTATTTTAACCTGTTGCATGAGTCACGACGTAGTCAGTATGTTGTTCTGCAAAGATAAGTTACTTACGCAATTCTAAAATAAATATACTCCTAGAAAGCTCTAAGAAATAACGGTCTGAATAAAATGATTCATGATACCGGCGTCAACGAAGAGTATTTATTTAATTTATGGAAAATCGTTCGTAATAGATCTTAATTTTGATAAGTTGACTAAAACGTAAAATTCGTACTATGTATATAAAAAGTTTCTGTATAGTAGTAGTGTGTGTTGTAAGGTCATCGACGAATCAGAACTATAATCCAACGAAACATTGACAATTTTCTAACCATCCTATTTTTAATTTCTCAAGAGATTATTAACTTGAAAGAAAACCTGCTTGTCAAAATATTACTCTTTATTTTTTAGCGAAAGACTTGAACATCGTCTTGGTTATGAATTTTTGCTAGTAATGTGAAGTGACAAGACGTGTAATTGATATCTCACACAAAAGCAAAGAAATTCTAATTTAAAATCTTTTATGAGACTCGTGAGTCGATTAGAACTAGGATGTGCACAAAACTTTTCTCTCTTTGGCAAAGCTAACTACACAAGTATTGTCTATCGGTATATTTAATTTACCTTTCATCCTTCCAATTACAACATAATAATGTGCATCAGACATAGATTAAATCATTATAAGGTAAAACATGTTATATTAATCCGAGCATATTACAAAAACAATCTGAACTTTTTTCAATGTTACGTATTATTTTGACATACATAATTACCATAATTTCCTCGTTTTCATGCCAAATCATTTGTTAGGTAAAAATTAGGTAAAGCAAAACAACACTTTCAATTATTCGATTGAGCAACTATGTATTATATCAGTTCTGTACTTTATGCTTATGTAGATAATGTGTTATTTGAAATAGTCAATGTGATCTTTTTTATTCAAGGGATTCCAAGATAAAAATAGACTTATTTGGTCTCTTCATTGCAAGTGTACACACGTAATACATACTAGATTTAATATAGGTCAATAGTTCGCTGATAGGTAACTTGCTAAGAAAAGTAGGCCAACCGGGATATTTGGCGCCAAGTTGAGGAAGTTTACGTCCAGCAATTAACTTTGATTGACTGAAGCCAACCGTGAACACGTTATTCGTTACATTTAATACAGTTTAAAGAAGATGCAAACATATAAAATATGTTTATCAAAGTGATTTTACAATAATACTGGCGAAATTTCTACTGTATTTCAATCAAGTGTCAGGGGTGTCAGACCTTGACCTATTGAGATTAAATTCCTTCGAGGCTGGCAGTACGTTGGTAACATTGGTGTTGCAAAAGTGCATAGGTAACAGTAACCAATTTCCACCACGTGGGCTAAACTGTCTGCTGTTCTCCAGGAATAAAAACGATTATTTTCACATAAATTTGTGCATAAAGCGATTCTGTAAGAACAAACGGTGGTAAAAGTCTACTGGTTATTTTAAAAGTTCTTATAAACAATTTAAGTCGAGCTTACAAACCGCCTTGAGCTACAGTTGAAACTCTTATTTGACCTCGATAATTAGACCAAACAATTCAACCCCACCTAGGTACAATCTGTAGATTGTACTTGCATTGTCAACGTTGCGTCATAATGTTGATAAGTCGATACATTTGCAATGATCCGTTATCATATGGATCAAATGAGCTTAATGAGATGTAATTTCTGACGTAAAGCTTTCAATGCTAAATTCTGGTACGTAAAACCGAGTAACTTTAAGTTATTTAGGCCAATTTATTATAAGGTTGTAGTAACCTTTACAGCAAAAATGGGATCTTTACATTTTATTGTGTCCGTTCATTGTTCATTTTTGTCTGAACTTACTGGGTCTATAGAGATGAAATGTGAATGTAGGTGTAGTTTATACGATACGACACGTGATATAGTAAAATAATAAAATTTCTAAATTTGGAAACCGTACATATAACTAAAAGTACGCATGTGCGATAGCGTTAAAGAGATCTTAAATAGTTTCAACTTATGGAAATTTTGGTGTTCTTAAGAGTTAATTTGATATCTTCGAACGCTTTTTGCTATTTTTTCACAATTAATTTATATTTATAGAATGTGCAGTTCTCAATAGCAGTAGTAACGTTATGAATATTTCTTTTGATTCCAAAAATTCATTTTACAAAAAGATTAGTTTAGCCTAAAAAGCTACTAATTCGACATAGGACAGACAGATTTCAGTATGTTAGTTATTTTTATTGGGATTTAAAATATGTATTATAATTTTACTTTTTCTGTTTATAAAACTTTATTTTATTTATATTTTCTATTGTTTTGCCAAGTAAATTATGCATTTTTGTAATTGTTTATTATGGTAACCAGTAAACTATTATAATCTATCAACGTATATTTTTTCTTTTAAGAGTTCCGCTATGGCAGTCCTGTTATAATTCAGCTCATATAAAAGTAATATACAAATTAAGAATTAATTAAAAATGACTCAAATTTTATACATTGACAGACTGACCTTTTATATAGAGCCTAAACCAGTCCTTACTATATATTCAAACAATAATAATCGAATCGTACTACCATGTGCAAAATACATAATTACTCGTAGATCTGTATTCACTTATTTTTTGCAATAAACCTTGACATTTTGAATATCCGTTACTGAGGTAGATGCAGTTAAGTAAGTACTCTAAAGTGTATCAATCATACACAATTATGGAATTAGATATATACGTTAGCATTGTTGCGTTAAAAACAGCGACATTAAACTATATCTATATAATAACACACGCAGTTATATACTCAAATAAATTTGTTAGAGGTCGGCAACGCATTAACGTCCATGGGCGACAGTAACCACTCTACACCAGTGGGCCGTCTGCCTGATTGCCTGCTTCAGGCAATAAAAAAAATTATTGTGTGTGTATGCAGTTTACACGCAGTGAAATGTATGAAACTTCAGAGAATATACTCAAAGATAATATATTATTATCAGTTTTATTTCGGTGTAAATTAGACCTATATTTAATCATCGGTCTTATGGACTCTAATCTGTGCTGCACAGTCTAATAAACCTCGTATCTCATTCTCACGCAGGCTTAGTCCTATAGAGTTATATGTTTATCTCTTTTAGTGTCGCTTTATCGTTTCATCGAGTTTCAAATTCCAACGATTCTAAAGAAGTTTCACTTCAAAAAATGGAACGAATATGCAAGGTGCCATATGCCCTACATACTACCTAATAGAGAAAAAATTCAATGTAAAAAAGGCATTTAAAAAAAAAATATGTTACATGAAATTTAAATGAAATTATGCTTTTTAAAAGACTCGCAGCCGTAGCTCACGTCGATGCATGACTAAAATTATACATTGTACTCTGTGACTAAAATGAATGTCGGGCAGTTACATTACTATAATGTCTCAGGAATAAAAAAAACGATTTAAAAAGCATCTGCAGGCATAAATATCTTACAAGTCATATTAGATTTCTGTGACGTTCGACATGCTAGAAATGAATTAAATTGCACACGATCTCTTGATATTTCTAACATATAAATACAACGGTTTAACCAGTGATCCGTATTTCTGATGTGTAACATTAGACCTGCTCGCGTATATTGAAGGGACGAGAACACTTTCTATAAAAACAAGTGTCTATCGTATGAGTAACCGTACCTAGTCAAAGGGAAAGTTTTATTTTCAAGATCTTCATAAGAACTAGTAACGGTATGAATGGTTTCGTCTATGATAGGACATGCCTTTGAGTACAAAATCCATACTAATATATGTATTATAGGTAGATGTGAAAATGCCTTTGCTTATATGTTTTTGTTCCTTCTTTGCGGCTTTGGGAGCGAACCGATTGATCGTGAAATTTAAAACCTTTGTACTGTCAATAACAAGAATGGACTTAAAATAACTTACTACGGAAAAAGTATACCTAACGAGAGTATACATCATATTACGGGATGCGAGTTTGAAAAATTAACCGAACAAATCCACATGGAAAGGTTTAGTTAACCTTATACCCTTTCATGCATAAGTAACAAAGATAATATTATTATGTGTAGTTAACCCAAATGCTTGAAACCGTCTGTGTTTGTGTTCAAATGGAACTGTTACATAAATAAAATATAGTTTCGTTGAATATTTTAACTTGCATATATATTTTTCAGATTATACTCCCCCCCACTGTCGTGTTATCGAACTTTTTGTTTCTCTGATTTTTTTCATTATGTTTATACTTATCCCTAGATTCTGTATTAGGTATATCTTTTTATATTATGCATTTAATTTATTTAATTATCTTAATTTCTCAGCTTTTAATATAATTGTTTAGTTACTATATATATACAGATTGACTTTTTTACGTTTGTTCTTGTTTATTCTATCCTCTCTTAGCTTGCATATTAAAGGGCTATTCTTTATAATCAGGTACGGACTGACGTACGAAGAAATCGAGAAAGGACTACCCCTCATCGATACATCTCGTACCCTAATCAGAGAAGTATGCCCACCAATATTCTCGCACGTGGAGTGTCGCGCAGGCAAATACCGTCGTTTGGATGGACTATGCAACAATCTCGAACATCCCACCTGGGGTGCGACCAACTCTCCTTTCCAGAGGTAAGCTTTATTTTCTGTATAATATCTAACTTTCATTTTTGTGCTGGTGAGCTGCTTGACCGGTGAAAACATAAGGCCATAAGCCTCTATAAAAGCTCTCAAGACACTTAGTCGACTGTTGTCTTCATCGGGAACTGATTAGTATGGTAATTAAACGAGGTAACGTAGGTAACGCGCCTTACCTATACAAAACGATGACTTAGGCTGTCTATGGCATCATACCATATCATACCAAATCAAGCGCCTTCCAACAACCTCAATTAGCACTGCTACCGCTAATTTCGAGTAGCACGGCAGAACTGAAGTTTTTGCTAGGTGGGAGCCATGACTGTAATTTACGCGTGCGTATGGCTCGACAATTTTATTCGCTTCTGATAGTTCATGTTCTTTTGGTGCAAGACAGATGAAAAAGGTTGCCGAGCTGTAAATATCGCATATTTACTCCCAAATTTATGAACATCATTAAGAATCTTTAAGGTTAAATCAAGTTACATTGGCTTCGTTGTATTAGGCTCGGTGCAAACTGGGCACCGACCACAGCCACCGGTGGACAGCGACAAGCAGTCGACACGATTTTTCATACGTTTTGTAGGGACTCGCCGTGACAGTGTGGTCGATTTATATTAGTGCAGATACTTCTCATATAATTATAGCCGTTACCGAACCAATATTTAAATTATTTCATTATCGGAGCCTTAAAATTACAACCAGTGAACATAACTGATTTCGTTGTTATAAAAATGGTGAAATAAAATCTCTTCATGTGTCTAATTAAGACATTAGACAAAAGGAGATAATAGGGCTTTAACAAGTCATAGCTTCAGCAAATTAATTACTAACCTGTTGTTACAGATTAGAATCATAGAAAATGGTGATCAATTATCACACGTCATTAGTTAGTTGACACTGTTATATGATCAATTTAGAATTATTGTCAATAGACAATAACTAACGCTGTAATAATTTATTTAGTACTTGAGGTACAGCTGTTGTATTAAATTTATGACTCAACCTACTTCACTGCTTACACTTATACATTCATACTCACGTCATTTCTTTAAACCAAACGATATTTGGTTTCAGTATTATACTAAAGACATTTTAATATAATGTCCTATATAAATTCTTGCTTATTACGGGACAAATATTGCCTTACTTTGACATAGTTTATAAAGGACTTTGCAGAAGTAATTTGCAAAATCACAAGTTCTTACTACATACTTTCAACAAGATGCATCGAGTCGTTCTTATGTTTAAAATTTATTTTTTATTTTATTTTATTAAGGATCACCAACAGTTTTGTACATTTGATCAGTTACTAGACTTATGACTAAGGTTTACAATGCGATGTAAAAACTAATTATAAGTGAACACAGCTTGCAGTTTAATTTCTTCATTGTTATTTAATTAAACTCCAATAATAAAAATAACAAAAAAGTGTAAGGTAATGAAATTAGTGTGTCCGTCAGTCTATGTCTAATTAGTGTCTTTTTGGGCTAAACGAATCTTTTGATAAAATGAATTTTTGGAGTCAAAGTAAATATCAGTAACATCACCGCTACTTTTGAGAATTCTACGCCTTCTAGAGATAGGGAGGGATGTTATAGAAGAAGCTGCAGATCATTGTATAGATATAGATTATTTGATTGTTCTAAAACATAAATTTTTCTCGAAGGTTGATCGGTCCACTTTTCTCCGATGGTATCAACGCACCGCGTATTTCGCACACCGGTCACGACCTCCCGCTGTCTCGTGTGGTATCCCGAACTATGCACCCTGATGAAGGTTTCCACGATCACGCTGGTACAGTCATGGTCATCGCCTGGGGGCAATTCATGGACCACGATTATACGCTTACTGGAACTCCTCTTGGTAAGACGTTTTACATATTACACTACTTTCGTGGTTAAACTCTCACTATATTTTTTTCTTTTTTTCCAATATGCTTACATTTATATACATAAATATAAAACATATTCGACTGTGGTACAGAAACCTCATGGGTTTATTCGTGCAGCAGAGGGTGGTTTTGAATACACGAAATTATGATACATTTTGAAAATAAAATTACACAATATTAATGTTATATTAAAAAACAAGAACAAAGGCAAGGAATTGTTATCATCAAGTTATAATCATGGTAGCATATGGTTCTGATTTAGTCCCAGGTCTGCACTATATTTCCATCAGGTCTATTGAGGGTCATGATTTTGGTGATAATGTTATGTTTCAAATTCAAAACTGTTTATTTAAATAAAATTCTTATATAATAACATTTAATAGGTACGTAAGTTAAATGGAACCCACTTCCTATTATGTCAGACCGCTTCAAAACATATTCGAAATAGTATGTTTATAACGAGAATTGTCCGCGGCCGAAATCTGTTTTGTACATATTGGGAAACATTTTGTCACAGCAATTTACTCAGGAACTTAGCCTGTCTATGTTTTGAAGATTTAGCTCTTGATCCCTTACCTAATAACCTACAATTGACCACCAGCCTATCCGTACTACGAATTTTTTTCCTGCCGTGTAAATTTAGTAAGCTTGAACAAAAATGTCCTATATCTTTTATAATATAATACATTTTTACCTAAGGTTTAAATCTGAATAAAAATAAGTGAAACGCAATTTATACACTTCATTGAATTCTTTAAATATTAGAAACTCATATTCGTTTAGCATCTAATTCTCTTTAATACATATTACTTTTCTCCGCAGATCCAATCAACCGCAACGACCCCGAGGAATGTTGCAAGCGCCCTCCACATCTCAAACATCCATACTGTAACGAGATCCGCATTCCTGAAGACGACTATTTCTACCGCCTGTTTGGAGTTAAATGTATCGACTTTGTGCGAGCCTTCCCTTCGCCGAGACCCGGCTGCCGTCTGGGTAAGAAATAATAAATTTAATGTACTGGGCTTCTATCAATAAATTTAGAACATATTATGATTCTTCACTATCCTTATTAAAGAATAAAACTATGGCCACAACATCGTTCACACAGGATTTAATTTTTTTTCTGAACCTTCAAGATATCGAATGGAATAAAGGCGGAAATTTAAGATAAAACTCCTATCCTTAAAATTTTCATTGAGATTCTTTGAACCTTTTCGAAGCTTATTCGAGACAATATTTCAGACAACCAGACTGTTGTAAAACCTTCTTAATGTTATAGACAACCTGTTCTAAGTATGGAGAGTGCCATAGACTTAAAATTGATTACCTCAATAAAAATGTCCAAATTTATTTCAAAATCACAGACAGACTTTTCAATTTCATTTTATAGGTATAGATAGATTACATTATATAGTACTTTATTGTTCACCAAAATAAACAATTACAAAAACAAAATGAATAATTACAATACTTCTTGGCAAAACAACACGGGGCCTTATCGCTAAAAGCCATATCTTCCAGGCAACCTAGCTTAAAATAAATTCTTAACTAATCTGGCGATGTAGGTGGAGCAGAAAAAAAGGTAGGACTGTACAATTCAAATATATATACTTACACTAGTTTATAAATTTAATCCACTCCATGTTACGAGTTGCAGGACTCGAATTAAAATGCCGTTGGAATTATTATAGAATAGATTAGAACTATACAAACACGTATAACACAGGTACAAATATAACTGAATACAACCAGTCCAAATGTAATGCACGATTCAATAACACGCGCAAACTCCGTCACTAAATAGATTACCAAATGTACACAAGTCTTGCTTCGCTTGTGGTTATCGCTCGACTGCCTCATTTCTCAATTGGGGCATTGTTTTATACTGTACAAATACAATATGTCTGCTCGGCCGCGTGGATTGAATTTCCTAGAATCACACCTGGCTAATGACTACCATAACAGATTACAATAAACAATGGACTGTTTTTCTAATCACAAATTTTAAACACAAAGTAAACAAAAGAAGTCAAATGCCGAAAAGTAATAAAATGTGCAAAACAGGTATACAGGTGTGAATTTGTCTTTGTCGGTCGTAACAGTATATACGAAATAATCTAAATAAAGGTATATAATATAATTATATATATATATATATATATATATATATATATATATATATATATGTATATATATCAATGTGTGTGTGTGAATTTAGTGCTCAACTAACGATTGAACAATACTTTGGTCACATGGTTGCTTTAAGGTATTACATGGTCTATAAAACAAATTCGATATCTACTATTGATATGTGACACTTAAATCTTAAATAATATGACTTTGATTTTTCTCACGTTCAACTGTTACACCTGTATTTTTGATAGCGTTTTCTTGACCATTTTACACTGCAATGACAAATATAGACGTCACTTAAAAAAGTTTCGTTTAGTAGGTAAGTTTTGAAAGGCAAATTATTGAAGAAATGTGGATACAACATACATATAATTCTATTATCATGGGCGTCGCCAGGATTACTTTCAGGGACGTGCATCTGGATCCATCTACACATTATACTATTAACTAATATAAAATATAGAATTATACAATATGTATATTATAAAGACAAATATAACGTCAAATCCAAATGGAAAGGGAGACGCGAGGCTAAGCGTCCTATGCATGTTCAAAGTTTACAGGAAAAAGTAGTGGAGGCATTGAGGTATGACAATGGTGGATTTTATTGACAAGATGATGAACTTTGAACAGCAACACTGCCTTCAGTTTTTATTCAAACAGTAATGAATAAAAAAATCTATATATTTTTTCCTGACAGGGGAATGCAATTGCGACCCCTTGCATCCTGCTGCCGGCGTCCATGCATATTATCACGTCACTTTCCCATGGCGGTAGGCAGAGACGACGGATTTGCACTTGCGACGATCCTGGCACACAATTTTCACTTCATCTACTTTCATTAATCTCTTCATACATGTCGGTTTATCTGAGATGCTTTGTAAGAAAACATCTTGAGAAAACTTGCCTATAGAAATAACCGATGTATGAAACCTACTGGTTCGTCTTGATGAAGCCCAATCCGACAGTAAGGTTTAAACAGAGAGCTTATTATATATCAAGAAATAAATTAAATTCAATCAATACTCAATCTTTTATTGTACATTATTATAAAAATGAAATACAATCAGATATACTGTAATGAAATATAATGTTTAAACATTCTAATTCTAAATAAATATGTATTCATAAATTTATGCACAAAGCATGAAAATGATTTAATGGAGAGATATTATACGTAAATAGTTTTTAACGTATATGGATTGTTCTTCTGGATTCCCGGAACTAAAACTTTGTTCAAAGAGCTGATACTTATCAATATGTAATAATGGTAGTGACCTCCGCCCCATCTGCATTGGTGAGAGGCGAAAGCAATTTGGATAGTTAAGTACATGTTACATCCACATTGTGGGAAAATATTATGTAATCAAGTGCTGGTAACATTGTTAGGATCTCTTCATCCGCATAAATGTTAGTTCCTTAATAAATTACTTTTCTGAATAAAATGAAAACAAGAATAAAACGTAACAAACTACAAGGTTTAAAGAATAGGTCTCAGAGGAATACCCAAGTTCTTTTTTATTGACAAAGATTCATATAAAAATACTGCTCCTGTACTAATGAATCGAGCTTACAACCATTAGAAAGGACACAATATTGAATAAATACTGTAAGTCGTACGCAGAGGGTTTGCCGATGACAACCCCTCCTGCCTCCCAACTTATAATTTATTTTTTTAAATTATGTTTTTATTACTACAAAACTCATCCAATCTTCTTATATATACTTATATAGATGAGCGAAATAGCATTCACTGACTGACTCATCACGAAATCTCCGAAACCATACGTCCGATTGACTTCAAATTTTGTATAGGAACATACTCCTTTCGCCACGTAGATGCGTACTAAGAACGCATTTTACGAAGTCTTCCCAAAATATTTTTTTTATCTACCATCACAAATTATACCATTGTTTCTATGGCAACCATTGCCATGGTAACCGTTGCTATGTCAATAATTGCCTTATTTATTTATTCAAATGCATTACATGTAGTTCATAACGCAGAGTAGGTACATTAAATATATAAAGATACAAGTAGGAATAGCCTTAATACAAGTAGAGTGACTTTACAATTAGCCTCAAATGAGGCATGCATGTAATATATTATTGACTAAAACCTTGGTAGCCTTTGCCAGTAGGTATAGTAATTATATGTTGGCTTACGTTGGTTTGACGCCCAGCGAAGTGGGCATGAACTATAAAAACCAGATATACACAACAAAACTACCTAATTTGATGTTAAGAAATAATTAGAAATGTAAAACTGTACAACACCAACGTTATTCAATCTGTAATTTAAATTTAGAGTTAAATATTTACTCAACTAACAGTTAAGTGAACTGGGACAAATTAAACATACATTGAAGGTTGACCAGTGCATTCGATACTTCACAAATGACATTTAACTATTTGATCACACTTAATTACTCGGGTATGGTGTAGTTCAACTATCATGATAGGTCTTGTCACGATCCAAGACTTGGTACATACAATAGCATTAGTTCAAATTGCATAAATAATTACTCTTACCATTTTATCGCCTACATAAATATTTCATCACCATCGGGTAGCTGAGAGACTAAGAGTCAAATCAACTAACATACTTTTTACAATCTTACAAATCGCCGAAACCAAGACTATTAATAATATATAAGTGAATATTTTTAGACCAAATCAGTCAGAAATTTAAAAGTCTTAATTTTTTGACATAAAATAATGATTTAAATAATGTTTTTAATTAGTACAATGCCAAAATATAAATAGCAATACCCGAGGCTCGCCTTATCATGCAAGATTTGCACATTTTTAACGTGATATTGTTATTCGTGTAGTTATATTTCATATAGATAAATAGAAGTATCAGAAAGAAAACATTAATGTTTTTAATTCAAACAAATATGCAACTAAGCTATTTATTTGTTCCACAGGTTCCAGGATAGCATATAATACATTAACAGGTGTTATCGATGGTAACACCGTCTATGGAGTAACTGAGAAGTTTGCTAGGTAAGTTTATGAATTCAGTTGCAAGTATAATGTAGTTTTGGAAAGAGTATGCTAATTTCTTAAATAATGCAAACATAGGTATTTAATGTAGTCCGTTCCAAACTTTAAGTGATCGAATTATACCTTATCTGGAATTAGATATAAAATGGGCTAGATCTTGGGGCTAAGACCTGACGTAGACGACAAAATTAAGGAATTACCAGCCGCCGATATTGCCAGCTAAGTTGTTGTAATTTTTTACCTAGAGAGTGGCAAGCTAATACGTCTTCTAAAATGTAGACCAGAGTCTGGGTACAAAAGATGCCATTAAGACGGGCGGTGCAGTTTATAACTTACCACAACGACATTGCTCCGCAATAATGTCGATTATGTATCCAGGGGACCTAAAGCGGCCTTTCTTGCAGATTCGTAATACCACAAGTATCAAAATAAAGTAGATCTTTATGCTATGTCTTACCCCTAACAGTGTATCTAAGTACGTGTCGATTTCTCTAAGCGATTCACTGAAAGCGGTCGCTTTAGTTCCGCATCGTTCAACTTATGTTTAACTACTAAAGTACTCTTAAGTTCTTACGTTTCTAAAATATTTGGGTAAGTATTTCATACTAAGCTTTAGAGATGTAATGTTAGCAACAGTAAAAGGATTGATTGTCTTGATTTTAGGAAGCTAAGAACAGGATATGGTGGTCTTTTGCGCATGAACCCAGTGTTCAAAGAATATGGACTTAAGGACCTGTTGCCTTTGAAGTTAGATATCCCCGATGAAGGATGCACAAGACCTAACAAGAATATGTATTGCTTCGAAGCTGGTTCGTATATCTTTATCTCGTCAAATAATATAACCAAAGTAACATTCATTTTTGAAAAGTACTTCAACCGTTCTTAAATAAATATTTATTTATTTATTTATTTTGCATTATTCGTGCCATACTATATCATCTTTGGTCTCTACCTTAGACACATTTCAACAATCTGTTCATATCATAAGCCGCGAAGGAAGAGCAGAGTAGGTATCGCATAATAAACAAAGCAAAAGTAAATAAGTAATAAAATTTGATTTTAATTCTCTTCAATCAACAACGTGCGTAATTTGTAGGTACTTTACTAACATTAATTATAATCATAATTGAAGAATTATTTTATAACGTAGTCCTTCAGCGGATCGTATGGCTTGTAATGTTATAATCCTACCAGTCAAATTATAATGTAGTCATTAAAATTATTATTATCGTAAAATTTTAAAAGTAAGATGATAGGAATGTATATTATCCCAGACCTTTCATATGGGCATATTTTAAGAATTTAATTTTATGTGTGTTAATGTGTTATATAGTATGCAATTGAGTAACTCCTTTATTTGACTTTACAAAAATCACAATGTTTAAAAGTAGAATAGGCATAAATTAAAATTTCGCTTCACTAATCATAGGAACGAATACAGAAATTTAAGAAAATATTTCATACTATTCAGCCTAGGACCAATAAAATACTTGTTATAATTAAAAAAATAATTGATTTGATTTAATGATGAAAATTGATAAATCAGTTGATTGAACAACAGATATAATAGAGACTACATTATTCGTCTAACGGTCTCATTCTTAGCGAGTTAGAGTAAGTTTGAACGCTTCTTTAATAACCACAAAGACGCGGTGAAACTTACTCTAACGCTTTATGAATAAGACCGTAAGTGTTTAGCCTTATTATTTAATTTTCATATCATTTAATTTCAGGTGAAATCCGTGTTAACGAGCAACTTGTACTTACCGTCATGCACACACTAATGTCTCGTGAACACAACCGTGTAGCAAAAGCTTTAGCAGAAGTAAACCCCCATTGGGATGATGAAACTCTTTACCAAGAAGCACGACGTATCAACATTGCAGAAATCCAGCATATCACTTATAATGAGTTCTTACCAATCCTTCTTGGCAAAGATGTTATGGAGAAGTTTGGTTTAGTTTTGGAGAAAGAGGTAAATAAGTGCTTCATTAGACTTGGTATCTGCTAATCTGCTTTGTCTAATCCTCTCAAAAATTTGAAGATTTAAATATTATTTAAGTATTTAATACATCTAGCTGTACCTGCCAGAATGTTCGCACGGGACTTGGACTTACCTTCATACCTTCTGAACTCTCCAAGATATCGAAATAGAACATACACGAATATTTAAGATAAAATTCCCTTTAGATATTTTTAAAATCCATTGAATTGTTTCGGAGTGTATTTGAGACAAACCTTCCAACCGACACACGGAAAATAATTCTAAAAACTACGATAGGCATCGTATATATAAATAAATCTGTTTTCATTTGAATTTTGATATATATTTTAGTTTCATAAAATAATGCTTTTAATTGTTAAATTTAATAAAAGAGTATATATTTGTCATCGCCAAAATCAAGCAGTTGATCTTTTCTATTTAATAGATTTATGAAATTTAAAAAAAAAATACAAGTTTTATACATAAATGTATACAAAACAAACATTTTCAGGGATACTGGGATGGATATGATGCAAAAGTAAACCCTGATGTGATAGCGTCGTTTGCTGCAGCCGCGTACCGTTTCGGACACTCCCTGCTACCTACTGCCGTTGAAAGGTGGTCCAAAGCACACAAATTCATCGGTAAGTTATGAGATGTATATTAAATAAGAAATCCGGTCTTAGAAAAACGTTCAGTCATCGCCCACGTACTAATAGACTAGAAAGTGCAGACGAATAATTTCGATAGCCGTCAAGGATTAGTACTACTAGTAGTAATGGGTATCTACTACAAAGGAGTAGGTACTTATAAGTAATATAAAAGTTAAGTTCAAAACTTGAATCTTCACTTTCTTACAGACGCGAAACGCAGACGAAACTAATAAATTAAAACGAGATATTGTCACCGTTTAAGGTTAACGTCCTATTAACTGACTCTGATAGTTGTTGCAAAAGAATTGAATGTTTAGTAAATAGTAAATATTTCAAAATAAGATCTATCGTAGAGTTGATTTAAAAAGACGATTTAACTTCCTGCATATTCCAGACAAGAGTATTCAACGCATCCTCTTTCTCTAGTAAGCTTTGAATACTTCTGCTTCAGAAATTATTACATTTTCCGGTTAAAAAATGTATTCTACGTTCATCTCTGCTTTTGAAAAAACGTAGGTATATACCAAATTTCTTAATAATCTATTTTTTCCGTATGATAAAGGAATAAAAACACGATGAAATTGTATATGATCCTAAATTATTTTGCTTCCAGCTTCAAAACGGTTATCCGATCTAATTCGTAGGCCATACGATTTATATAGAGCAGGTGTCCTAGATGAGTACGTTATGGGTTTGATGAATCAAGTAGCACAGGCTATGGATGACTCAATTACACAAGAAGTCACAAACCATCTGTTCAAGAAGGTTGGCGCACGGTTCGGAATGGACCTTGTGTCATTCAACATGCAAAGAGGTCGTGAATTTGGATTACCTGGATATATGGAATTCAGGAAGTTCTGCGGTCTCCCTGGTGCTGACTCGTTCCAGGACTTGTTTGGAACTATGACTAACCATACTGTACGTAAATATGAAACCATATTTGAACATCCAATTGATGTGGATCTCTGGTCTGGAGGCGTATCTGAAAGACCGTTACCTGGATCTATGCTAGGACCAACTTTTGCTTGCATCATTGCCACTCAGTTTTCATATTCAAGAAGAGGAGACAGATTTTGGTGAGAATTGCGTTTTTTATGTTTAATAATTATTTATTAATGTTAGTATGAGATCAAATACTACAAATGATAACGATTTAGTTCATGAAGAATTGTTAGTTACGTTATCTTTAATTCGAATAAACATCTTATCAACAGGTTTGAGCTACCGAACCAACCATCGTCGTTCACAAGAGAACAGCTAGCCGAAATTAGAAAATCTCGTTTGTCTCGTGTCATTTGTGACAATACTGATATAATCGATACTGTACAGCTTTACCCTATGGTCTTACCTGATCATGAATTGTGAGTATATTTGTTTAAAGAAAGCCCAGTTACAGAGACAAGCATTTCACTCAATTTCCCTGGAATATACAAAGCTTAAAAATATTAATATTATCATCTTTTGTAGGAATCCGCGTGTGCCTTGCAGAAGTGGAATCATACCTTCCATGGACTTCACAAAATGGGCAGAGCCTGCACCTTTCCACGCAACTGGCAAACAGTTTGTGAGTAGCTTCACATACGATCCGTACATAGGCAAAAAGTAGTCGCACCGGCACGAAGTACCTTTACACGTAGTATTTAGGTAGAAATAAGTTATGTAAGCATGAGAGTAAGCCAGAAGTAGGTGTTGGATGTTTATCGGCCGAATACTAAAATGCTACAAAATATCATAATTATAAGATGGTCTTTGATACTCGCCACAGGTTCTCGTCGGATTATTGTTTTAAAATTAAATACAGCTACACACTAGTCTATGATTGATTATTATTCATAGGCCATAATACATATATACATTGTCTATCGTTGATGAAGATGAATCGTGATTGGTGATTGATGATTCAAGAAAAAAATAAGGAAACAAGGTTGATTAAAATAATATTTTAAAAAATTAGATTTTTCAACTGTTTTATGTTACTCTATAACATAAAACAGTTGAAGATTCTAAAATTTTAATTTAATATAACAGGATCGCAATTACAATTACTAGTCGAGTTATTTAATTCCTAAACAAAGTACCCACCGCTCAAAACACAAAATACTTCGGTGCGAAGGTTTTTCAAAAGGTAGGTATTTGTGAGACTTCTTTACCTAATTTTCAGACAGTTTCTATTTGTTGCTTCTGATTAGTAATAATTCCAGGTCAGAAGTTTCAGATTTTCTTAGCTAGGATTAGCATTCTAGTATTCGGTCAGTATGACTCTTTTGTCTTTTCAATTAATTGTTGCAGCAGTGTTAATAAATTCTTCCGTAGCTTGTTTTCTGTGCTAACTCAATTCAAGATATGCAGAAATATGAAATCATCTCGCATTTACTTAGTTATGATCAAATGAATCTGCAAAGAAAATAAGCTATGGAAAAACAGCCATTGTTAACGTTACAGAGCAGGCTGTAGAGTTTTTGAAAATGGCATTATAGTGTAAATATTTTCAGTAGTATATAAAAATAATTTAATTAATTATGTTGTAATTATTATACCTAATAGGTACTTAATATTATATAAACACGCCAATTACAAGGAGAAAAACATTTTTAAATTTGTGTATATATATTTATACTATGATTCTTGATAATATGTTTTTCACCTGATTTCGGGTTCTAAGAATATTTTAAATAAAAAAAAGTCTCCTATAATGATGCATGTTTCCTTAAGCATAAAGTATTTATACTTAGATTTATGAACTTTGTACAAAATAACGTATGGAATAGCTAAGCAGAGACACTGTTTGCTTTATTGCCATATTTTTAATTTAGTATATTATTATATACTCGATATAAGCTCGTAGCTACATAATATAAAAAAAAACTGGGGATGGTACATAGATAAGAACTTTAGTCATTATTATTTTTTACAGCTATGCTTTTGGTAGCCCTTTACTTATGTATCAACTCCAGTATTATTTGTAACATAACTAGATTAAGTTTTATTTGATTTTAGAATACTTTATATAATTAATTTAGTTTACTTTACTTTTAAAGTAGAAATCCCTTCAGTGCCAAACTGATTTACGTTTAAATTGGACGAAATATTAACAGTTCAAAACTGAAGACACTTTATTCGCTTATTTTAATTAAATTCAAAGCTGTTTCAACTATTCTTATTTTTTTGTAGTTGAAGATGGTACCTAGTAGAAGTATATATACTGCATGAACATATACGTAGGTAGATTGTGTGTATTAGTAAATTATGTATTAGCTGTTTAGTAACCTGTAAATACAATTTTCTATTTTGTCCATTGTAATAAATTGTTAGAGTAAATAACTGGTTTTATTATTCCTTTGTGCGCTTTTGCGTACACTAAATTATAAGGTATTGTTTTAATGTCTGCTTCAGAACGGGTAAGTAACTTATCATACACATTAGACTTTAGATTAGCACCGACTTTACTTATAATGTAATGGATTTAAAGAGGAGCCACAGGGGCGCTAATAGAGTATTGGAACGGGGGCGCTGCATTATATATACTATTGCTTGTGATGTAATGTACTAGTGAATATTAAAATACCGTTAAAGTAGTGAAATTGTAAATTAGGTATGTATAAATATATGTTTATTTTATATAGGTGCATGGAACCTTTATACCAAAATTTTAAAAGGAGTGGTATTTAGATTTTGATTGTAATCTAAACCATTAAACAATTGTGTCTTTACAGATCACAGAAGCTAATCTTCATAATACTACCAACATACATTCAGATACTGAAAACAATGCACTAATAGTTAAGGATAAAGTGGATACTAATACTAGTAAAATACAAACTAACTGTGATTGTAATGTCACGGATGTAAATTTACAAAAGCAAAACTGTGAGGCAATTATTTTAGAAGCCTCAAATATTTCAGACGATACCGAAAATAAAAATATTGCAATTGATAATAACTGTATGGAAAATGCTAAAGGTGAACGTAACCAAGTCCCAATAAAACCAAATAACGTTTCCAGTGACACAATTCTGAAATACGTATACCAAAATAATGCTAAAGTAAACGAAGGTGAAAAGACAAAAGGACATTTTAAAAACAGTCTTAGAAAAAAACGTTCACCTTTACAAAATGATCCTCGGCCGTTTGCCAATACCAAAGCACCATTGATAGTAAATTATGAAACATCTCACGCCCCGAGAGATGTAGAAATACTTGAACCGCAACAACAATTCTTTGGTAATAATGTCAAAAATTCTGCATTAGCTGATTTTAATATAGAAACTATTCATGAAAATCAACAAAACAATAAAAATGCGGAAGTAAATAATGATCATCTTGAATTACAACAAAATTATCAAAATCCAGATAGTATTAAAATATCTCTTAACAAAGATTATAGAAGCAATAATAATGAACGAATTAGTAATAAAGATAGAGAATCCAGTTCTAACCAGGAAAGTGTAGAAAATTCAAAATCTGAAGAAAATGAAGATAGTACTGAGAAGAAAGAACGCCAGGAATATAATGATAGTAAAGAAAATAACTTAGATAGCGGCAAAAAAGATAACAACAAACATAGAAAACAACATGACTTTGGATCATCTGAATCGACAGAAAATACTAAAGAAAACGACGAAAGTAAAGAATTTGCGCTCTACAAGGACCAAGATGATATCGACAGTAGCGAAGAAAACAAAAATAGTCATAAAGCAACTCACCTTAATGAAAATGAAGAAAGTAGGGAAAATGAAGATTATAACAAAGAGTTGCCTAAAACAATACAGACTGACAGTAGTAGTAGTGAGAGTATTGAAGACGATCTTAAACTACTTAATAAACATAACAACACATATCTTAGCAATAAAGAAGAACCTATCAACAAAAATATCCAGGACGTTGACTTAGATAACTTCAGCTACGAAAGAATTAAAGTCAATAAGAACGGAAAAGTTGAAGCGATAAAAGAAACTCATGACACAAATACTGATGAATCTAATACATCAGCTCCTAATAATCCAAAATCAAAATCAGAAAATTACAACGAATTTAATTCTCTCTCTGAAGAAAAAAGATCCGACTCGTCTTCGAGTTTTGAAAACAATGAACCAACACACATAAACGATGGTGAAATAAAACCAGTAGTGGAAATCAACAGGGATGTTGACAGTATAGAAATCGTCGGGGAAAATTCTAAAGAAAAGGCTGAATTGAATAACGAAAATGAAAGTTTAGAAACACTGCTTGGTGTTAGAGATAAAGAACATATTGATAATAACGATAAATTGGCCAAACAAAAAAAGACGCCTGAAAACAGCGACGTAAAGCAAGAATTCGAAAGGATCCCATTAGATTATAAACATGATAACAAAATGCAAGATGAGAATGCAGAAAATATAACGCCTGAAATTAAAGAAGACAAAAATAACGCTCAAACAGACAGTAATAATGATGAAAAAAACCAAGGTACTCTCGATGCTATTACTCCAAAGGATGAAAAATACGATGAACATTTAAATTTCAAATTTGATGACATAGCTATTAAACTTCCTGAAATAAAACTGCCTGATGACATTTTAGACTACGCCTATGAAGAACCTGTATATGATAGAAAGGAAACTCATGAACCAAGAAAAGAAAAATTTTACCATTATAAAGATGAAGACAGTTATGAAGAAGAACCCAAGAAGGATACCGATGATGATGAGGATGAAGAAAGTGATCATGACTATTACAGTAGGCGTTATGGAAATAGTGACGACAAACAGGAATACAAGGCTAAAAAGAAAATTGAGGATGACGAAGATGAAGATTTATACGAAAAATTTGTTCGAGAAAGATTTGGCAAGAAGGGATCGTTCCAAAAGCGTTCAGAGAAATTACAAATACAAAAAGATCAGCCAAATGCACATTTATATAAAACTATACAAAATGTTCTGCAAAAAACTAAAGCAATTGAAAAGGAAGCAGAGAAAAGCGGAGATCCAAATGCTAAATACACGTGGACGTTAGAGTATGGGCAGAATGCATAACAATTCAAAACATAGTCTTATGCAATTTTAATAAAGAATTATTCAATTAAATCTCAGTTAGGCTAATCATACATTATTTAAGTGTAATTTATCGTGATGTAAATAAATAGTTATATTCTTTTGTAAGTTTTAATTTTACTCATTTTTCCTACAAACCGACACATTAAAGTGGGTAATTAAGTTTCTGTATAATGCTATCCAAAGAGGAAGAATGTTAGGAAAACTAGGAAGACATATCTGTGGCACCATCTAGTTATGTAGGATTTAGGAGGTTTTCAAAGTTGCTAGAACATTATCATAATGCTAAGTAACTAAGCTGAAAGCACAACTTAGTAAATTTGTGGGTTTCTCTGGCGAGACGAAAAATGTAAAAGCGCCAACCACAGGTAGCGAGAATCGTAGCATGTAACCACATGGATTCGCAAACAAAAGTATGTGTCTCTCTTTTCTTTCAGGTTCACCCAATTATACAGTACCCATATAAAGAATACTCGTCCAATACTCAAATTTTTACTCGTATATTTAGCCACCCACTATTTATTACATTTATTTTACATTTTCATATTTCACTAAAAACTTTTAATTTGGTATCCGCATTGCAACCTATAAAAGAAACCATTCATGTAATATAGGTATTAGATCGACTCCAATTGGATGAAATAGCCTAACGTAAAATTAAATTTGAAGACGAGTTCAGTCTAAACTTGAAAGAATGACGACTTATTGTGCACTTTTATATAAAAAAATATAATACAGTAGTTGTAGGATGTTGCTTATTATTAATAAAAAAATCGCGTGTATTTAAAATTACGGCTGCGACTTAACAAGTACAGTACAGTAATATACACAAATTTTAAGTAGTGGGTGGGCGTAGTGGGCATTGGGGAGTTACCCCTACTACAACCCCTAAGGTCCGGAGGTCTTAATTTTTTTTTATTTTATAAACATAACCTCACTTATTTTTTTGTAAAATTGTGTCAGTTTTGATAATAACAAACCGTGATTTGAGTTTATGAATGTACTCATGAATTGTTTATGAATGTACTCACGAATTACATATAACCGCCAGAACTTTTTGTAACACTAAAACTGTTTTTAATGTAGAAATAAAGTTTTAAATTTAATTCAGGCATAAGTCATAATTACAAAATTCATGGTAGTAAATAATTGATTAATTAAGTAGTAGTAGTAGAATTCGCCACAAAGGCAGGCAAAGGAAACTTAGTCCATACAGCCAATTCTGATGTATTAGATCTTCGTATAGTAGCGCAGTTGTATTGCAGGCTACAACCGACGCCATTCAATGGAGTTCTTGTGATAACTCGAAAGACCACATCTGACTATACAGATCACATTTTTCACAAAAATACATAATTACTACTCAAAAACTATCAATATCCTGCAACTATTGTTCATTTTACAGTACTTTTACACATTTTTAGAAAATAAAACTGCACAGCACAACGTCCCCTTTCAGTTCCCGCCAAAAACTCTAATCGATTGATTAAAAAGTGACAGTTATTGCTGTCACTTTTGTTTTTAATGGCTTGGCTAACAAGGTGTGGTGATAAAAATAAATTAATCGATATGTCAATAATACTTTTATCGATTTTTAATTAAGAAATTCGAAATCTTCAGTTTTAATTAATATATTGTTTCATATAATTTTCGGAAATCGACATATTTCTATAAAAAGGAAATATTGACAAATATTTTGCAATTCTTGTTGCCGTCATTTTATTCCTTTTCAGTTAAGTGAATGTGCTTTTAAAGTTAATTAAATTATATAGGCACCATATTTTATTTAAAGAGATCCCATACCTGATAACAGATCCGAGCGAGCGAAGCGAGCGTACCGCGGCAGCGGCCGGCGAGTGCTAGGACCGTCTTTAACCATTTACAAGTCGGTATATTTTATACACAAGAACAGTCGGTTAGGTTAGGTTATATGCAGACCAAAGCCAGAACCGACTGTTACCATTTACTATTTATTTTATACACACAAACAGTACGAGGCCTTAAAAGTCTCGTATGAAACATTTGTTTTATTTATCAATTTAGTGGACGACTAACAAGTTGATTTTAAATATGACAATGAATCAATATATTAATGATATCAATTTTTAAGTACATTGCTGTTTTTTTTTTAATATAGGTTAAATATAAATTAATGCGATTACGTAAAAAAATCATCGTCTTTATTGGTCGCCATTTTGAATGGTTACTCTTGTAGTGTATATGAATGTGTTCTATTGTACTATTTCTTCATTTTTATCCAATTAAGCTGGTTTTTGGTTATTTTGGCTCTCTTTATGTTGATTACTGGCTAATTTTTGAACTTTGAAAGGATTTTTCAACTTTGGACCTATGATAGAAGTGCAATATTAGCGAAAAAAATCAGTGAAAATAAGTGAGTTTATGTTTTAAAAAAATATATATTTCGAGATCTCCGGACCTTAGGGGTTGTAGTAAAGGTAAGTATGCCCCCTCCCTCCCCACTTCACCACCCCACTACTTAAAATTCCTGTATTAGATTGCTATACATTTACCAAAATTACAACTTTTTAGAGTTCAGCCGCTCTTAGAATGCGTTTCTGATTTCGTGAACACATTATTATAGGCGGATAACATTCTAATGACGAACAATTTATGATATAACAATTTTTTGATTTCTGTATTTACTACAGATTCCAGATTTAGTTAAAATTGCAAACGTATTCATATAGCGGCCGGATTATAGTACCAGTGAGATATTATTATACCAAGGAATATATTACTCTCTTACGAAAGTAGTATACTATCAATGATAGATACCTACGCTCTTTCGAGCTGTCACAAGAAGACAAGTTTCAAGAACTAGTACTTCCTCGCCTCTGTAAGCATCAGTCAAACACTTAAGCCGAGCTGAAGTTGTATCCACAGATCACTTATACTAGAAGTAGTATCCGATTTCGCTTGATTCCTATTTGCTTAAAAACTATTTTAAAACGTTGACTAGGTATTCTTGAACTTGATTTTGAGATACACAAGTCGTCCAGAAGCATATTCAAAAGTCTAACTTGTATTTTTACTGTATAGTTTTACGTTCAATAAAAATTGAGCATAATTATAGGGTTCGATTGTGTTTAAGTCGAAATTAAGTGTTTGTATTGAAAATCTTGACTGCTTAATGAAACATACTTTTTACACCTGCCGGTGCTGCTTTAAAGGCTAAGTTTTATGAATATACACAAAACTTAGTAAATAAGTCATATGTGTGGATTCACGTTCTTTGCCTGCTCTTATGGCTAATTTAAAACAGCAACATTGTCAAAATTGACATTAGATGACATTCCACAATTTAAAAAAATACACAGTAAAACAAAATAAAATACTATTGAAATTAGAACGTCGTTAAGTGGAAATAAGCCGGGGTTTTACGCAAAAATATAATTATATACATAAACTAACCTCTACTATATAATAATCTAAGTTAAAAAAGTTAATAGTGATCATGGCCGAGGCAGAAATACAAAAGAAAATGCAAAAGGAGATGGAGGTTATGAATGGTGTCCGAAAAGAAATTCAGAAGGCAATGACTCAGAAACAACAGTTAGATAGTCAATTGAATGAAAACAAAGCGGTTAAAGAAGAACTCACATTATTGAAGAAAGATTCAGAGGTTTTCAAACTCATCGGTCCAGTATTAGTGAAACAAGACCTTGAGGAGGCTAGACAAAACGTCGCAAAGCGTATGGAATACATCAGCAAAGAAATTAAGAGAACAGAGGATCACATATCAGCGTTAGAAAACAAAGAAGAAGCCCTACAAGAAAACTTTAATAAATTAAAGAATGATCTTGGCAAGTTAAAGTTAAAAGCTTGAGATTATTGATGATGTACCCCTGTGCTGAGTTTCTAACGCTTTTCTCCGAATATTTAAACTCTTGTTTTATATTTTCAATAATTATATAGTGTTTAAATACAATTGTCATATTTTTATTGTTTTTCCATTTTGTAAACAGATTTTTTGTAACAGATGTTTCAATCTCATAACCTAAAAATTGGAACAAAACTATTATTTGATTTGATAAATATGGTGAAACTTATGACCCAGATTTTATTTACCAGAGCTATGAATAGAGGGTTAATGTTTTTTGTTAGTAATTGAATACATTTTATTGTTTATACCAAAGTGAGTTAAACATATATGAAAGAGCTAACAAGAACTGTAATTTTACAAAGTTAATTATAAATACCAGCTGTTTACCTGCAAATTCATACACATATACTTTGTGCTTGAAGTAAAATAACTGTAATACTGAAATATGTATTTCTTATCAAAGTTAAATATTTATCATTTCCTTAACATTGTTTTACCATATAAATTATTTCTATTGAATATTTTGGTAGTTGAATCTAACTAACTACTCATCCCTAAACCGTGCTATTTGCTGGGTGAGAAGTGTCACCGATAGACGCCTGGCGGAGATAACTGATTGATTGATAATTGATCAGTTATCAACTACTGAGACTTGAAGATTATTACAGTACTAATATCGCTATTAAAAAATGAGGATTGGTGATAGACAGGTGAAAATTAAGGGTTATATGTTTTTTTTAATGCTAAATAAAAAAGTAAATATAATTTGGGGCGGGCCACCCTTATCACTTAGGGGTATAAAAAAATATTTTACGACCTATTCTCAGACCTACAGAATATACACAAATAATTTCATAAAAATTGGTCAAGCCATATTGGAGGAGTTTGGTTACAAACACTGACCAGAGAATTTTATATATATAGAAGTAACTTCTTTAAGACGTGGTAGCGTAAGGCTAGCGCACACGTCCCAAACTGAAAGGGCGGCGGGTTCGATCCTGGCCGGAACACATGCGCCACTTGTCAGTTTTCTGATCTAATTTGCATATTGTTACAATTACCATGTACTAACAACGGTGAAGGAAAACATCGTGATGCAACCTGCACATCGAGATAACCAATGTGTCAACCTGCTAAGCCGCCTTAGACAAGCGGGTATACTCTCTGTTTCCTCCCTATAATGGGAGGCCCGAGCCCAGTAGTGGGATAATGGGCTGATATTATATAGAAGTAACTTGTTTCGAGCTCCAAAGAACAAACTATGAAGATACGTATAATCATTAACTGGATTTAAAAAATACCTATCCATTTTATATTTGTTATAAAAAAATCATATACAACAGTACAGCACAATCTAATGATAAGCTACAAGAAAACATATGGTGCAAAACATTTACCATGTTCATTCATATATCTATGTCCAATTTTCTTTGCTACTAGTTCAACAGTTTGCAAGTTAATATAATATACTGCAGTTTTTAGAGACTCAAAAGACTAGATAGCATAAAAACCTCCACCATGAAAGAAAAATAGGTGTGTTACTTTGATGGGGATAATGTTAAAGTTAAAAAGAAATGGAAGGGTAGTTTTATGTGGAAAAATAATACACATTCTAAATATATCTTCTTTATTCATTTAAAAATTCTGAAAACACAAAAACTGCATGGCACTTAATCTTTTCTGCACCTTGTTTAACTATATATACAATGGAAGAAGAATACTAGGAATCACAAGGAACAGTGGAACCTAGTAAAAAAGTAAATCTCAAAAGCTCCTAGTTTTAAATTTCTACTGTTGACAGACATACCAACAAGTCACACTTTTCTTGATTGAGATTAAATAGTACCCACCACTAAAATTAGTAACTTATTTTTAAGTATTCTAATATTCATCTTCCATGCTATTAATTCCATAATTATATATCGATACAACAGTCACAAAAATACAACTCTTATCACTTGTTTACCAATACTTTTCCATCAATATACTAATTTTTCCCCTATTCTACCAAAGAATATCAATATTTAATAGTCTTGTGGTATTGTTCTAAAACTATATAAAATATATGAATATAATAAAAAATTCTATCAAAAATAGTTTTTAAAATTGGTCCTCCTCCTATTAGAATAATTAATATCATAACATTTTGTCATCACATAAATAGCAATATCAAAATAGTTCAATATAATACTAGGCTTGTATTATATATTATCATCTAAATGGCTTAAGTGGATCACATTACTTAATTCTGCTCTGAACACATGGAACACTGCAGAATGGCATCTCTTGTTTGACCACAAAGCGGCCACTGAGGAGGCTCTTTCCACACATGCGGCCGGAACATATGAAGCAGTCTGCATGCCAGTGCATATTGCTCCATGATACACCCTGCTGCTCCGGACCAATCACTCCTCCGCACGCGCGACATCGCTCAGCGTAAAACTGATCATAACAAGACAAACATATAGGTAAACCGGTTTTATCATCTGGCACATACTTCTTACCCCCGAGAGGCGCATCGCAATGGTAACAACAGAAATGTTGCACATGGAACGCCCGACCTTCAGCTGCAGTATACGGACGAGTGAATATCAACTCATCACAACCTGCACAACGTGGGATCTCCAACACATTGGCCAAATCCCTGGCACAATAGATTTCTCCTTTGTAAAAGAAGTATACAAGATCAGCTAGTAGTTCACTACATTTACTGCATGTAAAACATTGAGGATGCCATATCGCTTCTTGGCCAGCCCTTTCAGCTTTTACAGCAACTTCTCCGGCGAACATTGACTTTTTACACCGTTGACATGGAACTCCTTCGTTATAAAGTTTCCTGTTGAATTCCATCTCTGCTGGGCTGAGCGATAAGTCTGTCAGTTGATTTATGATAGGATCAATACTGTCGGAGTATGTGGCTACTTGAGTAGGGACTATATAGCTGGAATTGTCAGCGAGTTGAGCTTGAGCATTATCAATCGATTGATTGTTCCAATCGGGGCTTGTAGGTGGAATAGCGCCTGGGTAAGTGCTATAATTGGGTAATGGAGGTGGAGGAAGATCATCCTCAGAGTGAGTTCTGAGATATTCTCTTAATGGTGCCGTCTGTTGTGGTTCGACTTGGTTAATCGGTTTTGTAGTAGTAGAGTATTGTGGATTAATCTTTGTTGAACAAATAGTACCGCTATGTTCTGGTGTAGTAGGTTCATGTTTCCAGCTCCATATCTCACCATTAGGTGCAAAGATTGTGCCCTTTTGGATTCTACTATCGAGTAGTTTGGCTGTCCCCATAACATTATTATTGGTAGCTGCCCACAAATCTGGCATAATCTGAGCACCTAGAGCCTTGGATGAGAACTCATTTGTTTCCTCTTTAAATTGTGGATTATTGTTATACTCCTCGCGGAATAATTTAATGGGTTGCAGATATACATCATTTGCAACTGGAATGTTTAAATCATTTAAGTTTTTAAACAGTTTATCATATACTGGACCATGTTCTACAGCACTCTTTATTCTATCAGATTCAATATGCATCATGTTAAGTTTGTCCCTAACAAGCCTGCTAAGAATCGGACTGGATTTGTAATCGGGCAAGTTGGCTGCGCTGCTGACAATGTTGCCTAGTGAATCTAACACTAATTTTTTATCTGATGCATTTTTGGGTACAATATTGTACTTAACTCCTCTAGATACATTAGATATTTTCAACGGGAGCGCATAGGATTTTTGGGTAGAATGTGATTTGCTGCTCTCAATACTGTAGACATCTCCGTTTTGTAGAGGACCCACGCGAACGACGTTACCCATGCCGACGACATGGTCTTTGATACGCGTTATGTATTCCTGGAAATTCAAAAAGACCTTATACTATAGAGATATGGGCACACTTATTATAATAATTATGGAAGTCTTATCTCTCTAAAAATGTGTTAAAATTGCAAAAACTTTTTTTTATATTGCAAGGGTGCTGTAAAAGGTAATTGAATTTTAAAAGTTGAGCAATCATCAAATGGGTTGTCAACTGAAAATACAAGACCTTTTGGCGCATTTCAAAAATATTACTTATAAATTTTATATTTCCAATCATAATTGAAAGTGCATAAAATGCCTACGCGCAATGTAGTTACTTGTTTTATAGTTTCTACAATAAAGTTTAATACAACATTCCTATAAAAAAGAGGGCACTAGATTATCTGACTATCGTCATTTCAAAATATAGTCATAGAAATAAAATTTGTTACTGTTTAGAGAATAATAAATACGCTATACAATTCATTAAAGATATGATGTCATAACTTATCACGCTCCTAGAAAATCTAGGTTCCCTTATGTTTTTTAGATAATAAGATAATAAAAAGTGTCTCAGTTTATGACCATCAACTACCCTAATTTTCCCATACAGTGTGTTCAGTCTTCTATAGGTCACTGGTGTGCGTTATAATCAGCAGTTCCAAAATAGGATGTCCTGGCAGATAATATTGGTGAATAAAAATATATAGTATCAGCAGACCCACCCGTGGCCAGTTCAGTGGGCGTCATTAAAAAATACACACGCACGCAAATCAAATATAGCCTATGTCACTCAGGAGTAATGTAGCTTTCTACTGGCGAAAATTGTTTAAAAATTAGTACAAGAGATTACTTCGTACAAACAAAGTCTACCTCTGTATAATATGGTAAATTGATATGTACGTACAGTGTGTTCAGTCTTCTCCTGGTCGGTGGCGTGAGCGCGGGCGGCCGGCGCCACGTCGTGCGGCGGCAGCTGCGTGCGCAGCTGAGCGCGACGCCGCCTCGCCGCCTCGGAGCCCGACACCGGCGCCAGGGGGCCCAGGCACGACATGTACTCCGACACCTAATAATGATCATCATTTTCAACAATATTGAAGAATATTTGTATACAAAACTGCATATCTTGCATAGCAGCTTGCTCGCAACTTCATATTCTATTTTCTGTGTAACATTTTATTTTGTCAAGCAAAATCATGAATTTTAATGCTGGAGCATGTTTGTGACCTTCTAAAAATGGAATATTCCAGTGGAACTTAGTTTGGATAAAAAGTATTGCATTTGAATTGTATTTCAGAATTTGGTCATATTTATAGAGAATCAAAAATTATGGAATTTCCTTTCAGCTAGCTGCATTTTCAACAGTAGTTGTTTATAATTTTTAAAGAAAGATGCCATAAAATGTCTTCATGGCTGACAAATTGGCTAGTTTCGACAATCTTGACTTTCACAGGTTTCGACACTAAGTTTTCCTTGACCATCAGTGTATTGTAAGCTAGAAAAACAGCTTAGATATTCTCACTGGTCAAGATTCAAACCCATCTTGTAATGCCTGCCATAGCCAGTAAACTACTACAACTGTTTATAAGTACTTAACTTATTGAACCTTACTTTTTTATATAATATACTATGATTACATAAATATTATCACACCTATTTCCCATGGGGGTGTGCAGAGACTATGGATCTCCACTTCGACGATCCTGACTTACAACTTTCATTAATCTCTTCATACCTACATACTATGATTAAGTAACTTAATCAAAATAAATGATTTCATATTGTTAACCTTCAAGGATTATGACGTAATAATTTTAATATATTCCACTCACCAAGTCGGTTGACGCATTTGGCGGCACCCAATCCAATTTAACGGGCTTATCTGTCACTCCGCGTATCTTTATCAGTGGCACTGTAAAAAAATTAAATGTACTGTAATATATATTATAATTATATTAATGCAATGAACTTAATCACAAATCAGTGCAAGAGTATTTTTTATTTTAGATTTATTATATTTGTTTAAAGAAAAACTTTCATCTGGAAAGTCACAATTTCTTGTTTAGTTAGGTACCACTAATTGTTAGGAGCAGTACACATAGGTAAATCAACTTATGAACATCTGACAAATGGACTTTGGAGACTTCCATTATCAGGGAATAAATCAAATGCTTGCCAAACTTTGCACAGGCAAATAAATGGACAGGTTTATGCACATCACCTCAGTCACATTTGTTGTACATTAATATAGTAATAACAATGGCATACAAAAAAAAATAGTCTGTACTTTTGACCAGACCCATAAAATTTTGAGGGTGTATAGACCAAACTGAACCTAGATTCGGATTCAGCGCATCGAAATACATAAGAATAGATGGGTCTGGTCAAAAGTCATTCACCCTCAAAGTTTTGAATGTGTATGGACTAAATTAACTTTCATCCATGTAGGAACAGTGAAAGAATACTAGTTTCTGCGGCCGGGCGGTCAGTCGTAAGAGGCGACAAAACAACCCACAGCTTGGTAGTACGGCTTTTGCCCATCTGGATGGCTAACACCCCTGGTCTGAAGTATGTTGCCATAACAACCTTGAGTTGTGTTCCGATATTAGGGGCCAGGATCTAGTCCCCCCCTCTCCGAAGTGCTATTGTGTCTGCAAAACTTGGTACCAGATGTGCTCAAACCTACTGCATCCTCGCGGGCGTGATGAGGTGGGTCGGAGGTCAGGGAGACCCATTGAAACAGTTGACCGCTGGCCGCCCGCCAGTTAATACTGGGACCCGAAGCTGGATTAACCGGTCCCATGGAGGCTGAATCCACCGACTGGTGCATAATCTTGGGGCTTGGGAAGCATTGTCGTGCCGGTTGGTGTCCGGACGTGACTAGGCAATGTTCTCCGGGAAGGATCGGGGGCCCTTTCGTGCCCCGCGCCAGCTCATCACACAACCAGTAGGTTTGAGTGGCACAGGCACAATCACATTCTTTTCCCTTTTTTCGCAGACGCCTTAGTGCTTCCGTAGACTTCCCTTTTTAATTAATTTTCTTCATGAGCCGAACAAACAACAATAAGTGTCCACAGTATGTTTTGACTCCACATTCAAAGTGGATTTTGCAACATCAGAGGTATTCACTCTAATCTTAATGTCGTTCACCACCAAATAGTACTACTACTACTAACTACTACTGCCTACGATTTTGATATCGCTTATGGATTCACTCAGATGGACATGAGGTTTACCCGTATACCGGATAGAGTGGATCTTGAGCCTTCTTTGTTAAACCTTCTACTGACCACACACCCGGAGAATTATCAGATCTCAATCAGTGCCCCATTAGGAACTTCTGATCATTGTCTGGTATCTTTGGTGGTGCCACTTCCTATTCCCGATCGGGCTCGCCCCACTGGGCGATGGAAAGTGTGGTGATATAGGTCAGCAGATTGGGATGGACTGTGTGAATTTTATGCATACTACCCATTAAGGCAGTTGTGTTTCTCGTCGGAAGGTCCTGATGCATGCGCAAACTCGATCGCCAATGTGGTGCTGCAGAGAATGGAATGTTTAATTCCAACCCAATAAACAATTATAAAAAAATATTTAATTTTATTCAACAAAAGTGTCTTGCAACTTTAAGGGTTAGCAACTGACATTGTTTTTAAATGAATGTTTGTGCATTTATCATCTTGTTAGACACTCACTGATATATTATCCCTACCGAAACATATAAACACTATAAAAATGTGGTATCACTTCCAATAAGTTTCATAAATAGTATTGAAATAAATACTATTTATGAAACACAGCACAGCAAAAAATGTTATAATTTAAATAAATAAATATCATTTAAATTATAACATTTTTTGCTGTGTTGTAAAATTTTTAGAATACACTTGCTAGGTGTTTAATTTGCAGAGTTGACCACTGTCTTCTTGTGTGGCACAGTATTTTTTGTCTTTTTATTAGTTTTTCATCCTTTTTGAGAGTGTGAAGTATGTATTTCTTAATTTTTTGTTATCTTTAATCTTAAGGCTGTGCTGTGTTTACACTAAATGTGGGCTAAGTGTTTATTCACTGATTTTACAATTCTTAACTTTCTGTTAAAAAAGGAACAAAGGAAAGATTGTTGAAATCAATATCAAATATATGGCTGTAAAGGATCTAAAAGTTTAAGAAACTAGTATTTAACATAGCTTTAGCTAGTAGTTACTTACATGATGCTTTCTTAGGCCTTGCTGTGCCTAACAATTCAAACTGAGCCCAGCCAGATAAGTCATCATCCTGCACATCATGAACATCTTTACTACAGTGGCATGCTCTGCACACTTTTCGCCAGAAGTGCAAATCTAGACCAGGACATGTTGGACCTAAAACAAATATTATATAAATACTATGATTGTGATTTTGCCTACATTGGATCAATATCTAACTTCAAGTATCTATCTTCAAAATTATTTCACATTGACATTGGTAAAAGTGAAATAATTTTCAAGTAAATAATATTTAAAAAAAAATTAAGATCCTACCAACTAGAATTGTTTGATAAAAAATAAGACATGATAGCAACTCACTGAATTAGTACAATGACTTTAAAAAAGTAACTAGAAAGCAACATTATGATTCAAGACCTACTACTACAAAAAAATATCATATTGTTACATGCCGTCAAAGATAAGCGCACAGCTGTCTGTCGTAAGCGCAGTTTATTGTCTTCCCGGATTTAGGAATTCTTTTGTGTTTTGTATCTGTAATTAAGAAAAACATGCTATTGTTTTTCTACTTGTATAATCATCATTAGCGTCGAACTAATTCTTATTGTTATTGTTTTCGACTTTGTTAGCCGTTCGCAGGTGTGCAAATTACTTTTTCTCGGAAACTCAGTGCGCGCGGCCACTTTTTTTGTACTGTGTAGTTGGTATAAGACAATGCCCGAATGGAGGGGTGGGGCAGTCAAGCGACGACTACGAGACGAGTAAGACGTTTGTAGTACTCTCGATTAGCGATATAGACGACGGAATTTGCGCGTGTCGAATTGCATCGAATTGTGCAGTGTGAACTGGTTGCATCCAGTTTTATTTGTATTTGTTTTATACGTATTTGTACAGTTCTAATAAATTCTATAGTAGTTCCAATGGCATTTTTAATTCCGAGTCCTGTAGCTCGTAACAATATGTATATCAAATTCCATGTATTTAAGTTTTATAACAACTTGAATAAACAACTGTGTAATGGCAGTTAAACCACATCTTCCTTCCAAATATCATAACAAAGAATCAATAGTCTTCAACAAAACTTGCTATGACATACTTGGCTCGTAAAAGTAGAGATGCCATAAATATTCAGCTTCTCCTAGTGTTCGGCAACTTATATAACTATTCAGTATTCAAATATTCATGATATGTCTAGTTCAAATGTAGTTTATATATATATATCTATCAATAATTTTCGACTGAAATATTTATGAATAATATGTCAGTTTTTTTTTCACTATTTAGTCTTCAGTATTTACATGAATACCGAATAGTTAAAAGTGACAGACTACTAAATAGAAACTGAATATTCTTGGCATCTCTATGTAGAAGAACAAAGGTTCCATTTTTGTCATTGGGGTGTAGAACACTCAATATAACACAATAAGTCTTTGTTATGCCTCTGCTGTAAATGGATAATGTCAGTGTTAATGTATATGTCGCAGAGATGTAGCCAAGGATTTAAAATGTTACTTGAGATGCGACATTGTTAACAATATTAAATTCAAATTCAAAAGTTATTATTCAAAATAAGTTCCAGTGGAGACAACTTTTTGAAGGTCACATATATAAGTTAAAATTTAATTCTACTTCCTATTCTATGTACACCGCTTTGCAGTGTTATTGCTGTTAAGGAGAAGAAGCGGCCAGAAACTACCCGGCAACACGTCTAGCTAAAAATTGTTTTTCTTTATACTTCTTATTCTATTTATATCTCAAGTTCTTTTTGTTTACAAGTTTTATACAGAGTATGATACAGAATTACTTTAAGAATGAATGGAGTTGTAGCAAACAGTGCATGCTCGGTAAGACAAAGACACAGTAAGAGGAAAAAAGAATATTATTATTGTTATAATAATGACAAGACATACTTAAAGTTTGTACATCAACATATTTCCATAAATTCCTTGCATGTTTGGAAAAATTAAAACTTAGACAGACAATTGTATAAGAGGCTGGAGCGAGCTGCTATGTAAATGGAATATTCTTCAGTAGTGTAATATCCCTTTTTAAGAAAGATACTTTTTCATTTTGTTTTAAATTTAGTGAAAGGCAGATCTAACATTTCCTTCGGAATCTTATTGTAGAAGTGTATACCAACCCCCAAGAAGAGGACAATACTTTTTGTAAACTACAATATGGCAATATCAGTCTATTACAATGCCTGGTGTTGAAATTGTGAACATCCTTATACTGCTTGTAGGCACTCAAATTATTATGAATATAAATTATATTATTAAAAATATATCGGCAGGCGACCATCATAACACCAATTTCCTTAACGCATTCGCTAAGAGACTCCCGAGGGCCGAGGTTGTAAACTGACCTTATAACTCAGTTTGTAAAACAAATATGGTCTCTAAGTCAACAGCGTTGCCCCAAAGTAAAATACTATAGGACATGACACTATGAAAATTACTAAAATAAACTAGACTAGCAGTCTCTTTGTTAGTGAACTGCCTAAATCTTCTGACCGCATATGCAGCAGAACTAAATTTTCCTTAGAGACTAGACATATGAGCGCCGCTCCACTGGAGCTTCTGATCTAGGTTAATGCCTAAGAATACAGTTGAATCTACTAGGTTAAGTCTAGTGTTGTTAAGAGTAATTTTAACATCATATTCTTTTACATTGGACTTAACAAACTTGACACATTTAGTTGCATTTGGAATAAGTAATAAGCTATTTATGGTAAACTACTTAGATATTTGGGTTAAGGCATTATTTATGTCTTCAAAGTTCTGTTTATTTCTGTCAACTTTAAATATAAGTGATGTGTCACTCAGAGATAAGCCAGTCTCATGAGATTTGACATTGTTAATTTCAACCCTTTGGGATCTGTTATTTAAGTAAGACAATAATAAGTAGAGAGAATTGCCATGAATAGTGTAATAATTGAGATTTTTAGGAGGATCACATGTTCAACACAATCAAATGCCTTGGACAGGTCACAGAATACACCAATGGCATTAAACATTGACAGATAACTCATGTGTATACACTAATGTAGCTAATCATTAACATGTTATTTTTTAATGCTACAAATAAGCCACATTTGGTGACAGTCACAAATACTAATGCAGGTGGAGCAGAGGCATGAAGAAAAACCTTGTACTGTGACTTCACCAATGTAAAATTAACTTAACTTAAAAATTTAAACCCCAGTTTTTTCAGAACTTCAGCTACAGAGCCATTGAAAAAAAAAGATTTTTTAGCTGTCTTTCATTCAATTACAACAGTAAATAAAAATGTTTACTATATAAATAACAATGCCTATATCACTTAAATAGTCATGAACCAAAGCATCAAAATTTATTCCATAAAAATAACCATTATCTAAAATGACTCAAACTAAGCAGTTTTGAACTACTTTTTATACATGTCATGACAATTATTTATAAAAAAATAATCTTCAATTGGCATACTTAAAAGTTTTGATTTGCTTGTGTAACTCATGCCATAAATAATTGTATTATTCTGTTAATTAAATACACTGTAAATGGGATACAGTGGCCTTATTAACCTTATCATGTAACTCCGTAAATCCTATTATTAACCTTTGGGCTTTAAATAATGTGTATAAATAACAACAAAGTATATTTAAATGTTATATAAACTTTTACAATATTTATAAAATACAAAATTTTCGATTATCGTTAAACTACGCTTTAGATTACCACAAGAGTTGCATGGTGCACCGGCTCCACTATCATGTCCAAGCCGAGCTTTACTTAATTTCTCGCGTTGGCTCTCCAATTTGGACAGCCAAGCAGGTGCCTCCGGAGTCTCCACGCATGATTCACTCATCTGTATAGTCACAATTTTAACACTTAAAATCATGACTTGATAACAAAAACAAAGATACGAGTCAAACTTAGTAACTTACAGACTACTCTCAAAAGATTTAAATTCAAAGTTTTACAATTTAGCAGGCAAAACTAACAAACTTTTCATATTAGTTATCTAGAACAATTGTACTATTGTTAAAATAAAAAAATACCTTCGATAAATCGTTCACAACCCTCCTCACGAGATTTTTCTATTTTATTTTTGAAGTTTGAAGTAGAGGTGCTAACTGCTACATTGCCAACAATATATTGATATATCGATATAGCGATATTGGAACTATAATTTAAACGATATATCACTCTTTATGAATAATATTTTATGAGATAAACTATGTTATAAGAACAATTGTTTACGAACGATTCAGAACGATATCTATCATTTAAAGCGACTTTTGGTTAATTAATCCATGTTTTAGGTTTCATTAAAAGTTCAGTTATAGTACAATCATAATGAATAAAAATATTGATATTGGATAATAATAATTAATGGTCTAGAAAGGTGACCGACTTTACGATTGAGTAGATTAAGCCTCACACCAACGTAGAGGTCCCGGATTTGATTCTTGGCATGATACATTTCATAAACCTACTTTCCATTACTTACAGTGGTCTGAATATCTGGGCCCCAGAGTGGTTCATTTTATGTTAACTTTAACTTATGCGTCACGTATTAGCTGGGGATACACAATGTGTGTGTGTGTGTGTGTGTGTGTGTGTGTGTGTGTGTGTGTGTGTTTGTGTGTTTGTGTGTGTGTGCAACTGGGTGTGTCTGCTGGTTATTATTACAATAAATAAATCCTACTTTCAGTTAGTTTCTAAGATTTGTGTGTTATCCATTCGAAGAATTCATCTATTATACAAAATAAATACTTTTAATGACTAGTTTATACTAAAGTTTTAAAACGCATGTTTAGTACCTATGTATTTTTATGCATAGTAAGAATAAAGTTGTGCTTAATTAAGTGAAAGCAATGCAAGTTAGATAACATTTATGCTAGTGCTGCTTCAAGAAAAGTAACGAGTAACAGAAATAAATAATGAGTGTTTTAGAAACAAATGCATAGTACAATGTATAATGGTAATGTTACAATATTTACAACTCGAACTCATTATTCTATATTTAAAACTCACTATTGACCTTAGATAACAAATGTATTTTTTTAAATTTCACATCAGCTGTATATGTTTCCAACTTTATATCACATTATAGTCGATTATATGGACAGTTCTTAATCAAATCATTTTTATTTCAATCAGTAATTATTTTTTTGAGGTTTATTTATTAGAACCAGCTAAAATATATAGACACCATTGGACACTAGTTTCTAAAACAAAATCTTATTTTTATCTAAACACCTTTGATCAATGGTCTCAAAAAACAATGTAATTAATATCTATGGTCTGAACTGAGTTTGAGTGAGTGAAGAGTGAAGTGAAAAAGACAAGAGGAAGGAAAAAGGATAGATTCCAATCCATTTCCATTTACAATTGTAATTTTCATTCTTGAAGCCTCGAAATAAGCAATTTTTGCTGCGTATTAATAAAGTGCCTAAAGTTTAATTTCTTAATTTATTATTTGTCATTAAAAAATCTACTAGTTACCCACAAAGGTATAGCGATTAGTTTGTTTTTGCCAAACGCTCAGGTTCTTCAATGAGTCATAAGTTTACCTTTAATTTATCAATAACATTTCTTATCTAGATGTCTTCTGGAAGACCGATTAAATGTGTGGTGGTTGGTGATGGCACTGTTGGAAAAACTTGTATGTTAATATCTTACACTACGGATAGTTTTCCTGGCGAATACGTCCCGACTGTGTAAGTTTAGATTATTGTGCTATTGCTGCTTTGTTGTTTACTGTATGTTTAAATTAATTTGAAATTCATTGGCTTACATACCATTTCTAACTGCAGATTCGATAACTATTCAGCACCAATGGTAGTCGATGGAGTAGCAGTTTCTCTAGGCTTGTGGGATACTGCTGGCCAGGAGGATTATGATAGACTCAGGCCATTAAGTTATCCTCAAACAGACGTCTTCCTTATATGCTTCAGTGTTACAAGGTACCTTCCATAAGAGTGTATAAGGGTGCGGTATAGATATACAGCACATTTATTTATTATTTGGGATATAAAATTAATTTTGGGTGGTTATAAAAAAAATAACCACAAAGGCAGAGGCCTTCTAACCTATATTAAAAAAGTTCATATCTGTTCATAATATGCCATATAACTATAGCCCACCTGTGTATAATACAAGTGATTTAATTGTACCATGAGTTCACTTTGAATAATATTAAGATTGAAGTCTGTAAATGGTAAACAATAATGTTTGAAAGTAAGTCGAGTGATCTAATCAGTCTACACTTGAGCCAGAATATAATTAACACTTTTAATTTGGTTAAATATGTTTGCTTTTATTATAATAAATAGTAATTTTTAACAGAAATAATCTTGATAAATTACCTAAATAATATACTCAACTTGTCCTACTAACATTTGACATTCTTTTTAATTTTCAGCCCATCGTCTTATGAAAATGTAACTTCAAAATGGTACCCAGAAATAAAGCACCATTGCCCTGATGCACCTATTATATTAGTTGGTGAGTTGTGACTATATTATTCTGTGAGATGCAGGTAAATATACCTTGGTCCCTTGCTCACATTTGTAACTGTTGTAAAATTGAGTGTGTTGTTTAGTGTATTTATTAGTACTCAAGATTTTGTTATCATAAGTATACCAGAATATGAAACTGGAATTAACAAAATAAAGTTGCATGCAGCCAAACCTTACAATTGTCTCATATAAATTACATAATTGTGTAGGTGGTAGAAGGAGGTTTCTTGAATATATTGGCACATTTTTATGCAAATATCAACAGGTCTTAAGTTGTTGATATTTTATGTCCTTGTTATTTCAGGTCTTATTCAAATTATGTTTTAAAGAATAAAAGTTGTAAAGTTTATTTCTTGAGAATTCCAATTATTTGTTTTAATAGTCTACAAACTTTATGGTTATTCATAGCTAGCAAAAAATGGCTGTGCTTTTATAAATAAAACCATGTATTATATCACCTTGTATGGCTTCAAAATATTATGTAAACTGCTACTTGCTGAATGTATTATTACATGTTGAAACTGTTAAAGTAACCATAAATATTAGAACATTTCTTCCTGTTTCACTTACATATATTTCTGATTCGTATACTGTGTAAATGATATTTTATCCTAAATAAAAAGTATTGTATTGTTATTGCCTCTAGTGAATGTATTGTACATATGCCAATTTTCATGACCATCACTTAATTTAGCTTTTCTCATAGAATCCTAAAAGTAACTTGTTGCAACTCTACCTTCACAACAATAAATAGTATTTTATATTCATTACCTTTATTAAAAGTAAATATGTATCAATATTCAAGGCAGTTGACCACACCTAAGGCTATGAAGAACATACATATAATAAAGTTACTTTCACATTTAAATATTATTATTTATGTTTATAATTTAGGTATTTCAGTGTATTAAAAATTGTTCTAAGCTTATGAAGGTAAGATTTTTAGTCAATAGGCCAAGGCTTATTCCAATACATCCTGACATATGTGTAGGATGTATGCATCCTGTTGTATCATTTTGTATATTTTAGGATCTTAATGTATTTCAGCACAGTTTTTCTTTATATGTTTTAAAGTTGAAACATAAACAACAGATGTTTCAATGATAAACATATCAGTCACATTCCATCTTTCTTTCTTACAACTCTACCCCACACAAAATGATTCATATACAAACTTTAATATAAACAAGTCTATGTACCTTAAACTAAATAAGCTTATTTATAATACTTTTATTTAATCAATAACACAATTCATGTCATTCTTTATGATTTTTTCTGATTAGCTGCAAAAGTTTTTACAATACCTGGTTTTGCCTATTGGTATAATAGTATATCACTTAAACTCAGAATAATAGAGCTAACCTTTTTTCAAG
The DNA here is from genome assembly GCA_039645545.1 of Dendrolimus houi. Lineage (NCBI taxonomy): Eukaryota > Metazoa > Arthropoda > Insecta > Lepidoptera > Lasiocampidae > Dendrolimus > Dendrolimus houi. The sequence continues at coordinate 16,676,508 of CM077125.1, read as the reverse complement.
TAAGGGTTGATTTTTTAATCACCAAATAAAAATTATTCATAGATTAAAGTATGACATAGCAAAATTAAAAAGTCAGTTGCATGAATAAAACAGTTGAATGGTTTAACTTTTGAATTTATTCAGGTATTGCACTAATAACTTTTATCTGATGATTGAAAAACCAGACCTAAATTAGATACAAATAGAAATCTTATAATAGTACAACTTTAAACATAATAAGTATAGTCTATGGCAGATTTTCTGGACCCTGTGGATTAAGCTATGTATGGCTATGCAAAACTTGATTTTGTATAAAAAAATATCTATTGTAATGCAAGTAAGAATGACCATATTGATTGACATGAACTGAAAATTTGAAAATCAAATCTTATGAATCTTGCAGACCAATATCACTTCACTGACTTCACTTCACTTCATGTTGCTTGATTGATCCAATTGTCACTGTGATTGTATAATTGCGCATCTCAATATATGAACAGACTATGTTTTAGGTTGTTGCATATGATGGAGTAAATGTCTCAGTATGATTGTGTGTGAAAGAAGAAAGTATTGCCAAATATTTATAAGTATTGGTGTGCACCCATGCAGTGATAGCAAAAGGCAAACTTTTGTTGTAATCTTCAATACTTAAAAGAGTATCATGTTTTATATTGAAAGTTAAAAGAAATAACGCTTGATATCCATATTGTATCTTTTAATATCCATAGAGGACTCCTTTATGTAAAAAATAACCATACACACATGGCCACTCGTTTGTAGGTGACATTTCTGTTTCTATTTTATTTAGGTACAAAGATTGATTTAAGAGACGACCGCGAGACACTGAGTCTGCTTTCAGAGCAAGGCATGTCTCCACTCAAAAGAGAACAGGGCCAAAAATTGGCCAACAAAATTAGAGCTGTTAAATATATGGAATGCTCTGCTTTGACTCAACGTGGACTTAAACAGGTATACTTTTCACTTGTAACTAGTGCTACTACTTATATTTTACCCTTGTTCAGAAATTGCTGTATAATAGGTTGGGGAAAAAGTCTTTTCGCATATAGTATGTATGAACTTGTAATAAGATCTCGTTGGCTATATATACCATTTGTATCTGGCTGGTTTTGGTATCATTAAAACGTTTTAATTTTAAAGGAGACAATTCCAAATTCTAATTAGGAAAATGCGTGATTTTCATTTCTTTTTCTTATTGTTAAAATGAGTTAATCTAATGAAGAAATTCGATACATTTTAAAACTTTACTACAAAAAGGTAAAAATGCAACACAAGCCTCGAAAAAAATTTGTGATGTTTATGGACTTAATGCAGTATCTGTGAGAGTAGCGCAAATTTGGTTTAAGCGTTTTCAATCCGGAAACGTTGATACCAAAGATGCACGTCGCTCTGGTCGCCCTGTTACGGACAAAATTGATGCCATTTTTGAAAAAGTGGAGCAAGATCGGCATATTAGTAGTTACGATGTAGCTGGAAGACTGGGAATTGACGACAAAACGGTTTTGGCGCATATGAAAAAAGCTGGGTACACAAATAAGCTCGATATTTGGGTGCCTCGTGAGCTCACTGAAAGAAACCTAATGAACCGTGTACTCATTTGTGATTCTTTATTACGACGTAATGAAACCGAACCATTTTTGAAGAAGCTGATAACTGGTGATGAAAAGTGTATGACGTGCGACAAGAACGTGCGAAAAAGATCGTGGTCAAAGGCCGGTCAGGCTTCACAGACTGGCGAAACCCGGGTTAACTCGCAGCGAGGTGATGCTGTGTGTATGGTGGGATTGGAAGGGCATTATTCATTATGAGCTGTTACCGCCAGGGAGGACCATCGATTCTGAACTGTACTGCGAACAACTGATGAGATTAAAGCAAAAAGTTGAGAGAAAGCGCCCGGAATTAATCAATAGAAGGGGTGTGGTTTTTCACCATGATAACGCTAGACCTCACACATCTTTAGCCACTCAGCAAAAATTACGAGAGTTTGGCTAGGAGGTGTTAATGCACCCGCCGTATAGTCCTGACCTTGCACCTTCAGATTTTCACCTGTTTCGGTCTCTGTAGAATTTCTTAGGCAGTGTCAGGTTAACATCACGAGAGGACTGCCAAAACCACTTGTCGCAGTTTTTTGATCAGAAGCCCCAACATTTTTATAGCAATGGGATCACGTCCTTACCTACAAGATGGCAAAAAGTTATCCAACAAAATGGCACTTACATACTTTAGTCAAATGTAAATAAACTTTATAAAAAAACCTTTTGAATTCTTATATAAAATGCAAAGAAACTTTTTCCCCAACCTAATATATATGCTCATATACATATAATATGTTGATGTGACTAACAATATTATACTAAAAATGTATTTTTTGGGAATATTCAGGTATTTGATGAAGCCGTGAGGGCAGTCCTTCGGCCGGAGCCACAGAAGAGACATCAGCGGAAGTGTTCAATTATGTAAATACATACTTTAATATCCATGACAAAATAATAATTAAACGTGCAGGAATCTCGACAACAGTAATAATGTGTTTCTATACCAACACACACTTAAATCCATATTTTTAAAGGCAACCAATCTTAAGGATAAGAAACGCTCATAGTATAAAAGGCACTTTTTAAGGAATCTACAAGGGTCTAGTTTGTACATTGAATTTATACAACAAGAATATATCTCAGGAAAACTTTTTGATTTCAATAATAATTATTTACTGTTTCGGTATGAGATTTTAAAAATTGACATGGCAATAGCTTTTTAGATACTTTTTTATTCTGAGTTCATTCAAAGGCCTTGTAGAGTAGTCGAGTGAGCAGTTCTAATAAACAAAGTTACTGACAAAGTAAATCTTTAAATGTGTATGGCCCTCTTTGACCAGAAAACAAAACAAATTCGTTTAAAATGTAGGTACATTATTTTTTGTCAATGTTAAATTCTATGACAGCTGTTATCAATGGTGATAAAGGTATTATTATTAATAATTAATCATTGCGTAAATTAGTGGGCGTGCTCTTTAGACATATATAAGCTTGATTTCGATGACAGGTGTCACAGTAATAATCTTAAGACGATTCTAAACAATGTGACTTTGCAAACATGACTCAGCCTATATGACCTGTTATTTTGGTTGGTTTTAACAGTCTTAATCTGTATGTAATCATTTTCTGTAAGTCTATAAGAATATAAGTTAGTATTGAAGATAAAACTAGATTTAACTTGTTAAAATTATTTTAATTGTATTCATAAACGAAAAGATCTATCCCGTTACAAAAAACGCAACAGTGATATTTCTAAAGTTAATAAATATTTTAGTCCTTCTATAATGAACTATATCGTATTTATAACTGCTAAATTCAACTGGGGATAAGTATAAGTTCTATCCTTATAAAAATGTAGTCTTCTACCATGTTTGGTCACAGTTGCGGTCACGTGACCAAAATCATACTGTCTAGAATCGCTTTACAACTGGTAAAGTATGCATCACATTTTCAAAGATTACTCCAAATTACATAAGTGTGTGCCATAAGAGTTTGGTTACTGAATTGTGATTTTGGTTTAAAACAACACCATCTTGAAACATCACACAAGTATAATATTTAGTTATATTCTATGCTTCATTGAAGCAAACGGAAATGCCAAAGATTTTACGAATAGATATAAGTCTCTGTAATTTGTAGTTTTGTGGGTTAGAAACAAATTGTTACTGTTTTTTTTAACTATAATTATGGAAGAAGAATACTGGGCGTGTCAATCGCAATACTTGCTTTGATGGTTAGTGTACCTTGTTTCCTAATTGTTACTAATATTGATTATTTTATTTAACGTATAACCCCTGTGCAAACTTTAATTTAATTCTGATACGTTGTTTAATATAAAAAAATCTTGTTAAAATGTTCAATTTTATCTGATTTAGTAAAAAATGTTTAAATAATAAAACAATTTTCTACAACAAAAAGCAAGAGACGCACGAATTTTGGCGCTCTGTTGACTTGAACTAATAATAATTCATTTAATTTAGAAAACTGAGTATTTCCATATTATACAATTAATTTGTATACTAAGTAGAGGAATGTGGACATGTTATAGAATATACTAAAATAATATCCATCAGACGTTAAAATACCGTCTTATCATTTTACTTTTATAATATCACTATAGAAATAATTTCAATTTCTGTTTAAACAAAAATTGATGCTCTATTTGGCTAATTTTACTCACACAAGGTTATGACGTCAAAGTTTGAACAACTCACACAGAATCTAAAAGGCGGCTATGTTTTGTAAGGTGATAAAAAGTAACTCGAATAATTAAATAATCCACCATCCTATAGAAATGTAGGATTTAAGAACTTGTTGAGTACTGTTCGATTTTATTAATTAGTATTCTTCTTCCATGCTATAATGTTATTTTTATATATGCAAATGAAACCTCAATATTGGAAGTTTTTAAAATATTATATTCTTATGCAACATGTGAATAAGGACTGATTGTAGGGGTTAGTGTGTAACGACATACTCAAGTTTGATATTAATTAGTTGCGATCAAGCATTTATTGGGTATTCAGTGAATAAGTTTTTTTTGTTATTGATGTTTTTAGATACAAATAATCTGCAGATATTAATAATAGTTAACTTTATTATTTATAAGCTAACAATTTCTAAAAGGCAATAATAATTCAAAAAATTATTTGAAAATGTTAATGTGTCATAAAAATGAAAAAGTATTCTGTATTAGGTTTGTGACTGTTCTAAGTGTAAGTGGTGGTGACATTTATTCGTTTTGTAGTGTCTGTATTTTGTTTTTCTTTTAAATATTTTTTGAAATATATGGTAATGTATTGACATTCGTAATATTATGCAAATTGTCATAGGTTTAAGTCTAAGGGGCTACGCATAGAAAACATGTATGCAGCGGATTTTAACTATTCGTTTATAATTATAATGTAGTATAATCGCTATAAAAAAATAATTTCGCTGCAGAAAACGAATTTTAATAGTGACATTCGCTAATTATTTATTTTTAGTTTCAACTAATGCGTAAAATAACCTAGTAAAACGAGAAAATATTATGTACACTTTACTATTCTAGGTGAAAATAGCAAATATGCATCTATTAATAATTTACGTTGTTAAATAGTTAAAACATAACTTTTATAGAAAAATTTAAATTTAACATCAATACAAATATTTGAAAATTGCAACTCGTTTCGGAAGATATAAACGTTGGTATCTCGGCGCGCTATCATTGGTATCATAAGATGGACGCTGACGTCTCAAAATAACAAAGGTAAACATTTTGTAAAATGTGATCACAGTAAATTATGCACCTTTGTTGACAATCTGAACGTGATGCTTGTTGTCACAATTCAATTCATACGTGTTTTTGGGACTCTTAAATGTCGCGTGTATATTTCAACTATTATTACTTAAAACTTAACTAAAAATTAAAAAAAAAACTCTATAGGTCTAATTCTACGGTAGGTAATAAAGATTTTAAATAAAAATAATTGATTTATATTGGAGTTACATTTTCCGGTTTTACATTTAGATCTCCATTTGCTACGATGTGGGCATAAATCCTAGGCTTCATTTACTTTCTCGAATTATTAAGGAATATTAATCTAATTGATAGGCGCGTCAGTTTGAACTGCTTAGTTGCTCTTTGGGTTAATCAACTTCGTGTTTTCTGCACGCGGCAGTAAGTTACTCTCACTTAGGTTTATGCCTATATCTCAAGTGTCGATGAAAATTCTTCTGTCTGGCATCGTTGCGATTTTGCACGTCTAGTGAACTAATCTACAGGTCCGGTTGGTTACGTATTCAATTTGTCCAAAGAACCGCTTGAGTAAATTATGATTTATGTAAGAAATTTATTGTAATTTGTACAGCCATTACGGTATAACGAGGAAAAATTTGCACATCATGTATATCGTTTTAAATGCACATTGCATTACTCTTTTGCTACAAGTTTTGTGGCCGAGTCGCAAGGCTTATTTTTCTGAAATAATTACAGTACTAATAGTAACTCAATTTTTTGTATTTTGTGTGATATAAAAATATATATATGTTTTAGTCCCAAGATTGCTGAGCAATAGAGGATTCTTCATTCATAATCAGGTATTGCGCAGTCTATTGTAGCTAATTTGGCTAGCAGTATGGTAATAAATCTGAAATCTCGTATTTTAGTTTAAATAATATTGAATATTTACCAGAACCCTAAGTCAATGTGCTTAATTATTACTTATGTCTATGTTGCCATCACATTATATAACGAATGTAAAATAGCTATATTTTTATTTTTGAAGAAATAGCATGTGATTAAATCGTGTGTTTATAGTGATTTTCTAGGGCAAACTATTTTTGTATGTGAAAAAGGATTTTTAGATTAAGAGTAATGACGCATTTAAAATTGTATTCCGCTATAAAAGTTGAGCACGTCATGACTGAATTCACATTGAGTGGTGTAGTAGGAGAAAACAAAGGAAATATTTCGTAGGCTGCTATAAATATGGCAGGAAAATAGTAGGAATGTCAATTGCACAGTAAAAAGTACTAAATCTTATACTTCTAGAGGGTTCTACATGCCAATCTTCTCTTGCGTTTTGATATTAAGAAAACGATAATAGATTTCCAACTAACGTTTTGTTATTTAAAATGTATTTTTTAGTCAATAATATGTTACTCCTCAATATAATTTTGGAAATTTCCGAGTTCTGTTAATCTATTAATAATAAAATAAATTAACCAAACTTTATTCTAAACATCTAAAGGTAAATATTGAAAATAGGTATATAAAATAAATTAGATTCTATAGACTATGACTCGGTTTGCTGCCTGAGAGTAACGTGCCTAGAAGGCTGGTGAAATTGCCATGCTGGATGGCAATGCTGATTCGTTGTGCGAAGTACGAACCAGCCTGGTCATGGATAGGCTCAAAAAGTTTCGTTCAATTTTTTTGAAGAAACTACCAAATAATCCCATGGACCTATACTTTCAACCCCAAACGGCACACCTATTTTATGTTGCCCCTTTCCAAAGTTCCATATTTGCCTAGTTTAAGGGCTTCAGTTGAAGAAGCAGCGTTGCCAGCCCCTAACTCAGTCATTAGAAGATGCGACAGGTCAGAGTATTGACGACTGTCGCGTCCCAAACAATCAGCCGTCAGTCACATCTTCCAAAAAATATGTGACGTGCTGTCCGGTCTCTTGCCATTGTCGCGCAATAATATAAGTTAAATTTAGACTATCTAAAATTTATTTTAAATAATAAAATACCAATTGAAAGTCTAATGATATGTTTCTATATCCAAACGCTAGATAATAATGACTTATGGCTCCTAGAAATGTAGGATTTAGTGGCGTTTTCTGGGGTACATTTTTTACTGAACGATCGTCATTCATTGTATTCTTCTTCGATGCCATAACTATTATGGTGATCTTCTATGTGTGATTGAAATCAACTTAATTGCTGCTGTTTAAGCCGGTATTCTAAAACAATACTAATTAATTTGACTTTTGAGAAAGTAATTAGTAAAATTGGCTAAACTTGTGACCAGTCTCGTATACGCAGACTTGCAGCCTGTGAGGTATTGTTTCTTTTGCAAAGTTAGTTTGAGAGGGTGCAATATTTAAATCCTTCATATATAGGACCAGATGTAGTGGGTAACTGTTCCGGGCACCAAAATTGGTGCGACTAGCTATCGGCGATTGTAAATGTTTGTTTGAAGGGTTAAAAATTGACACTACCTTCTAATGTGTAGATCCGAGGCTGGTCGCTCACGGCCTTAGTATGAGTTATATCGCCTGGTGCATTCGTAATACGTGGTACTGTGGGACACAAATCTGCAATTAATATTTAGTCAAAATCGCCGGACACTATAGTCTCAATAGTAGGTTTGCTTGATTCGGTATTCCGTCACATCCAATGGCGTAGCACGCCGCTCTATGTGTATAAATATTTATAAGCGAAAACACGCTAAATGTTTTGCAAAAAATTGTGGTAGATTTACAATATCCATTTCGGCTAGCGCCATTTCCGCTAGTGGTAGTATCAGTTTTTTTTGTACTATTATTCCGCCGCAATGATATCGAGAAGAAATTGTGGATTTATTAAAATACGATTTTTTGACATTTTCGCAATAGAATCGTACTTTGAAAGTCTTCGCAACGCTAAGATATTGAAATAGCAGAATTAGGTCCCCGTACACCTCAAACGTCGGTTTGTGGGTATTGAATATATTTCTAGAATACGGGCCTTACATATTTGACAGCGGGTGTTGTGCGTTTTCAGTTTCAATTAAAAAGTAACTTTGAAATTCAGACACAGTACCCATATTAGTTGATATCTTGGGATTGCACTCCTTATGTTGAATATCACACACGGAAGAAGAAATGAACATTGGCAGCCTGATCTTACCTTATTGTCCACTCATACAAATAGATGACTGGTCATAAACCACAAATATAGAGAAATGAAATGGCCGGCAAAGTCATTTAACTATATAAAGCGTGGATATCCTTCTGTAAACATGGACTGCTTTAATTTACCTTTTAGAGCTTTGAAAAATAATTTTGTGTATATAACTATTTATATAACAGCTAAATGCGCAATTTTAAGAATGAATCTTGTGTATTATTGCACTATATAAATTATTGAACTTACCTTGATCTTTTATTTGTAAAACACTTTTCCACTATAAAAGTTTATTTCTGTTCATTCGTAAACAGAAATATTTTTTCGTTGCTAACGTAAACGGAGTTGTTATTGGTATGGAAACTAATATAGAAGCTAGCGTTTTTAGTGAATATATACATTTTCACTTTTGGAAATAAGCGTATTTAAATACACTACACGATACTTAGGACGGGTGAGGCCCTTTGTAGTCGAATATCATTAAACCTACTTTTGTATTGCCCTAACAATCTGACCCTAATAAAATCAACATGAATATGGTGCGTTGGACGTATTATAGTATGGCACCCACTGATTTGTTTATTTTACTCGATGATGGCACTTATATTTTTTTAACCACAAGTACAGAAGAGGATTCCATAGAATAGACAAACGTCCACTGTTCTTTGTTTTTCTACAGAACCCTGAATGTACACTAGAAAGGCATGTAGAATACACGTCAAATTTAATCCGCATAAGAACTCCGTGGTTTATTTTATAAAATAAAATAAACAGAAATTACGATTTTTTAGGGTTGTCCTTTTGCCAATATGGCCACGGAAACCCAATAAGTCTTGAATACTCGTCCGTGATGTATACCCATCCCTACAATAGGGAGACTGAAACTCACTAGTACCCGACTGCTATTATTTATCTTTGATTAAACATTATATTTGTTTACACTAGTTTATAGAAATGAAACAATCATTTAGACATCATAATAAGTTTGTTTATTTCACATAACACGTTTACATGTCAATGAAACATTTAATATACCTACACCAACTATTAACACGGGATAGGTTTGACCTGAGCATGTTTTAAAAAAATACCGAACTTACATATTGATGGAGATTACATTAATATAATTTATTAGACAAAAGGACGTGTAACAGTCACTCTGAAGACCTCGATTTTAGTAATGACTAGAAAACTACATCAATATTTATAGTTTAGTTTTGTTATTTGGCAATAGAAAAAGTAGAAGTTAATATACGACGGACCATATTTTAAAACAATGAACAATGTGCGCATGTACATTCAACCGTCAGATACAGATATGCTAAATTAGAGTTACACAAAGTCACAGACAAACTAACATACAATATTAAACTTAACTCTAAATTATTATACAATACATACGACTACAGTGTTATTAAATAAATGCATTTCCATAGGAGAATTGAGTAATCAAAAATATTTGTAATGGCCATTCTATGATTATGAATGCACAACTGTATCATTACTTAATCTAGGATCCTATACCTATACGAAAGGTGGAAAAGAGACCTGGAGTGTAGGCTGTCTGCCCCATCTGTCTTGTTGGGTCTCACGTAAAATTGTGACCCTAACGTTCAGGTATGGTAGAGATACCGGGCACAGGTGCTTTGGTAAGTATCTGCACCGTATAGCGGGGCGGGAGCTAACGTCCGAGTGCGGCGCACCCATGAATACGGCGCTTCATACACTTGTAGAGTGCGCCGCCTGGGGACCCCAAAGGTCCCAATTGGAAAGTGATAGTCCAAGGTTGCCTCCTTCTGTGCGTCGGTCATGGCCCAGAAAAAGGCATCAGAGCGACAGAGGGAAGAGAATGCGTATGCGGACTCCATCCGCTAGAGGCAGCTTCGGGGTCGGAGGTACCGCTACGCACAATATCTCCCCCATGATTCCAGCACAGGAGGCCGCGTGGAACCAGGGGAGCCCCCGGACTCCTCTCCCCCCTTATTGTTGAAGACGGAGTCTTCCTGCGCAAATACCCTGGGCTCGTCGACAAGCGCTGAGGCGTCAAAGATGCAGTACTTTCTGGTCTAGTGCCTTTGGCGAATCGTAAAAGCATGAACTAGGGGCACGGGTTCAGGTATAGTGGGTAATTTGACTGACGGTCGACATCCTCGGGATCTCCGCTGGAGGTCATATTGGGCATATGGCTGTTCAAGAGTCTCCCACACATCCCTCGGTGTAAAGCTTCCCCCCAGGGTCGAGGGATGGTGTCGAAAGACATTCCTCCTGCTTCAACAAAAAAAAAAGGATCCTATACCTTTACACTACGACATAGTACAATTATTTTTATTTGAAATCTTATTATCGAAAGTCACATAATATAAAACTTATGAAATTAAAAAAAAATTATATGTAAGTAAGAACCACTTTTTAATAATTATTAAAAAGTGTGAAGTCTAAATACACTCAAGATATTTAAATTCGCAAAACGCGCTAATTGAATGTTAACGTCAAACTAGAGGTACCTATACGTTCTGATTACCGTTTTTTTTTTTGCGAAGCTGGCAAACAGGCATAGGGCTCACGTAATGGAAACTGGTTACAGTCGCCTATAGGCGTTTGCAATCGCGGGGGCGAAGCCAACGCGTTACCAACCTTTAAGGATGGGATTTCATGGGATAGGGGGGAGGGTGAAGTTGGTCATCGGAACTCTCACTCAACGTAAGAAACACGATAATGTTGGCGTCTTGTAAATTATAAAATGTGTTGTTCCTATAATTTACAAAATGCCAACGTTGTTGTGTGAAACGCCAATATGATAGCAATGCAATGATGAACGGATCAACCAATTTATACAGATGTGTACACAGCATGACTCAGTGATTAATAAGATGTACACTCATAGTATTTCCTATTATTTTCATAACTAAAATAACACAATCTATTTCCGACCTAATACACTAAAATAAAATTATTCATAGACAGGAAAACAAACATTTTCAAGCCAGTTTCCAACATACAATTTGACACTAGGTAAAACACAACACATACAATTCATGTTAGTACAATCATGAAAGAACATTAACATATAGCATACACATAGGTACTATATTATTGTAATTTTATAAGAATTTATTCATCTTGTAACCTTTAAAAGATTAAATCCATAAAAATATTTATTTAAGTTATGTGTAACCATAAACTTTGCAAAATACTGTTCAAATTACCTGATAAAAATAACATTTCATTTACTACAACTAATACACAATTGCAATAAAAAATACTTAGTAAATTTATTAAAAGGTTGTAATATAACATACACAATTTAGATACACTAAAAATAAAATGCATTCTACAATGAAATCAACATAAATGATTTTTTAATTAATTTTGTAATTTCAACTTGATTAATATATAATATACAGTACAATATTCACTAACAAATCTATTGTATTTTTTAATATCATGATTTCCAAAAACAAATTACCTATTCTATACACACATATAACCACAAAAATATTTCAGAGAATTAGTAGTTAATAAATATCAAAACAGGATTTTATGATACAACAAAACATGAACAAAAAAATCAGCATTCTGAAGTAGGGAATAGTCCATATGAGCCATGTCCCATGCTTTAGCATGGATTGCACATTTTAATATATAATGTAAACATCTCACAACACAAATATTTTGAGTACAAATATGTTCTTTTACAAAGCTTGGAGTCTCAAACATCTTCTCAACTTAAGTGCCTTCACTGCCAGGAAGATAATCATCCTCCTGATATCACATGGCCCTGTAAGGCCCTTGAGATTTCAAATACTGGATTACTAGAGAAGGGCCCGATGACACAACCTCTGGGGGAATAGCAGTCAAGGGGCAATTCTCAATACTCATTATCTGTAAGCTAACACAGAGAGCCAATTCAAATGGTAGATTGCATAAATTAGGATTATCATTTAAATACAATGATTCTAAATTCTCCAATGTTCCTATTTCCTCAGGTAGGTATTGTAGATTATTCTCGCCAACACTCAAGAATGTTAAATTAGTCAAATGACCAATTGATCTGGGCAGAGTGGTCAATTGGTTTGATTGTACTATTAACTTTTGCAAATCATGCAGAAATCCTATTTCATTTGGTAAAACCTCCAGTTTATTTTCTTCTAAATCCAACACTCTCAACTTCCTAAGACTCCCAATGCTGGGTGGAACCCTTTTAAGGAGGTTGTTAGATAATATCAAGACTTCCAGATTCTGTAAACACTGGATATCATCAGGAAGTTTCGTCAGTTGGTTAGTGCCTAAATTTAACTCTACCATATTAATCCAAGTCCCAATGTCCAATGGCAGAGATGTCAATAAATTCTCCTTCATATTCAACTTCGTCAAGTTCTTTGCCCTTGAAAATATTCCATATGGTATTTTGTCAATTTGATTATGCTCTAAGTTAATAGAGAAAACATTTGTAAACTGTGCTGGACCACCAGAAGGATAGCTCATGAATGAGTTTCTTGAAAGAGTTATACTAGTCAGCTCATTCAGACTAGCTAAAAGACCATCAGGAAGCTGAGATATTGAATTGCCTTCTACATTAAATTCATCCATGTGTTTACAATTACTTAATGATGATGGTATAGCAGTCAGTCTATTATACCTTAGGCCTAATCTTGTTAAAGCCTGTAGGTTTCCAATAGTCTCTGGTATATCCAAAAGATCATTGTGTTGCAAATCCAATGTTGACAGATTCACACAGTTGCCAATCTCCTGTGGCAGATGCTCCAAATGGTTATGTGAAACATCAAAGGTCACCAAATTCACCAATCTCCCAATACCAGAGGATAACTCCTTAATTTTGTTTTCCCTTAAGCTAAGCATTGTCAAGTTAGTAAGATTTGCAATTCCATCACCCACTACTCTGATCCTGTTAAATCTTAAAAATAATGTAGTCAGTGATGTCAATTTGTATACCACCTCTGGTATATCACTAAGCTTGTTATGTCGTAAATCTAGAACTTTTAAGCACCTTAAATTTGCAAGGGAATCTGGTAAACTGGTGAGCGAATTTTCATTTAATGCTAATGTCTGAAGATTTGCCAAACAACCAAATTCAGCAGGCAATGCTACTAACTTATTTCCATACAAATAAAACTCCACTAAATGAGTTAAATCCCTTACGTTAGGTGGAAGCGACGTTATAGATGACTTACTAAGATCTAGTCGTTTCACGCCTTCTTCGCGACACCTGATGAATTCTTTAATGACATCCAAATCAGCTTGTATTGGTTTATTTTTCTTGGCTGTGGGTTTCGGTTTGTTGGATTCCGGGTGCTTGACCGTCACCACTTTAGGTCGTGCCCCTTCTGCAGTAGCCAAGGATCCAGCTGATAATTTCTTCTCCCTCATGCTGTGATATTTTTCTCTAGGACTGACGGTACCAATGCAATCTAAAGCTTCACAATTTTCTCTCGATGTATTATCAAGATTCATTACGTTATTTTTTCGGCCACAAATCTTTAGTGTTACACGTTTTTCAAGTTTCCTCAAAATTATTTATTAGGATACACTTGACATGGTTTTGTCATATCATCACAGAAACAAATCAATACCACTTTCATAGAATAGCAAATGATATGACAATGTTTAATATTTTATAAGTTAGCAGAAACGCATTTAATAGTGTATTTATTTCTCACACGACGGATCGCTAAATTAACACAAAATATATAAGCAATTTTAGGCGACAGCGCAACGTCGAAAATTATTTAGAATTTCTCAAAGGAACGAAGACGTATATATAGAATGCGAAATAATGTAATAATTAATATTGATTGTCTGTGGTTTAATAAACGAGACTTGATGGTAATGTATCAATTTTAATATGACGAATTAACATTTTAGTCGATTTTGAATGGTAATGTGTTTCTACCTTAATATCAAATATCGTGTAATTCTGACCGAAAGTAGGTTGTACTGTGCAGTTTTTTTTTTAATGTGAAAAATGACATATGAAAAATAGTTATAGGATATTGATAGTTTTTATAGTAGTAATTATATGTTTTTTTTGAGAATTATGAACTATATAGTTAAATATGGGCTTTCGTTTTTTTACAAGAACCCCGCTGAATGGCGTCAGTTGTAGCCTACAATGTAACTGCGCGACTTGTACATCGGAATTGGCTGTATGGGCTAAGGTTCCCTTGCTTGCTTTTATGAGGAAGTCTACTATGAAAAATAAAAACATGCAATTGTCAGTTGTCACCCCACCTCGAGCTGGAAGGCAGCACGAGTGCTGGAGATTGGAGTATTGAAAAAAAGTTAAACAAAAACAGAAATCTTTTTCTATTTCATTTTTACAGAAAAGTAGAATTAAAACGCAAACATGGATAAAAGTAAAGAGAAAGAAGAGCAAAGTATCATGGATAAGTCCATGAGATCTGTATTTGGTAAGTAAACACGAATGCTAAACAAAAAGCTTGAAATCTCTTATATAGTTATTAACTTCTGTATATTTTATAATTTTAGTGGGAAATATACCATACGAAGCTACAGAAGAAAAACTAAAAGACATATTCAGTGAAGTAGGTCCGGTTTTGTCTTTCAAACTTGTGTTTGATCGAGAGACCGGTAAACCAAAAGGTTATGGTTTTTGTGAATACAAAGATCAAGAAACCGCCTTGAGCGCCATGAGAAACTTGAATGGTTATGAAATTGGAGGACGGTCACTAAGAGTTGACAATGCTTGTACTGAGAAGTCGAGAATGGAGATGCAAGCTTTAATGCAAGGACCTCAGGTTAAGTTTTATTAATAACTAACGATCCCGACAGACCATATCCTGCCCTGAAAAATCTAGGATCCGATTCCAATTGTCTTACTGGTTCCAATTGTGAATTTAAACAATCTGGGGAGCCAACACACACAAAAAATTTCATCCAAATCGGTCCAGGGCTTAGGAGGATCCTAGAACCCGATTTCAGCACCATCAATTGGTTCCAATTGTGAATCTAAATTATCTGGAGACCTACTCACACACAGAGAAAATTTCATCGAAATCAGTAAACTCATTCTCAAGTTATGAGACCATGTAACGGCCAGGGGTTTCTGAGCTGACCGGGATCTTTAATAAGAGACTGGTTCAGGATTTATAGCTTATATTAGCAATCAAGACACTTTTACAAGCATGTGTTCCGCTCGCGGCTCGATGCAATTCTGATCTCCATCATACATTTCTATGATTTATTTTTTATACACCAAAATGGGATTTGCTTACACATAGATGGCTAACCGATAGATATGGAATAGTTGAAAACCACCAGAAGCTAATTTGTTTATATTTTTAATTCTTTATTTAATTTATTAGGGAAATATACAATAATTATAATTCTTACAATATAAAAACATATAAATTAATACACATATCAACTAAGTTTCCACTAAAAAATAATTCATGTTACACATTTGGCTCATACAACTATAAGAAAATTATAATATAATTGATATAATATTGGAAAATAATTAGTTTTAAAATAAAAAAGTAATTAAATCATACAATACCACACAAAACAAAAAAGAAAAACTACAATATGTCTATTTATCTATATTATTCTTAAGTCATAATTAAGATGTCATAAAAAAATTGTGATGCATGTTAAAAATAAAAGTCATAATATTAAAAAAACAAAATAATAAAATTAATGAGATAAAAGTCAAAATAATAAAAATAAAATATATGAAATGAATAGAACATCATTAAATTTTTTTTTTTTTACCTTTTAATTTCAGTCCTAAACTTAAATAAATTGCCTATAAATTCATAGAAACAATAAAATTTTGGGGCTTATTATTTTAACATCTTTAATGATCTTGTGCAATCTAAGCACACCTAGCTACATTTCGGATCATTCTTATCATACATCAAAAACTTTGTTGTATAACTAAATGATATATAATATGCATTTTTCTGGACTATGTAAAGGAATTAAATCTTGTCATACATAATAATGGTGATGATGTGAATGATACAATACTATTCTGAATTGTATACTTATTTCAGATAGAAAATCCTTATGGTGAAGCTGTTGATCCTGAAAAGGCCCCGGAAGCTATCAGTAAGGCTGTGGCAACCTTGCCCCCAGAACAAATGTTTGAACTGATGAAGCAGATGAAACTTTGTATACAGGTAAAATTCACAAAACCATTAGTCAAAAACTACTATAAATATTTAATT
The DNA here is from genome assembly GCA_039645545.1 of Dendrolimus houi. Lineage (NCBI taxonomy): Eukaryota > Metazoa > Arthropoda > Insecta > Lepidoptera > Lasiocampidae > Dendrolimus > Dendrolimus houi. The sequence goes on along the minus strand of CM077125.1, from coordinate 16,659,893 downwards.
ATTTTAGTATTGTAGATGTCCAAGGCGAACCACTTAGCATCAGATGATTAGAATATAAATGAACTGTTTGACCATTTACCAATGAGCAAACTTAATACTTTGAGAATTGTCTGCATATTGATTTTATAGACTTATTTAATTTTATTAATTTTTATATTTAACAACAGATGGCTGCGCAATGGGTACACAGTCATAATTGCTGTTTTTCTAGCAAACTATTTAATTAATATAGAATAGTGTACTAATTTATTTGTGTATTAATTAGCTAGTGTGATAATTAAATAGTGTAAAATTAATGAATATAATCATTCTTGACATTTGTAAGTTTGTAAGAAACACCAAACATGAAACCAGTTATTTTCTTATTTATGTGTCAGTATAAAAAATATATTGTTGTTTACTGTCAGAACAACCCAGCAGAAGCAAGGAACATGCTTTTGCAAAATCCACAACTGGCATATGCTTTACTGCAAGCACAAGTTATTATGAGAATTGTCGACCCTGCTACTGCAGTGGTAAGTTTAACAATTTTTTATGATGTGTTATATCTTCTCTCTATTTATTTACTTACAGCATCTTATTTTTTTAATAAGAATAATGTCCTAAACTTTTTACAATTCATATTATTGGGGCATTTAAATTTTTTTATTATATTTCCTTCTCTCTTTTATGGGTAAAGCTGATTTATATCAATCCAGTTACTGACTTCAAATTCGAAGGAAGCTAGTGCTGCCTTTATGCTGGCATCATGTAAATTGATTTGAAGTAGTACAGTACTACCAAGTCAGTGCTGACTTTTATATTCCTGATTGAATAGTTTCAAGTCAGACTGCTTCCCAAGTCGGTAGCTGAATCTATGTACATCATGTTTAGAGGCACTAAATTTACCATTCAAATAAAATCTGCAGTAAGTTGGTACTATAGATTTTATTATTGTTATGAAAAACATTTTATATAATTGCAGAGCATGCTTCATCCTTCAAACCCAGTGCCTCCAGTACTGCAACCAGGGGATAAACCACCGCCGATGAATCCTTACATACCTACAAATCAACAACAAGGTTTGTATTATTTGAAAATAATTTATTTCCACTTACTAATACTAACAAGAATCATATAAATAACCGCGCATAAAACGGTTAAAACGTAGTTTTATTATATATACTTACTATAATTGCGAAACTTAAGAAAATATCATACACTATTGTTAAATTACATATATATTACATAAGTATATATAATTGGTTAATTGTGAAGAAAAAAGGTAGAAGCATTGAAACAAACTTATTATGAATACTAAATTTATCTTGTTATAATCTCTTACTGCAACTAATAATAAGTGCACTATTCTGTGCGAGGATGTAAAGTAATTACTCTAGTAGAGGACGTAAAGTAGTTACTCTCACAAAAATCTCTTCTCACCCTGACATTGCTTAGACCTTCTAATTAGTTTTAACAATGTATACTGGTTTTGGATGCAAAGCCGTTTGAACAAGTTCTAAAATATTTCAGTTGATTAATCTAGCTGTTGCTAAATTATTGGTCTTTGACTCTATAACTCTGACTGTACTCTAAAGTTAAAAAGGTACTTTTTATGGAATAGTTCTGATTTTTAATCTTATACTAATATATAAAGCTGAAGAGTTTGTTTGTTTGATTAAACGCGCTAATCTCATGAACTATTGGTCTGATTTGAAAAATTCTTTCAGTGTTAGGTAGCCATTTATCGTGGAAGGCTATAGGCTATATATCATCACGCTAAGACCAATAGGAGCAGAGCACCATTGAAGAATGTTTCAAAATCGGGGGGTTTTGAAAACAAAACCCACGCGGACGACGTCGCGGGCACAGCTAGTACAAACATATAATTCTTGTTTAAAAACTATCAATAAACTACGAAATCTTATTTATATGTAAAAATAGATATTTGTGATTTAAGTTCTGATTCGATCCAAAGATCGAAGATTGAAGGTTACCTAGTCTAGTTAAACACTTTGCTCAATAGGTTGTATTCAGATAGAATATGCAGCTTTGTCACTTCCTTGATTATTATTATTATTATGTATGGATATTATATCGAGGTAAATGGCGATTTGTGTCATTCAATATTTTCGTAAAAGACATAACATAATGAAATTTTATCATTCTAATGTCCTCGCCTTGTGGAAATATAAAGAACCTGGTTTCCGATTGATATCTATATATGTAGATATTACTCCTTTTCAGATATGGTACATAACTTATTAATTATGCATTTTTTAGTATCATTTCAATTTTTAAACTTTTTTCCTGACATCTATCTATACATATAATAAAACTGTAGAGGTCGAATTTCTGTACAATGAAAAAAAATGCAAAAAACCGAGTCAGGGGGATGTAAGCAGTGAAATAGAACTAATTTAGATTTTTTAAAAATTTTTGTTTCTCTGTTTGTACCGGCTAATCTCCGAAACTGCTGGACCGATTTAAATGAAATTTTGTATGGTGGTAGCTTATATCCCTGGTCAACATATAAGATACTTTTGATTCCGAAAAATTAAAGAATTCCCGTGGGATAGTTAAAAAACCACACCACGCGGACGAAGTCGCGGGCAGAAGCTAGTATTTTCTCAATGTTTAAAATGAATATCCTATCACACTCTATTCCGTCCTCTCTAACCTAGTTTCCCCCTAACTGCCCTATCCCGCTCTAGATGCTGACAACGCGTTAGCATCCTCCTCCTTGTGTTATAAACGTGTATAGACGATATTAAACACTTTCCATCAGGTGGACTATCTGCTTCTTTACTGGATTCAGGCAATTAAAAAAATTGGTTTCAGGCCCACCTATGCCACTACTTGCGAACCCTGTGCCGCCGCCAAATCAATATCCACGTAAGTAAATTTAGGGTTGTTTCCTATATTTTACTATTTATTCACTTGCAAAAATTTGACATTACTTGCTTATGCCAATTTAATGTCTAATTTTAACTGGTAGCAAAGCGAATAAACAGTAAGTATCGTAAGATATAGGAACCCGCCATTAAAAAATAATTATTACTTCTATTTTTGGGTTTCGATACAGGTAAAGTGATCTTTATGGAATCACACCTATGAGTGCCTGTCTCATCTCAGGTGGACTATAACAATGTTTTATTTTATTATTATATTATTAAATTTATGTTATATTTCTGTTTGCTATTATTTGATTTAAACATAAAACAGATTACAATTAATAACACCTAAAACTATATATAGATATACTAATTGGTATTTAATAACTAAATAATATTGTGCTATATCATTTTGATGAAAATAAATTTTGTTATTGTTTAAATAATTAATTGATGCATATTTGACTCCTTTTACTAAGACAAAGATATGACGTCATAACTTTGTAAGATCGTACGAAATATATGTGGCTGCGTCGTTTTGTATGGTGATAAAGAGTATCTCAGTTGATTTGACTGTCCACTTCCCTATTGTAATAACGCATATAGCCCGCGCAGTGATGGGCGACGTGGACCTGCGCGGAGCGCGCGGGCCGGCGCCCCCCGCCGCCCCTGCCCCCGTGCCGGCCCTGCTGGACCAGGACATGCGCAGCCTGCCGCCCGCGCCACCCCACCCGGTGCCACCGCCCCCGATGCACCACCCGCAGGACACGTATGTATTCAATCAACTTGATTCAACTTCATTGCCCTCTAACACTTTAACACTCCTAACACTCTACTCCTAGCACTATATTAAAACTTTGTACTGTAGAAATAAAGAGGATAATATCCATGTTCAAAAATTGTTGTTAATATTTAAGAAATTTTGAAAAAAGATCCTTAAAGAGGAGGAAATTTCTGATGAAAAAGTCCCGACTCCTGGAATTCGACCTCCATTATTTATAATTTTAATTCAACACTGAAAATAGGTCTCCGTCCAGCCATTACGACAGGGGCGCACTTCCGTTAGAGTCAGTGTATCATATAAAATATTTTTTATAGTAACAAATAAATATTAATTTAAAAATACGAATAAATTTTGGTATCATCTAGTCTAGACACTTAAAAAATACATCCCAGTTGGAAAAAAATTAAGTCGCATTTTCATAAAATTTCTTAAATGTTAATAGTTTTTGAGTTTTAAAGAAAAACAAAATGCCATTTTTTTCGTCTTAATCTGTTAATAACAGTTGCAATTTTTTATGTGCTAATATACCCTCAAGATACATTTTTCTAGACGTCATTCCGAATCGAATGAGCTGTCGCTCATATTATTAGGAGCTTTATCAGGAATTAAAACGTTGACTAGCCTATCTAGGAAGAACAATCTTTTAAAAGTTTTAGTAGTGTTTTTCTATATGAAAAAGCGAAGGAAGTTATGACATGTGGTTTTCTGGTCTACAGTATAAATGCAGGATTTAGTCTATTTTTAGTCTTCGTGTTTTTACTGAACTTGTACGATAAATGCTTGTTGGTCTGCGTTTAGTGATTGCAGCTAAGATGGCTCATTGATACTATAAGTACTGTCGTCAATTCTTTGTTAACTTATTCATTACGAAAACGTTCAATATGGCTTCACTTGTTTAAACTTCGAGTCTGTATCTCATGGAAATTATCTACTTTAAGATGAACTCTACACAATTTAGTACGAAAATCATTACTGACAAACTTAAATTTACGTTAGTACATCAACATCTTTGTGTATTTTTGCAATGAATTTTCACAATATTCTTCAATTTTTCTTCAAGTAATACTCCCCCTTTGGAGGTTCACGAAATGTAAGTGCATTTATAATCACTTTCTAGTGGATTTTATGATAAAATTAAGTTGTAAATATAATTTTGTTGACTAGTTTAAAATTGGTCCCTGTCGAAACTTTAATTCATTTTCAATATGGCTCAACATTCGGTTTACTTAATTTCCAAATTTTGCTACCATTATTTTTGATATATTTTTGATACATCAAGAACTTTGAATTACCAATTTAAAAAACAATGTTTCTTTAGAGTTTTCATAATTTCAAATTTTATGGACTTGGGAGATCGATTTTTTTATATTGGTGAAGTTAATAGTTGATTTTATGTGAATAGGGGCTTTACCCGGGACCCGAGGTTGGCCAACTCGCAGCCCTTCAACGCGGACCCTCGAGTCCGGTCCAACGATCCTCGCACGCAGCCCAAACCACCTCAGCGTAAGTAGACATTACATATCGCCTTTAGGGTAAAAATGCTACAATCATATCAGTACAAGGCAAATAAAAAAAAATACAATATTTTATTATAATTATTGCAACTCTTATTTGTAATCTATATAATAATATCGAATTATACAGGTGTTATACATAATACGTATTTCAAAAAAAAGAGTTTCGTTGATTGGACTACAAACTCGTAAATAAATTTTTCAACCAAACCAACTCATTGATGCATAATGTTGAGTAATTCATATCGACCAAAATTTTGTCACATGTAATATATCTTTAGAGTATACTTAGCTATAGCTGGAATTATTTCAACAAAATGCTACATGTTATGAAATACAGTTTTTTTTTATTTTTTTTATTTCTCCTTCCTGACAAACACGATCTGTCAGGGTATTATTTAGATTCTTATATCTATTAAATGTTGTTTACTAGTCTAATTTCAATCTTATATATAATAAATTTACACAAGATGGCTTCTATATGTGTATTACCTATAATATTACCTTCTTAAAATATATATTAAATAATATACATTCAATTAGTATTTTAAATATCCTTATTTCGTTTTATAACTATATTTACAATATTCACGCAATACTTAACGAAGTCATCTAGGTGCTTCTTTGCCATCAGATCATACATGTTCTCATACTTAATGGCTATCCCTAGTTTCACTTCAAGATCACTCCTCGATCGAGCGTGCACTGGGCAGTAAAATATTAGATGTGGTACAGTCTCGAGGCTGTCCATGTCGCAAATGCACGAAGGGTTCTCCTTCAACCCGAACCGGTTCAGGTATTCGGTGAACCCTCCGTGGCCCGAATACAGTAGTATAAAAGAAGCATATACTATATTTACAAATTAACTTACTAGCAGATCTATATAATTATTAAAGTGTATAGACATGATATTTGTATTGCAGAGCAAATGCCGCCTGGCATGCCGAGCGTAGCGCAAGCGAGGACCATCCAAGGCATTCCTTCGGGAGCCTCCGACCAAGAGAAGGTAAGTGTCACCTTAATTTTACTTTTAACTAGGATTCGCCCGCGAATGCATCCACGCTGGATGGGTAACAAAGATCACAATTGTTTTACATAGAGAATTAGAATCAGTGAAAATGTTGCATCGGAATCCGATTTCGATTTCTGAGATCAAATTATTTAAATCCGGGAATTTGCTGTCGATCAACGAAAACCGCATCGAGATCGGCCCAACAGTTTTTACGTGAATCCTGAACAAAGACAAAAAATATAAAAACAAACTTCACTTTTACAATTTTATAATATTATAGATGTATAATCATTTGGTTCAGTTTCATACACTCTGTGTCTATTTACTGTCTCGCTCGCGCATTACCACATTTGTGAAGATATAAATTGACTGCATTTACTTGCGATAAATAGGTATTTCATTCACCTCAACAATAATTTTACGAATGTTTCATAACAAAAAAAAGTGAATCAAACAAGGTTTCATACATAAAAATACAATAGAATGTATTTTTCTTCACGAGAATTGATTTTTGTATATCTACCAGGTATGCGTCCTCCATCTTAGACTATATTTCCACTCGAAATCGGGCTAGAGAATTGTCAAACGTGAACCTATACTATAATAAAAAGACGTAATAGAACCAAAAACAAACTTCTGTGAAACATTCGTAATATTGTTACTGAGATTCTTAGAATATAGATTTGTCGTAATTCAGGCAATTTATATTTCCAAAATGTCGTAATACGACTAAGACATCGGATTCCATTTAAGTAGTCCTTTAAAGAATGTCGTTTCTGTCACTTTTCTATTGTCTTGGAATCTCATTTTGTATGTGAAGAGATATAAATTCCTTACGTATCTTTCAGGCCGCATTGATAATGCAAGTGCTGCAGCTGTCAGACGAGCAGATAGCTCTTCTGCCCCCGGAACAGAGGGCCAGTATCCTTATGCTCAAGGAACAAATCGCAAAGAGCACTCAGCAACGTTAAATGTCTTATTACTTGCTCCTCTTAAATATTATTTTTAAGGGGTCGTCCAGAAATCATATGATATATTTTAGCAACTTTTTAATCCCCTTGTGATACCTAGAGAGGTTTTAGACTAAGCAAAAAGCACGTGTGTTTTTTGGTACAAACAATGTTTAAAAATTTCAGAATCTTATCTTTGAATACAGGTATAATGTTATTTAAATAAATAATAAAAAAATGTGTGTCAGCTACGACGTATGACTGGTGTTTACTCCTTTAAGTATGATCGTTTTTGAATATGCATATGCATATATGCAGTGTTGCATTGAATTAAAGTTTGAAACTGTATAATCACAAACCGAAACACTTTTGAGTTAACACTTGTGTTACTTCACTCCTCACCGGGACCTTATAGGAAAATCGATTCTTATGGAGTAAACTCCAAATACACGTGATATTTCACGACTCGCGCTCCTCTCTCCCTTTGTGATATTTCGTGATTTTTCCAAACCCGAATCCTTCCCTGCCTTTCAGGCCTCACGTGATTAATGGAAGGCCCAAAATGTATTCCGCAATATTCATTTTTATGACCTTACTTATGTGTTTTCGCTGTATTTTAAAGTTCTAATATGTAAAGGTGAAAATGTATCATAGCATTACTCCTGTCTTTGTGTGTCATAGTTGATTATCTCAGGAACTACGAGGGCTATATATACAAAACTAAGTGCACTAAATAGTTATTACGGAAAAATAATAAAAATATTAATATTTCATAATCGCAACTGATATAGTTGAAATTAACTGTAAATTATCGATTTCTATTCTTAAACTACCATTATATATGTTAGATTGTGATTTAAATGTTTATTTTTCCATTGTGAAACAAAGCCCTTGATCTAGAAAATTTTAATAACAATTTTATGTGTAATGTAAACACTGTTCAGTGAGTATAAGCATAAATTAAATTGATATGAGTGTGGGAGCTTGAGGTCAAGCTTACAAGTTCATAATAACTTTTGATTTTATTTGAGTTTTATCTCGATTCAAGTTGTAATGACAAGGACCACAAAATATTTTAAGATAACACAAATAAAAACTTTATAACATGATAAAATTTGTTTTATTTCTTACTTTTTGGGGTCCCGTTCGTAAAATGATGAAATTATGTTAGAACCACCTATAGTAAGGAGTCTGTGTAATCCGTTAGTCTTAATATCCATTACATTATAGTTTTACCCCTTGGAGTCTATTGACAGGTCACACATGAAATTTGGAAAAAACCTCGAATTCTATGAATCGCTATTTGAATTATTTGCCTCGCTACGTAGTTTATGTTAAATGTGTCAATTCCCTGCGCGATTATTTATTCATATTTTTCTGTATTTATGTATTTCTACTTTGGTGGATATGAGCCTAAAATATTAGTAGCGCCAACTTTAAGAAGCATCTATTCTAGAACAATACTTATATACATACCGACGCATAAGAAGATAACAAGACTAAATTTAAAAGTATAAATGGAAGCAGACAACGTTTTAATTTTACCAGTTACAATCTTAAGTGTCACTGTTAGAATAAATTACAATACAATTTGGTAAACTGCGTTAATCCCTTAGAATATTATGATAGTCTAGCCAAATTATTTGCACTGCCATGGCGTTATTCCTTACAGCCGCAAACATCGATGAGCTTTTTAACTTCTCTTCGTATAAAATATAAGTAGGATATTATTACAGAACATTAAAATAGCACATCGTATTATCTGTGTATGTCTGTTAAAAGTGATGTTAACAATGTAAATACCATAAAGGTATAATGGCGTTTATATGATCTAAGGTGAATATATACATATCTAATAAGTTTGCAATGTTAATTTTATCGATTACGTTATAATAACCTCAGCTTTATCAAGACAAACAAATTTGTGGGTCAATTCAATGAGTTGTTATCTTGTACGTGATATTAACATCGTATTAAATTGTTTGCATTGGTGATTAACGAGACAAATTACATGAAATATCTCAGAGTCACTTGCTTTTCTAAGTTCGTGTGCTACAGATTGTCACTGCGTCAAATCCAGAAACAAAAGTATTTGTGCTATAATCACATTCAACGATCATCAACTTGAAAGGTAATTTGTCAAAAGCATAGTAACTTAGTAACGTTAATTCTTTAATTTATAAACTTTTTCAATTCGTTCCATTCATTTGAACATAGGCAATTAAAGCGGAAAACTCATGATTGTTCTTCAACATACACTGGCCAATGAATTTAATTATGTATAGGAAAACATTAAATTGAATGCAACTCTACAAGTAATAAAATTTAATTTAGACATGTTAAAAACAAATAATTAAAAGTAACGCCTTTTAAAATTAACAGGCATTGTTGTTCTTTTATCAACCTATACCTAGCATATTTTATTAAGGGCATAACCTACACAATCAACCAGTACTGCTTGTCACCGCGTACCGTGTCGTATCGTGCGCATCGTCAATCAATCATTGTTTATTTACATCGTGTGTTCAGTCCCTTATATGCATTGCATTCTGCATTTTGCGTTACTATTCGAAATATTGTGGCGGGAGCAACACAAGTTGGCGCACGCAACTTTCCGTGATTGTTATAGTTTTTGCGCATCAAGCTAAATATAATTCTAGACGCTCTGGTGTTTTGGCAATCAAACATCTTTGTTCTCGATTGATTCAAAACTTCGTTTTTTGCAAGGTAATTTTTCATTTTCTTTAAAATGTATTGTGGAAATATTTATTATAAAAAAATAACAAAGAATTTAGACATGTGGTTTTCTGCTAGGTGTTTTGAGCATTCCCTTTTGTACGAGCTAATAACGCGTGAAATTATTATTTAGAAATAAGTAGGTATGTAGAGGTAGCTACGAGTGTAGCGAATTGTTCTAGTGGGCCTTCAGGGCCTAATTCTAAACTATGCTAAATAGCGAAATATTTTTTTTAAGAAAAGCAAAACCAACTTCAAACTAAAAAGCAAGAAATAAATATTTTACCGCCTTCTTTTTACATCTTGAAGTCGGTGCCAAGTAAAACAACAATAAATGTGCAAAATATAGTTGTTTTTATGTTTTACTTCGCACCCACTTTAAGATGTTGTAGAAAGAGGGCGGTTAGATAGATTTTCTTGGCTTTTTAGTTTGAAGTCGGTTTTGTTTGTGTTATTAAATATATTTTTTTGTTTTTAATGGCTTTAGAAATAATATATTAAGCACCTGTAGAAATTGTACAACTGGCACGCGTATACAAATTTGCCATCTCACTCTTCAGTGTATATGCTCTTCATCAAGGGTTGCTCTCGATTCCCTTGCTATTTACTAATCAGTTCCTGATTTGGTGACCATGGGACCACCTCAGGAGTATATACTTTCGAATAAAGAAAACAATTTGATAATTGGTCTACAATTGACAGTGAAATCGCGTAACATGCCTACAAAAAAATGTAGCGCCTGTAGAAAGTGTAATAATATTGGCACGTGTATGCAAGCTTTTTTTTAGAAAAATGTAGGCTCGGCCTTTTTTTAATAAGGGTTACTCTCGATTTTTCTGGGATCCAGATCCTGACTTGGTGACCATGGGATGGCCTCGGGACTATATACTTACAAATAAAGAAAACAATTCAAAATCGATCCACAATTGACGGAGATAACGTATAACAAAGAAGTCGGTTCACAATTTTTGAGGGTTTCTTTCGAATCCTCTTTCGATTCCTGCCGTGGTGACTATGGAACCATCTTGGCAGTATGTCCTTTCGATAAAAAAATAATTTGAACATTCGGTCTATAATTGACGGAGAAATCACGTAACATGCAAAAAAAAATACATAAAGGCGAATTGAGAAACTCGTCCTTTTGGAAGTCGGCTAAAAATACCCGATTTGCGCCATGTGACACTTAGCTTAACACAATAGACCACTTATTATACTTAAGTAATCTTTAATTTAATTTTTATTAAAAAATAAATGTTATTTACTAAGTAATCCATTAAAGTACTCTTGATCCAGGTCCAGAAATGAGGTCCTCATTGATAGCCTTCGTTGTTCTTTGCTCCTTAAACTTGTATGCTGAATGTAAATGGAACTACGAGAGACGAAGATATAGAGATTGGGCTAATGAGATCTCTACGGGGTATCCGCAGCATGCAGCTAGAGACGACCCGCCGGACCACACCAAGATCATAGCAATGGCTCGATACGTGTTGCATAATGCGGGTAATTTAAATCTGCAGACACATGTTATATCTGTCTTACCTTGAAAAAGGTATATTAACAAGCTAAGCATGTTACACTTGATAAATATAACGGACAACTCTGGAGCTGATCAAAGTCACCTAGACCTGAGTAAATAACGGAAAGTTTTTTGAGTCAAAGATTAGATCACTACTGGCTGCACTAGTAATTTTTCCCTGGCTTATAGACATTTTATAAATAAAAAATATAATTAACTTACTATTAAGACTTAATGTCTTGTTTACTTTTACATGTATCGGAAACCTGATAAGTCTTAATATAAGTTTTATACATTTATTGAATTAAATGTCAAAAGAAAAAAAATTGTAGGTGTTCTCACAATGAATTTTTAGTTTGTTTTTCTTTGACATGCCCCTTCTCACAAATTGTAGGGCACCGCTGGGGACCATTATGCCACTTTGGACATCAAATACATAGCAATTTATTCATTAATAACTAGTAATGTAATTATGATTGACAACGTTTTTGTTTTGTACAGATTGGGCGTCCATTGCAACGATATCAGTTCTGCCGGCCATCGAAGGTTTTCCCTTCTCAAATGTAAAGTCTATTGCCGATGGATCCCTGGCTAATTCCACTGGTGTGCCATACTTTTACATGTCGCCGTTGGATTTCAGTGCTCGTGATTTATCGGTAAGTTTGCTCTCATATTTCAAGTTCTTTTAATGCGTTAGGTAATTTCCTAACGATCAGTGTATTTTCTTTGTCACGAATTGCGCGCTCCGTATCATCCTAGGTCGTATCATCGCATACTGCGAATTTAGACATGTACTGAATGTGCTTCTTCTACTAGAATGCCGATCTAATAATTAAGTATATTTAACTATAGATTATGAGTCTCGCACAATAATCAGTCATCCTAGAGCGCTACTATGACATGTGCGTCGGACCAAACCCGAAGTGAGAATCTGTACCCGACCAAAGTCGGAGTGACAATCTGTATCCGACCCAAGTCGGAGTGAGAATCTGTATCCGACCAAAGTCGGAATCAAACTTTACCGTCGCTCCGTCCGCCCACGTTTATATTCGAGCGATGACGGAACGAACCGAGTAGGGTGGTTATCGATACATATAATAAATAATATATTATAATAACAACCCATAATTGTCCCATTGCTGGGCTTGGGCCTCCCATTATAGGGGATCGATACATACTACTCTCCAATATTGTTTACGCAGTAATCAAACTTATTAAACAATAATCTAACATCTGGTTACACAAATATTTACTCTAATATAACAATTCATTCAATCAATAATATCATGATTCTTATAAATATAATGTAGTACTTATACATAATTGTTAATTAAGTTAGCTTATGTATGACGTATAGTCGATATATTTTACTAGACTTGTAATAATGTATTATTTTCAGTAAGTGAATTGTGTTGTTCTCTGAGAAATAAACGATTTTAAACCTTTTTTATGTACATAATTCAATTTAGTCTAGCCACAGTGCTCAGCAATTAGTAGTATCAACTCTTTATGAATAAGACCGCTAGTTTTTAATCTTACCGTTTCATTTTTGCCACACGGTAGGTATATTTTAATTTTTTATAGTCTCTTGATTATATAAGTATAATCCATCAAGCTTTAAATTATTTTCGGAATTCTAATTTTGCATTTTCTTTGAAACTTATTGCTTGATTAGTTTTTCTTTTTTTAAATTCATTAAAATACTGTAAGCATGTAAATTATATACTTATGATAAATTTATTTTTATTGACCTAGACCTTGGAACTGTATAATTGATAAGTAGCTACTCTTTACTTTTATTTAGCCAATGATGTCATCTGCGCATTATATAATTTAATAGATGATATATCGGGCACCTAATTCCTGCTACGTATATACTTTAAAGTACTGGTTGAAAAATCAATATTAAAATTAAGTTCAAAATTCTTATAGTTATACTAAAGATTTTCTTGTGCCCACTCCGCAGGTCAGACCATAGTAAGTAGTCTCTTTTACTTACATAAAAACTTAATTATGTTTTAAATTAAAATTAAACTATAAAATCTAGTGCCAGACCGCTGTCAGTTGGAAACGTGCCCAAATGACAGGCAATGTCAGCTTGCAGAATTGTAACGCTAATGTGTTGTCCGCGGCAAAGAGTACGTTGTATATGGTTCGCGGTAGTCTTTTAGTCACGTGAGACGTCTACCAGGCGTTTCGTTGTCTCGATAGTTTGTGCGCCTCAGGCCCCCATGGACCCAGGGTCTCGACCCTAAAAGCCACAAATATGTAGCCATTTCCTATGGCAGAATATTTGCGGCATTTTAGGGCTTCCTGCTTAGGTCTTTATATATCGAGCGAAGCCAGTGGAAAAAGCTAGTATAGTGTATATATATATATATATATATATATATATACATGTGTGTGTGTGCGTGCGTGCGTGTGTGTGTGTGTGGTTTAGGAGTTAGCCGATATACGGATAGACGCAGAAAGCGACTTTCTTTTATACTATGTAAATATAATGTACACTAGTACATTTGTGTGTTACTTATACAATATTTTCTACTATATGTAGTAAAAACTATACAATTTTCCAACAATACTTATTCAATAAGGAAGTACCTATACTTATGACGAATACGTAAACTGGTTTGCCTTTCACGTTATACGAATAAATTCATATATGTTGCATATTCATGTATTTTTTAAATATTTCCTATAGGTAACGGGCAGAAAGTTTAACTTTAACAGTAGGTGGTTACATTAAAATAATGTAACGCTCTGAGAAAACCACGGGAGCGAGTTCAATCCACAGCTCGGATATGTAGAGCAAGCGAACGCCGTACACAGTACGTCCCCGTCATGACAAAATTAAATAATTGACATTTTTTACAAAAACGACATTATTAACATTTGCTTAAACGTATTTAAGCTGAAATTTTTACCTATCGGCTATCTCTTGTTCTATTTAAAGTTTATAAATCTTGAATATAAACAGAAAAAAATTATAAAGTAAAATTAGAGAGAAGTAAATGATGCTCAAAGAGCAATGTTTTTAACTAGTAAAATACTCTGTATATACGCGAGCCATGGCCCAAAACCGGTTCGTCACGAGTCGGACAAACAACATGTACGGCAAGCGCTCAACTCTGCATATTTAGTTGCACGCTTCCTAAATGACTTACCCGTTGAGTTTAGGGAAAACATTACATCAAAAAATATTAAAAATAAACTTGTAAATGCACTTTTTAAAAACGAAATGCAATGTTAAGCGTGTTAAATGCTACGGACGTAGATATCCATAGCACTAATATTAAACCCCAGAGGTTTTCTATGCTATGTATATTTCAATAAGTTGTAATCATTTTGTTGTCTTGTAAAATTTAAAAATGGTGTCTGAAAAAATTAATATAGTAAATAGTTAAGCTTTCAATTGATAACATAATAAAAAGATTTATATTAAAACTAGCTGATGCCCGCGACTTCGCGTGATGCGGTTTTTTTCACTATCCCACGGGAACATTTTAATTTTTGGGATCAAAAGTATCCTATATGTTGACCAAGGATATAAGCTACCACATACAAAATTTCATTTAAATCGGTCCAGTCGTTTCGGAGATTCGCCGATACAAACAGACAGACAGAGAAACAAAATTAAAAAAAAAACTAAATCAGTTCTATTTCTCTTCTTACATCCCCCTGACTCGGTTTTTAGCATATTTTTTCGCACACAAATTCGACCTTTACATTTTTATTATATGTATAGATTATCGCCTTTTATTTAAAGACAAAATATAAAACCTCTTTTTTTCGTGATTTTGAATTTGTTAGTTGGTATTTAATTTTGTGGACGTTTGTTCCGTAAATTACAAAAACAGCGGGTGTTTGGCATGTATATGGAATCCTTCAATATCCGTACAAACGCTCTTGCCTGATTTATTTATTTTTATGCTAGTTGTATGTCGTTAACCTTATTTTCTACTTTATCTTTATTATTTTAACTGTCTTATTATTAGTCTATAATAACTATTAGTTATGGTATTATACTAGGCTTACTATAATACAATAATAAAATCTATTGTGAACAGAAAAACAGTCGCGCCACAGTAATGGTATCGTTGGAAGAAACACGTTACTGTGAAAAACAAAACTATGACCCAGAAGACCCGCGATGCACTAGACTTATGCTATCCGGTAAAATGAAGAAGGTATGTTTAGTAGTTTAGTCTTAATCAAGTTGACAGGTTCTTTATCTAGTTCCGAATAGCGGGCAATATTTGGTGAATTAAAGGTAAGGTACTTCGCATAACTTGTACTTAATTAAATATTGTGGTGGAGTTTTGAAATTGATTTAAACCAATTTAAAATCGACTACTATATACCTAATAATTACGAGAGTACTATTCATTGTTTTTATTTGTTCTTTGTAATTTTGTCAATTATAGTCAATAGAAACTTGAACTTCGCTGGTGCACTCAATTGGTAGTTTTGGTCTATCTATCTATGAACTTTATCAGGTATTGGGAGTGACATATATTTTTATATACAATTCGTACAAAACAAGATTATCGCGCGACAATGTCATATTACTTTCTAGCATTTTCACTGTGATTCTATTAACACTTCTTACTTCATTGCAGGTTAAAGAAGACACTCCTGAATACACCTTCGCTAAGGCCGGTCTTTTTGAAAGGCATCCGGCGATGGCTAATTTCCCTGCAGGTAAAAAGATAAAACTTATTTCGTCATAGCTAAACAATTCGATCGGTTATATAATATGTGGCTATCATAAACTTTCATAGTAAACATAACTGGGAGCGATTTTAGGTTGCCGCAACCCAACGACCCATTTCTTCATGTATGTAGATAGACGAACGTGACAATCTATGTAGATAAAATTTGTTAGGAAGATGTATTCTGTGTAACACTATGGAATGACTTAATGAAATTGGAAAAGTAAATAAAATGAATATGTAATTAAAAAATCAAAAACCCGACTGCAAAAAAAGATTTTTTTTAATGAATTATTTATAATTAATGTGTTCCCCTTGCTACTAAACTTAATACGGTATTTAATTTAGGTTTTTCAACTCATAATGTACTTAGTCTGTTAAACCAAAGTAGAGTTTACTTTGTTTAGAGTTTATTTTAATTTCGTTTTCTATTCTCAATCTTGTTTCGGTCTTTTTGGTGTATTACGTTTAAATTGGGTTTTTGATTTTTTAAATGTATTTATTTTATTTTTTACCCAACTTATTATTCCTAATAACTTATATATATTTTGTAATCCCCTTTTGATTTCCTTTATTTTGAAACCCTACTCGATAGGTTTATTTTTTTTATTAACGTATTACTATTTCGCGCCAAAATCCTCAATTTTT
The DNA here is from genome assembly GCA_039645545.1 of Dendrolimus houi. Classification (NCBI taxonomy): domain Eukaryota; kingdom Metazoa; phylum Arthropoda; class Insecta; order Lepidoptera; family Lasiocampidae; genus Dendrolimus; species Dendrolimus houi. The sequence goes on along the minus strand of CM077125.1, from coordinate 16,643,148 downwards.
TTTCAAAAAAACACCTATCTAGGGATGCTTGGGTTTTTAAGACGAATGTAATTATGTAACGATACCTTAACTGTCGAAATCCACCAAACCGTTTGGAAGATAACGAGGTAATAAAGATATTTACAAACTGTATATTTAATTTTTTCCCCGACTGCCAAGGCAGGGTTATATTTTCCGCACGTATCTACATATATCATCGCATGATACATGCGAAAAACATAATCCTTCCTTGGCAGTCGGGTAAAAAATTAAATTTAGAGATATTACCTAGTCTTGCCATAAATATTGTAACAAAGAATTTCTTTTTCAATTGCAAATAATATTTATAAGTTTTACAGTGTGTTAGTTTGATACATAAATATAAAACAATTTAAAATATAGAAAGCTTATTCGAAGTGGTCTCCATTGGCTGCAATACAGTCCTTTAAACGTTGAGGCCGGTTATCAATAGAAGTACGCACTCTTTCCATGGGAAAATTCTTCACTGCCAATCCTATGGATTGTTTTAGGGGCTCCACATTATCATGGCGTTTAGAGCAAGCCGTACTCTCTAAAACTGACTATAAATCATAATCCAGCGGATTAAGATCGGGACTAGACTACGGCTAGTCTTCAGCTCAGATGAAGTCCGAAACGTTCGTTTCCAACCAAGACTGCGTGGACCTTTAGTTTTATAACCCGGCGCCGAGTCTTGCTGGAAGGACCATTCTTGGTTATTGAACATGGTGTTGTTAAGGGGCTTAACTATCTTCTCAAGAATGGTATCTGTTACACTTGTGCGGATGTTTTGATACCTTTTTCACAAAAATATGGCTCAGTCACTCCTTCATAGCTAACACCCCACCAAACCATCACTGAAGACGGATAATGCCCACTTCCTTAGAGCTTTGAGCATAAATACGGTCATTTTGTTTGTTAAAATGTTGCTCAATTGTAAAAAATTTCTTACCCGTAAACAAAATTTTTCTGTGACCTTTCCTCCTTTGCGTACCGCTTCAGTAGTTGTTTCGATTTTACCACCCTATTCTTTTTTGAATTATGAGTTAAGAAATGACCAGTGCGTCTCTTATAGGCTGCAAGTCCTAAGTCATCTTTTAAAATATGCGACATGGTTCTAGGTGATATATTCATCTTCCAAGATAAAAGCTTTTGCTTTCGGACAGGATTTCTTCCAATTCTTACCCTTGCTGCTTTGACCACCTTTTTCGTACGAACACTACGTGGACGGTCAGATATTTTTCTGTCACAAACAGAGGAGGTCTCATTGTACCTATTAATAGCCCGGTACACAAACATTTGACTAATACCAAGCGTATGGAATTTTAAAAATTGCATTTGGCTCCAAACCTACTTTGTGTAATGCAATCACAGCGATTCGGTTCTCTTTATCGCACCACTCCATTTTAATATCGCAAAATGTTGTACAATGTATTGGCGCCAAAATGAGAAAACACAATGAACAATCATATAAAAATGACAGATTCCAAATTCAAATGTAATATTTTGTTTCTTTTTAATTGTAATAGTATTTGTGGCCAGACTATATTATATATTAGGAACGGACGGATAGGCAGGTCCTATACACTTTGTCCGGGCTAGAGATGAATGTGCGAGCGAGCCCACAGCCCGGACATGGGACGTAACGAGGACCGACCAGGGGTTTTAGTGGGTGTCATCAACCGTGGGTAGGCAGTAGCATTTCTTCCAGGATGCTAGTGCCACCCCGAAGTGGCGTATCCCACACGCCCCACCGTGTGTTTCCCTCGGTGGTTTGTCCTCAAGCGGATTTTCCTTGGTATAAAAAAAGGCAGGTGGTCTCCATACATGTAACTGAGAGATGATGAAACATACTTCTACATATTTATGTAGTAAATAGTTGTGAGGGGTGTAGTTATATAGTTATACAGGTGTGCAAAGTAATAATGCTATTTCTTGCAAAGTGACGAAACATGCTAAAGTCGTAAGAAGTGTCCTCTCTAAGTATAAGGTGGAAGAGTTTTAAAAATACAAAGCAGTAGAACTTGAAAAATATTTTTTACGAAAATACTTGAAACAAGATAATTAAATAGTTTTTAAGGGTTTGGTAGCCAAATAGCAAAGTAGTAGTCACTAAGGAACACCTAGTAAGTAGTGAGCAAACCGAAGCGCACTTGGCCAGTCATATTATTTCTTGGTATGGAAGGCCTTGGTTCCGAGTACGTTTTTCCTGTTGTAAATAATATTTATGCGTGTTTGGTCGTTAATCTTTTATGAAGATTAGCAGAAATACTTACCTACCTCCACACTCAGAATCAGTTAATGGTCTGTCAAGTAATAAATACTTTATTTCTCGTTTTACTTTTGTATTTAACTCGAGTGTTTTGCGTTCGTTGAAAGGAAATAAACATCATTTTGAGTTCTAAAATAATAGTCACGTGACACGTAATTAATAATTTTGCGGCTACTGTGTAGTCACGCCAGTATACCACTCCTACATTTTCATACCCGTGACAGCAGATAAACCGCTAGTCGTCTAAGTTGGTGTCGCCACTTTTTACAGACACTGGGTATGTTGGGAACAATGTCTAACAATGCCAGTCCGCCAGGTTTCGGTAAAAAGAGAAGGGTCAAGAAGTATTTCTTATTATAAATTTAATATTATTAATCCCTTTTTAGGTTTCTGTAATCATTTTGGCAAAACGCAATCCTTATGTAATCGTCTTGTCTGTTTCGATCAAAGTTAATGGGTGGTGAGACATTCGATTCAAATGTATTAAAAAGTGACCCCCCCCACATCTTGATTTTTTTAACGAAAAATTAGTAAAAAAAATAATAATTAAGTATTATGGTCAGGGGAAACTGAAACATGGCATTTTGATTTACGAAAACGTTTATTGAAAACTCACATCTAGGAACACAGACATTGTAATCTTTTTACATTGTTTAAGCTGCGTGTTAATCTCGCGACGCGAAAGACAGGCCCTGTGCACGCGCAGTGCAGACGAGAGCTTATTAACCACTACTCACATCCCGTAGCCGTAGGCCCGTCGCGACACGAGTTGCGGGGTTGCGGTTTGAGGCGGGACGGTATTCACCCGCGCTCTAGCAATACCGAGCGGGGGGACGACCCCTGCTCGTACGTTTAGGCATCATGCGTGCCATATACTCCCCCTCTAGACCAGGTGAACGCCCTCGTACCTGGACTAGCTGATCAGAAACCTTTTTGGGACGACCACGTTTTTTAACGGGAATCACGGGTTGGGGGGGAATCTCATCCTTTCCCACAAAAGGGGTAAGGTCCTGGACATGATACTTTCCCAGAATCTCGTCAGGTTTTTCTACACGCGAAATAACGTATGTAGTTGGGCTAACCTTCTGTGCAATTTGATACGGGCCATCCCGTCGTGGCACAAATTTGGAGGTTATAGCCTTCGATCCTTTGCTAAGCACGTGTGACTTGAGTAGGACTTTATCGCCAACCTGAAACGTTTCTCCTGCTCGACGTGACTGATCTGCATACTCCTTGCATTTATCTTGCTGCTTCTCAACACGCTCTCGAACAGCTGATAGGGAATTAATAAACTTTTGAAGATATGGTGTGATTTGAGCATTAAAGTTTTCTTTATTTAGAATAGCACGTTGGTCATGAGTTATCTCGGTGGGTGATCTCAGTTCTCTTCCGAACGTTAAGTAAGCTGGTGTCTTGCCAGTTGTTCGACACCGAGCACTGTTCAGAGCAAAACGAATGACTGGTAACTTCATTGGCCACGAAGTGTGATCATCTTCCACCAACTGTGCAATTTGTACCTTTAAATCTCGGTTCTTTCGCTCGGCGGGGTTAGATTCTGGGTGGTAAAGAGGTACTAGATTTTGTTTCACACCCAGGACTGACATGCATTGTCGCATGACTGCCGATATGAATTGGACACCATTATCCGATATCACTCGGCGGGGTAACCCAAACCGCATAAAGTATTCTTCGATTAGTACACGCGCACACGCTTCCGCTGTAGCGTCCTTAAGGGCGAATAACTCTACCCATCTCGTGGCGGTGTCTTCTATTAGCAATATCCATCGTTCGCCCTCGTTTCCCTCTGGTAGTGGGCCAAACAGATCTATGGCCAACACCTCATTGCGTTGGTTCATCAATGGTGTTTGGAGGAGACCGGGGTTTGTTATTAGTGGCTTTATATCGCTGACACTGTACGCAGGCTTTAATATAGTTGTGACTATCCTCCGCATACCAGTGAAATAGTATAGCTGAGATAATTTATGGTAGGTTCTATCGATGCCCGGGTGTCCGGCCAGAGGTGTGTCATGGCATTCCTTTAGAACTTCGGACTGTTGAGCAACGGGAACTACTAGTTGTGGTGATTCACTATCGGAGTCTGGGTTGTACCTGTAGAGTACTCCTTGATTCATTAAGTAACCCCTCTCCGTCCAACGTTGCGTTGCTAGTTCATCAGTACCTTCGATTTCTAGGACTATCTTCTTCAACTCAGGGTCTGCTAGCTGTTCTTGCCGTAATTGATCTGGCTTTTTCGCAGGTAAGTCAATTATAACAGAGCAAACTCCGCATTGTTCACGTGATTCTTCTGAACAGACTGGTCTACTAAGAGTGTCAGCCACGACATTTGCTTTACCTGGGGTGTATTCGAATCTAATGTCAAATGATTGAAGTTTAAGAGCCCATCGTACAAGGCGACCTGTAGGTGATTTCAAAGTCAACAGCCAGCGGAGGGGTTGATGATCGCTGCCTATTATGACAGGTTGTCCATCGAGGTAAGACCGGAAACGCTCCACAGCCCACACCACCGCCAAGGCCTCGCGCTCTGTGGTGTTGTAGTTGCGTTCTGCAGAGGTAAGAAGACGACTCGCATACTCAATCGGTCTTTCCTCTTGTCCTCCCCTGGAGTAAAACCGCTCCTAATGCATAGTTGCTTGCATCGGTCCGCAAAATGAAAGGACGATTAAAGTCTGCTTGAATCAGTATAGGAGCAGAAATAAGGTACTTCTTCAATGTGTCGAAGGCTTTGGATTGACTTGGTCCCCAAAGCCAAACTTCATTCTTCCTTGTTAAACGTGTTAGTGGTTCAGCCACTTGAGAAAAATTAGGAATAAATTTTCTAAACCAGGAACACGTCTGCAGGAATGTTCGCATATGTTTTAAATTAGTAGGTTCCTTCATCTCCAAGACAGCACTAACCTTTCCTGGTCGATTAAAATTCCTCCCTGAGTCAACTTATGTCCAAGGTACTTTACTTCTTCCTTGCGAAGACACACTTCTCCCGGTTAACGTGGAGGTTGAACTCATTTAGGCGTTTAAAAACTGTCTCCAGATCACGAAGATGTTGTTGGAACCCTTCTGATATAATAAGAAGATCATCAAGGTAAGCTAAAATTGTTACGTCTTTTAATGATGAACAGGAGCGAAAACGATCTATGAGCCGTTGGAAGGTGGCGGGGCGTTTTTCAGCCCGAAAGGCATTCGCTTGAAGCGATAAATTCCTAGGGGGGATATGAAAGCTGTCTTGTCTCTATCCTCTTCCTTTACGCTCACCTGCCAATAACCAGACCGGAGGTCTAGAGTACTCATAAAGCAGTTCCTCTTTGTTGACTGTAGTAGTTCATCAATTTGTGGCATGGGGTAAGCATCCGACCTGGTGACGGCATTCAGGCGTCTGTAATCTACGCAGAACCTGATGCCACCACGAACCTTTGGCACCATCAAGGCTGGCGCACACCATGCGGATTCGCATTCTTCAATTATATCTTCCTGTAACATTTTATCTATTTCTTTCTTCATAAGCTCTTTCTTCGCAGGATTTAGACGGTATGGAGGCACTGCTATCGGGGTGGTCACCCGTGTCAATGCGATGCTCTGCAAAAGGTGTAGGTCCTCCCCCTAATCCGAAAATATGTGCGTGCCTAACAAGAATCTGGGTCAGCTGATCACGTTCAGCTGGGTTAAGATGAGATCCCTCGTCATCCCTAAGTACGTCTGTTGAAGCACATTTAATACCGCTAGAATCTGGTTCAAAACTTAATACGTATTTAGTAGTATTCTGACTTCCAAAATACCACAAATCATTATAAAATCTAAAACAACACCCGTAGCCAAAAGAAAATCGATTCCGAGTAATGTCTCGTTATTATCGGACTCGGGGAAAATTAAAATGGAATAGAAATAAAAACATTTTCTAATCGTACTTGTAGTGTGGTAGTGAGGACGTTCATCTGGCGTACGTAACCATCAGCGAGTTTAATTTTCCTCGTTGAAGACATTAATGGATGGTTTTTAAGCCGGAGGAGAGCATATAGCGTATGTCCCGCAATACAATGTTTTGCGGCGGTATCAATGAGAGCTGTACTTTTACGCCCAAGATTTCTATATTAAATATGGGACGTAAGTCTCGGCGTTTGACTGGCCTATCGCGGAGGCTACATACTAAAACATCATCACTATTATTATTCGATACACAATTATTACAATATGACAATTTTTCCTTAATATTATACTGAAAATATATTTTACACAATTTGCACTTACCCCGTTTTACCTCAGGGCGTCGTTACCAAAACAATTATTTGAAATATTATTTTTACCACAATTTCTTAAACGAAAATTATTATTTTCACAGTTACCCCGTTTTACCTCAGGGACGTGATTACAAAAAAATTATTTGAATTATTATCAAAATTTCGTAGTTCCAAATCGTTTTATTACATTCATTGAAAATTATATCATTATTATAGTTTCCCGGATGAACGCTATCCTTTTCAACATTTGTACACAAATGGGAAACATTAGGTTTATTATATAAAACCGGAATGACGTCATCATTTTCATAATTATTATTGTTGCAATAATCAGGATTATTGTAAATTATAGTGTGCTTGTTTTTATTTTCACAATGAATACTACTGCAGGAAGAATTATTATTGCACACAGTTGGAATGATGTCGTCATCGCCAATGGGTATACATAAATCATGTTTAGAACAATTTTCTGTAAAAATGTTGTCATTTTTAATATTTAATAATTCTTGTGAAGAATGACTGTTACCAGGCTTATATTCACGACAGTCATTATTTATATTATTTGTATTGCGATAAAAATGATTTTGGGAACTATCATTATTACATTGTACGTTATTAACACAGAAAAATCGTGATCGTAATCGAGAACGTTGCCCACAATCTTTTTCGTATTTAAATCCGTAACGTTGTTTCTAAAGCGACCGGGCAGAGTGCACAGTCGTCGTTTTTATTTATACATACATCGTTTGTATACACACTATCGTTCTTAGAAATACACAAATCGTTAGGAATATTTATTTCACTGTTTTTATTGTTTTTCAAACCCTTCCGCGATTTACGGAATTTAGATTTCGGTGAATGTAATTGTTTTTGCAATTCAACACAACAAAAACTTTGTGGTTTACACTTATCAATAACGGAATTTAAATTTGTTTGAAACTCACCCCGGTTTATTAATTTACGGCACTGCTCCTTGTATGGCCATACCTTTTACAATATGCACAAAACGGTCGATCCCTCGACGGATTCAGCGGCGGGGCAGGATCGGAACCAAAACTCGTACTCGGAGTCGTGGGCGCAACGTGCTGTTTCGTCGCCTGGGGTGGCGGCGCGGGCTTCGGCGCAGGCCCCGGCGCGCTTGGCGCGCTGTGCGCGGCGCTCGGGACGTGCAGTGCACGCGTCGTAGGCACAGTACACACTTGCGACATGCGTGGTAAATGTTGTCGTTTGCTTTCCGTAATTGCATCTTCGGCGTTCCGCGCATGGTAGAGTAACTCTGCGAATGTTTGAAAATCTGTTCTTCGGAGTTTTTCTCTTATACGGCAGCTTAGGAGTCCATACGTCATGTCTAGCATGACTTTTTCATTTAGATCACCATTAGGTAATTTAGCAAATAGAGCACGGATGCGTGATACGAAGATATCCGTAGATTCATTTTGTTGAGGGTTTTTAAATACATCTAAGTATATCCGGTATGGTGGTCGGCGGTCTCCAAAAGCATTAATCAAATTTTCTTTTATCTGTGACCAAGAATTTATATTACTTCTGATGCCTTGCCACCACGTCGCTGCCTGACCGTGTAATAAGTAAGACATACCTCGAACCATGTTACTATTATTCACCTGTGCGCACTCGCTGTAGGCTTCAGGGCTTCTATAAATGCCTCCACATTTTCATCTGGGTTACCGGAGAATGTGGCCTTACATCTGGTTAGGTACCTTCAGCGGTCACCTGCTGGATTGGAGTAGATGCGTTTGCGCGCGTTATTGATGACATAAGTTCTTTTAGCGCTTCTGTTTGTGATCGCTGCAAAGATGAAATTATTGCAGCAACGTTTTCGTGTGAAAACGTCATGTTAGATTCTGTCGCTTGTGAGGAAAAGGCGTGGTCCGTTGCGTCATCACGTTGTTCCAACGGGGTATGGACCCCATCGGTCACATGGGTAAAATTACGCGTCGGTGTAACTGTTAGGGTGTCAGAAGGTTCCATACCCTGTGTTGACTCTTCTGTAAAAATTTTTGTTTTACTTCTCGTGTTATGAGACGCCATTTTGTTCTGTTGGTCACGCACGCGTACACACCTTATGGCGTGTCGTAACTTGTAAGTTCACGCACGAAACACTATTGTTCCCCACACTGACTATTTTATTTAACGTTGGGCGCCAGCTATGGTCAGGGGGAACTGAAACATGGCATTTTGATTTACGAAAACGTTTATTGAAAACTCACATCTAGGAACACAGACATTGTAATCTTTTACATTGTTTAAGCTGCGTGTTAATCTCGCGACGCGAAAGACAGGCCCTGTGCACGCGCAGTGCAGACGAGAGCTTATTAACCACTACTCACATCCCGTAGCCGTAGGCCCGTCGCGACACGAGTTGCGGGGTTGCGGTTTGAGGCGGGACGGTATTCACCCGCGCTCTAGCAATACCGAGCGGGGGGACCCTGCTCGTACGTTTAGGCATCATGCGTGCCATATACTCCCCCTCTAGACCAGGTGAACGCCCTCGTACCTGGACTAGCTGATCAGAAACCTTTTTGGGACGACCACGTTTTTTAACGGGAATCACGGGTTGGGGGGGAATCTCATCCTTTCCCACAAAAGGGGTAAGGTCCTGGACATGATACTTTCCCAGAATCTCGTCAGGTTTTTCTACACGCGAAATAACGTATGTAGTTGGGCTAACCTTCTGTGCAATTTGATACGGGCCATCCCGTCGTGGCACAAACGGGGGGACGACCCCTGCTCGTACGTTTAGGCATCATGCGTGCCATAGTATTTAATATTAAAAATACAACAAGAGTCGATTTAAGGAATACCTGTTAAGTAATTTTTAATGTAATGTGGTATATTTTTTATTAAGTGGTTCTTAGAGCTGGGGACCTAAAGGGCCACTTTTGGTGAATCGTTAGTGAAATTGACCCGTATACACGTAGCGGTAAGACTAAGCATGAAATTTCACTGTATATTTGTAACTGTAATACGAATCCGCGAAAGTGCCCGCTTTAGGCTCTCTGTAGTCAAATGACAAAAACAGTATACGTACTTTCATCTCCCTCCAAGGAACCGGACTAATATGCATTAAGCCCATATTTTAAGTATTTTTTATACTTTATCATCCTTCTAAATGTCATTAGTGAAAATAAGTATTCAATAAAGCAGGAACTATTATTTTCAGATCACGATTGGTTCGTCGCCAAATTGAAAATAGTACAAATAGCAATAATCGACTGGTTCGGGGGTGCCAAATATATTTCGGTGAAAGACTATCTCGCTTACAACTATACGGGGACTGAAATGCTCGACTTCTACAATCAAAATCATCTTAAGCAATAAATATAGAAAGACAATTATTTTTTTAAATTTAAGCCAAGTCAGATATTCTGGAAACCATAACGCTGTTCCTATACAAGGCCCCACCTAAATCAACAATTATAGGAGTGTCAGTTTTTATTTAATTCTTATTGATTGTTTCGTAATCTTACATTACTTTTGACCATGTTATAAGTATGTTTTTACAAGCGTGTTTTACTATACTATTAATCTTAATGTTATGTAGAATTTTGTGAATTAATTTAATAAATCAAAAAGAATGTGGGAAATAATCGCGTTCTTCTTCTGGTTATTTCTGGAATAAAAATTATTTAGATCTTTTCTCGATTTGCGGCTCTTTTGTATATAAGCAGTCATATGTGGAATGCATAATAGCGAAATATAGACACCTAAACAATATAAGGACCAAGAAGACTGTTCATATCTTCAACATCTCGTTTTTAGTTAGTGCTTACTATAAGTCATTCTTTCAACACATTTCAATCAATAGCAAATACATGATTATTGATTCGATATTTGTTATCTAATATCGAGTCCTCACGTTTCATAAAAAAATTGTCGGTTATGAGGAAGAGTGTGATATACCTAAAAGGAAAATTAAAAAATAACATTCGTACAAAACTTGTTAAATACATTTTTATCTTTTTATTGCAATTAAAACAATTTTAACAGTTAATAGTTTTATTTCAAATTATTTACATTAAGTATGCTCAAGGAATGGTATTTGACTATTATGACTACGAGGAGGTATTTTACATAAAATATAATTATGTTGTTATAGTGTGCAGATTTAAAACAAAAAGATGGGACAATGGATTACACATAAATTATTTTTATATACTATTGTCTGTTTTTTAATTATTATTTCATCTTTTGCGGTGCTACTTAGTGCCTTGCTCACGTCTCATAAGTGACGTGAGTTCGAATCCTGGTCGGGAAGTTTGCACATTTAGGCTGGTATGGATTATTTTATTTTAACTATCGATTAAATGTCAACACCAGCCTTAGGCTATTTTTGTCAACGTGTATATTAATACAATTACTGCATACTGATAATGATGCCATGTCCGCACCGCTTGGACAATTAGTCTGAAGTGATTTGCATATTGTTATAATAACCACGTGGGTGGTGGTGGTGTGGTGAAGAAAAAGATCACGAAGAAACCCACATATCGAAATAACCAATGTGTGAAGCCTGAGAATCCACCTTTATTAAGTGGTGGGCATAATATCGGTTCCCCCAAAATAATAGGGAGGCTCGAGGCTGGCAGTACAGTATCTATAGGCTAATATTTAATCTCTATAGGGTTTCGAAATGATATTCTACAGGGATGCGGACAGAGTTACAATAAATTCTAACATTAATTACATATAAAATAACAGGCGTTAAAACAATATTTTGTCATCTTACTTTTACAATATCATGACAGAAATAATTTTAATTACTGTTTAATTTTTATTTGTGTTATTTGATTTCTTTTGCTTGTATAATCGCACAGTCATAAGTTTGTACGGTCGTACAAAATGTATGAAGTTTCATCGTTTTGTAAGATGATAAAAAGTATCTCAGTGGATTAGACTGTGCTACTATCCTGGCTCTCGCTTGTTGAAGTTTTATAAGAAATTAGAGTTTGCCCAGCGGCTACACCGCGTGTTAAACCCTAGGCAGTAGCTTTATTTTACTTACATAAAAACTTAATTCGGTTTTTTACATATAATATAAAAACATAATAATAACAAAGAAACTAAGTCCATATAATATAGACAACTGCCCAGCAAAACAGGTGAGTCGAAGCCAACCTGATTTGAAGTAATATAATGGGAAAATTCCCGCAGGTCTCCCGAAATATAAAGTATCGCATCCCTTAAAAAAGGACTTAAGCTATTGTTTTAGTGAAATCGAATTAAAATCAGCTAATATAACAGAGCCTAACTAATTTGTACCATACCCGGGAAAATTTCCGCGAAATTCCCGGGACAAAGTCTCGCAGAATTTAAAAAAAACTATGTATGCTATCTTTTTAGAGGAAACTATGTCGGAAGAAGTTAATTTTTATGCATCCGAAACACTTCAACCCGCTTCCGGAAAAGTAACCGCGGGATTCCCGGGCAAAATAATCACACATTTTATTACATAATAGGTTGGGGAAAAAGTCTTTTCGCATATAGTATGTATGAACTTGTAATAAGATCTCTTTGGCTATACTATTTGTATCTGGCTGGTTTTGGTATCATTAAAAAGTTTTAATTTTAAAGAAGACAATTCCAAATTCAAATTAGGAAAATGTGTGATTTTCATTTGTTTTCTTATTGTTAAAATGAGTGAATCTAATGAAGAAATTCGATACATTTTAAAATTTTACTACAAAAAAGGTAAAAATGCAACACAAGCCGCGAAAAAAAATTGTGATGTTTATGGGCCTAATGCAGTATCTGTGAAAGTAGCGCAAATTTGGTTTAAGCGTTTTCAATCCGTAAATTTTGATATCAAAGATGCACGTCGCTCTGGTCGCCCTGTTACGGACAAAATTGATGCCATTTTTGAAAAAGTGGAGCAATATCGGCATATTAGTAGTCACGATGTAGCTGGAGAACTGGGAATTGACCACAAAACGGTTTTGACGCATTTGAAAAAAGCTGGGTACACAAAAAGCTTGATATTTGGGTGCCTCATGAGCTCACTGAAAGAAACCTAATGAACCGTGTACTCATTTGTGATTCTTTATTACGACGTAATGAAACCGAACCATTTTTGAAGAAGCTGATAACTGGTGATGAAAAGTGGATCACGTACGACAAGAACGTGCGAAAAAGATCGTGGTTAAAGGCCGGTCAGGCTTCACAGACTGTGGCGAAACCCGGGTTAACTCGCAACAAGGTGATGCTGTGTGTATGGTGGGATTGGAAAGGCATTATTCATTATGAGCTGTTACCGCCAGGGAGGACCATCGATTCTGAACTGTACTGCGAACAACTGATGAGATTAAAGCAAAAAGTTGAGAGAAAGCGGCCTGAATTAATCAACAGAAGGGGTGTGGTTTTTCATCATGATAACGCTAGACCTCACACATTTTTAGCCACTCACCAAAATTTCCGAGAGTTTGGCTGGGAGGTGTTAATGCATCCACCGTATATTTCTGACCTTGCACCTTTAGATTTTCACCTGTTTCGGTCTCTGCAGAATTCCTTAGGCAGTGTCAGGTTAACATCACGAGAGGACTGCCAAAACCACTTGTCGCAGTTTTTTGATCAGAAGCCCCAAAACTTTTATAGCAATGGGATCACGTCCCTACCTACAAGATGGCAAAAAGTTATCCAACAAAATGGCACCTACAGATTTTAGTCAAATGTGAATAAACTTTATAAAAAAACCTTTTGACTTTTTATATAAAATACGAAGAAACTTTTCCTCAACCTAATACAATTTGCTATCGATCAGTGATAAAATCACATTTGGATTCGAATTATTTTTAATCTAGTAATTGAAAATCATTCCCAGAAAAATTTCCGCGGACTTACCACGATAAAAAGTAGCGCAGATTTTAAGTCTAAGAATTTGCTGTCGATCAGCGAAAACTGCATCCAAATCGACCTAGTAGATTTTACGTGAATCCCGAACAAACAGACAAGAAATCTAAAAAAAATGCATCATGTCCTCCATCGTTTACATAGTGTATTCCAGTTGCTTTTTTTTAAAATAGCTTCAATGTACCGACAAGGAATGATTAGAATTTTATTATTATAGATATCAAGGCGTATTAACGTATTAATTTTCATTTACTTTAATTAATACATAATAAGAAAAGTGGTAGGGAATTAGCATAATTTTATAAAGCATTTCAGGTATCGGTTAAAAGGTATTTTAATTAATAATATATAATTTTCCTGTTAATTTATAGTAGAAGAACATTTAATATAGTATACCATATATTTAATTTACAAAATTTTAACAGGCTAACTAGAAAATAGTTTCCGTCTCATTCATAAAAACAATATCATGGAGACAGCCTTTGGATAGAAAAAATATCAGGGATAAGTCTATTAAAATCTAGAATAACGAATAAAATTATTTAAGTATCTTTTTTATTGTACGAGTTCAGCAGACAGGCAGACGGCCCACTTGATAGAAAGCGGTTACCACCGCCTATGGACATTTGTAACACCAAAGGTAATACAAATGCGCTGCTGCTCTCTTAAGAGAGCCTGGAACCTAACCACGAATGCCGGAACACAACACAAGGTTGTTATGGCGGCATACTCTAGACCAGGGGTGGTAGCCATCCAGATAGACAAATACCCTACCACCTGCCAAAATGTTTAATTTTAAAACAATATTCAATTCTGGTTCAAATGTTAGTAAATATTTAACATGAACAAATGATAATGCTTTTGTTTATTTATGTCAATAGGGGATTAACTAACTTATCATACTAATTAACTGCTACCAATATCGTTTATTTATAACTAAAGTTTTCCCTAGATATACTTTGTTGCTATATCATAATGGAACTTTGTATGTTTCGGGTTAAAAAGTATACTTAATTTTGTTCTTAATTACACGGGAATCGTATTTCGAGTTAAAAAGTACATTTTTGTTCAACTTTTCTCCTATGTCTAACGAGAATCTACTTTACGGAGTTTCATGATAATCTGTTCGTATTCAATGCTGATGTAAATTGAATAATAAATTATCAAAGTTACATGTAACATAAAATAAGACTATAATAGGAATGACAAATGCTGAGCCATTAAAGATCTAAAAGTTTTTAAAGCTTCTAAAACTTCTAAAACCTACATAAATAGATGGCGTCACAAATCATGATTCTCTCGCTTTTTGAAGTTTTATTAATTAAGACATTTGTTTAAAACAAAGTTATTATTAATTGTGTATGCCCAACTGAAATAATTTATACTACGGTTATAAATTCGACTGTAACTAATCTTTAACTGTTTTTTTTACAACTAAACTGTTGAATTAGACATGAAATAAGGTAAGGTACTTACTTATATATTCTTTATAGATGGTGAATTAACTATACTTTTTATTCAGAAGAAATGCACATTCTCTTAGGGGGAATACTCTAGTTAAAACAATTATGATGTGACAAGATAGATTTCCAACTTAACACATTATGTTACAAATACCTATAAATACTGGATAGGTACAATATCTTACAATAAACACAACTACAGAGCATCAAGATTTAATAGATGTAACTTTAAAAATCTCACTCAAAAAGTATTCGAAGCTGCTTCAACAGAATTTAGAAACATTTTTCTATTGCCTGAAGCAGGGCAACAGACAGGCGGCCCAGCTAACGGAAAGTGGTTGCCGTCGTCTATGGACGTCAGCAACACCAGGGGCCCAATTCTGCTACTTCAATACCTTGGCGTTACAAGGATATTCAAAGTAGGATTCCATTGCGACAGTGTCTGAAATTCGTATTCTACTAAATCCACAATGACTTCTATATCTTTTCGATATCTTTGCGGCAGAATAGAAGAAAAAAAACGGTAGGTATGCTAGCAGAAATGGCGTTAACGGAAATTAATGTTGAAAAGTTACCAAAAATTTTAAACATTTTTCGCTTATAAATATTTATAAAGATTTGTGGGCCACGTCACTGGACTTAACAGAATACCGCAATCAGGCAAACCTATGATTGAGACGATAGTGTCTGGCGATTTTGACGAGATAGTAATATGAGAATTGAGCCCCAGGGGCTATACCAACGCGTTGCCAGCGTTTAGGGTGGGAAGTAGGGGTGTGCGAATATCGTTCGAATCGAATAATTCGAAAAAATTCGAATAATTCGCGAATTATCGAAATATTATTGGATTTTCTATTGTTTCCAATTTGAATTCCATTACATCGTGCATCAAAATATTCTACTTACGAATAATATACTTTTTGATTAAAAATCAATTACCCGGAGAAAACAATTTCAATAATGTTCATTTCTGTCAGTAACATAAAAAATCTAGATACTAATATTGTCAAGAGATCTTTTCAATTCATTTTGGTTTTTATAATTATTAATTTCCGTTTGAAAAAATTTATAAGAAAAAGGTTACACATGCAATGTTTTAAAATACTGGAAAATTTGAGAATAATATAATTATTCGAGTTTTTCCTAATAATTCGAAGATTCGAATTATTCGATTCGAGTTTCGATCGAATAATAATATTCGATTCAGAACGAATAATTCGTAAGTACGAATTATTCGCACACCCCTAGTGGGATGGGGTTGGGATGAAAGGGATTAGATAGGAGGCATCAGATAGTGGGGGAGGTGGGACAGGGGGGAGAAGAAATTGGGTCAGTTAAAGCAGCTGGCATGGAAGAAGAATACTAGAAGTGACAATCGCCAAATAAAAACGTAGGCAACAATGAAATAAATAGTCTTAAAATCTTACATTCTATTTTTGAGCAGAGGGTGCCAACAGTCATTCTTTTATTGTTTTTTAATTAATAAATATTACTGAAAATTTCAGTGAACATTTTATTATTGCCAACATTATTTTACAAAAAAATAACAATGAAATATTGAAATATCTTAATATATTTCTATTACTTATAAAGTGTTTCTTTTCGTATCAGAATTGAATGTATTCATCTCCAGCGATGTTACATAGATACTTAAAACTACGATGTATCGATAGTGGTGACATCTAGTAAACAATGGAACTCATCATCAAGGCAATACATTAAAAAAGTACAAGCAGCTTGTAGCCGTTTTTGCGTTTGTTGGAGTGTATAGGCCCGGGCACGATTCTTGAGCGGTCACCTGGGTCTAGGCACAGTGAAATTTCCGTTCTTTTTCGAAGCATGAGGTATTTTGCTCCTTCCGAGTAAAAGGACGAGAACATAATACACTACGGTGAGTGTGAGTGCACAATGCGGTGTTGTGCACACGGAATTCTCACCGGAAGGTCAGACGGTAAATAAAGTATATTATTTGAGTGTCATGCGGCGTTTAAGAGAGCAAATTCGACGAAAACGCCAGAGTTGTGGAAAGAAAATTCTTGGATTTTGCACCACAATAATGCGTCTTCGGACAAGGCCATCATTGTGAACGAATTTTTAACCAAAAACTCAACAAATACCATCGAGCAAACACCTTATTCAATAGCTATGGCTCCAGCCGACGTTTTTCTTTTTCCTAAACTCAAATTACCACTTCGTGGCACCCGTTTTCATTCGGTAGAAGACATAAACGAGAATTCGCGAAGAGAAATAAATTCAATTCCGAAAAAAACGTTTAAAAAATGTTTTGATGATTGAATTATTCGTTGGCGTAAGTGTATCGTTTTCGAAGGAGCATACTTTGAAGGTGATAAAATAAATTTGAACTAATAACTAACATTTTGTGTATTATTGATCTTTTCCCGGTACTTTTTTGACAGAGTAGTATTGTCGATATGTAGATAAATCGCATCACATTGGCTACACTCAATGCGCAAAGCAATCCTTCAAGTTCCGTGTCGGGAACTGTACATGTGTATGACACTTCTATCGCTACTTATAAGCGACTGATACTAGAGTGCCTGGTGGTTTTGTATAGTTATTAACGATGTACTACCTATATTATGAACTGGTTCTCTGCACCATACTAAAAGAAATGTTTCACATTACCAAACATTGATTGGTCTATTATTTCACTCGGTCAATGCTCAGTTCATCGGTCAGTGATCTGAAATTCTTGTATAGTTCATAAATGATAATATATACTATAGGAACCGTGATTTAATTGCTAACAAAAAAGATCGAAAATTTCCAATGGCCAAATTGTATTACAAGGGAACACTCAATGGGACGAATTGATTAAACCAATTTAGCACAAGACTAATGCGTGGCACGCAGTTGGTGCAAACAAGTTTTATTTTTTTTAGATTTTAGTCACTGTGTATATTACACCACTACAAACACGAAAACGTCTCCAGCTGATTTATGTACAATTTGATGCTGATATTGTTATTTGTTATTTTATTTTCATGATGTAGGATCAGAAGAATGAAAATAGTCAAAACATTCACAACAATTGCACTTTTCCATTGCAATGTACACACGAGGCCACGGGTCGTATGGTGTTTGCGCTGTTGCTATATGCGTGGTGTACAAGCGCATTCACCGGCTCTTCGTTTACTCTTCTCACTTCCACAGGTGTTGCCATTACCTTTATAAAAGGAAAACAATTTCAAATTAATTAATACTTTATTCTTTGAAAACTAATTGTATAACACTCTTCTGCATTTACAAAAAAAATAAAGAGCCTGAAATAGAAATATGAAGAAAAAGATTTTTAGTCCGCCGTGTTTGTTGCTGCTTCTTCTCCTTAAGCATTGACAAGATGTTGCGAAGCAGTGTATTTAGAATTGGAAGAGACTTAATTTTTATTTTATATGTATGACCTTCAAAAAATGTTCTCCAGGGAACTTAGTTTGAATAAAAAAATTGTATTTGAAATTGGGTATCTGACACATTATAACAATAGCTACGTTCCACATGAGACTCACAACGACCACGCTCACGATCGCGATTTTTCCAGTTCCACTTGCCTGCGAGCGTTTCAATCGTAAACTCAAGTAGAACGGATTATTCGACCCACCTCTTGACGTGGGCCGTTGTGAGCGCGGCGTGATCGAAAATTATGACGTCAGCATTGTCGTTTTCGCGGCAACCATAACGACTGCGGTCGCTATGTGGAACGGCTGAAGGAGCATTTTCATCTTTGTAAGCTACTAAAGGAACGCGCCCAATATGTTTTATTCTAAAATGACATATGTAAAAAAAAGGGCCTGCATATACTAATATGCATATGTATCTCACTATCTTACTTTCAAAATGTCATCACAGAAATAATTTTAATTACCATTTAAACATATGGTACGAATCGTATAACGAGAATGTCTTCAAAACTTTGGACTGGAGTGGACGGGCATCAACATCAACGGCGAGCGCATTACTCACCTCCATTTCGGCGTCGATATCGTTTTTTTTTTACAGAGACCTTGGAAGAACTTACCGAGATGCCGGGCAGCTTGAACGAATTATACCGATGAGCCGGTCTCGGCATGAATTTTGACAAGACGAAAGTCATGTTCAATGAACACGTCATGCCGAGACCGGTAAACGTCGATGGCGACCCTCTTGGAGCTGTGCAGGAATATGTCTACCTTGGACAGAAAATACCGGTAGGCAGGCACAACTTCGAGGGGGAAGCTAATAGGAGGATTTAGTTGGACTGGACAGCATTCGGTAAGCTTCGTCAAGTCTTTTCGTTGACCATCCCACAATGCCTGAAGACGAAAGTCTTCGAAGAGTGCGTCCTCCCCGTCCTGACCATGGGGCCGAGGCGTAAACACTGATGGCTAGATTGGTCCAGAAATTTCAAGTCGCTCAATGGGCTATGGAGCGAGCTATGTTGGGTGTTCGTTTATGGATAGAATTAGAAATGAGGATATCCATAAGAGAACTAAGGTAAGTGACATAGCTTGCAAAATTAGCAACTTGAAGTGTCAGTGGGCCGGTTACATCTGTTGCAGGACCGATGGCCAGATGAATCTTGGAGTGGAGACCGCGTCTCGGTAAACGTAGTGTCGGACGTCCTTCAGCCCGGTGGACTGATGATCTGAGCAAAGTCGCTGGTAGGTGCTGGATGAGGAAGGCGGAGGACCGTGATGAGTGGCGCCGACATGGGGTGGTCCAAGCAATGGGACATCTTTGGACTGCTGTTATTTATAAAAGCTTTATAATAAATTATAATCAGTATTGAAGTTAATAATCCTTTAAGTTCTCTGTGTTTGGCAATGGATTATCAATATTCATTTGCATGTTCTATTAGCTATACACACATTAATACGATAATAAACAAGTAATTTGTTGTACGCAGTATTTGCGCATTTATAAATTTGTTAATACACAACAATATACTCACATTCTCAGCAAATTTCTCGCCATCAGTAACAGTACCCAGTTCATTAAGATGGCTGACGTCTTGCTTTTCAATAGAACTACTAATATTTTCTGACAATTTCAAATTCACTGATGCCATGTCCAAAATATTTGTTGAATGTGGTTTAGTTGCATTAAAGTTGAGATTTCCTATAGGTCTGTTGTACATCTTCGAGCTCCCAGTATATTCTGATATTGCTATATTTTCCAACCACTTCTCATGAAGACTATATAGATTTTTATATGTGCATAACATCATGTCCCTAGCTCTGCACCTTTCATCTAATAACTGTTTGATGGCTAATTGTAAATTCTCAGTCTTTTCTGTTAATATCTTCTTACATTCTGCTAATTCTTCTACCATTAAACTGAAACAAACAACATGAATATTAAGAATCTACATAGCATAGATTATCTTCATTTGAATTCCTGCTTTGTTAGAAAATCATTAATAATTTATTTTTATGAATAACATCTATACGAGGTATTAGAAATTGTAGTGGAACACTTACAAGCCAATAGATGGCGCTGTGCAATAATTGAGGTCACAAACGTTTCCCGAAACATATAAAGAACATATACAAATTTTCAATCATAACAGATGGGCCTGCGAGGAACAACACTAGCCTCGCTGGAAGATCTTCCTATAAGACGGAGGAGCATTCCATCTCGCTCTTCCACCTAGTTGAGTCACTCCTAAACTGGTGACCCCCGACTAACGAACAGGCAACCTTCACTTCAACAACTTCATTCAACCTTCAATCAAGTACAATTACCTACAAAATATTTAGGTAATATTAATAAAACATGGATACAGTTTCCTATAAGAAATAAAAATATTAATTGTGTTTACCTGCTAGCAAGAAATTTACTTCTCCATACTTCACATTGACCTGCCAGCCATTCAGTTTGCTCCTAAAAGAGTATAAAAGAAACATTTGTAGTAAATGAATGTATAAAAGATTACAACAGTAACTGTACTTAAGAAGCTGGTTGATATTGTAAAGATGCTCTTACACGAGCTACTAAAATTGCTCAATCCTGTTCAATTCTCATCAACTATGACGTCATGACTACATCAAAAAAGTTAGGGCCTTGGTAATATGTAGCAGCAATATGTGGCAGTGAGCTGTTGCTGAGATAGGGCCACACAATACCATGTAAAATGGAACAACTTAAGAAATTAGGCACCCCCGCCCCCGGCCTATTTCTCTCACGACAATGAGAAATACATTTATACATATACAAATGAGATAGAAAATAATTGCTTAAAAATTTCTCAAGTTTTCGCCACTAGTATACATAATAAAATTATGTTTTAACGGTTTTAAGTGTGGTAATTTATTTGATTTTTATCATCACGGCTACTGAAAAGTGCCTGAAATGTCAGGATAATAAATATAAAAATCAAATAAATTACTGCACTTAAAACCTTAAAACATAGTTTTATTATGCCTAAATATTTTCAAACCAATTGGATATTTGGCAACACATTTGGTGATGTTAAGAAATGTGGAATATATGTAGCAATTGGAATCAATGTTTATGACACAATTGCCACGGTTTATTGCTATTGCTCCAGATTGATACATTACTGTTGCCAAGCAATAAATGCTCAAAAATTTGCCCATGTAAGAGCACCTTTAGAAGATTAATACTTAATTAAAGTAATGCACTTGGGTGATACAATCAATACACAGGTAACTGAGGGGGAAAACTATGTATGTATAATAGGCATGTGGGTAATTTTAGAGTGATTTAGAATAATTATGATGATGTTTTAAAGTAATTATTTATTTTTAAATAAATATGTTGTTGATGAAAATCTTTTGAAGCAAAGATTGTGCTCTCAGTTCGACATATTTTATTAAGTAATTTTAAATTGTAGTCTATACAATAGGATTTTTGTCTATAAAATTAGCTACAGGAAGATTTTATTACAACAGAAATATAATTATATAGACTTTTGAAGTCATAAAACGTGTGTTCTCACACTAACTATTCAACTGCAAATAAAAATTGTAAATAAATTAAACGGTAGAACTTAAAAAATATTATCAATGAAAACTGGTTTTGACAATATGTAAGTCTTGAAAATTTATAGTTTTTAGGGTTTTATAGAACCAACTCAAATGTGAATGGTCTCATCATAATAAAATAGATAAATAAAGATAAGAAGAGGCGCAAGAAGAAGAAGAAGGTTTTTCTCTTCAAGCCTTAACATGTTGCGAAGCGGTGGTAAATTAGATTAGGCTGCCATAGAGTAAATAATAACCATAAACAAAATTAAAATGAAATAATTAAAACAAACAAGTTGGCGGTAGGCTAAATAAAACTTTAACAATACTCATTGACACTTGACATCTTTGTCTTCCATGATTACGGCCACTGAAAAGTGGCTGAAACATTGGAATAGCAAAAATCAAATAAATTACCACACTTAAAACCATTAAAACATTGTTTTATTATGTATACAAGTCACGAAAACTTAAGAAAATATTAAGTATATTATTATAATATATTATATTAATAGGTATATTATTATTATTAGTAAATTAATAAGCTTTATACTATAGTACCTGATGAGTGGAAAGATGTTGTGCAGAATTCAGTAATGCATTAGCCAAATGCTTTTTGTCTTCATTCAGTGACTGTACTTGTGTTTCTAGATCTTCTCCCATTGATGCCACAAGCATTGTTTTTAATTCTTTGTTAACCTGTAAATTATCATTTGATTGGGGTGTCACACAACATACAAAGATTGAAATAGGTAAATCTATAGATATTTGATACACAAATTTGATAAACATAACCTCACTTATTTTTACACTAATATTGCAATTATATCATAGGTCCAAAGTTCAACAATCCTTTCAAAGTCTAAAAGAAAACCAGTAATCAACAGAAAAAGAACCAAAATAACAGTGTAAGTAAAAGTAACAAATGTTTTGTAAGGTATAATAATTGTTTGTGTATACAAAATAAATGGTTAGTCTGTTCTAGCATTAGCCGGTCGCTACCACAGTATACTCGTCTCATGCGCTTTGGCCTAAAGCTAACCTAACCTAAATCACTCACCTTTCACCACCTATCACAATTACATAAGTGAAAAAATAGGTGAGGTTATGTTTACCAAAAATTAATATTGCAAGAACTCCGGACTGGGTTGCAGAAAGTGTAAGTATACCTTCCCTATACCCACTCTGCCCACTCATTATTTAAAATTCGTGTACTGGATATCTGAGTAGCAGCCTTGAAATATAATCTATCTCTTCCATGAAGAATATAAGATATTGCTTAAATGTATAAAAACTCATAAGAGAAAATATAATTGATAGAGCAGCAGCGCATTTGTCACACCTTTGCAAATGTCCATAGGCGATGGTAACTGCTTTCCATTTAGTGGGCCATCCCCCTGTCTACTGAACTTTTGCAATAAAAAAATGAGTTTATAAAACAAAATATATTTTTAACGAACAACAACACTTACCTGAACTTGTTGTTTGAGTTGCTCTTTCAAATTTTCAGTTTCTTCTTTCAATTCCTTTATTTTCTTTTCCATTTCTTCTTTTTCTGGAGATAGTTTGTCTTTTTCAACCATAGACTTATCCCCAATAGAGTTAAGTTTTGGTCTAGGTTTAAACTCATTCAAATTAGTATTCATTTGGGACATCTGAGATATCAATGTGTTAATGTCCATATTGTTTCTGGATTTCTTACTTTTAGAAACAACTTTTGGTGTCATAGGCTTAACTGCACCAGCATATGGCTCGTAAGGCACAAACTTAGGTGTTTTAGCATTTATAGATTTTCTCTTTTCTGATTTAATTATATTTGTTGGGTATATTTGTACAAGACGAGTTGTCATGCTGGTTTTTCTACTTAATCCTTTTGAATCTGAACACTCCAATACGGTTGCGTCTGATTCCATACCGTCACCCGCGGTTCTTGGTTTATTCATTATTTCTGCAAGACATTCCACAAACACATTTATTAACTGTTTAAAAAATACTTAGAAATAACTCCCAGCACTAATACTTACTCGGGTGGAACGGAGATAGCTTATCCATATTTGTTGAGATTAGATAGATTAAACGTTTAAAGATAATGCTTGAAGATCAGATCAGTTGAATAAAACAAATTAACTTGATGAATTTTAATTAATTTTTATCATACGAGTTACATTTGGCAATATTTATATTTCACAAACCAACCACGTATTTACAATGACAATTACAGACAGCTGTCAACTGCCATTTCTCAAAAATGACACATAATCTGTGTCCCCAGATTGGGGACTTACCCAATTTTGGGTTAATTTGTTGTTGAGGCATTTTTGGGGCGAGATTTTCTAGTGAAATTTTTTTGGAGGGAAATTTTTGTGTAGGAAATTGGGAAAGTACTTTATCCCCCTTTTTTTTGATGCACAGGGAGAATACATTTCGTACCACACCGAGTCCCTCTCGGTTGTGGGGGTGAGACCGGACCACGGCGATAAGCGCCGCGCAGCGTGTGCGAAAACTGGGCGGAACCAACTACTCCGCTAAACCTAAGCCTGTGTCCCATACCCGGCGCTTGTGTGGAAGAACATGAGATGATGAGCGAAGCTACACCTATTGTTCAACTGCGCAACAAGCATAGGTCACCCCGGGATGCAGTGTGACCCAATTCACCAAGAGAGGCTGGACACGTTGCATCCCCATGATGCGTGGACCCCTGCAATGGAATCATGGGAGGAGATTTTGGGCATACCTGTGTCTCCGGAGGTCAATCAGACGACGGCGTCCGGGGAGCGCGTGCGCAGCTCTCTCCCTTACTCTCTCAGCGGCTTCCTTGCGGGACATAATTGCCTCGCAAAAGGGTAAAACCGCTGACCAGTGATCTTCGCTGTGTGTCAGCTTCGTGTGGAGCATGGCCTCAACCAGTCCCCTCAGCGAATCGATCGGCCCCACAATGGCCTCGAGCTCGAACCTTTAGTCTGGAGCCCTGTATATAACTCTGCAAGTCCCAAGTTTCACTTTCTAAAATGAGTAAAATTACTCTAAAATGAACAATAGTTGTAGGAAATTGATAGTTTTTGAGTAGTAATTATGTTTTAGTGAGAAATATGCATTTTGTAATATATATATTGTAGTCAAATGTAGCCTTTCGAGTTTTCACGAGAACTCGGTTGAAAGGCGTCAGTTGTAGCCCACAATGCAACTGGGCTACTATACGAAGACTACATACTACATCAGAATTGGACGTATGGAATATGGACTAAGATTCCTTTGCCTATCTTTGTAGTGAATTCTACTACTACTCCTCTTCAAGTTCCCGTCATAATAAATTCAAACATAGACAATACAGGCAGTTGGTATAGATCTGGTAGTATCCAGAAGCTGGAGTGGTGGAAGTTATCCATCTCCACCTATCTAGATGGGTATCGCGGAAACACGGGACCCTAACGTATAGGATGACACATATACTTGCCGGGAATGGGTGCGCAAGTATCTGCGTCGTATTGTGGGGCGGTACGCCATTCCGGTATGTCAGGAGTGCGGTGCACTCTTCGACTCAGCTTTTCATACTCTCGTGGAGTACGCTGCGTGGAGACCTCAGAGGTCCCTATTCCAGGCTGAGATAGGGCCGGTGGACTTGTTGAGAAGCTTGGTCGAGGCCATGATCCACAGTGATTCTTACTGGCAGGTGGTTTCCTCCTTTTGCGAGTCATTAATGACTTAAAAGAAGGCCGCTGAGTGAGATAGGGAGGGAACGGTGCAAGCGGCCTTCGTCCGCCGTCGACAGATGGAGGCTCGGAGACATCGTTTTGTACTGAACCACTCCCATGATTCCGTGGCAGAGGGCCGCTGCTTACGGGGGTTTCAGTGGACCTTTACCTCTGCTTTTCGTATTGGTTTAGTAATAGTCCTGCTTCACTGGGTTTTTACCAATCTAGCAAACTAGAACGTCACAGTGCAGTGACTCCTAGATTCTGTGGCCTTCATAGTAAGTATTTTCTCTATTCGGGTCGCAATTAGATTTAGTGGGTATTTCGTCGGCCTCTTCCTTCACTGGAAGAGGTACCGGGGCGGTCAGGTATAAGAGTTCCTCACGGACTCGTGTACGCGGTACTAAGCGCTGCATTTAGCCTTCTCCCCTATCCTGAGCCCGAGTGTATGTCGCAAGAAAAGACCTGCGTTAGCAAAAAAAAGATCTGGTAGTATGGAGAGTAACAGTAGAAAGAACCATCTCTGTATAAGAAAAAGTGTCCATCGAAATGCATTAAATTAGCGTGGCGCCACATTAGCATCAGGGTAAACATTAAACTATTTTAAAGAAAGAAAATTATTAGAGTAGTACCTAGTTTAAAATTAAATATTAAAAAATCACTAAGCCTATTATTCAAAGTTCACAAAATTAAATCACTCTTCACGTTTTCACTTATCAATAATTTTTTGAGGTTATATAATATTTACTAAATTACTTTGTACTACGTAAATAGTGTACTTAGTACTATCGCCAACTGCTCTAATCACTAATAATATTAAATTTTCTAACTCTGCATACTTCAATCCGTTAACAACTATATACTACATTCATATCACACCATTTGCCTACGCTAGCGCCATTTCGGAGGGTTTATGAACTATTAGCTTCTGCCCATGACTTCGTCCGCGTGGAATAGTTACTTTGGGCTAACGCTAACTTTAAGGGCCTACGCAGACCGGGACCGCATGGCAAGGGATTTAATTTTTTACTAATGGACATTCAAACGTATCAATATAGAAATACTAAATAAATTGCTATGCTTTAAAATGATGCCGTGGCATCGAAAGGGATTTCATTACACGGCATTGAAAGCCGCGTCACAGGCCGCCATGGGCTCCCATGGCGGGATGCCGTGGCCTACTGCGGGTACGCAACGGCATACCAAGGACTCCAGCGCTCGTTTTGACATACCGCGGAGTGAGGCGGCGGGGGTAGAGAAGCGGGCAATGCACACCATTTGCTCCCGCATCTTTGACGATTGCAATAATCGACATTAACGCTAAATCCCAATCTACCATTTTAAAACTTAGGCACATCAACACACGATCAAACGCAACTGAAGACTAAAAGTGTATCGGGCAGCAGGAGCCGCCGAGGCGTGCTTTGTCGTACCGTGGCAAGGCGCTGGAATGCCGCGGTATCTAAGCGGCTAATGTGCGCTGACTGACGGCAAAATCCCTAGCCATGCCGTCCCGGTCTGCGTAGACCTTTACGTTTACGTAGAAGGTGCCCCTCATGACTGCCCGCTGGCCTTGCACATCATAAATGCGCGCGCAGTACTTAATCATTATTTTGCTGCGATGTTATTTTAAAACTTCGATATCTCCTAAGATATTCATTGAAATCAAATGATGTAAATGGCAATTTTGTTTTAAATTAAATATTTGTGATGAATATTAATATCATGTTTATAAAAACACCTTCGCAAATAATGCATTATTTTAGAACAAATTTGGTTAGCATAAAAAAGATTACAGTGAACCAACCTTAAAAGATAGACATATGCTGTTGGGGGTATTTTACAACTTTTAAAGGGGAACAATTGTCACCCATGATTTTTGAGAAACTTTAACAGTTTACGTAATGCACGCATCGAAAGATCTCAAAAGGAAAAAAACCCCGATTTTGAAACATTCTTCATTGTTGCTCCGCTCCTATTGGTTTTAGCGTGATGCTATATGGCCTATAGCCTTCCTCGATAACTGGGCTACCTAACACGAAAGAATTTTTCAAATCTGACCAGTAGTTCCTGAGATTAGCGCGTTCAAGCAAACAAACAAACTCTTCAGCTTTATATATTAGTATAGATTATTTACTGTTTATAGTTGGACACTTTTTCAACTTTCCACTCATATGAGGCGGTTCCCCTTACCTCTACCCTCCATATTTTAAAGGAGGCGCTAAAAGTAAGTAATTCGTGTGAGATAGAAAATGAATAAGGAACGAAAGATTAAGATAAATTTCATAATAATTAAATCATTCTACACGTTTTCTCAAGCATTATATTTACTAAATTATTTTAGACTACGTAAATAGTTGAGGTTCTAAACTGGTATTTTATGGCACTCCATAATTTTTGATCAGTATCGTAGTTTTAGTCGTACGCCAGCGCAATTGTGGCAGATTTTTGAAAATATTTCTACATAAATAAATTATTATTTATGTAGAAATAAATCAGTAGGTAGTGGCAATTGTTATCAGAGGCCAATACTTTAATTATTTTATCACTTCTTATTTTATTTATTATAAAACAAGGTCATTAGGTCATTCTGGAGATATCAGAATGAAACTATAAAATTGAAATTAGATAATTCTCTAGAAACTCTATCCACAGTAAAAACAAAACAAGTTCAATATTACATCTTCACAAAATAAGAAAAAATACTTAAAAGACATTTCACATTGCAAATTATTTATTTCAATAAATTAAATCCATACCTACATCATAATTATAAAAAGCTTTAAAAATAGGCATTCAGACTAATTTAAGCATTAAGTGTTGCATCTAGTTCACCATTAGCTTGCAATTCCTTAATGATGTCTAATCCTCCAATGAGTTCACCCTTAACATAAAGCTGGGGATATGTAGGCCAGTCAGAGTATTCTTTAAGACCTTGGCGAACTTCTTCATCTGTCAGAATATCGAATGTATTATACTGTAGCCTGAAATATTTGAAAAATATATAAAAAATTATATAAGTAAATTACATCTATGAAATCTTTATGTCATAGAATAAATACTGGACTAACTTAAAAAAAATCTTGACTCAGGGACAATAAACTACAGGACAACCTGCACTGTAGTTTATGGTTCTAAGTAGGGATTTCCTTGCAACTTTGTTGCACATCAAATCCCAGTTTATTTGAAGAGCAAGCATTCATACAGATTACATTGCATAAGATTTTTGTATAGGTGGTATTTACGACCAAAAAATTTATTTAATTTAATCCCAGAAAATACCCAATCTTCCAGGATGAAAAGTATCCTATGTCCATTCTTGTAGTTTTGACATGATAAGGATGTAACAGATAAGAGTTGCTTTCGCATTTATAATATTACAAGAGCTTACCACATGGGTCTTTACCTTATGGTTTAAAACAGCCATTTTGGAGGATTGTTTAATGAATCTGTCATGGCAACATAATCTACATGAACTAAGTAAGTCATACAACTACTACATAAAATACTTACCTAGTTTTTATAGATTGTACTAGATGATATCATTTGTATGTAGTTGTTATATGATTTAACATAGTAGGGTTTTTTTTTCCGTCCCTACCTGAAATTTTGTTGTATATGCTGAAAAATAAAATCCCTCAAAGTTACAGCCCTTAATATTAATTTTAAGTACTTTCCCTGAGCGTGAAAAGATTTTCCATATAAAATACACATAAAACAAGACTATTTTTAAT
The DNA here is from genome assembly GCA_039645545.1 of Dendrolimus houi. Lineage (NCBI taxonomy): Eukaryota > Metazoa > Arthropoda > Insecta > Lepidoptera > Lasiocampidae > Dendrolimus > Dendrolimus houi. The sequence continues at coordinate 16,613,893 of CM077125.1, read as the reverse complement.
GTTTTTTTATATCTCAGCCGCATTTTATGCTATCACATCGGGCTTGGTCACGATTTACTCAAAATTAAACAATCTACAATCGTTTCCATTGCGGCGAAAGTGTCACATATACTGATGAGTTGGTACACATCACTGAAGTTGATTTTCACCTAAAATTCTAGTATTTTTGGTGTAATCTCACCTTCAATACCTATCCTAAAATTTTCATTCCATAAACCATAAAAAATTTATACTACTAATGAGCTAAATTTCGATATCTCAGAAAATATTGATCTAAAGCAAGGTCTATGAGATTTTTTTTTGGAAGAAATTAAATTTCCAACTTTGCGATTTACACTTTAAAGTCCATTGTTTCAGAACTAACAGCAAAAATACTAGAATTTTAGGTGAAAATCAAGTTCAGTGACATGTACCAACTCACCAGTATAAGTTACACTTTCGCCGCAATGGACACTATTGTAGATTGTTTAATTCTGAGTAAGTCATGGCCAAACCCAATGTGATAGTAAAAAATGCCTCCGAGTTATAGAATAACAAAAAAATAAACTTGCCTGTATTTTATATGGAAAATCTTTTCACACCCAGGGAAAGTACTTAAAATTAATATTAAGGGCTGTAACTTTCAGGGGTTTTTTTTCTGACATATACAACAAAATTTTAGGTGGGGACTGCAAAAAAAAACCATCCTAATAGTTTAGATAGATAGTAAAGATACACAGGTCAGCATAAGATGTTGCATGGGGTTCTATTTTACTTTGATACTATATATTTCTATAATGAATTAACAAACATGACCATTTAAAACTGTATGAATCCACACTGAAATACTGTGTACTACTATACTAATACCTAAAACATTTTACTAATGTTTACCCAGTTCCATTTAATATCTGTATAAGGGTTCTGCTGAATCCACATCTAGGAGTATCTCTCGTCCCTTTCATGAACACCATTACATTGTGCTTATTAATAAGAGCTTTCAGTCTATCTTCCAATTTCTCAGAGTTCTCTTCTACATATGCAGCCTTGTTTAAACTATGAGCTTTAACTTTAGATGAGATCTGTGCTGCATCTGCACCATCAACTCTATCCAGTTGTGAACCATTTCTAAAGAATATTACAGTTGGGACAGAGTCCACCTGGAATATATGAGATTTATATAAGAAATATGATTATTTTACAGAGTTGCTTCTTAACTGAGTCAGTGGTCAAGGGGTATAAGCCTTTGCCATTCTAGCTCACTGGAACATTACATTACATTATTTACTATGATCTGGGTGTTTCAGATGGACTCAGAGAGGTGTCTATCGTATATTATGCCCATAACACAAATGTTACTACCTTAGGGCGATATGACGTGATGTTTGTCTGCCAATTATTATGATTAATTTAGATGCCTGAAGTTTGACTACCTTATACTGCAAAGAGATTTCTGATAGGCTCTCAGCATTACATAGACCAATTTTAGAACCACTAGACTGAACATCTGGAAGTTTTGACAATTCATTCAGTACTTCCGTAACTTGTTTGCATTGGTCTGCCCATTCTGCTGAGAAGTGTACTACAGATAAATTAGGAGACCTGCAATAAAGTTAGTATGTTGAAGTAACAAATATAGTCTTTATATAACCCACTGTACATCTGGCATGACTTACCGGACTAGCTAATTAAAGTTCTATTAAAATTCAACCAAACCTACCTTATGAAATTGTTAAAATTCTCAATTGTGCTTAAATTAGTAATCGACATTTTGAATAGGTTAGTTAATTATTTAATTTGTTACTTTCACAATCAAAAGGTGGGTAAGTCTAAATATAATTTGTTTTATGTGGAGTACTTTTATTATACTATCAACCCCTGATCAAATGACTGTGATTGTGAATTAAACGTTTTAACTTGAGAAAATTTATTTAAAACAGTAAGCGAAGTGGTAAATGGAAAATAAATGACAACAAAGAGAATTTAACACTACGTTAGAAATGATAAAGTCAGATTTAATGATTTAAGTGACAAGAAGTTTGAAATGAATGTGTTGATCAATGAATCAATGCCAATGGCCAGCAATCAGCTCGACGTTAATGGTTGAATGACGTTGGCATTAGAATTTATATTTTTTTAAATGTGGGGTTGCACAATTTTTATATCTAGTTAGAGACTCGGTTTATACTCAAAGAAAAATTCCAAGACTTTTGAGGCCCCAATTAGACCCTTGAGGGAAAATTAATGGTTCTTGTTTTTAATCCTTTTTTTAAATCCTTAAGTTACTTTTCACTATTAAACACACAATTCTGAAGGAAACATTTATAAAAAAAAGCTTATAGAACTTGGTAACTAAGCCATAAAATCAGAAAAACTAAATTTGGATTCTTAGTTCTTGTTTGAGGTTAACTTTAAAAATTTTGAAAAGTTTTTAAATATTACACTGTCTTATTATAATTAATTTTATATTTAATTAATTAACATAGAAAGAAAACTGAATACAATGGCTTCATCTTCCACAACCCAACAGATTGATATATCGAAGCTAAATCTTCCACAGTTGGCCCAACTTAAGCAGCAATTAGAGCAAGTAAGTTAAAAAACTATATATAAATGCTAATTTATCCCGATATTTGGTGGAAACACTTTATTTTTACAATTTGTATTGCAGGAGCTAAGTGTATTTCAAGACTCTATACAGACACTAAAAATAGCGTTAAATAAATTTTCTGAGTCTGGCGAGTGTCTCGAGAAAATCGGGCCAGATAGCGAGGGCAAAACCATTCTTGTACCACTTACAAGTTCAATGTATGTGCCGGGTTCCTTAACAGATGTTAATAATGTAATAATTGATATTGGAACGGGATACTATGCACAGAAAGTAAGTACACTACTAGGTTTCAATTTAATTCTGTGGCACAAAAACCCATGAGAAATATATTTTGTGTATATTAATGTAAGCATATTGGAAAAAAAGTAATTGTATCATAACTGACCCATTTTCATATACTATATTGGTATACCCTGTTTCTACTGTACCAATATGTTATGTTATTATATGTAAGTGTGTTTATCTAATGTAATATAATGTTTGCTACATACATAACTATATATTGTAGTGATTTATCTGTGCAAACTAATTTGCACAGATTTATCTGCAGTGTATATGACAATTAGTTGCACATTATCGTTCATCGGTGGCAGTTGCAATTTCCATTAGATTAATTTTTCGAAACTGATATTGGTGGTAGGTGGAGGCATTTGATTTAACTGCACAGTCTGAAATCGGTGTGATTTATAATTACATATGTAGCGGGCATTAGATGATGCATAAAATTGCATAAAGAATGGGATTGGGCGCAGGTAGCAGTGAAGACTTGAGATATGGCATATTAATGTTAGGTGTTGATGTAGCACAATGTTGATAGTGATAAGAGAATAATCTGATTATTATAATTAAGAATGTTAAAAGTTCTTTTTAAAAAACAGTAATTTCCTTTCAAAACCAAGTGTAAATCTGAAGTAAGCAAACCACTCCTACACAATGCTACATGTGCTGATTTTAAAGGAAAACATTGTGATAAGACTTTATTCAGATTATTATTGTATGAAACCAGCTAATTTGCTTTAGAAAAAAATGGTGGGTATACTGGTTCTTTCTCTAATAATGTATAGGCCCAAGGCCAATAAAAGAATGTTTATTTGCTGATATATGTACTGAAATTTACTTCTTATACAAGATTAAAATCTTTAAATTTTACAGGATGTTGAAGGTGGCAAGGATTACTTCAAAAGGAAAGTACAGTTTGTAAATGAACAAATTGAGAAAATCAATATGCTAGGAGTAGAAAAGTCAAAGTTTCACGAAGCAATCACAATGTTAATGGAAATGAAAGTACAACAACAGTTACAGGCACAGAAAGCTGCATCTTCATAACACCCCTTTTTCAGATAGTCCTTACAATGCTAACTAACATTAGTATTCTTAAACATATTTTGGTAAATCTTGATGCCTTTTAAAATTCAAAGAGGTTTTAAAGCAAATTTTTGCTTTTCCAAATTTAAACCAACATCTGCATTGTGCATTTATTTATTTTTTTGTTAACACCTAATTATTTTTTTGAACCATCCGTGAGTGGAGTTGGTAGAGCTAATTTACTTAAATTAGAAAAATGTGACACAAGTGGTATAACTACTAATATTTTATTTATTATTTTTGGTTCCAGTTTACCAAGTTAAATCTTCAAGGCACTGGCATGTTATTTGATTATTGTGGTTTAGAATTATGATAGATATCTTGCACTTTTTATTTAGTCAGTTTATCTGGATATTGCATATTTTACACACATTGCATACTGTTTGTTAATCAAAATATTGTCAATATTACTAATGTGAGAAAACTATAATATGTATTATTCAAATGTAAAGTATTTTACTATTGAAATATGGAAGTCCATGCCAGCTATGGCACTTTTATGGATCAATATTATATTGGTTTTGGGATTGAAAAAAGTAAATTATGTTTTGGTTACATTACAGTTACACTTTCATATTATCTCACCAATTTTTGAGTAAATTAGACCTACATAATTAAATATGTTATATCAATCTTTACAAAACATACTGAACCTGAATATTTTTTTTACAGACAATAAAACTTTGCTAAATGGATTTGATTATGTCAATTGTATAAAGATTGGATTATGGATACACATAACTACAAAATTATTGTGTTTATATTTGTAACGATGTGTCCATTTTTCACTTAATACCAACCTGTTTTGTGTTGTTGTTTTGACATCCAGTCCTAGTGTTAATAATGCATTAACCTATAAAATTCTAACACAAGTGACTATATTAATTGAAGACTTGTTTAATTTAGTAACAACACTGCCTTGTTTTGTGCTTTGACACTAATTAAGAAAATTATTGTGATTAATAACAGCAATATGTAAATCACAAATTATAATCTCTCTTATATTGTAGTTCCAAGTCAAGTTATTAATAAATTTATCAGTAAATACTACTGCTTTTGAGTTACACTAATGGCCGGTTCTATATGTTACCGACCAACCACTCGTTTGCCTTAATATAGGTTAAACGCAAGGAATATTAAAATTCAACAGATGGTAAGGCAAGTGAATGAATAGTAAGATATAGGTACCGGCCATTAATCAACATACCTAACTTTGCCCAATTCTATTATATAATATAATATTATAAAATAGAAAGTTTGTTACTCTTTCACATAAAAACCACTGAACGGATTTTGATGAAACTGCGATGATGTAGTTAGGAGCTATTATCATCAGGCTAACACATAAGCTATTAACTGTAAAGATGTTTAAATTAGGCAAAATATAATGAGTGTCAAGTAGAAAAACCGGCACCACACGCGCAATGCCCGCCGGAGGTGGTTTTCCGTTTGAAGGCTGGTAGACTTTGTTGACGGTAGGTATTATTCACTAATTTACAGAACAAACTCTGAAGTAAGTGGCCAGTGGCAGATTTACCTATAGGCTGAGTAGGCTGGAGCCTAGGGCGGCTTATATTGGAGGGGCGGCAAATTTGAGGCCAATATTTTTGTGTCTTACAGAAATTATGTCTTACTTAAATTCTAAGACTTAATAACATAATTCTTATTAAGTCCGCACAAACAATCCAACATGTAATATGTTTCACCAATTACATATTTTTTTCTACAATTTGAGTAGTCGCTTTTGGTTACGGCAGAAACAAACCCATCAATCCTCTGCTTCACAATCTACTAATTATTGGAAAAAAGGTTGTGTAATTAAGACGATAGTGCACAAAACTTAAAGTTACAATTTAATTAAAAAAAATGTAATTACTATGATTGTGAACTAGGGTATCTATTTGTAGAGGTCGGTAGGGGTGGCAAAATTTGAATAGCCTACAGGCGGCAAATGTGTAAATCTGCCCCTGGTTGTGGGTAGCCTTTAGTCAACAATATCCTCGATTATCAGTTCGTTCGCTGTCTATCTTCCTTTAGGTTGTCAAACCATCGCTTTATTGGTCTCCAGATCTCGATTCGGGTTAAGTAATACCTAACATCTATAGATATACCCCGAGCTGAAAAAGCGTGGTTCTACACTCTATAGTCTATTTCAAATAGGACGTTATGGGAGAAATATCGTACTTCTAGTAGTATAATCTTATTATTAAATAGTAACAGGATTAAATATACATTTATATAATTAAAATTACCTAACGTTTATTGCGTAGAAAAGTTTACGATATCGCTACAAATTACGTTTTATGGATGTGTTAGCCATATTCCAAGAGTGCATTGTATATATAAAGAGCCATATTGTCTTTGAAATTAGGAGTTCTATGATATTAATGTACTCTGTGACACTCTTTCACGTGTGACAATACCGGCGTTTGTTAGACTAAACAAACCTGGATAGGGGAAGGGACATCGCTGCCGCTATTTTTGCTATGTTAATAATACAGGTTCCTCAAGTTAAGGGACTGACGTATTTAAGCAAATACTCGTATAGTAAATGTTATCTACAACCTTAAATTCTTATTGTTAAAAGACCCGTAATGAATGTCCATAGAATGGGAAAATCTTGGGAACTAACACTATTAAGCGTTAGTAAGTTTGACACATAACCAAGAAATGTTTATTTGAGTACCTATCGATCTCATATTATTGCTTTTAAACTTTATAAAAGGTACATAAGTACCTGCTTAGGCATACTCTCATAGTAGTTTCTTAGATTAATAAATAAGTATATGTTACATAAATAGCCCCTCATCCCAAGTCTCGAAACTAATGTTGTTACAGGGTTCACTTAAGACTTAGTAACGCCACTGATGCGTGGTCGTATCTGGCAACCCTAGTCTAGGACTGAGATTGAATAAATTAAAAAAGCAGAGGATTCGGTACTATGCGAGGCCTATATTTAGCAGACATTCTGAAAACTAAAGTCAGGATAATAATCGGTAGCACTTCCAGAATATTGTCAACAAATTCTAGAGCAATTTGATGTATCTAACCGTAAATGTGGTGACTTAATTTTTTTTATTGTTATATAGGTTCGTCTTTGACCACCATCTTGCCCGATTTCGAGTGGAGATATGGCCTAAAAAGGAGCACTCTTCTCTAGAAGGTACCTTATTTACACGGCCCACATAGGATTTGAAGACACCCAGATAGTAGGTTTCGGGAAACAGGGAAACACAGACTGTGGCAACTCATCCACTCATTGCGGTGCCTATAGTATAAGCATTTTGTTCGTGTAGGTGGTATATCCACCGGTGCCGCATGCCAGTGCGTGTGCTATTCCAATCATGGAAGGGAGACGGTGGTCGGTGGGACAAGATTGAAAAGCTCCAATGTACACTCCAAAATAAATGTTATAAAAAACCAATAAGCTGACAACCCTGCGTCGATGTTCGAGATTTTGAGTGTTGTCATTGAACACCCATGTAGATACTAGTGGTCGTTAATAGGTTGATGAATGATTTTCCTAAATATCTTTGATTTAGATAGGAAGGTGGAGAGAGAGCCATGTTTATTTATCCAATCTAATAGGTACAGTGTGACAAAACTAATAATTCCTCCCGATGTGCCTGCGTAGTATAGTAGATCAATTTTAGTAGAGCACCACAGTGTACGAATTGTATAAGATGGATAGAGTTAAGAATGCACAGCAAGCGACACTCTGCCTTTTGTGCTTGTGAATAAAGTTAAATATAGATTATTTAGGCACACGTAGGAAAACGGTCTGTCTTATCTGCGCAAACGAAAACTGACAATTGGAATTATAATTTGTGTAACATTATATTATTAATTAAGGGTGGGTAATAAAGAAACAAAAATGACTGTGACACCAAATGTTTTATTTTTAATAGGCCAAAATGATAGCGCTGGTATCTACAATAATAATGACTTTAAAACTATCTTAAAATGTATCTACAATATGTCTTATACTCACAAAACAATATGTATAAACTAAATAAGGCAACGACTATTCCTTAGTTTTTAAACAATCTTCTAATACTTAGGGTTGTAAATGAAATATCATTTTATTAAAAAAAAAATTCACCATGAACACGTGAAAAGATCTTAGGTACAAGACAGATTTTTTAAAGATTAGGAATATGAATGGTACATTTTAACCGGTAAATAGTTACAAATTATGTACAATATTATTATTTAGAGCTGTAAATTAACAGATACTATTTGATTAAAGAAGTTCAATGTCTTCTGTGGCTTTTGTTCTGGTTATTTGCAAAACATAATGTAATAAATTTCCTATTGTCGACAGTAAATAACATTTGACTGTCAGATAGTCTTACAGCATCAAGGTTTCGCTTATTATATTTTGATCTCATTTTAATTTCAGCACCTAATATTTTTTATTAGCGTATGTATCAAGTAAAAATATTTGTTTTATCTAATTAATAAGTATTTACAATTTATTACATAATAATTATAAGGTGATTAATTTATTTTATAAGAATATTTAAAATTAACTTATTGACAACTATGTTCCTTGTTGCCTCTGGCAAAATATTGAACTTCATTACCATATCCCTTATATTCAGTATTCTTATTTTATTTTTAAACCTTTCGTACACAATAATAGTTATGGAGTTATAATTACACGAACAGATCACTCGCCTGCTCGGCGAAGTCCTTATCTCAAATGGTGTAGTATTCTGGAGCAAAGTCATTGGCCAGATTACTGAGGAAGTGGAAGTCTGAGGAGGAGTTAGAGTTGTCACCAGCAGGAGTGGCGTGAGTGGCCTCGTAGAACTGTTGAAAGGAGCCATAGCCGTCAGCGCATTCACCACTGCCGTAGGGCTCGTTTGGAGTAGTGTTTTGCGTTCCACTGGGTCCATATCCCGCTGCTGCTGTACCCTGCTGCGTTCCGTACGTGCTCGCGTCATAATACGTATTCTTAGCATATTCGTTAGCATGAGCACTCTTTTGCCCCTCGCTGGAGTAGTAATTGTGTGCGTGTTCATGCTGAACCCCGTCGTGGTAATGATATCCGTAATGGCTATTCGGGTATGCCATATGTTCCCCAGCGTAACTTTGGGCCTGATCATATCCAGGATGGCCATACGCGACTTGTTCTTTGCTGTATGCAGGGTAACCGTAAGCTTGATACATTTCATGAGGATAAGTTTGTCTCGAACCGAGCCCATTAACAGTTCTTGTCGATGCAGAACCTTCTTGTCTAGGGTGTTGTTGGTTTCGCGTATAAGTATGCTGATCTGCATTTTGTAATGTGGTTCCGTAATTTTCATAGCTTCGATTATTTTGAGGGTACTGAGCTAGTTTTCCAACGAATTGTTTAGAGTCCATACGGAAATCAGGATGCGGCACAAATTGCCCGGGAGGTGCGTTTCCTCGAATAACATAGGGAGGCATGGCATTAGGCACGGGTTGAGCATGAGGTGGCCCGGGAGGCGCGTTTGGAGGTGACGGTCTCGGATAATGTCCGAGTGGACTGGGATGCATGCTTGATGGTGTTCCAGGCGTCGAAGATGGGGTAAGATTAACCGATGAAAACTTTGCTCCATCTGGTAAACCACTCACTGGCCCAAGAGGATCTTTTGAAGACGATGGGGAAACTTTACAGGCTGTGGCATCCAATGACGGTGAACGCTTTCTAGATTCTTGCTTAATTCGTTTCGCTAGATTTCTTGGAGCAACAGCTGATGTGGGTGGATGTGCATCCCTTGAATCGTCTTCAGCAAGTTTGTCTAGCGATGAAGATGAGGCAACGCTTGAGGCACCATCACTAGCAAAGCTGTTGTTGTTCGTTGCGCTTGGAGTATTATTGTTACGCGTTCGTGATGTAAGTTCAGGAAGGTCTTCACTCGGAGAACACAACACCCCTGGAGGAAGTTCGCAGCCTTGACAACTTTTCTTACCCGATAGGGGACCTTCGTCGTCAAGGAATTTGTCAAGTCCGGTTTTTGAGCTTTTACCACCTTCAGACGTAGTGGAGTCTTTATCGTCACCATCCTCGCTTTTGGTGAGTGTTTGCCTTTTATGCTTCATTCGTCTATTTTGAAACCACACCTTCACCTGAAATTGAATAATATTTTCATGGTTTAATGAGGTTATTACGAGGCGCTGGTCTAAATAATCGCAATGTTAGTTACATCATTTTAATCGCACCTGTCTTTCGGTGAGATCGAGTGACGCGGCAATTTCAATCCGTCTCGGGCGACATAAATATTTGTTGAAGTGGAATTCCTTTTCTAATTCCAGTAGCTGGGTGTTCGTGTATGCTGTCCGAAGTCTGCGGGGCAGTCCATTTTCTGAAAGTAAAATGAAAAAATTACTTAGGTGGTTGTACAGCGATATCGTGAAAATTGTAATAAAAACAGTAGCGACTGTTTTAACTATGTCCTATAAAATATGAATAGCACGTTTCAAATTAATGTTATAGAATGTAATTCCTGGAAGCTTTCAATAACGGGGTTGCGAGGCGAGCTCACGGGAGCGTTTTCCTTTAATGTAATAACTTGATCGCATGTCAGAGCACCGCCCTTGACGCCATTGTGTCGAAATGGTGTTCTTTTTATTTTATCACAAAATACGAATTGGTATTCGAAATTCAAATTACAAAAGGGCGGCGAATAATGGGGCGATCGCGTTCGCGTGATGACTCGGCCGCGGGCGCGGGGCTCACAGCTCACTGCAAGCAAATTTACCTATACACAGAACACATATTGAGCCTTTAATACTGTTTATCTACCTTGTTGCTTTTAAAATAGGGTCTAAATTGTTATGTGTTAGATATATAAATATTTTCGATTGGATTACTTTTGGTTGTGGTGGTTGATTGACGTGGCTCGTCAGTTTTAGCTTTCGCCATTGGACAAGGGCAGCTGTCAATCAAACTTTACCAACCCTCAGTTCCGCGTGGTTGCACTATACGTACCTTCTATCAAACCGATTACATTGGGTATTATGCAAAATAATACATAAATAGAAAATATATTATGAAATACTTTTACAATTATATATATTCCTACTCAAACGTAACTTTAAATTTATAAAATGAGGAATGGATTGCATGAGCAGTGAATTTTAGACATAAGAACTACTTGAACAATATTACTAAATTATCAGTACTACCTATTGGACCCGAAAGTCGATAGCCCTTGGTCAACCACTAGAATTGTTATGAGTTAGTACAATTGTGAACAAAAGTGTTTCAATCAAATGAATAATTTGAAACCTGAGTTCGATTTTAACGTGTAATGTATATCTAGAGCTTAATGAATTTTAAGATGGTTTGTTATGAATAGAGAACAAAATAGATTTTAATATCTGTTCGTTTTAAGAGGAGAATTTAGTATGAGTAGATAGGGATTATGGGTAGGTATATTATGGGGCACTTCAATCCAATAATTTAAATTTTAGATAACTCTTACAAGAACACCGTAGGTACTGCTTTTATTGCTGTCCTTATTTATTTATTTTTCTGCTATACTATTCTGTAGCTACATATAGAATGCACCTTCCTATCAAATTTGATTCATATAGACCTAGTTTAGAAATTATGGCGTACATGATGAATTTATAAAAAGTTTCGTTTTTACCAAAAAGGTTATTAGACCCTTAAAAGATCTAGAGGGTATGAGAACCTATTTTGTTCGTACGTGTACAGGGGGTTAAGAGAAGTAAAGTTGCAAGTTGGCGTTAAGTTTTTGCTAGACTCCCGCTCGTCTCTCCGCGCGGTTTTGCCCTTAATATGCGCGATTATGCGGGCTCGAGAGCGGTAACGTATAATGTTCTCATTATCGCGATGTACACGCTTCCGCACCGCTGAACACCCGCAGCCACAACCACGATTTAAATAGATCCTAGTACGAGTATATGTCTTTTCAAGCTTGAAAAATAGACGATGGAACATTACAGATACATATATTTGGAAAAAATATCGCGTTAAACTATACTATATCCATAACATACTTTTGACACGTTTATAACATGACGTTTATATTAGCTATCTATACTAATATTATAAAGAGGAAAGATTTGATTTTTGTAAGTTTGTAAGGAATAAACTCAAAAATTACTGGACTGATTTAAAAAATTCTTTTAGTATTCGAATATTCATCATCCCTAATTAATATAGGCTATATAAAAATAGGGGTCCCTACTAAAACTTAAATAATGTAACTATGTAACCCATCAATCTAAATAAAATACTTAGCACTGGAATCGGTTTCTACGATTTTGATGAACTTTTATGTGTGTTTGAATGGGTCCCGGGGTGGATTAGATTCACAATTAGACCCGGTAGGTGCAGCTGGAATCTGGTTCTAGATTTTTATTTTCTCAGGGTAGGACAACGTGTGCCGAGACCGCTAGTATATTATATTTATTATACTTATTAGTATTTTATGGAATTACACGCTAAAGCGCCCATTTAAATAAGATCTGCTGTCAATAGTTGCCTGGAAGATTGTGTCACTTTACTACCTGATAGTATTTAAGATAATACAGTGTGTTTTTTTATTATGTTGGTGCACTATTTCCATGCATGTTGGCATACAATACATACCCTTTATTAAGAATTTTATTATGTTGGTCTACAAAAAAGAGCATTAACGTGTATGGTTACTGATGTCCTACATAAAGTTCGGCTCAGCTTCCCCATCTTAAGGAAAATGGTAGTACACCTACCTCGCTTGTCTAATGACCAGTTCCTGTATATTACCGACCTTTCGTTTGCCTTGTGATTAAAATTTGACATAAACTTAAAGCAAGTAATGTCAAAACTCAACCGATGGTAAGGCAAGTGAATGAATACTAAGAAATAGGAACCGGCCATAAAGCGGATTAGCAGGTTTCATTCTCAAATTGAATTGAATGTGCAGATTTTTTTATGGTATTTTTTGGTGATTATGACTTTAAGTAATAAAGTCGCCTTTTATATTAAGTACTTTATACTGTTTAAAATTACAAAGCCTGTGTTTTATTATGTTCACTAAAGCGTAATGTATTACGACAATATTTAAAATAGCTGTCTAATAAGTGCATACCGTGTGCCTGGATTCGAGCCCATGTTACTTCAATGAACCGCTAAGAATTGGAACATAGAGCATAAAGTCTTCATTATTATTTGAAATGAATTAATTCCGCTAAGCGTGGCAGAGACTTTAGTAGTATGTTAGTTACTAAAAATGTATAATCCTGTTTTTTTAAATAATTTCTCTATTGAATGTTAAGATTTTAGTTCCCTTGTCTTGTACAACATGTAATAAATGATCCGAAGTAGGTTGTTTAACCCTCCCGGCGTTCGCGGACAAGGTCCACGTAGGGCTCGGCGAAGATTTACTGCGGATTAAGGGTCACTTACATTGCTCAAGTCAACACTTGAATTGTGTGCATCTAATTTGACAATTTAATTCTTAGTTTCAGTTATCGCCGTAAAATTGCAAATTCGCAATAATATCGTTCGAAAATTCTAATGATTTACATTTCAGCTTACATTTTCATAATTTAAGCCGATACTAGTTTTTTTTGTAGAAAGATATCCGTACATACATCTCTGAAAACTCAAAATTAAAAAAGATTTGTGGTTTAGTATCTTACTTAATATACAGTTCATTGTATAGGCTGATACAATGTTTATTTATTTAGGTTTATGGCTTGGCAGCTAGGCCTTTAAGCCAGATCTTAAATTACAATGTAGTTTCTTCATTTTATTAAGCCTGTGTGGAGCACAGCTGAACTGTAGATTATCAGCTGGTCCCATTCAACGGAGTTCTTGTGACAACTCAAAAGGCCACATTTGACTATACAGTTCACTTTTCTCCCAAAAAGCATAATTACTACTCAAAAACTATCAATATCCTACAACTATTGTTCATTTTAGAGCAATTTTACACATTTTTAGAAAACAAAACTGCACAGCGCAAAATCTCCTTTCAGTTCCCGCCAAAAACTCCTTGATACAATGTTCTATATTAATCTGCACAGATAAATAAAATTGAAGTGTCTGTGTGTAAAGTCAAAATAACAGCTTTTTACAAAATGCATATGAGTTATATACGGTACCATACCTAAAAATCTATTTTTAAAATGTGTTCCGGCTAATCTCTGAAAGGGATGGACAGATTTCGACGGGACTTTCACTTGCAGATAACTGATGTTATAAGGAGAAACTTATGCTACTTTTTTTGGGGTCCACGAAAAAGAAATCCATGCGGGCGAAGTCAAAGCACAGCTAGTTCATAATAAAGAGACATATTTTAAGAAAGATATTAAAATTTCAGACAAAGTACTCGACAGTCATCTATGCATTTCTGCATAATTATGAACACCTTTCAGTATTTTTCAGTATTTGGTTCAGAATTATAATAAATTAAAAATGTGATGTACAGCCGGAGATTATCAATTATCCTTTATGTTGTGTTCATGGAAACGGGTGGAGAATGAGCAAGATTTTTATTGTAAATAAAAAAATGATGTCAAAGCCATTTTTAATTAAACGTCTGCCATCAAAGATGTTTCAAGTAGCGTTACGAGTTGTAAACAATTTGCAGACGATATGTGCAGGAGCAGAGCCCCTCGGGCAACTTTAAATAATTAATCAAGAGCCGGTAAAGGATTAATGCGGTGGCCAGTTGGCGGTTGGATGCCATTAGAGATCGTTCGATGCCCCTCCAAGCCTCCAACTAAATACTGTGGTCACATTATTTGTGTCGGCATTTGCCACATTGAAGCATATGGCAGCGAGAGGGTTGCTAAAGTACGACCTTCCTTTCTAATACCCAATTGATTCAAATCAAAATATTTATAATCCTAGTTTTATTTACGGGTCAAATTCACCTCAGAGTCAAGAAGCATTAATTGATTACATAACAGATCGGTTTACTAGACGATTAATATATGATTTTATGGTTTCACTAAAAGCTCCAGTACCTAAATACTGAGCCAGTCTTCTTGTAAATCCTTTTGTGTTCTATGTAAATATGAGTAATTCTACTCATGAACTGGGCCTGGAGTGTCATCAAGTTATTTATTAGTAAAGTTGAAATCTTAGAGTACCGTGCAGGTAGGCTTTATAGCTGTAACTCTACTATAATATTTTTTGTTAGAATAGTCGATCTTTTACTTATTAATTGTTTAAGGTGCCTGTTTCGTCTTACAACCTATCAAATATAGCTTTATAGCTGTAACTCTACTATAATAATTTTTGTTAGAATAGTCGATCTTTTACTTATTAATTGTTTAAGGTGCCTGTTTCGTCTTACAACCTATCAAATATAGCTTTATAGCTGTAACTCTACTATAATATTTTTTGTTAGAATAGTCGATATTTTACTTATTAATTGTTTAAGGTGCCTGTTTCGTCTTACAACCTATCAAATATAGCTTTATAGCTGTAACTCTACTATAATAATTTTTGTTAGAATAGTCGATCTTTTACTTATTAATTGTTTAAGGTGCCTGTTTCGTCTTACAACCTATCAAATATAGCAAAATAAATGAAGTCTATAATTAACTACTCTGATACAAATGTTTTAGTAGATCTGTTGGCCCATTTATTACCTACATACATATGTCCGGAATTTTTCTTTGAAATATCTGATGTTTGGAAATATAAATAATATTGCACTAAATTAGGTACTTTAAAATGAAACAAATATCAAAATTTGATGTTCGTATTATGGAATATATTATTTGGTTTTGTGACTTCGTCGTCGGTCGTTTGGGGACTTTTTAAATATCTTACGTTTTATTAGGACTGTTGAATTGGTAATCAATCCTGTAAGTAGGACAATCACGTGTAGAAGAGAAGAACAGTCAAGAAATAAAAATTATATAAGCTTTTATATTTTCAAGTAAATGTCTTATTATATAACTTTTATATGTAAAATACTTGTTAGACGTATGTTAAAGTTACCAGTAGCCGGTTGCTCACATTGAATTCGACATGATAAAGCACCAAACATTTATTTAGAATGTTGCTGCTGCAACGGAAAAGTTACTAAGGGAGGGTGTTTTCACCAAGAAATATTACGTTATGAGGTGTGAAAGGCATAAATGTAAAGATTCAATATTTCAAACGCGAAAAAAGTGAATTTTCCGCAATTTCAAGGCGGTAACAATGTCGTTTGGGGGCTACGTAAGAATTTTAAACTGCTTGAGTATATTTTTACGTCAAATAGACATAATGTTATGTAGGTACCTACTCGTATATTAAGATTTTATTCTATTGGTAAAAACAAATGCTTTTTGAATGATTCATTAATCAAATTAAAGATAAATTTAGTTATTTTTTATAATTTCTGATATTTTCCTTCTTTGTAAGCACGAGGTAAATAACAATATGGCGGCATATATTTTTCCTGGCTAAGATTCGAACTGTTCAAAATGCTGTTGAGAAAGAATTAAATAGAGAAAAACTTGCATATAAATACTACAGCGGCTTGTTCTTGTATGTATGTTTGCAATTGTTTTCACTTAAATTTTAATTTCACAGATTTTTTTTAAACTGCTATTTTCTAAGAAAATCAAGTCGATTGCAAATATTGAAACGTTAAGTAACTGCTACGGCTCAACGCCCAAAATGAGTCCTGGCCTCCGAAATGAGAATACTCCACTCCTTCCTGTTCAGCGCTGTCTCCTGCCAGTCATAGGCATGAAGCTTGCGCAGATTAGCCTCCACTACGTCACTTCAGCGATATCTGGGCCGACCAACTGCTCGCCGTCCCGTTGGCCTGACCAGATAGGCTCTTTTCACTGCGGGATCCTCCCCCATTCTATGTAGGTGGTCAAGCCAACGCAAGAGATGTGCCTTGCTCTCGCCTATTATATTGGGCTTAATCACCAGTTCTTCGATTTCGGCATTTTTTCGGATCCACCAGTTGCTATCGCTTCCCCGTGTCGGACCCAGAATCTTTCTGAGGACCTTTCTTTCAGCCACCAACAGCTTGTTCTCCTCCTTAAGTGTTAGGGTCCAAGCCTCAAATCCGGACATCAATATTGGGCGTATAACAGTGTTATATATACGTATCTTGGTCTTACGGCTAAGAAGCTTGGATACCAACACCTTATGAAGCGCCGCGGTACATCGTAGGGTATTTTGAATACGAATATATATATCTTCCTCGCGGGTGTTAGTGTCTGTTAGAGTACAGTTGAAACGTTAAGATGTCATAAATCTAATTACAGAAAATGCATATAAATCCAGCACACAATACGTCTCTACTCAAAATGCATAAACCTGGGAAGCCGATTCATAAGGAAAGAACAAAACCATCGATCATGGTGCGTCGGATTTGTATTTTTCCGATTAGCCCGTTGTATCGGGGATCTGTTTGACATTGTCGCATCAATTATAAGCGTGGATTACCACCAGACAGATGTAAGACGGTTCAATTTCGCCCCGTGGGGGAATACCGGGGAGGGCGACGTATCAGGAAGTGACTCGGATCCCGTTATCAGCGCTTGATGAAGGCCCGATGTTCCCATTATGCATGGTACAGAGCGTTCAGTTTGAAGATTTTAGCTTCATTATAACGAAATCTGTTTTGATATTTAGGAACTTCTCAGGACACTTGCTTACAGCTATATTTAATAAGTTATTCAATAAATGCAGTAGAATAATTCAACTTATGATGCTTACTTATTTAGTAATAAAATAAGTTAAAAATGTAGGATAAGTTGCATAATGACCGATTTTTCAATCATCAGATAAAAGTTATCAGTCGAATAAATTATAACCTGATTAAATTCAAAACTGAAACAGTTCGACTGTTTTCGTCGTACAATTGTCATTTTTAATTAACCATGTTGTGTTTTATTCTGTAGAATAACTTTTATCTGGTGATTGAGAAATCGGCCCTAAAATTAGTAATATCTATATTAATTAATATTAATACGTGAAGAAAAAGCTTTGTACCTCCTTTTATGAAAATTGCACGGACGGAGGAGTATGAAATTTCGCACACTTATCTATCTATCTATACATATAATAAAACCGTAGAGGTCGAATTTCTGTACAATGAAACAAATGCTAAAAACCGAGTCAGAGGGATGTAAGAAGTGATATAGAAAGATTTTTTTTAATTTTATGTTTCTCTGTTTATTTGTTTGTCTGTCTGTTTATACCGGCTAATCTCCGAAACGACCGGACCGATTTAAATGAAATTTTGTATGGTGGTAGCTTATATCCCTGGTGAACATATAGAATACTATTGATCCCGAAAAATTAAAGAGTTCCCGTGGGATAGTTAAAAAATCGCACCACGCGGACGAAGTCGCGGGCATCAGCTAGTAGTTTATATAGAGAAGAGAAGAAGCGACGAATACTAATATTTTTTTTAAAAATTATACACAATAATACATTAAATCAATAAAAAACATCACACACACTACCATGTATTTGACACACACACACGCATATATACACTTTTGTTTATTGTTCAAGTCAAATTAATAATGTAGCGTTGGCGAAATCTGTGATTATAGAAGTATAAGTCTTTGACATTAATTATTATGGTCGAATTTCGAGCACGGCCGACCACTAGTCTATATTAATTCCTCAGATATCAAAGTTAAACATACCGAAGGCTGAAAGACAAAAGTGACAATTACATACCAAGACAGATAGAACGGACGGATAGTAATTAGGAAACAAAGAATTCCGTTTATAGCCAAAATGGTTATGGAACCCGAAAATGAAAATACATGTTATTATGTAAATGTAAATATTGTTATATAAATGTATTTCACATTACGATAGATCGACGATAGTTTTCCATTATGGCCGGTACCTAATCTCACTATTCATTCACCTGCCTTACCGTTGGTGGTAGTTTGATATTAATTGTATGGAGCTCAAAACCTACACCAGTATAAGGCAAATGAATGGCTAGTAAGATATAGGAACCGCGCAAGTTTTGCTTTGGAAGATTTGTAACTAATTTAGAAAGAAAATGTTTCCATCACCCTTTTCATTTATTTGTGTCAAGTTTTTCAAAACAACAGTTGTCGTTTACGCCCAAAATCCATTTGCCGATACATAAGGTTATTAAAAGTTGTCTCTTCTCCGCAGGCAGGCGGCGTAGTTTCGAAGTTTGACAGCTCGTCCCCAGAGTCCCGGTTCAATTCTCTCGGCGTGAAAATTTCATTAATCTCATTTATTAAGAAGCTATATTATCCTAATTATTGAGAATGGTGTAGGGAATAATATAATTTCTATCAATCTAATATCGTAATAGGTTTTTTTTTTTAATTTTTAAAGAAGTTCACGCACACCCCTTTGTTCGAGGAATTGCAAAAAGGCGTAGCAAGGAGCTAGACTATTAAAACACCCTAGTGTTCCTCCTTTCATCCACAGCCACGTGTTAGGCATGTACCTAGGAATAAAGAACCCCAGGTATGTTTTTTCCTTTACGTTTAATGGTGGATAATATAATTGAATCAATTTAGGTGTCTCATGCCGGGTTTTCTTTTTTATTATCCATACCTTAACTTTACTATTGGTAGAAAATTGAAATTATTTGTATAGTGTTTATGTCAAATTTCACTTAGTAGTAAGGCAAATAAATGTATAGTAAGTTATATATAGCTAGAAACTTGATATCAGGTGTGTTGAGCAAAATAAATCTATTTTTAATTTGTGTGTATTAATCTATCCTATATGCAAATGGTTTGAGTTTGTACATTGGGTTTCACAATGTGAAAAATATCAGGGCTGCTAATTCTGACCAGGATTCCAAAAATTCCATTTTTAGATATTTTGTCTGTCTGTCTGTCTTTCTGTCTGTCAGCGCATCACGTGAAAACTACTGAATGGATTTAAATGAATCTCGACAGAGAGCTAGCTCACACCCCGGGGCGTATCTTGGGATACCTTTTATCCCGATAAATGGCGTCATTTCCGCGGGATAGATAACCATATCCAAAGGATGACGCAGCGACGGCATCCTTTTTAAAAACTACTTAACGTATATGAATGAAACTCGACACAGAGTTGGCTTATATCCGGAATCAACATTTAGGATAGGTACTTTTTATCACGCTAAATGATGACGTTTCTATAAAATAGATAAATAAGCTAAATAGATGGCGCTGCAATGAGCGTTTTTAAATTCACTAACGAATACCTAGGTACGTTGTCATAGGAAACAAGTCATTCATTGTCTTCTCAAATCAGGTTGGCTTCGACTTATTTCTATGTTTTGCTGGGCAGTTGTTTACTATATGGACTTAGTTTCTTTGTTATTATTATATTTTTAAAACCGAATTAAGTTTTTATGTAAGTAAAATAAAGCTACTGTCTAGGGTTTGACACGCGGCGCAGCCGCGGGGCAAACTTAATTACGATTATCAATTAATTATCAATTACGACTGTGGGTCTTACTTGAGTAATTTTAATTACGTTAATAGAAAGACATTTTTCTTTTTAAACATTGAAATACAAATTAAATAATTAAAACTAAAATACGTTATGTAGCAGATCAGTGTCAGCGGGAGGCGTGCCCAGAAGGCTGACTGCACTGCCACGTTATATGGCAATACTTATTTGTTGGGCGAAATATGAGCCAGCCTTCTGATCACGAGTAATGTTAAAGACTTTTTACAGATGTCTTGAGTAATACAATTATTTGTGTTTGTATTTTTACCCCATAGCATTACTTTAAGAACTTATTAAATATTGTAATACGTATAGTTTTCCATGGGAATATTTATTTAACCTGAATTTTGAGATACTTTTTAAACTAAATAGCCACAGCGTGCATTGTAAATGACGGCAATAAAATCGCGCGACATTTTTAACCATTTTACGAGTACGCCCGACCTTTACTGTGTTTATTAGTGGCTCGATAATAAAGACGCGTCTACAGAATATGCAAAACGCTTAAGACTGGCGGTATTTAATTGCCCTTGAAAGGGGGGCGACAAAAAATAAACGGCGTGGGATATAAATAACGGTGCACTTTTCATAATCGCAATTGTCGCCGGGAGAATATTTAGTGCGCAGTAAAAGCTCGATTGCGATCCTAACAGAAGGGGGGTTCTAGGATCGGAAAGTCCCCCTCGCGATCCTAGGAGCCCCTTATAGTGGGTTCAGGGCTGCCCCCTTATCGCTTTCGGTACTTTATCTAGCGCTTTTTAGGGTAACTTAGCTCCTATTTTCACTAAACACTCCTAATGCCAAATCTAACTAGTCTGGCCATAAATATTATCTTAATCCATACAACTAATTCTGATCTATAAGTCTTCGTAAAGCTCAACTGAATTTGTAGGTTTTCCGCTGACGCCATTTAACGGAGCTCTTATGACAACTTGAAAGGCTCCTTTTGCTTACACAGTTCACATTTCTCACAAAAACAGATAATTACTACTTAAAAACTATCAATACCTATCCTACAACTATTGACCATTTTAGGGTTATTTTACATATTTTCCCCCACCAAATCTCCTGGCTATAAGCACTGTTACATAAAAACTTTTTTAACTCTTTAATTATTATTTAATAATTTGCAATGCATTAAAAATGTTAAACAAACTATTTAAAAAAATTATATTGATTTTCCGTCGTTTTACATATTTTTAGCACATACCTTATGGTAGATAGGTTACTAATTAAGTAGGTATGAAATTATTATGTTTAACATAAAAATTAGAAACCAGGTTTAGGTACATCTGCATTAGTTAAGAAGCGAGATAACTTGCGACATGGATCTCTTATCATCCTTTCCACAGAAACTTGCTAGCTAAATAATAAGTTTTGATTCATGGCTAATAGCCGGTTCCTACATCTTGCTACTCATTCAATTGCCTAGCTTATGTAAATGGGCAAATGAGCGGTTGATAAATAATTAAATTATATATAAATAAATTAAAATAGTTGAAATATACTAACGGACCATAAGTAGATGTCTGTCCAAATGATGATATGATAAGGATGATTTGATGGCTAAAGAAAGAAAGAAAGGATTTATTTAGAACTACAGTAAAACTCACTTAAACTATTAAAATAAAATAAAAACAATAAGTAAATGTAGTCCTAAATTGGACTTACTTCAGCAAAACTACTGGTTAATATAACCAGCGCTGTTCTCCGGTAGGGCCATTAGTGCCATACACGAACACAGGCAAACAAGATAAAGATATGAAGTGAACAAAGAAGAATAAAAAAAAGAATTGAAAAAGAAACCATAATAACGTTAACTAAATATTAAAAGATTAAATACATATTATTTACATAAATTGAGATTGGTACCTATTATATGTAAAATTTAAAAAGAGCGATATAGAACAACTTAAATTTAAAAAAATACAGCATTTAATACACAACATAAGTAACGAAGTCAGGATATATCAGACATGCCCTCCACATGCGCACCATCATATAGCAAAGCAGTATTTAGTACTAGTATGTAGTAATTAATATACATGAATAAGATCAGCCTGGCGCATTTGATGGTCATATAAGAACTTTTTTAGTTTGATTCTAAATCCATGAATAATTTTTATATTTTTTATATAAAGCAAAAGTATTAATCGTCTAGCGGTATCGAGTGCTTTTTCCTAGCTCATATAGTGTTCAATATGCATACACATGAGGCAGCCCTAAGCGGCTGGGACTCGAAGGTTAATAGTTGAGGGGTGACGCTGCACTGAAGACGTTTCCACGATAAGTGTTTAACGAGATGCAGTCTCTGAGAATACTTTATTTGAATGAAAGTAGGTTAGACCTATAAACATTGATGAGTTACTTGAGGTCTTGTGTATATTTATTTGTATTTTGTTCATTCCAACGTCGTATTACGTTTTATTTGTCTGTATAATTGAATAGGTTGCGAGATGTGTTATGTCTATCAAAACACAAGAATAGCGGAAAGAACAATAAATCTCAGTCGTTCGACCAAGTACGTGTCATATTGCGTACTGTTAAATGGTCTGTAGAAGTGAAACATGTCGCTGTTTTTCGTCTGCCCGTCTGTCTATGTAAACCGCAGTCATATTTTTTCAAAATTACTCGGTCTGTATGGTGAAAGTTCAGCAAGAAGGTCTGTAACTTTTGAAGAAAGATGTGGAGATCCTTATATCTAAAATTGCTTTGAATAATTTTAAATAGTTTTTGAGATTGTGGTTGTTTCTAACGACTTCAAAAAGGAGGAGGTTCTCAATTCGTCTGTATGTTGTTTTTTTATTGTATGTTCGTTACTTCATTTCTCCGTCAATTATGAACCGATTTTCAAAATTTCTTTTTTAATCGAAATATACTCCCGAATTGGTCCCATTGTCACCATGTCAGGATGTGATGAGTGAATTCCAAGGAATTAGAGAAACCTATGAAAATTGATAACAGACTTCTTCGTAACACGATATGTTCGTCAATTCTAAACCGATTAGCAAATTTTTTACTCGTAAGTCCCGAGGTGGTGCCTGGATACCAAGTCAGCATCTGGTGAGTGGATTTCAGGGAAATCGAGAGTAACCATTACTTATTAAAGAACGCCGTGCGCCTAAATTCTTTGTTAAAATATTTTCTTACGTTAAATCCTTATTTAGAGTTCTTTAGCCAAATGATTGCAACAGTAGTCGTTGGTCACGTATACAGAGCCTTCTATTATGCGTGGATTGACAAATATTTAGTCAATTTTGTCGTTTAGCTTGTGAACCTTAAAAAGAATTTGGAAATCGCACGTATGTTAAAAACTATCTAACAGATCTTTTTAATTTATAAAATTTAAATTATGTTTTAAGCTCCATCACCTTTTATATTTTTTATATTTTCATTGCATAGTTTAAAAGTTAGAGAGGGGAGACTATATAGTATATAAGTATAGACACCTTTAAGTATAGACTTTATTATTAAAGTCATAAAGAAACATACTTAGGTTTTTCCGGGATCTGACTAACGGTACCTCATATGACTATCTATGTACACTGAAAAAATATCAACCTTTAGTTACATTCTTTATCTTTATTTCTCGCAGTTCCCTAATAACTTCGTAGCGCTCAATAGACTATCACCTTAAATTTCTACAATGATATGACAATTATATAAGGATTTCGTTTTGTTTACTATTATGTATCTACTGAGGCCTCTGTTAATACATATTATCAAAATACAAAACTTATTTAACAGCAAATAAAATAATAGCTATGGTAGGAAGTTAAAACCCACAAAGATGCTGGAAAGGTATTGCGTGGGGAATAAATTTTATTTATCAAATAAAAAGGATGGCGCGCTCGTTTTTCACCGACCTAGGGACATTATCGCTTCTTTTAATTATTATCCCTCCAATATTTTGTGTGGTTCCTACAGATATTTAATATAATTATATTGCTAGATTTAATTAATATTTGATATTAAATATTTGAAGAAAATAAGTTTTTAGGTTTTTAAAACAAAACTTCTTAATATAACTAGATACTATTTATCACTAAAACTATAGCCTCTTTGAATTTTGTATGAGCAATTCAAACACATTATTAAACAATATGTGCATTAATCAATCCATAAACTGTGTATTATTGAGCTTCGAGCCACTCTATTTTGAAGGAACAGACGACACCTACTCGTCCAAAACAGACTGACCAGTTTCATAGTGTCAGTTATATTTTTGTGCAGGTTTCATCCAAGTTTTTTTTCACTGTCAGCATATCGAGCCTTTACTACCATTTCATCGTAAGCGATATTTGGACCTAAGTATATTTTTGGTTGAAAAAGGTATTTTAAAAATTCCTTGGTTTTAAGAATTTCAGTTTTTGATTCAGTGGGGATTAATCTAACTAAAACTGAATGTCTTGAAATTAAATAATAGTTTAAATTACCTTTTGCAACAAAAAATAATATTATACTTAGGTCCAAATGTCGCTTATGATTAAATAGCGGTAAAGGCTGGATGTGTTACCTAATTGTAACAAAACATATTTGCTCAAAAAAACTAATTTGCATAAACATCTATATAAATTTCTTCATATATTGGTAGGTTGTAAAATTATATCTAATTAATTATGAAGTACACAATATGACTGGGCTATAAAAAATAAGGTTTCTTGTATTTATTATTACATAAAAAACAAAGAACATTTTAATTCCGTCGGTTGTTATGGCGGTTCGCCCTAGACACGCGGCGTTGAGGAAATGAAGGAAAAAAAGCGGCGGAAGCTGCGTCTCCCCCCCGCCCCGCTAGCATTGGAACCCCACGCTAAGTCCGCTTGCGGCTTTTTAAATGGAAATTTATTGTTAAACACTTCGTCAATGCGGCTAAGCAGTTCGCTTAAATTTTTACCTAGTTTCCTGATACGACTTTATTGGATGAAAAATCCACTCGGACTTACTTTAGGTACTAGTATAGTTAATACATAAGAACTTATTGTTTTTGTCAGTTATAAAGTTATATTATAGAACAATATACCTAATAACCATTTATTACTCTAGCTGTGCTCGCTAAGAAATAGTAATTGTAAGTATCCGAACAAAACTACTCAAGCGGTGAGATTTCAAACCCAAGTCATTTAAATGTAACACGAATATCTAAGCTACCGCAACTGAAGAGTTCATTTACGTTTTAGAAGTAATTATTAAGTACAAATAAATACTGTATGTAATACTTCCAAAGGGCCAGCTGGTAAGAGTTCTTAAAAGTTTGATTAAATACAAAGTAATTTGATCACAGTTGGGTCGAGTGAACTCATTCAAAAGTCAGAACTCTTTGCAAGTTCATAAAATTCACTCGAACCGAGAAGCTGGTCGCTTTCTCCACAATTGAAAAGCGCGGGGGAACAGCGGGCCGAGGGGCACACGCGGGGGGAGGGGTGTTTCCAAGATAGGGCACTTACTGTAAAAGTTAAAGCTAATTGCCCTTAAGACATATTTTTAATTTCATTGCCCATTCCTCCTTTCTTAGTGTTTGTCGGAGTTCACTAACTCGTGGCTCACTTAGATTGCAAGGGTACTCGAGTAATTGCCATTTTTACGAGATAAGGTCACAACTTTTGAATGTCAAACATATTTTATGTTGCATTTAGGGGACTTTAAATTCTTTATTTTCGCTTTTAGTTTGTTATTTCTTAGGGATTCATAGCGACCCCTTTTGAAAGAAAGGCAGAAACGTTATGGAATCGTCATATCATTTCGTGTGGCAGTTGCCCGATTTTTTTAGTAAGTTATAAAAAAATATAATAAATAATACCTAAGTAGGTACTTATAATCAATCATTTTGTTTTTATTAAGAAATGGCATCAAGAGAAGTCTAACTCGAGAAGCTGCTACAATATTTTGAAGTCTATATTAGGCGACTCATTTCTGTCTTTAAATTTGTATGTATCAACCAAAGTATAAATAAATCTGAATCATCAAATATCGTTGAATACCATCGTGACCTTTCATTGTGACTTTCAATCAAATTGATTGCATTAGGTTGAATCCGTCTAGTATCGGCATTATTTAAAAATTAACATAGACATACATGTGAATTATAGCATATAAGCATTGTAGTTAGTAACTTATTATTAGGCTACAACAATTATTTGTTCGTCCGTTTGTTTCTTTGGTCCGAACAGATCTGCACCATACTCAACGATTCTGTAAACAACGCATTGCAAATTGCTGTTGATCATCACCGATGGCGAAAAATAGTGCAAGAAAAAGTAGTGGGGAAAGGTCACAATCCTCAAGAATGCGGAATACGACTCAAGGAGGAAGAGGGTAATTCTATCGACCCTAGGTCCAATACCTATTATTGACGCACTGACTAAACGTAATGAGCAAAGATAAGAAAGACCAGTGATGTGTCGGCCAGTTCACACAGAATTCCCCGAGGTATCGGGGAGCACGTGACACAAAAACAGCACAAAGCGTCTTCGACCAGTAGCGGCCGCAGCTTTTGTGCTCGTCTCCACATTCATTCAATCTGTCATTTCATTTTCATAAATGAATCATTCTTCATTTGAATTCGGCTTGGAATTGTGAGGTTTTTTCCTTGGCCGCTGACCTGCCCACCGCGGGGGTCGCCACAATGACTGATGATATTTTAATGGTTTATTTTTCTTTTACATTCTTATCAACAACTATTGTAGTTGGTAGCCGCTGTGCCGCTGGAAGTACACACTACAAAAGAAACCACTGGTGTTTTGTGTACGTTTATATTTAGTTTTATTTTACATATTTTTACGTTAATGCGGTAAAATTATTTTCCAGTGCAAATCATCATCAATTGTAGGTACTTAAGATTTTGGGTTATTCTTTCATATCTGTTTCGGAACGTTTTATTTCGTGTATTTGTGTTTAACACAACTTCTTCGTCAATTTAAACCTCATTAAATCGTAACATTATAATATAATAAATCACACATATCACTCACCTTACATTTGTCACAAAGATATAGTTTTTATTTTCTTAATACCCAATTTTTCCATAAAATTATAACAATATAAGCGCCTGGGAAATCAAAAACAAAGTTTCACCAAATTATCGTGTTTACAAAATAATTTACTTAGGTATTTGAATATTATGATTTTATTGCATTAACCCGCGTATGTTGTTTCAATAACAGATAATCTTTCAAAATAAAGTTAAATGATTAATGTTTTCAAACTATAAAACCTATTTTTAAAAATTATAATGTTATTTGTATTCTAACAGGCATGTCACAGGAGTCAAGCTGTCAATAGATGTCGCTGACAGTTCTGATGAATGAGGCCGCGATTGCACGCGCGGGCGCAGCGCCGTCATTAGCTCCATTCACAAGCCAAACGAAGAGATTAAAAGAAACAATCCGACCGCTGTCCGTAGACAACGGAACGGAAGTCTTCACGAGCAGAAATATAAACCGCTTTTCTCTATTTTTATGGTCTTTGTTTGACGATAAACGCTTGGATAACTACTGAATATTTTTACAATCCTCTAGAATTTTAAAAGTAGACGTGAGAATATGTGGCTGAGTTACGATTTTTTACATTATGTTTAACAATTGGCATAGCTTGCGCCTTTGTGGTATTCAGGTACTCATATCACACATATCAGCCTACGTTTTTTCGCTCTACACACATATTGTAGTAAGACATAAGGAAGGTGTTATAGTTTAATAATTATTACTTAGGTATCTCGTACTAAATATCGAAAATAGTTATCCATTCTAGTTCTTATAATGCAATAAGTTATAAGAAAACCTAAGTTTTGCGCTGAATTGAACACAATTCAGTTCAAAAGTATTCTTATTTACACTACAAAATTAGAAATAAAATAAATTTTATTTTAAACACTGACATTTGTCGTCACTCGACTGATCTATATGTGATCACTCTGTTTTATGTGGATTGAATTCTTATTTTTGTTTGTTTTCACGAAGATGTGTCGAAGGATGTAAGTGTGACAGCGATCGGCGAGGGCGTTTGTCTATCTATCGCATTGTAGTTAATTTTGTCTATGCTCGCATTGTATATAAGTACCTACGTATGAACGTAACATTATCTAGTTAAATATATTGCTTTCAGATGTCAATTCGAGTTTGGAATGTTTTAAGTTTTGCTTTATAAATTAGCAATCTTAACTATGGTATTGCCGAATAATAGGTTTTGACTATTTTAGAATAATATAATAAAATGTCATAGTTGTGTATTAGATTCTCTCTTTTCTTTCATCTTATACTTATCCCATCTTTTGGGGTTGTCACTCTCTATTCTCGAATATGTCCTCTTTTGCGCCGCAAATCATCATATTGTGTCATCCTTTAAACAATCCACCCATTTCTTATGACGTCTCTTTGCTTCAATTATCTACGTACGTACGATATACGTGTTAGATCGTTATAATATATTTAAGCTTTAAAACACGAAATTTGAAGTATTAACGAAACACTTCAAAACATTTCAACTCTATCTGTATGACCATAGTGTTTAAATTATTAAATATAATGTATTCTATCCCATTCTCTCGGAGGCTTAGTCCCATAGATTTTTTCTGTCAATCTACAATGTTTTGTATAATATACCACGTTATTAATCTTGATCTACAATTATTTTTTGAAAGTAATAAAAACGTTTGGTCTTCTAAAATTTAAATTTTCAAAAAACACATTATTGAAGCAAAGGGGCGATGTGTATATCAAGTTATTAACATAACATCTATGTACATCCAGCTGTTGATTAGTTTATTCTTTATATAATAACACCGGCTCACAATAAAGACCACACTGACCCCAGATTCGGATTCAGCGCATCAAAATACATAAGAATAGATAGGTCTGATAAAAAGTACAGACTATTTTTTATTTTTTTGTGGGCCGGTGTAATCTATTAATGATCGTTATATCTTAAAAAATCATCACACAATATTTTTTATTGCCAAGCTGGCAACCAGGCAGACGGCTCATCTAATGGAAAGTGTGTAACGTCACCTATAGACGCTTGTAATACCAGGGGCCCCACACACATACACACACACACACCACCAGGCACTGGCGGTTATCAGCCTTTAGGATGAGTGAGGGGGGATGGAATAGAAAAGGACGAATGGGGGTATCAGACAGTAGGAATTGGATAGAGGGGATGGATAGGGAATATACAGTATCGAGAAGTGGATGTGGGCCATCGGATAATTATCAAATATCGGCTACTTTACTAAAGCATTTATTGTACACTAAAGTAGAATATTAATTTTATTATAACGAATTTGATCCATGATTAAAACGTTCGTTCAACGTGAAAACATTTCAAACATTTTTTGTCACCACTAAAGTCTCTCAAAGTACACGTGTTTACGAAGCTGAACTCCGTTGCCATCAACAATATAGTGACAACTTTTATTTGCTTAGATGCTCATGTTTGTATGTAGTGTCGGCGACGTACCGACATATCCGCCAACGGGTCGGACACCGCGACGACAGACGCTCGCGATCGCGTCCTCTTGTCATACAACCAAAGATTGTTACATGTGAACGCAACGTTATTTTTTTAAATGTGTCTTTAAAACTGTTCTAAATTTAAATTGTTTAGTGTTCTATAACGTTTAAAAATATTCTTGTTTGCAATATTTTGATTAGTGACTGCGTCCAAATGCGACTTACTTATAACATTAAAAATTATCCCCCTCTCATGGCAACAGTCCAGCCGAGGTGAAACTCCCTAGGGAGCCCCCTCGAGCAAGTTGCCCCCCGGGCTCGAGCGCCTTCGCTTCGCAAAGGCACTCGCCCCGAAAACCCCGGTAAAGTTGTGAGGTCTTCGGACCAACAACATAAAGTCAAGTCAATAAAAAAAAAAAAAAACGTGAATGGTTAGCACATTAGTGTATGCTGTATAGGATACATGAGTTGTCTGTCAATGCTTAATGTCATTAACAATGTCGCATCTAAAACAACGCATTAAATCTTTGGCTACATCTGCGTGACACAGTCACTAATATTAACACTATCCCGAGTATAAGCAATTAGAATAATTGTATAATATGTAACAAATAGCTATGGTTAGAGTTCGATGAAATATTTTCAAAATAATGCTGTAAGGCAGCTCTTCGGTAAGGTAAATAAGTTTCAAAATTGATTTGCTTCTTATTTTCATTTTGCTCTGTATTATCGATTGCAATCACCTGTTAAGTAAATTTGTATAGATATTAATAACAGTTTGCTCTATTTCGTAATATTATATCTATTCGATTTGTTGATTCTTTTTTAGCACGTTCACAGCAGCATTGATTTTATCTGTGCTTTCTGTTCCTGTGGTACGGGGCGTCTTAGACCTCGTAGTAAAATTACTATTGTGGCGACACGAGGCCTATTGAACTCCGTAACGTTTTAAAAACGAAAATCCTTTTTTGAATTATATATAAAATAGTTCATGGATTTTTGTTTTATGTTATGCAATACTAGGTCAAGATAACCCCATAATAAAGTAGGTTTACCACGGAACTCTAGTTTAATAGCACATTTTAGATATATTAATCTCTTTTCTACATTGAACCAAATTAATATTGCACCTTTCGCATCACAGAGAAGTCTATGTTTTTATTAGACGCACCGCCAGTAAGACATACGCGTACAGGATCACTTAGACCCCGTTTCGCAGTGAATATGTTAAGTTGTGATGTTGATGTTTTTTCATTAATATATGCCAGTCATGGCCTAAATACAATATCCGAATTCAATAGCATTGTAAAAGAGTGTTACATGGGTACTTATTATTTTATGATTCAACTAGTGAGCGGTTTCGCCCTCAATTTGTTACAAAGGAAACTTTTTATTGCGGCAAATAATACGATTCATATTCGCAGTTGGCTCGTTTTGTTGGAGTTTGTCTTGTGGTCTCGGGAAAGATACAGTCCGAAAGTTTCGGATATTTTGTACCAACTGTGAAAACTTGTGCGCCCCTTGCTTCGTTTCGTTTGCGTGTTTGGGGCCAATGCGGCCACGCTTTTGTTACTAAAATTGTATTATTTCTACTGTAAAAAGAAACACATGTGCAATCTTCGAATAAATACCTATAGGTAAGGTAGGTAAGATATGAAAATGAAACGACATATACGTAATTAAGGTCCTAAGCTTAACTGAAATCGGTTAACTACTATCTTACTACCACATTTCATTTGATAGTAAGATGTAGTGTATTAGTAAGATTGTTATTGATCAAGGAATTGGGACTACTTAAGCACCTGATAATCAGTCGTGGATATTAAAAAGCAAACTTTAAAATAAAGTCTGAAACATTGCGTATAAAAAAGAGAAGGCGTTAAAATGTCCTAGTAATCTTACTTTAAAAATATCATGATAGTGTAAAGTGTAAGAGGCTGTCGGTTTTATATGATAATGATAGGCATCACAGTGGATTCAAGTATCAAGTTCATATTAAATCAAGTAACTTATTAAAAAGGTTAGAAAAAGTTTATCGTGGTTTCCTGACTGTTATACACATAGTTAATAGAATTACGTTTCAACGGTTAAATGCAGATGTGTATTTATATTACTTTAATTTTAAATCACTTTTCAGTTTCTATAATTTTAGTAATGGTGTCTCCATGGGAATCCATGGGAGCTTTACTCTTGTCAATCTTAGATGATAAATGAAAAATCAAATTGCAGACGCGCTTAAATCGTTAAAAAGTTGTGACGACTGCTAGTTTATACTAATTTAATTTTTATTTCGTAAGAAAATTGCTTAGAAAATAGCATTAACAAAAGTAAAAGTGGTAGTATACGTGTTTATATTTACTAGTAGTAGTTTATAAGTTATAGATGACATTAAGAAAATATGGTTACATAAACAATATAATACACAATAGTTTCAAATTATTACATCTTATCTCAAATAATTGGGATTCAGTTTATGAATCAAAATAATAAACGAATACTTGTTTCAACAATAGCTACTCAGCCTTTATGTTGTGCTAAGTGCTACAGTTATCAAAGTACCAAATCTCAACAGTTTATAATGATGAAAGTTAGCAGAGTATTAAGTATGGCCACAATGTTTAAGTGGCCATCAAAATAAGCTTAGAAGGCAATAAGTTAGCATATCGCCAACCCGAGGGTCCGGCTTGGTTGGCTTCATTAAGGGGACAATGCAGACGCTGATGTATCGAGGTCCAAACTCGGCCCGTTACATGCAAGTGTCGCAGATTGAGTGGACTCGCCCAAAGTGGTCTAACTTTCCTCTTGAATATTCCTCTCGCGCCGCTTAAACTTGTTTATGGACGTAGCTTCGGCTATTTTGCCACCCGGTTTTGTGGCTTTGCAAGTTTCCTGTCAATGTCTAGCTTAATATCAAACATTAAGTTCTAGGGTTACTTAGGGTCTCTATTTAAATTAAAATTTTCCTAATTATTTGGTATCAGGGTGAAACTCCCGCGCGCATCATTGGCCACAATCAGGTTTTTAAATCCTCTGAGTTCTTAAGAATTTTTCCATTTCAAGTACTTGGTTGATAATAATGAGCATTAATTAGCGATATTGTAGCCAAAAATGAATGGTCCAGCAGAATTTAAAAAAAAGTGGTTGTGGAAAATGTACTCAGTAGGATTGCCCATATATCCTTTTTCTCTACACTGTTGTTTACTCGTATACTTTATTATGTCATAAATATTCACTTGTATCCGGTTCATATTTGGTTTGCCCATTCACTTTTACTGGAATGTTCACATACTCTCACTTGTGCACAATATCCTTTACAATCGCTGTACTCCCCCATATTTAAGGGAAAATTTTAATTTTCTTTATGAATTTCAGTCCTCTAACTTGCGCTCAAATGAAAATCTTTTGGTCACAATACCTGCACACAGTTCTTCCTTTGTAGGAAATTCCGTACAGCCGTACAGGCTGTTCGCCTGTGGAACTCCCTCCCCTTGCCAATCGTACAGACTAAATCAATGTTTACTTTTAAACATTTATGATCACTGACCATTATTGGTCTATTTAATTAAAAGTTGTTGCATTAAATGGAATTATTTATTGTTTGTAATTAGATTTAGATATATTCAATTTATAATATCACCATACATCTAATTATATATTTGTTTATGTCTATATATAAGTATATAGTAGTTTATTTCTTTATTTTTAAAGATAATCAATTATTGTGATTATATTAGTTTTATTTTAGTTTAGTAAACCACTATAAATAGTACAATTTAAAAGCTCCTTAGATAACGAGTTGCTTGGAAGAGATCGCTATAAGCGATAAGGCCGCCGATTGTTCTAATGCTAATGTGTCTATATTAATTGTCTAGGTTTAAGTTCATGGTGAACAATAAAGAATTTTCAGTCATTCATTTACTTATGATGTCATAATGTATTTTTTCTATGAAATTATTCTTGATATAGTAAGTATTCATTAAAAAGAAAAGGCTCTCTTGAATGTAGAGGCAACTACCAGATATCACGCCATTTGAATATTGAAAATCTATTTGATTTACCACTAAACGTAGTTATATTCGTGGATTATGGTCTTGACAGTTTTTAATTTGTCGATTTGTGCAGCGGTTTCGGTAGTCGCATTTACCTTTTTTATTGCAGACAGTTCGTCTCATAGAAAATTGTTACTGCGGTCTATGGTAATGGGGGCTTTAACAACGCGTTGCCCTCCTCAATGAAGTGTCATGTGTGCGATTCCAGCTCGAATAAATGTTATATTCTCGGAATCAATTTGCTTCGATCTCAGAGTAAATATGTGTGGCGGTCATTACATTATATCGAAGCAGAATGCACAGAAACATAAAAAAACTAAAAGAAAAGTCATGGCCCAATACGATATCTTCTATATAAACAATATCATAAATCAAAAGATGCCATGAAATTCTTATAAACGTAATATTCACATACAATAAGGATTACACCGTAAGTATAATGTTTGCAACGAAAACATTTGCTTGACAAACAGTGGTGAGACTGGGGTGCAGAGTATATGGTCCCAGAACAGTTGAATACAGAGAAATCCTTAGCATTTCTGATAAAATTTTGGTGACAATTAGAGAAGATGTAACATCCTATTTTAAAAATGTTACGTAAGTATACATATATGTATTTAAATATGAAATTGAAAATTATAGTCACTTTTTCAATTTCACATTTAAATATTATCAGAACTAAATCAATAAGTTACCAGGGCTGTAATGAATGTAAAATTACGATAGATCTATACTAGTGACGTCTGGCGAACAAAGTGGAAATAACATTAAAATTCACTACATTCCTACAATTTTTTTTGTTAAGTTAAAAGTTTAACTTATGTTCACTCTGATAGCATATTGGGTTATAATCTGGCCCTGTACATCAGATAGTTACAGTATAACTATAATTATTAATCATTGTAATCTGTTTTGTGCTTAATAGATAAACAAATATACATAGATATGTTAGGTATGATTTAGATATTTTAAAGTGCTCCTTCTGTTATCATGACTACGTATTCTATGCCCGAGTTTCAGGAGGGAAGTAAGTGCAAGTCACTCATATCAATATCAGGCGTCATGCCCCTCAGCCCTAGGGCATCACCCGTTTTGT
The DNA here is from genome assembly GCA_039645545.1 of Dendrolimus houi. NCBI lineage: Eukaryota > Metazoa > Arthropoda > Insecta > Lepidoptera > Lasiocampidae > Dendrolimus > Dendrolimus houi. The sequence continues at coordinate 16,578,939 of CM077125.1, read as the reverse complement.
TTCACCAGTTTTTGCGTAACTTGAAACGAAAACTTTAAACAGTATACAAAATGGTGAGTTAACTTGGCGACACTAAAAATACTGTGTTCATAGGGTTGACCATGGAGACCTTTAGCTTAATTCAAAAGACATGTCTACCACAACTGATCAACAAATGTATATAAATAAGGTGCAATACAAATCACATTTACAAAGTTGTGCGTTTTATTTCTCTAAAAGGCTGCATAATGATAATTATATTTAAAACTAATTTCTATATGACAGATTGACACAATAACCAGGATCTCGTTTTATTTAACGTTTTATTTATTCTTATTGGTTATTTATAAAATAAAGATTATGTTATGACGATTATCTATACATAAATTAAAAATATTTAGATTGTTATTTCAACTAAACATCTTTTTAAGGTTTCTAAGGGTAGCAGGCAATTGCCTACATGTTTCTTCAAATTACTACTTTTCTTATAAAGTAAATACTTAAGTTTAAATATACAAGATATGAGACAATAAGTAGTGTTTTATTCTCGTTATCCCAAGCACATACATAAGTATGTATGTATAAACAGTTTCATGATAATCAGTTAACTCAAGGCTGTGACCAAGTAACAGATCAACAATCAAAAAGTCACTTTTATATATTCGTATGATTTTTATTTCAGGATCGCCATACAATTTTCAGGTAAGGACAAAGTTCGCGGCTTTTTGGGCTACACATAACATTCTAATCGTGATGAACAACAAAATACGTGTATGTATACAGTCTTACTTTCACCGCGAACTCATCACTCTTAAGTAGGCAATGATGTTGACGCCTTACTGGTAGAAAACGTTTCGTGGAATCTAACCGCTGCCATATTGCTTCTGGAAATTGCTGTTTCCCACTATAAATTAGTTTTTGTAGTGGAAAATATAAAGTAAGCACGTTTGCGGTCTGGCAAAGTACCTTTAGTTTGCACCTACATTTTGCTTAATTTTTTTGTATGAGAGTAGTTACTATACGGTAACTACAATAGGGTTAACTTTGTAAGTAATTAAATCTACGTCTGTTCTGTAATTCTGTACGTATACAAGTCGACATATTCGCTGACTTTGGTCCGTGTTTTAAGAATGGACTTATCTTGTTCAAATCCTCTTAACTTGGTCACAACCATTACTACCTTAAGCTCAATACTACTTATATTTTGTAATTTTTTGAGATCATTATAACAAAGCTAGTAGGCAATTAATTATAATATGCATCTAAATATAATATAGTGTTGAGCTATGCACCAGTTCAGTCAATGTATGCCAAAACTAACTACTTATATTCAGTTTTGCAGAACAAATTAAAAAAAGGCGTTTTGACAAAGTTCTCATAATAAATATACCTTGATCTAGATTTTAGAAGAGAGGGCGGAGGGGTGTTTATTTGTCGGTCTTTAGGCAAGTTACAGTCAACTATCTAGCAGATGCTTACACACCCTCCTCAAATCTGGTAACGGATAAAACTAATAAGTAAATAATAGAAGAATTTTAGAATTAACGCTACCAACAAATACAAATTAACTAAATATAAACAATCTAAATAAATAAATCTAAAGTAGTTTATGTAGTCGACCGCTGCCAATGGGAATCGTGTCCAGAAGGCTAGCGGTATTGCCACACTGCATCGCAATGCTTATTTGCCGGGCGAAATATGAGCCCGCCTGAGTAGTGTCAAAAGAGTTGCTTACAGATGTCTCTAAAGAAACTTTTGCTGATGGGACCTTGGGCCCAAATATGATTTTTATAGACTAGAAACCTTGTCATACATTTTTACCTTAAACTTTAGACTGTTGTGTGTATCAACACTTAACACCTAGAATATCTTAGATCATTCTAAAGGAAGACAAAAACGTAGAAAAGCGGACTTCAATATCCGAAGTGGCAGTTTAATATTGGGATTAGGGATATGATGATAATTGATTTGTACAAAATACGACTTCTTTGATGGTTGGTTTGTATAGAAGTAAAATAAAGTAACACCCAAATAAAAACATCCGTAAATGATGACTGTACTTCGATCTGATGATTGTGCATATTCGCCCCCGTTGTGTAAAGAGAACCGTTATGCACCTCTCTATACATTTGCAAAAGTAAAAGAGAAACATTTATAAGTGTTATTTTATTTGTGCAGAGGCGGCGATGCTGAATAATAATATGTAGCAATTTATTACACTAATTGTAAATCAATTTATCAGATGTATGAACGTTAAAACAGATAGTAAACTTAGTCAAACATGGTAAGTGACTTGCTACACTTAATTCTTAAGGTTATTCAATTATACAATACAATAAAATACTTTTATTTTTCATCGTCTTATTTAAAAACAGCTTTGAATGGTTTGTGTATTTAGTCAGTGTTAATTATTTATGAATTGTAGGTACAAAACGTATTCCGGACCCACAATGCATTATCCCTTCTATTCCAGCCTCAGTTAAATTATAGGTTAAAGGAGTTTTCGTGATCTCTCAAAAATTCATATTTCACTAAACAGTTAATTAACATTTTATATACAAGTTTTTGCATAAAATAAGCAATACTCTACAATTTTTGTTTATTGTAAAAACGTATAAAGTTTTTCAAATTAAGCTGCTCAGCAAAACGTAGCTCTTCAAGTCCCCGCCATAACAATCATAAAATAATTTATCAGATATCACACATTAAACCACTTACTAAATATACTGTAAAAAATTTAATCAACTTTATAATCCATAACGTTATTATAGCTACTTGCTAAAACGGATTAAAATTAATAACAAATGTACAAGAAATAAATTATTAGACAAACGTTCGCCATATTTTCTTTTTATGACTTATGTCTGCAAGTGCCAGGTTTTAATTTCGCCCAGTGAACGACTTCGATTTTCCTGCAGTTTAAAAAAGTAACTTATCAGTTAAGAAGAACGAGATGCAAACATAAAACAAAGCGTTCCAGAGAGAGACCGAAGGCTAGAATGGGGAACGAAAAATAAAACGGGGGAAGAAAGTTAAGCGTCCGTGACTTTTCAAGATTTTTTTGGCGTTTATTTTTTAAACTTTACGCGTCGGGCGCCGTTCTCTGTATAGCCAACATTTTCCAATCTCCTTTTTGTTTATTTATTTTTATTGTTTCGCATTGCTGGATGTGAACTATAAAATTTATTTACAATCGTATGATTTTGTTGATTGTAGATGCAATAAATACCATTACAACCGTTTCTCATTTTTTTATTGCATGAGTACAGCAGCCAGGCAGACGGCACACCTGATGGAAAGCGGTTACCATGGCCTATGAACATATGCGACACCAAAGGTGTTTCTAAAGGGAGACTGGAGCCTGGCTACTAATACCGGAACACAACTCAAAGTTGTTATGGCGGCATACTCTAGACCAGGGGTGGTAGCCATTCAGACTGGCAAGAGCCTACCACCTGGCTGGGGTTTGTTTTGTCGCCTATTACGATAGGCTGCCCGGTCGCAGGAAATTGTATTCTTTCTCAGTTTCTGCACGGATTTGTCTGCTTATATGACATATATATATATATATATATATATATATATATATATATATATATATGTGTAATAGAGGTAGGTATGTAGAGACTTAAAATCACTTGTTGGGATCCTAGCATAAAATTTACCTTTCGCTTGATCTACTGTCATTAACCTCTTCATACTTTATACGTGGCCATTGCTGAAGCCATCAGCAATTTCGTCGTGGTAAGTGCGACGCGAATTCCCCGTTTCTCTTATACTGCACTAACTATCATACAGATCTTTTATCAGTCTTTATTGAGTCATTCGCTCTACATATCCAGACGAGTTTTTTCAATCTTCGTGAACATATCTTTTAATTCACACCTATAAGTTTGTAAGTTAACGTGCAAGTAGAAGTGATACCAATGACTTTCTAATTTTAGATTAGTTAAATAAGGATAATTATAATGCATAATCGGATAGCTTTAAAATAAAAGCTATGCCATTATATTATAACTACAGTGACGTATTTGGAACGATAGTGACAAATAATTGCCTTTAAAGATAAATAAACTTTTACTTTATAAAAAAAACATCACGTAATTTTATCGATAGTAAATGTGATTTGAATACCTGTTTTTTATAATGGCAGTGTATTTTTATATGTGAGTTCCTACGAATCTCAAGTTAAAAAGAACAAGGGGCAAGAAATGAAATCTATATTAGAAACGGTAATAGGTTCATAAGCAATAATGAAAGTAAACTTCGGAGCCCTCTAATTACCGTAAGACGAACGAAGGTAAATACTGGTGAGGCGCCGTTCGATCATCCATCACGCATCACCGATAGAGAGTCGCTCTTTGTGGCCACCGACCAATTACTGGCATGAAAATTAAATTCACGAAATCTAATTAAGAACAAATTGTTTTATTTATTATGATGCGTCGGGGTCATTTGTTAGTGTCGCGGCGGCGCCCGGGGCGGGTCCCCGGCCGGCCGTACTCGGAGCGGCTAGCGCACACCGCGCCGCCCTTCCCGTCAATGATAGTTTTTAGTGCACGATCTTGTGATACCCCGGAGACATTGACGAATGTCTATACATTGTACAGGTACACAGTACCCGCTACATTGAAGTAGTTTTAACGTAAGGGAAAGATCTGAAAAACAATGTTTATGGATATTATGTTAAGTACGCAGCCTTCTACATGTCAATAATGATTTTAGTGCAAGGTCGAATGATAGCCCAGAGACTTTAAGGAAAGTCTTTAAGTACTCTTTAAGTTCCGTAGCCATTTTGGCAAAATCCGTCATGTCTATGTCACAGTAATTATTCTAGGAAATTACTAGATCTATACTATATTGATGAACTTGTGGAGAAATATCTATCTATCTTCTAACTATAATATAATAAATCTGTAAATGGTTCTAGTTTGTACAATCCGTATAAAAATGTGAAAAAATCATGGGGGATAAATCGGAGCAGATAACGAGATACGGATGCCGAGTAGGTAACTGTGCTATCAGAACTATAGACTGATTCAAAAAGCTTTAAAAGTCAAATAATTTATTTAGAAAGTATAATTTGACATTAACTACAATCCTAACAGTAAGTGTACCTTAAAGAAGTATATGATAGTCATAAACGAGTATGGCATGTCTTGCCTCGGTCATGGAATAGTTGGCTACTGGTAATGTGTCCTCATTTATTATTTTTGCAAAATGGCCATATTACGAGCCCGTCGACAGCCGACACAAAGACTGACAAGGCGTTATTGTCCAGATTGCGTACAAATGGATCGTATATTTCCCGAATTATGTTACGAAATATAACGGCAATTAGGTTGATTAGCAATTAAACTGAAATTTTAAATAAACCTGATATATGCTATAGATACTCGGTATTGATTGTCTTTTTTATTGCGAATTTACTATACTACAATATTAATGTTTTTAGTACGTAATCTCAAGTGTTTAACTACTGAGATTTACTGACCCAATACACTTCATTTTGCGATTTTCAACATCCTACATTTATTATTTTATTAATTCATAGAAAACTTTTTTAAGGTCTAAAATAAAGCGGACTGATGAATTTACCAGCTTACTAAGCAGTTTTTATAAGATGGTAAACAAAATTTCTTTTTTTAAACAAAATATTAGTATAAGTAAAATATTAGATATCTCTACATAGTATAAAACAAAGTTGATTTCCTCATATGTCTGATATCCATTAACTCCTCCTAAGCCACGCAACGGATTTTTAACCGGATTTCACCATTAGACCATCACTAGTTAGATAATTTTTCACTGACAGTTTATATATTTTATACAAAAGATCTAGTTAAATTTTTATGTAGTAAGTAAAATAGAGCTACTTGCTAGGGTTTGACTCGCGACGTAGCCGGGTGGAAAACTTTAGTTGCTTATGAATAAGTTGTTGTTAACTCCCTAAAATTGTTTAAATCAAATAAAACGCAAGGTGACCTGAGGTGCGACCGGTTAACGATTATCTCATCCACATACTGAGCCCTCCTATGATAGATGACTTGAAGGCATGACTGGACATCTCTAGTATAGTACCCACTCGCTTATAATATTCTTGTATGTGCAGTAACTTTTGTTATTTTGATAGTTATGGGTCAGCTGATGTGCCGACGTGGCTTATTTAAAATATTTTGTTATGAAATTGAGATAGATAACAAAACCATCGATTGAGATGTAAAATTTTGTATTAATTATTATGGAAATATTACTAAATCTCTTTAATTTAAAAAATATTAATAACGGTTTTTAAATACATTAATTATATACACACCTACATAATATGTATAAAATATTGTTTGATTTCATAATTTAAAACATAATAATTATTGTAGCTGTACGAGCCAATACTGCTCGTACAGCGTATTTTACATATAAATACGCAATAAATAATATACTAAAACAGACGTCTTAACATCACCATCACGTGCGGCACTTGTGCACTGCAAGTTGTGCGTCTCAGGTCATCAAAAGACCCTAATAAACAACATACAACAACTCAACGTGGTTTGGCTTGGAAACACCCTTCAAACGGGGTCCATCGTTAACGACGATTAAGCCATCTTTGAAAGTGTACAAACCGTACATTTAATGGTCTTGCGTATTTATATGTAAAATACGCTGTACGAGCAATATTGGCTCGTACAGGAGCCTTTATTATTGCTTACTACGACTAATATGCATTACCTACATATAAACGTGTAAGCCAGTTTTTCTTTTTTTAATTTATAGTAAGTTTTTTAAATACTGAATTTGAAAAATTAAATATCGAAAATGCAACTCTACTAATTTATTTATGTGTAAAAATCAAAAAATAACAAAATTATTTTTGTATATTTCCCTATGGTTTCGTAAGTCTTTATTGAATGTGTAGAGATTGTTAATTTATCTTTACTAATTATTAAAGTTCTCACAGTTCATGGGTACCAGCGCTTTCGGGTGCGCAATACTTTTATTGGACTTGACTTTATGTTGTTGGTCCGAAGACCTCACAACTTTACCGGGGTTTTCGGGGCGAGTGCCTTTGCGAAGCGAAGGCGCTCGAGCCCGGGAGGCAACTTGCTCGAGGGGGCTCCTAGGAGTTTCACCTCGGCTGGACTGTTGCCATGAGAGGGGATGAATCTAATGATGCCCACCATAGGGCGACACAATGCACTAATTGAGAGCGGGCGACGGGTAATATAAAGCCCGAGAGGAAGGATCCCGGCGGACCGGGATCGGCGGTTCGCGGTGGCCTATACTATCTTACTGCCGTTTCGCAACGTGTTATGGCTGGGAGAGAAGAAACGGCGAAAGAAACTTCCCAGCAACACGCCTAGTCTATCCTATGGGGGGGCTGTGTCTCCTGGCGTCCCTCGCAGGGACGTGGAGAGATCGTGATTGGCGGCGTCGACGCCGCCGTCTGTGTCTGTCTGTCGGTGCCTGCCAGCCTGCCGTCCTAACCGCGGGCGGGCTGATCCGAGCCAGCCGTTTTGTGATATCGTCGACCTTGTCCATGAGGATGTTACGCGGTCGTCGCACGAGAGCCTTTCGTCGAGGCTTATAATCGGACGCGGACACGACGAGGGGATTTCGATGGTGCGGCGCTAGATCAAAATACTTACGCGAGAGCGACGTAATGTAGTTTTTGAAAGGGTGCGCAATACATCATTCGTGTGAGCCCCGGTCAGCAGATCACCCGAGATTCTCTGATATCATCAGCCCTTCTCACCGAGTGAATAGACACACATCTCTGTATCAAAACATTAGATGTCCGTGAAAGTCTCTATTTAAATGCAGCGAAGGCTGAACGAACTTTTAACTTTTTTCATTTGAACTAAAAATGCAGAAAACTTGTTTAATGATGCATAGCTATGTTTATGTGGACGTATCAACACCAACAAATCATAACTGAGTTAGACTTTGGTGGAAAGAATGTTAATGTTTTGCTGTACATATAATAGACTTTATATTTCCCAAGTGAAACTTCTTTAGAATCGTTGTGATTTGAAACTCGATAAAACGAAAAAGCGACACTAAAAAGAGATAAACAGAAAAATCTATAGGAGTAATCCTGCAAGAGAATGAGATATAATACATTATATTTAATAATTTAAACATTATACTCATACAGATAGAAATGGAAATGTTTTGAAATTTTTCATTAATACTTCAAATTTCGTATTTTAAAGCTTAAATATATTATAACGATATAATATATGAAATGTGACGTAACGACATTTAGAATCCCTCCCACCCCTTGTCACAATTTGTTTAACTTTTACTGCGTGTGAACTGCACTACAGACACCAATTTTTTATTCAATGTAACATTATTCAAACAGTCGTAGGATATAAACATATTTACAGATAAAAATGTAGTCCAGCTTGCTATCGGTGGGAAGCGTTCCCAAAATGCTGGCTGCATTTCCACGTTGTATGGCAACGCTGATCCGTTGCCCTACATACAGGCCAGCCCTGTGGTCACGCGAGACTTCTTTCAATCACCTTGAAAGGTCTTGATAGAGTTGATAAGCCTTACGTCCCCATGGCCTAAAAGTCTTAAACCCAATAGCCACAAATATGTATCCATCACCGATGTTTCTGTTATTTTATAGCGTAGTTTAATTTCATAATAATATTACATGTCGTAGGATAGTGATTTAATAAATAGTATATATTATAAATCAATAATAAATAGTAAGAATTGCGTGAGGTGCTTCAAAAACGCAGTTGTTTGGCATCAGTCAATTACGTTGAACAAAATACACAAATCTACAGATTCACTGATCAACGGAATTGATTTAATAATTAAAAAGAATAGTGTAAGAATGCACTATTCTTATGTGTATGTATTTGTAATTAGCGAATGTATATTCTTTGATTAAAATTTCCGCTGCAGAGTGACCTAATTCGGCATGAAATTATATAAAGAATTGAAACAGTAGCCCCGGGCCGATGTCGTATTCGCTTTCTGCTTCGGACAGTTCATTTTTAATAATAAATGAGACGAAATCAAGACATGACGAATAAATGAATCCAGAACTTGACGAATAAATGAATATGGAATATGATAAATGGAAGGCTCGGATCCCTCGCGAAGATTTTTTCTTTGCCTCCGACCGAACGGAAGACGCTGGCTTTTTCCTTTTGTAGCGGGACAAGTTAAGCGTTTTTTGGACGGGCCTAGCTGGCGGTGTGATATTTATCATTTCGTATAAAAGTTGGATGTCCAATTGTGTTACGTTGATTTCGGTCAATGGCTTGAATTAATATAATATTTACTAGAAATTTAGTATTACATTAAAAAGCTAAAATTTATAATAAAAAGTTTTTAGGAGCTTCGATCATGTAAGGAACTGTCAAAGGGCCCAAAAAGGTGACCCTAGTACATGTTAGGTGATTCAACGAGGTAATGTTGCTTTTTCTTCTCGGCGCCTTTCAAAATACCTCAAGTAATTTTTCTTTTTGTTATCATTAGAAATAAACACTTAAATGATGACAGCAAATTCTTGCCTCCTATTTTTAATAATTATATTGGATAAATTCATTTTCAAAGTATCAGTATGTATCATAAGTATATATTATTTTTATGTATTTTACACGACTCTATGCGGCACATACAAACCCATGAGGTTTCTGTGCCATAGTCGAATATGTTTTTATGTATACGAATATAAGCATATTGGAATATAGACTAAAAGTATAAACGTAACTAAGAAGTGTGTTTTAAACTCTACATACCTGTTAAGGTTGTTATAAATTTACATGAGGGAAATCGTGTTTTAAACTGCTATGAGTTTGGGTGGAGTGTCGTTTTAATCCGGGCGCGCGTAATCCTGCACTAGTCACCGCCACGTGGTTCTATGATAAAGTACCCGAACAGATTATGCAAATTCTTAAAATTCAATCCCCTTCCCATTCTCACATGTGTATAATGTTATCTATCTATCTCTTTTCATAGCGACGTTCCACTCGCCCTACGATCTGGTGCAACGTCTGATGGATGATGCGTTGTTCCAATAACAATTTTGATATTGAATATTTTTAGAAAAAAACATTGGCGAGCATTGTTAAGCATTTTTATTGTAATGTGAATACAAATAAGCAGAAATAAGATATCATTCGTATATGATTAAAGTTTTTTTTTATTAGGCATAGGTACTATAATAAAGTAAGTAAGCAAGGTAAAGCTGGACTACAACACCAGTCATCGCTGCCTCATCCAAATTATAAGTTTTTGATGCCAGGCAACGGAGTTCTTATGGTAACTCCAAAAGCATTTTTAACATAAATACAATTCTTGAATAAAAGCAATCAACAATCTATCTACCTACCTCGTATGAGTCATTTCAAACATTTTCTGTAAATAAAACTGCAGAATAAAAAAACACTTTTCAAGCTTTCTTCAAAATAAAAGGCTGCAATTCACTTAAATTAAAATTCAGCTACGTATATAGTTCTTCACACGTGCTTAACATCGGCTCAGCTCAACTCCATCGAGATTTGACACAAGGTTGATGAGTCAGCATTTTCAACGGCACGTCGACTTTTGCCTGTTTGAGTCTAACACATGCATGTAACATGACTCGCTTGAAACTGACGAGTATTTTTAATTGATGCTAACTAAGAATTTGAACAGCTCAATCTTGTGTCTGTATTTTGACTTCTTTACTTTCATAAAGGGTTTTCTCAGTTATGGAATAAAAACAAGAAAATACATTGGAGACTTTAGATTAGGCAAGACCTATTCATAAATCTGCGTTGTAGTAAATAAAGATTGATAATATTTTTTATATATTTTAGAAATCATTGTCCCTGTCATTACGGCATATCCAGAGTATTTTGTATCAAAAAACCGTCTATTACGGAGGTATCTGTTGCTTACTAAGGGCGTTCAAATTTAGCCCTTAGACTATAGTTAGATAATAATTATACTTTCTATGTATGTACCACAAATCATCATCACAGCCTTCAGTTCAGCTACGCCCTGAGCTTACATTTCAAAAAGTGGGGTCCACTTTTCTTCCGGCACGATCTTTACTGTGCTATATAGTGGAATCGTTGTTATGAATGTCATAATTATATTAATAACAGTTTAAATTAATTCTATTTAAAAAATTGTGTGTGTCTGCAGTTCACACGCAGTAGAAGTGAAACTTCAGAGAATATACTCACAGATAATTCTTCTCTAACTTTTATTAACATAAATATAATTCCTTTTGCCTACATCCGTCAACATATTTATAATTCAAAATAAACTTCTTAAGTATCACTTTCAATTTATCACTGTTTTAGTTTAAAAAATATTATTGTCACATTTATTTCAGTCCAAATTGGACCTATGTTTAATCATCGGTCTTATTGACTCTCTAATCTGTTCTGCACAATGTAAAATTCGTATCTCATTCTCTAGCAGGCTTAGTCCTATAGATTTATGTATTTATCTCTTTTTAGTGTGGCTTTTTGTTTAATCAAGTTTCAAATCACATCGATTCTAAAGAAGTTTCACTTCAAAAACATGTCCATGGTAATTTAAGATTTTTCTTGTATGAATATTCGAGTTATAATGAGTATTTACTTTGCGTTTAGCTTTTTGTGTTAATGTTATCTCACGGGAAACGTACATTTTTCTGGGATAAAAAGTAGTCTAAGTGCTACTCCAGACTAATCTATGTCTGCGCTAAATTTTATCCCTATCCGTTCAGCTTTTTCGGCGTGATCGAACAACAAACATCCATCCAAAGTTTCTCATTTATAATATTAGTTATTAATTAATATGTGTATAAGTCATACCGACTTAGCTCTACTTTAGAGTAAACTTACGCTATATGTAATTTATAATCTATTTAAAATATAAGATTCCGGAAACTCATGGTCTCCTGAGTGAACAACTAGCGCAAGTAACGTTTGCGGCTAGGAAAGAAAATAGTGCACGTCGTTATAATAACTTAAAAAAAAACAAAGGCTGTATTCGTGAGTGTAGGAGTGTGGGTAGCCCGCTAAACGCAATATAAAGTGTGGTTGTCGTGGCATGTGTAGGTATACCTATAGAATAGGTAGGCTTCCCTGCCCCGCGCGGTCATTAGTACCGCGCACCCTTCGCGCCTGCCTGGAGAAAGTATGATTTTACTCCTATAAAGCCGTATTTCTACTCCATACAGGAATTCGAATACGCGTGAAGTTCCCTGGTTCAGAGAAAGGACGATGTGCGCGGCTGCTTCTGTAACTTATTTGTACATAATACCAAAGTTTTAACAATCTCAATATGGCTGGGGATGTATTTTGGTTATAAACCTGTTCGAGCTGTGCTAAATTCATGTCAGTTAAAATCTATACTAATAAAAAGATGATATATCTTCAATAAATCAAATATTATAATAATATATAGTACAGGTATAGTTTTATTTATAAAGTAATTTAATTTATAATTAGCCTACTGTAATTGTCTCATAACAAGTGGTTTTTCATGAGTCAGACTCATATATGAAAGGTTCATCTGTAAAAAATAACGGGGCCTCTCGTTGGGCTCCACTATAGTAGTTTAAATATTCTAAGCTACCACAACTAACTGTAAATGATGTTAGAGATAAATTTAGATTTATCTATTCATCAAAAAACGTCTTATATTATCGCAGACATAAGCGAAGTCTCTCTTACATGACGTGACCATTATATATTCGTAAACGTTGGTAGAGGTTAGCGCTGAAGAATAAAACCTCCGTGTTACAATACTATAATTATTAATAATACTTTGATAGGTATATTTGAATGGTACATTTCTTAAATATCTCACAATAATTTAATTTGAAACTAAATTAACCGAAAATATTTACTTAAACTAAAAATGTGTACAAGACCTTTGTTTTGTATTATGCCATCAACTTTGTTCCAATTAAGCTATCATCAATTCATCATAATATTATATGAAAACTTATGATATAAATTTTAGTACAAGAACCTACATAGAACTATAAATAGGAAAATACCATTAAATAAATATATTAAAGTGGGAAAACCATATTAGTTAGTGCGGTGTCCCAGCTGAGCAATTAGTGACCACCACGTGGCGAGGGGAACAACCGTGGACGAAAAAAACACCATACACGCTTACGTGCTTCTAGAATTGATAGTGAATACACATACTGTTTTTGCTACCTATTTAGTTATATCTATATAGAAAAGCATTATTGTTAATTAATCCATTTTAATTCATTGTTAAAGTGGTATAGTTTGGATGTTTGTAAATACAAATTGTGTACGTTCTCAAGACCGTAAGGAAAGTAAACACTTTCCTCATGATCTTGAGTATATACCGTATGTATGTACTGATTGTTATGAATGAAGCTAATAATTTGGACAACATGGATGAACATAGTATAATTATAGGAATTCTAGTATAAGAGATAGTATCCACGGGATGTAAAACTGAAGTTTATGTTGTACGTGGAGCCGAGTCATAAGCCGAGGCAATATTTTGTGATTGTCAAAAAGCTCACAATTATTTGATGATTGAATATTAATTGTCTCATTATATAATTTTTATATGTTTGACTCTAAAACAGCTAATTTTAATCATCGTTATTACTTGAAACTTATTTTGTAACCTAATTTTGATCATTATAAAAATTAAAATATTAATTGTATATTAAAATAATGTAAGGAAACACATTTCTGAAACTTAAATACAATTTTAAGTCGAAACACAGACGACTGTATAATATCAGTGTAGCTTTATACATAATTCCCAAAAGGCTAGTATTTTTATATATCTGACAAATCATTTTAATATTCAATTCTTTTGTGACCTACGTACACATTTGTGTGCCTTTTGCTCAAAGCGCGTGAGTCGCGGTGGCACCACATCGTCAGCGTTGGAGGTCGTTGGCACATCGATTTTCGATTTGCTCCCGAGTCCCGGTGCAGCCTAAGTGGGTCAAGTGCCCGACAGAGATCACCCTGATCTAACACCACTTGGATATTGAAACGAGCAGGGATTAATTTATAGATACGTAACCAAATGTATATGATAGAAATAAGACTTGTCCAGCCAAAGGTTGCCTGAAAGAGATTGCTTTAAGCAATAAGGCCGCCCATTGTACTACTATCTTCTAATTTTGTTGACGGCCTCTGTGGTTGAGCGGGCTAAGCCATTGCCGGCTTACCTCACTGCAACGCAGAGGCTCCGGGTGCGATTCCTGGTATAGTAAATTTCGGAAACGTATTTTCTCCGTTATTTACTGTGGTCTGGGTGTCTGGGATCGGCCCCAGAATGGTCCGTTGTATATTACCCATAACACAAGCGTAACTTGCTTAATTTGGGGATATACAGTGTGTGTTTGTCTGCCGATTAAAATTAAATTTTAAGATATTGTTACGACCTACAGGACTCGAATTAAAAATGCCGTTGGAACTACTATAGAATTTATTAGAACTGGACAAACACGTACAAAACAAATACAAATAAAACTGGATGCAACTAGTTCACACTGCACTATTCAATACAACTCGAACGCGCAAAGTCCGTCGTTTATATCGCTAATCGAGAGTACTAGAAAATATCTTACTCGCTTCGTAGTCGTCGCTTGACTGCCACCCGCCCCTCCATTCGGGCATCGTATTATACTAACTACACAGTACAAATTAATTGGAGGTGTACACTGAGTTTCTAAGAAATATTAATTTGCACACCTGCGAACGTCCACAAAGTCGAATACAATAACAATAGGGATTAGTTCGACGCTAATGATGGTTATAAAACAAGTAAAAGACAATAGCGTGTTTTTCTTAACTACAAATTCAAAAGACAAAAGAGATCCTTAATCTCCGGGAGGACAATAAGCTGCGCTTATAATAGTCTGTGCGGCTTATCTTTGACGGCATGTAACACTATGTAAATGTGTTACTAAAGAGTATTGTTGTTGTTGACTTGGTAACAAAATGGCCAAGGCACATGCTTGTCAATCTAACAACACAATGATTTGCAGCGATTAGACAAGTTCTTAGGTCTGATTTGCATATTTGTATAATTATTTCATTCCTACAGTGAATGAGAAAATCTTTTTTTTAATGAGAAATAGGTTCGCGTTTGACTATGATCACGCCTAATGTCTGACGATGATGCGCTCGAAGATGAAGCACGTTTATCTAGATAATACCTATTCACACGAGACTTGAAGATACCCGGATTGTATTCTTCGGGAAACACGGACTCTGATAGTGCATTCCACAACTCTGCCGTATGTAGAAGGAATATGGAGGCGAAAGGTTTTATTCGGACTAGTGGCGTTTCCTCTGTGAAACGATGGCGTAGACCAGAGCGCCTTGTCGTCTGTATTTATATCGAGATAACCTTTGTGAGATATTCGCCAATTCGCCATAGAAAGCGTAGAGAGTACATGGGAGGCCTGGGACTAAATTAGTAGCTATTAAGTTAATTATCTGACTTTATAACTTTAAATAATTACTTATATTAAATTATTACATTTTAAAGAAGTTTCAATAAAGGCCACTGGTACTGAAATTTAGTTGGTATGCATAAATATAGTCTTTTAGTGTTAGATTACCGCTAGGTTAATGAAGTAGTCAATATTTTTTTTTGTAAACATGATTTATTTTTATTAAAGGAAAAATGTATGGAAAGATCCGATATACTTATATATGTATAACCTGCACATGTATGTATTTGATTTAAATGTCCTTTGACGGTATTTGCAGACTTTGCATGTAAACAAAAAGATAAACTTTCTAACTTTGAACTGATGTGGTTATTGTGTACAATGGTTGTTATAAGTTGTATATTTGTTTACCGAGAGAAATTGAGTCATTAACCTGTCGACATTTTGACTTAGTATACTTTGTATGTGCAGGTAAATAAAAATTTATTGATATAGAAATAGGAAGGTTGAGTTTTCATTACGAACGATCGTTGCAGTTAGAGCCCTTTTATTATCTACTTGCCTTTAAACTCCCGAAAAGAAATACCTCCCTAAGAAAAAGGGGAACCGGGAACAAAACCTTGTCCGCAAGTTAGCTAGCAATGGCGCGACGTTATTTAAAAATCGAACACGATAAGGGCTGAAATGTTTTTATTTTTGTAAATGGAAAGAATTTATGTTCGCTTTTAAAAGTTAATATTGCAATCGATGGCAGTTTACAATGGCGACGCTTCGATAAGGAGTTTTTATTAGATTCGGTCCCGGTTAGGTTTCGGACGGTGCGTGCCTAATGTAGCATTCGATTTTCGGTAATGGTCAGCTGATAAGCAAATGACGTCATTATTGGGCCTGCCTTAGTTTGTATCGTTCGCACTCCGCCCCATCAAGAACCGACTGCTCCACAAATAAATGTCAATCGAAACTTATTCTTCTTATTATTTATTTTATTTACAATTTAAGACGAGTATTGATATAATCAGATGAGTTTTTAGCAATTCATTTGAAAGCCGGCCGGGGTGGATGCCGGGTGTATCGCAATTCAGCCCCCGCGCTGATAAAGAATTGAGGGTATTAAACGATTACAAATGCTTTGCGGTTCAATAAACAACCCACTAGAGAGAATCAACATTTTAGATAAATTACTAAATGTTTTCTACTTTTGTGCAGCTATTTCTATACTAATATAACACTTTTATTTATTTTATAGAAAATTTTATTAATGTGTATAATAAATATGTTTTAAAGATTTATACATAAATTATTAAGGCTTTTCTCTATTCTTTAGGTCAGTATATGTCCAATTTGTGTTCTAATCATAATGTATGCCTTTGAAGACCACGGACCATAAAAATGGCCTGGACTTTTGAAGGGCTTGCTTGGGGCCATGGGAAGGCCAACACGTAGAGGCACATAAATGTAATGTAAATGCTAAACATTATTATTACAACTGTTCCACTCAGGAGAGATACTGAAACGACACACAATGTACTATGATATGATATTAATGTAATATACGACTTTTTATACTTTCATTAACACCTTATGGATTTATATATATACATACATGTTTGTGTTATTTTGTAAAACTTAGTGTTATTTATAAGCATTTTTTTTAAATGAAAAACGTGAAGAATTCCAGCATTAAAGAAATTTAATGAAACATGATGTAGGTACGTCTTCATATATAAAGAAATAAAGCAGGAGACACATTCACTTGTCTAAGCGAAACTACTCTTCATATTTTGCTTATCCTACCTCTTTCACGTACAGATAAAAAGTTTCAACAAACTTCGAGGGCAACACTATTCGCAGGCATTCAAAGTAAGAAGTGAGGCGACATAGCTGATAAGGGCACCTTCATCCACACTTATTTATGTAGCCCAGCATCCGATTGAGAGCTCGGCAGAGGCCGGCACATTTGCACGCACTTATCTACCCTTCGAGCCTACATTTATTTCCGCTCAACTTCCTAACATCTGTACACACCTTTACAAATGCTCACTGGCAGTATCTTGTACTGTTTGTACTCAGTAGTATGTACAGTGGCGGGTTTCTATAACTTACTAAGTAGCAATACTTTTACCGCACTATTGGTAGAAAATTCACTTATTTGTAAGCATGGGTTTTGTTGAGTAGATAGTAAAAGTCTCGTAGACGAGACACGAGTCGTATAGTTTTTATTGTTAGAAAGTATAATTATATAATTTAACATTATTTTTTAGTACAATTGTACACTTTTATATTCATACAAGTATTTTTAGTTTCCGTACTAAAAAGCACTTACTTTGGAATGTTTAATGATTCAAAACTCTTATGTCATCTTCTTTTTATTTTATTTATACAACCACAGTAACATTTTTTAAAGTTGTTATTTTCTAAAGAATTTATTTATATGTATATGGTTTCAAGAAAAACGTTATTAAGTATTTCACAGTTATGTAAAGTAATCGCTGTGTCAAAACCTTAGTTAATCCAACGACTAGATAAATAAAATAAATGTATCGTAAAAGGAGGACAATGAGAACAATAAAATCGAACGGGAGTAATATTTAAAGAGGAATTTTTGAGCAGGGAGATTCGTAAAGTTAAATGAGTTTCTTGCCA
Source organism: Dendrolimus houi (assembly GCA_039645545.1). NCBI lineage: Eukaryota > Metazoa > Arthropoda > Insecta > Lepidoptera > Lasiocampidae > Dendrolimus > Dendrolimus houi. The sequence continues at coordinate 16,560,899 of CM077125.1, read as the reverse complement.
CCGAGTAAGCGGCTTTGTTGCGTAGCTGGATCAGATAAAGATGCCGATACTTACCGTGTCGTGTATAAAGATTATAAAAAAACGCGGGTTAGTAAGAAGAAAATAATTATTAAAAACTGAAATAAATGTAATATTGTACCGCTTACCTATACAATGTCTAAATTACCTTAACTGGAATAGACTATATAAATTATGGAGAAAACGATCCATTTTTTTAGATTTATCTGTTTGTTCGGCATTCAAGTAAAAGCTACTGGACCGATTTCGATGCGGTTTTCGCTGATCGTCCGCAAATTTTTAGACTTAAAATCTTCACTATTTTATATCCCGGGAATCCCGCGGGATATTTTCTGGCAATGTTTTAAAATGGCGAGATTGAAAAAAAAATCGAATTCCAATGCAATAAATGTTTTAACTGATCGATAGCAAATTTTATGTAATTAAGTATGTGATTTTTTTATCCCGGTAATCCCGTGGGAATTTCCCGGGGGCGGTTTTTAGTTTCTCGGGTGCATAAAAATTAGCTTATTCTGACACAGTTTTCACTAAAATGATGGTTTACATTCTTTTTTAAAATGAATTTCAAGTGAAGCGTCAGCAAAATCACGGGCATATCCTAGTAATGTTATATTATTGGTTACAAAGTCTCTCTGAAAGTTAGTCTTACATGAGTTCTGAAGCAACTAGAAAGATTTTAATGAAAGTTTTAGAGATTAAAATATCAATTTCTTTCAATTTTATCTTGTTTTTGTGATTGTTTCATTTCGTTATCTTGCAGTATTCAGAAGATATAATATATAAAGTCCAATTCTTATGCGACGAAGTGGCTGTCACTGCTAATCTTTAATATACAAGGAAGCGTTCATCTACTTCTATGACATAAATAGTATTTCAGAATTGAAATAGACTAATTAAGATTCGATTTCGTACCAGATAACATTAGAATAGCATGCCCGTATTCACAATAAAGCGTTAATTTAGAAACAAGGCTTATTATTTGATGTGTTAAAACTCACGAAGAGTTTGCTATCAACTCCTTCGTATCATTTATTACGAGACAAGAAATTACCTACTCTTACGTTACAAATCGAAATGCATGTTCATTTAATAATGTTAAGTGTTTGTGTTGAAGATACATTCAAAACCCCCTTGTAGAATTTTCACGACGATTTTTACACTTCCGTGTTTCTATAGATAAGCAAATACGGGGACGCGTGTGATGGATATTAAGGGCACACCTTACATCATTTGCGTTATTACTGAGCCCCCTCGCCCCGCAGCCCGCACACCCCGGGGTGGGACCGCAAGACGCGTTCCTTATATCTAGATGTAACACCCCCCTTAATATGCTAAAATCAAATTAGTTCCAAAGCGGAGTGATTCCCTCACACCGATCGATTGTGTACTCCCGATATTGCCATCTTTTGGGGGAGAAATGCTTTATTTAAATATCGAATATGTTATTAATTAACACTTTTTTGATCATTTAAGATTATAGTGGAATAGAGATGTTATCGTAAGTTTGGGAACAAGTTAGTGTCGGCTCAAAATGCCAATTTCCTGCGGGATTCTTGCTAGCGGTTATCGAGGCGGGGATCGAACGAGACGTCAGCGGTAAGTCGCGGGTTTCATTAGCACGTTGGGGTCTTAGCAAATTAACACCCTCGTGACGAGGACGAGCCCCGAGGCCTGTACCCACAAGTACCAACTTAATACCAACATCAGGCGCTCATATTAACACCATTGTTAATGATTATTTTCGGAAGAAATGCTTTTCACATCCAATTTAATATTAAGCAGTATATTAGGTACAAGATTCGTAAATAAATACTTTATTATGCTGAAAACTAGTTAATCCGAGATTTTTACATATTGGACGTATAGTTAACATCAAAGTTGTATCCAATGACATTATTTGAAATTATATATAATTTTTCGAGGGACAGCGGACTTTTCAATGCGGCCTTATATTCCCCAAAACCTCCGGGTTGAACAATTTTCTATTTCATATTTCAACATAGGTTTCTGATGTAAGTGTAACATTATTTACATATTACAATTTTATATCTGTATTTTGTTACTCTTATGTATTTACTATTTTTCAGAACAAATTGTGAGATATTTCTGGAAAAAATACTGACACAGTCAGTACCTACACGTGTCAAAAAATATCTTAATATAAATTATTTAAGAAAGCTGCATAAAAATCAGTCGAGTTGTTTTAAAACTAAAGTATCTCAGGAAAATCAGAAATTGCCTGGATATGGAGAACTCCGAATTTTATTTGTTACGAAATTTTAAGAATATATATCTGCCAGTTATATAATAAAATACTGTGTATGCTTAATAAATTTAAAGCTAGTATAACACCATTTTCCTAGGTCCCCTAATGCATGAAGACTGTTTACGCAGTCGTAGCCGTAGAGATGCAGTACGGCGCGACGCGAGTCGCGGCTAAACGTTTCGTTGACGGTGACTAATGACGGATGCACTAATAGTTGTGTCGCATTCGCCACCGCTCTTCGTCATATATCATGCGAGGGTAATGGGGGGAAAACGTTACTATCACCCTACGACGTGATAAGGTCAAGAATCGTTTGTCTGGACAGTTATTTTGTTAGTGTACACTGGATTTTTACTGGGTAAGTGTTCGATTTGTTACGGGAAGTGACGGCTATTTTATGGCATGTTTGCTGTTTGGAGATGTCTTACTGCCACGTCATTGGAATGACTGGGCTATTTTCAGTTGATATCGTTTGGGCTGATTCATTAGTTCCGAATCTGTAAATGTAGTTATCTGCAGTAAGAATATGAATATGGTGTGATATTGGTTTTTTTATTGCTCAGGCTCAGCGGACAAGCTGACAGCCCAACTGTTGTGGAAAGTGGTTACCTATGGACATTATCAATACCAATGGTACTGACAATGCACTGCCGGCCTTGAAGGAGAAACTGGAACCTGGCCACTGATGCCGGAACACAACTCAAAATTGTTATGGCGGCATACTCTAGACTAAGGGTGGTAGCCATCCAGTTGGGCAAATGCCCTACCACCTGGCTGTGGGTTGTTTTGTCGCTTTTTTTGCTGCAGAAGTAGTATAGGGGAAAGTGGTGAAACAGGGAACACTTAACTTCCAACGCTTAAAAATAATAGAAAAAAGTAAAAGGCTCAATGAATTTCTATTGCAACATATACTTTATAATAAACAAAGTATATGTTATATCTAAGTATACAATGCTAAAAATTTAATTGTTAGCATTGTATAAGATATATTTACGAAATTTTAATTGAGAGTCAGTTTAAGATACAATGTTTAGAATATAGTCAGTGATAAATAGTAACGTTTGTATTTGGGGCGTTGAGAGTTTTCTCGTATTGCACGGATGTAAAAAGTATTAACATAATATCGTCATTTTTTATTCTTATCATGTGGCATCCTTAATTTAAGATCTATATATATTAAATGATGACGTAGCATCGTGCAGTGACAAAACGAACATTTACATACCCGTGGCTCGGGAAATCAGGATTTTCCTTCCTACACGAGGCACCAAGCACCCCAAGATTAATAACAAGACATCACAGCGGTCGTGTTAGTGGCGTAACAATTTGTCTCTATAAATGTTGACTAGTGTCGGGTTTCCATATCTTACTATCAATTCTTTTACCTAAACATTGTTAGAAAATTGTATTTACTTGTATGAAATTTTTTAATTTTAATCTAGGGAAGGCAAGCGATGGGCAGTAATATATAGAAATTCAGTATGAGTAAGCACTTAGACAGCAGTCTCTTCTTGCGATTTTAGCTCCATGAAGTACGCAGCTTGCTTATGATTAAGTATTTTTATAATTTTATTTTCATTTTTAAGTCTACACATTATATATAGGTTGAGATTAAAAGAGAACTTGAGCATGTATAGAGTTACATCTTGGGACGTTACTATCGTCCTGTGCCTTACACTTTAGCCTTGAAAGCATTCTAAGATTAATAACATCGTAGCAGTGGTGTCACTGTTGTAATGATGTCTCTAAAAATGTTGACTAAGCAAATGTTTTGAATTAATCCTTACGCGATTATCTGCAGATTTTTATAATGTTTTTCATTAAATATATAAATATTACATTATGAACATATATTATTTTAATATATTCTTAAGTTTTCGCGACTTGTATACATAATAAAACTACGTTTTAACAGTTTTAAGCGCAGTAATTTATTTGATTTTTATTATTCCGACGTTTCAGCCACTGAAAAGTGTTGTGTTGTGTTGTGAAGACATAACATGTTGTGAAGCGGTGGTAAATTAGATTAGGCTCCCATAGAGTAAATAAAAAAAATAAATAAAATTAAAATTAAACAATTAAAATGAACAAGTTGGAGGTACGATAAATAAAACTTTAACAATATTATGTACGTGCAGGAACGGAGAAAGAATACAATTTCATGTGGCAAGGCGGTCTGTAGTAAGAGGCGACAAAACAACCCGCAGCCAGGTGGTATGGCATTTGCCCGACTGGATAGCTACCACCCCTGGTCTAGAGTATGCCGCCATAACAACCTTAAGTTGTGTTCCGGCATTAGTGACCAGGTTCCAGTCTCCCTTAAGAGAGCAGTAGCGCATTTGTAGCACCTTTGCTGTTGCAAATGTCCATAGGCGATGGTAACCGCTTTCTATCAAGTGGGCCGTCTGCTTGTCTGCTGAACTCCTGCAATAAAAAAAAAAACAACTCGTTGACACTTGACCATCTTTGTCTTCCGTGATCACGGCCACTAAAAAGTGGCCGAAACATCGGAATAACAAAAATCAAATAAATTACCGCGCTTAAAACCATTAAAACGTAGTTTTATTAATACATTATTTTCCTGAGCATTTTCTCGCGGCTACTTTCCGTTGCAGCTCTTTTAATATATAAAATGATGAAAACGTTGATATACATTTTGTGAAATTATATGATTAGGGTAAGATGGGGCGGGCTGACATGGTGACATTATCACTAAAAACCCCTAAATAAATTAGATAATAAAAAAACATGCATTATAGGTTATGTATAGAATCGCGACGCTACGCGCCGCAGAATTGCGTTATGAGCCTCCTAAGATTAATACATCGCGGCGACCGTGTTAGTGGCGTAACAATTTGTCTCTATAAATGTTGACTCAGCAAGCGGTTGGTTCGCGGTCTCCTCGCGCGATTAGCCCCGCTAAATTTATTGTTTAATTTCAAAGGCGTTATTAATAACGTGCGAGATGATTAAACGGATTTTGTGGCTTAGCTTTAAGATGTTCGCTTTTGATTTATAATGTTCGAGCTTCATATGCGCTGGAAAGGCTTTGTGGCTTGTGATGTTGGCTATGTTGAAATCTAATGCCGTTATTTGCGTGTGTGTTTTCATTTTCTTTAACCTTATGTAGAGAAAATATTAGAAGCGGATTTTTTTTATTGGTATTTATATATAGTTTAAACATTATAGTAAGCGGATGTTGTTAGATATTTATTCGATTGTAATTGAAAATGAATAAATTAGCAGTAGAATAACAAAAAGCGTACAAAACTATTTAATAGTACTTTACTAAATGTATGTATAAGGTCACTGTTCTAATGGACTCAGAAGGCTGGCTATATTTTCACGCTTGATGACTAATTATTAAAATATATTTCATTGGTTTTTTTTGCAAAAATAAACGTGATCTACAAACGCTCGTGTAATTCAGTAAACCTATATGTTTTAGCATCATATGTCCGGAAACCGGACAAGACGATACGCCGAATATCACACCCTCCAAGTAAATTTTAGTCCTAAAACTTGAACAAATGAAAATTATCTTTAATACAATGCAGGAAGGTTTAGACTGCAATAAATTATTTTACTCTTGGTTTTTACACGTAAATGTAGATGAAATTATTATTACTTTCCAAAATGTGCTTTATGATATAATGCATACGGTTGAAATTGGTTTCATATGAAAAGATAATGGTTGTGGTCCACGCCACGATACGAAGGTTTATGCGTGTAAGATGATGCTTGTTTGAGAACTCTCTCGTGATATGATAAATCAGTTTACAGCTTAAACATCTCACTCGAGAGTTGCGGAGGGGTGCGAAATGCTAAACAATCTAGCGTTAAATGAACAAATTGAAATTTTGAATTTGCTGTTTCGTGGTTTGTTGTGGAATTATTTATTGTTCTTATTCTCCTTTAAAACAAATGACGTAATGTAATGGATGTGCCCCTGGTCCACCTGCGTACCTATAGCGTTAAAGATTCTTTAACTCTATAAGCACACAGTACTACATTAGTGTATACATGACTTATTTGTCAATGTTTAACGTCATTAACAATGTCACATTTCACTATCATTTATTATTTCTCTGCGTAAGTAGGTAGGTAAGATACATATTATTTAATTGATTTAGAGTTTCGCGTCATGTTATAATAATATGCAAATACATAATTATATCTAAGTATAGAAATATTTATCTGAAAGACATATTGGGGTTGAATTAAAAACTGACCAAGTCATCACGGAATCATTGAATACATCCGTCTTAAGTAGGGTCACTATTTTGAAATTGTCGGAAAAGTTTCCAATGTTTAAAAAAAGGCTGTATCTTTTAATCATCATAACCTGCAGACCAAGTTATGAAAATTGATGACTGATTAAAAACTTGTGTAATTTTTGTAAACATTGAAAATGAACCCAACATTTATTTTCACGACTGTTAAGTCATGAAAATAAATGTCTCATTTTTGGCCGAGCGGCCTGTCGTAGGAGGCGACAAAACAATCCACAGCCAGGTGGTAGGGCATTTGCCCGACTGGATGGCTACCACCCCTGGTCGTGGTAAGTATGTCGCCATAACAACCTTGAGTTGTGTTCCGGCATTAGTGACCAGGTTTCAGTCTCCCCTAAGAGAGCTGCAGCGCATTTGTAGTACCTTTGGTGTTGCAAATGTCCATAGGCGATGGTAACCGCTTTTCATCAAGTGGGCCGTCTGCCTGTCTGCTGAACTCCTGCAATAATAAAAATGTGATCGCAACCGTCCATATGATCCGATCAATTCTGATTGAATTATATGGATGGTTGCGATCACACTCACACATGCAAGTGTTGTGTAGTTTACTTGTATTTGAAACCTTAGAGCTATCCTTGGATATACTGGCTATATAAGTAAAAATATCATCAGGGATTAATACAAAATCTCCGAAAGTTCCGAAGTAATCCGGATATTATGGGTTAACGAGAACGGGTGGCAACCCTAGTGTTAACACTATTAGAAAAGTCCTTTAAAGCTGACCGCCCACACCGCAGCCTAACAAATCCTTAATAGGATTACCTTACACCGTAACAGGTAACTGTCTCTAATTGCTGTAAAAATCGGAGCCGACAACAGCCCTTACAAAAGACGGCGCCCAGTGCGCGATCACCCTTACTGAAAGTGATTTATTGATTCCTGTGTTCTTTATGTCGGCTTAGTAAGCGGATTATGCATTGTTTGTTTGTAAGCAGGTGAGCGGCTCTCGTCTGGTTGGTCATGTGAATTAGTGTAATTAGGCTATTTATTCATTTTCTGTTGAGACTGTGAACGCAGTTTAAAACAATGACAGTATGTGTGCTCGTCCGGATTTTGTAACATCTACCTCTGCTTTGAATCCATGAACTGTGTTTTTGTCTGCGACTTAAAATAATTTCATACAAATTGGAATAAATTTTACTTTCAGTATTTAATTGCAATTTTAGCTATCAATAATTTTATTGTGTAACTTAGAGCTTTTATTGCGGTTTCATTTCTGTATGCGCTATCCTATATTTTTTAGGATAATTTTTTTATTGAAATTACACATCTATACTGAATTTCATGACAATTGATCCATTCCCAAGGTCACAAAGAAGGAACAAACAAATATTCAAATAAAGCTAGAAGCTACCCATTTATTTAGTGCCGAGCATTTTATTCGTCTCACATGTTTGTCATATACACTCGCACCGGATCGGATTACGCAAACGTTGATATTTCCTACGGCCGGGCGGCTTGTCCTAAGAGGCAGTAAGAGGCGACGAGACAATCCCTAGCCAGGTGATAGGGCATTTGCCTATTTGGATGTCTACCACCCCTGGTCTAGAGTATTTCACCATAACAACATTGTGTTGCAAATGTCTATAGGTGACGGTAACCGCTTTCCATTAGGTGGGCCGTCTGTCTGTTGTGCTCATGGATTAAAAAAAACATACACGAGATCTTGCACTTTAAGTACGCCAGAGGCACCATTGGTCCATGAACTAGATCAAGAAGGTCAAGTACATACGTTATATTATGTAATAATAATAATAACAGCTCATAAACGTCCCACTGCTGGGCTCTAGCCTTCAACTATAGGCAATATATTATGTACAATCATGTATTTACAAAAAATTAGAACCATACATTAAATAGTAGCCAATACAATAAATAATTAAAAGAAGGTCAAAAGGAAAAATTAAAGACTATTATGTAGGTAAAGGCCCATAGGCTGTCATGTATTGATTTATGTCCTTTGCATGGTGTGGCCAGCGAAAGTGTTATCCACCTTGGGTGCACGTAAATCATAACTGCTTGTGTATTGACAGCCCATGAATACCATCGTTATTAGTGAAGAAATATTTATTATATCTGTGTCGCTACTTAAATTTCAAAAGTCGTGGTAGCGCAATGGCTAGCGCACGCGTCCCAAACTCAAAGGGCGCGGGTTCGATCCTGGCCGGAACGCATGCACCACTTAGGTAGTTTTCTGACCTAATGTGCATATTGTTACAATTACCGCGTGCTAATAACGGTGAAGGAAAACATCGTGATGCAACCTGCACATCGAGATAACCGATGTGTCAAACCTGCCAAGCCGCCTTGGACAAGCGTGGCGGGTATACTGTCCGTTCCCCTATAGTGGGAGGCCCGAGCCCAGCAGTGGGACAATTATGGGCTGCTATTATATTATTATATATATACTTAAATTTCGGTAGCTGTTTTTAAGATTAGATTTTTCTTTGTGGCCAGAGGAAGTGAACCGATTTGTCGGGGTACCGTAACTATTGGCAAAAAACAGAAGCCTTATAAAATCGTTATGTATGTTTGCCTTTCTAAACCAAAATTCTGAAACGCGAAGCAGTAACAATATATTCTAATATACTTTTCTGCCAAATTTCCTCTATGTAGACACAGAAATTTTTGAGAAAATTGGTTGGGACATAATAGACAGGCACTTATATGACCATCTTTAAGGTGGGGTGTAAATAAAAAAAAGTTAAAGATTAGTAGTGGTTGCTATATGTAATATCTACATGTGAATGAGCGTTGAGATTTTTTTTACGATGTATACATAGTCAGGTATTTAAAAATTTAAACGATGTTTTAGTGGTTTTTTCATTTAAAACAAAATATATGGCGAGGTATTCGCTTTCAGAATCGTAAAAAAATATTTCCCCATTAAATTTTGAACAATGAGGTGGAAAATTCTCGAAAAAGATCAAGGTGGTGGATGTGAAAAATAAAACACGTAATGAAAATTGGTTGGAACAAAATCCCTTATATAGTTTTTGAAATACTTACGTGGTAGCTATTTAATATAAAATATTTTTAAGGTTCTGTACCCAAATGACTATGACATAAAGAATGCATGTTTCTCACGTCTACGAAACCCTTAATTGTACGTGCTTGGTGACGCTCTTAGTCGACTTTTATGGCTAGGAATAGGAAGACGGTTTACGTTATAGCAAATGGTCAGTGGTACCTTGGGACGATTAGCGGAGTTGAAAAATTTACAGACACACTTCAAACGATCCCATGTGTAGGAGTAATTTTGATTCACGAATAATTTTGATTCGAATTTCCTTGTAAATAATAATACTAAAGAATAAAATTTTAATAAAAATACAAAACAAAGAGTAATAATATATAACTTAAAATTTGAACCTGCGGACGGGAGTATCACACTGTAATCTTGTGAACCTTCGAACATCGTCGTAACCTTTAATTTACGGTCATTTTTCACATAAATCAAAGGGAACCGGCCACAAGATTTATTACTGTAGGTATTTGCGGATGTTCCCGAAGTATAAACGCCACAAATAGACAAAGGACTACCTGTGCCTTTATTGACCACAGCGAAATAATATTTATGACTTATTTTTGGCAAGTTTTTGAAAGGGAAAGTGTAAACTTTACTTTTATGTGTAAAAATAGTATTTTTTTTATTTGATTTATTATCTGTATAACGTTTTTAATGAAGTTAGGTTGTTATTATAGGTAAGTACTTAATTAAACGAAAATGTGAATTTTTAAACGAAGACAAATAATCTGCTTATTTGCTTTTTGAATTTATGGATGAAAATATTATTATTTAGTATTAAATTTTTAGATTTTTGTTACTGCGGTGTTTGAAAGAGTAATTATTATTCGAAATGTATAATATACATTATAATTAAACAGGAGTAGTGTGAATTTTGTCAACTGTTTAGTCTAATGGGATTTTTCGTGTTGCTGGGTCAGTCATTGAACTTGATTAAAGTTTGATAGATGCCTACTCATAGTTAAACTTTTTTAACTGGGTTATATAAAGTTATTGCATGTAACATTATGTTGAAATTAACAACAAACGAATAATTTCGTTATTACTACACATAATTAAAACTACTTTGTCAGGATTTAAATGAGTGTTCAAGGAAAAGGGTTTTTAGGTAAAATTATAAGTCTAACTGAACGCATGCTTAAATCTGTAAAATACATTTTTAAATAACTTCGTGAAACTTTAAACAAGCTGTGTCTCAATCTTTGATTTACATACTCGTATGTTTTACTTCAAAACGTTTACTGTGTTATACAGTAACTAAATAACTGATATGAATAATATGCGAGCCGGCGCTGCGGCACTGGCGCAAAATGACAAAGTTCCCATGCCATCATCATTATGTGTAATAGGTCCGAATTACGGTGAATATTTCAGTTGTTTATTTACAGAACGCGATCCGACACACGCGATTTCTTCCCTTTGTTCTAGCTATGCTTATTGCTTTGAAACATAGGTTTCAGTTTTTTAAGAATGATTTACTGTTCCAGCTGCAAGAGCTTTTGAGCCAGTCTTATCAATATTTCGTTTGATTTTTAAGTGTTACACACAGCTTCGGTCATAGAAGTCTTCTATTTATCAATCGATGGCATTTTTGTTGCAGTTAGAATAGTCACATTCTTGGACGAAACCTAAGGTCGTTTTGTCTTCTTTATGGTTGCATTTGGCTATATAAATAGTTAAAGTGCGTCTTACGAAAAAAGTCTCGCGGCGAAAAATAGAACTAATTATAAGAGATCAGCCCAGCCACGTGCTTTTATTACGAGTTTTAATGTAAATGTTACATTATATTATTATTCTATATACCAATATTTTTAAATCGAAACCTTTCTAAAATTATTTTATCTTTCTAACGTTCTGTTGTGCAACCATAGCGCCGCGTCTGCGGGACTTCTTTGGTGAGACAGAGCCTACATATAAACTAAGTGCCCATTCGCACTATGCGGCTTGCTGCAGTCCAGTCCGCCGTCCGGCTGGCCGCAGATAAGAAAAATTCTCTCAAATTCAATTATTCGGACTCTCAGACCTAAACCGATCGTTTTTGCAGATTCATATGATGGACATGACAAGTATCAAAATGTAGTGGAAATATATACCATGTGTTTCAGGTAATAACAGTATATCTACACACATGTTAATATTACTAAGCGGTTCTTCAAACACGATGGCTTTAGGCCTTCTGTTTCCTCTTGGCAAAGCATGTCTAAGCGAAAACATGTGACACAAGAAAGAATGGGGAGGTGAAGTGACTTGAAGATACAGAAAAAGATTGTATTAAAGCGGAATCAGAATGATAGATCACGTCAGGGCGTCCATTTTAATTTCGATCTCTGGAGATACGACCGGAGGCGTGGTTATGAGAACAATTTGTTTCAAGACCCTAATATGTATCTGTGTAGGCATTGCGCACCTCTATTTGTAGATAAATTGACTTTTTCTTCATACCCATACGTGTTGTGTACGCTTTGCAACACAGCATTTTATTATTTGCGACTTGCAACGGTTAATTTTTAGTTGTTGGTTGATTAAACAAAGGCCATGTCCTGGGAACCATGTTTAATTCAAGTTGCTTAATTAGAAAATTTTTGCGTAAGTACATTTTTTATTTTTATTTATATATGTTTATCTTCTCTTTTGATTAATATTTTAAAAATTTGACAACTCTTAAAATGGAGGAGTTGTTATGGTTTACCACTGTAAGGGAAAAAAGAAAATTCAAAGAGATATGAGAAAAATATTGTCTGTTAGCATGTCTGAAAATAATCTTAATAGGGTAGAACATACAAAACTTATGACGTTTTACTGATTACATTTTGTTAAACGAAATCGTTCATATTTTGAAATTTTTACCATCGATATGCTACTAAAATATCACATTCCTTATACAATATCAGTTAACAAAATATCATATTTTAAGATATCCTGTTTAAGATGCTTTGGTTTGCTATAAATCAGAATTTTATATTAGTCTAAAATAATTTGATTAATTTGAATCAAGTGTTAATTCAATCTATAGCACATTAAATTTTTAGTATTTATTACTTACTATTTAGCAGTGCTTGCTTATTACTACTAGGGGATAGTTTTATACTATCCCCTTCCCAACTACCGAATACCTACCATCTCCTCTTTTCTCTAAAATCTTATACTAATATGTAAAGCTGAAGAGTTTGTTTATTTGTATGTTTGTTTGATTGAACGCGCTAATCTGAGGAACTAGTCTGGTCTGATTTGAAAAATTCTTTCAGTGTTAGATAGCCCATTTATCGAAGAAGGCTATGGGCTATATATCATCACGCTAAGACCAATAAGAGCAGAGTACCAATGAAGAATGTTTCAAATTCGGGTGGTTTTGAAAACAAATTCCACGCGGACGACGTCGCGGGCACAGCTAGTTATAGAATATACGTAATTTAGAGGTAAGATTTTATTTGGGTAAATATGTATTTATCTCTCTTTCCTCTTTGCCATATTTTATATGTACCTATGCTTTAAAATATTCGTTACCAATACTTTCGTTTTAAATATTCTGAAATTTGACTGTCGTTGGCGTCACCTCCGGAAGCACTGTGACAACCGGAGCCCGGATACGCAAAGGGAAATTTTAAAATAGACCTGAAGAAATTGTCGAAGTTGGTGAAGCTAATAACTAAGTATAGAGCAGAGAGCAACGTTGTATCATTTCAGTGGACGTCTGATTTTATAAGGTTATCTGAACTGTAAATTGTTACGAACATTTTAAAAAAAGCAGTATCCTTTGTTTAATACGTCTAGTATCTTATAATGATAAGATGCGCCGATTGATTCCATTAATATTCTGATTCATATACCGCACAAATAATTATATTATTTGGGATAGAATCTGAAGGTAATTTTCGTCGTCGAAAATAAGTGCACATACACATAATACCTAAAGTAAATTTTATGTTACTCGATTTATCCACCCGTCTACTAACAAATTTAGGTTAGGTAGGTAGGTTTTTATCGTAATACTTTGACATAGTGTATACATTCATTTATATTTATATATTTGATTGCGTAGCTAGCTGGTAAGCAGGTAGACGGTTCAGCTCATGGAATACCATCGCCTATAGGCGTTTGTAACACCAATGACAAAGTCAACGTATTGAAAACTTTTAAGATAGAGGGATCAGACAGAAGGAATGGGACAGAAGAGAGGGGATACGGGACTGTAATAGGGGATAGGATAGGGAAGGTAGGGAAGGGGAAGGGAAAAACGATTAGCACAAGGCTAACCGTTTCACGCCGATATTCTGTGTGAGCTAGGTATAAAGAGCTGTAATCAAGATAATGTTCTCAGAATGGCTCTACCACGTCGAGATAAATATGCAAATAAAATATTCGCAGTCAAACCTCTGCAGATATTAATTGTGTTGCATGTTAAAAATCTTTACAAGCTTTCAATATAAAATAGTATACACTTTAAAGAGATGGTAAGTGGAGTCCCATGCCGCCGGTGTATGCAGCGTGGTAGCGGCGCGGCGGCGGGGCGCGGGCGTGCATCGCTCGATAGCGCTGACAGTGATGGATTACCCCGGCAGAGCCGGTTCACGGCCGGCTTTGCAGCCCCCGACTTCAGGGTTGTTCGGACGGACGTGCTTGTACGTCACAATAATGCAACAGTTAAACATTCCGAATATGACGACTGTAGTAAATACTTTACTTAAATACTAGCTTTTACTGTATTATACCTATAACGACTATAATCTATCTCTGTGTCTTTCATCCAGATTCGTTCAGCCGTTCTGGCATGATTGAGCAACAAATACCCATCCAATTTTTCGCCTTTATGATATTAAAGTATAGAAGATTGTTAGGTAATATTATAAAGATGACTTAATTCCTATCCTGCTTGTGTGAATCATTTTATGTGGGAAGACAGTCTCAAGGGTTACTTAAGCAAAAGTGAAAAGTATAAGTATAACTTATAGAAAATATTGTGTAAAATAATAATAAAAAAATATTTTGAAACTAATACAAATAAATGTGTCGTACGTTTTTATGATACACATACTTTAAAAAAAGTAAGGTGACTGGGTAAAAAGTAAGGTAGCGGTAGCAGTGCGACTGTCACGCGACAGTCGCGCTGCTACTGCCGCGTTGCTTGGAACCTAATGTGAAGGAGCTCTAAAGATAAAATTATTTACAAAATGCCTTGTTTTAATTTGCATACGGAAAAATTACGTTAATTTTAAATTTGTGCAAATTCGAGTTCAAGAGATAAACAATTATGTAAGAATCTGAACTGCTTATATCGTACTACGCAGCGAAGTGAGCGAATCGAACCCAAGGGTTGCAGTGATCCAGAAATGTATAAATAAGAATTCAAGAAACAAAGTGAAATTTAATTAAATAAAACTGGAAAAGGTCTTTATAATGTCAAATATCTTAAAGATCTCTAAGTAGAAACTGTTTATGTGCACTTTTTGCCGACGAGGCCCCCAGGAGCGCCCCGCGGGAGTCGGCTCCCGAGCTTCACAAACGTTAATCGTGTTCAAATATGAAAATATTATCTATGACACGCTCGAACAAGTAAAAATTTCCACGAGGTGCTTTTGGGAGATTTATTGACGGTTTGTACGACCTACTGAAAAATGTTTTCATGAGAATAGTCAGTAATTTTGGAATTTAAACTGTTAGAAGCTGTAAATTTAATATTGATCATATATCTAGATATGGCTTAATGAGCTGGGAAACGAAATAACGACTGATTTCAAACTATTTAAAATAGTAATTTTTTAGATTTTTCATGGGTGTTTGCTACATTTAACTGAAGATACGTTTTAAATGTTTTTAGTTGTGTTTTATATTATGTCAGTAATTGTTGCATTACCTCTGTCGTTCTGCAATGTCAGCTATTTACAAGTAATATAAAATCAGGCTAAAATGAAAAAGAATATATTTTTATTGTCAATAATTGCTTGCCCAATTGTGTGATAACATTTATCTCAATTATTGTTTTATATACCGAACTTTCTGTGCGTTTATATGTTTATACCATAGAAGCTATCCTATTATGTTTATGTCTATCTCTATTATATTTCTAAAAGCACGAAGAAACGTGGGGTTGTCTGGAAGAGATCGCTTTTTAGCGATAAGACCGCCCTTTGTACACAACTAGATATAATTTTAGTCTTTAAGTTCATTTTTGTATTGGTGTATAATAAAGTGTTATCGATCTATCTATCTAAGAAATACCAAAGCAAATATTTCTAAACAGTAGATAGTTTGCATTAGTATTTTTGTATTAGTATGGGTATAATATAATAATAATAGCAGCCCATAAATGTCCCACTGCTGGGCTCGGGCCTCCCACTATAGGGGAATGGACAGTATACCCGCCACGCTTGTCCAAGGCGGCTTGGCAGGTTTGACACATCGGTTATCTCGATGTGCAGGTTGCATCACGATGTTTTCCTTCACCGTTATTAGCACGTGGGAATTGTAACAATATGCACATTTGGTCAGAAAACTGCCTAAGTGGTGCATGCGTTCCGGCCAGGATCGAACCCGCGCCCTTTGAATTTGGGACGCGTTTGTAGCCACGCTTTTACTTTTATTACGCTACCACCACTTGGTACCACGATTACGGGTATGGAAGTATAATATTGAGTATTATAGCAAGAGGTTTAAGATAACGTTTTATATAATTTAAAAAAAGTGGTAGAAATAATTAAAATGTTTACGGTAATGCATTGCGACGTTTCTTGCACATCCATTACTTAGCTCGTTAGAAGTTTGAGTTTACATTTTCAAAGTTTATTCGATATAATTTTCTACATTTAAATAACAGAAACTAATCGCAAGCAATCGTCAAAGACATCGCTTAGTAATTTGCAGTACATTTGGATCATGATGTATGGGCATACCAGGTGAGGTCACGTTCCCACAGGCGCGGTCGACGGATGATGATGGATCATCCGAGAGTATTGTTCTGCGACGCAACGTTTTGTCCCAACGACAAATTTGGGGTCACTCCGTCTTTTAGTCAACGTTTGAATGCGCAAAAACGTAATTTAGTTATTGTTGTCAATTATAACAACTGCTTTTGCTTCAGTTACTTTTTAATACGGTTTTTATAAGCGATTTGATATAGAATTGCGTGACAGTTACGGCCTAGATTCAATGACAGACTCAGTAGACTTGTCAGCATATAAACATTGTGTTCTAAAATGTTCTCACTTATAATTTGTGGTTATAGTGCATGTCGAGTATTCCGTTCCGTTACACGCCATGTTGGCGGCGGGTCGGTGGCTTGGATAATTCTTGCTGGCGGCCCGTTGGAACGTAGGCGGCGCGCGGGCACTGCTTCAATACCCCACACCCACTAGCCGCTTATAATGTAACTACAGTTATAGACATAAAACGTCGTCGCGGTATACAATTCAATATGTTTCGGAGTAATTTGATGTTCATTAAAGAAACTCTAGAACCGTGAACCAGAACACAATGGTTGAATAGCCATTTGTTGTTGCCGTTGAAAGACATAATAATAATTTAGATTCAGCTATTCATGCGGCAGTTATGAACATTTGTGGAACGAAAATTTCCACGATGTTTGATGAAGGAATATTTTCTACAATAGAATCAACGATTATCAAATACAACATTTTTGTTTATTCTAAATCGACCATTTTGTGATGAATACGAATAAACCATGTAACACTGACCTTGTTGACTGTTTTTTCTTGTAGTTTTTTTCTCTTTCATCCAAGGGTACTCGGGCACGTTGAGGCCGCTACCGGGCGAGGGCAAATCGGGGGCATACCCGGGCGGCGTGTGCTGCGGGCTTAGGTCACCTCCTCCTAACTGCGGCAGTGCAGTCATGAATTCCGCCATCGAAGGTTGGCTGTTTATGAAGCCGGTCTCAGTGCAAGTTTCGAGCATAGGATGGGGCGCACCAGCGGCAGTGACGGCTGCTAACCAGAACCCATTCCCGCCGTGCTCCATGCGCGGGTGTTCCTGCACCGGCGCTGGCCCCATTGGCGGAGTGTTTCTGGTCTTCACAGCGAAGTCCTCTTCCATCTCATCGCGCACCCCCATGCCAACTATCGTGGGTTGCTTCCCTCTTATAGCGGGGTACTCTTCGCATTTTATCTTGCGCACCAGGGGGTTAGTCTCGAGCGGCAGGGCAGCGGTGTTGCATATCTCTTGCATCGCTGCCGTAGTGCGCCTTCGATCTCATTCACGTGTCGTTTTTCGTTTTGCTGGATGCGTCAACATTTTAGTTTCCTCATTAGAATAAATTTAACTACCGGCTTGTGGTTATGACTGCATCTGGGTCCTTATTATTCCGTCATGGTACCTGAGGAAAAATAAAATTAAATCATATACCTTCAAAATTTTACCTTCAGCAAGTAAATGAACTAAATGAAAACCATAATGAAAATTGTTTAGAATCCAAGGTTATTTGTTAACTTGTAGACAATGTAGGCTGGAGCTTTGTGTAATCGTCCTCAATTTAGCGCCAAATTGAGAGGCGCCAAATTAAATGTAACGGGAGGAGGCTGTCTCGTGGTTATTTCGCAATTATTCGTGACCGTTCGACATTACCGCGGTTTTGTGTAGAATAATTTGAATGCCTAACGTCGTGATGAACCCGCGAATAATGAGCGCACCTAATTGTTTATTGTCATTTTGACAGCCTCATGAACTGTATTGTACGTGACTGCTGCTCAACATGACAATAAAGCTAAGCATCACTGTAAGGAAATTTGTTATTTACTGTATATCATATTTTTACATCGTTAGTGTATATTTTGCCTATTAATGATTATTGTCAAAAAGCGACAGAAAAATAATGGGTGGAGTCATCTTTTCTAGTCATTAACGAGCTTTTCAGACTCACGTGCCTATATAAATGTAAAAGGTAGGTTTGTGCCTTATTTGTATTTTTGTGTATTTCCTCTTTTCTTCCTCATGGATTTACGTGCCTTTCATATATGAACACAGAATAATTTTATATCCAAAATTGCATTATCTAATTTTTATGGAGTAGCAATTCTTAGATAGCACTATTTCTATATAATAATAATTGGTATTGGGACTCTCTTGGTATCTGGGCGAAGGGTCGAATGCAGAAGGCAGCCCTGCTGGACACGGCCCGTATCGTGAGGAGGTTCATGTCGCTGGAGCATTAACCATCGGTAGCCTGGACCTTAGGCCCTGTTGCCGGTGGACATCGATTTTAAAAAAATAATTGAATTTATGTTTTTTGTATATAGTTTTTTGAAGAAAAATGTAAAAGAATTTGAAGCTTAATAATTACGTGAAATAATAATAAAATATTTATTGAGTACATCATAAACTAGGTCGACCTGTATCTTGGGGACCTCCTTCCTAATTGGTACAATTCTGTTCGTGAAGTTATTGTTTACGGTTTCATTAATTATTTTAAATTATGCGTATTTGTGTGTGTGTGTTTGTGCGTGACTTTGTTTATATAAAAAGATAACAGTGTCAATAAAATATATAGAATTTTAGGATGTACATGTATTATATATTTATTTTTAACAATTGTTCTGTCCCTATTATATTTATATTAACATTTAAGGGTCTTTATGTAATTACAAAATAAATGCTAATGTTGCAGTGAAAATTGCTATTCTTATGATGCCTAACATAAATGATCGTTTTAGAAATTTGACTGTCAGTCTGTCTGAGAGTTTATGTTGAATATACTCCAAACGGATTAACGAAATCCAATGAAAACTTTATTGTGTCTGTCAATTTATGAGGATGTTGCATTTCGTTATCTTACACGGTTTAGATGATATGAATATGACAAGTCTAAGCTGGGCACGAATAAAGTGGCGGCGTCATCTAGTTTAGTAATACAAGATTTTATTTTTACTAATATATTTATGTCTCTTCGTGCAGGAACGGAGAAATAATACAATTTCCTGCGTTGGGGCGGCCTGTCGTAAGAGGCGACTAAACAACCCACAGCCAGGTGTTAGGGTATTTGCCCGTCTAGGTGGCTACCCCCCCTGGTCTAGACTGTGTTGCCATAACAAAATTGAGTTGTGTTCCGGCATTAGTGGCTAGGTTCCAGTATCCCTTAAGAGACCAGCAGCGCATTTGTAGCACCTTCGGTGTTGCAAATGTCCATAGGCGATGGTAACCACTGTCCATCAGTTAGGCCGCCTGCCTGTCTGCTGAACTCATGCAATAAAACTAAAAATAATATATTTATTACAACTTCCTTATCTGTTGCTCTCTTACACTTATATTATTAGGTACTTTAATTTAAAACTATATCTATTTACAACACACTTTTTCGTGACTGTACTTTGACTGAAAAAAGAATGATAAAAGGTTATATTCGATTATAAATATTAATGATAGCAGTAATCAAAAGCGCTGGGTAGTAGTTGTATTAACAATTTACTTATGGCAAATATTACTAGCATTAGAAGGTTGTGTGAATGTCTATTACACATTTAGACCTGCCTACAAGCTGTTAGTGTTAAATTGCTGCAATTACTTATCTGACCGCTTGACTAGATTCAAACTCGAATGATTAGACAAGCATAAATATCTTGTCAGTAGGGTTGCCATACGTTCGGAATTTACAAACATGTATGTTTTAAATAGGACGGTTTGGGATAAATGATGTAAGGGACCATCCACAAATTACGTCACACGAATTTCATGATTTTTGACCTCTCCCCCGTCCTCGTCACAGCTGGTCACATTCGTGAAACTCCTCCCTCCCTAGTGTAACATAACATGTTTTGCAATGTTACATCAAGAAATTATTAAATTAAAACAGCAGCTCCCTAATTAGCTCAAATATATTAGATTTTGAAATGTGACGTCACGACATTTAGTCACAAAATGTCACACTTCGTCGATCCTCTAGTAAATTTTAAGATGACGCCATAAATTATGTTTGATGTCAGCCATACCGTCCTATTTGAGTTAGTTATTAGTACTGGGCTTTATTATTTTCTAATTACAGATATCTTAGATATAATATGTTTTATTCCAGCTTAAAACTTATTAGGTACACACACACACACATATATAATACTAAAGAATGACAGTCGCCTACTAAAAAACTTAACACGCTCTGCAATCACAGTTGGCGCCACCTGTATGTTATTGTTTTCATAGAAAATGTCAATCAAAATTTTCATTCAACATATTTTTTATGTTTACATACATATTTTCACACCTATTTCTTGTGAGGGTAGGCAGAGACAATGGATCTCCACTTGCGATGATCCTGACAAAAAACTTTCACTTCACTTACTTTAAATTAATCTCTTCATACATGCACTCTTATTGAAAGTGCTTTTTATTATAGCTTTCTTTAACACTTCTTATCATTTGATCATGATGTGTTGTACGTCGTGGTCTACCGGCACCACCCCTACCATTCACAATGCTGTCTTGCATTCTTTCTACACGTGAAAAATATTTTCAGTTTATATTTAAGATCAGCAAACATACAAACTGACACCGAAGTGAGACCAAGGGTTTTTCTTTACTTAAGTACCTTACATATCGAAAACCTAATAAACAAGACAGAGATTAGAACCTAAAAAATTTAAGCAGTGATTTCAGAACAATAAGTACTCACATGAGAACTGGCGATTTGAATGCTAAATTAAAAAGTTTTTTGAACGTACGAGGAGTAACATGGCTATGATACCTACGTTTCAATTTTAATAGTTATCATTTGAAACTTTGCTTTAAGCATTATTTTCTAGAATATATGAAGTTAAACATCAATCATTTAGCTTTAATCCGTGTATCGTACAATTGTAACATGTGGTGCTTAAATATCTATCTATGTATATGTAGTATGGGTGGGTACATGTCACAACTGGTGGACGGGTCACATTGCAGTCACGTGATCTCAACCCTCATCGAGTGGATGTAAACTCGAAAATGTTCGCGGTATCCCAACAGGCTGACGCATTTCCGCACTGGCTGAATGTCGATTAAAATTCAAACCGCGTTCGAAATACGATTTTTCCACTGGTATTTGTGGCGCGCCCAAGAGAAAGGGCGGGAATGCGGCCTTTTGTTTTATTTTATTCTTTCAAAAATGGAACGGCTGGTGGTTAAACCTATTTTAATGCGTATGGGATGTTTTGTGTTTTGAATTAAAATTTTGCGGGTTATGTGTCTGTGCATTGCGGATGGAAGTGTAATTTCCTTTGAATATTGTGTTATTATTTATTATTTCAGAGGAAATTGTCTGCAGTAAGAATAAATGGCCTTACTTAACGGTCTTCTTACAGTTCTTCTATTATTTTGTCCCCATTATTATTGACAGTAATTATGGTAGCTGCTGGGTAGCGTCCGCTTTTGTCACTTGCTTTTTATCATACAAAACAACAGATTGATTATTACAGCAAAACACTAAAAATAATGTAATATATATAGTAAAACAATCATAATTATGTTGTGAGACTAGTTTTATTTTTAGCTCATAAATTACTCCTTATCATACCTATAAGAATTTTTTTTCATTATTGATTTTTTCTTCATACGATTTTTACCCTGTGGATATAATCTATTAGATATGTCCTTTATATTCATAATATACATAATTAAAACGATATTGATCGTAAAAATATGTAAGATACTGATTACTTTGATGTGAGAGTTGTGCGTTTATATAAAAAGTCGGAATTATTTAATAATATATGATTTTTCGAGTTGCTACATAAACACCGACGTTTGATCTCAGTTAAAAACCTATGATTTAAATGCCAGCTTTCACCTGGTGCTTGTTGACCAAAAGATTATTCTAAAATTTTATGAATACTTAACTTTGGGCGGGAAACATAAACTGCAAATTAATGTTTAATAGAGTTAGCATGTACATAATTATTAATTTTTAATTAATTTTATGGTATAGTAGTATTCTTTATTTATAAATGAAAATACTATCGAAAGAAAGACTTTATTTGAAGAGAAAAATAAAGTCTATTTGAAGAAATAGGGACGTACTAATATTACTTACATATTATGATTTAAAAATCTATAATATTGTTACGAACGACAAAGAGCAATGCACACCTGCAGTTTATTACCTTTTCGGCATTTGGAGTTCTTTTGTTTACCTTATGTTTAAAATTTGTAATTAGAAAACAGCCTATTGTGTATTGTACTCGTTTATGGCCGTTCGTAGGCATAATTAGGCAGGTGTGCGGATTATGATTTCCGAGAAATTGCGTTGACGCTTGCCAGGTAGACATATTGCGTCGTGGAGTAAATAAAGCAATGCCGCAACAGAGGGGTGCCGCAGTATAGCGGTGATCACAAGCGAGACAAGACGTGTGTACATTCGATAAGCTATATAGTGACAGACTTTGCGCGTGTTATTGAATCGTGTATTACGTTTGTACTGGTTGTGTCTGGTTATATTTGTACCTGTGTTATACGTGTTTGTATAGTTCTAATAAATTCTATAGTAATTCCAAACGGCATTTTAATTCGAGTCCCGTAACTCGTAACAATATTATTAAATTTTAAAATGCCGCGTCTACATTGAAGCTTTTTAACAAAAACAACTGGGATAGATTATATTATTTTTTTAGGTTTCTTGTTTAGAGAATTTATTCGCCGTACTTTCAACAAACGTCGAGTTATTTGAGAAAATAAACGATCTATACGAAACTATTAATCTTTAGAATGTCACAGGTAAATCCCTGCAAAAGCATAGTCAAAAGCTGCTTTAAATTTAAGTTAAATTTCGTTAGGGTATACGAGCCCTTTCCCTCTTGTCTCCCAGCAGGGTTCCGTAGGTTTTACGCCACGTTTCACTTTCCCGTACACCCTCTAGGGAGCACCCTTAAAAACGTATAAAATCCGAATAGAGCCTACTTATGAATTTGTTTATGGCACCATTTTTAGGAGACGACTTCCAGTATCACCGGCCTTAGGAAATAACAGTACCTATTCCTAATTTAATGACATTCGAATGTTATTACTTAATAATTGATGTGTATGTATTATCATACATTTTATGTTTTGATGATAAGAAATAATTTTATGAGTGTTTATTATTTAAGCGGGAATTGTTGTTAATAATAATAAATTAAGTGTTGCCAGGCTACACTTTCATACATTACATAGTATACTCTTCTCTCTCTGACTATAGTAATGTGTATATATGTTATCTCCCTCCCCCAACACCAAGTACGTGCGAAATGCAGCGGCGTTGGCGCGGCTGCAACACTTCTTTACGAACCATGGGACTAAACTTCTGAACATACACATATATATATATATATATATATATATATATATATATGTATGTATGTTCAGAATATATAACAATATCAAAGGCCGGCCCAGTGAACTATTCGACTTGTATTTTTATGTGATTGTGTGATGTAAAGTGTTAACGGATGTAAATGTTCTACGTGCTATGTAAGTTATAAAGTATTCATATTTATTACTTAACAAAGGGCGCGCAAATTTGAATTATTTGCTAACCAGCGGTTACTATTCGGATGCCCGGAAACATTCCTAAGTATTCTTTGGAAATTCGGGCACATTGAATGAGATAAAAATAATAAATTTGCATGCCTTCACCAGGCGAAACACTAGGTAGGTACTCGTACATTCCATCTGATTTTTAACATCTTGTATCTCCATGTTTCATGCAAATAAATGGTATTAAGGATTTTAAAATTTTTGTTAGAGTTTTCCTTTCTATGAGGTAATTGTGTAT
The DNA here is from genome assembly GCA_039645545.1 of Dendrolimus houi. Classification (NCBI taxonomy): domain Eukaryota; kingdom Metazoa; phylum Arthropoda; class Insecta; order Lepidoptera; family Lasiocampidae; genus Dendrolimus; species Dendrolimus houi. The sequence continues at coordinate 16,536,579 of CM077125.1, read as the reverse complement.
TAGTAGTTCATTACCCTTGAATAATTAAAAATGCATGATTTGTTTTGTTCACTTATTTATGACAGCCTCTATGGATTAGTGGTTTAACGGTTTACGTGCCTAATTCACTGGAAGACAGAGGTCCTGGGATCAATCAATATCTTTATTTGCAAGAATATAATTTATACAGATGTTATGAAATTGTAGATGCACTGTACATTCTATCATATAGTGGTATACAAAATAATTTAAATACTAAAATTAAATTTACATTATAATTCTAATTCAGGAACATGTCAACTAAGCTTTATTAATAAATAAAAAATGAAGATTATGTTTTACGTAAAAAAAAATTAAACTTCAGTAAAATATAAAAAAAATTATCAAAAGAAAAAATACCAAATAAATCACTAAGCTTTCCCATATATATAATAACGTCAAGCACTTTTTTTGAGAAATTCATCTAAAGTATAGAAACACTCTTTAATCAGTCACTTTTTTAAGAGCACAATAAATTTTCTTGTAGGTACATTTATAATTTTCAGTAGGCAAAGCCTTATAAATAAGAGGAGCCATAAAAAAACAGTTCCTTCTGAAAAGGTCCAGAGAAGGCACTCTTTAATTTTACTTGCGTCACAAGTTTCGCGTTAACATTGTTATATTCTTCATACAAAGGCCCAAAGAATTCTACAAACTTTGCGATTTCAAGTATATAAGTACTAGCTGCAGTGAGGATATTATGAGATTTAAAAACGATTTGCATGATTCTGAAAGTTTTTATTCAAAATAAGTTCCACTGAAGAACACTTTTTGAAGGTCATACATATAAGTTAAAATTTAATTTTTCTTCCTATGCAATGTACACAGCTTCACAACGTGTTATTGCTGTTAAGGAGAAGAAGCGGCAAGAAACTCCCCAGCAACACGTCTAGCTAAATATTGTTTTGCTTTATATTTCTTATTCTATTTATATCTCAAGTTCTCTTTTTTTAATAACTTTTATATAGAAGTATGTTACAGAATTACTTTTTGAAGAATTAATGGAGTTGTAGCAAACAGTACTCAATAAGACCAAGACACAATAAAAGGAAAGAAAAATATTATTATAGTTATAATAATGACATGACGTACTAAAATGTCATGCTGCAATATATCTCCATAAATTCCTTACAAGCTTGGCAAGATAGAAACGTTATACAAAATATAAGAGGTTGGAGCGTGCTGCTATGTAAATGAATTTTTGTCATTCAAGTATTCTTCAATAGTGTAGTATCCCTTTTTTAGCAAGATACTTTTTAATTCGGTTTTAAATTTAGTGAAAGGCAGATCTAACATTTCTCTCGGAATCTTATTGAAGAAACGTATACTAACCCCCAGGAAAGAGGACAGTACTTTTTATAATCTAAAAGATGGTAATATCAGTCTATTACAATGCCTGGTGTTGAAACCGTGAACATCCTTATACTGCTTGTAGGCACTCAAATTGTTACGAATATAAATTATATTATTAAAGATATATTGGCAGGCGACCGTCATAATACCGATTTCCTTAAAGCATTCTTTAAGAGACTCCCGAGGGCCGAGGTTGTAAATTGACCTTACGGCTCTTTTTTGTAAAACAAATATGGTCTCTTAGTCAACAGCGTTGCCCCAAAGTAAAATACCATAAGACATGACACTATGAAAATAACTAAAATAAATTAGTCTAGCAATCTCTTCCTCAGTGAACTGCCTAACTCTTCTGACCGCATATGCAGCAGAACTAAGTTTTCCTGAGAGACTGGCTAGATATATGAGTGCCCCATTGGAGCTTCTGATCTAGGTTAATGCCTAAGAATACAGTTGAATCTACTAGATTAAGGATTGGATTTCATTCCAAATATGGCACGAAAACGTTTCTTTTGGCCTTGCAATATCAAGGAAATTTCCCCATATTATGATTCCGCAATGGATTAATGAGCAGACATGAGCGTGATAGACCACCAACACAGTTCGCAAGGATGTACACGTCGTAGTTTTTTTAATAGCGAAGACAATACTATTAATTTTATTACAAATCATGTCAATATGGTCTTTCCATGGTAAATGAGCGTCAGTTTGGATTCCCAAGAATTTTGTGCAATTAACCTATTTTATGTTTGTATTATTATGATTAATGATTAATATTTAAATGATTTTATTCACATCTTTTGGTTCTAAATTCAAATAAGAGACACTTCGTTTATGAAAAGTACCTAAAATTTCGTAAAAGGTCTTTTTTATACTCCGGACTGGGTGTCTGGGATTGCTGCTAATATAATCCGTATATTAATTGAAGGTACATTTTTTATTTACCAATAGGTATATGAATTGAGACCTGAACTTTGTTATGCCGAGAATATCCTATAAATCAGGTTGCTTGGAATAGATGTCTTTAAGCGATAAGGCTGTATATTGTTTTCCCAAAAATATTGTAATGTAGATATCGTGTGTGTTATTTTGGTGAGTAATAAAGTCTTATCTATCTATGTTTTTATTTATCACTAGAATATTTCCAACGCACCTTCTATCTCTGAGTTTCTTCGAGACCAAAATAGTATTTATTTGGAACCCAGAACATATTTTGTTCCATTCTTAATCTAGTTACACTGATTTTTATATAGATTTTTCAGCACCTAGGTACATTATTATGTAGGTACCTATATCGATTATGTGTAATTGTCTTTTTTAAATTATCTAGTGTACGTACTTATAGGCTGAACCACGTTGCCAGTGGCAGGCTGTATGTATTCTATATATGTACAAGAGTGGGCGTAATCGGTACGCACGTCATGCGATTCCCCGAAGAGGAAATCGTTACGGCGGGCAAATTGGACCCTAACCACTAGTTTGGGCCGCGGCCGGTCGCGGCACGCAGATGTTCCCACTTATTTACCCACAACATATAAATAACTATGGAGTTAATATATACTTGCCCTGCCAACATCATATTTTTTGTTTATTATAATATTGTTATTATAGCTCATGGTTGGCAGGAATACCTCGATATACGTATTTTACGAAATCGTCACGTCCGTCTGTATTTGTGTCACAGTACTTTTTGGAAGTGCTGGGTCTGTGGTGGCATCTAGTCATGAACGCAGATTTAAGAGGTGTTTGTTGCCAGAAAACCTCTTGACGTTATGCTCCTTTTTTATTGCGAAGCTGACAAATGGCCAGACGGCCCAGCTCATGGAAAGTGGTTACCGTTGCCTATAGACGTTTGCAACATTAATAGCGAAGCCAACGCGTTCGGAGCCTTTAGGATGAGTTTTAGTGGACAGAATAGGAGGGGTAGGATTGGGAAATGGAATGGGGGAATAGGATTGGGAAGATAGGATAGGAAGAGGGGGAAGTGGGCCATAGGAACTCTTACTCATCACACGATACACGATTAGCTCAAGGCTAACCGTTTCACGGCGATATTCTATGAGATCGTGGTATCCATTAAATAAAACCGACCCAAAGAGCTGGAATCAAGATATTAAATCCAACATGACCCTACCACATTCGAAATATAGAGTTTAGGAGATTTTTAGAGTTACGTTCTACATTGCGTTTATAGGCAGTGATAAACCGAATTAGACGAGAGATATTTCTGAAATCCAAAGATAAACCTGATTTATAATTCAGCGTAGGCATCTCTACTCTATACATAACATTCAAACACAGAACAACAAAGCACAATGTTGATACGATCAGCAAGATGACAATGGGTATTATTGCCTTTTATAATGGCCGTTCACACGCGACACGCAACTGCACGCATCTACAATGATCAAGCTACATTTTAATGAATAACTAGCGTGTAAAAAGAATACTATGAATAATAATAGCCTACTTAGTAACAAAAAACATAGCAAATAAAATCTGGGAGTCTTCAAGTAACGAGTGAATAGGTGTCTTCAAGGTAATCGTGTTCCATCCTAGATCGTGTCATCACTCAATATTATTTGAAACAGTGGTCAAACGTGAACTTATACGAACGTAAAAAACACAAATTTGTAAAAAAAAAATGTGTGTCTGTGCAGTTCACACGCAGTAGAAGTGAAACTTCAGAGAATATACTCACAGATTATACTTCTCAAACATTTATTAATATAAATATTTTCTTTAGCCTACATCCGTCAACATATTATAATTAATAAAAATCAATCTATTACACTTTAAATCACGAGAATAAAGTTCAAAATTCAATGCACTCTTACACACAATTTCCTTTGATCTACGTATAAACGAATATCTGCCCTAAGTATATACAGATAGATAAATAGAGCTAAAATTCATTTGATATCTGTTAAGTTTTATTTAAATTGAAAATTAATACTAACGGATAAAGAATGTGTTTTATTTCGAATTAAATAATGTTGAATTTTATGTGTTTACCCCTATTTAGTGTCGCTTTTTCGTTTCATCGAGTTTCAAATCACAACGATTCTAAAGAAGTTTCACTTCAAAAACCAAAGCTTAATTTTACAGGATTATCATTCCTAGTCTTCTTCTATGATAACTACAGCTTATAAGTCGTGGCTGTTTAGTGGCTGCTATTGCCCGCTTTTAATTCGAATTCCGTGGATTCGAATCCTGGCCGGGAAGTATGTACCAGTTCGGCAGTTTTTATAAATGTACTTAACGTTACAATTAAATACCACGTACTGACGGTGAAGAAAAATATAAAAAAAGTGTGTGTCAGCTCCGCACGATTGAAGTTTACTCCTCAAACATTAAAAAATCATCTTGATAAGCAAGCTAGTATAGGAGAGGTGAACATTAACATATAGCACTTAAATTACTTTAATTAACAAAAACGGCCTTAACGATGTGTTATTTTTTTTGTATTGTTTGCTGTAAAACAACGAAACCGCTCAAAAAAGAAAAAAGTAACGCTTTTGAATTAAGTCACTCCTCATAAAATTCCCATACCGGGGGCCTTTTATGAATATCGAGTCTTAAGGAGTAAACTCCAATAACTTCCTGAGAGAACAAAAAATATTCAAGGCCTCGAAGAAAAAACAAACTATTTCACTTTCATATTTATAATAAATCAAGAAAGTAAACATAAAGCGTATGTTACATCTGTAATAAATTTTCGAGTTCAACGTTTTGAATGCACATTTGAATTATCTAAACCTACATACGATGTTAAAGCTTGAAGGTCAATATTAATACGTGCAAAAAACAGTACACTGGTAAAAACAATAATTTGCAAACGGAAGCTTAATATGTTTCGCGAAACATAACTTATTAGTCAGAAGACATAATGCATTATTATGCTATACCTATTAAAATTGTTATTCCTTAACATTGTTTGACTATAGTCACAATATTGTCTTTGAACACAAAGGTACATACTTTGAAATATGTATATTGTACTCTAGCGAGTATTAGGTATAGAAGTGGCGTAAATAAGAAAAAATATTTTTTTCATTTGGCTACTAGATTTCAAACAAAATGCTTTTACCAACTTGCTTGACAAGTCCTTTTTTATTTTGCCTTCTACCCATTTTAATCTATACTAATATTATAAACAGAAAATATTTGTATTTTTGTATGTTTGTAACGAATAAACTTAAAAACTACTCGACCAATTTCAAATTTTTTTTCACCATTCGAATGCTACATTATCCCTGATTAATATATGTCATATGAAAATTAGGGTTCCTACTAAAACTAAAATAATGTAACTCATCAATGTAAACAAAATACTTGGCGCTGAAATCGGGTTCTACGATTTTGTTGAAATTTTATGTGTGTTTGAATGTTAAGACGTAAATCTGGCTTGTCTTGGCTTAGGCTCTCGGTCCTCCGGCCCTGTCGGATGGAACGCCGTTTCCTCCTTTAGCGAGCGTTTCATGCTTGCAAAGGAGGATGTGTCGGCGCCGAAGAGCCAGCTTGGACCTTCGGCTGCCGTGAGCGGGCGGTGCGGGTGGATACCCTGGGGAAAGGGCTCCCCACTCGCAGTATGCCGTCGAGATGAGGGTGCGACGTATTACGCGCGCGCTCACTTCTCCTCCCGTGGGACGCGTTACAGAGCGCCACACGTAATGAGAGCATGATGTCACCGGGGGACAATAAAAATAGTTCTCCGTTAATGGATGAGGCTAACGGGCCATCGCCTGCCAGGGCCAGTGGAAAGGCTAGGCCATTTACCAGGGCCCTGGCATTAAAGGCGAAGGACGGAATACCGAGGGGTTTTGGTGGGTACCCTTAACTGTGGTGTAGCAATAGCATCCTTTGTTCTGAGCTATGCGGTGCTATGCCACCCCGACCTGACGAATCCCACACACCGGCTGCGATTTTCCTCTAGGGGATTCTGTCTCCCCCTATGCGTGGCTGATGGCCCTCAATCGGATATCCTCTCGTTATAAAGAAGCCTCTCGGTCCAGTAGATGAATAATATCGCTATAATGCTTTCTTTTGTCTATTTACTTCTACAGTTTAAATAAAAACTTAAATGTAGAGTTGAGAAATAAGTAGAAGTATATCAAATAAAAATATTGATGAGGAGTAAAATCTAGGTAACTACTATAAATAAATACATTGGCAATAATAATAATGTAAAGGTAAATATAATTAATGCTAATTTACCAATGTAACATATTTTTGAATGTCAAATTGTTGATGCATTAGGTAATTTGGATGTCAAGTATGACTAAAAGGCAAATAAAAATAAAACGCCCTACAAATACACTTGTTTATGTATGATTCCATGCCGTTTTTTTCTATATGTGTAACTACCATTTTAAAAATCTGATCTAAATAGTGAACAGATGTTTTTTTTTCTACAAGTGTTAGTTATAATGTGTTATTATGCAGAATAAATAATTCCATCAGGTTGCTTTTTTTTGTAACGATTGATATAAAATGAAACATTTTTCACATTAACTATTAATTTTATTACTTATTTTATTTATACTTCATTAAATTACTTAAGAGCAATACAAAGTGTCATGATATTCTTATTTCCTTAGATACAGTAAAGTGCAATAACTTGCTGATATTTATAACTTGCAAATTTTTATAAAAATAAAGACTAGCTATGAAAAACATCCTAATAATAGGGAAATTTCTGTTTATAAGTAGTAGATAGATAGATATGCTGAAAGACAACTCTTTATTGTACACCAAAGCATATACAAGCAAAAGAAATATGAATTACATTTAAGTTATCACTCCCCAGCGACCTTTTTCAGGCAAATTTGGGATGTTATTTCTAGATTTCATATACTAACGGTGGTGCAGTCTATATAAAATGATAACTATACCATAATATTTACAAACACGAACGTGCTATTAATACAAATATTGATACGTATATAGGTAGAAAATTTACTTAGCTTATAAATCATTATTATTGAAGTGAAACTTCTTTAGAATCGTTGTGATTTGAAACTTGATCAAACGAAAAAGCGACAGTAAATTCCTAGGTATTTTTTATGATTTGCCATTTTCGTTATTTTGGTAGTTTTATAATATAGTATTTTTGGTAGCCTCCTTACTCTTGTCTACTAAGCGTTGTAGATATAATTATGTTCGTCTGTATATTCTCCGAAGTTTCACTTCTACTGCGTATGAACTGCATACACATACATTTTTTATCTATAAATACAAAGGTGAAAGGTGATTTTTCCGAATTTCATTTTCAAAGCTAGGCCACTACTTAGCTTTAAAAGTCAGATCAGCTGTCTGAAATACTACCTATCGCTATAAGACAAACCAACTGGACATTTGACTTGTCTTATAGCGATAGGTAGATATTATAAAGAAGTGCAACCTGGAGGGTAAAAATTAAAAAAAAGTTAGAACTGTGTATGTATTTTTCTGAATTCAGTGGAGGAGTACTAATTATAGGACTTAGAAACGTTAAAAATATCAAAACACAAAATAGAAACGTATTCATTTTGATACATATATGGTACATCTATGAATTATAGCAAAATATGATGCAGTGGAACTACATTATTTATTCAATTACCAAAATAAGGTACATTGAGTAACTCCCCGGCAGTTTTCTATAAAGTATCGAATTCTAACCACATAAAAAGGAACTTTGAGATCATATTAAAAGGCAAATGGCTGCAATAAATAAAGTTTACAGGGCAAATATGTGCGCACATTGTAACAAAGTGCTTAGAGGTCGTGTACAGCGGAAAGTGTACATCATAATTCGGCTCGTAAACGTCTGCGATACATCAGTGGGGCGAACTAAGCCGTGATTCGTGATGGATCGGCCTAAGACGAGACAACGTTGATTGAAATCCTTTTTAAAGTGAAACTTCTTTAGAATCGTTGTGATTTGAAACTCGATGACATGAAAAAGCGACACTAAAACGAGATAAACACATAAATATATGGGACTAAGCCTGCAAGAGAAAGAGATAGAATACATTATATTTAATAATTTTAATACTATTATCATACGGATAGAGTTGGAAATGTTTTGAAGTTTTTCGTTAATACTTCAAATTTTGTGTTTTAAAGCTTAAATCTATACATTAATAATATTTTAAAGAGGGAAAGTTTGTGAGTTTGTGATGTTGTAGGGGGTAATCTCCGAAACTACTAAACCGATTTAAAAAATCTTTCAGTATTGGCAAACTACACTATCCCCAGTTGACATAGGCTATATTATATTTTTTTTAAATTAGGGATCCTTACTAAAACTCCAATAGTGTAACCGAAGGTGTAAAAAAATTACCTAAAATCACGTGAGCTGCGAAAACTATTGATGATAGAATAAAATAATGTACTACGTCTTTGCAGAACACATCATTATTTACAAAAAGTGTCATGACAGCATATGTCTAACAATTATAGTTATGCCACAATAAGTATTCTTTTATTTTAAAAATTTAATTAAAATGTCGGCACTATAAAAGGCTCTTTATTTGTATCTTGGTATTCATCCTTATCAAAATAAATTACTTCATATTAAAGAATGCTTCAATACCTTTATATAACTTTTTTAAATTATTCAATTCGGACATTCCATTCGAAAGATATCACGAGTTTAAAAATGTAAGTATTAGAAAAAAGTTGCGTGGTCGCCGCGCACACTAATCGGCTAGATAGGCTTATACGATGTAGGCATCACTGGGGTACGGGCAGTACGGGAGGGGAAATGTTTTGAATTTCACTTAGTAGGTAATTAAACTAAACAAAAAATAAAGAGGTAAAGTTTGTGAGTTTGTGACGTTGTAGGGGGTAATCTCTGGATCTACTAAACCGGTTTTGAAAATTCTTTTACCAGTGGAAAGCTACATTATTCCTGGTGACATAGAGTATATTTGATTATGATTAATAATAAGTATTTTTTACTTTTTTTCTGAGGCCCAGCGAAGTGGGCACGCGTCAGCTAGTATAATAGGTTGGAGAAAAAGTGTTTTCGCATATAGTATGTATGAACTTGTAATAAGATCTCTTTTGGCTATACCATTTGTATCTGGCTGGTTTTGGTATCATTAAAAAGTTTTAATTTTAAAGAAAACAATTCCAAACTAAAATTCGGAAAATGTGTGATTTTAATTTGTTTTTCTTATTGTTAAAATGAGTGAACCTAATGAAGAAATTCGATACATTTTAAAATTTTACTACAAAAAAGGTAAAAATGCAACACAATGCGAAAAAAAATTGTGATGTTTATGAACCTAATGCAGTATCTGTGAGAGTAGCGCAAATTTGGTTTAAGCGTTTCCAATCCGGAAATTTTGATATCAAAGATGCATGTCGCTCTGGTCGCCCTGTTACGGACAAAATTGATGCCATTTTTGAAAAAGTGGAGAAAGATCGGCATATTAGTAGTTACGATGTAGCTGGAGAACTGGGAATTGACCACAAAACGGTTTTGGCGCATTTGAAAAAAGCTGGGTACACAAAAAAGCTCGATATTTGGGTGCCTCATGAGCTCGCTGAAAGAAACCTAATGAACCGTTTACTCATTTGTGATTCTTTATTACGACGTAATGAAACCGAACCATTTTTGACGAAGCTGATAACTGGTGATGAAAAGTGGATCACGTACGACAAGAACATGAGAAAAAGATCGTGGTCAAAGGTCGGTTAGGCTTCACAGACTGTGGCGAGACCCGGGTTAACTCGCAACAAGGAGATGCTATGTGTATGGTGGGATTGGAAGGGCATTATTCATTATGAGCTGTTACCGCCAGGTAGGACCATCGATTCTGAACTGTACTGCGAACAACTGATGAGATTAAAGCAAAAAGTTGAGAGAAAGCGGCCGGAATTAATCAACAGAAGGGGTGTGGTTTTTCACCATGATAACGCTAGACCTCACACATCTTTAGCCACTCGGCAAAAATTACGAGAGTTTGGCTGGGAGGTGTTAATGCATCCGCCGTATAGTCTTGACCTTGCACCTTCACATTTTCACCTGTTTCGGTCTCTGCAGAATTCCTTAGGCAGTGTGAGGTTAACATCACTTGTCGCAGTTTTTTGATCAGAAGTCCCAAAATTTTTATAGCAATGGGATCACGTCCGTACCTACAAGATGGCAAAAAGTTATCCAACAAAATGGCACCTACATACTTTAGTCAAATGTAAATAAACTTTATAAAAAAACCTTTTCAATTTTTATATAAAATGCGAAGAATCTTTTTCCTCAACCTAATATTATAACGATATAATATATAAAATGTGACGTCACGAAATTTAGATTCCTCCCACCCCTTGTCACACCTTGTTTCACTTCTATTGCGTGTGAACTACACACACACACACACACATACACACACACACACACACACACACACACACACACACACACACACACACACACACACACACACACACACACACACACACACACAAACATTTTGTTTTATGATAAATAGGTTCGCGTTTGGCCATGATCACGCCTAATGTCGGACGATGATGCGGTCGCAGATACATTATCATGCTTATTTCGCATAGGATGTAAGTAGAGACTGGGTCCCCACTTGTTACAATCTTAGCACACATCTTGGCTTTATAGGTAAAAATATTCACAATTCACGCTATAATCACTCAGGTAGTAAAGTTTAGTATTTACAAAATTCAGGAAAGAATTAAGTCAGTCAAAGCGTCGTATATTTGAATAATAAAATAGCGAAGTGTGTATGTAGGAAAGAAGCAAGAAAATTCACTGTAGTCTTAAAAAAGTGGCTGATTAAAGAGTGCTTTTATACAGTAGATGAATTTCTCAAAAAAAGTGCTTGTCGTTATTATCTATATGGGAAAGCTTAGTGATTTATTTGTTATTTTTTCTTTTGACATAATTTGTTTATTACCAAAGCTTATTTGACATGTTTCTGAACTAGAATATTTATGTAAATTTAATTTTAGTATTTAAGTCATTTTGGACACCACTATTGGTAGAATTTACTGTGCATCTACAATTGTATAATATCTGTATAAACTATATTCTTGCAAATAAAGATATTGATTGCTTGATTGTAAAAGTTCACGAACAATGAAGGTAGTATTTATTTATTTATTTCATTTCCACAAAACATAAGAATGAAGAAATAATCTTATCTAGGGGTAGTATAGTCGGGAGCAAAAAAGTAGGAAAATTTTCTGAATCCAGGAATGCCTACCATCCGCTATTATTTCAGATTTATTTATTTAAACAAAAATAAATTCTCTATCTATAAGATTTATTTAACTATATATATATATGTTACATCTAAAAACCAAATAGTATATATCTTCTTTACTAAAAAGGCTCTTAATTATAACAGTGTAGGTAATTACCGATATCTACGATAAATACCAGTATTTGCTAGGTTCAATATTTTCAATTAACAACTTCTTTATTATATTAAGGCTTATTACGGTAATATAATCGGAGAAGTGTATTAAGAAGTTACGAGCTTTTCACTCAGATTGAAGGCTATGATGGATCACTGAAGGGGTGCACTGTGTTTGGAAAGATACTTACACCCCTACACTTTAAGGGTTTCTTACTATTGACATTGAGAATTGTGACACAAAACAACATGTATTAAATACCTATATTTATTAATAGAAGTATTATGTTTATTATATATAATATTTAATAACACAAGCCAACAATTTTGTAATGTATGAACTTCTTCAAATTAGGTGTAGGGGAAGACAGTATCTATAGGTACTCTTTACGCGTGTCGAAGGCATATTGGGTTTAACACACTTCCTCACTACGTTTTTCTTCACCGTCAGCGCTTGCTTATTATAACAGTGGTATCTACATTGGGTAGGAAAAACTATGTATTTAAGTGGTGCATACTTCTCCAATCAGAATTTAGACCCAGTATACCTTGGTCGTTTTAATGAGAGACTGGTATTTTTTAATTATTTTTCTAATAACTCTACGGACTCGAGTTCCGTACAATTTTTTTTTTGCAGGAGTTCAGAGGACAGGCGGACGGCCCACTTGATGAAAAGCAACTACCATCGCCTATGGACATTTGCAACACCAAAGGTGCTACAAATGCGCTGCTGCTCTCTTAGGGGAGACTGGAACCTGGTCACTAATGCCGGAACACAACTCAAGGTTGCTATGACGACATACTTTAGACCAGGTTTAGTAGCCTTCCAGTCGGGCAAATGCTCTACCTACCACCTGGCTGTGGGTTGTTTAGTCGCCTCTTACGACAGGCCGCCCAGCCGCAGGATTTTTTTTTCCGTTCCTGCACGGATAGAAACACTTTTGCAACTTAATTTTTAAGAAAGTTTTTAAAATTTATACACGCTTATTGGTTATTTTTGTTATTGTGTGTGACATTTTTATTTGTGTTGTGGTGTACCTTACGAATAACTTATTATACTAATTAATTCTAATTTTAATACTAAACTTATACGAATGTAGAGTGTATCTGTTACATGCTGGTGTTGTAAGTGCATGTGCAGTGTGTGCCTTATGTCTATACCTATATATATTATCCTAACTAGTGCCCTGTGTATTGTTTTTTCCTTTCTGTGTCTGGGTTATTAATTTTTAGCCTCTTTGTGTGTCTTGGTTTGTCACTTTTTTTATACTGGTATTTTAGCCACTGTGATATTACAACTTAGAACATTTGCAATATAGATACGTATTTCTATTCATCTCTATGCTTTTTACAAAATATTTTGTTATCAAATTAATTTGATATTATTCTTAGATACTTTTTTAAACAACGAGTAAGTTTCTATTTCGTACAAAGTTAATCGAACAGTGTACATTTTCGAGTTAAGATCAGTAGTTATTAACTTAGAGCACTGTCACATGTTCTAGAGTGCAGCTGAAAACCTGCGCCAGACACCCGTTTCCTGGCATTTGCTGAACTGCACCTATTTGGTACCATCGTGAGACGTATTTTTTGCTATATAGGTACATAGTTTAATACCTATTATGTTTTTCAATGTGTTTATAGACCAAATAAACGTGTTTTCTTTCACACGGGAATCTTGATATAACTTGCTATGGTCATCATGTAATTTACTTTGCTCCATTTTGGACTATTTTCCTTCAAACCACAAGTTTAATCTCTTTATTTATTTGATTTACATTCTCTTTAATATAAATTCACACTACGGTACTAATCAAATGTTAATAAACATATTATTTACCTTATAAAACAGTCAATAAAACAAGGCATTCACTGCACAAATGTATGTAAATTAACATAAAGAGGTTATACGACTGATACGCATTTCCCTCAATTTATATTCACGCCACGAAATAAACACCATGTAAACCATGTTATTTACTTAATAAAACAGTTCCTAAACATATAGTCGGTTCACACGAAGGCTGTGTATGAGCGTTGGTGGGCGGGCCACGACGCCGACCGCCCAGCGTCGGGGCCCGCCCCGATAGCCTTCTGATATATTACTGGATACTGGAATATTGAAACGAATATTCTCTTATAATATTTATGGCTGTATGCCTTTACTGACAATTTAAAAGAAATTGTCTTTGTTTGTATCTATCTATACCAATAAGCACATTTGAAATGTCTGTCTGTGATTTTATTATAAATATCAAAATTAAGGTGAAATATCTTATTTTTCCTATATATAGTCATAAATTCTCATTTTTAGAATTTTTTCCTATTTGTCTGCTTGAAAGTCTGTCTCAAATTGCCTATCATATATGTCAGGGTTTAAAACAGGAATTCTATCTTAAAGTTCCGTGCATGTTCTATCTTGATATCTTATAGGGTTCAGATGATATGAATATAGTAATTAGCCTACACTTTGTGCGAATGAAGTCGCGGACGCAGCTAGTTTTAAATAATTAAGATAATCAAAGTTTATATTTTAATAAAATTCTTTAAAATGTACCTAATTGCAGAGAATTATCGTTTTATTTTTAGATCCCACTTGTTTTAAGCAACATAACCTTGGATAAACAGTAGATATGGCGATCTAACGAAATAAAGTAACCAACCTTTTAGCACCATAGTCGAAGTAGACGGAGTCTTAGGGTGACTATTGTACTATATAGTCTTAAGGGACTATATCTAAAATACGAACCTAGTTCATATTAAAGAATTATGTTTAGTTAGGTAACATTTTCTGTATTTTATTAGTTAATAATGTATGTTATATGAAGTCAATCATGTTATAAGTAGTATAGTAGGTATAAATTATAGTGGAATGTTGAGGGGAATACTGAAACTTGTGAAGCTGGTAATGTGAGTTAATGGAGTGGCAGCTGACGAGGTTGAAGATTGTGCAAAGTGTATTAGATTGAGTAGGAAGACAAGTCCTAATAGCAGCCGAGATTATAAATTTTTAGGCAGAAGGATGCAGCAGGGGCAACCGTCAGTCCATCTGCCTTCGTATGCCACTCATTTTTCCCAGAAATTATTGGCTCTCTATGGATAAAAATAACACAAAATAGTGTAGTCTAATTGTATATATACGTTATACAATGGTGTACTGAAACCGGTTACGCCTTTTACCTACATATAACAGAAGGATGAAAACTTTTTTACTATTCAGTGCACCTAGTTAAGCATATGGTGTAAATTTAATCAGATTTTTAAAAAGTGATAGCGATGTACTTTTGTAACTGTTAATTATTTAAGCCAATTGGCTGGGAAATATTTATTTACAAACTTCCAAAATCTTACCGTGAAAATTTTGAATTAATTCAACAACCTGCCTTGAGTAGTTCATGAGATGTCAATGAGAATTACACGTTTTTTTTGGATTTGCTAACCAGTTGATGAAAACAGTAGACGTTTATCACCTCTACATCTATAGAACTCTTCGTTGTAGCATTTGGCTATTTTTTTTGGTTTTGTTAGTACTATGTCTGCCAAGAACATTTCAAAGTAAATCGGAAAGCTGAATTCAATACCTATACCGGTCTATCTATCATTGACAGCCAGAATACTCATGAATATCCACCTATTGTTATAATGCTGTTTGCATTACACTTTACTAGTTATGGTTAAGTTTAACTTGTTATTAAGAACTACTGAAATTATTATGGGTAGGTACCTACCAGAACCTAATCGGTATATAGGTCAAACTGTGCTTACTATGCAATATTGCGCTTATTTCTGTGTCAATAGATATCTGTATTTTTTTAGAATGCAAAATAAATAATTAGTTGCTACTTAATGGCAGCAAGTATTAAATGTAGTTAATTAATTCTTTGATTATTTAAAATACCATAATAACTTTTTAACAATAAAGCCTGAATAAATGCATAATATTTCTTTGTTTACCCTAATTAGTTAATATATACATATAATTATACATCTATACGTAGATACAGGTATAAAGGAGTACTAGGTACTATGTAAGTATGGTACAAAATATAATATAATTAGGTATATAAAGGATCACTTACATATGCATCACCATAATTTTAATGACATACTCTCAGTCATCTACATTTAAGTCATAATAAACTCACTGCATACACTTCACTAACTGCACCACTTAAACAGAACTTAAGTTCTTCTTCAAAATTAAATAGGTTATATTAAATCCAGTTCACAAGTTTTATTTTTTCGGCCAAAACCACGAAACACAGAAAGGAATCAGGTAAAATGTCTATCATCAATAGAAAATTGTTATCAGTGCTATCGGAATGTCAGTATGGCGTGGCGACTGTCAACTGTCTACTAAACGAATCGTCACTGTTCACTTACCGCCATGCCCACTTTCATACAACTACGTACGAATGTTTACTATAAACTCGAAAAGATATGTAACCTAAATGTGCTTTTATTACAGACGAAAAAGCTCTACAATTGCGTATACGGTAATAACTAGTTACATCCTTTTTCAAGAAGCAGCATTCCAGAAAATATATCATCGGTGCTCTTCTAACTTACGTATAGAATTGTTATGCCTCTTCTTTTTTGACATTTTTGATCATTCTTCGGAGTTTGATTAAATAATGCTTTAAAATTCCTTTTTGTTGTAAGACAATAGAATAATAATTTGAACTTTTTTACGGGTAACATGTATCTGAGCTTGCATATTGAATGTTTTTAGTTTTAGAAGTTGCATCAGAAATGTCCAAGTAGCGCCGTCTCATTTGCTCTCATATTTCTTGTTTGTTTCACGTAGCGCGATTGGGCCAATAGTATTTACGGAGCAACCCACCTTACAGCGCATAAACTAGCGCACAATACTGTGCTCTATCGCTTTTGAATAAAGTTTAACTTTTTAGCATTTAATTTGAAGTTACCGGCGTTTGTCAGGCAAGAGTTCTAATTTTAAATCAAGTGTAGGCGGAGCTCTTGTGTCGGAGCTTTGGTATTGAAAAGCAGAATGTCTTTAACGGAAACCTGTCCCAAGAAACTTAAGCCTTTCATGTACCCATGTTGTGAGTTCAGCTTCGGCAGTGAGATACGTCGTTTTACGTTGTGCCATCTCCAAGTTAGTACTGATGGAATAAAGTAAAAAGGTTTAGTAACCGGCTTGTCTATTTTCTTTTTGTTTGTTCTTATTCTGTCTTCGAATGGGACATCGCATGAGAAATGCAATGCAACAATATGACACTTTAGCCTCTTTTACTTACGAATGTAATATTCATGGACATCTTTTACCTACTAGGATTTGTAATCAGGTGATTAACGCTCTGGTGCGTATCTAAGCCAGACAACGTAATCGTCATAAGTATGGGCATCTGACGGAGTAATATTGCTAGCCTTTTTAGTAGGCACATTACCTATAAAAAACGGTGACTCAGTCTATTAAAATTATTGTAGCTACTAGGTATATTGGAAAACGGTCTTTTGTTATTACTATTATCTATATAGGTACTTATATTAAAAAAATAAAACTGTCAGTTATAAGACTACGCGTCCGAAGTCAAAAGTTTGTACTTATCTGAACTTGAGACTCGTGAGTTCAGTAGTTTTTCCCCATCCCAAAAGTGCCCAACATGCCTAAAGAACTTTTTACTTCCAAAATATTGGATATATAAACATTTGCGCGAGTTCTTTTTGGTGTGAATGGCAGATCGCAGCCGCAGCATCATCTGTGAAGCGCGTCGTCTGGAGCGAGTGAACTCATTACGGCTGTCGGTCAAGGCCTTGAGGTCGGTGCGGTGGGTGGTCGCCTTAATTACACCCTGC
Organism: Dendrolimus houi; assembly: GCA_039645545.1. Lineage (NCBI taxonomy): Eukaryota > Metazoa > Arthropoda > Insecta > Lepidoptera > Lasiocampidae > Dendrolimus > Dendrolimus houi. The sequence continues at coordinate 16,519,015 of CM077125.1, read as the reverse complement.
ACCGATTCTGGGTTTCTTTCTTCCGAACACCATCCGGTGATATTGCTCTATGCTTACAATATAGTGACACAAATCACTATTGAAACTTGAACAACAGGAATCACCTATCTTTGTTTAATACATTTTTGGTACAAGGTTATATTAAGTGGTAAATCTATAGATTTTTATAAATAAAACTAAAAAGACAGTCTGCAATTTAAAATAAATTCCAAAATTTCAATGCTATCTAGAAATGCTTAAAATGACCCCGTTTTAAGAATTTTTCTTTAATTTTAGCCGACCTCTCATCCGAAATTAGTACATTGATACCTAAGAGTATGTTCCATTTTGATATAGGTATATAGGTTTCAAAAATATGGATATAAATATTTGTGAATTCCAATTTCCGCGCAAACAAAGCTACGGGTAGAACCAATATACCTACAGATATTTTGACTGAATTTATTTAAAAATTCGATTTCTAAAACGAAATCAAAATAGTTCACCACTCCCTAATGATAACTATAAGAAGTTGTAACTAATGCCTAAATTGGCTAAGGCAATGTACATAGGTACCTACTCCTCGAGATTTTTTGGCCGTTTTACACTTTGTAACAACTGCAATACACTGACGGTGAAAGAAACCTGCATATCGAGATTACCGACGTCTGATAAACGCCAATCCGTTTTAGGCAAACTTTTTGATAAACGATTAGGTGCGTAGATAACTATATCTATATACTTATGTTTCTAGAGACCATGGGGCACAAAAATGGCCCAGACTTTTGGAGGGCTTGCGTGGGGCCATGGGAAGGCCAACACGTAGAGGCCCCTTGACAAATTTAATGTAAATGTGGCGTGATACTGACCGGCGTTTATCCCTGTCTACGCAACCAGGCACAAGTCGTCCCGGTCAGTATAGGACTATTATAGTGAATGAGAACAAAAAGTATCGGGCTATTGGTATTAACTGCTAGTGGAACTACGGATCGGGGACTATAGGGATTATGGCGTCTGCCCGTCGCAATTTTCAAGGAACATGGAAAAACGGACTGACGGTGACTTGCCACTCACTGCATGGGCCCCTGAAAATGCTATACAAGATTGGAGAGGGGCAACATGGGTGTGAGTGGCTAAGGGGTGTCGAGAGGTGGGCTGCAGGTTTACCGAAGCTACTTCTGATGTTATGCCATTTATCACTTCCACCCTTGGAGCTTGAGTCTTAGCTCTAGCGTTCGCCACTCCGTGCCGGCTGATTAATGCAAGCACGAAGGCGAGGGCCTTGCCTTGGCCCCCTGGAGTCGGGTCCGAATTGTCGCTACTCACCTAAGGCTTCGCCACAAAGCCCCCCTGCGGATAATATATGTTATTCCTATGTTTATTTATTAAAGTGAATAATAATATATTGATCTATGTGAATTTAAGATTGACAGAAATATTTATTTCTAGTCTGTTTCAGGTATGTACATCTATTATGAGGCCATATCTAGTCTTGGAAATTAATGTTAGTATCGTGTAGTCATCAGGCTGTGGCTCTGTTTACTATTGAATATTCAAAAGGCGACTTAAAAAGTATAATTAAATGAGGTTAAAAACTTAATTAAGTATTCCAGAGAGCGGCGATTTGAGGCCATATTCTATTCAAAACCTGTCCCACCCATTAGCTTTGTGCTATAGATGTATAAGTATATGTATTTTTCTATTAGCCACGATTTATTATCAGGTACCATATACCTAATAATAATACTTATACTTCATTCATTTGGCTACGTAACTTTATAAAAGTAATTTAGGTATTCGAAAATATTCCATACCCTAAAGACTACTCATAGGATTTTGTACAAACCAGTTCCCTTCATGAATTTTTAAATCCTGCTATGTTGAAAATTTTCAGGATTTTAGATCGTATAGTTTAAAAGATTTTGGAAGCGAAAATCTCGCGATTTATTGATATAAATACGAATAAGTTTCCCAAAGGATAACGTTATAATTTTCAAAGACCTTACTAACGATACACCACAGGCCTATACATTTTTCATCTCTGTATTACAGATGTCGTCGCCTCCTTTAATTTTTTTTTCGTTTAACTACACCGTTATGTAGTGGCATCGATGTAGAATAGTCATTCTATATGGATACAGTAGTTTTTGTCAAAAATTATTGCAGTAATGGACAGACAGACCGACATGACTTTTTATAACGGTTCCCTTTTTACCAAACTAACGGGACCCTAAAAAAACTTTGTAATTTTCTACAACATTTATTGAAGTAATTGTAAGTTGTTTGAAAGTAATAGCGATGTGCGTGGGTGATTAATGTTCTCTATGCGATGCGAGCGCTGTTAATTAATGTACTTGTATCAAACGCTAATACGTTGTAATTATTATTACGTTGTTATTATATACGGAGATAGTGTCGTAAGTGTTGCGATCTTGAAATAAGTGAGGGTATGAAAAGAACAGATATGATTGAGTAAATTTTTTTGTTGGTGATAAAATATTCAACATTTTTATTTTTAGAGTCTGTGCTGCTAAATATCTCTGTTTGTAGAGTAGATAGTAATTATACTTAATCAGTCTTTTCTGGTGTTTCATTGTCATTTTAGCAAACCAGAACTCTTATACTATGTATAGTCGCAATTTTAATCCAATACTTTGTCTGGTCTATAATCTATATGTTACAGTCATTTTCTCAAAAACTCTTGAATCTATGTGAATAAAAATTTGTAGAAATATAGACAGGTACCACTTTATTGTTTACCAAAATAAATAATGACTAAAATATTTAGTGACAATACTTTCACGGTATAACTAAAGGCGGCATAATTATCTATACATACATATAATAAAATTGTAGAGGTCGAATTTCTGTACAATGAAAAAAAATGCTAAAAATCGAGTCAGGTGGATGTAAGAAGTGAAATAGAACTAATTTAGATTTTTTTAATTTTATGTTTCTCTGTTTGTCTGTCTGTTTGTAACAGCTAATCTCCGAAACGACTGGACCGATATAAATGAAATTTTGTATGGTGGTAGCTTATATCCTTAGTCAACACATAGGATACTTTTGATCCCGAAAAATTAAAGAGTTCCCGTGGGATAGTTAAAAAAACCGCACCACGCGGGCGAAGTCGCGGGCATCAGTTAGTAATAATATAATATCATATCATAATATTAAAATACACAAACGGAAGAGAATCAGATAAGGATAATATATGACACAATAAGGACAGCAGAAAGCTAAAGTAACTAGAATTAGAATAGTCAAATATTTTATTGTATATTTAATTAATGTTTTTGATAGGATTTATAAATATTGAATATATAAAATATATTCAAATAAATGCCTTTTAACTCTGCGTAGCCAAAACTCGTCTATAGAACTCTTAGCTGTGTGGACTTAAACGCACTTTGTCAATTCTTTATAGTAATAATTGGCAACGCATGTTTTTTAAACAGGCATAAACTTCCATATGTTTTCTACATTTAAAGATTGATTATTGATATAGGTAGCGGTAAAAATAATCACTTCAACATACCTTGTCTTATATTCATACGCTTTATGTATAATAGTTTACTATAATCCATTGTTGACGTTGTCCAACTTGATATAGTTATACTTGCCTCATACGATAAAACTAGCAAGTTTTTCGCCGCCATATAACATAGAAGAAGTGTAACAGAAGTAAGCATTCAGTAAAGTGCGTGTCACTCTTCATGCAGCGAAGGGTCTTAAAGTAGCGAAAAACGTCAATCTATTTATACTATACTATAATAAATCTGTAAATGGTTCGAGTTTGTACAATGTATTTAAAAATGTGAAAAGATCAGGAAGGATAATTCGGACTAGTGGATTCCGAAAATGCAATTTTAGAATATTTGTCTGTCTGTCTATTAGAGCATCACGTGAAAACTACTGACCAGATTTAAATAAACTCGACATAGAGCTGGCTTATATGTCGGGGCGTAACTTAGGATACTTGTTAACCCGATAAATAACGTGGTTTCCGTGGGATAGACGAAAATAGCGAAAAAGGTGGCGCTGCGATTGCAGCTTTTTTGGAAACTACTGAACGTATATGTATGAAACTCGACATAGTGCTGGCTTATAACCCGAATCAACACTTAGGATACGTTTTTATCCCGATTGAAGATTGCGTTTACTTGGAATAGACGGATTAGCAAAATAGATGGCACTGCAATTGCGATGTAGAAAACCATCTCTGTAATTCAATAAAAATTACGTTTTCAGGTTGCTCACATAATAAATAATAATAAATAAAACGGCAGATAAACACACACACTGTATATCCCCAAATTAAGCAAGTTACGCTTGTGTTATGGGAAATATACAACGCACCACTCTGGGGCCGACCCCAGACACCCAGTGCATAGTAAATAACGGAGAAAATACGTTTCCGAAATTTACTATACCAGGAATCGAACCCGGAGCCTCTGCGTTGCAGTGAGGTAAGGTAGCAAAGGCTTTGCCCGCTCAACCACAGAGGCCGTCAAAGATGTCACATGTCATTCATTACGTATTAGATACTTCAAATTAGGTTGGCTGCGACTTTTCTTTATGTTATGCTCTGCAATTGTCTATACTACATTGCTTAGTTTCCTGTAATTGTAGTGAATTCAACAAGAAACTAAAGTATTGAAGGTTTGTATATATTGTGGCGACCGAGGGTAGAACATTCTGGCAGCATAAGCCGGTCTCAAGACTTTTAGAAAAAGGTAGAAAATTCTGGAAGGAAAAGACAAGGACAGATATATTTTAGAAAGGAATAGATAATAAATAAAAGAATAACGAAAAGAAGATCGAAATTATGGGTTCCAGAAGATTCTTCCGGGTATATAAGTAGCGTAAGGCGCACCTACCGGGCAGTATAGAGTTGAGTTCAATTCAAGACAGTGAAGTGACAAGTGCGATACGAAAGAGTTGGAAGAAGAATTAATAGAAGACAGTGACGAGTTTAGAGGTGAATTTAGTGAAAAGTTTAGTGGACAGTTTAGTGAAGCAGAAGATTCGCGTAGTTTAAAAAGAGGCCTGGAAGAGCTACGCGCGGTAAATTCTGAGGTGAACACTGCAGCAGCAGAAGGTGTGTCTACGCAATATCGGCGACGGTATTGTAGGTAAGACATCTTATCGTCGGTAAGACATCTTATCGTCGGTACAGTGCATCGTTCGTTGTGTGTGTAGGGGCAACTCTGCAGAAAGGCATCACGCACCTCTGTATAAGTTAATAAAAGCGTTTAGTTAAAAACTGGTGTTTTCTTCCAATCCTAAGTACGTACCCCGCTCGCACGTAACAATATAAAACACCTAATTAAATTTTTATGTCAGTAACATAGAGGTACTACTGAAGGGTTTTTCACGCGGCGTATCCGCGGGGAAAACTCTAGTCATAAATAAATGTCTGTCGGAAAGTACCATATTATATAACTAACTGAGAACAATATTTTTTAAAAGCTTTCTAAATTACAATCTTTGAAATATTTTGTATGTTCAGGTTTTCAGAAATTCCTTAGACAGGAGATGGGGGTAATTGTGACATTTTATAAAATCTTACAAGTGCATATCACCAACTCTGTTGACTTTACTCATATTATTTTGAAATATTGTTACGATTTTAAGACAAGTCTTAGGATAGAGCAGCACTTAGCTATATACGCATAGTTTTCATTCCTCTTTTATGTGTGTGAAATACCATCCCTAATTTTTACGTTTTTTTATAATTTCATTAGACTACTGTATACATCTTTTTCCAGATATTATCTATATTGTGCACAGTAAATCCCTATAACCAAGCAGAAAGAACAACGGACGAACAACCCGAAATTCGAAGAATTCTGTTTTTACCATTTCTATACGGAATCATGAAACGGTATATCAAGTCGTGTCATGTGATATAACTTGTACTTATTATTTAGCTGTATATAACGCGACATGTGCACTGTAAGGGTTAACTCATTAGTATCAGATGCTCACTGCGACCAACCTTCTGTCAACTGGACTGACAAGTACCCAACCACTGATGGGTTATGTCTTGTTTATTTGGATTAAAGATGAATTTTATTGATGTATATTGCCACACTCACAGAGCTTTAAGAACGATTAATTTAAAGAAAACTTAAACAGGGTAGTTTTTATCTTTGCTTGTTAGCAAATTGGCAAGCAGGTCCACTTGATGGCAAGTGGTTACCGTCGCCCATGGACATCTGCAACACCAAGGGACCCGATGCGTTGCCTTCTTCGTTGAGACTTTAAATATCTGTTAACGCCTTTTTTGAAGAGCCCCATGTTATTAGCGCTCTAGGAAAATTGAGGGAGGGAGTTCATTCTAAAGTTTACTCACGTATAGTTGATAATTAAATCAAATGAGACACTATCTTGTAGTGAACGTAAGTATTTCTGGTAGTGCTAGTACCTAGGTACGTGTCGCCGTCTAGGTAGGTATCGTATTTCTTCAGGCTTCAGAAATGTGTGATAGCAGTGTAATATGTATTATGCGGAGGTAGTAGCGAATGTTATTTTCTATATAAAGTACATTTGAAAGTAAGCTCATTATTTGTCAATACGTGATTGCCAGGGCAGTGTTACATTATACATAATGCATTACCAATGAGCATCAGAAGAGAAATGTCACTTACATCTTTTAATAAACTCTTCAAAGATCACTATCTACATTTGTAAATAATAATTTATGTATCTTATCTGCTATTAATATATATATATATATTGCACTAGTTGGATGATTATGACGCATGCGTACTGTTTTCTTGAGTACAATAAAAAATATTCTATTCTATTATAGTACCCGAATTGTAGGTACGTTGGCGCGACGTACTACGGATAGAACAGAACATTGTACTGTTGACGACTTAACAGTAGCAAACAGTAAATGCAAAGCATTACCAATTATTTGGTACCAGTGGTTCGATTGTGTCGGACGGAAGGCCTGGTTTAATTATCCGGTGTTTCCTGTAGATTTGCGCCCACCTGTCGACTGGTGGCGGTACCTGCGACTGACACATCTATCGCCGCTCGCAACTAAAATTAATTACACCAATTGATTAATACCCGAGTTCCCAATCTCGCCAAAACTTAATTACTCGCCTCGAAAAATTTATTTTACATATTTTGTGCTTTAATTTTTGTGAGATTATGCAGATTGAAATAAGTTATTATTTTAAGAAAAGTAAATGGAGGGAGACAAGGACTACATCCAGAAATGGAGAAACTTGAAAAAATTAATATAAATTATGTATATCACATAATGATCAAGTAATAAAGGTTGTTTTTATTTTTTATTTTATATTAGTTATTTAAATGGAGAGAAAGCCAAGATCTTCTTAGCACATGAAGATCAATTATTTATTAACTTTATGGAATACCTAAGTATCTAAGAACTTTATATGAGTTGATGTAAAAAATGTGTATATCCCACATATTAAACTTTCTATAAGTCTTTTGAAGAATCTGTGCCTAAAACTTACTCCAAGTCTTTTTAGGTAAAATATTGTTATCTTTCGTTACATATACGACGAAACCCCCCAATTTTTGTACAATATTAACATACCATTGGATAGCTGTGTGAAATACAGTCTTGTTAATTTATATAACTAATTTTTTTTATTGCAAGAGTCCAGTAGACAGGCAGACGGTTATATTATAATAGTTATTGTGAGAAATGACTTTGAAATACAGCTATTCCTCGACACTTGGCATCGTCTACTGTACAAAGCATTCACTCCTTCATGCTATATGCAAGCTGTGGAATAAATTTCCTTTAGCGATTACCCCAGAGCATTATGACACAGAGCTCTCCAAAGGCTAAATATATAGACACATGTCTAAATTTTCGAAAAGAAGACAACATTTCGACTCTTTTAGTGTTGTAGATGTCTATCGGCAATGGTAACCACTCACCGTCTGACAGTTTACCTAAAAGCAAATATAATGAAGTAGGTAAAAAATAAAGAAAAACGTAGAGACAAACAGACGAATGGAGGAACGTGGCCATTTTAAAAGAGTTCCATTTAGCAAAATGGTTCTGTAACCAGGTGGTTCTGTAGGGTACAGATCATACAGAACCACCTGGTTACAGAACCATTTTGCGCTGTACCCTAAGGAGTAATTTCTTAATCGAATAATAAAAAAACTTGTAACAAAAAACAAAACAGACTTCAAAAGTAACTAAAATGCAAAAAAAATATTTTTTATACAGCATCTTCAAGTCGGTGCGAAGTAAGACATAAAAATTACTATATTTTGCAAATTTATTGTTGTTATTTTGTTTTACTTGGCACCGGCTTCAACATGCTTTTGAAGTCGATTTTGTATTTTGTTTTTTTTTTAATTCTACTTTTTTTACCCGACTAGCTTTACAAAAACACATATAAAATAGAGACGAAATATGTATTAGTAGTAGTAGTACATATAATATTTGAGGTTCGCTCTTGATTTCCTTGGGATCTACTCATCAGATCCTGATTTGGTGACAATGGGACCATCTCAGAAGTATACACTTATGAATAACAAAAATTTGAAAAACGACCCACAACTGACGGAAAAACCGCGTAACAAACATACAAAAAAAACTTACTCCGTTGGCTCAGCGACTTAAAGTGGGTCAAAGAATATGCCATTTTTCCCCTTCCTGCGCAGTTTCTTGCCAATGATCGGCTCGTAGCTCCGACAGGTCACCTTTCACTCTGTTTTTCCAGCAATATTTGGGACGATCGACCGGACGCCGACATACTGGCCGTCCCAAATATGCTTTCCTCACGCTGCGATCTTCTCCCATCCGTTCTATGTGACCGAGCTAGCAGAGGCGGTGAGATTTTATTTCTCCTATCATTTTGGGCTCAGCCACGAGATTTCCAATTTCAAACAAAAAAACATATAATTAAATTAAGAACCTCTTTGTATTTGAAGTCGTTTCAAAATAAAGAAAATGGATAGACAGACAGACGGATGGCGGAACGTGACGATTTTACAAAACCCTAAGGAGTCATTTCTTAATCAGAAAATTCCTCATTCCGTTCCAGATATATTAAAACATTTTTTATGAAATAAGTAATATTTTAAGTTGATAGTAGAGGCGTCTGCGGTTAGTCAGATGGTCGACCTAACAGGTTCAGTGTACTTGACTGCTTCGCCCACCGGCCGCTTTTTGTTCCACGAGTTGTACACCCGCTTATTTGCCATCATCAATCATTATTTGGCCCAACGCTGGTATGCTTTACAATTTGAGAAAATAACCCTTTTTTGTTTTTGGTGTAAAACACTTGTTTGCAATAATATCGGGAGCATCGACCGGGATGATAGGGATCAAATTTCTTTGTAGTTGATGTATATCTACGAACTTATTTTTTTCCCGATTGACATTTTGTATCAATGTAATAACTTTTGCTATAATCTTTTAGTAGCGGTTATCACATTAGACTCAGAGTTTTATACTGTGGCTGGTAGCCAACATCATTTTCTTATTATTATTTTTTTTAATAATCGGCAGACACACCCACATTGTATATCCCCAAGCAAGTTACGCTTGTGTTATGGGTAATATACAACGGACCACTCTGGGGCCGATCCCAGACACCCAGACCATAGTAAATAACAGAAAGTTCGTTTCCGAAATTTACCATGCCAGGAATCGAACTCGGAGCCTCTGCGTTCTAGCGAGTTCGGCTGGCTAAGACTTAGCCCGTTTAATCACAGAAGCCGTCGATTATTCATTAAATTGAACGGAATTAATAATTATCTTAATATAAAAAGTGTGCTTGCTATTAGCATACGCCCGTTTAAGTTTATGTGGGGACAAACTTGCCAGATAATTAGTATGGAATTTATCATGAAATGCACAAAAATTAATACATTAAGAAGAATTTTTTAAGCAGACTTTTATCATGTGATAAAAGTTCAATTTGCTTAGATATGTTATTATATTTGAAATTCAAGCGTCTATTGGGAATACAATATCGCGAATGTCTTTGGAAAAGTGTTAAGTAAAATCATATAAAATGTAATGATATATTGCAAAAGTAATATAAAATAATAAATGCAAAAGTATAGACAAAAAAATTATGAATTATTGTATAAAAAAATTGTCTGTGTTTGCAGATCACACGCAGTTGAAGTGAAATAAAATGTGACTAGGAGTGGGCGGGATTCTAAATTTCGTGACGTCACATTTCATATACTATGTTGTTGTAATATATTTAAGCTTTAAAACACGAATTTGAAGCATTAACGAAAAACTTCAAAATATTTCCAACTCTATCTATATGGGCATTGTGCTTAAATTATTAAATATAATATATTCTATCTCATTCTCTCACAGGGTTAGTCCTATAGAATTATGTGTTTATCTCTTTTTAGTGTCGCATTTTCGTTTCATCGAGTTTCAAATCAAAACGATTGTAAAAAAGTTTCTCTTCAAAAAACAATTACCGTTCCCAGCATGGAAAAAAAATAACGATAGAATTGCCTTTTTATTCAATTAGATATACAAATTTGATCACGTGGGCAGTCTGACTATTTACTCATGTCAGGCTATAAGAAAGAATTTATAAGTATTTATAAATATCAATGTTATAAATAATTGCATGGTGCATGCAAATAAATAATTTTATCCGTGCAGGAACGGAAAAAGAATACAATTTCCTGCGGCCGGGCGGCCTGCGACAAAACAACCCACAGCCGGGTGGTAGGGTTGCCCGTCTGGATGTCTACCACCCATGATCTAGTGTATGTCGCCATAAAAACCTTGATTTGTGTTCCGGTATTACTGGCCAGACGAGTTCGGTAGCACATTAGTAGCACCTTTGGTGTTGAAAGTGTTTATAGGCGACAGTAACCACTTTCTAACACAATTGGGACATCAGCCTGTCTGCTGTACTCCAGCAATAAAAATATATAAGCAGCGTCCAAGATGATTAAATACGAGTATTGTTATCGCCACCAATGGACGTTTGCAGAGCGTCGCCAACGCGTGGCGACTTTGAAGTATTTTAATTACATCCTTCTGAAACAACTCTATGTCTTAGGGCAGAGAGAAAACCGCAGGAACAACTAGCTTGGACATTATACAAACTATAAGAGTGTGGATTTATGGAAAAAATAATCAGATGCCATTATCTCGTATCAAGAAAACACATTATGGAACGATAGAGAATTTGCGTGTCTGGACTAAAGCTAGAATACAATAAACTTAAAAAAATAACTATTTCCAATAGTATTTATAACTATTTCGTGCTTATAATTAGGAAGAAAGTAACATAGGGCTTATTGCAAGTGCAGTGAGTATTGCCGTAGAGGTATATGCGGCGTGAAGGCTGAGGGGTGCATCCAGTAACAGATGCGATGCATTGCTACCCCGGGAACTCCTGCCTGCGTACAGAGACGGAGTCAGTAAAACCGGTTTGTGTTGCAAACCCAAATAAAATACATAAAATATCATCGTTTGCAAAATCTAAACTAATTTTAATTGTTTGCTTATTTTCAATGTTCATAAAATTTTTCTTTATTTTTATTGCGATTTATTTTTACTTACTATTTTTGAGGTGAAACTTCTTTAGAGTAGTTGTGATTTGAAACTCGATGAAACGAAAAAGAGATAAACACATAAATCTATAAGAATAAGCCTGCGAGAGAAAGAGATACGAGTTTTACATTGTGCAGCACGGATTAGAGTGTCAATAAGTCCGATGATTAGACGTAGGTCCAATTTCGATAGAAATGAAACTGGTAATAAATAGTATATTTAGATTAAAGCAGTGTAAAATTGATAATACTTAAGAAGTTTATTTTGAATTATAATATGTTGACCGATGTAGGTTAAAGGAATTATATTTATATTAATAAGATTTATCTGTGAGTTTATTCTATGAAGTTTCACTTCTACTGCATCTGAACTGCATACACACACACAATTTTCACAATAAAAAACGAGTTCAAAACATAACAGATTTTAAAGAAGTTTCACTTCAAAAAGTTAATCCTTATCGTTGCAATGTAACTATACAACCGGGTCAGGGAGTTAACACAGTTTTTAGTTTTCAAATGTTATGTTTTAATTATCAGTTTTTTACTACATAGGCATCAGCGAGGCCCGCAGGCCACTGACCAATGTCTTTCAATTCTCAATTTAAAAATATCTTTTAAATAATAACAACCACGAAGGTTGGTCGTAGTTATACTATCTCGTTGAACATATGATTTTAACAATTAAATAAGTATATAGACACAATTTAAAATGCAAGTAATATTGCAATAATCGTATACTTTAAATCCGTTAAATGCGGCCCTGAAAAGCGCGAGGGAGCACCGATGACAAAATACAAATTTTATTTTATTAAATTCAAAAAAGGCTTCCAATGATTGATAGGAGCGCACCCTTCAGCCCGTCTGTTGCTCCATGCTCCGCGGCATAACTCTTGCTACTCAATAAAATGGATCATTGATCTCCTCATGAACTACTCATCGGGTGACAGATAAATAAAAGCTGCAATGGTAATGGATGACGCTTTGTTTATGATTGTCGAAGTAAGGCTAGAAAGGCTTGGTAAATCTGGAACTACATTGGGAACACGTCGGTTACATACGATCTGATCACAAGATCTGAGCAGAACGGAACTCATACATTTTATATAGTGGCTAGTTGTTTAGAGCAACATTAGATCCACGCTTTGCGATGCCACGCTACATATGCGACGCAGAGTAGACGCGCATCTGTTTGGTGTGCATACGAGTCTTAGGTACAGGTGTGAGACCTACTAAATTTGTGCGTCGGCCGAACGTTGTTCTCGCTTTAAAGTGCCTAGTTGGGCAACGTTCCCTGACGGTTACTTAAATTCGAGTAAAAGAGCAAGAAGACCTATAGATTATTATAAAAAAAATGAGAAGTAAAAACTTCTTTAGGCACGTTGGGCACTTTTGGGATGGGTAAAAAGCATTGTACTCGCGTGACCATCACGCTCGGATACAAAGTTTTTACTTCTGACGTGCAGTTCTACGACTGACAGTCTTTTTTTTAATATTTCTAAAATATCGTACAACATACTAGGGTAGCTGATAGTTAAATCTACTAAGATGGTTTTTATCGACTTACAAAACGCCGCAGACTCTTAGATTTGGTAAGAGCGTAGCAATTTATGACTTCATAACTTCTACTAGTCAAATAGCTTATTAGTTATGGTTTAGATAGTACTTATAATTATTTTTAACGAAATATTTAAAAAATATATTATTCGTATCCTTAAGAAAGCAACAGCGCATTTGTTGCATCTTAGGTGTTGCAAATTTCCATAGGCGATGGTAACCACTTTCCATCAGGTGGGCTGTCTGCCAGTCTTCTAAATTCATGCAATAAAAAAAAATTAAAAATTGACATGATGTACTAGATTAATTTGTCTTCATTTAGATAGGTATAAAATATTGTACACCGGTACCGGTAGAATATACGTATATGTACTAACTACTTATTCTCATCTACCGAATTCTGAATTAGAAGATGAATTAAAACTTAAAAGTACAAAGTAGAATTTACTTACTAAAAATAATAAAACAATGAAGCCCATTATCTGAAGGGTCCCTTGGAATGGGTGTGTAAGGCAAAGGGGAAGGTTTTAATAGGGCCGAGCTGACCGCGTCAAGATATATCGGCGACAAGTGCCCACGACTTGTTTACAAGAACACGACATTATTGTTCACATATAAAATAACCGATTGTTCCACTCTGTACTTTATTGTAACCCGATTTTTGTAAATATGCTGTACTGTATATAAATGTATATACCTAACCAGCAATGAAAAAGGAAACGTAAGCTGTAATCGTAGGATAGTCTTAACATAGATATAAATAATTAGTATTTAAAAAATGTGTGTGTGTGTGTGCAGTTCGCACGCTGTAGAAGTGAAACTTCTGAGAATATACAGGCGAACATAATTATAACTACAACGCTTAGTAGATAAGTGTGAACTGTACACACACATATTTCGTATTTCTATTCTATTATAGATGTATTTATTCTTAGGTATTTTATTTTATTTTAACCCTTATTCGTCTTAATCAATCTAAATTACACTTTAAATCACTAGCATAAAGTTCAAAATTCAATGCACTGTTTGTTACGCACGTATATGTATCGTATCTGTTGATCTACGTATAAATGAATATCTGCCTTAAGTATATACGGATAGAGCTAAAATTCGTTTAAAATCTTGTAAGTTTTATTTAAGTGATAATTAATACTAACGGGTAAAGCGAAATGTGTTTTATTTCGAATTAAATAAGGTTGAATTTTGTGTATTTATCTCTTTTTTTGATTTCGCTTTTTCATTTCATAGAGTTTCACAACTTACAACAAATCACAACGATTCATAAGAAGTTTAATTTCAAAATATTATAGACAATAGTAATAGAAATAATGTTGTCCGATGTAGATGAACAAACAATATAAAATAGAATAATAAATAATAATAGAATAGTTCAATATAGTAGTAAATTTAGGAAATTCATATGTAACAAATTGTTGTACATAATTAAGGTGTGAAAAATGTATATGTTTTATAAATATTGTATTAATATTGTGTTATAATAATCGTATAAAAATACCACCTGCCCTGTACCACGACAGTTAAGGAGCGAATAAAAAAAACTCAATTTTTTGTCAGGCCTTTTAATATTTACTTATGGCCAACAGATGGAGCTAAGAGGAAGGGCTTTTAATTTCAAAAAATTGCCGTTCACATTACCAGTATAGAATTACAATACTCATCCCGAGCTTAATGTTATAATACGATATATATATAATACTTTACTCATATGATGTTTGAATATAACTTTAGGTATATTTCTTTAAACTATTAAATAGAGTTTGAATGTAATACTCGTGCCGGGAGATAATAATACATTGTTATAAGAACGGTGAAAGTGACCTAATTATGCATGAAATGGTTTGGCATATGAGCGTTACGAGGGCACTAATAGTTCGAGTGTCTAAATAGGCTTTTCACCCAAGGTTAACACTTTGCTTTTCATTTCGAATATGAGGAACAAACAACCATATTTCTAATGAAATCAGGCGTTAAATCCATGTCTAGATCTAATGAACTCATTAATACATAACACATGAAACGTCAGGTAAATTTCTTTTTCTGTCGCATTTTATCAGCCAATATTGTTTTGTCACTGATGATAGTAAATATTTCGCTTAAATATATGTAAAGTAAATAATAATTTAGTGAAAAGTAATTTATATAAGTATAAACTGGTGTTACAAAATTGTTGATATTTTTTTATTACAATTAATGCCGAAATTTAACAGTGAGTGTAAAAAACAATTGGAATATGAGTCGCGCATATTATCTATGGTTAGCATAGATTTTAATTTTTTTGACAGTAGGGAAAATCGTTTCCTAGGGACGAAAAGTACTGTTTTCGTCCCTGTGATCAGGCAACTCCAAACGTACTTTCAGAATATGAGAAATGAAAAATTTATGTGTCATGTTAGACTATACAGGTCCACCTGCTGTGTTTGACGTTCAAATTCATTCAAAATACGGCATACCTGATGATGTTTGTTCAAGGAGATGGCCCGGATTTTAGACATCGGTAATCTCGATTTGTAGGTTTTCTCAGAAAGTTTCAGTACATACTGATGATGAGAAACTTCAGAATATTCTATAACAGAAACTGCGTAAGATATGCATGCTTCTCCTAGGGACTCACGTTAGAAGATATGAAACATAAATGCCTCTTTTGTAGAGCCACCCCGATTTGTGTATGTTGTTTAAACTATAGTTTCCAATTAATGATATTTTCCAACTGTATATAGTTCGTTTAAATCCCGTAAAAATATAGTTTTATTGTTAGAGTTAAGTAGCTAATAGTCAAGAAAGAACATAATGCAAGTGGCAAATCTGAGAGTCTTAAGTGGAACAATCCCAAGTCCGCCGTCGTGTCTCTTTGGCGGGGCAGTGTCCGCTCGGCAAGGGACGCTTTACACAGTTAATTTAAAATTCACATTCGTATAAATAAGGAGGGTGCCGTTTGCGTTTTATGGCTCACAACGTGCGAATGCAACGTTTGTGACGCTCCACTTTGCGGTTGAGGACGTATTTTAATATCGTTAATTAGGTGTTACGAGCTTTTACGGGTGTTGGCCGCCCGTTTAGAGCACCACGAATTTCAGATAATGTTCACATGAATTTTGGTTGCAAATGCGAAGACCTAACTGGAATAAATCTCATGAGAAATTGGAATATTATTATCAGATGTATGTATGTCCGTAGGGATTTTATATAAATTCTTTTTAAAGATTATGATAATGCTAATTACATTACATGTATCATAACCATTGAAAGGTGTAGATAGAAAACATATGTAACGATAACCGTTTATTAACTTACGTTTACTGAAAATTAACGTCTTTTCTTTACTTGCAACTTGATCGAATTTAATAGAGTGGTTCTCTTCGGTTCCATCAGGTCCATTGTATATATGTAAGTATATGTTTATACACATACCTATTATGTAGGAATATGCTTAGTAAAGTACAAAGTTACACTGCAAGCCAACCGTAATAATACCTTGTACTTTCAAAGGGTGGGTGCCTGGGAGTGATTGCTTTAAGCAATAAAAGCACCATTTAGACTACCTTATAGATTTGAAAATTATTATAGGAATTTTATTATTTGGTTTGTTTACAATAAAGAATATTCTATTTTATTTCTATTCTATAGTTTTTCCATATTTGATGACGTTTATAAGAGTACTTATAAATGCAGTTACAATCCGTGATAAATTTATTTTTTATGTGTTTAATTGCACTGCGCAGCTACTGCTTTTATATCAAAGTTCGTGTATTGCCAAAGTTGTGTGTATTGCTAAAAGAGCAAATTTTAGCCAAACATGTCAATGTGATATTGATCCTGTCATAGGCCATTCATTTAAGTTCAGAGCTCAAATTAAGATAAATTAAATGACGTTTTACTAATTTAATTTATATATTTTATTTTTATTATTTTGAGTTTGTTTTTATTTACTTTGATTATAATGCCTTTTTTATATTTGACATAGTATATTACGACTTTTTTTTTGACATAATAATTATGACTATCAATGAAATAGTTAAATAGACATGTTGTATAGTTTTTTGCATGGTCTTGTATTACTTATTTTTTTTATATCTAATTTTCCGAAATTATCAAATATATTATAATTCTCTTATCGTTATATGAGCCAAATGTCTAATATGAATTATTTTTAGTGAAAACTTAGCTGATATGTGTATTATGTATTTTTATATTGTAAGAGTGATAATTATAGTATATTTCCGAAATAAGTAAAACAAAAAAATACTTTACAACTGATGGATCGAATCTATGTGTTAAAATACAGGAGAATAGACCAGGTGAATAGTCTAATTAGAAAGATGCAAGTGAAATACTTATTTGCTTAACAGAGAAAACAAGAATCCAAGACATGACGACAAACAAAGGCGGTACTTTCCGAAATGGAGCGAAACTTTCTTACTAATTAATTTAATCCCTTTGAGCCGTACCCCATTAGCCTAATTGAACTGCGGTGTACATGTCAATTCTTTGGTACTATTTCGACAACTTATTCATTCAACTTTAAACTGTACCTGGCCACAATAGGGATGTTTTTGGTATGTTAAATTTACAGCGAAATTTGTACAATGTTAATGATATGAGGGACATACTTTGTTCCGCTTTGCATAATTGTATAAGGAAGGCTGTTATGCAAAAAAATCAGTTTTTTAATGTTTTAATGTTTCCAATTTTTGAGAGTAAAGATATCATAAAAGATACACTCGATATTTTAAATGTTTTAAACTTTTTCTTAATATAATCAGTAAACAAACTCACACATACATTCTATATCTCCAAGTACGTTATACTTGTGTTATGGACAATATACAACGGACTATATTGGCCCTGATCACAGACGCTCAGGCCGTAGTAAATAACGGTAAGCTCATTTATAAAATGTACCATGCCAGGAATCGAACCTGTAGCTACTGCGTTCCTACGGGCTGGTAAAGGCTTATCTTATCTTGCCCGAAATCGAAGTCCATCTTGATACATATGAACATTCATTTACATAATTAATTATTAACCTTGTCCATAAAATCACATAAATCTGAAAATAAACGAAAACAAGTGACCACATTCAAAGAAAGTTTCAGGTAAACAAATTGAGACTTTAATGACAATAAAACAACTTCCACAAAAGTGACGACTAATAAACAATACTAACCTACTGTTTACTAATCGTCACTTTGGTCGAAGTGAAAATACTTACTACCTTAAGTAAATAACTGAAGATAAACAGTGATTCGATTATATCAGCCATCAAAGACAAACAGTGGTCATTTTTTTTATAATGAAGTCTTTTCAGAAAAAACTATATAGTACATTTATAAGTTTTTTTTAATAACTGTATACATTGTTTTATATTTTAGCATTATTTAATAAGTAGTTTAATTTATTGTTTAGTTTTGTTTATTATTTACATGTAATTTAGTATTTAGCTAATTATAAGCTATTTGACTCGTTTTACTTATGACCTCATTCATAACTTTGTATTATCTACGCTCGTACATAAAAAGCTAATTTAAAGGAGTTTTTGGCGGGAACTGAAAGAAGATGTAGTGCTGTGCAGTTTTTTTTAATGTGTAAAATTACTCTAAAATGCACAATAGTTGTAGGATATTGATAGCTTTTGAGTAGTAATTATGTGTTTTGTGAGAAATGTGAACTGTATAGTAAAATGTGGCCTTTTTAGTTGTCACAAGAACTCCGTTGAATGGCACCAGCTGAAAACCTACATTATAATCTAAAATCTGGCTTAAAGGCCTAGCTGCCAAGCCATAAACCTAAATAAAAAAAGCTAATTTAAATTATCTGAAAATGACAAAAATAATATTGGAAATATATGATCTATTCAATTTCTGTAGTAATATTTTGCTGTTATGACATGTTTTATTAAATAAATGTCACTGTTTTTTTTTTTTATCAAATAGCTTAAAAAGACCTCACTTTATGATTTCATGCCTCATTTACATTATACCCACTTCTACGGTAGGGAGCAATAAAGTGACGAGGGAAATGGACAGCGTGAGTATGTAAATTTAATATATAACATACATACGTGGCGTACTCGTGCTACCCACTGCCCTTGTCACTTACCTCCTTACTGTCGTGGCAATGTGTATATGAGTATAAACAAGGGGTAAATGTTTTTTTACAGAATTGAGCGATCAATGCGCGGCGCATTTGTTTGCCCAACGCGCGTGTTGACAAACGCCACGCTGACACGCACATCCTTCTCATGGCCACAGCTTTCATTAACCCATGCCCCGATACAGAGGTGAAATGGATTTCTATACTTGTGTATTTCTAAAATATTATTTTTTGTTGTGAATGGGTTATCGTTATATTTAGTGGGTTGTGAATTTGGAGTTGCAATTCATAGTTCCTAAAGTTAGAAAGGACACACTTTTACGGCTTTAGGAGCTAATATCTCGCCACTTTATGGTTTAGATAAAAATTTGTATTAATTAAGGAATTTCGATAAGAACTATAGCTGTATTTTTTCCAATTCTGAAACGGATCGTGGCCACCTGTAATATTTAGTTTTTCGAATATTTCGTACAGCACTTGTTTATTATTTAATCTTGAACTATGGTTTTCAAGTCGTGATACCGCCATCTCTTGTTCAAACCACAATACATATTCTTGATACACACATATTTCTTCTCTTTTTGTACAATAGTATGTATGTATATCTATCTGTGTCCCCCCAATTTACCTTGGTACATGGAAGACGTCGGCATTTTGTGGTCGGAATTGTTTGTGGTGTTAAAAAGACAGACATGTAAGAAACAATAAGATTTTTGTGCAAATACAGTGAGATGTTGAAACAAACTAAAGGCTGCCGCCCTGAAAAGTGTTTGTTATTGTTTGAATGATTGGTTAAGGGGGTTTCAGTTTCCGTGTATGTGTGATATCTACTTATGAAGCCAAGGTTTTGGTTGAGTCTATATAATAGTCTACTCTATTTATTTATGGTTATTCGACAAACATTTACACAACAACTGAAGGCATCAAAATTATTTATTATACTATTATTTTCAGCGGCTTCGTGTATTCGAAATATCCGAGGTTTCTTACCTGCGCATTCCGCACGCACAGCATTGTAGTTTTCTGACCGTGCTTACTGTGAAGTAAAATATGGTGATAATATATAATATAAACTTTATTTCAGATCGGGGTCCATATTTAGTTAGTGTGTTAGTTACAATTATCTTACAAATTAATGTGAGTAGTGTTAGTAATATTTGTGTTAAATATAATTTAACACAAATTTTTAAACCTATAACAACTTATTTTAATCCGATGACTACCCCTATCCAATGTTCTTGGAAGGGGCAGTCAAATCTAACCGCAATAGCCTTCAGAAGGATGTCGGTGCTGCCGCACAAGCGTTGCATCAGCGAAGCGGATTTTTGCTGACAATAGCCTTAAAGCTGTCTGTCTGTGTGGTTCTTCACAAGCATCCCAGACGCACTACAGTGCCGCGGCAACCTCAACAACGTTCTGAAAGCATTATTATATTGTACTTGTAGGGTGTTGATGGCTCGTTGCGTGTAGTCCACCCACAGGTCGCTCGAGTAAAATGACTGACAATAAGCCTTGAAAAGACTAGTTTTTACTTCAACTATGCTTCATGCGAACCTGCGAGCTAACATGTTGCCCCGAATCGTCAACTCCCTACGTTCCCTCTCTTTATCCTCGTCGTTCCTAAGGTTACTCGTTACAATACGCCCCAAGTACTTGAACATATCAACTATCTTAAGAGCTACGCAATTGAGATGTACGGGAGGTACACGAGTAAGTGAACACTTCTGTGTTTTAAAAACTAATATTTCACTCTTCTTAAAGTTGTACTTCAGCCCATGCTCTTCCGCGTAGATCTCGCATATAGACAACAACGTCCTTACGGCGTTGAGTAATCAACCCAGAAACGCCATGTCATCCGCGTAACTCTCTCTCTTTTCTTTCACCATATCCCAATTATTTGGGATCGGCAGAATATGTCTTTTCCTTCCACACTCCTCTACTCTAATATACATCTTCTATCACACCACATATCATCATACCATCCTTCACACAATCCATCCATCTTTTTTTGGTCTATCTTTACATTTGTACCCATCTATCTTGAAGTTTAACATTCTTTTTGTCACATGACTTCCACACACACGTGACACACATGACGTGTGTGATTGACGTGATGTCATCCGCGTAACTAATGTTATTAAAACAAATTCTATCTATATAGCATCCGACGTGAGTGCTGCTGAGTCCCTCAATAAGGTGGATGATTTAAAAGTTAAACAGCAATGGCGAGCTGAAAATAAACACACACATCGGATGACCGATGTGTCAAAACCCGCAATCGGCCTTGAACAAGCGTGGCTTATACTGTCCGTTCCCCTATAAATGGGAGGCCCGAGCCCAGCAGTGGGACATTTCTGGACTTTTATTATTACTATACAGCGTTAGGTATATAAATTACATATTTTTTGCGAAATTTTATTTATATAGACCCACTAGATTCCGAGAAAACTGATTGTGACACATAAAGATAGATAGAAAGACGAGCATGACAACTTTATAACGCTCTCTTTTTATCAAAATAGTTACAAACCCCCAAAAATGAATAATAAGCAAAGTATTAAAACTGATAGGACGACAGGACCGTGATACTTTGTAACCAAACGAAACTAAAACTAATCAAATTACAGTTACAGTTTTAAAAGCGGCACATTAAAGCCCAGGGCATAACAAAGTTCCGTGAAATGGGGTAAACTAATTCCGTGGTGGCCGGCCGAGTTCGCCATGTGCGGGTATTGAGTTCTATTCCCGCGGGGGTCACAGAGGTGGCTCATGTCGCGCCTATTATTCGCCGATATATCTTCCGGGTACGTCAATATTTTTATTTTGTGTGGATTTCTGTACATTTGGGAGTTCATTATTGACCCTTTATGGGCATATTTCGGCACTGCACTCTATCAATAAATAATAACGCATCGTCATACTCGTAGTGTCACAGACAAAAATGTTATAGTAGTGTAACTATTGGATTCATATCCTGAGGAATCTGTGAAATTAATATAATAAACGAATTATATATAACAGTTGTTTTAAAGCTGAAAAAAAAATTTAGAAAAAAATTACCTATATTAATATCAAGACAGAAGATTGACATAATATTCCGAACAGGAAAGTAGTTTTGTCATAGATACAGTAGACATAAAACTTTTAGAAGGTTGTAATGTCTTCACAGAATCTATCCGCTTTACTGAACAAAATTAATCTCACGGTTATCCCTATATAGAAGTTAAATAAAGCAATATATATTATACTAGCTGTACCCGCGACTTCGTCAGCGTGAATTTTTTTCGCGGGACCCTAAAAAAAGTAGCCTAAGTTACTCCTTATAATATCAGCTATCTGTCAGTGAAAGTCCCGTCAAATTTGGTCCAGCCGTTTCAGAGATTAGCCAGAACATCCAGACAGACAGAGACAACAATTTTGAAAAATAGTTTTTGAAGTGACACTCTTTAGAATCGTGATTTGAAACTCGATGAAACGAAAAAGCGACACTAAAGAAGACAAACACGTAAATCTGTAGGACTAAGCCTGCGAGAGAATAAGATACGAGTTTTACACAGTGCAGCACAGATTAGGGAGTCAATAAGGACGATGATTAAACATAGGTCCAATTTGGACCGAAATAAAACTCATAATAATATTTTTTAGACTATAACAGTGAAAAATTTAAAGTGATACTTAAGAAGTTTATTTTGAATTATAGTATATTGACGGATGTAGGCTAAAAGAATTATATTTATATTAATAAAAGTTAGAGAAGAATGTATATTCTCTGATGTTTAATTTCTACTGCGTGTCAACTGCACACACACACACAGAATTTTTTTGACATTAATTTTAACTTTGGTTGTTTCTTAAGACATGATATCAGTTATTACTTATTAATGTAGTTGAATGGAAAACTTGTATGTATGAACTTTTGTAGTACCAAATTGATCTTCTACGGAAAAACAAAGTATATCTATAGATCTATATACGTACTTTGCGGTAACCTGGACAGTTGACGAAAGATGATGAGACCACCGGTTATGGTCATGTCATCGTGAATATTTGGCAAGACCGAGGCCATGCGTGAGGGGTGAAGCTAGACAATCTTATAAAGTATCCCGACTATCACACGTCAGGTCCCGAACGAGTCGGCCATCCTTTATTCAAATAAACCCTATTTTTATGGAAAATCTGCCCTTTCCACATCAATATCAATTTCCCGGCGATTGTTGCAAAAATAAAGGGATGACCCTTCGGGGACGCCAGCCCCGGCAGGTTATCCACTCAACTGTATTAGAGGGTCTTTTAAGATATAAAAAGATTTCTTTAGGCAATCTTTATTTTACATATTAGGGCTTGTCTTAGTCTGTGTAAAATTTAATTCAGAAATCTACAGGAACTCTTATATTTTTGAGGACATATATTATATCATTTCATCTTTGAATTCTTTAGTGTCATTGAGAAGATATTCTTTAGGAACAACGTTTTTGTTAATTTGAAATATTTTTCCAAATAACAATTACGCGATGTTAGGGAGACACCCAAAAGCTACAGACGGTCTTACTTTTATTTATTTATACTTTTTCAAATTAATGTTTCTTTGTTAAACTTTTAAAATGGTCAAAAATGGCCGTTACAGTAAGCCTACTTGCGTATTAAAAATACAAATTTGTTTACAATAAAGAAGTAACTTACTTTAATAATTTGGTATTTTGAGCATATCTGCACAATTTTTAAAGAATTTAACATAAGTATCTACATAATTACATGGTTATTTAAATTTAGAGTAACTTTCATTAATTAATTTTAAAGTCACTTTAAGATGAAGTCTTAGAAAATGTTTAAAGCAGATTTCCCAAGTAAGTGCCTAATGACATGGTTGTGTTGTGTTGATAATTTCTTTTTATTTTTACTTCCACCCATTTTAATATATTATAAAATTATTAGAGCTAGGCATGTTTGCTGAAGAGTTTCTTGCGCCGCTACTTCTCTTCAAGCCCTAACATGTTGCGAAGCGGTGGTAGATTAGATTAGGCTCCAATAGGGTAAATAGTAACTATAAACAAAATTAAAATGAACAAGTTGGCGGTAGGCTAAATAAAACTTTACCAAAACTCATTGACACTTGACGTCTTTGTCTTCCGTGATTACGGCTGGAAACGTTGGAATAATAAAAATCAAATAAATTATCGCGCTTAAAACCGTTAAAACGTAATTTTATATTTACAATAGTCGCGAAAACTTAAGAAAATATTATAGGGTATCGATTTGTAGAATTTGTAGTCTTACTTACTTTCCAGGTAGTGGAAAGTAAGACTACAAATATACTTAATACTTTCTAAAGGGAAACCATTTAATATTCGTAAAGACGAAAACAAAATGAAAATACATAGTATATATAGGTATACTTAGACTGACCAATTGTAAGGGCTCATAAATAATTTTCGTATCACATCAAATGACACAACCGTTTATACAATAATAGTTGAACAAAAAGACTTGTGGGAATAGACTTCCAGTACGAACAACGGTTCAGTTCCACTATGATTATGGACGATTACGCCGTCACCAATCTCGCCCCACTTAATATAATAAGCATCGCTGAATCGAAATCGATGCTATTACATGTCTGGTTCCATTTATAATCAGTGTAGGTATTAGGTCCTGGGGCTGAGAGACGAACCGGCCGGCCGCCTTCGGGCACCTTCGTAATCGGTCAAATTATCTGTAATTTTCAACCGTCAGTGTTTACCTGAAGCAGTGGACGGTCTTACAGTACACGAGAGCCCATCGATCTAATTGATGTATTATGTACAACTCGTGAATACGAATATGTGTCTAAATATTAATATACATGTGCGAATATCCCAAAGCGATTCTTCAAAAATGACCTTTTAAAAGTCTATGTCAGATTTAGCCTTGATTTAAACGATCATGCCGTGATGAATACAGAAAATCTTCGTCGTTGTGTTAAATTCACACTCATTTTGAAGCCTTGGGTCCAAATTTTTATTTTTCCTCTCTACTTGCAATGTCTTCAGCGACTCACATTGTGAGAGTATTCACTTGAATATACATAAAATCAATATTTTGTAGAGTTGCCTCTTTGACTGGAAGCTGAAGGAGTCAATAATCTTTGATATTGTTTGCTATGCAATTAGCTAGTTTCTATAAAACGTGGTTTTTCCAGCGTTGGTCACTGTCTTGCAGTTTGTTTGTTATAAGTATATCAACGAGATGAATACTGCCGTGGATGGCAGTTTCGGAACAAATATAAATAAATACGACTTATTTATCATTCTCAATTTTAAACTTTTGCGTATAAGAAGCGACTACTTTACATCAATTTACAATAAGAAGTGACTACTGTAATATATAAAAACAAATAGACACAATTGTGGGGCAGGACGGCTTAAAGCGGACACTTTAGGTCTTCTAATCTTAGTCGCCCTTGTCATTTGAATTGCATACCTTTACGTATTGAACAAATTACGTAAGATTAATAAATTAGGCTTTATAAAAATCTTCCAAGTACAGAACCAACCTGAACAAATGACTATTTATGCAATTACCTAAAGAAATAAAAAAAAACTTATAGTAGCAGTTATGTTTACAGAATGACTAAATTTAAAAATTAATCATAGCATTAAGATTAAAATATCGTTAAAATCATTTAAAAAGTAGTTTTAAATATCCACAAACAGTACCGAAAACCAAAACTATCATGATGTTTCATATTGTAAGTGTTGTTTTTGCTAGGTATACCTATACCAGAATTATCCGTAGAATGTATATAACTTGTGCAATATTTCTTAACCAGTTGTGCAACATTAGTCCTATCCCAGATTATGTTACAAGATTTATTACAGAAAAAGATCTAAAACAAAACATATTAGGGTTGAACCGACGCTTAGTTAACATTCGATCCGCCCACAGCCTTGCATGTGTCTGTTTAAATTTTTCTTGTCTTTTTTCAACCTTAGTAAACGCTTCCCTATTGGACATCAGAATTTTATAACCTTTGTTGAGTTAGAATAAAATTCATAGCAGGTGGTTAATTTGTGATATCGATTTGGAATATTTATTGATCGCTACCATTGGCCGATAGAAGTCCAATGGTATCTATCGATTGGTGGGATGTTATCGGAATTATGTAGACCGAATGGTTTCGTGCGAGAACCGGTTTATCGTGATCGCTCAACAGTGATTTTAGTTGAGGTAAAGGAGGTATTATTGGTGCTGGCAAACGCGATCTTGCGTGACTCGAAGGCGTGGCGTGGTTACGTTTAAAACACAGAGTTCATTTCAAATAAATATATGAATTTACTACTTATATTTATATATCCTGGATTGTTATATCTAATACGATACATTTTTATTTACTAAGTAAATCAGTCTATAAATATACCACAGCTAGGTTCAGGTCTGTCTATTTTAGGGGAACTGATGGTACATCGTCACATGAGGTCTATGCATCGGTAATCTCGATGTGCCAGTTTCGTTGCAATGTTCCCTTCACTGTGACGGTATGGCAATAATAGCAATATGAGATGAATATACTTCGGTGGATGTGTGGAGTCACGCTGAAGGACCGTATTAGGAACTCTTGCGTCCACGGCTGCCTGCATATTCGTGACTTAGCAGACAAGAAAGTCGACTACATTAGTACGGCTACATTTTACGGAAACCAACTAGTTATGTTTGTGGAGAACAAATATCTAGCCATGCCGCTTTCGTTGCGGTAGATATGCTGGTTTGATGTCATGGAGATCACGAATGTCAATGATCTCATAATAGATAGATGAGAAAGACCGCACAAATAACATTAGTGCTGATAATAATGCATATACTTTAGGTCATAAAAACTGAAAAAGCAGTGTATGTTATCCCATGAAGAAGAGAGCTACCATGACATAAATGTATGAAGATGAAATATATCAAAACATATCGCAATAAAAAATCCAGTAACTTTAAATTTCAAAACGCGTTCCAGTTCACAGTTATCAATAATATTATTGTTTTATGACGTCAGTTGTAGTTAATGTTAACCAGTAGTTAATGTACACCAGTGTATAAAAGAACACATCAAAGTTGTACCGCTCCGGTGGTTAATTTCGTCAGAAACATATTAATGATCACATTAGTACACGTCAGAGAGTAAATGGGATTCGTGACAAAATATTGACACGGCTGGCTGTCCGCGGATGGACGTTAAAAATTAGAATTAAATGAAATGTTGTATGAAATAAAAACATGAACTGTCAAGAACGCATTTATCTACGAACCGGCACTAACACGATTTAATTTACTGTAGAAGGTAGGTGTTTTGGATTCCACTAGTTTAGGTTGTTTTTTAGACGTCGCTATTAGGTGAAATTATGAAAAAATTATACTAATAAAAATAATCCCTTGAACACTACATGAATCTCTCAAATTCTTTTGTTTCGTTATAGTAGAAGAGACGGTGAAGATATTTTTTTCTCAAATTATATCGATTTATAAACACGCCTATGATAGGTAGCTTGCTAATCGAAAGTCTTCATGGCTATTTATAATTAAATTAATGTTAATCATTTTTTTCATAACCTTCACTCTTTTCGTAACTGAACAAATTTAGTTTCAACTGATAGTTTTAACATGGAGAATATGCCTTGATAGGATTGCCTACTTATTTCTGTTCATGACTACTTGGCAAGCAGTTAAGAACATGTAAATGAATATAGATACTACACCGTTCTGTTAACCAATAAAAATTGGTATCCTATGAAAGATAATTTAATTATAAAAATAACCTTAGGTTGGATATGTAAATAGGCTTGCCTGCAAAAAAACCATTTATGGAATATTATTTTCATGCTTTGAAGACTTCTATAATAGCCATGAACACTTTTCGATTGGCAAGCTATAATAGGAGTATTTACAAATCAAAATAATTTGATAAAAAAATATATCTCATCTGGTTATAACATGGGTGAAGGTCGCTCTTCAGTGTCTCTAAGCCTATTATATAAATTATATATCTTTCGATTATCAATGAAAACCTGAAGAGAAAATTATCAAGACTCAATTTTTTACTGCTTAGGTCTAAATCAAAACGAAAGAAAACAGTAAAAAGAGAAAATAAAAAGGTCCTGTGATGCTAAGTACTCAAGTAAGCTTTTTAATTTTTTTATTGTATGAGTTCAGCAGACAGGCAAATGGCCCACTTGATGTAAAGCGGTTACCATCGCCTATGGACATTTGCAACACCAAAGGTGCTACAAATGCGCTGCTGCTCTCTTAAGGGAGACTGGAACCTGACCACTAATGCCGGAACACAACTCAAGGTTGTTATGGCGGCATACTCTAGACCGGGGTGGTAGCCATCCAGTCGGGCAAACACCCTACCACCTGGCTGTGGGTTGTTTTGTCGCCTTTTACGACAGGCCGCTCGGCCGCAGGAAATTGTATTCTTTCTCCGTTCCTGCACGGATCAAATGTAGGAACTTCTCAAGGTTACGTTGTTTATTAGGCGTTTTTATTTGATCTTATTATTGAATTTATCAAAATTTTTATTTTCGATTTAAGTAGGTACATAGATAGTATTCACATTAAAATATACATTTTTTTAATGGGGAAAATATTTATTTCAATCACTTTATAAAGTAATACAATAAAAGAAAACTTAAGTTAGTTATATTGCATTCTACCCGTAGTCCCTCAAGACTATAAGTAGAATACTGAGCCAAGGTCCACTGTCTTTTTTATGGGCATGGTGCCCAGAAGGCTGGATATGTTTTCTCGCTGGATCGCCATACTGATCCCCTGTCCGAGGTAGGCTAACCAGCCCTCTGATCACCAGAACAGTAAATGAATCGATTTGATAAATTTGGGCAGAGGCTTATGGCCTCAGGACCAGCGTTCCAACAGCAAGCGGCACTCTGTATATTTGCGCCGCTTGAGTGATTTAGTTGTTTCCGCCACCGAACCAGCTGATCTAGAAGTGTAAATATACAATTAATATAACCTAAAGCTTAAAAAGATATTACAAATAATAAACATTATTATTTATGTTATTTTTAAAAAGTCCTAATAAAAATAATTTTTAGTTATTGTATTAACACTAATTGGCTAATAAGTTGTTTCACTCATAAGGATTATGACACCATAACACTCCAAATAAGATGATAAAATTGACAATTGTTTTTACTGTCTACCACCTTCTTACGTCAAAGCAGTGCTTAGTCCTAATAGTTCCGATGCCTACTTCCCCCTTTCCCCCTTTTTTTTATGAGGGGAAACCAGATTGAGGTCTATCAGCCTTGCAGTGAACTGAGGAAATCGCGCCAGTCTGTGGGATTCGCCAGGTCGGGGTGGCACTAGCATCTCTAGCCTAAGCTACAGATGCTATTGCCACACCACTGTTAGGGATACCCACTAAAACCCATCAGTATTCCGTCCTTCGCCTTTAATGCCAGGGCAACGGGTAAATCCTATCTCCCCTATTTCGTACCCCTATCCCCATGCCCTCTATACCATTCCTCTGGTCTGATCCCTGTACATCATCCGAAATGCTGGCAACTCTTTGGCTTCCCTTCTAGTGTTGCAAATGTTTATAGGCGACGGTAACCACTTTCCATAAAGTGAGCCGTTTGTCTGTTTGCCAGTTTCGCCATTATAAATTAAAATTAGGTACAACTTTCATGCATGTTTAACGTGATATATTATTTTATACAAAATAATATTTAGATTTAAGTTTAATTAAGTTTGTTAATTGTTAATTATTTTTCAATTGTGAATATTAATTAAGAAATAACTATCTGTAGAGTTAATGAGCGTGTACTTGAGTCAAAAAGGTAAACAAAAATTGTAAAATGCATTTACAATAAATACAGTGGTGAAATTGGACTACATATAAAAAATGACAGGTGATTATGCGTACCACCTGACCTTACTTGTGTCTGATGGAAGGACCTTCTTTTATGTTGCAATAGATTGCAGTTATAATGACGTCAGGTGCAAACTATATTCCGTATAGGTACAACGACACGCCTACTAAAAATACTTATATTCGCATAAATTATAAAAGTTAATGATAATTTAATTTGCTACCGTGTTATTATAAGTCATTGGTTAAACGTGTCCATCAGTCATTGTAGTGAAACTAGACATACATAGTCTATAGGGACACGACTGTATATGGTTACATTTCAAGAGCTAGGTTATTAAAAATGTAAGTTGTCCTGCCCACCCTCTTACTTTGTATTTACAGTATTTGTTCGAAGCAAGTACGTACATTTTCCCATGAAATAAATCAAGTAAATAAAGTATGTAGTTTCAATCAAAGATCCTACAATATTGTTATTGGTGGCAGTTGATTCTTCCAAAATAAAACTTGATGTGGACTGAATTACTTCATATTATGATATTTACAACAAATTTAAAATTACA
Organism: Dendrolimus houi; assembly: GCA_039645545.1. NCBI lineage: Eukaryota > Metazoa > Arthropoda > Insecta > Lepidoptera > Lasiocampidae > Dendrolimus > Dendrolimus houi. The sequence goes on along the minus strand of CM077125.1, from coordinate 16,488,403 downwards.
CATAGACGAGTAACAGTGAACATAATGCTGAATGGTAGAGAGAGTAGTAGTCGAATGGTGAAATAGAGTGGTCAAGTGGTTGTCCGGCGTCCAAGACCGCTTCCTATGTGGTATGTTCCGTCCGATGCCTAGCCGCTAACTTTGTGAGCTGTGGGCGTTGGCGGTATGCGGGGCACGGAGAAGGTGTGCTCTAGCAGGCGGGTCAGGGGGTATTTTTTACTTTTTTTATTGCGAAGCTAGAAAACAGCTCATGGAAAGTGGTTAACATCAGGAGCGAAACAAGGTGTTACCAACCTTTAGGATGGGATAAAGAGGAGGCGATAGGGGATTGAGAAAGAAGGATCAGACAATAGGAATGGGATAGAATCGATGGGTTATGGGATTGGTATAGGGGGATGGGATAGGGGCTGGGGGAAGTGGGCCATCGGAACTAATTCAACGCACGAAACACGATTAGCACAAGGCTAACCGTTTAACGCCGATATTCTGTGAGAGCGTGGTATCACACTGATCGAATTGGTTCTAAGAGTTGTAATCAAGATAATGATTTCAGCATGGCTCTACTACGCAGAAATGCCATGTAGAGTTTATCTTGATGTTTAAGATATTATTATTAGGGATACTACACTATTGAAGAATACTTAAATGACAAAAATTCATTTACATAGCAGCTCGCTCTAACATCTTATACTATATTTTGTATAATGTTATCTTGCCAAGCTTGTAAGGGATTTATGGAGATATATTGTAGCATAACATTTTAGTACGTCATATCATTATTATAACTTTCATAATATTTTTCTTTCCTCTTATTGTGTCTTGGTCTTATTGAGTATGCACTGTTTGCTACAACTCCATTAATTCTTCAAAAAGTAATTCTGTAACATACTTCTGTATAAAACTTATTAAAAAAAAGACAACTTGAGATATAAATAGAATAAGAAACTTAAAGAATAACATTATTTAGCTAGACGTGTTGCTGGGGAGTTTCTGGCCGCTTCTTCTCCTTAACAGCAATAACACGTTGTGAAGCGGTGTACATAGAATAGGAAGAAAAATTAAATTTTAATTTATATATTTATATGACCTTCAAAAAGTGTTCTCCAGTGGAACTTATTTTGAATAAAAAACTTTGAATTTGAATTTGATCAATTTTTAAAAATGAACACTATGGAACCTTATTGGGTAACGCTCTTGAGTCTCCAACTCGCGTTTCTAAAGAGGCGAGGTTCCCAATCTTGTCCGGAAACATGCAGTACGGCAGTTTTCTGACCTAATTTGCATATTGTTACAATTCTCATCTGCTGGTGGTGAAGGAAAATATTTTGATGAAACCTGCACATCGAGATAACCGAGCTGTCAAATCTAACTATCAGTTCCCTTAAAATAAAAATGGAGAGGCTGGAACCCAGGTGTAGGATGTTATAGGCTGTTTTATTATCAGTTTATGTACAGTTTGTACACTTGCTCTTGTTTGTAGTAGTGGATGCTGGCAGTAGTTGGTGGAGTGCTGGTGCTTTCTTGTAGTAGTAGGGTGAAGAAAATAAACCTTATTGCTTACAGGGATTTATTCTCGTAGTAGTTGGGCTTGGATGCTGAACCCTGGGTTCAACTTAATTGTAGTTGAAGTCGTATCAAATCAAAAAATCAAAAATCATTTACTGAGTAAAACATAATTCACAATTTTTGAAACTCATTGGTCCCCAATCTAGGTCGACCTGTATCTCGGGGACCTCCTTCCTGATCGGTACAATTCTGATTGTGAAATTATTTATTACAGTTACATTCATTTAAAAAGAAATATGTATGAGTGCGTGTGTGTATGGTGTATGTTACGACTAATAGAAACTCGTAGCGCCTCAATCACAAAGTATTTGTAAAAAAAAAAAAAATATGCTCACCATTATTTATACTAATATTTAAGTAGTGTAAAGTAGGCCGTCAGCGTCAGCAAAATGCTGTACATTAAACCGTATAGTTTATCCACATACATAAAAATCAACTGCTGTTCGTTAGTCTCGCTAAAACTTGAGAACGGCTGGACTGATTTGGCTAATATTGGTTTTGAATTACTCGTGGAAGTCCAGGGAAGGTTTAAAAGGTGAGTAAATATGAAAAAATTGATTCTGAGGCGGTACGAAGTTTACCGGGTCAGCTAGTTTATTATAAAAATAGCTTTTAATATATTAATAGTTATTATTTTTGACTGATTCGGTCGTAGGTAAAGATAATAAACTTAAAGAAGTATTACAAATTTCTTCTCCCAATTTATTTCTACATTTAAATCTTTTGCTGATTTAGCATTGAGGGGAGGAGGGTGATGTGATGACGTATGACCACCATCAATATGCGTCGCGGTGCTGCGAGCATTAACCCTCTCTTAATGAGGTCGGACAGCGTTTAATAGAATTAAACGTTTTCACGCAGAGAGACTTTAAACGATTAATGCTGTTTTGTTGCGAATAATAATCATAATGAATTAGTTGATAGTTTATTGACTAGTTCAATATCTAAGCTATCTAATTGTTTTAATAAGTACTCATTTTTTGGATGCCTCTTTTATAGTTCCATATCCGTTTGTGTATGTGGGTCTCAGCTATTCTTTTCAAAAACTACTAAGTCAATATTTTATTGATGCAAGGAGAATGGGAATTTTGGGCCAAAGATATATAATGAGTTAAGATATGGCTTAAAAAAAGCGATATTTTTCTATTACACAATGGAAAAAACAGACCTAAATTCTACCTGAAAGACGAGAAATTTTAAAAATGTCATGCTTAAAATAAGTTATCGATTACCATAACCGATTTGCGTGAATTCATTTCAACAATTAATACTTATTATGAAAAAACTTGTAGCGCACGATTCACTCATTCCAAATAACTAAACCCACTACAATAAAAAGAAATCTTAAAATCACTTATCTTTTTAAAATCTGGGCCCAAGAATATATTAAAAGTCGTCTCCTTTGTCATTGATATTCATAGTATTTTTTGAATCTGCTTTCATTGTAATTAAAATCACAAAACAAGTATATGACAGCAATGTGACTGATAGAGTCGGTGCCGGTAGATCGCGACGTATTTACCATGATCAACTGAAGATATTTTGAAGAAAGTTCAGGTAAAAAAGCACCTTAAATAAATGTTTATCTATGAAGAGATTAATGAAAATTGATGACCCGAAAAGCGTCTGTTAGAATCGTAGCAACTGGAGATGCAGCATCTCTGCCTAACCCAATGGGAAACAGGCGTAATAATATGTATGTATTCCTTGTATTTTTCTTACATGATATTAATGTGGAAAATAAGATATCTACGTACTATATATACTCAACTCTTTGTGCTTGCGACTGTACATTCAAAGCAGTTTTATATTCCACTGTTCTATACATACACTTCTATTACATACTTGTCTCCGCCATTACTTTTACTATAAAGTTGCTAGTGTAACCGTAGAGTGTTTTGTGTCTATCGTGTAATGGGACGTTGAGGTTAACCGCGGAGAGGGGGATTTGTAGGGCTACCTTATTTTTTAAAGAAATATCATTGCATTTTTATAAAGTTTGATAAGTCTAAATGATAAAGTATATTACATTATAGAATACTAGCTTCTTCTTGCAGTAATGAAGAATGTTTCAAAATCAGGGGATTTTTTAACTTACTTTTTTTTAACTATTCCTCGTGGACGAAATCGCGATTCGTCCGCGAGGAGTAGTTAAAAAAAATAAGTTAAAAAATCCCCCCGATTTTGAAACATTCTTCATTACTGCTCCGCTCCTATTGGTCTTAGCGTGATGATATATATATAGCTTTTCTCGATAAATGAGCTATCTAACACTGAAAGAATTTTTCAAATTAGACTAGTAGTTCCTGAGATTAGTATAAGGTAATATGCAAAAGTCGTGGTAGCGTAATGGCTAGCACTCGTCCCAAACTCAAAGGGCGCGGGTTCCATCTTGCTCGGAACGCATGTACCACTTAAGCAGTTTTCTGACCTAATGTGTATATTGTTACAATTACCACGTGCTAACAACGATGAAGGAAAACATCGTGATGCAACCTACATATCGAGATAACTAATGTGTCAAATCTGTCAAGCAGCCTTGGCCAAACGTGGCGGGTATACTTACTGTCCGTTCCAGCAGTACTCGCATCCAGCAGTGGGACATTTATGGGCTGTTATTAGATATAATATTAGATATATTATTACAATTTCACATTGTAATAATATTAGATATATTATTACAATGTGAAATACACAATTTATAGGTATACACAGATTAATACAATACTACGCATGAAGGTTGTTTTGACTGTATTTCAAGAACTGAAAACAAACTTCAAATACAGTCAAAACAAATTTCATTCGTATTGTTTTTTTAATCTATGTAACTACCTATCTATTGCTCTAGAAATATTTTGTTAATCCAAGAATATTAATATATACGTAAACGGTAAAGTGGAAATTAAATGACTTAATATGTGTGTGTTTAGTGTTATTTTGCTTTAGGACTCAAACACTTACAACAATCACATTAAAGAGAAATATTTAAATAATTGGTTCGTTATAGCACTATTGAGTAAATAGTTATTTAATGAGTATTTAGGCCAATTAAATAGCTCAATATAGGACAATTATGATATTTAGAAGAAAAGAGAAACATTACTTTAGTTTCCCACAATTAGAAACATGAAATTATTGTTATACAAATAATTAAATGGGGTTAAAATAGCCACTTTCGCAGATTGGTACACGAATATGACAAATATCAAAATAACCTGTAACCATGTGTCATGTCTTGCACCTACCTATATACTTAGACAGATGCAAATTCACAAAAATCTTAGAAGTAGCTTTTTATTCAGAATAACATGACAGACAACGAGTAAAACTTTATTTTATGTTTTCAAGCTGTAAGTGACAATTGACAACCCTATTTTAGAGGTGAGATTCTGGTGCGGGCGGTACCGCGGCGTTCTCACGCCTCTGAGATCACGCCTCGCTTTGACCATCGCCGCTCAACATTACTACGAACCTAAGCTTCTAGCCATAATGGAATCTTTAATGGTATTGAGTTGACGCATGAAAGTTTTGTATGTAAATCGATTATTTAGATAGAGAGAAGAGATCGAAAATAGAGTTATCTAGCGTTTGATTACGTAGTGAGCCTAGTATAAATAGTGACGGTTATAATTTTCACCACAATTTATAACATTTCCAGAATATTCATCCGGGAGGAACAGAGAAACAATACAAATTCCTGCGGCCGGGTGGCCTGTCGTAAGAGGCGACAAAACAACCTACAGCCGGGTAGTGGGGCATTTGCCTGTCTGGATGGCTACCACCCCTGGTCTAGAGTATGTCACCATAACAACCTTAAGTTATGTTCCGGCATCAGTGGCTAGGTTTCAGTCTCTCTTAATACAGCAGAGCATTTGTAGCAGCTTTGGTGTTACAAGTGTCCATAGGCGATGGTAACCGCTTTCCATCAAGTGGCCCGTCTGCCTGTCTGCTGAACTCATGCAATAAAAATAATTAAATAGTGAAAGGTTGCGTAAATATAAAGAACGCCCACTATTTAGGTTATTTGCTTATGTTGTTTTTATTGCGAACCTGGTAAACAGGTAGCGGCCCTGCTCATGGAAAGTTGTTGCCGTCGCCTATAGGCATTTGCAACATCAGGAGCGCAAGTCTCACTCATCACTCAGCACAAGACTAACCGTTTCACGCCGATATTTTGTGACAGCGTGGTATCACATCAATCGAGCCGGGCCTAATCGTGAGAAGCAATTGAATCAAAAATACAAACTAGAATAGAAGAGAAAAACGGTTATTACATATCAATCCGCGTATTGCGGAGAGCTCTGCAGAAGCGGGAAATATCTGTGGTTTTTGATATTTGGCTACAGAATAATAGAATACATTTCAACGAAAATACCCGGTTAGTGAATATATTGACTTTAATTATATACATATATATATATATATATATATATATATATATATATATATATGTGTGTGTGTTTGTGTAGGCTCACGCCCACAATAACACAATAATAATAATCTGAAATATTATAATCAAAGTTTATTACACTAGAATTATTACAATTACAATATTAAACACAGCAAAATAATACACAGAAATATTAGGACAACTCCAAGAGTTGCATCCACGCTTGTCAGGTGTCGATTAGCAATTTGCCCTCAAAGAATACTGCGATTATCAGACAGTAATTATCGACCACAATATATTATGCGCTCTTTGTCCAACAGAGCTTTCGCTCTGTTCAACCGACGAACGTAGAATGTCCAATGTTTATTTTATTGGACTTGAATCAAATTGGATTGAATTTAAAGATCAAAAACTGTAAAAATGAGTATGCATCAAAGTTTGATAATGAATATCTTTGAAACACTCAATTTAATCGACTAAGCATAAGAGACCATTTTTGTAGAACGTTCAATTTCCTATAAAAATATACATAGCCTATTTTATAAACTTTGTTTGTTCACGAGTTACGAAATTCATAAGCAAAAAAGAAATTTGTATGAAAATAATCAAACTTTAATCTTCAATATTTATTAAATGGTGACATTTACTACAAAAATGTAAGAGACCTTTTTTGTAGAGCGTTCGACTTCCTACAAAAAAGTATATTAAATTTTGCTGCTAAATCAATTACTACCGGAGATATGAATTTTTTCTAATGGACTGAGAAAAAACTGCAATGCGGAGGATCTTCTTATTAAAATTAAGAGCTCATATTTGGTGAGAAATTTTTAAGGTATCTAGCAACCCATTTTTCCGTGTCACTTGTTTTTTTTTTTCTTGCAGCAGATCAGCAGACAGGCAGGCGGCCCACTTGATGGAAAGTGGTTACCGTCGCCTATGGACATTTGCAACACCAAAGGTGCTACAAATGCGCTGCTGCTCTCTTAAAGGAGACTGGAACCTGGTCTCTGATGCCGGAACACAAGGAACACACAACACAAGGTTGTTATGGCGGCATACTCTAGACCAGGGGTGGTCGCCATCCAGTCGAGCAAATACTCTACCACCTGGCTGTGGGTTGTTTAGTCGCCTCTTACGACATGCCGCCCGGCCGCAGGAAATTGTATTCTTTCTCCGTTCCTGCACGGATGAAATCTTGTAAAAAAAAAAGATTTTTTAACCCACCTAATATATATATATATATATATATATATATATATATATATATATATATATATATATATATATATATATATATGTACATATATTATTTTTATTGCGTGAGTTCAGCAGACAGGCAGACGATCCACTGACATAATATTCGCTAAGAACATCAGTTTTAATTCTTCAAGACTTCCCTGGATCTTGAGAGACCATCCCGTAGGTATGTGTGGTAAACATAGATATACCCCCGTATATCTATGTTTACCACACACGTACACGACAACAGAGCTTATAATCTCTTAGTGTCCTACGTGTGTAGGCTAGGCAGTGTAGTAAGCTTCCCCAAATTCTCTTTTTAGGTTATTAATACACCATTATGCAACCGTCTCTTTTCTTTCACCTTCTCCTAATTTATGTTGTGTTTTATTTCCACACTTCAAACTGAAATATGTCATTCATCTATATCTTTTTTGGTCTACATTATGCAGCTGCTTTTTTTCCAAATGTAATCCCTATATACCCAGTAGTTTATGTGAAAAATAGTTGTCATATATACAGACTTACGGACAGAAGGATAGAAGGACAGACAAGACGATTTTATCCGGACTTCGTTAATGACAGTCTGGCTACGGAACTTTAAAAAGTAACATATCAGCAAAACTGCGTAATAATCCATGTAAAATGTAGTATTTCCCTATTTCCATTATGTCTTGAGTTTGAGCATAAGGAATGAAGTCGTAGTAAAGGCACCACAAAGCCGCGTTATCCCACATGAGCGCAGTCTTTGTGCGCCAACACATACTGGCACAGATAAACTTAATGCGAAAACATACATGTGGTGATGTGGTATATTTACAATAATATCTTACAGCTCTATGACAATACTATTATTTCCTTTTATGCTATTTACAATATTTTTCTAGTTGCGAAGTCATTTTGGCAAAAATTATACTACCATAAACTCTTCACATTCGTCTGTCCATCTGTCTATGTATGGTTCAAGGTACAGCTTGTCGCTGACGCTGCTGCTTGCTTAGGCTATTTTAATATAAACAACGCTCACAATTATTTTGTAGTTGAGGGCTACCGAGTTACTACGAGTCGCTTTTTAGCTGCTACTGACATACGATCTCAACTACCACTATTGCACTGGCAGCTCCAGGGATCAGAATCTGCGCTCAACTACAGCTAGAATTATCTTCGAAACAACAAGGTGAATTCTTCGCTCTAATACAAGAAAGCACCAGCGCTCTAACAACCACTACCAACAATTACTGATGCAAATGTACAAATTGTACAGTCTATGATGTAACTGCACAAACATTGCGAAAAAATAAAAATGAGGTGTGCTTTAAAATTAAATGTACCTAATCAATTAATGAAAAGAAATTTTCGAGTGTACACAGTCGTGTAAGAAATTTACAAAACCTGTCTTGAAAAATTACAATTATGTTTCTCGATAACTTATTGATTTAAATCGATATGTGACGTAATAACGTTTTTAAAGTCGTAAAAAGTTTGGACACTTCTAATTGTAACGGAAAATTATTTAAATAAGACTCACTGAGTAGTTTTTGCGAAATGGGATATTTTCAGTTAAATGCTTCTTTACAATTTGATCCAAATATATCATATTTGTATTTAGGGAACACTTTTAGCTAAATGCAATGCGTTGCTGACGAACCGTATGATTGATCAAACAAACGGTATTTTACATAATGTTCATATTCTTTTTCTAACCATTGTAACATCAGTTCCATGGTGAAAATCAGCTCGTATTATGATAGAAAAGAATACTGATAAAAACTGATTAAGCTGAGGGTTAACGAATGATCCAGATATTAAACATTACTTGCGAATTGTGTACAAAGCATTATTAAAATTCTGCTTTTATGAGTAGCTCAAGATATCTTATTCGGTGGTTCGCCCACGTCGAGCGAAACTGCCTGGGCAGACCTTCCTCGTAGTGACTCAGCGAAACTCGCCCGGAATAACACCTACTCCAATTCACACCAAAGCCTCGTTGAAACGATTCAAATCAGAGATTTCAGGACGATACCCGATTGTATTATTCCGGTTTCGTAACCAAAAATCCAATTGTGCCCGGATCCCTTTTGGAGAAATTCGAAGTCCCGCTGAGATTGCGCTGAATCGGATCGACCTCCGCAATAATAACTGAATAATACGTTGTCATCCGCTATTATTATCTCACAATGATACAGTGCTTTTACGATAAAAATCTCGCATAACAATCGAGCGACTGGCACTCTCCACTAATGCTGTTTTAAATAAAAGAATATATAGGCGTAATTTACATAATAGCCGACCATTAAAACAATTATTTCAATGTCTTTATTCACAGTAGGCATATGTATGTACCCGTTTTGATGATGTGATGTCATCCGTGAAAAGATTAGCAAAAATAACCGGATTTTATAATGACTTCATACATGCTTTTAGTAACGTATCTGGTGGTGGTATTCGTATATGAATGGTAAAGGTTTTCATACATTCTTCATATTAACAATTTTCATAGATGCAATTTATGCGACCGATGTAGAAGCCTTTAAGTTGATTTTATAATATCAGTCCATTAATAGTTCACTGCTGGGCTTAGGTCTCCGTATTTTAAACACAAAATTGATTTATTTCTTAAATATGAGTGTTTTCGTATCGTAGAGTACATACCTATCTATGCATGCTGGTACTAAAATTTAGACACATTTTTTTGGCCGGTTAGGCGTGGAAAAATTACGTTCATTATAATTAAATATCCTAAAAACGATTTCATTACAACAGAAAAATAATGTCATAATAACCTAAAAAGGAATGCCCTAGAATATAAAGATGAATTAAATACTAAACTAACTATATGGGACAAACTTTTAGACCGAAACACAAACAAAAATTATTTCACTTAAATATTGCCTTTTATTTTGAAATCAGAGATAAGCATTTTAGTTTTCTTTATTAGTTTTAATAATAGAAATAAGTTGTTTTATTGGAAATGTATAAGCAAACTGGTACCGCCATGTAAACCTCCTTTCGACCTATTGAACCTTTATTTAAATTCCCTCTTCAAATCTGACGGTGCTTTCTCCTTTAGCACGCACGTCAGTCATGCATTGTCATATCATCAATCAAATAAGTTAAATCACCCTGCAAGTTGTAAATATATAAATTTAAATAAATTAAACCAACATATTGCAATCGCACCGCACCGCTCCGCTCCGCCTAATCTTATGAATTACATCGCTGCAAATAAACTATATCACGTTCGCCACATATTTTTCATTGTGAGAATAAATTATTATATAATATTAAACAATAAATAAAATAATTAATATATTACCCGCTTCGCGCTGCAAGAATGAAACGTAATAAACATATATAACAGAAAATACAATAAATACACAATACACATAAAATTAAATACCACCATAACCATAAAACCATATTATAACAAATAAACTGAAGTAAACAAGAAGTGAACTTGAGGATCAGCTGTATTTCATGCCCATTGATCGTGCGCGTGCGTGCTCAATCTCAAATTCTCATTTAAATTGCCCCACACTTCTTTTTTTACAAAATTGACATAGTCCATTGTGATCCAAAATCCAGTGCCGCCGCAACACAAACATTATTATGGGCCGTTTCGTACCTCGTTCAAAATTTATTCGCAGCGAAGATGATAATTCTATCTCATAGTGTAATGATTACGTCACTTCACGTCACTCATATTTCTCTATTCATCCCCCTTAAGACAAAGATAACGAGCTCCTCCAGATTTGTGTACGGGAAATTTATGAATGTCTCACTGAAATACTAAGCGACGACACGGTGACTGTGCGAAACAGCGGGAACATAGCAGAAATTGTTTTACGAACATCCCCGTTGGTACAGTAGGTTAGTTAAATATTATGAGCGCATATTTCTCCTTAAAATACGGTGCGAATACTGGAAAACAGATCAGGTTTTATTTAAATTACAAGTATACTGTCGTTTAAATTCCACCCTACGGACTGTTCATTTAGGTACATATTGATATATTGATAGCAAAAAATAATAATAATTGCTAGCAGCGACAAGACCGTCCATTGTTAATTGTCATTTCTGTTGACACACAATAAAGCATCATATTCATTCCATTATTATATAAGTATATATAACTCCCACACAAAAACAGGGGATGCACATACGCCCTAACACTGAAAAACTTTAAAAGTGATATGTCCTAAAAGTTCGTGATGCACCTAATTATTTTTTACTCTGTTATTACTTGAGATAAAAATAGAATAAGAAACATAAAGAAAAACAATTTTTAGCTAGACGTGTTGCTGGGGAGTTTCTTGCCGCTTCTGCTTCTTAACAGCAATAACACGTTGCGAAGCGGTATACATAGACTAGGAAGTAAAATTAAATTTTAACCTATATGCATGATCTTCAAAAAGTGCTCTCCAGTGGAACTTATTTTGAATAAAAACTTTTGAATTTGAATTTATTAAATTTCTTGTGAATGATTTTTTGATTTTTTGTCGAAACCTTAATTAATTTTTAAAACTTGTGTTCTTATACCACGTACACGATGTACAATGTACATTTATAGTGAAATAAGTATATTCACTTATGATTTGTCAAAAACAGTGGCTTATTTTTCAATCATCAGATAAAAGTTATCAGTCGAATTAATTATAACCTGAGTGAATTCAAAAGTGAAACCATTCAACTGTTTTATTCATGTAACAGATTTTTTTAATTTTTCCATTTTATACTTTATTCTATGAATAACTTTTATCTGGTGATTGAAAAATCGGCCCTTAGTTAATGTTTATTAGTTGTCATTTAAGTCATCCGTGTGATGTAACAAAGTTATACTTACTGGAATTACTAAAACAAAATTTGTCTATTTGACCAGAACGCCATCTATTTAAAATAGGGTATTCAGGACGATTCCCTCAACTGTCGCAATCTTAAACGTAAATTCCATAAAACGTGGTGGCAGGCCCTTCCTACGATTGAAGCAAGTGCAGGAAGCGCCGGAACTGAAGTGAGGAGCGCTATCTCGCGCTCTGATTGCTCATAAACCCGTCGTCGCTCCTGATAACGCTGTGTCGAACTTCCAGAAGAGACACCCGTGTATTTACCTCGCCCTATATTCGTATATGCAAATTGGGACTTACCCGATAGTAAGCGCTTTTGTTGTTTTAAAAGAAGTGTTATTCAATTTAGCAGGGTCTTTAACCAAATGAAATTAAAGTTTCTGTGTTCCTAATTAATGACAAAATTTTAACGAATAGGTAATAAAATGCCTAACTGTAAATAACGATCGTTTTTAAATTTATTGTCTGTTTCAAATAAGCTCTGAAACAGCTGAACAAATTTTAGTGAAAAAATAAATCTTAAACTTCATGTATATTTAATTTTGATTACTTGTAAGGTTCAGAAGATATGAATAATTATATAGTCCAAGTCTCGTCCGAGCAAAGTCAAGGGCACGACTAGTTTATAATCCATCTATCAATACTAATATTACAAAGAAGAAATATTTGTATTTTTATATGTTTGTAACGAATAAACTCAATAACTTCTGGACCGATTTCAAAAATTCTTTCACCATTCGAATGCTAAATTATCCCTGATTAATATAGGCTATATAAAAATTAGGGATCCCTAATAAAACTTCAATAATGTAACCCATCAATCTAAACAAAATATTTGGCGCTGGGATCGGGTTCTACGATTTGATGAAATTTTAGGTGTGTTTGAGTGGAATGACTTAGATCCACAATTATACCCGGTAGGAGGTGCTCGAATCGGGTTTTAGATTTTTATTTTTTTCAGGGCAGGACAACGTCTGCCGAGACCCGCTAGTCATATTATAAATCTGTTAGAGTTGTCGAATTTGTACAATGAATTTAAAGATGAGGACAAAATCAAGGGGCTGAATTTGGACCAGAAAATTTCGAAAATGCAACTTTTAGAAAATTTGCCTGTCTGCCAGACTATGACGAACTACTGAACGGAGTTAAATGAAACTCGTCACACAGTTTATATCCCATGTTCACAAATAGAATACTTTTTATCCCGATAAATGACATCGATTCCGTGGGATAGATAAAAAGATTGCGCTGCAGTATTTTTATATCGCCGTTTCAATTCACTAATAAACACGTTGTTTCACTGGCAAATATGGTTAGCGCAGTCAGGTTTACTTACCTTGGAACAGGTTGTGTAGCCTGTTATTTACAGCCATTATTGATTATAAACTATTCTACAACTCTTTCGGTTGGTATACAAAGAATCCCTGGACCATTCTTCCCCTAATAATAGGTTGCGTCACCCACGAGCCCCTGTTCCACTCATTGTTTTAATTTCACTCGGTTCACTAATTGCCAGGGACGGCGCATTTTAAATTTACCCGCAAACGTTTTTAACAACCACCTCATTGCATTTTAAAAGAAAGGATTATAATTTCTCCAACCCCACTGTCTTCGTAGGCAGAGATCTTTTATTAATTCAGTTAGTTGTTTGAAAATATTTTTTTTTCGTACTCCAATTTCCTTGAATCGTATTTGATTCTGTTTATTCTTGAATTGTTAAATAGAAAGTATTTCCAATTAGAACATCTTTCTCGTAACGTGGGGATTCATCTGCGTTACTGTTAAACATTTATGCCGTATTAAGCAGATATGGCGATGTGTTTAATGCCTTATTTCAGATGCGACATTGTCAATGACGTTAAATATTGTCAGATAACGCATGTATATCGAGCCTTTACCGCCATTTTATTGTAAGCAACATTTGGATCTAAGTATATTTTTTGTTGCAAAAGGTATTTTAAACTATTATTTTGTTTAAGACTTTCGTTTTTAACCAACTTCAAAAGGATGGGTTCTCAATTTGTCTGTATGTTTTTTCTGTATGTTCGTTACTCGATTATGAAACGATTTTCAAACTTTATCTTTTAATCTAAAGGTATACTTCCGAATTGGTCCATTTGTCACCATGTCAGGATCTGATGAGTGAATAACAAGGAATTAGAGAAACTCAAGACAATTGTTAACCAACTTCTTCGTAAAACGATATCTCTGTGAATTGTAAACCGATTTTCAATTCTTTTCTTTACTCGTAAGTATATATATTCCTGAGACAGTCCTATGGTTATCTATTTAGGATCTGATGAGTAGATCGGATCCCAGGGAAATCAAGCGTGCCATGTGCCTGAATTTTTGGAAAAAACCTTGTATGCGCGTGTAGGTAGTACATTTTCTATAGGCGCTTAACTTTTTTGTAGGCATGTTACGCGATTCCTCCGTCAGTTGTAGACCGATTTACAAATTGATTTTTTTTTACCTCACGAGATGGTCCTATAATCATCAAGTCACGCTCTGATTTGTGGATCGCAAGAAAATCGAGAGCAACCCTTGTTGAAGAGCATATAAATCGAAGAGAGAGATGGAAAAATTATATACACGTGCCAGTTGTACAATTATTACAGATGCTGAATATATTATTTCTAAAGCTATTGAAGTATTTACGCAACTAAAAAGCAAAAAAATATATTTTTTAACCTACTTCTTTCTACAACATCTTGAGGTCGGTGCCAAGTACAACATAAAAGAACAACAACAAATTTAGAAAATATAGTAATATTTATAACACCGGCTTCTAGATGTTGTTTTATGTGTAGTGTAAAGTCGGTTTTGTTTTTTGATTCAGTAGGGTCTAATCTAAGTAAAAATCAAAGTTTTCAAATAAAATAATACTTTAAATTACCTTTGGATTAATATACACTAATGTGGATATGACATAACATTTTTCCATGCAGGAACGGAGAAAGAATAGAATTTCCTGCGGCCGAGCGGCCTGTCGTAAGAGGCGACAAAACAACCCACAGGTGGTAGGGCATTTGCCCGACTGGATGGCTACCACCCCTGGTCTAAAGTATGTCGCCATAACAACCTTGAGTTGTGTTTCGGTATTAGTGACCAGGTTCCAGTCTCCCTTAAGAGAGCAGCAGTGCATTTGTAACACCTTTGGTGTTGCAAATGTCCATAGGCGATGGTAACCGCTTTCCATCAAGTGGGCCGTCTGCGTGTCTGCTGAACGCCTGCAATAAAAAAAAACATAACGGCGTGATTTTTTAAGGCTTTAAATAAGATGTATTCGGCCGCAGCCTAACGGTCTTATTCATAAAGAGTCAGAGTAAGTTTAAACGCTTCTTTGCGGTTCTTAAAGAAGCGTTCAAACTTACTCTAACTCTATGAATAAGACCGTAAATCTTTAACACTAACGCAGATGAAGCCCCAGCAGTAGAATAAACAACGCTATTAACTGAGTCTTAATAGATTTCCTTGATTCCAGAAGAGGAAATAGTTATCGCTCGCAATAATAAGTTATTGAAGCGAAAACTATCACCTCTTCTGGAATAAAATATCCTATACCACATTTCTTTCCGAACTGTAAAGGACCTAATAAATTTTTCGAAAATCATCCTTAGTATTAACTATTATTCAGACCATTAATATTAACATTATTATCTTACATCTTAGTTATTTAGTAAAATTCCATATTTGTGACCGCTAAAACAATTTCATTATATTGTGTCAAAGGCAACACGGCCTCTGTGAACGCAGAGGCTCCGGGTTCGATTCCTGCCAAGGTAAATTTCGTAAACGAACCTTTCTTTATTTATTGTGGTCTGGGTGTCTCGTCTCGGCCTTAGAGTGGTTCGTTGTATATTACCATAACACAAGCTTAACTTGTTTAGCTTGGGGATATACAGTGTGTGTGTTTCTAACGATTATTTGTTATGTATATGACATCGGATAAATAAACATTGTGTAAAGGATGTTATGATGCTATGTGGTGTGGCAGAAGATGTATGTCAGAATAGAGGAGTGTGTAAGGAAAAGACATATTGCGCCGACCCCAAATAATAGGGATATGGTGAAAGAAAAGAGAGATGACATCGGATAAAGACTTACGCTTTGACTTAGATTGACACTGAAATTTAAAAAAAAATGATGTTTGTAAAAGCAAAATACCTTGTAGCCAATACAGGAAAACATTATTTTAATAATTAAGTAAAATAAAATAATTATATCTTCATTCTGAATATGATGGATTACAATTATTATTGCATACTTTGATTTGAAATTTCAATTTTGGAATCACGATTATATCCTAATCAAATTTAAACACTAGGGCACAACATATTTTTATATGAACATTTTCAATCATTAAGCACTTACACATTACAGCTCTGACCATCGATTGACGGGAGCATGTCAGTATAAGTCGTAGGCTCTCAAACTTACTTGACCGACCGCCCGCCCACTTTAATTTCTGGCATCCCTCTAAATCTTAAAAATCACACTCAAAATCTTTAATGTAATTATAGCGTGCCATATAAGTCTTATTTTGGTTAACTTGGTTTTGAGTTCAAGCTTAACAAAAACAAACTAAATGAGACTATTGAAAAATAAAAGCAATAAACGAAATTGTGATTACACATAAATGATATTAATAATAAAAAACTTATTTAAATTCAAATAAATATTTTAATTCAAATACTAGTCTAATTTAACATGAACAGCCCCAATATTCTCTGGGTCCTTTACTGTCCTCCTGGAGGTGGGCGGTGTCGCCCACTTTAAGAAAGACTGGTATAAATGGATGAACATTTTTGTATGCGATCAGACCCTTCATCCCGGAGCCGGCGGCGCGGAGGTGCGTCGTTTTTGCCTCCAAATGGCGAAATAATGACAGACGTGCTGCGTTCACTCGCTACGGGCACACCGAGTCCAGCCTCCCCGCATGCTAATACCGTACATGAATATTTATAAAAGTAATCTCAACAAAACAGAAAATAATACAGAAATTTTTTATATCTACAGAATACAATATACTACTACTGAAAAAAAAATGACATACATTCGATACAAGTGTTGTCAACCTAAAATTTATGGCAGCTCATACATATTTATAGGATATATCATAAAGCTACAGTTGTAGTAATTACTCGTGTAATAATGTCATAATTTAATAGATTATGTTAGGTATCATGAAACAATAGCTATTTTAAGGCAGATGTTTATTGATCTGTTGCAGTGGATAACAAGGATTAGTTGACAAATATGATACTGTTAAATTTTACTAGATGTTTTGGTGGCATTTGTAACAGTTATTAACAAGTTGCTGGACAATATACATTTCATAAATTTAATTGTTGTACTTTCAAGTACTTTATAGTATTTAAGCGGTACGTGAGGCGTGGCAGACACATCACACAGATGTTCTACCAGTCGCCAGGTGCTGCGTTCTTCAGTAAACTGAGTACATTTGTATTATCTTTAAATGTTTATGGAGTTATTAATATATGTTTTAATATGTGTATTTCAGATGATATAAAGACTTTTAAAATAGTAAGTTAATTACTGCGAGGTATAGGGTGACTATAAGGGGAGGTTGGTGGTCACCGAACCAGGTTGGGCCCATTCTTTGTGTCATCTTGATAATATATCTAAATTTGTTGCTATCAAATGATTGAATAGAGTTATTCTTTCTCTTGTTTCTGTAGTTACGATATAAATGTTTATTTATTTATTTATTATGCGAAGTTTTGATGACGCTTACACAAGTAATATAAATTTTCAATTAATGGTAAGGTAGAGAAACCGGATATTAGTCAGACATGCGAGCTTTTTCTTTATTAGACGTCAATTTCTACGTTTTGTCAAAAAAATAACTATATTATTGAAATCGCCGTGCCCATTCTACCGTCAGTCTTTGTAGGATCTATAGAGATGAAATTTATTAAAAGTATTGTATTATATATGCCACAGCACAGTGCTGTACTGAAAACGCGACAAAATAAAATAAATGGGGTAATTACAATACATATAAATGAGGGTTGAATTTTATTTCTCCGTTTACATAGCTTTGTTCAAAAAACTAAATTAAATTGTGTGTTTTTCCAACGTAATAATAATTTTACATACCTTTCTTTTTGAACTAACAATGTGGAAAATGTAGTCGAATATTTTGAAGAATCGTGACGAATATATATGATATGATAGAACTTTAAAAATACTGTTAACAAAAACTTTGTTTGTTTCAAATTAAAAGACAAATAATAAATGTTTTCTACAAAATTTTGAAGTTAGTGCATTTTGCAAATTTGGTTGTTTTAAGTTTCACTTGGCAACAAGTTTAAATATTTGTTTTTTTTTCTTTTTAGTATGAAGGCGGTTTTGTCTTCGCAAAAAAAAAAGTTCTTTTTAGTTGCAGAAATACTTGAATATGTTTATAAATAATATATTAAGCGCCTCTAGAAATTATACTACTGCCATGCTTAATACACGTATATAAGTTTACTTTTCGAAGAGTGTAGGCACCCCGCTCTTCAATAAGAGTTGCTGTCGATTTCTTTGGGATCCACTCATCAGATTCTGATTTGGTGACAATGGGACCATCTCAGGAGTACACTCTTTCGAACAGAAAAAAATTTAAAATCGATCCTCAATTGACGGAGAAAACAGAAAAAAGCGTACAGTTGAATTGAAATTGTGACGTGGGGTATTTTTAATGTAATGTTTTTTTAGGATTTCGTAGCCAAATGTTAGAAACAGTGGACGTCCGTCATATTTACATAAAGAACCCATTAATGTACGTGTCTGACAGGCACTTGCCAGTTTGTTTTTTTAAAAATTGTTTTAGAATCTCAGGGCTTACTCTCAAACGTCTTTCATCGTTCGTTTTCGTTTTAGTACTTCTTGGCTTGTTTTTTTATATATCTGTACTATAAATTTAAGTATATATTCCGTTGTATGTATATGTTCCATTCATTTTTGTGTTATATAGACTATGTTAGTGTAGTTTTAAAGAAATCTTTGTTCTTTCTTTTTTCTAGCTGATCAAACGAAAACGAACAACGAAAGGTGTTTGAGAGTAGGCCTCTATTTACAAAGTATCTTACATATCATATATGTTTACTATTTTTATATGTTCCTAGCAGACCCTGCGAACTGCGTACCGCCATATTTTCTGAATTCCTAAAAGACTTTGTTTCATGACACAAAAACGAAATCATCAAAATCGGTCCAGGTGATTAGGAGGATTCTAGAACCCGATCTCAGCGCCACCTACCGGTCCCAATTGTGAATCTAAACCACCCGGGAACCCATTCAAACATAAAACAAATATCATCAAAATCGGTAAAGTTGTTCCCAAGTTATGCTCGTATATACATTTCTACGATTCATTTTTATATATAACATTAGATACAGAAAACTAAACTAAGAGAATTCTTTATATAAATTGCTGAAACTGTAAATTTTATTTATGGTGTACAATAAGGAGTTATTTATCTAAAGCGTTGCTACAAAACCGAGATCGGTATCGTGGATTACACAGTCTTTAGAAGGGAGGGGTGAGTTTTCATAGGATTTAAATTTAAATTGCTCTCTCTATCTTAGAACTGTCACTCACGTTGTACGCTTGATAGATTGGTAAAATTGGGTCCACGTCTAATCATTTTTTTTTAATTGCATGAGTATCCCTCCCTTTTTCCATACTTGATTATGGTGAAGTCAGCTATCTCAATCTTAATTAGAACCAATTAGATAAATTTGAGCGAGTTCAAAATTTCTGTATACGATTCATATTTGGCTGACGCAAATATGATCATGAATGAATGAACGAATGAAAACTCTTTATTGTTCACCATAACTTAAACCTAGACATTTAATAGAAAGACATTTCCATTAGAACAATGGGCGGCCTTATCGCTTATAGCGATCTCTTCCAAGCAACCCGGTGTCCAAGGAGACATTATAAGAAAGATTAAATATAAATAATATTTGGTGGTTTAACTAAATTAAAACTAATCGTAATTAAAGAAAAAAAAAACAAAAAAATAATAAAATAATAAAGATATACATATACATAATTAAATATAGATTATAATAATATAAATTACATATATTTACATGCGAAGAATAATACAATTCTATTTACTGCAAAAAATATTTAATGGACAAATAATGGTCAGTGATCAAGTGTTTGAATATAGAAATTGATGTAGCTTGTCTGATTTTCAAGGGGAGGGAGTTCCACAGACGAACAGCCTGTACGGCAAAAGAGTTTCCTACAAAGGACGAAGTGTGTTTAGGAATCATTAGCAGAAGATTTTCATTTGAGCGCAAATTACAGAAATGAGATTGAGAGAGGTAACTAAAACGTTCCTTTAAATATGGGGGAGTACAGGGATTGAAAAGGATATTGTGCAGAAGTGAGAGTAAGTGAATATTCCGGCGAAGGCGAATTGGTAACCGTTTAAACTTATTACGAAATTCTCAGATATGGTCATATTTACGAAACCCAAATATGAACCGGATACAAACATTTTGAAGGCGTTCAAGCTTATCTAGTTGTTCTTGGGTGATGTCTAGATAGCAAGCATCAGCATAATCAAGTAGGGGGAAAAGCAAGGATTGGGCAAGTATAATCTTAGTAGCAGTAGGTAGGAAATTCTTCAGTCTTCTTAGTGAAGCATATGTCGCGAAAAGTTTCCGACTGATTTCAGTCAGGTGAGGCCGCCAAGACAGTTCTCTCTCAATGATAATTCCTAATTTTTTAACAGTTTCACTGATTTCAATGTGCACACTATCAAATACAATATGGGGAAACGAAGACCAGTCAATTTGGGAGACAAGCCTAGAACTGCCGACAACAATAACCTTAGTTTTTTTCGGATTAACGCTCAGACCATAGGCTTGGCTCCAGTTAACAATTTTTGTAAAGTCCCTATTTGTAGTTTGAATTGCTTCTGAAAGTCGGTTAAAATTACATTGAGTGTAGCTTTGTAAATCATCTGCATAAAGGTGGTAAGACGAAGAAAGGTTATTGGAAATCGAGTTAATGAAGATAGCAAATAAGAGAGGTGATAAAACACCGCCCTGAAGAATACCAGCAGACAAATCACACTATGACGAATAAACATCATCAATGCGAAAGCGTTGCCGGCGTACAAACAGGTAACTACGAAACCTAGTCAATAGCTGTTGAAGATATGTTAAGAGAACTCAAGATTCCAAGAAGGACATCAAAATCAACATTATTAAAAGCACTAATGAAGTCAAGCAGCGACAGTATAGTCAATAGACTATTTCTCATACTATGACGGATATCTTCAGTGATTTTAACTAGTGCAGTAGTGGTATTATACCCTGGACGGAAACCGGATCGGAAAGGATTGATAAGGGAACTGGTGTTAAGGAAGAAGCTGAGTTGTTTGTGCACAAGGCGCTCCAGAATTTTAGAGAGGAAAGGTAGAATGGAAATGGGACGATATTCGGAAAATAAACAGGGATTGGGTTTTTTAGGTAAAGGGATTACTTGGGCTTGCTTCCAAGAATCAGGAAATATACCAGAAGATATGGAAGCATTAAGGATTTGGGTGATCACATGAATGACATCGTCTAATATAGAAACTATCATATTGCGGCTAATACTGTCGCTGCCGACAGCATTAGAGCTGATAGACATTAAGCTCTTCTTAACATCACAATCAGAAAATTGACAGAAGTTAAAACAAGGATAAGTAGGAGTTGGCAAGTTAGAAAGTAAATTTATAGTTGCAATTTAGTTAGATTGGATATCTAATTTGGCATTAGAGGAGAAATGCTGATTTAACAGGTCGAAGTTTTTTATAGAGAATCCGAAGGTTTGCCAACTCCTAAATATTTAAGAAACTTCCAAATTTTTGCAGGATCGTTAATTTCAAGAGATTTATGAATATAACGGCGTTGAGCGTCTCTACACACCCTATTGCAGAGATTACGAATCTTGACAAATTTTTTGCGTATTTATGTTTTATCATATGTCTGAATTTCGCACAAAGCTCAAGTGGTTGCCAATTCGACTTCGCCGTAATGCTCATATTCTGTCTCTTTTTAATAACGTGTTTGATTCTAGGACCCCATCCTATCTTAAAGAACGTTTTCAGATCTTTAACAGTGATTCGAGATCTTTGAGACTGTCAGAGAGGTTGCGACTCTGGACACCCATATGCGAGATCGTTCTCTGTTCAGGCATCTCTGGTATGCTCTCCCGGCCGATGTGCAATCTGCTAAATCTATCCACTCCTTTAATAGACTTGTGAAGGAATACACTATAATTGTTTTCATTTTTATATGGTGTAGACAGGGACAATCGCCGGTCAGTGTCACGTCACATTTAGATTAAGTTTTATTAAGGGGCCTCTACGTGTTGGCCTTCCCATGGCCCCACGCAAGCCCCCGAAAAGTCTGTCCCATTTTTATAGCCCGTGGTCTGCATAGACATACATGTTTCTTATTCTTTATTTACTCTCACACTAACAATAATTTAATTAGTAACAATTTTCTTAAAATGGCTGACTGATTATCTAACCGTATAACGTGCTTATTATATGTATGTATATATTTTTACTAACCGACTTTAAAAAGGAGGAGGTTCTCAATTTGATTGGTATATTTTTTATGTATGTACACCGATTACGCTGAGATTTATGATCCGATTTACGTGATTCTTTTTTAGTTTGATACGAAATAGTTGCCATTTGGTCCTCTAAAAATTTAACATAGTTTCGCCCAGTAGTTTTCATTTTATGAACATTTTTTATGAACCTTTTTTCCGTTCCGTTCCGTATGTACACCGATTACGCTGAGATTTATGATCCGATTTACTTGATTCTTCTTTAGTTTGATGCGGAATAGTTGCCATTTGGTCCCCTAAAAATTTAGCATACAAATTTTTATTTTAACATAGTTTGGCCCAGTAGTTTTTATTTAATTAACATTTTTTTATGATTTTTTTTCCGTCACAATTCACTTTTAAAATATAATAAAAGCCTGTTTCACTCGTTGAAGTTATTACGTAATAACTTGGTGTTTTTGTACCGAATCTAGATGGCTTCGGCGTTTTGTAAGATGATAAAATCTGTCCTAATTGAATTGACTGTCAACTACCTTATTGCATTCAGTAGGATAATAAATTGCCTTTGCACATAGCAGGTATACCCATTGAAGAAAATTACTACCAAATGTAATGACAATTTGTTAATTTATATGACTGTGTTTTAATAACAGAAAATCGGTTAAGTACGTTTCGGACTGCGTACAGTAAAAGATTCCATTGTAGTGAAGAAAACCCACCATTTTTGTCATTTGGATAAGTACATAACTCTAATAAATTAATTATTTTATAACATAAACTTTTGTATAAACAATAACTTGGTCGATCTAACTAGAACTCGGAATATATTAAAGAAAAGTTTACGTATATTTTTAAAGGATATTTCCTTTATCCGACGAATAAATCGAAGGTGGGTTGAAGAAGTTACCCGTCGGAAGTAGAAATTGTTGTTTTATTCATGAAAAAAAAGCAAAGAAGGGAAAACGCGGTATGCCAAACAATTTCGGCGCAAAAAGTTTCGTCGAGCTTCAACTAAGTAGTAAATATTGAACTTGGAAACGTCCATGGTAACTTCGAATTGATGTTATAAGGAATATACTATGTTTTGTACCCTTATGCCGGAACTGTATTAAGTTACTTGTTAAGCAATGCCCAGTTGTGAATTGACGCCTGAGGTAGTATGCTGTGGTTAAAATAAAAAAGTCTTTTCTAATGTATTACTCACCTAAAAGGGTAGTTACTTTTTAGTTATCCTACATTTAATTAATTATAATGTGTATTTATTTATATACAAAAAAATATATTAAGACTCTTTTTATAGAAAAAAATAGAAGACACTACTCTTTTATAAAAATGCATAAAAATTAAAATAAAAATTTAATATAAAAATTATTCATTACTATATTATTATTTAACAAAATTGGGTTGTTTTGTCTTACGCCAAGCACTGAAAATCAGCGTTGTGTCGGATATAATTCCGGCACAGCAATATGCTGAGTGCAAACCTTGTTTGCTGAAAATGCGACGTACAAATTCTCAAAATATGCTCTTTATATAATAATGTATAAGTAATGTAATTACGTCGCTATTTCTTAAAATAAAGTCTTTCTTACTCCTTTCTTTAAAAAAAATAATTTGACTTGAGATCGAGTGTTAGGGATAGGAACCCGTCAGATAATTACAATCCGCTATTGGATTTAGATCTCAAGAAAGAAAGATATTGCGACACATAGTACAGTGCTTCGGTTTCGTTACCCAGCTTCAATCAGCAAGCTTACGCAGGTTGCTGGTTCATAGAGGGTTTTATATTGCGTTTGCTGAGATATTGTCTCCATCCCAGGACTGGACTCTAATCTATTGGTCATGGCTCTTAATACAGACAATCCTTAACGTTATGTGTGATTAAACTATTTTGTAAATGTTTTGGATTATTTTGCATGTGAACTTGTATAAAACTAGCTATCACCAGTAACATTAGTCGCATCTTTTTATTTTTATCAAAAGCCTAAATATCAGTTTTCAAATCTCTGACTTGAACAATTATGGATTACTTAAAAAAATTTCATCCCCATTTCACACCGTTCAAGATTGTTTTTAAAACAAAAAGTAGCTTATGTCCTTTTTCCTACATATAGATTATTTTCTTACCAAATTTTACGTCAGCCCTTTAGTCGTCAAATGATGGTATACAGAGTTTTGCATTTAAATATTAGCATTTGGAGCATGGATGTAGAAAAGTCCTATAGGACCCAGTAATAATCTTATACCTAAATACTCCTACAGTTCTCTAGGAGTACATAAAGAAGATTCATAATTCTGTATCCAGCAGTTGATGTTACCATTCGTGGTTATAATAATGCCTTCCTAGGATACAACCTAATCCAAAAGATTTGACAAACTAATTTAAAAATAAATAGGCGAGAGTGCGGCATTTCGTGCCGTAACCAGCTTCCAGACAAATCCTCACGCGCGATATCCATTAAATAATGCAAATTTGTTGTAATCCCCACTCCACGGAATATCTTAAAGCCACTGCGAGTGAAATATTTAATTTTCATAAAGTTTACATTAGACGAACATGGTCCCGAAGTGGGGTGAATCCTGAATTGTCTTCCATCCTTGGTTATATTACATGTACAAATCGATCTATGTATATCAGCTCATAAGCTTCCACTTCTGGGCTTGTGTCACTTCACATAAGGGAAATGAAGGGAAAAGGGACGGTAGATTCGCTACGCTTGTTCAAGTAGGATTAGCGGGCTTCCCACATCAGTGATCTCAATGTGCATCTATTGTGGTTTTCTTACGTTTTTTTTACCGTCATCTCGTAGTGTATTATAATAAATATGTCTATATTAGATTACGGTTTATTTATCGAGTTTGTTTCACTCACCCCAAAGCAGATTGGCAGGTTTCACACATTAGTAATCTTGATGTGTAGGTACATAATTTACTTAATGATCATTTCATAATATATCGTTATGATACATGGTAATTGCAACAATATGCACGATAAGGAAAAAAACTGCTAAAATATCGCATGCTCCTTAGCCGGAATTCGAATCTAAGTAGGTAATTAGAGTCTTGACGTTGTCTTGACGTTAGACTTGAGTTAATAGACGACCACGAGTTATTTTCTATTTAGACATATCTTTATAATTCGTTAAAGGCTTCCATGTGTATCCAATTAGAATTGCATTGTTACTGATCTCACTCTTATAAGACATAACAAGCATAATGAAAATAAGGCCATGACTAATGAAAGGTGATTTTTAAAAATGTTCACGAACATTATTGTCTTCGCAAATATTCAACAAGAGACCCGACAACAAATTTGCATATCACCAATATTATATCGTCACGCGAAAAACGTATCCCTTACGGCTGTGTACACATGAATGACGCGTGATGCTGCCGACCTTCCCTGACGTCATCCATCATTCGACGTGGCGCCTGCACCTAGACTCATGACAGCGCGGGTGGATTGCAACACGTCACTTCTAAGTACTACTTTAAAACAGTAGTGCTAGAGTTGATTTTGGCTTGTTGTGTGAGAGTGAAAGGTGGCACTCCACCTCCCCGCGGCTAGGGAGGATCCGTGTCAAACGCTGGCGAAGAGTTTGACAGACGCGGGGCGCGGAGTATTTGACATGAAGGGGCTTGTTTGATACGGGGGGTCTGACAGCGGGGTGGGGGGGTCGAATTCTGCCCGGTCATGAATAGGCAATGGGCTCGCTTTATTTATAAAGATTGTTAGCCGTGAACACGGGCTCAGTGAACTTCTGTTGGGAAATAAACACATCGTCACTATTGATGTGTTCATACCCTATTTAAGCTAAATTGTTGGCTGTTCCTTTTAATGTTTTAATTAATCTATAGAATACCGAGGGTGACCTACTAAGGACATTCAATGAAGGGTCTATAATTTCAGTTGAGATTAACTTATGTATTTTGTCTATTTTTAGGATACAATAAACATTGCATGATGGGTAACGTAAATATATATTTTATAGGACTACAAATAGATTCAGTTCGTGTGTCTGGAATAAAAGAAATAACTACCCACATAATACTCTTATAGGTGGGGCTTCATCTTTGATAGAGTTCAAGGTATTTCACGAAGAAGTGGCGATGGGTGTAGGTAATGCGCAATTTGAGATGCGACATTGTTAATGACGTTAAATATAGTCAGATATCGTATGTATATACACTAATGTGGCTATGCGTTAACGACGTTATTTTTTAACGCTTTAAATAAGATGCATTCGGCCACAGCCTAAATATATAAAACACAAAGGACAGCGACACATCTGTGGAACGTTCGGCGGCGGAAAGTTCGGCTAAATACGATCGCAATGTTTTTTAAATAACCTATGACACGTCAGCGGAATTTCCGCCACGTTCCGCCGCGAACAGATTAGCGCCGATCCTTCAGTCGCAGAACTTTCCGCGTGGAACGTAACGCAAGTGTGTCGCTAGTATAACGCAGATTAAGCCCCAGTATAAGAATATTAATATTATGAAAACAAAATGACATTTTTTCTTTCGAATTCAAACATAAGAATACATGAATATGAAGGCACAACAAGTTATTTTTCTTTTTAATATAACAAAAAAAAAAAACACCAGTAATTTCTCGTTTATGCCCGCTTCAACGGCAACAAACAGGAAAGTGGGCAGAGCGAGTATGTAAATGCAACTTATGGCAGTATAATGTAGCCGAAGAGTAAACTTTCCACCTGTCGGATCACGCATATTGAAGGCTTCGGTAAAGGCGAGAAACATGCACTGTTTTTGTCGTTTGACGATAAAACCTTGAAAAACATTTCATCGAAAATACATCAATCTTCAAAAAACGATATTAATTATAACGGATCTTGATAATAAAAGATGTTGTTAAAAATAGTTTCCGCTGAAAATGTTTATGGAACATTTGATAAAAGGATTTTCATAGTTTTTATCCGCGCAGGAACGGATTTTTCCTGCGGCCCGGCGGCCTGTTGTAAGAGGCGACAAAACGACCTACAGCTAGATGGTAGGGTATTTGCCCGTCTGGATGGTTACTACCCCTGGTCTAGAGTATGCCGCTATAACAACCTTGGGTTGTGTTCCGGCAATAGTGGCTAGGGTCCAGTCTCCCTTTAGAGAACGGCAGCACATTAGTAGCACCTTTGGTGTTACAAATGTCCCTAAGCGATGGTAACCGCTTTCCATCAGGTGGGTCGTTTACCTATCTGTTGAACTTATGCAATAAAAAAAAAATCACAGTTTTGGGGACGGAAGGCACTATTCTAACAACTTTGGGAGCTACTATCTCACTACCTTTTTACTTAAACAAGATTCAAGAATATTATCATTATTTTTCAAGATATTGGCTACCCTAAGGCATATAGAGCGATACCCCAAGTATACGTAGCTTGAAAAAAATTACTCTCTGTAACATGTATGATAACCAAACCTAATCTTAATGTTTTAATGATTTAACTAACTAGCATTGTATATATAGATTACATATTTTTGCCAGATTGGCGTAAAATACTTTCATAATATGATTATTATATATTACAAGCATTTTATTGAAGGTTACCATAATTAGTAAAATCAACTAAGGTATTATCTCATCTTTCTAGAACGAAATAACGTAGACCACAAGGCGTTATTCTCATCAAGAGCCAAAACGGAATAAAAGAAGTGTTTCTAAGCCATATATCAAATTTAAAAATTTGGAAAAGAACCAACAAAGAGTACTGCAGAGGAGTTTATCAACGACAATTTAATTCAAGCAACCGCAACGGTGCCCTCGAGCATCTTGTTAGGGGGAATAAAATCCATAAAAGACACGGCTGCGGGTGCACAAGCCACGGAGCCATCGCCTAGTACCAAATTTGATTATTCCGCGAGGTTGGCCTATCGCCAGCGTGTGACTATTTATCAAGAGCTCTTCGCACTCGACGTTTTACAACGATACTAATCATCGGCATGATATATTTTAAGAGATGTTTAATGCTCCTCTGTACGCGGCGGGAAATATTAGGAGAAAATCTGAAGATTGGGATTTGGGAATGAATATACATTAGTAATGTTTGTGTACGGGACATCTTACATATACGCTTAAAGTCCTGTTAGCTTTGAAATTAAAAAGATGATGTTGTCCTCCGCCGTTCTATGTTTACAATGTTGGTTTAAATTGAAATTGTTGTACCATAATTATTAATTGTAAGCAAAAAATATCTTTTCTGGTGATAATATTAGCTTTTTCAATCCCTCAAATCCTCTAACTCCTTTATGACTGGATGTCGCTACAGATTAATTTTTTTCACTTTTAACAGTTTATCTGTTTCAAACATTTTTTTAGATGACATCATACAATAATAAATAGACAATCATTGTATGATTACATACGATAATATTCGTTCAGTGTCGTATCAGAATCGTACCTAGAACCTCTCTTGGTAGTCTTCCTCCTTTTGGCCATTAGGGGCAGCGAAGAGGTTGGGACATCAAGGAAAACCTCTTGGCCCGGCTTCTACTCGGCGGGCGATTACCTGTCGGTTGTGGGGTTTGTAGTTGTTGGAGCTTTCCTTTATAACGGTGGTCTCTCAACGGCTCTTGTTAGCTAGGCTCCGGCGTCCGATGGCCTTCGCGGGCTTTGTGTTGGCTTGATTTGCGGCTTAGTTGGCCATTCTTTGGCATTCGGTGGCCATCTCGGCCTTTAGGTTGCCACCTGAGGCTTCTGCTGGCCTGTCAGCGGCTTGGAAAGAAAGAAGAAAAGAAAGAAAAAACATTTGTTTAGAATTACAACATAAATGAGAATACAATACACAAACATAAATAAATAAATGTACAAAGTATTATGCAGTAAAAAAACGAAGCAAGTGTAGCTCTAAAATGGCCCTAGCTCAGCATGTTGCTGGTTAAGTTAACCAGCGCCGATCTTCCGCTAAGGCCATTCAAGTGACATACACAGACACCGAAGCAAATAAAATACAAAGTGAAAAGAAAGTATAAAAGAGAAGAAAACCGTGCACAACAATTGTAAAAAGATTAAATACATATTATTTATATAGTTTGAGATAGTTACAAACATAAGAGTTTAAAAGCAGCAAAATTAAGAAACATACGACACAACACATACAGGATAGGTCAGGCACATCCTCCAAGTCCTTTGGAGTCTTCGCGACCTCGGTAACATCACCCTGATCTGCGAGTGTATGAGATCGCTGGTAGTCGCTGACCGCAGCCAGTTGCTTTGGTGGTCCTGTGGCCGTGAGTTTAGGGGGGCAACCCCATGGGGGTATCTAGGACCTCTGAGTTCTGACAAAGTAGGCGAACCTACTAGACCGCAGATGCCATCAACCTGATTCAAATCTAAACGACTGTCTGATTCATAAAGTACTTAAAATAGGATAGTTACTTAATTAAACTTACATAATTATAGAATCGCCATATCGTAATTATTTATTACCTAATACCCATTAACTAATCAAATTCCACCAGTTAACTGACGCTATGAGGCTATGATTACTAAAACTTTTTGACAAATTAAAATTAGGTAATGAACACTTTCTAATGAATTAGTCATACTTATCAAGCGTATGAAGAATTTGGTTCATTAGTATTCATATTAGAATTATGAATGTTTTTAATTATTGATCAAATTTGGATTAAATATAATGATAGGTAAAGGAATTGATTTTATTAATTGCGCAATTGCACTATCAGTGTAAGTTATTTAAAGAATAATTACATTTCCATCAAATAGTTACGAATACATAATTTATTGAGTTAAAACGTAATCGATTGTTGCCTTGTCAGATCTGTGTATTTTTATTAATTTTTAATAGTTTATTTTAAGTATTCGTCATTTAGGTTGTATATATTTCCACACAGACACAATTTTCACTAAAACAATATCTTAAGTCCTTTTTCAAGTGATGGGATATTTTATATTCCGGAAATCTCGAGGGAATTTCCTCGGGAGTGTTTTAAAGTGAGTAGTATATTATATACAAAAATTTGCTGATTCTAATCCAATTGATACTAAAATAATATAATCCGGGACTTTTATATTTCCCGGGATTTCTGAACTTCGCAACCATGTGATAATATTAGGATTTGTTTAAAATGACAGTTTCTATATTTATTAGACATCTCTAGTAGAACAGGTGTAGTTATTTATGCCTTTAGTAACATTACTTATCCCGGGTTTTACGGGAATCTTCGACATTCATTATTTTCATACTAAAAAATTCTTGCCCTAGTGAAAAAACCCTTTGAATTTAACTACTGGCAAAATATCTGTAATCTATGTTTCCTATCAAGCATGGATGAAGTCGCTGGCAACTCCTAGCATTTATATAAAAATACGAACCTCGAAAGAAATTTACTTTCACGTTTACGTGTATAAGAAAGGAAAAAATCGGTAAACAAGCTAATTTAAATTTTTATATAAGTGACATATTCTTTATAAACATAATGGATTTTATAGAGCGGACATTAAACGGAACCCCTTGAGCGTTTGCGTTCGTGAATCGCGGCGGGGCTGTTTCCGCAGCTCTATATGATTTATGCGCCTCGCGATTTCGTCCCGGACGGTGCTTCCTTTTGTCGCCTTTATTCCCAACCCTCCCCGATTGGTTATAGACTACAACTGTACCCATTAGTTTTCAAATTAACTGATAATAATACTGTCTTTAACGATTTCGGATACTGCGACCGTTAGATATTGTGGGCTCTGGTTTCTTAAAAACTCTACTAATTAGATCTTAAAAACATTTTGTATTGATACTAAACGTTTTTTAAACTCAATCGTTTTGATTTTTTTTTAACCCATAGATCCAGAAGTTAAGGTAGATGACACTTTTAATTGCTTTGGAAGCGAATATCTTGCTCACGAAGTCGGTAAAGGATATCATTTACTTTTATAAAGTGAGTTTTTAAACCTTTTCGACTTGTGAAATATTTAAGGGCCATACTCAATTTTTGTTATTTTATTACACCATCGTGTAATAGCATATTAATTAGAACACATTTTTTTAGTCTAATTTATTCAGCTCTAGCGTTTTTTGAAAAAACGCACTGTGATATTTATAGACTTTCGTACATGGTGATTGTACAAATATACTACTTTTCCTAAATAGCTAAGGAAATATTGAATTTTACATTCCGCCTTTGACACGCATAAAAAAAAAAATAAGAAACAAAATATATGTTTTCATAACTCATTCTCTTTGTACAGGCCTGCATAGCTGTGATGCTTTTAATCTTCCATACGCACCTAGTTATTTCCTCGTAAAATATCGCTTTCCATATTTCACTAGTGGTGGGAAATTGTAATAACGCGGGCATACGGTGCGCGTCTTAATAAACATTTTTTTTCGTCATATGAAAATGACATTCTGGCGTCACGTGTGACATTGATGAAAAAATATAAAAGATATGATGGGATCGACGTCCCGACGAGTGAGGGCTCACGGGTGCACGAGATTCCTTCTCTCTTATTCGTATGTATTGTAATACAGTCAGTATGTATACTGACTTATACATATTGGTATTGTTCTGTATTATTGTACTTTTTGAGAGACTAAAATATTGTAGTTTTTCATTTTAATAGCTTAGCTAGGTGATGTTTCCGGCCTTCTAGCTATACTGCGCTGTTCAGCGGTCTGGTCGGGCTAGGACCGATTTCAGTTTAGAGTTTTTTTTTAATAATATTTATATTTGTTAGGTGTTTTTAATTTGTATAAATAGTTAACTAGTAGTTGCCAGCGGCTGCGCTCGAATAGATTATTAATAGTCATAGTTCGAGTAGTCAAAAAAAATTAGAAAGGTAGACCTTTTTTCACCCCCTTAGGGGTGGAATTTCCAAAACCGGTCCTATACATGTACATTTATTTTTAACTAGAAGCAGGTACATAATTATATATAATTTTATGGTATTACTTTGAAAATGACGGTTTTTCATACAAACTTTCATCCCCTTTTCACCCCCTTACAGGTTAAATTTTCAAAAATCCTTTCTTAGTGCGCATCTACAATATAGAAGGAATCTCGATGCAAATTGTCATGTTCCTAGCATCAGCAGTTCACCAGTCAGTCATTCAGTTTATCTATCAGTGAGGCCAAGCAATTATGTTAATAAATAAAAAGTATAGATTTTAGGATTTATCCGTGCAGGAACGTAGAAAGAATACAATTTCCTGAGGCCGGGCGGCCTGTCGTAAGAGGGGACTAAACGACCCACAGCCAGGTGGTAGGCTATTTGCTCGACTGGATGGCGACCACCTTGTGTTGTGTTCCGGCATCAGTGACCAGGTTCCAGTCTCCTTTAAGAGAACTGCAGCGCATTTGTAGCACCTTTGGTGTTGCAAATGTCCATAGGCGATGGTAACCGCTGTCCATCAAGTGGGCCGTCTGCCTGTCTGCTGAACTCCTGCAAAAAAAAAAAGTATCTAATTTATTTTAAGGTTTTTTTTAAGTTATTTATCTTACAGAAATTTATAATTAAACTAAAGTTTTCCTATATGGAGTGGCTGTTTTACTAACATAAAAATTTAATAGGTTTTTGTACAATGACATATATAAACATTCCGTGACAAAATTACTTCACCGATGACGTGCGTAGTTTAGGAGTTAGTGGTAATACACTTAGACAGACAGCTAGACGCGGAAAACGATTTTGTTATATACTAAGTAAAGATGAATGAATGAACGAAAACACTAGGGCGTTGCCTGGAAGAGATCGCTTTAAGCGATAAGTCCGCCCTTTGTTCAACATTTATTGTACCTAGTTTTTAAGAACGTAGTTCCAATTTTTAGTGAACAATGAGTAAAGATAAAGCTTTGTAGGGTTCCGAAGCTATTTTGGCAAAAATAGAAACTCTATGTTTTTGTTATGTTCGTCTATCTGTCTGTCTGTCTTTGTATTTCACAGTTATTTTTTTCCGAATCTACCCATGTATGTGAAAGAACTTTTGAACTGTGAAGTGGAAATTATTGAATAAAGACGTTCCAGAGATTCAAAAATTAGATGAAAATCATTTTAAATTAATCCGTGGAGTATTTTTTGTTTAATTACTTTTTTAAGGTCTGTAGTCAAATGATAAAAACAGTGGACATTTAACATTTCTACAGAACCCTGCATAGTTCGTGGACTCAAAAATTGTACACAGTATTACATACCTACAGCTAACCCACAAATTATTGTATAATATCGACTTCAAGACCTATATAGTATTTAAATGGGATAAAGTTGCTTCCTTGGGAACTCAACTTTACGTAATGTATACGTGTGTCGTGTAATAGGGACTATCATAGCTCGTAAACCGGAGCCCCGATTGCGTTTGACAAATGAGCGTCATTATTTGACGGCTGCGGCGCCCGCGGCCGATCGCCTACGTACAGTGATACCAGATATTGACTGTATGTAAACAATTACAGGTTTCGAAAATTTTTGGTTTACGGCTAGGTAGATAGAAAGTTATGACTAAAATAATCAATCACAGGAGGATGGGAGAAAGAATACTAGATTTTATAATTCACGCTGCCTGTTATAAGAGGTGATAAATCATCCTACAGCCAGGTTGTAGGGCATTTTCCTGTCTGGACGGCCATCACCCTTGGGCTAGAATATACCATCATAGTAAATCCTGAGTTGTGTACCAGCATCAGTGGCCGGATTTGAGTCCTCCTTCAAGCCCAGTAGCACCTTTGGTGTTACGAATGTTAATAGGCGATAGTAGGTAATCATTTTGTAATTGTATAGGATTGATTGGACTTGGATTTTTAAATTTTTACCTGGTATCCTTGCTTACGCACCGGCGCCTCTCGATGACGGTGTGACGACATGCTGTCTTTTGTTTTATTAAACCATCCCCCCATCGATGTTATGAGGGATGATCGCTTAACATAATACGGGTGACTTAGATTATTACACGTGCCTTCTGCTCAGCTGTTGACAGATCACTGCGAGTTGCGGTGTGAAAAGAGGATTTTGTTTCTAAACTAGTTCACACTTTCAATGTCTCTTAGAAAATTAAATGATTATTTAATTAATTTTATATATGTATTTAAATTCATTATATTAAATAGATAAAACAACAGCGATTAATTAAATTATCATAGCACAATTTAGAAGCTTTTTTATGAAAAAATGCGGGTTTTAGACAAAATGCTAAATGATCTAGAATGTATTGGTAAATCCTTTATTCATTCATTGATTTGCAAAATATCTCACACCTAAACATTTTTTCAAAATGTGTACAAATCACATGGTTTTCTAGAACATTTATTCCGCGTACAATTATGATCTGGAGAGAACTTTCCGCCGCGATTTTCCTTTTGCTCTATGACATCGGGTTTTTTAAGACATGCCTTTTAAAATTCCTTAGATGTCGGCAACGCGTTAGCGACACACATTGTGTTGCAAATATCCATTGGTTTAATCGTAACGGCTTTTCATCAGGTGGGCCGGCTATCTGTTTGCCTGCTTTGTCTACACTAATATTATAAAGAGGTAAAGTTTGTGAGTTTATTTGTAAGAAGTAATCTCCTAAGCCACTAAACCGATTTTGAAATTTTTCCCCCAGTAGAAAGCTACATTATTCCTGAGTGACATAGGCTGTATTTGATTGTGAGTAATAATATTTTGTAATACGCCTAAATAATAACCATAATAAAAATATAAAACTAAATGATGAAAATGAATAAGTTGGCGGTAGGCTAAATAAAATCTTTAACATTACTCATTGACACTCGACATCTTTGTATTCCGTGAACACGACCACTTAAAAGTGGCAGAAACTTCAGTTAAACGTTTTGTTATAACATTCTAATTAGTCTATTTTAAATAGTAGATATCTAATGTTACCTTTCGAATTTGCTTAGTTTTAGAAATACTACCCACAGCGACAATCGGCTGGGTTCGACGATAGTAGTGTAGGGCTGCGGGCGGCGGCGCGACGACCGAGGCAGATGTGCCACCGGTTGTGATTGTCTTGCCGCGATGATTGATGATCTTTCGCGGCGGCTGGGATCCAGGGCTGGCAAAACAGCTATCATATTAATTTATCCAGTGAAGCATAATTTGTTAACAAGCAATTTATATGTAATTTAAATATAAAATTATTTTAATATAAATTTTATTGAAGTGAAGAAGTTACGTAGGGCGTTACGGCGCCAATCTGTCTGGCTTCCTTTTCTCTCACGCATACGGCAGCCGTAGGCAGGCTCCTGCTCTCTCACTCTAACTCACAGCGCTAGCCGTATTTCGGACAGAATATTAAATATTAAATAGTTCAACTTTTAGTTTAAGTTATAACTTTAGTCGGGCGTCCCGAGACGCACACGTTTATTTTATAAAGGAGAATGTAACAGTATTCTCGCCTTTCTCATGTAGGATTAGGCGAGAATGCTGTACAAACTCGGACAGTTAAAAAATGATATATGTACCTAGTTAAAACTTGATTGTAAATTTATAGTTATGTGGATGTCATTGAATACAGAAGGGTATAGTTATTTATAGTAATAAAACTATAAATAAAGAGAAAAAAATGTTATTCATTTAGGCACCTACGTGTAATTTCAATACAGTTCGTAACTACAAATAGGTACGTTACGAACCTATAAGTGGCTGCGCATGCGCTATGCTTTTCGAGTATAAAATTAAAGTTCTATAGAAATCGGGATATCAACTGAACTAGGAATTGTGGTAACTTAGGGTATTACATATAATTATAGTACTTATTACTCATATCGGTAATGTGAATAAGAATAAAATGAGCACACTGCTTGGCCAGTGCTTCGGGTTTATATTTTTTTTATTTTTCTTGAAGCAGGCAAACAGGTCCACCTGATTGAAAGTGTTTACCGTCGCCTATAGACGCTTGCAACACCAGAGGCATCGCCAACGCGTTGCCAACCTCTAATAAATTTTATAATGCCTTTCTTTAAAAAAAAAACATGTCAGTGCAAAGGGAAAACCGAGGCGGGAAGTTCCCTGCAGATCATTGTTGTACGCGGAATAAATGTTCTAGAGAACCGTTGACTAGTTGAACATGGGAGCTCAAAAAATTCCATATTACAACGAGTCCATATGTAGAAGCGGCTATGGACAGCTAGACGGGTAGCCCCTTGTCCCCCGCTTAATGACGATAAGGCATAATTCAGAATTGTTCCAATTACTAACACCTTAGTTTAAGGCGATAATGTTAGTAAAATCTTGTTAGACTTTAATAAAATTACATTATCACTTCACAAAAATAACGCTATTATTGAAATAACAACTGCAACAATGCTGTTTGTTTGCTCTTTTACCTATTTTACTACAGGAATTTCAAAAATAATTTTTACGTTTTGTCTTTAAGAAACTAACAAACAGAATAATTAGCAGGCTTATCTCGTTTTTAAATAACATTTGTAGTATTATAGTAAACAACAAACTTTGTTTCACAATAGGCATTTATACAGCAGTAAATTGTATGGGGATAATCCCCGTGCAATGAAAATGATTGGCATGTTGTTTCCGTCTCTTTCTTTCTTATTATTATGAGCTCCGCCTCATAGACTTCTCTTTCTAATATGTAGTAAACAAGACTTCATGTTGTTTATCAAATTAATTAGGTATGTAATTAGTGCTTAAAATTGTTTTTTAAGACAATAATAAAAG
The DNA here is from genome assembly GCA_039645545.1 of Dendrolimus houi. Classification (NCBI taxonomy): domain Eukaryota; kingdom Metazoa; phylum Arthropoda; class Insecta; order Lepidoptera; family Lasiocampidae; genus Dendrolimus; species Dendrolimus houi. The sequence goes on along the minus strand of CM077125.1, from coordinate 16,451,120 downwards.
TTTTTATGTCAATTTAGGCTGTTACTATATCAGTTCTTAAAAGCCATAATGGCTCCGAGGTTTTATCTCCCGCGACTTAACCCGGTAATGTTAAGTTTGAAACTTGACAAATGTGTATTTTTCTGGCAGAATGAGCTACACTTTGCTCAACTTATTACGTACTGTAAGTGAAAATAAACATTGCGAGGATATGTATGAAACTCGTCAATCTTGGACAACGAAGCGGGTAGCATCCATTTTCGTAAAATAGAGAGGTCTGAGCTGAAAACAAAGTTTCTTAGCTGATATTATACTTATATGCTTACATATATATTTATTATACCTAGATGAATACCTAAATGTCTGCTGACATCATCCACCCATTTGAACCACACCCAGCCTGTTTGAAAAAATATCATGGTTTTCTTTTTCCAAGTGATGTTTGAAGACAGTCATACTTTTTTTATTATGTGATCAGGTGTTTCTTTAGATTAATAAAGATTTATTATTTATTTGTTATTTAAATTATCACTAGAGATTGCCCCACCGCTGCGCCGCATGTCTGACCCTAGGCAGTAAGTAGCTTTATTTTACATACACAAACACTGAATTCGGTGTTTTACATATAATAATAACAAAGGTACTAAGTCCAATATAGTCTAGACAACTGCACAGCAAAACATAAGGGCGAGTCGAAGCCAACCTGATTTTAAGTAATGCAACGAACGACATGTTGTTTATAACAACGTAGGTATTTGTTTTTAAAAATTTTCGGAAACTCCTGGTTCGAATTATCCCTCTTGATTTTTTTCACATTTTTTTACGCATTCTACAAACTCGAACCTTTTACAGATTTATATAGGTATATTAGGTAGTATAGATTAATAAAGTTATATCTAGAATGTTTATTGTTTTAGTTCCCTTAAAATTATGATCTATGTTCAATGATAGTGTACAAACCAAGTCAGGGGTGGATATTGTCAATATTATTGTTCGACAGCCCTACCCTAGTATTCAACTCACGTTTATTCAATATAAGCGAACTGAGACGCAAGCCACGATAAAAGTGCTTTAGCGGAATATTCTACATTCGTCAACCGATGCCGTCTGCTATGATATCGATATATTCAACTATTTGCATCAAATCAATGTTGTATTTTATAAATTTCTCGAGAGTTGTAACAAAAACAAATGAGTGTAAGTTTAAAAATTATCAGAGGGCCTAAAACGGTCGCTTTTGAAGAATTGCGTATGAAATTGAAACATGTCTGGTTGGTACTTTAATTTGATACTTATTGTCATATTCGTAATAAGAATCTGCAAGAGCAGCCGCTTGAGGCCCTTAGTTCTGTCGTCGGTTTGAGCATAAATACCTATTGATTTAAACTTTGGATTCTATCCCATAGGTTTTATTGAAATCATTTCCTTCGTAATTTCATATAGATTAGGTAGATACAACAGACTGTACATCTATGTACGTGTGTTGTGTCATAATATGTGTGTGTTACTAAAATTTGAAATTTATAAGGTGGTCATGATATAGTAAACATTTAATAAATAAAAAAAGATATTTAGTTATTAATTCTAGTGATTTTCAGTTGTATCAATATCATAATTATCAACAACTAGGGCAATACAAAGTACTATTCCAAAACTGTTAATTTCGATGTAAAAAAATATGTTATAGTCATTATAGTTATTTTAAGTTGATGAGTCTGCCACAATGTTTTGTTAAAGTTAAGTATTATTTATAATTTTAACATTTTCTAGTTCATTAAATTTACTATCATTATTACCAAAAAAGAAACAAAATATATACTATACGTCTAGTGACGCCATCTCGCTTACCTCCAAAAAAAACAGCACAACCAGGGGAGGTTGTATTCTACTGGAAAGGAAACATGGTATCTTATTACGCTTTTATCTGTGTTGACATTGTTCAAAAGAAAACTAATCTTTTTATATTATTACTTTTTAAAAAGACAATTAATATAATATATCAAGCAGTGAAAGCAACCTGTATCCCAAAAACACGAATAACCTAAAATGACTACAGAGGTTCTCTATTTCATCATGTTCTAGTTTGAAAAGCTCACTTACAAGCTTTGATCTCGATAAACCTTATTTGTAAAAGATGGCAGTGTTTCAAGCGTTAAACTGGAGATAATTTCGTGATTTATATAGTAATAATTATTTCTAAGTGAGAATTTAATATTTTATCTTTCATAATATTCAAATTACTCTATGCACAAGTACTTATTTATTTAGTGCCTAAGAATTAACTGCCTAATATATGAGCCGTAATAGCATAGCCGGTAAAGCTCTTGAGCGACAAACTTGTTTCAAATGAGACGTGGGTTCGTTATGGGTTATAATATTATATATTTCATATGGGTTATAATAACGTTAACGTAATTATCATTGTAATTTATTATAAAGAAAAATATTATCCAAAAGTATCTATCTTATTCTATTCGTGCAGGAACGGAGAAAGAATATAATTTCCTCCGGCCGGGCGGCCTGTCGTAAAAGATAAAAAAACAAACCACAGCCAGGTGGTATTTACCGGTCTGGTTGGCTACCACTCCTGGTCTAGAGTATGCTGCCATAACAACCTTGAGCTGTGTTCCGGCATTAATGGCCAGGTTCCGGACTTTCTTTAGAGAGCGACAGCACGTTGCTTAGCACTGATGCTATAAATGTCCATAGGCGATGGTAACCGCTTTCGATCAATCAGGTCCGTCTGTCTGTCTGTTGAACTTATGAAATAAAAAAAAATGTGAACTTTAAAGCATGAAACGTTACGTTTTATTTAGTGTTTTTAGTAAATATTGTTTAGATATTTCATTATACTCTGTTATGTCTCGAAAGGCATTAGAGTGTTAGTATGGCGCAAATAAAAACAAACAACGAAATTTGTTTACGTTTGAGGGTCTATTTATTTACATTGATAAAAGAAACAGTTTTGAAGATAACAAAAGAATAAGATCCTCATTAACTAAGGCTAAATATCTTTAAAATATTTGCAAAATAGCGTAGTTGTCAGAACTCCTTATCGTATTTTTTCTGTTTGGATAAAACTCGTAGAACCTTGTTTCAGACCTTTATATTATTACTAGCTGATTAGTGCCCACTTTGCTGGGCATCAAAAAAATTAAAAAAAAATCAATATCGGTTTAGTAGATCCAGAGATTACCCCATTATTAGTATAGTTTTGTTGAGTTTAATTACCTACTAAGCGAATAGAAAATATTTCCGTACCCCAGTGACGCCTACATCGCGTAAGCCTATCTAGCCGATTAGGGTGCGCGGCGACCACGCAACATTTTTTCTAATACTTACATTTTTAAACTCGTGATATCTTTCGAATGGAATGTCCGAATTGAATAATTCAAAAAGTTATATAAAGGTATTGAAGCAGTCTTAAATATGAAGTAATTTATTTTGCTAGGGATGAATACCAAGATACAAATGAAGAGCCTTTTCTAGTGGCGTCGTTTTAATTAAATTTTTAAAATAAAGTAATACTTATTGTGGCATAACTATAATAGTTAGACGTATTCTGTCGCGACACTTTTTGTAAATTAATAATGTCTTCTGCAAAGTCGTAGTACATTATTTTATTCTATCATCAATAGTTTACGCAGCGCACGCGATTTTAGGTAATTTTTTTACACCTTGGGTTACACTATTGGAGTTTTAGTAAGTATCCCTAATTTTTTTGAAAATAATATAGCCATGTCAACCGGGGATAGTGTAGCTTGCCAACAGTGAAAGAATTTTTTAAATTGGTTCAGTAGTTTCGGAGATTACCCTCTACAACGTCACAAACTCACAAACTACCTTTTTATAATATTAGTATAGATGATTTCTTTACGGCAATGTTTTTTCCTAAACTGTAAATTTTTTACAAGTCGAACACTTAATAAAATAATACCATATAAATAAATAATGAGTAACTGTACCTTTTTCGTACGTTTGCAATTACTATAATTATAAATTATCTATGACATCTTGATTAGGAGATATTCAAAAGTCGTAAAAACTTTATACCTCTCTAAATTTTAAAATGTAAGTTATTTTTTTTTTAATGTGGTAGATTATTACAGATACTTTAAAATTTTAACAAAATTCAATTGCCTAATAGTTTTTAAAGAGTCATGTATTTTCAATTAACTTTACTTAATTACTTTTTTACAGTTTTGTCACCAACATTCCAAATAAAGTGTACGTTTATCCCTTGTAAGGCTACGGAACTTTTAATTGTACGCGGAGTGATATGCACAGGGTCAATATTTTTGTCTTTTATTACTGTATATATATACATATATATATATATATATATATATATATATATATATATATATATATATTTTTTAAAACCAAATTCGACCTTTTAAAATTCAAATTTTGAACTGAAACTTTATTATTTGTTGCTCTATAAAATTATACCGTAACGAGAAAATAAAAATTAATAAAAAAATCGGCTTTTGCGATTTTTGATATCTTAAAAATTTGGAGCGACCTCTTAAATTTATTTTTTGAGCTGTCCTTTGGATGGAGGTCTTAAAACATCAAAAACTAACATTTTTCACTCGAGACTCAAAAAAAGTCGGTTTTTGGCGCCACCCTAATATATATATATATATATATATATACAAAACTATATATATATATATATATAGTTTCGATATGTTCAATGCATATAAAATATGCTCGCTTTCCTGTCGTCTGTCTGGCTGTCCGTTTTTCTGTGTGTCTGTATATCTGCTAACTCCTGAACCACGCAACAGGTTTTTAAGTGGTTTCCACCATCAGTTAGGTAATGTTTGAAGGAAGTTTTATATATAGTAGCTTTTGCCTGCGGCTTCGCTCGTGACATATAAAAGCCTAATTTAATTTTTATGTAAGTACATTACAGGTACTTAGTACGGTTTGAAAACTCTAGTAACTTGTATAATTAAATTAGCCTATAATATAATTAAGTGGAGCTAAGTTAAGAATCACCCAAATAAACTTATGACTTTTAATTGTTGTCCGTGACATTAGTAATTACGGTTAGTATAAAAATTTAAGTGCTAGCAAATCTTAATTCAGTCGTGCTACTACTTTTATATTGAATCTAGCTTAAAGATTTTCTTAACTTATAACCAAATGGGATTGATAAGATTTAAAATTGTTTTCAATATTGGCAGTAATACTACATAATATGGTATGCCGGATTGTCCACAAAGCGCAAGCTTTTTCAAATGATGTTTCCAGTCAATTTCGTATTGTTATTTTTATAGCAACCACGCCAAATAAGAAAAGAATCTAGTATAAGGTAACGTAAAATATAATAAAGAAGGGAGGCCGCTTTTAACCAATTAAAATGTTGTATTCTTAATTCTAAATTTACAGACTTCTGTACGTATGACGAGTAGGTATATGTCGTATACGATATGATACAAATTCATTCATATAGGTATAATTACTATACTAAGGAAGATTATAATATATTGATTTTGCTCTTGTTAACTTGCATCAATTTTCCGAGATAAAAAGTTTGCGTTATCTCCTTAGTTTACTGGAAAGTCTAGTCTAGTATTCGATTCGCGAGATAATGGAACACTCTGGTATTGGTGCCTACGAATTCCAACATAAACGTGATTTGCTTATCTTAGCTATGTACGGCTAATGCGTGTATTTTGTTGGAAAATTAATTATTTAATCATTAAATACCAATTTTTCGTAAAAACTGGTTTCACTTCTAAGTTCAAAAAGAGACAATGAATATAAATCCCATACTTGTCATTTTCACTTTTAGGTACAGCCGACTCTCGATAATTTGAAACTCAAAGGACCAGAGATAAATTTTAAATTGTCAGGAGTTCAAAATAACAAGCGTTTACTTATGGAACTTATGGAAAGATATTTGTTCTTTCTTGGATTCATTTTAATAGCACAAATCAAACATTAACATGACTCATTAACGTTTGAAAGAAGACTGGAATGGGAACTTACTCATATCTCACTTATGTAAACAATTGACAGGTCTGTACATGTATGTAAACAAACGACAGGTATGTGCATGATAAACGCTTCAAATTACCGACGGAACCAATTAACATTGATTTTATTCAATTTATCGAGTATTTTTCAAGGGAGCGGAAAAAAATTTCAACTCATCGAGAGATTCAAATTAACGAATGTCAAATTATCGAGAGTAGACTGTATTTAGATATATCACCAAAAAAAAACCATATAAAATGTAATAACTTTTAACAAAAGTTTTATCTACCACAGAATATCAAAGTACACATCACCGTATAAAATATTGCAATTCACAGTAATTAATAACTAACTAATTGACACTGATTCATATTGTGTCAGAATTGATTTCCTAAAACTATGTGAAATAGAAATTCAATGCGCTTAATCCCCTTAATCTAATGTAAAATTTTTGGCCAATTTACTAATCACCTACCGCTCGGGGTGAGCCTGCATATATAAAAACAACGTCACAGTTTCTAATGACATTAATAATTGAGCTTTCGTCCAGTACTTAGTCCTTTACAATATCAAGACAGTTTTTTTATTGCTTGTACTATCTGAATTACCTTGAGATAAGTTCTATGTAATTAAGATGCCAGCTTCGTCCAATCAGATGATAGTATCGTTGCCGCAGTACAATAATAAGTCTTCAAGTGATCAGAACCACTGGAATGAGGAAGTCAGTTCAACAAACACAGAAAATGTCGTCGAAAATAGAACGGTAATTTTCTATTTTTAGTTTAAATTTTTGCAAGTTTAATTATGCTATGATCTGTAAAATAGAGATAAAATCTTGTAACATGTTATAAATTAAACTATACTATAAATTAAATTTAAAATAAACTATATATACAAACTAAAATTAAACTATAAAAACTAGTACCAGACCGCTGTCAGTTGGAAACGTGCCCAAAAGACTGTAACATTGGAGTTTATATTTATTTTATTTGTTAAAATCCGGAACTAATTGCTGCTACAGGAACGTGAAGTGGAAATTAAGAATTGTTAAACCTTCAATATAAAGACGATAGAGGCATTGTCTTTGTGCAATCAAATTCTTTTAGGGTTAATAGTAGGGTTAAGCTGATAATATTCAATATCAGAATTAAAACTAACTATCCATTTATAAAATTAATCATTAGTTACTAAATATTTAAATTAAAACAGTAGCGTATAAATTATTTGAACTTCTGTTGTTAAAAGAAATGTACATTGTGTTAACATTTTTAAATGAAACATTAAATTATTACTACGTATTGCTTTATTAATAGTTGATTAAACAAGGGAATCCCTAATATAAAACCATTACAGGTAATGACGTTATAGATAACTTGTTATTGTATTTGTTACAGACTCTGTCATGGAATGAACAGACACCACCTACAGTGGTTGAGACAATTAGTAATGCATCCCACAATTTCATAGCCCCTAATACAGTTAGCAGTATCAATACTTATAATCCACCGAACTATATGAATTTACCTTACCAAAGAAATTTTGCGAGCCCATCAAACGGTTACGTTGCAATCAATCAGCCAAGACATGGGCCACACAATATTGTTAATAGTAATGGGCAAATAGTCAATGGTAATGGCACAAGAATTTGGAACAATGCACCCGCTAATATTGGAAGGTTTATAAATCAAACTTGGGGAGTTGGCCATAAACCGACGAATGGAGTGAAGAAACAGAAACGCATAAGGACAGCTTTTACAAGTAGTCAGATGATGGAACTAGAGCAAGAATATACAAAAACTCGCTATCTCGACCGAGCGAGGCGTATAGAGCTTGCTGAAGTTCTTAGACTAAATGAAAGAACGATAAAAATTTGGTTTCAAAATCGTCGTATGAAGGAAAAGAAAGATAGGGCTGAGAGTCTTGAAGAAATGGAGGAGGCTATTACAACAACATCACCACCTGGAGTAGGACCAATGCCCATTTTAATGCAGGAACAATATCAACTACCACTTGGTAATGAGGTTTACAATCGTAATGGAATATTTATAGAACAGTATCCAGAGACAAATGCACCTCCTGCAATGTCAGTTATGACTTCAGCTGCAACTATTCCTCAGATGGATCAAACATATCAACAAGTAGGGAATTGTCCAGAGTATATTTCAAATGATCTATATCAGGCACCTTACCAACAAATTCACTTACAACTGCAACATTACCCATCCCCTTACAGTGTTGAAGTGCAAGAGCTGTCTCCGGAAACAACGGCGAAGAATGAAATGCCTCCGTCTTCTGCTCCTAGCGATATAATTGAAAAGAGTTGGGATTTATCCTGGATAAAGAGCCTCCAAAATGAGGAGGATTATTCGTAGAATAATATTTTATTTAATTATGTAAATATGCATAATGATAACGTAAATAAAGTATGTTTTATATTTATGACAAAATTTTATTTAAACCTTTAGCAGGACTAATGATTGAAATCCCTAAGAAATAAGTAAATCTAGGAGTTGTAGTGGTTTAATAGTTGAGGCAACCATGTCTCATTTCAATGATGTGGGTTTAAATCCTTGCCGGAAGATATACAATATACATGCATCACTTTGGTGGTTATTCCAATTTAATGTGCATATATCTATAGTTAGAATTACCATATGCTGACAGCGATGGTAAATATTGTGACGATCTCTTCATAGTATTTTATAATGCCGATCTCGGCACATCAAGGTTACTGATGTATGAAAACCGTAAATCTGAATTAGACAAGTGTGTCGGATATACCATCGTCGTATATTTTAATATTCATTCATTTGCCTTACCATCAGTGGAATTTTGACATTAGGTAGGTACTTGTATGGATTATTAAAATTTTAACTAATAGGAGGGAATTTAACGGTTGGTAAGACATAGAAATGAGCCATAAGTGGGGGGGTCCCAGCCCAATGGGACATTTATGGTCTGTTATTTTTTTTAAAGGTCCTTAAAGCCTGGTGTCCCCTTAACATAGTCGAGGATTATTTATAGAGCTATTTTACAGTCAAGTGTTTATATGTATATATATATATATATATATATATATATATATATATATATATATACTTTATAGTATCTGCTTACCATAAATAGTACAAAATAGAAGTCACTTTCCACGTCTGTTTGTCTGTATATCTGGTAACTCCTCTTAAACCACGCTGCGGTTCTCACCATCAGTTAGGTATTTTGTCCCTGAAGGTTTATTTATACATATAAAAACCTAACTAAGTATAACAAAACTACGTTTTAACGGTTTTAAGCGCGGTAATTTATTTGATTAGATTAGATTAATTATTAATCTAAAGTTTCGGTCATTTTTCAGTGTCCATTTAGCCTACCGGCAACTAATAAAACTTTAACAATACTCATTGACACTTGACATCTTTGTTTTCCGTGATCACAGCTGCTGAAAAGTGGCCGAAATGTCAGATTAATAAAAATCAAATAAATTATCGCCCTTAAAACCGTTAAACCGGAGTTTTATTAGGTTTACTAGTCGCGAAAACTTATGAAAATACAACCTAACCTTTTTATGTAAGTAAAATTGAGCTACATCCCAGGGTTTTCAGGGAAAACTCTAGTAGTTAATAAAAGATAACTGCGCAATAGACAGGTTTTCTTCCGAAATCAGTTATTATATTACCGTCTACAGTTACTCGAATCTAAGCACTTTAAATGTGATCCGTACTATATACACCATTATAGGTAAAGAAGTAATTTCAGCTATCTAGAGCAATAAACATTAAAAATTAAACAAAACAATCAAGTAATTGCATACTTTCACCGTGATTTTTGCGCTGTTAACTGTGAATATATTTTTATTAATTCAAAAATTTTATTAGAAGCGTTTTTTAATTAGAAAAAATTATATTTCAAATATTTTATCAAGAATTTAATTATCTATATTACATATAATAAAACTGTAGCGGTCGAATTTCTGTACAATGAAAAAAAATGCTAAAAACCAAGTCAGGGGGGTGTAAGAAGTGAAATAGAACTAATTAAGATTTTTTTAAATTTAATGTTTCTCTGTTTGTGCCGGCTAATCTCCGAAACGACTGGACCGATTTAAATGAAATTTTGTATGGTGGTAGTTTATATCCCTGGTCAACATATAGGATACATTTCATCCAGAAAAATTAAAGAGTTCCCGTGGGATAGTTAAAAAAACCGCAACACGCGGACGAAGTCGCGGGCATCAGTTATTCATCTAAGGGCCGATTTTTCCATCACCAGTTAAAAGTTATTCATAGAATAAATTATAACATAAAAAAATTCAAAATGTTTGTTGCACGAATAAAACAGTTGAATGGTTACAATTTTGAATTCACTCAAGTTATAATTTATTCGGCTGATAACTTTTCTCTGATGATTGAAAAATTAGCCTTAAGATTGTATGTAATCCAGTAAAAAGTAGACAAAAACATTAACACAGGTACCTAATTATCAAGACACTAGGGCTTTCTCGCGACTTCATTGGTATTTACTTTGGCCCGCCATACCGTTCTCCCTTGATACTCCTTTTATCAAAATTTATTTATTAAGTATTTTATATTTATATCCGAGCCCTAAAATATTTATGTGAATTGAAGCATAATACTAGACATTTTAATAAACCAATAAAAAAGTTTAGCCATGCTAGCTAAGTGGTTAGTGCACTCGCGTCCCAATTCAAAGGGTGGGTTCAATTCCTGGCCGGGAAGCACACACCACTTAGGCAGTTTTCTAACCTAATTTGCATATTGTTACAATTGCCACGTGATGAAGTTGAAAAAAAAAAAATTGCTTCTATCTTCTTTATCTTGTCGCTTTCCGCGTCTGTCTATCTGTATATCCGCTAACTCCTTCCTAAACCACGCAATAGATTTTTAAGTGGGGTTTCACCATCAGTTACATAATTTTTCAAGGAAGGTTTATATATATACTAGCCCTTGCCCGTGGCTTTGCTCGCGATATATAAAAAACTTAATTAAAATTTTATGTAAGTAAAATAGAGCTATATATTAGCTCTCTATCTCTATTAATTCTTTGAAAAGTAATTACTTACCTCTTTATTTATTTTAAAACACAGAACCTGAGATAGATAAATATGAAGAAAATAATTTTTAGCTAGACGTGTTGGTGTGGAGTTTCTTCCCGCTTCTTCTCCTTAAACAGCGATAACACATTGTAAAGCGGTGTACATACAATAGGAAGTAAATTTAAATTTTAACTTGTATGACTTTCAAAAAATGTTCTCCAGTGCAACTTACTTTGAATAAAAACTTTTGAATTTGAATTCGAATAGAAGCGTTAGATCCATTATGAATTCGAAAATATTTCAACAATATATTTGTAAATTCTCCACATCGATGCATTGGGATACACAGCGCCATCTGTTGAAGCTAACAGCGACAAACGCAAAAATAACTTTTGATCATGTGAAACAGTGGCTCCTTTTGAACTTGACATTTTGTGAGTGTGAATAGATCTTACTTAGGCTATGTATGCTAAATGGCGATGTATCACGTTCTAATAAATTTGGTGTCAACGACTCATTTTTAGATAATTTGTTGGTTGGTTCATTTTGATATTATTGCGATGCAATTATATTATTGTTACAGAATCGTTTACGATTGTACATTATAACACTATGTATCTAATATATCAACACTGTATAAATACATAACTATTTTCTTTCTAAATAACGATTGATGCGATATCTATATGAAATATTGGACTAAGTAACGTCCATTAAATTGAAATCAATTGCCAACCACAATTAGTTAATTGTATATGATTAAGTAATATTGTCATTATAAATAGATTTTATATCACAAGTATATATAGCACAACGGCATTTAGAAAGTCTGGCATTAAGTGAAGTAACTATAACACTTGAAGACATACCTAACAGAGAAATGAAATATTCGTGGCAAATTAGCAACACAGTACCTTTTGCAAAAAACATGCATAGCAACAAGCTAGATAACTACCAAACTCATATAATTAAAGATGTAAGTAATCTTTATAAGTTATTTATTAATTTATCTTATTGTTCTTCGATTATTGGGCTGAACCATCATTATTTCTGTAATTTTTGCATCGTTTGTTAAGTTAGTAAGTTTAATTTAGTTTTTACAGACAGTCTTGTAATAAGTAGGTAATAACAGCCCATAAACTCGGGCTTTCCACTATAGGGGAACGGACAATATACCCGCCATGCCTGTCCAAGGCGGCTTGGCTGATTTGACACATCGGTTATCTCGATGTGCAGGTTTCAGCACGATGTTTTCCTTCACCATTGTTAGCACATGGTGATTGCAACAACATACACTTTATGTCAGAAAACTGCCTAAGTGGTGCATGCATTCCGGCCAGGATTCGAACCTGCGTTCTTTGAGCATCGGACGCGTGCGCTAGCCATTACGCTACAACGGCTGTGTAATAATATATATAATGTAATAAATAACGTTGACTGTCCCTTGATTCCGTCGAAACTTCTTCAATTTCCACTATAATATGTTCTATCTTCTCTACGTACATATCGGTAAATGAAATTATATAGACACCCATATAAAAAAATAATTTGCTCATTCTGTTACGGTTTTGTAAATGTAGAAGTTGCATCGTGTGAAAAATAATATGTTTTCTATGATTAAAAGTGACTATTGTTCATTGTCCTTATCGAATAAACAAATATAGCAAATATCTTAACAATTGCTTTTTAATTTTTTTATTTATTGCACGAGTTCAGCAAACAGGCAGACGGCCCACCTGATGGAAAGCGGTTACCATCGCCTATAGACACTTGCAACACCAAAGGTGTTACAAGTCGCTTCAGTCCCAAGGCCATGGAAATAGAAAAAACAAAGGGAAACGAAATCATTTTCATAGGATAAGATAGATACATAGATTCAGTTGATATTTTAATCGCTTTTAATGTTATAATAACTGTGTTAGGAATTAGAAATTGATTTATTATTATTTATTTTAATAGATAACTTTGTATATAGGATATATTATGTATGTGCCAAAGTAAAGATAATTATGGATGTATCTGTATGTATGACAATGGTAATAAAAAATTCCATGTTTCTGACACATACATGTTATCAAAGATTTAATTACCATACACATGATATTTTGTTTTATATTTGTATTTTAGAAAATAAAAGCACAATTGTTATCATTTTAGGTTGATCCTAGTCTTCGTAGCAATAACCGCGGACCACAGAGAAAGGTGAAAAGAATCAGAAGTGCTTTTACAACAGATCAAATTACCTATTTAGAAAGAGAATTCAGAAAATGTCCATATATTAATAATATACGTCGTAAGGATGTGGCCATAGCACTTCGGTTACCAGAAAGGGCTATAAAAATATGGTTTCAAAATCGACGAATGAAAAGGAAGAAAGATACAAATAGCACAGATCACGAACAAGATCTGGTTTGTCTAAGTTCAATTGAAAACACGAAGAAACTATTAAATAATGGGGACATGACCCTATCAGCTAATGATCAGAAAGCTTGTTCATTACCAATTCTTATCAATACAAATTCTACTGATGCAGATACCCAGTTTATTGAAAATAATAAACTAAGTGCAAGTAATATAATAACACCTATAAACGCTGATTATTATAAGGAATCAACGTACTTTAAAAATCAATTGCCTGTAACCAAAAATACGCTAACTAAAAACACAGTTTTAAAGGTTGGACCTTCTATAAATAATATTACAGCTACGGCAGAATTCTCGGTTGGTCTTTGCAAAAAGTACCAAAATCTATCAGATAAAAACATAAGAGTTAAAGATAAAAAAGTAAATAAACAGAAGGTAGAAGATAATAGGAAAGTAAAAAGTCATTGCAACCAAGATACAAATGTATCAACAGATTTAACATCACATAGAAAAAAATACACTTCCCTTGAGCAGAAGACTGGAAAAAATGTCACGCTCAATCCTGAGTATATACCAGTTGTGCCAAATTTTTATCCACAACCCTATGTACACCCTGGTGGAGTGATGTGGAATCCAATAAATGTTATGCCACTAATGTCAACAGGAGCTGCAGCAGTAATTCCTAACGGCTATAGTAATATACCTGTTAATCAGGATAATGTAGTACCAAGGACCAATTGTACTTGTGATTGCCACGTGAAAACATATCCTGTTCCCGTAGCATTCCAGCAAAGTCCTGTTGGTCAACAATATATTATGACTGCTGTCCCTTTACAGAATCCCAGTAATAAATTCTAGACGAAGAACTTTATTTTTCTATTGTTATGTTATGTAAATAAATGAAAGATGTAAATGATTAAAAATGTATTTATTTATTCAAAACATTGAGTTATTACATTATATCTAACATGTGTATTATTTTCTTACCATAATTTACAATAATAAGTTCACAATGATTCATCACAAAATATAATTTATGTAACAAAATTGCACTAGAATTTTAAAACTTAATATAGAAATAGTACAAGAACTTAACATGAATATTTTAAAACAGTAATGAAGACAGACACTGCAAAGAAATAAGTAAGAGAAGAAGTAGGTAGTATATACTTATTTGTAATTTTTGTGTATAAATTATTTTATTAAGGTCAATTTTATTAAACTTTAATATATAGGTATAGTATGGGTTTATATGTGTTATTGTAACATATGTTAATATAAACTATATTAACAAGTATTACAACAAAAATTATCATTAAATTATTTCCAATGTCAAAAAAATGAAAAAGAAACTAATTATACTTTCGAATTTAAACTTACTTTCTAAAACTTAACTAAATATAATTCATCAAATAATAATAAGTGATAGAATTTACGTTAAAATTTAAATTACTTAAAATATAAATAAAACATACGTCAATAATACATTCTCAAGGAAAATAATAGTTATTAGACTGTATTTGGTTTGGCCAATTTCCATACATCTCACTGGAATAATGTCCATATGGATTAAATGTGTTATTGGTATAGTCATTCAAGTATTCCACTCCTAAACTGGGGTAATATTGCGTAGGGTACACGTTGTTATCATTGTAAAATAGACTATTTGGCGCATTTGACATTGGCATATTTTGATATAACCCTAACGAATTCTGGATGTTATCGCTTGAATACCAATCCGGTAGTTCATAGTACGGTACATGACGCATGTCGTATTGTGACGGTTCATATTGGTCATTATCATTACTCACGCACATTGATGAGGTGGTAGACTGGCCACTGGCAGTGATTTCGCTGGAAGAATCGCAGCTCGATTCTGACGATTCTTTCTTTTCTTTCATTCTTCTGTTTTGGAACCATACTTTGATACACCTCTCACTAATATTGAGAGATTTAGCAACCTCCTTACGACGTACCGTATCAAGGTATCTGGTTTTTATGAATGTTCTTTCTAGAACTTTTATTTGTTCAGTTGTGTACGCTGTTCGAAGTCTTTTAGGTTTCTTCTTTATTGGAGGACGCTTAGTCTCTGGAAAATACAAAACACATTTTTTCGTCTTGTAAATAAATATTTTTTATTCTAATAGTACTGTATATTCATTTAATAGCTGTACCCGCGACTTCATCCGCGCAGAATTGACACTTGGTAGAATTTTTTTATTTAAATGCTGATCGCTCCCAGATTTTTTTTTTGATTTTAACCCGGTTACTATTCCATTTTAAGGAATAAAAAGTAGGTACTCCATGTCCATTCTCGATATACCAAATTTCATTAAAATCAGGTACCGTTGTCTTTCCACGAAAGCGTAACAAGCAGAGATACTTTTGCATTTATAATAGTACTACATAGTACCTAGTACTGATCAATTGAAACATATCTTTATAAA
The DNA here is from genome assembly GCA_039645545.1 of Dendrolimus houi. Lineage (NCBI taxonomy): Eukaryota > Metazoa > Arthropoda > Insecta > Lepidoptera > Lasiocampidae > Dendrolimus > Dendrolimus houi. The sequence continues at coordinate 16,435,286 of CM077125.1, read as the reverse complement.
TTATTGCTTCTCTCTAGTTTTATTCTAGGTATATCTGATGTTTAAGTGAATTTACTGTAAAGTTTCATCAAAATCCGTTCGTTAATTTTTGCCTGAAAGTTTAACAAAGATAAATCCCTACAAATTTCCTTCCATACAAACTCAGTAGTTTTTGAAAATAAATGACTATTACCTACATAACAGACGGACAGAAAATCTATAAAGTTTCCTGTTTTGGAAAAATAGCAAAGGGACTAAAAAGCAGTTGTTACCAGTGTTGAATTTTTTTTATCAACTAACCTTTTGATATTTGAGTGCTGTCTTCTGGCCATGAGTCGATGAACGGTTGATTTTCCCAGTTTTGTAGCTGAAATAATTACAAGAACATACATTTATAACAATCTGTAGTAATTATTCCAAAATTTATCAAACAAAAAACGTTAAAACACGAAAGTTGCGTAGTCATATTCTCATATCGAAATGTATTATTTCCCTTAAAGTCTTAACTTTAAAGATTCATAGCCGGTTCCTATATCATACTATTTATTCATTTGGCTTATCATCGGTTGAATTTTTATATTACTTGTATGGAACTTAAGTCAAATTTTAACCGATAGTAAGGCAAATGAATGGTTGATAGAAACAGACCATCAATGATTTTACAAAGACAATCACAACAAATCATTTTTAACTCACTTCATTTTTGTTTTCTAATGGAGTAACTCCGGTTACTAGCATGTTGTGAAACATTTTAAACGTTAAAATGAAACTAAGAAATGTATGGATTTAAATCACAAGCTACTATGAAACACTAAGTACTAAGACGTTTATCAAATAGCAATAGAATAAGAGACTATTCCAGAAACTACCTTCTATTTTTATTCATTAATATAAAATTATGTGATTTACGTTCGGATACATGAAATATATTATGCTATGACGAATTTCATGATTTAATAGTTTTGTACCGCGACTTCGTCCGCGTTGAACAGGTAGCAAACATTACAGTCGTTTACCAATATTTAGAATCAAAGGGGATTGCTAGCAGGGTTCGTTTGGATGAAAATTCATGAACCCCGGAAACGGAAATCCTGGTAAAAGCTCGAAACATGTAATGTTACTAAAGTCATACACAACTAAATTATTCTACTAAAGATTCTTACCAGACATTGAAAGTTTTGCAGCAAGCAAGTCATGAAATCACGTAACAACCTGAGAAAATCGCGTCGAAGTTTATCTAGACTAATCTAGAGGCTTCACGAAGTTAGGAAAATCCGGAAAATGTCATTAATCAATCAATTAATCCATATCTTTATTTGCAAGAATGTAGTTTATACAGATGTTATACAATTGTAGATGCACAGATAATTCTACTACATAGTGGTATACAAAATAACCTAAATACTGACAATAAATTTATATTAATATTGTAATTCAGTAACAAATAAAAAAATTAAGATATGTATAATTTATGTCAAAAAAAGTTGTGGCAGCGTAATGGCTAGCACGCGCACCCCAAACTAAACACATGCACAACTTAGGAAGATTTCTGACCAAATATGCATTTTGTTATGGTTACCACGCATTACCAGCGGTGAAGCAAGTACGCAAACCAACCAAGCACGGAGGCGGGGGCCTTGCCTTGGCCCCCGGAATCAGATCTGAGGTGTCGGTCGCTACTTACCTAAGGCTTCGCCACAAAGCCTGTGTAAACCCCTGTGGGTTATTATTATTACGTCAAAAACATAATTATAATTATAATATATATATATATATATATAGGCTCATATATATAATTATAATTATATTATATATATTATCATTAGTATAGTCTTAAGCTGCACGCCAACAATTTAGTGTGATTAAGATCCTTGTCCATCCAAAGGTTGCCTGGAAGAGATTGCTTTAAGCAATAAGGCCGCCCATTGTACTACTACCTTCTAATTTTAAGATGTGCAAATGTGTTACGGTTTTAAATTGGTGTACAATAAACAGTATTGTTGTTGTTGTTATAAAATCAAATAACGTAACACAACTATTAAAAAAGAGCTTAATCTATTGTTCTAGTGAAAATTCTTCAGGACTCAACTTAAAATAATTAATAAATTATTATAAATTTAATAAATATTATAATAAATTAATAATATTTATGGATTCTAACCACTGTAAACCGCTCTATCCGACAGTTGTTTTCGTCTTTATTCTAAGAAAAATAAGCAATAGGGTAGTGGACAGTCAAATTATCTGAGAAACTTATTTTACAAAACGTCTCAGCCTTATAGATTTTGTCCGAACGTACAAAAGAAGTAAAGAGATTTAATTAGCGCTTTAATTACTCTATAATATACTAATATGATATTCGAATAATGTGTCTGCATCCTTAATATACAATCACTAAGGCATTTAAGGCTACTTCACTAGCATACTCTTTGGATTCATCTCTCGCGTAAATTATACTATCTATTCCAGATTTTGGATAAAAGTTTCTGTTCATTCCTATTTGTGCGTGCAAATTCGTGTGTATGGAATTGCAAATTTTATTTCATCAGAACTCTCTAAGATATCGAAAGGATAGGAAAGAAGAAAGGATATACATGAAAATTTAAGATAATACTCCAGTTTTGATCTCTAAAATCTTCCATGAAATATGTTGAACTATTTCAAAGATTATTTGAGACAAACTTTCAGTGAGACTGATAAACAAATATTCTAAAAATGGTCTATTATAATTGGGTATTGTATAAATAACAGTGCTCACTTAAATTTTAGCGTTTATTTTGAAATCATAGGCAGATAATTTATATTATTGTATAGGTAAAGATAAAAAATTGTCTGTTTTAAAAGCAATATGTACCCATTATGGCTTGTTTTTAACTTGGTCTCAATTGTTATTTCATATGTGTCTATAACTAATATGTAGTAATACGACACAGGAGATCGGTATCGTAGTAAGTGTGGAAATAAAAGAGTGTAATATTAGAATAATTTTGTTTTAATTTAATGTTCCCGTATTAAATACATTAATGAGAGTTATAATAAATTATTAGGATATGCCCGCGACTTCGTCCACGCTTGACTTGAAATTCCCTTAGGATTCCGGGATATAAAGTACCGAAGCTATTCGTTTTACTGAAAACTGTGTCGGAATAAGCTAGTTTTGATGCACCCGAATAACTGCAAACCTCTACTGGGAAAATTGTCGTTGGATTCCCGGGATAAAAAGTATCACACATTTTATTATATAAAATTTTCTATCGATTAGTGAAAAACTCGCGTTGGAATTCGATTTTTTCAATCTGGTCATTTTAAATCATTCCCAGAAAAATTTCCGCGGGATTGCCAGGGTAAAAAGTAGCGCAGATTTTAAGTCTAAGAATTTGCTGTCGATCAGCAAGAACCGCATCGAAATCGGCCCAGTAGTTTTTACGTGAATCCCGAACAAACAGACAAGAAATCTAAAAAAAATCCATCGTGTTCTCCATCGTATATATAGAGTATTCCAGGTGTTTTTTTTAATAGCTTCAATGTACAGACACGGCATGTTTAGAATGTTATAATATTATAGATTTCATAGGCAATGGAAAACATAAATTAAGGACAAATAATTCGTTGTTAATTATCGTTAAGTTTTGATAAATTTGTTAATTTATACTTGAACTAAGCTTTGTATATCTAATAATGTTTGTAAAGATTGAGTTGGTTCAACTGCTTCCCAATCAGACATATTGGTTTGCTTCCCTGAACATTCCGAACTTGCAGGTGAAATAGGCTCATATATTATACTGCTTCCACTTTCTATAGTATCTGGTGATGAAGAAACTTCAATATCATTGTTCTTTTTTAAGCAATTATCAATAATACTGACTAAATCACCCATCATCCTGTCATCCAAGGTAACATATCCAAATTCATCAGTATTTTTGCGAATTTCTGATTCTACGTAATCCAAACTGTCAGTATCAGTTACACCTGTTTCTTCTAATGCATCGTCGTTAACTTCATTTTCTTGTCTCTTATCTTTCAAACGACGATTTTGAAACCAAATCTTGACGGATTTGTCACTTAAGTTCAACTGGTTTACTATAGATTGTCGATCATCACGGGATATGTACGGTTTATTACTGAATATTTTTTCTAAAGCTTCAACTTGTTCTGTAGTGAAGATAGTGCGTTTACGTTTGCGTTTCGTAATAGGTCTGAAGTTTCCGAATGATGTTTGCCCAACTGAAACAAGTGATAGGTTTATTGAAAGCGATAAGTAGCACATTACTGTAATTAATAGAAAAGCGTTCGTACTCAATACCATGGAATAGGAATACTAAGGAATAACAATCAGCCAGAGAAAAATTACTCATAACACGCGCTCCCAACACAGTTGGAGACTCCAGTGTATTATTGTTTTTATAAACAATCCGAAATATAACTTTCAGTCAAAATCTTATTATTCAAAACACATTTTTTTTACTAGTTGATTATATTCTTTAGTATTATTCTTCTTCCATATTAATCTATTTATCTATCTATTATGTATAAATAAAAATAAATTGCAGAAATGTATGTATGCGCATAACTTGAGAACGGCTTTACCGATTTTGATGAAATTTTGTGTGTCTGTGTTATTTGGGTGGTTTAGAACCCCGGATAGTTTAGATTTACAATTGGAACCGGTAGGTGGCACTAGAAACGGGTCCTAGATTTTTAGTTTTTTTCAGGGCAGGACAGCGTCTGCCGGGACTGATAATATCAATATAAGAATTTAAAATGTTTGTTAGTTGCTTTATTATGACCTCAGTTATTAATATTATTAATCGACTTTACTTAAACTTCGAAAAAATGGATTTTATTCAGCGAATTATTATAAAATAGCTTTCATTTCGAAGAATTGAATCCCGAGATAAGCTTCCGAAATGTTCGCGGTTCAACCGTGGCAAAAGCCTTAGTAAAATATAATGTGTAGTTCAAATTGGTTATTGATGAAGTCTTAGATAACACACCGGCCTTTTTGGCCCAGGCGGTCTCCAGAAGTCTCCTCTAGATTCCTTTGTCTATATCTATAGATCTATGCCTATAGTTTATGTCATATGTGGCTAGTAGTTTCGAGTAACCTAAAGTAAAACTTTTAATAGATTGTACTTACCAGTATTGGTATTTCGGTGACTGAATTTATGATATTCATTGAGATTCCTCTGGTTAGGTTGTAAAGTAGATGAGTTATTTGTTACGCTTGACCACTGAAAAGGGAAACAGAGATCAGATTAATATCTAGCAAAACCATTTATTCTCATTAAATTTTATGTAGAGACATTTTGATGAATTTTACTTACTTGAGCAGAGCAATACATTGGTGTTAAGTTGTTTGTGCACTGGTAGTTATGAGGCGACCATTGTGAAGAATCATCTGACTTTCCTACATCTTGTCGCTCAGGCAATGACTGAAATTGAGAAAAGTAATATCAATAAATACTACAATATCATCAGTCGCTAAAACCCGCTTCTAGTTATAGTATCAATTTTGGTGCTCGCAGTTTGCTTTCCTACTTTTCACCTCCACTTTATGAGAAATTTGGCATTCCTATTTGTTCTTTGGGAACATTTGTTGTAATGTTCCCAAAGATCTGAAGCATTTTTTGGGGCATGGTTAGTAACTTCTTTTCCATATGCCACATATATTATAAATATATTTGATTTAATTGAATCCACTTACTTGATAAATATTATTTGTAAACATTTCATGGTGAGATGATTCCTGCCACTGCTGTTGCATCCAAGCATTGTCGAATCTGTTTGTATTTTTGTCAGTCTGAAAAGTAATTGAAAAAGTGAAAACATGAACTGAACTGTGTAATAAAGTCTTACTACTCAGAAAAACTTTTTTAACTTACATTATTATTTCTAGCAATTTCAACTTGGTTTGATTCCCAAAATGAAATCTGTTGTTCCGTATACCCGTTGAAAAATTCCACTGGGTTGAATTGCTACAATTCGCAACTTGTTGATTGTAAGGGAACATGTTTATGTGACGTACTGGGCAAAAGTGATGTAATTATTTAAATTTTCACACTTTTATACTTTCCAATCAAAAGTCATTAGTAATTACCTTACCCCTTCCAGGATGCTGCCCAATTTCTAATGGATCTTACTAAGAGTACGTGCAAATAACTTACCTGTAATTAGTGTAGCGAATTATAAGTTCTTAATTAGCAAAACATGTTTACCATTTTAGGCAACTGCATTTTTTGATTGTTATTTTTTTTAATGTTTACTCAGTTTTATTGAATGTAATATTATTTTAAAAATATATCGAACAAAAGAAACTTGGATATACATTTAAATAAAACACTTTTATATATGTTCAATTACATTAACAGATTTTTATTTTTAAGTAGGTGCTATTTAAAAATATTTAACAATATCATAAATTGTTTTTTTATTTGGTAAAAATATATATACAAAAGTTCTTAAAGATAGAATTAAAATATATATATTTTTTAGATATCGTTAATATCACCCTCATAACGATATATATGACGCGTATTTGCTTGTAGTAGTAGACGCGTGCTGATTAGAGGTATCCGTTGATGTCAAGTACGAAAAATATGGGTCTTGGGTCAAGGGCAAAGTAGTCTTAATATGAACACTGTTATCTTCGTAAGCCGGCGCCGGTATTGATGACATCGATGTATTAAATCCATAGGCGTCAGTAGTTGGCGGATGCATAACAACTCCACTAGAAAAAGGGCTGTAGTATGAAGTACTAGTGGAATACCTCACTAAGTCGTCATTTAGCTTCAAATTCACTCCGTTAGGTACGTAACTATCTGATGTCAACGTGGACAAAGCAGAATTCGGTGGCAGTGACTCATCATTGGAGTACCGATAAACCTCGGGCATGGGTGAGTAAGCGGCCCTGCTTGTTCCTGCAGTGTAATATGATGAATAGGATAAATTCGGTGTGTAGGAAGGAAGTTCCATCGAATTTTGTGGTCCTTTTATAACAGATTTTAACGAGTTTATAGAAGAATACTCTGGCGGCCTCGATATATTATCATTAGGAGTGAGGTATACTTTATGATGCGATGCATGACTGTCCGTTAACAGACGTCTATGTCGATCGTGACCGCTACAACTTCTTCCATGACTCATTTTGTGGTCTTGACTAGGTGACAAGTCTTTGGAACTCGAAGGGCTGCTATCATCAACTGAAGAAGATGGTTTGTTATGTTTGTTATCCTTCTTGTATTTCATTCTCCTATTTTGAAACCATATCTTGATTTGCCTCTCCGACAGTTGTAAGTAATTAGCAAGTTCAATCCTTCTAGGTCGACAAAGGTAACGGTTCTGATGAAATTCGTTTTCTAACTCGACCAATTGAGAACTAGTATATGCCGTCCTCGCTCGTTTTGTAAAACCCTTTTGGTATGTCGGAGATGAAGTAGCCATGTCTGGAAATACGAACACATAGTTTTTATAACAGTACACATCACCTCACTTTAAACATTGTTGATAAAATAAATTAATACCTGTCCCTGATAGAGAAGGTGTTCGCACAACACTACTGGATGAAGGCTTATTCTCCCAGGATGTGTTCTGAAATGAATGTAAGAAATACAAAAATTAATTAACACATTTTGCGTCGTACCATGTCTATGCGTTACGATACAATAAGGTGAGTTGACCTATTTCCTAATTGCTATTATCTACAACAAAATTAAATTGTCATTAAGAATCCGGTTATTCTGCGGTAAATCACAGTAGTCACTCATATTTCGACAAACTTTGTTTTAGTTTAAAAATTTATATCTTATTTATAAACTTACAAAGGTCAATTTGGCATAGACAATATTTACCTGACTGGGAAAACTCGATTCGTTTATGTCGGTTATTTCTCTAGCAGGATCTTTTATGACATCGTTGCTTAAGGTACCTCGATCAAACCGGATAAGATCGTTTGCCGAATAGTTTCTGTTGTAAAGAACTTGATTTCCCAGTTGAGGAGTATTGGGTATAAAAATGTCGTCTTTGACAATACATTCTTCTCTAACAGGGTCTTCTGCACCAGATGCGTAATTGTTGCTACTGTTACTTATGTTTTCATAATTAAGAATTTGATAATCATATTTTAGTTCCAATTCTTCCTGGTTATTGATAGGATTATACGTTTGATGAAGACCAAGTATATCATGTATACTAAAGCCTGTTGAGTCTCTTGAGTTATAATCTTGTGCAAAAGAATGAGGTACAGATGCTAAAACTTCTGGTTTGCTCTCAGGGTATGTGTTATCATTTGTATTATAGTTAATGCCGTCTGAAAGTATATCTTCAACCCCATGAGATGTTATGCCACTTATTCTGTAATCATCTTTTTGTGTAGAATCAAATGTGTTGTTTTTCTCATATTTTGTTATTACAGTATTGGAAAATTGAGATGAGGTACTATCTCGAGAATCATCTTGGTCGGAATGTAAGCTTGGTGGCGATGGTGTCGGTGATGACATGGTATGCTATCCTCACACTGATAAGAATATCACTTGAGCACACACTTAACTAGTGTCTATATAAAAGATACATATAAGTATACGTAACTATGGGATCACTGAGTTCCTAAGCGACCGAACAGATTGAGGCTTGTTTACAAAATGCTTTTTCGTCACCTGTCCATCGTTAATTTGGTAATGACTTTGTTCATTTGTGTGCATTATTTTACAATACTCTTTTTCGTGTGTGTAGTCGATAAGGCAGACATACCGAGTCTCCGATAGTGGACGGACAATAGATAATAGTTCAAAATCGGTTTCGGTAGCTGAAATGTCTGTCACAACGATTTATTCAAACGCATTTCTTTAAAGCGGTCCTTAACTTCCAATAACTAAACGTTTTGAGTATAGTTAACCCTGACATGATTTTCTTATACTGTAGTAGGTTTGATCTGGTGACGTCTTATAGGTATGTGTTTAGTTATTAATAAATAAAAAAATAATAACAGCCCATAACGTTATATTGCTGGACTCGGGTCTCCCCATTTTGTAAAGGAAAAGACAGTATGCAGGTTTCATCAGGATATTTTCCTTTAGGTTCAGCACGTGGTAATTGTAACAATATGCACAATAGGTTAGAAAATAGCCTAAGTGGTGCATGCCCGGTCAGGATTATAACCCGCGCACGCGTCTTAACTTGTATATAATCACGAACAATTTCTTGGGGTAATTAGGGGTGTAACACATTTAGTAACTTTTTTGTTGTGAAGCTGGCAAAGGCAGACGGCCCCCTCACTGGAAAGTGGTTACCATCGACTATAACATTTGCAACACCATGTGCGAGGCCAACGTGTTGATACCATTTAGGAAGGGATAGAGGGGATGGGATAGGGAAGTGGGATAGGGAATGGGATAGGAGAAAGGGGAAGTGAGCCATCGGAACTCTCACTCATCCCACGAAACACTATTAACTTAAGGTTAAACGTTTCACACCGATATTCTCTGTGTCACACCGATCTAGCAGGCACTAAGAGCGGAAATCATCATAATGATTCCAGCAAGGTTCTACCACTTTAAAAAGTCGAATATTGTTTTGCATATATTGACTATTTCTGTTTCTATCGTTCTTTTAACAACTTGATGTTGAATTAACGAAATGATGGCCTATTTTTGCGTACTTGTAAAAATATGGAAACATTTTGCTACCATGTTATATATGACTAGCGGTTCCGGCAGACGTTGTCTTGCCCTGAAAAAATAAAAATCTAGAACCCGATTCCAGCGTCACCTACCGGTTCTAATTGTGAATTTGAATCACCCCGGAACCCGTTCAAACACAATTTTGTTTACACCTTGGATTACATTATTGAAGTTTTAGTAGGGATCCCTAATTTTTTCTAGTAATTCATAAAGCCTATATTAGTCTGAGATAAGGTACCATTTTACTGGTGAAAGCATTTTAGAAATCGGTTCAGTAGTTTTTGAGTTTATTCGTTACAAGCATACAAAAAACTAAATCTTTCCCCTTTAAAATATTAGTATAGATTAAGGATTTTACTGCAAGTATCGTCTATACATTTGTGAAGGAAAAGGAACCTAATTTGATATCTTGAACTTGATAAATATTATAATGTATTTTTACTTGCGAGGTACCAGGAAAATACGTAAAACCACAGATTCTTACGTAGGTAATGTAGGTCCCTACCTACTTGGAATACTGATACAAGATTCATTAAGATAGTAGCGAATTCTACAAAAATATTATTCGATGTTTTCTTAAAAAATATTATTGTGTTCTATTTCGATTAATCATAGATGGATTTGGAATAGAGAAGGCAAGTCTCAGATTATCTATTAGATAGATACCTGATACTTTAAATAAGTAATTACTCTGCTTAACGGATCTTTCAATTCAATTTTCATTGATTGATTGATCTGTATACTCATTAAAATAGATATACTATTATGCAAATAAAAAAGTATTATGTAAGTACTTATCATTTTGAACAGTGAATTGTTTACTATTTGGTTTAATTTTATTTTAAGAAATGGTTCTCAATATTGCCTTAATTGATAACACTAACTAAAATTATAAATACGAATGTGACTATAATTGTTTATGACGTTTTCACGTCATCATAACGTTGTTTTCATGACGTCATGAAAGTTTACTTACTCGTTGTCAGGGGTATGGAATAGGGCATAGGGTACCTTTCATCCGAAAAAAGTACTGTTTCCGAGAGTTAGGAGATAGAGAGATATATAGAGCGATATAGCCGAAACATGGCGCTCCGAATGAGTTTTCTAGGCGCCACCGTTGTAATTCACTAACAAATACATACACGGCAACTAGAATAACAGCCACAATGTACCTACTGCTGTATGTGTATTTCAATGTGTTGCTCATTGACTTTTTACTTAATTCCGTGTATGGCGAATCATTTGTTTCTAAAATCGTAAAAACAGTTCCTTGTAATTTTTGAACTATGATGTGGAAAATTCTGAAAAAATCGTAGTGGTAAAATTTATAAAATACCTTTAATCAAAATTCATTTCAACAAAATACACTAGTAAAATACTAACTTTTTGAGATATGGTACGTATATATAAATGGATCCGTATGGCAATCCATCGAGGAAACGTAGCCAGCCTTCTGGGCACTTTACCCGTAGAAGACGGTGATCTAGGCTCAGTATTCTACTTATAGTCTTGAGGGACTATGGGTAGAATACGATACAAATAAGTTTTATTTTATTCGATTATATGTAATTTTATAATTGTAAATTATGTAAATATAATAGGTTGGGGAAAAAGTTTCTACGCATTTTATATAAAAATTCAAAAGGTTTTTTTATAAAGTTTATTTACATTTGACTAAAGTATGTAGGTGCCATTTTCTTGGATAACCTTTTGCCATCTTGTAGGTAGGGACGTGATCCCATTGCTATAAAAATTTTTGGGCTTCTGATCAAAAAACTGCGACAAGTGGTTTTCGCAGTCCTCTCGTGATGTTAACCTGACACTGCCTAAGGAATTCTGCAGAGACCGAAACAGGTGAAAATCTGAAGGTTCAAGGTTAGGACTATACGGGGGATTCATTAACACCTCCCAGTCAAACTCTCGTAATTTTTGCTGAGTGGCTAAAGATGTGTGAGGTCCAGCGTTATCATGGTGAAAAACCACACCCCTTCTGTTGATTAATTCCGGCCGCTTTCTCTCAACTTTTTGCTTTAATCTCATCAGTTGTTCGCAGTACAGTTCAGAATCGATGGTCCTGCCTGGCGGTAACAGCTCATAATGAATAATGCCCTTCCAATCCCACCATACACACAGCATCACCTTGTTGCGAGTTAACCCGGGTTTCGCCACAGTCTGTGAAGCCTGACCGGCCTTTGACCACGATCTTTTTCGCACGTTCTTGTCGTACGTGATCCACTTTTCATCACTAGTTATCAGCTTCTTCAAAAATGCTTCGGTTTTATTATGTCGTAATAAAGAATCACAAATGAGTACACGGTTCATTAGGTTTCTTTCAGTGAGCTCATGAGGCACCCAAATATCGAGCTTTTTTGTGAACCCAGCTTTTTCAAATGCGCCAAAACCGTTTTGTGGTCAATTCCCAGTTCTTCAGCTACACCGTAACTACTAATATGCCGATCTTGCTCCACTTTTTCAAAAATGGCATCAATTTTGTCCGTAACAGGGCGACCAGAGCGACATGCATCTTTGATATCAAAATTTGCAGATCGAAAACGTTTAAACCAAATTTGCGCTACGCGCACAGACTGCATTAGGTCCATAAACATCACCAATGTTTTTCGCGGCTTGTGTTGCATTTTTACCTTTTTTGTAGTAATATTTTAAAATATGTCGAATTTCTTCATTAGATTCACTCATTTTAACAATAAGAAAAACAAATGAAAATCACTCATTTTCCTAATTTGAATTTGGAATTGTCTTCTTTAAAATTAAAACTTTTTAATGATACCAAAACCAGCCAGATACAAATGGTATAGCCAAAGAGATCCTATTACAAGTTCATACATACTATATGCGAAAAGACTTTTTCCCCAACCTAATACTTAAAATATATAGTATATATATATATATATATATATATATATATATATATATATATATATACATATATATATATTAATTAAGTTTAATTTATGAATGCTAAAAACGGTAAACATTGGTCACCATTACGAAAACCTATGTGCGTGATTCAACACGCACTTGGCCGACTTATTTACCGTTTGTTTGTTTGTTTGTTTCTCGTTCTAAGTAAACTGCATCTGCACAGTACAAAGCCGAAATTAACATAAGCGAAGCTAGAAGCCATAGTCCTTAATGAAGTAAATTCTCTTATTTAATACATTAATAAGTGTTTAAAAGAACAAAATGAAGATGAAGATTATAATGGCCATAATAATTATGGTAACGTGCTAAGTCGTATCTCGTGTGTAGTACGGCGATGAGACCATCAGAAACCTATTGTCAATTTAATACGTACTTAACACTTTATTAGTTGGCACGTGCTGAAATGTAACATGGTCATTATCCATATTCCATATTTAATGCAGTGGCGGATTTACTACCAGAATAGTTTGGAGCTTAAGGCGAAGCCTAGGCTTTCATACATTTTTGGGACTAGATTGTAAAAAGATGCGAGCGACTTTAAGATTCCTTTTTATTATATTGTTTTTTTTTATTGTATTGGGTTTAGTTATTTTTAACTGACTTCCAAAAGAAGGTTCTCATTTGAATTGTATATTTTTTGTATGTTTGTAACGTGATTTCTCCGTCAGCTGTGGACCAATTTTTTTCTCTTTATTCGAAAGAGTGCTGCTGAAGTGGTCTCATTTTTACCAGGATCATCAGGATCTGATAAGTGGATCCCAGGGAAATCGAAAGCGATCTTGTTGAAGAGCGCCAAACGTCTACACTCTTCAAAAGGCAAAACTTATATACGCGTGCCAGTAGTATAATTTCTACAAGCGCTTAAAATATTATTTCTAAAGCTATTCAAGTAATTAAAAATAAAAAGCAAATATTTTTTAAACTAAAAACCAAAAAATTAATATTTTCTACAACACCTTGAAGTCGGCGCCAAGTAAAACATAAAAAATATCAACGAAATTCCAAAATGCACCGGCTTTAATATGTTCTAGAAAATATTTATTTTTGCTTTATAGTTTGAAGTCGGTTTTAGTTTTGTAATAATTTTTTTATTTCAGTTTCATTTACGATTAAATTTAGACATATTTAGACGATAGTTTATAGTTTATGTGTTAGATATCTCACAGAATGATACTGGTACGTCGTTTGGAACAATGATGTAGGACAATTCTCACACGTATAATATGCTTTCATAAAAATGCGCAACTTGATAGGTGTGCAAACGTCAAAAGTAAAATAACTGCTTGGACGGGGTATACGGGTTACGAATTAGGGTATGAGGGCGGTAAAATTTGAATAGCTTTCTGATGGCAAATGTGTCAATACTTCACTGTACTAAATAAATCAAAAGACAAAGACGCACATTGTATATCTTCAGGATAAGCAAGTTAAAAAAGCCGTAGCTTAAGGGTGCCTTTCCACCAGAGATGTGCTATGCAGCTATACTGCGAGAATGTAAAAGCTAAGCTACGAAACTATGTGACCTTTTCCACTGATGCTAAGCTATGTAGCAGAGCGAGTAAGATATGCTATGAAAATCCGCCGCCGCAAGGTAGCTGTGCGGGGAAGATAGTATTGTGAAGTGAGTATCTTCCTTATCCAGTTACAATTATCCACTCACGACCATTCATAGCACGCATCCTTCCATATAAAAAACATAGCTTAGTTGAATCTGTGTCTACCAATGCTTGCTATGTGGACTAATGAATATGGTTGATGGATATCAAACGCATCCATAGCAGCGTTGCATAGCACATCCTTGGTGGAAAAACAGCCTAATGGTTAGCACACGTGCATCCCCAACTCGAATGACGCGAGTTCGAATCTTGGCCAGAAAAACATACAGATCTTATGTGCATATTGTTACAATTATCATGTGTTTAACATTGAAGGAAAATATCGTGATAACATCTACAGTTCGAGATAATTGATGTGTCAAACCCTCCAAGCCGCCTTAGACATGCGTGGCAGGTATACTGTCCGTTCCCTTAAAAGAATGGGAGGCCCCAGCTCAGCAGTGGGATGTTATGGGCTATTATTATTAAGCAAGTTACGCTTATGCTATGAGTAATATACAACGGACCATTATGGGGCCAATCTCGGGCCATGGGAAATAACGGAAAACTCGTGTACGACATGTACAATAACGAGAATCGAATCTAGGACCCGTGCGTTCCAGTGCATTAGGTTGGCGAAGGCTTAGCCCATTCAATTACAGAAACATTTTTTTTAATATTCTCCTTCTTCTGACGCATACGCTTGCCAGGGGTATTTTTGTGGTTTTTATCTTTTTTTAACTTTATTTTTTCTTTGAGATGAAAAATGTACATTTTCCTGTCTATTAATGTAAAACTATAATATCTATATTTGGTGTCAATAAAACAATTATTATTATTTTATTCTTTTTTTGGCAAACTTATTCTAATACGGGTAAATTAAATTTAGTACAAAGATTTTGAGCCTATACATAATACTAGTTATATTCTGCTTTATATAATGCATAAGTAACTATTACATTTCTCGTTCTTACTTATTTTATTATACTTATATACTATTTTATTATACTTACTTAATTAAATATTTTTATATTTCTACTGTATTGTATCTAAACAGCGGTACTTCCTATTTATCTACGTAACATCTCTGTGCTTATTTTCTTATCTACTTAGGTACACTACTAATAGTTTATTGGTTTTTACGCCGATTGTTTCCTACGCTTGTATTATGTAAACTTATGTATATATATAACACGTATGTTAACAATCTGTCTTATTTCTCTTTATTACAGTCGTAAAAAGCGGCAGGGGTGATCATCGGCAAACTGTCTGCGCATGACTTTACGCTCCTGGGCAAATACCGGGTAACTAAAAAGGAGGTTCGGTACTGACTCGATTTCGCGCTCATCGCAGGTGCATGAGAGGTCCTGCTTCAACAGGGTTCAGGTATTCGGAGAATCCCCCGTCCGGTGAACAATTGCGTCTCGCATAAACATATTGTTACGAATGCGAGACTCGAATTATAATGCCGTTAGAATTATTATAGAGTTTATTAGAACTATACAAACACGTATAACACAGGTACAAATATAACCGAACACAACAAGTCCAAACGTTATGCAGAAGGTCGTAATTCAACAAAACGCGTAAAGTCCGTCACTATTAGATTCCCGATTGTAGTACACAACGTCTCGCTTTGATCGTGGTTCTCGCTCGACTGCCCCCCTCCCTCAATCCGGCCATCGTTTTATAATGCACAAATGCAATGTGCCCGCCCGGCAACGTGGACCGAATTTCCTAGAATCAGCTTGTACTTTATATCCGTAACACCTGGCTAATGAGTCAGCCGCAAGCGGCCATAAATGGATACAATAAAACAATGGGCTGTTCTCTAGAAACGTATGCCAATCAATAAGTAAACAAAAGAAGACGATCATAAAAGAATTACAATTAGTTCAAATGTCGACGGGTAATAGATGAGCTTCTACAAATCTGTACGTGGAGTTTGTCTTTGTCGACGCCTAGGTTGTAACAATATTAAATTACAAAAAAAACAATCTATAATATTATAAAATTCTAAACATGCCGTGCTTGTTGTACATTGAAGCTATTAAAAAAACTCGAATCCCTATTAATATTATAAATGCAAAAGTAACTCTGTCTGTCTATCTGTCTGTTCCGTTTTCACGGAAAATCTACTGGACCGATTTGGCTGAAACTCAGTATATAGGTATATATATTTTCGATGCCGAGAATGAACATATGATACTTTTATCCCGAAAATGGGATGGTTTCCGGGATAAAAATATCTCTGTTTGTTTTTATGCTTTTACGGAAAAGTACTGGACCGATTTGGTAGAAACTTTTTATCCCGGATAATGGGATAGATTTTGGGATAGAATGATGTAAAGGTTATCCCAAAAAATAGGAAAGGTTTTTGTGATTTGCCATTTGGGTCATCTTGGTCCTTTTTGTCCTATTTGTCCTTTTTTGTCCTTTTTGTCCTTTTTGTCCTATTTGTCCTATTTGTCCTTTTGTTCCTATTTGTCCTTTTTGTCATTTTTTGTCCTTTTTGTCCTATTTATCCTTTTTGTTTTATTTGTCCTTTTGTTCCTATTTGTCCTTTTTACTCCTTTCAGTCCTTTTTGTCCTACTTGTCCTTTTTTGTCCTTTTTTGTGCTTTATGTCGTTTTTGTCTTTTTTGTTCTTTGTGCTCTTTTTATCCGTTTAGTACTATTTGTCCCATTTGTCCTTTTTGTCCTATTTGTCCTTTTGTCCTTTTTGTCTTTTTTGTCCTTTTTATGATTATTGTCATTTATATAGTTTTCAAATAGACGGGGGATAGGTAAATAAAACTAGGACGGTTCGAAATAGAGGATGAAAGTTTGGATGAGATCAATCATTCCTCAAGTTTATAGATGTACAAAATTTTCGTCTATAAAAATTCGATAGTAACCCGATATCTCTTTCTGTTAAGCTTCCACGGAAAACTACTAGGAATACTGGATCGGTTTTGCTGTAGTTTTATTTTAACGTAGTTTTAATGCCGAAAATGGACATAAATACTTTTCATGCCGGGGGAGATGGGATAGTTGCGACATAAATTGAAATTAATCTTCCGGGTGCAAATAGCACTCACATAAACATTTAGTCAGCGTGGACAGTCGTGTGATGAATTCTTCTCCTCGGGCCACATCTTTTTGCTATTTGACAAATTTGTATACGGTGTATAATTTCAGAGATATTTCGATTGTCCAATTTACCTCTATGCTTAACAAGCCCCTCTCTACCCTGCCTCTTAAATAAAATAACAAAGCTAGCCAGTGTTAAGCGGTTGATATACAGACGTACCAGCAAGCATGTGCACCAGCTCAGCGATCTTTTATGCCTGTAAAAAATCGCGTATTAAGGTTTTTTTATTTTTTATTGCAGGAGTTCAGCAGACAGTCAGACGGCCCACTTGATGTAAAGCGGTTACCATCGGCTATGGACATTTGCAACACCAAAGGTGCTACAAATGCGCTGCTGCTCTCATAGGGTAACATAGGTACTGGTAAAAACGATCGTTGGGCTAGAAGTACGCATATTTGCCCGCACCTTTGTTATCCGATTTATATTTTACTAGCTTTTGCCCCTGTATTCATCGCATTAATGTTGATTTTGTCAATCCATTCAGTTTTTTGTGTGTCCTTAAGGAACACTATTGAACCTCTAACGCCATCTTCCGAAGGTGGAACTAACTATGAGCGCAACATATTAAAATTATATTGTCATTATTGTTGCCATGAAGATGGATTTGTTAGTGAATTACAACGGTGGCGCCAATAAAAACGCGATCGCAACGCCATCTCTTCGGCTATATTCGTCTATGTTTTGGAAACAGAACTACTTTTGTCTTGATAAAAATTACCTTAGGGAACTTATCCATACTACGTGACTCATTTTTTTTTACAATTCTTTACTCCCTCTCGGTGACCATCCATAGTATACACCAAGATGCCCCTCCCCCTCTAGTTTTCACGTAGTAATTCATAAATATTAATTTGGATCATTAGCCGTTTAAGAAGCGCTAAACGCTGTGCGCCATATTTGAGTATAGATAAGTCTCCCCTTCCCCACACGCCCCTGTAACCAAGGTTGGTATTTTGAAGACCTCGATCCCGCCCTGAACAGGTCACGTAGTATGGGTACATTCCCTTATGTTCTATTCTATACCCCTGACCATGTGTATGAAAAATTTCGTGACGATCAGTAGCGTGAAAGCGTAACAAACAAACTCACGTTCGCATTTGTAATATTAGTTAGGATTGCCAGAACTACACAACAAGGAATTATATGTATACAGTCAGCTGTTCGACATTGAACCCATCAGCCCATTGTATTGGTTTGATAGATGACTTCTGTCCGTGAGAGCTAAGGGCATTCGCAGCTTATGGTTCCGCACACATACAGGACGAACTTAGAATAGATTTATTAGTTTTGAACCAAGTTCGTAAACTAACTTTTTATCGTATTCTATAATTTGTTTGTTTACTCCCATTTTTATGATTTTTCTGAAACTAGATATAATAGATGAAAATATGGAAATTATCATAGGAAAATAAGGTACATATAAGTAAACAATATTCTTTTTTGTATCTATTTTATTCTGTTTAAATTTTGGAATTCGAATTTCTATTGAATTGCACACATCAAAAGTGTCTAAGTATTAAGTGCGTTTTAGGGTATTGCCGCAATTGAGGATTATTATTTTAACGTTATTGATTTTTTTACTGAATTACACTATTTAAATAAAGATTTTTTTTTAAATAGAATATCAACTGTCAATCAGGATTCTTATAAAAGTGTGTAATAGCGTTTTTATAAAACCACTAGCTGACCCGGCGAACTTCATACGGCCATATTTTCTGAATTCCTAAACGAGTTTGTTTCATGATACAAAAACAAAATCACCAAAATCGGTGATTAAGAGTATTCAAGAACCCGATCTCAGTGCCACCTACCGGTTCTAATTGCGAATCTAAAGAATCCGGGAACTCACTCAAACACACAAAACAAAATCACTAAAATCGCTCCAGGTGATTGATTAGGAGGATTCTAGAACCCGATCTCAGCACCATCTACCGGTTCTAATTGTGAATCTAAACCATCCAGGGACTCATTCAAACACACAAAACAAATATCATCAAAATCGGTAAAGTCGTTCTCAAGTTATGCGCGTACATACATTCCTAAGATTCATTTTTATATATAAGATTACAATATCTGCATCGGTCTTAAAAAAATTGCATCGATATGGACCCATGACATCATTTGACATGAGAAGAGATCATAAGAGCCATCGGAATGTTGCAAGCTGTTTCTAGGCAACGTACTATGATTGTCACTCTTAGCACTACAGAGAGTCATAAGCAACATCTGGACACGCTATCGTATCACGTGCATGGCGGTCGAGTGACATGGAGGACGATCTCGCAACATCACTCGTAGGACCGGTACAAGCAAAATACTTCACGACGGAATCATACCATGATCGCCATGATGTTGGTTGGCTACGAGGCTCCACAGCTCTTCAGGTTTGCTACTAAGCGACCAAACCACCCGAAATCGCTTACGACGTGAAGTGGATCTGCGTTCCCGAAGTTCACTGAGAGTTCCACTTATAGCACCCCGGAATTGTCGTGACCGTTTACAATGGGCTAGCGAACACAGAAATTGGGAAGAAGAAGACTGGCGTTGTATTTGCTTTTCCGATGAATCTCGTTTCGGTATGAGGCCGGATACAAGGCGTACTCGAGCTTGGAGGACCTCTGGACATCAAGAACGCTTGAAATGTTGCCAGGAAGTTAATTCATATGGAGGGGAGCAATAATGGTTTGAGCCGGTATTTGGATCGGTGGAAAAACCGATCTCATTTGGATCAGGTGCAACTTCAGTGCTCAGATTTATGCGGAGAGGATTGTTTCAGACGTGATCATCCATTTTTGAAGCCGGTTGGGTGATTTGTTTCGACTAATGCACGACAATGCACATCCACACACGACTAGAGTCGTAACACGCACTCTCGCCGATGCTTGCATCAACTTCTGCCATGGTCTGCTCAGTCGCCAGATCTCAAGCCCATTGAACACGTATGGGATATACTCCAAAGAAGAGCTCTGCCGAGTATGGATGCCGTGCATATCCCACAACAACTTTTTGACTTGTTAGAAAGAACGTGGATGGCCATTCCTTAAAGTGATTTTCATGAACTGATTTTAAGCATGCCAAATGGCTGTAATTGTGTGATTCGTATAAATGGTGGAAACATAGATTATAAATTTTATATCTTTACAATAAAAATTTAAAAATCCTCATACTTGCCTTTTTTTGCCATTTAATTGACGGTATTAACGTAAGTTAATTTCCTACAATTTGCAAAAGTTGCATTTTTTATTTTTTACAAAATTTAGGGATGAGTTGTTAACTTAAACATAGGAATTAAAGTAAGAAGGAAGCCAGTCTGCAAGAGTAGATTTGGTTAATATTAATTGGATATTTTTTTATAGTTAAAAGTGTACTTGATCCCTTGGCACTTTTGATGTGTGTATAATGTTAATAAGGGATTTATACAGCAAAACACATAGAACTGTTTATTTAAATTTCCAGAGAAAGATAATTCGGCAGTCTTTGTTTTAGTCGGCAGACTATATGCTGGTGGTCCGAAGACCTTACAGCTTTACCGAGATTTTTTTTCGCGAAGGCGCTCGAGCCCTGAAACCACCTACTCGCCCTCGAGCTCTTTGGGGGATTTACTTCAGCTGGAATGTTGCTATGAGAGGGCTTGAATCTAATTCTGCCAGCTTCACACCGGGCTAGCAGTAGTTAGTGTAATACATTGTTGACAGAGTAATAAATATGCTAACCTTTGATCCTTACAACGAAGTCTTAAATTATGTCAAAACATGTGTAGGTATCTTTATACTAAAGTCGAGTCTCAGTAATTTGAAAATCAAGGAACCAGAGAAAAATTTCGAATTACCAAGAGTTCAAAACAACAAAATAAAACACCTTTTTTTAAAATTTATTTTGAAGTACTTAATTTACTGTTGGTTGAGCGACTTCAGACTATTACTGTCCAATGAATTTTCGATAGTGGTGAGAGCTGAGAAGGAATCATCACCTGTGTCGGTTCTGAGGGCATAGAAGCGTAGGGTGGCGCTTCAAATTATAGAGAGTAGGGAAGCCTAAATTTCAAATTATTGCATGTTGCCGAGCAAGACTATTCCTTCAACTTCAAATTACCAAGGAGACCAATTAATATTGATTTTATTCAATAATATCAAGATTTTTTTATATGACCGGGTTTTCAAATTATCGACATATTAAAATTAACGAGTGTCAAATTATCCATAGTCGACTGTATATATCTAATACTTAATTTCTAATCACTTCAATAATAATTCCTCAGAATAGAACATTCCACATTCAAACATTTCCTGTTATCTGGCGCCACCAGGTAAACACCACAGGTGGTTACAAAAGTACCTTCATTATTACAATATATAAATAACACCTCTACGATTAATTATAGATGGAGCCACTAATAACAAACCGAGTAGGTGGCGCTACTAGTAACAAATGCTATTAACATAATAAAAGATATTTGAAATTCTTGAACGGTTTTATTTTAATTATTTTTACATGTATTATTTCTTATTTTATGAGTACATTATGTTATTACTATATTAGCACTTATCAACTTGTATATGTATACTTTGTATACCTATACTGTCTCATGAAATAAGTCCCTACAGATTAATATTGATATAATAGGAGAAAGTCCTGCACCGGAATGTTATAAACATAAAATAATTTTAGAAAAATACCGATTCAAAAATATTATCTAGTAAATAGAATAATAATATAATGGACTATTTACATTAATACACTTAATAAAAACAAATAACAACGTGGCTGGGCTCATTTATCTGTGTAATTAGTTCTATTTTTCCATCGTGAGATCGACTTTAGCAACCGGGAAAATATATGTGTGCTTTTTATACTTCTGGTTTCAACGCCTTCGGCATTGATTTTGCCAAATCACTACCGAATGACACGCGTGCCAAACTCGAATCTCATATTGACAGTGACAGGCGCGTTCCGTTTCTATTCCACCTATAAAAAATAAAAAATATATATTAAAAGGTTTTTAGCAGCTTGTGTATATTTGGCAAATAGTGCTTACATATAATTATATTGCAGGTAAATATTACTTATTCAATTTAGCAAGTTTTGAAATTTCATTATTTTTAATTTTAATTTTATATCATCACAACATTTTAAATTTAATGATACTTATACTAGTTTATTTAAAATAACACTATTTCGAATACAATGAATTTAAATCCTTTTTAAAATAAACTCATGAATTCAGTAGAAAGCCGTTACTCCAATAAATTTTACTGCTCCTGAACAAAGCAGACTATCCCCGGCCGTGGACCCCCAGTTCTATAATGTCAAAGCGATGATATATTACAATTTGCTAAAAGGGGACCTTTTTTGTTCTCACCGTAATGGTTTTTACTTTAATCGACACCGGTGAGGGATGGGTATATAAATTGGTGTAGGAGTAAAAGAGAGAAAAGATAAGAGCATCCATTCCCACCACGGAGAGTGAATGAGGCACTGGAGTTCGGTTGTTATAATATCAACAGTTTGTTAGGAGGTTTGGACGTGATAAAAGTGATAGCTGTGAATAATAAAATATCTTTTAAAATATTAATTCATTTGAACTAAGAATGTGCCCCCCTGAAACATAAAACTGAAAACAAATGGTTTTGGTGATAAAATCAATAACTTTCCACGTTTGAACATTGCAGTGTCATCTCATTGATTTTGTTTTATGAACGTTTGAAATTGTTTCCTACCCGCATTCTATGCGAAAAATGAGCTGTGTCTACAAAGGTATGTTTTAGCTCTATATTTCTTTCTTTCTACAAATATTTTAATATTAAGATTTTCTTAAAATAGGTTAACTACGAAAGTGTCATCTTGTCGATGTCACAGGAAATATACCTACTGATGTGATTTGGCAAGATATGGTTTTTTAGGCAGTAGTAGAACCAAAGGGTATTTTGCAGTTTGTACTGAGTGTGAAGGCTTTTATGGAAGCTTTTAGACGTAAGGTTACATTTACTTTAACATAGATGGCGTCACCAGTCTTAATAAAATAAGAACCATTGCCAATTGACATACTTTGTCTTAAGCGAAAATATTTTTTTTAGTGTTTTGTGTTTATGTTTAAAAACTTATACATTTATTATATCATTGGTCAGTCTAAAGTTTTTATTTTTATATTCATAACATTCAAATAGCAGGCTCATATTATGAAAGATCATAATGCTATAAAGTGGTCTTTTGAAACCATTTTCACATTCTTCGCTAGATGTCGCTGTCATCAATACCTATTAGGTTTATGTTTGTCATGTCTGCGTGGTTTTATTGATTTAATTCTGACTGACACTGTTTATATAATTGTGAAACTGTAGATACTGTTAACTTTAAATTTTAAGGTATTTTTGATCTATAAATATGTTGTAACTAATAAAATATTGGTTAGTCTTGTGGCGTTTTTATATATTATATCAAAACGAGAACAACGACTTGCAGTGCTCTAGAAATGTCGGATTTCGGAGATTTTTAGCCTTACATTTTTACTGTACAATTTTTATTCCTATTGTGCACTTGAGTTTTGGAATTTGTCCCAATTGGTGAATTTATTGTTAAGAAGTGCATAATGAAGTACATGACATCCAAACCGTCATCATTATTACATACATTTTAGTGCTTGGCTCGAATTTTTTCATCGCACAGACAAAATATATGCCTGCCCTAATAATTTTTGACCCCCCACAAAAAATTTGGAATATAAATTCCTCATTCTGTAGACCATGACTACTGCTCGCAAGAGAAGAGATATACCTAGGTACTAGTACAAATGAAAATCCCAGCACCTTCAAATAAATTATTACCGTGATGGTTAGTTCCACTGTGTTCGTTAGATGTCACTGGTATCGATTTTTCGTAAAATGTTATATATATTATGCTTAGATCGTGTAAACTTCTATACCTTTATGATGTTACGTGCCAACAGTGGAAATTTTTTATTGAAAAAATGAAAAGATTATTAAGTCTAAATTTTCTACTGATATTGAGTAAAAAGTATGTAAAAAAAGATAAAATACTCCAAGGTAAAAGAATGTGGCGTCACCTGATTATATTTTATGAAATTTAGGAGCGTGTCGGAGCTTTGTTGTTTTATAGTTCTGGCACGATTCTGGAGCGGTTACCTTGATCGATCCGAAGTATTGTGTCTCGTTTAAGTAAAGAGACAAAAAGATAATATTTTATCGAGATGTCGAAAAATCGTACAAATTTGAACGTAACAATTTGTACGATGCGCAAAGTGCTCTCCCTATCATTCTACCGACCGCTCAAGATCCGTGCCGGCCCCTATACTTGGCAATTACCATTCTTAGTATTTATTTGCACAACACAACAGACAACAATCAATAATTCATTAGCATAATCTATAATATTATAAAATTATAAATATGCCGTGTCTGTACATTTAAAAAAGCTATTTAAATAAAACGTCTTGAATAGACTATATAAGCGACTGAGAATACAATGCATTTTTTTTAGATTTCTTGTCCGTTTATTCGGGACTCACGTAAAAACTTTTATCCTGAGAATTTTTCTGGGAATAATTTACAATGGCCAGATAAAAAAATCGAATTCCAATGTGATTTTTTTACTGATCCATAGAAAATTTATTGTAATAAAAATTGAGATATTTTTTTTATCCTGGGAATCCCGCGAGAATTTACCTGGAAGCGGTTTGTAATTGTTCAGATGCATAAAATTAGTTTATTATAAAAGGTTAGAACTAGATTGGCATCCAAGCGTGCTGACTGCTGACACATGAGTGTTAAAAATATTATATTTTCGTAAACAAAATTATTGTACTAATGCTTTTGTAATTGTATATTTGTAATAATACAATAATGTAAAATAATTCTTCCTCCATAAAGGAATTCATCTTTTAGCTTAATCGATAATGGGACATTTACGACATCTAGTTTCAGCTGTTGCCTCTGCTACATTTTCTATCGAAAATAATTAACAAAGTATATACTTCTGTGTTAGCATCGTAGGCAGGAAGTGTTTACATGCTGCTCCCAAACTCTACTTCATGCTCGATTGTGGACAATAACAGATCTCAAAATAGTTGAACATTATCAAAATCTTTTAGTGTTTTGAATAGTTATATCATACAAAAAGGAATCATATCCGTAACGGTGGATGGTGCTCATAATAGAACGTAGGAAGCTGCTGTTTAATTTTAAACCATCTGCGAAAAGTGCGTATAAGGAGTATGTAAACACATAATCGTGCGCGCGCTGCACGTCCTTTGGCTTATGCTAAATAACACTCCTCTTTTTTCGGCGGGGGTTGAGAAACCGACTACGAGGGGAGCGTTGGGCAGCGACGATCGCAGAACGAATGTTGTGTTTACATACTCGCGTTGTCCGTTTTCCTTGCGGAAGTGGGCTTTTTGTAAACGACAAATAATAGTCACTTAGGTAGATGTACAGGCAAACGGACAAGGTCATTGTGTGTGGGATACGTTTTTAAATTATTTTGAAATTATTAAATCGACAGTTAGTCATACTCATTTTATTCCAAGTTGAGTAAGTTACGCTTGTGTTAGGTAATATACAATGAACAACTCTATAGCTATACTCAGACACCCAGACCGGAGTAAATAATGGAAAGTTCGCTAACGAAATTTTGCTTGCTATGAATCAAACCTGAGACCTCTGCATTTTAACAAACTAAGCAAGATGATCCTTAAACTATTAGATTACAACGTCCGTCTATATATTGTACTAGCTGTGCCTGCGACGTCGTCCGCGAGGAATTTGTTTACAAAACATTCTTCATTGATGCTCCTCTCCTATTGGTCTTAGCGAGATGATATATATAGCTTATAGCCTTCCTCGATAAATGGTCTATCTAAGACTGAAAGAATTTTTCAAATCAGACCAGTAAGTAGTCCTGAGATTAGCGCGTTCAAGCAATCAAACAAACAAACTCTTCAGCTTTATATATTAGTATAAGATGTAATATATACACACATGTATGTATATATACACTTTGCGTCATACCTATATAGTTTTGGCGCAGACAAAGTTGACGTAATATTAATTTTTCAGAATAAGGGTTTAAAATTTAAAAGGATTATTTGTGTCGTTCCAGCAGCAAATGTAGCGTAAACAGAGCTAGCTTAAACCATGTCATATGAGAGGATTAAGTGCTCGGGTTTGATACAAATCGTTGCGCTTTAATGCGGTCCCTTGGTACTTACATTATTAAAATACAGCCAACTATAATTTATTTCTTTCTCGCTTTGAGTATGTACACTCAGCATATAATGTCGAACATGGTATATATACTCGCGTTGCCCATTGTCCTGTTTGCTGCCGTAGTAGTGAGCATAATATAAATTATGAGTAACAGGCAGGGCAGTAACGTAGAACCGGTGACGTCTAAAGCTTATTGGGCGTCAGAAAATTATATAGCTTTCAATGTTTATATTTCATGGTTTTAGTACAGGAAAATATATTTTTTAGACCAAATCAGTAAAAAAATTAACGTTTTAAATCAAAACATTTTTATTGCGAACTAAGTGTTACATAAGTCTTATACAATATAACTGAGAACTTATTACTTAGTTGTCCTTTAATAGCATCGCAATACTAATGTTACTTAAGTAACATTAATATAGTGCTAGATTAACCTATCTTTGTCAAATCTGTAATATTTAATTTGATGCCTTATACATATTTTATTTTATTTAAAGCAACATAATAACTTCTTAATTTTTACCTCTCACTTAAATATTCTTGGACACTATAATGGGGTTTTTGATCAACTACTCGAATAATTTTTGTTTAAACATATTAAAATTATTTTCTTGCATTATATTTACACGGTAACTTATTATATATTCTTGGTGCCATCCGAAACACGCTTTTGTAATATAATGCAGTGGTATGTGGAGGCATACAAATTTTATTTTTATTAATGTGTCTGGCACTTCTATAATTTTCAAATAATTTTGGGTTATTTTTAATTAACATGATAAGTTCAAAAATTTGCAAACGAGGAATTTTCAATATCTTAAAATCTATAATTATTAATATACCTGAATAGATGTATATTTTGAAATATATTAGTAAATATTTTTTTAAACATTTAAAACGTTCATATTTCGGGGGTTGCTGTATGAACAACGTAACCCTGTACATTTGGGGGGGTTGAAATTAATATGTCTCCGCGCGGTTACGTTAACATTTTGAATTTCTTTTGGATTTTATGTGCTGTGAGATTTTGCTTCAACTTTCGCAATTTATCTTGGTGCAAATTTTATTGATGGACTTTTTTCATTGAAAATTAATTATGTTTTGATTTTTTATCACTGAACATATACGGCCTTATATTATAAATCACCTCTAAGACTTCAAAATGGAAAAGAAAACTATAGTAATAATGACAATAATCGGCAGACAAACACACATATTGTATATCCCTAAATAAGGCAAGTTACGCTTGTGTTATGGGTAATATACAAATGATTACTCTGAAGCCGATTCGACACACACAGACCATAGGTCTTAATTACCGGAGAAAATGCCTTTCCGAAATTCACCATACCAGGAATCGAATCCGGAGCCTCTGCGTGGCAGTGAGGTAAGTCGGCAAAGGCTTAACCTGCTCAACTACAGAAACCGCTTATAAGGCCTACTATAGGGGAGCCACCTATCATATGCATATAGTGAATGTGCGTATAAGCGAAGTTCCCACACCACATGCCCTGCTCCTCTTATGCTTACTACAAAGCCGCTCTGGTGTACGCCAACGTTTCACAATGGAAACACCATTAGTGCGAACCAAACGTTCCGCTTCCACGTTCCTTCTGCGCACAGCAGAGTTGTGGAATACACTATCAGAGTCCGTGTTTACTGAAAAGTACAATCCGGGTGTCTTCCAGTCTTGCGTAAATTGGTGTTTTCTAGGTAAGTGTGCTCCATCTGTGACCACACCAGCGTCTGACATTAGGCGTGATCATGGTCAAACGCGAGCCTATTTATCATAAAAACAAACACTATTTTAAAATTCATTCATAAATGTCCCATAACTGGGCTCAAGCGTTCACATTTTAGGGAAATGAACTAGATACCTAGCTTGTTTATAGCGGAATACGGATTTTACACATCGATAACCTAGATGTGCAAAATTTGCAAGATTGATGGCTACCAATGTAGAGGTAGATCAAAAAAGGTTTGTATGAAGGATGATATGATGATTTTTGGTGTGACCGAGGACATATGTCGGAATAGAGGAGTGTGGAAGAAAATGACATATTGTGTTGACCCCGTTGACCGCAAAGAATTGGGAGAAGGTGAAAGAAAAAGAGAGGTAACATTAATGTGCAGTTGCACAATGTTTCAAGTTATAAAAACAGTATAGTATTTACCAGAAAACTATACACAAGATTAATCAGAAACAAAACTTTCTTTTTCAAGCGATACATATAACAGGCTACTGGAAGGTTTGATATTACAAAAATATATTATTCGTGAGAGGACAGATGCTGCGAATGTCCCTGTTAACGCTCCAGCTCTGAACTCATGCCAGAACTTGCTAGTTGAACTTCTATATTGAATTTTATAACGATAACCACTTATTACATCCACTCGTTTACAGCGATGTCGTTGTATTGATTCATTCTTCTACAGTCTTTAAATTGTAATACATTTGCGGGAATTATCGTTTATCACACAAATGCTAACGGATTTTGATTTAACTTTACAATAATACATTTACAAATACACTAAATTAGAATAACGCAGTATTAATAATGATATTGGCTCTCAGAACTTAGTCTCTGTCGCGATCACAGTTAGTTTGTCAAATAAAGAAAGAAAATAATTCTGTTTAGGACAAATAAACTAAATACAATAACTAAACTAAAGTAAGTTGAGTTGAGTTGGGTTCCGGTATTAGTGACCAGGTTCCAGTCTCCTTTAAGAGAGCAGCAGCGCATTTGTAGCACTTTTGGTGTTGCAAATGTCCATAGGCGACGGTAACCACTTTCCATCAAGTGGACCATCTGTCTGTCTGCTGAACTCCTGCAATAAAAAAAAATACAAATACTAGGATATGCCCGCGACTTCATCCACGCTAGGCTTGAAATTCCCGCGGGACCCCGGACCGCAAAGTACCGCAGCATTTAAAAAAGAATGTAAGCTATCGTTTTGGTGAAAATTGTGTCGGAATAACCTAATTTTTATGCACCCGAACAACTACAAACCGCTCCCAGAAAATTCCCACGGGTGTCCCGGGATAGCAAATAGAACACATTTTATTACATAAAATTTATAATCGATCAGTGGCCTATGTACCATGGCCTTGACCACGGCCGGGAGCGACAGGTCGGCTCCAATGGCCGCGACAAGATCACAGCGCTGCTCATCCCAAGCAGGACACACCTGGAGGGTGTGTGCAGCACCGTGTTTTTATTGCCGCCAACACAATGATGACACCTGGCATCTGCTCACGCCCTATACAACACAGGTAGTCTCCCGAAGCATCCGTGCCCCCAGAGGACCTGCGTCAGGCAGAATGTCAGGGTGTCGTGTCGCCTATTCAGCTATTCTGACATTATCGCGCTTCGATGAGAACGAGGCCGGTGCTGGGGTTGTTGAGGCGGTCAGCCCTTTCTGCCACCTGGACCTGACGCAACTCTTCTCTGCGCCCCTTGACCTCACGGGGTGTGGAGTTGGCCACTACTGGCTTCGTTCTTCTTTCGCTTTGTATTCCGGCATTAATGGCCAGATTTCTGTCTCCCTTTATGCCCGGAATACACGAAGCTAGTTTTTCTAAGCTAGAACTTCGGTATACTATTCTGGCTTGCTGTCCTGGCCTGGCAATGAGCAGTGCTGATTTGAGTCTGTAAAAATTCTAGTAAAATATTTAAAAATGTTGGAAATAACTTGTGTAAATTTGGAAGCAAAAGATATGTATTAGTATTAAGAAAACATTGTAATAATTATTTTTGGTTAATAAAATAAATAAAAAATAATACAAAAAAGAGAAAGAAATAAAGAAAAGATCAAAAGAAAAGAAAAGTAAAAATACAAAAATATATATATAAACCCCCTAAAGTATTAAGCCCGAGCAATCTCGTTCGCCCGGAGAGAGGAGAAAAAAAAAATGAGCAGTGTGTACATGATACTATGAAATTTGATGCCAGTACCATTGCAGTGACTTAAGTAATAGCACGTCTGTGAAATAAAATAGACCGAATTCTTAAAAAAAAAAGACAATTTAATTTTCATTTATATTCCTCTTGAGGACTTGCTCCAGACCTGGTTGATTTCTCAATTTTTTGTCAATTCTTGACAATAAGTCGCTTAAGGTTTTTAGTTTATTTTTTAAATATTGGTTAGTCATTTGTATGCCCTTTGTTAATAATTTGCCAGATATATTTTTTGTGCCGAATCACGCATTGACTTGTCTTTATAACACGGAATGGAGACGGTCCACAGACATTCCTCTTCACGGTACAATTATACGAATTTTAAATTAACATCGGTAATTATTTTGTGTATTTGATTGATAAAATAATATGTAGTTTAAGTATGTCTGTTTGAGTTCTACCTAATAATCTCCACCACCTACATTGCCAGATTAGGTTAAATTATTCCTTAAGTTAGGTTGCCTGGAAGAGATTGCTTTTAGTGATAAGGCCGCCTATTGTTTCTACCATGACAATATTGTAATCCTGCATATTTGTAATTGTTCGTTTGGTTTGGAGCAAAAAAGTGTTATCTATTCTATTATATTCTAGTTTGGGCATCTTTAAATTAAATTGCCTCTGAAATCACGTGGTTAGAAAAACAAAACGGGTAGTCACTACTCACTAGCCAGTCGGCTACTTGCTTCACCGACCACACAAGGCT
Source organism: Dendrolimus houi (assembly GCA_039645545.1). NCBI lineage: Eukaryota > Metazoa > Arthropoda > Insecta > Lepidoptera > Lasiocampidae > Dendrolimus > Dendrolimus houi. Next base: position 16,404,083 of record CM077125.1, on the reverse strand, counting down.
AGTACACAAGTTAGGATAGTAAAATCAGTGGTCGGGGGCGCTACAAGATTAAAAAATAGAACCCCCATCCTATTAAACTATCCTAGCTTGAGAGATTTGTCACTAGCTTACTAGCCTAGAAACGAAGCTAGTTCTGTATACACGAAGCCAGAGTGACTACCTTGCTAGCTTACTAGCACTAGCTTGCTAGCATAGCTTGAAAAATTAGCCTCGTGTTAACCCAGGTCTTGAAGATTGGTAGCACCTTTGGTGTTACAAATGTCTATAGGTGATGGTAACCGCTTTCCATCAGATGGGTAGCCTGTCTGCTGAACTCATGCAATAAAAAAATGTATATTTCGTTATTAAATATAATTTATCTTATTTTTACAAGTCTGCTACAGTTTCATATACTCTTTAACAGACGGTAGTGGGAAATGGGAATATTAGCCTAAGGCCATTGTTACATGAAAGCATGTTCATTATCAACACCTCTTGTTGGTGTGTTGGCAAATAAAGATAATGTTTGAAATAATTTGCGGACCTAAACATACAAATCGAGGTGCGACCGTACGCATAATGTTTAAGGGTCAATGCTCCTGTTTAGCAATTATCTGAGGGTGGTGTTACAAGGAAACTTTGTAAAAAATCCTAGAAACTAAATTAAATGTAATAATTACATATAGTCAGAGATGTAATCTGAGTTTTAGTTTTTAACAAGTCTGGGTGGCTAGATTGTTCTATAAAACAGTATATATCTTACCAATAATATTAGAGTTCATTTGCCTTATGGTCGGATAAAATTTTCCATAATCTCCATACGGTTAATGCTAAAATTCAACCGATGGTAAGGCAAGTGAATGAACAGTAAGACATAAGAATCGGCCATAAATAGAGTTACAATGATCCTAAATTATGAATATCGCATCTACACCGACACACTATATTTACTATAAACAAGTAAATAGCTGGTCTGTTAAGCTTGTAGGTATATTATGGAACAACGTAAAATATGGCAACACTATAGGAGGGGCTCGTCCCTGTAACGGAAAGATACATAACCAATTTCATTTGATCTCTCCTTTCCCTTGTTCCTGCACGATTATTTGGCAATTGAGGGGAAAACCATTGAGGGAGTGTAGGTCATGTTATAGTGGTATTGATGCGTCAATTGTATCGAGTATTTATAACAGGAAATCTATTATATTTAATAAGTTCTGTATAGTGACTATGTATCTGAGCATTGATTCGTATTAGAGATATATTGCTCTCTCACTCACACAGTTAAGCATGGTTTTGTCCGATTTATGTGTCTAGCCAGTGACAAGTCAGTATTCATGAATATTACAGATTTAAAATAATTATCTAACAAATTGACTCCAGACGAAAGACTAGCCCATGTGGTAGAAGCTTTAAACAAATTGTTATTTTTAACTGACGCTAAACAAATAAAAGGTGGCAACTCGAAAAGGTATTCATTCATAGGTTCACTGTAAAAAGACATTTAATAATCTGAAACTATTGACTATAATATATTATAATGTCTTTTATATATATATATATATATATATATATATATATATATATATATATATATATATATATATGTATGTATATATATGTATATATATATATATATATATATATATATTAATGTCTGTAATATATATAAAGACATTATATTTTTTTTAAATTATAATTGCTCAGCTACCTTATTAAAAGTGCCTTCTTCTTTACATAGTATAAATCGAAGTCGCTTTCCGCGTCTGTCTGTAGGTAAATGTCTCCACTAGTTCTTCCTAAAGCACGCAACTGTTTTTTATGCAGTTTTCACCATCAGTTAGGTAGTTTTTCATTGATATAAACCCAATTAAGTTTTTATATAAGTGGAAAAAACAATATTTAGAAATACGCTTAGATAAAAATTTAATGCATTGTAACTTCTGTGAAATGTTATCTTTTGTATAATGTCATGGTAATTATTTATTTCGTCATCCATATAATGAAACAACTTATTAATGAAATACCCAAACAAAAGTCACTAGTAGGTCATTTATACATAATTTTAGGACTGTGGATATATTAGGAATTACAACCGCCCAGTAAAAAACTACTGTTCCTAAGTAAGATCATATAGATAGCGCTCTATGACATGTTTTTCTCGTATTTTAACACTTTACTATTTGATTTTTTTTTTAGACTAATGCCCGGAGTTCACTAAACTAGTATTACTAAGCTAGGATAGCAAACTAGAACTTCGGTATACTTATCCTGGATTGCTGTCCTGACCTAGCAATGAGCAGTGCTGTGTACATGATGCTAGGAAATTTGATGCCAGTACCATTGCAGTGACTTAAAGTAACAACATGTCTGTGAAATAAAATGAACTGCATTACAAAAATTTACGTGATCAGAAAAACAATACGCGTAGTCACTGCTCACTAGCCAATCGGTTACTAGCCTCACCGATCATACAAAGCTAGTACACAAGCCAGGATAGTAAAAAGAGTGGTGGGGACGCTACTAGCTCAAAAAATAAAACCCTATTCTATTAAACTATCCTAGCTTGAGACGCTAGCTTACTAGTTTTCTCACCAGCTTTCTAGCCTAGAAATGAAGCTAGTTCTGTTTACAGAAAGCCTGACTAGCTTGCTAGCTAGATTTAGATAATAAATAGTCTTGGGCCATATTGCCAGTAGCTAATACCGAATTCAAAACAAACAAATTTTGAAATGGACATCATGTAAAAGGCAAAGTCGATTAGGGCGTGTTAGCCGACGTTTCATTAGTCCTAAATATAATTTATTGAATGCGGCCATTTAATTGAAATATGTTGAAATTGCTTTGCACGCCTATTATGGTGGTAAATTGAGCATTTGGCATTTACGTCACGTATGCCACTATCGGTATTATGTTTATTAGCGACGCTAAATCAAGCCTAATTGTCACCATTCTAGCTCCATAATTACCGATATGTGTATGATAATATTACTAATAAATAAAATTGAAATGTAAACTAAACTCTGTGATTTCATTTCAATATTTTAGGATTTTTTGTCTGTCTGAAAGTTTGTCCTGAATAGACTCTGAAGTTCCTTAACGGATTTAAATGAACATTTAAGTGATTGAAATGGGTATTTTATCTTAAATTTAGGTGTATGGTCCACTTTGATATATTGAACGGTTCAAAAGATAAAATGTCTGCAAATCCGCGCGAATGAAATTGTGAACACAGATACTTTGATTCATATATATCCAATACTATTATGTATATCGCTAAAATAAATAGTAACGGGGTCGATTACATAAATACATATGTCACAGAACTGATGGCCGCTTGAAAAGAGACTTGAAGTGGACACCGTGTCTCAGCAGATGTTTTGGGCGCATGAAACGATCAACCTATGTATGGAAGAAAAATAAATAAAAGAAAGTAAGTAATAATATCAAGTCAATAAGTAAGTAATAATATAATAAAAGAAATTAAGCATTTTTTATTGCTGACGAATAGCAGATAGGCTGATGGCTCACATGATGGAAAGTGGTTACCGTCGCTTATGTTCATTAGCAACACGAGATGTTCTGTCAATTTGCAGCGGGCCTCGAAGTCTGAAAAGGCTTCTAAATCTTACATTTGTACCTACTACTGATGATAAAACGGCGCTGTAGGTATTTCTCCCGGCGCTATTTAATTTGCTGGAGTACCACCTGGGATAATGTTTATATAACTCTAACATTATCCCAGGTTGTTATGACATAAATAAAATTAACGAATAACGTATTAAACCCATCGCTACATCTGTGTGAAACGGTCAATAACTATGTAACATTATCCCTGATGAATCATTAGCGAAAAAACAAAAAAGCCACTAAACCTCTAACCAATATTTTGTTATTTACAATAATTAAAAATAACAATACATTAAAAATAGCCGAAAATTAAGATTTGACTACCTCATTCCTATATAATAAAAAAAAATGGGCAGACAAACACACACACTGTATATCCCCAAATTAAGCAAGTTACGCTTGTGTTATGGGTAATATATAACGGACCATTCTGGGGCCGATCCCAGACACCCAGACCATAGTAAATAACGGAGAAAATACGTTTTCGAAATTTACTATACCAGGAATCGAACCCGGAGCCTCTGCGTTGTAGTAAGGTAAGCCGGCAAAGGCTTAGCCCGCTCAACCACAGAGGCCGTAAAATATAATATTTAATGATATCTATAAATATTTATGACTGCGTTTGTGGTTGCGTGGTCTAAGAGTTTGCCTGCCTAGCATACTGGATCGAGGTCTCGTGTTCGATTTCTGGCATGATAAATTTCGTAAACGTTTCATTATAGTTACTCATCGTAATTATCATCCGAGCGTTAAATCCCGGTTGTGGTCGGACCGATCACTCCGGCACCCAGGGTTCGCTTTCATTATACCTACTATAGACGAAAATTATTTACCCATAACACAAGCGTGATTTAGTTAGCTTGGAGATATAAGTACAATACACTTGTTTGTCTGCAAAAAGAAACACAGAATATAAGAACTAAAACATTAAGTTTAGTATATAATTGGATAGATGACACATGTTCATAAATTCTAAAATTATTTTCATATAAAAGAGCGAGCGCTATAATACCATATTATCGTTACTTTTAAAATATCACGAATAAAAATCATTTAAATTATTTTCTAAACAATAAATAATTAATACATTATTCATTTCGTTGAAGTTATGACGTCATTCATATTTGCTATCCTGGTACAAAATCTACATGGCTTCAGCGTTCTGTAAGATGATGAAATCTGTCTCAATTGACTTGATTGACAAATATCCTATTGACCATCAAGGCCAACAATTTAAAGTACAAGTATTTTTATTCTTAGTTATCTCCCAGATTATACTTAGTATACAGGTATAGAGTTTTCAAAGAACTTTAAAACGTAAAACCGCAGCGTCGCCCTAAGACGGTCGTAGTAGGCATTAGCCGCAATGCCGAGCTTAATAACCCTCTAAGGAGATAAATACCCAGATATTTCCGAGTGTTTCCGACGTAACGGCAGAATAAGAAACCTAAATTAGGAATGTAATTTAAAAAATTCAGATAAGCTCCCAACAAATCTTAACAATGGAAAATATGTGTAGGTATCTTTGTTGGTAAGAAAACGTACAACCATTGCCTCGTGTTTGTATCGTTTTAAGTGGATAATTATAAAATACACAATAACTGTTTACTGTATTGTGATAATAAACAAAACATAAAAAGCTGTTTAAATTTTAGGCAAAGAGCGGCAATGATGAAAGTTATGGTGAATTTATTATTTCCACAGAGCCGCGAGCTTCATTCTCACTGTATTAAAAATGCTAATTTACGTACATCAAATTCCACCTTCATCCTCTTTTTATGGAATATTTTATTAAAACACAAAAATGACAGGCGAATAAAAGCATTCTCTCCTCTTTTTTCAGTGCGTCGAGGCTGGTATACATGTGACGCCCGGAGCGAAAATGGTACGGGCTAAAATGGCGGGTGAAAGATCAATATAACCTACCAAAAGGTGAGGCTGTCCCGTTTTATCTTATCGGATTAACATCTGTTCTCTCTTTCTGACGCGTAGCTCAGTAAACAGTTTCGATATGTCGTATGACTGTACTGATTTCAGTGGAGAATTTTCACACAGACGAAGTACTTGGATGCAAGGACATCGTATTTTGTTTGCGGAATGATTAGCAAATTTTACAGCGAATTGTCAATTATACATTATTTAATGAAATTATCATTGAATAAGTTTTTTTGAACTTACGAATTTGGTTACAACAAAAAACAGCTAAAACAATTAGATAGTAGGTTGAAGGTACTTTTTGTATTTGACATGTACATTTTAATATACATTAATGTAAATAATCCTGAAAGCAGCTTTGTTACATTCACCTGTGTGATCCTTCTATCCAATCCTCCAAGCCCTTAACCCCTCCTAACGGCTGGCACCGCGTTGGTGTCGCCCCTGCTGTTGCAAACGTCTAGGTATAGGCGACAGTAACTACTTTACATTAGTAGGGCCGTCTGCCTGTTTCCAAACTTCGCAATAAAAAGATTGTAATGCTTCGGTGCTTGAAATTGATCTCTAGCTATCCGTTGTATAGAGGTGCTAGGATATGCCTGTGACTTTGTAAACGCTTGACTTGAAATTCCCACGGGATTCCCGGAACACAGACTACGGGAGCATTAGAAAATAATGTAAGCTATCGTTTTAGTGAAAACTGTATCGGAAGAAGGTAATTTTTATGCACCCGAACAACTTCAAACAATTCCCGGGACAAAAAATATCACACATGTTATTACATGAAATTCGCTATCTATTAGTGAAAAAATCGCATTGGAATTCGAATTTTTTCTTCAATCTGGCCATTTTAAATCATTCCCAGAAAACTTTTCAAGAGATTCTTCGAATAAAAGTCTAAAAATTAGCTGTCGATTAGTGAAAACTGCGTCAAAATCGACCTAGTAGTTTTTACCGAACAAATAGAAAAACAAACAAACAGACAAGAAATCTAAAAACAATTGCATCGTGTTCTCCATCGTTTATATAGTGTATTGCGGTTGTTTTTTTAAAATAGCTTCAGTGTACAGACACGGCATATTTAGAATTTTATAATATTATAGATTGCCCATATCACAAGTGTAAGTTGCTTCGCTTGGCAATGTACAGTCTGTTCTCTGTGTCGATTTGTTCTTATATATTTATTTCTAGTCCAGTTTCATCGAAATCGATGTCAGGAGAAAGCTAGTTGAAAAACTTGTTGTTACTCGCGACTTCATTTGCAATACTTAGTTGCATCCTCAATGAACTAAAAACGCGTCTGTAACACTGTAATAGGTGATTCTTTATTTGTTACTAAAAGCTTATTATTTATTTTGATACCCCTAACATAAGATATTATGGGTTACCCAAACAGTTTTTCGTTCTCTATTTCACCTCTCTCAAGATTGTTTTTAAAACAATGTATATAATCTTTGCCATGATAAAATCTACGTCCTAGGCAAATTTCATAAGTTACGTTTAGCCTTTTATGGGTGGTTCCTATAGCTTACTAACAGTTCATGTGCCTGTTAAAATTCGATATAAGCTCCATACAATTTAATGTCTTTCTATCGATGGTAAAGCAAGCGAATGAATAGTAAAATATGTATAAGGACCGGCTATTAGTCGTGCACAGGTAACAGAGCTACCTACTTTGCAATATATCAAAAAGTATTTAATTTTTAACTTATATGTAGGACGTTTAAAAATTGTTCCCCAGTGGAACTTATTTTGAATAAAACATTCTGAAATTATATATTAGTAAGTATGGGTCATGACGTGTACAATAAATAATATTACAATCAGGATGACTTAATATATTACTTATAATACATATTACTTAATGCCCTCAAGCGCCGCAAGTACGCCGTCATCGGAAATAGTTACATATTTGCAGCGTTTGGGGTGGAAACTCTGGGTCCGTGGGGTCCTAACGCTTTAAAACTTTATCGAGATGTCGCCGAACGTTTAGTAGACCTCTCACGCGACCAAAAGGCTGGCGTCTATTTTGCTCAAAGGGTAAGCATTGCTATTCAACGTGGTAACGCCGCCAGCCTTTTGGGAACGTTCCCGGTAAGTGACAGTGGCTTGGGACCAATATTTTATCTATAATTATGCCCTCTTTTTTTTAGTTTTAGTATTTAATTTTAGGTTTCTTTTTTACAATTTTGTTTAATTTTTAAAATAATTTAGAATATATTGTTAACTAAGCGACAATAAATAATAAATAATTTATTATCAGGATGACTTAAATTAAAAGTAAACTCATTTCGCTCATCCCTTTAATACAGCTTGTACTTTCGGGGAAATATTCTTTATAAGAAGTAATAAACTTAGAAGTAACTTTGATAAGCCTCGTGAAAAAAGTAAGCCGTAAAAAAACTCGGTCAAATATTAACGTCGGCTATAGGTGTCCAGAATATTATAATTTAAGCATAAACTTGGCTTATCGGTGGCTATCTTGGAACGGCTAGAGCGTAACGTAAAATTTCAAACACTGTTCTTGTTGTTTGTAACTTATTCTAAATTCAAGTTTAAGTCTTTCTTCTATCTTGATTTTACTGTCATAAATCATCTATATCTATTAATAAGTAAAAGTAAAATCAAGTTAATTTGGATAAAATAACCAATATACAAACACACACATTGTATGTCCCTAATCTAAGTTCTTCACATGAAAGATATTTTAGAATTTTTAGTAACGTGTGTTATCTAACCAATTGAAAATCATAATATTTTTTTGAAACTTCTGATCGATTAACTGTTAATCCTAGTATAATATTCCATGTTAAACATACACAAGATACCAGACGATACCTATAGTAGGTTATGTATACTGTATCTTCCAAACTTTAGACAGCGGATAACTTTATCAAAGGTTTTCGAATCTCCCACACCAGTAAAAACAAGAAATCCGCCATCGTCACTTACCAGGCACATCTTATACATCATTATAAACCATTTTCGAACTTAATACAGTTAATCAAGGTTCAATTTTCATTGCGAAAGGTTTTTAATGTTTATATCACTTGACATGAGACAGGGGATGATCCCGGAAAGGAGGTAAAAAACGGAATAATTCTCGTACAGTAAAGAGCAAAAGTATATACAACCTACTTGTAAAGTTTTTATAAATTAATATTGTATTCGTGTTTGGAGATAAAACTAGCTACTTCTTATACGCTCATAAATATGTAGGTATGTACATATATGTTATTGATTTCAGTTGTAATATAAACATCAATAAAGCTTATTAATATATATATATATATATATATATATATAATATGTGTTATATACATCTATGTCAAGAAAGTCTTATTATGCGTTTTTGTTGTAGTTTTTTTGGTAGCAATAAACTATTTAACTGTTATCTGTCCATCTCTGATATGACAGATATTAAGGAAATGTAGTATAGTTATAGTATTAACAAAAATCAGCCAAGTTTGCGGTAATCTACACGCTGTGAAGAGTTCCATAGAAGTGATGAGTCTCTACTATTTTAGATATTTGATTTTGATACCCAGCAATGTATAGTTATTTATGATTGTAGTATCTAATATTTAATAACACGGTGTTGTATGTATACTTTTCCTTCTAACTGTACACATATCGGAACATAGTAGGCGTCTTGGGAGCGGCAACAATTTCCTATTTGGTTACAGTGACAGACATGGCTATAAAATATGCTATTTGTCAGAATGAATATGCTGTGAGACGTCAGAAGATGCCGTTACATAGAACGAAATGACTTGCTGAAATTTTCTGTCAGCACGAAATTTATTCCATAAAATACACGTAGGGCACAAATGCTTGGTGCCATTTTGAGGCCTCCCAATCGTTTTCTTACGAAATATGACGTGTTCTTGGTAAGAAAGTACTATAAAAATGTATTTTGTAAATGTATGTATATTTAGGTGAGCAATAAAATGTAATCTATCTATTTACACTGTACATCTTATATTTATTCTACCATTACTAATGCTTTATAAACAAACTAAAGCGCATGTGTAGACGCCACCGCCACCATGCCGCCATGCCGTCACTGCGCTGCAGTTTTGTGAATTTCTGTGTATATGCGAACATTGTCCGACCTTTCATACCGCAACGCCATCAGTGACGCCCGCTTGACAGCCAAAATGTGCGGTGGTGCGATGGCGGAGCGCGGCAGCATCATACCACGTACACGTACGCTAAATAAAAAATAGTTGCAAAAATAAATAGGTTCTTCTGCAATATTGTTACGTGCTGTGGGTACCGGGATTGGAAGGAAACACCGATTTAAAAGAATGTGCCTTTATTTAAGCCAATGCAAGTATAACTCACACTGAACAGTCAGTCTGATACGTTGTCCAAGTCCGGGATAAAGCTACACTCGACGACAACAGTCACGAATCTTTAGATAATACAAACCAGCTCGTAGGCTTCTTTATTCTTATTCGGAGTACGTCGCTTAACTCAACGCAGGACTCCTACTCCTACACTGCTTCGACGACAAGTCTTTTTCCTTGGCGTGCGCGACTCCATCTTCGCGCATATCCCTTCCAGTGCTACCTCACCAATGTGACATTCGGAGGATGCCCAATGCTGTCCAACGAGTCACCTTGTCGCACGGCCTTCTGCGCCGCTCCCGATGACCCCATGCGTAGCCTCGGCGCACCCATGGTGCTCTGCTCCAAGACTCATTCCAGGGTCTACCCGTTATTCCTTCCGCGTGACTCTAACCGCATGCGTGACACCTCCGGCGCTTCCCAATATGACGCTCGCAGACTGTGCTCACAACGCCCGTCTGTAACAATACGCCGTAATCCGTACAGCGCCACCTCCACCGACCCTGCCGCATCTTCAGCGCATTCACCGGTACTGGCTTCCGAAACTCGTATCAGGGTACTCTTCACCTACCCGTCCAACCGCCGACGACCCGCTGCAGCCCCAGCGCGTAGACCGGTACTTGCCTCCGAGGCACTCATTCGGCTTCCACTCATCTGGGCCGTCCTTTTCTTTTTCCTTTCGCTTCGGTACTCCTTTCGAGACTCTTTGCTTTCGCTTCGCTAGCCGTGCGAGTTGTCCCCGTGCGCAGATTGTCACGCTTATATATCCGGTCGACGCTCTAGAATGAACCTCATTACGTCATTCAACAATAAGTCTATCCTTGTCCAACAATTATCCACGTCCTTGTTACGTACTACAAGTTTATTCCAGTTTCTTCTCGAGTATATCTACCTCGTTTTAACATTTGTCTGGCCCTATATTTCTATCCTGCTCTTTCGTGTTACTTTGTATATGCAACATTGTATTGTGTTATTGTTAAGGCGAAGACTACGCGCTATTTTATTAAGGGGAAGAAATTCCGCTACGCGTATTCTTCACAATATATTAATATGTATGTATCTTTACACTCCAATCCGCATCCCTTGAAAACTATTATTCCTAAGAAAAATGTTTATAAAGGTTAAAAATAATATATTTTTAAAAACCATTGGTAATTTATTGTTGAAATAGCTCCGATTCATCCTTACTAATAATGTTTTTGATTTATACGATGTAATTTCCTCCAGGCGAAAAAAATATATAAGTTTGAAAAGAAGCGGAGGATTTTCGGATTCGTATACACCCAAGTTATGAAAAATTATATTTAAAGTCTTGATACATATTTTGTTGGTAGGGGGAGGGCGTCATAAATCGTTTAATATTGGGTTACTGTTATGATAAATAAACAGAGAGAGTCACGAAAATCCATGGTTACAACACTTTCTTGGCAAAGCAAGAAGAGTAATTCTTCCAGGCCACGTAATTTTCCTAATCTGTATAATTATGAAATGTACTAGCGGTAGCGGTCCCGGCAGACGTTGTCCTGCCCTGAAAAAATAAAAATCTAGGACCCGATTCTATTGCCTCCTACCAGTTCCAATTGTCAATCTAAACCATCCGGGGACTCACTCAAACACACACAAATTTCATCAAAATTGGCAAGTCGTTCTCAAGTTATGCGCGTACCACAGAGCTAAGAAAATCGTCGCGCACCTGTCGCTGAGGGGCTGTCCGTCGAGGGCGGAGGGATTCTCTGCTCTATGGCGCGTACCTACATTTCTACGATTTATTTTTATTTACCTACTAGCTGTGCCCGCGACGTCGTCAGTGTGGAATTTGTTTTCAAAACCCCCCGATTTTGAAACATTCTTCATTGGTGCTCCGCTCCTATTGGTCTAAGCGTGATGATATATAGCCTATAAGCCTTCCCCGATAAATGGGCTATCTAACACTGTTTTTTTTTTCAAAACAGATCAGTAGTAGTTCCTGAGATTAGCGCGTTCAATCAAATAAACTCTTCAGCTTTATATATTAGTATAACATATTTATCTATATATAGAAAATTGGTGTTGAATGACTATAGAAACAAATTAAAATAATTAAATTAAATAATTTAAAAAAACAACTATATAATTTATGATTTTTCTACTTTCAGAATGAAGTGAAAACGCAATCTTAACTAATTAATAAGTTAATTAGGATTACTCATATAAATTTTTATCCTTTTTTTCACCGTAGACTAGGATATTTTCCAATTCCCTTCTTTCAACTTTTGGACAGTGCAATAGGTTACAGTGGAAAATTATAAAAAAAAATCAAGAACAATATAAAATGAAAAATCATAATTTCTAAGAATGTTTTGAAGAAGATAAGTGCGTTTTTAGTAATTCTCAAGGTATGCGGTATTTTCGATTAAATTATTTTTTAGTGCTTAGTAACCAAATTCTATAAATAGTAAACTATAATCACCCCCACGGACCTTAAATATGCGTGATCCTTCACACACTTGGCCAATTTTTATACTATGTTTCACCGCTGAACATAAAATTAAATGGTTTTAAATCGAATCCAAATTTTCATCACGTAAAAGGCTATAAATATCGTCGGTAAAAATGATAGCGTTTCCGATAGAGACTATTTGAAATATAAACTTAAATCATGATACATTGCTAACGTATCTTCGGGAATATGAAAGGACAACGAATCCCGACGCCGGTGTTATTTACATGAATTCCGATAAATGTGTGGAGGGACATCGCGGGGTCTTGGACGGTACAGGCCTCCGCAAAAGTTTGCCAACGTACTTGAACCGTATCTTATGGTAATAAGGTTGGATGAGAGAGGGATTGTTACGCACTTCCGCTGCCGCATGTATACATCCGGTTGGTCATGATACGCGTAATCTTTTGGAAAAGGGTTCCCCAATCGAGATCGCTGTTCCTATGACGTCAGATTCCATGTACAAGAATTATTCATAACGGTTGCTTTTAGTAGCATTATGTGTATTTCTAAATAAATAAAACATATTTTAGTTATATGTAGGTTTGATTTTTTTTATATCACGTCACCTTTTCTCAGTATAACTTTTTCGGAGTAACGAGTTGTCTGGAGATGTCTTTAGGACGTCCCGGATAAGACCGCTCATTGATCATGTTATCTACTGTTTTATTTAGTTGTTAGTTATTTTAAGTTTTCCTATTGAATGCCTAATACAGAGTTAATTATTTATCTATCTGTATTTAGTACCAAATTTCGAAAAATTGTTATGACTCATTGGCTTAAGGAAATTCTTACATAATTATTTATTTATACTGAGAAAATAAATTTCTACTTTTCCACCACCGCTACGATTTTCGGATATATCTTTCACTTCAACGACTTTCATTCTCTTCATACATGCAGGACCTCTGTGAACGAGTAGTCTGAGAGACTTTGCAGGGTTTTCGTAACTAACTTTTCGTTATTAAATTATGTGATCTGGGTGTCTGAGATCGACCCCAGATTCAGTTGCTATATATTTATAACCCACTAGGATACGCTCGTGACTTCGTCCACGCTTGACTTCAAATTCCCGTGGGATTCCCAGGACACAAAATACACCAGCATTTAAAAAGAATGTAAGGTATCGTTTTAGTGAAAGTTGGAATAAGCTAATTTTTATTCAGCTTAACAACTTTAAACCGCTCCCGAGAAAATTCCCGCATAAACAATATCACACATTTTATTACATAAAATTTGCTATCGATCAGTAGAAATTCACATTGGAATTCGATTAGTTAAATCTCGCCATTTTAAATAATTCCCAGAAAAATTCCCGTGATATTCCCAGGATAAAAAGTAGCATAGGTTTTAAGTTGCTCGTAAATTTGCTGTCGATCAGTGAAAACCGCATCGTAATAGGCCCAGTAGTTTCTACGTGAATTCCGAGCAAACAGACAACAAATCTAAAATAAATTGCATCGTGTTCCCCATCGTTTATATTATCTATTCGAGTTGTTTTTTTAAATAGCTTCAATGTACAGACAGAGCATGTTTAGAATTTTATAATATTATTATAGATAAATAACACAGACCGTGTTAGTCTGACTGTTATGATATTATTTTAAAGTATACATATGCAGTGTTTTTTGCTGGTTTTTGTTTAAAATATCTGACTGCAAAACTATCATTGAATTGATGTGGGTTGGAATTCTGCCGAAAAGCAATCGTATTGGGTAGTTCTTTGCCTTTATTACCTTAAAAATATTATGTGGTCATTTTGTATTAATACAATTATTACGTGCTGATGGCGATACTGCTGTATTCGGACCTTCCCAGTCTTTATGGGAACTAACGGTATATTTAGATATTTGCTAAGCTTGTTCAAGGCGTGTTGCAGTCATCGGAAAATTAATTTCATAAACGGCATGTAACACATTAGAACAGAACAAATCTACTAAAGTGGGTCCTAGTTTTTGGCCAACATTCCTGCCGTCGTCACTTAAGATTTGAATTTCTAAACTACTACGATTATAAATTGTAATTATAGTAGTATGATCCCATTATACCGGAATTTTAACACTTGCAGATGAATTCAAAGCGGTTCTTAAGAAAAGCCTCAATGTCTCCTGAAATCCGCGATAACAGCTATTTTTATGATCTCATAATGGAAGCGATTTTAAAGTTTGATATCTTAAAAAGTGTTATTATAAATTCAAGTTTTATTACAATGATAATTAGTTAGGCAGACATTGAAATGTTAAGAAATTAATGTAAGAATAATTTAGATTTATGGTATTAAATACCTTAAATCCAATTTATTCGTACTTCAAATTCTTTCTGTTTTAACGGTTCCTGGTTTGTTAGAACGAAAAAAAAAAAAAAAACAGTTGTAGGTATTATATAGGGCAGCAGTCTTTTTTTCAAATTTCACTACATCCTTGTGTTACGGCATATTATATTTATACTCTTACGAGTTACGGGACTCGAATTAAAATTCTTTTAGAATTACTATAGAGTTTATTAGAACTATACAAACACGTATAACACAGGTACAAATATAACCGAATACAACAAGTCCAAACGTAATGCAGAAGGTCGTAATTAAAGAAAACGCGCAAAGTCCGTCACTTATTAGATTCCCGATTGTAGTAGGTACACTCGTCTTGCTTCGCTCGTGGTTATCGCTCGACTGTCTCCCCCTCCATCAGGTCATTGTTTTATACTGCACAAATGCAATGCCCCCGCATCTAAGTTGGCTTAATCCGCCACACCTGGCTAATGACTCGGCCGCAAAGTGCCATAAAAGAGTACAATAACAATGAGCTGTTTTCAAGTCACAAATTTTAAACACAAAGTAAACAAAAGAAGACGGTCAATCAGTTTAAATACCGGCAGGTAATAAATGTGCTTTGTTTCAGATATGCAGGTGGATTTTGTTTTTGTCGGGAACTTAAGTTGTAACACTACTAAATTTCACCCATATACTTACATACTCAGATAGACGGACGGACATGACAATTTCGTAAAGGTTCCGTTTTATCCAACATCGCTATGGATCCCTAAACCATTGAATTATTTTCTGCGTGTAACTCAAGTAGCCTGTCCTTATTAAATTTTATTAGAACAGAAAAGTTCAAGCAAAACGTTTTATTAATAACAGACATGCTTTCAATTCCCGGAAGAGAACGTAGAAATAATGTTTGAATATTTAAGTGCTCGTTTCAGAGAATTCATAGACATTAACTTTAATTTACGTGTATAAAGAGCACTCAACTTTAGTACTTTATTTTCAGTTAGTTTGTTATATTTTCTTATTGTTTTTGTTTAATTAAAAATGAAAATGATATCCGTAGAAGATAATATATATATGAATGTGAAAACGACTTTATTTGAACATTTATATTCTGTGATTAATTAATGGGCTGTATAAATACTCTGAAGGCTTTTGTTGAGAATAGAATCCAATGACACACTTGTTTTAAGTACATTAATTTAATTTATTAATGCCCGGTTTCTGAGGTACTTTTAAGTGTAGTTTATCTGTTCGTTAGCGCTATCGGTTCAATAACTAATAACATTGAGTTTTTGAACACACCATCGTATGATAGTTAAACTAGGTTCAACTTAACTGACCAATATTAGGCGTTTATCTATTCCATATCTTTTGTTTGACATTTTTGTTTGATGTAAATAAATATTAGATATTCATTCTTAAATAGATACATCTAGTGGCGAGTTTTGGTACTAGTTGTAGGTTAGCAGTTAATCTAACTTTATCTATTACATAACTTTATGTAATCAATTGTTATTGAACTCATAACTGGTAACCTCAGAAAAAGGGCATAATGGAGCGCAGTGTACAATATTAGAGACGTGTTAATAAGAAGGAAAGTAAGAAATACATTAGGTGGCGTTGCTGTTGCATCGCACTAGTGATGTAATAGTAAACATACTCCGGCGCGTCTTTGCAAATAACATAGGTGCGAATCTTAGCAGACAATCATGCATCACTTGATAGAGTTGGAGTTGTACACATTGTTAAAATCACCACTTGCTGACGGTTAAGAAAATGTGATGAAACCTGCACATTCGTCCTGGACAAACGTGACGGGTATACCGTCCGTTTCGCTTACAATGATGAGACCTGAACCCAACAGCAGGACGTTTCTAAACTGAAATTATATTATGACTAGCTTACCCGTGCTCATTTCGCAGGGCTTCATTAAAAAATACACATGCACCCACGCACACACGCACACCTATTAAGGTTTAATTAATTCATAAAGGCAGAAAGCACTCGCAATACCTCGTACAAAGATGTGCGCAATTCTTGCGTGGAACGTTATTGCTGTTACATATTTGACAGGCGTTCCTGTGCTCACTTCGCTGGACGTAAAAAAATTGACTTTTTTATTTATTAATCCCAGTAAAATATAGCGTATGTCACTCGGGAATAATGTAGCTTTCTACTGGTGAAAGAATTTTCAAAATTGGATCAGTAGTACCGGAGATTACTCCGAACATCCAAACTCACAAACTTTCCGATTTTATAATATTAGTCTAGATATACTGATTAATAAAATTATTAAAAAATACTTTTCATTCATTCATTAACAGATTTATCATTATAAAGTTATTATTTATTGTAGAGTTATCAGCTTCTTCCTGGCAGAAACTCAGAGGATACCATCATTTCGAAGCACACCCGTCTGTTGGTCTTGACCATGGCGAGAGAAGATCAATAATCTTCTCTTGAATCTATAAATAACGGTAAGTGATATTTTAATGTGTTATTTTCAGCAAGAAGTTTTGCAATGGTGTCGTTTGCATGAGTTTCATATACCTATTACAGGGAATTATTAAAGATATTCAACGTTTCTGTGATGGAAAGTACATATATTTAAATTTATTTCATGAAAACCGATTGCTTATGATTTTATGGTATACATTTCGAATTAGTATCATGCCGAAATTATCGCATTTTTGGAGGTAAAAGTCCTCAATGTTAATTAGCTTGTAGCGGCATAGGTATAGGGCAAATATTCCTACTAAACAGGACTTTCCGATAAAAATGACTTTGAAATACAGACATGACGATATAAAGGTTCTATTTTTGCCAAAATAAATACAGAACTGGAATAAAACCCACTTTACAATAGTAATGACTGATGATAACCAATATCTTCCAAGCATCCCTTGCATGGGCAAGTTCTTATGTGATGAAGCAAATGGATGATGTGAACTTTTGTATTTCAAAAGATACTTAATAAATTTTAAACGGAATAAAACAAATCTTAAGATAAATCTCTTCACGGATAACTTCTTTCTTTTGTGTCGGTGATATAGCGCGACAGCTGAAAGATGTGATTTTTCAAAACTTCGTCTTAAACTTTACACTAAAACTCCAACTTAAAAGACGTGTGCTGAATTTCCTTTAAAGTGAAACAAGAATTACACTCAGCTGTAAGATTTATGGTCGAAGCTCTATTTAAAATGTGAAGGTTTCTAAAAACCTGCATTAGATTATGTATAGATAGAATAGATATAACAATTATATCATTGTTGGTACCCCAGTACGATAATTGGCACCCTACTATATATTTTAAAAAATTAAGAAATCTTTAAAAAACATTATTTTGTTATACAATGATAATAACAATAATATTGATTAAAGTATATTGATCTCGCTCACGAGGTTACTGCCATGTGGAACTTGGACTCTACAATCATAGTACCGATAGTGGTGTCAGTGAATGGACTAATAGCGAAGAGCCTTGACCGTCACCTTGAAAGACTCTCGCTTGGTATCTGGGTGAAGGGTCGGATGCAGAAGGCAGCCCTGCTGGACATGGCCCATATTGTGGGGTGGTTCCTCTCTCTGGAGCCTTAACCACCACTCGCTTGGACGTATATATGACGTAGCTATATATGTTTTTTGTACATAGTATGTATTTAAAGAAAAAGGTAAATAATTTGAGGTCAAATAAATATGTGAAATATTTATTACAAAACAGAAAATATTAAGATCTTTTATTATTCTGCATAAATTGACTGCATGCCAATCATTGGGTGGGATACCAACAAAAATATAGTCTACCATATATGATAATGCGTATTTTTATATCCACAGTGAATGTATGCATGACACATAGGCATGTCATGAAGAGGGATGAAAGACACGTGACAAAAAGAATGTTAAACTGGAAGTTTGATTGATATACCTAAATATAAAGATAGACCAAATAACACATGGATTGTGTAAATAGTGACGTGATGATTTGTGGTATGACAGCGGACGTCTGCTCAGTGCCGCCCCAAGCATCTTCTGCGCCGTCGTGCGAAATATTGATAAGCGCCTAAATTTGTTGTAATAAAGTTTCAATTGTTTTTTAATTTAACTTCACGACGGCGCGTCCCGGCGTCTGCCAGAATAGAAGACTATGAAAGGAAAATACATATTGCACTGATCCTAAAGAATTGGATGATGAGTTACAATAAAAGAGAGTATGAAAAGTGCGAGAGAAATTCTTAAGCTGAAACTTATTAAGACTGAATTTTAACTGATCTGGTATAAAAATAGGTTTTCATTTAAATAGTTGAACGTGAAAAAAGACAGAAGAAGTACCTTACGGCATCATATAGAGTTTAGGGTCTTAAAAGAGTTACGTTTTTTATACTAGGCGATTATTGTTTCTAGTATACGTCTACTATGATAGAAGTATGTTTCCTTTTAAAAGTTACGAAACATGACTGATAGCGAGCTCCTACTCCCATTCACAATTGATGCTTCCTCAAATACGTAGGATATTTGCAATCGATAAAAATACGATCAAAGAGTTTATTCGATATAAGATTGATGAGAAATAAATTCCGTACTTAAAAAGCTTGATTTTGATTAAATATGGAGATGTTATTCTATCAGCAAATTTTCATTACGAGTTAGTTTTTGATTTCAAAATTCATAATTATGTTTTTATTTGAACTAATTATATTTAAAAAAAATGAAATTTGTACACATACATGAGTTATAAATTAAGTCTACTTGCTATTCTATGTTATCGCGGTTTTAAATAATAGAACTATATCATCAAAACAACACATTAAAATGTTTAGATTGTCATTTTCAGTATTCTTCTTCTAATAAATACATATGATAAACAATTAATATAGTTACAGTTTAACTAGTAAGTAGCACCTAAATTATATTTGTCTTTAGAATTATGAATATGTATGACATTATAATTCATTACTTATTAAAAATCTAAGAGATTGTGAAATTTTATAAGATAATAACAAGTATCTCAATTAATTTGATTATAATCAATTACTATCTTGTAACTATTTTCTTTACGTTCTTACCGTAATTTCTGACTTGCTATATTTATTATTCCCGGCCTTAGGCTTAGGCCTAGGCCTTAGGCTCGATTCACACCAGGATGTTGTTCAGGTTCAATCTCGTTCCGGTCTTGGTCCGATCAAATCTGCTGTGTCTACACTAGTAGTTTCACAACACAGTTCAGTGCCATTCTGGTCTCGACCCGATGAAATCTAGCTGCGTTTACACTACTAGTCTGGAGTTAAAACAAAAGCGTATTTACACTGTCGGTACAATTCATGATAGGTTCGATTTCGCTTCAGTCAAATATTATTTTCGACAAACGATAATGGCACGATATCGGATCGGAACTAGAGCAATACGATATTGAGAATTTTCTAATTCCTTATTATTATTTGAGCGGACCGGAAACGGACCGCGATCGGAGCGAGATTGAACCGTGGACGGCGTCATAGTCTGTATTGAGCCTATTTTTTTTATACTAGTCTTTATTTAGTAACAAGTAAATTCCATGCAAAGCAACTAGAATGACGCTAGTCCCATAACTAGTCTCATATAGAATCTACTGTCTTATCTTTTGCTCGTATGTTAGATGCTATTATACCTATACGTAGCGACGTCTATACTCGTACTTTGTAACGCAGCCATGATAATAAGAACGTTCGCGAACAAGTAAATGCACCGGCCAAGTTGTAATACCCATAAGTTGCGCTGTTACGCTCGGCTCCCGGCGATTGTTGCCAGTTACCAACTTATTACGTGGCAAAAAGTCACACTTCCCAACCTCATTACCACGGTACGGCGGGGAAACTTCCGCAGAAATTTCCAATGTATTGAACCATGTTTCATACCGCGTGTATTAACTAAACTTCGCTTACACGTTATATATCAAGCTGGAAAAATTGCAGCAAGGGGTTGAGTCCACGTTGTTAGGAAAGTATTGATAATTATGGTGTCATAATATGGTCTAATTTTATCGTTTTACGAATTTTCGCACGCAAAATAGGCGCTCTGTCGTCAAGTTGCGAAAACCGCCCGCTCGCAGAAGAAGAAGAAGAAGATCGTTTTACGAAGACTGGCTAGTTGTGTGGGCAACAAATGTCTAGCTTTGCGCCTTATCCTGATCGTGTTGTGAGGGGTACTTTGATGATGTTACCATGACAACTTCGTAAAGGTTGTCACTCACAATCCAGATTGCCAGGGCTTTTCTTTTTTTGTTATATATTATTTATTCTCTTATCTTTTAGGGTTTTTTGTTGTATTTTTTTTTCAAAATCTGATTATTGCTACGTAGGTACCTACATTTTTACACTTTATATTAATTTAGGTATTTCTGCTTAATATATTATATACATACTCTTTTATATCTAGATACAGTATTAATTTCGTTGCTGATGACAGTATGATTCGATAGTCAACTTGAGGATAACAATTACTAGCATGTGATGAAAATGTACCCAGTTTTTATAGGTAGGTACTGACTTCCCTCCCAAAATAAGAGAAGACAGAATTGTATCGGCCCGCGAGCAGAACACATCTATGTAAAAATGTGTCTTCATTACTAATATAAACTTATGCTCTGAACCAGTCTCTTATTGAATATCCCGGTCTGCTCTTGCTTTGGGAGGCGTTCTACGATTGTATTTGAATAAATTATGTTTCTTAATATATCATAACGACTAAAGAGGTTAGTCGTTACAGTACCTCTTGTGTAATAATTTCAGAAAAACATACTTTTAATTAGATAATAATACAAAAAATTACCTTTCATCCATAAAGGTTTATAGCAAAAAATAAAGACATAAAAGCTAATTACAAATTCATTTCAGATCCCAAAGAATTTAATTTTAATAAAGGTTAAAATTTTATACTTCTAGTCCTAACTAAACTAACAATAAACGAAGTTTTCATGACTATGTTCTAATAGGCAACGAACGTTAAGCTAACTTCTTAATTCGGAGCGTTTTCACGGAATAAGGACGCTGAACTCCCATTTGGCCCGGCACCAAGCGAGTGCCTTGGGGTCCAATTAACATGTTGATAATAAAACTAACGGCGGGATGCAACGTTTTTTAGTGTACACTGCGTAGTTTCGTTGCCAAAATTTAGAGAAGTGCATCTTTGTTTTGTTTTTAAATAGCGATGAACATAAATTTTGTTATTTTAACATTGGTCGTTTGTTTTGGAGTTAAAAGAAGTAAATAATACTGCGATACAATATGTTTAGCTGAAATTCGACAGTTCATTTCTGTCTATCAATTAGAATGACAAGCAACAAACATAAACTTGAATCATTCAATGTCATTGAATACCGTGGCCTTTCAGTTCTGTTGTGCTTTTCAATCAAATTGATTCATGTGGTGTATGGTGCGTCTATGATGGTTACCCTGTTGGATGTGGTGACACTCGTGGTGAGGCTCTAGATATAGTTATTGCTTATTAAATTTTACATTTTACAATGAATACTCTAATACAATAAAAGAAAACTTAATTTATTTACATTGTATTCTATCCATAGTCCCTCAAGAATACAAGTAGAATACTGAGCCTAGATTACAGTCTTCTATGGGTAAGGTGCCCAGAAGGCTGGCTATTTTTCCTCGCTGGAGTGCCATACTGATCCATTGCCCGATGTAGGCACCAGACTTCTGATCACTTGAAGAGTCATAATAATTGCATAATAATTATAGATAATTTAAGAATTTCATTTGAGTCAGGTTGCCTGGAAGAGATCGCTTTTAGCGATAAGGCCGCCTTTTGTTTTACCAAGTAACTATTGTCTTGTGCATTTTTGTAATTTTTGATTTGGTGAACAATAAAGTGTTGTCTATGTCTACGTCTATGTCTAAGAGTCAATGAGTCGTTTTGATAAATTTTGGTAGAAGCTCATATCCTCTAAATTTGACATTAAACTTAAGACTATACCTATATATACAGAAATCTTAACTGCTACGCGAAGCTATGTAAAACCTATGTTTATTCTAAACATGTTCGTTGATGCATCTCCGAAGGTTTTCTGATTTCTGTAATAACAGAGTTTGGCACGTACGTGACGTAACAATTCAATTTGGTTGATTCGTCTAGTATTAGTGTTATATTCTTACTTGGAAATATGGAAGAAGAATACTGTACTGGAATAAAAGACAATCGCTCAAATAAAACTTTACTCTGAAAACCTTCTAAATCCTACATGACTGAATGGTATTCCTTTCCTTTTTATGTTCAGGTGGTTTGGGTATTTAGTGAGAATATATGAAAGGAGACTGACAAAATAAGTGTATGAGAGCAGTTTGAATAGAGTTGGAGGCAGACCATGACGTACATACATACCACGATCAAATCCCAAATGTTTTGAAGGTCTGGTAAAAACATCTCTATTAAAAGAGCATGTATGAAGAAAATATCATTAATAAATAACTTACTTTTCAATTGTGTATTCATATAAAGTAAGTAAAATATATAAACATGATTGTAATCGTTTCATTTGCCATTTTCCTGTTCTAAATACACAACTTCTAAATTACCTGCGTCTTGTGTACAAAATATTGTATTTCTAGGAATTTATTTATTGACAATATTTTTACTTCATTGTATTATTCAATCAATGTTATTATATTGAGTAGAACAGCTGGCCGTATTACATTTTACGTGCGGAAAATCGGAAGATTGTTGCTTATAAAACCACTGAAGATAAAATTTACGACCAGTTCTCTTTAGCTGGCGGTATCATTGTATTCCAATCTTCTACCAACAAGTTACTGTACAATTATGTAAAATTATTATCAAAATGAAAACAGTGAAAATTTTGCTGTTAAATTTCCTAGCCATAATTATAAATATCTGTAGAAGCGATCTCTTTTGCGATAAAACCGCCCTTTGTACATAATTAGAGTAGCACCTACATCCTATGTAAGTTTCTATAATGGTGTAGTATAAATAATTATCTATCTACTTATGAGATGTAGATACGTGGCAATACGCAAGCAATTTAGTAAGGCAAAAATGAATAGTCAATTTTTCAAACGTAATATACATATTGTTACAATTACCACAAGCTGGTGGTAAAGAATAACACCGTGAAGGAAACATCCAGATTATCGATGTGTGAAACCTACCAGTGCAAAGCGTAGCGTGTGTAACGACCATTCTCCTAAACTGGGGAGGTTTGAGTCTAATAGTCAGAAACTGCGATTGCTTCATAGGCAATACATAATATATGTCTCGTCAATTAATTGTTGTTTGGTTTTAAGAGTTCTTGAAGTGATTGGAGCCCCGAGAATATACATCTTTGATTCGTTTGAATTCGTTGGATCCTTCCCTGTATGGCTACTTGGTAACTCTTGTTGGCCAATCTGCTGCGACCGGTCTACTCAGCGGGCTCTACTTAGTTGGGCAGTAAGTTTGGTGGCTTTAGATGGCCATTTGTGGTTTTCGATGGCCTGTCAGCGTCTTTGTAGGCTTCGTTTGAGATTGTGGGCCGTCGGTAGAGAGATGTACCGGTGGTCTGGTGGCCGTGCGTGTAGTGAGGCAATCCCAAGGAGACACATACAGCGGTCGTTGACAATAAAGTTCTAAACACTGGGTAAGCCCATGCAAGCGATTACACCGTTCCTGATATACGACAGATGATGGCCAAATCGCGTCATATTTCCTAAGGCAAACATAATTTCTATTCAATATTGGATTACAAAGCGTATTCGTGCCAAGCAATACATTAAATTGGCCGTTGCCCAAACGCGCCCTGCATTTGCTCCATGAATGGTGATTTACTGTACATTACTTTAAGCTTCAGTGCAATTGTTTGTTCTTTGTATTTGAAATAATCTCATGAACAATTGTTATTTTTAGGCCAAGGCTTGTATTTATTTCCGAGCATGTTGTGATTAGTATTTATTCTTCTTTAGAATGTGAGAAATGTAACAGTTATCATAATTTTTTTAACGAATTTTCTTAGAGCTTGATGTAAGTGAAAGCTGTCTGATGAAGGTATATGTATATTATTACAAAGTTAATAGTATCTACATATTTATAACATCTAATATAGAGTCTTAGTTAGGAATGTTACTCTTAATTAAACAAACAATCACTTGAAATTGTCTATTAAATTAAAATCAAGTTAGTTACCAATAAATTTTTTCACAATATTGTAAAAGTATTTGTTTCACTTCCACTTTTGGAGTACTGTAGCCATTTTAGTATAAAAGGATCCCATGTAAAATCGTCATTATTGTTAGTTTACTATTTGTGTTTATGCGCATATGTCGCAGTCGTTTTTCTCAAAATATAGGAAATAAAGGGGTTTTATGAATGAGGCACTATGAATTTATATGCTGCTTCATATAAATACATACTATGTACGTACTTCAATATACATGCAAAGACGTGTACTTACGTGTAAATTACATTACTGTACAATTTATGTTTTATACTCACTGTTTTATGAAGTCAATAAGTAGTGAGATATTCGCACCCAAAGTCATAAATATTAAAGTTTTTAAGTCCCTGGAAAAGACTAACACCTAAGAGACTCTTAACCTAACTTATTTATTAGTACCCAAACAGTCTTAATTTTGATGTCAAAAAGTCATTATTATTAAAAATTCATGAATAATTTCTCTCAACCACTAACTTTTGTAATGTGATGCAGGAAACTCCAAAAAAAAAAACTAAGTAGTTTTTGAGACACGGGGTATTTTGAATAAAATGCATTTTGGTGTTCCGTGACTAAATGACAAAACAATCAAAGCTCGTCATTTTTGCGGAACCCTTCACTATGCATGGGTAGACACGCTTGGCCATATTTTTCTAACAACTTTTATGGTGGCATTGATTTAAGTATATCTTAGGCTAGCGATGTCTGGTTATCTTAGGATTCCACACGACCACCTCTAGCAGGAACACAGGATTTTACTGTCCTAGACAATGTTTCAAATGTATACAGCAGATATATGGAAGCTATCGGTGTAGTGCATCATTTCCTTCTTTGTTGTTTAAAATATTTTAACTAGTGAATGAAATCTATTTATTATGTTATAAATTAATAATAAAATGATTCTACTTATATTAGTACCTATAGATAGTATGTAACAAATTTTTAGGTAGCATTTTTTCTGATTGATAGATAATGAAATATAGTATGAACATATGTGTTTATAATCTACGAATTGACTTAATTTTTTGTATATCTGTATCATATCTGCCATTTATATATCATCATCATATATATCATTTAATCTGCCCATTTAAATATAAAGTACATTTTCGTAATTTATTCACTAGTTTATTTATTTACTGATTAAACAATATTTTATTTTTATGAAAAGACATTATAGTTATGAGAATATAAATATGTAAAGGGACCATTTCTGAATCGAAAATAAACATTGATTTTTAGATCGTAGTTGTTAGTTGCTTATCCATATTATGTATTTTATATTTAGGAAGAAGGAAATCTCTATTTACGCTAAAATAATAGGAGTTACTTCAAGAATGTATTCACGCCTGTGGGAAAGGCTTGAATAAATTTCCCTACGAAACATCTTGCTTTGCAGATAATGTAATGAGGGTAGATTCAATTACCGACGCTCTTTTGTTATTTTTTTGTTTGCCTCAAAGGGATGGACTTGTAAAAACTCTGATGGAAAGTGCAAAATTCGTTGCTTACTGTACATTGCCGATTTATACTATGGAGCATGTTTCCGACACAACAGCGTCGGGAGCCTGCCTCCTGCACCTCCCTTCACCCCCTCGTTGGCTGCTGGAAAGAGCCGGCGAGGTCTATTCAAATATCCCTTGTCTCTTCACACCCCTCCTCACCCGCCAGCGCCTCGCAGTCTCGTTTATATTTCGTGTTCCTACATTGCGCAGCATCCCCGGGTACCCAATTGTAGCATGCAGACATTGAAAGATCGCAACTCTATCAACTCTTGCACTAAACTGAACTCTAAATACATGTGTTAAGGTTCGCTTTCGTACGGCTAAGGACAGGGTAGTTAAGCTTTTAAGTACGAATAATGGTTTGCCTGCCGAAGCGGTATAGGGGTTGAGTGAGATTCAGTACAAGTAGCGTGTAGGGGCGCGGCCCGCCGCAAAGTTAGACGCTACTGAGCTCCTGCCGATAACGACACATCATGTACATTTAATTTTAAAAGTCTAATTTGTATTTTTAGTATCACTGCCAGAAATAGTAATATCAAGGTACGTTTCTAAATATTCTTCGTTATTTCGTTTGACGCGATTTGTTTCACAGGAAAGTTTCATTTGTAATTCGATAGCGTCAAGGGCTCTCCCTAATGCGATTTTCGTGCCCTATCCCTTCATCCCTGCCTCACCTTTCGGCGTGAGCCATGACGCGGACAAGTGTTGTTAACTTGTTGTCTTCATTTTGTTTTGACTTGTATCTAAACTGACATTTTATCTGTTCCTTTTAATCCGAAAGGTTTTCTTTTTTTCTCCCACATATTCTTGTACATTTGTGTGAATAGTTTTTTATTTTCCTTTGCAGATGCTGTAACCTGGGTTGTCTGGCTGCGTTGGAGAGGTAACGTATGATTTATTCTTTTGTATTAATTAATTTATTTTTACATTTAATATGTGTTTTTGTGAAAACCAGATTTAATCATTTTTATTACAACTTTTATTATTCGTATTTATCCCCCTAATCGTCTTATTTTATGTTAAATATACATTGTATCCTTTTCGTATTATTTATAAGTATCAAATCTGGAAAATATATTTCTCTAATAGTTTAATTATAATTTATTTTTATTTTGTCTATTAGTTTCGTGCGTTTCAATATTTTTAAATCCCAACTGTACCTACAATTTAATCGTCCAATTACTGTATTAATAAACATAATTAATAGTCAAAACATTTTAAATTAAAAACGATTACCTTCAGTTACTATTAAAGCTAAAACCAATTTAGGTTTATTAAAAAATTAATTCATTTCAATAATAACCGTTAACAAAAATTTCATTACCCGATATTACAGACTAATGAGATTCTTAATACCAGTATTACGAACCGAATGAGTTTATAAAAATAATTTGTATACGCAAAAGGTACGGTTATATCGTGTTTCCATACCGTACCCAATTGTGCCTTACGATCCCCCGGAGATCCATATTTATGGACGGTGACTCCGAATGTAATATGAAAAGCAAATAAGGATTTTACTGAACCTGAATTTCATATAGCCGAAAAATAAATGTAGCCTCATAATGCGTAGTTATGAGAATGTACATCATATTTATATGTTGTTTTCTTTAGGGATTTTGGGATTTGTATAGAAAATGTATGAATGAACATTATATAAAAGGTATTCTTTATATTACAATGGGTATTCTACGTAAGTTCTTTCTCAATTTGAGATCTATCTATATATTCAGTGGAATTTCGTATTTTACGGAATAAAAAATATACCATGTTCCTCTTTGATCTGATAAGAATATTAGGTAGATATACAAATATGTACACAGAGGTTTCGGTGTTTAATTCTTGGTAGGCTACTTCTTGTAAATGAGCATATTATTATATATATTACTAGCGGTTCCGGCAGACATTGTCCTGCCCTAAAGAAATAAAAATCTAGAACCCGATTCTAGTGCTTCCTACCGGTTCCAATTGTGAATCTAAACCATTCGGGGACCCACTCAAACACACATAAAAATTTTACATACATTTATTCGATTCATTTTTATTTATATAGATAGATTAACAAAAGTGTAACTTGTTTAGCTGAGAGATATATTTGTTTACGAAAAGGTAGTCTGCTTTTTAAAAATTTTCTTACAGGCTATCATACATTAAACCACTTTGAAATTTTGCTCTTAGTTTTCCACAATTTGAAGTCACCTCCGTAAGTCACCGATTCCATCTTTTTTTTACTGATGTCACACGTGTAAAACGATTTACTTCCCAATTAACTCAAGATTTCGTCGGTCGACAACAACGCGTTGTAATATGAGCTAAGTTATCATGTATGACTGATGTTGTCTTCTTCAGCCAATCTCTGTCTACTGCTGGATGTAGGCCTCCCTAAGTACGAGACTGATGTTGAGCTGAGTAATAATGTGAATATTACGACTGGGATTTAATAACTAGTACATCTATCAGTCTATCACGGACAGTAGCCAGCGCTACAACCTTGGGAGGTATCGGTCCACTTTTGTCCTCAGTATTACCCTCATTACCAGTACTTTATTTTATACAGATTAAAATGTATTATGTTACGCCTTGCTAATTATTTTTTTAACATAGTATAAAAAAAAGTTGCTATCCGCATTTGTCTATCCATATATCCGCTAACTCTTCCTAAACCACGCAACAGATTTTTCAGCGATTTTCAGCATTAGTTAGATGATTCTTCACTGAAGGTTTGTGTGTATAATAAACTTAATTAAGTTTTTACGTAAATAAAATAGAGTTACTTCCGAAGGCTTGACCCGCGGTGAAGACTCTAGTGTTAAAATAGGTTTAAATATTAAATCAAACATTATAAACCTTTTATAGCGTACTTAATAAATATCTGTATAATTGTCTGAGCTTATCCATTAGTCTACTCGGTCTCTGTTAGCAACGAGGATGTAACAAATAGTTTTCGGCGTTACAAAGAGGCTGTTTGGGTAGTATAAGCCGTGGTCATTCATTACAGTGGACCGCCGGGAGGGCCAGATTAATATCTATGACCTTCGCTCTCTTTATATTCGGCACTTAAAAGATTTAATACATTATGTGCAATCAAGGCAGTCTCTAGGAATGGTCACGGAAGCATGGCGTAATGTAATTAGTAAGATTCACTTTTCAAATTTAAATAATGCATTTAGAACTTAAAATTTAATTTTATAAAATTGCATCAATTATTTTATAAGAAAGAGAAAAGAAATACATTTTTTTGTATTTTACAATACAGCGAGACACATTGAAGAAATAATAACAATGATTATTATATTGCGTATATAGCAGAATAATATGTCTCGCGATGGCACCAAATAGGTGCAGTTCATCAAATGTCAGGCATTGGGTGCCTGACGCTGGTTTTCATAAATTTTAAAGATAACAAGTGTTAGATGCTTATAAACGAAAACAAAATGGATGTTCTAAAGAACACTTTTTTCAATTAAACAAAACTCAAAGCGGTGAATAAAATATCTCACATTAAGTAGTAAAAAAATTATTGTATGGCATTTCATGTGGCTTCAGCTCTATATATTGAGGTAACTATACTCTTTTTCCGAAATAAAAAGTTCTTTTTATCGCTTTTATCGTAGAGGACCAAATCGCTATTGATTATGAGATACTAACGCAGTATTTTTTAAGCTCTACTAACTCATATTTGGATTTCTTGTCAGTATACATAAATAAATAAAAAAATCTAAGAAACATTTTAGAAATAATCATCAAGCCTGTGGGCTGTGCATGCATTAACATACTAGGATTATAATTCTTAGTAATTTCCTCACTAGTTTACCCGAACAAAAACTATATTATTTAAGATGATCCTAATAAACCGCCGACTACACTTTCCTTCGAGATTACACACAACACTTAATTCTCTAGTGGCCACTAATATGGCCGAACAATTTCGTATACGAACCAACGTTTATAAGACACCGAGGAGTCATTTTGTTTACCGCAAAGGAATTTGCTAACAAGCGCTTCTCTTGTATCTATTTGTTAGAGAAATTGTTTTTGTTTTTGTTCAAAAGATTTCATAAAATTGTTGTTTCTTTTAGGTATACGAAGCAAGAAGTAGATAAGTAATTGGTTTGTTTTGTGTTTAAAAGTATAATATTTTGTCGTTCTCCTTTTTTTATATGTGGCTTTGTAAGACTTCTGTATTCAGCCAGTGTTGAAATATTCATGACGATTCAAATTTTAAAATAATCTTCAAATAAATAAGCATCGAAAGCCATACAACAGAAGCTTCAGTTAAATTGTAAGTCTGACTTTAAGTTATTTTGGCAACTCCAAAAATTACATTTCAATAAACAATTGAGTCTTACAATAATAATTTTAGGTCATAGCAATAGGTAAACGAGGTATGTTTTGTATAAAAATATAGTATTACGGTCTTACTCTGACTTAATATGAATAAGACTGTTAATATATACGACATAAAGGATTGTAATTGAGCATAAAAAAGTAGATATGAAAATAAGCGACCTTGGCTATGAACTATTTCATTTGTTGTCCATACGAACTGCTTGTCAAATTCATAAAGCTTTTCTTTATTGTGTTTGAGAGTGTTCTATGAAATTAATGTACTGACAAAAAAGTACGGGTATATTGTAAGCACACGACCGGCCTTGTTTTATATTAGTTTTCTCCGCGACTTCGATGTTGTTTCGTTCAATATGTTAGTAATATTCCTTCCAAACTTCAAAAAAATTTTTAGACAAAATTCTTGTTTCAATCCCAAAGATTTTTAATGGAAATCCGTTGAATCATTTTCAATACAAGCCTTCAGATATACGAGCAAACAATAAATCTAAAAAAGTTCTTTTATGAAATGCGGTATGCGTTGTAAAGCAGTTTTCACTTAAATTTTGGCCTTTAAGTATTAGGGAGAACACAAATACAGTAATTTTCATATCAACATAATTTATCGGTACCTATTGGTTTCAATAAATAATTGTTTTAGGAGTAGGTATTGTAATGTGTTGTAACATCAACTCATTGGTATTTTATATAAATACATATGATTTTTTCAAGTGAAACTTTTTTAGAATCGTGATTTGAAACTCGATGAAACAAAAAAGCGACATTAAAAAGAGATAAACACATCTATAGGACTAAGCCGAGAGAATGAGATACGAGTTTTACCTTGTGCAGATCATAGAGTCAATAAGACCGATGATTAAATATAGGTCCAATTTGGACCCAAATAAAAGTGATAATAATATTTTTTAGATTAAAACAATGAAAAATTGAAAGTGATACTTAAGTAGTTTATTTTTAATTATAATATATATTTAGGGATGTAGTCTAAAGAAGTTATATTTATACTAATAAAAGTTGGAGAAGAATACTCTGTGAGTATATTCTCTGAAGCTTCACGACTACTGCGTTTGAACTGCACACACACACACACTTTTTATATTTTCTACAGGTGTATTTTTTATATTATGAAGTAGTTCATGCATTTATTACAATGTTACAAACCATTTTTTTTTATTTAAACCGACCCGTGCCATCTTTTATCCACGTAAAAATAATAAGGCTTCTGTCTTATAAATAAATGTAGATTAAAGCCAGACTAACTTTAGTCCTAGTCTGATGTCAGTATTAATCAATTGCAGTATTAATAAACACAAAGTAAAGTTGGAGTATACTAATTCGACTTTACTCTCCGAGTAAAAGTTACCCCAAGCTATCGGATAGCTTTAGGATGGATTATGCTTAGACTAAGCAGTTATTTTAATAAGTAGGTCTTAAAACATTTGTTTTCTATGAAGTTTTTATAATGTTTAACCCTGCAAATCAGTATGGTTTTCGAAACAGAAAGCAACATTATAAATATTAATACTAAAATACTACGATACCAAATTTTAAGTTGCCTTCTCTCTCCCTCTTCAACCCAATAGCACCATTTCATTTTTAGTTCAATTATTAACGGTCTTATTTAATTTTAAGTGATTAAAATATGCAAAATTACGAGTAAATGAAAAAATATAAAAACCTAATACAAAGCAACAAAAAAAAAACACATTTGTGGGTGTCAAAGTTGGCTCAGAACAATAACGTATTTATAGCTATTGTTCACTTTCTTAAATGCCTCTACTGACATTGTAAATGTCATCCGTCAACACTATTTGTCAACACTGTTTGGTCATTTTCATTCACCTAGTCGGTCTTTTATAAATGTTACCATAACTTATTCATTCTCTTGATGTAAGGAACTTCTTGTACTTCTTGTTTATTAATAACATGGGTACAATGAATTTAACACTTGGTTATGTACAGAGTAACTAGTCCAGCCTAAAGTCGGAGTAATCCTAAGAGTCATACATTTATATTAATAAGACGGCTTATGTGTAACTTATGGCCAGAAATAGTAAAATATTACGTCAAAATCAATTCACACAATGAAGGGTTGAGTTTTATAAAAGTAATTCCCGCAATTGACGCATTACGGAACCACGAAAAATCCACACTTATTATTAATAACCACATTGTTCAGGTAATTCGGATGTATTATGTGTGTTTATACAATATAAAACATTCTACCATCACGGTATAGGGTTCGACATTATAATAAAGTTTTATGTGTTCTCAGTAGCATAAAACTGTGGACGTATAAAATTACGGCCATAAGAAATGAAAATGAATTACTAATGAATATGCTCAACAAGTTTAACAAAGGGATCTTTTATTACAGATCCCACTGTAAATTTATTTCATCCCGAATTCCATTCCGACGGAGAGCAGTCGAGATATTTATTTAAATATGCCGAGTATTTAATTCTACGTAATTTAAGTTTTTAATCTTTAAATACAGATAAATAATATCAGCATATTAAAAACTAATAATACTAAAAAGTTTGTAGATATATATATATATATATATATAGTTTATTTTTATTGTTTAATTTAATTTTAATGTGTTTAAGTCCAACTTGATTGTAATTTTTAAAATATTATAAGTCGAAGAGATATGTGTATTTAATATAAGTGTTGTAATCATTACGTCTAAAAGGGAATCCTTTTAAAATCGTCTTGTTTGTTTGTCCGTTTATCCGCCTGTCTTTGTGTATCACAATCATTTTTTATTGATTTTTTATCATCCGATTATAAGCCTCGACGAAAGGCTCTCGTGCGACGACCGCGTAACATCCTCACGGACAAGGTCGACGATATCACAAAACGGCTGGCTCGGATCAGCCCGCCCGCGGTTAGAACGGCAGGCTGGCAGGCACCGACAGACAGACACAGACGGCGGCGCCGACGCCGCCAATCACGATCTCTCCACGTCCCCGCGAGGGACGCCAGAAGACACAGCCCCCCCATAGGATAGACTAGGCGTGTTGCTGGGAAGTTTCTTTCGCCATTTCTTCTCTCCCAACCATAACACGTTGCGAAACGGCAGTAAGATAGTATAGGCCACCGCGAACCGCCGATCCCGGTCCGCCGGGATCCTTCCTCTCGGGCCTTATATTACCCGTCGCCCGCTCTCAATTAGTGCATTGTGTCGCCCAATGGTGGGCATCATTAGATTCATCCCCCTCTCATGGCAACAGTCCAGCCGAGGTGAAACTCCCTAGGGAGCCCCCTCGAGCAAGTTGCCCGCCGGGCTCGAGCGCCTTCGCTTCGCAAAGGCACTCGCCCCGAAAACTCCGGTAAAGTTGTGAGGTCTTCGGACCAACAAGATAAAGTCAAATCCAATAAAAAAAAATCATATTTATCCAAAATACTGAGTTCATATGAATGAAAAGTAGGAATATATACCTATTCTAATGCCGCTGTACAATGCTCAGATGCGAAAAAACGGAAAATTAGAGATGCCCCTTATACTTGTCAAAATGGACCCTTACATTTTTTATTATAAATATAGTAAATCGTTAGGCAAATCTTGAAAGATCATGTTCATTTTATTAATGACTTTTTATTTAAGTGATTTTAGATGACAAGATCTGTATTTGGTTTGAAAGTCGTAAAATTGTGTCCCTGATTTAGATCAGGGTTAAGAGTTAGCTCTTGAACTAGAATTTGTAAAATTATGAACAAATGAAGTTGTACGAGTTTATAAAATACTTTCAACTAAAGTTAGCTTCAAGAAGATCAGTTGAGTAGGTTTTGAGATATGGGGTGTTTTCGATTAGGTATATCTAAATTTTGAGTACCGTGGCTAAATTAAGAAACCAAACAATATATTTCAACACTTCCACGGAACCCTTCATTATACGAGGACTGATCCGCGTTTGAACGGTTTTTATAACATTCTGATTGAACAGTCACGGTAATTATAATTTTATACACATAAATCAGCTTGGAATCATTTTTGCGTTTGTATCTATCTACAAACGTAAAAACGCCTCTCAACTGGTTTATGTCTAACATTTTAGATTAATTCTCTTTAGCTAGAAAAAAGTAAAAAGAAAATGTAATTTTATACTTTCTGTAGTACTTTTTTAAATTTATTTATCAAAACAACAAAGAAACAATATTCAATTGATCGATTATATAGAGTATTGGAAACCTCTAGGGTTTATAATAATACTGTGGCTAACAGGCTGTTGCATTTAACAATTTGAAATTACGATGATAAAAGTATAGTTTTAGTCTAAGTTTAATGTTTTCATAATACTGTTCCTTTACGTCTAAAAACATTACCTACTTAACTTTACTTAATTACCAAGCTTACTCAAATATATATAATCTAAAACGTGTGGAACTCTATAACCAAACTTGAACATAAAACAGAAGGTGTCGTTCATTTGATCGTTGTTTAAAATTTATCTGTAACTTTCTATTGTTATGCTATCGGTACTTTGTAAAGTAATTTTAAGAATTTATTGTTTGACGTCTTTAGTATTGACTTTAAAATACACTGTCATGTTCTCTTTAAGGATTCCTTTCAAAACGAATTTCATTGTTTTAACATTATAATAATGTTCCCGCTCTGCTCATCTCTATTTTTATTTACGAAGTTTTGAGTAAGGTGGTATTTTTCATGCTGCTACAAATTCATTATCATTCAACTAATAATTGACAATCCAGGACTAATAAATCTAATGGTGAACTTGTAAATCTTTTTCAAATTCCTTCTACTTCGAGGTAACTTGAAGGATCTGATTTTCGCATTTTTTCTTCTCTTTAAGTATGACTCTGCACATGCTAAGAATCTTCTTATTCCATAATTCTGTGTACCAAGCATTTACGAATATTATTTTATAATTATAATAAACTTTAACCAAAGCCAGCTACGGCGTTGGCTGACGCAAGATGACGATGTTCTTGTAGCAAGCAGCTCTAACAAGCATATTTCACTAAACAGTTGAAATTTCAAGATAAACGATTTTTCGTCAAAAAATTTAAATCCTACTATACCTACTGTAAAAACAAAACTGTCGTTCACCTATAACCAATATTGTAGGTATAATAATAAACATATACAGTAATTCAAGTTCCATCTAAAAACTCCTTTTCGCATTTTAAATCGTGCGGTTCTCATAATCGATTACACTTTAATTTGCCAAATCGAGTGGATTTTGTGTCTGTGTACAATCGTGCACAGAATTTGTCCCCGTCGTCGGTGGGTCGCGCAATTTAATACGTATGCTAATTTACGATAGCTCTCTGGAATTATAGATGTCGCCCCGGGCGCGAAATTACGACCAATTCTCCCAACATGGCAGCTCGCCGCCATCTTTGATTTGTCGCAAGTAAAATTAAAATGCAGTAAACCAACACTACGGCGTTAATGTTTTTTCTAATGGTTTATGTTTTCAACAGCCATTTAGTTAAAAGGTGGATTATGGTTTGTCTGCACAATTTCATAGTGGTCTTTATATATTCTCTTAATTTACGTCCTACAGTTTTATTGTGTTGGTTCCTGTAATTAGGTACTTTATTAGTTCAACCAGTTTGATAGGTTTACAGATTTTTTTGGAATAAAGTGCATAGTTTGAATGTTGAATATTATTATAAATATTATAAAAAATAAAAATTAAACATAATTGTTTATTTAACTATAACTATTTATTAAGGGTTGTCCACAAACATCTGTTTGGATGGTGATGTAGTCAGTTAATCCTCATTTTGTTTCCGTTTAAAGTTTTGCGACAATTTCTATTGTATATAAATTCACGGAATTTCAATGTATATTTTTTCATATAGAAGTTTCGATACAGCATGCATTTATCCAATACAAGTTATGTTGAATTTTATTGAAGGATCTGGCGAACACGTGGGCATTAATTCGAAATAATATTATGTTTGTAATGTGTCTAGACTTTATTGAAAATGGCCGTTAAATGTGTTTATTTCAATTAAAACCTTTTAAAAACGCTAAATTTTTTTATATTGATCACCGTGCCATTCAGTTGACATTTCGGTGAACATACATTTATATACATACAATATAAATACATATTATGTATATTATATATACTATTTTGTGTAGACTGTTTAAGCAACATACCTACACTTAAGAGTAA
Organism: Dendrolimus houi; assembly: GCA_039645545.1. Taxonomy (NCBI): domain Eukaryota; kingdom Metazoa; phylum Arthropoda; class Insecta; order Lepidoptera; family Lasiocampidae; genus Dendrolimus; species Dendrolimus houi. The sequence goes on along the minus strand of CM077125.1, from coordinate 16,367,231 downwards.
TTAACAGTATAAGATATAATTTTTCCTACATACTAATATTTAACTAAAGAGTCGTTGTTAATATGACCTTTGCTGAATATAGGAACTAGAGACATATTCATAAAATATATTTATTTATTTTCACATCTCAATCATTCATATCGATAGCTACTTTTCATATAAATGGGCGTCTCAGATCGATGTCATTTATCTTGCTTTATAGGTATGATGTATGTATATACATATATTTCGGTACTTTGATATTTGCATATTTATGGGCATTCTGTCTGCGTAATAATGTGGACTTTTCATGGTAGAAAGAAACGCGTACGCTTTGGGACTTCATATAAATAATACACCGAATGTCTCATTTTGAATGTATGGTAAAAAAAACATTTGTACAAATTGTTTAAATAATTTGTTGACGATTTAAGTAATTGATGTTACGGTAATCGTGATTGTGTAGCGGAATACAGAATACAGCTTGCTGACAAAATATGATACAATCGTAGTTTTGGAGAAAAATAGCTGTGAGATACCCATACATACATGGGATGGAAGGACAGACATAACGATTTCATGAAGTTTCTGTTTTTGTATTTATGTTATGAAACTCTATAAACTAGGGTTTACATCGTTATCTGTAATTCTATATTTCGATATATATCTCGCATATAAAAAGTATTGTTGCATTGATGTCCAGTTTATAAATATGTATATAGGTAGTAATGGATGTAATAGTTCATATTCGAAGCTGTAAACAAGAAATATTCAAAGATAAAACAAGCTTATACATACAGTGCACTTATTCTTCCATACAATGTTTTAGGAGTTATACAAGTTGTTAGACACATTGTGAAAACCATAGTTATATAAAGAAAGAAAAATACTATATATTAAAATCTTAATGTGTTTTAGTACTCCAGACTGCTTCTGACAAAGGAACCAAGTCTATTATGCAAATGCAATTCAGAGTAACAACTCTGAAACAATCTTAGAATAATGCTGGGGCTATGTTGCAAGCGAGGCATAACGTTATATCGAACTGCGGCTAATGGTGCCCGCAATTTTGAGTTCTTTGTTTGGGAACTACATATTATATACTTACTATTAACTCCCTTAATCATAACAATTATACGAGGTTTATAAGGTAGATAAAAGGTGTTATTTTAATAACAATCTTATTACGAATAACACTTTTTTACATTTGTTAACGAGCCTCAAAACCTCATATTATTATTATGAATAATGGTATAACTATATAAGACGTAGCGTTCTAAAAACTAAAAAAATGTTCTCATTATGAGAAATAAGTGATTGCTTCAATGTATATATTATATAAAGACAATTAGTAAATTTAATGACTAACTCTCAATTATAAATAGAAATTTTACGTTGCAACGATAAAAGTATAGACTAACATCATCAACAACGTATTCATGAAAGAATAACGGCTTCGCTAGCATTTGTTCAGATATTTTTTGAACCTTACTTATTATCTATGTTAGAATACACTAGATGGAAACTAATTTTAAAGCCGTGATTGTGCAGCAGTAGTGTTTTGTAGAACCGCTGCACATCTGCACAAGTCAATTCGAGAGTCGAGTATCATCCTAATTATTGCTGAAGTCTGATTTTCCTTTTAACCTTCCACGATCTACAATGTCTTTTATTGTATATGGAGTCATAATTTGCGGATTGTCCTGTAAAATATATGAAAAGTATTATACATTTTACACAGGAGAACTACGACTATCTAAACTTATATAGTGAAGCATAAAATTGTGTCCAACAATAACCATTTATAACTTCGTTTCCTACCGATTCTATTCCGTTCCGCTTACTGCAATAAATTGCTACCTACCCCTAGGTTTGCAGTCCTGCAGAGCTATTATAGCAATACACTCTGCACACAAAGTCTGCAAGTCAATTTACGACTTGCAAATGTGCAAATTTAACTGTGTTAGTTTTGCAGATAAACCGCTTATATGGAGTTGAATTAAGTCTTATATAGAACATGTAACGAAACATATACGAAGCTGTTGTCTAAATTGTTGTTTGGAATAGTTTCCTTTGTTCAATTCTAATTTCTGTCGGTGTTAATTGTTTCGTCTGACTGCGAGATTGTTACTTGGTATTTGATTAAACTTTGAATCGTGTTCCATTATGATTTATGTATTTTCCTACTTGGTATATACACAGCCGGAAATTATGCTTAAGCATAGTTATGCTTAATCAGGCTAAATATTAAATGGTTTCAACTGGAATATAGTAAATACTCAGTACTAAATACTTTTCAAGATACATAATTCTTTAATTTAAATATAATTATAAAAATAGTTTCATTAATTTGTAATCCATAAAGAATTTTAATTAATTAATGATTATTTTATGCAATAACTGAAAATTATAAATTTATTCGTTATTGGCAATGTATTGCATTTATTTTAGAAAAATATTATAATTCATAAATATTTCACAAAAAATATAATTTTGTTTAGAAATATTTAAATGATTTTAATGTGAAGGAGATGGAGATGAAATATTAAACTGTGATCTTTTCCCCTAAGTATTTATTCGTTTACATGTTATGCATGTATCATCTGCATCCATTATACAGAGTTTCTAGTCAAGGTTTGATTACCTTTATAAAGTTCACATAAAAGTAACACTTTTAAGAATTAAATTTTGGATCCACTGAAAATCGTCTATTGGGGGTGAGTTTTATTTTATTTGACATCACATTTAATTTTCCTGTTAGCTTCCCTTTGTTTGCACTTTGAGAAAAAAGGCAATTACGAAACTTCATCATGTCTCTTGGCGTTCTTTTAGAAACTAAATTTGCTCTTCGCTTCTTTCCGCAAGAAGCGGATGCTTTCGCAAGCTTTTCTGTACTTGGATTTTTTTCTAAGAAGGATAATGATTACTTAGATGCGATGTTTGTATGAAATGTTTTACACAACGGATTTAGAATTAAAATTTTAGTTTTAATCATTCTTATCTAACCAAATAATTTAAATTTAAAGAAAATAATTTTGATTGTGTTTTTGTTTGTTGTTTCTCATTTCAGTCTGAAATATGAATCAATTTTAATAAAATTTGGTACCATTGAGTCTTTGGTCAGGTTACTTTTTATTCTGCCAAATATGAATACCCGCGAGATACAGAAGTCAAATTTAATAATAGAAAAAAAACCCAAATGTGTTATTATATATAGGTATTATTTCATATTTCAGATACGATGTAAAAAGTACATTGATATTCTTTATGTTACATTAAGATTAACATTAAAGTATTTATGTTCATGTTTTCTATTTATTAAGTGAATAATATAAAATAACCACTTCAAAATATCATCTATAATGACAAGTTTTCACGATTCACAAACAGATTTAAAATTAATATTTCTGTTCCGTGTCTTTAAGCGTATGGGATTTTATAGCATTTATAGCATTTTTGTTGATGCTAACAATAATAATATTCTTGAGAAAAACGTATGTAAACGAAAATGATTTACAAATTATATGTAGAGATAGACTAACTATTAACAAAGATTAAAATTGACTCGTTGAATCCACCCTAGTAATAATAATATATTGATCGAGACGTGGGAGTTCGTATAATATGGAAATATGTTCGCAAAATATATAAACCTCGGTCGGTCTGGCTGCGAGCCAGACTATCGTCGATCACCCCTTTATACGCTCGTTTATATGTACAATTTGATTTAGGTGTTAGTTAATTAAAGTAGGGAACGTCCCATGATAGTTTGCAATGATATTCCCGATACTAAATATTGGAATAATTTTGATCGTTGACTTTATGTTTGGGTAAAGTTTACATTACTTATATATTATACACTTGACGCGAAATAAAATAAAAGATTTGAGAAATCCAAAGGGTAAAAGACATATTTGTTTCAAGTGATATTTTGTGAAAAACTGAACATAATTGATTTTTTTCATCCTAATATCTCAACTTAAAGTTACATAATTAACCTGCTTTCCAATTGAAATATATAAATATTCTTTTAGTATTATACATTTATTAATTATACGTTTTTATGTTTATTTGATTAAACTCTTCTTCTGAGATAATTTCAAAATCTTTTATTTTATTAAATTCTTCGGCGTCAATACAGGACCGTTTAACTACATTTACATTTCATAGTCATAGTCACAGTCAACATTGTTATAATAAATACATATATTTATCACAATTTGCCGAAAAAATGATTTCTCAAAATGCACTGACGCCAACGGAATGTCATTTAAAACATATATTTTTACCCCTCGATACGTTATTTGCGAAATCAAAAATATTCAGGTATTAAAGTTTTCAAGCAGCAGCAAATTGTTTTTAAATAGCCTCCATACCAAAACTTGTGAGCTTATAAAGCAGCGTTGCGTCAATGTCTAAATTGGTAATTACCTCAGAAACTCGATGTCGCCCGGTTAGCAATGAAAGTGTAAATTATAAATTAAATCCGTTTTTAGGCTCTAGAAGACTGTCATAAAAATACTTCTGGATTACTTTCGTACAACTCTTTCATTAACATTACTACAATTTACTAACTTATCTGATCTTTATTCTAGTATTCATAACATTACCACACCACGGTTCTCTTTTTTCTTTATCCTCCATTACCGTATAATCTTTCTTACGCAGCTTTAATGAGACATTTGGCACCCACGTTTTCCTTAAGACTTTAAGCCATGCATGGTACTACTGCTTCTCTTATTGGATCTCGGTGAAGGCGAAACATCTAGGCGTTTCTCACTCATAAATTATTTTTCCTTAAAATATTATTTTGGTACATCACAGACACGATTTTTGCTGTCAGTTACACTATGAAACGTTGTTTAAATATATTAATCAACTTAAGGAATATCTAAAGTTACGTATTACAGTAGAAAATGTTTTAAATTACTCATCTGAATATAAAACTTAGTTAACATTTTTTCAAAAATTTATCTCGTAAGAAAAGACTAGGTATACGTAATGTTCAGGTTTCCATAAAACCTAGCTTACTCACGTACGTATATAAAGTTTCTAATGTGATGTTTCAACTTTACTCCACACATTGCAGTATACACATCATCATGACACGTCCTTATATAACCTAATACGTGATGCTTAAAGGTATGTTCAAAGTTAACTCGTTAGTAAATAAGAGAAAAGTTTCTGTTGTAACGGGATTAAGTTTAATGTAGCGCAGTTCGTAGGCAAATAGTTGCAGAACCATGACACCACACGCGGATTGCTCCTGTAAACTCATTTAATTTGTATCAAATCGAATAATCAAAAAACCTAATATTTTCGTACAAGCGGTACTTAAAGTTTGCGACTTTGGAAGGTTAATTAATATCTTCCTACCCATTGATTTACTTAAAATTAAAAGATAACAAAATACATAAAATTGTATCTATTTATACACCCCTCATTTCATTCGAGATTAAAGAGACACTTGCTGAACATTTACCACATTTCTCGAAACCTCGTTACCTTAATACGACATAGGGGAAGCTGGAAAGAGAACGAGACTAGACTCTTTTGGAAAACAATAACTGTGTAGCTCATCCTTATTTGTTTATTTTCTATTTTTTATCATTACTCTTTAAATTGAATTTAAAGAGTAATCTACCTGTCATACTTCCCATATTCCAAGTACACATTCTATCACACCTATATGTACATCTATTACATTCTTTTCCTGGACTAAAATAACTTACGTCGCCCTCGTCCAGAATAGTGCGACAACCCTTATATACTTCTCGAAGGCGCCGGGTGCTGCGCCTGCGCGTCGCTTACAGGGTACGCCCTAGTCCTTGCATTCATTGTATCATTCATAAAGACATATTTAGATTTGGCTTTGTTTTACAACCAGCCGCCTACCTGACGTTAACCCTTCTCGTGGCGAAACAATGATAGACTGACACAAAATCAAGTTCCTTGGACTGACAAGAGGATTTCATAAGATTTTGTTAAAATTACCGCGGAACCGTTAAAACATGCTTAAGGCATATCTGACACTAACATCATACTACATACTATCATGAAAGAAGAATAATATTCTTTTTCTATGGTACTATTAAATTCTCGATGCATTAGAGGAGAGGACAGTTGAGATACTTATAAATTTACAAAACCTCGCAGCCTCATAGATTTTCTACGAGCGTACCTACCTATTTGTGACGTCATAAGTTGGTAGAAGAAAATGTAATAATATTATTTAAAATGTAATTATAATTATTTTTATCAAGATATTTTAAAGGTTGAGACGTTATTTTAACGCCTGTTATATGTGCTCGTATTTATATTCAAAATCAAACGAAGAAAACTTCCCTTTATACAAATTTATATGTATATACAGTAAAAATGCGCATACAGAAAATATTGCTTTGTAATAAAATATGGGATCGGGTTGAAATAAAAGTTACGTTTGTTTTAGTCAGCATATTGAAATGTAACATTTGGCACGAAATGTTTCAGGAGAGAACTCCGGGAAAACAAGCTCATATGGGAGAAAGGGTTCGTCCGGACAAACAAACTGCCCAGGTACGTTGCGATTTTGTTATCTCCATATTAACTGATAGGTATTTCACTTTTAGATATGTAGGGATTTCAATGATGTTTCGGGCTAGTGTTACTTTAGGAAAATGGTTCGGAAGTTTATTAGAGTTCAGATGTAATTATTTATTGTTGATAAGGATTTTATTTGAAAACTCAATTGATAAGTGTGAATTTATTAATATTAATTTATTTAAGTTAAAATTATACATCTTTGGAAATATTTTGAGGAATAATATGTTTAATGTTCTCATCCTGAACACGTGGAAGATTGTGCAAAATGGAGGAGAAAAATTTAGAAAGTGGACTCTGAGCTCCGAAGCGGTCATTCCGAACGCGACTGAATTGATATGTAATATGATTTTTAAACTGCCACATTAGATATAGGTAGTACCTAATTACTATTATTATTATATATTTCAGTTACGTATTGCGATTTATATAATCAAGTAACTAAATTAATTGCCAATTATTCTGTCTGTTAAAATATAAGGATGAATTTAAACTTCTTTTGTTTGCGACTAGGTATACAATGAAAAACAATTATACGTAAATCATATCTATTACTCTCATTCGTTCAACCTTTCATGAAATTCAGTATGTTGTATATTCAATAATGAGGATAAATACGGGAAAGAGTATAGCAGAATATCATTCCATGAAACAGGATAGTAATATATCAATAAGAAGTTCGCGTGAGTAAATCCAGGCAGAGGCCTATATATAGCTTTAAGAATACGTTGAAGTAATTTAGAACTAAATCATTCAGTTATAAGGCACCGCTTAACCTGCTATGAGAGCTTTAGGGGTTCCCTTTGTCGACAAATTCGACAACTTTTTGCAGCGACAATATTTTAAGTCCAAAAAATTAATGGGCATTAAAGCCGGCTTACGGACAATCCACTTAAAAGACAATTTTTTACCGGACGGATCTTCGTTTTTATCGAGTAGAAAAGGGTAAGGTAATTTATGTCGTAGCGAAATTTTCTTGACAGTTTTAGGTATACCTAAAGTTATGGAAGCCGTATTAAAATAGCTACCAAATATATACATTCGAACTCTTCTCACTTATAGCGTTGAAATCATGTGTGAAAGAGATATTTATATAGTCGTACATTCGTTATTTACAAGTTTGTCACTAGTTTAAAACAAGACAGTGATACATCGCCGGTCGCATAAGTTGGCCTTTATTTACAAAGACCATGGATAGGTATTTATAATTAAGTAGATAGACTACACAATAAATTTATGTTATTTTGTAGGTTTAGTTTTATTTATAGCATAGTTTACAATTAGTTGTGAATATTCTTAATAAATAAATAACTAAATTATTTAACAAATTAGTTAGAATATTTTTTATGAATTAGAATATGCCAATTTGTAGGTACTTGTAAATAAATAGAAACCAGACTTTTGTTTCATTCACAATAATGTATATGCTATTATTTCAAAAATAACTGTTATTCAGCATAATAAACTACAATGATTTTATATATAATATTATTGTATGTCCTTGAAGATCTCGGGCCATAAAAACGACCCGGAGTTTTGGAGGGCTTACGTGGGGCCTTGGGAAGACCAGCATGTAGAGGCCCCTTGACAAATTTAATGTAAATGTGGCGTGACACTGGCCGACGATTGTCCCTGTCTATACCATACAAAAATGCACCCAAGGATAAGCCCCGGTCAGTGTAGAACTATTATAGGAAATGAGAACAATATGTACCGGGATATTGGGGTATACTGTTAGTGAAACTCGGCGTCTGAGATTATAGGGACTGTGGCGTCTGCCCGTCGCAATGTTCGGGGATAAAATGGGCAGACGGTGACTCGCCACTCCCTACATGGGCCCCAAAAAAATTCCGTACAAATTGGCGAGGCGCAATATGGGTACGAGTGACTAAGAGGTGTCGAGAGGGGGGCTACAGGTTTACCGAAGATACTTCCGAGGTTATACCTTATATATTTAATTATTAATACTCTACGGTTTGGTCCAGTTTTCAGTAGCCCTGATGACAGAAATATTCTAATCTTAAAGAGTAACGTTAATTAATTGTTCTGGAAAATAAACGGAACAATGAAATGATAAATGAGATTAAAATCGCGCTCAAAATCGTTAAAACGTAGTTTTAATTACATTCAACTGACGTGGAAACAAAGAAGTACTGCGAGTACTATCTACATAGTAGTAAAATCCAGTTACAAAGTCCAATAAAACGGTATTATCAAGTTGTAACTTCATCTCGTATAAATATATAACAACTTTTAGAACTCATTTTAACTCCTCTATAGTGTGGTACCCATTATACTAGTGAGTAGATAACTGTTAAGTTCTCGTATTAGTTGATTTACTAACAAAAAGTGTCTGGAAACCAATGAATGAATGAACGAATAAATGTATTTATTTTTAAATGGAATCTTACAGATTACTTATTGAAAAGCCATGAGTCTACCACCGCTTCCAAAGCAATTTTAGTTACTGTTAAATTTGACTATAAATTTAAAAACCGTTAACAAAAAAGAGTGAGGGTGATTAAGTACCCTGCTATGAACTGTAAAAAAAATCCTTGTTAAAATATTAATTTAATATTAAACAATAATTAACAAGCTAATCCATCCATCTGCCTCCGCAAAGTTCTTGAGTACTTCGAACACATAGCCAACAAAAATAGGGAAAGCTGATTAATGCTCATTTGCAAAATAGAAGGAAAAAGATCTCGAGGCTGTAGTCCGATGCGTTGATCCAAGCAGATCCGAACCACACTTAACAACTCCATATAGACGCACTGTATATTATCGTTAATAGTTACCGATGGCGAAATTTAGAGCAAAAAAGTACTGAGGAAAGATCACGACCCTTAGGAATGAGGAAAACGACTCAAAAAGTAAGAACAAGATAATGTTTAACACGTTAGAACTATAAAGAAATAGTTTCCTGCAATCATACGAAATTAAGGATGCTGTGATGTTCAGTAAGATGGTAAAGTTGACGGTTGACTTGACTGTCAATAACTCCGTTAATTAGGCATTGACGTCTGTCGAATTCTCTATGCGACTATCATTCATATCGATAGTTTACTTACTTTATCGATATCGAACAGCTCTAAACTTGCTCTTCAGAGAGAAGTTGTTTGCTCGTCGGCGTGCAAGATTAATGATGGCAGGAGGACACTACTCAGAGCTCTGAAGGGGTTTGGGGTACACGCGCTGCCGGGGATTTCGCTCAAATCCCCCGCCGGTTAATGTAATACCTATACCAGCTAATTGCGTGTAGATATTTACGCGAACGGCAACCTATGTGGGCGTCCTGTTAGATTTATAAATGAGCTTCCATTAGAGCGCTCTCGATCTCTGATTGCAGAGAGAACGTACCGGAAATTAACGTTGTATTAGTAGATATTTGTACAATCCTTGTTCTATGCTTCAGTAGTGAAGGATTTCATTTAAGCCTGGATAAGACTTTCATTTCGGTTCGAGTTTCTTTGTGCGAAATGAAAGCGGTCTTAAGATAGATTAATGAGAGAATAGTGAGATTCACTGCTAAAATGTTAAGTCGTGTGTATATTAATACTTAGATTTTAGCAATGATTCAGCTTGCAATTTTAGTTAAGGGTATGCGAATTAAATCTTCTGCAATTACTTCTTACGACTACTAGGATTAGGACGTTTAAGTCATATTTTATTATTCTAAGAACATGTTCTGTCTTGACAATTGTATGGCATTAACTGATGAAACGTGAAATCTCGTAACACAATTATGGACCCTGTGCTGCAATGGTTGTCTTTCACGCATCTTTTAAAGTATTATGAGGATACGTACCGCTTTATAATAGAAGGAATTCACTGAGCCAATACCAACAGGCTCATCAAAAGTATCTCAAGTTCCTGACACTATAATGATAAGAAAGAACATCGGGCGGTATAGTTGGTAGATTCTAGCACACCGTCGGCAGTCCAACACCATAATTATTTCTGAGCGAAAGGGTGTTCTCTAGTACTAACTAACTCGAAAAAAAAGACTATTAATATTATACAAATATAATTGAAGACTACTTTTTCTCCTAAACATGTTTTATAATAAATGATTTTTATAGTATCAGCTTTATTGAAATCATAGAAATATTAGCATTAAGCAGTTATTTTTATTTAATTTCAAATTGAATATGGGCTTAAGAACCACATCACTATCCAGTTAAAGCAGATCTTGGTAGGATCAATTTGAAGGAGATTTTCGCAGAGAATAGGACTAGATAGCGAATTTCCAATCGCAGTCTCGATAATTCTAGCTCCGTCAATCTAAGAAAATTGATGAGTCAGGCGATCGGTTGAGCTTGTACAAAGGCCTCGCGGGGAAACAATAGCCGCTCGCCTTTCAGCGTTCTCCCCCGTGCAATTAAGTGAACCTTTTTGTTAGACCCCGCGTTTCTCTACTACATTATCGGGCGTACAATGGCTGGCATGATTTGCGGAAATGGGCCGAGATTATATTTTTTTGCAGCGAATCCCGCGAGAGTTCGATGCCGATTCGTCTGATTTGTGATCCCTCGTCATGCTATCAGATTAGGGAGAAGTGTTGTATTGTTACTTGGAAATTGAATCTTAAATACCTACTTCAATATATTTGTTCCTTCTCATTAAAAAATATTTTTTATCAAATAGATCATTTTATTGCTCACAAAAATAAACAAGACAACATTTTAAGGCAAAGCAATAGACAACCTTATCGCTTGGAGCGATCTTTTGGAGATAATCCAACTCAAAGGGTATTTCTATCTTTATCTGGCGGTGCAGGTCCTTCTTTTGAATATTAGTTTGCGAAAGAAAGTTGCGAAAATCTTATAACATTTTATGCGACACTGCAGAACATAGATACTTTCCTGGTAGCATTGGACTTGAATGCTTAGTTGTTGTGTTATGTCTTAGGCTTAGCCAAATAAATTCAAAGAAAAGGGAAAGAGCGTCCATTTATTACGAAAACTAAAGAACAAGGAAAAACAAAACATATTGTTCTAAATTTTATGTTGGTGTTGACAACAAATATAATTTTGTTTACCTACATTTAATAATGTTGAGCAACTTTCTCCAATAACAATGTATTCTAATTATAGTTTGGATTATAATTTAGTCTCGGGTATAACTTTGTAATGAAAAATGCTATTTAACGGATTTTGAGTGTCTTAACAGTCTCGATAACCTAAGCAAATACTATAAACTATATATACAATAAATTCTACATCAGTTAAATCTAAAAGGACTTACGTTTTTAATTACTCTGTTTTACGTTTTTCATTCTACTTCAGCAAAAAGCCCAATTTATTAAATGCAACAGCCGAATATACATCCTAGATCTTCCCACGCTTAATATCTGTTAATTTACGAAGTATTTGTCATGTAATAAATGAGAGATTACGCGAGTAACAAGATTTCCATATTAAACGCCTGCCGTCTGTCATGTTAATTACCGTAGGCTATATCACAGGTAGACAGGTAGGCTTTTGTCTGCTTCCGCTCACAACACATGGGGCCCCACAATATAAATTCATGAAAGGGTATATGTACCAAATTTGACGTAAATGGTACATGTATTTAGTCCTCTTACCCATGTCTTACAATTTATTATCTTCATTGTTTTACTTTAAGTGCTTTATATGATTATGATTAATGCAATGACGGCACTCATATAACTTAAAGGCCGTTAACCTAAGTATTCAGTGATCCAGTGCAGACCTGACTGACTGGCTGACCAGACCTAAGCGTTCATTGATCCATTTCTATTGGTGCAGGAACGGAGTAAGAATACATTTTCCTGCGGCCGGGCGGCCTGCCGTAACAGCCGACATGACAACTCACAGCCAGGTGGTAGGGCATTTGCCCGTGGATGGCTACCACTCCTGGTCTAGAGTATGCCGCCATAACGACCTTGAGTTGTGTTCCGGCATTACTGGCCAGGTTCCAGTCTACGTTTAGAGTGCGGCAGCACATTGGTAGCATCGTTTGTGTGACAAATGTCCATAGGCGATAGTAACAGCTTTCCATCAGGTGGGCCATCTGTCTGTTTTTTGAACTCATGCATTAAAAAAGTTATGTATGAAAGTTTACTTTACACACAACTTTTTCTGTAATATAATATAAATAGGAAGAAGGATCAGACAGGAGGAATAGGGTAAAGCAGATCGGATAGAGGAATGGAATGGGGGCTGGAAGATGGGGAGAGGGAACTGGGCCATCGGAACTCTTACTAATCGCACGAAACACGATTAGCTAAAGGCTAACCGTTTCTCGCCGACATTCTGTGAGACCGTAGTATCACATCGATCGAGCCGGCCTTGAGAGCTTTTATAAGACAATGATTCCAACTTGGATTATTAATAATCATTACGAGAGGCTTTAGAGCCTAGATCATCGATGCAAAATCGCTAGTTTGTCGGTATTCTATAGGACACACTTCGGCGAGTGTGCCACGGAATTTCATGAATTAATTCCTCCCTCGCCTTTTTACCACCGGTCAAGCAGACGTAGGAGCTCACGCTACCGATAAATGGTAGAAATTCCAACAAAGCGGACGAAACGCTTCGCTTCCACTTTTATGATACGTACCGCTGTAGTGTGGAACTCTTTACCGTCGTCTGTTTTTCCTGAAACATACAATCTAGGCGTGTTCAAGTCTCGTGTGAACAGGTATTTTGTAGGTAAGCGTGCTCCACCGTAGACTTCATTTCCACCTGGCATCAGGTGCAATGTCGGTCAAACGCAAACCTATTCAATATAAAAAAGATCATACAACATTCTATTTAACTCTAGTAAACTTCTTCTGTGGCTTAATTCTCTAAGCGTAAATCTGCCTAGGTCACTGAAACGCTGAGGTCTCGGATTCAAATCACGAAAATTAGACTCGAGGTCAAACCGTAAATCACAAAAGAAAATTTCAGAATACTTTGAAATTACAAATGAAATACCTAAATCCTTCAGCAAAAAACAACACAGTACAGAAACTGACATAAAACTTCAACAAAACAGTAAAAAATCGACCTTTTATTCATAACAGGTAGCTTCATAAAAACTGTTGTAGTAAAGTAATGAAAAATGTTTCAAAGTTTCAGGTCTGGTCCCGAGGAGGCAATAAACTTCGAGAATGTTCTCGTATTACAACAATACTTACAAAAGATGTGGATTTTTCATAAACATTCATCTACGTCGTTTCTTGGAGTAGCATTTTGAAGAGACAATTGTCACATATGCTAGAGAATCGACTACGAATATAGTGAATATGCACTCAGGAGTGATGAGATAGGACGACGGTTTACGAAGATAACAAGGGCTAGAGGCAATGGTGTTGGGTCATAACTATTGTTACAGTATGTACATGTCAACTTATCGGATTGTATTACTAATACTTGATGCTTATGCCAAGACTAAGCGATTATAGCATTTCTAGAGTCGATACTCGTCTTCAGCTCAACAGTACAATTTCAAAACCTAGCAAGGGACATTTTTTTAAAATAAATGTTTTTGAATTCATTGTATTGCTAGGCATTTGCTGATATATTGTGATTGCCAAAACATGTGAAAATTACATCAAACTGTATTATTGTTCCCAGTGAGCTTAATAAGCAGGTTTGAAACGATATGATGTTGAAGTTCATAGCATTTTTTTGTAATGTATTGTAAATAGATACTGTTCTGAAAACAAGAGTTGGTTTGAACATTTTAAAAGTTACGTTTTTTACTACGGAGCGTATATTATTTAAAGTATTCTTTTTCCATGATTATATATTTATTACTCAGAAACCAAGTACCTACCTATAACTTGTGAAGAATATCTACTAAGCTTAATTACTTAGTTCTAAGAAGATTTTTGTGGTACTGGATTTCAATGGTGCAAATTCTGCTCAAGAAGAAATTAAGAAGGAAGAAAGAAGATTTAATTGGCACATTCGTGATCTACCCTGTAGATCCGGGCTTTTGTAGATTAGTTCACATCAGAAGCTCGTCTCTACAGGTATCTCACGGCTGGAAGACCTCGCTACTTTTACATCTTTACGAAAAACGAAGACTCAAGACTATTTTACACTTATGTATAGTTTTATACTGTCACACTCAGAGTTCGTAAATCGGAGTTTTTTATCGTTCATTAATTCAATTTATCGCCTTACTCTATTACTTGAATATTTTTCGTATTAGTTAGTAACAAAGTAAGAAGTATGTTGTGAACTTTACTTACAACTATAGACTTTTATACATACTCGAGTACCTATACTTCGGATTAATATTCAATAAAAAGTATTTCATATTTTGGGATGACAAATATAGCGTGGTTATCGCAGGTATCTATATACACTGTTTTTCCTTAGAAGATCATTTTCGTAACTTACGTTCGTTCGTAAAACAGCTAACGTTCGTAAAACAGGATTTTTCAATAAGTCACACTATTTAATGATGTAAATTAGAACGAGATAGAAAGCAGAAATACTAAAATTGCAGGTTGTTTTGATTTATTTTCTGTAAATGCAAGTTACAAGTTCCTTGGAATCAAAAGAAACAAAGATCTAGGACATTAATCATCTAAAGAAGCAATTGAATAACAAAATTATACAAAAAAAATCTAATAAGAAAAAAAACAACGTATACGTATGTATTTAATTACTACAGTTCATTGTATGTAATGTAATCGATTTATTTACGAAGTGGAAAAGAAGGTGAAACAGACATCCAAATAAGGTTACTTTCACATTTATATGTTAGGATTATTAGAATAATATTGACCTTGCCTTAAGATAATGTCAACATATGAGTTTATATTCTAAAGACACAAGAACACTATGACTAGACAGCTTTTTATAATAATTTTAATTGCTTTTTTAAATAATCTTCTATTAAGGTTTCTGGAGTGTGGTCGTAAAAATAGGTTTAAGTGCTATGACTACATAATGTAGATGTTACGTATATTTAACTGTAATTTTAAGTTTCATAAAAACTCATGCACGCTGAACGCTTGTAAATAAGATAAATATAACGTTTTCAGTGGCTGCCTAAATTAAAATAATATATTTATTCCCAAATTAGTATATTATCAGAACATTTGTTATAGAATTTTATACAAATTTTCAGATTAAAAAAATTAAAATTTCAGGAGAATACCTACTATAAAATAAGACATACTTGCACTAATAAATGGTTGCCCGCTGTTTATATCGTAATTTTAGAGATTATTATTTATTATCTAAAAAATGCATTGCGTTTTCTATTGTTTATATAGTGTATTCCAGATTTTTTTAATAGCTTCAATGCATGTTATGTTTAGAATTTTATAATACTTATTATTAATGTACTTATCTGTTTAGTCAACATTTTTAAATGGAAAAAGAATACAGGACTGTTAACCGCCCAGTAGATAACGTAACTATGATAAGATTGGAATTTCGTACATGATTAGATGGCGCTACTAGTCATGATTCTCTCTCTCTGTATTATTTAAATCATAATGTAGACCAAATCGGTTAAAAATTTAAAGGCTTAATATAAAAAATCAAGTTCTTACATAGATACTGTATGAGGACATGATCAATAATTTTGTACAAATTTTATGTAACTACGTAATATTATACTATATATAGGCGACATTTCCAGAGTGTGTAATTTAACCATCAAAGTAAATACTTGTAATAATTAAAGTACTGGAATTTTCATTTCTAGTAAGGTTTCATGTGGCCAGTGGCGTAGTGTATGGGGGAGGCAGGGACAGCCCGCCCCGGCGGCACTTTTTAGGGGGCGGCAAAATTTCACAATAAATAATATAAATATTTTGAAGCATTTCATATTTTTATAGCAACTACAAATTCGGACTGATTGAAAAGAGCACGGAATTTTTCATTACTTACTCGCCCGGCTCAACACGGGCAAATGTTTCATTACCACTCCGCTCCTAATGGTCTTAGCGTGATGTCATATAGCCTATAACATTCCTCAATATATGGACTTTCCAACATAAAAAGAGTTTTCTAAATCTGTTCAGTAGATCCAGAGATTACCCCCTATAGCTTCACAAACACACAAACTTTACCTATTTATAATATTAGGTATAGATATAGTATGCATTAAATTGAGATACCTAAATAAAAGGGCGGCAAAATTGTCTTCCGCTCCGGGCGGCCGTCACCCACGCTACGCCGCTGTATATGGCAATATGAACAATGTCAAATTCCTAAATTATTATTCCCTTAAAGTCACTATTATACTGCTCTAAATAGGAAATGAAAGCAGAAATAAACGCGTAGATATTATTCTGGAGACACCCATCAATATATACCTGTGTAATATACTGTATCAGAAAATGAATCTACTTAATGTTCATATACAATAATTAATCTAACAAATTAAGGTAAAATTGGAATTTTTCTACGTTTTATAAGTTAATATTATTGTACCTACAGATGCAATTAAAGCATGAAATACTTATTTCCAATTACTGTTATTTTATTTTTGAATTCATTAAACAAGTATCAGTAGTTAATTGCTAAGTAGATAAATCTGTACATAATAGCATTATGATTCTGGCGCTTTTTGCTGTAAAGTGTTAACAGTATGCCAAAAATACACATCATAATATTAATAGTAAAGTCGTAAACAGATTGTTTGTTTGTTTGTAAATGATAATCTCCACAACGGCAGATCAGAACGGATTTTCATAAATACATTAACTTAAGATTTAGAAGCAAAATGTAAAATTATTTCATTTTTATTGTTATAATCACTAGGTGGTGCATGTGATATAAGTATGATATAATATATATTATTATATCATACAAATATTCATACATATAAAAATTCCATATACGTACATATATGTACGTATATGGAATTTTGCCAGAAATTTGAGGAGTAATTTTTTAAAAGGCAATTTTATTTTAATAAAATTTATTGGTTAAAAATGAACAATAGTTGTAGGATATTGATTATTTTTAAACATGAACTATATCCTTGTGCTGAAAATTTCAACTGTGGAGCTGCTTTTAAGAGCTGTCAGAATAATTTCCTCGTTTAGCATTACTCAAAGACATAGGTTTTGCTTCTGTTACATAGGTCCAGCTTTTGCTTTATATTCATACATAAATCGTACAAAACCATATTTAAAAAATAAAAAGCAGAACGAGGTATCGCATAAACAATTTTCTCAAGATATTTAGGTTTTTAATGTATCAGAAATGTATTTGAATTACTACACAAATTTCATGTCGTGCATTTTATTTCACTTTTTAACCACTATAAAACTAAATGTATTTATAAAGACTAAAATGATCTAATTAAATCTGATATCCTTCAAATCCTTATTACCAGGATTCGACAGACAATTGTTAACATATACTTTATTGTACAAATATTATATTAAATTTCTAAAGAGCCTTTTTTCATTTTATTAAAATACGTTTGTAAAATAGGTTGTATTGAATTTCTCTCTAATGTGTACGATAAATGTGTTTATTTAAATCAGAAATTTAAACAATGTGAATTTATTATATGAACTACACTATCTTGTTTAAAGTTTGAGAAGAAGACAGTATATCTTCTAATGACCTTCCCGGATACAGAATATAGATGCTGTTTAGTTATATATATATATATATATATATATATATATATATATATATATAAAATTATATATATGTATACCAACTATTTAAGTTCTTTTGAGGTTTGGAACGTTCATACCAAATTTTGCTTTCGTTTTGTTTTTTATTATACATATATGAAACGCAGATATAAATTTCGTGTGAAAAACAAAAAAACTGATCATCTTTAAATATTGTGGCATATTTTTTGCTTTAATAAATCCACAAGGATATTTACTTTGTAATTAGCGTAATTGGTAATAACTTTATAAAAACAATAATATATTTTACTGGATAGGACTTGACTGTAATTTGCCTAATTGAAAATATGTTTACAGGTCAGTAAAATTAGAAAAGATCTGTCTCTGCTATTTGTTATATTTTTAGAACAATAGCAAAAAGAACTCTTGAATCCATTATATTAAAGGTATATTATTATTTTCGAAGTGATAAAAAAAGTGTGCGCAGAAAATTTCAGTTGCCATGTTTGACGCTAATATTTATTTAATATAATAAATGAATTTATTCCATCTATATGTCAAGCAGACAGTTAATCAGCCCTTTCAGGTTAAACACAACATGAATCAAGCTGCTTTTTACATGCCATCTTTATACAGAGCATAATTCTTATATTCGAGTGTTTTTCTACTAAACCTTCAATAAACCTTTTATCTTCCACTCCACTTAAATTTATGTAGGAATTGTTTCAAGACATTGTATCACATAATATTTTTATAACCTTATAGACAATTTGTGATGAAATTGCCGTACTGAATTGTCTTCGAGATTTATGAGCCTTTTCCGGTATTGGAATAAAATAAAATGGAATGATCGTACAGGCCATTTTGTGATAATATTTTGATTAGTATTTTTATTGCAAATCGTGACTTTTGGATATTATTCTGAAATTGATAAAACTTTTTGCTTTGTTCTCTAAATCTGATATTATTTTTATTGTCAAAAGCATGTAAAACAGGAAGAAGGCCACCTGATGGGACACGCCGGTTTCGAAGACATTTTAAGACTCCTTTGTTACGTAACCGATGTCGCAGCACAAAAGAAAAACGTTACCGACTTCAAAATCGTTGTTTTTTAGGGAAATAAAAATGAAACTGATGTTTTATGTTTGTGAGAATTAATTCAAATATGTATTAATATGTCTATGAATACTAAAAGATAGTACAACATTAAATTCTTATTGGTTTTGATGCTAAATGCTGTAACAATATTATGATGTTCATTTCGTTTCTCAATTTATGTTGTGGTAAATAAAAATATGTATAAAAGGATTTTAATACTCGCCCTAGAAATATCCTATACCTACTCGAATTGCTGCCCGAAATGGTTTTTGAGTAGTGCATTGTTTACATATTTAATTGTGTTCATGTTTAACAACTTAATTTTATAAACGTATTGTATTGTAAACGTGCATTTACAGGAAAATGCAACATATAAAATATAAAGACAAAAGAAACTTCAACTGTTAACTTTAAATCTTCAAATGTACACGATTTATAATATTATTTCGTCAAATTTTTGTTTCTTAAAACTCGATTTTAGATATCTGTACAATCCTGTATTACTTCACTGAGATTCACAATTTAATATGTGTACCTACTTATGCCCCTGTACATAATCCTGTTATTTAATCGAGATGCACAAATTTTAAACTCCATTAAAGATTATGATAATTGTTCAACTAACTCAAAGCAGCATTATTAATATACGTAGGTATTTATGAAGAATAAACAGGGTGTGAGGACTCTTAAGGTCAAAGATAACTTTCTCTACTGTTTGTTTGCGATGAAGATATACAAATTGATAGTAAAATGTTTATTTATATAATGTGTATTTATGCCAAAAAAAAAATATTGTACAGCTCAATTATAACTAAATCTGATAGACATTATAATGTCTATAAAGGTATACTTACAGGTAAATAATCTTTACAATCTACGAAAACATGGCTACGTGGTGCGTGAAAATATGTTGATTAGTGGGTAAGTGTTCGTAAGTATGTTAAAATAAATAAAATATGATTACCTAGAACAATTCCATGAAAACAATTCTTAATTATAAAAATAAATGCCTCCTTTGAAAAAACACGCATTCATTTCAATTATATTACACAGGATTTTAAAAGTAAATTAATATACAAAGATTATTATGTCTTCAATGAGGGTAATTGTTATATTTCTTAGAACTACATATTCAAGTCTACATATACATAATATGCAATTACTTAGAAGTTAATAAACAAACAGATAAGTAATATATTTCTATCTATCGTTGGTAGTAGAATAATTGTAGGTTTCGCGGAAAATTTCCAAGCCTTGGAGTGTCTAGATAAAATCAATCACAACTACTTTCCTCAACAGTGGAAGAAGATTCCTAGATTAATAGAAATGGCGATCGCCTAAAAAGAAACGCGACTGTGCAAAGCTCCTAAACCCTACATGACTAGATGACAGCATAGGTATCTCATATTTTAAACGTTTTATTTTTTAAAATATATTATAGTTTCAGAACAAATCAGCCACCAATTCAAAAGATATAACTAACAAATCAATCAAATTAGGTACTTATGTATGTGCGCCTGATAAAACAAATGCGAAGATAAATTTTATTTAAGAGAAATATGGCGCTAAAAGCAAGGATAATTTTAGTTATAGCAAAATAAAAGGTATTTCATATTTTTATATCGACACAACTAGCTACTAATATATCTTAAACATATTGATTTTTAGTTCATGCTATTCAATAACAGATGGCAGCTTTAGTGACAAAACATTACTGAGTTAAAATTATGGATAGCTATTATAAGAAGACTCAAATTGCCCAGACGATCAGCAACCGAGTATTTTATGTAAATGTTCTCTACTCTAAAGTCTATTTTAAATAGGACGTAACTCGTAGCGTTATCTTAAACTTTCGTACAAAATAAACATTAAATTTAATTTACATAAAATGTATTGAACCTTTTACTATTTAATAATAATCTTATATTTCACATCACGATGTTTATTTGTCTATGTTTTCAAGTTATAGTTGAGATTTTTTTACAAGAACAAGAACAGACTTATGGCGCCAATCGTTATTGCAGAGTGTATTGCGTATTATATACCTCATCAGCACACAAACACCCACATTATATATTCCCAAATTAAACAACTTATGCTTCTATTATGGGTAATATACAACGGACCATCTGGTAATAATATCTGGGGCCGATCCTAGACACCCAGACCAAATTTAATAAATAACAAAAACTTCGTTTACGAAATTTGCTATTCCAGGAATCAAATCCGGAACCTCTGCATTCCAGTGAGCTGGCCAGCAGTGACTATCACCCAACATAAATATAACTCTCAAAAATAACAATTTCATATAGAAAATAGCACTAGATTTTCAATCAATTTTTTATTACTTAAAATATATTTTTAGACCAAATCAGTCAGTATTACCTATTGTTTGTAAAGCGGTTGTCAATACAAGTCTACTATCAACCATCGCCAATAACTATAATTCAACCAATTTCAAAGATCTACCTTGCCTCTCGTCATAGGTGATAATGATGAGTAAAAAGAGCAGATCTCTTTTATTGGAGGGGTCAAAATAATTTGGTCGCTTTAGTCTTTCAATCATATACGAAGCTATAATATAAATCACCTGGCTTACAACACAGACCGCCCATTTTGACTTGCGTTATCGAACATTGAATAATAGCTTGTGACAGGGTTATTTTTTAATAGTCGCCTAAAACTGTCTCCGATCTAGACCTGCGTGTATTAGCTGAGATTTATAAAGAGTGGGTACAACATAAATATTTACGAAGATATATTTAAATTCGGAAATACGAGTACATACACACGTAGATATAACTTACATACAAATAAGATTTAATTTTAATTGTCTGGAGAATATATATATATACATAGCACATTGCCAGATCAAGCAAGTTACTGTTGTGTAATAGATATAACCAATAAAGCTATGGCTGATTCCCATTTATTAATTTATAATAGAGTAATTCGCACTTTTGCAGGTTATACGTTTTATAAGTACCTACGTAATATTCGTAGCTTATATTTTCCTCTTGTTTTAGCTGATGCTAACCTGAGACTTGTATTAAAAGTGAAAGAAGATATTAGATTTCCACCATTAATCCATCATTATTTATTTGACTTTAGGTACTGCAGTTGCAATGATCCCATTTTAAGTTTCCACTGTAAGGCAATTATCACTTACACAATTAAACTTAAGTACATGAAATCACTACCCACACAGGACTATGGAGCCAGATATTTTGGGAATGTCTCTTATAGATAAAATTAGAGACGAGGTTGTTTGTAAAAGAACCAACACATAGTTCGGAAAATTAGTAAGCAGACTTGGCATTGGGTTTGTTATAAGTATTTAACGCAAGACCGATGGCCGATGGAGAAGACAAGTCCTAGAGTGGAGACCGTGTCTCAGTGAACGTAAAGTAGGACGAACGGAGAACCGGGGTATAATATAATAAAAGCCGATGAACGTCCTACTGTTGGGTTTGGGCTTCCCTCAGTAGATGGACAGTATACCCGCCACGTTGTCTTAGGCAGCTTGGCAAGTTTGACACATCATTTATCTCGATGTACAGGCTTCATCACGACGTTTTCCTTTACCGCTATTAGCACGTGGTCATTGTAACAATATGTATATTAGATCCGAAAACTCCCTACGTGGTGCATGCGTTCCGGCCAGGATTCGAACCCGCGCCCTTCTAGTTTGGGACGCGTGCGCTAGCCATTATGCTATCATGATACGAGGATTGGGATATGTGTTGCAAACTTAGGAAGACCTACGTCCAGCAGTAGGTCAACGATTGGCTAACGACGATATAAAATCACAATGAATTAAAACTTAACCTGTTTATGCTTTTATTCAGCTCTATGTATATCTAACGACGTGTACACTAGAAAAGTGTCTCCACAGTAGCCGATTGGCAGTCGACAGTGGTGACAACAGAATATTAATGTAAATCGCCTTATCCTACGATGTTCTTTCCTTTATAAGCATAGACCCTTTATCTGTCTATTTATTGGTATTAATTTAGATACGTTTTTTATGAACATCGGTGTAGAATATAGACCTAATAAGGTAAAAGGTCCTACCACAGCTGTAGTCAAAATTGGCTCTAAATACAGCGCTGTTTTGATACTCATATATTGATCATAATAAGCAAATTAATTATCTTTATGATTTATGAACCTACTTTTAGTTTTCTTTATAATTTATTAAAAATCGTTAATATCAGCAAAATATATAATAAATATAACTTCAGAGCAAATCCGTTCGAAAATGAAAGTCTAAGTTAAGCTTCTTTCAAAATATTGAATAATTTAATCTAAAAATATATTTTATATAATTTGACGAAATTTTTTTAACACATGTTTTGTTTCTTTGATTATTGCAGAGAACGGCAACACACGGCCCGCGAGCTGCCTCCATACGGCCCGTGACAATTTTATAAATAAACCCAAAATAAATAATTATTATAATTATAACGTAATTATTAAGTAGGTAGGTAAGAAATTTTAGCAATTGTGCATTACAGTGAATACGCTAATGCATGAATTGAAAAGGTTTGCTCAGCAGTTAATTACAATTTTTGTTAGTACTTATTTATGCGAACAAACAAATAAATATGCATTTCGTCTCACAGATGAGCATTTAAGAATCATTCTACAAAATTGTATGTAATAACTAAGATGAAAGCTAACATACTTATAACAAATAGCCGCTCAAATACAGCCTCAATCGCTGAAGTTAGTAGTTATATACTTTGTGGAGTATGTTTAATTTTTTTGTTATGTTTTGCTCATTTCTTTAAATAAAACACAAATAAAATGTTTTTCGTTTTTATATCAGAAGTAAATGCCGAGACCACCTTTGCTAGATTTTGCCACCTTATGGCCCCCTGTCTGCTGAAACGTTGCCGCCGCTTTATTATATGATATTTGCATCACGCTTTGCAATAGAAAGTTCATTTGGTGTTCTACTGTTAAGGCAATGAATAAGCTATTTCAGACAGTATGTCAATAAAATATACAGCTGATGCCGAAACTTTTTGACGCAAATCAAAGTTGCTAAAACAATACTTCTCAAGAGTGGGACCCTCTTTTAAAGTAATCGGGGAGACGTCAGCTCGCGGCTTTCGTCTACTTTACAATAGACGTTTCACTAAGAAGTTTGTTATCGAAATGCCAGGAGAATATTAGCATAGACAAGTTGAAAAGATAGATAGATACTTAACATCAAATCAAAAAAGCATTAGAGATTTATCAAATTACCTTTACAATTTTACGAATAAAAAATATCGTAGCAAACTAACGTTTATTAAAATCGAACCAAATTAAAACGTAATTGACTACTGGCAATATAATTCAGAGAGAAAAAAGCCGTCTAAAAAAGTACATATTTAGAGTATATTTTCCTTTTCAGAACAATTTACCATATATAAACTATAAGCTAGTACAATGAAGAAATTTATAAATAATCCAATACAATAAAAGAAAACTTAATTTATTTGTATTGTATTCTACCCATCCATAGTCCCTCAAGACTATGAGTAGAATACTGAGCCTAGATCACCGTCTTCTATGGGTAAGGTGTCCAGAAGTCTGGCTACGTTTCCTCGCTGGATCACCATACTGATCCGTTGATATTATTTATTAGTACATATTTTAAATTCTATTTAATTTAATTATATAGTAAATGTTAATTGTTTTGGCTATGTACATATCAAATGTAAAATAATAAATATTGTTACAATTTGGGCCACCTGCATATTTGTAAACAAAGCACATTTATTACCCGCCGGCGTTTGAGCTAACAACATTGAAACTATTTATGACTGTCTTCTTTCGTTTACCTTGTGTTTAAATTTGTGATTAAAAAAACAGCCCATTGTGTATTGTAATCTTTTATGGCAGTCATTAGACTGGTGTGTCGAACTGATTCTAAGAAATTCGATCTACGCGGGCGGGCAGCCATATTGTATCGGTGCAGTATAAAGCAATGGCCCAATGGAGAGATCGGCAGTCGAGCGATAAGCACAAGCGAAGCAAGACGTATGTAATACATTCGGAAATCTATTTAGTGACGGACTTTGCGCGTTTATTATATCTTGTACCTGTGTTATACGTGTTTGTATAGTTCTAATAAATTCGAGACATTTTAATTCGAGTCCTACAACTCCTAACAATATTATATGTTTATATACCTTAATTTGGTTGTTTCCTTCAAATTAAAAGATAGATATAAACCGTTAATATTGGCTTTTCTGATCTATGTCTTTCAAATAGATTGCTTCAATTTGGTTGATCCCTCTAATATCAGTATTACAACCATTCGAAATTCGTATAAAAAAGTTCCCTAAACTCAACGTAACATATATACAACGTAACATACAAACAAAAATACACAGTGCGCACCGAACACTTCTCATGCAAAAATATTATACCTTATTAATTTAACAATGGTAGATACATCGCTCTTCAAATTTTAATTATTCCCAAATCTTGAAGCAATCGTTTCGAGACCCTGTGACCTATTTTAAAAGTTTTGATACCGGAGCCGGATCACAAACAAGGGGAGTGATAAATGAATGGCATTAATCAGTTAAACTTAAGTGTTGCAAATTTTGATTCGCATCGAGTTATCGTTATTAAAAGGATCTCATTTGTTTTCGATCGTTAAGCGGACTCGAGTACTCGATTCTTAAGGATTGTGTCCCATTTATCTCGTCAATTAGTATGTATTGTTATGCATTATAAATCAGCCTGTTGATAGGATGTGAGAAATAATAAGTCTCTACTATGTAGGCAACGCATCGGCTTCATTATGCTGATACTTATCATCTTACTGTCCATTAATTTACCTTAATAATAACAACCCATAAACCTCCCACTGCTGGGCTCGGGTCTTCCGTTTTAATAGGGGAACGGACACCTACCACGGCCCCACCACGCTTGTCGAAGGCGGATTAGTGAATTTTATACATCGGATATCTCGCTGTGCAGATCTGTGCACCACATGGTAATTATAACACATTAGGTTATTCAATTGCCTAAGTGATGAATGCTTTCCGGCCAGCATACGGACCCGCGCCGTTTGAGTTTGGGACGCCTACGCCAATTAAGCGGCTTTATATCATTTGGCTTACTATTAATTAAAGTTTCAAATAAATTCCATTAAGTAATGTCAATTTTCTACCAACAGTAATAATTTGTACCAATAGTTTGTACGATTGTGTTGAAGGTACGACGGACTACTGTCCGTCGTATCTTCTATATGTGTAGAAAACCTATATTAATATTGCAGACAGCCGTAGGTGAGTGACTATTACCACTTGCCATCAGGGTGGACCGCCTACCGGTAGGCGGTAACAGTCACGTGGACCAACTTATTTACCTACAAGCAAACATAACAATAGCAATTATCTAATTCTTAATGTATATAAGTACATTCTTAAAATTTACCTCGCATAAACTTTCATGATTACGGAAGACGAATTTTTCTGAAAATCTAAAAAATAATCAAAAATGTTTGTGCCGTTTGTTGTTGAAACGCTTGATCTATTAAAAAGACGCATCGACTCTTCGGGTGATCGTAAGGCTGGTTCTTACTTCGGAGAACGGATCAGTATGGTGATCTAGCGAGGCAACATAACCAGCCTTCTGGAGAACTTTACCCATTGACTTCGATGACCAAGGATCAGTATTTTACTTACAGTATTAAGGGATTATAGGTAGAATGCAATATTAGTTAAGTTTTTATTGATTCATAAATCTATATAAATAAAAATGAATTGTAGAAATGTATGTACGCTCATAACTTGAGAACCACTTTACCGCTTTTGATGAATTTTTTGTGTGTGTTTGAGTAGGTCCCCGGATAGTTTAGATTCACAATTGGAACCGGTTTAATACAACAATAGTTTTTCTTTTATATAGTAATTATGTTTTATCAAAAATTGTAGGTCCTAATGTTTTTCTTCTTAATTTCAGCCTTGCAAAATGGTCGTAATATTTGGCACTTTATATGGCGTAGTTTTTTGAAATATTTTCTCTACTTATTTCCGTATTGTTTTGGAATATATAAGGAAGTATTAATGCAGCAATGCTGTGTTCGGTATGAAAGAGTGTAGGTACCTATTCAGCCGTGTGCCCTACTGGCTGCCACCGATATCATTAATTTTGATTTTTTCCCGCTCAAATGTGTCTTTACAAACCTGTGTCAGTTGACGTACCTACTAAGCAAGTAGCGTTAACAAAAGTGGTAGCAAAATTTAGAATTAATATCTTTATATATAAAAATATTACTTACAAATACCGGTTCTTAATAATAACTGTATTTCAGGATAAACGTTTGAATCTATTATGTTACGATTTTCTTTTTAATTTCTGGAAAGTATTTACTGTATATGCAATATAATAAAAATAAATTTATTTGATTTGAAATTTTTAATTATCCTTATTTTAAACACGAAATTAACTTTGTCTGTTACGCTTTTACAATAAAATGACGAGACCCATTCTGAAATTTGATCTTATGTAGTCTTAATACCGAAAATAAACATACGATACTTTTTATTGCGTAATATTTTTTACGACAAACAAAACTGACTAACTGACTAAAAAGCAAAAACAAATATTTAATGGCCTTCTTTTTACAATATCTTAAAGTCGGTGCAAGTAAAACACAAAGAAACAACAACAAATGCGCAAAATAAAGTAATTTTTATGTTATACTTCACACTGACTTCAAGATGTTGTAGAAAGAAGGCGGTTAAATATTTATTTTTGCTTTTTAGTCAGTTAGTCAGTTTGGTTTTTATTAAAATAAATATTTTCTAATTTTTAGTTGCGCAAGTACCTGAATAAATGTTGAAATAATATATTAAGCGCCTGCACAATTGTACGGCAGGAAGGCGTAATCAAGGTTAGATACTATCTCACCCTTCGGTGTTGACGCTCGTCAACAAGAGTTGTTCTCAATTTCCCTGCGATCCACTCATCAGATCCTGACTTGCTGACCATAGGACAACTTTGGGAGTATAAGACAAACAATTTGAAAATAGGTTTACAATTGACAGAGATATCGTGTTACCAAGAAGTTGGTTAACAATTTTCGTGAGTTTCTCTAATTCCTTGGAATCCAGTAATCAAGTCCTGACGTGGTGATTGTACTAATTCAGGAGTATAAACCTTTCGATTAAAAAAAATGAAAATCGGTTCACAATTGATGGAGAAATCGAGTAACGAACATACAAAAAAAAACAACACAGAGACGAATTGATAACCCCCTCCTTTTAGAAATTGGTTAAAAATGGAATTATTTATTGGGGTAGTCGTAATTTTTCGGGGGCGAATAGCACTTAGACAAAAAAAGTAATGCAACGTGAGGCTGTAAATGCGTGCTGTCGAAATAAACTAGGAGTATTCCTATTAGGGTTTGACCCGACGCTAAAGCCACGGGGAATCTTTTGGTAGAATTATTTTTATGTAATAATGAGGACCAATTTTCATATTCTAACTAAAAGTATAAATGCGAATGTGAGTTTGTTTGTTTATGCCGTTTCAGGGTGATTTTTTCGTTTTCGTTTTCTTTAAAAAAATAATAGTTTTTTAAGAATCTTTCCGTTTCAATTGCTGTCTTGATGAACAATAATGAGCACTAATCATTTAATTGTAGTCAAACATGAATAATCTAGCACTAGTTTAAAAAACCTGTTTGCGGTCAATGATTTGCGTTGGATAACCGGCTAAGAAGGAGAATTGCCCTTCCACGCCTTAACTATGCAACAGATCTTCGCGTAATTTTGTGTACATGTTGTCAGAGATATAGAATAGAGCACCTTTCATTTAGAACAAAGTATTGTTCCCGAGGACTATTCCTTGGGAATTCCTTGTTTGTTTATACAAACATATAGCCGAATAGATGGCGTTCTGAGTGCGTTTTATTGGCGTCATCGTTATACTCACTAATAAATACTTCGTCATGGCAATGAGAATAACAATGGAATGATATTGTCATGTTTAATCCCACCTTTGCTAATTGGCGTTACGAGTATTTTATCATCAAGTACTTTTAATGAAAATTTCGCTATTTCTAGGTATTATATATAACATGTGATACATCTTTTTTGCCGCCGGCAAAAGCCGTGGTCAAAAGCGAATAATCAAATAAAAGTTATATAGATAAGACAACTCGCAACTTTATTTTATACCACTTTTACTATCTATGACACAGCGTATAGGAAATAGATATAAAACAAGTAAAGAAGTCTATATTAAATTAAGTTCCTAAATAATAAAAACTTTTTTGTCAACGTTATTAATAGTAGCGCACAATAATTACTTGCGTCCTCCAGTTCCGTGCAATGTCGCGCTCGCGGCCGTATCGAAAAACTTTTAATTTAGCCAACTCCCCATTGTGAGTCTTTTAAAAAGCTTCAAGTATTGTATGCATTTAACAAGGAGCCGCCGCGACAGTTATTAATGGATTTCCTACTATTTTTCTCGGCTGGTGCAAAGGATCGTCTGAGCTACCTACCCGTATCTAGCTAACGTTCTTTGTTACGGCGCAGAACAAACGGCCGAAAAGATTTGACGAAAACCTTCTTTCTGCTTCCTAATTTAATTTTTTTTTCATAGCAGATGTCATCATCATTGCGTAGTAGTAATATGGTAGTATATATTCTTAGCTTTTCCTTTTATGACAGTAAAGTTTTATGATTTGAGTGAATTTTAAAAGTTGAAGCTATAAGAACTATAATATATGATGCTGTAATTTATTTAGCACATATATCTATAAAAAAATGTAATTATTATAATTATATTATGTGTAAGTGACTTCGTTTAGGTATTGGTATATTTTAAAACTTGTGTGTTTCTCGTCACTATTAGGGGAATTATATTGTTTGCACGGAATTCAGTAGTTACCTGTATCTACATGTATTTCGATAACGCAGATAAATATTGGATAGGTCTATTTTTTCCCGAAATTAAAACCTGTTATCAGTAATTCATATATCTACTGGGTATGATATGATAATTAGTTATTTTACAAGGAATGAAGGAATAAACAAACTTAACAAAAAAGCTGCCGTCATATAAGTATAATGAATTGTGAAAATAGCTAACAATGTTCCATTGTTTATTATTATACTGTATCATACTTTTAACATGTCATATTATATTTTTGGGAATAACCCATCGTTCTTGAGGCTAATGTAGCCAATGTCATATGGTACCGTCAAGGATACTTACAACCACAAAAATTCAGAAGTAACCACATTTAAAATTTTTAAACACAATAAACAAGATAAATAAAAATATTTCGAGTATATATAATTACATATATTATTGATGTATATATAAAAACTTAACGCTAATAAGTAATAAATACTTGAATAATTGAAGGAAAAATGTAAAATGCGGTAGTAATTATCATCAATGGAGTTATAAAATTAAATAAATGTATAGAAATAGAAAAAGATAGAAATAAGATATTATGGTGTTAGGCTACCTCGAAGAACGTTAGTTAGGTCAATACACGAAAACTGTGAGATAAATATTTTTAAATTGTATAAAACGGCTCTGAAAAATATCGGAGGGACTGTATTAGAACCCTGTATAAAAAAAACACCACAAACATTTAGAAATACTCTATACATTAAAAATACAAATACAATCTCCTCAACAATATCGTAACCAAAAAGAACTTAGCCTGTTTTATAAATTCCCCAGTGGGTCGCAGTTGTCTTTACTCGAACCATTGCTGTGTACAAGAGAATCGGCTACTGTTCGCTTACTAACACCCTCGAGACCGATCTATCAAACGTCCAAGCGATATAAAGTTTGGAAGTACGCTCCCAGATTTAACGAACTCTATTGAAGCCGGCCGGTTTGGTGTTCCGCACATATTTGATTGAGTTTTTGTGGTGATGTGGTGAGCCCTGGTTTATGTAGAGAAAAAGTATTCACATAGGTTACATGGCATTAATTTTTTATATGAGCGCTATTCGCCTCCATAAAAATACTTAGTTTTATCTCGGAAATTATCACTTTATCCGAATTTAAAAGCATATGTCCATTCTCAGTGTTTCATTATATATATATATATATATATATATATATATATATATATATATATATATATATATATATGAAATAGAGTTTACCTATATCTGCCTATTTAAGTCATCAATGCAATTATAATACGGATCCCTATAAAACGAAGTTATACGAAGCATTCTAAAGTGATTGTCTCGTCAGAGAAACCCGGGATTGTGTCAAAATATTTACGCTGATTCAGTGCGATTTCCTGGACGATCGATCAGTCTGTTTGTCAGTTTAGAAAGTGAGATACCTACGTATACGCTATGCGTGAAATTAAAGTTTATTTTGCTATAATGTAAGAGTCATTGTTTGATTGATTGGGTTGTAATGTGCTATTTTATTCTCTCACTTACGAATCTCTTATTATATCAATGTACTCTCTGGTTTAAAGTAATTGTCTAGCACTGTTGACAATGTCGGTACTACATTTTCGTGATTTTTTTATTTCACCAAAATCTAATTAGAAATGTTTGTGTATTGCCAAAACCCCACATGTTTCAAAAATTGTAGAAAAACGTATTGTTATACTTTATTTACAAGAGCTTTGAAGTTCTCTGCTGTAAATAGCAGGTACCTATCTATTTTACTCATTCGATTTGATTAATAACGCAGGGCAAACATTTTGAAAATTGGAATTACGATCGATACCATCTTTTTGTCTCGTTAAATAAATGTGTAAGAAACAAGTTTGTACGATTTATTTAAAAAAGGAAAATATCACAGGAACTAAAATCGAACTAGAAGATTCCGAAAGTAAGGTAGTCATACTCTTTGTACTTAATCAAGATTACATAGAAGAAGTAGATAACATGTTTTTCTGGTGATCTGAGATACTTTAAGTTTCCGGAATGAAGGTAATGAAGTTGTTCATCTATCTATCTATTCTACATATGTAAAACTTACAATTTTTATCTGATTCGGATCGGTGTAAAAATATAATACAAAAGTCTGCGCCCCTTCTTATTCACAGAGGGATAATTCGCGGGATAGAGTGCAGAGTGACTGAGGGGTGGAGATAACAGCAACATTTATTTAGATATACGTAAGCTCGAGCGTTCGGGCGCTCTACATAGAATTAAATTATGCATTGAAATGCTAATGCGTTCTGGTGAAAAGAAGGGATGGAAAGGGTGGTTTGTGCCCGACGATAGCGGAGGTCGAGTGTAATGTTTTAGAAAGGCTTAAAGCTTATATTATGTTACTGTTTGTGTTTACTTTATGTAGTAAGTAATGTGCTATTTGAACTTTTTCTAAGATAAGATTTTATTAACCAAATTTGCGCTACTCTCACAAATACTGCATTAGGTCCATAAACATCACGAATTTTTTTAGCGGCTTGTATTTCATTTTTACCTTTTTTGTAGTAAAATTTTAAAATGTATCGAATTTCTTCATTAGATTCACTCATTTTAACAATAAGAAAAACAAATGAAAATCACACATTTCCTAAAGTGAATTTGGAATTGTCTTCTTTAAAATTATTTTTTTTTAATGATACCAAAACCAGCCAGATACAAATGGTCAATAGCCAAAGAGATCTTCTTACAAGTTCATACATACTATATGCGAAAAGACTTTTTCCCCAACCTATTATATTATTATTTTTTTATTTCTTTTAAAAATTGTCTCTTCCGATATTAATTGTCCAGATCTTCTAAGCAAGGTCCATTTTAATATTCCAGCAAAGTCTATACGATTTAATCAATCCATTAATGTACCTTTAAGTTTTGCCAATTACAGACAACACTCATTTCTAGTGCGAGCCAGTAATTATTTAAATAATGTAAGTAAATACGAATCAACCCGTTTGTAATCAGTTTTTTGGGAGCTAAACGGTGTCTAAGCTTTAATTTTTGAATAGTGACTAAGCATTTCGGTGCCTGTTTTACGTCTACATGTTACTTTTAACCAATAGCTTATTTGTGACAACCTGTCATTGGCTTTATTTTGTTAATTATAGTTATCTAATCAAATTTATTTAGCTGTAGGTTTTCCATAAATAAATTAACTTACTGATTAATTTTAATTAATTTATGAAGGTAACAGTCATGATCTACTTAGTACTAGGATATGCACGTGATTTCCTCCACGCTTGATTGGAAATTCCCGCGGAATTCCCCAGACACAAATTACCTCAGCTATCGTTTCAGTGAAAACTGTGTTCCAATAAGCTAATTTTTATATACCCGAACAACTTCAAACCATTCCCAGGAAAATTCCCGGAGGATTCCCGAAGTAAAAGTATCACACATTTTATTACAAAAATTTACTATCGATCAGTGAAAAAATCACATTGGAATTCGATATTCTAAAATATGGCTATTTTAAATAATTCCCAGAAAAATTTCCGTGGGATTCCCAGTATAAAAAGTAGCGCTGATTTGAAGTCAAAAAATTTGCTGTCGAACAGCGAAAGCCGCATCGAAATCGGCCCAGTAGTTTTTACATGAATCCCGACAAACTGACAAACAGACAAGAAATATAAAAAAATTGCATCGTATTCTCCATCGTTTATGTAGTCTATTCCAGTGTTTTTTTTAATAGTTTCAATGTACAGGCACTGCATGTTTAGAATTTTATAATATCCATTATAAATAAGAGTCCTATATCCGTACCTAACAGTAATTTATTATAATCTAATAAACAATCCTATCCTCTTTGTACCATCCTAAATGTTGGCAACGCGTTCGCTTCGCCCCTGATGTTGCAAACGTCCACAGGTGACGGTAACCGCTTTCCATTACCTGGGCCGTCTGCCTGTTTGCCAGCTACTAAAGAAAATATTTTCTATTTCAGTATAGCATCTGTGATAAATTAACGTTTCTATTACCAAAAAACTAAGATCAAATCGAAAAAAATAACATCATAACACATTTCATTCAAAGTTATTTGTGAAAAAAGAATAAGTGCCCCATCTATACCAATATTATAAAGAGGAAAATTTGTATGTTTGTAGCGAATAAACTTAAAAATTACTAGACCGATTTCAAAAATTCTTTCACCGCTCGAATGCTGCATTATCCGTGATTAATATAGGTTATACAAAAATTAGGGATTCCTACTAAAATTTCGGTAATGTAACCCATAAATCTAAACAAAATACTTGGCGCTGGAATCGGGTTTTACGATTTTCATGAAATTTTAGGTGTGTTTGAGTGGGTCCTGGGGTGGTTTAGATTCACAATTAAACCTGGTAGGTGGCACTGGAATCGGGTTATAGATTTTTAATTTTTTTTAGGGCAGTACAACGTCTACCGAGACCGCTAGTTAGTTATTAATAATTAAATACATTCTTTTTGAAAGATGTGGAATCAAGTCTTTGCACGTAAACTATTTTAAATATTTAACCTGTACGTTTTAGACGTGATCATTCTTATCAGGAGGACAGTGTTGAGGAATGCTAGCTAACAGAAGTACTGTACAATTTCTAAGGATTTCAAAGTTTCCTCGTTTAGCTATGTCATAATAGCAAATGAAACGAAATTTGCAATTACCCAATATCGCTTATACCTACATACATTCTCAAACATCTGTATGGTAGCGAAGTAGGTACTCAGTATTGATTGGCAACGACCACCCAGCCTCTGCCAAGTTTCCCAGGAAATCGTGTCCAATATCCAATCTAAGGGTGAAAGAAAAAAAATCGAGCCGCGACGCCAGCGCCGCGCGGCTGCACTGTCGCGACTGTGAGCTGATTAATGAAAGATCTGTTCAATCATCCGGAAACTGTTACAACCGCCAGAAATCTTGCAAGCTAGAACATACCTTAAAACAACACATTAAAATACAATTTTCATAAATGAAATTAGCAGATATGGCGTTTTACTATAACAAAGTCAAGAATACCAAACCGTTTCCCCTCGACGCTGTAACATTTGACGTTTTTGTGAGACATACAGATACACAAGACGTGTATATAAAATGGCAAAATATGATCTTTAGTTCTTATAAGGACTATACAAATTTTCTACGGTAAGGGAATAGTGGTTTACATTTAAGGACAACATACTTATCTTTTCAATGCTGTTAGTTTACTACTAAGTTGTAGTAAAAAAGCAAAGTTACTAAGTTAGCAGTCGTTAATCGGAGTCCTAATCTCACATTTCACTCACAACCCACGAAATCTCTCGGCATAGTATTTTGGCCTAATCATAATAAATACCATATCAAACAAAGGAAAACTTCGTGAAGAAATTACCATATCAGTTTGCTTTAGATAAGGTTGAAAGGTAAGTCGTGGTAGCGTAATGGCTAGCGCACGCGTCCCAAAATCAAAGGGCGCGCCTTCAATTCGGACAGGAACGCATGCACCACTTAGTCAGTTTTCTTATCTAATGTCCAAATTGTTACAATTACTACGTGCTACAACGGTGAAGGAAAACATCGTGATGCAACCTGCACATCGAGATAACCGATGTGTCAAATCTGCCAAGCCGCCTTGGACAAGCGTGGCGGGGTATACTGTAAGTTCCCCCTTATAATGGGAGTGGGAATTAAACATTTCATAAGTTTAACCAAATTGTGTCGTTTTGGTCTCACGCCAAAAGGAAGGATTGCACTGAAAATCAGCGTTGTTTCGGAGATTATTCCGGCACAGCAATATGCTGAGTGCAAATCTTATTTGCTGAAAATGCGGCGTACAAATTCTCCAGATGCTATGTATATAATAAGTATAAGGGGTGTAATTACGTGGCTATTTCTTCAGTCCTTTATAATAAAGGAAAAAAATAAATAAAGTCCTTTTCTGACTATAATAAATATAATAATATCTCGTTATTTTAAGATAAAATATGCTTAATACAAAGTAGGTGGATACAATGACATGTACAGTATTCGCAGTAACAAACTTCCCAAAGCCACACGCAAGTTTCTGAAGTGGGTACGTCATCGTGTCAGCCAGTTGACAGTCGACACCATTCTCCTCCCTCCGAACACTTTCTGACGTCATCAGCCTCCAGTGTAATCCGTTCCGAGCTATATTTAGATACGCACAATAAGTAATCAATAAAGTAGGAGAATTCAATCTGAACTGAAGAGATATTTTGAAAATGAATTTTATAATCAGACAGGAAAACTGTGGTTTGCCGCTGAATAATTGGACCACAGAGTACATTAATATAATAGAAGAAATTAGACTTATGATTGGAGAATTAGGTGGTCGTGGTAGCTTAATGGCTAGCGCACCCTTCCCAAACTCAAAGGGTATGGCTTCGAAACCTGGTCGGAACGCAGGCAACACTTGGGCAGTTTTCTGACCAAAAATATATATTGTTACAATTACCACGTGCTAACAACGATGAAAGAACACATCGTGATGAAACTAGCACATTGAGATAACCGATGTGCCAAACCTGTCAAGCCACCTGTCCGTGGCGGGTATTGTCCGCTCCCCTTTAGTGGGAGGCCGGAGTCCAGCAGTGGGACGTTTATGGACTGTTATTTAATTATTATAATTGGAGAATTTGATGGACAGATGTGTCTAAACCTTAATGGATATGTTATGTGTATTTAATTTATTCAGTTTGCTAATTACTCATACACTTTAACACGAAAATTGAATAATTATGATTATGGACTTAAACTAAACGAATCTCTAGGCCTCCAGTCTCTTACAGGCAAACATATTTATTTAATATAAATAAGGCAAACTAAAAAACCATGTAAACTGCTAGACTTAAATTCTATTCGTTAGTAGGTAAGTGTAGATATAGCTTTTGTAGTTGTAATTATTAAATCCAATTATGCAGCTATAGACCTGTAATTCCAGACTTCAAAATTCAATTAGAGTGAAGCAACAAAATCCGTATAATATATTTCACTAATGATTAAATTAATAAAATGAAAAGAAAGACTAGGTTTATTTACAGAATGTTAATATGGCTTACTTATTCCCTTCAGATACCTGAACGTATTAATATTTTTGTTTCTTTTACATTTTTTTTTAATATCTTGAAATTATTTAAGCTGTTGATCGCCCGTGGTCGAAATTCGAGCATAATAATTCGTTGTCACAGACTATACTTCTATAATCACAGATTTCGCCAAGGCTGTACAAACCTAAAGAGTATATTATATGCGTGAATGTGGCAAATACATGGTAGTGCGTGTAATGTTTTTTTTAAGCATAATTTTGAAAAAATATTAGCTTTCGTCGCTTCTTCTCTATATAAACTATAAGTGTGCGAAATTTCACACTCAACCGTCAGCGCAATTTTCGTAAAAAGGGGTACAAAGTTTTTGCTTAACGTATTAATATGTAGATCATTTGGCGTTGTATGACTTTCAAATTTCTATAAAAGTCTGAATAAAATTATGAAATTCAAAAATAGTTTGTATTTCAATTTCATAATTAATTTGAGATGTAATAATATTGGAAATCAAATTTAAACCATTTGAAGATTCTATAAAAATAGAGTATTTATATGCCTATACATATTATGTAGCCCATAAATTTTGTGTTGTAGGTTGCTTTAGTGGTAGGAGGGGCGAGTTGGCAAAAAACGTCGGCACTCAGCCCAACAAAGATAGGAAACGCAACCCGCCATTACAGAAAATTGGCCCCACGTTCCCCTCACACGACACGTGATTGGGGCTGGCAAATTTTAAATTTGATTTTTTGCCTCACTCTAAGTTGCGTTCTTGAAAAACTGCTGCAAAAAAAATCCGACTGTCACTTCATTATTTATCTAACGTCTTATAGGTACCTTAGTTTCCATAAGCCCTGGAAGCTGAAGATTTATAAAATCGAATAGTTAGTTATCTATGTTACGTACCTCTATATTTTTATAATAATTAACGGTAGCGCTTATTAAGTCCCTACACGAAATCTTGGTAACTCAGTGGTTAAGGTACCCTTGTTTTATTCTAATAACTGGTTTGACTCCTGGCCAGGAAGCATACACCGCTTATGCAGTTTTTTGATAGTTACCTACTACTAACACGCACTAGAGGTAAAAAAAAACATTTTTTTGTCAACGCTGGGGGAATGTATTTGCGCATATACTCAGGCCCCGGAGGAGGCCACCAAGGGGTATGTGAGACTCCTGGCTGCCGGTTTTGCATACAAGCTTCGCGTTAGAGCTTGCCAGTACCGACCGCCAGACTGCCCACTAAACCTTCCAGCATCCCTCCGCATCATAATTAGGCGCCACTGGACCGGAACCAAGGGTATGACTGCCGTGACAAGGATGTCCCTGAGACTAGAACATCCCACGGCACTGGATGTGACTCGGCGGGAGGGTCCCCCGAACAGGGGTAAAAAACCCTGAAAACAAAAAACAATCTGATCTGTATAATTCGTTAAACAGTTTTAGGCACGTCTGTTCCGCTAGAAGCTCATCACGATTTATAGGTACAACAATATTCACATTGAGTCACAAAAATGGCAAAATCGGTACATGCTTCCCGGCCAAGATTCGTACCCACATCTTTGGAACAGAACATGGGTAGATACGTAAGCATCTCTTGCAGATTAATAAAACAAAAGGTCTAACCTTCGGTAGATTGATATCAACCGTTTGAAAATCTAAAGATGATATTAGAGAAATCATTTCTATATTTTAATTTCGATAAATCAATCAAAGTAATCTACGATATTATAAACATTTTTTTTATAGCGTGAATTTAGCAAACAGGCAGACGGCGCACCTGATGGAAAGCGGTTACCATCTTTGTAAAACAAAAAAAGTCCGTTTAAAAAAACCAAGTTGTAGAAAATTTTATGTTATTTTCTTTTAATAAATTAATTAAATTCTTAGTCAAAAATGTTTATTAAGTTATTTTATATTTTTTAGTTTTTGAAGTCGGTTTTTTTAAACAATTTTTTGTTTTATTTGTTACTTTTAGTGTCTATGGGTAGACCTACGAAAGGTGCCGCGTGCCATAAAAAATATAGGTCCCAAGAACGGAAAATTTTCATAAATAAATGTTCATAAAATGAAAAAAACTATGTTAAATTTTTAGGGGACCAAATGGCAACTATTACGCATAAACTAAAAAAGAATTACGTAAATCGGATCATAAATTTCAGCATAATCGGTGTACATACATAAAAAAAATACCAATCAAGTTGAGAACCTCCTCCTTTTTGAAGTCGGTTAAAAAGGTGTGATCAATGTGCTCCCGTTCTCTAAAGGGAGACTGGAACCTGGCCACTAATGCCGGAACACAACCCAAGGATGTTATGGCGG
The DNA here is from genome assembly GCA_039645545.1 of Dendrolimus houi. Lineage (NCBI taxonomy): Eukaryota > Metazoa > Arthropoda > Insecta > Lepidoptera > Lasiocampidae > Dendrolimus > Dendrolimus houi. The sequence goes on along the minus strand of CM077125.1, from coordinate 16,327,721 downwards.
CATACTCTAGACCAGGGCTGGTAGCCATCCAGACCGGCAAATACCCTACGACCTGACTGTGGGTGGTTTTGTCGTCTCTTACAAGAGTCCGCCTGGCTGCAGGAAATTGTATTCATTCTCCGTTCCTGCACGGATAAAAACATAAACTTCAATTATTCGATGTCATTGAATACCATGATGTCCTTTAAAACCTATGTATTTCAACACATTGATTCGATTTGATTTATTCATCTAATACAGGAGAAAAAGTAAAATTAAAACAATTGACCCGTCGTACGTGAGTAGGTAGGTACTACGAGACATGTGATCGTATACTTACTTACGCAGGTAAAAGGTAGATAAATATTATACATACATAATTATTTTTATTTTCTCTTGCAAGTAACTCCCCTTTATTATTTAATCTAAATACAAAACAAGAAACAAATAATGCGATCAAAGCTAAATAGGTTTTTCTCTGCGTAGAATTCCAAAGAACAATGTAATATAAACTTCTGTTTATGGAAGAGTAAAAAGAACTTTAAAATTATTACCCTTAAGTTGTATTTTCCCTGAAGAGGAGTTAGTACGTCCGAAGTTTGATTAAGGGCCTGTCGTATTGTTCATTAAACTTGGATTAAGTTTGCAATGGATAGAACGAGGCAAGGCAGAGTTAGCGATGGTAGAAACAGCTGGGGGAAGGATGCTACTTAACTGAAAAGTTTCAGAATTCGGAAAATGTTTATTGAGTCGGACTGTCTTCAAGCACTACATTCCAAATTCATTAGTAATGCCACGGTTATAGAAAAAATATGATATTGTGTATATAATCAAGGATCCCAGTGCAAATTGTTATGTTTAAATTGTTCTTGTTCGGAAGTTACGGAGGTATAGGTAGTTACCTAACATGTTTTGCTGAACAGTTTGTTTATTGAATTTTTGAATTGCCACAAAAACTTCGTGCTATGGAGTCAATCAGACAGCAATATTTGTCTAAGGCTAGGGAGGGTATTTATACGGGTCATAGTTAGGTCTGGTGCTTCACCATCGTCACCATCATTTTAACGTTAAATGTTGGTTGCTTCGCAGCGCCCTCCTCGAAGCCCGATATCCACTTTCCTATATTTTTTTAGGTACGCGCAGTCTTCGGCATTACTAATTGTGAAATGATAATTGATACGCATGTGGTTCCTTACAACGTCAAGCCAGTATTTCTTGGGTTTACCCCTTCTACTGATACATGGCGGAGGCGGCATGACTAAACATTTGTTCCCCACATAACTAAATAGATTGTATAAAACGTGGTCATCATCGGTCAGGTCATGTAAATCAGCTTTAACTACAAGAATTTCGACTAAGTTGGTACGCAAACGTAGGGGAAATTCTTGTAATTAGTGTTGATTTACATTGATCCAACTACTTACTGACTTCAAATGCGAAGGAAGCAGTGCGGATTTCATACTGGCATCGTGTAAATTGTTTTGAAGTCAGTACAGCGCTACCAAGTCTGACTGAATTCAATATTTTCGAATGAATATTTTGAAGTCAGTCCGTTCCCCAAGTCAGCAGCGTGATAAATGTAAATCATGCTTTATGTCTAACGCTTAGTTGCTTAATAATAATTATTCTAATAACTAAAAATCATTTGATAGGTTCTGAATAGATACAAAAACGTACAGAGTCATATTATACTATATAAATATAGTGAGATATTAAAGAAATGTCTTGCCAAATTTTATTTATGTCCTATTTAAATCGGTTTCTTTTTCTATGGATTTAGATTATACTTTACAATATTCTTATTCCACTCATTGCCGTTGACTATGTGCTGATATTATTGATATTAAAAAATAGCAAAGTTATTGAGCTTCTGTTCACTTACATTATCTCGTATAAAAATTATTGGGTATTTTAATATCATGGAAGAAAAATGACATTCGTCCCGTAAACAACGTAACTATGAAAATGTTCTAAACCCTGTTTGCATGATTACGTTGTGCCAATGGTTATTTTATGTCCCCTTTTATCATTTAATTATTTAAGTTACAATTTTAAACCGAAAAAAGTGAAATAAAACTTTCGTGCTAAGACTTTCAATTTTTGACGAATTTAGTTTAAAAATATATTTTAAATAAAGACTGTAAAAAAACAAAAAGAGGAATGTGCTATGGCGACATTTAGTTATGTAGCCTTTGATCTTTGCAGAGTTGCGTTTTTATCAAGCCAATAATGTACTTAATTTTAGTGATAATTTCGAAATGAGCACAAGCACCAAAACCGGAATGATCGAAAAAGAAACACGTCTATTTATTGATCAAACATCCATTGATCTGGTGTTACCACCTTTTGTGGCCGCAGCCGTTTGGAAGCCACGATGACTCGGCAGATCTGTCCACGGATGACCGTGATCGTACCATTGTGACCGTCTAATTCAATAAAATCACCGGGAATTTTTGTTTATTTGTGGCAGTCGGCCCCCTTGTCGGACTCTCTTACTGTTGTATTAGCGGCTGATTCTGTATCATATCGTGTTCTTGTTACGTGACTGGCAGGCGTGCTTTGTTTTTATTGCTTAGTTAGTTGATATCGGATGGTATCAATTGGAGTAGTCGTTTTAAATTGTATTACTATATATCTCCGTCAAATGGTAAAAGCCTTATAAATTCGTTATGTGCACTTGACTCTACACAGCACTGTGCCGTTTCAATAGTGGACGATCCCACTCTGACAGACGGTTTAGAACTCTTGATCCTTAAAAGAGAGAGACGTTGACTTTCTAAGTGTGTTCTACCGCTTGGATAATTCGGAATGCATATTCAAATTTGAATGCGAATTATAGGTAAAATAATGGTGTAAATAAGTATAAGTACATCTATATTCTGCCTATGCTCTGAAGAATTGTTGTCCGTACGTAGTGTCAGAACCTTTTATGCCAAATGTTTGCTAGTTTTGAAATGAGCTCCGTTTTCCCCCTGTTTTCATAAAGAGCTTTCAAAAAAGGTGTAAACAGATTCTTAAGGTAGGCATCGGCTCCTTTGGTGCTTCAGATGTCCATGGGTGGTTTCAATCAATCACTTACCATCAGCAAGACCATCTGCTGCTTTGATTACCTGCAAACATATAAAATAATCTGTCCATTCGTAAAAAATCAATGGACATATTATGCGTATTTGCTATCTTTAGACAGCTCTTCTAAACACACAGCCCTTTTTAATTCAGGGGAAAGGACAGTAGATATATCCGCCATGCTTGTCCAAAGTGAGTTGGCAGATTCCGCACATCGATAGTCTCCTCACAATATGTTCTTTTACCGTCATCACATACGTGGTTATTGTAATGATAATGATGTACCTACCTACAAAACTTTTTACTTAAGTAATGCATACTGTCTGACCAGGAATCGAACCAATATCATTTGAATGGCATGCTTGTATCTTAACCATTGCCCCATAATGGCTACAGGATATTTATTTAGTTATAGTTCATACTAGTTATAGTTTTATAATATTTCTAATTATTATTGTAGTTTTATTGATTTTAGCAGTAACTTTAGATATTAGTATAAGTTTAGAACTTGTACCTACATTTTTATTGTAAGGTAAGAAATTTTATAGTGCTCAAACTTTGACAGCATAATTATTAAATCATTAATATCAACCTTAAATCCAAGTATACGTATGATACCTCGACACGCTTGTATTAAAAACTATTAATTCATGTCTAATTATAACTCACTTGTCATGCATTAAAATAATGGAATACTATAATCATGAAAAATAAAGAAAATTACATGATTAAATATTTAAAACGATCGTGTCGTTATAAAGAGAAACCATACTAGTTCTACATTATTATTAAGCAGCTACTTGATATTAATGCAATAAGCTTTAATAAAATGTATCTCTTTTATTCCATACTAAAAGTTCTGCAAACAGAAAGAGATAGACAATAACTACTACGTTTCTACTTTGTTATATCTCTAAACATTCTATTTCAGTCACCCTTATATAACTGCTGACAAGTGTGAGAGGGTGAATAATAATTGCGATTTTATGCTATAGAACGGTAAAGCGAAGTAATATGTACCTTGACTGCGATGTTTTAAAGTTGAAATAAACTTGTAAGATTTATAACAAGCCATCTGAAGAACAGCTCCGCCTTAAAAATGGAAGGTGGTATGTAAAAATTGATGGACATACATGTATAGAGTCCTTAAAGTGACAGAGTACGCTGGCGTGTTGGCGAGTGTATATTGTCTCAAAATGTCGTCGCAGGACAGCGCGTCTATGGCTTTATTGTTTATTATCAAAAAGTGATAAATCAAATGACTTTGCGATTATGATGGACTAAAAAACTTTTGCTTGTAGATTCCGCGGATACATAACTTTTCAGTTTTGTGACAGTGGTTTAGTTTAGTGAAATAAATGTATAATATTGTGTCGAAATAAGTGATGGTCACAACACTATTATAGCAGAAAGTGATTTCGGAATTTATGGTTTGTCGAATGATATTCATATTGGATACCGATTTAAATTTGGAACATTTGTTTATATGGACTGATATTTTGATTATTATAAAAGGAATGTAATGTATATATGCATTATAATTTGAGATACAATCCATCGAAAAATGTGATTTGCTATAAATTAATAAATTAAATCTTGACTGTGCTTATTATAAACTTTTATGTTGCTGATATTGATTACTAATAATATTCTATCTTTGATGTTTTGACTATTTATATTAAATAGACATATTTTATAAAGAAAGAATTTAGTTACATGTGAGTGGCGGCCATGTTAGCTGATGTTTTAAATGTGAGGTGATGCGCGGATTGGACCACGCCCACCATGAGCTCCTTCCTCATGAACGGTGGGTACCAACCGCAGCCGGACCCCAAATTCCCTCCCTCCGAGGAATACAGTCAAGCGGATTACATACCACCAGGAGAATATTACCAGCACCAACATTTGCAATATGGCTATCAGCACCAATACCCCCCGGTTCAAATTGGAACAGGGTACGGTTATGGGGGGTATTACCACCCGTTACCTCAGCATCCACCTGTGGCACCACCGCCGCGACCGCCGGAACCCTCCCATCCGTCTGATGCTGACCACGGCTATAATCCATCCCATACTTCTGATGTAGCGCCGGGCTTAGCTGAGTTAGGGTTAAGGTTAGAGAGGCATATAGAAGAGGCAGCGCCTGCTGGAAGGAAGCTTCATGCTTTAGGGAGGGAGGGGTCGCCTGGTTCAGAAATGGATGACGACAGGCTATTGCTGGACAGTCCGCCGGTGGAAGACGATGACTCTTCGATATGTTCAGATAATACTGACAGGGTTATATATCCATGGATGAAGAAAATACATGTTGCCGGAGCGTGTAAGTTCTTTATATTATCTAATTCTATTCCTATTAATAGGTAGATATAAAGGACTGGTAGAGCTAGTAAAATTTCGTTCCCGTTACCATGACCTTTTTATAAGTGAATTGCAACGGTGGCAGCAAATAGAAGCTACTCCAGCGCTATCTTTGGCTTTATTCGTCTATCCCATGTCTTAGACCATTAATAGAAAGACGGAGTCTCGAACTCTTAAAGTGAAGGCGGCTAAAGGAAGCCGATTTTGGAATAAGAAGTCGGTTTAGTTGTTACCACCGTAACGATAATGTGGTTCTACTTGGGAGTAAATAGTTTCGACAAGCTTTTCATAATTAGTCAAAGAGTAAATGCCAATAATTTTTAGTTTTAAATTTTGGTTTTATATTATATTACTTTCTTAGTTTTTATATAATATCTATTATCCAATTTAAACAAACACGTAAGTAAAATGACAAATAGCACAAAAACTCGTGCTTCGACTGTTATAAAAGTTAATTATTTTCATTTAAATATTCAGCGTTTATCGCCATTCAAATTTTTGATAAATGTATGTATGTTTGACAATGTTAAATATTTACAACAAAATATCTGCATAATAATATAAGATTTTAAGATCTAACGAACCTAGAACCTATATCCAGAAGTACCTATACAAAACGACAAATCTAGCAAAACTTGACACAAAACAATAGTTTCAAAAATTTCTATTGTCTTAGTAAAATAAATGAAATATTATAAATTAATTACAATAACGGTGGATTAGTTTCCAGCGCTAACATATTTATTACCCACCCAGACACAATCCGTGTGTATACCTACTACATAACCTTACGCAAACAAATTTGTAAAGAATACTTCACTTCATTTGACGCTTTCGTTTACGTAGGTTCCGTCTATATATTAATAGTCTAAGCCCCACGGAATTTACGTAATTTATTACAATAAAAAGTCTCATTAGTGTTGATCCGGGATATAAGCTAGCTATGACAAGTTTCATTCAAAACCATTTAGTAGTATCACATTTCTAAACAAATTTTAGCGATTCTTTTTGCGTTGGAGTCAGGAAAACTTCAAAATGGTCCCATGTAAATTTTAAGACTATTGGATTTTAAGTTCCGAAGATATAGCAGAAAATTAATTAAAAACGGACAGAAAATGTGAAATTACGGTTTTTTAGCCATAACTCTTTTGTTTCTGAACCGATTTTAGTAACTATTTTTGAGTAAAATTCAGTACAACTTCAGGACAGTGTCGTATAAATGTCATTGTTATTGGATAGCATATACGTAATTTAAAACTGAAGAATAAAAAAAATCTTGCAAAAAAAGGAACCGACTTCAATAGTAAATAATAAAAAGCATGAAATAAATATTATCCATAAAATTTTAAAGTTAGTGCCAAGTGAAACATAAAAACAACAAAAAGTTTCAAGACTTCAAGATGTTGTATAAAATATTTATTTTATGGTTTTTAGTTACTATTGAAGTTGGATTCTTTTTGCTAGATTTTATTTTAATTAATTGTATGTACCTACAAAGTCGACTCCTCTACAGATTTATTATAGGTACCTATTCTCTTTTTTCTTCCACATTCTCGTAATTATTTGGGCTCGGCACAATATGTGTTTTCTGTCCATACTCCTCTATTCTGACATACTTCCTCTGTCACCCTACAAATCATCATATCACCCTTCGCACAATCCATCCATCCCTTTTTGTCTATCATTACATACATAATATGTACCCATTAATCTTGCAGATCACCATACTTTTGTCACAAGACTTTCATCACTTCTCGTTACATACCTTAGTCTTCTTATTATAGGTACCTATTTTAGATTTGCACATGTAAAGCTTATTCATCTTAAGAATAGACTTGGAGTGGCTGTTAAATTTAGAATTGGATTTTTACATAATATGTAACAATAAATTCTTTCATTATTTTAATATAAAAGAGTGTACGCTCAAATAAAATAGTATTAACTTTAAAATATCTCGATAAAAATGTTTTAAATATCTCTTTCAACAATAATTAATACGCTATTTGAGTGGTTTCATATATATACTATCTATACTAATATTATAAAGAGGTAAAGTTTGTGAGTTTGTGACGCTGTAGGGAGTAATCTCCGAAACTACTGAACCGATTTAAAAAATTCTTTCACTGTTGGCAAGCTACACTATCCCCGATTAACATAGGCTATACTATATTTTCAAAAAATTCAGGGTCCTTACTAAAACTCCAATAGTGTAACGCAAGGTGTAAAAAAGTTACCTAAAATCGCGTGCGCTTCGAATACTATTGATGATAGAATAAAATTGCAGAACACATCATTTTTTAGAAAAATCATCGCGACAGCACATGTCTAACTATTATAGTTATGCCACAATAAGTGTTCTTTTATTTTAATTTTTTTATTAAAATGCCGCCGCTAGAAAAGGCTCTTTATTTGTATCTTGGTATTCATCCTTATCGAAATAAATTACTTCATATTCAAGACTGCTTCAATACCTCTATATAACTTTTTGAATGATTCAGTTTGGACATTCCATTTAAAAGATATCACGAGCTTAAAAATGTAAGTATTAGAAAAAAGTTGCGTGGTCGCCGCGCACCTGAATCAGCTAGACAGGCTTATGCGATTTAGGCGTCACTGGGGTAGGGGCAGTACGGGAGGGGAAATATTTTGAATTCGCTTAGTAGGTAATTAAACTCAACAAAAAATAAAGAAGTAAAGTTTGTGCGTTTGTGACGTTGTAGGGGGTAATCTCTGGATCTACTAAACCGATTTTGAAAATTCTATCACCAGTGGAAAGCTACATTATTCCTGAGTGGCATAGGGTATATTTGGTTGTGATTAATAATAAGTATTTTTTAATTTTTTTCCGATGCCCAGCGAAGTGGGCACGGGTCAGTTAGTTATATATAATTTCAGTCATGGTGTTACCCCTAATATATCTAGTCAGAGTTTTATCTAGAGCTTTTTTCAGTGAGTTGTTCATTTCTGAACTGTGTCTGGAGATCTTTTCGGGTGTTCTTTTCCGTCATAAAGGAGACGGATACACTTTCATATATTATTGGCTCCACATTATAAAAAATGAGAGTGATTCTAAGATATCTTTAATTATTTGATTTTTTTTATTGTAGCGGTTTTAATTATTTTGAATGAATTAAATGTGTGATGTACTTAAAAGTGTTTTCATATTATTAATTGTTGAAATTCATTCACATAAATCGAGCATTTAATCGATAATTTTTACTTGTGACCTTATTTTTAATATTTCTTATCCTCCAGATAAAATTGGGGCTGATGTTTTCTATTTTCTAATAGAAAAATACAACGCTTTTTTGAAGCCATATCTCAACTCACTACATTTATTTGGTCCAAAAGTTCCCGTCTCCTTTTTATTTACAACTTATTTACTATTATTACCGAAGTGACGACTATAAAGTGGGAAAATTGGGAGGAACACTTAATCTATATGACAAAAAAAGTCTCACTTGACTTGAGTTTCAACTACCCTATATAATGATATTTACAATTCATAATGATTTGATCATAGTTTCTCTATAGGTAACTTATGTAAAGATGAGATGGCATTCATTTCATTGTGACTTTGAATGGTTACTTATAACATTTAAATTAGACATTTTATCGAGAAAAACTTTCTCTATTCACAACTTTGAAATGTATTTTGATTTTTTTGATGGTTTCGTATTCAACAATGAAACCCATATAAGAACGTCTTTATGAGACGAAAAAAAAATTTATTTAACACAAAACAGATGGTTACATTAGATGGTCTGATGCTTATATGTAGGTATGAAAAGGTTCGCTAGTTTTCAAATCGATTCATTTAATGTTCCGCGAGCACATATTACTTTTCAAAACTAAGTCACAGAACAGACTGTTCGACAGAAAATTATGTTAATATATAAAACTGATTGACAATAAAGTTTAAATTTACTTAGATCAAAGTTGTTTAACTTTCTATTTTGCTGAAGAATATTGTTTTGAGATATAAAGGTTTTTTATTGGTTTTAATATTTATGATAGGCGTAGTGATTATATTCTCTTTGTTTTTTATTGTTAATCTTAGTGTCTGTAATGACAATGACAATGGTCAACATTGCAATTTTCTTTTTCACGTTTCTATATTTTATAATGGTAACATTTTTTTAAATTTTGGCAGTACTGTTTCTTTGACTCATGCAAGCAAAAGTCGACTTTTAGGTGACGAATCTTTTCATACCACAACTGTACAGCTGTTTAACCCATTTAGGCTTGTAAATATTTGTGACCCAGTCCTCTCTCTTAACATTTAATATTAATAAATAATAACTTATTTTGTCTTATCAATGTATCATTTTTATTACACAATATTAATGTCAATTTAACCTAGTATTAAATTTATAATAACAAATAGAAAAAAAGGAAAATCTTAAATATATTGTTAGTTGTAACCTATTCATTAATTAGTAATTATACTACTTTGTCCAGTAATGACATTTTCAGTTTTTTTGTAATTGTTTCAAGAAAATTTATTTGATGTTTTGTGCGTTCACATGATCGTCTGTCTGTGTGCTAAGATTATTTTTCTCAATAATCACTAGATCCACTGACTTAGGGATGAAATTTGGTAGAAATATATATTATTAACTTGTATAGTAAAACTTTAAATGAATTTAGATGTAGCCGCCATACAAATGGTTAAAAAAACTATACAGACAGCTTTTCAGAAGTTATAACGAAGTTTTAAATTCACTTGAGAAAGGTATTCACTTCTAAAGTACGGAAAAGTGTTCTCCTCTATTTTTTTTATGACTTACCTATATAGTATACAATTCTGAAAAATTACGAGGTGCCAGATCTTAAATAACACGTTTTCATTCAACGTTTGGTTTTAAGAAGACCTTTGCGTAATTTTTGAAATATTGGGTATTTTTGATTCCATACTTTCACTTTTGATGTTGATGGGATTTTGTAGCTCATACCTATTTAAAACAATGGACATTCGTCGCCTCTACGGAACCCTTCAATGTCCCCCAACACACACTTGGCTGATTTTTAATTACATTTCTTTTATCCCAATCAATTCTATACCTATAGGATGAGATGGTATTATTTTAATAGCAGATGTTCAATATTTGCTTACAACGGTTTTTAAATAACATTTAAATGAGATATACTTTCTCTATTCACAAATTCGAAACGCATTTTGAAATCTATTTAAAAAGCACAATAGGCACCATATTTAAATAAACTATTCGAACCCACAAAATATATTTCAAAACACTTGTAGATACGGGTGCAAAATGTACGAAACGCAAGATTAATTCCTATGCATTATTTTTTCTTTCACACACGATTTTGTATTGTTGAAAAAGCGGAACACGTACGCGGCATGTTTAATGAGAGATTGTACAAATTACTAGCAATCAATAACACTTCAGAAATCTTAAGGGTTCTTCTGAGTCGTGTGTCCTTTGATATGTTTTGACGTTTTACTAATGCGATGTCATTAGGCGGGTTTGCTAGTTTTGTTGTGCCACAATGGGCCCCAAGTTCATGTTAATGAGTGTCATTTATTTTTATTGCTTTTAAATAGTGGTTTGTGGCCAAACATTCGCGATGAAGATTATGATTTTTAAGGCTTCTTAAATTTGAAATATATTCGGTGTCGTCTCGGTTTTATTTGAGATTTAAATCTTTGGTTTCTTTCATGTAGTTTTATTGGCACTTTATTTCTTTAAATGACTATAAAACGCGATGATTTGGCAATCATGAGTAGCTTTTGGTGAGAAATATTTTGAACAACTATTTGAAATAATCCGGCGAATTGTAAAGTACTAATACCGACATCGAAATCGGAACAGTATTCTTATAATGGTGAGTAATACAGAAAAGCAACATTTGAAGACTTTATTTAAATAAATAGTGAGTTAATTATATATACAGAACGTTCATCCCCACTTCCTTGAGCCACTTCGGTCGTGTACGCATGGGTTCTCCAGAAAGTTTCTTTTGAACACAGTGGGTATATGTAACAAGCTCCCAGCTGAGGTTTTTCGACAGCGCTACGATATGGTGTATTGTATGGGTTTTTCAAAAAAGGTGTCGTAAAATTTCTTCCAGGCTGCAGAGCATTGGTAACACCTCTGGTATTGCAAATGTCCATAGACTTCATATGTAGGTAAGGTAGGTACATAGGAATCATTAATAACGTCAATCGACTTTTACTCATTAACTACTTAACAGACAATGTTATGGTTATTTCTAAGATTAGCAATTTTTCACAATTTTGGACTTCATGGGTAGAGTAGGGGGGGCACATTTTTTATGTGTTTAGAAGCTAATATCTCACTATTTATTGACTTAAAAAATAGTTATTAAAAACTTCGTTATGATTTTTTAACATTTTTCAATTTTCTTATCGACTGAATAGTTCCTGAGAAAAAAAACTTTAACGTATAAAGATAGGAAAAACGAACAGACCTGACAATTTTACAACAATTCCGTTTAGTTAAAATGAGTACTGAATCTAAAAAAATATTAAAACAATTCAAGGCTAAGCCAAATTAAATTTTTTGATAATTTCAATCCAAACAAAACAACATGAGTCACTGACAAGGCGTCAATACAAGGTTACTTATCAAAGCTATCTCAACAAAGTGTAAGGCCTTTATGATGGAGTGCTGAGGAATCCGCAGCGATAGGGTCAAGAGCACTAATGAACCGGTTCGCTTGATTGATCACTAAGGAAATTTAGCGATGGATTCGCTTTGCGATCACTGTGAAGACGTCTCTCTGTTTCGGCAAGAATTATGCAGTTTGTACAAATTTCATTTTATCGATTACTAAGAAATATTCTATATTATAGATATTTTGGTTAATCTTACTTTCTATTAAAAAAGCCTAGTAGCTAACGCACTCGCGTCTCACAGTGCATTTTAAATGACGTTGGCAGATCTAATGATGTGTAAATTGCAATGTGGATCAGCACGTTTACCTTCACCATTAGTCGAAGATAAACTTGTGATGAAAACTGTATCGAAATAACGTCTCAAATAATGTATGTGCCAATTCCGCTAATCTGCTTTGGATTCGCGTGACGAGTTTAATGTCCTTCTCCGGGCATTATTTCCTGAAAAATGGGGAAACCCGATTTCAACAGTAGGACGTTTACGGGTTGTTATTATTATTCTTTCTGATATTATTAATTTTTGTTTTTACCCCGGTTCTGAGTTCCTATTCTTCTCCCATACTTCTATGATCATCAACTGTCGAACTCATGATAGCTTACTGGCTGATGACACCTAATTTCGAGAAAATGGGTTCTAGGTTTGGCCTCAAATCATGCACCGCTTGCTTGTTAGAATAACTACACCACAGTTTACGTCGCGATGAAACTGGCATTGCGAAGTAATCGATGCGTGCAACTCGCCAACACGTTTTGGACAAGCATGAGGCCAGTTTTTCCGTTCCTAAAATAGGCAGGTCGATGATATTAGGAGGAAGATAATAGATATTATTATCAACACTCAGTCCACAGACTTGCATACCTTGCTTCACAACGTCCAGCCATCGCTTGCCGTTAGCGTTTAAAGCGATTTGAATACACCACTTTATTATTGATAACAATGGTCACATTTTTCTCACTCAAAGAGCTTAAAGAACACTTAAAACATATTCAAATTTATTAGCGAAATAAGTAGATTACATTACACTTTGTAACATAATGGTCTTCATAATACTTGTTTTTCATTCTATTTTTAATATTTGAAGGGATAAACATGGGTAATGACAAATTTGATTGTCAACTACTCCGCATTAACTCTAAAATGTTATGTTATGTCGATGTATGATATAAAATAATATATGTTCAATATGACACACTCGTTTTTTTAGGTAATATGTTAGAGATTATACCGTGAAAAGAACTGCTTACTAAAATTGTTAATAATAACACACACATATTCAGTATCAGTTCATTATAGTACGTAGATACACATGAACGGTATTCCTGCATCTCATTTTTAACATTAATATAATAATACAACCTTTCACGTTACTTTGCAGTACAGGTTCTAGTTTACTAATTAATAATTTCATTCATAAACCAATTTAAGCTTTATTACAATCTTTATATATACTATATTCGCTTAAAAGTGATCGATATTAAATGATGAAATGGAGTCATTACACTTTTTATCATCGAATGCAAAAGTGGTACCCGTTACACAGCTACCGGTCACCGGCCGCTTCGTTAGCCTATCACATCATCTGAGCGATGACAATCTGAATTGAATTACGGGCTATCTGCGACGAATGTGTGGTCCCACGGATCTGTTAATCTGGAGTCGATCTTGCGACGCATGCGCCATCCAAGAGGCCCGGTGGTCCCGCCTCATTACGTCCAACTTACGATTTGAAGCCATCCCACTATTGTGTGCCAGTGAAAAATGTTGCTACAATGACAGGTGTCGATAAGAAAACCCCAGGCACCAGTGTTCTTGAAAGAATTTTTGGCATTGAACATCAATAGTGCTCGACTTTTTTTCTTTAACCCGGACGCTTAATAAAGTGCCTGGCATGAGATCTCTTAAGTCAATTTTCAGTTTACTATTAATTTAATAAATATTTAATTCACAAGAAAAATTAAAGTCTGCAGTTACTTAGTATTAATTATGACTTGTACATACTTTTGTGTAACAAATAAAACAAAACAAGTGTTATATTCTAAAATTCACTTGACGATTTTCACTGTGTGTTTGGATCAAGTTTTAAGGATCTATGACATCGACTACATTAAGACAAACTATTCATTTGCACGAATGCAAATATAATGAAATAAGATGTTAAATGAACGAGAAGAATCTGATTTTTACTTTTTTGATGTAAAATTCAGATTTTAACATTTTAGCAAGATTTTTTCAAAATTGGATTTGTTCTGTATTATCTTACCCCACTACTTCCCTGGCTTAGAAACATACCAATTTTCTATTCTATGGGTTCCCAAGCGCCTGACCACTGGAAATCTCAGGAGGGGCGCCGACCGCACATACCATCCTTCGTCAAACCGCGGAGATTCTCAAAGAAATTCCTCAACTTTATATTTATATGTCTCTATATTTGTCTCTTTCTAAAGTTTAATCATAGAATTTGGTAGAACGTGTTTATATGTTTGCAACATTAAAGTTTTTTTAACGTCCTCGTCGTTTGATAAATATGGAACGTAGGATATCGATACCATAACTCGAATGAATTCCCTGTGTAGTTATTATTAATCAAATGAAAATGTAGCGAATAGAAATCGTGATTATAATATCTGCCTATAAAACGCATTACTAGGCTCAGAACTCTCTATATTTATGGGAACGGACTAAATTACCACTCAGCTTGTCCAAAGTGTATATCATCGGTTTTCATACATCGGTTACCTCGAAGTGCAGCTTTTTTTCTACGGTCAGCACGTGATAACTAATAGCAAGGTTACACACATTAGGCCAAAAAAAAATTTTTTTATATATGTACCTATATATTATATAACTATACATATAGGTAATATAATTAGTATTTATGTAATGTAAAACTTCTTTAAAGTTAGATTAATTACTATTGCTTTTTAAAGACTTCATTATCATGATTGTAAGTATCTTGATTTGGAATAGGTGCAAAGTTGCTTAGCTTCCGGCTTTGAACTTGAACATGTAAATCTGGTTTTACTATCATGTTAGTGCTTTAAAGTAATTATCTTTCTGTGGTTGTTACGTCTATTAATTTAATAGAAATTAGTTACACGTAGGTTCAATTATTTTCTAATCATTATCTAGAGTATGCCGCCATAACAACCTTGAGTTGTGTTCCAGCGTGAGTGACCAGATTTCAGTCTTCCTTAAGAGAGCAGCAGCGCATTTGTAGCACCTTTGGTATTGCAAATGTCCATAGGCGATGGTAACCGCTTTCCATCAAGTGGGCCGTCTGCCTGTCTGCTGAACTCCTGCAATTAAAAAAATATATGTTTATTTTATGAGAACAAAATATAAATAAAATACATCTATACAAATACTATTATTAATTAAATAATAGTTAGGTATTTGCCTATTCATGGAATCAGAATTCCTGCTAAAGGACGGTCCCGATATCTATTCATTTCCTTCCTTACCATTGGTTAAATTTTGACATTACTTGTATGAAGCTTATGTCAAAATTTAACTGATAGTTATGTACGGTTGTTAAAATATAGGGACAAGCCTGTTGAGGCTAAGAAGACGAGATTAATAAATACTTGAGGTTTTCGTTGCTACAAGATATATTTCCAAGTGTAACGTCATTGGTGGCAGAAACAACTAAAAAGACAGCTACGAATTCCAAAATATTAAATTCAAGTTTAACACATACAAAAAGTGTGTATGTCCATCAGAGCCAAAAGTATATCGATTGCTTAGTAAAAAAATATACTGCTGAACGGAACTCTTATGAAATCGAAATATGCCCGTCCGTCTGTCAGTTTGTCTATGTCACAGTTTATTTTCTCAGTTACTACTATGTCTACATAGATGAAATGTTAAAAGAATATGTAGCGTAGGTAGTGTAAGTGTATAGCGCTATAAAGTTATGTAGTAAAGTTGCGAAGAACTAGGGGTGGCCGTTATACTTATCCCTAAAGGTTGATTTTTTTATATATAGTTAGTCAGATCTTTAAAAAAACATATGATGTTTCATAATGCCTTTTTATTGGCTGAATATTTATGAAAATTGTGTTGTCTATCTAATTAGGGAGGTACCACCCTCTATCTTTTAAAATATGAAGTAGAAAATTCAGAAATATATTTATATTTTTCCTAAAACTTGTTTTGAACAATTCAGTAGTTTTTAAGATATGGGGTATTTTCAATTAATTGATTTTTCTATGGTTCTATTGCCAAATAACGAAAACATGTTTGTCAGCTTCACTTAACCCTTTGTTATGCGTGGATTTGCAGCCGCTTGACTAATTTATTTTTCTTTGTCTATATTACGTTTCATTATTTTAAACACATTTTCAGA
Source organism: Dendrolimus houi (assembly GCA_039645545.1). NCBI lineage: Eukaryota > Metazoa > Arthropoda > Insecta > Lepidoptera > Lasiocampidae > Dendrolimus > Dendrolimus houi. Next base: position 16,311,308 of record CM077125.1, on the reverse strand, counting down.
TTTATTTTGAATGTTATATATAATAAGTAATAGGTACGTAAAATTATGCAAAATCTATACTGGCGACATCCACTTTGTTTGGATTCATGCATTCACTTTGATTGGAATAATCGTTCCTAGTTTCTTCTATGATATGGATATGAATTTTGATCGGGTATGTACGATCTCAATTCGTATAGATACAAAATTATTCCTAACTTGAAAAATGAAATACCATGTCATTCTCCTACAAAAGAATTAAATACTTATTTCTTTTCTAAAGTAAAAAAGGTGTTTACAATATTAGAATTAACTCGTAAAACGTGGCATCAATTCTTTAGACGCTTTGACACGAAGTACAAAAGCAATTTCCCCGAAAGGAAATTACTAAGACTTATCGGCTGTGACACCATTCTACTAGTATTAGAGCCTTTTGTAGGTATAATTTCAATTCTAATGTAGGTACGCTAAAGGAGGGTCAAATTTAATTATAGTAGACACCTATTGAAGTCAACCTTTATGCATATAGGTAGCAAATAAATAAATTGCACTAGAACCATTCTTGAAATTTTACGCGGGTTTTTAAGATATATAGGTATATTTTTGGGAAAATGCTTCACTTTTCGGTATAGCCTAAGATTTTCGTTATATCTTTTTATTCTTGTGGGTTTCCGTAAGTTGACGCTCTGTACTGCTACGTAGTATTAGAGAGTGTAAGAAAAGCTACGTTTGCTAGCCCAAGTCCACTAAGAAGTCATTAAGCTTCTTGAAGGTAATGTAATCCTTCTGAACGTCACACAGTATGTCTAAGTTCTTTTTTGTAAAGGCTGCCACAACTATGCATTCCAATACGATGTGGGACGGCTGTTTCTAAGGATATTTTGAGATTTATTACAAAATTTTTCGTTGCCGAAGAGTGATTAAAAATAACAAAACTGTTTAAAATTATCCTTCCCATTATGACATACGGTGCCGAGACATGGACACTAACGGTGGGACTGGTCCACAAATTCAAAGTCGCTCAACGGGCTATGGGCTAGGGACAGATCTATATGTTAGGTGTTTCTCTTGTGGATGGGATCAGAAATGAAGATATCCGTAAGAGAATGAAGGAAACCGACATAGCTCACAAAATTAGCAAGTTGAAGTGGCAATGGGCCGGTCACGTCTGTCGTAAGACCGACGGCCGATGGAGCAAAGGTGTCCTCGAGTGGAGACCACGTCTCGGCAAACGACACCCTCCAGCTCAGTAAACTGACGACTTGTGCAAGGTCACCGGAAGGGGCTGGATGAGGAAGATGGGGGATCGGGATATGTCGCGCAAACTTGGGGAGGCCTATGTCCAGCAGTGGATAGAGACGGACTAAATAAGAACAATGTTTTGAATATAAAAAAGAAATGTAACACTCGCAAAATAATATTTAGGTTCATTTGAAATAAAGTACTTTAAATATTTCAAACTCTATTATTCACGTTTCCAGTTAATAAACCATGTAGTCTCATCTTAATAGTAGATATCTATCAGCCACAATGTACTTACACTAGCTGTAAACTTTACCACCTCGAATCAAACTAATTTACTAGACGCAATTAATCACAACAAAAAGGAAGCTCAAGCTCGTGCATGTGTAGGTAATTATTATGCACATTAATTAACACGCGGCGCCGTACCCTGGTGGGTTGTTACTACATAAATTATTCAGTATTGCTTCGACCTATCGGAGCACGCAACCACCTTACCAGTGACGTCGATTGCTGTATAGAAATTACAATGTGCGGTGTGTAGCTATTTTTGCTACACGAAATTTCGTGTGTACATAATTTTAGTATTATTTCGTAAATACTCTATGAGGAAGGTATTCAATTTGGCACAATTTTATCTATCTATAATATAGGTATAATGAATTTATAGGAGAGTCCAGATAGTATATTGAATTTAAAAAAGGAGAAACAAATCAGGGGCCTACTTAAGCCAGAAGGTTCAGAAAATATAATTTTTACATTCTTGTCTGTCTGTCTATCATTATGTTAACTTATCACCTGAAAACTACTCAACTGATTGAAATGAAACTCAACACAGAACTAGCTTATATCTTGGGTCTGAACTGAGCATACTTTTTGTGTTTAGGGATATTTTAACTTTAGGTTATGGATTTTTAAATTTCGTTTTTATGGACATTTAAACACAGTAATGGATTTTAAAGTGAGGTATACTATTTGTAATTAATTTTATTACATTGCGTACTGCAAATTATCAACAGTCATGAAAAACAAACGTACATACATGTAATTTAAACTCAACGCTTACAAAGTTTTGCTGGTACAACTAGTTCTGTAATAGAACTAGATAGTCGAATTATGTGTTATAAAATTATTTCCATTTCAATTTTTGGTGTGATATTGTCTCAATCATTTAAGATCTACGCAAATGTTCTTTCAGTAACACATTGTCGTACAAACTTCAATGCTATCATCCAAGCAGACAGTCCGTGTCTATTAATCCACCTTTATGCTTAGAACCATCAAGCTTAATAATACTCTGTTTGTAAAATCATTTGCATACCTCTTATCCTAAAGAGGATAAGAGTGAAAGAAAATTGGGATAAAAATCCTAATTTTCTTTCACAGATCCTACAAGACATTCCCAAGTGAACTTGGAAAGTTATTATTTTTATTCGAAAAATATTAAAAAATTACTCATATTCACTTACGGGTCTATCTGGGTATATAATCTAAGCTAACTTAAGGAGTAAAGAACATCAATGTCTTCAACTCGTCTCCCAATCTTAGAACAACATAGATTAAAAATGAGTTTGTTAAAATATTTTTGTCTTCTTTACAGCAAACGGATCCTTTCAACCTGGAATGGAGCCAAAACGCCAACGGACAGCATATACGAGACACCAAATATTAGAACTGGAGAAAGAATTCCATTACAACAGATACCTGACGAGGAGAAGAAGAATAGAGATAGCCCACACTCTAGTCCTATCAGAGAGACAAATTAAAATTTGGTTTCAAAATAGAAGAATGAAATGGAAAAAGGACAACAAACTACCAAACACTAAAAATGTTAGGAGAAAAACGAATCCTGCTGGAGTCACCACCACGGCTAAAGGAGCCACACCAAAGAGTAGATCCAATAAGAATACAAATAACAATGATAAAAAGAAATCCAATAATAACGGACGACCTGATAGTATAGAGAACGTGACTGATAACATTATGAATGATTTGCATTGCGTCGGTGGGCAACCAAATCTAACGCATGATCCTGCAATTAGTCCTATGTCTCATACAGGTAGTATGAACCCCGGCCATATGACGCCTCATCACTTACACATGATGGGCATGCATGCAGCCATGGATCCAGCGATGGTAGCCAGTTTAACCGCACATAGCTCTCCAGTCGGCACCAACGGTTGTGGTGGCGGTATAAATCCTAGCACCCAAACCGTAATAAAATCAGACTACGGTCTAACCGCCTTATAATCTTTAGATGTTTAAAGAGGATATATTTTTCATTATTGAACTGTATCTGTAATTCTTACCATTCCTATGTGTCGATAAGGTGTCATAAAGTGATAATTAAATATGTTTTAAGATTTATTTACTAAGTTGTGTATTTGATCGTTTTAAAGTCAGTCATAATATTCGGATGTTTGAAATATTTAAGTGGAAAACTCTACAATGTCAAAAGTGTGATTAATTATATTTTAGTATAGGTTATAAATAAACATCTGAGTGTTGATTTTGTAAATTTTTAATGGTATCAATGATTTGCATAAAAAAGTGTAACAATAATATCTGCATCATTCTTCATCGTCAACTTTAATTGAATTTGTAACCAATGGAAATGTTTTTAAAGATTTATTTAAAAAATTAAGTTACCATTGTAAATTAAAAATATTTTTTTTTTCGTTTTGTTAAGCAACGAACGTACCATCTTGATTAATCATGAAAATTGTTTCTAAAATTTTGTTTTGTATCTTCGATATTATAGGTTTGGTCTAAAATGATTTGAAACCGAGCATAAACTCTCAGACGTATCTGTAGCACACTCAAAACAATCACTGAAGTTTAGAAGCTTATTAAAATAGCTACAAAATACATATATAGATATATCCGATGCATTATCATGGATAGCACGTATTTTTAATTTAATAGCGTAATAAGAACGAGTTTTTTTTTAAATTAGAACATTGCGATTTATATCTATGAAACGTCCGAAACAATAGAAACCTAAGATATATTTTATTTCACTCACACTCGTGTATATCTACTGTATTACTTTATTTGAATAAAACAGATGTTACTCGGCTTTTATTTTAACACGGTTTTTATAGATTTATTTTGAGGTAACAGTTTTTCCAAGTTGTTCTAAATTAGCGTACTTATTACGTCTGACTGTTTTGATTGGTTTCAAATCGTTTTGAAACAAACCTAATATATTATGTTTTTATAGCATAGAACAAAATGATAAATGTAATTGAAAAATTGTAATGTATAAATTAATATAAATATGATACATGTTCATAAGCAAGACTTATGTGATGTAGACAATGATATAGGTATAGAAAAATGTGGTTTTTAATTATAAACGTGAAAATTGTTTTTTTAACTAAAATAGGACATCTGTGAATACAAACCAATAAATATAGTAATACGATAAAATAGCACCCTCTTTCATTTCATCGTTATCAAAATTATTAAAACTAAAAAAAAAAAATTATGACGATTTTCAAAAGTACTCATAAGATCGATATATTAAAAACTATACAAGATTCTTATCACTTGCACTATATCATACTGCAGATGAGTTGTCTATGTTTAATCCAACAGCTACGATTTTTTTAAAACTCAATTTAACAACCTGAAACGAAAAAATATTCCTCTGAGTTTTTATAAATTACAAGCATTTTATAAATTATCAAAATGACCTTTTTAAAAATCCAGTATATTTCAACTAGCTATGTGAATGATACCAAAAGAAAATATAAGTTTAAAAATTGCATCATGCCCACTTATTTGGTGGCATAAAAATAATCTTTAAATAAAAACATAATAGGTGACGAAATCTTAATAATATACAAACATATTAAACATTACGTAACAAGAGAAAAAATGTCACATTAAAATCCATATTGGCCCATTCATGTATTTCGAAGAAACATCGGGCCTACGCCAGATCAGAGCGATCATTCGTAACATTCACATCGATATCATAACCTTGTGACATTCGTATCGTATCGAACGAAATGAAAGCAAAAATCGTAATGTATTCGTTCAATGTGAACCATCAATCAATGTCGCCGGCTCATTGTGTGGCCAGCACGCAACCTATCTGGAACTTATTCCGAACAACGTTCCGTGCCCGACCGCGGGTTAATCGTAATACGTTGATGTAAAGCCAACTTTGTAGATAGCGAGTGTTGTTTCATGACTTTTAATAATGTATTAGCGCATTTATGTTATCTGAACCTGGGACCTTATGACGGCCACTTTTGAAAATTTTTACATATTATACACATTGTACAGATTGAGATGTCGCCTCTTTGCTTCAATAATGTGTTACCTGGAAAAATTTAATTTTAGAAAAGAGTTTTTTATTCTTTACAAATTCGTTGTATCGAAACGAATAACTTTTTACTACCTATCTACAATGTATTATAAAAGATACGTTTATTAGCAAAACAAAATCGGAAAGGGCGGTTACAATTATCATGTAACAAAATGATTTGTCGCAATTATTATGTTATTGAAGCACAGATACGATATATCTGGACAATATACTGGTTAGTGCACATATTTTTTTGGAGTTTACTCCTTAAGAATCTATTTTCATATAAGAGTTAACTCAAAAGCATTACGTTTTTTTATTATATAATTTCGAACTTTAATGCAATGAAATAATATATCAATAATATCATTGCATGAATATGCAATTTTTATGAATATATAAAATCGTACTTAAGGCGTAAACTCCAGTCATGCGCCGAAACTGACACGCACATTTTTATTTATATTTTCTTTTATTAAGAGTTTTGTAACGATGCTACCCCCGTACACATATACTTATACTTATATACCAAATAATACTTAATATTGAAACAAAATTCACAACTCATTAAAATAACGTAGAGAACAAATACGTAGGTTGTTGCGTTACTTACAATCTATAAAAACCTTTAGTTATCATTTGTTCAATTGTACTCTGAGCACACTCTATGAGACGTGTAAAATATCATCTGGCATGCTGAACAATTTACTGTCACGATCAATCCCATTAAATGTTTAAATCGGTTTGAAGGAACGCAGTACACATCCTTAACAAGGCTATAATGTAGGTATCTTCTTGGTCTCATCCCCTTCGTAAACTATAGGAAACGAAAATGCTGGCCCTGGATTATTACGATAACACATTCCTTTAGTTACTGAACGTTTATTAAAATATTCCCTTAATATTCGTGCATAGAAAGTAAAAATTGCGTAATGGGAATCTGCTAAATTGGTTATTTTAACCCCCTTGTACTACGATATTTTATAACAATTCATTTTACAATGTAAATTTGAGATTTTAGATTAATACTGTCTACGATATATAAAAATCTATAATATTATAAACTTTTAAACATGCCGTGTCTGTACATTAAAGCTATTTCAAAAACAACTGGAATAGACTATACCTATATAAACGATGGATTTTTTTTAAGATTTCTTGTCGGTTTGTCTGTTTGTTCGGGATTCACGTAAAAATTACTGAGTCGATTTCGATGCGGTTTTCGCTGATTGACAGCCAATTCTTAGACTTAAGCTGTGTTTTTTTATCCCAAGAATCCTGCGGGAGTTTTCCCGGGAGCGATTTGAAGTTGTTTGGATGCATAAAAAATAGCTTATTCTAACACAATTTCCACTAAAACGATAACTTACATTCTTTTTAAATGCTGCGATACTTTATGTCCAGGGAATCCAACGGGAATTGCAAGTCAAGCGTGGATGAAGTCGCACGCATATCCTAGTTATTTATAAAAACATACATGAATTAGAAAACAGTATCTATCGTACTGTGATTAGAGAAAAAACTAATAAGTAAAAAATAATACCTATACAAAAGAGTAGATTTAACATCACAGTAAATCAAATTTTAATGACTTTTAAATTAATTAAAAACTTAAACTTTTTATTTTACATATACATACAACTCACAAAAGAATTACTCGTAAATTAATTACCAACTGCTTGACATTGAGGACACTTAATTTTTTTGCTATATCACTAAGTTGTATAGAAAAATTAAAACTAAAAGCATAAAAGAATTTGCAAAAACTTTAAGCATCATTACAATGTTTAAGATTTACAATTCTATTGACAAATTAAAAAAGGGTTAAAGTCATTTTCGGTACAATGAAAATGTCATTGTATATGCGGGTGTGTATAAAGCTTTAAACGGTTATTTTTTGCCATGTCTCAGCATATTTAAACAAAAGGATATTTTTGCAAAATTTGTATGCAAATAAAAGGATTAAGCTACCGTCCTCTACAGCTTTAATAAAAAAAGTTTGTACCGCTTGTAAATTACTTACTTAGTTTTTGAATTATTCTGAGTCTTCTTTGTTAATATATACGGTAGCCCTTTCGACCCAGTTAATGCGTTTACGGTGTTATTTTTTCTGGGTTTATCTATACTAATATTATAAAGAGAAAAGATTTGAATTTTTTTATGTTTGTAACGAATAAACTCAAATACTAACCGACCGATTTCAAAAATTCTTTCACCATTAGAATTGCTACACTATCCCACATTAATATAGGCTATATTTATTACTAGAAAAAAATAGGAATCTCTACTAAAACTTTAGTAATGTAACGCAAGGTGTAAAAAAAATAGTGTTTGAGTGGGTTCGGGGATGGTTTAGATTCACAATTAGACCCGGTAGGTGGCCCTGAAATCGGGTTTTAGATTTTTTGTTCAGGGCAGGGCAACGTCTGCCAAAACCTAATAGTAATTGATAAAAATCTACAGTTTACATAATAAAACTACGTTTTAACGGTTTTAAGCGCGGTAATTTATTTGATTTTTGTTATTCCGATGTTTCCGCCACTTTTTAGTGGCCGTGAACACGGAAGACAAAGATGTCAAGTGTAAATGATTATTATTAAATCTCGTGATCACGGCCACTAAAAAGTGGCTGAAACATCGGAATAACAAATATCAAATAAATTACCGCGCTTAAAACCGTTAAAACATAGTTTTATTATATATACAAGTCGCGAAAACTTAAGAAAATATTATCTACAGTTTAATTTAAAAATTATTATGATTCTTCAAACCGTCAGTAGATTTTGAAATTGATGCATTGCGAAGTGGTCGTTTGTTTTTATTCTAGACTGATTGATCTGGTACTAGTAGCTCACACCACAAGCACACAGCTTGCACATTCCACTAGGATATGAATTCTCATTTGCTTGACTTCCTCGAGATACCACGCTCGACTAATTAACTGTTCTATAGATAGTTAATACCGCATACAATAACGATCTGAAAAGAAATTTTTACAGAACTTTTATTTCTTCGTTACGTAAGATTATTTAAGAAGCACGTCATAAGATTTCTTCAAAGCTGGCTACGCGTTGACGACGCTGTTGATGTTGCAAATAAACGAGGCAATAGTAACTAATTTTCATCAGGTGACCCGTGTGTCTGTTCATCTGTTTCAGGCAATAAAATGTAAGTACAACTAAGTGCTATCTGAATATTATGTCTCGAGACTACCGGAGAATTTTTTTTTAGAAGATGGGTTCATATCGAAGATTTACAGTACTAACAGACTAATTTACAAATTAACTACCAAATCACTTTCACAGTTATTTAAATACTAGGGCTTAGTCCGCGTGGTGCGGTTTTTTAACTATTCCACGCGAACTCTTTAATTTTCGGGATCAAAAGTATCCTATATGTTGACCAGGGATATAAGCTACCACCACACAAAATTTCATTTAAATCGGTCCTCTTGTTTCGGAGATTAGCGGGTACAAACAGACAAACGGAGAAACAAAATTAAAAAAAAACAAATTTTATTTCTATTTCACTTCTTACACCCCCCTGACTCGGTTTTTAGCATTTTTTTAATTGTACAGAAATTCGACCTCTACAGTTTTATTATTGTATGTATGTATAGATAAGGTATAACATGTAACTTATAGTATGATTGAGAAAAATGTTAGTAGCGTATCGCATTACGCTCGTCTTCTTTTAGCAATGGTTTTGCTCGATTTATATATTTAGTTAATTGAAGTAAGTATTCATAATTAATATTCAAATTTTAATATAATCTTTAAGGAAATAAGTACCAGACGAACGACAAATATGTAACAAAAACCTCAGCCGACTTGTATTTGTTTTCTGAACTTTTTCTGAAAAGATACATTTCACTTATGACATGAGAATTTCAAGACAAACACAATTCTTGCTTAAAAATAATAAATATTTTGTAACATTTTGTTCATGGTCAAATACTTAAAAAAAAATAAAACTGCTATGCAAACCGATATTTCAAGTTCTCGCCAAAAATTCCTACCTCTACAATATACGACTTTTTAGTAGCGAACAACAGTACAGTGATGAACTGATGATAAAAAAAAGCCTTAGTCGGTGAAATAAAAGGGGACTCAATCTTTAGTCCATTCGACAGGTGAGTCCCGGATGAGTTTCGAGGCCTCAAGGGACTGTTTATTGGAATTCGTAGGAAGTAGAGTCGGCTGCCGTGATCTGGGTGACTTGCTGAACTTTATTCAAGGCTTTCATGTCGGAGATTTCTGCCGATTCCTTTTTAATAGTGAAAATAAAGAGTTGTAAAATGAATATGTGTTTTTTGTGTAGGTATGCATATATGTATAATGTACACAAAACAAGAAAATAATGTTCATGTAGCAGAAACATGGGTTTGTCTTACACTTTAATAAATACATATTTAATGGCAGACAAGAAATATCATAATAACCGGTAATATAGGTAAAACAACAAATTTCATATACTACTAGATGTACTAGATTAAATTGTCTTCATTTAGATTTAAGTATAAAATATTGCACACCGATACCGGTAGAATATAGAAGTACTAACAGTAGTTAGTACTTCTATATTCTACCTATTGTTACACTTTTTATCTTACTTATTTCGCAATAAAATAAATTTGAATAATAACCAGTTCGTTCAGATTCAGCCGATTATATTTTGATGTTGTAACCTAAAGAAAAAAACCCTTTTTCCATCGCATCGCATTTAAGTGACAAATATATTTGATTTAAAAATTTACACGAAAGCTACTCTACAAATTATTTTTGATACGTAACTCATAGAAATCCGATTTTAAGTATATTAAAATTTTTGCCTTGATCTTTGCATTAGGATCTAAATTATTTTAGCCATATGTCACAATGAAAAAAAATTATACGTAAATTCTGTCGCTTATGATATTTTTCCATAACAGGCTCTATATATTCACTCTCTTTATATACCAACTTTCAAGACAATTGAGTCACTTTGAATTCCTAGAAGCAAACAAGTTTCTTCCTCTTCTAAGTCAAACACACAAACAAGCTTCTTCCTCCTCTAAGTCGTTCCCTCACTGCTGAGAGTCGAGACTTTGATTGCAGTGAATAATCGCTCTCCTCCATCGAGATCGGTTTTAAACATGGTGAAGGGCCGAATTTATCGATATGTCCAGCTGGTCAGCAACCTGGTCAATCCGCCTATTTGGAGATGTACCACGAGGTCTCTTACCTTCAATTTTCCCCGTAACCACGTCTCTCCATGTTGTCTGGATTATTGCGGGCTATAGCTTAGATAAACACAAAAGACTTTATCTCTATATATACTCTTTTATTGCGATTCTGACACAAAAACAGACAGACGGCCCACGTACTGAAAAGTTGTTACCATCACCTATTGCAACGCCAGGGGTGAAGCAATCGCGTTAACATCCTTTAGGAAGGGATAGAGGGGATAGGATAGGAGGGATGAGATGAAAGTGATGGGATAAGAGGATCAGACAGGAAGAATGGGATATGAAATATGGTATATTGAAATGAAATACGGAGAAGGGGCAATGGGCCATCGGAACTATCAGTTCACTTAACGTCACTCGAAATAGGATTAACTCAAGGGTAACCGTTTCAAGTCGATATTCTGTAAGAGAGTGGTATCACACTGATCAAGTTGGCCCTAAGAGCTGAAATCTAGCTCTATCTGACTCTATAATGTCAAAAATGCTTAATTTTACACCTATTAGTATGCATGTATACTAGTATAGTATTCGATATTTTTTACAAACTAATATTAAATATTTAAGACTAAATATAAAAAGAGTATTTTAATAAAAATGTTGACTACATATAAACTGCTCTCATCAAAACCTAGACTTACTATCTGAAGTTAGCTAAACTTTTAAGATTCAATTCATGTTTAGCGAGCAACAGTCAGCAACTTTGTTAAAGCTACCCTTGAATGTGTATTTGCTGAGTCGGAGCCATCGTCGTCGAGCGTCGAGACGACAAATTTCAATACATATCGTCTGAGTCGGTATGAAGCGTAGGGTAGCCCCCTTCGTAAATATGGCGGATGTTTTGGCTGTGGTACAAGAATGGAGAGGTAGCGATAATTATGTAAGAGGTAATATTAATTATTCGAGGTGTAAAATGATACAATCACATTAGACATTTTCTTGAGTTTCATGGTAGTTATGGTCTCTGCGAAGATACAGTATCACATTTTTGCGATTTTTATCATCGGAAAGATTTTATATCGTATCAAAATTGGCAAGAATAATAAAGGCATATTCAAATAAGCCGATGTGCTCAATCAATGAAAGTTGCCTGCCAGGTTTATTAGATAGTTCATATGATATAATGGATTTACACTAGTAAAACCTATGGCGTTGTAAATGTACATAAATGGCTTAACTACTTTTCATCAGGTGGGCCATTTGTCTGTCTTCTATGTATTCTAGTAATTAAAAAATCACAAAAATAAAAAAAAGGTCTTCACTCGCCTAAATTTCGGATTCACGTCCTGCAAAAACTGCCTTATATTTAGAGATAAATAAAAATATCTTATGTTTATCACCTTTATCGAAATTCAAGATGATCGGTTGTGTACGTATAAGTATGAATTCAGTCGATTAATGGATGAATAAATTGCATTGCCGTATCAATAAAACTTAGTCTATCTTTTGAGACATTATTGGTAAATTTGAATTACTGTGTGTTATTACAGGCTTAGAATTAAAAATGTAAATTATCAAATTTCACCCACAAAGAACGCCTGTGTAAAATTTCACAAAAATCGGAAAATGATATAATAAAATTTTATACATAGAAATTATCAACTTAGGCTGTTAAATCTTGTAGAAAGGTAAGATATTTGTGTTTATGAGGAATAGTTACATTTTACCCATATTCATAAGTATATGTAAAAATAAATATGAACCGCTTAATTCGTTTAACTTGAGTCTATCTATCCCTTCATAGTAGTTATAAGGGTGGTTTAGGTTGGCTGGATGAAATCCATACTCGAGTCGATATGAGAGCTGTAGAAATACGTGAAACGATTTGTATTATGAGAAATAAGAGTATTTTAGATGTTATTGCTGGATTTATCTAATCTTATACTGAAAGAGAAATGTTTGATACAATTAATAGATATATGTGATGTTATAGTAATTTAGGGAAGTGGTTTCATTGTGATAGTAACCCAGCAGAATAGATGATAGTTTTCATACAATATTTCTTAAGCCTCTTCCTTAAAGAATATACAGTTTACATTCTTTCCAAGATTATAAAGTAGATGTTCTTGTAGAATACATTGTCGAATATTCAAATTTATGAAGTTATAGGTACTACATAAAAAATATAAGGGCTGAAGGCATAATATATTATAATATTATGCCTTCCTGGCCTAGTCCTCCCCCTTATAGCATCTGATTCCGGATGGTATTGGTATTACCAATTTGCCTTGAATAACCGTGGTAGGTCACGGTCATTCAAGGCAAATTGGCAAGTTTTAAACATAAAAAAAGTCTTAAAGTGCAGTTTCCTCATAATATTTGTCTTTACTTGCACGTGGTAATTGTGATAATATACACAAAAAATCAATAAAATTACTTAGTAAACATGTTTCCCGGCCAGGGTGCAAAGCCAAGTGATTGGAATGAGATGCTGTGCAGAGGTGGATTAGCAATTCAGCTACTACGATTTCGGCGAAGAACTAATGTTATATACTGAACTGATTTTCTTTTCATCGTGAAACGTCGATTTAAAAAGTTAATTACACAATTAATGAGAGACATTAATAAACCCAATGTTTTAAATATCTTAAGATATAAACATTTTGGATACACAGGTAATTATTATAGTATATAGATATAAATACTCCTATGTACAAATAATTACACATATTATGTACCCAACACATATATAATATCTTAGAAGTTGTCAGTCGGCCAAGCTTTTGTTCCCTTTTGAGGGATTCGTGATAGTTTGTGTGTGTGTGTGCACTTGAGTGTAGTGTTAATATGTGTGTTGATTTCCCGACGCGACTACGCTCGCCGGTATGGTTCTATGCTGTACGTTATGGCGAAAGTATCGATGTATTAATTATATATTTTCTCAGTATATAACTATGTGGTATTAGTATGATTAGATTAATAAAAAATAAAATATTATTTTATATTAATATAAATAATACATTATAAAACATATGTATCTGTATGTGTATTTAAATTACAAAATAGTTTAATTTTATATAAATAAGTACTTATTTAAAAACAATTGTGCCTGGAAGAACTCTATTTAAGCGATAATGCTGCCTACTGTTTTACTAAGAAAGTATTGTAGTATTGCAATTTTTAACGGTTTTTTAGGTGAATAAAGATTTATTCATCTATTAATTTTTATAGTATCTACATACAGAATTGACATTGAAGCCGTGAAATAATAATTAATTTCTTCTTGCTGTATTTGTAACGCTATATAATATATATATATATATATATATATATATATATATATATATATATATATAATGATAATAAATAGTAGATTTATGTTTTATCTGCACTATATCTATACTCCAGTAATAAGGAAAAAAAAGAACAGTAAAGAATAATATATTGTATTTTAGGATAGATGTGGATGCGGAATACGAACAAACTTAGTCACTTATTTATATTTTTAAAAAGAATATGTAAAGAATTTTCTTTTTTATTTTGTTATAAATAAAATAAGAGAGTTAGATTTTAAGAAAAAATAGAAATAAAGCAACGTTAAAAAATACAATTTTACTTATTACATGTGTGTGTATGTATATATGTATATACATTGAGTTTATTGGAATAAATGATATTGAAAACCGCTCACTAACTGTGCAGATACTTTTTAATATACGAAAGGAATACTTTTTTTACAAAGCGTAGTTGTACGGTTAAAATAAAACATTTATCCCTTTAATACGTAAGTACTTTCCTCAACCGTACTTAACTGTCAGCCGTTCTGTTCCAACACACACAAAGCGATAATATAGCATTCAACAACACACACAAACGAAACAAGGGTGCGTCAACTTTGGTGGGGACTGTATTAAGTTCCTTTCTTTTCACTAAAATAATTTTAGGGGATGGTTCTAGTTCGATATTTTTTTTGGGGAGGTCGACTGCGCCCCGGCTGAATGCAATCGCCCGTTCAATTTGAAAAATGGCCGCCGGTGGGGTGCATTTCTTGGTTGAGACATTTGCTATTTTGATAAATGTGTTTTATAAATAAGAATAAATAAGTTTGATATGTTCTTTGATTTTTTTATTTTTAGTCAAGTTTATTTTATCTTAAATGCACTGTGTTTTGCACGAACTTAGATAATACATAGTTTATGATATACTATTAGACCAAGAGCGAAATTATGGTTGGTTTTCGTATATATTTCGTTTAAATGCGCTTTTCCGAGCTACCAAAAGAATTTATTTCATGTCAGTCCAAATAAACAATACATAAATTCGGCTTTCGACTGGAGCCTATTTACTTAAATATTATTTTAAATCAAATTATTAGTAAGTACATGCACAAACCATGCATCTATATTTATAACAGAAGCTATTCATTGTAGGTAATTAAATTAGATGTTGGTAAAGTTATAATACTTTTTACAATTTTTCTGCAAAATATATTATTGGTGTTAATAAATAAAATGTACAGGTATTAAAATGAAAATTGCCTGTTCTAGAGTTATTAATATTTAAATTAAAGTTTTGATTATGCGTAAATTTTACCTAAGTTGTTTTCTAAGACAAAACAAAATTAACAAAACAAGCTGAAATGAGCATCGCCAGTTAAATCTTATACTAATATATAAAGCTGAAGAGTTTGTTTGTTTGTTTGCTTGAACGCGCTAATCTCAGGAACTAGGTCTGATTTGAAAAATTCATTCAGAGTTATATAGCCCATTTATCGAGGAAGGCTATATGCTTTATATCATCACGCTAAGACCAATAGGAGCGGAGCACAAATGAAGAATGTTTCCAAATGGGGGATCAACTTAACTTTTTAAACTATTCCACGCGGACGAAGTCGCGGGCAGAAACTAGTTAGATATAAGACTGTCTCATATATGTACATCACTTTACAAAGCATTATTGCTGTTTTTATGAGAAGAGGCGGAAAAAACTCAAAATATTTAATTTTATATTTCGCATATAAAAGAAGTAAACGTTTATATGCTATGTTAACTTACATAAAATAAAGTTTCTAATAGGTGTACAAGAGATCTTCTATCCCCTTACCTTAACAGTTTTGTACATAGATACATAAGTCCTACATATACAACGATACATACTAGGAACTTCCCACCAAATCGTTCAACCTTCGTCAAAAACTTTATCTAACACATCCACATAATCATACCTTTGCCGTTCTTTTTTTCTAAAACATAATTCCATGATCCTCTAAACTTAAAAAAATTTGAAGATGATGTTTTTAATCTAACATTTGAGAGACTGACAGGTCGGTTCGCTCCCTCCGGCGTTTATCAGGTAAAAACTTTGATTAAAAATATTTCAGGGAAAGCTCCCAACACGGCTTCGATGCTATCGGTGTATGTATTAACCTTTTTTGAATGAAATATTATTTATAGGAAAAAAATTGTACAACAGCTGGCAAGTAGCTAGTAAAGTGGGGAACTGTAAACATTAGCACAGACGTTAGGCGTATTAGCAAAATTATATAGTCAATATAATATCAGGCCGTAAATATTCTACGTCTATACTGTCCTATTTTATGAAAACGGATAGTTTTACTGAACTAAATTTTTTACATCCTTATTCATAATAGTTATACGAAGTTTATCGACTCGTTAGAATGAAGCTAAATGAAGTGTTTTTAATTATTATTATTTTTGACGATTCCATAAACCTTTTATAACTATTACGATTGTTTTA
This sequence comes from Dendrolimus houi, assembly GCA_039645545.1. NCBI lineage: Eukaryota > Metazoa > Arthropoda > Insecta > Lepidoptera > Lasiocampidae > Dendrolimus > Dendrolimus houi. The sequence goes on along the minus strand of CM077125.1, from coordinate 16,294,848 downwards.
TATTGTATAGGTTCGTGTTTGAGCGACTTTCATCTGACAACAGCTGGAAATGTAGTCTAAGATGGAGTACGCTTACTTAGAAGATACCAGTTTACACGAGTCTTGAAGATGCCTAAATTGTATCTATGTTTCAGGAAAAACAGATGACTGTAAGGAGGTCCACTCCTCAGCGGCATATATTATAGAAGTGGAAGCAAAGCGCTGCATCCGCTTGGTTGGTATTTCCACCATATATTATATCGGCGGCATGAGCTCTTACGTCTTGTACGTATTAGCCTGGTGGTTTAAGAGATGAGTGGATTAAGAGAGTAAATTTTTAAACATAGTTTTTTTTTAATTATGTAAGTCTACCTAGACTCCAAAAGAATTAGGGGCATTGCTAAGAGGAGGAGGGGTGAGAAAAAAGTTCAAACCAAAAGCTGGATGAAGAGAAGTAACCTTAGAATTATCAAAATTTATTCAAATACTCTTCTTTCTTTTTTTAAGTGACTAAGTCTTTATTTTTGTAATCAATCCATACATTACATTACAAAATCTCATAACAATAATTATGTTTCATATTTATTGAACACCTAATTAAGGGTAATGCGCTGTTGATATCTTTAAAATCTTCTTAATACCAAAATATCCTAACTACCTATTCACAATAATGAAATGTGAACAGACATCTGGTATTTAAAGTTCAAAATCGAATACTATGAATATAGTATCGAATAAAGTTTGAATCGAATTGTTAAGCAGCAGGTGTGCAGAAAATCGCTGAGTCAGTGCAGTGGCACCGGTAGTCTATAGTAGCGGGTTCGAATCCCCGGTCGATCACGATTTACATGTCAGACGCGCCGCTTGATATCCGATTGTATTCGTTACTAGTCATCTTTTTATCTGTAATTCTATAAAAATGCGATTATGGAAATTAGGATTTAAAGCGCATTACTTGTGACATACGGGTGGAATAGAAATGTATAGTATATTTTATTACAGCTATAAGTAGGTACACACGTGTGTGTTTCATATTTATTCACTGTAGAATTTAAAGCATTTTAATTATTGTTTTCATGTTTTAAATCAGTATTATGTGGTGTGGTATATAGATAAAATTTTCCTAACAAACTTTCCCATAGCTACTATAGTTGTCGATAAAAATAACTATAAAGTATGTTGGGTTTTTTTTGCCGGAGTACAGCAGACAGGCTGACAACCCACCCGATGGTAAACAGATTATATCTCGCAGCATCTGGAGACCAATTCTGCTATTACAATCTCGTCAAAATCGCCAGACACTATCGTTTCAATCATGAATTTGCCTGATTTTGGTATTCTGTCAATTCCAATGGCGTGCCCATGGCACGTCATTCTATCTTTGTAAATATATGTAACAGAAAACTCGCCTTTTTTAAAATTTTGGTAGATTTTCAATATTTATTTCGGCTACCTAACGCTATTTCTGCTAATGATAATACAATTTTTTTCCTACTCTTATTCCGCCGCAACGATTAAAAAGATATTGTGAATTTAGTAGAGTTAGAATTGTTGACACTATCGCAATGGAATTGTACTTTGAATATCTTCGGAATGCCGAGATATTTGAATAAGCAGAATTGAGCCCTTGGCCATAAACTAGCCAGAATATAACTCAAGTTTATTATGGCGGCACACTCTTGTGAGACGGGCAATAGCCCTGTACCATCTTGTTTTTTTTGTCGCATCTGACGGCAGGCCGACCGGTCGCAGGAATTAGTATTCTTTATACGTTCCTGCTCCAATGATGAAGGTACAGTAACACAGACAGAGGAAGGATAGGTAGAGACAGGTATAGACAGAACAGAGAAAAATAACTGTGATATAAAAATAGAGAGACGTAGATAAGGATAAGGGTTTCATTTTCGCCAAAAAAACTACGAACTCTAAAAAAGGTACTACATAGTGTAGGTACTAAAAGTGAGCCAGCATCGAAATAACCCGTCGGCTTCCGTTATGAAGACGGACATATCAATTTGAGCCAATAACTGGGTCCTTGTGTTCATGATACGGGTACCAATGACAGCCATTTTTGCTGGCGAATAGTTCTTGAGTTCATTGCCACCGATTTTGTTATGAGTATCAATAATACACATAACAAAAATATACCTAATATAAGTTGCCAAATGTAACACGAAGATACTCCGTAAAGCGTTGTTATTAATCTTTTTGCTGATCTTTAATTGAATTCAGCGTAGTTAATAGACAAGTTGTGTTGAGTGGTCGTATTTTTATATATACTTAGTCTGGCCATAAATACTGTTACAATTAAAAAGAAACAAAATAATATAATTGAATTTGGATTCTGTCATTTTTATATGATTGTTCATATGTTTTCTCATTTTGGCGCCAATACATTGTACAACATTTTGTGATATTAAAATGGAGGGGGGCGATAGAGAGAACCGAATCGCTGTGATTGCATTACACAAAGTAGGTATGGAGCCAAATGCAATTTTTAAAACTCTTCATACGCTTGGTATTAGTCAAATGTTTGTGTACCGGGCTATTAATAGGTACAATGAGACCTCCTCTGCTTGTGACAGAAAAATATCTGGCCGTCCACGTAATGTTCGTACGAAAAAGGTGGTTGAAGCAGTAAGGGTAAGAATTCGAAGTAATCCTGTCCGAAAGCAAAAGATTTTAATTTCGGGAGATGAAGATATCACCTAGAACCATATCGCGTATTTTAAAGGATGGCTTAGGACTTGCAGCCTATAAGAGATGCACTGGTAATTTCTTAAGTCATAATTTGAAAAAGAATAGGGTGGTAAAATCGAAACAACTACTGAGGCGGTACGCAAAGGAAGGTCACAGAAAAATTTTGTTTACGGATGAGAAATTTTTTACAACTGAGCAACATTTTAACAAACAAAATGACCGTATTTATGCTCAAAGCTCTAAGGAATCTTCTCAATTAGTCGACAGAGTGCAACGTGGGCATTATCCGTCTTCAGTGATGGTTTGGTCGGGTGTTAGCTATGAAGAAGTGACTGAGCCATATTTTTGTGAAAAAGTGTCAAAACATCGACATAAGTGTATCAAGATACCATTCTTGAGAAGGTAGTTAAGCCCCTTAACAACACCATGTTCAATAACCAAGAATAGTCCTTCCAGCAAGACTCTGCGCCGGGTCATAAAGCTCGGTCCACGCAGTCTTGGTTGGAAACGAACGATTCGGACTTCATCAGAGCTGAAGACTGGCCGTCGTCTAGTCCTGATCTGAATCCGCTGGATTATGATTTATAGTCAGTTTTAGAGAGTACGGCTTGCTCTAAACGCCATGATAATTTGGAGTCCCTAAAACAATCCATACAATTGGCAGTGAAGAATTTTCCCATGGAAAGAGTGCGTACTTCTATTGATAACTGGCCTCAACGTTTAAAGGACTGTATTGCAACCAATGGAGACCACTTCGAATAAGCTTTTTATATTTTAAATTGTTTTATATTTATGTATTAAACTACTAACTAAAACTAACACACTGTAAAACTTATAAATGTTATTTGCAATAGAAAAAAAAATCTTTGTTACAATATTTATGGAAAGACTCAGTATAATATAATATATATAATAACAGCCTATAAAAGTCCCACTGCTGGGCTCGGGCCTCCCATTTATAGGGGAACCGATAGTATACCCGCTACGCTTGTCCAAGGCGGCTTGACAGGTTTGACACATAGCTTATCTCGATGATGTGCAGGTTGCATCACGATGTTTTCCTTCACCGTTGTTAGAACGTGGTAATTGTAACAATATGCACATTAGGTCAGAAAAATGCCTAAGTCTTGCATGCGTTCCGGCCAGGATCGAACGCGCGCCTTTCGTTTTTGGGACGCGTTCGCTAACCATTACGCTACCACGAAATACCTATTATAAATATGTAAATAAAATGTAGGTATAGAAATAAGTCACTGAGAGTTGCATGTTTATGCAGCTTGAATGATTCAGCTGTTTCTGCCACCGAACTAGCATGGTGAATGGCATGCGGCCAATGTGTTAACGCAGGATGGATACATGAGACCGTCTTGTTCGGTGCCTGCTAGGGCCAACGCGGAGCAGGCGATTGCCATTTCGCACTACCCTGGCTATAGGCCAATGAAAGGAACACGGAGAGTTTTATTGCGTATTCCGGCAGGAGTAACCTACCTCCACAAGGACCAGGCCGTCGAGTCTCCACGTATCCTCACCGTGATTCCTGGTGTAAAGTCAGAAAGTGGATTTTGTTAAAAAAAGGATGCATCCCATACCAGAGATTTTCCCACTAGGGAATTAAAGTCATTGCATCACAGCACTTTATCATTGCCACGTGCAATTTTTTGTGTTTATATATTTGCTTTTGACCACTGTATCACTTGATATTTCATAATGATGCGGTTTAGGATGGGACACGCTTGTCTAGATAATACCTATTCACTTGTGAGTCGATGATTCCCAGATTATATCTAGAAAAATAGACTCCTGCAAATTATTCCATTATTCAGCAAGGCCTACCAGAAACGATGATGGATTTAATATAATTCAGAATATAAGGAGAGAGCAATTCTCAAACTAAGTTGTGACAATAATACCCGTGTCAGTTCAATTAGAACTAGACGAAATAGTTAACAATTACTTCCAGAGGCCATGGTTCGTAACTACATGTTATTCAATTTGCGCACCAACACTTTCTTTTTGAAAGTCACGCCATGATGTATTTGTCTTCATCCTTTTGACATCTCAATACTTCTGGTGTGAGACTGAATAAAAATCTGACATTAACATCATTGACACACTGAGCTTCGGTATGAATGGACGATAATAGAAATTAAAAACAATACAAAGTTACAGATCATCTTTGTATTAACGAAGATGGATGATAATATATTTTTTGGATCTAAATCTTTTAAATATTAATTGTCACTCAACATGTATATTATTAAAATTACCACATGTTGTTGATTAAAGAATATAGTAGATGCATACAAGCCGACAATCTGTCCTTATCAAACATGGCAGATACTTGTAAGCCATCTATTACCCTGATAACATTGGGTTATTGAACAGCTTGATTATTATGAATTAAATGTCATGCTTTAAATAAGATATTATAATATCTAAATATAATTTTTACGCCATTTATAATCATATAATTTTTATTAATTTTAAAACTTAAACGTAAATAAATAATTTTAAACGCATTAGCGTTGCGATACAGCGAGGTAATGTGGCCAGTCTTTTGGGCACGTTTCCAACTGACAGCGGTCTGGCACTAGATTTTATAATTTAATTTTAATTTGTATATATTACTTATTTATAATTTAGTTTAGTTTTTATTTAATTGTTAACGTAAATAGTATATGTTTTTAATAGTGTACTATGACCGACCATTTTAAAAAATTAAATTAATATTAAAAGAGTAAAATCCACAACTATAATAAATATGTGCAATTCGCCTCATTATTAAATTAAAATAACATCACTTGAGTGCATGACGTGTAATTGTCCATCCCTTTCCTTCCTACATAAAATCCTTATATTCGAACCAAATATATCGCTCACTAAATCAAAAGAAATCGATGATAAAATATAAAATATAAAATTTACAACAACATAAAAGAACTGTGTCTCGCCCTTTGTGTCCTTTCTATTCCACTATATTAATTATGCTCAAGATTGTGTTATATTTAAATTGAACCAAAGCGTAAATATATACTTAATTGACAAGAAATATTTTAGTGATTTTTTTTAGTAAAGTAATTTACGAATTCTGATAGTAATATCAGAATTCGTAAATTTTTTTGGATTGAATCAGTATTTTCACAGATACTTAATTTATTTTTTAACGGGAGATAACACAATATATTGTAAACTTCAAAGCTAAGGAAGTTACATGTGTTATGAAAAAAATTGTTTTTAGTTATTATTCTCTTTATTTTTTAATTTTTCGTGGACAATGCAGATTTCAAGCAAGAGCTGCGTGTCGCGGAGATGAATATGTTGCGATGGATATGTGGAGTTACGCGGAAAGATTGTGTTAGGAACTCCCACATCCGCGGCAGTCTTCATGTCCGTGACATAGCAGACAAACTGCAAGAAAGCCGCTTGCACTGGTACAGCCAAGCTTTACGGAGACCGGCTAATTACGTGGGGAACCAATATCTAGCTACGCCGCCTCCGCCGGGTTCCGATTCTAGGGGAAGGCTTAAGAAATGCAGGCTTGACGTTGTGAAGCATTGGTCTCAAAACGACGGATTCTGAAGACCGCTCGAAGTGGAAAGGAAAAAGTAGGAAAGCGGACCTTGGCGTCGGAGCGAAGGCTCCGAACGCAACCGGGATTTAAAGCTTAGATGATGATGATGATGAATGCAGAACTACATATCCATTATGTATATATATGTAGGTACTACATATCTGTAATCTGGTGCTTAAAGCGCAAATACGTTTTTTTAAGAAATTGGGTTTTCTACCAGATTATTTAAAATATGGCCAAAACAGGCCCCTTTTAGCACCAGATTATAAATATTACGACGAGTAACAATTCTTGGGCTAATCCATGACACCCTGACAAGATTAAATAACAAGTAGTTCGTTTACTGAGTCTACCATACCTGGACTCTAAACTATGCGTTACAGTGAATTATTTGAAAAGAATTTTCATAGAAAGAAGTTTCTGTTGAGTTGCATAATATTGAAATTCAAGAGTTCTTATTACTAAATTCTAACTAATTGTAAGTTGCAATGGAGAACATGTTTGCAGGTCGTATTTATAAGTTAAAAATTAAATCTACTTCCTGTTGTATGCACACCGTTACGCAGCAGGTTATATAGTTGTTTAAAAAGAAGAAGTAGTAAGAAACTCTCAAGTAACAGGTCTAGCTAAAAATTATTTTACTTCATATTTGTATACCTTAGGCTCTGTTTATTTTGAAAATGCACGTCAGTGCAGGCCAGCAACAACTGGTAACCCGATTATGGTACGGCCTGCAGCGTGTCGGATGGCCAAAAAACATGTGAATGGCTGTGTTTACAAACATCCTAACCTAGGCTAATGATGAACGACAGGGCGTGCTGGAAGGTAATCAACGTGCCGTTGACCCCCAGTAATGACTGACCGATGACGTTGCATGTAGCCCGGCACGTGCGTGCTCAATGTACTGTTGTGCTCTGTGAAATGAGACAGATGCGTAACTTTCATCGATTAGTAGTAGAGTTTGATGATAAAAGGGTTTGTGGCAAATAAAGCCTTCTTACATTCGCCTACTGGCCGGCAGATTTTTAAATTGGATTGACAACTATCACACAGAGATTAGATAGAGAGAAACGTCGTCACTAAATGTATATTCTTTAATCTGTATAAATCTAATTATATATCAAATATAATTTTGTTCGACCATATAAATAACATAGAGAAAATTATACGTATTTATAAGGCACGCATTGGGATATAACCGTTTATATGATCTAAGAATGCACGGGTTGTTTGATGCGTGTAACGATTCGTCACGTTTTTTTTTAACCGACTTCCAAAAGGAGGAGGTTCTCAGTTCGACTGTATGTTTTTTTGTATGTATGTTACGCGATTACTCCGTGAATTGTGGGCCGATTTTCAACATTTTCTCCTTATCATTTTAAGTTATCAGAGGTGGTAATACACTCGTGAGGTCGATAATACAAAAAAGGAAGGTTTTGTTACGTATCTGCCTGCTATGATGGACTCGAACAATTCTAACAAAATATAAAAATAAGCACATTTGGCTGCAACACCCAAAAAAACATTTAATTGAAAATATGCTACAGCCCAAAAATTACTCAACGGATCCAGTTCAAACCAATTTTCTTTAAAAGTATGTTTAAATTCTATCACCATTAATATATTCAAAATTTATATTAAGGCCATAACATAATAATTTAAATTGGATATTCTATGGATCCCCCCCCCTGTTTTTCGTTTTCTTTTCTGTATAGTTTTCTGCTTAGAAACCAATAATCCAGGTTAGCCAGTGTGTGCTTTCACTTTGCTTATATACACTGAATATTTAACTTTTTAACAATACCATGTATTGTTAGCTTGTGATTTTTTCAAATTAAATTCGTAACTACTTTTAGATTACAAACTTTAATTGTAATTATTATCAGGGCAGCACAATCGCTTAAGCGACATAGTCCTTTAGTTATCTATAAATAAAAAAAATAACGTATTAGGATGTAGTGTACAAAATTGGAAGTAATTTATATTTATTATCAATACCTATAATTAATAAATATTACTAATGCCTCACGCGAACCAAAGGCTGGCCTATATTTTGGGAAACGCATATGCGTTGCCATACTACGCGGTAACGCTGTTAGCGTTTTGGGAACGTTCCCAACCGACAGCGATTTGGAGCCTATTTATTATTTTTATTTTTTTAAGCTGTAAGATATATAAATTTAATATTTTAATTTCAAGTTTTATTTTATTTTATGGTGAACCTTTTTTAGGTTATCTCTTAAATAGTGAAATGAAGGAATAAAGTTATTAGGTACTAATTTCTTACGTAATTAATAATATATGAAATACGTCAAAGAATATTTTTACGCTTCAGAAGCTAGATCGTGAACAGTTACTTTACCCCTCAATCAATCAGTCATAGCTATACTAAATTATCCATTTGATATATAAAATTTATTGGCTGTCATTATTACTATATAACTCATAAATTTACGTGTGTCATTAATATTGAAATGTAAAGAAAATATGTTTATAATTTAGGAATATGTATTATATGTACGAAAATAGACAAAACAAGCGTGCAAAAGAATAAACAACTAATAATTTCTATTGGTTTCTATGAAAAATTATTAAATTTTACAGCTAGCCAAGGAAAAAATGCCATAAAGAAACTGTTTTACGCAATAAGGCCGCCCTTTATATTACTTTGTAATATTTTAAAGGATTTTTCTTTTTATTATGTGGTGTTTACCTACATACAGTAAAGAGTTTTTGAATTGTATTATAACGTCTATTTTAATTGCATTAAACCTCAGTTTACGGTGATCATCTCTAAATAAATATCTCGTTACTTTTTGTAGCAGCATGTAAGTTACAATTACAAGAATATTTTTACACCAAATCAGGCAAAAAATTGCAATCTACTACTACTATATATCTATCAGCTACTTTACAATTTTTGGTCTAAAAATATTATTAAGCAAACAAATGTCAAAAATGTAAGTGAAGAGTGACATGTGCTATAATAATTCGATATAAACTTGAATCATTTAATGCTTTTTTTATTGCATGAGTTCAGCAAACACGCAGGCGACCCACCTGATGAAAAGTGATTAACATCGCCTATGGACGTTAGTAACAACAAAGGTGTGCTACCAATGTACTGCCGCTCTCTAAAGGGAGACTGGAACCTAGTCTCTAATGCCGGACCAGTTCTCAAGGTTGTTATGGCGGCATGCTCTAGACCAGGGATAGCAGCCATCCAACCGAGAAAATGCCCTACCACCTGGCCGTAGGTTGTTTTGTCGCCTCTAATGACAGGCCGCCCGGCCGCAGGAAATTGTATTCTTTTCCGTTCCTGTACGGATAGAAAATGTGTTAAAATGTTATTGAATACCGTCGTGTTCTTTCAGTTTCGTACCTTTCAACCAAATTAATGAAATAAATCGGCTGACAAACACACATATTATAGATCCCCAAATTACGCTTATGTTATGGCTAATATACAACGAACTACTCTGGGGCCAATCCTAGACACCCAGACCATAGTAAATAACGGAGAAAAATTGTTTCCGAAATTTGCCATACCAGGAATCGAACCCGGAGCCCCTGCGTTGTAGTGAGGCAAGCCGTCAAAGGCTTAGCCCACTTAACCACAGGCCGTTGATTCAATATGATTAATCCGTCTAATGTCAGCAGTAGATGTAGTTATGTAGAATTGTAGCTTTTCTATATTATATTATGTTACAAGATGCCCATTACAGTAGTCATGAGAACCATAGTGTATATTGATATCACATAGACAATCGTCATAGAGATTAGTCGATTTATCAGATGATTCGATTTATAATTAAATTACCATTTTCTACCGGTTAGTTAATTTTATAGGCCCACTAAATTATCATCTAGATAATTTAGTGCATCAGTAACTAATTATTATAATTGTTTTTATGATCCTGGCAACACTGTAATTGCTATTTTAAGCAATGATGCAATGTTATTGTTTTGTAGGGTAGCATTTTTCGTATAAAAGGCGTAGTGGCGTTTAGTCTGTGTTCATGTAACGTCGACATCCACCGCGATCTGGAGCTTCCCTCCATCAAAAACTACATTACGTCGCTCTCGCGTAAGTATTTCGATCTAGCGCCGCACCATCGAAATCCCCTCGTCGTGTCCGCGTCCGATTATAAGCCTCGACAAAAGGCTCTCGTGCGACGACCGCGTAACATCCTCACGGACAAGGTCGACGATATCACAAAACGGCTGGCTCGGATCAGCCCGCCCGCGGTTGGAACGGCAGGCTGGCAGGCACTGACGGACAGACACAGACGGCGGCGTCGACGCCGCCAATCACGATCTCTCCACGTCCCCGCGAGGGACGCCAGGAGACACAGCCCCCCCATAGGATAGACTAGGCGTGTTGCTGGGAAGTTTCTTTCGCCGTTTCTTCTCTCCCAACCATAACACGTTGCGAAACGGCAGTAAGATAGTATAGGCCACCGCGAACCGCCGATCCCGGCGGACCGGGATTCTTCCTCTCGGGCTTTATATTACCCGTCGCCCGCTCTCAATTAGTGCATTGTGTCGCCCTATGGTGGGCATCATTAGATTCATCCACCTTTCATGGCAACAGTCCAGCCGAGGTGAAACTCTCTAGGGAGCCCCCTCGAGCAATTTGCCCCCCGGGCTCGAGCGTCTTCGCTTCGCAAAGGCACTCGCCCCGAAAACCCCGGTAAAGTTGTGAGGTCTTCGGACCAACAACATAAAGTCAAGTCCAACAAAAAAAAAACTGTGTTCATTGCTTAGTATGCTGTGTGAATATTCACATCAAAGGCTGAACAATAAGGGTAAAACCCTGCCCAAATAGTTAATATTTGGTATATTTGGTACTTTCTTACCCAAATCTCTCCTTGCATTTCACAATTAATTACTGGACGATTGTTATTCCTATTATTTTTCTTATATGTTTTGTGTTTACTATCACAAAGGATTTAAAGAAAAATAACATTCACTCTAAGTCACATGTATAAAATATCTGATTTTAAATTAGTTATATTTGCTTAACCAATTCAATATCCAAAAATTATCACGTGGGCTGCATCGGATGGCTTGCAGATGAAATGTTTGTGTCTGTTTGTCTGTGTGCGAATTGACAGTTAATAAATCAAAGTAAGCACTCGTGCGCACGTTTCTGCAGCACAGAATACATCAAGTCAGCTTGAAACCTCACGATCGAAGCTTATGTCTTTTGTTTAGGATAAGTTTTGAATTAAATAACTTCATATCCGTTAACCCAGTTTTACGATTGTATAAATTAATTTATGTAATACATACCACAGCCCAAATAATGTGTACGTTTGTATTTAATTATATCGTAAACGGTTACATGGCAAATTAAATGGATTATAAACGTATCATTAATCAAATATGCTGCGACAGATTTTCATTAAGTAAAACCACAATAATATGATTGCAAAATAAATGTAATGTAAATATACCTTAACAAAGCTTTAAAGCCTTTTTGCATATCAAAAAAATATCCTTACGGATGCGATACCTAAGAGTACCATTACGGTTTCGATATCTGTCTGTGTGTCATAGATGATTATCTCAGGAACTATAAATATGGCTAGAGATGTCTATTCTATAAATATTTTACAATAGACATTATAAAGGACATCCTTTGTGTAATTGTATGATTAGGGTAAGATGGGGCTGACATGGTGAAGTCATCACTAAAAGCCCCTAAATAAATTAGATAATAAAAAAAAGGACATCCAAACCGAAAAGTTAAAATTTAAATGTAGATCAATATCATCGAGCCAGGAATCAAATGAAATAAAATTTAAAGACATTTTATATATTGATGGAAAATGGTTATCATCGCCAATGGACATTCGGAATACCAAAGGTGCTACCTATGTGCTTACAGTCTCGGAGGACTAGAAACTGGCCTCAAATGCCGGAATATAACTCAAGATTGTTATGGCGGCATACTCTAGAACAGGGGCGGTATCCATCCAGACGGGCAAATGCCCTACCATCTGGCTGAGGGTTGTTTAGTTGCATCTGACGGCAGGGTGTCGGAATTAGTATTCTTTTTCCGTTCCTGCACGGGTAGTCTTTTACTTTTTAGGTATTATCTTAACTAGAAGTCAGTTGATTGCCTTGGTATAATACAAAACTCACATACATTGTGTATTTATAGATATAAGTATGTTGCTGTCGCAAATATCAAACGTTAAAATCAGTAATTATTTTTTATTCAATTTATACTGCAATTTTTTTACTTACCCTGTCATCAACACCTCACTTTTTCGAGTAATCCTTTACTACAACATAATTCAACATTGTTGCGCATGAGTGTCGGTGTGCTTTGATCTCGGTTACAATCGGTTGTAATTGATGATTGCGTTCGCTCCATGTACAGCGCAACCAATCGGGTGTGCGACTCGTTGCTGTGTGCACACCATATAACTACTATAAGAATGTACTACAAATTGAAAAAACATGTAAGTTATAATTTTATTTCAAGTTTTTTTCAATATCTAACTAACAGTATATAGCTCTATAGTTTTGTTAAAAAATGTTCATGCCTCAGGTACGTGAATGGTGGTCACCCCTAATTTTCAGTTATTTCGTGGTACGATACAATAAAATTTGATATTAGCAAAACCAAACACATTGTGTTGTACATACATATTTGGTAATAAATTATTGTTATTATATAGCGCCATATAGACAACCCCAGCATGTCAAACTTCAACTACTTAGATTCAGTAGTTTCCGATAAAAATGAGATGACATACAAAAACAGACGGACGTGACGAAAATATAGCAGTATTCCCGTAAACGGAACACTAATAAGAAATTTCAATGAAAGTGTAAAATATTGCTAATGTCCCTATAGGTGACTTTAACCACTTTCCATTAGACATCTAGTTTATGTGTGCAAGAACGGATAAAGAATACCAATGTCTGCGAACGGATGGCCTGTCTTAAGAGGCGATAAAAAAAACATCAGCATTACATTAGGTAATTCGCCGAATGCCGCCATAGCAACCTTCAATTGTGTTCCCGCATTAGTGGCCAGGTTCAAGTCCCCCCTTCGAGGTAGGCAGCACATTGATAGCACCTCTAGTGTTACAAATATGTATAGGCAACGGAAACCATTTTCCGTCAGGTGAGTGACGCCTGCCTGTTACATCCCAGCTATAGAAGAAATGGCTGCATCAATAATCGAAAGCCTATATTATGTATAGACTTTGTTATTACATTCTTATTAAAAATCACATTAAGTTTCAAACGACTAGTTTATCGCATTTACGGAATGGAAAATTGTGATAATGAAGTTAGATTTAAGAGTCATCAGCTTAATGGGTAAAAGCTTTTTAAAGTTTTTTTTAAACCATTTAGTTCGTGTTAACAATGTATTAAATCTTGTATTGGTATTATGCAGATAAATATAAAATTCAGATTAATTAGAACAAGACGGAACTTATTTTCAGGGCTTAACTTTATTTTTATCTTCATCTTTTCCTATTTCAATCACAACAAAATTATTGTGGAAAGTATTTACTTCTAGGAAGAAAGAAATGCTAATGGATTAGAAGATAATTAATTTACGAAACATTAGAAGAAAACCAAACACAAGAAGGAAAAATAGATAGATATGTTTATTTACCAAGTTCTGATAACACGTGGTCAATATACAATTAAATTCTAAATATAAACTGAATTATAAATCATTATAGAAATATTGATGTTGTGGTCGGTAATGAGATATGGTGATTTTACCTAAAATATCCTAGTTTTGTGTGATTTCATGGCAATAAATATAATAATCACAATAATGAATAACTCAGACGTATATTTCTTGCAATAATTTTTATCCGACATAACAGAGTTACAAAATAACAATCACATCTAACTAAAAGTCTATAAGAAAAATAGGTTTTACACTAATGAGACTGCTACAATAGACTATGCAACAAATCGCTGTTAGAGGGAAGCGTGCCCAGAAGCCTGGCTGCTTAGCCGTTGCCGTGAATCCTGCGAAGTTTAAACTAGTCTTCTTCTGGTCATCGGTAGTCTCAAAGAGTTTAACAAAGAGAAAAAATCTGGTGCACAGGTAAGGCTTGTCTTGTTTTGTTTTTTATGATATTATAATTTATGTTTTTTAAATTAACCTAGTAAAGAATTGATAATAAACTAATTAAGTCATTTAACTTTTTATCTGATTTGGTCTAAGTAGAGAATTATGTTTTATAAATATTTAGGTAATAAAACGTGAAAATCGGGGAAAGAACAATCTTTAGTGTTATCTAATCATGTACCTAGTTTTTCAGAGTTAAGTATCTAGATACGTTCTTTTACAAAGAGAAAACATAAAATGAGAAATGATCTATTCCTTTTAGAAAATGACAGTCACCATATGACACACCTTTTCAAAATTAAATTCGACTAAATTTTAGTTAAATTGTGTTTGTCAATTGTGTACATTAAAAAAAATCATTTGAATTAATTACAGATGTTTTAATGAAATCGTTGTTGTATTGTTTTGTGTTGAAACTCCCTCTGTCGTCCTATAAAGCACCGTCTAGCCAAAAGTCGGGCACCAAAAATGTAATAGCTGTCGCTTGGCCATGATTAATGCAATTAGTACCACAATAGTCACATCGTATTGGTGTACAATTTAAACCAATTTGTTTGGACACTATGAATTTTCCCTATCTGGTTCGAGAATTGTATAAAACCAATAGTTATAAGGTGTAATAGTTATGATCCACGAGAAGGTTTCCGATATACCGCGTTGAAGTTTGGCAAAGAAAATGTCTATAAAAACATTGTAACTTTTGGTAAATAAATAAATTAAAAAGTATTTTTTGTTATTGTTCAATATAATAAAACATTTAATTATTAAGATTCTATCCTTTTTCTTATCAAAGATAGACACAAAGGAAAAATCCAAGCTTAATTTTGTGATTATAAATTTGTGGCTTGGTTAATCTTTCATTCAGCGATTCTATCTACGAAAAAAATACACTTATGTTCATTCACACACACACATTCTTTAAAAAGATCTACAATATATTTTTCAGTCTTTTATTCAAATTTAATTTCAACAGATTGCTGTAGATCAAAACGGGCGCAACAATAAATGAAAGCCCCCGCGTCTGTCTGATAGATTTCATAAATAACGTGTACAATTTTTGTACATAGATTTATTACGTTCGGCGAGCGAAAATAGTGGGAGATTGTTTTTCAATTTAACCGTAGGACGCCCGCTGTGTGACATGCCGATGCCGCCTGGCGGGCCGGCGGGCACGGCACAGCCTTCCGCCCGGCTGCCTTTGGCTTCGCCCGAGCCCCGTGTGTAGGTACCTAAAGCGCTAGGTCAATATATAAGCCAGAGGTAAATAAGCAGGTAAATTGAAATGTGAAATTTTGTACTAATTTATGTACTAGTTTAACAAAAAAAAAACTGTACCGACTTCAAACTTTTTAGTTTTTAACACATCTTGAGGTTGGTGCATTTTGTTGTTGTTTTTTTTATGCTTTACTTTGTACCGACTTCAAGATGTTGTACAAAATATTTCATTTTTGTTTTTTAATTTGAAGCCGGTTTTGTTTTTGTAAAAAATATTTTCTACTTTGTAGTTGCTTAAATAGTTTTAGAAATAATATTTCAAGCGCCTGTAGACATTGTATTTCTGGCGTGTGTGTACAAATTTCGAAGAGTGTAGGCACTCTGCGCTCTTTCACAAGCGTTATTCTCGATTTCTCTGAGAGTCACTCATCAGATCCTGACTTGGTAACAATGGAATCACTTCAGGTATATAGTCTTTCCAAAAGAAAACAAAATTAAAGTCAGTCCACAATTGAAGGAGAAATCGTAATAATAATAATAAAATATATAAAGTCGGATTGAGAATCTCTTCCTTTTGCAAGTCGGTTAAAAATAGCTATAATTATGGAAGAAGTATATGGAAATCAGTGTCGTGTCGTACAAAAAAGTAAAATAAGCTTGCCAAGAACAACGAGGGTCGGTAGAGACTCTAACAGCAAAAGTTACACTTTTAATTAATGTTATTATTATAATGATGATGTATCATTATACCATAGAAGGAGAATATAAAGGAGGTACAATCGCTACTAAAAATGTAACTCATACTACATAAACTCTTCAATTACAGTTGGCACCACCTATCTGTTGGTTTTTTTATAGAAAACTCCATTAAAATTTTCAATCAATATCGTATTTAGTAAACTTAAATTAGTCATAAATTGAAAGTCTTAATTAGCTCTTTTCAATTACATAAATGACATCAATTTCACAACATTGAAAGTGTAAAAGTCCTAAGTAGCTGACTTTTAATTTATGTTTGACTTAAGAATTTTAATCATTTTCTTTACAACCTTAGCCTTTTGAAGCCTTTTCTTAAATGGCTATACATAAAAATGTAACAAAATAGTATTTTCTTAAGTTTTCGCTATTAGTTCACATAATTAAAACTACGTTTTAACGGCTTTAAGCATGGCATTTTATTTGATTTTTGTTTGGATATTTCGGCCACTTTTTAGAAATAAATAATGATGATCACGGCTACTGAAAAGTGGCTGAAACGTCGAAATAAAAATCAAATAAAATGCCGTGCCGTTTAAAACCGTGAAAACGTAGTTTTAATTAGGCAAGAAGAGTTTCATAATTCATTACAAAAATAGTGGTATTTGTTACGAAATATCAGTCAGTGGCACTCACAATGTAACATGCTGACTGACAGCCGGTATCCGTGAACTGGTATCCAAAGTAAAAAAGTTTGTAAAAAAATTTTACTCACTCAAATTATAATCACGAATTTCCGTTTCAAATTTATATTGTTGCAAGTTTTTTTAACACTGAGCCCTGTGCCATACGTGGTTATGTAAAATATATTTTTCTATATGCTATCCAATGCTATATAACATTATTAGAGTTTCGTTAATATTTTAACGATAGACTTATCAATTCGTCATGGTCATCCGTCTATCTTTGTATGTTAATAATTTTTCTCAAAAATGACTTGGTGACAATGGGATCACTGCAGAAATACAGTCTTTCCAATAAAGAAAAAAAAATTGAAAGTCGGTTCACAATTGACGGAGAAATTGCGTAATAATAAAAAAACGGTAGTTATAGAGAATGCCGGATAGAAGTGAAAACTTATAACTTCTAGTATTAAAATTTGAAATTTCATAATGTTTGAATTAAAACACTATTTCAACAATGCACAGTATATACACATTGAACTTTTCACTAAATCCATTTAATTTCACTTATACTAGTATATCTTATAAGTGAAATTAAATGGATTTAGTGAAAAGTTCAAAGTGTATTACAGCACTAATGTTGCACAATACGTCAGCTGTATAGCTACAGATATACTGCTATAAGTATGTCGGTGACGCGAACACACGAGATTTTACTCATCCAAAAAGCGTCTAACGCACACAGCACACGGCCGCTGCGCTTGCGCCAATCATGACCATGTCGATGTCGCGAACCCATAAGATTTTCTAAGTATATGTTTCTATGTCAATAATTTTTCTCAAAAATTACTAATTCGATATGGATGAAGTTTAACAGGGAGGTATACCAATGATATAGCGAAACTACAAAAATTAAAGATAATCAGATCTTACATATTGCTTACGGTGTTTTTTTAATTACTTTTTAAATCAATTTAGCGATTTTTGTAGTAGGGAATATTTCTGCTTAACTTGTTTTTATGATTCCATAGGTGTAGTTTTTTTTATTGAGAATCTGGAAATCAGGTAGACGACCCACCTAATGAAAAGTGGTTCCAGTCTAATTCCTTTAATATTACATTTGTCTATAGGAATAGACAAATCTGATATTAGAGGCGAAGCCAACGAGTTGCCAGTGTTTAGGACGCGATAGGAAGGATGTGATAAAGTGGATGGGTTAAGAGGGACGGGTAAGGGGGGTAATTTGGAGGGATCAGACAGGAGGAATGAGAAGGCATAAGATAGAGGAATGAAATTGGGAAATGGGATAAGGAAAGGGGGAAGTGGGTCATCGGAACTCTCAGTTATCGTCTAAAACATGATTAGCTCCAGGCTAACCGTTTCACATCCATATTTTGTGTGAGTGCATGATATCACACCGATCGAGTTGGCTCTAAGAGCTTTAATCAAGATAATAACTCCAAAATAACTCTATCGCGTCAAAAATTTATTACCTCTGCGTTGTTGTGAAGGCCGGGAATTTGCCTGATTTTTATATGACTATAGTAAGAATTTAGGTGTCACCAATAAGTTGTCATAGTTCGTATAATATTTAGAATCTTATCAGAGTGACGTTTATTACTAGGCAATTTTTATTCCTAGTATTTTTTCCACGGCCAAGTAAATGAAATTATTTTCAACAAAAACACTGTAAATATCTGTTTTTGTCATCTGAACATAGCTTCAATATCGCGTAGCATCTCATACGTGTGACATTATATTTTGACAAAAAGTTCTTATTACGTATGTGCAATGAATGACCTTTGTTAACATGTGTTAATTCTTAGCAAATTTTAATCAAAGGAACGGATATAGGCTAGCGCGAGCTCAAAAATAGCTGACAGTTATCAATCACTTTTGGGTACAAATGTAATTCACTTCACGCTAATTTTAATAGTTATATATTATTATTATGTTAGATTTTAATGTCGAACATGTGAAGGATTTTACTGTCTAATTTTATATTTTAAAAACATATAAATGTTGTTCAAATTTAAAAATAGTGTAGAACATATATAATAGCTTTTAAGTGTGTTTGTGAAAAAAAAAAACATTTTAATGAAACTACTTAGATCCTCTTGCTTCTAAATTCTAGCAAACAGGAATATTTACTTTGTTTTAAAGATTATTCTAAAACTTTAATATTCATTTTCCAAAACTGCCCATATCCATAAGTTATGTGAAGTCATATTAGGGTTCTTGATATTTATTTACGTCAAAACACACATAAATTTTAAACTAATACAATAAATAAAATTATCTTATATGGTATTCTACGTCTAATACCTTAAGACTATAAGTAGAATACTGAGTTTAGGTCACCAAAGTGAAGGGGTAACGTTCCCTGAAGGCTGGCTACGGTACCTCGCCGGATTGCCATACTGATTCGTTGTCCAAGGTATGAACTGAACGTCTGGTCACGCGAGGAGTCGATTAGGTGTTTTGAAAGCTCTTTGTAAAATCATATTAAAACGAATAAAAAACATATTGCCACTATTATTTATTCTTAAATAATGTTTGATATATTGTTAACCTATTTAATACAGTGAAAATAGTATAATTAAACAACTAGTTCTTCACATAAGTCATTACGCAAATGGTATGAGGCAATTCTACAATTAATATGTCTAGTTATGCGGTCATCATCCAGCACCAACCACCAACCAACATTCGTTACATTAAAATCCCTTATCAACAATCTTTAATCCAATTAACACCACCTCTTACCTGGTAATACTTCTGTGAATAAAACAAAAGTTGTGGTAGAACTGCCCAACTTCACGTGACACTTTTACTTATTTTGTGCTCAATACATTTATTGGTGAGAGGGAAGGTCTTAAAAATTTGGTCAGTGGTCAGTACAGTACTGAACTTTTGGGATTTCGAAGGGTCGCGGAAAAGAACACAATTCTAAACGTTAAAGCAGGGTTTACTCTTAATGGACCTGCAGACCCTACGGCATTTTCTATTAATTAGCACCTTTGAATGAGGGTAGACGTACGTAGTTATAACTGAAGGTTGAGTTGAAGTCTAATTAAGGAGTTAAAAGCAAAGTTTAAATTAATTATTGAGTGACTTTTGTTTTCATATTTTTCATGGATGGTTATATCTGCTTTATAATATTGCAATTGTGAATATTATGTTGTATACGACTTCTACACAAATGGCTGTTGGATGAATGATAAATTTTTGGGATAACTTTTATAAAATTTAAGTGGTAAACTAACCACTTTACCTCATTTAAGTTCTTCTTATCATCCAGAATTTTTTTAAAGGAAAAACAAACTTCATGTATGTGTATATAACGACAGACAAATATGTAATAAACATAAAATCACCACAATTTTTAACCTATCCAGTTCAACGTTTCGTAGTAATGCACTCATAAAACCCCCCGTGAATGTCGCACCTCGGTATCCATTTTCATTCCCCTTCAGTTGTTCCTTCCAATTGTCCCCTACCCCTTATCCCTCAGGCCCAGTTTTCCCCTAAATCCCCACGGCCTATGTCCCCTACAGTAGTGTTGATTGGCAAGCTTCAGTGGATTACAGAGGGCAGTGATGACCACTCGGCCTTTGGGAATTTGGGGTATTAACACCCGTGAAACTCGGACATTACTTACAGCTTTCATCTAATCAAAGGGGCTTGAGACTGATTAAAAGGTACTATACATATACATTTTACATACCGCCTCTATGCTTCAATAACACGTTATCTTGAAAATTGAAATCTTAGAGAGATTTCATTAACTTTAAAGAATAATTATGTCGAAACCAATATTTTTTTTACTGTCAATAAAACAAATAAAATAATTATTGTATTAAATAATTATAAAAGAAACCACCTTCTTTGGAAAAATTAAATCGCACATGGCGGTTTTAATTATCAAATAAAAATAAGAGTTGTCGGATTTAGCACGTTATTGAAGCAAAGAGACGTATATACCTGGATAGAAATTATGTGTTATATCTATTTAAATTAGTTTTAACTAAACAAAACAGCATTCAAGAAAAATAAACATAAATATCTATACTAAAAAAAATCCATGAAAATTTTATAATTATTTGTTGTTAGCGGTCTAGCACTAGATTTTATAGTTTAATTTTAATTTGTATATATAGTTTTATTTAGTTTATGGCTGCGAGTATATTATATTTAAAATTCTTAAAGGAATGGAACGAATGGTAATACGTTTAAATCATGTAAAACCGCCTCCTATCCTTTTTTCTTCTCCTGTACATACCTTGGCCAGCGGAAGAAAGGAGACGGCATGCGACGTCAACAGCATCGCAATAGTGGTTATCGTATAAAATTTACCTTTTGCTAACGAACTGCAACGCTTACGTTTTGAATAATGTAAACATTTTCGTGTATATACTTAATATATCATCAAATTAGTTGATTCGTGAAATTTAAACATTTGTGCGTGTCGTGCTAACTTCTAAGAAACAAGGAAAATTCATCGCTTCACTACCTAAAGGTCTGTGCAATCCTTCCTTTTTATAACTGCCTGTATTTCCCTGTGTTCTATGCAACTATATTTCCATCATTGTTGTTTTAATATCAAAGGGGAATGAATATAAGTAAACAATTACCAATTCGAGTAACCAGTTTAACTAAAATTCTAATCATGTGTCAACTGTAAAACGAACAGTGAATATGTAATTTTTTTGTTCATATATATATAATATTGATTCAATCTGAGTATTATATGACATTTAAAAAAAGTTGTTTTATAAGATTTTCAGTGCCAAATAACATAAAAACTAGTTTTGCTTGGCACTGATTTCATAGAAATATATATTAGAAGCATTTAGTAGGTACAGAAAAGAAAATACACCGCATTTTATAGATTCAGCATTTTTATTTTACATAGTATTAATGTTATACATCCCTAGTAAATCAATTTATACATTTTTGAAATGATTTCTTGTAAATTGAAGATTTGTAAAACACTGTATGAAGAGTAAAATTTTCAGTAATGTTTGGAAAAGATCATGCTTTAGCGGCCTATTACTATTACATTTTTATGTATATTCTATTTGTTAGCTCACTTACTTTCTAAGTATAAATCAAAATGTTTTCGGCAAAAATACATCAAGGCTGTCATCATCGCCCCTCAATCCCATGTCAAAGATAATGACATCGTTTTTGAAAACAAATCGATTTATTTTATTCGATACGGACGCCATCGTATCGGGGTTGCCAAGGATAAACACATCCTATAATTTTGTTTAAATCCTGAATAAAAATGTTAGTACACAAAACTTAGAATATTTTACGAATTACAGATTATTTTCACTTTTACTTCGCATATATAGCAATTTGTATTGCGCGAAAAAGTCACAATTATGACGATAATACGATTAAATACCCCTTAGCCATACTTTTCATCCAGATTACACAACAAAATTTATATGAATCTACCTAATACTATAACTTTAAAATCATTATCCAGTGGGAACTAACAATTTGTGATAAAACATATTTAAATCAAAGCCACAGACAGTAATTCATTACTTGATCGAAATGAATAAATTATTATTAAATTCGATTCTTTCGATGAGACTTAATAATAATAAATTTTAAATGCCTTTGTATATGATATGCAGGCTTATTTTATATCCTTCTCGGTATTGTCCACATAAATGTGCAAGATTAAATCTTTTAAGAATATGGCAACACAGCATCGAATATATACTGTTTTCTCGATTCGGAATTCTCGCATTCTACAGCGATATTTTATGACGCGTGAAATTGTTCTGTTGTATGGGTTCCAGCATACGAGCCGAAGATTTTTCCATTTTCACACCGACAATACAATTCGGTTTATGTGTCTGTTGTTAATGATTACGTTGACGTTGGTATTCTCAGAGCACTTTTCTATAAATTTAAAAAAATATATTTTATACGTATTTTTTATTACAGAAGTATACTACTGAAGTGTAATAAAAATATAATTATAAATTATTGAATGGTTTCCTGATATCGACCATTTCACCATCATCATTTTTTTGTTTCAAGAGTCGGATGGCAAACTAAAGGGCTTACCGAAGAAAAGAAGGAAATCTACAATGTCACTACAATCTACACCCTTCCATGCGGCTTCGCTCGTATGAACATCGAATCTGTATTTGCGAAAAGTATGTCATTAGTTTACTGGATAGTATTCGTTATAGGATAGGATGCATAGGATTTTCAATAGCGGAGACGAACCCGTTATTAGCGTTTGATGTGTATATATATATATATATATATATATATATGTCAAATTCTATTATAATTAGTTTAATCCCCAATCTACAAAGAAACATATTCACGATTATAGATATAGTATGGAAGTGCCTAAATATTATTATTTATTTAAAAGTATTCATGGAGGTATAGATTTTAAAAGAAGCGTACCTACTTATTTCAAAATTCGAACAATCGGAAATATTGTTGAAATACTTCACTGCCTTCTTTATTTAATTAAAAATACTGGCATAATAGAAACTCATTGAAAAAAAAACTATTCAACCTACGTTCTTGGCATGCATTCCAAATTTAAAAATAAATGTATCGTCATCACATTTTCGTGAAAATATAAATAAAACATTGGTTACTGAATTGTGCAGTTTTAATGTTGTACTAGCCTACTAACAATAATCATTTTTGTTGTTCCAAAATAGGATATATGGAGCGGCTGTGTGATTAATAGTTGTTGTGTCATGGCTCCGACGTCACGCAGCTCATCCTCAGACACACGCATAACTTATTATTTCAAGACATTCCTCAAGACTGGGGTTTCTCTGTACAAGCTCAAAGGATGTTTTTAGTTGAAAATGGCGAAATGGTTTTCGTTAAGGCATACATTTTTACATACGAATAACATTAAATATTGTGTTTCAATAATAAATTAGGACTAAACCTTTAAGACTGATAATGCAGGTTTTTTCTTTATAATTTTTTCATGACAATGAGATGTCAATCCTATTAGGCTTCACTAAACAAAAACGGTCTAAGTTACTAGTGAGCAACAATAATGATATTTAAAAAATATTTAATTATTTCCGAAGTAGACTAACAGCACAACAACGCAGGTCGGTATAACCTTTCCCAATTAGTTTCATATTATTTTTTGGTTTGAATAAAAAATATTGACATTATTTTTAATCCATTAACAAATATAGAAAATGCTTTCCACAAGCAAATGAAATGAACATGGCAGTATGCCGTTATATATATAACGTTATTCACAAAAGAAATATACACAATGGACCTCTACCTCTGAACTCCAAAAGCATCCAATTTCATATTTGAAGTAAAGTTTAAGTTATACATTTTTATTTTTACAAAAACAATAATACCTACTAATATTTGAGTATAAAAGTCGGTACAACTGAAACAAAACAACCCACAGTCAGATGGTAGGGCATTTGCTCGACTAAATCGCTACCAATCCTGGTCTAGAGTATGCCGCTATAAGAACCTTGAGTTGTGTTCCGAAATTAGTGCCCAGGTTCCAGTCTCCGTTTAGAGAGCAGCAACGCATTTGTAGGACCAAATGGATGTTGCAAATGTCCCATAGGCGATGGTAACCGCTTTCCATCAGGTGGACTATCTGCCTGTCCGCTGAACTCAAGCCATAAAAAAAAATACTGTATGCGTCTCGGGACGCCCGAAATAAGGGATAACTTAAATTAATCTAAGTTGAACTACTTAATATTGAGATTGTTTAACTTGAGAAAAGCTTAGGTTATTACTTAAATTTTATGTATATAGCGCGTGGGTTAGAGTGAGAGAGGAGGAGCCTGCCTATGCGTGAGAGAAAGGGAAGCCAGACAGACTGGTGCCGTAACGCGTTACATAACGAAGTGGTTTACACTCCCATAAGAAGTTATCACGTTAAAAATTGTTTATCTGTTTTGATACTTCACGATTTTGTATATGAAACTGTTTTCATAAAATTTGGTACCTACATAATATCTGTAGGTAACAAAATTATCAAAATATTATTGGTTTTTATGGAATAGATACAGAAGGAAAATTAACGAAATTGATACTTCTTGAAATCCATGTTAAAGAATAATATAATGAGCTGATTACCAAAAAAAGTACAAATGATGAGTTAATTACTTCCAACAATTAAATTAATTAAAGTAGGTATTATTGTTGGACAAGTCTTGTTTGGTATGAAAATAGATTTAAATAAAAATTGCAGCACGATCTCGCGTTACTTTAATTAACAGTTTGTTCTCAGTAGCAAAACAACATAACGCCCATGAACCTATTAGACTGGTATTGTAATCTTTTGTGTTGTAAGAACGTTTTTGGTGGCCATTCGAACACAGCCCGTTGACCTAAATCTTTCAATCATTTTGCGTCAATTTTATTTAGTATCGTGCTGCTTGAAAAATTGTAGTGGTGATGAAAAAGTTGGCGTTTTTCGGAGACAAAAGGCGCGTAGGCGATTTGAATGTTAAGACGATCATTAGCGCGCCTTTGTCGTGAATGCCACGCGGCTTAGCAAGCGATGCTTCTCAAACCGAATTCTTTGCTTTCATTACTTCATTCTTAGCTGGCGTATTTTATTAATTAAAATAAATTTATACAATTAATTTAATTTTATTCGTAGTTACTTTACTTATTTTATTTGTAATACTTATTTTAATTCGTAAATTTAATTTCAAAACATTTTATTCAAAATAAGTTCCGCTATAGAACACTTTTTGAAGGTCATACATATAAGTTAAAATTTAATTTTACTTCCTAGTTTATGTACCCCGCTTCGCAACGTGTTATTGCTGTTTTGGAGAAGAAGTGGCAGGAAACTCCCCAGCAACATGTTGAGCTAAAAATTGTTTTTCTTCTTATTTATCTAGCTCAAACTTTTTTACAATACATTTTATACACAATTACTTTTCGAAAAATTAATGGACTTGTAGCAAAGAGTACATATTCAGTAAGAGAAAGACACAATAAAAGCAAAGAAAAATATTATTATACATATAATAATGACATGACGTACTAAAATGTTATACTGTAACATCCTATAAATTCCTTACATGCTTGGCGAGATGAAAAAACTTTAAACAAAAGATAGTATAACAGGCTGGAGCGAGCTGCTATGGAAATGAAGTTTTGTCCTTTAAATATTCTTCAATAGTGTAATATCCCTGTATATAAACAGGGATATTAAATATAATAGATAGGTATAGAAAATTTGACAATGGCACGTGGGAAGATGATGTAGAGCCTTCTGGGTAGGTAGAGTTTAGAAAATGACTAGAGTTGCGTTTTAAATGAGCGATTTTCATGGTTAGGCCCCTTTCTTATATGTTGGTGCAGCAGCGGTACCGAAAACACACCAAAAGCTTACCGAAAGTTTATATTTCTGT
Organism: Dendrolimus houi; assembly: GCA_039645545.1. Lineage (NCBI taxonomy): Eukaryota > Metazoa > Arthropoda > Insecta > Lepidoptera > Lasiocampidae > Dendrolimus > Dendrolimus houi. The sequence goes on along the minus strand of CM077125.1, from coordinate 16,268,469 downwards.
GAGTATTTCCTAATTCACTCTGTGTGCCACTTTCGCACCGATACCGAGCGAATCAGGAAACGCTTATAGAAATATAGGCGCTTGTAAGCTTTCGGTACGGCGTATACCGAAATGCCGAATCCGTACCGCTACTGCACGAATACATCAAAAAGCAGCCCTAGTTTTTCCATGTTGGTAATGCGCGACATTATATTAAATTTGATAATATGTACTATAAAGATAATACTAACATTATATACACACCAGAAATCTTAAGGACGCTTGAGACAATTTGGCTTGATTTAAAAATATTTTTGTACATCAAAAGCTTATGCAATGTTTTAAATTTTGTAAATTAAAATCACTCTTCAACTTTCTTTGAAAAACTCGATATTTTTTTGTACCATATTCGGAGAGCAATGGAAATTTTGAGAACCTCTGACACTACGTTACAATATCAAGCATAGGGAAACGGCTAAGCAACTAGCCTACAAAGGCGTGTGACTTGCAAAATGGTTCTACCATTGTCACAGACCACCTATACATTGCTACCATAAATTATCCTGAATCACAAAATTGGAACAGAAAGAAAAACGGTAGTTTGCAAAAATTTGCCAAAGGGTTGTATATTGTCGCTCGTATAACAATACTATTGTTCTTAAAATTGCAATAAATCATTTTGCTACTGTAACAATTTGTAGATAGTTTACAGAAACAGTTGCATTATCAACAAGACTAGGAAAGACAATCGTACCGTAAAAAATGTAGCTCTTAAAAAGCCCCTAGGTCACACATTACTAAAGCTGGTTGTAAGTCTTAATTCTTTTTGCTTTTGATAAAGAAAAGACCACGTGACTTTCAACCAACATATTATTTAAAACACATTTTTTTTAACTGCAAAGAAACTTTTAAATATTGCAAATTTTGACATAAACGATTTTATAGACAACACGAGTACAAATCGTCAATAAACTATAAGATCGATGCGCAGTAAAAAAATTCGCTTGCTAAACCATGTAGCTGTTTTAACTTGTGTCAGAATAGTTTATGTAGGTCTCATATCTTTAAAGAACTCCTTTACAAGGGCTAATAAATTTCGGTAACCATTTCAAGAATATGCAATGTTTTTTATAAATACGATTCACTTGCGCGGTATGGAGCCAAGTTCATAAACCTGCCAGAAGTGGTAGTTATATAACGTAAAAAACGAAGTGTAAACCTTTCTTGTTACTATACAATTTACTTGTATAAAAGCCCATATGTCATTTCCATCGGGAACGCTAACTACTGTTTGATTATAAATCGCCCCCTTTAAATCATGATTCGGCGGTTTCAGTAACATTGCTATCAGGCCAATTGCCAGAAAGTTAGTTGTTGTTATAAAGAGTATGTGATAGAAAATTTTGGGATATTATTTGAGCATGATATGTACTTTGCCATAAATGAAAATTCAATTAAATTCAATGATTTTATTTCCTAGAATGTAGTTTTATATAGATATTATCCAATTGTACATATAAGCACAGTAGACACATTGTACCATATAGGTACCTAGTAATTATGCTGTCCAAGAACAACATCAATTAAGCTTAATTATTTTAATGCTTATTAAATAGTCAGCAGATAGGCTAATGGTAAGTAGTTAGCGATGTCTATGGACAATTGTAACACCAGTGGAGTTACTAAAACGCTACCGGCTTCGAAGGAATTTCATTACACCTCCTTTTGAAAAACATGGAGCTTTATTGTAGCTCTGTGGGATAAACTCAGCTGGGAGCATAGTCTATATCCCTAAAAGAAAAGTTTTTGAGATCTGTTGCCTAGATGAGCGAAGCGTCTCAAGGAAGTGGGGGATGAACGCCCATCCAATAGTGTTAAAAAGAAGACAAGGGCATCATTCTGAAAAGTTTCTCGACACACTCCCCATTAAATTTCATGAAATTAAAAAGGAACCACTTAGGACTGGGACTTTTAATTTAGGTGGGGGACATAATTTAAGCTTTAAAAACATGTTCTAAATAAGATTTTACAACATATTTTAGGGTTGATTGAAAGTTTCAATTGAGATTTTTGATTAAAAAAATAACTAGTGGTGCCACCTGTATCGCAAGAGTGTTACTAGTTACATTTTTTATTGGACGATTGTCATTCTTTAAAGTATTCTGCTTCTATGTTAATATCGTCAAATCTATCGCCGCCGTATCATTATGCGCAATATAGCTTATTCAAAAAAGAAATAGATAGTAGGCATATAGAAGAACCTTTTAGTCAAATGTACAACTGTTGGCAATGTGCGGTGTGTGCAGAGCATGCAGCTAAAAGCTGTGATTAATGATTCACTACGTGGCGGGCGCAGGCCAGCGACTGCAACCACGGGTGGCAAAGAACCATAATAAACTATTGTGTAGAAAGTACTCACTGTACTTTCATGCCTACAAAGTGACAATATAGAATATAGAATTAAGGTTGAATTAATTTGTTTATCTGTATCTAATTGTCAATACTTGATTAGCAAAACAGATTAAAATTAACTTTGATTGTAACTCCATTGTAACTACACGGTAGACTAAAGTAATCGAAAAAAAGCTAATAAATATAAGATATAATAAAATAAAAAATAATTAACAGTATTAAAAATCTGGATTAATTTGTATGATTATGAGAATGATATAATGTAGGAGACAAAACAGTAATTTAAAAAAATAAAAACCTACTAACGTGAATGTCCCAGAATATGTATTGATGGTTTAAAATTTACAAAATCGGTATTACTGGTAACAGGAATTACTTGTAATTCTAGATATAATCAAGCAGGTACCTATTTAGAGTATGAAAAAGTATTTTACGTATAGATAGGCGTTTTTGATATTCATTTAGTCTATGGGCGTAGTAAATCGTTCCTACAGGACTTGATTAAAAGTTCGCCATTCTATGTTGCAATGGAACTTCGATATGCAATCTACAATATCATAAATTTAGACAGATTCTTAAAATTGTTCTTTATACCTGAGATGTTTATCATCTCGATGTTTTCAACATGATATCTGATTTCACCGTCAGTAAATCATTTTTGTAACAATATGCGCTAGGGATATCTAAGCAGTCTATGCATCTAGGTGAGAAGTGGAACAATGAGTCACAGGTTCATTAGTATCTAATCTAACTAACTAAACTTCGTTAACTCAGTGATCCAAAAGACCCTTCGAGAAGAGAAACCTCCGTCTGTTCTGTGCGGTTTGGTTTGAAGGACCAGCGTCATCGGGCGATCGACTCAAATACGCTTTCTCTACGATTCTATCTTTTCTAAGTCATAAATAAAATTAAAAGTTGTATGTCGAGTTTTAATTAGCCACTAATCTACTACGACTATTGTATTATTTTACTGATAAAATGTTTACCGCCTTCAGTCAACCGGAATACATTGCTGGATGTATTGCGCATGTACGCCTCCCAAAGATTGGCCCACGTATCCCGGTCCTCCACTTTGCTTATATATCCCTTACCGGTGATATCGTGCAGATCGTCATCAATCCACTGGGCTGGATGGCGTCTTACGTTATTTTTTTGTGAAGTGATCTTCACTCTAGAACTCGTCTTCTGTTCTGTTTTAGAATTTATGCCTCATGGATTACTATGAGGCATCAGTTCTATGACAGATATGACCAATCCACTGTTAATTTTACGTATTAGGTTTGTCTGCAGCCTTGATCTTAAGGATATTCTCGCTTTAGGATTCAACCAATATAGCTTGTTATATAGCCCAATAGACGACTTTAAATTTATAAAAAAAATCTTTTTCACCCTTCTCGTATGGGAATACATCGGTATGTTTAACAATCGTTGTGTATGTGTGCAGGAAGGCAAGCAGTGAATAACAAAAGGTTGCTAATCGAAAAACGTTATCCGGTTCAAGGTGAATAAACTCGTATACAATTCGATATTCCCAGGGTTTACAAAATAATAATACTATTGAAATTTTTATAAAAATGTAACGAGAAAAATGAAAACTGGTTACAAAATCTCCCATTATATCACTGAAAATTCTTTGATAAATTTTGTAATTAAGTCATCATACTAGTTTAATACTTTACTACTAAGCGCTTGATTGTTGGATTACATACTTTATCACATATGAGTATCGCATATTATGAACTCCAATTTATTTTCTCAGCAACCTACAACTTGAATTTTATAAGAATTTTCTACTGTACCTACTCAAAACTGGAAATGGGTGCCAGCTTTACGGTGGCATACTTCACCATTCATATACTTAATAATGAATATTGCGATGTATTTTCAAATCTATTGAAAGATACAAGGTACACAGGTAGTGATATAATTAAAGAGACGGAGAGATGAACAGATGAAACTAAAAAACTACTACGTTTCTATTTTTATATTTGACTATTAAAGAAATCTAGAAATGAGATACATACTCAGTACATATTATCTTTTGCAATAAATTCAATATTTTCAGCTGGCTATAAGTGTAGGCGACAATATTATATGTCGCCGCACGATTTACCAAAGGAAGGTACTCACTGGTCCAGCCGGGTATGAAATCGGTACGCTCGCGTCAGTGTGTACACGCAATATCAAATATTGCCTATGACGATAGCATAGTCTACGGCCAACCGCCAAGATTCGAAATCTACGAGTGAATTCAAACGAACATTTGTACGTGCATTAATTAAATTATTGTAAAATATTGAAATATACGCATTTCTTGAGCAAAATTTGGTGCTTCATGAAGAATTCCTACGTTTCACTATGTAATATTATTAAGTCTACAACAAATTGCATATTTCCCAGAGATATTATATTAAGTCTAACACCTTTTTTTTTTTTTTTTTTTTGGCCAGGGGAAATCCGTTTGAGGACTAAGCCGCGACAGGCACAGAAGCCTGGGGGGATGATCGCGACCTGATGTGAGAGTGTGGGATTCGCCAGATCGGGGGGTGGCACTAGCGTGCCCGGTCAGAACCGGTGCCGCGCAATTGCCACTCCCAGTTAGGGATACCCACTAAAACCCCTGGGTGTTCCGTCCTGCGCCTTATGCCAGGGCTACGGGAATGGGATTCCCAGCTCCGCTGTGCCCTGGCAGGCGTGGGCCATGCTCACTTGGCCTCTTTCAATGCCGGGGGACTACCCCCCCGGCGACGTCGTGGTCTAGTTCAGCGTGGGGCGGTTTGTAACGCGCCCCACGGGAGGAGAAATGAGCGCGCGCGGAACACTCGCGCTCTCATCTCGACGGCATGTGCGGGTGAGTGAGAACCCCTATACCCCAAGGGGCCCCACCCGCGCCGCCCGCTATTAAGTCTAACACCTAGGACAACGCATAAGCGTTGCCATCCAACGTGGAAATGCGGCCAGCATTTTGGGCACGCTCCCCGCCGACAGCGACCTGCAGTCTATTTTTTACTTATAGATTGTTATTTTGTATGTATAGTTATATTTATAAAATAATTTAATTTTAATTTAGTTTTTTAATTAAGTTATTATAGGATGTTTTCAAATGGGTTTAAATATAGTATGTATAAAGCTTTGACGAGGTGGTATAAATCTTATGTTGGTTTTCATACTAACCAAAATAAAAAAAGTCTAACGAAACATAATTTAATTATATAAAAGCAACTATTCTGAAGAAAAGTTGGGACAGATATTGAAACGTCTAAAAACCGAGAAAAAGCCCACACATGAGGAAAATCATATTGTTCCATCCCAAGCTGATCTCCTAATTTCAGTTTTTTTGCTTATACTTATATTATCGTAGGATAGACATGAGAGCTCCCACTAAATTGGTAAGCTTGCAAAAGGAAAGCAAACCTAATATAAAAGCAGAGTGTAAGTTTTTGTTTCACTGCTACATATTCTGTTAGTTTTTTGTTTAGTATTTATCAAGTAAATGTACGTAGGTATAATAATAAAGCTTTTAGACTTGTTATGTAGCGTATTGTTGGTACTATAATTAAAATTATGAACTTACTTAGCCGCTTAGGCAAATATGTTATCCGTGCAAGTACGGAGAAAGAATATAATTTCCAGCGGCCGAGCAGCCTGTCGTATAAAGCGACAAAACAACCGAAAGCCAGGTGGTAGGGCATTTGCCCATATGAATGGCTACCACCACTAGTCTAGACTATGCCGCCGTAACAACCTTGAGTTGTGTTCTGGCATCAGTGGCCAGATTTCAGTCTCCCTTTAGAGAGCGGCAGCACATTGATAGTATTGGTTCAAATGTCCATAGGTGACGGTAACCGCTTTCCATCGGGTGGGCTATCTACCTGTCTTCTGAACTCATGCAATTAAAAAAATACGGACGTTTATGAAATTGCTGTCTGTTCTGAGTGTCAATCGTTTTTCTCATAAATACTAATACACAAAAAAGTCAGTCCACTTGATTTTTTATGGGACATCATATTTTTTTCATCTTTAACAAAAGATAAGTGTTAATGAAATCGTGAAAACAGTAAAAATTAGATAGAGATGGCAGCTCTATCTACATATAATTGAGGGTTGAATTTCTTTTAGTGTACATAGTGATGTGTGATATTATTGGTTAGATTTCGAAAAATCCTAACTATTTTCCTTGAAAACTTAATGGGTTAAAGTGTTAGCAAGTGTGAAACCAGCCAATCCGCCTTAAAATGTAGTCGGTATTATTTATTTATTGTTATTATTTAGTACTTATAACTATTTATTAGAGAACCGGGTTGTAGAAATAACAGTCTCTTCTTCATTTCTAAATCGTGTCCTTACAGCAGTAATCTTCAGCAGATGATAGTGGCGTTGATGAAGTGAATAATTGCATTCTTCCACCGACATCAGTTTTCAGCACGATAGCGGGACGAATTTATTTATATATCCAGTTAGTCAGCAACCTGGTCAAACCACCTATTTGCAGATTTATTGTGAGGGTTTTTGTCTTCAACTTTCCCAGTGACAAGTTTCGCCATATCCTTGAGTTCTTTCTAACAGTTTACATTCAAAATACTGTATTACATCCAATTTGCATCATTATTGATTACACAAGTACAACTGGCATATATTTAAGATTCATTAACAAAAAATTATTACCCCCCTAAATTCGTTATGCCCCATGTTACCATTTAAAAATCGCATTTTTAATTAATACCAGAAAGAGATCCTTTCAAAGAAATGGTCGGAACTTATTCAAACGTAAACGCCATGAATAATAGTTTAAAACGTATTTGAATAAGCGGTTCATTAATTATCAAGTCGGGTTATAATAGTAATTTTTGACATGGCTCTTCCTGCTTTGCAAGTTCGCCGAGTTATACAATTTAGTGGTGCCAAGGACCTAATTCGATATGCATATTTTATTTGTCATTACAATTTGTAATATTAGATTTAAGGTTAAATTTTGAATATTTTAAGCGCTGTAATGTTGTTATTTGGTCGCTTTGGCCACTTTTCAATAGCCGTGATCACGTGATTAAAAGTGACTGAAACGCTACGTAAAAACGTAGTTTTATTGTGTACTAGTCTTGAAAACTTAAGAAAATACTATCTCAAATTTTGAGTTTAAGTGCACTTAAGTAATCGACTCTTCAGATGATACCTACCTTGGACAGTAGATCCTTCCTCGAGGCTGGTTCTTATCTCGGACGACGGATCAGTATGGCGATTCAGAAAGCTAACATAGCTAGCCCTATGGCAACATTACTCATTGAATTCGATAAGCTAGGCTTAGCACTCTACTTGTAGTCTTTATATAATTTAGGTATGTATCGTCTTCTCTTAAGTCAGTCTCTGTCCATTGCTGGACGTAGGCGTCCTTAATTTTGCGCCACATATCCCGATCTCTCACCTTCCTCATCCACTCCTAGGTATGTATATTTTGATGTAAATAAATGTATTTATTATATTGAAGAAATTGATCTAAGTTGACTTAACCACACTCGAGGTATCGTAAAACTTAGAAAAAAAAAACCGGGAATGTTAATTATCTAGTAAGCTAAAAATAATTCAGAAATGCTTTTAAATCCCACATGACATCCCCCTTTTTTCGTTAATGCAGGGGGAATATGTTTCGTACTCAGCTGGTCCTATAGAAGGATGGATCGACTACGGAGTGAATTTGCAACTCTGCACAGACATGAACGAGAACCCTGGTAAAAGCGTTCCCAACTACCTCGCTAAACCTACGCCTGCGCCCCTTTAACACGCATGAATTGAGACGACACCAGATCTAGTATACGTAGTTATTTCCCACCATGCCGCCCCTTGTGCTAGATTGGTTCACCCAGGACTGGATAAGGTGAACCACTTCACCAACAGAGGTTTATCCCGGCTGCACTCCCCCGAGTTGCAGTCGGACCTCTGTGATGGAATCACGGGAGAAGATTCTGCGTGTATCTGCGTCTTCGGGGTTCAGTCTGACGACGGCGTCCGGGGATCACAAGCGCAATTCTCTCCCTCTCTCTCTCGGTGGTCTCTTTTTTGGGGTCATTACTAACTCGCAAAAGGTCGAGACCGCCTTATGACATCCCCCTTATCCCATCCCTCCATCCCACCCTGAAGGCTGGCAAAGCGTTGGCATCGCTCTTGGTGTTGCACACGCTCATAGATGTATATATATAAATAGCATTATAGTAGACATACTTGGTTATAGTAAGTACATAAGGTAAGGACCAGAAGCAAATAATTTAAGCGTAAAGGCGGCTGCAAGCGCCCTAGGGCTAGCGGTTTGATTAATGCTCATTACACCCAAAGGTGAGCTCTTTAATATGCCAGATTTTCATGTCCATGCACGCGCCATCTGTGGTCTTCAAATGCTTACGGTAATTAATGTATACTGAATTATTTAATACGTTAAATAATTCTTGTAAAATTTATAGTTGTTACGTTAAGACGTATAATGTTTTCTGCCTTTATAATTAAGAAATATACTAACATAGGTATACATATACTTTAAACAAATGTCTATTTCTAAAATTAATAAGATTTACGCGTCGATATCACAGTAGAAAAATACTGAGTATGTCTAGATACCTAAAATATAGTCTTAAATACTTTCAAGTCTTGCTTTAATTTTTAGTTGCAAAGTATTTGTTAATGTCACTAGTATCGATTCATCATAATATTACGTTGGTACGTAAAATCTTTGAAACCTTATTTATTCGTTTAGATACCTACTCTGTTTAAGTATGAAATAGAAAATAACTTATAAAAAGTTTTAAACAATAAAACATCCAAGAACAAGCGAAAAATGATAACCCATGGCACTATATCCAGTTCCTGTATCTTACTAACCATTCATATGCCTTATACTATTAAAGTTGATTTACATTGATTGACCAGCTACTGACTTCAAATTCGAAGGCAGTATGAGTACTGACTTCATACTGGCATCGTGTAAATTGATTTGAAGTCTACCAAGCGCTACCGAGTTTGACTGATTTCAATATTCCCGATTGACTATTTTTGAAGGCAGTCCGTTGCCCAAGTCAGTAGCTACATTAATGTCAATCACAGAAGTAGTGTAATCATAATAAAGTGAAACAGTTGTATTGGATTTGGAAGCTTTTCAGAGTTTGTTTACTTTAGCTCTCCTGCTTTACAGCCCCGCGCTACATACCAGCCCATGCAAATAGAGAACGATGACGTCGATGGTGTGGTTCCCTCCGGCAGCAGATGAAGCCGATGGACCACCGCCTGCGGGGGCCCCGCGAAGTAGCAGTGGCTATGGCATATAAACGATGGGCGGAATACCAAAGGGTTTTAGTGGGTATCTCCGATTCGAGTGGCTGTAATAAGTACTTCTTCAGGGATGCTAGTGCCACTCCAACGTGGCGAATCTCACGTCAAGCTTCTCCCGCGGTGGCGAATTCTAAGTCGGATTTCTGATTTTCAGGTATATTCTTCTTCCATTGTCTTATTCTTATAATTAGATAATAGAATAGAATACATTTTATTTTACAAAAATGCCAAATAAAATCAATAACATTAGTATAAAAGTACAATCGGCGGTTTTATCACCCATGGCGATTTCTTCTAGACAACCTTTGGATGGACTATAAGAAGAAGAACAGAAGTCGGTAGTTGCTAAAACAGCACTCGTACAATAATTTAGTTTACTAATTAATAAATAGTAATATATAAGATAATTTAATAAGTATAAACAATAATACATAATTATATACATACTACAATACACATTATATATATATGTGTATATAAAAGAAGTTAAAAGAAGGCAATGATCGTGTCTGCTTGATGGTTAGTGGTAGTCATTCCAGAGTTGACTGGACTGGACGATAAAAGACTTGTTGTTAAAACTTGTTCTGTTGACAGGTGTTTTCAGTTTCAAATTCTCTGACAATCTAAAGAATCTCGAATCACTGTAATTAAATAACTGTAAGCGTTCCTTGAGATAGTCAGGAGACTTGGGATTAAACAAAATACTAGCGCAATAAAAATATCATAGATATGACAACACACAATAGGCTTCCTGAGTTTCTGAAAGCTGAAAGGGCTCCGGCCGGTTTGGGCCAATTATGAAAATGGCGCACCTGCGCTTGTCAAACGCGACCGCGCCTGTCGGCCGTCCTGCACAAATCATTAATCTTCCAACCTCCTTATACATTCCTGGTAACCCGGCTCTGTGCTGTGAAATTGTTCTGCTATCTACAAATAACTTGAACTTTGCTTTTTGTTTATTGGTATTACTTGTTACAATATCCTGTAAATACAATATTACAATATGCAGCTATTAAAATTGTCTTAATTAATATCGGGTTGGTCAAGTAATTACAAGTTATAAAAAAATAGACTCATACATATACAGTTAATGTTTCAGCAGATGACTATAGTAGTCGGAAATTTTAGGTACAAAATTATATATACTTACTTCTACAGAAGTCAGAACTTTTCCAAAGATAGTGTTATCTATGAATGGATAGTTTCAATAAAAAAATCTTATTTCAATTTTAGTACTACTAGCGCCATCTAGCGTTGAATAGAAAATCTAAATGTTTCATAAACTGAAAAGGGTACATATGGTTATTGATTTTGTGCAAACGGTACATGCATTATTCATTACGCATTTTAATTGGTACTTTTACAGCTACAGCTTTTGTATATTACATAATATGCTATGAAATCTAATAAATAATACTACATATATTATTCAGATTCTGTAGTATAGTAGTATTCAGATGTGATTTCGAAAGAAAAGACCCTATTTTCTTTTCCATATTTTTTAAGTTCCTAAAATATAATCACCATACTTAGGATTCATCTGTAGTAAAATAATGTTTTTAGGCTTTTTATATAATATGGAAGATGTGTAAAACATAAAAATAAGTTTCTGAAATTTATTCTACTTATGTATCTACCTTTTATATTTTTATGTACATAGGTTAAGTACTACATAAATACAAACATTTCGATAATTTGGAACCTATTATGTGTGTGTGTGCTAATGATATAAAACTCAAGATGATAGATTATTGACAAAGTGGATATGCAAATTTTTAAATAGGCTATTTGGATTTGTAGTCTAGTGCAAACCTTGTTTGAAAAGAGCAGGGTGTCAGAGATGAATATATTGCGTTGAATGAATGAATATATTTATTCGTGACATGAATGATTATCCTACGAGTATCACGTTTTATGGAAACTGAAGCTAGAAAAATCTTCAACCAGTAGGTAATAAAGTATTAAAGGATGACTTGCATGTCAATGATCATACACTGAGGAATGCCCAAGACTCCGTAAAGAGAAAAATAAGTAGGAAAGCGGACGCTACGAACGTAACCAGGATTTAGCAACTAAGCTAACTAAATAAGCACTAAGATGAGTTTGTTTGAAATGCTTTAAAGTGAATCGTATACTTGACTATTTAAGCACCTGACTAGGCATTTCAATACGCAAAATATCCCGATTAATAACATTTACAATTTAAAGAAATGGCATTCTTGCAACATAATTACTTAAATTTTCCCCCTACAATCCACAAGACATTTTATTTACAGTGATTTTTTTTAAATCTGCACTTCTGCATGTTCTATTGTTATTATGGAATTTGTAGTTTCAATAATTACTATATTTTTAAATTAAAGTGTCATAACCATGTGTGGTTTCAAAAAACATCATTGAGTGCTGCTAATCGTGAGTCAGGTTGGAATGCGGTTATTTGCCTTCTTTCATGTCATAAAAGCATATGATTAAAGGAAATGAAAGGAAAATAATACACAAGCTTGATCATAGTATCTGTATATTTAAGTACTTATTGTATATTTGGTACATTTAACTGTACATCAATAAAGTATGAATATAATTAGGTGACTACAAACTAGTACAAAGAAGTAAAGATCTTTATTTAAATATGGATCGTTAATTATATATTGTTCACTAAATTATAAGCTAAACTATCTTAAAAATTAAACTACACTACAAAAAGAAGTAAATTGAAATGAATTACTTATTTATGTTTCCTACTTTTAATCCCTAGAATACTAAGCGAAGGTTACCGTTTCCTATGAATAAGGTTGAATATTTGTATGCCACTTCAGCAGGACATTTGAGATATGTATACAATTAATACATATAAACAAAAAACCTAGATAAAATGGTTATTATTTAAACAATATTTTAAATTATATTTAAAAATAATATGAATCCTTCAACAGTATTAAGTGTTAATAGACAGACTCAATCGTCATTAACGATTAACACAAAAAAGCAAGTAAATAGGAATAATTCATGTCCATAAACTTGCATTTTGTAAAGTCGACTGCTTAATACTCAACAAGAACAATAGGCGTCAATCAGTAGGTATATCATCACCACTTTCTTAAATTCATATCTCGAAAATTAAGTTTTGCAAACTCGTTCGTCAGAAACCGTATTCTAGGTAGCTACTTTTTTTTAATAATCGAATACAATAAAAGGAAACTTATTTGTATCGTATTCTACCCATAGTCCCTCAAGACTATAAGTAGAATACTGAGCCTAGATCACCGTCTTCTATGGGTAAGGTGCCCAGAAGGCTGGCTACGTTTTCTCGCTGGATCGCCATACTAATCCGTTGCCCGAGGTAAGCACCAGCCCTCTGATCACCTGAAGAGTCAATGAGTCCTTTTGATAAATTTTGATAGAGGCTTATGGCCTCAGAACCCCACGGTCCAAGAGTCTCGACAGCAAACGGCACAAATATATAACTCTCACTGAGAGTTGCATATTTGCGCCGCTTGAGTGATTCAGCTGTTTCTGCCGCCGAACCTGCTGATCTAGACGTGTTTGGTAAATGGGATGCGGCCAACGTGTCTACGCAAGTCGCATCCCACACCAAAGGCTTGCCACGCCGCCAAGGAATTAGAGTCATACTGTCAGGTCGCCTACCATCGTCACGTGCAATACCGTTCGGCTCCAATAAAGCCGGCACGTTAACGGTGGCAAGCGCCCTCCGTAAGACATCATTCAAGGCGGCGTGGCGTGACCATCTGCCGGCACTGCGGCGGCAAGAAAGACCGTGGTATCCCGGGTTGATTGCCTCTGTTCCACAGACGCATGTGGGTGGTGCACATATGCGAGACCCCAAGTGCAGATTTATAGCCAAAAAAAAGAAAGTATTATCCATCAATTTCTAGGTACTTATTTATATACAATATAATATACAAGCAGTTTATTTTATAATTAATCTTTCTCCGGCTACGGAGTATATTTCAAATAAACCATTACATTCAATTTAACGTTTAAAATATAAATTGAACACTTAATATTTATTTATCGAAATTGAGAAGACTTCCTTGTTATGACAAAATTAAATCCTTATTAATATTATAAATGCGAATAACAAATAAATTCAACATTTCGAGAAAAACATAACTATAGGTATTTTATCTGTAAACAAATGGCGATAATTTATGAACCTGTAATCTTTATACAATTTACCAAATGACAGCTTTGTATTGTTTTTATATTTAATTATATTTTCCAATAAAAATATTTGTTAAGTTTTTTTGTTAATATGTAAAATTTGTAAACGTTAAATAGACCAAAAGATAGATACACATTTCAGCTTTAAGAAAATACAATTAAGTCAATTTCACAAAAATTTCAGTCACTAAATTTTGCCATGACGGAGACGACGCTAGGCGACGATTTCTAGAGAAACGCTAACTTATAAGTAATGGAACTATAATAATTGTAATAATCTATGTTATTATTATGTACTTTTTAAGTAAATAAATAAATTATATTGCAAAAGAACATACTGTGTAAACCTCCTAAATCATACATGACATGGTGGATAAATTACACATCTGCAGATTAATGTCCAATTTTGTAAAAATAATTTGTTAATTCTCTAGACAATAGATGCACCGATGGACAGACAGACGGACTTCTTATATTTTAGTTGTGAGCAACGTCGCTGGTTCCGCCACAAATAATGTGTATGATAACTTATTTTCATATTCATATATTTATTTCTTTTGGTTATTCTTCTTTTACATATTGGTATGATTGTTCGTTGCCCTAAATAGATTTAAAAAATACTATCTGGCGCCACATATATGCAGGTTTCATCGTGATATCTTTTTTCAGTGCTGACATTTGCTAATGGTAACGATATACACTAATGTATCTAATTGATCTAATAGGTCTTAAAGATTGCCTAAGCACGAAGCTTCTCAGTTCAAATTTGAACCACGTCATTGGAACGAGAGACAAGTGTGTTTACTATAAAACTATCATGGCTTTTAATTAACGAAAAAAATCTATTATTCTTAATAATTTTATTGATTACAAGAACTATATATGACTTTCGCGAAACTTTTTCTATCAAATAGCAATAAATATAGTAAGTAAATAGTTAATTTTGGTTTCAAAATGAAGCAAGTATTTACTAATGATACCTAAGATTATTATTTTTGTCACACAGTTCAGAAAGTGTTATATTTATAAATTGCCATAAATACAAGTTACCATGCTGCAAGCTGTTTTATCGTTTTTCTATATTCTCTCTTCTTGTTCTTCATTCTTGATTGTGTGTCGTCGCAGTGCATGCACCACACAAACCTCTCTAGAACCGAATTTGTCGCCTCACTTCAAACAAATTCGGATCTACAGGGTAGATGTAGGGCACTAATATTGATGCCAGGTGGCACCAACGGCGTTATGATCTTCTAATTCTTGCTTATGCTGATGATGATGAATTACAGATGTATTAAGCCTGTAACATTTTTTTCCTATATGTATATTCAAATTCATAAAAACATATTCGACTGTGGCATAGAAATCTCATGGGTTTATTCGTGACGCAGAGAGTTGTGTAAAATACATTATGATGCAGTGACATTTTAAAAATGAATTTGAACAATATTAATGTTATATCAAAAAAGGAGCAGAGGCAACGAATTGTTATCATCATTCAAGTGTTTTAGTTGTGTAGTAGTATATGGTTCTGATTTAGTCCCAGGTCTGCACGTGAGTCCGATGGCCTGCTTTGCGAAGCAATATAGAATCTTTTCAGATTTGATCGATTTGTTGTTATTTCTGTGCATTAGTTGCATGTCCTCTGGGAGATAATTTACAATGATTGGTGTCATACATGTAAATTAAATTAAGAATACTGTACATACACTAATATAAGTCACATACATACATATACTACAATAATTCAAGTAACAGGACATACAATCTATACATATAATAAAACTGTAGAGTTCGAATTTCTGTACAATGAAAAAAAATGCTAAAAACCGAGTCAGGGGGATGAAAGAAGTGAAATAGAACTAATTTAGATATTTTTCAAATATTTTATATCTCTGTTTGTCTGTCTGTTTGTACCGGCTAATCTCCGAAACGAATGGACCGATTTAAATGAAATTTTGTGGCAGCTTATATCCCTGGTCAACATATAGGATACTTTTGATCTCGAAAAATTAAAGAGTTCCCGTGGGACAGTTAAAAAAACTTTCGACGCGGATGAAGTCGCGGGTAGAAGCTAGTACAATAATATAACGTTACTTTGAAAATATGCAATAATTAAAGATAATATTTTTTAATAAATTATTGTAATTTCTTAAAGTGATATTTCGAAAATACCTCAGAATTATCTTAAAAACTTCTTAACGAATATTGAACAAACTAATTTTCGTTAAAAGTACTTCTGAATAACCGTAATATTTTCAAAATTGCTACGTTATCGTTTAAAAGTTAGAGGGGGCAGAATTTTCATGTCTATGGAAGCAATATCTCACTAGCCATTGACTACATTAAAAAATCTTTGAGGAACATTGTTGTTTTTTTTTACGACCTGACTGACAATACCTCGCACGACATGTCAGTATGCCGTTAGTGATCGACTATTTCGACACTATTGTAGATAACAGACATTTGGAGCCCAAATTGGTGTTCCGACAACTTGTCAACTGGGCAAAATAATACCGAGGATCGGGATGCGTTGAAACCTACGAATAGAAACCTAAGAAATTATGATTATTATTTAGTAAGTAACCTTTGCTAACACCTTATGCAACAAGCTTTGTAGTCATACGCCATGCATATTCATCGTATTCAAATAAATGTCAAGCAGTTTGTTAGTAACAAAATACAACTGAAATTCTACAACAATTGTCTAGTGTCTAATGCAATTACTTATGTCATTATTTGCATAGTTTAGCAATCAGTTCAATAATTCATTACGGATTCTATACATCTGCAATGTGCTATTATTCTGTACAGGACATGTTTAATATTACTAGCATTTACGAGACTTGCCTGCCAAGGTAGGTACTTAAGGTGGCTACTTATTTATGTACTGTGGAAAGTACCAAAAATAGATGAAAAGTAATTGACAAACGTCGTAGTATGATTGTTTTTTATTATTCTGCGGCAGTGTTGGTAGAAACTAAATTATAAAATTTTCTTAACCGTCTGTGGATGTAGGTATGTATATTATGTATGGTAGTAAGGTAATATTCTGCATGCTACACAAAGGTGTAGTGAAATTATAAAAATAACGGTTTGTGTACAAAATTATTCATTGCATTTTCGAAATATAAGAATCAGTACGAGGAAATGCGACCAGCGTTTTGGGTATGGTCTCATCTGCTCGTGCTTTGGGACTCATATATTATATGTAATTTTTATTATTATATTTTTTTACGTTTAATTATAATTTGTATATATATATATATATATATATATATATATATATTGGATAGTTTATTTTTAGTGCCTAATTTGATTACTTTAATTTTAGTAATATAAAAGTTTGTAAAAGATTAACATCTAATAACCAACATAATTTAATTAAGAATCAAAATATAATTGTAGGTATTTATATGATAAAATTTTACTTTTCTACAAAAATGTATATACGATTAAGTTACAAATCATCATATACATATGTATATATCTGTATCTAGGTGCGTCGTTGACACGTACTATTTGATTAGATTTCATATAATTTCGGCAGAGTGTAAGTATATATTATACATATATCAAAACCTCTGTTTTCGTAGATTATTGGGTTTATCAAATATGTAGTAAAATAAGGATCCACTGCCATAAGCGGGTAGGGTAACGTTATATAAGTCTTAAAACATCATAAAGATATTTTTTAATGTTTTTTAAAAAGTAATAAGTGCCCTTTCAAAAACCTTAAACCATAAGCTAATATAATACAGAAAAAGTTCAAAGTAAAATATACTTTTTTAAGGCGGAACCCGAAAACAAGTGCCTAAAAACAAGAGTAGAGGTTTTCCGCACTATGGAATTTTTACCATGAGTGTTGATAATAACCGAACTGATTATATATATATTAATGTATGTGTATATATATATATATATATATATATATATATACACATACATTAATATATATATAATCAGTTCGGTTACAACTTACCATGCAAAAACATCTTAAATACAAAGACGCAATTCCATATACATTTATATTATTGATTTCCATAACATACAATAATTCAAATGTTTTGAATTTCTCAGCAGTATTATAAAGTTTATTATTATTATGTATACTGAATTGTTCATTTCATTAAATTTGTTCATCATACATATTAATAGTGTTAATTAATATTAATTGAACAAATTTGCTGCCTTGTATGTTTCATTTAATCAATAATACTCAATTAATTCAGGTTATAACAAAGATAAACGCGAATACAGTGTCTAAAGACGGTTTCAGTGTTGTTAATGCCGGGTCTTACATTATGACCCATTCCGTATCTTACCAATCGCCCATTTCCGTTGCTATCGGTTAAAATTTGACATAAGCTCCATAGAAATCCGGCATAATTAGGTTATAACTATAGAAGAGGAATGGTTCAATTTTTTTTTATATTGCATGACTTATGCAGACAGACAGACGGCCCACTTGATGGAAAGCGGTTACCATCGCCTGTGGACATTTGCAAGACCAAAGTTGCTATAAATGCGCTGCTGCTCTCTTAAGGGAGACTGGAACCTGGTCACTAATGCCGGAACACAACTCAAGGTTGTTATGGCGGCATACTCCAGACCAGGGGTGATAGCCATCTCGGGCAAATACCCTACCACCTGGCTGTGGGTTGTTTTGTCGCCTCTTACGACAGACCGCCTGGCCCCAGGAAATTGTATTCTTTCTCCGTTCCTGCACGGGTGACATAATCTAGTAATAATTAATTAATAATAATAAGGAGATACAAACTGTCCAGTAAAAAGTTTAATTCTACGGGACTAGATCGCGCCATAGGTCACTGTTCTCTTAAATCAAATAATGTATTGCACAATAGGTAACATGGTAGATATAGTATGTAATACCGAGTAACGCCTATATACAAATAGGCGTTACTCGGTTTTATAAAGTTTATTTAAATATTTTTTTCAGAAATTAATTGTTACATCAAATTAGGTCAAATTTAAAAAATCTTTTGTATTTTAACTAATTTGGTCTAAAGAAATTTGTTTTAAGAATAAAACTGTCAAATTCGAAAGCTGAATGACGTGTGGTGCTATCTAGTTATATAGCATTTAACAGCTTATCAGAGTTACGTATTTGAATTTTCCGAAATTTCTCTGTTTTGTGTTACCGGCATTAAATAAAAATCTGGAGTATATGATGTACTTGTGTTTGTCTGTTTATATTTTCGGATTTTTCGCGGTATTTTGATGATGCGTCATGCATACAATAACAATGACATGTGAGCAAAATGTTAGAAAAAATGTATAGAAAATTAAAAATCAAAAACTTCTCTGTACGTAAAACGCCGCAACTGCCTGGAGTTGCGCAAACATGGTAGCTGCGTCTGAAATGAATAATAAAGACATTTAAATAATAAGTACATTAAAGACTAAACAAAAATTATATCAGTCATAAACTGCCACTAAACTTGGAACAAATCGTCAAAACAGACATCAATCACAATTAATAGTGCTGTCGGCGTACAGCAACACTTTTATCGATTACAGTAAATTCACCCGTGAGGTGTCAACCTACACAATTAAATCTACATTGAGCATGTAACCGATCACGGTGGCCGACTCGAGTAATCGATCACCGTAATTGCGGTAGTTATCTACAATGGAGACTAAAATAAATATTGGTGACAAGTGAGGACGGACGTGTGAGTTTGAACACTTACACAATGTTCATAATATAATATCCGACAATGAAACTCACACTGCTGACGGGTTTGCGATTTTGTATCCTCTCTAAGGCAGACTGGCAGGTTTTGCACATTACCAGTCTTGCCCAATCTTTATGAAACTATCTTCCATTACTTTCAGTAGGTGGTAATTATAACAATATTAGAGTTTTCCAATCGACTATGACGCGGGTCAAAACTTAGGAAGTAGCTCTATTTTCTTACATAAAAACTTAGTTTTTTTTTATTTATAACCTCCAGTAAAAAATTATCTAACTGATGGTGGACACCGCTTAAAAATACATTGCGTGGTTTAAGAGGAGTTAGCAGGTATACAGACAGATAGACGCGGAAAGCGATTTTGTTTAATATTGTGTAAAGAAGATGCATATTCAGGAAAACTATCTAGGCACTGCATGCATGTCCAGGATTCAAATTTACGTAATTTGAATAAGACCCGGATGTTTCAGCCATTGAACCATCACAACTTCTACTTTGCTTGAAGAATGTCCACAATGGGCAATGTCAAAGTTATACCAATCTAAAATGACAAAAGTGACGCAAAGGTAAGTTATGTTAAAAAATTTCACCTCAATACACAGTGACGGAAGGAAGTTGCCACCATCGTACATTTTAGATGCTACACGCTAATAAATATAAAACAATGTTTGTTAGAAGTACACGTAATAGTGTGGTATTTCGCAAACGTTACATCACTGTGACTCACATAAGCCCGTTCAGTTTTTAACACTTCATGTCATGTAGAACTCATAAAAAATATTCCTGATTCGTTTTCGTAATTTCAACATTATTAATCAAAACCAATAAAGTAGCCAATATACGAATCGTGTTGAATTTAACTCATATGGATGTTAAAACAATTTCGATCATAACTATTAGAATGTGTAATAATTTTTTTGATAAGATTATTTTACCATCACATAGTTGCAAATTCAATTGACAAAGCGGCTCCGGCAGTGCGGTCGGGTCGTTCGGCATCGATTCGAAATTTGCACGTCCATCGAACTTCCTTAACTAAGCGTCGCGTCGCGTCACTACGTCTGTGCAGACCGCGAATTCTTCCGTTGATTCGCCAACCTTGGCGTAACGAGGTCGCCATCCGCCCGGCGCGGCATGGCGGCGGCGGCGCGGCGCGGCGCCTGCAAGTGGGTCAGGGGACGCGCATGCGTAGCCCGGACTCCGGACACGAGCAATGAGCGCCGCCCCCGGCCTGGGACACAATGAATGACCCAGACCCCCCATTTTGTACTTATACCAGACCAGTTTAATCCGATCTCCCCTTCCCAGGAGCTTATTCACTGTGGTGTTGCGATAGTCAAAACTTTAGAAGAGCTCTTTCTTGTTTGGACATCGGACGTTCGAGCAGCTGTTGAACAAATCTGTTAAGCATTCTACCCACTAGTTGCTAAGTAAATCTTTGGATGTTTCATATGCCCGCCCTATTGCCTCTTGCGTGTAGAAATGATACAAAATATATTAATAAATATATTATATAATAGCTACACAAAAACACACGTTGTACATTATTAGCAAGCTAAGGAAATTATTGTTATGTAATAGGTAGGTATTATACAAAGGTAGTGCCGACTCATCCAAACTAGAGTGAAAAGTTTGTTTACGAAATTTACCCTGCTTGTAATCGAACCTGAAACCTCAGCGATCGTACAAAATCTATAAGCCATCGCTTAGCCCATTAGACCGCAGAAAAATAAGGTGTATCTAAATTTGTGAGAATAAAATTCCTCACATAACGAAATTGTGATGAAAAATCGTTACATGAACAGAAGCTTCAGAACAGTATCTCTCGAAGGCATCGTTTCCAATAGTCACGTCTCGTAGGAAAATATAAACAAACGCAATCTTGTTTCGCTCCGCACCCATCAACATAAGAATTATTTATGAAGGCAGAAAAACTTTCCCAGTTTCTTTATGTACGCCATTTCCATTTTATTCTCTTGTATTCTGTAGTCTTATTATACAAAGATGGTAGCTGCTAAATTTTGATAAAATAATTCTCTACAACATCTACGTCTGTTTTATTGATGTCCTTATTTGTAGGTTTTCTACCTACATGAAATTAAAAGTGAACTTTATGTTAAACATCTAATACTAGAAAAACCGGTATACCTTACACCGTTATATTAACATGCTTGTGTGTTTGGCCATTTTACTTTCGTTTTAATATGAACACGTTATGTACGTTTTAGAACTTTAACTACAATTTAGAATTTGTATCATATTCATATATATACATTGGTTAGGTAATCGAAATCTAAATCAAAAACTGCCTCTGTTATAAGGTGTGAAAACACAATAATAAGAAAATATATGTTATGATATAAACCAAGAGACTACTTTAGTAACATACAAAAAATTTAGCTTTAGTTGTAACATAACATTTTATATATTGTATCCCTATAATAACTTTATTAACTATACACTTAAGACCTAGAAATAAGTATAAAGATGGAGAAATAAATTAGAATTTGAGGATAGGGTATTTGAGCCAAATACGGAAATGTAAATTTCATAGAAATTTTTTAGTTCGGTGCATATGGAACTACCTACGTATACATGATTAAAAATTCCAGCATAAAAATTACGTTTCAAATTAACATCTATTTTGAACTTTATAAACAATATCAAATAAATAAATAAGAATTAAAATACATAATTATACGTTTTCGGTCATTAATATAAATTTCTTGCGATCTAAATGCAAAGTCAAACATTTATACTTAAAAGCCTGTGAGTGTGAAAAGTGACCTAATTCGCCAAATAAATCTAACTTTACGGCAATTAAACGCTTGCATTTTTGTACAATTTTTTAAAACAATTTATATGGAAAGAACCGAAATTAAAAACTCACCTTTTGGTACATGATGCACAGATTGTAATATATATTAAACTAATTTTGGAAAGAAAACCAAAATAAAAAAAGCAGAAAAAATGATATCACTGACAATAAAAACTGTGCGTACACAACGAGAGACGATCTCAGTCTGATATGTGGGAACACATCGTATCGCTTGAAACTATTGGTGATGAAAACTATTAGTAAGCTACTAATTGTACAGCAGCCTACATAGCTGCCGGTAATTGCTCCATTTACACGTTTCGTTAGTCTACTCTGCATAATTGTTGGTTGTTTACACGGGAGATGGTACCAATGTGCCAACCACGAACGGCAGGAATTAGGAAATCATTATAATTTTAGAAACTGGAGATGAGAGGCACCGGTATGCTAATAGACGAATTATGTCAATTAGGATACTACTTAGGTACTCAGGTTTCTAAATGGCGTCATAGATCTAAGGCAAACTTAAGTGTTTTAAACAATGTATTTGTGTGCATCTGTATACATTTATAGAAATTCAATGACTAACAGTCATTAACCTTTTTACATTGAAATTGTTAATTTCAATACGAGATGCAAATGGATATTTACAAGCTTAGGAATAAATGTTTAAATTTCATAACCAAAACCCCTGAACCTAGGTCATTGCAAAACTATTACATGATAAATGGATAAAACTTATTACGTGGGTAACTAGTTACGAAGGTGTCATTTGGCATTTCTGCCACCGCACGTGATGAATGATTATTAGGAACAATAGCGTCATTTAAATCATCTATAATAACATGCACAGCTGTAACCGATGACGGCGGAACGCGTTTAGTAGCATTTAGATTAGTACATATTAGATATACAATATCAAATATTATCTTCATATTAAATATTTATAAAAAGCACTCCATAGAAGGTAATCTGTAGATATAATGACAGACCGATGATTCATCTCGTTTTGAATCTACTTACTATGTTACAAGAATATCCGCTCCAGCTTTTTTTGCAATCAATATAATTATTTTTAAGGCAGTATAATTCTTATTGGTTCTTGAATACATTCCAGAAGACAGGTTAAATATCGGTAGTGATTCTAAAAGGGTTCAGTATAATTCAGTACCTATTAGCAGCAATTCATTTAAGATTATTTTACGTCAATCAATGTCATGACAAGAGTGTTGTAGTTGTCACTACTATACATGGTCACTAGGAAACAAAATTATATTCAGCAGCCTTCAATTCTTTGATGTATAAAAATGATATTAGCTGCTCATTTTTAAAAAAATATCTTTTTAACGACAATATCGATTAAGTACATAATCATAACAATGTTAGCTACGGATTGAAACAATTTGGAATAATTAAGGCCTTTCATAATCAAAGTTAATGTAAATGGTAAAAAATATATAACAAAATAAGTACTAATCACAGGAGTTTTATAATACACATTTCCCTATTTATTATATAATCGTGAAAGTGAGTTTATTTGTAGGTATGTATGTTAATTCCTTCACTATATATACAACAACTAATTGACCCGGCCACGCGTTGCTGTGGCTCAGTAAAATAAAAAAATATTATAAATTAAAATGAAACCTATCCTATCTTTCAAGTTGGATCAAACTGCACACGGTGTGCAAATTTGATTAAAATCGGTTAAGTAGTTTAGGAGTCCATCGCGGACAAACAACGTGACACGTAATTTATATATATTAAGATGTACTTTCGTAATAGGACATTTTTAACCTTGAAGATGGTATAAACGGTAATGCGAATAAAGCTGAATGAGAAGTCTGAGTATTTAAACAATTTAATGAATAACCCACTCGTGTATTAAACAGGATGAAAAAAATGGTATATATATTAAATAGGATTCTCAAGTCTTTAAGGCCGTCAATAGTTTGGGATTGTACACATGATAATCTATTATAAAATGGAATTGACACCTATATTTCGCAGACCTCAAAAAAAAAATACATCTAGTCTTTGCTTAATTGACGATCGCATTTTAAAGTATGTAGAAGTTATGACTAACACAGGTGGCTCTGTACTCTATGTAGCGCTAATAAATACCAACACCGACCCAGAAAGATTGTTCTACTGCAAGCAATTAACGGCATTGCTTTGTTGAAGTCTTAAAAGAATAGAAGCATTGTCTTAAAAATTTTCATCTTTTATTGGACTTATAGACGGGCTCATAAAACAAGTTACTTTGAACTGAATGGATTTCACAGCTTTCAAATTGAAAGCTAGGTAGGTAAAGTAGGTAACGAATTTTCGTATTTTTTTAATATCATGGATTGCTTGTCGATAGATAGAGTTTAGTTGGTTCATCATGATTAACTATTGCTCTTTCAGTTAATACTATTGTTTAGGGTCTACGGTTATTCAATATGTCTGTCTGTGCTTATACGCCAGTAGGCTTATACTACAACTGAAAATATGAAATAGATGGCAGATAATAAGACTGATATAATTACTTAAAAAATATGCATTACTAATACCAATATAGTCCGTATTAATATGAATACAGTCATGAATTTCGTGATCTAGTTTATAAAAAAATATTTAATATCAAAAAATACAAATCCAATTTGTAGATGCCTGATAATAATTATTATTTAAATCAAATTATTATTATTTTGGAATGACAGTTAACAATTTCGGCAAAAAATCACAAAATTACTTACAATTCGAATGACGGATGTTTCTGTCGGCTTCGCACCTCCATGAGCGCCATCTGAAATTGATTTCCACAAACTATTAATATTTATGACAATATTTTGTCAGAAGATGAAAGCACTGCAGCTTAATTGAATGTAGCAGATTTCACAAAAAGCTTCCACTGATGGAAACCGACCTTGTTCATCCTGCTTGATACGCGCCAAACTGGCAGTCCCGCCAAACATGGCCGCCGCTCGTGGGAAGCGGAAATACACGAATTAATACGAGCCAGAAAGGGTAGAACAATCTGTGCGCGCGTGCAAAAAAGAGACAGGCGACAGGACCTGGCTGTTCAAATTTTTAGACAGAGATAATGATACAGGATTTGACAGGGGAGTGAAAGGATAAGAATCTCATCTAAACGGTTTTTAGGGTGGAGCTGTTGTCTGGACTTTTGGGTCGGCGAGACGCGCAGATGGCAACAAAAAGGGACCTGTCGGGAATAAAATTCGGGCATAAATTGAACGACATTTTTGCCACATTGCCGAGGGGCCCTGTGACTGGGTCCAAAAATTAATGCACAAATACTTTCACTGCCTCTCTACATTATTCCTTTAAAATTTTGAACAAAGTACATTACTGTTAAACTACTACCTATCCCACATCACTATGATGTGGGATAGGTATTAATGCAATGCAAAAACGAGTTATCGATTGTACAAAAATAGGTACTCAGTGTATTTTTATCAATCGTGTGGCTATTTAATACCAACAAAACACGTTTCGCATAACAAAATTAGCCGTATTCGAGTCACGGGGTCAATGACACGGGATTTTATTGTTCGCTTCCTGCAGTTTTATTAAAATTCATATTTTTCCTAAACACGAGTACATCGACCAAAGTCTTCCGCTTTTTATTTATTCAAAGAGCTACAAATATTTTGTTTGCTTCTCCTTTAAGGGAAATATTACTAACGCCACGGCTAGAGTTTACGCAGTATTACGACGGGTGACATCATTATTCATAAATGTTTTACGAAGGCGAATTTGCTCTTTTAATGCCTTTGTCTTGAGTACCAAACCACACAACGATTTTTTATTTGTTATTAGGTTATAATATACGAAAATAAACAAGCTACCTAACCACTTCTATGTGAAGCTTCGTTCGTTGCTAACAATTGTAGGATATAGGAAGTAAGTTGAGGATGTAGAACTCTGTACATAACATTTCAAGCAAAATAAAGCATCGCCTCCCTTGATACGATATGTTTAGTTTCAGCACCTTTCATACCTACTTACTAGGTACTTCATTCATTTTTCGAATTTATCAACTGATAAATTTCTGAGATAAGGAGAAGGGAGGGGGTGATAATTTTTTTCACAATTTTATAACTCAAAAAAAGTTGAAACATATATAAAAAATAGTTTAAAAAACAATGTAAAATGTGCTGATTGAGCCCTTCCATTTGATACCTCACTCAATAAATAGGTATTATTAATCTTTTTCATTTGTGCCCTACTCTCGGTATTAAAAATGTTTTCGAAGATTACATTTTTGTAGACACATGAGACTTATATTAAATGTGCTCGGCCGCCTTTCCCCGGGCGTGCAAGGGGTGCGTGGTACCCGAGCGCATGAATCTAGGGGTGCAAGTTGATCACTACACACCTTCATCAAATTGCTAACTTAAAAATCAGAAAGTATATCCCGATGTTTGTATATTTTAATATATATTTATGTAAGTTAGATAAAAATTAATAAAAATATTATATATATATATATATATATATATATATATATATATATATATATATATATATATATATATATATATATATATATATATATATATATATATATTGCTGGCTGGGGCTCAAACCGATTGTTGTTAATGCACACCGGTGCCAAATATGGTTATGACGGACCTCTATGTGTGCCAAATTTCATACAACTTGACTTAGTACTTCCTGAGATAAGCTGTGATATACGAGACAGACACCAGAGTGAGACTATTTCCTTTTCTACCGTTACGTATTAGAACCCTAAAACAGTAAAAATTCGTCGCCTCTACGGAACCCAATGTTAGACCGACAAGCACTTAGTCAATTTTTAAAATTACAGACACGCATGGATAGGCAAACAGTAGATATTAAAATTATCGATGCCGAATTCAACTTCTGTTTTCTTGGATTTAATAGTTCTCATTGAAGATTTTATTGCCTAATTTTATTGGTAACTGGAAGCGAAAACATTTAAACATTCTTTCAACATTTTCATGTTGGCATAAAATTAGTTTTATTACACTTTGTGGAACTAGAACATGATAAATAAAAAAGAAAGTCACCCGGAATATTTTGATTGATGGTTTTGTCTGACATCGGCCTTGTAGACGCGGTTTGGATCATGTTAGGTATACGCAGAGAGTACATTAATATAATAGGAGGCTAACTATAATTCTTATGGCTAATTTTGCTTGTGGTTTTTGCTGAAAAGATACGCATATTTATCTATTTATATGGAAGTTATAAAAAACATATATTTGATATCTACTCAATTTATTTTGGCAGCTTATCTTCTTTATTCATCATTATTTCTAAAACCAATTTCAAATTGCATTATTGATTAAATGTGATTTGTCTACACATTAAACCTTCATGTGATGTAAGAAATAAAGAAATTTGAAAAATGTAACATAACTCCTTCATTAACTCTTATCTTGAATTATATTAATACGATAAGTATGGTCTTGTTAAATTACACATTTGTTTGTTCTCGGCTTAGGGAATAAATCGATCGTCGTGACATTGCTTATACCTATATAATTTTTATCAATGATACATTTTTAGCTGCTAACGATTTCAGAATTACGTCAGCGAAGTCGCCAGGAGAGCTCTAGTACAAAATATACAATTCAAATCCTGTACGAACGAAGTGGAGGCACCAGTCATTTTTAATCCTTTTTTAAAACAAAAACAAGCCCGATTTCAGTTTAAAAACAATAAATAAATATTTTCTACGACATTTTCTTGAAGTCGGTGCATTTTGCAATTTTGTTGTTGTTTTTTATGTTTTACTTGGCACTGACTTCAAAATGTTGTAGAAAATATTTATTTTTTGCTTTTTAGGTTCAAGTCGGGCTTGTTTCTGTTAAAAAAATCTACTTTTTAGTGGCTTAAATAGCTTTAGAAATGATATTTTAAGCGCACGTTTAGAAGTTTGACTACCGGCACGCGTACACAATTTTTGCCTTTCGAAGAGTGTAGGCGCTCGGCGCTCTTCAACGAGGGTTGCTCTCACTTTTCCTGGGATTCACTCATGAGATCCTGATTTGGTGACAATGGAACTACCTCAGGAGTATACTCTTATGAATAAAGAAAAAAAATTGAAAATCGGTCAACAATTGACGGAAAAATCGTGTAACTAACATAAAAAAGCATACACTTGATTTGAAAACCTCCTCCTCTTGGAAGTGGGTTAAAAATTTACTTAAGATGATATAATTACAGTAGAAATCGGCACGGAACAAAGTATATCTTTTTAAAAATAAATTAAGTAATAAGCCAATTTGGTATAAAACTCGTTTCGAGATAAGATTACCGATTATTATGATAGCCTGGTTGTATGTTAAATATATCTGAGATAAGGGATTAAGGCAACGGAAGCTGCCATCGTCTGTTTGCATTCACATTACAACGTCGTATTAAAGTTGATCATGGTTGCGCTTTGTTTGTCACCTTTAAAGAGGTAGCTGATAAACTTTTATTTAAGTAAGATATTGTGGCTATCTCATAATAAATTACGATTAACTATGCTGTAGGTATTACAATAGCAAAGTATTAAAATTACCATTTTAGAAACTCTCTATTGTTTTGTTTTTAGGTCGTCCATCCGTCTGCCCGAGGACTATTTTCTCAAAAACCACTTGATTGTTTAGGGAGAGGTATATTTTATACATGCTGCTGCTGCATATTGGTGTAGTGAAATTACAAAAAAAAATGTGATGGCTGTTATAGATGTGACTGAGGGATAAAACATTTTTTTAATTGGACACGTGGTATATATGTATGTGCCATTTATACCTTAATTTGCTCCTTCCTGTTCTCTCATTCAAAAATCCACCCCCTTCTACGCCCTCCTGTTACCAAAAAGAGACTTAAAAAGTTCTACTCAAAAATCTTAGAAACGCTCAAAAAAATCCACCGAGCCGCGACATTACGCAAGATGCGTACCCTTTTATCTCTAAATATATAAACAGTTCTTGAAATATTTAAATAATATTGATGTCAGTAGGTGTAAAAATTTACGATTCCAAGACCGAAAGCGGACATTTTCTCTAACATTTGAACTATTGTCTAAAATATTCAAAGCGTTTCTGAAGTATTAAAATTGAAAAACTCAAAACATACTTTCAAGGGAAATTGGTTTCAACAGCAAATAGACACCAGGCGAAAACCTATTTGCTAGATCATGAATATTCATGAATATTTGACACTATCTAGATACACAAACCGTGCAAAGCCCTATTTAAAACAGTATTAGAAGAAACATTAACTTAACTTTATAGTATTAAACAAATATCTTCGTAGAAGACCTAAGACTTTCACATAATGTAATCGATACATAATCGGATGAAGTTCTAGATCAGACCGCTAGTGACTTCCGTACTGAGGCAATAAACGAATATCGATATTTCGTCATGCGATATGCAATGCCGAAAGGTATAGTACTTTGAACATTACTAACGTCAATACCTCTGACATACACAACGTTATCTACAGAAAAAGGGAATATAATGCTTAATGTCTTTCTTATCAGAAAAAAATCGCTGTAATACCAATATAGGCACAAAACGAGTTAAGAGCCAACCTTACGCTCTATTTATTTGAAGTGATTCCAAAAAATAAATGTGACAGTGCTATTTATTTCCAAATGCATATATTGTAATAGTTATAGAACTTAGGCTTCAACAATAAAATAGCTTAAACATGAAGTCAAACACTAGTTATTTATGTATTACAAAAGTATTAATTTTTTTAAAGGCTTTGAGATAATTATACCATTGTCTTTGATTTCGAAATCGTTACAAATAATTAGTACCTACATTTTAATGAATCAACCGCATAAAATATGTGATAAATCAAAGCAAGGAAAACTTTCTTTTATCTAAATATCAATCAATACATGTAGCTTTTGTACATTCTGCTAGACATAAAGAACTAGATTGTTAAACATCAACACGATTGAATAGAGTGGGCTCTTAAGAAGGAACTTTTATTTTAACTCACGAGACTAACGATTATCACTTAATGAAGAAAATTGTATTTTTATATCTACCTACCTCCTTAAAACAGGTATCCTAAAATATATTATTGTATTCTTAATAGAGCCTAGAGCCACCCAGGCGGCTTCACTGGTGTGAACTATGGATTCGTATCTCACGGAAACTGTAATATTTTCAGGGGGGATAAATATACACAGTCATCCATCTTTAACCCAAAAAGTTAAGATAAATTTTGTAATAATCTATCCATATGCAAGTTAGTAAAAAGCAAGAAACAAACATACGAATATACAAAATATCCAAATAATCATTTTCATATTTATGTATTAATATGGATTTAGAGTGACGGCGGCACGGAATTTTTATTACAACATAATTCTTATACTAATGACGTTTATATATGCAGCGTACTACTCACAACATAGGCATTAATCAAACAAGTTTGAGTCATTCAAAGTCATACAAAGAATTCTTCTAATAATAAATGAAAATATGTGTGTGTGCAGTTCACACGCAGTAGAAGTGAAACTTTAGAGAATATACTCACAAATAATTCTTCTCTAACTTAAATTAATATAAATATAATTTCTTCACCCTACTTCCGTCAAGATATTATAATTCAAAATAAACTTGTTAAGTATCACTTTCAATTTTTCACTGTTTTAGTAAAAAAAATATTATTATCAGTATTATTTCAGTCCAAATTGGACCTATGTTTATCATCGGTCCTATTGACTCTCTAATCTGTGCTGCATAATGTAAAACTCGTATCTCATTCTCTCGCAGGCTTAGGACCTATAGATTTTTGTGTTTATCTCTCTTTAATGTCGCTTTTTTGTTTCATTGAGTTTCAAATCACATTGATTCGAAAGAAGTTTCACTTCAAAAATAGTTTCCTAATTACAACGGTTACGATTCGGCTCTTATACGCGCCGACCGCTATCAGTGCCTGAGCGTATGCTGGTTATTAGGTACAGAACTTATAACTGTATTACGATTTATGACGTTTTATAAAACATACAAATATTTGCAAAATTGTCTTATATTTATCTTTCAAAATATATAATACTGTATAGAAATTTTTTGACTGGCGAACTTTGAAGGGCAGCCATTCTTGTGAACATTTTTTTAAATATAACTAGATTTTTAAACGTTTATACTACTTACTTATGCTTATCTTTTAATTTCTATCTTAATCGGACACGCTTTTTTTAATATTTAAAATATTTTCTTAAATTTCACTCCATATTCTTATAGAAACAGATTTCTACGTGTGATTTTTTCATATATCTTCTCTAATAATTCATGAGATAATTATTTGTGATACACGCGATCAGGCAGCTGAGTAACACTGTAAGATTTCATTTTTACAGGTATCCCTAATATTAATGCTACATCTGGAATAATGCTAGTGTTAGTGACGAGTTTACGCAGATGTAGTGATGGGTTTAATACGTTATTTATGATGCGACATTGTTATTAATTGTGAAAGACGTTAAACATTGAAATATATCGTATGTATATAGGAACACTAACGTAATAATAAACATAATCGTTATTTTTACTTTAACATTATCCCAGACGGAGCCCGAGCATTAAAACAATAGTAAATCGTGAATTTAACCGATTCGACAAAATATAAATGACGATAAATGGCAACCTTTAAGACGCTGTTATTTTAATGAAGTTCTTACATTATAACGGTACTTTAAGAGAAAGGGTAGGTAAAGGTTATATTTCTAACCACTTTAAGTGTCGTTTATAATAATTTGAAACATTCAGAACGTTATGACCAATTATAATTCTTTGAATTCTATTTATAATACAAAGGGCTAACCGCCTCTGGGTTGGTATGTAATGAAAATACCGCATAACATTGTGAGGGTGAATACTGTTTCGTTATTTTAAAAGAAACCCAAGGAAGTAATGAGCTTCCTGTTGCTAACTCCCGTAATCTACTTGGATGATTTGAGAATTTGTGATGTGACAAAAAAGTATGCCAGACTTACTCCCAAATTACTTGGAGCGGTCATAACACTAACCTAAATAAACTAACCTAAATTACTGAGACAATCAGACGTGATATAATAAAGGTAGAGAAATAGACGAAGTAAAGCCCCAAGGGTTGGTGGATGGTCAGTAGATGAACTCTAAGAAAGACAATCTGTCCGTCGTCACTAAACTAACAAATTACAAAAGAATGACACTATATGTCGTAAACGCTTTGAACCATTTTGAATACGTTTCTTTCTATAAATATTTTTGCTATTTGATTGCTTGACTTTCATATACATACTCTGTGAGTGTATAGAGTTATTATTTACTTACATATTTTTTATGAGTTTTATTGTTGTTCGCATGTGATGTATAAAACAAGAACAGCTGACTGTATTCAACAAAGTTAAATCCCCAAGTGACTGAAACCAGAAATCTGCACGAAGGACTCAAATAAATATAATTTTAATATTTATCTTTTGACAGTAAAACTTGGTTATAATAAGTCAAAGTGGAGGTACCCTCAGAGACACGCAAACCACAAGAACATATTATTTATTTACAGAGCTGTTTATGAACTTTGGAAGTTTTAATGACAATGAACATAACTTCGGTTGCTAATAAAAATACATTAATTCTGATATAAGTCTGACACGCGACCTCCTTCGTGGAACCCTCTTCGTAAAACTTATTCCCTTAGACTTAGTTATAAAATTTTGTTAAGACTTTTTCAAGAATCAACTGCTACATTTATATTATGAAATTAAGAATTACCAAATATATTGAATGCTTTGCAGGCTTATTTTCAGTAAATTTCATTGTGAATCTCAAAATATACTCATTAAATTGAAATTGCAAATAGTGTAACAGAATATAACTTCAAAGTCTATAAATTTAATCCATCATTAAGTAAGATCTTTTGTATAGCAGTAAAGCTTAGCATGTGCTTCAGTGAGTGATGATGTGTGGAGTCATGCGGAATAATCACATTAAGAACTCCTGCAATTGCGGTAATTTCATGTCCGTGACATAGCAGATAACTGCAATAGAGTCGTGAACCTATTACTACTACGTTTTACGGAAATCGGTTGGTTATGTGAAGAAAAAATGTGTAGCCATTTTGTTTCCGCCAGATTCCTGTTGAAGGAGTAGACTAAAGAAAAATTAGCTTGGTGACAAGGATGATAATATGTATGGCAATGTTTTCACAGTAACGTATGTTGAAGACGCTTAAAGTGGATAAGTAGAAGGAAAGTGGACTTTGAAACACAGCCTGGATTTTAAATCGAAGATGAATAAGATAGTGATGATTTAAACATAACTGCAAATTATTCTTCAAGTAAATAAATCAGAAAAATTATATGAACACTTCCTTCCTTCCAAATTTTGTACACAACAACAATATTCTATAAGTCAAATAGCTGTAACAGACAGAGAGATTAGAAGAAATTATAAAGTTTCAGTTTTTTTTCACTACAGATCCCTAAAATGCAACATGTGGTTAACGGCACTCAAAAGAGTGTAAAGTTGTCACATTTAACCAACAGCTTTTTCGACTCACAAAAAACATATCCGGATAGAACTTTTCATGATGTCATGTCGTAAAATCAAATGATTCTCATCACGTACTTTCGCAGTGTTAGCAGGTATTGAATGTCAGTTCGCGTGTTTGTATAATGAACACATAGCTCTACATGCCTTCTTCCGGATTCCGGATAAGATACGGCGGTTCTGTTTATCAAGTTAAAAGGTTTTGTCAAAGGAGATAGAGCTAATTTCGTTTTTATCACCCACCGAAAGCTTTTGCTGTGATTGTTTTTTGGCTTATTCATTAGTTTTTGTAAGGAATTTTGTTATTATTATTTGACTAAAATACAAATATATTCAGATTGTTAATTACAAATGTGAATATAATCAAATATATAATTACGTTTTAATATTTATTAAACGCGTTTGTCTGTTTTATTTTACATTTTAATCCCAACTCCAACCACTTCTCAATAGATTTGATCGCATAATGACTCAAGGTCTGACGTCAAAGAATATATAACGATACTTATTTTCGTCTACCCTCAACTTATTTATTTTACTTTCATAAATTATGTTATACATATACATTTGGTATATAAAAACAGATGTTATTTTTTCAAAATCAACCGATTTGATTGCTGACAAAGTAATTGTTTTTTCAAAAATCTAATGACGCCATATTAGTTTTACGCAAAATCGGCTCTGACACTTTTTTCAAGTGCTTTTCGCTATTTCGTTTATTTTAGGATTTGGCCCCGAGGCTCACTCTGAAATGGAAATTCACTCTGTGTAAATGTAAAATGATGGAATCATATTTTATGTAACTATATTTTATATTAAACTTTATAATAGTTGCACAGTTGATTTTGAGTACGGTGTATGGAGTATAGAGGGTATATCCGCCACGCTTAAATAGGTATATTGGGGGGTTTCAAACATCGATGGTTTTGATGCACCGCTTTATTTACGATCTTATACCTCCAGTATGGATTATTTTAAAACTTAAATATATATGAATACTTGGCACTGGCTGAATAGACAAATCACGCGATATTGTTTTTCAAGTACGAGAGTTACAAACATTTCTTTTCTTTCCTTCATACGTCACATAGCCTCAATTTAGCTCCACTAATAATCTCCTGTTAATGTAACCTGCACACTCATGAATATTTTATTCCAACTCCTTCGCCAAGCAGGCTGTCTTTTTTTAAAACTCTTTGCCCACTGACGTAAATACTTTTCCATGTTTAAAAATTCACCCAGGAAACATTATGATAGTGTTTCGAAATAATATATGTGCTAGTTTGCTATACTTTAGACTGTAATGTGCTGCCCATGTAGGTCATTTCATTAATACATATTTTTTTCTTTTTTATTTGTTACATAATAGTTACAGATAATTTAAGAATTTCCTTTGAGTCAGGTTGCCTGGAAGTGATCGCTTTTAGCGATAAGGCCGCCTTTGGTTTTACCAAGTAACTATTGTCTTGTTGTTCATTTTTGTAATTTTTGTTTCGGTGAACAATAAAATGATGTATATGTCTATTTCTTTATGTTAATAATATTCTATTTCCCTAGTTCAAGAATTTGGAATTAATTTACGACTTTCCCTAATGCTATTCCAAAACGAAATTTAACTTTGCAACATTAGAATTTATGAAAACGAGAACATGAAAGCCGCAGAACATTGCTGGATTATTACGATAACTCACCAAGTTGGCTTTATGGATTCTAATAGGTATACAGCGAACTGAGAAATATTTCACTTCGGTCTTAATAATTGTATAAAATATTGCAACATTATTTATGGAAATATTGGAATCGTCGCAGCACTACCTACTTAATATTTTTATAAATAATGAAGTATTAAATTGATAGGGATATATATTCCCAAACAAGGCAATATTGCTTCTATGAAGCTATAATATACAGCGGACAAATCTCGATTGCAGACACCCAAAGTAAAAAACGAGTTAGTTTGTTTATAAAATTTACCCTACTGAGAGTCACAAATTGATGAGAGAGGGCACAATTTTCACGTCTTTGAAAGCGAATGTTTCTCTACCTACTGACGTTATCAAAAAAACAATTAAGGCACATTATTATTATTTCTACAAACTGTTAATAATATATTTTTTATCATTAACTCATATGTATAGCAGTAAATTGTAAATTTCAGTTTTATTTGCAAATTTACAGCACCGTTGTGTTGAAGTAAAATTATAGATTAAAACCTCCCTATTAAATTCAAGTAAAGTTTTAAAAAATACTGTGACGTAAGTAGAAAAATACGTATTAACATTTCGTTACTGTCAAAGTAGTTACTGACATCTAAAATGAAAATAAAAGAAATTTAAACCAATATTAGACGGGTCATTTCTGTCTTTCAATTTGGATGAATCAACCAAAGTGCCATATAAACATAAATTTAAATAATTCAATATCATTGAAAATTGTCGTGTCCTTTCAGTTCTGTTCCTTTCAATCAAATTGATTGATTCAATTGAATTGGTCCATCTAATATCAATTGGTTGGTAAAATACTAGCAGTTTTCTAACGATTTCGTTAGAAAACTGCGTTTATTTAGTTTTTAGCGTTAGTATAGTAGAACTAAGTATTTCATATTTCGGAATAGAAATATCCTATATTTATCGCTGTTATCAAGAGTAGGTAGGTATATAACAAATGTAAATATATTATTATATTAACATTGCTCCGCTCACGTAAATTTCAGGTCTCCATTGCTAGGATTCAAACTCACATCATTGGAACGACCTTCCAATAATGTGAGTTCCCTTAGTTTATGGTACCGACCTTAAACCTTTATTAAGGGATCCGGTAAAGAGGGTAGGCGTGGCCTAGCTAATATACCAAAATTATTATTCTTATTACACCACCCTGATTTAGAGTAGGTATCTAAGTGTCCAAAAAGATATGTAGGGTAACCACTTGAGCCAATCATGACCATGACTTTTTCTAAATATTTACCGACATCAAAACTGAGCCCGCTAAATAATGAAAGACCGACATTTCCCAGCCGCAAATCGCCGGCAATGAAAGCCCAAATGTGATAATGTGTTATTTGTCAAACGCCTTTAATCTTGAAAAGGGGGAGACAAAGGTCAGGCCTTTAGGCATCACGCATTAACATGTATAAAGCGAGAAATCAGAATGTTATTAAAGTACAGCCAAGTTTTCCGCACATGCGTATAACTGCGACGAGTATCGACGCCCCAATACGCGCAGACTCGAGGCAACCCCGATAACGTAAATAATACAATAAAAATAACACCATGGCACTCGATTTGAATGTCTTCTGCTTATGGTAGGTTTGTCAGAGTCACTGTTACGACCTTTCCCTCGATACAAAGCAATTCTACTGGGTCCGCATACGATTTTTTACGACGACAAAATAATTGATGGGCTGACCTCTCCCTAGGAAACGAAAGTTGTGTCCAAATTGGCTTGGGAAATTTGACTAGACAATATTATTTACTTGAAAAAATCAGCACTTATATTATTAGTATTAATACAATGACTTTATGAACTAGATCACCGTCTTCTATGGGTAAGGTGCCCAGTAGGCTGGCTACGTTTCCTCGCTGGATCGCCATACTAATCCGTTGCCCGAGGTAGTTACCAGTCTTCAGATTGTATGAAAAGTCAATGAGTCGTTTTGATAAATTTTGGTACAGGCTCATATGGCCTTAGGATCCTACGGTACAAGCGTTTTAACAGCAACTGGCATAAACAAAAACAAAAAAATAAGAAACAAAATATCATAGTTTACAATTTAATTACAGTATTTTAATTATGTCAAAGCCGGCAGCATGTTAGTAGCATTTCTGGTGTTGATAAAATATTTACAGGCTACGGTATCCACTTTCCATCAAGTGGCTTATTTGATGTTCAGTCGCGATGTGAAAAGGTTCGTCACCTTCAAGTCGACTTTTGCTTGTACGAGTATAAGAAACAGTACTGCCAACAATTTCATAAATGTTACGTTTTGTTACGTTTATAAAATATAGAAATGTGAAAAAAGGAAATTGCAATGTTGACAATCATAGACACTGACAGCGTTATTCATAAACGTTGATTAATTTTTAAATAATAATTTAAGCAGTTATTTAAATAAATAACTGCTTTATATTAATAATAATTGTATTCATAAACACTATTTAGACTTAATAACCTATTTAAACTAACTCTCAGATTAAAAAACCTCACACCACTGTTTAACTCTCTTATGTAACAAAATGGCGGACAAAACAGTAACTATTGTTGCTTTTAACAGTTGGTGTTTGATTTTGTGAAGATTAGGACAAAAAATGGAATCTTTTGT
This sequence comes from Dendrolimus houi, assembly GCA_039645545.1. NCBI lineage: Eukaryota > Metazoa > Arthropoda > Insecta > Lepidoptera > Lasiocampidae > Dendrolimus > Dendrolimus houi. The sequence continues at coordinate 16,230,189 of CM077125.1, read as the reverse complement.
TTTCGTTGACAATTTACACATTATTGAGCAAGATGTATTATTAGATGTTTACGAATTGAGGCGCCCCAGTGCTAAGGTTTTTAAATATATTTATAAATATACTCTATGATGAAATATTTAAAATAATTTGAAAATAAAATCACAATCATCGTCAACCCAGCTTCAATTATAAATAACAATCTGTTATGTGCTGAGCACATAGTGCGTCAGCCGACAAAGACAAATTCTTTTTAATTTTTATTTTTGATAAGAAGATTGTTCGTACCGCTCATATTCTACCAAATTCTACTAGAAAGTTGCTAAGGTAAAAAAATAAGTAGTATATATATTACACATCTAGTATAGAATAAGAAATTTATAAATAATGTGTTTAAGGCTTAGTCAGTTGCTTAGTTAGCTAACGTTTAGAACGTTAATTAACATTTTTTTATGAATAACGCTGTGAGATTAACAATACTTTAATCATAAGAAACAAAGAGGATATAATTACTACGCTTATCATAAATATTAAATCCAAAAAAACAAAAATCCGGATTTTTTTTAGATAAGATAGAAAGTAAAACAACTTTAATCCAAGAAACTTTATTGTAAAACAGTCAAACATTTTTTTTTGTGGAACAGTCTGTACTGTGACTTAGTTTGAAAAGGTAACATGTGCTTGCGGAACGTTAAATGAATCAATTTGTAAACTGGCGAACCTTTTCATACCGCGACTGTACAGCAACAGTGAAAATAGGGATAAGAGCGCATTTATTCTACTAAAAAATATTGTAACTAACTAAGCAATAAAATAAATAAAAAAATAAAATAAAATAAAAATGTATTTATTTCAATAAGTCCATACATGTAAGTTGCCGGGGCTTCCCAGAAAGTAATCAAATGATACTTGTGTTGGGAAACCTCGCTCTTCCTATGTTGCTTAAATTTTAAGACTATCTATTTACTGAATTACAGAGAGTACTTTTACAAATATTAAAGAAAATAAAGAAAGAGATAAATAGATGGGTTTCGAGTGATTGTGTCCGCAGTGGGTAAATAGCAAACAGGTGTGAGGTGCGGGTGAGCGCGTGTATGTGTGTGTATGCGTGTGCGTGTATGCGTGTGTGTGAGTGAGTGTATGTGTGTGTGTGCGCGTGAGTGTATGTGTGCGTGTGTGTGTGTGTGCGGGTGGTAGTCTGAATGGAACACAAATCCCTACTAATTTATTATGAGTCTTATTGAATACATTAAACATGTATCAGTTTCACGCTAATGTAACCAAGATGTCTTCCACTTCATCATAATTAAGGGTAAGGAGCCATTCAGTTAGATTTTTCTTACACTCATATAGTTGCATGGGGTAAATGTTAAGAATGCGATTAATTTTATTATAAACACGGGGGGCTTGAGAAACATTTTGCCGACTAGCAAAGACTGAACGTGCGGAATATGTAGGGGCAACTATATCATAGCGTCTTTTTCTAAGTTTGGCACGATCGAAAGGTAACCCTTTGTGGTATCTAAGTGTCATGTGTAAGATATAGAGTTTCCTGACGGAGAGAAGCTTAGAAATCGCATACAAGGATTCAGTAGAAAATCTATATGGCTTACAATACATAACTTTAATTAAGGATCTTTGCGCCCGTTCTAGGTCTATAAAGTATGACTTAGCTGCACCCCACACTGATATACAATATATAATTACAGATTGGGCTAGTGCAATGTATATTTTATTTAGTAGCTCGGTACACATAACGTGTCTCAGGGATTTGAAAACCCATATAAGCTTCCTTACCCTCCCTATGGTTAGTTCAAGGTGTGGGTACCAGCTTAACTTTTGGTCTACAATAATTCCAAGGTACTTAACAGAGCTAACCTTCTGAATAGTCGGGCAACCGTAAGTGCAAGTGAATGGAGTACCACAGGAATGTATTTTAATTTCAAAGCCAGGCAGGGGCTGTGAATTTAAGTATGGCGCAAAGCATACATAGTTGGTTTTTTGGGTGTTTAACGTGAGAAGATTCTCACTAAGCCATTTGCCAACTCTAGCTAGGCCTCTCTCAGCCCCCAACTTAACTTTATCCCAGGTCTTGGCCGTAAAAATTTGATATTGATATTATACGACGTCAATAATAGGGATAGGGAATAGGGATGCGGACAGATGTTCTAATAAATTCTAATATTTTTATATATTAACCAGGTTATAAAATAACATTTTAGTATAAGTATGACTTTTAAATAACATGATATATATATATATATATATATATATATATATATATATATATATATATATATATATATATATATATTAGGCTGGGAAAAAGTTTCTTCGCATTTTATATAAAAATTCTAAAGGGCTTTTATAAAATTTATTTACATTTGACTAAAGTATGTAGGTGCCATTTTGTTGGATAACTTTTTGCCATCTTGCAGGTAGGGACGTGATCCCATTGCTATAAAAATTTTGGGGCTTCTGATCAAAAAACTGCGACAAGTGGTTTTGGCAGTCCTCTCGTGATGTTAACCTGACACTGCTTAAGGAATTCTGCAGAGACCGAAACAGGTGAAAATCTGAAGGTGCAAGGTTAGGACTATACGGGGATGCATTAACACCTCCCAGCCAAACTCTCGTAATTTTTGCTGAGTGGCTAAAGATGTGTGAGGTCTAGCGTTATCATGGTGAAAAACCACACTCCTTCTGTTGGTTAATTCCGGCCGCTTTCTCTCAACTTTTTGCTTTAATCTCATCAGTTGTTCGCAGTACAGTTCAGAATCGATGGTCCTGCCGGGCGGTAACAGCTCATAATTAATAATGCCCTTCCAATCCCACCATGCACACAGCATCACCTTGTTGTGAGTTAACCCGGGTTTCGCCACAGTCTGTGAAGCCTGGCCGGCCTTTGACCACGATCTTTTTCGCACGTTCTTGTCGTACGTGATCCACTTCTCATCACCAGTTATCAGCTTCTTCAAAATGGTTCGGTTTCATTACGTCATAATATAGAACCACAAATGAGTACACGGCTCATTAGGTTTCTTTCAGTGAGTTCACAAGGCACCCAAATATCGAGCTTTTTTGTATACCCAGCTTTTTTCAAATGCCCCAAAACCGTTTTGTGGTCAATTCCCAGTTCTCCAGCTACATCGTAACTACTAATATGCCGATCTTGCTCCACTTTTTCAAAAATGGCATCTATTTTGTCCGTAACAGGGCGACCAGAGCGACGTGCATCTTTGATATCAAAATTGCCAGATTGAAAACGGTTAAACCAAATTTGCGCTACTCTCACAGATACTGCATTAGGTCCATAAACATCACAAATTTTTTTCGCGGCTTGTGTTGCATTTTTACCTTTTTTGTAGTAAAATTTTAAAATGTATCGAATTTCTTCATTAGATTCACTCATTTTAACAATAAGAAAAACAAATGAAAATCACACATTTTCCTAATTTGAATTTGGAATTGTCTTCTTTAAAATTAAAACTTTTTAATGATACCAAAACCAGCCAGATACAAATGGTATAGCCAAAGAGATCTTATTACAAGTTCATACATACTATATGCGAAAAGACTTTTTGCCCAACCTATTATATATATATATATATATATATATTTAATTACTTTCAAACAATAATTAAAACGATCTTTGACGCCTTTTACTTTTACCTACTTATGACATGATAAGTAGATTCACTCATAAAAATGTATCTGTATATAAAAAGTGTCTCAGTGTGTTTGGCTGTCCGCTCCCCTATTAAACTGACTGGATTAATGGCTGATTCCTATATCTTACTATTCATTTACTTGCCCTACCATCGGTTGAATTTTGACATTAGATGTATGGAGCTAATAAAATTTTAACTGATACTAAGGCAAATGAACGGTCGGTAAGATATCAGAACCAGCCATAAAACGATTAAGATTTGATATTGTGAATTTGCATGTATGTATGTTGTATGTTAAAATTAGTTAATCAAATAATTAACGATTTACTATTTGGTTAATATTAATTGTTCTTGATTGGGCTAACTTTTAATCCGTGCAGGAACAGAGAAAGAATACAATTTCCTGCGGCCGGGCGGTCTGTCGTAAGAGGCGAAAAAAAACCCACAGCCAGGTGGTAGAATATTTGGCCGTCTGGATGGCTACCACCCCTGGTCTAGAGTATGACACCATGACAACCCGACTTATGGTCCGAAATTAGTGGCCAGGTTCCAGTATCCCTTAAGAGAGCAGTAGCGCATTTGTAGCACCTTTAGTGTTGTAAATGTCCATAGGCGATGGTAACCACTTTCCATCAGGTGGGCCGTCTGCCTGTCTGCTGAACTCATGCAATAAAAAAAATTTACTTTAATTGAGGTATGAGTGAGAGCGCGGCGGAAGGTAAGGTAATGGCATTCTATGAACAGACAGGTAATCGATTCAGATATTGTACGTCGTATTACCAACAGCTGCAATAAGACAATAAGTCGTGGTAGCGTAATGGCTAGCGCACGCGTCCCAAGTTCAAAGGGCGCGAGTTCGATCCTGACCGGAACGCATGCACCACTTAGGCAGTTTTCTGACCTAATGTGCATATTGTTACAATTACCACGTACTAATAACGGTGAAGGAAAACATCGTGATGCAACCTGCAAATCGAGACAACCGATGTGTCAAACCTGCCAAGCCCCCTTGGACGAGCGTGGCGGGTGGGGGGTATACTGTCCGTTCGCCTGTAATGGGAGGCCTGAGCCCAGTAGTGGGACATTTATGGGCTGTTATCATTCCTACCAACAGACGAGGTTGATAACTCAAAAAACTATTATTCCAATGTATTTAATTGCTGCCACGGGTTGTCACGAATAGATTGCTTTTTGGCGATAAGACCGCCCTTCGTCCACAATCACAATAATAACTACTAATCTTAGGGTAGATTTTTTAATTATCAAATAAAAGTTATCAGTGGAATAAATTATAACCCTACTCAATTCAAAAGTAAACAAATTCAACTGTTTTATTCACGCAACAGTCATTTTTAATTTTCCCATGTTGTATTTTATTCTATGAATAAATTGTATCTGGTGATTGAAAAATCGGCCCTCAGTTTTTTTTTGTAATAGGATACAATACATCTATCTATTTATCTAAGGCTTTTAATGTTATTTATTTCTAGTTTAATTGTTCCTTAAGCACTCTAAATGCGACTTTTAAGCTATCTATATTTAATTTTTAATTCAGTTTATTTATAAAAGGACTACCGATCCCGGTAGACGTTGTCTTACTCGATTTCAGCGCTATTTACCAGATCCAATTGCGAATATAAACAATCCCGGCACCCACCCAAACACAGATCATTTTTTTATCAATTGTGAATCTAAATCATCGGGAGACCCACTAAAACATACACAACAAAATTCTTCAAAATCGGTCCAGGGGCTTAGGAGGAGTTCAGTCACATACACACGAACAGAAGATAATAATTAAGGATGTATATTTACGTATATATAAAAGGAAAAATAATATTCCAAAAAAAACCGATCGAACCTCCATTATTAAAAGTGGTACAATTGTGGAAAATTACAAAACGGTGTAAATAAAGTTTAATTAATTTAAGTGATGTTATTTGCATGCGTGAAACGTATCGCAAATAGTTGCGCGTGAGCACCGCAAACGCATTGACGATCGAACGTGTTTGAATGTCATCGGGACCACTTTTTATGGTTACACAGGAGAGAAAGTGAATTAGTTATTTTATACTTCAACATTTAAGTATCATGTAAAATTATCTGCTAATTTTAAAGTTCGTAAGTTTTTATTCAAACCGATTTTTATTGAAGAATATTTATTGAAAATCTTAAGCGTAATAAATTACATTTATCTATCTATCATTTTAGAGCTATGCTCTTGTCGGTGAAGCCTCCTCGTTCCTATCTTGTCTATTATAGGCCAGTTGTTTTACTTTTTTATACAACACCACACCCACATTTCCTTTATTAGATAAATTACATATTTAATGGAATTTAATTTTAGGCGGTTTTATTACAGATGATTTAAAATAGTACGTAGAATAAATAGATCGATCCGCTCCGCACACTAACTATTGCTATACCCTATTGGGATAATTCTGAACTTATAACACTGTTTCCTAACATGTGCAATGATTGATTATTTAGTAAGTAACCAACGAGACTATACACCACTTAGCAAAATTGTATTGCTATTTAAAGACGTAGTCTTTATACCTTTTTATTAAATAAGTATTGAAAAAAAAATCTGGTTAAAATTTATCTTCCAAACCTTTTCACTTGTTTTTATGACACAAGCATAACAGATATTAAACATACGTGTAAATAAGATATGAGTAATTAAATAGAGCTAAGGAAGTTAACATCTAAACCTAAATTGCCACATAGAGTGCATCTTAGGATTAAAAGCAGCAAAAAATGGAACTAATCACACAGATCAGTCCAGCCACGTTGTTATGTTATTTTTATAAAGTGTTTTAGTGTAAATGTTACATTATATTATTATTCTAACACTAATATACTATGAAATAGGAATCTTTCTAAAATTATTTTATCTTTCTCATATTCCGTTGCAATACCGTAATGGGCCGTCTGCGGGAATTCTTCTGCGATACAGATACTACTTCAAAATTATGCCATGCAAAAAAAAACATTAAGAATAGAAATATTTGAAATTCGAATGCTTACCATGTTGAGAGCGGGGGCGCGATGGGCTGCGCGCGGCAAAGTGCCACCGGCGACACTGCGTCACTCCCTACCGCCCGCTCCCCCTTTCCTCTCCTAGATTTGCTTACAACCCCTCAACAGCGTAAACAGGCGCAGATCTAATTCCAAAGGTGCTCAAACTCTTTAAAGTATTTTCAAGAAAAACCGTAAGTCAAATGTAGTTCTCTCCAGTGTATAGTTTCAATCAACTTCAAAAAGGAGAAGGTTCTCAATTCGACTGTATGTTTGTTATGCGATTTCTTCGTCAATTGTGGAACGAATTTCATTTTTTTATAATTCGAAAGAGCATACTCCTGAGGTGGTCCTATTGGCACCAAGTGCAATGCCATTGTCACCAATGCAATACTAAAACCATATTTTAGATGTTCACTTATTGACAGTGAAACCGTTAACGTGGTGAATGACGTAACCAAAAAGCCTACCGGTTACAAAGGATAAGAAGTCTATAATGTGATTAGAATATTATGTAACTACGGGAAATAAATGATGATCTTTTCAATGCAAATTTAGTCGGTGTATGACATTTTATATATACCTATATGTAATTATAAAATATTTACCGACTTTTTTATATCCTTAAAGATTTCGATTAGAACATTGTAATTTGCAATTTAAAAGTTTACTGAATATCATCAAATTCAAATTCAAATTCAAAAGTTTTTATCCAAAATAAGTTCCACTGGAGAACACTTTTGAAGGTCATACATATAAGTAAAATTTAATTTTTCTTCCTATTCTATGTACACCGCTTGACAACGTGTTATTGCTGTTAAGGAGAAGTGGCAAGAAACTCCCCAGCAACACGTCTAGCTAAATATTGTTTTCATTATATTTCTTATTCTATTTATATCTCAAGTTCTTTCTTTTTTTTAACAAGTTTTATACAGAAATATGTTACACATCTAGGTATTATTTCGTTTTTAAATGTTAATATTTCAAAACGTAGTTGAGGTTTATGTTGAGGATCTATGGAATTAAAGACTACTTATAAATCCCCAAACTAAGCAAGTTACGCTTGTGTTATGGGTAATATATAACGAACTGGAGCTGGTGCCAGATAGTCAAATAGACAGCGAAAAGTATGTTTAAGAAACTTACCATGCCAGGAAACGAACCCGAAGCCTGTGTGTTCCAGTGAGTTCCACCAACAAAGGTTGACCCCCACTCAAACACAAAGGCTGTCAACAAGTAAGGATTTTAAAAGTTGAAATGTTAATTTTTATTATTACTTACATAAAATAAAATTTTAGCAAAAAAGAAACCCACTTCAAGAGCAGGTTAGAACTATATAGCAAAAATAAAAATTTTCGACATCTTGAAGTCGGTGCGAATTATAATATAAAACATACTGTTTTGCGAATTTTTTTCTTGGTTACCGACTTCAAAATGTAGATTTTTTTTATTTTGTACGTTTTAGTTATTGGTGAAATCGGTTTCTTTTTTGCTGGTATACAATTTTTAATTTTCACTTAAATTACGTATATGATATCCATTAACAATGAAATTGATATAAAACTACCCTGAAGCTGTATGGAATCAAACGCAAAAATAATTATCAAAATTGGTTCAGTATCACAAATGTTATGATTGAATCGAGATCCTCCAGCTTTTTTAAATCGGTTTAAAAATCGCGCCAAAACTGTTTTACTATGAACACGCAACAAAAGAATATCTCCATATAGTGCTGTCTTTCCGATACACGTTTCCAAGACGCCATATGGCCCCCCGTTCATGGATGGATGACTCAATATTTCTATACGTTGTTGTATAAATGTATGTAATTTTTATTGTCCAACGCAGAGCAGTCGAGCATGCCAAATATATACTTCATTTAAGATTAGGCAACGTTTTAATCCTCAGAATGATTGTGTAACATCTTGATTGTTAGAGGCAATGATCTGCTCTACTAGTTATGATACCTTTAGCTTGCGAAGTTTTTAGTTTGTGACTGAAATACGTATTCACCGTTTTATTATGCTCATGATATAGTTGACCTAATTTTATTTTGAGAGTTTATCTTTCAATTACTTATTATCAAGTCATTAATTTTAATCGCCTTTTATATCGCTTTAAGAGCTTTTATTTTCTAAAACTCCTGTAATTATATTATATTTTGTTATTTTTTTAAAAGCATATCGCCTCTTTGCTTCAATGATAAGTTACATTCAAAATTGAAATTTTAGAAAAGAGAGATAACGGATATTGTTTCTGTCAATCTACAATGTATTGTTACGAGTGCGGGATTCGAATAAAAATGCCGTTGGAATTACTATAGAATTTATTAGAACTATAAAAACACGTATAACACAGGTAAACATATGACTGGACACAACCAGTACAAACGTAATACACTATTCAATAACACGCGCAGTCCGTCACTATATAGCTTATCGAATGTACACACGTCTTGTCTCGCTCGTGACCATCGCTAGACTGCTGATCTCTCCATTGGGCATTATACTGCACCGATACTATTGTATCGGTGCAGTATAATGCGGCTGCCCGCCCGCGTAGATCGAATTTCTTAGAAATCGTAATCTGCACACCTGCGTAATTATGCCTGCGAACGGCCATAAACAAGTACAATACACAATAGGCTGTTTTATGACAGGCAGGTGTGCATCCACTTTTGTGGGCGTGTAACAGTATTTTAAAAGATACCACGTTATTCGTTTCAATATAATTATTTAGAGAAGGTTAAATAAATACCTTTCTATATTTCAATTTTCAAGATAACACATTATTGAAGCAAAGAGGCGATATATAGGTAGATTGCGAATTATAACATATCTATTTTCCATAAATTGGTCAAGTTTCAGTCCACACAGAGAAGAGTTTGACAGAAGTGAAGAACGTGTTAAGTAATCTAACTTTATTTTCTAATACGGTTGAAAGAATATCTAAGTTTAAAATAATGAGTTGACCAAATTAGGCATAAACAATATATGTTCTAAATAATAGAACTGCAAAGAGCAACAGAGGATCTGTAGAACCGTGGCGCCATCTAGTTAAATAGTTTTTTAGATAATAAAACTACATTTTAACGGTTTTAAGCGCGGTAATTTATTTGATTCTTGTTATTCCGACGTTTCAGCCACTTTTCAGTGACCGTGATCACGGAAGACAAAAATGTCAAGTGTCAACGAGTATTGTTAAAGTTTTATTTAGCCTACCGCCAACATGTTCATTTTAATTATTTAGTTTTAATTTTGTTTATGGTTATTATTTACTCTATGGGAGCCTAATCTAATTTACCACCGCTTCGCAACATGTTATGGCTTGAAGAGAAGAAGCAGTGCAAGAAACTCTTCAGCAAACAGGCCTAGCTCTAATAATTTTATATAATATTAAAATGGGTGGAAGGAAGGTCTTTTATTTTTCCTTTAAACTTTAACAATACTCGTTAACACTTGACATCTTTGTCTTTTGTGATCACGGTCACTGAAAAGTGGCCGAAACGTCGGAATAACAAAAATCAAATACATTACCGCGCTTAAAACCGTTAAAACGTAGTTTTATTATGTATACAAGTCGCGAAAACTTAAGAAAATATTATAGTTTTTTAGAGTTACGTTTTTTACTGGGCGATTGTTATTCGTAGAGCTCTTCTTTCAAAGCCTGTGAACATGTACCGTGATTTCAGTAATCACTTAAGATTTACATAAACCATATAAGTAGTTTTACAAAACTAATAATTTCTCCCGGTGTAGTAGTCCTGCGCAGTAGACCAATTTTAGTAGCGCCGGAAAATGTAAGCGGGACAGAGCTAAGAATGTAAAACAAGCAACACCATTGCCGCTTGCGAATAAAGTTCAATGTAGATTATTTACATGTTGGAAACCGGTCTTTACCCTTCTGCGCAAACAAAAAGTATCATCCGGAATTATAAGCTTTGTAAAACTATATACAATAAAATATATTTCCGAAAAGAAACAGTCAGTTGGTATTAGTTTGAAACCTCATTATTTTAATATTTATAACTTTATAAGTCTCCCAAGTCTTGAGCTTTGGCGAGTTCACAAACACATTGACAAATATGGAAGAACGTTTAATGCCAAAGACATAAACCAATCCCGCGTTGACAACTTATGGACAGATTCTGCGTATGCGCAACATTGTAAGTGGCGCCCGGAGTCATGACACAAGCTCAATTCTAACAATTTTGAATTTGATCTTTTGGTATTACAGCATAAGGTGCATATATCAATACATAATATTTACAGGTATATATTAAAGCTGGCTTACTTATGTTATGTGTTTTTGGTACATATAGCACAGTTAAAAAGTTCGAAAGTAGTGTTAATCTCTTTGTTTTTTTTTTGTTACAAACTTACAGGTATTTAAAGGTAAAATACGATCAAAATACTGGTCGTAAATTAAATAATGTTCGAAAATGAATAAATGCAGTATAATTTAATAGAAAGCCGATGTTAAACGTTTCATTATTGTATTTCAATTTGGATAAAGCAACTAAAGTGATGCGTTTAAACGTAAAATTGGTAATTTCATGTCGTTGTTTGCCTTTCTCTCTGCGCCTTCAACACAATTCATTAATTTTAGACGATCCGTTTAATATTAGTATTATTTATAACCAAGCCAAAATATTTTTAAATTAGAATTAACTATACCTATAATCGTTAGCAACCTGTTGATTTATTCTCATTGTTATGGTATTGCTACAAAATAAATAAAATATATTAATAAAAGAACGGAATGAAGAGTAAAACTTCCATTATCTAATATATAAAATTCTCGTGTCACAGTTTTCGTTGCCATACTCCTCCGAAACGGCTTGACCGATTTTGATGAAATTTTTTGTGCTTATCCGGTATCTATGAGAATCGGCCAACATCTATTTTTCATCCCCCTAAATGTTAGGGGTAGTCCACCCCTAAATTTTATTTTTTATTTTTTAGACAAAATTTTTAATTTCTATTTTTTTATGATACAACATACAAAAATACATACAATCCTCAATTTTCACCCTTCTACGATCAACCCTTATTTTTTAACAGCCATTTTAGTAATTTAATAATATAACTTACTTCAAATTACTAGAAATAATAGAAATGGCAAAACAGTGTTTGCCGGGTCAGCTAGTACATATTTAAAATTTCAGTATATTTGTCTATAAAACAAACTACCTGCTATTAAGCAATAAACAAAATTTAAAAGAATTGTGTTCGTATTTCAAAATGCATCAGTCCATGACCTCGGTGCTCGGTGTCAATCATGTAAAGGGATTATTTTGTTCGGAAGCGCGGAGCCAATCCCGCGCCACCCCTCGCGTTATTGGTGAATTTAAAAAAGGAACCAAATATAATCCGCTCCCCAGCAAATATACTAAACCTAAACTCGCTTGACGACAATTTTTTCCGTAACCGCGTTACGTAAGAGCCGATCGATTTTCAAAATTTATTTAACGGTTCTTTTTTAATTTTATATCTTATCTTATACTAATATATAAAGCTGAAGAGTTTGTTTGTTTTTTGATTGAACGCGATAATCTCAGTATCTACCTACTGGTTTGATTTGAAAAATTCTTTCAGTGTTAGATAGCCCATTTATCGAGGAAAGCTATAGGCTATATATCATCACGCTAAGACCAATAGGAGCGGAGCACCAAGGAAGAATGTTCCAAAATCGGGGGTTTTGAAAACAAATTCCACGCGGACGACGCCGCGGGTACAGCTTTGTACCGTTATTTACAATATACAATATTTAAAAAACTCTCTAAATAAGGTAAAACTACTATACTATACTATCCATAATATTATAAAATTCTAGACATGCCGTGTCTGTACACATTAAAGCTATTTAAAAAAACAACTGGAATAGACTATATAAAGGATGGAGAACACGATGCGATTTTTTTTTATTTCTTGTCGGTTTGTCTGTTGTTTCGGGATTCACGTAAAAAATACTAGGCCATTTCGATGCGGTTTTCGCTGATCGACAGTAAATTCTTAGTCTTAAAATCTACGCTACCTTTTACCCCGGGAATCCCGCGGAAAGTTTTCTGGGAATGATTTAAAATGGCCAGATTGAAAAAAAAATCGAATTCCAGTGCGATTTACTCACTGTTCGATAGCAAATTTTCTGTAATGGAATGTGTGATATTTCTTATCCCCCGGAATTTTCCCGGCAGCTGTTTGTAGTAGTTCGAGTGCATAAAAATTAGCTTATTCCGATATAGTTTTCACGAAAATGATAGCTGATATTCTTTTTTAAATGCTGTTTCCTGGGAATCCCGCGGGAATTTCAAGTCAAGCGTGGACGAAGTCGCGGGCATATACTATATTTTTTATAATTATAGTGGGTTTAGTTAGTTTGAATGAAATAATCGTATGGTGTAAGTGTCCTCATATTAATAATAATAATTGTTGAAATTCATTCACATAAATCAATTATGATAAACGATAACTTATTATATTTGTGACCTTATTTTTAAGATTTCTCGTTTTCCAGTTAAAATTCAACGTTGATGATTTCCATTTTGTAATAGAAAAATATATCGTCTTTTTAAACCATGTTTCAACTCATTACATTTCTTTGGCTCCGTCTCTATTCTCAGGAAGGTGTGTGTAATCTATTTGGCGTTATAAAATGATGTAGGCAATAGAACCGCGAAATCGTAGATACTATTGTTCATTTCAAAATTAAAATTGTACTTGTTTTGGAAAAACTGCATAGAAAAACAAGTTCCATTATAAAACCTTCTTTTTCCGAACTATTTGGATACTTTTAAACAGTTACATAAACAATCTTTCTTATTTTGTGAATATACTAGCGTTTGCCCCGCGGCTGCATCGCATGTCTAACCCTACGCACTGGCTTTATTTTACTTACACAAAAACTTAATCCTGTTTTTACATATAATAATAACAAAGAAACTAAGTGGATATATTATAATTTACACAACTGCCCAACCGAAGGTGAGTCGAAGACAACTTAAGGTATTACAACGAATGACATGTCGTTTATGACAAAGTAGGTATTTGTTAGTAAATTGAAAATATGCGACTGCAGAGCTATCTATTTAGCTAATCCGTCTATTCTATGGAAACGACATAATTTATCGGGATACAAAGTAGATATCCTAAGTTACGCCCCGAAATATGAGCTTGCGTAGTTTCATTTATATCAGTACAGCAGTTTTCACGTGATGCTCTAACATATATATGGGCAACAACCGGCCCGCGGGCCGGATCCGGCCCGCTGTAAGATATGATCCGGCCCGCGAGACATTTTGAAAAAACCCAATTAAAAAATATTACATTAGGTACTTATACTCACGGGAGTGACAGTCACTCTTTGATAATCGCCGCCACTCGGCTTGCTCGATCAAATTATTTGAGGTTTGCCGCCTCACGGGCGACACATCAAAAGATTTATTGCTGCTCAATTATTCTAAACTAGTTTATTTAAAAATATTATCACTACTTTAAAATGCATTATGTACTTTTAAACGCGGCCCGCGAACGTATTTGCACGCTAAAGTTTGGCCCTCAACATGTCAAAGGTTGCCCATACCCTCGTAACAGATACAGACAATAAATTCAAAAAATGCATTTTGGGAATTTCCTGGTCCGAATGATCCCGCCTGATTTTTTTTGTTCTTTTTTTTTCACATTTTTAAACGCAATGTACAAACTCGAACCATTTACAGATTTATTATATAGATAGATTCTCGCGTGCATTAGGTATTCATTTAGCCAATTTCTGTTATGAAACTCTATCAACTTCCAAATTCAAAACACGTGATAACGTCCATGAAAATAACTGATCTAAATTGGAAACACTGTAAAAGTAGGTTGGGTTTTGAATAACGTTGAATTTTTACATTCAAAAAGAGCTATTATTATGTAACACATTTCAATTTGTTGCCAATTTTAGACGGAATTATTAATATATACCCAGAAAGATTTAGGTGTCCGATTTTCGCAATTTTTTGATATATTACCTACTCTTAGGGGACTCCTTTTCCGTCTCCAAAGATAAATTTCAAAAAGTATATTTATCATTTGTTTTTCAATAGAAGGAAATGGCATAATATTAAGTAAATAGAAATTTGTAACATATCATGAAGGACTAAGTACTTACATAGCGCCACATGTTTGGGATCTTTGAAAATTGCACCTGTGACTGAAAAATTGTCAGGAAGAAGATAATGAGGAGGGAAAGTCACGTGACAAAAAGAATATTAAACTGCAAGATAGATGTGTAAAAATGTCAAGGTACCTATACCAAAAAAGAGATGGATGATTTGTGTGAAGGATGATATGATAATTTGTGGTGTGACAGAAGATGTATGTCAGAATAGAGGAGTGTGGAAGGAAAAGCCATATTGTGCCGACCCCAAATAATTAGGAGAAGGTGAAAGAAAAGAAAGTCACATGTCATTCTTCTCTTAATTTTTGACGTTTCATTTAATTTAATATTATTCATTTGTTTATTTAGCGGAAACAGCTGAATCACTCAAGCGGCGCAAATTTGCAACCTTCAGTGGGAGTTTATGGTTTTGCTGTTTGCTGGTGAAACGCTTGGACCGTGAGGTCCTGAGTCCATGAGCCTTTACTAAAATTCATCAAAACGACTCATTGACTCTTCAGGTAATCAGAGAGCTGGTGCCAGAGCAGAATTGGGCCCCAAGTGATCTGTGAATGTTAGAAAGCAAACCCCTAAAAGCTCAAAAATGAATATCCGAATCGATAGTATTATTACATTCTCGTAATATAATAATCGAATTATTGAATGTAACATTTTCGATCAGGAATAAGAGGGGTCTTAACGAATGGTAATTTATTCGAGAGCCCCCAAGCAACAAAGCGTCCCTGGGTCCGAAATGCGCAAGTCCCAAATCCCGGCGACGCATGCGCTCGGAAGGTGCCTTTGTGGCGGCCATGTTTTATTACTTTTTGGCCCTTCGGCCCCTTTTCGGGGCGACCTTAAACAAAAATAGCGCCATTCATAGAAGTCAGGTATAAATTTCTTGTTTTGAGCCCGGGAGCGAGTTGCCAGTCTCTTAGACGAGATTATAGCGACTTAAGTTCGATGAACGATTATTTTTGTATTCAGAAAGCTTTGAACGTTCATTGGATTATTATTTAATCTTTCTGTGGCGAGAATTTTAAAGGCGTTGCCGAAAGTTTAACCAGTTTAAATAACGAGATATTTTTTCATGTGCAGATAAATAACATGCAATTATTACCTTTGGGGATGATTTTAGTAACATCTAGACTCGAATAAATATCGGAAAAGTCATATCCAACATTTATGTTATCGGGAATTGAATTACGAACTTTTGAGTTGTAAAGACTCAAGTAGGCCAATGGTTATCTCTAGACCACAGAGGTTGTTGTAATGGCTATATCATTCTATTAACTTTCAAATACCTACTAAATTACATATATTATAAAGATCTGTTACACTATAATCATTAGACCAGAAAAAAAAGCTTGTGCGACGCATTTTTCCGGATAGGTTTCGAACCCGTTTTTGGAATCAGAAAAGAAAATGAAACGTCTCAAACACTTTAAGGTAGCATTCAGAGTCAAATTTCATACAAAATCACATCGATTACAAGTTAAATTGCATTAATATTTCTTTACTATTTTTAGTCTTCCATAGGCATTTTTAGCAAAACCGAAACCCTTACGTAATATCTGTCCGTTAGCCTATTTTTGTAGTATATATTCGGTTATGTATATTTTACGGTATCGTAGGAAAATGACATGAACAGTGATATTTGTCACCTCTACGGAACCCGGATCTAAGAATAATTCTTGGACTGTTACGCACTTGTTCAATTTTGTTTTAAAAACAATTTCGTTCTTTTCATGTCGTAAGAGTACCTACATAACTAATTTAAAAAAATGATAAAAAACAAACGGTATTCGTTAAAAAAAAAAAAATGTTATTTATTATAAGCTGTGAATTTGTCTAGGCATGAAATAAAAGTCAAACTATCCAAATGGCTAAAACCGCATGATTATATTAATACAAAAAACTACTGAGTAACCTATTAAATTAATTTTCATCAACTAAATATTATATCAAATATATATAATTTATGTATGCATGGCGACTAATATAAGAAACAAATTTTAATATATAAATGTACTAATTTTTCTGGGTTTAATCAATTGTTAATTCACATCCACAAGCACACAAACATTATACACACACATACAGCCACACAAACGCATTTACACACTACAAAATCACATGATTGCACACACACACACATTCACGCATGCACACACTAAATCTGAGCAAATACTTGAATAGATCTCTGCTTTTTGTACGACTGCTTGGATATCTACTTTAGTATATTAATTAGTTATTCATCTGAACCCTATTAGTACAGTAATCTAGTATAGGGTTGAGAATTTTAAAAATTTTACTTTTTACTTTATAGTCTTTATTGTATTTTGTTTTTTTTATTTTTATTGGACTTGACTTTATGTTGTTGATCCGAAGACCTCACAACTTTACCGGGGTTTTCGGGGCGAGTGCCTTTGCGAAGCGAAGGCGCTCGAGCCCGGGGGGCAACTTGCTCGAGGGGGCTCCCTAGGGAGTTTCATCTTGGCTGGACTGTTGCCATGAGAGGGGGATGAATCTAATGATGCCCACCATAGGGCGACACAATGCACTAATTGAGAGCGGGCGACGTGTAATATAAAGCCCGAGAGGAAGGATCCCGGCGGACCGGGATCGGCGGTTTGCGGTGGCCTATACTATCTTACTGCCGTTTCGCAACGTGTCATGGTTGGGAGAGAAGAAACGGCGAAAGAAACTTCCCAGCAACACGCCTAGTCTATCCTATGGGGGGGCTGTGTCTCCTGGCGTCCCTCGCGGGGACGTGGAGAGATCGCGATTGGAGGCGTCGACGCCGCCGTCTGTGTCTGTCTGTCGGTGCCTGCCAGCCTGCCGTCCTAACCGCGGGCGGGCTGATCCGAGCCAGCCGTTTTGTGATATCGTCGACCTTGTCCATGAGGATGTTACGCGGTCGTCGCACGAGAGCCTTTCGTCGAGGCTTATAATCGGATGCGGACACGATGAGGGGATTTCGATGGTGCGGCGCTAGATCGAAATACTTACGCGAGAGCGACGTAATGTAGTTTTTGATGGGGGGAAGCTCCAGATCGCGGTGGATGTCGACGTTACGCATATAGAGGGGAGCACCGACGGCTCTGCGCATGAATTTATTCTGAACGATTTGCAGTTTCTTTAAAAGGGCAGGCTTGGCATGGCCGAATACCACACTCGCGTATGTCCTGATCGGGCGGATGCATGTTTTATATAGAGTAAGCTTGTGTCTGAGGGACATTTTGCTTCGTTTATCTATCATGGGTGCTAGACGACCCATCACAAATCGCGCTCTATTCCGGACTATAGTGATATGCTCGTTGAAGCGCAAGTTCTGATCTAGGGTGACACCCAGGTATTTGGTGTACTTTGCCCAGGGGATCTCTTGTTCGTAGAGCGAGATGGCTTTTAAGCGAAGACAAGCGCGTTTGGGAGAGCGAAGCGTGCCCGGGGAAAAGAACATTGCTGCGCTTTTCTCCGGGTTTACCTCTATCTTGTATTTTGTATTTTGCAACCGAAAGTTGTCAAAGTCAACTGTAATTTACAGGTTGAATCCTATTTCGGGACTTTGATAGCTGACGGACTGCACAATATTTTTTTCTTTTGTTATGCATTGTGACTACGATTTTTTTTTTAAATTTGATTATTATTACAGTCTGAAATAAATAATTAACGGTTTTTCTAAAATTGATAAAACGTGAAACATCCTTTGATTGTGTTGATGTGTAGCGTATTCACTCATGCGACATGGGCTATTTAAAATTACACTGCGTACTTATTAATCTATAAAAAATAAATATGTAGATATTTAATGATCGCAACTCCATCTATTCCGAAACATTTTTAGTCGCATCCTTTTTAGACTAATTGATACTGTTAAGGTAACCAAACGGTAAACACTGAATCCTTATAACCTCGTTATGTCCGTCTGTCATGTCACAGTCCATGTTCTCAAAAACAATTAGCCCCATAAGAATAGAATTTGGAAAAAATATGTCTCTTATAAGCCATTATACCGTAATGTAGTGAAAACACGAGATAGGTATTAAATTTTAGAGTGGCACTCCACTGTCTTAAGTATGAAATGTAAATTTTCAGTGCACATAGTTGTATAGGGGAGATATTGTTAGAGAGGTCTTAAAATATAATGTTTAAGTCAATATTCAGTTAGAGTAAGTTTGTAGGCTTCTTTAAGGTTCTTAAAGAAAACTACAACTTACTATAACTTAAGATGAATAGGACCGATAATCTTTATTTAAATAGAGTTTCGTAGTCAATTTGCAAACATATTAGACGACCTTTCAACTCTACGGAACCTAAGGGCTAATTTACTTAAAACTAACGACATGGTATAATAATAGAGTATAGTTAAAAACCGCTACTACTACTTTGATTAATATTTTGGAAGCCCGGCAACAATAAATGGATTATACAATAGTACTCTAAACTTGTTGTTATACAATAGTAATAGTATTGTTGTATCTTTTCACTGAATTTTATCCTTATATTTACAATTATTAATTCTTCTTAATAACAAATAATAATTCAATTAACTATAATTTAAACATACCTACTATGTTTAAATTAAATAAACATAATTTTAAAAAAGCTATTACACCGAATAAATGCTGCGAATAAATGTAACCAAATTGAACAATATTTAAAAAAAATCAAAAACAATAATAATTCTATCCAATATTCTATAGATAATATAAATTTTCTGATATTTATAATAGAAAATGATAAAATAATTTTAACTTACCAAGTGATGTCTCCTGCAATGCACAGCGTGTTGTATTGAAGCGGGCATAATATAAAATCGAAGCTACAATAGTGCGCCGGTGTGAAGCTGCGAGCTTTTTGAAAAGCTCTGTTCACTCAACATTGGTCTGCTGATGCCAATATTTTACGTTGGTTCGAATACTACGGGTACTGTTTTATTAACAATTTTACAAAGTTCAGCGCCATCTATTGAAGAATAGCCACACTAACTCAGCTTTCTTTTCAATTTATGATATCATTTTATAAAAATAAACACAAATTAAAAATACTTATTACTATATAATATTTCTTATTTTTTATGTTGAATCGAATTAATGAAATATCAAATAAATGGTTTGACTTACCTTTTGGTCGTTGGGCGTAGCAAGAACAAGATTAATCTAATTAGGCATTCACTTTCAAATTCATCAAAGTCTTATTGGAAACGACATTAAGAATTTCGTACTAATTCCCGCGCGTAAAGAAGTTAATTTAAGACTTTAAATTTCACTAAAAGAAGTGTAATGTGCACTCGAATCAATAAAAACCGAATAGAAAACACAGACGAACATTTTCTCTGCAAGATTTTTACTGGTATGCAACAGAGACGCCATCTATGAGAAATATTTCAAGCTATATTCTTATCAACCATGCCAAGTTGTGTTGAGTTAAAAGCTGTAAACTACAGATGGCAGTAAGCAATGTATCATAAGAAATCATAATTTATTTGTTTCTTTTAAAGTCGGATAGATGTCACAATTTGTAGAAAGTCATCATAATTATATAGAAATAAATTCTTCGATATAATTACAATAAAAAACTGTTAGCTGATGATACGTTTGATTGTATTTTTCAATGCATTTATTATAACTGCTTTGTGGCTTTGGGACTTCAGTGAAAAGAACATTACTTACAATCGAATCTGTTATATCGTATAGTAGCAGCATTGTTCTATAGGATGTTATGTTTTGAAAAAGGCTTTTGTTTTTGCGAGAAAATTATCTCTATTATCCATTCACAAGGCGTTGTTAAAAATTATCAGCTAAAGATTTTGTTCAAAACGATCGTGTAAGGAGGTAACGAATAGACTAGTGAACTGCCTAATTTCTCTTTGTCATACACAAAGGTGGTTGGTTGGTCCATCCATTATATAAAATAACGATAATTTAATTTTATATTTTACCCTTTTATTTCAGTCTCGAAATTAATTCAGTGAATTATAAATTGTGAGCATGTGTTGAACAATTGATGGCCGATGGGCCATTTCCGCCTCTCCCCTTTTTTTTGATGATGCAGGGGAATGTTTTCTTGGGACACCATCGTCGGACCTTCGTCCGATCGTCGGGGGGACGGCTTTACACCGAGGGATGTGTGGGACTCCCGAACAGCCCTATTTTCAATGTGGCCTCCGAAGGGAGGACAAGGGCATGTCGGCCGTCACACTACCCACTAAACCGAACCTGCGCCCATCTCCTATGCGCTTTTATGAGGTGCCACAGGAACTAGACCATAAGTACTACATCTGTGATACCCCTACGCTTAGCTTTCACCCAGGAAACCCCCAAGGAAGGTTACCCTCTTCACCAACAGGGGGTTGGGGAGTCCACAGGATTAATTTCCTGCTCCACCTATCTCATAATTCCTATTCCATTCATTCCCCAGTCTCATTCCCTTTATCCAAATCATCCTGTCTGATCCTTGTGTCACGTCCCCTTAGGTGGCGGTAACCACTTCCCATTAAGTGGGGCGTCTGTCTGCCTACTTGCCAGCTTCGCAATAAAAAAGGAAGTAAAAATGAGTTTCATCTGGGTCAAAGATGTCTTAGGCGCCCCTTTCTTACCTCCTCCACTCCTCTAATCACCATAAAAGAAGAAGACACCATCGTTAATATACGCCCTCTGTGGTTGAGTGGTTTAAGTCTTTGCCCTCCTAACTCACTGAAAAGCAGAGGTCCCAGATTCAATTCCTATCATGGTAAATTTTATAAACGAAATTTCCTTTATTTATTATGGTCTAGGTGTCTCTGATTTGATCCAGGTTGTCGGTTGTATATTATCCGATACTGGGCATCGGATTATATTATCCACTAGCGAAATACAAAATATGCATGCAAATGTACACTAAAACTGGTTAAATATGCAGTGTCAAAAATATATTTTTTTCTTTAGGCTTGTTTATTTTTGTTAATCATACTTATTCGCACAATATATGTTTGTTGTCGTTAGTCAACCGTAGTCCACTTCTGGATTCTTTCCAAAGTTTGCGCCAGATATTTAAATCCTCCGTTTTCCTCATTATTGTGTTTGTCTGCCTATTAAGTATTATTATGAGTTATGCAAACAAAATATATTTGTGTTTTACGATCCAGCGAGGAAACATAGCCAGCCTTCTGGGCGCCTTACCCATAGAAGACGGTGATCTAGGCTTAGTATTCTACTTATAGTCTCGAGGGAGGGACTATGGGTAGAATACAATATAAATAAGTTAAGTTTTCTCTTAATATATTAGATTATTTGTTGTATATATAATTATTTTAATTCAAATAAATTTCTTAAATTTAAAACTATTTAGGCCAATAGTTTAGTAAGAAATCACCCCTTTAATCTCGAAAGCAAATATCCGAGCAATGTCCACATAAGCGAACACAAATACTTTGAATATCGCGTCCAGCCTGATGCGTATCGGTCTTGTCATGTCACAATGACTAATATTATTAATGTCCCAACGTCAGTCTGTCTGTGGACGACCTGATATCTTACATTAAGGTGGCTTTGGTGCTGCGAATCATTTTTCAATGCAACCGTGTTTCGCTTGTATGGAAGCTTTGTTTTGACAAATGCATGTTTTTTGGTCAGATTAATCAATTATTCCGATTTTTATTGAATTAAACTTTCCTTCACCCGCGTGTTATGGACTTTTTTTTTTTTCAGGCGGAGGAAATGCATTTCGCACATACCGGGTCCTTTGCGCTAGGGATTAGACCGTTGTTGATCATGGAGGCTTTCCACTGAGGCAATCCAAACAATAATCAACCGGCTTGTGTGGAGACTCGACTAATCAATACTCCACTAAAACCACCCTTCTCCCATGTGCCCCGCGCTTATGAGTAGGAAAGGCATGAGATACAGAATGTAGTTACGCCCACACCGATCCTAGCGCACAAGTGCTTGAGAGTGCCCCGGGTGAGGCAAACTCACTTCGTCAACAGAGGTGAAGACTCCTCTGCTCCCTAGATGCTAGAGGGCCCCTGCCTACAATTTGCGTATTTGGGGGCATGTCTCGGGCGGTCAATTCAGAGCGGTAAATTTAAACTTTGCAGACAAATCTCATCATTAACGCAACTTTGACCACTGAGACGTCCAGTAGTTTAAGCACATACATTAATTTTCGCGGGGCGCTTAGGCAAGGGTTAAAAAACACAGACGCACACGTGTCCATCAGTGGGCGTCTGAGGGCTGAAATCATGATGTAAAAAAAGTATAGGCGAGTAGGGCAGCATCTTTCAGTTTTTGCCCTCCTCAAATAAATTCAAGATCCGGGGCTGTTATTCTTAGGAGACTATTTCGTACATTACAAAAAGGATTTTTGCAATGAATTACACTATTATTATTACTATTTAAGCGTATTTAATTTTTTTAGACTACTTAAGCCACATCTAAAGTTAGATATTACAGTAGTAAATGTTTTATATTAATCATCCAAATACACAATTTAACTAAAACTTTATCCAAAAATACGTGTTTGTTGCCGGGTTAATAAAGAATCGGCCAAGTGCGTATCCACGCACATTGAAGTGTACCGTAGAACCTAACGAACTTCCATTCGTTTTCACATTTGCATATGTAACTGTAAACTCTAATCGAAATTTTTTAATCCATGCAGGAACGGAGAAAGAATTTCCTGTGGTTGGGCGGCCTGCCGTAAGAGGCGACAAAACAATCCATAACCGGGTAGTAGGGTGTTTGCCCGTCTGGACGGCAACCACCCCTGGTCTAGAGTATGCCGCCGGAACACAACCCAAGGTTGGGTTGTGTTCCGGCATTAGCGGCCAGGTTCCAGACTTCCTCAAGAGAGCAGCAGCGCATCTATAACACTTTTGGTGTTCAAATATCCATAGGCGATGGAAACCGCTTACCATTAGCTGGGCCGTCTGCCTGTCTCCTGAACTCACGCAATAAAAAAAGGTATATCTACATGAAGCCTACGTTAACAATAGTTCAAAAGCAAATTAAGTGATTTTTTTTAGAAACTTGTGTGCGTGTATACACACCTATGTAGGTAATATTTATTATACACGTGGTTTACGTTTATGTGGGTTAAAGTAATCTAATCCAAAGCCCTTATCCGTACTAATTATATTATTTAATATTAAGTTCACGTAAATTAGTCTCCTTCAAAGCTCGGTCTATCTGTTTTGATCGCCCGAGCTTGACATAAATAATATGCCAATAAGAATACGCGTCAAATATACAATAAAAAATAAACAAAATCAAAATCATTTATTGAGTAAGACATAATTCACAATTTTTGAAACACTTTGGTCCCCAAACTAGGTCGACCTGTATCTTGGGGACCTCCTTCCTAATTGGTACAATTCTGATTGTGAAATTATTGATTACAGTTACATTCATTTAAAAAATTATGTACGCGTAAGTGTGCGCGTGCGCTCGTGTGTGTGCGTGTGTGTGTGTATGCGCGTGTTCATGTGTGACTTGTGAGATTCTGAATGTGTATGTATAAAAAAGATAACAATGTCAATGAAACAAATAAGATTTCGAGATGTACATAATTATGTTATATATTTATTTTTAACAATTATTTTGTCCCATCATAGTCGAGAGTTAAAAGCCAATTATTTAATTTTAACTTACACTCTTGATATGTAAAATCATAAATTCGTAAAATTTTGTTAACTTTGTTGTATAAAAATATACCTATGTAGCATACCTGGTGTTGTAAGTGAGCTGTATGCGAGACAATATTAGTGCAGATTATGTCTTTTCTCCTTTTTGCTACTGGTACGTTATGGGGGTATATATATGTACATTATGTTGCCGAAGAACAATATGTAATACGTAAATTTGCCTAACCGAAAGTTGCTTACAGTCATCGTATAGTTGAAAACTCGGGCATCTAAAGGGTTTGAAAAGCATGACTTTTGTGACACATCTTAGAGCTCATTCTAGTTGAAGCAAATGTGTTTTGTAAGACTCACCCCAAACGGAAATACAATATCGAATAATCGAGAGACATAGGGCTTTGTAAATCTTGATTAATAAGTCTTTAACGGCAATATATCTGCCTATACAATCAATCTAAAATTTTAATAGAATATGTTCAGACGTAGTTTCAGGGTTACAGTTACCAAACACAGCCGTCCGTGGGATCCGTATTGTGTGTCTAAATGGCGTATGAAGCGAAATATTCTGTCAGAATGATTTATAGGTGGCAGCCTCCGCGATACGCACCCGCGACCTACAAACTAAGGCAACCTTCACATTTTTCGACACTCCTTTGTTGGCAGCACGTGGTACCCTGGCGCCCCCAGGTTCGGCTGTCATGTCATTGCTTCGCCTATCATTTATCATAACTCAATACTGCCATCAAACTGAGCGGCCACGGCGACGTGCTGGCGCGAGAGAGTTACTCCATTCCGTGTACTAGTATATCTATGCTAAATGTACTTTTTTGTGGTTTAGTATTAGAAATTATATTTTGCTAAGTAATTAATTTTGATCGCTGGTACAAAAATAATACTTCCAACTCAATGAAGTAGTCAATTCTCAATAAACTATCTTGATAAAAAGACAGTTCCAATTACGTCTTTCACGGTATGGCTAACACATCCATAAAACGTAATTTGAAGCGTTATCGTAAATTTTCCTACAAAATTAATATTTATTTTAATTATATAAAAATATGTATAATCCTGATGCTATGTAATAATAATCTTGTACCTACTTAGAATCACAATGTTTATTTCTCTACTGGAATTCGCCCACGACTTTGTCCACGTTGGATTGTTAGCAAATCGTATTTAAATAAGTCAATTTTTATGCATCCTGATTACTTAAAACTACCTTCGAGAAAAATCCCGCGGGAGTCCCTAAAGTATCGCATTATTTAAAAAAGAATTTAAGCAATCGTTTTAACCGCTTCCAGGTAAAATCACACGGAATTCCCGGGATATAAAGTACCACAGATTTTATGAGAGAGAATTTGCTATTGATCGGTGAAAATATTGCATAGGAATCAGATTTTTTTTCAAACTTCAACCAAATTAAACCGCTCCCAAGAAATTTTCCGCAGAATATCTGGGATAAAAAGTACCGCAGATTTTAAGTCCAGGAACTTTCTATGGATCAGCAAAAATCCCATAGAAATCGGCCTAGTAGTTTTTACGTGAATCCCGAAAGCAAACAGACAAACACCAAAAATTAATCTAAAAAACAAAAGACTGCACGCACTTATACAATTTTATAACATTATAGATTTATGTAATTTCTCCTATACCATCCTATTTGAAACAGACTAACACTAATATTATCCTAGACGGAGCAGGGACATAAGAAAGGCACGTATTGTATAATTTTGGTTTAAATAGTTACAATAAACATAGTACTTTGGGCAACTGAAACAAATATCTATCATCATAATTTATTTTATCATCTTCACTTCTTCAAATTTATTACACTTTATTATTACAATACAATAATTTAAATGATCAAGTAGCATATTTACCTAAAATTCTCATTTAAATTGGAATGAACGATAAACATTGTTTATTAGTTATAAAGAAATAACGTAACTTAAATAAAAGTGAATATTATATAATACAAAAAATAGTGAAACTGAAGAAAAATTAGGCCACAACCTATTGCACGGCAGAATTTACACGATTAGAGTTCTTAAAACTTAATTTCAAAGATTTTTGAACTTTGATTTCATATTAGTTATTAACACTAATTAATTTCTAATATTTACAAACAATAAATAAAGCAACAAATGTACCGGTCGTAAAGAAAAACGAAATGAGCATTACAAACATACTTCTGAAAATCAAATGTACGAACACAAATCGCGCCATATCACTTAAAAATAAAATTTAACAAAATATCACAGTTGACCACGACATTTTCTAATAAAAAAATGTGACAACATAACATAAAGCGACGATTTATTTAATCGACATGATGAATTTCAATGACAATTTTGCAACAGAAGTAATTGTAAAACTTTTAGGATTAAGTACAATTTACAATACGACATTAAAGATTTTAAAGTAGGTACGTAAAGAGCCACAAGAAATTTTGGAACTTTATCATTTGTGGAAAGTTTAAAAATGGCTAGTTTTACAATAATATACTTATTAAAGATAATTATGTATTATAGTCTATATGTATAGTTGTTATTAAAGATAAATATTTTTATATACAAACTAAGGACAGGAACATAATACAGTTCTTCGTGAAATTGATTGAAATATATTAAATTTCTCATAGGAGCTACTAAACGATACATTATTTACACTTATTAATGAATAGCTATCTACTCACAGATGTCTATTTAACTTATTATGTTTAAGTTTACAGCGCTTTTACAATTCCATTCTAATTTGATAAGAATTAAATTTGTATTCAGAAACTTGTTGCATACAATTTGTTGTTTGGAAATCATTAAGATTATTTCTATCCCTGTACATTTCCGAATTTGTTTCAAGGGATGGCTTCTATTACAAGTACTATACACAGTTAAATGTGGTCATCCTTATTGGACTTTCTTGTTCTAACAATCAAGACTACGCTAATCTAGCCATCACAATGTACACTATTCGGTTCACTTGTATCATCTCACATTTAGGATATTACGACAGACCAATTATATCTTATGACTAGGTTTCCTTTTCTACGTTAATTTTAAACACAATTCATGTCGTTATTTTAATTTAATGATTAACATTTTAACTTTTTAATTTATAACTTCTTTAGATGCACGAAATTCGTGACAATTTTAAGTACGTTTTAAACCGATGAGTCCTAAAGTTCGATCATAAACAACATTCGAAGTGGTATTTTGTTACTGTGTATGTAGGTACTATCGAGCAAATTCGAATAAAGCTTAAATTATGTTTAAGAATTTCTTTTCCACTTGCTATCGAAAAGTCTATTTAACACAAATATTATTCCGCACAAACCACTATTGATTAGCGTCACTCACAACAGCACTTTAACAAGTTTTAACAAAATTTTACTATGCTTTTAAAATTTTCCGAACAGCGAATAACTGACCCAGTCTAGTTACTGTAACATTGAATCTTACGTTACAGTGTTACAAGTAACTCCGTACGATGGGCGACTGTTTACTTTAATAAATCAGTTATCCGCTGTTCGAAAAATTCCACTGATCCTATGCAGAAAGATGCGCAAACTGGCTCGGGTGAAGGTCGAACTGGTAGGGATGGCCGTACGGATTCATATGATACGGCACTATGTTCATTGAAGCCATCTTGTGCTCTTTCTTCCACTTCATACGCCGGTTCTGGAACCATATTTTGATCTGTCTCTCAGTGAGGCACAACGCGTGGGCTATCTCGATCCGTCTCCTTCGCGTCAAGTACCGATTGAAATGAAACTCCTTCTCCAGCTCCAATGTTTGGTATCTGGTATATGACGTCCTCTGTCGCTTCGTCTCACCGTTGGCGTTCACCGTGCCTGGAACCATTGAAAGGAAAAATTAATTAAGCTTTCGTTTCAATCTTCGTTAAGTATTATTCTAGTAACAAAATGCTAGGCGCGTTAATATTTAGAACTGAATGTTTGTTTGAGCGCCAATGAATAGTTGGCTCGATCGGCTTCGTGCCTTGCCACGCTTGCTCGATTGTGATGTACAGCTAGCGACAACATGTTCAACAAGCCGCGAGAATTCTATTCAGAAACGCAAACACTATTATGCAATAAATTAAAATAATTTTCTCGTGCCTGTCCCATTTTTCTTAATTTATTGGGTCTTGTACACCGATGCAAAGCGACATCGTTTCGAATTATTGTTTTGGCACATGCCTGTTCCTGTTTGCGAGTGCAAGTGGCCAAGATAAACTTTCAAGCTCTATTATCATAAATTCAGCAAAACGCATTTTTTTGTTGAAGTTACAAGTATAACTTGAAATTATTTTCCCATATTATTGCATATGAAACGTAGGTGTAGAATGTTTACTCAGAAGATTACTACTAGTATACCGAAAATGAAAGAGGGAGTTGTATGAACGCAGTATGGCCGCGACGTTCAAGTGATGGCACGGGTTGCATGCCGCACCTGTCACAGCGTGTCGACGGCATGGCCCACCGTTTGGTCCAGTTTGGACGATCGCCAGTGGCCTCTTGATACACAGTCTGTCTCGGGTGTGTCTACCAAATTAAACTGTACCATTTGTTACATTTCTTTAAGCAGCCGCCCGCCACCACTAATGAGTTGGACTCATCGTCGTTGCTATTAAATTTATTTTTAGTTACTCATTAAACAGTAACAATTGCACACTGCAATAGTAGAGGACAGAGTGAATCATCATAAGATGTCGGTTTCAAATTGAAAATAAGATTGATAAATGGAGTAGATGCATCCCTTACTTTCCCATATTCTCAGACGTCAGACCCGCGTCAATAAAGATGTTGGGGGAAATTATAAATATTTGATTTTGTAACATTTAAGACAAGTGAACCCGCAGCAAAAACCCAAAAAGATTGAAACTTTAGTGACAGCCCGATGCACAAACATAAAACCGACAGCATTATTTTAACATAAACCTTGTAAAGATAGAACGAATGGACAAAAAAGTAACATTTGAATTTCAATATGAATATAAGAATATATTGGTATTGATTAAACGTTTACATTAAGTTGGAATTTGAATAGGATTCGCTTATAGCCGATGCATACGATACTATACGAGTACTGATATTTCCGCAAATGAAGGGTAATGTGTTAGGACTTGACGATGACCAGGTTTAGATTGTTGGACTTTTTGTTATGGCGTGAGGTAAGAAGTCAAACGAATAATTAACTCGAAGGTTTAACCCTCTCATCTCACAGAAACATTTTCAACGTACTCAGAAAAATATTTGTTGTTTATTATTGACCACTCCAGATCATTGTACGATTTCCCAAATTATTTTAAATAAATATATTATTCTAAAATTATAAAAGTCGTTTCTTTATATATTACTAGGATTTGACCGCGACTTCGTCCACGTTTGACAGGTAACGTAAATTAATATATATATATATATATATATATATATATATATAATAATTGGGAGACAAACACTGTATATCCCCAAGATAAGTAAGTTACGCTTGTGTTATGAGTGATATACAAATGACCAGTTTGGGGCCGATCTCAGACACCCTGATTGTAGTAAATAGCAGCAAATTCGTTTCCGAAATTTACCATGCCAGAAGTCAAACCTGGAGCCTCTGCGTTCCAGCGAGTTAGGCCGGCTAAGACTTAACCCGCTCAACCACAGAGGCCGTCACAGTTATTTTTCCAATATTTAAAATCAAAGGGTATTTTCAACAGAGCAACGGATTTTTTTATATGAAAATACATGTATTCCGAAGATTTTCGTAATAACCCGGGATAGGTAAAGTCACTAAACACATACCTACATATCTAAATCTAACGAATATGTCTAATAAACAGAAACTGTCATATCAAGCAAATCCTATACGCATGTGGTTTCGAATTTAGGAAATCCCGGAAAATATAAAAAGTCCCGGATTATATTGTTTTAGAATCAATCTGATCCGAATCAGCTAATTTTATGTATAATACCCACTTTAAAATACACCCGGGAAAATTCCCGCGGGATTCCCGGGATAAAAGTGATACCCATTTTATTACATAAAATATACTATCGATTCATAAAAAAATGGCATTGGAATTCGATTCTTTTTTAATTTAAATAATTTCCAGAAAAATTATTATATGTATAATGTAGGTCAAATTTTAAGTCTAAGAATTGATACCTAATAATTAAAACCGCATCGAAATCGAATATATATCGAATATTCGGCCGATTTCGATGCAGTTTTCGATGACCGACAACACATTCCCGCACTTACAATCTGCGGTACTTTGGATCCCGGGAATCCCGCGGGAATTTTCTTGGAAGCGGTTTAAAGTGGTCAGGTTGAAAAAAATCTGATGACGATGCAACATTTTCACCGATTCAAATTCTCTGTGTAAAATAGTAATAGATCTTCGCTACACATTTCACGTAGACGAAGTCGCGGGCGAACCCTAGTAATAAATAAAAATACGCACTGCAATAGTAAGCTACTCTGTGTAACAGTCGCGAAAATTTATGAAGATACATAGGGAGGTACTTTAAGATTTGCTTACTGTAATTAAACCAAGATTTTTAGAATTATATAATCGGTTTTATTTATGTCTAATAGTCATAAAGATCTAAAAAGTGGTTTATTTTTATAAATTCTATTCTTTACAAGAATGTATTTTTACCAATCGAAATAGACAAAATTTTATTTTCATTTATAAAATTATGATGATAATTTATTATAATATTAAATTATTAATAATTTATTAAGTATTGATATGCAGACCTTACATATTGGATTGCGATAATGGACTTAGATTTTTGGCCTAAATAAATAATTATTATTGATTTAATTTAATAATTTTTTAATTTTATTTAACTGTAATTTCAGGATTAAACTCACCATAAAATATGATTAATTATTAAAACAATTATATATTGACAACATTTAAATAGAACATATAAATAGATACATGATAGTATTATTAAATAAATGGTGTTCTGCTTCACTTGTTAAGTCGTATATTCAAAAAGATTACAAGATTATTCCATGCAATGATTTGCAACATTGACGAAAACAGATATCTCTTTTTTTCAAAATAAGTAATTCTAGGTCACGGGCCATTGATATTCCGTCTGCCTAGTCTAGACATATTGCATGGACGAATTTAAATGAATGCCATCGCAATATTTATGGATGAGACTGAAATTTGAAAACTAAAGTAGCCTAGTGTCTGGATGCTGATTTCGATAAAACGTACTGATTTATTTTATTGTATTTATAAATTTTTTGAAGCTGATTAATTTGAATAAACAGGTATCTTTAATAAATCACGTTAATGTGTACGCTGGTGTATATATGAGAAACTCTACCAGGACGTTGACTAATATCCACATGTCGTTTTTCTTGAATGACAACTTATTTCCATGTTCTTAGCGGAGAATCTCTTTTCTGTGTACAAATTAAAGCAAGTGGTTGGAATATTTTGACTGTTCGAAACAGCGTCCATTCCATGGAACATTTTTTATTAATTTAAAATAAAAATTGGAAAAGAAAATTGTTGTCGGCCTCCGCGATTGAGCGGGCTAAGCCTTTGCTGGCCTATCTATCACTGTAACACAAAAGCTCCGAGTTCGATTCCTGGCAAGGTAAATTTCGTAAACGAATTTTCCGTTATTTACTATGGTCTGGGTGTCTGGGATCGACGCCAGAGTAGTCCGTTGTTTTAATTTGGGATGTCTGTGTTGTCTGCCGATTAATTTAAAAACGTTGACAATTTTGAAGACACGCTTTAAATTAAAGTCTTATTTGTTAAAAATGTTAATAAAATTTTCATGGAGCAATGCCTGAATATTTTTATGTTTGCGAAAATAATAATCTAATTACTAATACATAAACGACATAATATTGGAGATTTGTGTTTGTTTGTTCCTTCTTCAAGGCCTTAGAAATGGTAAGTTAACAGTATAATGCCTATATACTATTGATGACAGATAAAGGTGTGTGTTAAGATCCGTAGTAAACGTAGATTTGTCGCCGATGACTTCCCATGTGAGGAACATACGTAATAATATGTATATTTCTAAAATGTACTAATAATACAATTTCAGAAACTTTCCAATTCAATCATTGTTTTCTTTAAATGGGTAGGCGTAAGTGCGGCGGGGTCGTTTGCGGGTTAATATAATGTATTTATGTGAAACAGACATATAGAACTATTTGTGAATCTTATCAATAATAGTCAGCTTATTATTAAAGCTCTTCGGAAATTGTAACTACAATTATGTTTATGCAATTTAAATATTATTCAAACGCAACTAGATTAATAAATTTTTAACAATCTCATTGAGTTCTACAAATCGATTATTGTGAATTAAATTACAGCAATGAAATATAAGTTTAGGTAGAAAATTTTATTATGTTCTAAATCTTTCGATCAACACTGAGAACCAATAATGTCAGTTTGAGAATGTTAAACCATAAAACTTCAAACAAATCATGACTGATTATATCTAGATGAAAACATTGTACATGCAATAAAAGTGTCACATTATAGATTTTATATTAGCTTTATACGCCAAGGAATTGTCGATTATATCGTTCTTTGAACGGCCCAAACAGTTTAATGACATCTTTTTAAATTTATTATGATTTTAAATTTTGTTATTATTATTTAACACTATTTGCTATTCTGAATACTTATAGATATTTTTTTTATTTTATATTCATTTCCAGCACTTATATAAATGCTTAAATCGCTTCTGAACCTTGAATTGAATAGTCTAGGTATCTAGATCAAACACCTACAGAACAAGGTTTTTCTTGTTTCGATACGCACAAGTCTCGAGGTGACATTATACATGCTTCCTTATAAGTTGAATTGCATACCAATTCTGAATTATTTTACTACGACAAAAAGGCTTGAAATTTCATAAAAAAATACGTTTTGATTTTCTGTTTATCTTCACGGAACAGTTTGTTTTTGCTCTATCTTAATATGTTTATTATATTACTTAAGGTCGAATAATATTGTTACAACTTAGGCTCCGACAAAGATAAATTCCACGTACAGATCTGCAAAAGCCCATTTTATTACCTGTCGGCATTTGAACTAATTGTAATCCCTTTATGATCCTCTTCTTTTGTTCACTTTATTTATTGGCATACGTTTCTAGTTATTGTGGAGAACAACTGTCCTACTGTCCTATAGTACTCGTTTATGGCCGCTCAGGAGCATCATTAGCCACGTGTTGCGGATTATAAGTACAAGCTAATTCTAGGAAATTATGTCGACGTTGCTGGGCAGGCACATTTACATTTGTGAAGTATAAAACGACGGCTTGATTGAGACAGGGGGTCAGTTGAGCTACAACTACGATCTAGGCGTGACGTGTGTACATTCGGGAATCTAATATTGACGGACTTTGCGCGTTTTATTGAATTACGACCTTCTGCATTACGTTTGCATTTGTTGTGTTCGGTTATATTTGTACCTGTGTTATACGTGTTTGTATAGTTCTAATAAACTCTATAATAATTCTAACGGCATTTTAATTCGAGTCCCGCAAACTCGTAACAATATGTTGTTATGTACTATAAATACCTTTTTTATTTTAAAAGGGCTTGGTCGAGATACCCCGGGATAATTAATCTAGTTTTTTGTATTTTTCAACTCGTCAAACATTAAATTTAAACATCAACAAAATTTCATAGTGCTTCAAGTAAATTTTTTGCGAAAAATTTACAGAATCTCCAAGGCAAGGCCGTAAGAGTACTTACACCCAATGCCCGACTCGATGGCTACCACCTCTGGTTTAAAGTATGTCGCCATAACAACCATGAGTTGTGTTCCGGCATTAGTGACCAGGTTCCAGTCTGCCTTAAGAGAGTAGCAGTGCATTTGTAGCACCTTTGGTGTTGCAAACGTCCATAGGCGATGGTAACCGCTTTCCATCAAGTGGGCCGTCTGCCTGTCTGCTGAACTCCTGCAATAATAACAAATAATAAAAAAAAACTTCAACCTTATAGTGTAGGTAATCAATATGTTTGTACTTTTGTTTACATACGGGACAAGATATAAAAATAATCTAAGGTTATACATTATAATTAAATTGCGCGGGCAATATACTTTTCCACACATTCTCAATCAGTCTGCATTTGACTATATTTATGTTAAAATGTTTGTATTATTTTTACGTACGCGCAATGAATCTTACTTAATTGTTTCTTTCTTTTTTTTAGTCAGCTGTTAATTTCACTTTGTATATATCTACGATTGGGTAAATAAATTCGCCGACTTAGATTTATTGCCAAAAAGAGTAATAAAATATGACCTGTGGTAAATAACTGGTGCGTTCATAAGAACTATTGACGTAATATTGAGAGAGTGAACTTTTCATTACTAATCGGATTAAGTGCAGAGAATTCGCCTTCATTTAAATGGGCCTATGCCATATGAATAATATATGTTATATATCTGTAGAGGAGTCAAGTCCGTACAAGGGAATTAAAAAAAAGAAAAAGTCAGGGGCGAAAATTCGAAAAGCAGATTCTGAAAACACAATTTTTAAATTTTTTTTCTTAACAGACAGCATCTCTAACGAGCGTCACTTGTAAACTATTGAATGAATTAGAGTGAAACTCGACACAGAGCTACGTTACATCCCGCGTTCGAATCCTGGTTGGGAAGTAAGCACAATTTAGGCAGTAATCTAATATGGACATTATACAGTTACCACGTGCTGATGGTGAAGGAAAACATGACAAGGAAACCATCTAAATTACCGATATCAAAATGAAACCAATCTACCTTGGACAAGCGTAATATGTTGTTCTTTACCCTTTTGAAATAGAAAGAGTCAAGCCCAGCATTGGGATGTATCTGGCCCGAAAATAGTTGTAGATGTCTGTCAGGTAACCCAGTTATTTAAACTCTTACAAAATTGTCACTTCTGTAGGTTGTTTGTTATAATATTATTCATAAAAACTAATTGCAAAGTGACAGGTAATGTTTACACACATTAATTTGCTTTGTGGAACTAAGCCGTGGTATCACTTAGAGGTAGAGCAGCGTTGGTTGTCAAACTAGCCTTATGCTGAGCAAGGGCCTATTTAGGACACCAATTTTTTTCCTTTTTTTCTTTCAAAATATAGGAGGCTGTTACATTCTATACGATGATAATAAGTAATAAAAAGTACATATCTCAAATGATTTGACTTCACCTACATTCATTCTACCGTATTCTATATGTTTTATAAGTTTTTTACACAACATAAAATATTATAAGTGATCGAAACCTCGAGCGGAGCGTATTAGGTATAAAGGAAATAATAAAATCAGTTGCTATGGCTTCTAGGCTAGCACTGAATGTATAACATCTGCCCATTACATGTAGTCGGTGCATCGTCAAACAGGTCATCTGCGGAATAAAATAAACTCTAGCAGACACATCAATCTTGTCTGTTGGTCGAATTTTAAAATTTGTGAGTTGAATTTCGAGCTATTTTTTATGCTATGCAGCCGTTTATGACGTCATTCCTGTATATACATTTATATTAGACAAGTTGACGGAAAAAACCGTTGAAACTACATCGTTTTTTTGATAGATATTATAACTATGCGTTTGTGTTTTACCTCGTGTGTATTTATAACTTATGTCCAAAGGTACCTACTAAAGGTTTCATTCGGCTTCGCTCGAGTAAAATATTAATCTTGGAAAATGTACCTACCATATTTTAAATATATATTTATATTTTTTATTATATATATTTACGTATTCATGTAGTATTCTTTTATTCTATTAGTTTTATTTTAAAATATTGTAATTAATTTTAATAAATTGGTTTATTTTACATAATATTATAGGTACTTATAGGTATAAAATTGGCGACACCACACCCTTCCCCATAACCGTAGGAGTGCACCAGGGATATGTCCTTAGCCCGTTTCTATTCAGCGTGATATTAGACGAAGTGACTTACAGCATCAAAGATGCGCATGAGCAACCTCCATGGTTGCTCATGTATGCTGACGATATCGCGCTGGCAGATTCGGACAGGGGGCGCCTGGTACGACGTGTAAATGCGTGGAAGAGGTCGCTAGAGAACGGTGGTCTGAAGCTAAATGTGGCGAAGACTGAGTACTTGGCCTGCAATACTACAGATCCCATATCCGTACGCATAGACGAAGATACTGTCGAGCGTACGGATCAGTTTAAGTACTTGGGATCTGTACTTAGTGCATCCGGGGATATCGACCACGACGTCAAGGCCCGTATCACAGCAACTTGGGCCAAGTGGCGTGAGGTGACAGGTGTCATTTGTGACCCCAAAATGCCAGTTAAATTAAAAGGACAGGTCTATAAATCCATCATTAGACCTGTCCTTTTGTATGGCAGTGAATCGTGGCCTGTACTTGAGCGACACTAGCAAGAACTGCGTGTCACGGAGATAAATATGCTGCGATGGATGTGTGGAGTGACGCGGAAAGACCGGGTCAGGAACTCCCGCATCTGTGGCAGTCTTCATGTCCGTGACATAGCAGACAAACTGCAAGAGTGTCGCTTACGCTGGTACGGCCACGTTTTACGGAGACCGGCTAACTATGTGGGGAACAAATGTCTAGCCATGCCGCCTCCGCCAGGTCCCGGTCGAAGGGGAAGGCCCAAGAAATGTTGGCTTGACGTTGTGAAAGATGACATGCGCACCAATGGTCTGAAAACGGGGGATGCAGAAGACCGCGCGAAGTGGAGTAGAAAAAGTAGGAAAGCGGACCCTGGGCGTCGGAGTGAAGGCTCCGAACGCAACCGGGATTTAACGCTCGGATGATGATGATGATGATGACTTATAGGTATAAAATTACTTTTAACATATTTTTCATTTAAAATGTTTAATTAAATCAGACCTAAATCAACATTGAATTACCTACGGAATTTCGCAACATGGTTTCGCACTGTTTGTTTATTAAGTATCGTATCCAGTGTTGAGTATTCATGAATATTCAAGTTCAAATGACTAACGCCAAAAAGTGGTTATTTTAGAAGCTCGAAACATCATTATAAATAATATTATAAACATAAACCTAAATATAACAAGGAATCAGTATCCTACGTATATTAAATTAACTCTGATCTATCCATACGATACCTACATCTATATATATTAAATAGTTATTAAGTTGACTTACATGTACGACGTATACTCGATGTATTTTACTAAACTTATATATAGTACCTAATGTATTTTATCTGTAAATGTATTCTTCTTTAAGAAATAAAGGAATTAAACGTTAAGCCTTTTTTATTGCATTATATTGATTTTTGATAAGCGATATTTGAAATAAAAAAAAATTGTTTATAATACAGTGAAACATTAGGCACTTTTCAAGTTCCCGCCACAAATTTCAATAGTATACACATTAAATATAGCAATTTCTAGAACCCTATGTTAAATTAAATATTATAATCTAAACTGTCATAACATAGCTCACCTGTAGGATGACGAAGAAATATGTACGTCGTAGGCGCATTTGTATTGACGTTTGTGGGTGCTTAGTGACAGCCACAAGGTGGCCTAGAAGCAGGATATGTCACATGTCACCCAAGTTAACTGTTGTACTGCTAAATACTTCCATAAAATATACATGTTTAGTTTCACTACTGTTTTGAGGGTTCCGACACAGGTAAATCTGATAAATGTGGAGAGCACATGAACGTCTACGAACTATGAAAGGTTCCGTAGAATTGATAGACGTTCACCGATTTCTTTATTTGGGTACCAAAAAATAAAGCAAGATTTAATTGAATATCTGCACTCTCTTTTCTTTCACCTTCTCTTTGGTTTGCCTCTACATTTGTACCCATCAATCTTGCACTTAATTGAATATCTACACTAATATTATAAAGGCGAAAGTTTGGATGGATGTCTGTTGCTGAATCGCGCCAGAACGGCTGAACAGTTCTCGATAAAATTTGGCACAAAGATAGAATACAGTCTGAAATAGTATATGGGCTACTTTTTATCCCAGAAAAATGTACAGTTCCCGTGGAATAACATTAACATGAGCAAAACCGCGGGCAAAAGCTAGTATTCCATAATTTTGAAGTTAATTGGTTATAGTTTTTTAAATATGTTTTTGGTTGTAAACTGTATATTTCAAAATAAAAGAAATTATCTCAAAAATTACTTAATCGATATTGTACGCGTTTTAGCGATAAGACTGCCCACATTGTCCACATACAGAATATTTTTAGGCTGAAAGTTTTCTGTAATGGTGTATAATAAAGACTTATCTATTTATTGTTCACAATTATCGTCATTAAAAATATTTGATTAATCATGCTTAGAATTAGTCCGTCTGCTTCTGTATGTCACGGTTATTTCTATAAGTCGTGCGCAGAAGTTTTGACAATGACAACCCGTTCCGCCTCCCGCAACCGCGACCCGCGGTCGTCTAGTTCTTATTACTACTTAGATAACTCTCGGGAGGGGCGACCATCAGCAAACCTTCTGCGCACGACTTATATAAATAACCGTGACATACAGAAGCAGACGGACCAATAGGCTTGTAGTTCGCAGAAGTCAGTTTTTACTCTACGCTTCTATCGATGTTCTGGATGGTCCATCGGACGCCCGCTGATCCGTCTTTGTACTTCATGCTTCGATCCTCTCCCATCCATTATACGTAAGCAAACCAGCAGAGGCGATGCGCTGGGGTCTACTAGATATACACCCACTTGGGGCTTACATATGCGGCTTCGGCATGGTACGCCCTGTGCTTGGCCACTTATAAGAAAACTATTGAGTCACAGCAGAGTAGGATGCTACGAATATGTACGGCTGCGGGCCAGTACATCAGAAATGACTTCATTGCCCGCGATCTAGGTGTGCCCTATGTAAAGAAAGTGGCAATGTCAGCGCGTCGGATGTTTGACTACGCTGATAATAGTCGCCACACACACCTCCACGGGATCGCTCTCTTTCATTCCCGCCCTCCAGACAATAAAGGCCCTTAGCGACCGATACTCCGCGATCTCGTACAGCCAAATTAGGATGATACAAAGAGAGTGCAAAGAACTAAAGCCGCAGAGAGGCCAACGAAAGCCCACGATGGCCACCGGACGCCATTGAAGCCGACCAAGCAGCAGAGGGTACCAACGCGAAGCTCGCGAAGGCCACCGAAAGCCGCAGATAGGGCAATAAGAGACGCTCTGACACCACAGACATGGACGTAGGCCCGATACCTTCGGGTTGTAGCCCCATGAATAGAACCCGGGGTAAAGAGCTTTCGCTTGAAACCGCAATCTGCCTGAAACTATCCAGAGAAGGCAAGAAAACCCTTGTGTGAGGCGGTGCGCTTTTATTTCCCGTATAATTTTCAAATTTAGAGATTTACATATTAGGACCGCTCGTCCAGTGTCCAGAAAGTTCATCATTAAAGAAATGCATATCAGTGTATATTTAAATATCCAATCAGCTCGGCAATGGCCTGTTATTTCAATGACGTTATCTACATCGTGTTCGGCGGCATTTAAAGTGTTTAAGAGACCATGACATAAAGAGAAACAAAAATATAAATGGAGAAATTAACATTTTTGTAGCTTGTATAATATTTATTATAATATACAGAATTAATTTTAAAATTTGCTATTAACTGAAGTAAATTCAGGCTTCATAATAAAACAAGAAATTTGATGGCCACTACAGAATATATAACTATTCTATAGTAGTGTTGAATACTTTTAAAAGAGAATTCTATTTGCTTTAGATGAATCTCAATTGTTTAGTTAAAACTGCTTTTTCGAGCTTTCACAAGATTTTCCTTTGTATGGCGTTACTAAAAAACCTACATAATTTGGCTTAGGCTTTCTATTACATGCGTTCGCCTTTTAATGATAATTAAAGAGTTTGCCTTCGACCTGGTACCTATTTGCTTGAAAATTACTGTAATTTACAAACCCTCGTAGTAGAATATTGAATTTAAATTCCAAAGTTTTTATTCAAGCTAAGTGTCACTGGAAGCCATTTTTATGAATACATATAAATAAAATTTAAATCTACTTCCTATACTAATAGCTTCGCAACGTATATCGCTACTTAAGGAGAGGGAGCGGCAAGAAACTCCCTAGTAACACGTCAAGCTAAAATGATTTTCTAGCGTATTATTTCATCAACACTAAATAATAATAAATTGTGATATCCTTATAGGCTTTTTAATATTTTTATAACAACAAATGCACTGATCCGCCTGTCCACAAGTTAAATAAATAAACAAAACAATTTATCATTGTATTCAAAAGCGTATCTATTGATTAGTCCAGATTGTTTTAAAGTGTTTAATAAGCTCTATAAATAAAAAAAATGAAAACATTGTCGTCAAGATATATCGTTGCATATTTAGAAAATAAATTTGTAGTATTAAAATTGTTTTAGTAATATTATTTTGCTCTTAAAATAAATAAATGTTAATACCAATTAAAAAAACCATAATTTCTTTAGTTTGTTCCTTCTTCGTGACCTTAAGAATGAATGAACCTATACCTTTAATAATAATGTCAAAAAATGGATAGTTTCTGCAAGATAGAACTCGAAATGAACCGAAGTAAAGCTGAGAGAAATAAATGCCTAATTGGAAAAATGCCTCGGTATGTACTTTACATACATTCTTTTGGATCTTTCTGCTTATCATGAAAACTTTTTAGACAGACGGACAATAATTCTAAAGATAAGCATACATGATCAGACATTATAAAATCATCAATCTTGTTTATTGGTTCAGATAGATTGACTTTTTAACATACCTAATTACAGTAATTAGTATTATTATTTGTATTTTTCTTTGCGATAAGGCTGGCTGGCATAACTCTTATACTTCGTACACAAGTACTTGAACTATTTAAACATTGAATTTGATTTCAACATACACAAACTCAACTATTACTTAATCTCTTTCACGATCTAATTGACTTCTTGAATCAACCGTGAAGCCATTAGATCTAAACTCAGGAGAACATTTCATTCTATTGGCTAGCGTCTCATTTACATTTGATTCAAATACCTAAATGCCAGCAATAATTTATGCATGTTGCCTACCAGCCGACCAACCGTGCAAGCTTTAGTTTTAAGAAGAAAAAACAATTTTTATTTAGGGTCCGTTCAGTCGCATATCAGAGCAATGTCTCAGGCTGTCCCGCGGTGCCATTTAAAAACTTTTGATTTACCTACTTAACCAGTGAGTTTTGGTCTTTCTTTTATTATTTCTCATATACATACTATTGCTTTTTCTTTTTGTATAGAAGCTGTTACAGTTTGGATGGACCCAATCAGTTAGATAAAGGATGTTTTAAGAGATAACTTCACGCACTTCTTATTTAAATGGTGTAGATTCAAATCCCTGACAGAATATATAAAACAAAATCATGTTTTTTTCTGATCTAAAGTAAATATTATTACAATTACAGCTTACTGACGGAGAAAGCATCGCGACAGGACCTGTTGTACATCGAGATTATCGATTTTGGAAACCCACCAGTTCGCCTCATACGAATTATTTTTATTATTATTCACCTTAAAAAGAAGTGTGTTTATAAAGTCAGTGGGTTATGTGTGTATAGAATCAGTGAAGTGTTAAGTGTAGAGTCGAGATAATAAAGTAGTAACTAGATAGCCAACGAGATCTATTAAGTAACATTCAAATAAGCGACGCAAACTGTAAGAGCGATTGTTGTTTTATTTCCACCGGTAAATCTCGTCAGCGCCTCCTACAGGCTTCTACCGAAAGCCCTGTCGGAGACGTACTACAGTTCTTTATAACATCCATACTAAAAGACCACTTACTAAGATGTAAGTTATTCTATGAAAATTCAAGTTCATACATATTTGATTATAGCATCTAATACTTCATACATAGAAATTTACGTGACACACACGGCACTGGCTCATGATAGCGTTTCAAACGGTATGAATTATAGCGACGAAATGCGCACGCACGCATGTTTCAAATTATGTCATCAACCGGCTAGCTAGATCATGTTGTGTTACTCCAAATGTCAGTGCCTCTTAGTCGTCGCTAGTTATTATTTGGCTCGTTGCCTCGCGATTATTAACTTTAACATACAGAGGAAATTAGTTAATCCATTCCCGAAATAATGCAGAACATTTTAAGAGTATCTGACTGTAGACGCAGCTCTGAGAAGGGCAAAAGATCGACCGATTGTAGTGGTAGAGCATGAGGTGATTGGTAAACTGGATGTTTTCTATCGAAGTGCACAAGTATTCTTTTTTATTTTTTGAGAGAACACAGTGAAAAGAAAATATAAGATAGCAAATATAACCTTTATATTTTCTTGGATTATATTTGATGCCTATTCTAGATAAAGACAAGGGAAATTTTCATTTTACGTTTTTCTAGAATTATAAAAAAGATAGAATGCTCTCTCTCAATACACTTATACACAAACACAATTTTACAATACACAATTAAAACTCAATAGAATGGTTTAACTTTTGATAAAGCTAGAATCAGTACACAGTTCAATGAGCATTCTATCTTTTTCATAATACTAAAGAAAACAGAAAATGGAACTTTGTAAGACGTTCATTAATCAAAATGGGACTACGTAACAGAGTATACTAGTAATTTTGGTAGTTACCAAAAAAAAACTTAAAAATTGACAATATAAAGACAGAGGAGTTAAAATCATTCTATGTGTACTTGCTTGGCATTTGATTTCTCCCGTTTTAAGTGAGCAATGATCACGACGTGAAATAATTAAGGACACTAATATCTTGTACGTATTACATAAGATGCAATAAATCTAAAACGCGCGAGCGCAGTGACGCGTTGCGGACGGTGCCGTTGATAAATTATTGAATCATGTTCGATCGATATTTTAATGCGATTTGAGTATGAATCGATTTAAAATGTTTAGCTTCATTGTTCTTGCTTCGTCTTACACAAGGACATTGGTCTTGCCCATAAATGTAGTCTTTTCATGTAT
This sequence comes from Dendrolimus houi, assembly GCA_039645545.1. NCBI lineage: Eukaryota > Metazoa > Arthropoda > Insecta > Lepidoptera > Lasiocampidae > Dendrolimus > Dendrolimus houi. Next base: position 16,186,789 of record CM077125.1, on the reverse strand, counting down.
CATATTCTGAAAGCACGCTTGGACTTGCCTGATCACTAGGATAAAAACAGTACTTTTCGTCCCTGGGAAACGAGTTTCCCTGCTGTCAATTTTTTTTTTAAACTACGCTAATCATAAATAATATATGCGACCCATGTCCCATCTTTTTTTAGAGGCACTGTTAAATCGCGGCATAAATTGCAATAAAAAAATCAAATTCAATCAAATCAAGTTTTGTAACATCATTTTATACTTATAAATTACTTTTCACAAAATTATTATTTAATTTACATAAATTTAAGCTAAATATGTATATTTTCTGTGATAAAAATATACTGGCTGGTAGAATGCCATAGAAAAAGAAATTTACTTGACGTTTCTTAAGTGACGTATCAAATGAGTTCATTAGATTTAGACATGGATATAACGCCTGATTTCATTAGAGAATTAGTTGTTTGTTTAACTAACTCGTTTTTATGTATTCTCCTCATATTTTAAATGAAAAGCAGTGTTAACCTCGGGTGCAAGGCCTATTTAGGCACTCTAACTATTAGCGCCCTCGCTACGCTTGAGCGCCAAGCCATCCCGTGCCTAAATAGGTCACTTTCACCTCTCGTGTTACAATCTACTATTAAAGCCTAACCAATATCTTCTTTCATCTTCTATGACCTTTTCCTAGTTGCTTTTTTTATTGCAAGCAGGCAGACGGCCCATCCAATGGTAATCGATTACCGTCACCTGTATACGTCTGCATGCAACACCTGGGGCGAAGCCCACGCCTTGCCAGCTTTTAGAATGAGATAGGAAGGATGGGATAGAAGGGCCCGAAGGACGGTGTAAAGGCTTGAGCCTGTTGAGACTCCAGTTGTAATTTGGTGGACTGTATACTTGATTGTTTGATTGATGCTTGAAGAATGATGAACGGTTTATCTAGATATATGTTTTTATTGCACGACTAATATATTATAATGGTAAGTATTACAAATTAAAGGTATGTATGATTCGCGCGCGTTGACGTATGAGGATCAAGTCTTGATTGCAAGTGACGTATGATGTGTGACAACGGCCAAACAACGTGCGCGCCGCCGCTACCGCCCCGCGCCAACCGATCCAGCTGGCTGCAGCCGTAACACACGGGACACAAAGAATGTGATAGAGGGATCATACAGAAGGAATAGGCTAGAGGGGATAGGATATAAGAATAGAATACAGGGATGGGATAGGGAAGATTGGATAGTAGGCAATCTGAATTCTGAATTATCGTACGAAATTCGAATAGCTCAAAGATAGCCGTTTCACGGCAATATTCTAGGAGAGCGTCTCATCACATCGGTCAAACCACCCAGTGCGCTGTAATCAAGTTAGTGATTCCAGCATGATTCTACGACGTCAATGCAGAACTTGCGGTCGATACTATATACCTACTATTGATTTCCAGATTATTCTATTCGGGTCTAGAAATTTTTTACACCATAAATCACTCGCATTACTCACACAATTCATCCACCTTCTTTTTGGTCTACTTGTATATTCTTTATCGCCCCTAACAAAAAGTCAAATAAATAATATAAACTCATACATACGTCATTTCCTTATCCCTCATTTACTGTATACCCACTGGTAATAACTGGTAATAAAAGTGGCGAGGGAAGCGAGCAGCGGGAGTATGCAAACGCAACTAAATTTAATCCTGCTTGCTGCCGTGAAAGTGGGCATAAGAGAAACAACAGTACAAAACAGCTGCTTGGAAAATATTATATTGTAAAATAACCTACCTACCTAGATTCCAAGACATGCAAATATATCTAAAACTGTCGAGAATTATGTACAATACTTCTCAGATCAGTTATCTGCAAGACTGATGGGCTATCTACGTTCGTTTACTTAGCTTAACGGGGAAACCGGTATCGATATAAGTTGCCCATAGGAAGTCGGAATAAAACCTTGGAATTGCTAATGTTACGTACGATTATGAGTGATTTATTGTTCTATAGTCCGTGTGTTCATTATTCATAATTATAAATGTTGATAAAAAGTTGTCTTTTATTAATGTATGACGATTTTTTTAAAGACGCATTTTATGTCACTTTTTAAATAAGGTGTCAAGTGCTTCATAAGTTTATCTTATGCAAAATAATATTATTGTTAAAGATGATTCAATAGGAACATTGGAGCTACCTGATTATAACGGATAACAACTATTTTAATGTACACCGAAACATAGACGTACAAAAGCATCAGATACATGAAGCCTTTTTGATGAAAAACGTTCTCTTCCAGACAACTCTAAGCTAGAATTTATATTTCAAATACAGACCGTTGGAACAGTTGCTAACATTAATGAATATTAAGTAAAGAAAATATGTTCCAGGGGAGTTTGTTGCGCCATTTCTCCTTACACGGCAACCAAAATTGCTTTGGATGTGCTAGTAGAATCATGACATTCCATCATTAATTTGTACTGATATATTATGTTAATTTACTTGGAATGGAGGGCCAGAATTCGGAAGGGACGCTTAGGGATTGATAATGTTGTTATAAAATTCAGGGCTGTAAATTAACTCTATCAGAATACTTACAATTTATTTAAAATATTACGCATATTGAAACAAGCAAATTAAGGCTATGGTTATATAAAAATATTAATGAATGCTATGATCCGGCCGAGGACTGAGAACACTTTGGAAAATATCCAATCACACAAGATTTTAAAAATTCACATTATAATTTCTGGCACCCTGGTAGTGTGTTTCACATTTCTGCCGATCGCAGAAGAAGCACGGAGGCAAAACATGATACTAATACATCAAAAGTAAATCCACAGATTTGAAGAGTACAATACATTTGGGATTCAATTTCAGCGCTTGCCTAATCGTCGTAAAATTACAGCAGACATCGTGAGACCGGTAATAATTTTAAAAATATCGCCCAGTAAATGATGCTATAAATTAAATTTAATAATACACACGCCCAACACAACGGCATCATGTGCGGAAAGATAATTGAATATTAATTTCATAATAAATCTGGTCAGACGAGTGTCTGGAATTCTTATTTATAACTTAACTTGGTGCGTTAGGTCGGTTGCCTACTTTAATGGCTTTTAATCGACGTCTATTTGTTTGTTGTCATCAGCGGCGTTCACTTTAAACGTATAATTATTTATAATTGTTGCTTTTTAGAGTTCCGCAGAATATTTTGTCAAAACCTAAAGAGATAATATATTCTCATGTCCGTTTATCTATGTATGCTACAGCCAGTTTACTTAGGAACTACTGGGCCTATATGTAAGGCATGTGAATTTTTGAGAGATCAAAGACTGTACATGTCAGTACACAATAGTGTAGTGAAATTCCAAAAAAGTAATAATTAGGAATGGCTTCATAGTTGACTTGGAGAGAATTATCGCTATACATAAGTATAGGAAGTATTGTTCCACAAGTCTTAAAAATTGCAATGGTGTGTTTTAATGAACTTCCTAAATTGACGATAATCACTTCGAAAGTTGTAGAATATGAATGCCCCCTGCCCTCCAGTTTGTTAATTTATAAAATGAAAAATTCTATAGAGCTAAAGTAACCTCTAAAATACGATCTACAAAATTCAACTGGAACAAGACCCGTTGAGTAGTATTTGAATATAGGTATATAGGGTACTTTTCATTAAATGCTTTTTTAGGCTTTCTTAATCAAATGCACATTGGTAATATCCACGGGACTTTATTGTGCGTGGTATGACACGCACTCAACCGATTTTGTAGTTTAATGTACGTCTCGTGATGTCGGCCGCACCTACGGCGGCGACCATTACAAACACCTTCCGTTTCGCTTAATTTATTACTTTTATCTCGAGCACAGTCGCGGTCAGTGCACACAAACACACAACATCTCCGACAATAAGACAAATCAACCGATTACAAGGCACTACCTGCTTAGTGGGACCATCCATGCAAATTCTTTCGAAATAACTTCTTTGACGATCATGATCGCATGCTTATAGAAAGTAAAAGTAATAATAGACACTGTTCAAAACACTAATGGCCAAATTAATGACTGTCATGGAAATCCTTTCACATTTCTTTCTGAACTAAACACAATATGAGAAATCGAAAAAAATGCTCTCATTTCAAAATGCACATTGACCTTCAGTTTTGTAAGCTAGTTTTTGTAACATTTGGTAAATTTCGCACAAACGTGATTTATTGGCGTTGCAAAAAGATCTTTGTTGTTCTAAAGACAAACCGATGTTTTTCATAAAAGACCACTTGCGGTGAACGCATCGTAATAACAAGAATGGAACAAACATTACCCAACTATGGCAAACATAATGAAATGTATTAGTATCCTCCTATTGTATCAACTAACAAAGATTATATGGACGTGTATGAAACACGAACGGAAATTTATGCTATGCTGCCAGAAATAGATTATGATATCATAATAACTGGTCGGCAATTTGGCTTGAGATACATCAAATTAAACACTTTTAAACTGAAATTGGATTGGATAGACAAATACACAGACATTAGAAAATGTCTTTTTGTGATTATATGTATATGAACATAATGCTAAGCCAGACAGCAATGAAAGATCCGATAAGTGCGTGTCAACCTGTGTATAATTAAGGGTTCTGTAGAGTCAATGAAACTCAATTGTTTAGGTTTTTGTATTTCCCATGGAAGTCTAAAAAAAGTATTTAATTGAACTAGAAAATTATTCAACAAATCTTGTTCAAGCCAATTTTCATTGAAAGTATTTTTAAGTTCCACCATCATAATTTATTTTAGAAATTTTCATCATATAGTTACTTTAAAAGTTATAAGGAGGACTGAATGTTAATGACTTTGAAACCGAATATCGCTCCACCTTAATGACTTGAATAAAAAAAATATCATGAAACATCGTTACGATTTTTCAAGATCAGGCTAACTATATCCCTCCCATATAGACTATGTGTAGTATATTTTGTTCTACTAGTTATCTATATGTAGAAAAGCTACCCCTAATCTTTACTTTATTTGCAATTTCGCTACATAACTGTAGACTCATATATACTGTACTATAAAATATGACAGAAAGGTGTACTTTTCTGTCATATTCAAGCCATCTATTTTCAAAAAAATATTATTGTGACGTACAAAGACAAAGACAGACAGACGGATTGACATGACGAAACATAAGAATTCCTTTTTCGACAAAATGTCGACGGAACTCCAAAAAGATGCGTTTATCAATTTCAAACATTAATCTTATACTAGATAAAGACCACTACACGGTGAGCAAGGTATTGTCGAAAGAAATCTCCATACAAAACATTACACGGCTGTGTTGAGCGATTTATGCGACGGCCTACGCCTTGTGTGTGCACTCTTTATTGTATGTTATTGTAGTGACACCGACTAATTTGTTGGTCGACTGATGAGGCGACTGCATGGAAAGAGATTGTTTATGGTGAAGATGCTATTTTAATTTATTAAGTATAAGAGCGATACCAAGATTTATTTTGTGAATCGTAGGTTTAAATGCTTGCAAAAGAACCCTCGTGAAATTATTTTTCAATAGTTGATAAGCAATATAATATAATAGATAATAATAGAGCTTAAGTTACAGATGCGTTCGTGCAATTAAATCTAATTATTTGGGATAAAAGTTATCCCAGTCAAACGTTTCTTTTATTGAGAACATACATATATCAATTAACTCCGATTCGCTTACACGAAATTCTGTATCTTTATCCCACAGAATATATCCCAGTTTTCATGATTAAATATATCATATATTATTATGTTCGTTAGTAAAATTACGTTAATACCAAATTTCGTGTAAATTAGTTCATTTCAAAGGCCACGAAGAAGCATATGCTAACATCTAGACAAAATCACTATCACATTTACATAAGCATATTATATATTAGTAGAGCTAATATCAGCGTTTCAGAATTTTCACGCTTATTGAAAGCTTATTTTCACACTTTGATATGCAAGTTTCCCTTAATGTTTTTGTTTACTAACAGCACGTGGTATGTGTAAAATTATGCACTATAAACTCGAAATCGTGGTATTGTCAAATCATGGTATGTTATTTTGCCGACATTCGAACTTATATCATGAAATGCGTTGAGGGCTTAAGCCACTGAGTTACCATAAACTTATTACTGCATAATGCATATTCTTAAAAATAACGTATTAAGCCAATATTGAACTATTCGTTTCTATTCTTCAATTTAGATGAATCAACCAAAGCGATCCATATAAACATAAACTTGAATCATTCAGTGTCAATGAATACCGTCATGTCGTTTCAGTTCTGTGCCTTTCAGTCAAATAGATTCAATTTGTTTGCTCCGTCTAAATTCAGCAAAATATTTATTACATGAATGTATACATCTATAGTGACAGATCTATAAGTCATAATGAAAATCAAGTTGACAGCACGAAGAGTTTACCGACTGTCGGGTCTCTTAGTGAAAAGCTCGTTCGCCTACCGCATTGGAGACTTTATTAGCATACACGTCTATAAAGCGGTGGTTAATTTTTGTCACATTCAAAGAAAGGTTTCAAATAAGCTAAAAAATTGGTACGGATATGGCTTAATAACCTAATTTATGATGATACTGAAAGTGTGTTAAAAAATTCTCTCTAAATAGTATGATATGAAGTGCGTACATACACACACGCGCACGCAAGCATGCAGGCATGCACGCGCGCACCCACGTACGTATGCACATACACACAACATGCAGGCGTGTGCGTCCACGCGCTGTCACACTATAATTTGTGTATGTAGTTAATATTAATTGCGGCTGTTAACATTAATGTTGGTCTTCAAAATACAGGCTTTGCCTCGTTTGCGGCCAGTAGGTAATTAAATAATGTAAATTTGACTTTTTGACAATAACGATTATTCCTATTCTTAAATAATACGTGTAATTTCGTTAAAACGTTTTCTAAATCGATCTAATGTTTAATATTAATCGGGTAATAACCGTAGATCGTATCCACTTTATACGGGCTTTTAATCTTAGTAGATGGATTTATTTAAGCTGATTTTCAACGTGTATCGGCGCAGGCGCTGTCGCCGGTGACAGTGAATCTGCGCACGCGCGTATCTCTTCACTTTGCTAGACAGTAGTATTGCGGAGGTATGTAAACTTTAACAAGGAATATGAAATTATGGATAAGGTGTGTAATTAATTATTTAATGGATAAAAATATAACTTATATCGAGATATCAAAAAACAATATGGATTATGATATAGACAAAGGTGACCTAGGTTTAATATTTTACTTAAAATCTTAAGGGATTACAGCTAGAATACAACATAACTATTTTTTAAATAAGTAAAGATGGTTATTGTCAAAACATAGACTATATACTATATTGATTATGGAAATACAGGTTTAACATTCGAAATATCGTTGTCAGACTTAAAAGTTATAACTACACTTTGAAATTTTACTGAAGTGTACATACAAAATATGTTAATAGCGGTGGTAATTTTCTATCTTTTGACCTGGATTAGTCCGAGATTATTAGATTATTATAGACTTCATCATTTTGCGTATGCGTGCTGATTGGAATACGTATCCGTTGCAAAGTATATCCATTATTTTCTGGAGTAAAAATGACACCACGCTGATCCCCATAAACACTAATAGTGTAAAAAATTCATAATAAGTATTCAAATCAGAGACGTTTGCCTGAACTTTGATTTCTTAAATTAAGAAAATCCTATATTCTGGGATAAACAGTTTTCTATAGGTAATGATTCTTGTTGTTGAAAGTGTACATAGGTATATATGTCAATTGTTTGTTGATTATCAGTCGTGAAGAGGGAAATAACAAACAAACATCCAAAAAAAAGACACTTTTACATATTCAAGTGTGTTTTTTTTTTCAAAATCAGCCGATTCGATTCCCTGGCAAGGGTAATTGATTTTTTAAAAATTTAAGGCCGCCACTTTATTTTTCTTCAAAGTCGGACTCCAGAGTCATTTGAGTGTTTTTCGCTATTTTGTATAATTTAGGATTTGGCCTTGAAGGTCTACTTGAAAAATTCACTCTGTATAGGTATTACATATTTTTACTACTATGAAATACGCATTGGTGATATTTCGGGAATTGATTTTCCAACAAAATCGACCAAGTTTGTGTTATTTCATGCAAGAGGTCCTTAGAGTTACGGGGGTATCGGTGAAATAACCTCTACTGTACGAAGTGATACGGCTCTGCTTCCCGGGGCTTAGTACCAGTTTGGAGCACCGGAACGAGACAGTCGTCTGCCAATAGGCGTAAACACTGTGTCATTCTGATTAATTGCACTCTCTTTTTCACCGAAGGAGAATCGGTTGGCCTTTTAGCACAAGACTCACACACACACACACACACGAAGCAGGTGGGACTAGTCGCTGCTTTTGGTCTTCCCCCGTATCCAGACCCGTGTGCGTGTCATAAGAAAAGACATTCCCATTGCGGAAACAAAAATTTAAAAAAAAGATTTTCTGAGAGGTTACGAATGTCCTCCCTTTTGTTTTTAGCTACATAGACATTAGGTATAAAATAATTATACGAATATTTTAACGATTCCGCATTTTTAACGATTCCGCATTGGTCGAAATAACTATTAACTAGGAGCTATCACTAGGAGCCCTATGAAAAAGTTCACAGCGGCACTGATTTATCTGTACTTTCCATTCCTAGGGTACGGGGCGTTTTAGACCTAGTAATATAACTACCATTGTAGCGGCCTGAGGAATGTTAAGCCCCGTGACATTTTAAAAACTAAAATCTTTTTGGACTTATATATAACATAGTTTATAGATTTTTGTTTTGTGTTGTGCGGTACTAGGTTAAGGTAACCCCGTATTAAGTTAAATATACCACAGGACTGTGGTTTAATAGCACATCTCAGATATTATATTCATCTTTTTTTTATAGTAAAGCAACTTGAAGTTACGCCCTTTACATCACAGAGAAGTTTTTTTTTTTGCCGCACCACAAGTGAGACTCTTCGGGGCGACTTAGACCCCATATCTCAGTGAACGTGTTAAAATGCAACGCAATTAGTGTGATTGAATTGAATTTAAAAAGTTGTTTTGCAGAATATACGTAAATCGGAATGTATTCGTCATGACATGAAACGAGTGGCTCCATTGCGCCGATCACGGTTCACGACATTTCAAAACAAACCGATCTCTCGGCGCGGCGCACAACGCGAGCTAGACGCGTGTTCCTCACGGGATCTTGATACTGTTTGTACATATTTTGACTGCTCCGATCGACGCAACGTGTAAACTATTACTTATTTAATGCGGTTTAATTAAAACGTATTGTTGTTCTAGATCATTATTGAAAAGGAGTACATTTTCAAACAGCTGTTCTTGGTTATTTTTGGCGTTATATTTTTAGATCGTTGATTGATTTGAAGTGTTTTTTTTCAGATTGGATATCGCCTGAAGACTTATTTTATGGCATCGGAATTTATTAATACAATAAATATTATACAAATGCTTAATACCTAACAATGCTAATACACATTTGTAGATATTACAAATATGCATATAGGTACTTGTCTTTTAAATTGACAATATGTATCTTGTTAAAATATTCGGGTCGTTTTAGTATTACGCCAAAAGGAAGCTTGCACTAAAAATCAGCGTTGTGTTGGATATTATGCCGGCACAGCAATAAGCTGAGTGCAAACATTGTTTGCTGAAAATGCGGTGTACAAATTCTCAAAATATGTTTTTATTTTAAGATACATGTTAGCAGTGTAAGTACGTCGCTATTTCTTCAAATATTTTTTCTTTCTTTCTTTGTTCAAGAGTGATGTTTTAGTGTGCAGTTTTGTTTTCAAAATATTTTATTAATTAATTATTATTATTAACAATACTTGTGCTTTAATGATATAGCTTGATTTTAAGTAAGTATTGTGTAATTTGAATTTCTAAATTCTAAACTGTTTTGTTTTTATTGCTGGAGAACAGCAAACAAACTGATAGCCACATGATGGAAACTGATTACTGTTGTCTATGGACGTATGCAACACAATAGGTGCCATAAATGTGCTGCCGGCCTTGAAAAGGGAACTGGAACCTGGCCAGTAATGCCGGAACATAACCGAAGCATGTTATGGTGGCATACCTACTTTAGACCCAGGGTAGTGGACATCCAGATGGGTAAATAGGGCTATCTCCTGGCTGTAAGCTGATTATTGAAATGCGGCTTTTAGAATTGCCACAAATCTAAATTTGATGATGAAAACCAGTTAGTCAGTTAGTATAGTTATTACCAAATATGGTTTAAATTTTCTTTTAGCCTCCTTGGACACCAGGTTGTCTGAAAGATAAGACCGCTCATTGTTCTAATGCAAATGTATCCACATTAATTGTCTAGGCGTAAGCTTATGTTGAAAGTCATAATTTATTAATAATTACCGCGAAATATGAAGCTTCAGTGTGCACGAGTGAATATTCCGTCCTTGAAATTAGGAATAGAAACACTTTTAATGATAATGGCAAAGATAGGACCTATCTTATGATTTCGGAAAATGAAATGATTCAAAGATTTACTTTATTCAGAAATAAAGTTTTATTCGTCATTCAAACTTCTCCGTTCTATGAAAATAAATGATATGAACATAATTATGAATTGAATGAGCATTAGCAACGCCACCTATAGTATACCCCTGGGCTGTGCGCTAGACGCATTAATCATACACGTAATAATGTGTTTAGACGTCGCTTACATTGTCTGTTACGATACTGTGACAAAAGTGACGATTACTTAATTATGGTTTTTATTTAATATAATATAAAGAGGAAAGATTTGTATTTTTGTATGTTTGTAACGAATAAATACAAAACTACTATACCGATTTCAAAAATTCTTTTACCATTAGAATGCTACATTATCCCAGATCAATACAGGCTATATTTATTACTATAAAAATTAGGAATCACTACTTAAACTTCAATAATGTAACCCAAGGTGTAAAAAATTAGCGTTTCAGTGGGTCCGGGGATGGTTTAGATTCACAATTAGACCCCGTAGGTGGCGCTGGAATCGGGTTATAGATTTTTATATTTTCGGGGCAGCACAACTTCTGCCGGGACTACTAGTATTTAATAAAAAAAAAGCAACAACTACGTGTAAATCATGATTTTATATTTAAGGACTGATTGTTTTGCATATTTAGTAGGTAGGTATTATAGTTTACTTACATACCTTCTAATGTTTAGAGATAGTCTCGTTAGTGTTTGTTAGGAGAGTGGGGCTATATGTAGGTACCTAAAGTTTGTAAATTATTATTTTTTTATCTATCTATCTGTTAAAGCCTGTAAAGCCTCGTGTAAATACTACTGAACGGATTTAATGAAAATCGACACAGAGTTAGCTTATATCCTGGGTCAACACTTAGGATAGTTTTTATCCTGGTAAAAGGCGTTGGTTCCGTGAGATAGTTAATATATATTGCGCTACGTTTTTTTGTGCCGCTGTAGCAATTGAATAACAAACACGGACGTGTTTGTTATTTAATTGCTTGGAAACGCAAAAGAAGTTTCGATCGTCTGACGTTGATATACAAATGATTATATCAATTTCAAAGATCTGGTGTCATCGCTCTGTATTACATTGCAGACGACTCAAATATTTGTATTGCTATCATAACTACTGCACCAACGACCACCATCCTAGTGTAGTTCATAATAAGCAATAAGCATAATACAAACTTTATTACACAGTAATAAGGTTTATAATTTGTTATCGTTTTGTTTTTACTATGCCCTATACACTTTGATACACTGCTATATATACCCTACCGGTTACGTATAGTTATAAGTGTAAAACTGACCACGCCCAGGCCTGACGATAATAATTAACCAATTACGGAATGACAGTCGATAGCATCCCATTTAATTGGTTCGCAATTCTATATGCATTGAATCATAAATCTACTATGTTGCAGAGATGCATTCGAGTATTGATTGCGAATGTTTTAAATGATGAATCATATAATAACGTAATCATGTTTCTAATTTAGGATTATCGTGTAGAGGACTATCAACAGATATCTAGTTCGTTTGAAATTAATAAAAAGCTACATTTTTTAATGAATAATTAATTTTAGTATCTGTTTGTTTGTATAATGGCGTATAAACGTCCCATGGTAAGGGTCAGGACTTCCTTTTTTCAAGTAATAGATTTTGTACCCACTAAGCTTGTCCAAAGCACATTGGCGGGTTTCATACATAGGTTTTCTCGCTGTAAACGTTTCCTTATAATATTTTTAAACAACAATACAGGATTTTTAATATTATGTGGATATGGATAACATGTCCATGCTTTCCAGCCAGGATTCGAATACACGTCATTGGAACGGGACGTGGAAATCTTAGCCGCTAAGCCATAGGTATAACTTAGTAATACTTACATATATATTTTTTCTAAATTATCCATTTATAAGGACAGTTAATTTTAACAGATTTCAATCGAGGAGGTTTATATTATTGTATTATATTGTATATTTTTTATTTATATTATTAAGGTACATGATCCAAATGCGGCCAGTGGATAAATATGGTCATACACTATTAAAGTGAATTAGAAAGCTTATCAAAAATACTACAGAAATAAATGAACTATTTCCTTATCTTAAAAAACTGTAACGAAATGACATGAAAATCTTTTAAGGTGACCAATTGACCATATTGGATCACAGCAACCTGACAATAATATATGTAAATATAAGTAGCGCGGAGTGGAAATTCGGCTAGGCTAAGCCGGTTGAACTAAACATGCCGTATGATGCAAGCGCCGACTACACCGCTGTTGAAAAAATGTATGTATGTTGAAAAAATAACTCGCAATGTATTTTCTTATTACAATTTATATTTTTAATTTTGCCATCTTATCGTATGTTTGAAACAAAAGCCGGTGCCCGATCGGGTTATGAGTTGCTATTTCAACCAATACGTGTGGAAAGCCGCCGAGTGAGAGATAGTAATACAGTAGTAATATATGCACGAATAAAAAACATAAGCGCCAATAAATTCATGGCGCTTTCGACCTTTTGGTCGTTAGTCGCTAGTTTCTTAAAGGTAGGTTATCACGCCACTGGTAGATAAGTATAATTGAACATGTTCAGGGAACTTCAACCGAATTCAATGGTTTTATTTTATGCCGATCTCCTACAAAAGTATTAATACTCTTAAAAGACATTTGGAAAGATGTTTTCTACATGCCAACAAAGTTTTTTACCTTGACTAATACAACTAGTCACATTTTTCGATTTAGTGTAGATTCCCTAGATCTACTGAACCGATTTATATAATTCTTTCACCGTTGGCAAGCTACACTATCCCCAGTTAACATAGGCTATACTATATTTTCAAAAAAAATTGGGATCCTTATTAAAACTCCAATAGTGTAACCCAAGGTGTAAAAAAATTACCTAAAATCGCGTGCGCTGCGAAAATTATTGATAATAGATTAAAATAATATACTCCGTACTACTACTTTGCAGAACACATCATTATTTACAAAGTGTCGCGACAGCATATGTCTAACTATTATAGTTCTTTTATTTAAAAAAATAATTAAAATGCCGCCGCTAGAAAAGACTCTTTATTTGTATCTTGGTATTCATCCTTATCAAAATAAATTACTTCATATTCAAGACTGCTTTAATACCTTTATATAACTTTTTGAATTATTCAATTCAGACATTCCATTCGAAAGATATCACGACTTTTAAAAATGTAAGTATTAGAAAAAAGTTGCGTGGTCGCCGCGCACCCTAATCGGCTAGATAGGCTTATGCGATGTAGGCGTCACTGGGGTACGGGCAGTACGCGAGGGGAAATATTTTGAATTCGCTTAGTATGTAATTAAACTCAACAAAACTGTACTAATAATGGGGTAATCTCTAGATTTAATAAACCGATATTGAATTTTTTAAATTTCTTTTCTGATGCCCAGCGAAGTGTGCATGGGTCAGCTAGTACATATCTTGGAAATGATAAGTACATTTAACATATAAATAAAAACATGAGATTATCAAAACCTTTACTTTGGTAACTGGTAAAAACTATATATTCCAATTGCAACTCGAAGAACATTCACGTAAATGTTTGATATATCGTCTTGGTTCAATCAATCAAGCCATCAATCTGCTATTGGCGTTTTAATTGCGTACTGTTTATTGCGCTTTAAAAGCTGGGGAAACGTAAACGGAACATTATTTTTTCCACATAACCATTAATAACTGTCGAACATTTCTTCCTGCCTTTTAGACCACTGCGGATGGAACTCAATTTTGGAAAACATACTTGCTATTTGACGGCCTCTGTGGTTGAGCGGGCTAAGCCTTTGCCGGCTTAGCTCACTGCAACGCAGAGGCCCCGGGTTCGATTCCTGGTATAGTAAATTTCGGAAACCTATTTTCTCCGTTATTTACTATGGTCTGGGTGTCTGGGATCGGCCCCAGAATGGTCCGTTGTATATTACCCATAACACAAGCGTAACTTGCTTAATTTGGGGATATACAGTGTGTGTGCTTGTCTGCCGATTTATTATTATTTATTATTATTCTAAGGAAATACATAAATGTGATAATGTAAAAAAGCTTTGAATATGAAAGAATAGTTGCTGTTTTTTATTATATGAGTTCTGCGGACAGGCAGACAGTTTACTTAATTGAAAGCGGTTATCATCGCCTATGGACACTTGCAACACCAGAGGTGCTACAAATGCTCTGCTGCTCTCTTAAGGGAGACTGGAACCTCGCCACTGATACCAGAACACAGTTAGAAACCAAACATAATCATGGTAGCTAATTTTACTGATAGGCACGAGTCTCATTATAAAGGGGTTTTTTTTAACTTAATTTATATATTGGTACAAGCAATATTTTTATTGCAATATTGGAGTTAGGCATGGATATCGAAATTTTGTGTTGAAGTTTTTGCGGGGAAGATGACATGCTAAGTGCCAATTGTCTCACAATAACAATTTTTGAAAAAGTTCTTCAATTCAGGTTGAAAGCGTATTGTAAATAAACATAGATAATTTACCACGTGCTGACGGTGAAGAGAAAATCTTTAGAAAAACGGCACTTCAAGAAAAATGGTGTGTCGTCAGCCATTCGCAGTCTAGTGCTGAATGTAGGCCTCCCCAAAACGGCGCTACAAATGGTGTGTAAATAATAATAATTCGCCTGGGACAAGAGCGTTGGATGTTCTCCTTAATAGGTAGACCTTAGCCTAGTAGTGGCATCGACGAAGAATATCTACTAATACGCAAAACTATACCCAGTATAAAAGTAACTCTTAACACATTCTACTTTCACAGTTCGCGCCACCAGTCCCTTCTTATCTTTACTATAATAATAGTATTATAGAGGTAAAGTTTGTGAGTTTGGATGTTCGGGGTAATCTCCGGTACTATTGATCCGATTTTGAAAAAAGTAGAAAGCTATATTATTCCCAAATGACATAAGCTATAATTACCTTATTGATTGTGATTAATAGATCAAAAAAAGTAACAATGTTTTACGCCCAGCGAAGTGGGTACGGGAACGCCCGTAAAATATGTTACAGCAATAATGTTCCACGCAAGAACTGCGCTCGTCCTCGTACGAGGCACTGCGAGTGCTTTCTGCGTTTATGAATTAATTAAAGGTTACAAAGTTTAATTAAACCTTGATATGCGTGCGCGCGTGTGTTCGTGTGTTCGTATGTGCGTGGGTGCATCTGTATCAGCGAAGTGGGCACATGTCAGCTAGTTTTTATATAAAATCTAAATTAAAACTATCAATGAACTTTATTTTAAACAATACTTTTTAATTTAAATCAGTCATAACTTGGTAGTCCTAATTAGCTCTTTTTCAATTTAGACAACTACATGAATTTCATGAAAATCAAGTGCAATTTAAGTTAAAAAGTATCACAGATTTTATTTCAGGAAATTTTCTATCGATTAGTGAAAAACTTTGTATCTTAGCGTGACGGTCACCCAGGGTCAGCGTTTTTTCCATACCAAAAGTGACCAACGCGCCTAAAGAAGTCACTTTAAGGCGCCATTTGCCGCAAACGGTCGAAAGTAGGGTGCAAACGAAACAATTTTTTGGTATTTACTGATCAATAATTTACAATAAAAAAATCATAAATCTCCACGATATGAGACGTAACGTGTTTTTTTCATCATTTGTCTATATGTATTTATTACAAGTTAAGAAAAAAATTCGTCAATTCTTCCAAATTATTGACACGAAACCATTTTACATCTGCAATTTTTATTCAAACAGCATAAAAATATCTACATCTTTATAAGAGATATAATTTGATTTATTTTTTTAAGCACTGCTTTTATTCACAGTTAAATAATAAAGTATTTGAAAAATGACCGCGTGTATGGAATCTCCGCTATCATCCGAAAAATGCTCATGGACGTTGGCGTTGCTACAGACCTTAAAATAAGTTGATTGAATATTTTAATTGAGATTTTCTATATATACAAGAACGGACTCGTGGCGCTAAGTACGATTGCCGAGTGTTTTGAGAGTTACGTTTTTTATGGGACGATTTTCTTCCATGGCATATATTGGAAGCTAATTCTAATACATAGTTCGTAGAAAAATGCAAAGGTATAACTTTATCGATATCTCAGCGAACACGACTTACATAGCAATAAGCTATCGCTCAGTGTAGTTCGATAATTAATGAAGTGAACATGTCGACCCCTGTCACACGACGGCAGGCCTGTCCCGGGGCCCGATGTCAAAACGTTCGGCCAGTACAGGAATGTGTGTTATTGAAGACCTAAAAACTACTGGCTTAGAACTGTGCCAAAATTGCCGTTTATTTTATGTATGATCTATCATTTTTCATTTATTTCAAATACCTATATAATCGAGCAAGTGAAAGTTACACCGCGTACAATGAATTTTATCGTACAGGTAACAACCGTCCACTGTTTTCATTATTTCATTACGAAACCATAAGAATTCACTTAGTCCAAAAAATCCTTAATTTTAAAAACTACTGGATCTTGTCGAATCTAATTTTCGTATGAATAAATTTTTCACCTCTACCACTGATATTATTACAGAATGTTCTCCTTTATAGCTGAAAGGTTACAATGAAAGTAATAGTGTTACAATTTTTACATAATTGGAAGTGAACGTTTCGCCATCTATTGACTTATAAATAAAAACGTCTATAAGAAATATAAATAGATTTGTTTTAGATCTCACTACGCTCCAGAAGACTATTTATAGCAGCTACCCGTTATTATTTTTTTTGCAAATTTCACACTAACATTGTGTGAGTGAAGTATATATTCCTACTTTTCATCAATATTCTAGTGCAGTACCTAATCTCGGAGACTAATGACTGACATATAAATACAGACGGACACAGCGATCTGGTAACAGTTTCTTATTTGCTAAATTAGCTACAAAAACTAAACAAACAATCAATAAAAATTTTGGTATGATAAAAGTTATACATTGTATATCAATTCATATAGTGTACACACTCACCAAATAATAATAATAATTGGTAGACAAATACACTCACTGTAAATCTAAAAACTAAGCAAGCTGCGCTTCTGTCATGGGTAATAATACACTACAATGAGATTAGTCTTTGGGCTGATCCAAAACATCCAGACCACGGTAAAGAAGGGAAAGTTCTTTTACGAAATTTACCATGCCAGGAATAGAACCCGCAGCTTCTGTGTTGCAATGAGCTAGGCCGCCAAAGGCTTAGCTTACTCAACCACAGAGAAATATTCAGAAAGTTCGACTAATGCTGGGGCTTCATCTGCGTTGATTTTAAAGATTCATTCTGTGACCAAATGCGTCTTATATAAACTATTAAAAAATAACCTTGTTAACACATAGTCACATTGATATGTATACACGTTATCTGTCAGTATTTAACGTCATTGTTAATGTCAAATCTCAAGTAACACATTAAAACCATCGCCATATCTGCACGACTAAAGCTCAACCTTGATAAATAAATAATAAAAATATATCCAAAATCCTCATACTAACATTCCCACGTGATTATTTTTTACATTCTAAAACCTTAAGTTGCAATTGTAGACTTAATAAAGGGGTCGGGGAAGGTCATAGCACCTTGAAGCCAGACTAACCGAGTGGTTAATTTTTAATACCAAGCCGCTAACTCACGTTTCTTTCGTATTGAGGTTCTTTGTAGTGCAGAGTTATAACTCTACACTACAAATACTGGTCTTTACCTATACATTCAGTTTTAATTTTAAAATTTAATAGTAAAATAAAATTTTTGTATTTTTATTAATTTTCTAATAACTCCATATTCCAATTTAGAGCATAGAATAGATTAGAACAGTATTTTTATCTTTATTGGAGTAGCATTATCTTATTCTTCTTCTAAGTCGTTCCCTCACTGCTGGGGATCGTGACTTTGATGGCAGTGAACAATTATTATTATATTTTTCTTTTATTTTATTAATTAATATATGGAAAATAGAACATTTTGTTCAAAAACAACATCCTTACAAGCAACACTATGATTTGATATAATAATATTGGATGC
The DNA here is from genome assembly GCA_039645545.1 of Dendrolimus houi. Classification (NCBI taxonomy): domain Eukaryota; kingdom Metazoa; phylum Arthropoda; class Insecta; order Lepidoptera; family Lasiocampidae; genus Dendrolimus; species Dendrolimus houi. Next base: position 16,168,224 of record CM077125.1, on the reverse strand, counting down.
GTTTATTTTTACAAAATTATTTGATCCGGTTCTTGACAAAAATAATTCATTTTTCAAAAATGTAATGATACCATTTTACTTTTCGTCAAAATCGGCCTCGAGACTCCTTTGATTGCTTTTCGCTATTTCGTAGAGTTTAGGATTTGGCCCTGAAGGCCCTCTTGAAAAATTCCTTCTGTATATGAAAAACTAATTTCCGAGAAAAACGTTACATAGATTTTAATTTGCAACTACGATATATAAATATTAAATAAGGCTTTGAAAAATTCGCTAGATCACTGATCGATTAATCGAATTCCGATTGGTGCGAAACATTCCATTAAATCTGATCAGACGAAAATTAAACGTTAGTTCCATAACTTTAGCTGGTAATTTTCCCCGACAATTTTCACACAAAATACCATTAAGTGTTTAATAGAAAACACACTTTTTGCCGAAGATATTAAGAATTATTTTCCTTTGTGTTCCAAATCTGATATGTCATTTCTTCACTGTGTTAAAAGTTGCGGCACTAAAGGCGTTAGACTATTTAAATTCCTTTTCGGTTCGTTGCGTCCCTGGTTTATACAGTGCCGTTAATTTTAAGGAAAATTGATTCTGGAACTGGGTTTCTATTGATTTTGTATTTGCTTGTAAGCTAGTCAAATATATATAAAAAAAATATTTTGTTATAAAATTAAAAATACTTCTTAGGTGTTTCACATAAAAACTTAAAAATTATAAACACAAAATTATACTTTTTAAACACAAATTGGATACTAAATGCGAATTGTTTTGAGAAATGTGATTTTTCTAGTTGCCTTAAGAAATCCATTATTTGGTGTCATTCAAAGATTTACAATTTGTGAACTATTAATGTAAAGTGAAAATTGTCTCAAAGATGTTAATTACTAGGCCATATCACTTGCACTCTGATGGTTGTTAAAATCGGAAGTTAGCTTTTTCAACTTTATGAGTAACTTCTAATCACGCTGTACATATATCAATAAAGTTCTTAAATTTAGCACTTCAGCCAAAAACTGTATTTTCGTTAGATATGGCACTGTCCTTTTAAATCCTTATTTACACTACTCCGACATTCCTGATCGACGGAGGGAGATTATAAAAAATCCTCATTTATAAGTTATAAGCTAAGTTATAAATACGCACAGGTACTTCTTTTGAGTATTTAAAAACACGTATAAATAAGCGGTTATTCCACTTTTTAAACTTATTTTATTATTATAACTAATAATGACATGTATTAATAGTCAGCGGTGTACTGAGCCAGCCCGCTGACAGATGTTTTGACAGCTCGAATATAATTAATTGTGATATTACATTGTCGTTAGGACATCGCCCAGAAAGCTCTTCCGCTTCCACGTCATTAATAAAATGAGCAATAGTCGAAATGTTTATCAATGGCATAATCGATACAGAAACAATTATAACCACATCCATCAAAATTCTAAACTTCACTTCGCACTGAATTCTTGTGAAGCTACGTTCCATTTTTAACATTAAAACGTTTACAAAAGAGTTCAATATTAATTTAAAGTATTCAAAAACCTTTTGTAAACTTAAAGGGGCTTTGATTGTGAAGTAATAAAGTATATTTTACCTTGAAAATAGAGAGTTCCGTGGTATCGAGTAACATTAAAATTCTTATCTGTGGTCTGTCACACAGCGAGAACGTCAAAGTTCGAAGTGAGGAACGCATTATAATTAATAGTCGATGATACGCGAGGATCGTAAACAAAAGGCTAGTGATAAATGGATTAAAGTCTGATACCAGATAATAAGAACTTGTGGGTTGTAAATCGTGCTTTCGTAAGCGGTGGTCAGTTTTTAAACTTATGGCTGATGTAACATTGATACGTATCACAGTGTAAAACCATTAAAGTTATGAAATATGAATGAAAAGAACGTTAACATATTACAAAATCTAAATAAAAAGCACAAGTGTAAGTTTTATTTCCGGTCCCTATTAGCAAGCTAGCTATTATCTATAATTGATTTTTATTAAGTTTTTATATTTACGCATTTAAAAAGATTAAATTAAAAACCAATATTTTTTCAAAGTAAAGAAGTAGCTTATGTAATCGATATCGTAATTTCAAGGGTTTGCATGTTCACAATTTTCTTTATTTACGTTGTAATAAGGTCCGATTTTTTATTTATAAAATAAATTATTGAAAAATGAGTAAAATAGACACTAATAAATAGGTTTAAGAACACAATTAACTACTAACTTTAAAGGATATTGTACAACTATGAGTGAAATCGTAACAGTTTTACATCAGTAATACAAATAAAAGTAAAATAATGAGTTCAAAAGTGCGAAAAGTAAAATAATTAGCTCAGAACTGCTTGGAGCAAAAATTGCATATATTAATAAACAGTAAAAATGTAGAATCACTGATAAATAGCTGCTCTTATTTTGATTACCCATAGCTTATTAAAGCAGAGTGTAAAACAGATTAAAGAAAGAATGCTTTGTTAATCGCTGTATAAAAAACATGAAGGATTATCTATTCGCGCTTCTTTAATGCTCGGTTAGTAATGGATTATGATTACGTGACGGTGTAATAGACGGTCCGAATTTTATATAGTGTTTCAACTTAATGACATATTGACTGTCAGATATAACACGTAAACGTTTCGTTCCACTGCATTTAATACTATATTGTGATATTTTATGTACTAGATAACAAGTGTTATCTACGTATCTATTATTACATATATTTTTATATTGTGTACTAAGCTTTTTTTAACTCGGCAGCCAAATACACCTATTGTATATTCCCAAGTTAAGCGTTATAGCGTTATATTTATGTTAAGTACATGTGTCCACGATTTCATTTTTTCGGGATTGACATTTATTGTTTTATTTTTTTCATTGTCAATAATATATTTACCAATTTATTGCTGACGTGTTATTCAGATAAATAAGTTACTTGTATTATTGTAAAGTTTCACCAAGATTCGTTGAGTACTTTTGAAAGAGTAAATAATTTCCATATTCATAAAACTGTTTCATTTATAAGATTAATGATATGTAATATACAAATATAATAAGATATATTTTATATATGATAGTATATATTGGTTTACAAAATTCACTTAGCTCGAAATCGAATCTGAAATTTCTGCGTTTCGATTAATAAGGTTAACGTTTATACCACTAGATTACAGAGACCTTATGTTTGCTTTAATGATACTCTTACTCATCATACGTATCCGCCAATCCAGCTTGGATAAGCGTGGCAAGTGTACCATCCGTTTCTCTGAACTAGAGAGGCCCAAGCTTACAAGTGGGACGCTTTTGGGCTGATATTATTAAATCGGCTGTGCAATTTCAAAACCTAGCAATTACAGTCACTTATTAGATTATGAACTGGTCGTTGTTAGATGAAAGGTTTTAGGTTTTTAATTTTTTTTATTGCAGGAGTTCAGCAGACAGGCATACAGCCCACTTGATGGAAAGCGGTTATCATCGCCTATGGACATTTGTAACACCAAAGGTGCTACAAATACGCCGCTGTTCTCTTAAGGGAGACTGAAACCTGATCACTAATGCCGGAACACAACTCAAGGTTTTTATGGCGACATACTTTAGACCAGGGGTGGTAGCCATCCATTCGGGAAAATGCCCTACCACCTGGCTGTGGGTTGTTTTGTCGCTTTTTACGACAAGCCCCCCGGCCGTAGGAAATTGTATATTTCTCCGTTCCTGCACGAATAAAATGATAATGTACGGATAATGCAAATGCATTTGTAAATGATAATGAAGTTGCTAGGTTGTGGATTTCTCAAGAACCGTGCCTGCGAGTAGTTTTTGTATATTATAACGAGCACAATACATGATAGAGTGTATCTCAGATACATTCAGATACACTCTACATTAGTATAAGTTCAGTATTAAAAATAAAAAATAATAATATTATAAGTTATTCTTAAGGTACACTACAACATAAAAATCACTAAATTAATGTCACACACAATAACAAAATAAACAATAAGTGTGTAAAAAACCTAAAAACTTTAATAGTAATTAAGTTGCAAAAAAGGGTACGGAACTCGAGTCCGAGTTAATAAAAAAATAAAAAAATACATGATAGATGTCTAAAAAGACAAATAATGCAAAAATCTAATTTATCAAAATGGTGGCTGCTGGGTTTTGCAATTTGACAGCTGAAATGCTCTGACAATTTTTTGAAACCGATGCAATGAAGATTTAGAAACTTCTCAGTATAAATATATTAGTATTGTGTTAGGATTTAAAGCTTTTGACTGTAATGGATAGCAACCTTAATGATGAAAGGCGTGACGTGTTTTGTTTGAAGTATAATTTAGTATCAGATGTTATTGATTGCACTTGACAATAATTTGTGATGCGCCTTTTGATTTATATGGGAATTGGGTCAGACTATTCTAATTTCAAAGAGGTGCTCACTTTCACTGTTTGTGAAGTAATTTGTTCTGAAGAGTAAAGATTATGATCAATTTTTCAGATAGTAATAAAAACAATTCCATCAGAATTTTATTCGCTATACCAGGGGTATTTTGAAGCAATTGATCCCTTTGTGTTGTCTATGACAGTTAAAAAAGTCTTCACTATCTGAGACCAAATGTACAAAAACTGTTTAAATTTAGGATTTTTGTATTTGAAGTTAAATAATAAATGAATGCAGGATTAAAAATAATTTTGAACTGATTTAAATATATAAATACTATTTATTCAAAAAAGGTATGCCGTCACATCGAGTTGCGACAAAAATTCTAATAGACATAGAACAGAATATAATACTAAACTACTAAACTGTAATTCGATATTTATTTTTATTTGGGAATTTAATCTGTTTTTTAAATTTTAATTCAGTGTTAATACATCGACTTGACTATATAAAAAAATAAAAATAAAATTGCGCATAAAACCAATAACTATTAATTTTAATAAAGTGTTATATTCGTGAAAAATTAACGAGTTACCATACGTGTTGACAAGGCCCCTGGTGTTGCAAAGTTAAACAGATATTTAAATAAAAAGTAATTTTACACTACGCATACCTTAAATTAAATATCACGGTTTTGTTTTTAATAAACATTTTTTAAAATTATTTTATTACTAAATAGGCAGACAGACCACCTAATTGTTTAAGTGGTTATTGTCGCCTATAGAAGTTAGTGTTCTTTTAAGGATGGTAGGTGTTTATATTTCCTTTTTGTTGGTTAAATCTATGTGTCAATTTTAGTTACGTGTTTTACATTACTAAACATTACTAGTATTATTAGTATTAGTGTTGATGTACGAATCGTGAGTTGTGTGCTGCATGTACTTAGTAGATATATATAAGTATGTATATGGTTCGCGTTCCTACCAGCCACAGAGCGGTTGTCTGTAATATCGTGTGCTCTAAATAAAATATAATAAATACGTGTAAACAGCATATTTTCTTTCCACGGCCCAACAATATTGTAATTATTTCCACTTATTTCTTTGTCCAATTGAAATTATATTCATATTATTTTTATAACGTGAGGTTATCCGCGTGATTTACATAAGATTACTCAACAATTTAATTTAACATGCTTGAACTATAGATGGCAGCACAGATCGACACAAGAGCCACAGTGTGGATTAAAAAAGAAACTCTTCCAGGCCAAAAACTCTTCGAGTCCGGTCATGTCTTAGAAGTAGAGAAAATAGTTAGGAATCATGAAAATGCCATAATAGCTGGCTAAATTGTAGCTCGAATGATAATTTCTAACGTTTATGTCAAAATAACTGTAAAGTATTTTGAGAACTTGTTTACACGTAAATGTTTAATTTAATAGTCTATATTACTGAAACAAAATTATTCCAAGTTATATTTACATACAGATTTGTTTGTATTGAATAGTACCTACTACTACATACAAAACTTAAATATTTTTTAAAATAACATTATTAGTAATTTCTAAATGTTTTTGAAACTCATGCTTACATATTTTTTACTATATTTATCCACTTTTGTCGGTCATCACATAACCATGGCAAGTGAGTACTATTCGCGGAAAAGTAATAGAATTTTACACCAATTGACTTATTTTTATTTTTCTTTAAAGTGTTCGAGCACCCAGAAATGTAGCAATACATTTTCACTTAATTAATTGTTATTAGTCACTTCTTTAAATGTCATTATTTTATAACGTGAAGTGTCAACTAACTAGTATTGTTTGCGAAAAACTTTCGTATTTGCGCCACCAGTTGACAGTGCCTTCATCGTGCACGTTCCCTATAAGCAAAACGGTTATTAATTTAAACAAGCTTAAAAACTTACCTAAGATCATAACTCGCGGAAAACGAGACCGACACGTGTGGTTCCGAAATCAAATTAAAATCATGTTCGATAAGATCGAGTGGCGGTTATGGAAATTTATGACTATATTACCTGCGCGGGCGCATCGTACGCTACGTGGCCGACAAAAACCGGGATCGGGCGCAGTAATTATTTATGGTGCCCCGCAAATGATTATAGTTTATGATCGTCGACTGGATACGCCTTTAAATTCATTCCTCTGGCCTTTTCGTGATGAGTGGTGACAATATTTGCTTCTAATTTTTTAATCTATACTAATATTAAAGAGGAAAGACTTATAATTTTGTATGTTTGTAACGAATAAACTCAAAAACTACTGGACCGATTTCAAAAGTTCTTTCACCATTCGAATGCTACATTATCCCTGATTTATATAGGCTATATGAAAATTAAGGATGCCTAATAAAACTTTATATAACCCATCAATCTAAACAAAATACTTGGCGCTGGAATCAGGTTCTAGTTTTTAATTTTTTCAGGGCAGGACAATGTCTGCCGAGATTGCTAGTACTAGATAAATCAACTGTGTAATTTTAAAAGGTAGCAACGGATATTTTTTTAAATCGAATGTGAATTCATTCTCTTGTTAGGTATTTGCCCATACCACACACACACACACACACCTGTAAAACATTAATTTCTCACGAACTACTTAGGTACCAGGTGTTGCTTTTTCACAGCTGAAGTTTGTTTCAGCTATTACGTTCGATTGTTTCTCTATTAGTAGTCTAAATATTGGTGTGATAGGCTCATTAGAACTTGGAAATTCTGTGTTGGATTCTCAAAAGGGCAAATTACAGAACCGGTCTCTTCGTCTGTTCTGGGTGTTACTGAGATAAACAACAAAATTTTCCATTGTAAATTTGTTATCTATACTACAAACTAATAAAATTTAAGTGTCTGTTTGTCAAAACAACAGCTTTTTACTAAATGCATATGAAAGTATATAAGGTAATTATATGAAAACATCATTTTTTTAAACTTTGTATGTTTATTCTGTCTAATATTTGAAACGAATGGCACAATTTTGACGGGACTTTCACTGACAGGTAGCTGATGTTATAAAGAGTAACTTAAGGCTACTTTTAAAATTAGGGTTCCGTGAAAAATAATCAACGCGGGCGAAGTCACGGGTAACAGCTAGTATAATAACAGCCCATAAACGTCCCACTGCTGGGCTTAGGCCTCCACTATCGGGGAAAAAAGTAAATTGCTTAGCTTGAGAATAAATAAAGGTGTGTTCATCTGCTGGATGTCGAAAAGGGGCATATAAACCACGCAGTGTGAAAGGTTTCGTACGTTTACTGTTTCTGTAATATGTTTACGGTAGGTATCCTAAATATTTATTTAAACCATTTACTAAAGATGGTAACTTGACCATTTTTTTTCTACGATTTACTGATTTTAATAATTTCATACCATCTATTTACTGTTGTGTTATTTAAATATGATTCGAATTTACTGCAATACTCAACAACAGATAATGATTCCTTAAGCCTAAATGGAGTCTTGTCTACTGTAACTGAGATAAGCTGTGGCTTAACAATTTTTTTTATTTATCTGCAATGTTTTAAAAATATATTTCAGTAGTTTATTAGGTACGTTAATTATTATTTGATTTAGCTGAGGTAACCCGGTGGGAAATTAATGTAAATCCGGTGAATAATCTTTAAAACTTATACGTTTCCTATAAACAACTAGCTGATGCCCGCGACTTCGTCCGCGTGGTGCGGTTTTTTAACTATCCCACAGGAACTCTTTAATTTCTCGGGATCAAAAGTATCCTATATGTTGGTCAGGGATATAAGCTACAACCACACAAAATTTCATTTAAATCGGTTGAGTCGTTTTAGAGATTAGCCGGTACAAACAGAGAATCAAAAAAAATTTAAAAATTCTCAATTAGTTCTATTTCACTTCTTACATCCCCCTGACTCGGTTTTTAGCATTTATTTTCATTGTACAGAAATTTGACCTCTACAACTTTATTATATGTATATAGATTATATCTAAAATTTTCAGATACCATACATTACATCCGTTTATTCATTCAACGTGATTTATTTCTAGCGGTGATTAATGAAAAAATAGCATAAAATTTTTAATTCTAATTTTTAAATAAAAATAAGCTGCATATCAGAGTGAAACCGAAGATTAAACTAAGACAAAAATGTGTTGGCCGCAAAAGACACAGAAATAAATCAGACAGATGACAATTTAAAGTGGTTAACCCACTAACTGTGACCATTTTAGATACTTTGATCAGATCTTGTCGAAACTGAACCTGTTGCTTAACATTAGCTATTATTTTCAACCTTATGTAAGAACTTAATAAGGTTTAGATTCACACATTTGTCGGGCAATATTGTGGGTGTTTGTTCTACAGTTTTTAGTCAGAGCAGAGATTTATGTTTTTATTTAAGAATTAATGTCTGTGGGTAATCGCCGTTATTTTAATTTTACGTAATTTAAATGATATCTGATCACAATATTCTTTATTTTGCATAAACTTTATGTGGGCAGGTGACTTCATAAATCTTCTTAAAGATACCAAGTTAACACGTTCCAAATTTGAGACGATTCAAATAAGCAATTTATTCAAATGCACAGGTTGAAGTGAATTATTGTATTTTAATTTACTTAAACCACTTTACTTTGAACTAAAGGCAGTTCTTATAATATTTAATATATTAAAGGCTTCACACATACATAGTTTAGATAAAATCTCAACTTGTAGCACATTCTTAAACTGTGTAGTTATTATAGTAATTGACTGATTCAAAGTCCTGAACATAGCTGCTTTAATACTTACAATCTTATAATTAAAGCGAAATTATTATAGACTATGTATTATTTCAATAAAATGTATATATATATATATATAATTTGACACTATTTATTCATTCAAACTGTAGATTTTTATTCTTTCAGAAACAGCGACAGCATATAATTTTTGCGGCCTGTCTTTAGAGGTGACAAAACAACCCACAGTCAGATGGTAGGGTATTAGCCTCTGGATCTCTGGATATCTACCCTTAGTCTAGAGTATGCCATTATAACCTTGAGTTGTGTTCTGGCATTTGTAGTCAGAAGCCGTGATTAAACTTGCACAGTGAGATAACCGATGTGTCAAACCTACTAAGCCGCCTTGGACAAGCGTGGCGGGTATACTTCCCGTTCGCCTATAGTGGGAGGCCCGAGCCCAGCAGTGGGACGTTTATGGGCTGTTATTATTATTAATAGCTAGCTTCAAGTCCCCCTTTAGAGGGTGGCAGCACATCGGTAGCACATTTGATGATACAAATGTCCGTAAATGATGGACTTTCTTTCTTTCACTTTCCATCAGGTAGGCCGTCTGGCTGTCTGCTGAACTCATGCAATAAAAAAAGATACATATCGATGTCTAAGTTAAACATTGATAGGAAACTGCGTTTAAACTGTATCTATGAATGGAACCCGCAAATCAAAAAGCGTGCTTATAATATTAGCTCGAAATCTTACCTTCAACGGTACCAATCAGTTTAATAAAGAAATAAGATTTTTTTAATAAAGTCATCTGCTTTTCATAAAATTTATACAATATCAAAGCATTGTTACGTCGAACGAAAGCAACATCTTGATATTGAGAGTAAAAAAAACCCAATAATACTGTTATTGCTGTCATACACGAAATGGTAACACTACAATTGTTTTGATGGCAATAAATAACAGTTTTTACAAAGGATTCGCGGTTTCCTTAAAAGCTAAACGGGCTGATAAAGTTTTTTTTCTTCCGAGTCGTACGGACTTTCCTGCGGCGGTACCACGGCCATAAATATTAATACAATCAAATGTTTTGACGTGCGCCTTTTTTAAGCTTTATCTTGTACCTTTGCTTATTTTTTGTGGCATCGATACAGTTTTTATTTCGTGTTAATTTGGACAGCGAATTCGGTCTTTTAACAGATCGTAAAGTAACTTCGCTTGAGTATAGCGTGGCGCCAGGTGACTATTTTAAAAGTTATTTAGAGCACGTTTTCTTTGAGAATTCTTTTATAAGGGAGAAGGTTTCACTCGATACTTTGTATACATTTCATAATAGATATCTAGTAGTTATATTCAAATAAAGTGCTGCTTCTAAGACGATACCCGGATTCAAACTGGTTATGTATCTCGTATGAGTAAATAGACATAATCATTGATCACAGATTGCTCAAACCGATTGAAATATGGAAATTAATAAGCCATCCTTTAATAACTTCTTCCGTAGTAGATATAAGTAAAAAGGATTTGCTAATGATGTACTGCTCTTTATAACTATATAAGTACACTATCGGCCCGTCCCGGCTTCACACGGGTGGACTTTAATTTTGTAAACATTTTGGGATAAATGTAGCCCATGTTACTCAGTGATAATGTAGCATTCTAATGATGAAATAATTTTTGAAGTCGGTCCAGGTTTTGAGTTTATTCGTTACAAACACACAAAAAAGCAGATCTTTCCTCTTATAATATTAGTATAGATGTATAGATTATTACCTATAGTTGCATTATAGACTATGAATGTTCACTAGTAAAAATTGATTTTAATTAGCCTTTTTACAACTCTATGGTGATATTAAAAATAGAAAATTTTATTGATTTCCAAATCAACATCCGTTTTGCTTCTAGACTTGTCCAAAAGGTTTAATTGTTAATTGACGTAAATTCTGCATATTTCCTAAAAATCATACATGTTTCCGAGATCCAAAGTACCCTATGATCATCCACGTTGTCCATATTATTTGTTATATATAAAAAAACATATTAAAAAAGAAATAACTTTTAAATTTTATACAATTAGTTATAACCCTATTGTAAAATGTAATTAGCAGATGATTTTTTTAAATGATCTGCGGGTTTATTATTAATTAACATTAAAATCCATAGGTCGTTGGTTCGTACCCGGCTCGAAAGCCCATAAAGTAAATTGAACACACTGTATGGCTATCTTATGCGTAAGCCAAATAAATAACAAATAGTTACAATGTTCAATAATATGAATATTGTTACGATTAGTGCCACCTGCATATTTGTAAACAAAGCACATTTATTACCCATCGGCTAATAACATTGAAGCGCTTTTATGACTGTCTTCTTTTGTTTACTCTATGTTTAAAATTTGTGATTGCAAAAATAGCGCATTGTGTATTGTAATCTTTTATGGTAGTCATAAGACAGCTGTGTCGTACTGATTCTAAAAAAAATAAACTACGCGGGCGGGCAACCATATTGTGTCGGTGCAGTATAAAGCAATGGCCCAATGGATGGTGTACATTCAATAATCTATGTATATAGTGACGGACTTGGCGCGTGTTGTTATATTTGTACCTGTGTTATACGTGTTTGTATAGTTCTAATAAATTCTATAGTAATTCTAACGGCATTTTAATTCGAGTCTTGTAACTCGCAACAATATTTTTGGATGCATTGCGTTATAGACAACAGTTTGTTGGCAATTCCTATTCCAATGAAAAGTAATATTACAAAATGTTAGCGAATCCTTACACTAGTCGACATGGATTCAGCAAATACAAGCTTAAAAAGCTTTATGACTATGTCATAAGGGTGTCGTTGTCGTGGGCTAATTGCGCTGGCGCCGTCCCGATATTGCTGTCTCAGTTATGTTGTAGGTGTAAAGTTCTTTTTGGCTTGTATTTGCCGATAAAGTGCCGACTAATATGGGTACTTCCTTAAAATAATAGAGCTTTAATACAAGCAATAATCATTTAGGTTTGCTGCAATAATTTTGTAAAATGGTCCGCACGGATTTATGTACCTCATGCATAGTGTTGCTGTTCCATGTGTTGAATTTAGAACATAGCTGGGATTAAATGCTAAGATGGTTATATAAACGAGTGTATTAGCAAATATGCCATAATATTCATTAAGATCCTAAGTAATATTATATATGCGAATGTGAGTTTGTGTTTTTGTGACTTTTCCCACATTACTTACCCAACAGATCGTCATGAAATTTTGCACACACGTTACCAGGTGTATAGAAAAGGACCTAGGGTATCTTTGATCCAGAAAAGTACTATTCCCGATGGATGTACGAATATAGCTGGAAAAAATAGCGCTGAGATCACGTTTTGTTGGCGCCACTGTTTTAATTCACTAACAAATATATTGTCATAGCAATGACAGTGACGATGTAATTTTAATATGTAGCTCTCTCTCTCTCTCTCTCTCTCATGGTTAAGTCCACTTCCGTTAGATGGCGTTACGGGTATTTTGAATTAGAAACCACGGTTGAAATCTCTAAAACGAAGCAAAATGTCCCTCAGACACAAGCTTACTCTATATAAAACATGCATCCGCCCGATCATGACATACGCCAGTGTGGTATTCGGCCATGCCAAGCCTTCCCTTTTAAAGAAACTGCAAATCGTTCAGAATAAATTCATGCGCAGAGCCGTCGGTGCTCCCCTCTACATGCGTAACGTCGACATCCACCGTGATCTGGAGCTTCCCTCCATCAAAAACTACATTACGTCGCTCTCGCGTAAGTATTTCGATCTAGGGCCGCACCATCGAAATCCCCTCGTCGTGTCCGCGTCCGATTATAAGCCTCGACGAAAGGCTCTCGTGCGACGACCGCGTAACATCCTCACGGACAAGGTCGACGATATCACAAAACGGCTGGCTCGGATCAGCCCGCCCGCGGTTAGAACGGCAGGCTGGCAGGCACCGACAGACAGACACAGACGGCGGCGTCGACGCCGCCAATCACGATCTCTCCACGTCCCCGCGAGGGACGCCAGGAGACACAGCCCCCCCATAGGATAGACTAGGCGTGTTGCTGGGAAGTTTCTTTCGCCGTTTCTTCTCTCCCAACCATAACACGTTGCGAAACGGCAGTAAGATAGTATAGGCCACCGCGAACCGCCGATCCCGGTCCGCCGGGATCCTTCCTCTCGGGCTTTATATTACCCGTCGCCCGCTCTCAATTAGTGCATTGTGTCGCCCTTGGTGGGCATCATTAGATTCATCCCCCTCTCATGGCAACAGTCCAGCCGAGGTGAAACTCCCTAGGGAGCCCCCTCGAGCAAGTTGCCCCCCGGGCTCGAGCGCCTTCGCTTCGCAAAGGCACTCGCCCCGAAAACCCCGGTAAAGTTGTGAGGTCTTCGGACCAACAACATAAAGTCAAGTCCAATAAAAAAAAAAATGAAATCTCTAAGGAGAGCATGTGGGATGGCCAACGGCCTGCCCTCCACTCTGTCTACAAAATTTACATTAAAGCGAGCAAAGACGCAGGTAAATGCTAATTTTTAATAAAGGAAGTTGTTTTACAACTCATCTGTTGTACATGAGTCTAGAATTATAACAGACTAATTGCTGTAATTAACTTAATACAGATAATTACGTTCGTGAATGTAAGAGCCGTTCCGTAGAAAAATTATACTGTCGTAAAAAACTTATTTGTATTTAATAACTAGAAAATATTTTTTCTTATATAGGCTCGGTGTAATTTCAAACTTATACTAATAGCTGGTGTTTAATAATTAAACATAATATTTTTTGTTATTTTAAACATCATAGTGGCAACACCAAGTATTTTTGTTAAAAAACGGAGTTTTTGGCGGGAACTGAAAGGAGATGTTGTGCTGTGCAGTTTTATTTTCTAAAAATGTGTAAAATTACTCTAAAATGAACAATAGAGGATATTGATAGTTTTTGAGTGGTAATTATGTGTTTTGTGAGAAATGTGAACTTTATAGTCAAATATGGCCTTTTGAGTTGTCACAAGAACTCCGTTGAATGGCACCAGCTGATAACCTACAGTTCAGCTGTGCTACACATAGGCTTAAGATAATGAAGAAACTATATTATAATCTAAGATCTGGCTTCAAGGCCTAGCTGCCAAGCCATAAACCTAAATAAATAATAAAATAATTGTTAAAAAACTTAGAATATCCTCTTCCGGCGAAGCCATTGTACTGACAATAATAAAATTGCTATGTTACATAATAATTGCTATGTAAAAAGTGTAAAAACCGTGTGATTGGGAATTAAATATCTTATAAACCGTTCATTTGTCTTGCTACCCGTTAAAATTTGACTTAAGCTCCACACAAGTAAAGTCAAATTTTACCAGCGGTAAGCCAAGTGAAATAATAGTGAGATACAAGAAACGGCCATTATTGGTAGATACATTGTTTGCTTAATTCATGCACTCATGGATAACTGCATCAGTAAGGATTTGTTTATTATGGACCATCAATATGAAACGCATCATAATTACCTATACTCGTACTTACATCCATCTTAAATTTAAAAAAGTTCCTGGTATACACATCTTGCTTTTATAAAGCACCAGCAGATCAGTGCCTACTTTGCTGGGCGTCAAAAAAATTTATCAGAATCAAAAATCAATTAAGGCTGGGAGTCAAAGAAAATAAACAAAATCAAAATTAAAATAGCCTATATCACTCAAAAATAATGTAGCTTTCTACTGGTGAAAGAATTTTCAATATCGGTGAAGTGATTGCAGAGATTACTTCCTACAAACAAACTCATAAACTTTACATATTTATAATATTAGTATAGATAAAAAAATATTTAAACAACATCTATTTGAGATATTTTTTTGACAAATTTATGATGTTTTTCATTTAATACAGACTAAGGTTTTTTGCATTTTATCTCAAAATATACATACAAATGTTTAATATATATACCAGTGTAAATTCTAAATTTGCAAATCTATAAGTTAAAAATTAAAACAAGTAAGTACGTAATTTAACAAGTTATAAGGTAAACCAGATGAGAGATAGTTTTGACCCTCCCTTATATTTTATAGAGGCTAAAAGTTGCTATCAATAAATAAATGAAGTTCAGATATTCCCTCGAGTGTAGGGTTTGCGAAGAGGCTTGTAATGCGATGTTTATGTTGTATATGAAATGTATTAAGGTATCTACTGCCATCCACGGTTTAGTCTTTATTGAATAAATAACCAAAACCAAAATACATTTTTAAAACACATTTAAGTACATTATTATTATTGAATTTAAGTTAGTTAACTTTACTTCGATAATTCTGGAATTTACGACTAAATCTAAAATCACATTTTTAATTATTTTCATACTGCCTCTCTCCGGTGTCCTTAATCATTTTCTATACTTTCACTCCTTGTTTAAGGGTGCGAGGTATTTTATTTTTTTAATTTTATTTATTCGTCACATTTTTGTTTAATCTATATTAATTTTAATATCACCAGCAAAATTACTTTAACAAGTTGAGATGAGGATATGAATATTAAGCTTTCTAAAAAAAATATTAATGATACAAAAACGTTATCTAAAATAAGAAAATGATACATTTTGTAATGTATATAACATTTCAAAATGTATATCATTTTTTTATTTTGGATTTTCAAAACAACGGCAATGCGACAATCGATTGTTGTACACAAATATCACGCCACATGGCGACCAATCCAATATGGTGTCTCAAACTGGTTAAGCAAGTGAGGATCGTGTTTAGCTCGATTTCGCAAAATCATCGTCGCCATTACTTTCAACGGACCAACCGCGTGGCCGCACCCGTTAATCCCTTTTCAATTTATTTACTTTTTTCGAGACTACTATATCTACTCGTTATGCATATTTAATGAGGCGTGGTCTCGTAACAGGATCTTTTTTCGATCCTATCTGCAAAGGTCTCGAAAACTGCTCATTATCATACCTTATTAAGTATCGTAACCTGATTTTGTAACTTAGGTCCAGCGCAAACGGGGCGACTAAGGTGGCTGATGCCTTAGAACTAAGAATTTTTGATTAATCCCATATAATAACAATTAAGGTACGGAGTAATAATAAAGTAAAATAATGTATTTTTAACCTCTTGTGTGACGTAACGAAACTAATTACCCAGCTAAAAAACACTGAGTAAAACCCTGATATAAATCAAACTTATAATGGAAAGCAACACTTCATAAAGCGGCTGTCTTAAAAGAAATGCTTATTAAAAATAGAACCCAAAAGGCTTAAAAGTAAAAGTAATACGGTCTCGAATATTCCATGCACTTGCCATCCCATTTGCTGTTTTCGTTCCCCTAGCAATGGATGAGACCGCTGGGCTACCGCCTGCCAGGGCTTCGCAGAGAAGTGAGTCCATGTATTCGTGACCTGGGTAATAGGGCGAAGCACGGAACACTGAGGGATTTTAGTGGGTATTCCCAACTCAGGTAGTATTAGTATTCCATAGGAGTGCTAGTGCTACCCCATCGTGGCAAATCCCACACGTTCCAGTCGCATTTACCCCGCGGTGGTTATTCGTCAATCAGAATTCCCCTCGTTATAAATAATATAAAAAAGGGGTAAGCGGGCTTAAAACGCATTTGATATAGTAATTAGTACGGGCTTTAATTAGAAAATTGCAACAATCTACCCACAATACGTTGTTTAATTTATTAACTTTTGCTGTTTTGAAATGTGATATGTTAGTGCTGTCTGTTAACTGAACAAACATGCGACACCTAGGTCAAAGACCTTTCACAATAAATTAATCTTGTGTTCCGTTACTAACTTTCTTATATTTTCTTATTTTATTTTTGCATTCGGGTTTTGTTCCTATGACTGAGTCTCAAATCCTGGCCGAAGAGTATACTCTACTTTCTCTGACCTTAGTGTGCATATTTTTGCATTTACCACGATTTGACGACAAAAAGAACATTATGAGGTGACCTGCATATCAAGATTACCGATCTGTGAAATCAATCAATTCTAACTTTGACAGGAAAATTGAATATACCGTCCGTTTCTCAAATGGAAGAACCTGAGGCCAATTGTGAGACGTTTATGTGACGATAATATTACAGTTTTATAACTATAGTTTATTTAACTTAGCGAATAACAACAATAATTGACAATCATATTTATCACCACAAGTAGGGGACCAAATAGTGTCCAATGAGTGAAATAAGCGACTATAGGTGTCTATGTGTGTCGAACGCCTTATTTTCGACCGAAGATAAATAATTCTGTGAAATTGATTACATATAATTACTGCCAGTTAGTTTTTTAAAGTTGTAAGGAATTTGTTACAATTTTAGTAATCGTTTTGTCAAAAACTAACATGCAATATATGTATAGTGGGTGTCTTTTACAAGAGCTATAGTTGGTGAATAATATAAAAAAAGCTTATTCAAATTTTGAATTTTGATTAACTTAATCTAAAAAAATATGATGTAGTAAAATTACGTTTCAACGGTTTTAAACGCGGTATTTTATTTGTTTTTTTTTATTTCGTCGTTTCGGCCACTTGTCAGTAGCCGTGATCACGGAAGACAAAGGTGTCAAGTATCAATGAGTATTGCTAAAGTTTTATGTGCTTGGGATACGATCATCAAAACTATGTATTAAGACGAAACCCAGCAAAAACACAGTACCAGACCTCAAGACACTTTGAGCTCTTTCTACGTGAACCTGAACACAAGCCAACTTGATTGACAATATCTTTTTTTATTACCTCCCATCCATTTTAATATTATATAAAATTATTAAAGCTAGGCATGTTGGTGAAGAGTTTCTTACACCGCTTCTTCTCTTCAAGCCACAACATGTTGCGAACCGATGGTAAATTAGATTAGGCTCCTCTACAGTAAATAATAACTATAAACAAAAATTTAAACTAAATAATATAATTAAAATGAACTAGTTGCCGGTAGGCGAAATAAAAACTTCAATAATACTCATGGACACTTAACATCTTTGATCACGGCTACTGCAAAGTGGCCAAAACGTCGAAATAGTAAAAATCAAATAACACCGCGCTTAAAGCCGTTAAAACATAGTTATTATGTGTACTAGTGAAAACTTAAGGCTTGCAACAACGCCAACGTCCTTGAGGATTTTTCGGGCGATAGCGGGGATACCATAGACGAGATCGTTATTTAGATGCATTATTATTTTATTCAGAATAAACGAACGTAGTATTTTAAAAAAATCAATTTATTTTATAAAGATGTAGATATTTTTTATATCCTGTTTTTATAAAAATTAAAGGAGTAAAATGGTTTCATGTCGATAACTTGGAGGTGGTTTGGTGATTTGGTGGTTTTTCTTTTCTTAATTTAAAATATATATTGAAAAATTACGAAAAAACCACGTTATGTCAAATCGTGAAGATTTATGATAATTTTTTCGGTAAATTATTCATCAGTAAATACCAAAGAAAAGTTGTTTCTTTTACACCCCACTTTCGACCATTTGCGACAACGGAGGCCTTAAGTAAAAAATATGATTCTCAAAAAAGCTGCAGAAGAAATAAACCATGGCGTTATCTAGTAACGAACATTTTTGCAGATTTTCAGTTTTTTTTAACGAGCGATTGTCATATTTATCAGATATTATTCTATTATACTCAAATAATAACTAAAATCACCATTTTCAAAGTGAACATTGCAAATTCACTTATACCATGTACATATTAAACACATGTAATGAAATAATGCTAGTATTAAGTAGTTCTTGTATTTTCATTCCTAAGTATGCAATCTTGAAGAGTTAAAGGGCAGATAGAATAAGAAAATAAGAGAATTAGATCACTCAAGCCTCTTAATCAATGCGGTAGGTAAAGTAGCTACGTTCCGTTCTATTTTGAGCACATATCTTACTACACTGTTGCAAGTGACAATTTAATTAATACATAACTATTACTTCGTAAGTTTTCGCGACTGGTGCCCATAATTAAAACTACGTTTTATCCGTTTTCAGTGCGGAATTTTATTTATTTGATATTTATTTCGACGTATCGGCTACTTTTCAGTAGCCGTGTACACGGAAGATGAAAAGTGGCCGATGGTTTAACTGAAAGGGAATCACTTTATATCTTTTTCGACGCTTTCATGTTAATATTATACAGTTGAAAAATCATGACAACTTAAACAAGTGGTTCTCAAGAACGCAGAGGCTCCGGGTTCGATTCCCGGCATGGTAAATTTCGGAAACGAACTTTCTGTTATTTACTATGATCCGGGTGTCTGGGGCCGGCCTCAGAGTAGTCCGTTGTATTTCACCTGAAACACTAGCGTAACTTGCTTAACTTGGAGATATTTGTGTTTCGTTGTTAGCCAATCACCGTCTACTGCTGGACGTAGGCCTCCCCAAATTGGCGCCACTCATCACGATCCTCTACCTTCCTCATCCAGCGCCTACCGGTGACCTTGCGCAGGTCGTCAGTCTATCGGGCAGGAGGGCGTCCGACACTACGTTTACCGAGACGCGGTCCCCACTCCAGGACTCCCACTCGTCTGCTCCATATTTGTATTGGTCTGCCGATTATTTATTAAAGTATTTGAAGCTGGGAGCTCGTTGGTAATAAGGATAGTAATATAATAAGGTGTCTCTTAGAGTTGATGGTAAAAAAAATAAGTGCAAAGGATATTTATTCCCTATTAAAGGTCCAAGTTCTCCTAACAAAGAAAGCAATCCCCTTCACGTCGATGTTAATATTTACTAAGTATATGAAACTGGCCAATCCACCTTCGACAATTGCGGCGGATATACAGTTTCTTTGGTAATATAAAGTCCCAAACCTAGCAATGAGTTAAGGGGTAAATATTATATACATAATAATGTGTTGCTTTCTTCACATTTATTCATGAAATATGATAACTACAAACAATTCCAAGTTACATTTGATTAATTTCGATGAAGATCACTTTGCAGATTTTAATGAAAAAAAATCTCACGTACATAAAAACTCCTCGACAGTTCAATCCTTATAATAAAGAGTTAAATGGAATTAAGTTTGTCAGACTAAATCTGATTCAATTCATTCTATTATTTCTTGATACTCGTTTCACTTACTTACATATGTAAAATTTATTTATTATTGAAGCTTTGCCAACGTATAGATAGGTACGTTGTATCTTTATTTTGCATAAATAATTACATTCTGTCGTCACCAAATTACGTACAAAATGTTCCAAAAATTAACTCATATTTAAGAATAAAGCAAAATTAAAAAAGAATCTCACTAAAACTATTCGTTTATACGTATATTATATAAGAATGGGTGACGTTTAAATACGAACTTGAACAATTTAGCTGTTTTTACAATCACCAAAGGACGACTAATTGCTCAAATATTATAAATTATGCTAATTATTCAAAAGGTAATAAAAGATACCTAATTATAATTAGTTTAAAAATAAGGTTACTCAAGAAATGATTCCTAAGCGGTGTACACATTGCATGTCGTATCTTAGCATGATATCCATGAGTCAAAAGTTTATGTTGCCAGGCAGTAAAATAAAAATAAAAGTTCTATCTGTGACTGCAAAATAAATGCCAAAATAAAATAAATGACCGTTTTTATAGAGTTTGTCTGTCGATTTGTCTGAAACTTTCTCTTGAATCCCTAAATTTAAAGAATTTTAGGTATTAAAACAATTCTGCTATTTCAACATATTAGCGTTGCGAAGGCATTCAAAGTATAACCCCATTGCGATAGTATGAAAAAATTGTATTCTACTAAATTCATTCATTCTCGATATCGACGCAACAAAATAATAGTAGAAAAAATAGATATTAGAATTAGCAGAAATGGCGTTACGCGAAAGGAATATTGAAAAGCTACCAAAAATTTTAAATATTTATTTCGCGAATTTTCGCTTATAAAGATAGAAAGAAAGCGTGCCACGGGCATGCCATTAGGATTAACAGAATACCGAAAACAGGCAAAACTACGATTGAGACGATAGTGTCCAGCGATTTTGACGAGATAGTAATAGCAGAATTACCCCAGGAATCATAAATAACTTTTTCGTACACTTTTTGTTTCTAAATAGTTTATAGTATTTAGAAGATATTAATATAAAATGTAAGTCCTATGCGAACTATGTATGTCGTGGGCATAGCTAGTACTTATATAATAAATAAGAACAAACACGAGCTCGTATACGGAGGGAATATAAAAAGTTTTATTACATACTTTGGTCAGCAAAAATCTGTTAAATAAGAACGCAAAATATTACACGGTGTGGTGTACAAAACCCGCACATCGTAAGCCGATTCCTCATATATAACCGAGAAATGTCCTGCACTAAAAATGTTATTATATTATATTATTTTAGCGAAATATGTTGTATGTATTACAACGTATATCTACTAAAACCTGCGAACATATACGAATACCAATATATTCTGGGCAATTTACGATCAGTGGCAACACCATCATAATTTACTGAGTAGCAATCGGCGCGACTGAACTGCTTGATTTATTTATGAACCAACGCTCAATCTTTACTGAATTTTAATTTGTTATTTATTTACTAATCGCCATTCCAAACAGCAATGGAGAAGGATGAATAATTTTAAAAGGAAAGTCGGATCAAGAAATAAGCTATTAGTGCTTTACGTGCGGTTTGAGTTACGTTAGTTTATTTATTTAGGTTTATGGCTTGGCAGCTAGGCCTTTAAGCCAGATTTTAGATTTTAATGTAGTTTCCTCATTTTCTTAAGCCTATATGTAGCACAGCTGAACTGTAGGTTATCAGCTGGTGCCATCCAACGGAGTTCTTGTTACAACTCAAAAGGCCACATTTGACTATACAGTTCACATTTCTCACAAAACACATAATTACTACTAAAAACTATCAATATCCTACAACTATTGATTATTTTAGAATAATTTTACACATTTTTAGAAAATAAAACTGCACAGCACAACATCTCCTTTCAGTTCCCGCCTAAATCTCCAGTTACGTTAGTTCTGACTCAATATTCCACAGTACCGATTAATTTTTGAAGCATAAAGTATGCCATATTCGTCTTCAATATGTAACGTCCCTAAGTTGTTTTTTGTTGCGAAATTTGTAAACAGATAGACTGCCCAGCTCATGGAGAGTGGTTACCTTCACCTATAAGCGTAGGCAACACCAATGTCGAAGCCAACGTGTTTCCAACGTTTATGATAGAACCCGCGACTTCGTCCGCGTAGAATTTAATTTGTCTTCCAGTGTGGCGACTGCGGCGGCGTGCGTGTGGGCCTTTCATTTTTTTTTTCTAAAATCAAGGTACTCTAAGTTACTCCTTATAATATCAGCTATCTGCCAGTGAAAATCCCATCAACACCGGTCCAGCCCTTTCAGATATCAACCGAAACAAACAGAAAGACAGTTAATTTTTTGATATAAGTAGCGTACATGCATTTAGTAAAAAGTTGTTATTTTGACATTACAAAGACACACTTCAATTTTATTTATTTGTATAGATAAAAAATATAGGACAGGAGATGATATAGAGGTATCAGATAGGAGGAATAGGGGATGGGATATGGAATTGGAATAAGAGGCTGGGACAGGGGAGGGAAGTGAACCATCGGAAAAATTGGCGCACGAAACATGATTAGCTCAAGGCTAACAGTTTTACACCGATATTCTGTGAGAGCGTGGTATCACACCGATTGAGGTTTCCCAACGAACTGTAATCAAGACAGTGTTTACAGCATGGCTCAAATTGCATAAATATCAATTTATATTCAGGGCTTTAAAGAAAGAAGAAATAAACACTTTTAAATAAGAAAATCACACTTTATAAGCAAAAACTGAAGGACGATTTACACCAACACGTTGTTCTTTAACAAAGTAAAATATGTTATATATATATATATATATATATATATATATATATATATATATATATATATATATATATATATATATAATATTGTAATTATTCAATTTTAGTGTTAGGTACATTATTTTTCAAAATGAATTCATTTATTGTCCAAGTAATATGGCAACAAAATTGTGTATTACATGTAGGTATCTCGTTTTGCAGATATAAAAACATTACATTAAAAATAAGCCTATAGGAATCAATATGTATGGAGCCTTCGTCGAACAGGTAGGTTCTTAAAACAAATTAGTTCGATCCTCGATTTTAAAATCTTATGTTAATGTGCTGAGAATATTTGTATAAAAACGCCTTACATTTGCATGTTTATGTATAAACCTGTCACATTATACACATCTGAAATTTATTTACTTTGTTAGGCTTTACTTATTTAAATACTGTATATATAGACGTATAACAAATTGGTTTATAATTTATGCAGTTTTATACACTTTGAGAAAGTTTAAAAAAATGTATTAATACTTATTTTAGACGTTTTCCTTATAATCTTTACTAGCTAGCATGTTGACGGTTAAGTAAATTTTTGGTGGTATCACTATTCATAACATGTCAATGAATTTTTAATAAATCCATACTATTCTATACTAATAATATTATAAAGAGGTAAAGTTTGTGAGCTTAGATGGTCGGGGTAATCTCCGGTACTACTGATCCGATTTTTAAATTATTTCATGAATAGAAAGCTACATTTTTCCCGAGTGACACAGGCTATATTTAATTGTGATTAATAAATCAAAAAAGTAAAAACGTTTTACGCCTAGCGAAGTGGGGACAGTAACGCCTGTCAAATATGTTACAGCAATAACGCTCCACGCGAGAATTGCGCACATCGTACGAGGCCCTGCGAGTGTTTTCTGTGTTTATGAATTAATTAAAGGCTACAAAGTTTAATTAAACCTTGATATGCGTGCGTGCGTGAGTGTGTGCTTGGGTACATGTGTATTTTTTAATGATACCCAGTGAACTGGGCACGGGTCAGCCAGTTTCGTATATAGACCACTATATACGAAACTGGCTGCCCGTACCCAGTGGTATAAAAATAAAAAAAATAAACATTTTTCAGATAGTAGGTCCTTGCGTCGTTGTATGAGTGGCGCAAGGAAGCCCTCCACCGGGACCTCCTGATCTTTTAATCATAGAAGAAAAATAATTATGGCGAACATTATATTGACTAAGATTGAAAGCCTTTAGATGACACCATGTAATGATATCGCAAACCAGTACGTCTGGCTGTCCGATCATAGAAACGGGATGGGAGAACTCAGACCTGCAATTCCATAGCACATTGTCCAAAGTATATCCGACAGAAAACCGATAGAATTGCTACCTTGCGGCAATACTTATTCGTAGGCAAGGCTTTGAAACCGAGCATTTGAGACCATCATAAGCGATTCTCTTGCCTCTCCTAACAATCAACTCTAATGCGTTCAACTGGTTCTTAACTGAGACGGTCTAAAGTGTCGTTCGTTGCAAGCCGTCGAAGTCTTATTAAGAGAAAATGTATGAAAACCAGAATAATGTAATAATCACTTAACTTTCAAACGCGGTTAATTCTTCGTTACACGGGCACAGGTTCTTAAAGAACATTGTTTTGTATAAAGCAACTTATGCTGCACTGTGTACTGTTTAGAGCTCAGCCGTGTTGCGTACCGCCTATATACACATTCGCATGGCTCGCACCCGCGACGGTTTAGCATGGATCATCCATAGTCTCAAAAACCTTTTGTCGTTCGTATTTGTCGAATTAGCCGAAAATAAACTACAAAATACGTTTGAGAGTAAGCCCTCGGAACACGGATTCAATAACGGCTCGATATAATGCGAGTTGCCCATCATCACACTACGAACTAAAAACGTTACCTAACTTATTAAAATGTATAAATTTTATACTAAATATCTCATTATATAAGAATAATATTCATTAAATTAACATTCATTACATCTAAAAAAACCTGCTAATAAATCAACAACTTGACTGCGCTCGAAAATTAAAATTAGATTATTTTTAAAATGAAAAATTAATTACTTTGTATTTATTATAAGTGCGGGTTTTCTTCATGTTCTTTACTTTGAATTAAGTGGTCTCGTTTAGATTCCGTAAAATAAAATAAGGTCAATGTTCACTATTAAAGCATTCTTGTTTTATAATTCTCAACGTAGGCTTATGTTATATAGTTTTAAAATTTATATTTACTGCTGTTGTTATGTCTGTATGTAAACATGCATATAATCGCCACTTACAACTTGGGTAGAATATAAGAGGAGTGGAATTTAAAAACAAAATTTAGACTAAGTACGTATCAATTTATGCATAGTAAGGGTTCCGTAGTAATGATCAACCTCTACTTTATGTAACATAAACTTTATGTAATTACCTACATAATCCTAAAAAAGCAATTATTTAATTTCTTATTGTACGTTTGTACAATAATTATCATTCTTAAAAAATACATCTATATCTATATACCACAACTAGCAGTTCTGGAAGTGGTGTCTTGCCCTGAAAAAATAAAAATTTAGAACCCGGTTCCAGCGCCACCTACCGGGTCTAATAATAATTGTAAATGTAAACCTTTCCCGGACCCACTCAAACACTATTTTTTTACACCTTCGGTTACATTATTGAAGTTTTAGTATGGATCCTTATTTTTTTCTAGTAATAAATATAGCCTATATTAATTTGGGATAATATAGCATGCCAACAGTGAAAGAATTTTTGAAATCGGCCCAGTAGTTTTTGAGTTTATTCATTACAAACAAATAAAAATACAAATCTTTCCTCTTTATAATATTAGTATAGATAAATCTGTAAATGGTTCGAGTTTGTACATTGTGTTTAAAAATGAAGGGGGCATAATTTGGACCCGGAGATTCTGAAAATGTAGATAATTTTTAGAATATTTGTCTGTCCGTCTGTTAGAGCATCCAGTGAAAACATCCCGGGGTGTGATTTAGAATACTTTTATCCTGATAAATAACATCGATTTCGTGGAATAGACGAAAATAGCTAAAAAGATGGCGCTGCAATCGCGTTTTTTCAAGTCACTAACAAATACCTACGTTGTCATGAAAAACTTGTCATTAATTGTATTACTTCAAAACAGGTCGGCATCCTCTCGTCTCTGTGTTTGGCTGGGCAGTTGTGTAGACTATAATATATGGACTTAGTATCTTTGTTATTATTATATGTAAAAAAACCGAATTAAATTTTTGTGTAAGCAAAATAAAGCCTAGCCAAGCCTAGGGTTTGACACTCGGCGCAGCTGCGGGGCAATCTCTAGTAATGAATATATATCAGATACGTTTCCACAAAAATATAATAGGTACATATTTTATTAGCAAATGGCTCACACAACTGTAAAAGAATTAATAGATTTAAACGAAAACACTCAACAGAACTTGTTAAAAGAATTTTTTTTTAAAATATTTTTGGATAATATTGATTTCTTCCTAGTTTAAAACATGGGAACTAAAAACAAACAACTCACCACTTATTGACTTAACAAAATCACTTAGAAAGATCGTTATGATTATTAAACACTTAACATTTATAAAGTAATATACAATGAATGGTGTACCTAGGTTGTTTATTACTGTTGGTATGTATATTCTTTATAGCGAAGTAATCCAGTTTAGGAAACAACTAGGCTAAATGCCGCTTATGGCGTGCTCAAACGATATCTATTAAGCAAGGCAGGTTTAGTTGAGGTTGGGCTAAATATTTGCGGTATTTGTTTACGTATCTCAACGTACGTGGAACTTAGTTTCAAATTAATTATTAGCAAATGTACCTAAATTAATTTAAATTATCATGTCTTTATTTATGTAATGTACTCTACCTACAGGTAAATTAGCTTCGAGACGTTTTTGGGTTTGTAGTAGTATTTGTATATTTACAGGACTTCTAAACTTGAAATTTAAATTTTCTTGAAATTTAGTATTAAAAATTATGGTTAATATTAATATTCATTATTTTAATATTGTTCAATATTATTAGTTTCATAATAAGTATCTAACTATAAAAGATACATAAAAAGTATTAGTTTATTTATTTATGTGCTGATAGTACACTACTACAAACGCAAAAACGTCTCGAAGGTTATTTATCTGTACATATTACAGATATGTGGTATTTTCGAGCTTTTTAGGGTTTCGTAGCCAAATGACAAATTTAATAGACATGTCTACCAGCACAAAGTACATTACATAAATAAAGACTTTGTGCTAGTAGACCGCGATGTATTTACTACGATCAAATCACATATGTTTTAAAGAATGGACAGCTAAAAAGTACCGTAGGGAAACGTGGATGTATCACAAGAGCAATAAATTTAGATGAAGTAAAAGATGTATGTCAAGATCGTAGCAAGTGGAAATCCATCTCTCCCTATAGGAAACAGAGCGATAATATTGTTACGAGTTGCGGGACACGAATTAAAATGCCGTTGGAATTATTATAGAGTTTATTAGAACTATGCAAATACGTATAACACAGCTACAAATATAACCGAACACAACAAATCCAAACGTAATGCAGAAGGTCGTAATTCAATAAAACGTGCAAAGTCCGTTACTATTAGATTCTCGAATGTACACGTCACGCCCGTATCGTAGTTGTAGCTCAACTGACAACCCCCCCCTCAATCAGGCTGTCGTTTTATACTCCACAAATGTAAATGTGCCCGCTCGTATTGTCGACACAATTTCCTAGAATTAGCTTGTGATTGTAATCCGCAACACCTGGCTAATGATGTAGCCCGCAGCGGCCGTAAACGAGTACAATAAAACAATAGGCTGTCCTCCACAATAACTTAAAAACGTATGCCAATAAATAAGTAAACAAAAGAAGACGATCATAAAAGGATTACAATTAGTTAAAATGTCGACAGGTAATAAAATGTGCTTTTACAGACTGTACGTGGAATTTGTCTTTGTCGGAGGCTAAGTTATAACAATATGTATGTCTTTATCTAATTTGTGAAAATTAATACAAGTTATTGTGGACCAAAACATCATTTCTAATCACAATGACAACGAAAAATGACACGCTGCCCATGACCTCAACATAAAGGAGATATATTCGTGCAGGAATTGAGAAAGAATACAATTTCCTGCGGCTGGGCGGCCTGTCGTAAGAGGCGACAAAACAACCCACAGCCAGGTGGTAGGGCATTTGCCCGACTGGATGGCTACCACTCCTGGTCTAGAGTATGCCGCCATATCAACCTTGAGTTGTGTTCCGGCATTGTGTCCAGGTTGCAGTCTCCCTTAAGAGAGCAGCAGCGCTTTTGTAGCACCCTTGGTGTTGCAAATGTCCATTGGCGATGGTAACCGCTTTCCATTAAGTGGACCGTCTGCCTGTCTGCTGAACTCCTGCCATAAAAAAATTATAAAAAGATGCCGAAGACCGGCGAAGTGGAGAAGAATAAATAGGAAATCCGGGCTTCGGAGTGAACGCTCGGAACAAGCGAGATTTAACGCTGAGATGATTTTGACTTGACATATACAAGCAGCGTGAAGCCAAAGGTAGATGTTATAAGAAAGAAGAAAATTTCTGTGACAAAGACGCATATATTCTTATAGTGTACAACTTATCATGATAAGGTATAATTTTACTGATCGTGCCCTAGGTATATGATAAATTAGAGTTATTTATACATGTGTTGGCAGCAAATTAACTATGCTATAGGAATCAGCTTTTATGTTATTAATTATTATACAGACCTTTACACTACACTACTTGCAGTTAAGTCTTATAATATCGATAGCATCTCTATATTAAATACCAATGAGCTTGTACAGCCTTTAAAATACATGTACAGAAGGGTGTAATCTATAGATGATCAGCGTAACAGGTTATGTTGTGAAAATTGATATTTTCATAATGAAATATCGTCGACTTACTTTCTCGAATTCTTATTTCAAAAATGGTGACTTTTCAGGAAACCAAGAAGACAGTTTTCTTTATATTATATTTAATTATTAGATTTCTGAGATATGAATTATCGTTTACTCAGGACCCCGAGCTCCTAATAGAAAACTTATTCTAATTTTAAGCTAGGATGATTATAGCACAACCGTTTTTTTGAGATATATCAAAACACCATACAATCATGTTGCGTCGCAACAAAATTTCAAACATACTAAACTACTACTGACCTTTTTCTTAATTCTTAAAGCATTTACAATTTTTAAGTCCTCTTGGACTCAAAAATTGTAATGATGACGAGTAACAAGACCTTTGGACATTACTCAAGTGTCAGAAGAAGGCGAAAATGTGATACCCACTAAACGTACTTTAAACACATACTTAGTAATAAACGGCGGTATTGAATACTTATAAGTCAGTTCGCACGCATGAGGGTAGCAACCACCTCTTGAGTTATTACCTCCAAACATGGTAGGGTCGCGACCTATGTTGCCTTTTAACTTTGCATACTTCAGGCTCAGCACATCTCTGCGACTATAGTGAATATTTTTATACACTGGGCTTGATTATACTGACGAAAAATAGACCATAGTAATATTATGACTGAGTTTGATTTGTTACTCTTAATTACTCAACCAATCGTCATGAAAGTCTGCATAAATGTTACCAAAGGCGCAAAAGTAGACATAGGGTACCTTACATCAGTTAAAAGTACTGTTCCCGAGGGATATAAAAACAACTTTTAGACGGTCGTTGTACAAACGCAATTAAATGAATGACAAATTCTACAAAATTCTAGTTTAGGCAGAAGTTAGTAATGACATAAAAGAAGAATATTAGGAATGATAATCGAGCTATAGAGCGAGCTACGTTGCATGTGTCTCTGTGTCTCTTCTTCTCGGTAAAATTAGAAACATATTCGTAAGAGAACTAAGCCGCAGTAGGCCGATCACACTGGAGCAGATGAATCCTGGAGTGGAGACAGTGTCTCGGCAAATAGAGTGTAGGGCACCCTTTAGCTCGGTGGACCGGTGACTTGACCAAGGTCGCTGGTAGGGTCTGGATGAACGCGTAGGTAATAAGTGGCCGAATGAGTAGTGCAAATGAAAAAGGCCTACGTCTAACAATGGACAATAGTTAGCTGACAATGACACTCACCCAGTAAGGGACATAACATAAGAAAGTGTCTATTAAATTTGTCATTTGGCTACGAAACCCTAAAAAGCTCGGAAATACCTCATATCTGTAATATGTACAGGTAAATTAGCTTCGAGACGTTTTTGCGTTTGCAGTAGTGTACTGCCTGCACATTAATAAATAAACTAATACTTTTTATTATATATATGTTGTATAGGCAGGTACTTAATATGAGACCAATAATATTAAACGATATTAAAATAATAAATATTAATATTAAAGATAATTTTTAATACGTAAATTTAAAAAAAAAATAAAGTTAAGTTTAGAAGTCCTGTAAATATATACAAATACTACTACACACGCAAAAGCGTCTCGAAGCTAATTTACCTGTACTTCGTTTTTTTCTAAATGTAACCAACGATACCCTACATAACGATGTAGATATCGATACATTAAAAAAAATCATTCATTAAGAACATATATGGCGGCTACCTCAAATCTTTCCTACTAAATGTCACCCATATAGACCCATTTAGGTTGCAGAAAGGTGATTGTGATATACACAGACACAGATAGACGAACAGATTTTTTAAAAGTGAAACTTTTTTAGATCGTTTTGATTTGAAACTCGATGAAACGAAAAAGCGATAACAAAAATAGATAAACACATAAATCTATAGGATTAAGCCTGTGAGAGAATGAGATACGAGTTTTACATTGTGCGGCACCGATTAGACAGTCAATAAGTCCGACGACTAAATATAGGTCCAATTTGGACCGAAATAAAACTGACAATAATATTTTTTAGAATAAACCGTAAAAATTAAGTGAAAGAAAGATACTTAAGCAGTATATTTTGAATTATAATATGTTGACAGATGTAGGCTAAAGAAATTATACTTATATTTATATTAATAAAAGTTAGAGAAGAATTATCTGTGAGTATATTCTCTGAAGTTTCACTTCGGTTTCGTGTGAACTGCACACACACACATATTTTTGCTGGAGTACAGCAGACAGGAAGACGGCACACCTGATGGAAAGTGGTTACCGTCGCCTATGGACGTTTGCAACACCAGAGATGTTACCAACGCGCTGCCGGCCTTGAAGAAATTTTATGACCCCTTTTTTAAAAAGCCCCACATGGTATCACTATGGGAAAACCACGACTGGGAACTCATTCCAAATCCCCACGGCGCGCAAAAGAAACCTTCTAGAGAACCGTTGCGTTAAGGAGCAAAGCGGCTCAAGGAAATGGGGATGAACAAATGAATGGACGACGCCGATATTTTCAAAAGGCTTCCCCACTTTACCAAAATATCTATGAAACCCTAAAAAAGTTTCCCACTTACCCAATTTGGTAGCTGTATGTTACAATAGGATCATGTGGATATTGACTTATTTGCTTAGTCTAGCATCTATAAATCAAACTATACCAATAACAATTAGTTTCTTGCTCGACAATTATAAATATTTTTAGTTCATAATTCTCCTTTTAATCTTATTTTTTTCTGCCATCTGTAGAGGCTTAGCAATGGCTTCTCCTTGTTTATATATAAGTACTCTAGCTTTTAAGATGACAGCTGTTAGCCCCCAAATACAATAAAATAAAATAAATAAATTCTAAAATGATTTTCATATAAAAAAGAGTGAGCACTAAAATAAAACTTTTAAAATATCATGAATAAAATAATTTTAAATACTGTATAAATTATTACGCTATATACGCTATTTAACTCGTAATTTATGACGTCATAATTTGCAATTCTTGTTCAACATCTAGGAGGCTTCGGCGTTTTGCAGGATTATAAGAAGTGTCTCAGACATCATCAACTACCCAGTCATATGTCATGTACATTAATGCTCTAGAACAAGAGCTTGAATAATTTATATTATTCTTGTTGAAGAGTAAGGAGCGTGAGAAGTTATTTCCTTATAGAACAAAACCATGTTTCCTGCGCGACCTCGTTTTACACTATTAATAACCTCCTCATGATATGAAGCAACCTTTTAATCCATAATAATATCCGGTATTGTCATAATACTTAATTTATGGAAAGGAAGACGTTAATTGATATTAATTTATTTTTGGGAAATTGGAAATGCTTTGACATGCTATATAAATTATGCACTAATTACCCGAATTGGGAATTATGACATAGGCCTAAAATGTATATAAATGAAGATTTATATCATTATCCAATAGCAACTATAATGATACCAAAAAACGAGCCGAGCACACCTCCAAAAATGTCAAAAAAGTGATTAATGACATTGTTTATATTAATTGCTAGTAATTATCCAATTAAAATTGTTTTAATTGCCATATTAAAGAAGGAATGACCCAAACAGGTCCTTATAAATATTTATATATATATTTCATGTAATATATTTTATATATTGCATGAAATATATACTCGTATATTATTTTGTCATATTACTTCCACAGCTATAAAAAATACAAATAGGTATTTAGTATTTTCTTATTTATTATAAAATATTTTGTGCCGTCAAAATTCGCTCCCATTAGCATGACGACGACGTCTTTATTAGTGAATTACATCAGTAGCGCCAAAAACCATAATCACAGCGACATCTTTTTCGCTATATTCGTGTTTACCACAGAAACGACGCCATTTATTAAAATAAAAAGTATCCTACCCGGGAAATAACTTAGCCCCGTGTCGAGTTTCATTTAAACCTGTTTAGAAGTTTTCATGCGATGCTCTAACAGGCAAATATACAGACGGACAGACCGATAGAAAAAATTCGTAAAGTCGTATTTTCGGAATCTGCTGGTACTAATGAGCCACCCTGACATTTTTCTCATTTTTAAATGCACTATATAAAGTCGATGTTCCCTACCGATTTACTAGGATAGATAGTAACCTATCCTCTATTATTTATATAGTTAGTTAGTAGTTATCCTATGAGCTCTTACTAGAGCTCATAGGATAATTCTTTCTTTCATAATGCTGAATTTCTTTCATATAACTTATTATTTTTTGAGAATGACAATTATTTTTAAAGATATATAATCCAACAGACGGTCATGAGGAAAATTTGACGATTCATTTTTTGCTAGTATCTAAGGAACCCTAATTATGCTTTTTTTAAATAAAATTGCATCAAAAAACAGTCGTTGTTGACTGTGAACTACAAAAGTCTGTGTTAGCCCTAAGTTCACTTTACACTGAAATATTTTCTTTTGAAACATCACCTGGCTTCGTATAATGAACACATTTGCCACAAATATGTACGAAGATAATAATATGTAGATTTCAATGTAATATTTTTAATTTATGATAGGTATCAGGCTTATAAATAACACATTAAACTTGTTGACAGTTAAAATATTGTATCTTTGTGGTGTATAAAAAATATGTGTGTGTGTGCAGTTCACACGTAATAGAAGTGAACCTTCAGAGAATATACTCACAGTTAATTCTTCTCTAACTAAATATGAATATAATCCCTTTAGCCTGCATCCGTCAACATATTATAATTCAAAAATTCAATTTCAATTACATTTTAAATCACTAGCATAAAGTTCAAAATTCAATGCACTGTTACACACAATTTCTTTTGATCTACGTATAAAAGAATATCTGGCTTAAGTATATACAGACAGAGCTAAAATTCATTTGAAATCTTTGAAGTTTTATTTAAATTGAAAATGAATACTAACGGGTAAAGAGAAATATGTTTTATTAGGAATTAAATAAGGTTAAATTTTATGTGTTTATCTCTTTTTAGTGTTACTTTTTCGCTTCATCGATTTTCAAATCACAACGATTCTAAAAAAGTTTCACTTCCATAATTTGAATATGGATATGAAAGAATGATGAATGAACAAATACGGTATTCACTTAAAGAGATGAAGATACTTTTATATTAAGGAAAGGACGTTACTTGACTGTATATATTCGTAAAAATTGAAAAAAATACTAGAAAACGTTATTCCCAAAAATCTTATATCACTAGATGGCGCTACACTAACGTGGTAGAGTCATGCTGGAATAATTATCTTGATTACAGCTCTTTAAGCCGACTCGATAGGTGGGCACTACGCTCTCATAAAGTATCAGCGTGAAGCGGTTAGCCTTGAGGTAATCGTATTTCGCATGATAAGTGCGATTTCCGATGGCTCACTTCCCCCTCTCCCTACCACATCCTCTTATTATAATCCCATATCACATCCCCACTATCTTATTCCTCTTGTCTGATACCTCTATCTCATCCCCTATCGCATCCTCTTTGTCCTATGATAAACGCTGGCAACGCGTTGGCTTTGCAATTGGTGTGCACACCGTTGTGTTTCGTACGATGAGTGCGATTTCCGATGGACCACTTTATCTTTCTCCTATCCCATCCTCTTATTCCAAACCCACAAACCATCCCTATTATCCTATTCCTCCTATCTGATACCTCTATATCATCTCCTGTCTCGTCCTCTTTATAAACAAATAAATAAAATTGAATTGTCTGTTTGTAATTTCAAAATAACAGCTTTTTACTAAACGCATATGAATATATGTATACACGGTACTTATATCAAAAACTCAATTTTTTAACTTTTTTGTCTGTCTGCTTGTTACGGTTTATTTAAGAAACGAAACTGTTAGCTTTGAGCTAATCATATTTCGTGCGCTAAGTGTTCCGATGGCCCAATTCTGCCTCCCCTATCCCATCCTCTTATTTCAATCTCATATCCCATCCCCACTAACCTATTCCTCCTGTCTGATACATCTATCTCATCCCCTATCCCATTCTTTTTATCCTATCATAATTGCTGGCAACACCTCGGCTTTGCAATTGGTGAGCACGCCGTCGTATTTCGCATTATAAGTACGATTTCCGATGGCCCACTTCCTCCTCTTATCCTATCCTTTTATTCCAGTACCATATCTCATCCCCACTATCCTATTCTTATCAAAAACGCTGGCAACGTGTTGGCTTCACCATTGGTGTGCACGCCGTCGTGTTTCGTACGATGAGTGCGATTTTCGATGGCCCACTTCCCCCTCATATATAATATGTGAACTGCTTACTGAAATATATTTTTAAACATACCTCAAAAATTATTCTTTGATTTCAATCAAAAATCTACAATTAAGAAAGGAGACGATTACTTTTTCACACATCATTAGGCCTAGATTATAAAAATGAGGACAGTGATTTTAAGATTTCTTGTTGTACTTTTAGGGGTTTAGTCATTTTGAGTGAATTAATCGTTTGGTGTAAGTGTTATTATACTATTAGATAATTGTTGAAGTTCATCCACACAACTTTATTTGTGACCTTCTTTTTAAAATTTCTCGTCTTCCAGATAGACTTAAAGGCTGACGTTTTTCATTTTGTAATAGAAAAATATAGCACATTTTTTAGGCAATATCTCATCTACTCATTACATTTCTTTGGCCCAAAGTCCGCGTCTCCTTGTAACAATAACGTAATAGTTACGAATTAAAACTGGGTTTAAAAGTCTTTATTACCATGCCAGAAAATCCGAAAACAATGTAGAAAATAATATAAAAGTATCATTGACAACTAGCGTGTTCTAAATTCAAGAAAACAGAACAATTAACTGAAATCGTGTATTCCTTGACAAGGTCATGTGGGATTTGACATTTGAATATTGCAGAAAAACAACGCATCGTTATTTTTTAGAAATTATGCAACATCTGCTCTTGTCTTTATCTTGAGACACGTACATGAGTATTGGCTAGAAGCTTACATAATTATCAAAACTAGTACATTCCAGCGGCTATACTAGCAGCAACTTCTTTACCGTATTTCATAGAACCGCTGCATTGATCCAGAATTTAAAAAAAAACATGTGGAAGTGCATATCAGTTAACGCATAATAATGTATCGTGGATATGACAAATGTCTACAATTTTTTTATTACTTGGGTAAAGAACCATAAAAAAGTATTTAATCAAAAACACCCCATTACTTTAAAATTTCCAAAGGATCTTGTTAGAATCAATTTCGTTCAAATGATTTGTAAATTTATAGCATACTTGAATTTGCTTTTTTCAAAAAATTTCACCTCGTACTTTAAACATTAGAAACGAGATGAGCACAATTTTCACTCTTTTGGTAGCTATATCTTGGCCCCTATTGACTAGACTAAAAGTTACTAAGAAACATCATGTTTTTTTAAAGATTTGAGTAAGGATATGCGCGACTATATTGGCAAAATATTTTCAACGTTCAATTAAATTGTGGCAGCCAGCGCTGAAGTTTAATTTTTCACATTTTGGATACGCCATTTTATTATAGTAGGTATATAAGTAGATTATACCTTACTGTTAAATTTTATTTATGTAAACTCAGTAATCTCTGAGAAAAATGTCTGACATACAACGACAAACTGACACACGTTAATGATGATTTCATAAACATTCCGTTTATGCTAAGATGACTACAGAACCTTAAAAATTAAAAAATCGATCAAAAACAAGTTCAAATTGAAAACAGCTTAAATAAACCAATTCACGGTTAACACCAGAAGGTTAGAATCCGTCAGATTACACGTCACTGTGACGGAGCACTTTCCCCATCATTAGGAGACACGGAGAAAAAAGGCTTCGGCAGTTCAGTCGTACAACGCGCCCGCCAACAAAGCCATTATGCCTTATTATGCTCACCATCCATCAGCCAACCATATCGATCCCACATTAACGCATTCTAATGTTTTATAAATAGATACATAATTTGTTTTGTCTCCACCTTGGCATCTCATTGATGGATTGTTTTATTTACAGCGCATCAAACTTTTGGTTCATGAAGGCGTGGCTCTATTTACCGCTATTAGTTTACGAGGAAGCTAATTCATTTCTGATTTTTCGCAGATATTAATACCTCGGAATATGTACCGTTATATTCCTACGCAAAAAAAGAACACAATGACATTTTCTTGAGTTTTTGTGACTATCACACATAATTGAAACACTTTTTCAACAGATTGGTTACATCATAAAGTATTACAAATGTTAAAAGTATGTGAATTTACAATGATTCAGTTGATAAAGTGTTTTTCTGAAAATGAAATAAAATGTACTTACTTTGTCCTAAGTGTACTCGCTTCATCCAAGGATAAATCTGCGGAGGATTTGCCTGTGTGTTGCTGGATGTCTTTGAATTCTTTGCATTGGAGTTGGAGTTATTGCCGTCATTACTATCATTGCTAGACGTACTCGAAGCTGGACTTGAGATGTTCTGGTTGACATTAGCTTTGTGCTCTACAGGAGATGCTATAGGAGTCGTCAAGCCTAGTTTAGTGCTGGTTCCTGTAGGATTCTGCCCAACACTCGCAAATCCAGGTGATGTTCGTCCTGGTCCTGAGGAGGTCGACAAATCTTGTGGCGAAGCTACACCAGTTGTTGATGTAGTATCAGCGAATTTACAACTAGCGCTTACGGCTTGGCTTGGAGGTGTTGACATTAAATTCGGAGATAATGCCCCAGGACTTGCATTAGAATGTTGATGCATATGACTCGTCGTACTCCCCAGTCTTTGAGGATGTAATTGTGTGTAGTCTATCATCGTCTGTGGTTGCATGTGCGTCCCTGTTGCTGGCGTTGCATACGGGTGCTGAGGGTAGTGATGGCTAACTTGCGGTGGCGAGTAACAGGCGTTAGGATACGCCGACGCTGCCGCATTTGGATTGTAATAGTCGGCACCAGGCGTCGGTAGACCAGGATGCCCCGTTTGCTCTACCGGTGTACCAGTACGGCCCGGAGCTTGGTTCCCGTAACATGACGCCAACGAATTGACGAATTGGTAGGAACTCATCCCTGCGTTGTAATTTAGGTCGTTCATCGATAACAGAATGCCTTTATCTCTTTACTTGAAGATCACTCGACACTTGTCATCGTTCGTATGAGCACTGAATAGTCTAGTTGGACATGTTAAGTGCTACTGATGTTCCCGGTCCGCTTCAATTGTCCCCGTAGAGTGGAGCTTGATTGATGGACCTGTGATAAAATGAGACACATTAGTTGGTCAAGTGCGTCGGCTCGTTATTAGTGATGAATGTCGCATTACAAGATCGTATCTTAAGTGTTTGATTTAAAAATTGTGTTTTATGATGCTTACGCTATCGGGGTCTTTGAGTTTAAAGCGGCGCATTGCTTTACTTGAATTTTTAATCATATAGTATCTGTTATATTGATAACTTTGACAGTAAATATAATATACACTACAATAGTGGAATTATTGACAAATTAAGGTCTAATTACAAATGTAATTAAAGATTTGAAGGTTATTTGTTCTTCTCTATTCCCGAATATCTTTTTAAATAAATAGCATTATGGACATTATATAAAAACTAGCTGCGCCCTACGGTTTCACCCGCGTGGTGATGGAAAATCGTTATATTTTGGATGATTCACACTATATCTTTATAAATTATAGCCTATGTGTTATTCTGATGTGTAAGCTATATTATTGTAAAGTTTCATCAAAATCCATTCAATAGTTTATGCGTGAAAGAGTAACAAACATACATCCATACATTCTTACAAACTTTCGCGATTATAATATGATATAGGATAGGATAGTACTAAGGACGTGCCAGATCACGTACATATACGTTTTCTAGGGATGACGTTATATCTACGGTGTTTTTCCTTTTGGTTACGAAACTCTTAATAAAAGTAGTAATTAAAGAAAGTAGTAGTAGTTAGTAGTAGTAGAAAGTAAATTTAAAATAGTCATATATGAGATTTGTAATCTTTTTCGTACGCACACATATTAAAATTACTGTAGATTCTAAGCAGTAAGTAAATATTTAAATACTGATATATTTATAACATTCAAAGGAGGTATCGAAATTCTCACAAATGTGAGAATTCCAATTCATAAAAGTTTATATGTGAATTTATTAACTATAAGTACGTAACACATAGTCCGTAATTAGTCTGCTGTTTTATTTTTAATATTTTATTTTTAAAACTTCTGTATTGTAATTATTTACAACGTCATCTAATTGAATATGTTCCCAGATTCTTGTGAATAGTATATAAAAATAAGCAAATCATCTTGAGTCCTTGATCGACAGCGAAGTTATTTTACGAAATTAATCTTAACAACAATCAGATAAAACACATGAATTTTCGCCTTTGACTTAAACGAGTGCATTTTGCGACACTTGAAAAACTTGCGTCACGGCCGGGGGTCTACTCGAAAACAATAAATTAATACTAGGCTGGTGACTTCTTGACTTCCTAAATCGGTACAGATGTCATGTCAAGTGCGGAAAAAACGCCGGCACCGCCACGTGGTAGGGCTATAAAAGTGTCCGCCGAGGTTTATGACTGTAAGCGGTAGGCCGAATGTGACTCTCCGAATTTATGAACTCGCCCGATGCATACATCTTTATGAGCAAATTAGCAGTCATTGTGTACTCGATTTATTTGTCGCATACGTTCGCCGCTAAATGACGAATGTGCGAATTTTCAACGTTGCACCGCATTATCGCATTTTAGCCGCATAAATTATTTTCATGTATTGTTGTTTTTGTTACAAATTTTGTTGGCGATTAAGAATTTAATTTTGTTGTAATTCGTGACAAATGATTTTAATATATTGACCATTTTCTTTGTGGTAATAAGAATCTTTCTATTTTTCTTTTGCTTAATTAATGATTTTATGGTCTTAAGTATTTTATAATATAATTTATTTTTAATGTTTAAAATATGCACTGTTTTGCATAAACTAATAACAATGTAATATATCTTATTGTGTTCACACTATTAATTACCCGGGATTTTCTAGTAAAGTCGCTTGTGTAATATTTGAATGCATGTTTAATGAAAACTAGTCGTTTATCCGGGATGAAAGTTTTCCTATGTTCAACTCCGTTATCTAAAATATAATAGTCCTATTCATATTGAGTTAGAGTAAGTTTGTAGGCTTCTTTAAGAACCTTAAAAAAGCCTTCAAACTTAATATTTATAGCAATTGTTTAAAAATATTGTAAATATAGGTATATTGTTTTTAGTGTTTACCTACTTTGGTACGCAATAAAGTATTTTCTATGTATAATTAAATCTTAGCTAGTGAAGAAGGAACAAACAAACATCCAACGAAAGGCAGTTTCACATTTGTGGTTTATATGGTATTTGTATATCTTTTTTAATTGTTCAAAATATTAACTTGTACGAAATACAGAAAAATACTTGTTTTTTTTTTAAATTAAATAAATAATTGCTAATAATTTGCCCCAGCAATGATTCATTTACATCTATATCGCTGGTGTTCAATAATGACTAAAGAAGTATTGATTGGCATTAAACTCACCGAAACTACTTTTTGTTGCAGATGTAATTTTTACAGTACTTCAGTCCAATCAAAATTTGTTAAATGTTTATTTTAATATCGACTGCAACACTAAAAAATATAGCACAGATGACTACAAGAAATTCAAAATAAAATTTTATTCCACGCATGACTCACAAACACAACATTATCAATGAAACAAAACAAATTTCGCATAAAACGTTTGTTGTTCTTTCTCTCAAAAGTTTCTCACATCAAAGGTTGACAAACAAAACCGAACGACGGGCCTAGTCACACTGAATAAATTATTTTATTGTTTCACAGATCGTGTGACATCTAAACACATGTGCTCAGCCAGTTTATTTCAGCGTTAGAATTTTTGTCACTCCCGTCCGGTCCACATTAAATGGCCCGAACAATTTCATTCCTTTCCATTTTTTTTTATATAAAAATTTTGTTCTCTTTTTAAACTTAAGACGTATATTCCCAGACATCCTTTGATGAGCCAACATGTTTTGTATGACTGTTTCAATTTCAATTTTTTGGTTTGATGACTTTTATTGTCGTTTTGATGTTAACGCAATGTGAAATATTGTTTATTGTTAAGGTTCTCTTGTTTTGTTCAAAGGTCAGTGGGACTTTGTGTTTTGATGTTTCAGTTGGTTGGCAGTGTTACAATGTTTAATAGAAAGAAGGAACCCTTAGCCTTATGGATTCAATCTGGTATTTGTTTGTGTCACAGCCGATTATCACAGAAACTACTAAGGCTAGTTGTATGAAATGTAATGAAAGAAAAGGAATGAAATGAAAGTGTAGATATAATGTCGTATTTTTTTAAATTTTATTGCAGGAGTCTGCAGGCAGGCAGACGGCCCACTTCATGGAAAGCGGTTACCATCGCCTATGGACATGTGCAACACCAAAGGTGCTACAAATGTGCTGCTGCTCTCTTAAGGGAGACTGGAACCTGGTCACTAATGCCGGAACACAACTCAAGTTTGCTATGGCGACATACTTTAGACCGCAGGAAATTGTATTCTTTCTCCATTCCTGCACGGATGTAATATATATGTAGGGTATAAATGTAGTCTTATCAAATGCAAAAATATTACCCAATTAAAACATTATTTTAGTAATTTTTGATATTACGCTTTGTTTTTAATATTCACACCTATCCTATACTCATCTATATTCACAATCAAACCTATCTATACTTATTTGTATTCACACTTATCTATATCTTAAAACTTATATATTCATATTTATATCTCCTGAACCCTGCACGAATATTATAGAGAGTGTCTCTGTTATAATTTCTAAAATTTTGATTGGAATCTGTAAAGCTGTGTTAGAGTCTATCCGAGACAAAGAATCAGACCGACTGAGAGACAAAATTTCTAAATATACTCGTTTATGATTAGGCATCATAATAATATTAATACTTAAATACCTGCATTCACTTTAACCAGTATTGGCATATTGGTATATAACTATTCAAATTACAGACAGATAACTGAATTATATTAGTATAATAGATGTTACTTATCGAAACTTAGGTAGCCTCATTATATATATAGATATTGTACTGTAAAATGCTTTCATTTAAGTTTTAATATAATGAATGAATGGTTGTTATGCCTATAACACGTCAAATCAAAACATGAATCAAATATAATAAATATTTTTTAATAAGGCTAGTTAGTTATAGTTTAATATGTATTTATAAATAAATTAGAATCTAAAATTAACTATAATATACCTACGTACAAGTTACAATAAAACTAGAAAAAACAAAGAAAATGAAGTCTATATTAAAATTGGTTCAGCCGGATAGAACACTGTCACAGGGCGTACCTCGAAGCCTGAAGTATATTATAATTGTTATATAAAAATAGAAGTATACATACCTATTTCAAAGAAACATGTTTTTCACAGTTATTTTGTAACAAGACATATTGGCTACAGTTATCATTAGAACACATAAGGTAAACAATAGGAACTTAAAATCAACTTAAGAAAGACTATAACCTAAACATAAATGAAAAGTAAAGTAACTTAAAAAATACAATTAAATACTAAAAATAAACTAATCATACTTACAAATAAAACCTTAAAATAAATACAAATAAAACCCTAAGAAAAATGTACACTAAAAAGTATAGAAAACTGAATGAGTATCTATACTAATACTATATAAAGCTGAAGAGTTTGTTCATTTGTTT
The DNA here is from genome assembly GCA_039645545.1 of Dendrolimus houi. Taxonomy (NCBI): domain Eukaryota; kingdom Metazoa; phylum Arthropoda; class Insecta; order Lepidoptera; family Lasiocampidae; genus Dendrolimus; species Dendrolimus houi. Next base: position 16,125,634 of record CM077125.1, on the reverse strand, counting down.
GCTGGAACGCGCTAATCTCAGGAACCGCAGGTCTGATTTGAAAAATTCTTTCAGTGTTAGATAGCCCATTTATCGAGGAAGGTAATAGGCTATATATCATCACGCTAAGACCAATAGGAGCGGAGCACCAATGAAGAATGTTTCAAAATCGGGAGTTTTTAATAAACTATTCCACGCGGATGAAGTCGCGGGCAGAAGCTAGTATATTATATTATTTAAAAATATATTTACATTTATACAAATCAACTTTAAAACGTAGAACAGAATATAAAGATTCAATTTTCTACTATTCTATAATGAAAATATTTACACTAAAAAATTTGAAGCAATTAACTCTAATGTTTATATAATGGATAATTAATTATAAAGCATTTATTGCTCCCAGAGATTGTACAATTAAAATTAAACATGAATTCAAATATATAAAAATACAAGGCTTTATTTAGTTGCTGGAAGTATAAGTTTTAAACAAATTTAGTGTGAAGCATTTTGTTTAAATATTGCTAAACTTGTATTATGAAACTAATTAAATTAATTTAATACAACTGTTTTTATTTGATTTTGATTTCTAGAAAAAATAGCGCATGAGGAGACATTACCAGCTTGAGCTAGATAAGAAAGCGTACCTATACCTAATTGTCACTTACCTACATAAGTAATGATTTTTGTGCTCGAGTTTGGATTCTTTAAGCATTACGTCATGATGATTATACCTTCTCCAGGCCAGTCAGAAGCTTTACAACCAACTGATCCAAAATTTGTAAACGTTTACAGTTTTCAAGCTTTAGCGCTTTTTCATATGAAAAAGGCTTTTGTAGTTTTTCGATTATGCGCCGAGTTAAACTTTGGCCTAGGCAAAAATAATATATAATAAATAAAGTAGACAGTCTTCTAAGAGTTCTCAATTTCGACTACTGATATCCAGGCTTCATTTATGTAGTTTTCGATACCATTTCATATAGGAGTTCTTACAATTTTAGAGAAAATAAGTTCTCTATATTCATTTCCCCATAATATCAACTCCAAAGTTCATATATCCATAATATGAAACTTCATGAAAATCGCTTTTCATACAAAACCTTAAACACTAAACACAAATATAATAAATACACTTAGAATTATTTTAGATATACAATTGTGCATGTAGGTACTAAAATATTTTTTTGAATTTAATTAATATCTTCGGGTTGTCTGGAAAAGATCGCTTTTTAGCGAAAAGATCATCCTTTGCACACAATTAGAAAAAATAGTATTAGATACCAGTATTAAAGTTTCTGTAATGCATTAAAAGGTTATCTATCTGTCTACCATAAAACCAAAATGCTCTGAACACTTATAAAGAGTTTTTGAAGAATATTAACCACTTCTTAGATAGTTATTGAGTGTACTATTGCCTACGTCGCGTGTCACCGAGGTTTCGTTGTCAGCCTTCTGGACACCTTACTCATAGAAACATGTGACCTAGGCTCAGTATTAAATATTAACCTTATATAAATATATAGGTATTATTTGTTAATTACTTGTATAAAAATGTATTTAGAACTGCAATTAATTTTTCGATATAATATGTATACCTAATATATACAATACATAGATAGATAGATATAACACTTTATTGCTCACCAAAATAACAGACATAATACATTAATTACAGTATTTTTCGTCAGAACAATAGACGGCCTTATCGCTGCGATCTCTTCCAGGTGACCTAACTTCTATTTTAATTATTAGCACTAATTAATTATACCGTAATTAATGTATTAAGAACAATATTTAATTAATATTGATTTTCGCTGCCCATACCACCTCCAATTAGGTTCTAGTAGAAGTGAAAAGATACACTGGCTTGACGATTGATATGTGTTTCTTTATGATAAAAATCGGCAAAGAAGTAGAAGAGCCAACTTCCAGTGGACATCTTCGCCTATAACACTTTAGGCGTTCACCATAAAAGTGTTACCTATTTTTTACCAGGATAGGCCCTCTGATATTCTTTCCAAAATACAATGAAACTGGTGGAAAATAAGCAAGACGGTATCTACGCAAACGAGCATTTCATATGGCTCTACCACCAGTAAATGTCTACCAACGGTATGGATATACCTCTATAAGGGATGCAAAAAAGTGCAAAGTGGAGAAAAAATTGTAGGAAACTGGACCTCGGACACAAACAGCATTTAACGCTAGAATGACTTTACTTTGAGGTTATACCTACCTACGCAAGCTGTGAAATAAAAACTATATACTCTCTACTATAAAATAAATATGAGCAACTATATAAAAAATATAAAAGCATTTTTTTATAAAACACTAGCGGTCTCGGCGGTCGATATCGTACCCTGAAAAATATAAATCTAGAACCCGATTCCAGCGCCACCTACCGGGTCTACTTGTGAATCTAAATAGTCCCGGAACCCACTCTAACACACATAAAATTTCATCAAAATCGTAGAACCAGATTCCAGCGCCAAGTATTTTATTTGGATTGATGGATTACATTATTGAAATTTTAGTAGGGATCCCTAATTTTTATATATCCTATATTATAATCAGGGATAATGTAGCAAATCTTTTCACTTTATAATATTAGCATAGATAATATTGTTTGACGTTATTGTTTTGTACAGCCAAGTTATATCAACAATATTCGATAAGTCAAAGTAAAGGCATTGTTATAGGTATGAAATATACAAGTTTATAATATACAAGATTTTAAAGTTTGCTTAAAATACATACGTACATATTTTTTAAGTTTATGTCTAAGCCACATACCTACTAACTTATCAATATGCATTTTTAATTAGGTACATACCATCTGAAGTTATGGATTTGAAATTCCCGTACGAAACTAACAGATACGTTCATTATCTACCTTTATGTTGAATATACTATTTGTTCATTTTGTGTAAATGTAAAAGGAACTGTAAACGATGAAATAGTTCGAATTCTATTTTAATAGCCCTAATGCGAAAAGCTCGTCGGATATAGAAACTTCTAATGTCCCTTGACAAGTGGACAGTTTAAATCCACGCCGTCCTACAAGATTTACGACGACACGCTTTGATTTCACCACTTGATATCTTTTCAAATATAACTCTGTCAATTGAATATAATTTTCTTAAATATTTTTTTATAAACTAAAATACTTACTATCGTATGATTAAAATAAATAACCAACTTCAAACTTGAAGGAAACACAATCATTCAAATCGAAAAACACAAACATCCCACAATTTTAAGTTTTCCAAAACAAAACAAAAAAAAACACTTTCCACAGATTATTTTATAAATAAAAATATTTGTCAACAAGCAATTTATTTAACGGAAAAAAATATTTATAACGTCTCTGGAACTTTCAAAATTCGAATGCGTTCGAATTTCGAAAACTTCGTGCGCCGAGCGCGCGCGGCGGAAAACGGCTCGTGTTTTCCCGGCGTTCAAGCGTCGAGTGCAGTGCGCGTCTGACGATGAGGTGAGCGGTTGAGTTGACGCGGCGTCAAGCGAGTGGCGGGCGGGGCGCGCGCGGGGCGGGACCGGCACCTGAGGCTACGGCTCGTGGGCCCGCACCGCACCACGTGGCCGCTCCCGCTGCCGCTTATGGTTTAAACGCGAGTTTAGAGTACACACTTGCATCGAACTTATATCAATGTATACATTGTTTTAGCTCAGTTTTAAATTGACTTAAGCCGGGTTTCTGTATCCTTACCATTGGTCCAAAACTGACATTATGTACTTGTATGGAGTTAATATCAATAAGAACCGGCTGTATATCTTAGGTGAGTGAAATGCTGAAAATTTATTAGAAATAGTCAGTTATGGCCGCTTCCTATATATTAACTATTCATGCCATCAGTTAAATTTTAATATTACCTGTATTTGAAGTCAAATTTTAACCGATAGGAAGACAAATGAGCGGTTGGTAAGGTATAAGAACCGGCCATTAATCGACTTCCTGGTAATTTCCTCCTATTTATAGAAGAATGGAGATTAAATCTACCAAAATATTTGAAATCATATTGGCAATTTTCATAGATATATTTTTTTAACTAGTTATTAGAAATCACAACACTAGGTAGATTCTAAGCGGTGTTTGCTTTCGTAGTTTCAAGATGATTAGAATCTCATAAAATGAAACAAAGTAAAAATTATTTATTGACGAAGGATGTTACTGGTTACGCTTCATCCGCTCACCGCTCCGCTCTTTCGATTGCCGTAATTAGGTTGCCCACACCAGGTATTCGATTTCAATGGTTCGATTGATGATTATCGTCGTGGAACGATTGACGGTGGGCGTTTTGTTTTAACGATCATTTAGATCTTTATTGTTTGTTTTTCAATATTTTTTATTGAATTTGAGGACTTCCATTTTATCCTCCTTAGAAATTATAAATTCTTACAGTGTTAGAGGAAGGCTATAGGCTATATATTATCACGCCAAGAAGAAGAAGAATGTTTCAAAATCGGGGGGTTTTGAAAACAAATTCCACGAGGACGACGTCGCGGGCACAGCTAGTATAATATAAAAGCACGCAATCACTTCAATTCTATTCCTTCATTACCTAACCAACAAATCAGATGAAGTCTAGGTTTCATGATCATAATGTCAGTTTAATTATAGTTCTTATTAACTAACTCTAATCGGAACTTATAAGACAAACATACAAGTTACATTTCACTTAAATAGTTTTAGTTGTCTATAAGTAGGTTACATACATCTTTAAGTTGAAACAGATGTAGTCATATATTAAGGTACAGATCCTAGTACAGTTATTAAGGTATGTTGATCGTTTGTAGTAAGAGTTCTTAAAGACGTTTTTCTTGAACATGCGAAAGGACTTTGAAATGAGTTCCCAGTTGAATTTTCTCACATCTATATTTCGAGATTTTTTAAAGGTATTATAAAGTTTGTAATCAGCAGAATACATTGGAAACATCTATGGGGCTGCACACGTGGATCGAAGGCTACGGCAACAACTTTCTATTGGTTGGGTCTTTAGCGTGTCTAATGATCTCCCGTAGTCCTAACAATGTCCACTACTAGACATAGGCCTCCTCAGTATTGGGTCAAATTCAATTTAAAAGGAAGTTCCACTGGCGAACACTTTTTGAAGGTATACAAGTTAAATTTAAATTTAAATTTGAGAAGAAGCGGCAATAACCTCCCCAGCAACACATCTAGCTAAAAATTGTTTTTCTTTATATTTCTTATTCTATTTATATCTCAAGCTCTTTTTTCATAAGTTTTGTACAGAAGCAAGAAGAATATTATTATCGTTATAATAATGACGAGACGTACTAAATGTTTATACTGCAACTTCTCTGAGTCTTCTGCTTTTCTCATCCGGACCTTACCGGTGATCTTGCGCAAATTATATTGATTGATAAATTTTGAAGAAAACTAGGTATGCATGGTAAAACGTAGTTAATCATTTCCTTCTTATAATTCTATGTGATTTTTGAGACTCTTCAAATAGTGAGAAACGGCCAAAAGTCAATGCTTATTTATAATATTACCCGTGCAGGAACGGAGACAGAATATAATTCCTGCGGCCGGGAAGCCTGTCGTAAGAGGCGACAAAACAACCCACAGCTAGGTGGTAGGGTATTTGCCCGTCTAGATGGCTACCACCCTTGGTCTAGAGTATGCCTTCATAACAACTTTGAGTTGTGTTCCGGAATTAATGGCCAGGTTCCAGTCTCCTTTTAAAGAGCGGCTGCACATTGGTAGCCCCCTTAGTGTTACAAACGTCAAATATAACCGCTTTCCTTCAGGTGGGCCATTTGCGTGTGTTCTGAACTCATAAAAAAATAACATAACCCTACTTCCACATGCTTGCTAACTGTCATACAGTTATTTAAATAATGTATTATTTTCTTTTGTAGGTATAATATTATATGTTGTTACTTGTAGTTGTACATTGTGGAGCAATAAATGTTTACATTACTGGAGGTGTCTAGCAGACTAACCCTTGTGTGTTATAACTGTTATTATTGCTTTGATATTGTCCATTACGTGTGGTTAATACTGATTCACCATAAACCCTATAACCCCAAGAGAAACAGAAGAAGAATACAAACACAAAAATCAAATTCCGACATAATTATTGTTGAGGGGAGAAAAAAATGTCGATTTAACATGTATAGGAATTCATTTATCAAATACTAAATATGCTGATTTAATACAAAATTTAAAAGAAAATAAGACTTTCTTTTTTTAACTGGTTTGGTTATATAAATAATATTTAAAAAAAAGCTAAAGCGAGATAAATGACCAAGCATCATCTAGTCATATAGGATTTAGCTTTAAGTTTTTATTTGACAATTGTCATTATTATTATTGTTCCTTGCTACTATTATATAACACATAAGTGTGTTTGTATATTTGTATGTTTATTCATGAATTTGACCTCTGGCCATTTTTTGTTATGTAATTTTGATCGTCTTTTTCCTTTTCACTGTATAAAGCGAGACTAAGTTTGGCCTATAATAGCAGGTAATATTAAAAGAGGCCTCCTGCCTACGCGCCTGCATCAGGCAAGATCCTGGGTCTCGCTCAACTGCTGTCCCACTACCCTGGTTTGTGACAATAGTAAGGATACCATAGCAGCAGCACATTAGCGCTAAACGAATAGAATGAAAGTCTATGAGAATGACATAATACTTAGGGCAACTATATGTCATTCTCATACATTTTCTATTCTATTCCTTTAGCGCTAATACCACTTGTCTAAAGGGCCTGATGTTGAGTAGTGACGTGGTCTAGACGTGCTTCTTCACGCTTATATAGAAGGTGCTTGCTCACTTGTGACTTGAAGACTCCTAAATTTTATTTGTCAGGAAAAACGGGCACCGGCAAAGTATTCCACTCTTGTGTAGCAGCGATTACTCTAAACAAATATGGTTTCATATCTGTGCAAAAGTTGGAGTATTATTTAATTCATTTATCAGATTATAGGTGTATTATTTAACAAAGATATAACATACGAACATTAAGATCAATTAATTTCAAACTCAATTGTCACAAGAGTGTACTCGTATGTGTTTTACATACAAATATAGCAACCCAGTGAGGTAGTAATTAAATCTATTTAAGTTCTAGCTATTAATCATTTTAATTCATTAAAATATTTAATTGCAACATTAACTTAGTGATTGTTAAGAAATAACGTGTCAAAGTCTAAATTATAATATTCAAACTTTATATTATGCTAACTGTTATTCGTAATTAAAATAATTGCTTCTTCCTTTTGTTATTTAAAGAAATTTTCAATTTCGGAACAAAAATTAATAAATCCAATTTTAAGTACCTACCTACAGAATAAAACAGAAAAATGAAGACGAAAAAATTTGAATTGTGAATTATAAACACAGTTGTGTGCAAAATTGTTTAATCACTATAATTAAATAAAATCGGCAATTATTTTATTTAATATTAGTAACTGCTTCTTCCTTTTCTAATTTAAATACTAATTGCAGCTGTTTACATAAATTTCGAAACAAATAATAAATCGAATTATACCTGAGTACAGGTTAAAACAAGAACACGAAGGCAGTACAACATTTGACACATGGAATTTTAAGTACAATTGCGTGCAAAATGGTTTAATCACCATAATTAAACAAAAATAAATGCGTTCAGTTGTCAGGAGTATTTTGTACGTATTTCTTGGTAAGGAGTCAGCACTTAGTCCAAGTCTAGATGTACGGACACCCGCAATGCATCACTCGCTACGGGCACTGACGTCTCACTGAGGTATAAAAATTGCCTGCTGCTATCAAAGGTAACGCTTATCTTAATTTTATGCATGTATATCTATGTTCGTGTCGTTTAAGATTCATGAAATTCTGTTGGAATTGTATTTTAAACAACGGATATAATTTGTATTAATTAGTCTATTACCTTTGAAATATAAACATGGATTTATAAGTAGCTTTGCTCGGATAACCTTTCAATTCCAACATTATGGATACCATCCCATATTTTAATATCTAAATTATTCTATGTTCCTTCTCTTTATCGAAATTACGTAGATGCTTCTGTCTATTATAATTTAAGAAGCGTGTTATTATATAGATATCTCATGAAGTTATACATCTGAATAATAAGTGATAAATAACATTTAAACATAGTCAAAACTTTTTATTATTTTTGTAGATAGATGCTGATTCAGCAATTAACGTATTATTTGTTAATTTAAAAATTTCGATTTTATTTTTGACCACTGTGCAGTAGCTGTACCTATCTAGTTATTGAAAAGTTGAATGTTTTTATTATTCTTAATTGTACACAAAATAGACACATATAAACACAGTGGTGAAGTACAATGCGAGCTTAAACTTAAAAATAATTTTATTCCAGCATCTAGCGAGGAGTGGAAAACAATAGGCAGGGTTATACGAGTATATACTAAAGTTTGTTTGTATAAGTATATAGGTACATATACCTACTTAAATGTACATTTACATATTTGAAAATACATATTTGCTTAATAAAATACGTAGAGACATATATATTAATGAGTATTGTTAAAATTTAGTTTTATCTATTCGAAACTCGTTATATTTTAATTATTTTATTTTACTTTCACATTCATACTCATCATCTAATTTCCTGCCACTTTACAACATGTTATGGCCGAAGAAAATATCGTGTTTAAACCATGGTTTTAAATAACCCTGGACTGGTTAATGACTACTATATAAATCTCCGAAAACATCATTATTACATTTAGAATTAGAGCTTTTCTCATATTAATTTAAAAAATAAATCTTCATAATTATTAAAAACGTTATAAAGATAAAAATCTCTTATTGTGTTAATTCGAGTTTAAGTTGTGTAAGAATCATTAATAATGGGGCCCATTCGTCTCGCACGAGTTTGTTTTGATTGTATTTAAGCGCTAATTATTACGATGTCACGCCACTTACCTATATACCTATCGGTTTTACCGAACGTAACAATAGTTTATTTTATTAAGTTGTTTTACATTGCTCTTGTATCTAAACTTGGAGATGGATTAATTGATTTTCAGATTCACATATACCTAGATATGAAAATAAAAGACTAACTAATCAACTTATTTATTCGAAGCTCAATAATCCTCGCATCTTAAACCTGCAAAGCTTGACTTGACATCTACAACAACAATTAACTAAATTGAAGATGTCGCCTGTTTTCTTCAATATGTGTTATCTTGATAATTGAAATTTTAGAAACGTTTTTTTTACTTTCAAAGAATAATTGTATCAAAACTAAAACGTGGTATATTTTAAAATACACTGTAAATTGACAAAAAAAGTTATTATTAAGTATTGAGTATTGATATTTTTTTTTGAAGTTTAAAAAAACTTTTCTATAATTTCATTTTTCATTACAGTTTGCCTATTATTAATTTTCTTCCGTTTATTTATGTAATATTACCCATTTAAAAATAGTCATTGTTCTCACCAAATATATTTTCATTTTATAAATTTTCACTAATATCCAATAATAAAAAATAAACAAATTCGTCATTTAGTTCCCAAGACACCTCTAGTCTCGTGGGTCATAAAATTTATTACAACTTAATAAACCACCAGGTCACGCGACAAAACACCGCACATGTTGCGATACAAGTCACCTAGCTGACGTAGAAATAATTTACGACTTTTTAGGGTGACTGTACTTCACTACGACTATCTATAGGCGGACGGGGTCAAGAAGTTACTATTTTTTATTTATTTAATCCTTCAAAAATATAATATAGAAGAGAACGTTCTTAACGCTACTTAACTGGGTAGGTAGGTACATGACAGATTTTACAATAAATTTCAAAACAATTTACATATTAAATACTTTCCTTATTTGGAAAAACAAATATATTTCTCAAACTATTTCCTTTTTTTTCCTTTTGTATTTTGTCTTTAGTTACTAAAAGATTTAATGTTAAATGACGTCATTTCATTTACTTTTTGATTTATAAATTATCTATTTATTTGTACATTTTTCTACTAGTATAGATATTCAAAGCTTTAACAAATAAGTGGTCGAAAATTTAGATTAAAGTGAATATGATGAAATTGAAATTATGCTTAAACCGTTAAAATTTTATATCGATTTCTATTTTTTAACTAAGGAAATATTTTCAAATTATTGAATATTTTTAAATTATTAAATCTTTTTAAGTGCAAAAATTACTTAAAACATATAAATATTTATTTGTGAAGAGGATTCCGGGTGTTCCACACATGTAGCAATGCGAACTGATTTGACTATCGTAGAATAATTTACGACTTTCGGGTGCTACTGCACGCCCATATTTGGTTAGTTCATGGGACCAAAGAATATTATTAATAGTTATTTAACTGCCAATTATTGTTTTAAACGTCTTTTTTATTTTGTGACCTGTTACAAAAACCTTTATCTTATTTGAAATAAATAATTTCATTTTCTGTTCAAGTTCGGCTTAACACATTTTGCATCTTATAAACTGTTTCCAGTCTTTTAACCAAATGTATTTATTTCATAATAAAACTGTAAAGGAAAATAACACTCAAGTTCCTGTAAAAGCCTTCGGTTTAAATATTAATTAGGTAGGTAGTATTTCGGAAGAGAGATGTAAAAGAGAATCTGGTTAAATTAATGAGTCGGCCAGGATACGTAAAATGTAACTACTGCTCACGCATCACATCTTTAGTCCACCTTTGCGCAAGACAGTCTTAGGCAGCACTTCACCCATTCCATGACTTATTAAGCTATACAATAAATACAGCTCTATTTTAGATATATTTGCCGATTCACTACCTAAGTCTCGCCGAATATTGCACAGTATACTTCCATTTAATACTTTAAATCGTTACTAATATTTTTTTAATAATCCACATTAAAGCTATAAATGTGTGCTAGTGGTTGTGTATTTATATAAACGTATGTCTAAATTTGTTTATCCTTATTTATTTTTACATTTTTTTTACTCTTACACTTACTGTGTTTGCTTGTAATAGGTTACACACTAATCTTGGTATTGTATATTTAAATTGTCTCCTACAATGTTATAGTGTCCTAACTGTAAACGAACCAAATAAATAACTATATGGGCCGTCAACACTTTTAAAATAAGCTATAATATATAATACCTATAACGCATTTTTTTAGATGACTTTAAATATGAGGAGACTCTCAATTTGGCTGTTTTTTTTTGTAGGTAGGTGTTTATTACGCGATTTCTCCGTCGGTTGTGGAACGATTTCCAAATTTTTTTACCGAAACAGTAGTTAGGTTTACTCTTGATGTGGTCCCATTGTCATCAAGTCACAATCTCATGAGAATCCCAGGGAAATCGAGACCAATCCTCGAATATTATAGGCACGCACAACGTGTTTCATATTTTTTTCTAAAGCTATTCAAATATTTGCGTAACTAAGAAGTAGAAAACATTTTGAAGTGAAACTTCTTTAGAATCGTTGTGATTTGAAATGAAAAAGCGACACTAAAAAGAGATACATAAACATAAATCTATAGGAGTAAGCCTGCGAGAGAATGAGATACGAGTTTACATTATGCAGCACAGATTAGAGAGTCAATAAGACCGATGATTAAACATAGGTCCAATTTGAAACGAAATAAAACTGATAATAATATTTTTATTAGACTATACGATGAAAAATTGAAAACGATACTTAAGAAGTTTATTGTGAATTATAATATGTTGACGGATGTAGGCTAAAAGGATTATATTTATATTAATAATTTTCTCTGAATTTTCGCTTCTACTGCGTATGAACTGCACACACCCATAATTATTTTAACAAAAAACAAAACCGACTTTAGAAGTAACTAAAAATATTTTCTGCATCATCTTGTCAGTGCAAATTAAGACAAAAACAAAAACAAAAAAAATGCAAAATATAGTAATTTTTATGTTTCACTTCACAACGGCTTCAGGATGTTGCAGAGAATTTTTTTTTTTGGGCTTTTTAGTTACTTTTTTTAACTCTAGCCTTTAGTCAAAACTTAAACATAGAATCGTAATCTTGATCTTAAAGGTCCTCGAATAGTGATTCATATTTGAATGTTATTCTGAATTTGAAAATAGATTAATGCTCATCTGTATTATTTTGTTCAGCTAGGTAGATAAGTACCTACTTTATATTTTCAGTTCGTTATTGTACGTAGGTAAGTAGGTATCGCTCGCTATCACTCGGGCAGATGTAACTTCTAATTTGATTCCAAAATTCTAATTTGATTACGCTTTCTATCGTAGTAAAATATTTTTAAAAGAAAATATATACTTTCATTCAATAATTATTGTAGAAAAATAGGTAATTTTTTTTCGGAAGTATATAAATAGAAAATCTATTAGATAGATATAGATATGCAACAGTTTTCATTACAAAATTTGCCGGCAGACGTCGTCCTGCCCGGAAAAGCTTCGATCGATATGCCGACAGCAGCGCCACCTACCAGGTCCAATTGTGAACCAACTCAGAAACCTTCTTTGACTCATGCACAACAACTTTGCTAAAGATCATCACATGATCAAATGTATATATAGTTTACGATTCTATAAAGGACATACAGACAAACATTCATTTTTATATATCAAGATTCTTTACCTAACTTATTTGTAACACATATTTAACGCATATTCCTTTTAACAGTCATCTTAGGTACCTCATGATCTGTTATTAGAACTACATAATTAACCCTTTAATGCCACGACTCCCGCATTTTGTATTAAAAAAACATCGACACTACATCGTAGTAACACATAATATAATATAATTACTTAATGCATTACTTAATTTGCAAATGAATAAAAATTTGCATAACACCTCATTGGCAAGATTTTTCTATCTCTATCACGTTCAACTTAATTATACATGCTAGAAAGAGATAAATATTGCATGGTTATTGCGTTGCAACCGAGCATGCGTACTGCAGTAGCTGTGGGCAGGCCCGTTTTGAAGCAATGCGGCACTCTGATTGGTTGGAATTTACGCAAAGTGGGATGTTTGAAAATGTGTTCCAAAGAAACTTCAAGTTCTAGAGTTGGAAACTTTCAGAAAATTGTAAGTTTTTAAATACTCTTTCTTTCTTGTTGGTAATCTGAACTACGTGATTCAATTTTTAAATAAAAAAGGTAGTTAGCATTCGTAGGGTTTCGAAGATAGTTTCTCAGAAGAATGTAGGCTTTATCTATCTATATCTATATTATAAAATTCTAAACATGCCGTATCTGTACAATGAAGCTATTAAAACAAAAAACAACGGGAATAGACTATATAAACGATGGAAACACGATGCCTTTTTTTACTTCTTGTCTGTTTATCTATTTATCTAATTTTTCAGGATTCACGTAAAATTTACTAGGTCGATTCGACACGGTTTTCACTGATCGACAGCTAATTCTTAGACTTAAACTCTGCGATACTTTTTATCCTGGAAATTCCTCGGGAATTTTTTGGGATTGATTTAAAATAGCCAGATTAAAAAATCAGTAAAAATCGAATTCAAATCTGATTTTTACTGATGGGACAGCAAATGTAATGTAATAAAATATGTGATATATTTTATTTCGAGAATCCCGCGGAAATTTTCCCGGCAGTGGTTTGAAGTTCTTCGAGTGCATAAAAATTAGCTTATTCCGATACAGTTTCCACTAAAACGATAGCTTATATTCTTTTATAAAAACTGCGATACTTTGTGTCCCGGGAATATCAAATCAAGCGTGGACGAAGTCGCAGCCATATTTTAGTTTGAAATAAAAATAAATAAAACTTTTGTTGAATTTTGTTAAAAATTAGATTAAAATCGGTTAATAGGGTTTGAGTAAATTTAGAGCTAATAAACAAACACTAAGATATTTAGTTTTTGTTCTGTCTAAAGCTTATCTATATTTACCCGGTTTAATCTACGCAATATCTACTTTTATAATTAATGTTGCATCGGACAGTATGAGAACCGAAGACCTTTTAAAGTAGAGTAGTAAGTAATAAACAATTTCGCCATTGTTTAAATATATTGAAATATTATATTGTACCTATGTACATAGGGTAAGGATGCGCAAGTCGTACCTTCTGAGAGACAACGCTTAAGGTAATTGAAATGAAACAAAACCTTTTGCTTCTACTGAATCTGTAGTTTTTGAGCTATCACAACAATTTTAGAATAAATCAAAAATCTTTGATCTAGGTAAATAGTCATTTTAACGTTTTTTATAAAAGTGCCTTCAGTAGGTATGACTTAGACACCCAGTTGTCTAATTCGTACTACCTAAGTCTAAGTAGGCTTAGACTTAGGTAGTACTATAAGCTCTTAGGCTAGGGCCTAGCCTAAGTCGTAGGTACTTAGAATAAAACGTCACTGAGAACATCATAAACTCTATAAAGTTACCATAACAAAAAATCATATTATATTAAACACTCAAAACGCTGTCACTAAAAGTATATACTTACTACGAACAAATCAATCTTTCTATTTTATATTTCCATTTTCTTTTCCTTGTTAAAGCGACGTGGAAATTTATATTTTTCTATAAGTTCGTTACTTTTTCATTTTGGTAATAGTTATTCAGAAATAAACTAGACACATAATTCATAATATTCTGCGCTAATTGTTCGAGTTTCTTATACGTTATCATATCGTTAGATCTTCCAAATTTTGTTTTTCTTTATCCAAACCCATCAAATTTCGTCGTAGCTTAAGCTTCAGTTTATTATATGTTGCCTCATTAAACCCAATTTTACCATCTCAATGTTTCAGTAAGTTTCATTCATATCCTCCAGCTTCTAACTATTTACACTTTGTTCCTCATATTGTATAAGTGGCAAAGAAAATACGAATTAGAAAATAATATCTACCTAAACTTAAGTCGTACTGGTACGATTACAGAATTACCAACAGATACGAATTAAGAAACTACACTCTCAAAGTTTCAAATGAAAATTACTGACTTAACTATAAAATATATAATACGGATTAATGACACCTTTTAGGACAAGATTATGTTACTTTAGTTTTAAAATTGTTAACAATTATACCTACACTATCCAATGTAATTGGTTCTGGATAAAAAGATTTTCTTTCTTTCTAATGATGACTAAATCAACGGCATAATAACACCAAACATAAGAACAAATTACAAAAATGACTTCATTATCGCATTCCTCCTCGAAATAGCCACAAATGAACTTCAAATTTGAGTAAGAATAGTGAGAAAAACTTATATTTAAAATATTCTTCGACGCCTACTAGTTTTAGTTTACTCACACGACTAATTAGTTCACGTTTATAGCACCAGATGCAGTTCTTGTAGATATGAAACGAGATATTGACGGAGTATGACTTAAAAGGTAGTACGACTTGCGCAACCTTCCCTTACCTATAGAAAAGAACGTTCATTTGTTGGTGAATCTCTGGAGCGCATCATTGTCTCAAGTGTCTAAAACCTTGATAATCTAGCACGTGTTTAAAAAAACGTAATTGCGGACAATAATGTTCTCAGGAAATTCACCGAGTTGTATTAAGTTTGCGATCGCCGGACAGCTCACCAGACTTAATGAAAACGGGTGTATGTGTAACAGCTGAAGTTGTTACCTTGAAGTTCATTAGTTCATAGGAGTTGATTTCCGCTTTCCATTATACGTATCACCTAATAACTTGCAATCTCATCCATATTTTTCACATAAGATACTAGTAAGACCGAATTATTCACGTCCTATTTGAAAGGATTATAAAATAATTAAAATCACTTATAATTTGTCCCTGTATAGTACAGATTACAGCTTTTTACGTGACTTTACTTGTGATTATTTAAAGCTTCTTTTTTGTGGAAACTATTTTTTATTTGAAGAAGTAGGTATATGCGAGGTTGGTTTAAATGATATACCTAACAAGGATTAGTGGGATAAGGACAGGGTCGGATCTAGGGGAGGGCAAGCAATACACAACTCATCGTTAATGCAACTTTGACCACCGAGATGTCCAATATCTACTATAAGCACATAAATTACATTTCTCGGGGCGCGTAGGCACAGATTAAAAATCACAGCCGCACGCGTGTCCATCAGTAGGCGTCTGATAGCTGAAATGATGATTATGATTAAGGCAAAATATAAGCGAATGGGGGCGGCATTTTTCAGTTTTTGCCCACCCTCGAAAAAATTCAAGACCCGGGGCTGGACAAAGAAACGTCGTGGATTGAAAGAAGGTGTAATAACTCCAGTTGAAAAAGGAATGTTAAGTTTGGGAATGTAGAGAGAACAGATGAAAGTAGAATCACAAAACATGTGTATGACAGCATTGTAAATAGTAGAGATGGTGTCGGTAGACCGTGTCGTAAACACCATGATCAAATAGTAGAAATGTTAGAGAGGTCAGATAAAAAGCGTCTCAAATAAACGTGCATGTATGAAGAGGTAAATATAAATACATGAAGCGTAAGTTGTTTGTCAGGATTGTCGCAAGTGTGAGATCCATACCTAATCTTTGCCTACCACCATGGGAAACAGGCTCGATAATATATATGTTTGTATTTTCAAATTACAGGGATAAAACAATCACTTTCCTACGTTTTCCTTCACTCCTCGCCCGGTTTTCGGCATTCTTTACTTTTAGACAATTGGCACGAATACTTATTATATCTCTTAAGACATCAAGGTAGCATTTGTTAAGTCTACTACTTCTAATAGAACCTGGCGGAGATGACGTAACGATACAGTTGTTTAATACACAACTAACCAGTTTCTGTAAAACGCGACAGTACCAGCAAAGACAAGTTACGCAAACGTATGTTATATCACGGATATGAAGGATGCCGCAAATGTGGGAATTGGGTACCTACTTGACAGTCAACAACAAAGATACTTTCACAACAATAAATCGTCACAAAAAACTTCATAACCTCCTTGATATTTATGGGTATACTGCGTTGTAACGTCAAATAGCTCACTACCTACTATCTAAACAGTAAATATAATTATTTCTTTGACCAAATTTTGAAAATAAGATGAAAGTGGGATGTTTAAATGAACTCTTTTTTATGTATACCTTTTAGTTTTGGGATTGATTGTATATAATACGTGTCAAATACCCAATTCTTAATGCGCTCATTCCGCATCACTCAAAACATCTAGACCACTATATTCAAATTCAAATTCAAAAGTTTTATTCAGAATAAGTTCTACTGGAGAACACTTTTTGAAGGTCATACATACCAGGCCATTCAGAAAGTATTGTGAAAAAACGTTTTTATATATGAGAGACTGGCCAGTTGTAATCTATTTTGAAAATATGATTATTTATAACTAAAAATAGGTACGCTCCAATTTCAAAATTTTCCTCCACATTGTTTGTGAGCTAATTTAAATTATCGTGTCTCATTGACAAATGGATTTGCGCCGGGAACATTTTCGCGCTATGATTTTTTACGATTTTAAGTGCCTCCTGAAACCGGACTTATCGTGCGATAGACTTCAAATGGCATTCATGGATGAAGGCTCGTCTAAAGCAACCGTGTATCGTTGGTACAACGAATTCAACCGCGGTCGACTGACTTTAAGGAATGAAGAAAGAAGTGGTCGCCCTTTGACGGCTGTTACGGAAGAAAACGTGCTAGCAGTGAAAAATGTAATCCAAAACAATAGGCGAGTTACGTATCAAGAGATTCAACACGTACTGCAGATTGGATCGGGAAGCTTTTACGAGATTCTAAACGTGCATCTTTGCGTGAGGTGGATAGTTTCACGCTGGGTGCCGCATAACTTCACCGATGCCCAGAAGCAGGCCCAGGTGGAATGGTGCCGTGATATGATAAGCAAATTTGAAGCAGGCTCGTCTCGGCGTGTTTACGACATCATTACAGGTGATGAGTCCTGAGTTTATCAATACCATACAGAAACGAAGCGCCAGTGGACGCTTTGGGTATTTTAAAACAAATCATCATCAACGTCTACCAAAGTGAAGCGATCTAGAAGCAGAGGGAAGATTTTGATTGCGAGTTATTTTCAATTTGACTGGTTACTTGGTGTCAATTCCTTTACGGAACCAAAGAAACATCAACGCTAAATAGTATACTACCAAATTCTAGGCAGAAGTTTTCTCTGTTTGAGCAACAAGCGACCAAACACAGGGCTCCGCTGGCTACTTCTCCACCACGACAACGCGCCCGCCCTTGCCGCACTCAAAAAAAGGTCTTCCTTGACAGCACCGCGGTCAAACTCCTGGGTCACCTTCCTTCAGCCCTGACCTAGCACCGTATGACTTCTTTTTACTCCCGAAAATAAAAAATCAGCTCAAAGGGATACAATTTTCGTCGCCGGAAGATGCTCTGTCAGCGTTCGAGCAAGCTGTAAACGAGGTGTCTGCGGCAGACTAAAAAAAGTGTTTCGAAAACTGGTTCTGACGCATGAAACTTAGTGTAGAGGCCGGTGGAGAGTACTTTAAAAAGATTTAATAAAAAAATATTTACCTATAGAACATATTTTTTTTGAGTGTCCATAAGTTAAAATTTAATTTTACTTCCTATTCTATGTACACCGCTTCGCAACGTGTTATTACTGTTAAGGGGAAAAAGCGGCAAGAAACTCCCCAGCAACACGTCTAGCTAAAATTTGTTTCTCTTTATATTTTTATTTTATTTATATATCAAGTTCTTTTTTTTATGAGTTTTATACAGAAGTAAGTAACAGAATTACTTTCCGATGAATTAATAAAATTGTAGCAAACAATGCATACTCAGTGAGATAAAGTCATAGTAAGAGGAAAGAAGAATATTATTATTTTTATTATAATGACGAGACATACTAAAAGTTTGTATTGCAACATATCTCTTATACTATATTCATCAGTAACATGCGCCTCTTAATTGTCCATGAAGTACAGGCTCTAATTCCATATAAAAGACAGTTTTCGTGATAATTTAAATAATAAATAATAGGTAACAACCCATAAACGTCCCACTCTAGGGACCAGGTGTTCCAAATTTTCAGAAGAATGGGCAGTATTTATATCCAGCACGCTTGTCCAAGATAACTTGGTGAGTTTTTCACATCGGTTTTTTTTTGTTTATTTTTTATAGCTTGAATTCAGCAGACAGACAGACGGCTCACCTGATGGAAAGCTGTTACCATCGCCTATGGACATTTGTAACATCAAAGGTACTATCAACTCGGTTATTTTAAAGTGCAGGTTTCATCACGATGTTTTCCTTCGCTGTCAATAGGTGGTATAGTTTTACATAACTTAGTAGGTAGGTACATATAATTTTGATCGGCAGGTTTCGTTTGCGCAGAAAAGTGCAGTCCCGTTTCCGGCATGTAAATAATCTATATTGAAGTTTATTCGCAAAGCAGAAATGGCATATTGTTGCTTGCTATGTAGTCTTAGCTCTATTCCGCTTACACGATTCGTACAATGTCACGCACTACTAAAATTGGTCTGCTGCGCAGGTACATCGTGAAGAACCATTAGTTTAACTGTCATTATAACAATACTTATGCACATTAGGTCAGAAAACTGCTTGAGTAACTTTTTTTTGAGGTGAATGCATCAAGGACTAGATAGGGTACCATGGCCAAATAAAAGATACTAGGTATCTGATCCTGTCTATTTTTGTTGTTAAAAGTAAGTATATATTTTTTTTTACTTCTTTTAAAAATTATCTCTTCCGATATTGAATGTCCAGGTTTTCTAAGCAAGGTCCACTTTAATATGACAGCGCACGTGCTACTAAAATTGGTCTGCTGCGCAGGTACATCGTGAAGAACTATTAGTTTAACTGTGATTGTAACAATACTTATGCACATTAGGTCAGAAAACTGCTTGACTGACTTTTTTATGAGGCGAATGCATCAATGACTAGACCATGGCCAAATAAAAGATACTAGGTATCTGATCCTGTCTATTTTTATTGTTAAAAGTAAGTATATCAATTTTTTTACTTCTTTTAAATATTAGCTTTTCGAATTTCTATAGAAGATTCTATAGAAGTCTATACGATTTAATCAACCTATTGTTACGAGTTGCGAGACTCGAATTTAAATGCCGTTGGAATTATTATAGAGTTTATTAGAACTATTCAAACACGTATAACACAGGTACAAATACAACCGAACACAACAAGTCCAAAGCTAATGCAGAAGGTCGTAATTCAATTAAACGCGCAAAGTCCTTTACTATTAGACTCCCGATTGTAGTACACACGTCTCCCTTTGATCGTGGTTCTCGCTTGACTGACTCCTCCCTCCATCGGGCCATAGTTTTATACTGCACAAATGCAATGTGTGCCCATATCGTAGTCGATATAATCCAAAACACCTGGCTAATAAGTCGGCCGCAAGTGGCCATAAACGGGTACAATAAACAATGGGCTGCTCTCTAGAAGGTATGCCAATAAATAAGTAAACAAAAGAAGACGATCATAAAAGAATTACAATTAGTTCAAATGCCGACAGGTAATAAAATGTGTTTTTACAGATATGTAGGTGGATTTTGTTTTCGTCGGAACTTAAATTGTAACACTATTAAGGTACCTTTAAGTTTTACCAATTACAGATAAAACTCATTTCTAGTACAAGCAAGTAATTATTTAAATAATGTAAGTAAATACGATGATATCGAATCGTGTGTAATCTGTATTTCAGGAGCCAAGCGGTGTCTAGGCCTTCAATTTTTCAATAGTAACTAAAACATAAAGGTGCCTTTTTTATATCTGCATGTTACTTTTATCAATAGCTTATTCGTGACAAACTGTCATTGGCTTTTTTGTTAATTATAGTTATCTATTTATATGTATTTAGCTGTAGGTTACCATAAATAAATAAAATTGATATTAATCGACCCTTTTCTCTTCTCTCGCTTTTTAAGCTCTTATTATTTAAAAAATATTATGACTAATCTAGTTTGTCGACATAAATATATTTTAAAAAGGTAAAACATCAAAGGAGTGAAGTGAAAAAGGAATGAAAAATTTGTTATTTCTGACTAGGCGATTATCCTTCTTAGATACTTACTGTTATTCTTTTCCATTATAGTAGGTACCTACTTGCTTTGATGTGTACGTATGTGTTATTGCTTACCTCTTTTAGATATACACTTAGGTAGGTAGGTGTCTAATCTCAGAAACTATTTTTTGTTATTTGGACGCCGAAGAAAGCCTTAATATAATGTGAATATATTTATGTCTGTAGGTACTTACAGATATAGAAGATATTTTAAAATAGTAAATACCTAGTTTATAAAATCTGTAACACGAAATTATCAGGTAGTACTTTCGTTTTAAATAATTTGGTACACAACATCTAGTATATGAAAGCATTTAAAATTAATTTTTAAATAATTTTCAACCTTTGTTTTATACTAGCTGTACCCGTGACGTCATCCGCGTGGAAATTGTTTGCAAAATCTCCCGATTTTGAAACATTCTTCATCGGTGCTCCACTCCTATTGGTCTTAGCGTGATGATATATAGCCTTCCTCGACAAACGGGCTATCTAACACTGAAAGAATTTTTCAAATCGGACCAGTAGTTCTTGAGATTAGCGCTTTCAATCAAACAAACATACAAACAAACAAACTCTTCAGCTTTATATATTACTATAAGATTTCGTTTTAGTTTCTACAAAATACAAAAGACTAATCTCAAATAGTCATATGCGCCCACTTTGCCCTTTAGTGCAACTATTTTGTGCTTACCCAACCCTTCTTTCTTATTACTTAAATGATGCTTCTATTTTAAGACCAATACCAATCAAAAATTTGCGACAACATCAGAAGTGAAACCCCGACAGTAGCGCCATTCAATGTAGCTTTCCACAGAGGAAAGTTTTAATATTTCCTTTCATAGATGGCGCTGAATTGTTCCATCGGTTTGTAAATATGTTCCTGTTTTGAAGGTATGCCATTGCCATATAATAGAGGCGAGACTGAAAATTAACCTTCAACCACCTGATAACCAGATGAGACATATTAATTTATAAACGCGCCTATAAAAGCTTGCCAATTGAAAAGTGTTATTAATGGCTATGTTTAATTAAATTTAATTTGATCAAATTTTTCATGACTCACGCTTTGATAACTGAACAAAATAAATTTAGTTTCAAGTGATAGTTTTTAACATGGAGAATATAATTGCCATGCTTTGAAGACTTCAAAAATAACCATGAACACTTTTCGATTCGCAAGCTGTCATAGGCGTGTTTACAAATCAATATAATTTGATAAAAAATGTTTCTCATCTGGTTGTTATATGGGTGAAGGTCGATCCTCAGCGTCTCTTAGACTAATAAGACAACCTATATTTCTGTTCTTATATTTGCTATAATACAATCTTCATAAATCGATCATTGAAATCCCTATTATTAATATTATAAATGCGAAAGTAACTCTGTCTGTCTGTCAGTCTGTTCCGTTTTCACGGAAAAACTACTGGACCGATTTGGCTGAAACTCAGTATATGTATATATATTTTCGATGCCGAGGATGAACATAGGATACTTTTTATCCCGAAAAATGGGATAGTTTCCGGGATAAAAATATATTTGTCTCCCTGTTTGTTATGCTTTTACGGAAAAACTACTGGACCGACTTGGCTGAAATTCGATATATACTCGTACATATGTAATTTTAATACCGAGGGTGGACAAGGGATACTTTTCATCCCGGATAATGGGATAAGTTTGGGAATAGATTTACGTAAAGATTATCCCAGAAAGTAGGGATAGGTTGTTATTTTGTAATTTGCCATTTTGGTCGATGTAGTTGGTGTGGTCGGTGTGGTCGCTTTGGTCGGTGTGGTCGGCGCGGTCGGCGTGGTCGGCGTGGATGGCGCGGTCGGCGCGGCGGGCGCAGTGGCGTGGTCGGCGTGGTCAGCGTCGTCGGCTTCGTCGGCGTGGTCGGTGTGGTCGGTGTAGTCATTTTGGTGTACATATGTAGTTTTAATACCGAAAATTGACATAGATACTTTTCATGCGGGAGATAGGATAGTTTGCGATATAAAATGAAGTGAAACTTCTGGGGCAAATAGCAGTAACATAAAAATTTAATACAATGTAATCTGTGTTGTAACCTTTTTAAACAAAAAGCACGCACTAGAGGTTGACCCGCGGCGCGGCCGCGGGGTAAACTCTAGTATTTATAATAAGGCGGCCTTATACGTCTGCTGCTATTTCGGTCGGCCTTGCGACTACCGACCAAATCAGGAAGCACTGATAGAAATATACTTAGACGCTTGGTAAGCTTTCGGTACCGCGTATTCCGAATTCGTACGGCTACTTCACCACATATCAGGAAGCGTCCTTAGATTACTTTCGTGTACATAAGCATAGGAGCTCAAGGAAGTGAGGATGTACGCTCAGTCAATGGTGAGTGGTGCGGTAGTAGAAAGAAGAAGATAGCTCTTTGGAATCCCTCCTTATTATAAACAGTATAAAATGATATAAGAGAGATCCGAAGTTTCTTCAAAGTAGGAAGGACTAATATTGTTTCAACGAATCGTCATCAGCCAATCACAGTTCACAGTTGAATGTAGGAATCCCCAAGTTTGCGCCACATATCCCAGTCTTCCACTTTCCTCATCATGCCTATCGTTGGCTTTACGCAGGTCGTTGGCGCACCGGGCTGGAGCGCGACAACACACCAATATTCAGCGAATTCAGATTATTCCTAAGCACCTACCGGTACCTATTAGGTATTCGACGGAATACCATAATGTCTATTGGCTATCTATTATGCACTACAGTTCGTATAGGTATATATGTAACCTATCATACGTGGTAGAGCCATGGTGGAACCATTACTCTCTTCATTATAGCTCTGAGAGCGCGAAACGATTAGCCCTGATCGAATTGTATTTCGTGCAATGAGCGAGATTTCCGATAGCCCACCTCCCTCCCGCTCTCCCTATTCCAAATCAAAGGTCTATAGGCGACGGTTAACATTTTCCATTAGCTGGGCCATCTGCCTGTTGCCAGTTTCACAATGAAAACAGATATTTTACAATCAAAATATTTTATACTTTTACATTTATTGATTTTTTAATCACAAAGAAATCTGATTTTTCAGAAAAATTTCATATTTAATTTGGATTATTTTATAATAATAATCACAATTTAATAGCTAAACAAACAAGATACCTAGATAAATATATCTAACTCTGCGTATCTCTTGTAGGTATACATTATAACCTGTACCGCCTGCTTTAAAGAGCAGGCGGTACAGGTACAGGTCCCGCAGGAGCCACGGAACCCGCGGGACCCACGGGCCCACGGGACCCACGGACCCACGAGACCAACGGGACCAAGGAGATTAACGGGACCAAGTGGATGAAATGGACAAAATCACCAGAAACCTATTCCACTTTTTGGGATAACATTTATATAAATCTATCCCATTATCCGGGATGAAAAGTATCCCCTGGCCACCCTCTGTATTAAAATTACATATGTACCAAGTTTCAGTTAAATCGATCGAATAGTCTTTCTATAAAAGGATAACAAACAGAGAGACAAATATATTTTTATCCCGGAAACTATCCCATTTTTCGGGATAAAAAGTATCCCATGTTCATCCTCGGCATCGAAAATATATATATACTGAGTTTCAGCCAAATCGGTCCCGTAGTTTTCCCGTGAAAACGGAACAGACAGACGGATAGACAGACAGACGGACAGACGGACAGACGGACAGACGGACAGATGGACAGACAGACAGACAGGCAGATAGCCAAAGTTACTTTCGCATTTATAATATTAATAGGGATTTATTTTTCTTTTATTCCTATAAATTCGCTGAATAGTTTGGCCAAATATTTAATTATTGGGCTAATTATTTGTTTGGTCTCATGCAAATACATATAATTATACGTACCAATCATTGCAACTTTCAAAAATATACAATGTTACGTTACCCCTTTATATGCAATATTGTTTTACCCACCAAATACTGCTCGCAAACAGCAGAACGTCTCGGTGGAAGCAAGAGAATGACGTTCACCCACCATTAGTCAAACTGTCGCCCCTTGTCAAACGTTCGAACTCGCCCCCGACCTTACACTAATACTGCCGCTAAACACTCTTACATGCTGACAGTGTGTGATGTTATTAACTTGTTGTGTACTTAATAACATTTTTGTACATGTAACTTTTGTTTTAACGTACATTTACAATTCTGCTAGAAATATCGCTTGAACGCGTGTCGTAAGTCAATATTCAATAGTTCGTTTCTGTCTTTCAATTTGAATGAATCAACCAAAGTGATCGATATAAACAAACTTAAATCATTAAATAAAAATGTCATTGAATACCACAAAGGTATTCAGTTCCCTGTTGATTTAATTTGGTTGATCCGTCTCGTATCGAAATTATGACGTATAGTAATGGGTTCAGGGCTCTAGCCCATATAGTGACCGTGTGCAATCAACACCCTGGCACCATTTAGTAGGCGCACGGTCAAAATGAAATAATTACAATTATATTTTAACATGTGAACAGAAGTTCGGGTGCAAATGTTGCAATTTTAAGCGATGTTGGGAAGCAATAGGTACACGTTCAGAACAAGAACTCTCATATAAACTGTGTTAAAATGGCAACTGCATAAATACTGTTGTTTCACTTTCTCTCATGACACAGTTTGGTATGTGCAATAAAGAGGGATATTACAGCGACCGTTTGGCAATACTAATACTGCTGAGTGACGCATGCTTATCGGAGGTGTCGCGAGTGGCGTTCGGCGACTCACTGCACCCCTGCACTAAATCTAAATCCGGGACTGGTTTATGGGGTTATGTAGTGGCCAAGAACATCCACTGTTACCTAAATCATTTTTTTGGATTTTTATCTTATAGATCCAAAAGTAAAGAGGAAGATGGTTTACATTTTAATACCTAATTACGTTTTTAAAATTTTTTACAATGACTTTGTAATATAAGAATGAATTAATATCGATATAATTACTTGAATATATACCTAAATTGTTATTCTTTGGGACAAACAAGTGCAGCCTGTCGATTTTTTCTATTCTTTATTTTGTTTAGAAATATGTTTAATTTCGAATATTTTATGAAACTACCTAAATATAAAGATTTTTTATAATAAATCTCTAATATTTTCATTGTCAATTTTAATGCTTTCGCTATAATTATCATATTCTGTAAAGTAGGTCCTATCCCATTTTGAATCCTTAAAACTATGGGAATCAAATAAAATAAAATACCATAAAGAGTTAACAATACTATTTAAAAAATAATAATTTATCTACGATCGGTATACCTATCAATCAGCCTCGTATTGATTTACAAATCTTATTTTGTCTTAACAGGTATGCTTAAACTAAAACAAGTAAAGTTCGAAACTCTGTGGGCTTAATTCCTCGTGATGATTCGAACGAAGCCTTTAATATTGCAGACTGGCCCAACACCTGAAAAAAAAATCTTATTATTTATTGATAGTAGTTAAAAAATTAATTATACTGGCGAGTGACGGTATTGCCAATTTAGACAATGGCAAAAAGAAATGACTGTAACGTACCTACAGACATAAAGTGACGAACAAAATATGACGCATATATTTCAAAAGTGTTAAAAGGTTACAAAATCGTAATAAGATTGTTACACGAGAAGTCAAAGTGACCTATTTAGGCATGAGATGGTTTGGCGGACGAGCATAGCGAGGGCGCCAATAGTTCGAGTGCCTAAATAGGCCTTTCACCTGAAGTTAACACTGACTTTCATTTCAAATATGAGAAAAGTAAATAAAAACTGATTAGTTAAACCGACAACTACTTCTCTAATGAAATCAGCCGTTAAATCCATATCTAAATATGATCAACTCATTTAATACGTCACATATGAAGCGTCAAGTATTTTTTTTGTCTGTGGCATTGTACCAGCCAATATTTTTTTGTCATTGATAATAGTAAGCTATAGATAGCTTTTTAGCGATAAGACCGCCCTTTGTACAGTACTAGTTATAATTTTAGTCTTTAAGTTCATGTTTGTATTGGTGTATAATAAAGTGTTATCTATCTATCTATAGTAAATATTTAGCTCTTTTGTATATTAAATAATAATTTAGCGAATAGCATTTATTAGTACAAAATTATGTTAAAGTTGTTGATACTTTTTTTATTACAATTTATGCCGCAATTTAACAGTGGCTGTAAAAAAGTTACGCCATGAGTCGCATATATTATCTAAGGTTCTCTAAGTTTTTAAATTTTTTGAAAGCCGGGTAAGTCGTTTTCGGGAACGAAAAGTACTGTTTCTATCCCTGTGATCAGGCAACTCCAGGCTTAATTTCAGAATATAAGAACTGAAAAGGAATATAATTTCATAGATATATTTATATATCAATAAAATATATTCTTTTACAATAAAGATATTCAAGAACAATGTGAAAAGCAACGCATGATATTACTGCCTCTATGTTGTACAGGTTCGTATTGCCACATTTGGTTCAATAGATCTCAGAGTGTCCAGGCTCAGTTCCTAGCAGGTAAATAAACTTTATTTAGTTGTTTACATTGATTTGGGTGTTACTAAGAAAGACTCTAAAATTATATATTTTTTTAATTTACCTATTTTAGTTACATATAATATTGTTACCAATTACATAAAAGCGAGTGAAATTGTAATAGATGTAATCGACAATATTTACTTGTTACGTTAACTTTGAAAATACCTTTGATTTTCATCATAATCATTTAGTATCTCGATTGTTATAGTTATACACAAAAGCACTCTTGAATCATAAATAACGTTGATATAACAGGCAAATTTTATATATCTTTTCCTATCAATACTTCATGTCTATGTATATACGACTATTTAAATAACACTAATCAAAATAATATTGTTAGCAGAATATTCCAGAGAAAAAAAGTTTGAAAATGTTATGAAAACTCGAAACGCCCCAGAAGATTCAATAACGTTACGTAACTATTTGAGCAGAAATAATTATTGGAAGAGCCATAGCGGGGCGCGGGCGGTGCGTCTCCCGAACAATGCCAACTTACATTTAGCTGTCAGTCAAAAACAATTTGGAATTTGGTGCTCGCGGAGGGTCGGCTCGGTGCGGTTGGAAATTCGAATCATATAGAGCTGAAACAACACACTTGTATTAGAAAAAAAATGAAACATTAAAATTATAGGTACATACACTCATGATTAAAAAAAATGAAACCAATAGATAAAGTGAAGATATTGAAGAAATTTACAAACTAAATTACGGCTGTTTTAGCAGCACGGTAGAAGGGAGGATGGTATTGAAAATCAACGTTGTGTCAGATACCTAATTCCAACGCATTAAGAAGCTAGTGCAGATTTTGTCTACTGAATATTTAGCATACAAATTCTCAAAACGTAGTATTTTAAAGATCTGTAAAAAGTTCAAGTAGGTCACTCTTTCTGTAAATAGTCTTTTTTTTCTTTCAATCACAATATGACATTGCACTGTTTAAGGTTGTAACATTACTTCCTTAAACAATGTTAATATTTTCTCTGTGATTTACATTTAACTAAAAGGACTTACTTAATTAAGAAGATTTACCTAAATAGAATTACCATTATTTATGTTTTATATTGGGAACTGCAGGTTATTTTACCGAATAATAAAATCAGTAAAATTCCAAAAATTAATATAAATTAAAAAAAAACCGCTTCAATTTGAGTTGAACATCATTGTACGAAAGAAAAATGGATAGGTTTCTAGACTATTATTTAAAAAAAAGAAGCGGTATTAACCACTCTATAAATCTCTGTAGTTCCTATACATTATAGTAACGGGCTGGTTGGTACGTCATCCATCATTTCCTCCATCCACTCGCCGGGTTAAGCACATAAGTGACATTGACGCCAACACGACCACTCTCACTTGATCCTTCCGTCTACGAACATTCTACACTTTGAAGTATTATTACCTTTAAATAACACCAGAGTTCAATTTATGATGGAAGTTACCTTTCTCTGGCCCGTCACGTTACGTTACGCTCAGGTAAATGACGTTACGTTTTGATTTGTACTGTGACGGACAATCGAACCCTAGTTTCAGCTGTTATTTAAAATTGAAACTAGCATGTAAAAGAATACAGTGAGAACTATATTAGGCCGACGCACACATATGAGACGTCTTGTGTGAAAAGTTAGTGTGCACACCAAACGACAAATCACGCGTGCTTAATGACCGGTTCCTATATATTAATATTCATTCGCTTGCCTTACCATCGGTAAAATTTTGACATTACTTGTATGTAGATTATGGCAAATTTTAACCCATAGTAGAGAAAATGAACGGTCGGTAAGGTATCGGAACTGGTCGTAAAGAAAACTTACAAACTAGTACCATTTTAGTATAGTTATCTCTTGCAGACAACACGTGGCAATCATATTGCAGATTCGGAATGGCGATGTATGGTATAATTATATCCAGGTGTATGGTATAATTATATTCCGTTTTAAACTTCCCCTTATCATAAATTGATATGAATCGGAAATTCAACATTTAAAATTCATATTGTCTTTTTTGCAGAATTGTTTTACACCGCGTTATAATGATCAATAATTCGGTTTTAACATAATGAGCTTATCCTATGAGCGGCTCTTGCAGTACCGTGCCAACCGCGTCGGCCACAAATTGAGTCATTAAAGAAATTTCGCAAAAGGCGTTAAATTACAATATTATAATAACCGCTATTAAACGGTGGCGGAGCTTATGTTCTTATTTTCTACACCTGCCGTTGTATTGGTATACTTTTTGTTAGATGTTTCGTGCAGTGTAAAGATATATCTTGCTGACATTTACGGTCAAATATTGCCCAATCTATCATGAAAGTTAGCTTGATTTAAAACTAGTTTCAATTTTTTAATTGGGTCGAGATTAGCAAAAAAAGTGATGATACCTATACGTAGACGAAAATCTTGGGAGTGCCTCTCCAAATAGGAGATATTAGACCGATTAACTAAATTGAATCAATTTGGTGAAGAGACACAGAATTGAATGGACCAAATGATATTCAATGATGATTTAAGCTTCTTTTTATTGCATGAAGCAGACAAACAGGCGGACAGCAAACTTGATGAAAGGTGGTTACGTTACCTATGGAAGTTTGCAACACTAAGCCTCTAAGAAATTTTATAAAGCCCTTCTTAAACGACCCCAAATCGTATCACAGAGGAAAAACTCGGCGGAAAGTTCGGCGGCGGTAGAATACGCAGAGGGACGCAGTCTCTCTGAAGGCTAAGCGATTCTAAGCCTCCTGTTAGTATGGGATTGTCGACTATACAAACGGCGCGACGTTGGATGGAGTCGAGAGGGTCAGTCTGGTATCAGGTACACTGGCTCATAAGTGTGAGCAGTATTCCATTGCATCCTTATTTGTAAAGCGCAAATCTTTGCCGCGGCATGAAATACTGCTTGGACCGGTTTATCACGCCAAGCTTTTTGGAAGCAAGTTTAGCCTTGCCTTCCAGATGACCCCAAAACTGCACGTCGTTCGTTATATCGACGCCAAGGATCTCGATACTATTGGAGATGATAACCGGTGTTCCTTGGAACTGTAGCGCAGGGAAATATGCGGCATGTTTAAGTTTATGGTTATATGAACTACTGCGGTTGATTCGTCCAATTGAAAGACAGAATTGAACCCTCTAATATCGGCTTTAGCGGCTTAATGCAATAGAGCTAATCGTTCACTTGATGGCGTGCTTATATTTTTATTCTAGCCAGTTTGGGTATTCCACGTACGTCTCAACTAATGTTAACGCCGACCTATTTGGTCACCGCCTCTTTGTTTCTTATTTCTTTTTCGCCGCATCTGTCACTATGTAATGTGATATAATAGCCTATGTTCGACCGTTGATCGCTCCGCTGTTTCCGCGAATACCTCGCCGCGTTTTGTGTATCGTGCCACATTCTACACCTGCTTAAACTAACCCGCGTACTGGAAGGTACCCCCTGTACCGTACCAGCTGGTCCACACGTCGAAGGAACCGCAAGACGTGAAGAAAGGATCACGAGGAAGACGTGCCTGCCGCTGCGCAGCCCGCTTTGTTCGTAGCGTGTCTGGTGCGGTGACCTGTCCTGTAAGTCATTTCCTTCTCTCTTATTCCCAGATTCCCGCCCGCGCCAACAACTAATAAAACCTTTCCAGCCAAATGCAAAAATTTTAATCGTCCTAAGCCCCAGTACAGTGTAAATACCCAGCATTGATCTGCGATCTGTGTTCGAACGACGCCGCTGGAGCGTTGTTGATAAATGATCACGGCAAAGGGACAATGCGCCCTGCAGATTCTTTTGTTGAACCCACCGGTTTTTGTATGGACACTGATGTTTTCCTAACGTGACGTGTGATGCTCGGACGTTACGCTCCTATTGGTGTTAATACATACTGTAACCAATACTACAATAACATCAAACCATATGTTTTTAGAGGAAATAGATGTAAAATAAACAAAATAGTAATGTAATAGTAATAAAATACTCATGTAAAAATAGACACAATAAGACATAATAAGAAAAATAAAAATACAAAACCCCAAAAAAGCATTAAGCCTGGGCAACTCTGTTCACCCGAGGAAGGAATAAAAAAATAAAAAACCGTATGTATCCTACTTTATATAGATTGTTTAAAGAAGGTATAAAATATCAATTTAATTTGTATTTATTTCAGATTATTTAAAAAAAAAAAATTAAAACAGAGTAGGTATTTATGTGAGTAATTAAGAATGATGAGTTTATGTCATAGCTAGATAAAAAAAATGTAAGATGCTTGCAACTTGTACTTTATTTTCGTTTAATTTTTAATCAAATTAAAGTTTTAATTTATTTGCAAGGTTTCAAGGTAAAGAAAATGTTAACATTTGCTACAACTTAATTATTTTAACATGTGATAAAAAAAGGATTAGCGTAATACATCATCGCATTATGTATAATTCTAATTATGATCAAAATATCATTGGACTTCTTTGTCCCAGAAAAACTTATAAGATAAGTAGATGATCGTCACAATAGCGGCTAGTATTATTATTTTATACAAGATACTAGTTTCACGCGGGCATTTACTTGAATAAACTACGAACCTACATATATGTATATACTCTCCGGAAACTGGGTTATAAAACATGATATCGAAATCACACATAGGTATCTACTAGATTTCATGAATATCGTCATTTCATTCCCAATGCCACGGGAAGACAGACAACGATAATAAGAAAACATCACCTTTATAAACGTTTTTTATTTATAAAAAAAATAATTAAATTTAATATAACAAGCACTTTCAAAATTTATTACAATTATCAACGCAAATATGTCAAATTCCTAAAGTACAAGAAATCATTCAACATCCACTTAAATTACAAAATTAACACAAACTCTTATCAGAGAGCACGTTTCATTCAATTTGTACATCAAACATAGCGTTATCTTCGTCGATTTCTCATAATTTATAAATTCTACAGCCACTTACGGACTAATTGCTGGTTATAAAACCAATTATATTATTATTTATGCCCATAGATAGTAACGTGCTTTGATCAATAAAGGTACGGTCGAACATCTGTTGTTCAGTTTTGTTGCGATAAGGCAGCATTGAATTGTTTGAAGTGAGTTCGTAGCTTATGATCGCGATAATTTTTGAGGTTCCTACAGTCGTTTTGGTAAGATGATACCCTGAGTCATGTGTGCCATCAATCTAATTATATTTGTCATAGCCATTTTACTTGAAAAGTACTGAATCTTTATAGATATTGGCAATGACCGTCATACATTGATCTGGAGAATAAATATTTATTTATTTATTTAATTTTAGGAAGGCTTACAGACTACTACATAGCAGTATAGTAAAAAAAAAGTAGTATATAAAAAAGAAATGCTGATAACAAGCCTCCAATATATATCGTTTTTTAAAGTGCATAGTTCTGAGTAATACGTTTATGGGTTAGGTAATCTTTAAACATACCTACATACATTGCGGGCGCGATGCGATGGCCGGGAGAAGGCAAAGGGACGTGGAAGAAGAAGCAAGGGGAAACTTACGTCGCCACCAGGCTAACGCCACACTGCACTCGTCCGCCGGGGGTTCACACACTTTATTAGGATATTATTAAGTCGAATTTTAGATTTTTTTCTTGTTTGCGCATTCTTCATTTAAAGTTTATTATATTTCTTGATAGCGAGGATAGGGTGAGAGAATTTACAAGGAGGTGATCTTCGACGCAACCATACATATATTATTATCACACCTGTTTCGCATTACGATAGTCAGTGATGATGGATCTCTATCTGCTACAATCTTAGCACACATTTTCGCTTCATTCACTTTCATTCATATCTTCATACACATTTATTGGAGGTACTTTATACCTGACCTTTCTTTAAAATGTCTGCGATTTGGTCATGATAAGTACATCGCCGTTACCAACTCTACCATCTACACTGCTGTCATACAAATGTCTTGTCAGTGTCCTTTCATTCATTCATTCTCTCTACATCCCCAACCTACCTTAAAATTAATCCAAACCTTGTTAATACATCTTTTTTCAATCTTCAACGTTCTTTTTTCAGGGTGTAATGTTGTACCTTATATAGGTAGTTTTTTTATAGCCTGAACAATTCATGCCCTTTGAAATTTACTATTCTGTGTTCTCGAGATATGGGATGTCTAGCCACTGAAATACTTTCGTTATTATTCGTCTGCTTTGTATTATTAACTAATAATGATGATTAATTTAATTTAAATTCCATCATACATCCTTATGTATGACTCATAGTATTTTAACACCTATAACATCGATCTAAAGGTAAATACGTGGTGTAGAGGTATTCAAATATCCATTAGGAAGCTCTTTTAATCCGTCTTCAATGCACGCTGGCTTGTTTGACGTCTGGATTAATTAGACCTGCCATTCAAAATGGCATTCAATGTGTGGAAAGACCAACTTATATTTGCAGCTAACAATCTACTAATACAATTTCTAAAGTAAGAAAGCTAAAACATTAACGGTCAAAAGAAAAGTAGTAGTATTTTCAAACATGTAAATGTAGATTGGTAATAAGTTTAGACCGAAACTGTAAGGTTACTGGAGCGTATTTTCTTGTTTTCATTATAATAATGTAATAAAAGAGTTTTTTTATAAACGATTCATAACGCCTTTGGAATTTTAGAGCCCAGTTGCAGGTGATAAAATTAAATTAATCAAAATTATTAATGTAACTTAAGGCATATTAAAAATTCGTGCTGGAAAGGAGAGAGTATAATTTCCTGCGGCCAGGCGGCCTGTCGTAAGAGGCGACAAAGCGACCTACAGTCAGGTGGTAGGTTATTTGCCCGTCTGGATGGCTACCACTCCTGGTCTAGAGTATGTCGCCATAACAACCTTGCGTTGTGTTCCAGCATTAGTGGCCAGGTCCTAGTATTCCTTTACAGAGTGGCAACACATTGGTAGCACCTTTGGTGTTATAAATGTCTATAAGCGATGGTAACTGCTCTCCATCAGGTGGGCCGTCTGCCTGTCTGGAGAACTCATACCATTAAAAAAATTACCTACTTATAAAATATTAAAAAATAATCTTGTATAAATATTGATACATCTGTCTATATTAATGTATGTAGAATAAGGTTTTACATTTTAAAGGTTATGAAAAGATTCGTTTCATCAATTTAAATTCTACATATAAATTGTGATTTGAAAAGTTCTTTAAGAAAAAGTGCTTCAGTGAAATAGAAGCTTTATAATACAAACTTTTATGCTTACAGAAATAGTTTGCTATTTGTTAAGACCGATTATAATCTATATTGACGGCCTCTGTGGTTGAGCGGGCTAAGCCGTTGCGGCCTACCTCACTGTAACGCAGAGGTTCCGGGTTCAATTCCTGGTATAGTAAATTTCGGAAACGTATTTTCTTCGTTATTTACTATGGTCTGGGTGTCTGGGATCGGCCCCAGAGTAGTACGTTGTTTATTACCCATAACACAAGCGTAACTTGCTTAATTTGGGGATATACAATATGTGTGTTTGTCTGCCGATTATTATTATTATTATTATATTATAAAATTCTAAACATGCCGTGTCTGTACATTAAAGATATTAAAAAAAAACAACTGGAATAAAGTATATAAACGACGGAGAACACGATGCAATTTTTTTTGATTTCTTGTCTGTTTGTCTGTTTGTTCGGGATTCACGTAAAAAGTACTGGACCGATTTCGCTGCAGTTTTCGGTGATCGACAGCAAATTCTTAGACTTAAAATCTGCGCTACTATTTATCCCGGGAATCCCGCGGAAATTTTTCTGGGAATAATTTTAAATTGACAGATTAAAAAAAATCGAATATCAAAACGATGTTGATCAATAGCAAATTTAATGTAATAAAATGTGTGATGTTTTTTATTCTGGGAATCCCGCGGAAATTTTTCCAGGAGCGGTTTGAAGTTGTTCGGATGCATAAGAATTAGCTTATTCCGACGCAGTTTTCACTAAAACGATAGCTTGCATTCTTTTTTAAATACTGCGATACTTTGTGTCACGGGAATCCCGCGGGAAATTCCAGTCAAGCGCGGACGAAGTCGCAAGCATATCCTAATCTTACTATATACATTAATTCTCAAAGAGTGACTTGCTAGTCTAAGTTTAAGAAAATTTAATAGTTTTAATGAGGAAGTTGAAACATATCGTAATAAATTCTGAAATAATGTTCATATAAAAAAGACCGGGAGCTAAAATACCGTGTTTCATCATACCTCCAAAATATCACTAAAGAAGTAATTTTGAATTACTATTTAAACAAAAATTAAGACACTATATGGCCCTGTAAAGAAATGACGTCATAACTTAAACAACGTTCCTACAAAATCAAGGTGGTTTCCGCGTTTTGTAAGATTATAAAAGTAGATATATTGGTTCATTAGACTGTCAACTACCCATTATTGATATTTAATTAAAATTCTAAATCTAAAATAACATGAATTCATGACAAACTTACCATACATACATAGTATGATATAGTAATCAAACGTTCCAGTTTCTGATCCTTGAAATAACAGTTGTATGTAATGTAGTAAAAATCTCTCGTCGGTTATTTTATACTATTTCCAGTATTATTGTACAATTTCAACAGTAAATACAATGTTTATAACCAAAAACTAAACCACCAAACAAACTTGACACTAGCAGCCATCTTGAATAAATGTCTGCCACGCATGCGTATTCGTGACGTACCCTGCGCAAAGGGATGATTTTAACGCTTTCTCTTTTACTCTCAGCTTACGTGTATTTGTGACTCTCTCCTTTAAGGTTCTTTTGTTATTTTACACAAAAGAGCGAGGGTTGACTTTTAGCTGGGGCTTGTTTCTAGTGAAGTTAGATACATATCTGTATTCATTGAACAAAATGTGTAAATTTTGCAATCCAACTCAGAGGGCATGAATTGTTTTTTTTTACTAAATCACTATACTTACCTAATATTAATTTCATATTTAGCAAATTTTATGACAGCAATAGGCCCTACCTACCTATTGTCTCTAATATTTGGTAAATAGGTATTATAATATAATTAGTATAGTTCCAGTGTAATTTCTGCACATAGAGATCCAATAACAAAAATAACTTTCAAAAGCTACCAAATTCAATACAACTGGTGAAGCTAGTTAATATTTATCATTCTTCTGTGATGCTTTTTTAATTAAAACATATTTTAGACTAGATCAGGATACCTATTAAAATGGCCCTGGTGTTCTTTATTTAATCCTAAACCAGGGTCGTGAGACAAAGGCTTTGCTCAGTTATCATTCATAATGGCGTGAAAAAGAAACAAACTAACATACAAATATAAAAACGTTCAAACAGTCTAAATCTAAAATCAGTTACATTACCCAGGAGTTTTTTTATTTATGAGAACGTACAAAATACAAACTAAACACAGCAGAGAAAATATATATTATAATCCCGATTGTTCAAAAATTTATCTTTGCAGCCTAAGGTCTAGTTTTTATTGTTGCTTCTTTTCTTTACATGGACTTCCGATGTCATTTATTGTGGAACGCTTCACATTACGACCTGTATTCTAAGGTACATAGACATTTAACCGACGCTTAAAATAAAATAATCGCTCTTTAGCCATATAGTTTTACCGATTATTTTATTTTAACCATCGGCTAAATGTCTATGCATACCAGCGTAAAATGCGGTACCTATAGATATCTATCTATATAGGTCTGTATGTACCTACAATCGTACAAATTCTTATATAACGGGTAAAATTAATTAAAAGGAAAGGCCCAAATTACTTCTTCTTCTTTTCTTTTTTGGAGGATTATGGCTCCAACGCAATTAGCATTGATTTTGCCAGTGTCACAGTAGTTTATAAAATGTCAGGTGCATATATACGAGATAAAAGAAAGAGAAAAATTTTACCGGTAAATTCAAATTCTGTGATCCTGTGGACAAAACATACATAGAATGTTAAACTAACTACACTATAAATATAGGTTATTTGATGTTAAAAACTTTGATAAAATATTTACATGTTTCTTATCAGCTAGAGTTAAAAGAAAGTTCACATTGACAGGGCGAGCAAAGTTATCTGGTAAAATGCTGTAAAGTGGTCTAACAATTTTGGGACATTAAAAAAAAATATGGTGAACTGAACCTTCAGCTAAGCCACACTCACAGATAGAATGGTCGCGAATTCTTATTTTTGCCAAAAATACTGGTGAGCAACAGTGACCAAGTCGTAGACGAATAATTGTTGACAGAATCTTTTTTGGTATTTTTTTATGGGTAAAGAACCAGGGTTTGGGAGAAATTGTCGGTTGTAAACTGCCGTAGTATCTGCCAACATTCAGACGAGACTGTTGCCAGACACTGTCCCAAGTGTTAAACATCTGGGGCCTTGCAAGGGAGCGTATGTCACGAGGGAAGCATTTAGTGTATTTAGTAGTACCAGAGCAGATAGCTTCCTTGGCGCAGCAATCGGCAATCTCATTACCATTGATTCCACTATGACCTGGGATCCAAGCCAAAATTATTTCTAGGCCAGAGGAGTGACAGCGGAAGAGTGCTTCTTTTATCTTAAGGGTAACAACAAAGTTATCTTTGGAATGAAAAGGTGATTTTAAAATGTCCTGAAGGGAGCTTAAGGAATCAGTGAGGATGACAGATTTACTTATGCTATGTGTTTCGATATGGCTTCCAGAATCGCGATTGTTTCACCGGTGAAAACAGAGGTGGGGGCGGAATTTTGAAATTTTAAATAATTTTGTATTTTGGGATCCATACTGCTGCACCAACAGGTCCATTCTGCGTTATTTTTAATGCATCAGTGAAAAATTGAAGATGATCTGGCCAAAGGCGCAAATTAGTTCGAGTCTGAGAAGACTCATACGCACAATGTCAATCATGTCAAAACATGTCAATTGTTACAAGATGTCCACCACAGTAGTCATGAAAACCATAGTGTATATTAATATGACATTGGCAATCGTCATAGATAATATTTTTAGTCTATTTATCAGATGATTCGATTTATAATTAAATTACCATTTTCTACCGGTTAGTTAATTTTATAAGCCGACTAAATTATCATCTAGATAATTTAGTGCATCAGTAACTAATTATTATAATTGTTTTTATGATCCTGGCAACACTATGATGTAATTGCTATTTTTAGCAATGATGCAATATTATTGTTTTGTAGGGTAGCATTTTCGTATAAAAGGCGTAGTGGCGGATGGTGTTCATTGCTTACTGTGCTGTGTGAATGTTCACATCAAAGGCTGTACAATAAAGGGGAAACCCTGTCCAAATAGTTAATATTTGGTATATTTGGTACTTTCTTACCCAAATCTCTCCTTGCATTTTACACAATGTTGTCACAATGGCGCTATGAAGACCGTGCTTAATAGAAGAAAAAGTGGGAAAACAAACCCAAAACGGGATGCTTTAAACGTCATCAGGATTTAATGTGCCTATGATGATCATCGACGTCAGCCAATCGCAGTCTATTGCTGGACGTAAGCCACCCTTTTTTTTTGGCCAGGGGAAACCCGTTTGAGGATTAAGCCGCGACAGGCACAGAACTCTGGGGGGATGTTCGCGACCCGATGTGCGAGTGTGGGATTCGCCAGATCGGGGGTGGCACTAGCGTGCCCGGTCAGAACCGGTGCCACGCTATTGCCACTCCCCAGTTATGGGATACCCACTAAAACCCCTGGGTGTTCCATCCTGCGCCTTATGCCAGGGTTACGGGTAATTGGGACTCCCAGCTCCGTATGCCCTGGCAGGCGTGGGCCTCGCTCACTAGGCCTCTTCATTGCTAGGGTCCAACGTAGGCCTCCCCAAGTCAACGCCACTCATCCCAGTCGTCCGCTCTCCTCATCTAACGCCTGCCGGCGACCTTGTGCACGTCGTCAGTCTAATGGGCTGGAGGGCGCCCGACACTACCTACCTACACCGATCATATCATCACGATGATCATAATAATAAAATTCCTCTTTATTTTACCTCGTTCAAAATAACTTGACGCACAGGGTTACCAACAATCAAAAATATTAACACTTAAAGCTATAGTTAAAAACACTTAAAATCGCGATAATTACTAGAATATTCCAATAAAAATTAAGAATAATTTACGTTTCGTAATAACCTCGTATTTATGATCTGTTTTATAATATGATATTAAGTGATGTTATTTTTTAGAATTTGGTAACCCTGAGCGTCAATTTATTGTGAACAGGATATATCAAACATCTACAAAAGAAAAACACAGGTAGCGCACAACAAGATTACTCAGCAAAATCCGACTTTTTTTCATTCAAAAGCAACCAAATCCGATAACTAGTCAAAACATGTCAAAATTGCCGACAACATTTGCACAGTAGTTCAGTCCCTAGAGAGAAAACTGCGAAATGTATTTAAAACACGGACCCCCTTTAATCCGTTTAAATACAAAGGGTTAACAACCGTGTTAACAATCATTGTATTGTTTGAGAAGGTTGTTTTTAAACGGATTGGTTTACTGGATGAAGTATTTATTCTCTTGCTGTGGCGTTCTTTTTGTTTTATAAAGATTGCTTCGCACGAATTGTGAATTTAACCAGATTTGATATTTAAAAAATAAACCATCGATTAGATTAGTAAACAGATACATGAATGTTATATTAATAATTTAATTAAACTAAATAGTTTAAACTTAAGTACGTTATGTAGAATCACTGCCCATGGGAAGCGTGCACAGAAGGCTGGCTGCTATGATACGCTATATGGTAAATGCTTATTTGTTGTGCGAAATATGAGCCATCTTTCTGATCACGAGTAATGTCAAAGCGTTTCTTACAGATGTCTTTAAAGAAACTCTTTGCCGATGGACTCCACGGGCCCAATGTTTCAACCCCAAATGGCACTAATATATGACTTTTTGCTAAGGCTCCATATTTGCTTCGTTTGACGTCTTCAGCTGAAGCGGCGGCGTTGCAGCTCCTGGCTTGCTCATTGGAAGATGTGACGGAGCTATTATGTCAATACAAGTCGCATCCCACACTAGCGGCCGCCCCATCTTCCAAGGGATGAGTGACATTCCTTCCGGTCTCTTGCCATTACCACGCACGAACGTTCAACAAATTATATCCCTGTCATGTCAAATATATAAGCTATAGGCTTAAAACGAAAGTACAAAGGGTTAAGAACTTTGTTAACAATCATTATACCGTTTGATGGCCGGTTCTTATATATTTTTTACATGGTATAGTTTCGCATTTGACTGGCATTGCACCTGATGTCAGGTGGAAATGCAGTCTAAGGTGGGCCACGCTTACCTAGAAAGTACTTGTTCACGCGAGACTTGAAGACACCTAAATCATACGGATCAGGAAAAACAGACGACGATAAAGAGTTGCATTCTTCAGCGGTAGATATGATAAAAGTGGAAGCATGGCGCTTTGTCCGCTTAGTTGCTTTACTTATTTCTACCATATATTTATGGCGTGAGCTCGTAGGTCTGCTTGTCCGGTGGTAAATAGGTGAGGGAGGAATTAATTCGTGCAATTCCTTGGCACAGTCGCCGAAGTATATCCTATAGAATACCGACAAAATGGCGACTCTACGTTGATAATCTAGGCCATACGTCTCCAAAGTGGTCCATATAAAACTTCAAAGGGTCCAAGTCAGCGAAAACAAAATCTGGAGGTCCATAAGCTTCAAAAAGGGGTCCGCAATAGTAAATTCCATTTAAGCATCTCGTGACGAAATTTTTAGCTTTCTAGAAATAGAATAATTAAATATGATAGTGCGCGTTTGTACTTACCGGCTATAAAAGTTATATGGAACCAACTAGACAATATACTGAATCCAATGCAAAAAGATTTATCAAAAAATTCAGAAATTATATATATATATATATATATATATATATATATATATATATATATATATATATATATATTACACTATGAATTGGTAACCTCCTCAATTTTATAATAAAACTACACTAACGTTTTAACGCTTTGATCACGTGATAAAACTTTAACAATACTCATTGACACTTGACATATCTGTCTTCCGTGATCACGCCTACTGAAAAGTGGCCGAAACGTCGGAATAATAAAAATCAAATTGATTACCGCGCTTAAAACCGTTAAAACGTAATTTTATTATGTTACTAGTCGCGATAACTCCTCCATATTTTTTAAGCCGTTTCAAATGATAAAGGGTCCACTGAATGCAGCAAAAATTAGTAGGGGGTCTATGAGATAAAATAGTTTAGGGACCATTGATCTAGGCTCTGAAGACACCTATCGAATAGCCGGTTATCACATAGGCGATAATGAGAAAAGAGCTAGAAAGCTGATAGCAGCTTCCTAGGTCTTTTCTCAATTGACTCGAGCGCCTCGAGCTGGTATTTGGATGAGCCATCCCAAAGATGAGAGCAGTACTGTATGCAAGGCCGTACTTGGTAAAGATTCAGCAGCTGTAGTTTAGGTGTTTGCCAGCCAGCTGAGCAAAAGACTCATTATAGGACCCAAAATTAAGAGTCATGCGCTAACGAGATGCCAAGAAGCTGAAGACGGTCAGCTATGTGGGTCTGGATACACCTCGGAAAGTGAAGTTGAAAGAACGCCTGGGTTTTGGAGGCATTGGACTTGACTAGGTTGTATTCACCTCAATCGAAACTGATTTCAAGGTAAGGTTAAAAAAATTGACATTACTTCTATGGATTATGTCTGACCAGTAGTAAGACAAATGAATGGATAATAAAATATAGGTACCAGCCATCAAAGCGTTATTTTGGAATTAATAGTTGTGCTGAATAAAGTTTTCCTTTTTTTCGTGGCCTTCATTTTTTATAAGTATGGCTTCGCATTTTATGTGGATTTAACCACTGTCGTATATTAATAAGCAGCGTTTCTTTTTGAAAAATTTAAAAACTAAGTAAAATAATAAACGTTTCATATTAATAGATACGTAAATAATTAAGTAACTTTATTTAGCTGACATGTAAATGACATTCAGATGCTTGTTGAAGATGGTGTTAACTGTTACTGATATGAACCGTTATTTTAGTCTAGATAGTTTTAGAACATACGTCTCTTATGGTTCGAAAATAAGGTTGTAAACAGTCAAATCAAATGAGACACTTTTTATTGGTTTACCAAAAGCCGAAACCTTCTAGGTTTTGTACAAGCATAGCAAGTTATAACGCCATAATTCCAACGAGTCAAAATAGCGCATTGATTATTGTTTAAACTAATTAAAATTATTTTAATCATAGTATTTTAAAAGTAAGATGAGAAATATATTTCAAAGCCACTCTTTTGCATTGTTTTATATAAAATTGTAAGGTTTAAATAAAACTTGTTTATAAATATCAGGAATCACAACTCCTCTTTATTCATAGCGCCTTTGTAACTGACTAGAGAAGTATAAAAATAGTTTTTCATTCATAAATAATCAACCTTAGTAGCTAATTATTAAAATTATGAATTTATTTATTCTAAATAGGAACTATATTCTTGTCACTAATTTTTACACTTAAATTGATGTATGTAATAACTAAAGCCCAATTTTTCATTCTTGGTACAAAACTTTTTTTATTTTATTTTCATTACTTAATAGGTAACTGATTAATTCAAAAAATTTTAACTTTTATATTGTTTTTATAATACATAAAATAAAGCTTAGGTATTCATAGAATGAATTCTATGAATAAGTTTTATTTGGTGAATGATAAATCAGCCATTAAATGTATAATTAAGGTGAGAATGTTTAGTTGTTAATTAACATTAGGCATTTATTTAAATTATGTTTATGATTAACTATTAGAGCGTTCTTAATATTTACAAATGTCTTAATATTTTTAAATTAATTTTAAATTTAAAACAAAGTTCATTGTTGACCACTGATAATACTACATATGGATTTAGAGCTAAGATCAACTTACATTATAATATAAGGGCTGATTTTTTATGCGCATACACACCTTCTCAGGTAACGTTGATGGGGGCTACTGTAAACCTTGGGTCGTAGCGGCTTTGGCTGAGAGCAGCTTATTAAGGTGTATAGAGGTGTATATAAGTAAAATCTGACTTTTAAATTATAGAGTGGAAAAATCTAAAAAAATACAATTTGGTGGAGCTTAAAAAATACTGTTAATCAGAAATATTTTAAACAAGGTCCGTTGAGTACTTATTGAGATATGGAGTAGATATTTTTAGGATTATTTAGTCAAATGCCAAAAACTTAACAGTTGACGTTCCTCATGCCTACAGAACTTTCATTGTAAGATGACTGACACTCACTTGTGTAACTTTATATGTATACCTGTTGTCTAAGTGCTTGCACTAACAAC
Source organism: Dendrolimus houi (assembly GCA_039645545.1). Lineage (NCBI taxonomy): Eukaryota > Metazoa > Arthropoda > Insecta > Lepidoptera > Lasiocampidae > Dendrolimus > Dendrolimus houi. Next base: position 16,081,821 of record CM077125.1, on the reverse strand, counting down.
TTTCAACTACCCACAATTATAACAATGACAATGGTGAATGATTAAAAAAGTACTTAATCAAAAATACCTCATAGCTGAAAAAATGCTCGATAGATATTATTTATAGCAATTTTGATTTTTATTTTGTTAATTATTTTTTAACTCTATCATATTAAATTGTTTTAGAATTTACCACCCCGTAATTTAAAAATTGGAATTCGATACACTTTTGTTACCTACTTCCTGCCAAACCACTTAAACTCAAGCTTTTTAGCATAGTGGTTAATATTAGACGGATCAATTATATTGAATCACTATGTTTGAAAGCCTCAGGACTGAAAGGACACGAAGGTTTTCAATGTCATTGATTAATTCAAGTTTATATGGATCACCGGTTAATTCATTCCAATTGAAAAACTGTAATGAATCGTCAAATATCGGCTTAACATAGATCTGGATGACCCTGGCTCTCAATCCAATACGTATCATATAAAGTTTAGATTTGATCGGCGTTCACAAGATATTATGTTAAATTTAATGACGTTATTAAGTAGTACGTCATATTTTTGGCATAACACTGCCATACGAGGGTATCATACAATTTTGTTGCATATTTACTGGTATTTGTCCTGCACTCATATGATAATCAGAATATTCTAGGCTTTGCATTTGCTGTCTTGTATCCATATATTCTGGTAAGTTACCTATTTTAGTAGTACTAACATCTTCCAGTCCGTATGGATCCGGCGATGCAGTAAGCTTTCCATCCTTCTTTGCCTTCATTCTTCTGTTTTGAAACCATATCTTGATCTGCCTCTCTGTGAGTCCTAACGCATGAGATACTTCGATCCTCCTTCTTCTAGAGAGATATTTGTTGAAATGGAACTCTTTCTCCAACTCCAACGTTTGAAACCTTGTGTATGTTTGTCTCGTCCTTTTGGACCCTTCCTTTTTATCATCACCTAAAAGAAAGTGTTTGAATTAGTTTAGATACTTTATTACAAACTTTGATTATGTGTATACTATATAACAAATATAAAAGAAATATTTTTACCTGTAACACTTTTCATCCAAGGGTAGAATCCGTTTACTACTTCTGATGTAGAAGCCGCCATTTTGTTTTCTAGATAATCCGCATTATCCCCGCCTGCTTCGACCCTTGTCAAGTCCTGACAGGATTCCGCGGTCTCCTTAGATGACGGTGCGCCTTCAGACGTCGGTGCTCCACCCATAGCACTGTTCATATTTGAGTCCTGGCCTTCCAAATTCTCATATTCACCATGAAATTGCGATAAATTGCATTCCTTTTCCGTTACATTCTCATTTATTTTTTCATAACTACCGTGATCTCTGTACACTCGATGTGATATATCCTGCGCAAACGCTTTGTCAGTTTTTATTAAATAAGGAGACGATTTTCTTGGTTTTGGTTTTGTTAGCAAGGCCCGTAGTTTTGGTAAATCTTCTTGTTCCGGACTAGCAGGTTTGAAGTGACTGTTTATGCTTTGAGTAGAACCATAGCTTTCTGGAATACTACACTGGCCAGGAGAATTAATAGATCTCACATCTTCATTTTTATCTGCACAGTTTGGAGTCAAATGATTCATTCTCTGTACATATCCGTAGTTATCGTGTGGTTGCTGTGAATAGTAATTCATTTCTCTCCATCTATTTACCATTTCCATATTAACTTGATCACCACCCATGTAATTAGCTTGATATCCATGCCAATGATTCGGTTCAGATTTCACAATAACGTCACTTTGATTATTTTGACTGCACTCCTTCCCATGATAACTAGCACTTAGCATATTAGAATAATCATTATTTTGATGATAGTATCCATGATAATTATAGTTAGGTGACATGTTAGAGTATTGTTTGTAGCTGTAATGTTTGTTTTGTCTAGCACTTTGACTGTTTAAGTCGACACAATTGTTCCACATTTCACTAGCGCGATTTGTTGTCGCTGCTGACGACATATCTCTAGCACTTCCACTGACATAGACTCTGATAATAAACTGGACTGCGTGGGAGATCCTCCCCGATGGTTGCCTGCGAAACGAATGCTGTAAGTACGTAAGCGGCACGACCCTAACAAATGTAATACTTTTATGTGACCTAAAAAAAGTTTAGGGGTACTTTCAACAATAGCATCGCCATTGTCCCTCTGCAAAGTTGTAAAATTGGTTTTCTATCCCGTTCTGGCACCATCTGTTCTAATAAGTTGTAGTGTGTAGAAAAGAGAGTGGTATAGCTTATACATTTTTGCAAATACTCTGTTAATGTTTACAATGCCAATATTTCCAATAATTTGCGAATGTATGCGTGCTTGTTATAATGGTTGATCATTGATTGTTATGTGCATGTGTGAGTTCGAGGGTGGTTTAGATTGATTTTATTTTATTATTGGTTTAGTGTAAAGCCACGTATGTGTGTCAGTGTGCTGCATTGGAGATTGCGTTTTATACAGCATGTAATATATATGATATCTTTGCATGAATTATTTCTGATACTGAAAGATATATAAATCGAAATAATTATCAAGTAGTAGTTACCATAGTCAGTAGTTTCTAGATTATGATAGGCAATTGCCTATTTCTTATTTTTTGTGAGTTTCGACCTTTTAATTTGTTTATAACCACTAAGAACACTATGCATTTATATGTAGTATTTATAGGCTTGTGAACAATGATCATATTTCTATATTATTGTATTGTTTGAAATTGTTAGAAATACGAATTTTAGAGTAATGCTAACATGACACATTGAATTAGGCTTTATACATTTCGATTGGATAAGTTTGATTTATTTTAAAATTAAGTATAAATTTCAATATAAGTTTCTTTACGTTTTACGTTCGTTTTTTAATTTTTTAGCATATACACTGCCATACACACACGTCAATGGGATAGTTTAAATAGGAATTTTTGTTGGTTAAAATTTTACATAAAATCCATACAAGTTATGTCATTTATCGATCTAAGTATATATATAATAATAAAGTAAAATAATAGTTAGTGAGAAATAAAAAGCTGGCTGTTAATCGTAGGTATCATTGATTTATAAGTACGAGGTGACTCTATTCTTGTCATTACTTACATAATACTAAGCAATTTAGACCAAAATCCGTCAATTTTAATATTTTTTGAACAGGTTGAATAATTCTTAATGAATAAATAAATTTCTGGTTTGAAACTAAAAATTGACCACGATGTATATGAATGCAATACAGTAAGAACATAACTCATCGAGTCGTGTAACAGTTCAATCGGGGGACACGACAAAGGCACAGCATGCGTGCGCGTGCGACGCGCGACCCTGACGCTTTGATTGGGCATGCAATCTCAACGATGTTACATAATTAGCTTGATTAAAGATGAAATATAACACACGAAAATGTGTATCAACTTGATATAAACACATTATACATAATTAGATGAAAATTTCATAAATTTGATAAAGTTAGACATTAATTTGAAAACATTGTTTTTCTGCTATTGAAATTATACTTATATAGTCGATTTGTTTTAAATTATACATAAATATTAAAAAAAAAAATTATTTCTTAGTATGAATTGTAATTAGAAATTAGACAAATTAGAAATCTAAATTTGCTAGTGTGATATTTTCATTTACAACTAGGAACTATAATATATTATATATACAGATTTGACTTATAATAAGAACCATAGTCACACGATATATCTGCGTACAACCAACTCATACATGCTGAGTCACGCTACGTTCGCGCTATTGAAGGCCCAATGGAAAGGCCATGGCTACCCGGCGGCATATACAGCGACATATGCATTCTTTGTCAAAGCAACACTTTCGTACGAATCACGGTACGCATCTGTTGGACATGCGCACACCCACTAATATCGCTTATTGTGTACTGCACTTTAGGATTATTATTGACAGTCCTATCCTGAAACAAAGCAGGTTTTAGCTAGAATAAGTAATATCCTACAAATTGAATATGTAAAACAAAACCCTCTATCATTTAGAAATTTTAAGAATATATATTTTATTTTTTCAAGATAATCATTTGGATAAGCGTGTTTCAAATTCGCGCTGGCTCGGTGACTCAACCACCCGCGCCTCATTCTACTGACGTAAATTTAAACTGCAATTACCACGTGGTGAATGTGACGACCAAATTTCAATGTTTCTAATATGGGTTCATTATTTAGATAAGCAGACTTTATCTTATTCCGCATGATCAATAAAAATCAGCTGAAAATAAAAATACAAGATATCTATATGTTTCAACGAATATGTAGGTATAGGCACTGATTTATTTAACTCAATGGGTATAGGCAACTAATTACTTGAAAAATCTTACATATGAATGAATCTGTATGATAATTATTGCATTTGACAATAACAACATATACTTATATATACCTACAAACATTTTACTTATGAACTGAATACGTCATTTAAATACTTATCTCCGTTTAATCTGTCACCGTCACCCATTAATATAAGAACAACCCATACACATTGACTATCAACTAGTCATTAAAATATAAATGCAAACAATAATATTGGTTTATAAAACCAAACAAATAAATATTTAAACGACACATTAACCGTACAGAGCCGGCCTCATCTCGGTTACACTTTCAATTAATTTTTATTTTTTATTTCAATTTCACACTGAATTTCTATCGAAACCCCAATACTTAGCTCAGTCGCAAAAAGTATTAAGGTAATATTATTTAATTAATGAATTTTCAAATTTATTTTTATAGAGGTAAAGTTTAAATTTATATACAAAGCAGTGAAACGCAGCGAACCATTCATCTCGAAAAGATTTTGAAAATAGAACTTGTTAGCTCTTATACAGGAGGTATTAAAACACATTTCAGTTGCGCAAATGTTGCCCAGTGTTGCCAAAAAACGTATACTATGCCGCTGACAATGTGAAATCATTAATCTTGCGAAATCAATCGATGGCTTATTCGGAATATTGTATTTGGTTTTGCCGCGGGGCTTTTCTGTTCATATTTACTTTGGATCTTTTTCTCTAATTTATGGCTCGAATGAAAAAAAATCTTGACATCTGTCGGTTATTGCTGACTTTGTTAGATTTTTGAAAAGCAAAAGAATTTGTAAAAACATGTTATCATGTCTAACATTACGAAATCATGATAGGTATGACTAAATTTCTACATGATAGAGAAAAGAGAAAATTAAGAATCATAACATACTTTGAACAGGAACTTAGGTTATTACGTATTTAAGTTACACGGGGTATCGGTGTAAGTTAAATACCTCTTCTATACCGAGAGTTAAAAAACTTACGCAACACCTGACCTACGAGCAACGACTATCTCCTTTAAAAAAATTATGCACACTCTGTGTATCTAGCTCAAATTTTCATGAATATTTTAGGTTTTAAAGTCACCAGACGAAAACTGGATGATTCGAAATGTCATATTTTATATATACAGTTGAGATTTTCCTCATAAATATGTAATTTTTGCATAAATTCAGTCAATATTCTACAATATTTTTAGTAAAACTATTACTTTTTTAACTAAACTCAAGCCATGTTAAGTTCGCTCAATATCCAATCTTTTATTTGTTAGATATTTGGAAAAAAATTACTTCGTATTTTAACAATCATCAAAACTCGTACCTAATCCATACCCTAAACATATTTTTTTCTGAAAAAAGATCTCATTGTTTTAAGCTCCTATCGTATTTATATTGTTGTTTCTTCGTCGGCATATTAAAGTGTAGTGACAAGCAGAAGGCGGCTCCTGCAAACAAATTTTTTCATTGTTTTGTTAGACTTATAAAACAATAAAGCAATTTCAACACTCAGTACACCCGATGTTTATGTATAGAAGCTGCTTGCCGTCATAAACTCGTTTACCTGCCTCCGGTATTTGCAAATTTAAAGATTATGGCATCGGGTATCAAAGTAACGTAGAAAACAAATAGCAGACTTGGGTTTTTTAGAATCTTCCAGTAGAAGGTACAATAATTAGAGAGGGGAACACAATTTTAACGTTTTTAGAAGTAAATATCTTGCCACTTATTTATTTTTACTTAACTCGTGCGCAAAAGGTTTGCCGATGGTCACCCCTCCAGATTCCTACGACTGAGACCAGGGCTTGTCTAAGTAGTACTAAGAACTAGACGACCGCGGGTCGCGGTTGTGGGAGGCGGGAGGGGTTGTCGTCGGCAAACCTGCGCACAACTTATACTTAAAAATGGCCATTACTAACTATGATATATATGAATAACTAGTTGTTACCTGCGGCTTCGCTCCAAAAACGCCGATATACGTGTGTATTTATTTTTTATTTATTTCTAACCAGAAGCAGTTGGATATAATTTTGTGTTTCCTACTTTGAAACCGACGGATTTTCACAGAAACTTTCCTTCCTTTTTTCATCCCTGTAGGGATTGAATTTTCAAAAATCTTTTCTTAATGTACACTTACGTGTAGAAAGAATCCGCATGCGAAATTTCATGGTCCTAGACACAGTAGTTTGGGCTGCTCGTTGATATGTCAGTCAGTCAGTGAGGTCAAGTAAATTATATATGTATAAATAGATTATACCTACGTTGAAACAAAAAGAATTGAATTGAAGAAGAAACCTCATTATTATGGCGGCCACTCCTAATTTTAATTTTATACGTGATTTTATTAGAGCATTATATGTAGCAAAATATTGATAACCTATTTCTATTAAATTTTAACAATGTATTTATTGGCTCAGAAAAATACATTTACACAGAAAAATAGACGGATAGCGAATGGATGCGATGAAAACAAAACGGTACCATTTTTGCCAAAATGGCTATAGAATCAAAAAATGGCAAAGGATTTACAAATTTATAGGGAAGATTTCTCAATATTCTCATATTGCTTTCATTTTTTAATAAAATACTCAAGATTTGAAAACGATTCCAACGGTTTACGAGTACCGTAAAATGAAGTTTTAAAAGCTGCTCAAAACACCATGCTTAATCCCAACTTAGTTGCAGTCATGGCAACAATTGAACAAATAATTTGAGCATTGTTTAAACCTATTATTGTGTCAACTCTATGCCTGTTGACAGTTAGAATGGTAAATTTGAAGATTTATGGTCACACAACAGTACGAGTATCGAACGGGAATGCCCAAAACGTACCGTTGAAGTTTTGTTTCGAAGAACATAATTAATAATAATAATAATCGGTAGACAAACACACATATTGTATATCCTCAAATTAAGCAAGTTAAGCTTGTGTTATGGGTAATATACAACGTACCACTCTGGGGCCGATCACAGAAACCCCAGACCGTAGTAAATAACGGAGAAAATACGTTTCCGAAATTTACTATACCAGGAATTGAACCCGGAGCCTCTGCGTTTCAGTGAGGTAGGCCGGCAAGGGCTTAGCCCGCTCAACCACAAAGGCCGTCAATTATTTGCAAAAGGTACACAGATATGTACCGTACCGAGCAGTAAAAGATTTAGGTACCCTGGACTCTAAACCGAAGTCAGTACTTAGCCTTAGCCTTAGATAAAGCTTCTCACGAAAATATAGGCAACTCAAAGGTAACAACCAACACACAAAAATACGTTCTCGTGTGATGACAAAGAATAAAATTACTGTTATGATCTATTTTGTACTTTGATTTTTTCTCTAAATGACTTTCTTAATATATATCTATCGCTTATCGTGTCGTGAACCCTTATAAATTACTAACCATTTCCAGCATTTTTCTTGAATAGGTATCTTTCTAAATTAATACATCAGTTCATTATAAAAATGTTAAACAATTTCTTTTATGTTTGTTTCTAAGTGTAAACACACTAATTTCGAGAACAACCTGACCGACTTGAAAAAACATTTCTATTTAGAGAGAGACTCAGACGAACATAATAAATAGATCGAGCTCCAAACTCTCAGAGTGAAGCCAGCTAAAGGAAGCCGGTTTTAGAATAGGAAAACGATCGAGCCGCAGTGTGTTACAAGAACTTATTGTTAATATTAAATAATCGAATCACAGATAAAGGTAAAGTTTCCAGTGGATACATTATTTAACAACACAGACGCAAACCACGTATATATTATACTAGCTTCTGGCCGCGACTTCGTCCGTGTGGAATAGTTTAAAAAAAGTAAGTTAAAATAAAACCCCGATTTTGAAACATTCTCCATTGATGCTCCGCGCCTATTGGTCTTAGCTTGATGATATATAGCCTATAACCTTTCTCGATAAATGGGCTATCTAACACCGAAAGAATTTTTCAAATCAGACTCTTCTAGTCTGATTTGAAAAATTCTTTCCTGAGATTAACGTGTTCAAGCAAACAAACAAACAAACTCTTCAGCTTTATATATTAGTATAAGATAAGTTTACATATGAGTTTTTTTAATGCTTCACTTCATTTGACGCTTTTGTTCCGGTAGGCTCCGTGTATACTTTTTTTCTTCTGAGGAGAGACTGAATAATGGTGGAAAGCAGACACTCTGAACTGGGCCTCATCAGGTGTAATGTTATAGGTATTGACTGTGGCCGAATGCGTCTTATTTATAGCGTTAAAAATAACGCCATTATCCAATAGCTATATTAATGTATATACATGCGTTATCTGTCTATATTTAACGCCATTCACAATTAATATTATAATATCGCATCACAAATAACGCATTACATACATCGCCACATCTGCGTCAAACGGCCTATAGCTGTAACACTATAAAGCCTCACCTATGATGATGACCCGATCGTCAATTATTAGAGTATTATAAGACACAAAGGAACTAGGCAATAATTTAACAAATGTGAAACTGTAGAGCACAGTAAGTTAAGAATAAAAATTTCTAAACGCTGGTACCTATCTCGACCAATTCAAACGCAAGACGAAATAACTATTATACTCCCCTTGTTTTGTAGTTTTTTCTGCAACGCTTTGAATGTCGCCGATGTTTTTACTTCTTTATATTTTTTGCCTTTGTTTGAGAGTCATAATTAGCTTTAGAGGAAACAATTGTTGTATTTTTGTTGTAGTTTGTTAAAAATGTTGGTCAAGGCCTTTACACAATAATGTTGCAGTTTTTTTGCAAACAATCCGGCCGCTATTGAAATCACACTGTATGTTTTAGAAAGTTCGCCAGATATTAAAATTACACTTTGTGTCTGCACATCAGTCAAGTAAGTAGATGAAGGCCTGAATATTATAATAATATCTTTTATCAGTTCTGCTGTAAAATAAACATGTTGATGTTACACTAAAGTACTAAGCTGAACTTTATCAAATTTTCAAATCAAGCTTTATCACTGAAGCATTTTATCAAATACAGTTTTGAAATCTTTTTCCACCCTAAGCTTACCATTGTAGATTATAGCCCTGAATATTCAGTTCCAAAATGTAGAGATTTAAAAGAATCTTTACACAGTTTCGAACTTACAACTAATTTCAAAGTATTTTTTCCATTTTTCGCATTGAAAGGTGCCCCTAAGTTGTCCCTCGGTGCACAACCATTAATCAGAGCTTCGATCGTGGACTCCTCACAATAGGGAATGTTCGAACGGTGCGTACGATCCATTAGAATAACAATAATTACTCTTATATTCATCACGACACGTCATAGGGAGCTTACTTAATATCTGTAGAATGACCGACTTTTGGGAAATAGGGCAAAACTAAATTTCATTCTTTTAGATATACGAAAATTTCACAATAACAGCGATGTTTCACGTAAGAGTTTATTATTTTTTATCAGATTTTAGGGTGTTTTTAAGAGTTTTTGGTGTATTATTTTTTATTTTTACCAATTCTTAGTGGCATCGTTCAGACTGCTAATTTTACAAAAAAATATTCACATTATTTGATAAAAAATAAGATATATGAACTCATGTTATTTTAATGATGGGGAGGTACTCTAGCCACTAAAGCGAATAGGTGAATAAGATACATCGGTAATATCCAGGCGTACTAAGCGTAGGTGTCTGTTTTCGTTCAAGCACGGGAACCACAGTTTAAAACGTAAGTAAACTACAGTAGTACAAAATATAATAGAAGAACAGAAACCTATATAATAATATACGTTAGGTCCCTTCCTTCTGCTAGAATTATAATCCGTATTTTTTACGTAACAATTGCACATAACAAATGATAATATAAAAACCGAATTTAAAAAATTAAAAATAGTGATAAAACAATTTCAGGTGTTGTAAATCACAATCTTGGAGGCAACACCGACAGGGTGTGCGTGATTCTAAACAAAACATGACCGGACTGAGGCGCTCCAAGAAAAACATCGCCGACTGATTTACGAGACAATATCATTCAAGAAATGTAGCCAGAAATAATATTAAAAATAAAAACTATGGATTAACGTACGTTTGGCGTCGATGTGGAAATTCAGTAACAGATTTTATCAAAATTTTTTTAGTCTTTTTTACTTTAATCAGAATTTCAACTGATTTCCTAGTGGTCTCGAATTCCTTTTAAATCCACAAAGTATACGTCACGTGCAAAAATGTTTTTTTAATTAATAGATTACTTACTATATTTCCATTACATTAAAATAACAATATGTCACGGACGAAGGCTTGCTTGAGTGACATTTAATATTATAAGTAAGATCGATTTACAATCGTTATCTTTCAGGTTTCAGAAGACATGTAAAGTGTAAGGCCAGAGCGAAGGAAGTGATGGGAACAGCCAGTTTATTTCCAATTTAATCGATAAACAAAACCGAAATAGGGCAAGCCTATTTCAGTTTAATTACAGTACGAAAATGTATTAAAATTAATGCATTATATTGTTGCAAGCTGATACAAATCCTTTGCAGATGTCTTATTACCCCTTTGAATTTAAGTGATCTATTTTTCGCGCTAGTCTCTTTGTTCATGTCGCCATAAGATGTCATAAAACGTTCTTTCCTCTGTTAGTATATCATGCGAATTCTTGAAAGCCATTAAGCTGACCACTTAACAATTTTAAGAACCAGTGGACAGCATGTTGCTAGGAGGTCATGTCTAATTTATAAATGGATGAGGTTCAGTCAGTCGGGAAATGCGCCAGTCGTGTTCTGACTGCGAACGAAGCGTTACCAAGTGCACTTTCGGAGCAAGTATCTTATAACGATTAACTTCGTGCGATTTATGTGATAACGATTTTCTGCCCTACGGTTTGGTTTTGTTGTATTCGGCTATAATTGTAAGAACTGTGAATTACGTGTGTGTACTTGTAATAATCTTTGTGATAATTCCAACGGCATTTTAGAATTTACATCCTACAAATCCCCTACAAATTCGCAACAATATTTTCAATTCAACTTTGAATATGCATTATATGAATTGCAATTTCTGTATAGCATGACTATTTAATTCTAGTGCACTTCATATTTTCAACAAGGCGATGACTACAAAAAACTAGAACTGAAAGTGAATGCTCGAACGGTTTCGTTTTTCTGAATATTATCTAATATTGGTAGTTCCGTATATGAACAAAACATCTATAGAGATGGAAACACTACTTTTTCAAGAACAAAAGTATATAATGTTTTGTGATTTTTCGACTGATAATCACACAATTCCTCTGTTTATCGGAATAATTATAGAAATTAACTTAAGGGTTCCTATTAATGTAACTTTCAAAGTAGATCATGTGTCAGATAACCGATTTATGAGACATTTGAAGCATTTTTTATTTATACTTATAATATGCACGGTTTCTTTGTGGTAACAAAGTTTTTGTTCCATATAAATAATAACAGCCCATAAACGTCCCACTACTGGGAGCGGGCGTTTCATTTATAATGGGGATAGACAGTAGACCCGCCACGCTTGTCCAAGGCGGATGGGCGGGTTTGACACATCGGTTATCTCGATATGCAGGTTTCATCACGATGTTTACCTTCACCGTTAGCACGTGGTAATTGTAAAAATAAGTACATTAGGTCAGAAGACTGCCTAAGTGGTATATGTTTTTGGACAGGGATTTGAACCCGCGCCCTTTGAGTTTCGGACGCGTATACTACCCACCAAGCTACCACGGGTTGTAGCTTGCTTTTGTTCCATGTTATAATATAGAAAAAAATTATAATTATTATAATAAGTATAACTACTCTTAGATTTTTTGAAAAAATAAAACTATCCTAGCCTGATACTTACTTTTCCAACAGGATATCACTAATTATATGAAGAACGGTGCCATTTAAGGCTACAGTGCCATTTAAAGCTTGAACTTACAGCTACAAAATGAAAAATATTTTAAAACAAACACATGCCCCATAGTTTTCAGAGTCCATATACACGTGAGGGGGATTGGTAAAACCTTGTATGATGCCTATGAAAATGATATCAATGCCGACACAAGAATACACTTAATGTTTCTATCCCGATGTTTGATATGTTGAACATTCAGTAATCAATCATATCACTGAGACAGCCTTATCATAAATAGGTTTTTCTTTTGAAATAATTACGATATACTATGACGTCATATTTTGAGTATTGCAATTAAATGTAGGATGTGATCTTAAGAGAAGGATTTTAATAACGGATGTAATTTTGATCAAATCCTTGTCATCATGTAGTTAGTCGTCTTGATTCTGTTCAGTGGATTCACTTGAGAAATATGTTAATATTAATTCCTTTGGCTTCAAATCAAAAGCAACGATGCTCCGCCAATTTGAGTTTTAAAGCGCTGGAATCTTTCACTACTAATTACGTTGCATTATGGGCTTACGTCTACCGACCCGTCGCTTCCGGTGGCTTTCATGGATTTCATTTAGGGTCCATTAGCGGTTAAGTTAGGGAACTTTTGGTTGTCCAGTAGTGGCTTCTGGTCTTTCTGCGGCTTTAGAATTTTTGCAACCTCTTATCATCGCTCTCATCGGGAGATATAACATGGGAGGAACGACAGTCGCCAGGGGCCTAAGCAATCCGGTGACCATGCGCGGAGGAGTGGAATCTTGTTCGATTCCTGATTGAGAGAGACTCGTCACATATTGTTTTAGGTCTCAGTAACTTTACTAGATTCATTTTAAACATTTCCTGCGGGTATTCATTCGAATACTGAAATGATTGCAGATATAATATTGCTCCCAAAAATTTAGTTGTTTGCTAGTATTCTGGGTGGTTTGATCACAGAAGTAGCTGCCTAGGTGCAATATTCTATTTAATATCGATGTATGAAGGTTTCATCGTGCGTGTAAAACATCGAATATTTCGGCCACAAAGTTACCCACCTCTTTTGTATATTTACTCTTTTTCACGGCTTTGGAAATAAAATTAATAGGCATATGTGAACTTCCAATAACAGGAATGAATATATAATTCGTATCTTGGAAACTATGATAGTTATGTAAGATATGAAATCATGCGAGTAAAGTTATTCGAAAAACTATAGCTCGATCATTATAATTATTTGTTATTATAGATCAATAATGATTTCCCATTTGTTATTTTGATCTTTAACTCGTAAAATGGTTAAATTTTTATGAACAAAGCCTCGGGAGCGGGGCGCGGTTGCACAAACACGGATTTCCAATTAAGTCAGGGCCTGATTGGCAGGTCGTTAGTCAATGCTCAGAGCTGAATGTGGAGCGTCTCCTGAAGCCAAAGTGAATAGACGACGTTTGCTTATTGATGGCTGATACACCCAAGTAACCTTATGGAGGTCAGGCGTCAAGATATTATTTATATCGGCTTAAAAAGCTTGTAATGATAAGATAGTAATTAATTATATTACAACGAAATTTATTAAAAAAAAATTAAACTTGTTAGTGCAGTTGTTTAGTTTAATTAATATGATAAATAAATCTACCAGGTATAAAATCGGTGTCATTTCATTAAAGAAATTTTAAAAAGTAGATTAAAATTGTCAGTACTTTTAGATCCTGTTCAAACCAATTTAATTTAAAAAAGTCATTTTTACCTCTAGGGCTTTCTCATTTTTTAGAATTTTCCGCCTTTCAGTTCATAAGCGATGGGTGAAAGAGGGAACCATCCCGCTTAAGTGAGTGTACTTAATTAAAAAGTTACTAAAAGCGCCGATAATATGAATTTTCAATACATGTCTAATAATATTGTTACGACCGACAAAGACTAATGCACACCTGCAGTTTATTACCTTTTCGGCATTTGGATTTGTTTTGTTTAACTTATGTTTAAAAATTGTAATTAGAAAACAGCCAATTGTGTATTGTACTCGTTTATGGCCATTTGCAGGCATAATTAGGCAGGTGTACAGATTCCGAATTGTAAGAAATGTGATCTACGCGGGCCATATTGTATCGGTGCAGTATATGGCAATGGCCCAATGGGGAGATCGACAGTCTAGCGATAGTCACAAGCGAGACAAGACGTGTGTACATTCGATAAGCTATATAGTGACGGACTTTGCGCGTGTTATTGAATCGTGTATTACGTTTGTACTGATTGTGTACAGTTATATTTGTACCTGTGTTATACGTGTTTGTATAGTTCTAATAAATTCTATAGTAATTCCAACTGCATTATAATTCGCGTCCCGTAGCTCGTAACAATATAATACACTAAAAAAATGTTCATATCTCAATTACATGACTGTATAGCCGCCATCTGTCATTTTTAGTTTTTTTAACTTATTTATTAATTTATATGCTACTTTTATCCTAAAGTATAGGAATAGGTGGATAGGTATAAAGTTACCAAAAATATTTTGTTCATCACTTCAAATTATTTGTGATATTACGTTGTTTCTTTCAATATTAATGTAACGTACAGGTAGCCGATATTGTACATGTAATTAAATTCGAATAAAAACTGTAGAATACAGTAGTATAGTTTTACTAATAGAATCATAACACAAAAAAATGTATTGTAATGTCTATGCACTATGCATCAGTATTAAAATAACACAAGTTATAAATTGATTGAAAATTATGAAGTTTAATTTTAATATTTTTATATAAACACCACACTTTCTGTAATTTTAAAATTATTTAAAGACAGTTAAAAACAAGTGAAACGACGTTATTGCGTCTGATGTAAGCGGTAAAGTGCAAGCGTCAAGTGTGTATGGTAATTCCTGCCACGGCGCGGCCCGTATTGTGGCTGTCAAACAAGCTCCCGTCTTCTAATGTCTTTTAAAGGTTGGAAAATATGGATATGACACATCACCATTACAATGCGATAACAATGGCAAGAAATGCATTTAACATAAAAAAGGAGCATATTTGACTTTTAAATAGTAATAATAATTATTTATTTTTAAGCTGTATTAAACACTAACTATGCCCGCCAATTCATTTACTGGACTTGAAATTTGTAGGTATTCATATATTCTGAAACATGTCAAAATCTAACCATATACGAAAATTTAACAGATTCATAAAAACAGCATTTAACAGTAAATACGGCGTATTAAAAAAGTAAGTTCCTCTAACATATATATTATGCAGGATGGTGGTTGCGTAGCAACTAGTTGTTGATAGATGGATTGTCAGACGAGCATTGTAATATTTCTTTACTTTATTGTATTTTAATTAATATACGAGTTCGAAGATTTATAAATCACTAGTGGCCCCGGCAGACGTTGTCCTGCTCTGAAAAAATAAAAATTTAGGACCCAATCCCAGCGCCACCTACCGGTTCCAATTTTGAATTTAAACCATCCGGGAACCCACTCAAGAACATAAAAACAAAATCACCAAAATCGCTCCAGGTGATTAGGAGGATTCTAGAACCCGATCTCAGCGCCACCTACCGGTTCTAATTGTGAATCTAAACCATCCGAGAACCCACTCAAACACACAAAAACAAAATCACCAAAATCGGTCCAGGTGATTAGGAGGATTCTAGAACCCGATGTCAGCGCTACCTACCGGATCCAACGGGATAAAAAGTATTCTATGTCCGTCTCCTGGTTCTAAGCTACCTCCCCACCAATTTTCAGCCAAATCGGTACAGTCGTTCTTGAGTTATAAATAGTGTAACTAACACGACTTTTTTTATATATATAGATCTATTTAGTATCCTACATTTTTGGGGGCTCATCTGGGATATTACAAAAATCGCTCGGGATGCGGACAGATAACTTGAAGACTGTGTACAATATTGTGTTGAGAATTTTGAAGACGAATTTATACGATGTCAATTTTTTTTGAACATGAATATTGAAGAAGAACCGGATTCTTTTATGATGTTTTAGAATTAATATTAAGAAGATAAAGATGAAGATGTATTTTGCTTTAAATAGTCTAGAAGACTCTGTCACCAAATTTTCTGGCGACGATGCAGCATCTTATAGCAGATTGACACAGCTACGGAACAATACGGTTTGTCACCAAATTTTGTATTACTTATTGCGAAAAGATCTTTGATTTCTACTGCAGCCTTGTGGTTACGTACTTAAAGTCGTTTCAGCAGTTACGAGGAATTAAAAATCGCTTTTTTTAATGAATTCCCTGAAGAAAAATTGGATATGGAGCGAATCTTAGACGAGACGATGAAAAGAAACAGGAGCGAAAGTAGTATGTTTTGAAAGTAAAAAGCTAATATAACAGAAAATTTTACGAGGCATTTCATCAAACAAGGTTTACAGGACAGTAGGATCAGTGAAGAGTAAATAAATTATTGGATTTTCAAAACGCATCAGCATGTAAAGAACGAAATAATAAAGCAACAACAGGTGATTACACCAGTCACGGTTTAGTGTCAAATAATAATACACCGATGGCAACGTGTGAAAATGTGGACGAGTTGAATAGCCAAAACTGTAAAAAAATAATAGTGAAAGTTCAGTTTCATGTCAAAATTATAGTATCTCAGTAGCTTTGGAATCTGTAAGCAGGGAGAACTCATTAATTTGTTAAAAACAGGAAAGTAAATCTATGTTGTATTTGTTACCAAGACGTGACACTTTGGAAAGAACTTTAAAGATTAAAAATAAGAGCAACAATCACAGCATATTAAAAGAAAAAGAGGAAAACGTATCTCAAGAAAGGATTAAGTCATTGATTAAAAGCAGATATAATAAATATATTTCGTATCAGAACATATGTTAATGATACATTTTACGAAACCTGTTTTATGTTAAAGAAAAGGACTAGTTACAGAAAGATATTACCTAAGAAGAGTAATTTTAAAGGAAGGCAGAAGTTAACATAGGTGCAGATAGTACCTTGAAAAGAAAAGTATGGAATAAGAAGTTGAGGAAAATAAGATTTATTATTGGAGAGAGACAGTTTCAAGATAATATAATTTTGTGTTATAAAATCAGACGCCTAAATGGTTATTTGGATAAAGTAGAAAAGTGGCCATATGATGATGAATGACTAGATAGTGTGAAAGTTTCGTTTTAAATTTATATAAGAATAATTTTCATTAAAAGTTGTTATTTGAGTTTGTTTATTTATATGTTAGTCTAGATTGTGTTTGATTTGTAATGATATAATATTCATTATGTTATTAGGAGCTTATAGAATATCTGAGGATAGATATTTTATGGGATGGCCGAGTGTAGGATGGTGGTTGCGTAGCAACTAGCTGTTGATAAATGGATTGTCAGACGAGCATTGTAATATTTCTTTACTTTATTGTATTTTAATTAATATACGAGTTTGAAGATTTATAAATCATTTATTTAGTATTCTACATATAAACAAAATTAAGGTATCTACTACCGTAGTGATAATTTTAGTAGTAAGTATACAAGGCTAGTCTTGGTATACGCAATTTGAGAAACTGTACTGTTCAGTATCAGCGGTATAATCGGAAAGGCTAAGATTTATAGAAGGTATAAATAATTATGACCTGACTTTACTACAATTATTAAAGACCATGGACACCCTCGTTTCTTTAACGTTTGTTTGTATTTTTATGAAATGTACTAGATAATTTACTAGACCGATAAAATCAGATACAGTTTTCGGGTTCTCTTTAGGGGCAAAACGCGTATCAAACTCAAGCAAATCTTTGTTTGGCATTAATAAAATAAGTGTCTATGCGCTGATTTTCGGTACCTTCGTTGCCTCTATTACACGGATCACACGTATTATCCTTATGTATTTTTAATTACAGTTCAGTTCAGTCTGCGTAAAAGTCCTGCTTCCAGTGTCATATTTCTCAAAATTCTTTGAGTGGCCATGTTAAAATGTGGAAAAATAGGACAACTAAGCATCTTTTAACTTAAGATCCCTTACTATAAAGAAACTAAACTCTTAGATTTGGGTTAAGAAAGATAAAATTTTGTATGAGTACTTCGTAAATTGTCTGTGTCAAAAAAACGTTGCATATAAAAACTTTTATGGTTTACGCTTAAATGTTAGTCTTGAGATTTCTATATTACATACTTAAAACATGACATGTTTACGTCTGTTGGAGGTTTATCGATGCTTTTCCAACACAAGAACGTCTCGTTTTCCTTGTTTGGGGATATTAAAAAATTGTTCCGGCTAGCGTGTCTAATCTTCGGCAGCCGGCGCTCATGCTCACCGAAACGTTCATCGGCTGGGAATAAAATTGAAATTTCAAAAAATATAATATTTCTAAACTAACCATACTGATTTAATTATAATTTTATTTTAATCTTAATATCAATGCTAAAGAATTACTGGCAGATTAACTGGCAAACGTACATTATAACCGATATGAATGGTGATGGTTGCGTGATAAACGGTATTTTATATAAAATATTTAAGATATGGCGCATCCTGCTAAGGCTAATATGTAACGTACATAGAAATACCTAGTTATTTTTGATGCGTAAGCTAAAATAGCAGGTTGTTACACGACCGTTGAATGTGACCTATTTAGGCATGATATAGTTTGGCGCACGAGCGTAGCGAGGGCGCTAATAATTCGACTGCCTAAATAGGCCTTCCATCCAAGGTTAACACTCTGCTTTTCATTTTGGTATATGAGGAAAGTAAATAAAATCTGATTATTTAAACAAACATCTACTTCTCTAATGAAATCAGACGGTAAATCCATATCTAAATCTGATGAACTCATTTAATACGTCACATATGAAACGGCAAGTAAATTTATTTTTCTGTGGCATTCTACCAGCCAGTATTTTTTATCATTGAAGATAGTAAATAGGTATTTAGCTCAAATTTATCTAAATTAAATAAAAATTTAGTAAAAGTAAGTATGGTGTACAGTCGCGATAAGAAAAGATTCGTCATCTGAAAGTAGACTTTTGCTTGCACGAGTACAAGAAACAATATTGCCAACATTTTAACAAATGTTACGTTTTTAAATACAGAAACGAGAAAAAAGAAAATTGCAATGTTAACCATGACAGACGCTGAGATTAACAATAAGAAACAAAGAGGATATAATCACTACGATTATCAAAAAGAAGAAACAGCAATAAAAAGGTATTACGTCTGTAAACAATCTTCTTAGACAAGATAGAAAATCAAACAACTTTGATCTTAGTAATTTTAAACTTTATGGTCAAACAGTTAAACATAATTTTCTGTGGAAGAGTCTGTTCTGTGACTTAGTTTGAAAAGGTAACATGTGCTCGCGGAACGTTAAATGAATCAATTTGAAAACTGGCGAAATTTTTCATACCACGACTGTATCTAGTCATATTGTACTTTATATAGATTTATCATCTAACTTGTTCCAAAGCAATAATAATATTACTAAACACTATCACACTAAAGTGGTCGTGATAGCTTAGTGGTTAGCGCACTCACCCAAACTCAAAGGGCGCGGGTATGAATCCTAGCCGAAAAGCTTGCACCATTTAAGCAATTTTCTGAACTAAAGTGTATATTTTTACAATTACCACGTACTGACCGTGAATCATAATATCGTGGTGAAACTTACACATCTACATAAACGATGCTTCAAACCCGCCAATCCACCTTGAATAAGCGTGACGTGTATACCGTCCGTTTCCCTATAAATGGGAGGCCCGTGCCCAGCAGTGGGACATTTATGGGTTTTTATTATTATATCACATTAAAGAAGAAGAAAGAAAGAATACAAGAGCAAAAAGTACGTAGTGGCAGTCAGTACTGTCTAGTCTTTAATTAAAAATCAGCAAGCAGTTTCGTGTCTAATAGTTAAGAAATAATGTTAGTACATTTTAATAAGTAATTCCTAAATAAATAGGTACAACGCCATCTCTAATCATTTTCGCAATACAATTTAAAATAGCTTGCAGCGCCATCTTGCAAATATATATGGAACCATAATCAACCCTCCATCGTTAGGGGTTGCGAAAGAAATACTGCAAACGCGGCGCCACTGATTTAGAAGGGTTAAAGAAAATGGCGTGCAGGTTATACTTTATAGACGTAGGTATATTATTTGATTACTTTTAATGCTCATATTATATTCCTTGGTTTAGTATTAGATAATACTCATATACCGGCTCATAAAAGGAACGGTATTCCCACCATGCTTCTCCAAGATAGGTTGGTGGGTTTCACGCATCAATGGTATCGATAAGCAGATTTTTACAAAATATTTTTATTTCAAAAAGTTATTTAGAATATAAATTAATGAGCTTAGACTTCTTTTTACCCGACTGCCAAGAAAGGGTTATGTTTTACGCGCGTATCTTGTATGTTTGTAAATTTCTTTATTACTTCGTATCTTCCAAATGGCTTGATGGATTTCGACAGTTAAGGTATCATTATATTTGTCTTAAAAACCCAAGTGGCTTTACATAGGTATTTGTAAAAAAATGGCGGATTTTTGGCGTGAAATAGTAATACGTTATAAATAAATTAACCAAACCTATCAAGTAGGGTATCAAAATAAAGGAAATTAAAAGAGCATTACAAAAATCTATATACTAGGATATGCTCGCGACTTCATCCACGCTTGACTTGAAATTCCCGCGGGTTTCTCGGGACACAAAATGCCGCGGCATTTGAAAAAGAATATAAGCTATCATTTTAGTGAAAACTATGTGGGAATAAGCTAATTTTTTTTGTAGCCGGACAATTACAAACTGCTCCCAGATAAATTCCCGCGGGATTCGCGTGATATTTTTTATTTATTACATTAAATTTGCTATCGATCAGTGAAAAATCGCATTGGAATTCGAACTATTTTTAATCTGGCCATTTTAAATAATACCCATAAAAAATCTAGTGAGATTCCCGGGATGAAAAGTAGCGCAGATTTTAACATAATTCTTTATTTCCTCTTTAAGTACATAGCGAAACTTAAAACTAGTAACAGCATTAAATAAGAGGCTGGTGCCTGAATTAGGTTAAAAAAAAACCTGTGGTACAGGTCACCAGTCTTAAAATTTACTTTCGATCGGCGAAACCCGCATCAAACTGGACCCAGTAGTTTCTACGTTAATCCCGAACAAACAGACATTTGCCTACAGGCCCATTTCATCTAGCCCATTCTATTCTAGACAAAATTTAAAAAATTCTCAATCTGTTCAAAACCTGAGTAAATTATATTCCAAGACTTGAATTTAAATCTTTGTGATATAACAAACTTTTTGTACAACCAAAATGGTGAGCCGAATGAACTTTTAAGAGTTTTAATACGTTGTAATGTTCCAGATTTCTGGCAATAACGAGCTGTCGTTAGTGCAAGACGTCCTCAGACGGTAAGCATTGTTTCAGAAAACTGAACATGAGTTAATTGACTCATTTAAAACTAAAATCGAGAGTTCCATTGTTTAAGTTGTCACAAAAAGGACGCTATGTTTGGATAATCATTGAATGTGCAGAAGTAAATAATTATGGTAAATAACGTTAAGATAATGGTTTCATGTAACCGCGAATGTCATGTGGAGTTTTTGTCATGTCGATACCTAATACGTGAATTGGTAGCACGTGATATTTTTTGTGGCATACGCTTTTTGAAGTAAAAACTTCTTTAGTACCCAATGTTTCTATTGGGTACTTTTGGAATGGAGAAAAGCACTGAACTTACGCGTAAAGCTGATAAAAGTATAATATCTTCTTCACTTGTCTATGGAACCATAAAAAAGGATTTAGTCGAAAATACTATATAGGTATCTCAAAAATTACTCAACGGATTTTCAGTTTTATCACTTTATTTTTATAGGTTTTTTGAAGTGAAACTTCTTTGAATTTGAAAAATTGTTGTGATTTGAAACTCGATGAAACGAAAAAGCGACACTAAAAAGAGATAAACACATAAATCTATAAGACTAAGCCTGCGAGAGAATGAGATACGAGCTTTACATTGTGCAGCACAGATTACAGAGTCAGTAAGACCGATGATTAAACATAGATCTACTATTCCACAGTACCTTAAAGAACGCTTCTAAAGTGGTTGAATTTACGGAATACTCATATTCTTTCATTGCTTTATAGTATTTTATTTATCCCTACTACTCCACAGTACCTGCAAAGAACTTGCTTCTCCAATTTACGCCCTTCCAGTCAACATAGACTTATTACTCCTATTCATCATACAACGTTTTTCAATAACTCTTTCACGGTCAAGGCTATCCAACTTTGGAATTATTTGCCTGTTGCTGTCAGACAAGCAAAATCTTTAATAACATTTAAGAACATGATCAGGAAATTCTATCTGCAATATAATGATATATAATTTTATATAATTAGTATTATATTGCATAAAACTATATATTTATTATGTTTAAATAGTTGCTTTTATCACTATATCTTGAATATGTATATAACTTATGTGTATATTTGTATATATAGTATAGTTATATATTTATTATTAAAATGTAAGTAATCGTACAATAATTATGTATACCACCATCGCCATTCCTAATCAGCAATATTCCTGCCACGGGTTGTCTGGAAGAGATCGCTTTTTAGCGATAAGACCGCCCATTGTGCACATTTAGAATAAATAATACTAGTTCGTAAGTTTTCTGTAATGGTGTACAATAAAGTGTTATCTATCTATCTATCTATCAATTATCCGTGAGTATATTCTCTGAAGTTGCACTTTTGCTGCGTGTGAACTGCACACACATTTCTGTTTTTACCTTAGTCTAATAGTTACAGCGGGCACACAATACGACTTGCTACCATGTTAAAAAAAATAGAATTATCCCTACTGCCAGAAACGTCAAACATACAACATTAACATGCATTGCGTAATCTCATAATCCAAAGGCAGAATTCATAATCAACACACAAACCACGGAGGTGAGAGAGGAATTAAAACCTCGAGAGAGCAGGCTGGTACACCACAAATCGCTTAGTGCTCCACCCGTACTAATGGCATGCCAATTAAAAGTTTGCACGCTTCTCCCCGGGCGAGGATTGTTATCCGGGGCTGGTGCTGTAAAACTGAACATTCTGAACATCGAGGATAATGCTTATTCCGGATTTCTAGTAGTTTCGCGTTTGAGCGATTAACATTTTGATGTCGCAGTTTGATCGACGCGAGATGAGGATTCCTAAAGACTGTTTCATAATAAAATTATTTTTGTTAATAAAAATCATTCTTGTAGTATTTGGAAATCTTCAACAAAAAGCTTAAGTTTTTAATTTGAATTTTTATATCAAAGTTCATAACTAAATATTGAGTGACGACACACAATAAGTAAGTATTACTCGCTGAGGTAAATTAAAGTACGAAAACTGAAAAGTGGCCGAGACGTCGAAATAAAAATTGAATAAAATGCCGCCCTTAAAACCGTTAAAACGTACTTTTAATTAAGTACCTATTATTTATAAAATAAAAAGAAATAAATCTGAAGTTAAACACAATGAATGTGTTACTAAGTTAAACAAATTATTGTGTTTGTTACGAGTCGTTTACAACTATTTGACAACTCTGAGGTTGTACCAAAAGTTAATTAAATAAAGAAAAGTTATTTTCGAAAATTACCTCGCTGAAAATCGGATTTGAGGCTTCTTGTTTACGATAAATAAGGCAGTACAAAACTTAGACCTCTAGATAGCAGAGTTTCTGTTTTGACATTTTTTTATACAACATTTGACCGCCTACTTAGTAAATCTTAACTATTCACAAGAGACTTGAAGACACCTAAATTATAGTTATCAGACGTTATGGACCTTCGTACCTACTCCGTTCCACAGACCTGCTGTAAGCTGAAAGAGTATCGAGACGAAACGCTTTATTCACACGAGTGCGTAAATTTATATTCTAAACTACTGTATTTGTTTAAGGACCGATTTTTTAATGATTAGATAAAAGTTATTAGTGGAATAAATTAAAACCTAAGTGACTTCGAAAGTGAAATCATTCAACTGTTTTATTCATGCGACTGACATTTTTAATTTTCCCATGTATAACTTTATTCTACGAACAACTTTTATTTGGCGGTTGAAAAATCTGCCCTTAATACGTATGACTATAATATAATAATAAATATATTAATATTATATTATAGTCATATAACTATATGTGACGTTATAATATGTTAATAGCAAAATTATTAAGCATGCAATATTCTTAAACAAAGTAATAGTTGTTAGTTATACATAGATATGTATGATACCTAAATAGTTCCAAACCGTTTACAAGTCTACTTAGGCTTAGATTCTCAACACATATAATTCAAGCAAGGCTTAAGCTGTACCCATGTTTGTGTCAGTAGTAGTGTATAAATAGTATTTATCTACTATTCTATATAGAAAGTATATTTTGCTCATATAAAGTAATTGTTCATTTGAAAAGACCTACATCTACTTTGAGATATTAGTAATGGTGTCAAAAAAACTCTACCGTGTCATAAAAAAGCGAAAATTTAAGCTGTAACAAACATTAATATACGTTAGAGACTTTTGGTTATTTCAAAGTAACTTTCGATGAAACAAAAAAGCGATACTAAAAAGAAATAAACACATAAATCTATAGGACTAAGCACGCGAGAGAATGAGATAGAAAACATTATATTTAATAATTCAAACACTATGATCATATAAATAGAGTTCGAAATGTTTTGAAGTTCTCGTTAATAATCCAAATTTCGTGTTTTAAACCTTTATTATACATGATATGTGACGTCACGAAATTTAGAATCCCTCCCACCTGCACACACAAAGCACACATTTTTTTTTAAATTATTCGAACAGAAACTACTTAGTCAATAAGAAAGACAATTAAATACACAACATACACGACTTACTGAATGATTTAAAACTGCCTTTGTTTCACCTGACGTGTCTAATTTAATGAACACGCCCACATTTTAAGCCTCAGTATTACAACAAGTAACCCTTTTACGCGAAAGTGGATTTTTAGGTCTTAGTTTAATGCATAAATATGCTTACAACATTACATATTTATTCCCTTCATCTAGAGCTTTGATCCAAATTATTTTTTGTTTTTGACATTTTAAATTTAGGTCTACTCTGCACGTGGTTTCTGTTGTCTCAATTGTTAGAAATAACTGAAATCTTCTTTTCAATTATTTCTATCAATTGATACAACAGGGTATAAAATATTCTGATTAAGATTTTAGTATTTCAATCAAACTAATGAACTGCTGTAGTTATTTCTTCTTCTTTTTAAATATGGTTCAACACGATTTGTGTATGTGTTCAGCGTCATTTATGAATATTAAGTCTCTGGACTGAGGTCAAACGATATTTCGAAGAAGTATATTTCACTAAATACTTGACATTTTCAAACAATCCTTTGCTTCGAGCAATTAATAGACTACAATTATCCTTTGAAATGTTTATTAACATTTTTATGTAATTAAAAATGCACAGGTAAATATCGCCCTTTGAATTCTCGCCAAATACTTCAGTTATAGTGATTTACAAAAATTAACAAGATTTATATGAAATTTTTCTGTAGTCATACTAAGGAATTTCCCGCCTCTCTATTTCTGCTTATAATTTTTGAAGCCAGGTATTGACGTCGTCTACTCTACCTATACGTCCGAAAGTCTGTTTGTTAGCTTCCTCTAAAATATTCTATATGTTTTTAATATATATAGATATTTTAAAGACGGATTTTAATCTCGAAAAATGTGAGCTTTTAGGAATACTATTTTGAAGTTTAAGTTTTCATATATAATCCAGGATTCCAAATATAATTTCTTAATATCCTAAATATATTATAAGCTGTCATGTCACTTAAAATAGTTATGTTAAGACAATAAACAGTCATTACAATTCAAAACAAAAATTGTTTTTTCTGTGATAATAAGGAATGGCCAATTACAAAGAATTTAATAGGCGGAAACGAATTAGGCTAATATGAATTCCAATCGATTTCTAAGCCGCATGACTACTGGTCATTATTGTACTGACTACTGTTTCACAATAACGTGCCGAATAATGTGGAATCAAGCTATAAGCGATTCTTGCTTTTCATGTCCTTTTTCCAACATAGTATAAGTACTATGTTGTAATAAGTATGTATGCTTCACACAATTTATCTCTATTATTTTTTTACTTTTTTAAAATACCTAATCTAAGGGCCTTAGGCTTCTTTAAGAACCTTTTTTGTTAAACCAGGGGGAACGTCTTTTCTTGCGACACACACGGGTCGTGAATATGGGGGAAGACCAAAAGCTACGCCTAATGCCGCCTGCTTTGTGTGTGTGTTGAACTCTTGTACCACACGGCAACCGGTATCTCCTCCGAGGAAGAGACCGACAAACTACTCACTAAACCTACCTGCGTCCTTTCAAGAGGAAAAATAGAACGCCACCACATCTATGAGGTAGTGAAGCCGCGATGACGTTCTAGTGCGCCGAGTTTGGTGCTAAACTCCAAAAAGCAGGGCCGTACCACTACGTACAGTAGAGGTGATTCCACCGATACCCCCGTAAACAATAGCCCTCTACCACTTTTTTAAGAACTTTGAAGAAACCTACAAACTTTCTCTAACTCAATGTAAATAATACCATCAGACTTTAGGATGTTTTCAAACCTACTTGGACATACTTTTTATATCTTTGAAGGTTGGGAGTTAATATCTCACCAACGAATTAGTTTATATGAAAATTCATTATGAAAAATCTAGACCTATCTAACTAGGTTTAATATAGTAGTTAACAGTCTAATCAATTGAGATATATTTCAGAATTCTAGAAACCATTGAAGCCTGCTAGGTTTTATACGAGTGTAGCAAGTTATGAAGTCAGTTTTTTAACGAATCAAATAAAATTCTAATTATTGTTTTAATATTAATTAAAATTATTTCTATAATGATATTTTAAAACTGACTGAAAAATTGAGAAGAAGATGATTAAGTTGGTATGGACATATAATGAAGAGGGATGAAAGTCACGTGACAATAAGAATGTTAAACTACAAGATGGATGGGTAGTGGGTACAAATGTAAAGGTGGACCAAAAAAAGATAGATGGATTGTGTGAAGGATGATATGGTGATTTGTGGTGTGACAGAAGATGTATGTCAGAATAGAGGAGTGTGGAAGGAAAAGACACATTGTGCCGACCCTAATTTGTTGGGATATGGTGAAAAGAGAATGATATTTTAAAAGAATGATAATAATAAAGAATTTTAAGGTCTAGTCTTTTTTATGAACATTGTTTTAGAATTAGATTTTGTTTTAGATTTAGACACTGTGGCGTCTATCCAGTTACATGTCACGTATAGACAATGACTACGTAACCTTAAAATTAATATAAAAAATCGATTCACAAACACGCACAGTGTATATTCTCAAGCTAAACAAGTTACGCTTATGTTATGGTGAATATACAAAGGACCACTCCGAGGCCGATCCCAGACACCCAGACCATAGTAAACAACGGTAAGTTCTTTTATGAAATTTACCGTACCAGGAATCGAACGCGGTGCCTGTGTGTTGCAGTGAGATAGGCCAGCAAATCTCCGCTCCGCTCAGCCAAAAAGGGCCCTCAAATATTATATTACAACGGCTTCAAGTTGTTATTAATAAAAATATAATTTCCACGCTACCACTCGTAACAAACACTGAAATTTTCTTACAGAAAGCGCGAACCGCAAAGTGGCTGTTTCTACACCTCATTGGTGGGAGCCATAGTAATGGATTGCACCACGATCATAAATAATTAACTGTAATGGATCTATATAATTAGACTGTTCGAATGTCGGTTTCATGAAAAAAGTAGGGACACAAACATAATGGCTCAGAAAGCTGGGTAGAGCATATATCTATGTTTCTTTAATTATTTAACCGGCGTGTTTTTTCCTTATGTTGCAGGTATAATGCTTGTTTAAATATATAATAGATAATAAATATGTCCCACTAAACCAACATCTAGCAGTAAACGAAAATTAATTATTGTTATATTAAAGTGAATTTATTATAGCCATATTTAAAAAAAACTATACAAGGAAACATATTTTACAACACTGACTTTATTGGGCGGATGTTATAAAATTGTGAGCTAGAAAAAGTATCATGTTACAGAGCACTAACTTTGATCTATTAATTCACTCATACTTATACGCTTTGGCTTACTCCAATACGCTATCACTGGGCGCTGTGGTAGTTAACATGTATGTACATATTTATACACCATATAGGTATACATAGCGAATTTTTCGAGTGGACCTTCAGCTCCAAATCCTAAACTGTAAGAAATAGCTAAAACATCTAAAGGAGTCTCAAGGCCGATTTTGACGAAAACTTAAATGGTATTATTACATATTTGATTACAAGGAAAATTGATTGTTCGAAAATGTAATATCAGGAATCGAATCGGCTGATTTTGGAAAATAAACACACCGTATATTATTATTAAAAACAACCATTTCCTTTGGTTTGCCGTTTGACATCCTTCACAGAAATTGTCCTTTACAAGCTACACTATGATTTGGTATAATAAGAGTGTGTTTATTTTTTCAAAGTCTGCTGATTCGATACCCGACAAGGGTAATTAATTATTTTTTATAAAGCTAATGATACCATTCTAGTTTTCGTCAAAATCGGTCTCGAAACTCTTTTGAATGTTTTTCGCTATAGTTTAGAATATGGTTCTGAAGGCCCAATTGAAAAATTCACCTGTATTTATTATAGGTATCACATAAATCAAGTAAGTAGTCACTTATGTCATTTTTCTTAAATAAGTATAACACTAGCAATTATTACGAAGTAATTTACATGCTGACAACCTTAAGACTCAGCATACAAAAACTGTTGTTAAGGAATAATTAAGCAAGTATATTTTCA
This sequence comes from Dendrolimus houi, assembly GCA_039645545.1. NCBI lineage: Eukaryota > Metazoa > Arthropoda > Insecta > Lepidoptera > Lasiocampidae > Dendrolimus > Dendrolimus houi. The sequence goes on along the minus strand of CM077125.1, from coordinate 16,052,773 downwards.
GTAGGTGTGACCAAATTGCTACTACAAATAACTTGCTACCTAATATGCCGATCATATCGTGTATGACATATTAAAACTTGTAACCGGTGTACACACCGGTTACAAGTTTAGTAGTAAGTTTTTCATCTATAAACTAATAAAGAGTAACAAATAAATTTCATTTTTATATTTGATTGAGATTGATCTAAGATGCCACTAAAGCTCTCAAAGTTAAAAGTCTTCATTTTTCTCTAAATCAGGTTTTAAATAAAACCATAGTTATTACACGTGATAGCGAGCAAGATGAATTTATTTTAAAAATAATTATTCCAATGTATCAACTACATCTAAAAATTATAATATTCATGATATAAAAAATACGTAGTCTGAACAATTTCGCAATCAAGCGTATCCCATTAAATCATTATTGAAAGTTGTGGATAATAACACTAAATTGATCCTTTTACATATATTATTATAATGATCCCATCTACACTTACATACACGTTTTTATTATTTTTCTTGTCTATAACAAATTGACCATTTACTTTTGACCTCTTTCCTACCCAAAAGTATACGGTAAACGGATTAAACATTTTTTCATTGACATTCTTATTTATTTGATTATTAAAATTATTTCTTAATGTGACGCAAATTTTATAAATATTTATCTTTAGGTGTACAATAATATTTTTTTCAAAAATCTCAAAGTTCAAAGTAATATCATATAACTAATCTGTAGAGGGATCGATTTTGTACAATGAATTTAAAAATTAGAAAAATATCAGTGTTTAATTCGAACTTGCAACCTATAAAAATGTAACGTTTATATTTTTTGTCTATTTGTCTGTCTATTAGAGCATGATGTGAAACCATTGAACAGATTTAAATGAAACTCGATCCGAAGCTAGTTTATAAACCCATTCAACATTTTTGATGCTTTTTATCCCGATAAACTATATAGTGAAAAAGATTGCGCTGTGGTCGCGTATTTTTGTACTACCCCTGCACTCACTAACAAATACGTCGTTTTGTAGCAACACGAACGAAGTTTCACTGGCACATGCTAGTAAGTAATAGAATAATTCAATGAATATAAATTTTGGATTTGAAAACTGGATAATTCCTATCCTACAAATAAAAAATAAAAAATTATTGGAAGTCTTGTCTCTTATGTGTACATATTATTTTATTATGTAAGTATATACGGTACATTAAATTACAGTAAAAGTTGACACTAATGACTTTTAGGTAACGACCATTGGCCCCCACTAATGATTCGTCGGACCAACCCACTTTTTTACCGTCAATCTGTTTTAGTAGATTATGTTTTTCTATACAACTACCGTGTGTAGCGTAAAAACTATGACATTAAGATTTGAGTGGGTACCGTGAAATGAGTTTGATCCTTTTATAAGTTCCGTATATTTGGGAATTATGCGGAAATTAAATCAGGACTCTTAGATTCTTAGCAGTCTATATAAATATTAAAAACATACATACATATTGTCACGCCTGTTTCCCATTGGGGTAGGCAGAGATGATCTTTTCGCTTCATCAACTTTCATTAATCTTTTTATACATACACGCTTATTTAAACTACTTTTTATTCGACCTGTCTTCAAAATGTCTTCAATTTGATCATGGTGAGTACGTCTCGATCTACCGGTACCGACTCTACCAATCACATTGCTGTCATATACTTGTTTTGTGATTCTGCTTTCATTCATTCTCTCTATATGCCCAAACCACCTTAAAATTCCTTTTTCAACTCTTGTCACTACATCTTCTTTCAATCCACAACGCTCCCTTATCACACTGTTTCTTATCATATCACTTAGATTAACCTTACATATACTTCTCATAGCTCTCATTTCAACTGCATTTATCCTACTTTATGCTTCTTCTGCTATACCCAACTTTCACTGCTGTACATTAGCGTTGGTACTAATACCCCTCTATGGACAGCCAGACGTGCCTTTACAGACACTTTCCGGCTGTTCATAAAAGAGGTCAGCGCTCCATTCACCTTATTACCTGACATTACTCTCCTTTCGATATCACTTTCATGCTTTCATGTTCTCTGGTAAACATGCACCCTAGGTAAACAAACTCTTTAACTTGCTCTAGTCTTTCATTTCCTATCTGTACGTTACACATTGTTATCCTTTCATCTCTTTCAAACACCATAACTTTCGTCTTCTCTACATTAATTTTCATACCCTTATTCTTAAAAGATTCGTCCATAATTGTTACCATCTCCTGTAACTCTTTTTCCAACGATGCAAGTATAATCTGATCATCGGCATAGAGTAGACATTTGATGAGTAACCCATTCATTCTTAAACCACTTTCACTTTCTTTCAAACCATCCAAGCAACTGTTCATAAAGGGTTGAATAGCCACGGCGATGCTACGCAACCCTGTCTAACACCTTTTTCGATGTTAAACGATTCGGAGTACGCCCCGTTGATCCTAACACAAGCACTGGAATCGTCATAGAGAGACTTTAGTGATTGTATCAGATTGTCTGTTACCCCACACTTAGACAACGCTGACCAGAGTTCTTATCACTCTGTCGTATTATATAAAAACTTTGAAAAGTAAATATATAATCCTATTCGTAGATATAGAAGCTATTCATGCAGGAACAGAGAAAGAATACGATTTCCTGCGGCCAGGAGGACTGTCGTAAGAGGCGGCAAAACAACCCAGAGCCAGGTGGTAGGGTATTTGCCCGTCTGGATGGCTACCACCACTAGTGTAGAGTATGCCGCCGTAACAAGCTTGAGTTGTGTTCCGGCATTAGTGATCAGGTTCCAAGCTTCCTTTAGAGAGCGGCAGCACCTCTGGTATTACAAATATCCATAGGCGATGGTAACCGCCTTCCATCAAGTGGGCCGTCTGGCTATCTGCTGAACTCGTGTAATAAAAAAAGCATAAAAATTAGACTAAGTTTTTTGTTTCCAGATATATTTCTTCTTCACAACCTTTAATGTGGACTGATTTTTATAAAACTTCATAAAATTGAGACCTTTCAGTTTCCTTTAATTTGATGTGTAGCCTCAGTGAATGGTATAAATTAATAGCAAAACTATACCTAGTGCTTTTAAAAATACACTACAGTGTCAGCAACGATTGAATGCTATGGAATGAAGATAAGTAGGGAAGTAGCTGTACAATCAGTGTGTCAAGTGTTGTCAAATCGGGATTAATTTAAATTTAAGGTTCCAGTCTCCCTTTAGAGAGCGGCAGCACATTGGTAGCACCTCTGGTGTTACAAATTCCCATAGAGGATGGTACTTACATCAGGTTGGCCGTCTGCCTGTCTGCTGAACTCTACATGAGTTCAGCAGATAGGCAGACGGCCCACTTGATTAACATCGAGTGGTTCCCATCGGCTATGGACATTTGCAACATCAAAAGGCGTTACAAATACGCTGCTGCTCTCTTAAGGGAGACTGGAACCTGGTCACTATGCCGGAACACAACTCAAGGCTGTTATGGCGGCATACTCTAGACCAGGGGTGGTAGCCATCCAGTCGGGCAAATACCCTAGCACCTGGCTGTGGGTTCTTTTGTCACCTCTTACGACAGGTTGCCCGGCCGCAGGAGATTGTATTATTTCTTCGTTCCTGCACGGATAGAATATATCTAAGAATAGGGTTAATGCTTGCAGAATTATTTTCATTCGTCGTTTACAAAAGTCGTATTTTGAGAAAAGCCCGAACAAAAACATTCAAATAGGCTGGGATTTTTCTTTGTTATAGACGTTTATGATTTAGGAAGGGTCAACCTATCTTCTAAAGGAAGGAAGGATCTATCTTCTAAAATTTGCTAAAAGAAATGTGCAAAAAGGTTTTCTTAAAGTTCATTTGGGTAACGGATTTGGAGTAGCAGAAGATGTCTGTTACGTCGTAAGAAGTAATCTTGAATGTCATCAGTCCTGGTAAAAGGAAAACAATCTTATAGTGGCATTAATAGATGTTTGATGAGGTAATTGTGTGGCTTGGAGAAATTTTTGCTTGCAAATGGATTACAATAACAAAAGAAAAGATCGAAGGTTGTCTGGCAGAGATTAGTAGTAAGTAGCATGAATAAGGTCACCCACAATAATGATTTTTTATTACCTTTAGTTCTATATAAGAACTAATGTGGTATACAGTAGTGATTAATCATATTATTTTCTAGATGACATATATTTGAGACTGTTTTCCAAATGATTATTTGACCATATCAAAAGAAACACCCATGGCTGAATTTTAAATCGAGGAGAGAAGCAATTGTTTCTACGCCATTCCGATTTGAAACGCATGCACACCGATTATTTACAGTCACCCGTTCACTACTGCCTTTCTAATATTTAACTTAATTCCAAAGCTAAATATAAGAAACATTCTATGTTCGTCTGTGTATAACACATCATTTTATGTAATAAAATGACAACGAAATTTAAAAAATTGCTGGCTTTGCTTCAAACATGTGAAGAATTCTATAACTTGCCACTATATTGTACTGTTGGTGGTATATATATACCACACACAAAATACCACAGCATTTAAATAAGAATGTAAGCTATCGTTTTAGTGAAAACTGTGTCGGAATAAGCAATTTTTTATGCATCCGAACAATTTCAAACCGCTCCCGGGAAAATTTCCGCGGGATTCCTGGAATAAAAAATATTACACATTTTATTACATTAAATTTGCTATAGATCAGTGAAAAAATCACATTGGAATTCGATTTGTTTTTAATCTGGCCATTTTAAATATTCCCAGAAAAATTCCCGCGGGATCCCTAGGATAAAAAAAAAATTGCGCAGCTTTTAAGTCAAAGAATTTGCTATCGATCAGCGAAAACAAACAGACAAGAAATCTAAAAAATAATGCATCGTGTTCTTCATCGTTTATATAGTTTATTGCAGTTGTTTTTTTTTAATAGCTTCAATGTACAGACACAGCATTTTTAGATTTTTTTAAATATAATAGACATTGTATTTTAAATTTTACTTTCAACTTTTTTTATTTATTAATAAAATAATAGGTAATTTTTATTATAATTTCAAAAAAACGTCAAGGGTTAACAAGCATCACTTTCTTAATTCTTAAAAGAGCCATATGGAGGACATATCCATTATAAGAAAATAACATTCTGATAAAAGTGTTCCCATAACAACAATGTGAGTACTATTTCTAATTTTTTTTTCAAAATTGTAGTCTTAGTTTTAAGTTAATACCACAACATACTGAGAATGTTATTAAATAAGGTAGGAGGTAAAATCTCTTTATAATAGCACATAATGCTACATCGTGATAATAAAACAAAGATTTTGTTTCCTTGTAATTTGTTTGTTGCGGTTCTTGAACTTTAGTTAGGTTTAAAACCTAACACTGAAGGCTCATTTAATATTTAAGCAAACTCTCTGAGGCTGAAGTGTTGATATTTGGGTCATAGATTACGTTATGACATATGAATATGGCAGAGTTCCAAAAGTTTATAAACATTGTAATGTACAAACAATTAACGATTTTTTCTTATCGTTTATGTTTATATTCATAGGCCAAAACAATTTGTGGAAGCTATAAATTTATTTACAAAAATTACTGAATCTTTCATACTGATTTTAGTTTTAAATTTACATGTTTTTAATGTAGGTACATTTAAATAATAATTATAAAAGACCTGGGACAAAATTCCCCTCGAGTTTTGGTACTAAATTAATATGTAAATACTAAACTTCTTATTTATATTGAGTTAGAGTTAGTTTATAGGCTTGTTTAAGGTTCTTAAAGAAGCTTACAAATTTACTTTAACTGAATATGAATAAGACCATTAATAACTAAGTTTATTCAATTTTGACTATGAGCAAAGCCAAATTATAATTCTAATAATGTTCGTTTTTCAATGCCTTGCTGGGGATGGAGCCAGTAAGTACTCGCCATGTCAACCTGTTTCAAACTATCGATTGATATTTCTGTACACTTAATCCTCTACGTGTAAGGGCTCACTTATCCACCGTAAAATACCGCATGGTATGTTCTAGATAATAAGATAAAAACTGTATTAATAGATAAGATAAAAATAAAATAGTAACAAACATTATGTATTAGACAATAAGGAAAACAATGTATTAGAATTAGATAACTAAAGTTTTGTAAATAAAGAAAAGTATAAAAAGAATAAAAATGATAAAAAATCAACAAAAGGAAAGAAAATCCCTGACATGTCTAGTTTGTCAGGAAGGAGGAAATTTAAAAAAACGTACCACGCACATTCTGTTTAAATGTTTACTCTATGGTTGCCTCGAGGTACCTCCGCTCCCTTGGCTCGTCTTCCATACATCAACGCTTACCCACGCCTCTGATGAGAAGATGATGACCGTAATTTGCGACGCACCAAGACGTCTATGTCTCGTGTTTTTTCACTGAGCTCAGGTATCACCGAGTACGAAATTACAAGCAATTTATCGCCAGTATACGAGAGTACCGTATACTCGTTAATATTATGTATTTTTAAATATTTTAATACGTAATTCTCATTTGAGTTTGACACAGTTTGTTTAGAAAATAAGGGTTTCGAACTTTTTAAAACATTGGCAAAATCTTTTACATTAAGGTATTTTAAAGTATTCTCATTCAAGATATATGTAGGTACTTTTGTTTTAGTTGTAATCCAATAATCCATGTTTGATATAGCAAATATTCGTAGTTGAAGATAACCACAGTCTATCAGGTGGGTTAGCCTGTATGCTAGCTCTAGCTATACAGAAATTATACGATAAGACTCGTTTAAATTCTATGAAAAAGCTGCAAAAAATATCGGAGGGACAGTGATAGATAGGTACAATTAAAAAATGTAGCGATTTCAGAAGCTTATTAAATCCAAACAACTATTAAGAGAGACAATAGATTATGTATTTTTGATCCCTTTGATGCGGCTACTAGATGATTTCAATAAATCAAAATATTCGACGAACTTCTGTTTATTTATGTTAATTTTGCCTTTATAAGTAGTATATTTGTGCGTAAAATAAATTCATTTTGTTGCTTTAACCAATTCAAATCGTCGGTTGACCAAAATATTATAGACCGTTGTTTTTCATAGATGATCGATCATAGATCTCAGTGATGTGACAATTGCGATTATTCGATGTCGTGGAATATTGACAAAACTGGCCTAAAACAGTTTTATTTTAATATATATACTTTTACTAAAGATATAACGTTTAGCTTTAAAATAAATTAGGTTAATTATACCCCGCAAAAAATAACTGCAAGGTGGACTTTCATACCCTTATACTGAGTTAATTTGACTGTCGTTTTAAAACGGCAGGATTCATCCCATTTAAAACGAAGCCTCCCATTCACGTGGTTATACAAACTGTTTATTTAAGCCTTTATACAGATTCCAAAATGCCGATTTCGTGGTTTATACAATACTACATTTGCTTTAATGATCATAGTAAGGTTAAAAAATGTTACAGAAATTTAAACTTTATACTGATTGTATTAAAGTTTATTTTTAATATTGTGGTGGTCATTAACGATATTTTAATTGAGTCGGACCTGACGTGGAGTAATGATTGGATGTAACATCGATTTATTTCGAGTTCTCGTTTGTGATTGGCGTTGCGATAAGTTTATATCTATCAGGTATTGTTTTTATAATAGCCCTTTATTCTGATTTTCATTGTACTAGGGTAGATGACACACAGGTATTACAAATAAACTCTATGATCATTTACATATAAAAGAGTGGGCGCTAAAAATTACACTATTTCTTACTATTAAATTATCGCGATAGAAACAATTTTAATTACTGTTTAAAAACACATAATGCACCACACGACTCTTTAAAATTGTGCTCTATATACTGCAAAGCTCTATATACTCTAATATGCTACAATGTTTTGTAAATTGACTATTCAAGTATGTATTTTATGATTTTAGTAAAGTACGAGTTGTTACTAATGACAACGCCCTCATTGATTTTATTTAATTTCTAAATAAAGTATAAAATACAACTGTAACTCTGAAATACGTGTTACATATCAAAAATCAAAATATACATTTTTGCCCATGAAAATAAAATATGGGAAGAATATGTTTGTCTATTCTCTTTTTACAGTCATAACCAATTTTGGTGTAATTTGATTAATATACCTACCAGTCGTGGTATGAAAATATTCGCTATTTTTCAAATTAATTCATTTAACGTTCTGCGAGCACATGTTACCTTTTCAAACTAAGTCACAGAACAGACTGTTCCACAGAAAATGTTTAACTATTTGACAATAAAGTTTAAAATTACTGGGATCAAAGTTGTTTGATTTTCTATCTTGTCTAAGAAGATTGTTTAGACATATAAAACCTTTTTATTGGTTTTAATATTTATGTTAAGCGTAGTGATTATATCCTCTTTGTTTCTTATTGTTACTCGCAGCGTCTGTCTGTCATTGTAAATATTGCAATTTTCTTTTTTCATGTTTCAATAGTTTATAAACGTTACATTTATTAAAATGTTTACAGTATTGTTTCTTGTACTCGTGCAAGCAAAAATCGACTTTAATCTGACGAACATTTTCATTCCGCGACTGTACTTACTTACTCACATATTACTTGGTAAATGAACACGAAGAAATAATGCTCTGTATCGTGGAAAATTCAATAGTTTCTAAATTATATAGAATTAGGTATATGTTACCTATATTGCGTAAGTCGGAAAAAGTTTCAGCGAAAAGCTCTAGTAATAATAAATGTAGCTACACATAGTGGCATGTTTTTTGAAAGAGTTTTAAGTCGAAAGTAGAATCCAAAGAATCTTTGTAATTGTTTATTTTAGTGAGAAATAAAGCATTATCTGTCCATCCTTACCTATTAGTACATTATTTATGTACGTATCAACACGTTTCTTTCTGACGTGGGGGAGACAAAGTACAAAGGTTGTATCTATTTGTTATTAACTTTACTCTACATTTTAACAATAATTAGTATACAAATAAAAAGGTATAGGTAATAAAAGCAATAAAGTGCTATTTTCATTAAGCACTTCAGGTAAGAACCTGAAAGTCGTCACAGACGTCATTCTAAGTCTTAAAATGCTGTCTTAACAAAAGCCAAAAATTAGTTGATACTCTTTCAAAATTCAAAAAAGAAACTGTCCAGATCCGCACTCAAACACTTAATCCCTGGAGATTCCACCAGATTCGGCCCTAATGAGCGTCGGCCTGACAAATGGGTGTTCGGGACCCGCCCTCTATCGGCGATCAGCGAACTATCTCAACTTCGCTTTGATACACTCTAAGGAATTAAGGGAATTCTTTTGTTATTTATTTTGAATATAAATTTTAGGAAAATAGTATCCTATTGTTGGCAATTCTATCAAAATCTGTGTAGTTGTAATTAGGTACTGTGTAAATAAAGGTAATAGTAGTCACAAGTCGAAATTCTCTATTTTAAACATAGATATTTTAGAAAATATCCTTTCTTATATAATCTTTATGTTATGGGCAGAGGGCCTATCTGATGAAAAGCGGTTACTGTCGCCTATAGACATTTATAGCACCAAAGGTGCTTGCTACTAATGTGGTACCGCTCTCTAAAGGGATACTGGAACCTGGTCACTAATACTGGAATACAACTCAAGGTTATTATGGCGGCATATAGTGGATGGCTACCGCCCCTTGCCTAGAGTACTAGGCCAGGGGTGGTAGCCATCCAGCCGGACAAATACCCTACCACCTGGTTGTGGGTTGTTTTGTCGCCTCTTACGACAGGCCGCCCGGCCGCAGGAAATTGCATTTTTTCTCCGTTCATGCACGGATGTCTTAGACCACATCTTAGATATTTTTCCCAAAAATGACTTGATCTATAGGCATCATGTGGTTATTTAGCATTACATAACTTTATTATTAAGCGATAGTCCTTCTTAAAGTCTGTTTCAGGTTCTAATATGTAGCACGGTATGGCTTTTATGTATCCATAAAACGTAATTTGTAGCATTATCGTAAACTTTCCTACGATATAAATATTAATTTTAATTATATAAAAATATATTTAATCATGTTACTATTTAATAATAATCGTATAATTAGAATCACAATATGTATTTCTCTATTTACGAAATTCTTCCATACCATCCTATTTGAAACAAACTTTAGCATTATTTTTCAATGGGCGGTCTTATCGCCAAAGAGATCTCTCCAGACAACTCTTGGATAGAGATTTTGCAATATTAAATAGCGGCAACGTTTCAATTAGTATTCAATTACCGATATATAGTATTATTAATGTAGATACTTCATAAATTTTGGAATAAAATTCGAACGCCTCCAAAATCCAAGTTAAATTGGCAACATCCGTCTGTACGTGGAGAGGCCGCGAAAATCTTAATTAACAGATAGGCACCAGTCATTTATCATGTCGCCATGTGATAAGGTGAGGGAGTACGCCCCTCAGGTAACGAAGTGATGATGGTGGATTCATTCACGATTGATCCGATTTTGATATAAGTAATGATTCGTTACCCTTTTGACAGTACTTAATGATTATGAAGAATGTTTTATTCAAATTGCAAACCTTTAAGTCACTGTTTCATGTTTCAGTTAGGTAACATATAAAAAAAATGCATAATTAATGCTGTGAAGGAGCAGGAACTGTAATTTTCTCACTCATTTTTTTCCTTCTTTGTTATTTGTATTTTGTTCTAGTCATTCCATTGTGGATAATGTAGTTCGATATGCACTGACTGCACTGATTTTTTGACTATATATTGGTTTATATGTAATTTTAGCGTATATCTCTTTATTCTCCTTAATAAATAAACTAAAACGCGAGGTCATGTTATGGACGTGGAAGATCAAAGCTCCTCATTAAGCAGAACTGCTGGAATCTCCAAAAAGTTTTTATTGTGAGTAGTAAAGTTTGGTAGGTAGTAGCCACAATACGTAATTTTTTATTTTATTTTTAAGAACATAGATGTTCTTTTGTTTCTAATGTCAATTTTTGTTTTTATTCTCTTTCTCCGTTTTTATATATATATTATATATATATATATATATATATATATATATATATATATATATATATATATATATATATATAATATATATATATATATATATATATAATATTTAAAGAAGTTTTTACAAGAATATATATAGGTTCAAAGACAAACAAAGAAATGAGCTTGATGACGAAATTAACATGTATCGATTACCGTAACCTACATTTATTGTGAAGAGTAACTAATAGTCTAAATGTAAATATCTACTAAAGCAGCTCTTGAAAACATTGTGTTAGTACTTTCATATTGCAGCATAATTCACATTAATTGCAAAAATACGAAATTTCGGATCTTTGAGTATGCAGCTATAAATATGTGTGTATGTAACCATTTCGTGGCGAAAATTCTGATACTTTAATTAAATGGATTATCTTTAATAGGTACATAATATGCCGTCTAAGATTTATAGTTTAACACATTTAAATGATTGATTAATGCCATTTTCAATAATGATTATAAAGTAGCTCAGTCACAATGATTTTTGATTTGTTACTCTAAAGCATTGAAAGCTTGTAAAGCATTTATTATGATCAATGATCAATATTACTTAATGATGTACGAATATTATGTTGAATAACAAGATCAATTATTTATACTTATCTGCTGCTACTTATCTTATAACTTATATACTAGCTGCATACCTACATAAATACCTGTGTTTTCTCAAATAAAGAAAGATTAAATTGAATATGCATAGGTATAACAAGATTGAATGTTTTGCATAAAATTCAAATTTATGTGAAAAACTAAATAAATACTGCAACACGAGTATCAGTGTCAATAACTAGCCGTTGCTAGGATTCTTGGCTCAGCATTCTACACATTCTCTAGCGGCAGAAGACAGAACAGAACTAGCAATCATTCATTATTATCTATAATTGTTATATTACAGCAGACAGACTGATGGAAAGGATTACTATTATCTATAGTCTATAGACATTTGCGACAGCGCAAGTGTTACTAATGTACTACGGCCTCGAAGGATTTTCATGACTTATTTTTTGAAAAACCACCATATCGTAGTATGATGGGAAGACATCGGCTGGAACCTCGTTCTAATTGTCTAAGGTACGTAAGAGAAATATACTCGAGATTCTTTGCGTAGCAAAGTGGCTGAACAGGAAATGGCGCTGAACGCCCAACCGATGGCGAGCGATGCGGTGGTAAGAAGACGACGAACGCGCCATACTCAATAACTATTAGTTGAAATTTTCTTTATTTTATCCATAGTAGTATTAAAATATGAATACATTTATCACTTGTGAGCGCATTTCACAAGACTGTTCTACCAATATGAATTTTTATATTCATTCACATACTAACACGCAGAGCGGCGTAAAAAATTGGTACACATTAAGAACGCACTAAAAGTTGACGTTAAACAAAAATATTTACGCGCAATGAAATATTACAAGGAAAACATGACGTGTCAAAATTACTGTAGTTGCATTAGGCTTCTATAATTAAACATCAATACCGTTACAAAAAGTAAATAAACAGGGTATATAGGGGATGCGGGGTGAGGGGAGGGGTTTGGCCGGGCTCGACTATGACTAATGTCCCGCGATCCGTCAGTGTCACTCCGAGATGGGGGCGCCACTCTCGGCCAGGGCCGCACTTGATATCCTTTACAAATATTCCGTATTCGGTCTACAGATACGTATCACTATGTAAACATTTATTATAGATCGTAGATTGAGAACTTTGAAGAAATCGTAGTTTTATTATATTATTTTGAAGTAATCATTTTTTTTTATAATGTAGCTGTAAAAGAGTAAAGGTTTTTCTAGAAGTAACTTTGATAATAATTCATGTTTAGTGCACTTATATAGTCATGTTATTAAATACTAAAGTACTATAAAAGAAATATATTTCAAAATAAAATTAAAATATTATAAATAAGAAAAAAATATGTGTAAAATATTCCATATTTCCATGGAAGTTAGACACTTAAACTCGTAGTTGTAAGTTTTATTTGTCTTAACTTTAAGTACTTAACTGTGTTTTCTAATACAAATTTAACTAGCTTGTAAAAGAAATATATTAATTTCACTACAATAAAGTAGGTACGGATTGACGTTATTTAAGGTAGTAAATGTTTTTATTTTAGATATAATTGTAAAAAGTAAATAGTGAAATAACATTATTAGACTTATCAAAGCAATATAAAAATCTGCCCTGACCTCTCAAATACTTTCCAGTTGTGTAGATCTATTAGTATTCTGTATAAATTTGTTAAAAAAGCTTCATATATATACATTTAATACATAATAGGTACAAAAGTATTTAACAAATAAGAAATAAATGTTTTCTACAACCATTTAATACTTACTTTAATTTGTCTTTCTGTCTAATTTAGCTATGAAATTGAATATAAATATTATTAGTATAGGTATATTTTAGATTAATTTTTTTATGTAATGATTGTAAATAAATAAATAAAATTTCGATGAAAAAAAGAAATGAAATCTATGTTTGAATGAATGAATGAATATGCTTTATTGTGTTCTAAAACATACAGCTAAGAGAAATAAAATTTACTATATAATAGGCGGTCTTATCGCTATTAGCGATTTCTTCCAGACAACCCTTGGATGGACAAGAAATTTGATAAGAACAGAGGTATGTTGGATTATTCTCACTACCTAATCAATATCTTATAAATGTATACATACATGACATAACATACATTCATTAATAAATTATGAAAAATATATTAAATAATGTAAATAAAATATTGTACAATTAACTTACATAAATAAATATAAAACGAGAAAAAAGCTGACAATAACTGCTGCTGCATCCTTAAATTGAGCTATTTGATGATAGGTAATAATAATCCTTCACAAGTCTATTAAAAATACGCAGTGACTTGGCTAGCTTGATATTAATAGGCAGCGCGTTCCAAAGACGAACTGCTTGCGAATTGTTTGATACTTAGCAATTTATTAATTATTAGATTTACTGTTAATAGCTTCTACTTTAATATAAATTCGGTCATACCTCTTTGTTTGCTATATGTTTTTATGAATAAGTCCAACCCTGTCGATTTTCTGGGTCTTTTGAAATTGGTTGGGGCAGCGGAGCAGATACTCCGCGACACATCACCCCATCTCTGGGGCATACCGCCAGCACAATTAGATAAAATAAAATAAAAAACAAAGAGTAATCCCACGGCCGAACTAGATTACATTCCAGATGTAAACAGGGTTGGGATCTTTACAATCAAGTTTACCTAATAGTATTTACATTTTTGCTCCTTACATTTATCTCTGGCTAAGGTTCCACACAACCCAATTTCTATCTGCTTCCCTTTTAAAACATAGCTTTTTCTTTAATATCAGCTTTTACCAATTATTTACGCAATATACTTTTTTTTTCTTTAATACTTTTTTATTCATGCACAAATCGTCTATCACACTCCAAAACTTGTCATCCTTCATGTATAGTTTATCGAACTCAAAGCAAATTCCCACGATTACTGACTACCACGACACTATTTTGGCGTGAAATCACGCTTCGAGTATCGATCGACGGTTTCATCATCTGCGGCTGACACTGAAGAAGGCAGCGTTCAGGCCAGTGACCCATTCCTTCTCTTATCTATTCCTGTTACGTCTAAACAAAATCTGTGGCGGCTATGCAATACATAGAGGTACTGTAACCCCCCAATAAACAATTTAAAGTTTCTTAAGTTGCTTTATTCGGCCTAGCCGGTCACCTATTATCTGCGGCAAGTATCCTAACTCAAGACGCCGCGCACTATAGAACCTTTTTGTCATGTATACCTCTAATAAGCTGCTGCGATAGATTACAATAATTTTATATAAGTACTACGATATGCCTGCGACTTCGTCCACGCTTGATTTGAAATTCTCGCGGGGTCCCCGGGACACAAAGTATCACAACATTTAAAAAAGAAAGTAAGGTATCGTTTTAGTGGAAACTGTGTCAGAATAAGCTAATTTTTATGCATCCGAACAACTTCAAACCGCTTACGGGAAAATTCTCGCGGGATTCCCGGGATCAAAATAGGCAGATTTTAAGTCTAAGAATTAGTTATCGACCAATATTTTCATTGATCGCAATTAATCAAAACCGCATCGAAATCACCCCAGTAGTTTTTACGTGTATTCCAAACAAACAGATAAGAATAAAAAAAATAAAAAAATTGCATTGTGTTCTCTGTCGGTTATATATCTATTCCAGTTGTTTTATTAAATAGCTTCAATGTACAGACACGCCATGTTTAGAGTTTTATAATATTATAGACCTAGTTAGGTGCTTTGTGAATGTATGTTAGCGATAAGGGAGAAAAACAACCGATTGTTAATAAAATTTGTGTTGAGAACAGTAGCTACTTCAACAATACATTAATTAATATGTTTATTGAATAAACATGCGCACAATGGAATAAATAATTAAATTAATTAGTAACGTAGCACAAATACAGTAAGTTTTAATTCAAAACCTATTGAATGGTAAATATTTACAATTAGAAATCAACCGAATAATACAAGAATTAAGTTCCATTTTTCAATACGACAACCTTTTTGGAAGCTTACGAAATGAGATTTCAGCTTAACACGCCGAAATTCACCTTATTGCGACAAATATAAAGGTTAGTGTTGTTTGTTTAAAAACAAACAGAAGTTTTTGGAATCTGATCAAGGATCAGCACTAAAAAATAATACTTATGTCTATATCCGTAAGGTAAAATATTGAGACTACAAAATTAGGTTTTCTCTCCCCGCGCGTTTCCTCATACCCTTAGATAAATGACGTAGCATTTGTCCAAATGATGGCGCGGGCGGCGGAGAGAATGAATTTAAATTATCATTCAGTGTTACCAACATACAGTGCATGAGTGCCCAAATTCAGGCCTGTGTGGGTGCAATACAAAATTGTATTTCAATTTGGCGGAAATCAACATAAAACTGTCGGCTACTTATTATAATATTATTAATCGAATATGTCCGTTTTAGGCAAATAAGATTTAATATAAACTGTGCTTGTTCTAATTCTTATTTTATTTTAAACATGGCTTCGACTGATTTATGTGTCAAGTATACAAATATATTCAAGTTTTAAAATGTTCTTCCAGCATAAAAGCACGATGCAAAAATCGAAATTATACAATCTTCAGCTGTCTCAATTAAATTTGACTGAAGTCATACAACCAAGTTATTTCCAAACTTTAAAACTTTGCACAGAAAATTAGGTACTATATAGGTTCCAGTTTCCACTAAAACTTCTCGTTTATATAGGGATTTTTTGAAGGAAACCTGCAGAACAGGGTAGTTAATCTATAAAACCGTCCTGTAATCTCCCTTGGTCAAGCGTAACGGGTCAGTTCCCGTAAAATAGGGAGAACCAAACCCAGCAACCGGATATTGATGGGACGATATATCGATTCTTTATACCGGAAAACGCAACAATTTTTACAGAATACGAGGCTAAGTTTTCAAAAGAAGACACAAGAAATATACTTGATAAAGAATAAATAAAATGACTTAGTATACAAAATAAGAACACTTATTAATTGCTCTCACAAATCATCATATATCATCGCACGTCTCTATTCCATGTCTAAACGGTTGTTTGAATTCTCTTCCTTTGAATTTCTTTTTGGCCACGTTTTTTGGCAGCGAAGGAAATTGAGTAATGGGCACGTCACAGATGGCATCACGGTAGATTGATATCGCGGAATGAACACCGAGCTGCGCTATTGTGTCCCCGTTTTATGTACTGTAGGTACTGAGGACGTAGAAAGTTAGGTTGAATAATATTAAATCTTAGAATTGACGAGTTTTTTTTTACTAGTACTTTCAAATATTCGCACTTTAGTGTTGTAAGTTATAGCAGAATATACCAGTCGTTAATAACATATTACAAAAAGGGAGGTATATGGATGAAAGAGGAAATGAAAGTAGATTCATATTTGAAAAGTTAATATGGTACAATTAAAATATGATACTTATTATGTTTTGCTGTGCAGTTTTATTCTTAACAACGTCTAGTTTTGTCAAAAATTAATGGTGAGTCTCTCTCTTTTCTTTCACCTTCCCCCAATTATTTGGGGTCGGCACGATATGTTTCCTTTTCTTTCCATACTCCTTTATTCTAACATACGTTTTTTGTCACATCACAAATCATCATATCATCCTTCACACAATCCATCCACCTCTTTTTTGGTCCACCTTTGCCTTTGTAGCTATCGATCTTGCAGTTTAACATTCAAAAATTAACGCTGGCTTTTAATTTTAGCACGCGGAAGTGTTAATTAATTTAAATAATTTTCGCAAGTATGATTATGAACTTGATATTCAAGGTTTAGTCATGGTTAGCGAAAAAAATGAGAGAGAAGATGATATTATTAATAACATTATCTCCCCAGCTCATTCATTTAATAAATTTAAGAGGTATGCATACAAGACAGCTCAAATAAAAATTGATTATGCAAAATAAGAATCAAATTCCTATTAGAGCAACACAATTTAACCAAGACAACCACTCTCCTCACAGTTTTAATCGCATGTACTATCGTACACAGCACGACCTTACTGACAAATGACTATAAAGACAGTACAACACGTTTCCCAACTCTAAGGCTTTAACAGAAAACAATCCCGCGTGTGGTGTCTAAGAAAAAAACAATAAGGTCGTGATGAAGACGTTCCCATTGTGAGCTGCGAGTGTGCCATATTTCACCGCTTTGTATGCCTTCAGTACCCGATTAATTCAAGATATCTCCATTCGCGTACGAAATAGTGTGATGAAACCTTTTTTGATTCGTTTAACGTTAACAATGTGAACGTAGGTTGATATAATGGGTTTTATTGTTTCATTCAGTACGTCCCGACTGATATACTTCCTCTATTTCTACACATGTTCAACTGCTTATTTCTCGATAGTCATATAAAGCCGTTGTAAATGCTATCAGAAAATGTGTGATATCTTATTCTAATTTCATACTTATTTTTTTCTAATTTAAAATTAAATAATAAAGAGGAAGAATTACAAGCTGTGTCTTACGCTTTAGAATTATTGTCCTTTTAACGAGCTTCAATACCTATCCTATTACTATCCCATCTTCTCTATCCTAAAACCATATTCCAACCCCATATCTTATCCCCTCTATCCTATTCTTCTTATCTGATCCCTCTAACTCATGCCCTGTCCCATTCTCTTTGTCCCATACTAAAGTCTGGAAACGAGTTTGCTTCGCCCTTGGTGTTGCGTACGTCTATGGGCCACGGAAACCGCTTTCCGTTACCTGGGATCTGCCTGTTTGTCAGCATCGCAATGAAAAAAGGTAGAGCCCTACTACATCGCGGTCTCCAAATTGTCGTGACGAGATGACCACACTAAAGTCCCAAAGATCCAAAACTTTAGGTTATCGCAACTTGTATGACTAAGAGGTCATCCATAAATTACATCACACGAATTTCATAATTTTTTAAATCCTCCCTCATCCTTGTCACAGCTGGTCACATTAGTGAGACTCCTCCCTCCCAGTGTGACATCACATATTTTTCAATTTTAGATTAAGAAATTATTAAATTAAAACAGCAGTTCTGTAATTAGTTTTATTTTCATTTAAATTAATAATTTAAACACTGCTCATACAGATAGAGTTGGAAATATATTGAAGTTTTTCGTTATAAGTTCAAATTTCGCGTTTTAAACCTTAAATGTTTTAGATTTTGAAATGTGATGTCACGAAATTTAGGGACCCCTCCCACCTTTTGTCACACAATGTCACACTTCGTCAACTCCCTCCCGCCCCTTAACTTTTGACGTAATTTATAGATGGCCCCTAACGGAGATAAAATTTTAGAAAATGTACTAGGTATAGAACGTCTCCAGCCCGGTGAACCAACCATCTACAGAAAGTAGGTGTAGAGTAAGAAGAAAATTGGACGACTAGGATACGTGTTGCAAACTTGTGAAACTCTACATCCAGCAATGTACATCGAATACCAGATGAAGTAGACAGGTATTGTTATTATAATTTATTTATTTATTATTTATTTATTTATTTGGTTCGTTTACAGTTACTACACCATAAAATCGAAAAGACAATTTTAAAGTATAATAGTAAGATTAGTGTGTAACCTATTACAAACAAACACAGCTTAGGTTGAGAGTAAAAAAAAATTAAAAACAAAAATAAGGATAAACAAATTTAGACATACATTTATATAAATACACAACCACAAGCACACACTTATGGCTTAAATGAGGATTAAGTATTAGAAAAAGAAAATTAGTAACGATATAAAGTATTGAATGGAAGCATATTGTGCAATATTCGGCGAAACTTAGGTAGTGAATCGGCAAATATATCTAAAGTGGAGCTATATTTGTTGTATAGCTTAATAAGTCATGGAATGGGTGAAGTGCTGCCTGAGACTGTCTTGCGCAAAGGTGGACTAAAGATAGTGATGCGTGATAGGGGATAGTTAGCAGGCACTCTGAAGTTGACTCTACTTAGTAGCTGAGGGCAATCTATTTTATAATGTATTAATTTATATAAAAACGTCAGGTCCAAAATGTCGCGCCTCTTCTCCGCGGCATCAACTCCAAAATATCTCAAACGCTCTCCGTAAGATACGTTTCTTTTTGCTAGATTTGTGCGATAACACAAGTGCCATAGGAAGCGTTTTTGGACGCGTTCGAGTCTTAGAGAATGGGTTGAGTAATGCGGTCACCACACTGTACTGCAGTATTCTAGTAAACTTCTGACATAGCTATTAAATAATGTTATTTTGGTACTAGTTTTATTAAATACCTTCCCGTTACGTAATAAGAACCCTAACATGTTAAAAGCCTTTTTAAGTATATTTTCGTAATGATCCTGGAATGTAACTTTACTATCAATAAGTACCCCCAAGTCTCTCACACAGTTAGTTTCAGTAACAATGTTGCCATTTATTGTGTATTCTGCAGATATTCTATTACTTTTTCGAGAAAACCTAATGTGCATGCACTTTGAAGCATTTAAGTCCATTCCGTTCAATACGCACGATAATTGTCTATCTTGTACTATATCTAATTGAGATGACTTCAAAAATGTTTATAAGCCACAAGCAAAATATTCTTATTAGTCTAAATGTTTAGTAATCGAATCAAACTTATCAGAAATGTATTCCAACTACATGAAATAATCTAGTTGACTAATGTACTAAGAAGTAGAAGGGATGAAACGCTATATCTTATCTTGTCTCCATCCAGACAGATTTCCATACTCACCTACTTTAGAAAGCAAAGGACATTATGCAAATAGAGTAAATTGAATTACCGGAGTTAAATGTCGTATAAGATAAAAACGACGTTGCGATCTACAATCCAATGAGGAGGCCGTATTAACATATTCAGAGGTCTATTGAATATTTATATCATGTACTTAGAATACTGAATTATCTAGAAGGAGTGCATGCTATTTTTGCAGCGTGTAATGATTGCGGACATAGCTGTACCTTACGAAAGTAAATCGTATTGGATTTAAAAGCGTCATATAAAATAAGTGGCATGATCCCATGTCTACATCAAGACCATGTCCAACAGTGGAAGTTGAAGAGCTTATGTCAATAAGAAGAAAAATTTCTAAGCCTAATTATTTCTGAGTGACGTTCAAAGAACATTTTCCCCATAATATTTCTATTATTGAGGCTTCAAACTTAAACCTACGATTTTAATAAAGCAACCGGTAAATGCTATTTATTATTAACAGTTTTTATGATCAAAGGATGATATGGTTATAAGCAAAGCTTGTAAAGAAACTTACAAAAATTCCAACCATAAAGGTACCATTACATATTATTACGGTTTAAAGTTTCAAAATAAAGTATAAAACATATAACGACTGGTATTTATCATAAAAACCAAAAATTACGGCCTCACTAAATATTTAATTTTAATTTTCTTTGTAAATATTAAATAAAATGTATCGCTCTTTCGAACATTTGCTCCTTCTGACTTATTATATATTTCTAGTATTATTTTAGATACTCCCCGACAACTGGTGTCAGCATTCTTAGTCAAGCGTGTACCACTAATGGACGCCACTATCTCACCCCTGTACGCGTCAAAACAAAAACAAAAATTGGATTAACAGGCCCCGTGGTCTCCTCTTTGAAAATGCCGTCTGGTGAAACAGTAAAAGATTTTAATTATTTTTTATTAAAAATAAAGTCATAATTTATATTATAATAAAAACGCATCAAAGTTTTCCTGAAAATTATTTAGAATTAGTTTATTTTTTTAAATTGAAGCTATTTAATATTTCAATATAATTCTTACACGAGCTGTTCAACCGTATATATTTAATATAAATTAAGATTTGGGATAACGGTTAGGAAGTAGTAAGAACTTTCTTAATTAGTTATTGAAAAAATACATGACTACATTTAACACTGACTTCTTAAAAGACGTCAGAGAAAGAAAATAGTTTCTACTTTTAAAAAACGTTTCATAATAATAAAAAAGTTATTATCAATAGCAACAAGTTTAGCTTCACGACAATAGTGACCAAGAATACAATATCCTTATCCATACTTTTAGTGAAAATGTTGTACAGATTTTCACATGTTTTCACCTTACTAATTAAAACTCTATATTACAGAATCGTCTTTCGTATAAGTTTGTTCCACTTAGAGCAATACAACATGAAAAGTCCAGTTGGATTTGCTCATTATATAGAAAAGTTATCTGATTACATTAGCAATATTACTGTTATAATAAAAGTATGATGTTTTTTATAGTTCATCTATATATACATACCACTAAATAAAATTGAAGTGTTTATGAGTTTAAAATAAACACAAAAATTTAGTGAAAGCTGCAATATTTACAGTTTAATGTTTTTATAATTTTTGTGTTTAGGTCTGTGTAAAAGTTTCTTTTGAATATTATAATAAGCATTAGTGGCTAGGTTTCAGTTTCTCCTTCAAGGCCGGCAGCACATTGGCAGCACCTCTGGTATTGCTAATGTCCATAGGCGACGGTAACCACTTCAATCACAGTTGGGCCGTCAGCCTGTTTGCTGTGCTTCAGCAGTAAAAACAAGCTCCGTAAAAAAATAACCAATTTCAAATATGTCGAATGGGAACATTCGTCTTGAATTTTACAAAAGTAGATATCATTTTTCTATTTTTATACCAATTTTCGGGCCTTAAGACTATTATTGCAATGGTGAACGAATGATACCAAAATAAGCAATATCAACAATTATAAAATCTGACAATGGCATACTAAGGGCTATTTTAATACATCGTTTTTTTACCGCAAAGGCTATAATATAAATTGATTACATATAATATTTAGATTTTTCACATTAAATTGATGTTCTAAAACAATGTAAATTGTTGTACCTACTACAAGACTCTCACAAGTGTTTTAAGTAAAATAATTAGTTTAAATTTATAGCTTAGTAATAAGTGAGTAATATTCTAATCTAAATACTATTTTGTATTAAAAATATATTATACATTTTAAATAGTATTTTATTTGGGAACAATGGGCACGAACAAATATTAATGAATTCATAATCTTTCAAACATTCGTAAATCAAATGTTACAATCGCTATACTCTCAACTACACAAAAATCTCGAATTGATTTATAAAATTAAAAGAAAACAAAATTTAAAAATCTTACCATGAACACGTGTAAGGCCCGGAGCGGAATGAACTCTTATCGCGACGCAGTGCCGATCGTAATAGGTTAGGGGCGTTGTTCGCGATCAACCGGGACCTGTCAGGACACTTTTTATATTATTTTAATTCAATACATGTAACGAAGACGTAGGTAGCTTCTTTAAAATATATACATATATACTTCGGGGAATTAATACTAATAAAATTGAAGTCTATTATTTCAAAACAATTACCAAAACGCAAGTGGCAATGCTGTTGTTACGATGCTTAATCATAAATTATGGTTTTTTAAATTTTGTGTCTCTTTATGTGTGAAAATTTGTCTCGGATGTTTTACGAAACAACTCAATGGATTACAACGAGCATTTTAGGAATTATAAAATTTAATTTTCGTGTATATAAAGGTTCATTATGACATCTATTTCAGTAGGTATATTGCTAGTTTTACAAATTATGAATATAGATATACCTAATGAAAGTCTGTGAATCAATTTTTATATTTATCCTTTTATATAAACTTTAAAGCGTTTTCTGATTTTACGAGATAAATTCAATACACGCTGGCAAAAATAATCCAGTCTCTAAGTCTGCCATTCCCGTGAATCTGGATCACGATTTGACGGAAGGAATACTCTAGGAGATTTGGTTCATGTCCGGTAGTACTCCTGTGTCCTACACTATTAGTAGGTATATACGGGCAATGACATGTAGAACACATTTTTACCTCCGGAAAAATATTGACAAAAAGAAATATTATATCACAATGATGAATATGTTACTGTTTAACGTATATCATCAATATCTGAATTGGTTTATAACATAAATTATAAAACACATAATGTTTTATTTTAGGATTCATTAAAGATAGTCACAAAAGACTACCCACGAAATAACATAAGGCTTAGTACAAGTAAATATAAAAGTCCAAAAATTAATTATTTTGAATTATCAGGGAATAATATTACAATCGTGCGCTGGTATAGACTCATGAATAAGTAAAGAGGTGTTTATGCTATGGGGATTAAAATTCAAATATTCTGACAAGTCAATCTACAGCGGTCGCGGGCGGTCCCCCACCGACCCTTGGCGGACAACGCGCATCCTTAGGACGGCATTGCACAATATAGAAACAGTGTACTATATCAGATTCAAAAGTAACATGACACTTGTCATTAAATCAAGATAATAAACCCTCAGCAAGTATTTTAAAACTAGCTGATGCCCGCGACTTCATCCGCGTGGTGCGGTTTTATAACTATCTCACGAGAACTCTTTAATTTTTCGGGATCAAAAGTATCCTATATCTTGACCAGGAATATACCACACACACACACACACAGCTACCACCATACAAAATTTCATTTAAATAGGTCCCGTCGTTTCGGAGATTAGCCGGTACAAAGAGACACATAGAGAAACAAAAAATTTGAAAAAAATCTAAATTAATTCCACTTCACTTATTACATCCCCCTGACTCGATTTTTAACATTTTTTTTTCATTGTACAGAAATTTGACCTCTATAATTTTATTATATGTATAGATTTGGTATCGTAAACTAGGTAGTTCCCCGTGACTTTACCTGTGAACATTTCGGTTATGAATCCTAAAAGAATTCCTGAATTTCCCAGAATTGAAAATGTTTGAAAATGAAATAAAATCTTTGTTTTCTAAAATATTTACGTATTATTTAACATGAGAAGATTCAAAGAAACATTCAACCAAACTCACTACTCTATATCTATGCATTTAGACGTTTTTAGATACTTATTATAACGGTCTTCAAAATGAATAATTCATATTGTATATAATAACAACCAACTGTAATAATAACAGTTGGTATATATTATTACATTTTCGATAAAGGGGTTGAATGCTGGATACTTTTACTCCGGATAACTTGATAGTCCCCTGTAAGTTTACGCAAGGCAAGCCGCTTAGAAAATCTTACTTTAATATAAGACATGATATTAAATTGGATAAACAAAATACGATGACTTTTCAATATATTATCATTATTCTTGAGGGAAATTTCTTTTTTCGTTTCATCTACTGCACCATCCATGAATCACAATTCTGCTACATTTTACAATGAATTATAAACACTATTTAAGTTTATAACTTAAACTTCATCATAATATATTATAGTTATCCCGGTTTAGATTTCTTTACAATACTAGATATGTATAAGTAAACCAGTATACAAACTCATACATTTAACTGGGTGTGCAGTTGCACCCATTTATGTAACAGTGGCGAATCCCATCGGTCTACAAAAAGACTGAGCATGCTGTTGGTGCTGCCGCGAACGCGGGCCAGTAGGGATGCGCATTTCTTTCTAATGATGGCCGCAAAGTCATCGATTCGCGCCTCTGTGAACATCCCTGACGCACTGCATCGCCACGGCATCCCCAACAACATCCTCAGCCCATTATTATACTGGACACATAGGTCGCTGTATGCCCGCTGCGTATAACTGACCCACAGGCTGCACGTGTAGAAGGACTGACAGTATGCTCGGAAAAGCGTCTGCTTTACCTATTGCGTATAGCGTGCGAACCTGCGGGCCAGCATGTTACATCGGACAGCAGGCCACATATACTCGAGTGCAGGTGGTAGGTATAGATTTATATAGTACATAGATTTGTTAAAAAAAACTACATTTAAATAACAAAATACAACAGTTGTCTGTAAATAGCCGTAAAAATTGAAAGGAATATAAACAAAATTGTAATACAAAGATTTTCTACGGATTTGAAATAGTCCCTAGTCTACTATAAATTAAAGATCTACATTACTACGTTTTCATCTTGTCTTTTGAAAACTTTACAATTCGTGACTGCATACTCTATACATAGAACACATCCAATGCATTTGCATACGTCTCTACACTAAAGTACTCTCTGACTGCTGGATTAATGTAGTGTAATCCGGGCCTTAACTCCTCGCCTTCCCACACATACCTATGAAATATATCGCTTTAGTAGGAATAAAATAAATATCTATTATTATTTTATTCTCGTCCAAACAACTTCTTAATTAAAAAACGTTTAAGCAAATTGATTTTGTGTCATTAATATTGATAGTAGAAAGATTATTCTTACTTATCTCAGATTTATGCAAAACAAATTCTTAAACTAGAACATAATTAATAAAATGGACCACTTCATTAACGAAAAATTAAAACGTCAAATCAAACATAAAAGACGCCATATTTGGTCGGCTCGAACACGCACCGCTAACAGAAAATAAGGGACACAGAGAAGACAGGAAGGGCCTGTGTGAGCGAGAAAGCAACAAAATAAAGGCTAAATGGAAAGGGAAGGCGACAGTGACGCGATGATTGAACGCGCCACAAGAAAAATGATCGTCTGTCAAGCGGCGACTGAGAGAAACTACCCCTAGCAGAAGAGACAAGGAGAGGTATACTTTATAATAATGTGTTAAAGTGAGAAAGACTATGCCAAAATAGGGGTGACGTACAGTGATGGATTATGCTTTTCTGTGTAAAGAAGGAGGGGCTCACAGGTCGTTATGGAAAAAGCTGAGGGAAGTGGGGACCGACATGTGTTGGAGACGTCGGACGGACCGATGGTGCCCCTAATTGATTTCTGTACGAATCCAAAAAATTAGCCATCAAAATTGTTAACATGTGCTATTAAAGTTTTGCTTGATTCATATTCAACTGTCTTCATTTTTAACAATCAATTGTAATTCAGGGTTGTAATCAAATAACAGAATGTCGTGGTAGCGTAATGGCTAGCGTACACATCTCAAACGCACGGGCCGTGGGTTCGAATCCTTGCCGGAAGGTATGCACCACTTAGGCAGTTTTTCTGACCTAATGTGCATATTGTTACAATTACCACGTGCTTACAACGATGTAGGAAAACATCGTGATGAAACCTTGCACATCGCGATAACCGATGTGTGAAGCCTGCCAAGCCAATTTGGACAAACGTGACGGGTATATTTTCCGTACCCCTGTAGTGGGAAGCCCGAGCCCAGCAGTGGGACGTTTATGGGCTGTTATTATAATTAATTAACTAGTTGATAATAGTACTTTATCCAACCTGTATCATCTTCTATACCCCAATCGATTTTCCTATATACCCCTAAAAGGTTAAGCCCGCGTTTTAAATAAATCATCACTATACTAGTGTTAAACCCTGGTTGCTTGTAATATTTGTAATAATATGTACACAGAAAATCTACTTCAGTTGTGCATCTTATTCGAATCCAATTTGGCACGAGACTCGAATGTTTCATTTAGGTACAAAACCATAACTGTTTAAAATTGCCATATTAAAATTAATGCTAGAAAAGTATGTGTTAATAAGATCGGTGTTCAACGTTATGACACTTGAAAGTCGTCCCCTGTACGTCGTTTGTCCACTGTCCGTCCCCACATTATAATTTTTAGCAATGGGGGACACCTAAAATGCCACTCACAGATCTGCCTTTGTCCACTCTGAGGGGTGTTTATTGTTTTATACCTTTGTTGTGTTGGAATTTAAATCCTTAATTATTCATAGGATTGTTTCGCACGACAATATTTTCACAATAGGGCCCCGGGTTTGCGAGAGAGGTAATCGGTTTGATTAATAAATTGTCAAGTTGAATCCAGTGTTAGAATATAAATTGTTACCACAGATATTTCATCCTATTATTACGCTGAGATACCCGCTCATTGTTTTACGAAATGTCATATCTCATTCTGTCACCTGATTGTTTCAGTTCAGTATTCAAAGGAGGTGTCTTACGATTATTCAACTGGAATTATATGCATTTGGTGGATTGGAATTAACTTGTATTAATGGACAAGGTACAGAAACTATATAACAGATATACTAGATCTTTCGAAGCTCGCGTTAACTTCGAAATTAGGTATATAACGCAGAAACTGACAGCTGAAATAATTTTTCAGGATAATTCTTTATTATATTGTTTATAACAAAAAAACGTAACTTGCTTATCTTGGGAATATACAACGTGTGTATAAGAGTATGTCGTATGTCTGCCGATTTATCCTTTCTCAATGCTACGAAGAAGAAACCAAATATTCAAAATGAAAGTGAATGATGAATATATTTATATAAAAATGGAATCTTACCATACATATATGGAAACAAATTTCTTCACTTTTATACAATTAGTGTGGATAAAATATCTTTTATCCATACTAATTGTATAAATAAGCTTTACCAAGTTAATTTTTAAAGCTTATAAAAATACCATAACGAAAATTGACTTGAACAAGATCTGTTGAGTAGTTTTTTACGGGGCAATTTTTATTTAATGATTTTTAAGCTATAGTGGTTAAATGATAAAGACAGTAAATATTCGCTGCCTCTCCGCCATCCTTCAATATTCGTGGTTCAACACGCACTTGTCCGAATAACTTACTAATACATGGCATTTTTTTTCATTCTTGATTGCATTTACCCAATGAAAAAGGATCGGTAAACAGTTTTGCATACTTCTTTTCTTTGGTAAGGTAAAAGTGCGCCAAGAAGATGTTTTGTTTCCCAGCTGCGACTTACGTCTGGGATCAGCGAGATTAAATTAGCGTGTGTTAAAGTGACACAGTACCTTATGCAAGATGTTGTGCTTACCAGTACGTCCAGAGACACGTCAAATTCACAGTACGATTCTACAATATATTGATGTTAAGGACAGGTCTCTTTTCCTCAACAAATCTTATTATTAGACCTCTGACTAACGACTTGTTTTAAATTTATATAAAATAGATATAGCAAAAACTTCCATCGAATGCGGTCTGAAACAAATAAAACAAGAGAAAGATGTAAAAACTTCCAAACAGCAATTACGTTTATTGTACTCTATTATATTAATCATCGGCGAAATTAATTTTTCATTTGGACAAATTGTTGACAGGCTGCAACAAATGTATTCTGGAGGTTGATTGATAACTCCAACTTCCGATAAGAATTTATCGTACAACGCCGGGATAGCATCTGGTGTTTTCTGTACACCTTATTATATTAATTTGCTAGGATCTAATATGATAATTAGCATTATTAGTACAAAAGATAAGACTATCAATCGATAGTCATCACAGCATCAATAAGCATCTGTTAATTTTTTTACTTCTTTGATTTGTTTTAATAGGACAAAGAAGTCGTCAAGTTAATTATGTTAAAAACTTCTTATTTCGTGGAGTATGAATTTTCACCATTTCCCTTGAATCCATATCCAGTGGAAGCTAATCCGATTTCTATTAATGCTT
Organism: Dendrolimus houi; assembly: GCA_039645545.1. Lineage (NCBI taxonomy): Eukaryota > Metazoa > Arthropoda > Insecta > Lepidoptera > Lasiocampidae > Dendrolimus > Dendrolimus houi. The sequence goes on along the minus strand of CM077125.1, from coordinate 16,023,823 downwards.
ATTCTAGTATGTTGTATGAATGTATGTAGAATGTGGATATCCTTCGTTATCAAAATATTCTTAATTATATTATTGAAACTAAGCAATTACACACTTTTATAATTTTTAGTATGGATTCTATTATCTATGTAATATGTTGTTTATATTAACATTTTTGTAAATGTTTTAATACTTTAATAGTAAAAGTCTTTAAAGTACTAACACAAAAATACATAACTTTAAAATATGTTTTCGTATTAGAAGGACATTGTAGCCACTAGGCTAATGTAGCACACTGTAAGGAAAGTGACACTTAGAGATTACCGATGTGTGAAATCCACTAATCCACCTTTAACAAGCGTGGCGGATACACTCTCCAGTCTCCTAAAATTAGGGAAACCCTAGCCTAGCAGTGGGATGCTTATATGCTGATATTATGTAATTTAAAAAAATACTTTACAAAGCAATTTCAAGTCGTGTATTTTTAGGGATTTTTTTACATTACAATGACATCCATAAGCGTAGAAATAACATTCAAAAATGTATAATTGATTTATTGCTTATTGTTTCGTAGTCTCGCTACATAACCGTCTCATTAACGGTTCAAGAGAGCAAATTGTGCTACCTAATTACAGATGAATGAGCAAAGACAAAACAGTATTTATGTTCATCAATTTATCACACAATGAACCGATGTTTCGGACAGCAACCAACACTAACCTCACAATGCGAGTGAGAATCTCGAAAATCAAGCTTAGAAAATGTATTAGCATCACAGTAGACGAACGCGCGAACGACACTGTGACATTGCCTCCTGCACGCCTGTACTAAAACAAAAGGTTGCCTTTTAAAAAACATAAAGAAACAATCGTCTTTTATGAGTGTACTAATGAGCTGTTAAGAATATGCTCCTATATTCATAACGATTTGATTCTCACATTCTATAGTACCAGTTTCTCGACGCCTATCTCAATTAACAGTTGTTGTCGCTGTCGGAATTGAAATTAAGATACACTTCCCGTTCATTAATCTTTTAAGTTTGATTAAGAATATTAAGAGCCCTTAGGGAACAGCTTTAAATAAAAAAATCTTATTTTGATCGTAACGTAACATCATTACATCAAAGCATTATTAATCAAATGCTTCATGTTGACACCGCGATCCATTATACATGAGTTTGCGATTATTTTGATGAATTTTATGAGAACGCAAGCAACAGCACTTCCCCTAAAATCTCGGAATCGAACAATGGGAACACGTGAGACTCCCTTCGCAACAGAGGCTAATGCTCACCCCATAAGGAGGAAGATGTAGAGAAAAATGCGTATTTATAGCAAATACTCGTACTCAAACAGTCCTACATTGTGTACGAGTCAAATAAATGAGTCTCATTTTTCGTGCTGTCAAAAAAATCTGAATGGAAAAGAAAACGCTGCGGCGAAAAAACATCAGGCTGGCGGGGGTTTTTATTTCGTTTTTAATGTAATACTGATTTGGGATGTTTCAGATTAATTGCGTGTTACCTGACGGCGGCAAGGGTGATGCGTCTGAAAGAGTTCTCGGGACGCTGATCGATCGCCGAGCGCCGATTGAAAGGAGAAACGTGAAAGGTAATTATTCATTTGGCGACTAGAATAGAGAGCACTTTTGTACCTTTATCTCGGATTTTTTTCACCAAGTTCGCGCGAATTTGCAAGTAAATGGGTGAAGTGACACGGTCATTTGTTATGTCGGATGCGTTAGACTTCCCACGAATTGGATTTAAGATGCAATATATACCTACGTAGTATAGACCAGTTATTGAAATGGAATTCAGTTTCCTTCTTAATTACGATTTATCTGTGGCCAATCTTATTTGATAACAGCATAAAGGTGTTAAGCGAATATATTAACAGTGCTTATTATGATTATATTAGAGCCAATTACCCAGTTAAGTTCATGATAGTGTTAGCGCTACCTGACGTTTACAAAATGAAGAATCAATATGATATTGTGACTTCAATATAAATCTACACTAAAGAAGGACCTACAAAAACCGAAAGGAACAATGCCATAATTTCATAATGAGAAATCCACAAAGAGACGAGAGAAAAAAATTGCATGCAAATGTTCGCATAATAGGCGCCACAGAACCCGGAAGATTGCACAAAGAGTACAAAAGAACTAGAAGCACATGTGATCCTGACCTGATTTCACAAAATCCTATCGACGGACTACCGCGGCTCCAGGGCGCCTTTGTCTAAACGTCCTTTATGATTTATGCGTCATTTCTTTGACATTTTATGACGCACGCCTCATTTGAATACTTCAGCTTGTGCTTTGCACATTTTAATTTTTTCTTTTTTTCTATACTGCGCAATAGTCCGTCCTTAACATTTGAATGGACATTTGGTTACCAGATTAGTTTTCTATGAGGCGAAGCTATACGTGTGTAAACAAAGTCACATTGACTCATTAACTTATATTCCTAATGTGTTATTCTGTCGTGGAAACAATAGGTTTACTTTACATTTCAATAAACTCACAATATATGGAACTAAGTTTGTATGTAAGAATGAAAGCAACACAAGTACTGTAGAAAATCTCATGAGTTTTGCCAGTGCACAAGTATTCATGGCATACCAATTATTCGTAGAAAATATTAAAATTTCCATAAGTCTTCTAATTCATTAGTTTCATATGATTTAACATGATGCTACAAAGATGATACGCCTTCACTTACATAAGTATAAACTTCGACTAATATGTATCCTATTATATTTTTCCATTAATTAAATATAAACTTTCAGCCAATCGCAGTCCACTGCTGGTGATAAATTCAGAAATAAAGATAAATTCACTAACAAGTTAAAGAGTTAATTAATTATATTACCAAACATTGTTGAGCTGTCATGAAAGATACCAATTAGGTACCTACTTGAAAAAATCTATGTACCTATCAATCACAAAATGGTATTTATTTACAGTGCTCTATGGTCATATGTCCATTTCGTAAAAATGAACAAACTCAAGATGAAGTCTTCAAGTAAGATTTTCAAAATTACAAGTATCTCGGCGGGATCTGGCAAATTATAGTGACCGCAAAACGGTGGTGGTTTAGGCTACAACCGATAGTGATCGGCGTGATTGCTCTATTCCGAGGACCTCAAATGACCAAGTATATGGCAGAGAGCTTGTACTATAATGTTATAAAATAACAAAGATCTTGTTGATCAAATTTTGCTTTGGTATGTCTTAGTCTTAAAGGTATATATATATAATATGTAATGTCTAATAACAAAGCTTCAGTTGTTAAGTTCAGATGTTATTATATCTTTCAGCAAATACCTATGTAATGTTTATATTGATCATTAAACATGGTTAAAACAAAATATACATATGGAAGCTAAAAGTTAGATAATATTTTTTAGATTGAATTAGAATAAAATATTTATTACAATGTATGTTACACAATGAGGTATTTAGAGGATCCCAGGCTTCGAAGCGAGCGCTCCGATCGCAACGGGGATTTAACGATTCGATGACGATAACATAATAAGGTATTTCGTATTGTTAGTTTAAACCTAAGAATGAATAGAATTATCAGTTAGCTACTCGTATGTTTTTTCTAATGTCAAAAACATCGATGTTTCACGCTTGATACGTTGAGCTATATTTCACAACTCTATTGGGCATGTGAACCCCACATACCTCAACTATCTACACTAAATAGCTAAAGTATTATTAAAAAATGGTTTTAGTAAAAATAAAAACCTATCAATGAATCTTTAACCATGTGAATAATAATGATTTTGACTCCATAATGGTATAACAGTCTAAACGTGCTGTCATTTTATGGCCGCTTTCACAGAGTAGTAATCACTGGTTACAACCTCAAAAAATACAAGTTATCTACGACTTTATAAGATAAAAAATTGTAATTCAAACCGAAATCAAACAATGATCGAATTGAGTATATGATTTTTACAAGAAATTCTTCAACAACTTACGTACCGTAAAATATTGCTTGTATTTTTCCGTGTAAATCATACTTTAAAATATAATAATAGAAAATAATATTAAGTCTACTGCCTAGTTTTGTTTTCAGAAAACTTTTGCATTGTATCGGCATTGTAATTGGGTAGGTTATAATTTCTAAAATATAAAAATTGAATACTCATCACTACTTTACACTGGTTGGGTCCACGAATTCCTTCATTTTGGAATGAGACGCCTCCGTTGCTATTAAATGTTTATTGTTCAAAATTCGATGCCTTTAAAATCATCAGGCCTGATCCCCAAACGTCTCAATACCCAAGTAACGAGTTGGCCATTAATATGGGGATGTATCGCGAGATAACTTTATTCTGGTAGCCGACTGCTTTGTATGCGGCGGTCCATGCGTCCGTCATTACCTTCTAACAAATTTAACTTAACAACACCGACGAGCTAATTCCAACCTTACCTCTTTTACATTAAGGATAATAGGACTGCGATTGTGCATTGGTGATCTTAGCCTCCTCGCTTTTATCTTATTGGTCAACCATTACTCCTAAATTTAAACTCTTCATTATAATGCCGCAGTGAGAAAACTGGCGATAACACAGCCACACGTATAAAATATAGGTAATGAATTTTGATTAACGCTCGTGGATAGGTAAATAAATATTATGAGATAAAGAAACATGCTTAGATTGTAAAACGAATGAAAAACAAGTTCGTAGATAGATATCGATGGTGTTGATTAATTTTTATTTAGTAAATAGAGTCAACTTTATACTAATGTTAAAGTTGTAGCAATAATGCTTTGAAGGTACATTAACCATCTATCAGTACATATGGGGTTTTGAATCCGCATTCATTGCCATTAATTCCAAAAATTGTACGTTAAAACCATAATCATTATCATCTTCAATTAAATAACCTTATAATCTTTTTTGGAAATCGGTCCATTTCATCGTCTGCGTTATAGGGTATGAATAATGAAATAGGTACACAATAATAATGAAAGAATAGGTGATTATATAAGTAACAATCTCTGTGGTTGTGTGGTCTTATTTCTTGCCCATCAAATTCGATGGCACGCAGAGATCTTGGGTACGAATCCTGCGATGATAAGTTTACTTTGATCTAGGGGTTCAGGATTGCCCGTTGTGTGTTACAAATATCACAAGCATAACTTGATGAACTGGGTTATATACAAAGTTTATCTGTTGATAATTATTATTGTAACGATAGCATATAATTGGATTTAATTATGCAAATTAGAACCAATCTCTAGTTTTGTGCAAAAATGCGTAAGTATATAGAATGATTCCAAGTCGCGTGTTTTATGTGTTTTATTAAGATTTTTTTCCCTTTCATCAAACCTTTGTACCTAACTAATAGATAACATGGATATCACTAGTTTATTTACGGCCGGTTCCTATATCTTACTATTCATTCACATGCCTTACCATCGGTTGAATTTTGACATTACTTGTCAAAATGGACCTTAAGCCAAAATTTTACCGATAGCCAGCTAAATGAACGCTCGGAATAGGAACTAGCCATCGAGAACAAAGATTCATATTGGTTACATTTCATAATTTTTTTATCTGCGTGTTATTCGCTCTCTGAAAATTTACTTAATTTTATCCCGGAAACTATCCCATTTTCTGGAATAAAAAATATCCCTTATTCATTTTCGGTATTGATACTATATGTTAGTAACCGACTATATCAAATTTCAGCGAAAACAGTCACGTTGTTTTCTATAAAAGCGTAATAGACAGAGATACTTTTGCATTTATAATATTACTAGGTATGGATTATTTAATATCCAAAGTACTCGTAGAAAACAGGCTTTCTTGGCTGTTCTACATAATTTTTTATAAACATCTTAATTATTTCAACATGTCATCCTGTGGGTTAGTTCTATTTTGAATAACTAACCTACGTTTAATTTAGTTAAATAAATAAATTATTAAACAACTTTATTTAAACAGAAAATGTTTTTCTAATAGCTATTAATCGAAAGTTCACAAAGCCCATTACCTCTTTAAAGTTCATTCTCTCAAGAACTGTAATTTGTTGAAGACTTAAAGCTTGGCTTTATACCGCGATTAGGGTACAAGCCACGATTGACCGATCATTTTATACTTCGTTGAGTACTTATTTCATATTATTTTACATAACACAATATTATGCCAAAGATTTTAGATAACTTTATTTAATATTTTTTATACAATTCATATCATATTTTTAAACCACACCAGTCATAATATATGTTTCTAATAGATAGCAAATTTTATTTAAAGCTATTAAAATTCTTTACATTAGAGTATGAACAAAAAATATTAGGAAAAAACACTTCCAACTAAATTATATTAAAATTAGCTAACAATGACAAAACTCCTAAATCTCATATTTCTACTACATAATTATACTGTGTGCGAGAGTGCTGTTTGAAGAATACCCTAAATCATTCTTCTCCACTATTTTGATATAGGAAAAACAGCACTAACACTAACTTTAATCTTGTATTTAAACTTTCAGAACTATATATAACTTTCACAGATGGACATTCTACACAATAAAATTGAACTAACTATTAAGGCAAAACATTATAGTATTACGACTGCCATTCCTGATATTCTTCCCCGATATTAAGTACATTATTATTATATCTATGAAATAATAAAACAATTTTGAATAAAATTTAAAGATAAAACAAAAGTATTTCATTTTAGATACACTAAGTAGTATTTATAAATAGTTTCAATAATAAAAAAACCTACCATAGCGTTGAAAAACTTGCTGATTATCTTCATCAACATGTAATGTAGTATTTATTCTACACGACTAATTTCATAAAATCGAATAATTAAAAGGCACCGTTCATTCAATTATTTAAATCAAAACAATTGAAAATCGAACACAGAAATGTAATTATCGATAAGTTTACAGTACCGATATCGATAACGTAGAATCGATACTCTCGAGAGTAGGTTGGGGAAAGGTTGTCTCTGCAGCAGGCGTTGACTAATCGAGGCGCGTCCGCGCGGAATAAGACTGATTGCACCGAAGCTCGCCTATGCCTGCCTGCTATGTGGTTCCGAGTCCTCCTACCTACACAAACCGACATTATTTAAGAAATCAGCTCGCTCAAGCGGTAACAAAAGGGAGTTTTTACCGCCCACGCCGCAGTACGTGTTTTTGAAAGACTTATTACGCCAAATCTTACTGTTGTTAAGCTATAATTGAATGGTATCATTTTGGTTCTTAATATGCTTTTACTGCCGTGAAATTGTTTAGAAAAAGGTGACTTAAAAAGCAGGTATATTTTTCATTAAATTTCTAATATAACAATTGTTATATTCATCAATAAAAATTATTGTAAATAACGTTAATGTTGTGGTAGCTCAATGGATAAAAGGCGTCTCATTATAATAATGTGGATTTAAATCAAAACGGATAAAATATACCGCTTAGGTAATTTTATGATTTAATCAGCATATAATTACAATTACTACGTGCTGACGATGAAAAGGAATAACATGATGAAACATGCATATAGAGAGTAACGATGTGTGAAACCCGTCAATCAAATTTAGAAAAGAGCGGCAGTTAAACTTTCCTTTCTTAAATACCGTTATTAAACATTTAATAACGTTTACTACAACCTGTACTTTCAGTATATTAAGCACTAGAGAATGATAAAAAATAAAGAAATTAATACAATATAATAAATAACCATTGAAACATGACTCTTCACACCTAACTATGAAATAAAAACTGTATAACAGTTTTCTCTTTCCACTTATTATAGTTATTAATAATTTGTATCCGTCAGGTAAATATCAGTAGTGAAATAATGGCGTTCTAAATGATTATGAGTCATTAATTTCTAATTGCCACTCAATAACCGTATGCACGCCTACATTCTTAAATAACACCGCGCCATGTGTAATGATTGTTGTCTCTCTTGATATTACGGAAAAGAGTGAGAGAAAGGCACATGTTGAGAGAATGCACTAACTATAGTTTTTGCAATTAAGTTGGTCACGCGAAACAATCGAGTTCTATATAATCAACACACCCCATTGATATTGACGCTAATCATCGATTTAATATTAAGTGCAGGAAGCAATTTTTATGATGACGATTATAACTTTAGATCGATATTTTAATTCAAGTAACTTCATGTTGTTCCATTTTTAACGGGCCTCAAAAAAGGGGAAGATTCTCAATAAGTTGTATAAATATAGGTATATAATTTATTAATGTCTAGTTAAAATTAATTTATCTCCTCTCTCGTTGACATAAAATGTAGATTAGGTATTTATATGGTACTGTTACGAGTCACGAGACTCGAATTAAAATGCCGTTAGAATTACTATAGAGTTTATTAGAACTATACAAACACGTATAACACAGGTACAAATATAACCGAACACAACAAGTCCAAACGTTATGCAGAAGGTCGTAATTCAATAAAACGCGCAAAGTCCGTCACTTATTAGATTCCCGATTATAGTACACATATCTTACTTCGCTCATGGTTATCGCTCGACTGCCTCCTCCCTCTATCGGGCCATTGCTTTACATTGCACAAATGCAATATGTACGCCCGGCAGCATGGACCGAATTTCCTAGAATCGTAATCCGCACACCTGGCTAATTATTAGGTTATAATAATAGAGATATATATATATATATATATATATATATATATATATATATATATATATATATATATATATATAATATTACTACAATAGGTTGTTCTCCATAATAACCAATAAATTATTGAGCAATAGAAGACAATCATAAAAGAAGGTTTACAATTAGTTCAAATGCCGACGGGTAATAAAATGTGTTTTTATAGATATGCAGGTGGATTTTTTTTCGTCGGAACTTAGTTGTAACAATAAATTTTGAGATAAATTCTTAAACAATTGACTTACGGCAAAATTTGCGTTTTATCTGGCCACACACAAAGAAGGGTTCCATAAAGGTAACCAATGCAACGTCTAATGTTTTTATTATTTGTCTACATAATCCTAGAAAACCGTTTAATGGAATATACCTCATATCTCGTAAACTATTTAACGCATTTTAATTTTTCTCGATTTTTTTGCCCCATAATTAGAAAGTTAAAAGGGGAACCACGATTCTCACGATTTTGTGAACAAATATCTTCTCACCTGTTATAGAATTAAATGAAATGGCTCTAAAATACCATATTTAGTTATAAAGACCTGTCTAAAGATGTATAAAAACTACACTGAAAAAATCCATCCCGCTGTTGTATGTACGGCGTCCATCTTTAATATTTAGTTTTTTCACAATTTCACTACCTGATAATATAGCGATAGCGATTCTTACCAAACTTTATCTATGTAAATTCAGTATTTTAAGGTAAATTAATATAACGTACACAGATCGCCAGACAGACAGACGGATATCACAAATTTTTAAAGGTTTAATTTTCTCCAAAATGACTATGAAACCTCAAAACATGTTATAAAGTATTTAAATTACGATAAAACATAAAGAAACATGACTTGCAAAAATCGGTCTTGTTTATGCTGTGGTATAAATAGCTCACAAGTCCAATCCAAAATTAAACCGCTAATGTCGTTTTAATAGTCTATTAAAACATTGTAATTTATTTCACGGCTGCGTTTGTTGGCTATTTATCAAACTTTCGCCTGTGATCTGTAACAACAAAACAATTATACGCGACACAAACGCAAGTCGGCACGTCTCGACGGCCGGCGGGCGGAGTGATGGCGAATTGGATCGATGCTGACAAATGGATGTCGGCACCGCAGCCGAGCTGACACGCAAGCGACTGGCGCACGACATATCAGTCGGCGAGTTGCAGTTATTGTTAGTGTTACTGAGCTATTACTCCTAAGGAATCGTAAGATTATATAAAATCGACTAAATATGTATCATCCTAGACCAGTTGCCAAGTCCAATTGGTTTTAAATCGGGGCAGAAGATTAAACAAATCGGGATTCAGTATTGTAGATCGAGACAAATCAAAATTAGGTTTTAAAAAAAAATTAAGGTTTAATTACTTAAATTTCTAATAATCTAATTCTTAATTTTCTAATAATAATGCTTTTTAATAAATTTATTGATTGAGGAATCAGGTGGAAATCGAGACGCGTCCCCAGACCCTTTTAAATCAGGACGTTCTGCGCAAATAGGGATGCCTGGCAACGCTAACCTAGACGTTTAGAGGATACCTGGCAAGGAACACAGAATACAGGCAACGAACGTTCACTGATTTTTTTAAGTGATAGCGATAGCGACCAGACAGATTGAAGCCAGTCTGTCTGGCTTTCCTTTCTCTCACGCATATGGTAGCGGTAGGCAGGCTCCTCCTCTCGCACTCTAAACCACGCGCTATATACATAAAATTTAAGTAATAACCCAAGATTTTCTTAAGTTAAACAATTTCAATAATAAATAGTTCAACTTAGATGAGTTTAAGCTATCACTTCTGTCGGGCGCACCGAGACGCACACGATCTTTTCACATTTATTTCTCCAATTTCAAAGAATCAGATAAGATCAGAAGATCAAAGGCTATTTAAAAATAAATTAAAGTCATTCAAACAAGAAACTTATTAAAATGTTAGATTTTTATAAGACGTAAATTTATTTTAAGTATTAAAATAATCAACAAGCGATAGGAGTATAATAAAGAATGATAGTCACGAAGAATTTAGGAGCATTTTAGTAACTTTTTCCTGGGTGGTTTTCAATTTTTCATTCCTAATATTTTTATCCCATGCTCTACTCATACTACACGTATAAATTAACTGAGAATACGTGATATGTTTAACTGTTGCTTAAAAAATATATTAGTTCTAGATGCTAGTTGCTGGGTAGTAGCGCATTCGCCCGTCTGGACTACACCCCCTGGTCTAAAGGGTTAGAGGATGTCGCCATAACAACCTTGAATTGTGTTCCGGCGTTACAAGCCAGGTTCCAGTCCCGCCTTAAAGGCCACCAGCACCTTTGGTATTTAATATCCTTCCTGTCTGATGTACTCATGCAATAAAAAAAAGTAATCTTGTTTGTATCTTTGCACATAATGTATTGCTCTAACATGTGGTATTTGGTTTGGTTGCCTGGAAGAGATCGCTTTAAGCGATAAGGCCGCCTTTTGTTTTGCCGTTAAATTATTGTAATTATTCTGTAATTGTTTATTTGGTGAACAATAAAGTGTTTTATATTCTATTCTATTTACAAAAAAAAGTTATTTATCGCAAAATTTTGTTATAAAAGTCGCAACATTCAGTCGTAGTGTTGTGCCAAGCCTTTCCCGATACACGGTATCGGCACGCGGCATGCAATACGATTGCATGCCGTAGTACATGGCTGAAATGCCCGCATACCGTGGGGTGTACTCCCCTATTATTGGACAGTATTATTCCACGTCTCAACGTACAACTGACGGCTGATACTAATCTTACAGTGTGATATTTAGATTATTTCCCTTTTTGTGTTGTTTGGGGTGTGAGATTAGATTTTCTGATCGCAATCGAATTATTATAAACAAGAGAATATTTTAATGAAACAAATTCATGCATACATATTAAGCTTGTTGAGGGTGTTGCAGTTTTAATTCTGTATTCTGTAAATAATTATTATTATACAGAAGTTAAATAGTATTGTTTATACCGTGGTTTCCTTACTAATAAGAAATAAGAACTACCATTGAACTATAAGTAGTAAGATTATATTTTATAAACTTTTCCCGAACAATTGTTTTTAATTTAGGTATATCTTAGAGTTGATATAGGTCTACACACTTATACAGACTAAAGAAATATTTTTCTATAACGTATATGTTTGTACTTTTCGGAGAAAACAAGGTCTGTTTATTTCGTTGTAATATTGAGGTACTTAAATATTATTTTTATAATCTGTTTGTATATATCAACTTTACTTATTAATATTGCCTAGAATAACATTCTGAAAACAATGCACAATCCATTTCACTTAATAAATTTAGGTATTAAAACTAGCAAAACAAGAAATTACATTCATAAAGCGTCGGTACTCACGAAAAACAAAAAACACTTCAGCATCTATGTTATTCGAATCACGGGCAAAACGATGATCTGACTAGATATATCGCTTAGCAATCAGTTTTATGTTCAGGCACTTCAGTTAATGTTTTCAGAAATGCACAGCATTAGTTAGCGAGACGATTTAGTCATTTCGTATCGTCAGCCGGTGATGAACAAGTTGTTAAAATAACTGTTGCTTTATATTTAAACACAACAAATTTAGTACAACCCAAATGCAGTGGAGTTTATGTTTTGTTCTCAAAGATATAAAACGACTCTAACACACCTGTATTAACGTAAGCTGTTTACCATTGTCTATTTATACATCTAAGCTCCAAATATCATCATATTAACGGCATGTGCTGATATTTGGCTCGCATTAATTTAGAATTCATATTCCTTGACGACAGTTTTTTTGACATTTAAATACTATCTTATCTAATGATAAGTGACGACGTATTCTAGGATGGTTATTTCAAATCTACAGTGTCTAACTTCTCGTGCATTATGCCCACTTCTACGACAGCAAGCTGGAAAGTGACAACGAAATTGGGCAGCGCAAGTATCAAGTGTTCAAATAAGTTGCCTTTACATGCGCGCTGTCCAATAGAGGCACACTAGCGGGGCTGTAGAGAGCGAAGAAAAACAACGTTCTAAATTAATAGATTATTTCACATTTATATTAAAAAGTCTTAAATTTTTCGGTACTATAACATCTATACAAAATTTTGTTTCACTAGCTTCTGTAGTTAGGTCATAAAAAGGTAAAGAAACATACAGAGCCACTTGCGTATTAATTTTTATTAGTGTGCTGAATATTGAAATAAAAACTTATATCAATGCAAACACATGTCAAATGATACCGCGTTATTCGTTCCCAAAGTCAGCATAAAAATATGATCAACGACACAAAACCAACATTAAAACAAAAAAAAACTTTCAAATTCGATACACAAGTGTCGGCATGATATTTATAGATCCTGATAAATGAACGTGGAAGTGAGGGGACGGGTTCCGTAGTGGCTTGATGGATTGTATATCCAGTTATAAGATAATGGCGTTTCAATAGAATTAGGAGCTTTGTTCTATCTGCCCTTGGTCGGGTCATGTACGAGAGCGGGTCACGATGTTCATTTATGTTCAACGTAACCTAGGCGTGAATGGTGCTCAAAGAATCATGTTCTTCTGGCAGGTGACCTTTTAAAACTATGGTAAAAATCAATCTTTAATCTATTTTAACCTGATATAAGGCCGTTCATTTCTATTTTTCAAATTAATTTATTGTGAATATAGATAAGTTATGAAGATGTTACAATTAGTCGTTGAGTAGGTACATCTATATTTTCTTCTCTATCTTCATCCATATATAATTTAGATGAATCAATGAAATTCATTCATATAAATATTAAGTTCAATCATTCCATGTCGTCGAATAGCATCGTGTCTTGTCAGTTCCGTGACTTTCAACCAAATTGATTCAACATAGCTGATCCGTATAATTAGTTGTATCATGTAGGAAATTTGTAATGCGAAAGCAAATCTGTGTGTTTGTTACTTACTTACCCACCTACTAAATCTGAATACATCACATTAAATGTAGATATGTTTAGGGCGGCAGGAAACTACTTTGGGTTATTTTTGTACCAAAAATGCAACACTTTTCACTTTATAGATAAGTGTCCAATTTGGGCCGGTGAAGTCATATAAAATAACCTAGTTACTGTATCTACAAATCAATATTTGGACCCGACAAGTATAATAACTATGATCTGAATTTTAAGCCTATATAAGATGATTCATTTCTGTCTTTTGGTTTAGATGAATCGACCAAAGTGTTCCATATAAACAAATCCATATTAAAAAATTGTATAATTCAATATTATTGAATGTCGTCGTGTCCTTTCAGTTCTATTTCTTTCAACCAAATTCAACGAGATTCTATTTGGTTGATCCATCTAATCAGCTTTAGATTCATTCTTTTTCGTTTCAATTCAAATTCTGGAATAATCACGGGTAAATAGATTATGATAATCTGTACAACGATGAAACATTTCAAAGGAGATGGATACATTCTTCGGCCCAGATCGTAAAAATATGAGATTGATTTTAAGATTTCTCTATATTGTATTGATATTTTTTTTTAATAATTGTAGCGGGTTTAGTTATTTTAAATGAATTAATCGTGTGGTGTTTTTTAATTGTTTTCATTTTATTAATTGTTGAAATTCATTGACGTAAACCGATTATGGTAATCAATAACTTATTTTATTTATGAACTTATTTTTAAGATTTGTCGTCTTCCAGATACAATTTAGGGCTGATGTTTTCCATTACTAGTACCTCAATAACATAACTCAATACATTTCATCGACCTTAAAGTACCAGTCTCCTATACCAATTACATATTTGAGTTTCATTCAAATCTGATTACAGTTCTAGATACCGTACATTAAAGTTGATGTTAATATTTACTCTTCAGGGTGATCTTGTATTCTTAGTTAAGCAAAGATAAAATACATTATTGATAAGAATTTAATATAGCGTACATCTTCAGAAGTTAAAAATTCATGTTATTTTGTTTACATGCTTCAAACTAGTATGTGTACGACATTCTATCCACGATTCTCTATAAACATCCAATTCGTGTGGTATTAATAACACGATGAACATCTGTTTTTGCAGCCAGGGCGTGATAATGAGTTGCAAAGAAGGTATGTCGCTCAGAAAAGTTAGCTATACTACAAAAAATAGCTTTTGAATTAACTTTTAAAAGTAACTAAAAAGCAAAAAATAAATATTTTTTACAACATCTTGAAGTTGGTGCAAAGTAAAACATAAAAATTACTATAATATACAAAATTTTAGTTGTTACAATTTTAAGTTTTACTTGGCACCGTTTTCAAGATACTGTAGAAAATATTTATAGTTTGTTTTTTAGTTACTTTTAAAGTGGCTTTTGTTTTTTTATTTCTTCCTTTTTGTTGAATAGCGTTTGAAAAAGAATATGAAACACCTATGTTATAAGTGCTTATAACATTTGAAGTTTGCTCTCGGCTTTCCTGGAATCCACTCATCAGATCCTGCCTTAGTCACATTGGGAACACCGCAAGAGTAAGTATCCTCTTTCGAATAAAAATAATGAAAATGCGACCACAATTGACGGAGAAATCACATAACAAACATACAAAAAAATATACGGCCCAATTGAAACATCCTTCTTTTTGAAGTCATTTAAAAAAGAATCCTAGGTAATTTATATTTTTATCATTAGAAAAGACGTGTTCTATGTACCTATACGTAGTAAATTATAGGATAATAAATTGAATTTTATTGAAATGGTTCCTAACTGTGAAGCTTGCCTTATAATCCTGTCAACACGACATTGTTCATCGTGCCAAAACGGTTATAAATATACAACAAGCAAATAAATTACAGTAAGAGTAAAATTTTTAATTACTAGAATTATCCAACTGGTTTCACTCGAGTCTATTTTAGCCGTAACGCAAGCGTATGGTTTTTTTATATTGATTTTTATATTGAAAGTAGTAGTAGTCTTGTTTATTTTTAATGAAATTACAAAGTTCATGAAAACCGGTTAATATGGGAAAAAACAAACACACAAACAAACTCATTTTCTATTTATCTATATACTGGTATACATATATGGTATTTTATAGATATAAAAGTCTAAACTATTTAGAACTATTCTATTTAAATCTCATAAACCTTGGTTTATTAAGACACGTTGAAACTCAAAAAATATACCTACTCTTTTTATAAATATTTACCTACTTAAAAAAAATTGTATTTAATCTAGAAATTTCATTATCGTGTTTCAAAAAGTATTCCATTATTGGGGTTGTCTGGAAGAGATCGCTTTTTAGCGATAAGACCGCCCTTTGTACACAACTAGATATAATTTTAGTTTTTAAGTTCATTTATGTATTGGTGTATAATAAAGTGTTATCTACCTATCTATCATTTATTTTCGCATTATAAATTGAACTTGAAGTAAGCTGGTTTTCATATTTTCGCTGACATCGATATATCACTGCCCTAAAGTAATAACAGATGCAGCTAATGAAAGAGGTATTGTAATATAACGGAAGAGAGAACAATATTATAATCGCGAATCCAGACAGTCGATTCGTTGATCAATCAGGGTATCAAAGGTTTGAGTAAATAAAATGTTAATAAGACTTCTTCATCCCGGATCCAATCTCACTAAGGATCTACGCTCTCCTGAATCAAATGAAAAGGTCTTTAGTTTCACCCTTATAACCGACTGGCCATATGTATTCTCATGTTCATACAAACCCCTCAAAAGTCGCCAACGTTTTGCAAATACTTTAAGCAATGGTTGTCTTGAGATTTACCGTGGAGAGATAAAAACATTTTAAAATATTTACAATTTTGCCAGAATCTTGTATGATGCACAATAAAAATTCACAATTCACTGACAAGTCTTCGTTATGGCAACGCAAACAAAATTTATTAATTATAGTATAATAATACCAAACCAAAAAACTCAAGTGTATAAACTATTTACACTACAGGTAAATGTAAGCCAAATCTTTTTGCAAAAATATTATTCTTAAATTTGCCACAAGCCATAAACAACTTGACCGATTCAATAGGAGTGTGAAAAATTGTAACAGGTTAAAAATACCCTTTCCTTTCACTATTAATTGGGGACAAATAACTGATTTACGACACCAACTCTACTATAGCCGCAAAAATCTAAACAAAGTTAGGCAAAATTGTAAAAGAATCGAAAGTTATTGATGGGATTTTAGGGAAAGTGAACTTTTGTTACTCTAAAGGTGTCATTGCCAATGTAAAAGAATACCATTGTACTGACCACCTGCAGTTTTAGGGCAATTTGCATATTTTTCGCAAAGGTTTCGATTTCACCTGACTCAGTCGTTTATTATACCGTGTTTTGGATAGTTCTGTTCATTTAGTGTTCTTCATATTCAAATGTTTATAAGAAGCTGATGGTATTCTTTTCAAAACGTGTATTGAAACTATTTTGATTTCTATACCATGTGATAAGAAAGTTTTATCGCGAAAGAATAATAAGGTAAGCTGTTAAGTTAAAAATAATTACAGAACACATCATGCGATCAGATAGCTGGTGCCTAATTTAGATCAGTATGGTGATCCACCGAGGTAACATTATAACTTCGTTTGCGCGGGATTTTTAATGCATTAATACTACAGCAGACAGGCAGGCTAACACATAATGGAAAGCGTTAGCCGTCACCTATAAACAAATAATACAAGTGCCTTGAAAAAAGTGCTAGAACTTGACCACTAATGCCGGAACACAACTCGAGGTTGTTATGGCGGCATACTCTAGAACAGCGGTGGTGGCCATCCAGACAGGTAAAGGCTCTATCACTTGAGTTTACAAATATGTATAGTATCGTCTGAACCCTTCAAGATATCAAAATAAAACTTATACAAAAGTATACCTAAGGCAGTCTTAACACTTCAAATCACTGAAATGCGCTAAGCTGTTTTAAACACTTACTCGACACTAACTTTCAGACAGATTTACAGACAATTTATGATTACTTAGATATTGTATAAATAGTAATTGTCACTTAAGTTTTGGTAGGTATTTATTTTGGAATCACAGAAAAACACTTTGATTTTATTTATTGGTATAGATAAGTTATATGCTTACGATGAAAGCATAAAATAAATTTAAACGACACTTATATGAACAGCGAACTGAGATTTCTATAAATAAATCCGAACATCTTAATATAACGCCATAAATTATTTATTAAAAAATATTTAATAAAATATTTGACTATCATACTAACGGACATAAATTTTTAAATCAACAAGCGCTAGAAAAATGAACGTCGATAAAAAAAGTCAACACATAAACTCTATCAACGGGTAATATACGAAGAGAGACGTCAACGTATGTATTTGGATTCTTATTTTGAATTTTGTATTTTTTTATCATACGCGTCTTCGGCAGGTAGAACCGAAAGCGGTTTTATTTATCCGAGTACGCAATAATGTGGAATGCTGGACAACGGTTGGCCGGTATTGCGGGAAGGGACAGTGTATAGGGTGTTTTATGTGTATTTAATGGATAGGACGCATGTGTATGCACAGTTCATTTGATGGAGATAGTAATGAAATATTAGTTATTAGATAAAAATAGTTACAATAGTAGTGATTTAAATTTGCTAAAAGTCCCTTGTTTATTTGTCAAGGTATACATGTTTCTTAGGACTTTCTGTAAAGAAACTTATTAAAAATTTCAACAGGGTAATTTGGTCTAAAATTATGTGTTAAATAATAACATTTTACATGGCGATTGACATACCTAGTGTTTTTCTTCCATTTGTCTAATTAATTAATTTAAAATAATGTCCGTTGTTAAAATTTGGAAAGTTTTAAATGTTTCTATCTCACCTACTTACATAATGTTTAAATAAAAACATAAGATACAAATATTTGTTTTGTTTTTGCGTTACATTACTTTTCCTAAACAGATCTCGTTAACAACGAATGTTTATGTTTAAGCGATGGATAGATTAAAGCTCTCTCTGTAAATCTACAGATGCAATGATATTAGTATAGAAGATAAAAATGCAGTCAATAGCTCTAATTAAAAGAACGGTCATGATTCTCACCGTAGATTTATTCGGAACTACAACATAATTACCCAGATTGGTTGATATAATCAACTCACGGTAGCATGTTGGCAATCAATTCAGCTATCTTTTTTGTAATCAAATTGTAAATGGTCATCTTATTAATTACAAATAAATGGTCATATCTGTACACGTGCGATTCAAGGACACCCCGTACAATTGAGAGTATGATATCAAGGTTAGACTTAGCGTTACACTCCACATGTGGTCAACCTTAATAAAGTGCGATGATATTATATAAAAGACTCACGTGAGAAAGAGAGGGATATAGGAGCTTAGCGGCCATGTTGTATTATGGATGCCTATCATATTTTGGACCCGCTCGGGACCGGATTATTATTTTTTTCTTTTGCGCCTTCATCTGAAAACCGGTCTCGGTGCGACGACCACCATTTATTGTAGATTAAACAGGCTTGTTGTCTTAATTTTAAGCCACGCTTAATTTATGATCACATATTAATTAATGTACATACCACGCCATATTTTGTATAGAATAGACACGGTATTGGTTCTATTTCGCTTCACGTCTATTTTGTTTTTAGTTCTCTTTCTCAAGATTTTCATTATTAGAATATTTACATAGTTAACAATAGATATATGGCCCGTTTATATATCTTAAATAACCGATCATTTGCCTAATAAAATTTGACATAAGCTACATATAAGTAATGACAAATTTCTACTGATGATAATGCAAGTGAATGAGTAGTAAGATATAGGAACAGGACAATGGGAGATCAATCTACCAACAATATTATTCAAGCGACTTCTCATATTTACATTTCATAGGTTCATTTGATACCAATACCAAAATAATGAATTAGTAGAGGTAGTTTCTTGATCCGATTTTAACTTATTTTCTATAATAAATACATCAAAAATCTAAGAGCAGAAATGAAATATAAAATTCGACTTTAGAAGCGAATTTATAATACATATAAAATAGTAAATATTGTTATATTTTTTAAAGAGTGCATTCATTATAAAACCAACCGACGCGATTGTCGAACAATAATATCACTTGCTATATACTATATCAGAAATATTTATTTTGTTCAGTTATTTAACTGAACATTCAAGCTTTCTTTAATCTTGATTGTTACTTTTGTTATTTTAGCCATAACTTTTTTGTTTCTGAACCGATTTTGATGATTGCGTTCGACTTAACAAAACTTCGAAATAGTCCCATATAAATGTTATTGCTAGCAGATTTTGGGTTTCGAAGATATAGCAGAAAAAGCCTCGAAATCAGGCTGAAATGTGAAATTTTTACGGTTTTTCAGCTATAACTTTATTGTTTCTAAACCGATTTAGGTCATTCTTTTCGCATTGGATTTAGTATAGCTTCAAAATAGTACCGTTTCATTGCTAATAAACCCTGCATTGCGAAGATATAGCAGAAAATTACTCAAAATCAAATAGAAAAAAGTATTGAAAAATATTGTTAGGTTAACGACAATCCTAAAACGAGTAGGTACCTAATTAAGATCAATAACGTGCTGTACTACACTCGACTAGGACTAGGAAAACGTACAATGGAAATTGATAACGATAAACAGCACGACCGTTTAAATTCGGTTATGAGATCCATCGTATTTAGAAATCGTGAATTTACCTTCGAGCTGCGCTCAACAACGTTTTCTAAATACGATTCCGTTTCATCAGCTATCGTTTCCATATTCGAGAAGCTAGCTTATTAGGGAAACCACATACCTAACTTAAAAGTGTAAAATAACAATTTTCTAACAAAAAAGAAACCGACTAACTAAAAAGCAAAAAATATTATTTTCTACATTTTGAAGTCGGTGTTATAAAACGTTTATGATATATATATATATATATATATATATATATATATATATATATATATATATATATATATATATATATATATATATATATATATATATATATATATATATATATAAATCTATTAATATATATATATATATATATATATATATAAATTTAATAGACCATTATAGGACTCTGAGAGTGGCAGTAAATTATTGTATTTTCCCTCAAATTTGAAGACATGAATGTAACGTAACATTGTAAGTTTCATTAATGCGGCAGGCGCTAGTGCTGACTAATATTTTCGTGCTTAACTTAATGATTTGGCAATTAAATTAAATTGTTCTCGGTGCGTCGGCTAAATTAAAATTAAAAGCGACGAGAGATTTTAAGTGTTTGGCCATCGCCCTCACTGTCGGCCATACATTTGTCATTCGACTTAAGTGAATTCGCTTTACATTGTCTTCGAGATATAATTAAGCACCTTCCATTAATGCCTCGTTTGATTTTAATGCATGTTTATCATTGTTTTATGATTACGTGAGGAGTATTGTCATAAAATTCTACTTTCTTACTTTGAGCCTGACCGCACATTGGCTACTAAGTATGTTATAAGCGATACTTTTAGGTACTTAAATCATTACTATGCAAATCATATATACTTATACACATAGTAACCATTTATCTCTGGAATAATAGTAATTATTTATTCAAGTCTTTTTATACTTAATAGTCTCTACCCTATTTATAATAGAATATTATAAATAGGGTCGATACTTAGGTGTATAAGCTATTGTTCTGTAGGCCCGAACAAATTATAATTGGGAATGGCGTTAAATATTGACAGATAACGTATGTATATATTACGGTAAATGTGGTTAATCCGGTGATTATAAATAATAACCGGTAATTATGCATAATCACCACTAAATTTGGTAAAATAAATGAAAATTTATTAAATTATCCGGTTTTTTTCCATAATTCCTAACTCGTAATGGCAAATGTGATAAAAGTCCCTAAATATAGACGATACATGCCAAGCAAGACCAGCAATATAAATTAATATATTATTATATACCGACTGGTCACCATTTATTCATTGATAACTATTTAAACAATGCTTAAAGTTGATTCTGCCACTCTCCGGCCATTGCCGAGCCATTATTCGTTTTGCTCGCTCGACGTGGGCTTTAGTCTGATGCTAACCTTTTTTTTTAACTAGGGGAAATCCGATTGAGGACTAAGCCGCGACAAGGGCAGAACCTTGGGAGAATAGTTGACGACCTAATGTGGGATTCACCAGATCCGGGTTGGCACTAGCATGCCCAGTCAGAACTAGTGCCATGCTATTGCCACTCCCCAGTTAGGGATACCTATTAAAACCCCTGGGTGTACCGTCCTGCGCCTTATGCCAGGGCTACGGGAATGGGAATCCCAGCTCCACTATGCCCTGGCGGGCGTAGACCTCGCTCACTAGGCCTCTTTCAATGCCGGGGGAGCTCCTCCCCCGGCACCTACATGGTCTAATCCGTGCGTGGGGCGGTCTGTAACGCGCCCCACGGGAAGAGAGATGAGCGCACGCGGAAAACTCGCGCTCTCATCACGACGGCATGTGTGGGTGAGTGAGAACCCCTATACCCCAAGGGGCCCCACCCACGCTACCCAGTTGTGGCAGCCGAAAGTCGAAACCCACCCTCCGGTGCCGGCGCGTCCTTCTTTGGCGGAAGTGGAGCAAGGAGGTTTGCTCACGCTCCCGCTCCACCTCCTCCTTCGCAGACATGATGTACTCGCAGAAAGAGGAGACGGCGTCCCATCCGGGTTTGCTCCCGACCATGGTACGAACTACGGCTGGGAGCGAGGTGTCAAAGCCGGTGAAGGTGATGAGGTCTCGGCGCTGCTCCGTCCATGCAGGACACTCCTGGAGTGTATGCAGCGCCGTATCTTCGTCGCTTGTGTCGCATTGGTGGCACCCTGACACGGGCTCTCGGCCACGGCGACACAGGTACCTCCCGAAGCAGCCGTGCCCCGAGGGGACCTGTGTCAGCCGGAACGTCAGGGTGCCATGTCTTCTGTCCAGCCATTTGCGCAGGACGGGCCTCACCGTCTCGATGATGGCGGGGCCAGCGCTGGGGTATCTAAGGCGTTCTTTCCAGACTCTCATGGCTACCTGGCGGAGCTCCGACCGGCACAACTCGATCTCGCGAGGTGCGGTTCTGGAGCCCCTAGCCAGGGCCTCTTTGCGTCACGTATAAAGTGACGCCAGGACCCTGGCTTCCAGGTGCCATGGGAGAGATCCGGCGAGAAATGAGGCCGCTTCGAAAGACACCGTACAGTATCCTCTTATTGCCCTGACGGTCAATACACGCTGCACTTGGCGAAGCAGCGCAGCGTTTCGGGCCGTCAGTCGGTCCACCCACACTGGGGCCCCATACAGGGCCATCGAACGTACGAAGCCTTCGAAGAGTTTTTGGCACGTGGCGTTCGGCCCCTCGACGTTGGGGAGCAAGCGCGACAGCGCACCCGCTGCCCCCTTAAGTCTGGGGAGCAGCTGCGAAAAATCCCACCGGCCATCGAGGACCAATCCCAGGTACTTCATGGTCTCTCCGATGCCGATGCGGATGCCTCCTACTATGATACTGGTGTTTGGAGGTAGACTATTACGAGGACCGTGAAACATCACGACCTCGGTCTTCTGCAACACCACCTCCAGTCCGGATCCTGCCTACGATAGACGATACCCCAGCCGTACCTCGAAGGCACGCCTGCCGATGGGTCCTACCGCGCGCGGCGATCAACGTGTCGTCTGCGTAACATACGACGTTGACGCCCGGGAAGTCTGAAGCTAACCTAATCTAACCCACTGTCCTTGTCCTACAAAAAAAATCTTACTGAGTAGTAAATACTCAATAAAAAAAAAAGCACTCTATTGCCCCATTCAGTCATGATATTTATCACATTTACCATTACGAGTTGGGAATGGTTGTAAACAAACCGGTTTATTTGATAAATTTTCATTTATTTATCATATTTACCGTCAATAATTATTATTGTGATTATGCATAATTACCGGTTATTATATATAATCATCAGTTTATTACTTTTACCATGACATATACACTATGTCATGTCACTAGTAATATAGCTACTCGCTAATGGCGTAAGCCAATAACTATAACATTCTATATAATCTTTATATTATAGTACTCTTATTTCCAAACGAACGCACAACATTGAAGCTCTTACCAAAATTCCAGGCAACATTCGAAATTTGAATTAATCAGGAATTCGTTGTACAAAACAAAAGCAAAACGGGTAAGTGCAAACTTCCGTTGTCCGAATGAGGAAAAAAATGACAGTGCGCTCGTGCAAACCGAAAGGACGCGAGCGCAAAAAGCGCTACCGGTGAAAAAATATGATTTATTGCGTGAAAAATGTGGAAACACACGCAAAAAGGGAGAACGGTGAAAGCGTGGCGTTTCCACTAGACAAATTTATTAATCCTATCGGTCGGTTGCTTTTATTCGTATGTTGTATTGACTTGTTTACTATTAACAAATGTACTTTAGTAATTGATTCTTGATGTTCTCATGCCTGTTATTGTACTTAAAAATGCGACAACTATCTTTAATACCTTTCAGAAAACTGTAGTAGTAGTTCTTGCAGCAATCTGATGTTATTACTTGTTATACTACTTTTTATTTATGACATTTATTAAACTTGAATATTATAAATGTTAATGAGTACGATATTACTTAATTAACTTGTTCTCTTTCGGATATTTTCAGAGAATTATATATAATTCCATAAAACTTTTTATTTATCGCTAGTTACTACGTACTGGTAGCTTATTAAAACTACCACAACATTATGTACTTCTTTTAAATACCTTTCTTCAAATCTAGCTTTTGTTCATATGTAAAAACAGATTGTATTTATTAACATGTACCTATCCTTTTTTGAATCGCACATCTTTTAATCAGTATATGATTAAATACCTGTACAGAGTGGAGAATTCAAACAATTCTACGACAAATGACTCATGCACGGGCAAAAAGTTCCTAGGACAAGCTTTAGGATGAATAAAAAAATAATTATTTATTGTACACAACCATAAAAGCGATCTCCTCCAGGACACACTTGACTAGGATTGATCATGGTAATTTTTTAAGAGAGTGGTACAATTTTTTTTATGATAAACTGATTGACCACATTACGCTGAATATTAAACGATGATACTGTAATACAGTTACCTGGAAACATTGAAAATTTCTTAAACGTCCTAATCCTGTTATTATCCGTACAAAGATAAATAAACAAAAAAACAAAATTGTATAAACTTTGTCATCTGGTCTTCTTCTTCTTCAGCCAATGTCCCCTGCTGGATGTAGGTCTCTCCAAGTCTATGTTCATATCTCAGTCTCTCGCTGCCTCAGCTGGATAAAAGTTAGTCTAGGGTTGTTTTAAGCCGTGCAGGAACAGAGAAAGAATACAATTTCCTGCGGCCGAGCAGCCTGTCGTAAGAGGCGACAAAACAACCCACAGCCAGGTAGTATGGTATTTTCCCATCTCGATGGCTACCACCCCTGGTCTGGCGTATGGTTCCATAACAATCTTGAGTTGTGTTCCGGCATTAGTGGCCAGTTTCCAATATTCCAGAAAGAGAGCAGCAGCGCATTTGTAGCACCTTTGGTGTTGCCAATGTCCATAGGCGACGGTAACTGCTTTCTATCAGGTGGGCCGTCTGTCTGTCTGCTGAACTCGTGCAATTAAAAAAAATATATATCTATTCAAATTTTTGCTAAATTGATTTCTGGGACAACGTATTTATTCTATCAATTTTCATGATCATAGGAATGACTCAAAGGCGCAAAAATAATTAGTTACAAGCATTCAACCATGCAAAGTCATTGTCATCAGTATACATGAGTATGGTTAATCATTACATTATATAAGATGAATTAGTTCGTTCGTAATCACGTAGTGACGCATCAAGATATACATGTCTTCTCTGTACAAATACACACCTTGAAACCGTAAAATAAACAGCATCTACAGCCCGGTGGCGACTATACTGTATAATTACGCTACCATTCAATATTAAACGGTTATCTTAATAGAGTGCTAAGAATTTTTTGCCGATCTTTGATACAATGCATGCATTTAATGTCGGCTGTAATCTTATTTATTACTGGCTTTATCATATTTATTAAGAACTGCTTTTATTAGATATATCAATAAGGTACATATGTAAGGAGACTTATTTATATTTTTGGAGGTAATCCATACACCTATTAAATTAAATAATCTTTTTTGGCAGTTTGTTCGCTCTTGGTAACCTTACGAACAAAAAGATCATAAAGTTTGGTTTGAAAACAGGAGTGGACATGTCAAATATAATGCTGATAATTGGTATATAATAATATGAATATCTTATAGTATTTTTATGTTGTATAGTGGAATAACTTCCAAGGATGTACAGCTAAAATTTAAACAAGCTGAGCATTGCTTATTTGACAGCCTCTGTGGCTGAGCGGGCTAAGCCTTTGCCGGTTTACCTCACTGCATCCCAGAGTGTCCGGGTTCGATTCCTGGTATGGTATATTTCGGAAACTAATTTTCTCCGTTATTTACTATGGTCGGGGTGTCTGGGATAGGCGTCAGAATTGTCCGTTGTATATTACCCCATAATACAAGCGTAACTTGTTCAATTTTGGGATATAACACGATATATGTGTTTGTCTGCCGATTATTTATTATTTATTTACTGATTGAGGGAGGTGAGGGACAATAAGGGAAAACTGTAGTTTAGGTACCTATATTACAATTATAAGTTTTAGCTGGTTCAAGTATAATCTTACGCTTTCCTGATTACTTAAATAAAATATTTATTACCTATTATTACTTTCAGAACTAAATATTTTGAGCCGTCATTATATGTCAGCATCATTATAGCCTGCACAATGTGGTAGTAAATTCTCAGAAAAAATAATAAGTAATACCTATACTTTAAATCTTGTTCATGTATGTAAAATTTGTTTATAGCGTTAGTGCACAACATAAATTATATTTTTGATCAATAATATGATAAATATTAAATTTAATTTTAAAATATCACTCTTCACCTCTTATATATTAGTCGTACACAAACATACGAGCGGATTGTATACGGCCGTTGACAGATATGCGGACGCGCGGCGGATCTAAGGCGGAAATTAAAACTAATAATTCAAAAAGTTTCCGAGCGACCGAGCCGCCGCCGAGCCAGATTTATGTTTCAACCAGTCTTGTGAGTGCTTCCCAGCTTCCTATATAGCTGTACCAGCTCTGCCATAGTTCAGCCACTAAGGAAAGCGTCTTTTGACTAGTCTTTAAGATGGTTTGAAATTAAAGAGCGTAAAGTTTGATTTCGACGTAGCTTTTACCATACTTAGGTACGTAATAAAGAATGATGGTGGATTACCTATTAGATGGTTTACCTAAATACATCTATACGAATAAAGCTGAAGACTTTGTTTGTTTGTTTGCTTGAACGCGCTAATAATCTCAGGAACTATTGGTCTGATTTGAAAAATTGTTTCAGTGTTAGATAGTTCATTTATCGAGGAAGGCTATAGGCTTATATCATCACGCTAAGACCAAAAGGCGCAGAGCACCAATGAAAAATGTTTTAAAATCAGGATTTTTTTTTCCTTTGCGAGAGCTTCCGCTGCGTAAACGGTTAAAGTTTCGCAAAAATCATGTGCAACAGAATGGTTCCCGTTTAAAAGTTCAAAAAAAAGTCCGCGACAGCATGTCTATCTTTTAAGGTTGACTCGCTATAACCTTTTTTATGCTAACCAAATTTGTTCTAAAATAATGCATTATTATTGTAAAGTTTGCGGGTTTCTTTAAGGTTCTTAAAGAAGTAAGTAACTAACTAACTCAATATAAATAAGACCGATAGTGTACACGGGATATGCGTCTGTGTGATTAATAGTAATATATCCACTGAAAACTGTTCGGCATTTATGTGTAATAATCCGATTAGTTAATTTTAAGCTGTTCTCGTAACGCACTACGGTGCAATCAGCTTCCTATTCGAAAATTGGCTTCCTTTAGCCGGCTTCATTTTGAGCGGTCAGGGCTTGGTTACCTATTTTGCTCATGTGAAAATATAATAATATATTGTACTAGAATTTGCCCACGACTTCGTCCACGTTTGACGGGTAACGTAGATTACAGTTATTTTGCCAGGATTTAAAGTCAAACGGTATATTTTCAGCAGGGCAACGAATTTTTTAGTATGAAAATACATGAATTCCTTTTTTTATTTCTTTTTATTGCAGGAGTTAAGCAGACAGACAGACGGCCCACGTGATGGAAAGTGGTTACCGTCGCCTATGGACATTTGCAACACCAAAGGTGCTACAAATGCGCTGCTGTTCTCTTAAAGGAGACTGGAACCTGGTCACTGATGCCGGAACACAACACAAGGTTGTTATGGCGGCATACTCTAGACCAGGGGTGGTCGCCATCCAGTCGAGCAAATAACCTACCACCTGGCTGTGGGTCGTTTAGTCGCCTCTTACGACAGGCCGCCCGGCCGCAGGAAATTGTATTCTTTCTCCGTTCCTGCACGGATAGAAGAATAGAGAAGAAGAATAAGAATATAGAATTCCGAAGATTCCCGAAAAACCTAGGTTAAATAACGTTACTAAAGGCATACATCTAAATCTACTAAAGAAGTCTAATAAACATAGAAACTTTCATATGAAGCAAATTCTATTATCACGTGGTTTCAAAGTTAGGAAATCCCAGGGAACATAAAAAGTCCTGGATTACATTGTTTTGGTACGAATCGGAACCGAATCAGCTTATTTTTATGTATAATACCCATTTTAAAACACTCCCGGAAAAATTCCCGTGGGATTCCCGGAACACAAATACCACAGCATTTATGTAAAGTATAATGTAAGTTGTCGTTTTAGTGAAAACAGTGTCGGAAGAACCTATAAGCGTGGACGAAGTCGCGGACATATCCTAGTCATAAATAATATTATAGATAAACACTCATTCTCGTAGCCCGTGGTCTCAAGTGATGTACATTATATAAGGTCTATACTATCGTTATCATTTTAATTGAATTGAATTGAATTAGTTTTCTGTAATCCATATATAATTAAAAAATGTGTATTAATCGCTTTAGAATAAATAGACTACATATATTTGGGATGTCTTTATCTTATTTAATTAGGACTTACTTAGAAACACCTGCTTCCTACATATTTTTTAATTTGATGTACAAGTGAGTCTTTTGATAACTAAATTGAGACGTTGCTACTAAATGGGGTCGGTATTAATTTAAAAGCTATTTTATTCACTGTAGATTTTCAATGTAAATTAATTTAACTAATTTTGACAAAAAAAACCTACTGTTATATAACTCGAGTATTAAAATTTGTGTAATACGTTATCTGTAAGTAATAAATATATTGAAATCTGTGTTTTAATATGCAGTTTTTACATTATCTATTATAAAGGTTGAAGTTTATTTTATACTTACAGCATGTATTCTGGTATATGTACATAAAACTAATTGTTAAAATCTATGATTCTAATATTCCAAGGATTCGTATTGTTACGAGTTACGAGACTCGAATTAAAATGCCGTTGGAATTATTATAGAGTTTATTAGAACTATACAAACACGCAAAATACAGGTACAAATATAACCGAACGTAATAAGTCCAAACGTAATGCAGAAGATCAAAATTCAAATACACGCGCAAAGTCCGTCACTAAATAGATTACCGAATGTACACAAGTCTTGCTTCGATCGTGGTTATCGCTCGACTACTGATCTCTCTATTAGGGCATTGCTTTATACTGCACAGATACAATATGTCTGCCTGACCGCGTGGACTGAATTTCTTAGAATCACACCTGGCTAATGACTACCATAAAAGGTTACAATACACAATGGGCGGTTTTTCTAATCACAAATTTTAAACACAAAGTAAACAAAAGAAGTCTAAACGCCAAAAAGGCAATAAAATGTCTACAGGTATGCAGGTGTGAATTTGTCTTTTGTCGGCGTTCAGGTCGTAACAGTATCAACAAATGTTCTTTTTCTAGCTGCAATGTCAACTTGCTATTGATTTTGCCAGTGTCTTATAGTATTGAAAAGTCAGGTGAGATGTATATGAAAATGAACCTAAACTAGCAATTTCGCCGATAATTTCTAACAAATCTTCCAATCTAAAATATTATCTATACATTTACCTAAAGCATTCTTATTCATGTTTCATATACAACCAGACAAATACATGTACAACAAACCACA
Source organism: Dendrolimus houi (assembly GCA_039645545.1). Classification (NCBI taxonomy): domain Eukaryota; kingdom Metazoa; phylum Arthropoda; class Insecta; order Lepidoptera; family Lasiocampidae; genus Dendrolimus; species Dendrolimus houi. The sequence goes on along the minus strand of CM077125.1, from coordinate 15,993,990 downwards.
AAAAATCAACTAATAAAACAACATCACTTTTGGTATAAAAATATTTAGTATAGGCATTGAAAAAGAATACTATTAGTATACTTCTTCCACTCTCACTATATGTAAGAGTAATTATATTACTTTTGGACGCATTGTTATTTATTATCTTACCTATTTAAAGGAAAGTTTACCTTCTGTTCCCAAACTTGCAGGGAACTACTCGGCGCCGGCCGCCTCCTGCCAGATAACTGTTTTAGATTGTTTAGCTGAAATTGACTTTTTGTATACACTTTTCAATTTCACCTTTGGGTTTTCTCGTGTCTTTTTTAAGATTGATATTTACCAAATGGTCACGTAGGAACACGGATTTGATTAAAAATATTTTGTAACTTGTTAATTCTCATTTACGAAACTGTTATAATTTGAAGTCGTTTTAATCATACTATCGTAATAATAATTAATTTAAATTATAAGTTCGAAAATTATGAAGGTTCTGTTGTCAAAGACTAGACTTCTATAATCTCAGATTTCGCCAAGGCTACACTGTTAATTTGACTTTAACAATAAACAAAAGATTATATATGCGCGTGTGTCAAATACACGGTAGTATGTGTAATGTTTTTTTAATGATTTAATGTATTTCTAATGCATAATTTTAAAAAAATTATATGATTCTGCGTTCCTCTTCTATATAAACTATAAGTGTGCGAAATTTCATACTCCTCCGTCTGCGCAATTTTCGTAAAGAGGGGTAGAAAGTTTTTGTTGTGTTTTTGCTTCACGTATTAATACATAGATTATTTTAATTCAATCAATTCTATTTTTTTTATATTTTTTATTATTATTTGGTAAAACATAGGTAGATACTTGGCCTCCAAATGAGTTCTACAAAATTATTGAAGCGGCATAGATTCAAACTTGAACTGAAGTTTAGGATTGACATCGAGATTTTTTTGCCAATTTTACTCCCCCCATCTATCATCTTCATACAGCTTAAATGCCGAGTTAACTATAACATTACTAATGAACATTTATGTGTGAAAAATGACATAAAAATGTAGGTATATTGTAATAAGTGACACAATTATGTGAGTGCCTATAATATAATTTAATAGTAGGAAAAGTAATATTGTGCGGATACCAAATAATGTAATGAAGAAGAAAAAAACTCGTAAGTTTAGTACCATACTGTGCCACATAGAGAAGAAAGTAGCAAATTCTATACTGTGTTTCGATGTTAAATATTAGAATTCAATTAAAAAAAATAAGATATTAGCGATTATTTCCTTTGTATAAATTTATGACATAAAAACAAATCTTAACCCAAAACAGTGCACGTTTGATATAGACTAACAGCAACTTAGATAGTTATAAAACTACGTTTTAACGGTTTTAAGAGCCCTATTTTATTTGATTTTTATTATTCCAACGTTTGGGCCAATTTTCAGTAGCCGTGATCACGGAAGACAAAGATGTCAAGTGTCAAGTAAAAATAAAAGAATGCCGAAACGTCGAAATAATAAAGAATAAAATACCGCACTTAAAACTGATAAAACGTAGTTTTATTTTGTATACTTATTTATCGCAAAAATTAAAAAAATATGTATTAACAGATAGTATCAAATGACATTTAGATTGATTACCTACAGTATTTAATGCTAAATCAAATACTGTACTACATGCAGCACCTAACGAATTCTGCATCAATTTAAAAACTTTCTCAACACATATATCTGGGCTCAGAATAAAACTAAGAACACACTGACATGGACTAACAGAAGTAGAAGCAGCATTGCAATGACATTAGGAACATAACGATTGCCATACGTTCACCGTCGTAGGGACATCAATCGAGAACCCTGTGTCCCTCGACGAATGCATCAATGCACTTCTGCACCGGCTATAGTAATACTTTCATTGGCAGCCTTATTGTGGAACTTAGGTACTATGCAGTAGCTTTTATTGTCAAACTTTTATTTTTATATAAGGAAAACAACTACAAGACACTTATTCTATTATTAGTTATAAGTACGGCTTTTTAACCGATTCACAGAAATCTTTATATATAAAAATTTTCTGTTCGTGTATGTCACTGAACTCTTCCTAAACGGTTGGACTGATTTTGATGAATTTTTTGTGTCTTTGAGTGGGTCCCGAGATGATTTAGATTCACAATTAGACCCGGTAGGTGGCGCTGAAATTGGGTTCCGTGAAATCTGGCACCTTTTCGTTTGCAATATTACTATTACCTCTCACCAAATGTCTTTTTGAGGGACATTGTATGCTCAAAAAAGTAATTTTGTTAGAGGTAATTGTAATTTTGTTAAAGGTAATTATGATCTCGTAAATGAAAGTCGAAGACCTATAATGACAAAATTGTCAACCGTTGGTTAAGTTGCCATATTTCACGGTTCTAAATTTTATATTTTTAATGCAGGACAACGTCTGTTGGACCCGCTAGTAGTATGTATAATTTCATTTTTCATTTTCAGTCTTACGTCATTATTTATTAGTTTAGGTTCAGAAATTGCCTAAATGCAAAGTCCTCACCCAATATACTAACCCTCATCATTAAAATGATACGCGAATATCTAAGAGATCAAGACTTCCAGTATATCGGAGGATCTGATGCAATAATGAAACTAAGTTTTGTAATCATCCCAACTAAGTAAAAATGTATAGTCAGCTGCACAGGTAGTGTAACAGGATAGTACTGTTTATTATTTAGAATGTGTAGCGGTGGGCTGTGGGCCGTGGGGCGGCGGACGCGAGTTGATGCTCGTTCCAAGTGGAAATCTTTTGGGATTACGCCGACGCCGACCGCTCGCTGTGCTGGACACACCGAGCGCCTTCATTTCATTTACTATCTCGCCTCAGTTTTGGAATTAAATCTCTTTTTTATGGAATAATTCTGGACACCTGCAACAGTAGGAACGACCCTATTTGAATGTTTTTTTTTTTATCTTTGCTTGTAAGCAAACGGGTCCACTTCACGGGAAGTTGTTATTGTCACCCATGTACATCTGCAACACCAAGGGAGCCGATGCATTGCCTACTTCGGCGTAACTTTAAGTGTCTGTTTACGTCTTTTTTGAAGAGCCCCATATTTTTTTAAATGTTTAGGGAAAACTGTTGTAGGGAGAGAGTTCATTTCACTGCTTCTTCACGTAGATCATGAAAGAGCGTGCAAAGGAGGATTTTTTATAAATAGAGATGTGAAAAGGAATAAAGGAACTGGGATTAAACGAAATGAAAAAGGATAAAATATTGTTACGACCTGAACGCTGACAAAAGACAAATTCACACCTGCATACCTGTAGACATTTTATTACCTTTTCGGCATTTGGACTCCTTTTGTTAACTTTGTGTTTAAAATTTGTGATTTAAAAGCTGCCCATTGTATATTGTAATAATTTATAGTAGTCATTAGCCAGATGTGATTCTATGAAAGTCGGTCCACGCGGTCACATAGATATATTGCATTCGTGCGATATAAAGCAATGACCCGATTGAGGAAGGGCAGTCGAGCGATAACCATAAGCGAAGCAAGACTTGTGTATATTCGGTAATCTATTTAGTAACGGACTTTGCGCGTGTATTTGAATTACGATCTCCTGCATTACGTTTAGAATTATTGCGTTCGGTTATATTTGTACCTGTGTTACGTGTTTGTATGGTTCTAATAAATTCTATAATAATTCCAACGGCATTTCAATTCGAGTCCTGCAACTCATAACAATATACTTAAGTAATTATCAATAACCGTTCAAAGCACTCTATATTTTGTAGTTATTTTATTTTTTATTTCGGTTAAAATGAACTACATCATCTTGACAGCGATATTGTAATTACACCTTCCTCAACTCCTCGTCAATATAGTGCCGAACCTCTCATGGCGCTGGCTAAGCTATTGTTACACGACCTTGGCTTGTGATAATAGAAGAATTATCGATGTTGGGGTTTCAATTATTATCCCGCTGTCGCTGCTAGTTTCATACTTCCTCATTGTGTACCTCGAGAACTGGGGTGTACCCAAAACATTACAACCTAAAAGAAGAGGGTGTCTAACTATAGGCAGGACTAACTATACGCGCAGGAACGGCAGGCGTAGGGTATTTGCCCATCAGGATTCCAGAACTTTCCAGTTTCCACACAACGATTCAGTCTCCTTTTAGAGAGCGGCAGCATATTGGTAGCACCTTTGGTGTTACAAATGTCCATAGGCCGTCGGCCTGTCTGCTGAACTCATGCAATAAAAATAAAAAAACGTCATACAAGACTCGTGGTTCAAATTTTTGATTGGTTTATTTTATAACAAATAAAAAGTATCCTGTATTCTTTTTCCGTATTGAGTCTACATATTTGTCTATTTAAGAACGCGTGATAGACATATATACTAACAAAGTTACTTACACAGTTTTAATATTAGATATATTATGAATAGCATGGATGTCACTTAATTGTTACTTTTCATTACGTGTCTATTATTCAGCATTGGTAATCACTATACTTATACTTACTTATGTAATATTATAATACTATCTGACGTAGGTACTACAGCGTACTGTAATGCGCCGTTAATTTAAAGTAGAAGTAACACGCGAAACATCAATAAGCGAGAGAACAATAACTTATAATATCATCTAGCCATGAATTGAAGAGCTTTGCAAAGATACATTATTTGTTACCAAACGATTAATATCTCATATTCTTCTTGCATGCAAATAGTAATTTTCTTGAAACAGTACCATCACACCGCTCTCCATCGGCTGTACGTTCATCCGCATTTCCTTTGATCACTTCGCTCACATACGCAACGATTCTCAAGAACGTTTTCTCTTGCGCACTGTGGTGATTTGGAATGCGCTCCCAGCTGAGGTTTTCCCACAGCGCTGCGATATGGGGTTTTTCAATTTCTTCTTGGCCGACAACGCTTTGGTGACGTGATGGTGACTGCTTTTCATCAGGTGGGCCGTCAAAACAAGTAATGGTTTCACTGGAAAAAAAGTAATTTCGACAGCTATTTTACGACAAACAACAATCTACTTACTGTGTTGGACAGTGTCGATGACTCAAACCTGCTTGATTCAAATGTAGTTAGGGTTAACACTGTTCATTTAAGACATGTTTCAAACAGCGCGACTAAATTATAAAATACCTAAATATTTCCCAGTGTAACACCACCCGAACCTCTTCAAAGACGGCCCGCTATGATGTACGAGAAGACGACGCCTGGCGAAACCTAAACCGGAGTGAAGCCTCCATCACGTCAAATGAATACTGAATCACGGGCGGCCATTTGAATTTCAATATCTAACCTCTTTTAGCTTTATACGTCGGCCTAATGCCCATACCGTGATCCGTGGTACTTAGTTTAATTTTGAAATCAGGCTTAAACGTATAGTACCTAAGGCATAAAGGAAATAATAAATATTATGAATAGGCATACAAACATATACCTACGTTTTATAACAATATAACTAAGATTCGCAACTGTGTAAGCAAGTTATGTATTTATTATATGTAATATAGTATGTCCAAAGTACAACTTTGGAGACAGATAACAAAAGTTCCCTTAGGATTTTGTATTTCCGAAAAACGAACCCAAGACCTCTGCGATCCAGCAAACTAAGCGGATGAATACTTAAGCCAGTAAACCTTACGGCGGTTAAATTGAAAATATATTGTAACATTCTATCAGGGGAGTAAATACATTCACTATAGTATTACCTATAGTTATAATAATTTGACGGTAAAGCTGGCACAGTGTTAACGGTAGTTATCTTGAGATGTCTTTGGGATCGGCTCCAAATGTAAAAGTGTTCCTACTAGGAACTGGTACTTTAATGTCTCATAGTGAGAGACTTTTTTTCCCCTATTATCTAAATAAATAAAGTTCTCATTTATTTCATAAATTACCTGTTAGGTTAGGTACTTTAATAATTTAATAATAAATATTCTAGCCATGATTGTGTGTGATGTCTTTTCTCTATTCCATTTAAGTCGGCACGTGTTCCATTTCCCAGGAAAAACAAAAAACTACCTCTAAAGCCACTTAATGAAACAAAAGGTTCCGAACTACAGAGAAATTGCGAGATACATATTCCGAGAACATTTATCAGTGGAAAAAGAAACGGAGCTGAATCAGCGAATATTTTTTCTAGACGATTAGCGGAAACTCTCTCGAAATACCTACAGGATTGCCAATGTCTTTTTTCTTATCGTATCTTCTTAACTTCGTTAAAACCAATCCTATGCCTTTTGGAATAAGAGTTATTTTATGTGAGTATATTTTTCGCAAATTACTTAATAAATTGGTAAAGTTCGGTTGGTTCAGCGTGGGAAACGCCGCGTCGCATTGACCCCTCCAGTGCTTAGACAAATGATTTTCGAGAGTATTTTCTTCAATTTTTTTTTATTATTCCAAGCTTAATTTATTTCAAAACTGTCTCTAAATTTGTACATATTCAAAGTATTAATTTCATAAATTATGTTCATTGGGTAAGTATATACTATACTTAATGTTATAATTTAAACTAAAATAAATAAGAGTCTGAGTATTCTTTACATTCTTGTGTTTACTATTTCAAGAACAACGGCAGCATGTATCCATTCACTGTACTATGTGAACACTGTGGTATATATGGACAGACAAATAAAGGGATAGAAACGAAGAAATCACATAAGTTCCGTTTTCCATTTGCATATGGAATCTAAAATATTGTATCTAAAATCATTAACATAATAGATATCAAAATAATTAATTATTCATGAACACTCTTACCAAATATTTCATCTGGATCCCCAGATAGACGCATTGGACACACAGTTTTTAATAAACAATATCGATCATCGATTCGCATTATTTATTCAGAATTCCGTTACCCTTTTCACGTTGTATATAAACATTACTGTACGCCATCAAAGTGAGAGGTGGGGGTTCTTGGGAGCATCCTAACAATTTTTCTCATAAACCGAACATGACAGATCCGTACAGTGATTGATCGAGCGCGCCGCACTGATCTGCTGGGGTGCCGAATTATAATGCGGGGTGATTGTGATGCTCTACACATTTATCTATATAACTATAGCTTACTAGATTTTTCAAAATGTATTTTAAATACGAAATTATTAAAAAAACAATGACATAATTGGCCCCAGGTTCCTATCCGCGCAGGAACGGAGAAAGAATACAATTTACTGCGGTCGGGCGGCTTGTCGTAAGAGACTACAAAACGACCCACAGCCAGATGGTAGGGTATTTGATCGTCTGGATAGGTACTAGTCCTAGTCTAAAGTATACCGCCATAACAACTTTGAGTTGTGTTCAGGCATTAGTGGCCAAGTTCAAGTTAAGTATATTATTGTATTGTATTGTATATTACATATATTATCATTAGTATAGTCTTAAGCTGCACGCCAACCATTTATTGTGATTAAGATCCTTGTCCATCCAAAGGTTGCCTGGAAGAGATTGCTTTAAGCAATAAGGCCGTCTATTGTACTACTACCTTCTAATTTTAAGATATGTAAATGTGTTACTGTTTTAAGTTGGGTACAATAAAGAGTATTGTTGTTGTTGTTCCAGTCTCCCTTTAGAGAGCGGCAGCATAGTGGTAGCACCTTTGTAATTGCAAATCTCCATAGGCGATGGTAAAAAATGATCTCGGTTCATTGGTCTGTCTGCTCCCTTATCATTATTATTTAAGTATACCTATTTCAGCTGCAATTTGCAGTAGTTGGCTCCAAACCCAGAAACTGATATTGTTTTTTTTAAATCAATGTTTGCGCATTCATTGTCTTAAGCATTTGCATTGACATGTTATACTACTTGTCAAAACATGCAAATCCTGTATCAAATTATTAGTATCTTTATCAATAGGCTTAATAAATAGTTTTAAAACGTTTGCAATAAATATTCTTTAAACAGTAATTAAAAATATTTCTAACATAATATTTTTAAATAAGCTAATAAAATGTTATTTTAATACATGTTCTATTATATATATGTATGTATGTATGTATCCCTATTATTAATTAGCCTTTAATCTCATAATGTACATTGGTTTAATCTGATAGCTTTGATCTGGTGACTTTGTTTGAATGTTTATTAGAAACAAGCAAATATATTTTTAATATCATTCTTTAATCTATTTTCATGTAAATGGCTTGCAAGAAATATGTAAAAAAAATTGCGACACAATAATGCCTATGCGATTTTCAAGTTAACGTTGTAAGACTCTAAAAATGCGGATCAATTTTGTAATTACGCTCGCATCGAAGACTTATACAAACAAATTACATTTTAAGCTTCTTCCAATTTTTTCCCCGGGGGCGTTCAGATGAAAATCTTCATTCTTCGGAGGGCGAACAACCCTTGATAAAAAAAAATATAATAAGTATTATTAAAGAAGGAGACAGTTCGGGCCGCATTTGTAACTGTCGCAGGCCCTATGATGAAAAATTAGTCCAGTCCTCGTGACAAAGGCAAGCTAAACCCACTATACACGTTCATCTCTTTCTAACTTGTAAAGTTTAGTAGGTTGGAATGAGATAAGTATAAACTGCGTTTCCAATAGCAAACGACACAGATAGCTTAGGGGTGACCGTAGGAGCGAACAGCAAGTTTTTGACAGGACCCATTTATTGTGTATTGAATATCAATATAATTTCCGTGAGAGTCGATTTTCGGGGCATAGTGTGAGTATCCTGAAGTTTGGGGACACAGATTACGGCCAATAGCAAATATTGCGGGTGATTGATGGAGGCGCGACACTCCTCTTGAACTGTCGTTTCACCACTTTGTTATAGTTCGACGTTTCCCTTTCTGTATTAGAAATGCAAATGTCGACGATTCTATGATAGACTTGATCTTTACGCAGCTGACTAGAGTAATAAATAATATAATAAGAGTCCATAAACGTTCCACTGCTGGGCTCGGGCCTCCCACTATAGGGGAACGGACAGTATACCCGCCACGCTTATCCAAGACGACTTGACAGGTTTGACACATCGCTTATCTCGGTGTGTAGGTTTCATCGCGATGTTTCCCTTCACCGATGTTAGCACGCGGTAATTGTAACAATATGCATGTTAGGTCAGAAAAACAGCCTAAGTGGTGCATGCGTTCCGGCCAGAATTCGGACCGGCGCCCTTTGAGTTTGGGGCGCGTGCGTTAGTCATTGCTCTACCACGACTAAAGGGAATAAATGGAAATAATACTTTATAGTTCATTAACAATTTATGGATATAATAACTCTTCGAGTGATCATAGGACTGGTTCCTACCTCGGACAACGGATTAATATGGCTATCCAGCGAGGTAACCCAGACAGCCTTTTGGGAACCTTACCCATTGACTTCGATGGCTTAGGCTCAATATTCTACTTATAGTCTTAAGGGACCATAAGTAGAATACAATATAAGTTAAGTTTTGTTCATTGTACTAGTTTATAATTTAATGTAATTTTCTCTGTAAATTACTATTTTAGTAAATAGATAGATACATTTTTATTACAAATCTCCATTTAGCTAAGCTATTTGGCATACCTGCAAAATAATCTTATATATAAAAATCAATTGCTGTTCGTTAGTCTCGCTTAAAGTCGAGAACGGCTGGACTGATTTGGCTAATTTTGGTTTTGAATTATTTGTGGAAGTCCAGGGAAGGTTTAAAAGGTGAGTAAATATGAAAAAAATTGATTCTGAGGCGGTACGAAGTTTGCCGGGTCAGCTAGTAGTACATTTTATAAATGTATTTATCACGTAATGGATAAAAGAACCATATAAACTGTGAGTAGGTTACACAGCAGCAAGACAATCGATTATCAACGGTAGACCACGTCCATGTATAACTGTTGCGCACTTACTTTGAATGGTCTCGCCATTACAGCATAATCCCGTCCATTTGCCTGCGGCCGCCCAACGCGCACGCGACGGATTGCATACTATCTTCTGAGGTTTCACCATTGAAATTTCCTATTACCTAAACTAGTCAATCAAATTACAAAGATAGAAACTCATATTTCAAAAAGAGACTTAGGTGTAAATTTTATCCGGTAAGCATGGACCACTTAGTATTTTTTTGACTTACCACGTTCTGACGACGAAGAAAACCATAGTGATGAAACCTGCACATCAAAATAACCGTTGTGTCAAACCTACCAATCCATTAAAATAAAATAAGTTTAATACTTAAACTACAATCTACCTATATTTAAACAATTTAGTTTCAAATGTAATATAAATTGAAGTGTCTATTTGTAATGACAAAATAACAGCTTTTTAGTAAATGCATATGAAAGTACCATACATACGGTATTTATATAAAAAAATCAATTTTTAAATATTTTGTCTGTCTGTCTGGATGTCTTGTCAAAGATTATACTTTTATAATCACAGATTTTGCCAAAGCTACACTGTTAATTTGACTTCAACAATAAACAAAAGAATATATATGCGTGTGTGTGTCAAATACATGGTAGTTTGTGTAATGTTTTTTTATTGATTTAATGTATTTTATATGCATAATTTATAAAAAAATATTAGCAATCGTCACTTCTTCTCTATATAAACTATGTGAAATTTCATACTCCTCCGTCCACGCAATTTTCGTAAAAAGGGGAACACAGTTTTTGCTTCACGTATTAATATATAGATTTAATATTACATTTAATTACTGGTTTAAAATTGAATGGAACGCTATTGCACTCGTTATAGAAATGATGTCATAATTTCCAAGGCTCGTACAAAATTTAGAAGGTTTCGACTTGATAAAAAGTGACTTGACTATCAATCAAATACTCTATTGCAACGATCCAATTCGAACAACCAAAGACATTTCAGAATCTCAGAGCAACTGTATTGGTTGACCGTCGCGCTGAGACCTCGGCGGGCGCAGGCAAATGACAAGGAATTAAATGGTAATGGCGCGACCATTCTGCCTAACTGCCTCGGTGGCCTCACCTACCCATACATAATTGATTATCTTCCTGAACCCTTCCTTCCTGAATCCTTTTGATATATTTGTACCATAGAAGAAGAATACTGAGACATAATTACAATCGCTTTATAAAAATATATATACTAGGTTTGAAAAATCCCCTAAACCATACATTACTAGATGGCGACTAAATTATTTTTTCCCTTACGTTTCAATACAGAATAACACCGCTAAACTTTCTACCTACAAATTATTATTTAAATCATTATAGTAGACGAGCTTAGTCAAAAATTTCGTCTTGATATTGTTACAACTTAGGCTCCGATAAAAACATATTCCACTCCTAATCTGTAAATTTTTATTACCTGTCGGCATTTGAACTAATTGTAATCCTTTTATGATTGTCTTCGTTTGTTCACTTAATTATTAGCATACGTTTCTAGTTCTTCTGGAGAACAGCCTATTGTTCTATTGTACTCGTTCACGGCCGCATGCAGGCTGCATTAGCCAGGTGTTGCGGATTACGATTACAAGCTAATTCTAGGAAATTGTGTCGACATTGCCGGGCGGACACATTTTGCATTTGTGAAGTATAAAACGACGGCCTGATTGAGAGAGGAGTCAGTTGAGCTACAACTACAATACGGGCGTGACGTGTGTACATTCGGGAATCTAATAGTGACGGAATTTGCGCGTTTTATTGAATTACAACCTTCTGCATTATGTTTGGATTTGTTGTGTTCGGTTATATTTGTACCTGTGTTATACATGTTTGTATAGTTCCAATAAACTCTATAATAATTCCAACGGCATTTTTATTCGAGTTCCGCAACTCGTAACAATATCAATAAGATACTTTTCTGTTTAATTTAATTTGGTAGTTGACATTTTTTTTTGCATGAGTTCAACAGACAGGCAGACGGCTCACCTATGGAAAGCGGTTACCATCGCCTATTGACATGTGTAAAGGTGATACCAATGTGCTACCTGTCTCTAAAGGGCGATTGGAACCTGGCCACTGATGCCGGAATACAACTCAAGGTTGTTGTTATGGCGGCATACTTTAGGGCAGGGTGGTAGCCATCCAGTCGGGCAAATACCCTACCACCTGGCTATGGGTTGTTTTGTCGCCTCTTACGACAAGTCGCCCGGCCGCAAGAAATCGTATTCTTTCTCCGTGCTTGCACGGATATTTTTTCAAATTACTTACAATTAAATCAACTAATTCTTTTTTATTATCTTACAAAATGCCGAAGACTTGATTTTATACGAGCAAAATATGACGTTCTTTATTTAACGTTTAAGATGTATTTATGATCATCTGTATTCGAATATATCTAATAAAAGTAATTTCGGTATCGATTTAAAACTGCAACCATCTGTAATCATCACCGGAAAACCCACAACATTTTAGATGATAATAAAAAACTGCTTAATATACAACAGAGGTCACAAACAAAAAAAACTACAATGTAAATCGTGAGCCTATGACATTCTCATTGGTTAAAAAGGGTTACGACAGCTGTCAGATTGGTCCTCCAAGCAAAGGAATGAGTAATGAGCACAGATAATCTCAGACAGATTCATCTTAGTAAAAAAGCCGACGGGTGACGTGGACAAATAAGATTATTCCAGAATTCCCCAAACGTTCCACTGTTCCTGCAGCTTTAATTACCTGAATTCTCACAATGTGTGTGATTCGAATAACTTTATTCCTTTTTTGGATTGGCATACATTAAAGGTTGTTCTGAATTTAAATATTGATAAATCGATATGAATTCCGTATTTGATTATCGATACTGGTCTTGAATTTAAATAAATAAAGAAGCATGCCGTAATCAATGTTGGTTTAATTTATGTTGAGTCGTGCGTAGTTTCACTATCAGTTAAATAAATTAAAAGATTGTCTATTTTATATTTTTAATTAAATATTTGTATACCTTCATCCACATCTATAGGTTTGATCTATTCAACAATCGTTGGTTTGCGTTAGTTTAAACGAAAAATTTATATGGTCATTTGCAATGACATAAAAATATACTTCTTTTTTACATATAGGTGTGTGTGCAGTACATTATAATTAAAATATATTTTCAGAAATAACTTATCTTTTTGTAGTATTTTTTAAAACTACATATTAACCTTTGCCTCGATGATAGCCCGGCCTCGCACCATAAATTTTGCTCGCAAAAGTCTCTAAGGCTAAGCACCCACTACAATTGTCATTACCGGAGTCATTGTTTCACAGCTGATGAGTCCTATATTGATATATCCCAGTGAACGCTTAGCCTTAGAGGCTTACTTGAGCAAAACTTACAGCTTATTAAAAGTGGCAAAAAGTAACCCTAACATAATCTTAATCTTTGAATGAGCATCCAGGTATTCTTTTGACTAAATATCCTCCACTGAATGTAAATAAAATGAATAGTAATAAGTATATATTTTTTTCTTTTTGTTTACTCTAATTACTTTTAGTCTTTACATCTTTATTAACAGTTCCACTTCTTGTAAGTATTATACTACATATTAAAGTAAGTTTACTTCTGTGGACTTTGATTAAGTTACAATCCGGATTTATTGTCAAGATGTGTATTCTTTGTGGTTTTATGGTAATTCGTTGTATACATAAATAAAAAAAACAAGCTTTTAATAAAATTTGAATATAGTTAGCTACTTAAATGTAGATATCTATGTATGAAATTGGCTTACTCATGACGATGTAAAATTACATATTAGTCACATTTTGCGATTTGAAGACGTACCTAAGTAGTAAGAACCTTTTTACCTTAAATAACGGTATCCTAAAAATGACAGAAGAACGTCATAAAATATAAAATTATGTTGTATCATACATAATATATAATTATATATGATATCAACTGTCATTACCACGTTGTATATGTATTCATTAAGAGCAACGTAATTAATGACACCAATAAAATTAACACTAAGATAATACAAAAACAAAGTTCCTAATAAAATAAACGAGCTCAATAATACATCATTTATGTAGCAATCAATATGAGCGGGTGAATCTTTAACATCTTAACTAACAACTCAATATCTCGTATTGGTATACAACAACGATATTTCCTGAAACAGGATATTTATTTAAAACAAGGCGTTGATAAAGTAATTTTCTTTTAACCTTAACCATGTCTTTATGGAGTGGTCATTACTTAGCGATGGTACACAGCCCGCTCTGAGCAATGGCCGTGTATTAATCAAAATGCCATATTTTTATCTCTCTCTTTTTATACACGTCTCTCACTCGCACTAGTCATGGATATCTCGTTTTTATACATCACAGTTGAACGATGTAACTTTTATCTTGAGTCAAACTAAAAAGGGCTTAAGTTACTGAATCTTTTTTGTATTTTCCTATATATAGTCATGAGAGTTATTACCTTTTTCTCCGGATATCGTGATCCAGGTTCCACAGTCTCTCCTGAGACGAAATTCGGTCTTTTTTTCATGAAGACGCCTTTTTCGCTTTTTCTGAATAGACGTAGGAAAACGTTGCTTCCCCCGAACCGTCCATTTCTTACGCATTATCTCGTAATCATTAGTTTCAACATTTCCTTGATAGGGTAAAATGTTATTTGGACAACTCAATTAAGAAGATAAATCGGTATTACGCCTAAAGATTTACAATTAATGTGTTTATTTAAATTTCGTGCTAATATTTTAAACTCCTTTGTGTTGTTCGTATAATTAGAAACATATAGGCAATAATATATTTTTTTGTGCCAGCTATGTGCGGAGTATGAGCATTAAGGCTCTGGTTAGGGGTAGCATGAAATACTTAGTTTCTTTTTAGCGTTTAGGTCATAGATTATTTTTAATATTTAGGTATTTTGAGATACTTATATTTACTTCTACCAAATCTTTATTGTAACTTAATGCAATAAATGTAAATTAATATACTTTTTCTAATTAGGTTACTTCAGTAGATCGATGGTGCCTAGTAAAGCTATGAAATTTTCTGTTTTTACTTAGTAATAATATGACTAATAAAACACATTTCAGGATGGAAGCAAGCTGGTAACGCCTCTGATGCTGTGAATTTCCATGTATGATAGATAATGAGATCCTTGCCAACTACCTACCTCTATGAGATGTATCCCTTCGAAACTAATCCCAAAACGCAAGCGACGCCGCGGCGATGGCTCCAAGTCTCATAAATTCTAAAATAAACAAACATAGATATAATAATATCATCAAATGTATTGTATTCTCTAAGCCCTGCTGCAGTTCCTTAAAGTGTTGAAATATATACCACAACACCGAAGTCCACGTGTGAGCTGTCAAACCTACTCCTGACAGGTGCTGAAGTATAGAGTTTGAACTCGACGCCAGCGTGGGAAATTTCAAGTTTAGTCAACTGCTACAAATCTGAACATTTCTAGTGTTTGCAAATTATATACTAACCCCCTTATTCATAATTATAGAGTATGCCGCTATAACAACCTTGAGTTGTGTTCCGGCATTAGTGACCGACCAGGTTCCAGTCTCCCTTAAGAGAGCAGCAGCGCATTTGCAGCACCTTTGGTGTTGCAAATATCCATAGGTGATCGTAGCGGTTACCATCAGGTGGGCCGTCTGCCTGTCAGCTGAACTCATGCAATAGAAAAAAAAATAGTTATACAAGATTTATCTATAGGTTCGTTTAAAAAACGATTGAAACAGTGTTTTACTTTACTTTGTGTTATTTTTTTAGCTCTTTTTCAAATTCATGAAATTCATAATATGTACGAGACTAAAAAGGAGCTAATTAAGAATTTCAAATTATAGCTAATCTAAGATATGTTTAAAGGAATAAGACGAGGCGAATAGTATACATAAAAAACTAACATTTAACGGTTTTAAGCCAGTAGCTCAAAAGTGGCCAAACCGTTGGAATAAAAATTAATAACCAAATGAAATGCCGCGCTTAAAACCGTTAAAAAGTATTTTTATGATGAAACTTTTAATACAGATTTTGTATATAAAATACTCAGGGATAGGACAGTATTTAGTTTTAGAAATATACTTTCGAATCCTTCGACGAAACTTGAAGTTTACTCATTCCATTAGTTTAAAGTACCTACCTACTATTGTCAGTCCAGTAGTCAGTAGACTATTAAGATCAATCAGCGATCACTTGTATCGAGGATCAAAAACACGAGGGTGAACATTTGCATAGAATGGAACCTCGTCCAAAACACATAAATCATGTTCTATGATATATTTTTGACCTTTGAGTGACAGTCCTTGGATAATATTAAATACAGGCTGGTTAGTAAGTTTCATTATACTTTAGAGAAAATAAGTTAACATACCAATTTCACAAAAGTATTTTATCACATGTAAATCCCTACAGAGACATGTTATTTAATTTTTGTAAATTTTATCCTCCACGATTTTAATAAACATGATATTATATTAACAAAAAAAACTGATTTCAAACTGACAAGCAAAAAATAAATATTTAACCGCCTTCTTTCCACAACATCTAGAAGTCGGTGCCAAGTAAAACATAAAAAATAACAACAAATGTCCAAAATATAGTATTTTTTATGTTTTACTTCGCATCAACTTCAAGGTGTTCTGGAAAGAAAGCGGTTAAATATTTATTTTTTGCTTTTTAGTTTGAAATTGGTTTTGTTTTTGTTAAAAACAATATTTTATTACTTTTTAGTTGCGAAAGCACTTGAATAACTTTAGAAATGATATTAAGTGCCTGTAGAAATTGTACTACTGGCAGGCGTATCAGGTCGTCTCATTCTTTGGTGTTGACGCTCGTCAACAAGGGTTATTCTAAATTTCCCTACGATCCACTTATTATATAATAATAATAATAATAATCGGCAGACAAACACACATATTGTATATCCCCAAATTATTAAATTAAATATTAAATCCTGGCTTGGTAATCATGGGATTACCTCGGGTGTATATTCTTAGGAATAAAGAAAAAAATGAAAATCGGTCCACTATAGATAGAGAAATCGCATTACATGCTTACAATAAAATTAAGCGCCTGTAGAAAATATAACTACACGCGTATACAATTTTTTTTTCAAGAATTTAGGTGTACGGCATTCTTTAATAAGTAATGGTTACTCTCGATTTGTCTAGAATCCACTAACAAGATCCTGATTTGGTGACCATGCCACCACCTCGGGAGTATAGATAGACTTACAAGTAAAGAAAAAAATATGTAAGTTGGTTTAGAATTGACGGAGATATCGTGTTACGAGGAAGTCTGTTATCAATTTTCGTGGGTTTCTCTTAAATCCTTGGAACCCACTCATCATATTATGACATAGTGATAATGGAACCAATTCCGGAGTATAACCTTACAATTAAAAAAAAATTAAATCTGTTCACAATTGACGGAGAAATCGAGTAACTAACATAACCTCCTCGTTTTTGAAGTCAGTTAAAAAATATCGGCAAACGCGACGATTGATTTAGGGTTGGATAGGGCTCTTCCGTTCTTCTCGCCAGTGATACACCTTACCCGACGACTTAGGATCTACTGGAAACCGTAGCTTTGCCCATGTAGTTTTCACATTTAGCGTGAACTTCTGTAACATTCGGGGTTTTCATTTCAACTTAAATGCCGTCCACCACCACATCGAGACGGTAAAGCCGGTCCTACTCTTCCTAACGGAAACTCAGATATCGCCACCTGCCGATATACTTTATCTTGAATATCCTGGTTACAGTTTGAAACACGCATTCGTGTCCAAAGCCGGGTTATGTTTTTACGTCAGAAGCGATATCTGTTGTCGCCGATTAGGCAGCCTTGAGGACAGGGACCTGTCAATTCTCTGGACACGTGTAGACTGCGGTGGTCACACGCGTATATGCGTCCCTCTACAGGTCTCAGAGCGGTGACTCTGAAGCCGAAAAATTATTCGGATACGTCAAAGAAACCACAGATAGCCTTCTACAGCCATATCCCTCCGCAGAGGTTGTAGTCCTTGGTGACTTTAATGCCCACCACAGAGAGCGGCTGGGGTCGCGTACGATTGACCACGCGGGGAAATATGCCGCAAACTTTCCTCTAACTTATGGTCTCAGCAAGATGGTATCACATCCTACCAGGATACCAAATATTGAGACCCATACTATACCTAATTTGCTGGACCTCTTGCTGACTCCCCGGAGGGATACCAGGTGTCCGTCAAAATCCCTCTGGGTTCTTTCGACCACTGCCTGGTACGCTCTGTGGTCCCTGTAGTGGGAAACAACCGTACCCGTTTCTCTGGGACGCGCTATGTATGGCACTACAAGTCAGGGGATTGGGACGGTTTGCGAGAATTTTACGCTTTTTTCCCATGGCTGCAAATCTGCTTCTCATCGGACGATCCCTTCCAATTCCATTTGTTTAGGTCTCATTTGTGCATTTGGTCCCATTGGTGCAGATGCTATAACAGACACAATTCTGTTGGGAATGCACAGCTTCATTCTCAACACTGTTGCCGTAAAGATGGGCGTTCACGACCTTCGTTTGATGCATCTTGCGCTGAAGCTTTAAAGTGCAAACAATACGCTTATCGAGCCTGGATCGCAGCGCGTAATGGTGGGGATTCAGCTACACCCAATTTGAAGAAGCAGTTTAACACTGCCGTCAGATCCAGCAAAAAGTGTATTTCAGTGGACCTGATGATATTGCCGTGATCGTGTTCAATACGTGTGCTCCCGAGTTGGTTTCAGTACTGACGCAGGCACGTTCCCGCTTTCCTATTTTGAGGGTGTAGTCCCAGCTTCATGGGCGGTAACCTATGTTCACTCTATTTCCAAGAGACTGAATAGACCCGTCCAATTTCAGGCCTATTGCTATAACTTCCTTACTCTCCAAGGTAATGGAGCGCGTTATAAACACGCATCTTCTTGGGTATCTAGGGAAGGACCATCTTTTAAGTTACCGCCAATACGGATTTCGTTATGGACGGAGTGCTGGTGATCGTCTAATGTACCTAAGTCACAAATGGGTAGCCGCCATTGAGAGTAAGGAAGAAGCGTTGGCTGTAAGCCTGGATATTGCAAAGGTCTTCGATCGGGGATTGACATAGGGCACTTCTTTCTAAATTTCCCAGCTACGGACTCCCCGAGGGATTGTGCGCATGGGTGGCCAGTTTTTTATATGAATGGAGCAACAAGGTCTTAATTGACGGTATATGCTTAGAGACGAAGTCCATAAATGCTAGCGTACCCCGAGCCTAAGTGTTATCGCCCACGCTGTTCATTCTGCATATCAATGACATGTTGCAGACCAGCAACCTTTATTGTTATGTAGATGACAGCACGGGCGATGTTTTCTACACTTGCCACGCAAATATCCCTTGTGCAGAAGTCAAGGAAAGCAGAATCTGGCCTGTGTCTGAAATCGAGATCTCCCTGGAGCAGGTCTCAGAATGGGATAGATAAAATATCGTCCTTTTCAACCCCAAAAGACACAAGTTTGCGCGTTCATTGCTAAGAAAGCCCCATTCTTGATAGCGCCACAGTTCCAGGGCACAAGATTTTCGATTCAATTGGGATCCTGGGCGTCGACATTTCAAGTGAGGTGCAAATTCGGGGTCATTTGGAGAGCAAAGCGAAGATCGCTTCAAAAAAGAGCTTGGGGTGCTCAACAGGGCTAAACGGTACTTCAGACCGGAACATCGGCTTCTATTATATAAAGTCCAAGTCCATCCCCATATGGAGTACTGCTCCCATCTTTGGGTTGGGGCTCCTCACTACCAACTGTTCCCACTTGATTCCTTGTAGCGCCGAATTGTCGACAATCCCAACCTTACAGACGGTTTAGAACCTTAAGTCTCAGAAGAGACGTTGACACTTACACACGTCATACTACTCACATGAAATGAATGACAGATTCGCCAAAAAAAAAGAACAAATAATAAACTCACTTTCATATATGAATAATAATAATATAATTCGTAAACCTCATATATGAATCTGAGTCTCGTCCTGACCTACGGGGCCGAGACATGGACACTGACGGCAGGATTGGACCAGAAGTTCCAAGTCACTCAACGGGCTATGGAGCGAGCTATATTGGATGTTTCTCTTATGGATAAAATTAGAAATGAGGATATCCGTAAGAGAACCAAGGTAACCGACATAGCTCGCAAAATTAGCAAGTTGAAGTGGCAGTGGGCTGATCACGTCTGCCGCAAAACCGATGGCCGATAAAGTAAACGAGGCCTGGAGTGGAGACCGCGTCTCAGTAAACGTAGCGTCCGACGCACTACAGCCCGATGGACCGACGACCTGTAAAAGGTCGCTGGTAGGCGCCGGATAAGGAAATCAGAGGACAAGGATGTGTGGCGCCGTCTTGGAGAGGCCTACGTCCAACAGTGGACTGCGAATGGCTGACGACGACGATATGCGAATCTAACGATATTGTTAATGAATTTTAATTACTATATTGATCAACTTAATTTAGCTTTTCTTTTCACAGCTGCTTATTATTGCCGATTTGAGTCTTTTTAGGATGTCAATCCAGCCACATAAATTAGTAGGAACTTACTAATTTGTCAATTCTAATTACTTCGAAATAATTTTAAAACAACGCTAGTTTAATAAACCTTCGTTTAACGAGTTTACAAAATAATATTCAGTTTATTTCGATAACGAGTCGTCTATGGTAGATTTAATAATTTTTGATGTTTGTGGAATTTATTTTGTTTAAAACTATAATTATAAATTTATCTTTTTTATTCCAGATCATGTACTACTGGTTTCGATGTCAATACCTGCAAAAATAATGTTAATATTTTTATTTATTCTCTACTAGAGTGTACACCGCGGCTGAATCGCAGGTTAATTAATATTAATATTAATAATATACAGGTTAATTTAACCTGTATTAACGCCTGTTCTGTATTAAATTTTTATGTTAGTGCTATTTGCCTCCGGAAAATTCTCTTAATTTTATATCGCAAACTATACCATCTCCCGGCATGAAAGTATTTATGTCCTTTTCCGGTATTAAAACTACATTTAAACAATATCACAGCAAAACCGATCCAGTATTACTACAAGTTTTTCCGTGAAAGCTTAATAGATAGACAGATTGAGTTACTGCATTAAGTATATAGATTTTATAGATGATGAATTTTTATATTTACAAACCAAGTTTGTAAATATAAAAATTCAAAGAAATGATTGCTCTCCCATACAAACTTTCATCTTCTATTTCATCCTGTTCTATTTTTATTTATACCCGTCTATCAATCTGTAAACTACATAAATGACAAAAATGACGGATATGACGAAAATGACGAAATGACCAAAATGACAAATCATAAAAAAAAACAATCTATCTTACTTTCTGACAAATCCTTTACATAAAGCTATCCCATTATCCAGGATGAAGAGTATCCTTTGTCCACCCTGAGTATTACAATTACATATATACCGAATTTCAGCCAAATCGGTCCAATAGTTTTACCGTATCTATATATAGTTTTTATCCGTGCAAGAACGGAAAAAGAATACAATTTCCTGCGGTCGGGAGGGCTGTCGTAAGAGGCAACAAAACAACCCACAGCCAGGTGGTAGGGTATTTGCCCGATTGGATGTCTACCACCCCTGGTCTAGAGTATGCCGCCATAACAACCTTGAGTAGTGTTCTGGCATTAGTGACCAGATTCCAGTCTCCCTTGAGGGAGCAGCAGCGCATTTGTAGCACCTTTGATGTTGCAAATATCCATAGGCGAAGGTAACTGCTTTCCATCAAGTGGGCCGTCCAACCCTTGGAGTAGTGTTTCCCTGAAAGCGTAACAGAAAAACAGACAGAATCAATTACGCCTTTATAATATAACTAGAGCTTTCCCCGCGGCTACGCCGCGTGAGACCCTAAGTAGTAGCTGTGTTACGTATATATAAATTTAATTAGGTGTTTTACCAAAAACCTTATTGTTTCTTGTTATTAAGTTCATTACATTAACAAAGAAACTAAGTCCATATAGTCTACACAACTGCGCAGCGAAACAGAGGCGATTCGCAGCCAAACTAATTTGAAGTAATACAATGAATGAAATGTTGTTTATGACAACGTAGGCATTTGTTAGTGCATTAAAAAAATGCAATTGTAGCGCCATCTTGTTGCTAATCCGTTTATTCCATCGAAACGACATTATTTATCGGGATAAAAAGTATCCTACGTGTTAACTCAGGTTATAAGCTAGCACTGTGTCGAGTTTTATTCATACAAGTTCATTGGTTTCCAAAAAAGATGCGATCGCAGTACCATCTTTTTCGCTATTTTCGTCTATCCCACGGAAACAACGTCATTTATCGCGATAAAAAGTATCCCACGTTACCACCCGGGATATAAGCTAGCTCTGTATCGAGTTTCATTTAAATCCGTTCAGTAGTTTTCACGTGATGCTGTAACAGACAGACAGACAAAAATTTTAAAAATTGCATTTTCGGAATCTCCTGATCCGAATTACCCCCCCTGATTTTGTCACATTTTTAAACGCAATGTACAAACTCGAACCATTTACAGATTTATTATAGTATAGATTGGGGATGGGAATTAAAATGGAACACCATGTGAATAGAACTAGGGTTGCCTACGTAAATAAAATCCACAGGCAGAACGCATTAAGGTATTAAGGCAAGACGCCATTGTTGTCATATCGGTAGATAAACTATGTCGTTAATCAATACCCTAGCGAGAATAGAATTTCGTACCTAAACATCAAAATTCACCACTATAACTTGATACATAACTTGTAGCATATGAAGAGATATAGAGGATCAACGTATAGTGGTTTTGTCGTGTCAATATGTGGATATATTATTATCTACATAATGGAGACCAATGTACTGAAGTCGATAACTTGTATTATGAAGAAAATCCGATTGAGCCTACGCAGCGTCAATTAGCATAAATACCTAAGCTTTTGGCTTTATCTAAATTAATATATTTTTTAGACATGGCATCTCTTACGAAGAGGCTATCTTTGCATTAGAGTGGGACCTTCAGCTGAGAATTGGTAAGAAGCCTGTAATGTAGTACAAAAGTACAATATGTTATAATTTAAATGTTGTCAAAATTAAAAGAAAACATTTTTTTAAATTCTATTCCTGCTAACTGTCTCTACCCTAACCTGTTAGATTCTTAATTTTAGATTGTTTGACATTATTCTTTTAAAATCGATTTTTATTTTTCCAGTGCTATTAGATACCTACTACCGCTGCATGGTTGAAAATTTTGTCAATTTGTGCAGAGGATTAAGAATTTAAGATAAAATTATTACTATTCATTTTATTTCATAAGTAGATAATATAAGATGAAACAGACACTTGGATAGCCATGGATGGATAGATAGATAGATATTATTTGGTATATAACAATACTTAGCCCATAAGGACACACTATCTAAACAAACACATTTCTTTTAAGAAATAAGTACTGAGAATGCGGAGGTAAGAGATTGTTTTGCAGTTCGCAAATACTACTGTCAGTAATGTCGTTTTACATCCCTATTAATATTATAAATGCGAAAGTAACTCTGTCTGTTTGTTTGTTCCGTTTTCACGGAAAAACTACGGGACCGATTTAGCTGAAACTCAGTATATATTATATTTTCGATGCCGAGAATGAACATAGGATACTTTTATCCCGTATAATGTTATAGATTTTGGGATAGATTTATGTAAAGGTTATCCCAAAAAGTAGGATAGGTTTTTTATGATTAGCCATTTTGGTCATTTGGGTCATCTTTGTCCTTATTGTCCTTTTTTGTGCTTTTTGTCATTTTTGTCCCATGTGTTCTATTGTCCTTTTTTCCTATTAGTCCTTTTTGTCATTTTTGTCCTATTTGTCCGTTTTTTATCCTTTTTGTAATTTTTGTCCTATTTGTCCTTTTTTGTCCTTTTTGTCCATTTTGTCCTTTTTGTACTTTTTATCATTATTGTCATTTATATAGTTTCAAATAGACGAGAGATAGATAAATAAAACTAGGACGGTTTGAAATAGAGGATGAAAGTTTGGATAAGATCAATCATTTCTCATGTTTATAGATGTACAAAATTTTCGTCTATAAAAAATGCGATAGTAACTCGATATGTCTTTCTGTTAAGCTGTCACGGAAAACTACTAGGAATATTGGATCGGTTTTGCTGTAATTTTGTTTAAATGTAGTTTTAATGCCGAAAATGGACATAAATACTTTTCATGCTGGGAGATGGGATAGTTTGCGATATAAAATGAAATTAATCGTCGGGTGCAAAAAGCACTCACATATACATTTAGTACAATGTAACCTGTATTAACGCCTGCTCTTTAAACAAGAGGCAGGTACTCTAGTAACGTATAATTTTGATTGACAGTTTTGGTTTAGGCACAAAAGTGCAGACAGAACTTTATTCGCAAGCGAAAATGACAGTGTTGCTTGGTATGCATTCTTAGCTCTGTTCCGCTTAAACGATTCGTACACTGTCGCGCGCTACTAAAACTGGTCTACTGCGCATGTATTAAACTGTAGATCACTCGTTCCTAGGTAGGTTGTTATTATTCAAGACAACAGGTACCAGTAGAATATAAACTTGTTACCTCCTTGTTTTTGAAAGTGATATACGGTTCCAGAACCATACACCACGAGCTCAGGCTCTGACTATAAGATCCCTAAAATCATTTTATCCCGACAAAAACTCATATAGACGAACGTGTTTACATAATTGCCATTTATGAGATAAATGAAATTCCTTACCGAATTTTCTGAAAGTTGGCATACATCCAAATAACTTACACTTGATGGCCATATTTTCGCAGTTGCATTTACTTATGTAAAATTAGAATTTAAGAGATACTAAAGCAATTAATTATAAAACGTATCCACTTTAAGTAGATGTTACGGATTATTATGCGAATATTCTTTAGTCAACTGGTGATGAAGTACTCCATAATAATTTGATATAGTGTGTAAACTGTTGATAATCAACTTGCTACAATGATAGACAAAGAATATAGCCCATAAAGCCTAAATAGATATTTTAATGAACAGACCAGGTCAATCAGTTTAATTTACATGGTGACTTGAGAAGTCGCACTTCACGAAGCAGATGAGATTTTCACACAATCGTTTAATTTTAAAGAAAACAGCAACCCTTCTAGTTCTTGTAAAAACTGAACAAATTGAGTTAAAACTAGAGTAGATTTACATGTCTTTTTCACCAGGCTATAAAAGCAAAAAAAAAGAATATTTATTTCAAATTTTAGGTTATCTGTCAATAAATATTTATATTAATTGACAGTTGATAGTGAAGCAAAAAAAAGATCGTCTGAAACCTATACACATTGAGGGAACCGATGTGTGAAATACGCCAGTCTGCCTTGGACAAGTGTGGCGGGTATAAATACTGTCCGTTCCCTCTAAAAGAAGAGGGTAGCTTGAGCCCAGCAGTGAGGTACAATACTACGGACTGTTATTATTATTTTGTTAATTTTAGTAGATTGGTTCCTCGCGTTGTCCTCCTACGTGCGTCCTCTTCTAGATAGATATTATTATTACGAGACAAGGAAAATATTATTGAATTACATTTTGAGGAAAGTTGGGTATCAATTGACATCTACAGACAAATAAGTAAATGTTCCCATTTTGGTTCATATTTCTAAAGTAAAGTGTATGGCATTATGAGAATAATCTTTATTTAATAAACCTGTTAAAACTAACTCCAAGCAACAACCCCTCTTTCTGAGCCTTTGAAGTAGTTAATATATTTCTTAATACATTTACATACGGAATTAATTCAAAACGCTGAGCAAAATCGAATCCCTCGAACAATTAAATTTGTTCCCCGCCATTTCACGGCAACATTTATCATACTCACCCTTTACACAGAACAGCAAATAATTTCATTAGCAGAAAGCCTAAATCCGCACGTAGATACGTTACTAACGTAGATTCAGGCTTCATGGGAAGTTAACATTAATCATATATCAAGCCCCTTTGTCTGAAGACCCATCACTGATTCCTACGCTGCCAAGGGCAATACCACAGGCTTTATTTTCATCTTTGCGCATGGGTTCCGCTTGTCTAAATATCGAACCACAGAAACCGTTACATTTCTAAGGATAATTAATAATTAGCTATAAAATAATAAAAATAAAAACATACTGAGGTATGTTTTTATTTTTAGCTAATTATTAAGAATTCTTATTACCAATAAATGAGATGAACATAGGTTGGTAGACAATTAATAATTGATTACCGGCATAGACAAATTATGGCTAGATATTATAATAGCATGGTTGACAAATTAATAAGTAAATAATTTAACTAAATAAATTGGAGAAACTTATTGTAAATTTTAGTTCCTAGTAAAAAAAGCTTCGAATTGTATCGTCTTCAAAATGGCAATCTTTATTGGCATTTGAGTGTCGATTGAATTAAATATTTATTTATTTATACACTACATTATTCTGCAACTTCCAGTCTTTACGTAATTACTGTAGTTAATTAGTAATTATCTCATATCCAGTGATAAACTTTAAAACGAATGAGAGTTCTTCATTCGCAGATGGACAAATCGTTGTTAAAATTGGCAATCATGTTAACTTATAACACTTGAACTACAGGAAATTCCAAGACCTCACGTCTATTTTTGTATAACAGTTAATGTGCGTAAAACAATGAAAATACTTTAAATATAATTCAAAACAGATATAGTTATTTTCTTAAAATAGCAACTGAATGTAAGATTTCAAAATTAGCATTTTGTTTCAGATACGATCGAGAACTACTAGTAACGTCGTGAGTAGCAAGAAGCTAGGAAAGCGCTCCTAACTCGATGTAAAAGCCAGGAAACGAGTGACAGACGAAAAACTTACCTCCCATTGTTGGGATGTCTACTGTGAAGATTGGGACGGTGTATTGTGTCTTTGAAGTATGGAGACTTTATTTACATCATATGACTTTATATAGGCAACTAACAATACCACATAAGTTTAATACAATGAAGAAAACTAAACCTTAACTGCATCTAATTAATATAAGTCATATTGTACTCTACTTAAAATCCTTTAAGACTGAACTAAATAAATGTATTTTATAGATAGAACAAAGAATAATAAAAACAAAACCAAAACAATATATATATATATATAAATTATTCTTAGACTAATAAATGATTTATTATTAGTTTGTTTTATTTTCCGATTGTGCCCTGCGGTTATAACTACGTTAGGATTTCACTATTCTATTCCTTTGGGTCGTAACGTAATATGTAACTTGTATACGTAATTTATAAGATTAGGTAATTAATCAGTGTTAGCTATCGCAACAGGCATAATAATTTAAATATTCGTTAAATAGGACTTTTATTTGTTGAAATTGGTGAAATAACGTCAAAAAGCGGAACATAAATGGCACGTGGCGCCTTCTCACTTTATAGAATTTGGGAGCATTCACACTTACCTTTTTACTGGGCTGATATTTACAATTTTTAACTGTCATGTAAGATTATGTATGATCATGAAAGTGCGAAGTATAGGTAGATATAGTAATAAGTTTGATTTATAGGTATCTATAGACTACAAGAAAGACTTCAAAGAAAATTGAAGTATTTGTCTGATATTTTAAAGTTAATATCCAAATTTAAATGAAAATTGTTATACGATATTAATAAATACATGCCTGATTTTAGAGTTTTTGTCTGTCTATCTGTAAGTTCATCTTGAGTAGGCTCCGAAATAGGTCAACGCATTTTAAGGAAATTTTTGAAGTATTTAAACAACAGTTCATTTTTAAGCCTGTGTTTCATTTCGCTATCTTTCAGTGTTTAGAAGAATTTAATATAAAGTCCAAATGTCGGGCGAAATTACTAGTGGCTATATCTAGTTAGCAAGATATTGAATTATTAGTTGCTGCTACTCTTATAGGCTGTTTGTTGCTGATAATTTATTAAACTTAACGCAACGAAACCAAAGACGCGAATGGTCAAAGCATTGATTACACTTTTTTATAAGTATGTGTTTATAAGTATTTTTATCTGGTGGCTGTATCTCTCGGATTATCTTTATTGAATTACCACACGCTGGTCTCAGCACGAGGCGGGTTCAAGACGCATGACGTGGGGATTGTTGCCTCCTACCTAAGGGTGTTGGCTAGTGCAAGAATTTCATGCGGTCATTTTGTTTTTGTACTTGTTTCCTTTCTTAAAGGCAAATGGACCGACGGTACACCTAATTGTCGGAGTCAAATACGTAAAGCAATTATGTTTTACTCTTAAGGTATAGAGTTTAGAGATATAAGGAAAGAATCCAATAGATTATCGCAATAGTTGGAAGGCAGAAATGTTGAAGAGCAATACATATATACATGTTTTGGCAGTTTTAAATTAATATATCTATTTGGTGTATGGTATACCAATATATCTATTTATTATTGCAATAACTAAAAAAACAGGTTTTTCTATGATATTACCTTTAAAATGACAGAAAAGGACATGGGTGTGTGATACTTTGTACTAGTAAATTATATATGTATAGTCGGCACGAGAAAAACATTTTTCACTTCTCTTCTGACTATATTAGAAGACAAAGAGGCTAGTAATAGTAGACGTAATTCAACAAGAAGACATTTATTTTACACATTTATACAAAAGTGGCAAAATAAGTATATAATAGAACTAGTCACTAACTAAGATCGACGATCTAAGCATAGATTTAATAAAAATCACGTCTTATAAAGTGATTAAAGAAAATAAATAAAATTGAAGGTATATATTACTTATATACCAAGACTAAAAAATACTCCTTGTGTCTAAGGATAAGTCTTTCTACCCTTCTTATCCCAGCTTTTGCTACGGTCTATGTTTAGTACCTACCTACTCTTACAACATTAATTTATTCGATCTTCAGCATACACATTTTGCATCAGCTCAGAGGCCCATATATACGTCTCCTGCTTCACGATATCTATTAATCGCTTTGCGGGTTGCTTCGAGGGTCCAGCTCCACGATCAATTGTATGTACATATCATACATATTTACTTATACCTATAGTCATGTATAAGTAATACAGAGATATGTTTTTTATGTTATGCCTATTTCATCGAGTTCAAATTTTTAGATGTCCTTAATTATTTTACAACAGTTTGATTTTAGGCCGTGGGGTTTTAGAAGGAATTTAACGAGGGATGTTTGCTGCACAATTTTATTTAGAAAAATATTTCATACTGGTTAGGAAAAACCTTTGGATTGTCTATAATTGTTTATACGTATGGAAAATAGCAAACTATTCAGTTAAATTAAAATAATTAGGCTGCCACAAAAACTTACGCACGACTTCATTCAAACACCTCTACAAATTACCTGTGGTTGGATTTTCAATCATAAGAATATTTGATAAAAATGATTCGAAAGATGTTGTAGTTCGCAATTTTAAACATTTTCAAAAACAAAGGTAGTTGTATGTTTTTTGACACTAATACCCATAACCTACTTAGAAAGCACAAACATACTTTATATATATCCAAACGGATGTTTCAATGTTTGTTGACGCTCCTCTACGATTATAAGAATATATAATTACACCAACCTACTGCTATTATCATAAAATTTGGTTTTGACGATTTATCCTAGACAATGAGATAATATCCGCAAAATATTATTCTGTAGTTTACGCGGGTAAAAGCACACAATAATTTTAATATTAAGAAATAAATTAAGGAAACAAACGTGCCTTAGATTCGGCTTATGCCATTAATCATTTCGTGTACCGTTAGGAATGAGTACAATTGCATTTAAAGATAATTTGTATTTATAATGCGGCGCCGGCGCATATGATATATTGGATTATTATGCAGTTTTTTTTTCTTAGTACGACTATTATTGTTTTTTCTACATTCATATTTTTTAATATGTCAACTTTTCTTAAGTAAAAATAACCTAATTGCTGAAGTAACCATAGGTACACATTTGCTACTTTTTCTGTTTATTTAATAGATTTCTCGAAATTATCTGCAGCGACATATACTAACCCTCTTATTTATAATCGTTGATTTTTTAAATCAAAAATGTAATACATAATATCTTACATTAGTGATTACGAATATCCCTTTGTAATGTTCAAGTGATATCAATAAATAAAAGAATGTGTAAAATAATCGACTAATAAATAATTACGCGCTGCCTATTGCTACAGGCAAGCAAGATCGCTACCGAGATTTAAAACTATGAGCAAAAAACATTACCTATTGTTCGAATATGATATTTAAATGTATATATTAATTTATATATATATAATTAGGGTGGGTCAAAATATTTTTTTTTTACAAGCGTAAATGGGTTGCTAGATACCTTAAAAAAATTCTCACTAAATATGAGTTCTTAATTACCAATAGAAAAAACATCATATCTCCGTTAGTATTTTATTTAGCAGCAAAATTCAATACACTTTTTATAGAAAATCAAACCATCTACAAAAAAAGTCTTTTACATTTTTATCGTAAATACCACAATTGAAACAAATATTGAAGATTAAAGTCTGATTATTTTCAGACAA
Organism: Dendrolimus houi; assembly: GCA_039645545.1. Classification (NCBI taxonomy): domain Eukaryota; kingdom Metazoa; phylum Arthropoda; class Insecta; order Lepidoptera; family Lasiocampidae; genus Dendrolimus; species Dendrolimus houi. The sequence goes on along the minus strand of CM077125.1, from coordinate 15,963,547 downwards.
ATTTCTTTTTTGCTTATGAATTTTGTAACTCGTGAACAAATAAAGTTCATAAAATGGGCTATATATATATTTTTGTAGGAAATTGTACGCTCTACAAAAATGGTCTCTTGTGCTTAGTGCAAAAATGAGTATGCATCAAAGTTTGATAATGAATATCTTTGAAAAACTCAATTTAAGCGACTTCGCAATGGAGACCATTTTTGTATAGCGTTCAATTTCCTACAAAAATTTACACGACCCTTTTTATAAACTATATTTGTTCATGAATTACAAAATTCATAAGCAGAAAAGAAATTTGTCTAAAAATAATCAAACTTTAATCTTCAATATTTGTAGAATGGTGACATTTACGATAAAAAAAGTGAGAGACCTTTTCTGTAGAGCGTTCAATTTCCTATAAAAATATACATGGCCCATTTTATAAACTTTTTTTTCATGAGTTACAAAATTCATAAGCAAAAAAGAAATTTGTCTGAAAATAATCAAACTTTAATCTTCAATACTTGTTAAATGGTGACGATTTACGATAAAAATGTAGAAAATCTTTTTTGTAGAGCGTTTGATTTCCTACTAAAAAATGTATTGAACTTTGCTACCAAATCAATTACTAACGGAGATATGTTTTTTTTATTGGACTAAGGAGAAAAAATCGAAAACTGTAATACGAAGGACCTTCGTACTGAAATTAAGAGCTCATATTTGGTGAGTTTTCTTTTAAGGTGTCTAGCAACTGATATATCCATGTCACTTGTGTAAAAAAAAAAATTGACCCACCGTATATATATATATATATATATACACACATATATACTTACTTTTTCATAATAAATACATATGAAAAAGTAAGTATATATATGTATATATATATATATATATACATAAATTATATATATATATATATATAGTGTTACATGCCGTCAAAGATAAGCCGCACAGCTGCCTATTGTAAGCGCAGATTATTGTCCTCCCGGATTAGGGAATTCTTTGCTTTGAATTTGCAATTAAGAAAAACATGCTATTGTTTTTCTTCTTGTTTTATAACCATCATTAGCGTCGAACTAATCCCTATTGTCATTGTTTTCGAATTTGTTAGCCGTTCGCAGGTGTGCAAATTAGTATTTCTTAGAAACTTAGTGTGCGCGGCCAATTATTTTGTACTGTGTAGTTAGTATAAGACGATGCCCGAATGGAGGGGCGGGCAGTATAGCGACAACTACGAAACGAGTAAAAAGACGTTTTCGAGTACTCTCGATTAGCAATATAGACGACGGACTTTACGCGTGTCGAATTGTATGGAATCGTGCAGTGTGAACTGGTTGCATCCAGTTTTATTTGTATTTGTTTTATACGTGTTTGTACAGTTCTAATAAATTCTATAGTAGTTCCAACGGCATTTTTAATTCGAGTCCTGTAGCTCGTAACAAATATATATATATATATATATATATATATATATATATATATATCATTTATGTATTTCTTATGAAAAAGTAAGTAGTTCGTCCTATGTAATATGTTACGTATACGACCATCGCCAGCGATAAGACTGCCCTTTGTGCATAATTAGACGTAGTCTGTAGTTTGTGTCTTTAGTCTGTAAGTTCATTTTTGTATTGGTGTACAATAAAGTGTTATCTATCTATATGTCTACCTATATATATATATATATATATATATATATATATATATATATATATCTATATATATATATGTATATATATATATATACAGTGTAGTGGGTAAATATTTCCAACTAGGTACTGGTAAGTAAAAATGTAACTTGCAGCCTTTATGTAGCGATACAAAAATTATTTATAAACATATAAGAGTCGTAAAATTACAAATCTATCTGACCAATATAAAAATCTTTTATTTAATAATCTGAATGTACCGTCGGCTAATAAAGCCGTTTAACGAAAGCCGCCGACGGGGATTATAGGTAAGAGCTACCAAAAATCATATAGGTACGAAAGCCGAAATTACACAGGTTCACTTCTTTCTATCTTACAATTTCAATAGAAGTGGAAAATGGATCTAAAAGATAAAAGAACTTAATCGCTACGATATTTTTCATAAGTGATATCCCTAACTGCTTACCTATATGAGCAGATAATAAAGCAATCATTAGGTATAATTTTTAAGATGTCGAAAAGTCACTTATGAAAAAAATATTTACGATGTTTATTTTTTTTTGCCCCTTTTCCATACAAACAGAAAGACAGAAACGAACCGTCTAGTTTTACTTTAGACAAATCAATAATCTTTACATTTTCCGGGATTGAAATTACCCTATAGATATTCAGAAACGAGTAGTAGGTAAGTATAGGCATAAAAGAACACTAAGACACAATGGTCGAATAAAAAATATAACTTGGAACAGCTCCCAAATATCTAGATGGCGTCAGGTCATTCCTCTGTAGCTTTTTGATATTCTATTATTTAAAACATAATATGTTTTACACCAAATCGGTCAAATATATACATAGGTATTGTTATATTACCATTTCTACCGTGAAGGAATACATCGTGAGGTGACTTACACATCAAAAAAAAACAATGTGTGAAACGTGCCACAACCCGCCTTGGACAAGCGTGGCAGGTATACCTACCTACTTACCTAGTGTCGGTTCCTTCGATAATGGGAAGCCCAGCAGTGGGATGTATATTGGGTAGGTATTTTTATTACATAGGTACTTATAAACTAAACCCTCCTCAATAGTATAATTATTAAATATATATATCAAAAATATATCTTGTATACAAAACAAAATATAACTATTATGTTATTTTAAATAAAATATATTATAATTTTTAACATCTTAAATAGATTGATAGGGTTTCAATCACAAGGGAATGTGACAACGATGGTATATGATGGTATCCCCTATGTTAAAATATATGGTAACAAGATCCAGTTGTTAGACTGTTTGATCTGTTTTTAATGATCATAATATGACAAATGTTTTGATACATACCTAAGTAATATAAGTTAAGTTATATTAAAATTTTGTTAATAATGTAGCGACCAAAGGACAAAAATGCCTTCTGGGTAAGTACTATTTAATAGTATCTAATAATATTTTTTCTGTATTTTTGCTCTTATAGAAGTTTTTCCTTGAACCCCTACTACTAACCGTACAATCCAAATGATAATGGTCTCCATTTCAATGAGTCTTCCATGAAAATCTCTTGGCATTAACCATTTGGCACAAGATTAAACAAATTGACACATACATGGCAACTGACAGTCGTGAAGTGAAAAATACGTTATGCTGTAACACTTGCTAATTGAATGGAGATAAAATTAATGACCCTAATTAATATGTTACTTTCTATGGTCGGTCAAAATTGGAGGTAGCGTAATGGTCAAGATACCTGCGTGTTATAAGATAAGTTAGGTATGTGAATTTGATCATCATAGCAAAGAGAATGTTGTCATAGTGTTCTACAGTAAAGTGACTAATTTCACAATAGGGTAGTTGAGAATCTAATGAGATACGTTTTAAAATATTTTAAGGATATCGGCTTTTATTACGGGGAACTTGGAGCATTAATAAAGGGCACGGAGCCTCGGACTCTCAAGATGAAAGGTGGAATGGTTTCCACTAGATACATTACTATTAACCACACAAACGTAAACCACGTGTATAATACATAAGTTTACGCAAACAAATAAAAAAAATGATTTAGATTATTTGGAGCTTTTGTTTACGTAGGCTCCGTCTAAAATTTTTGTTTCGTCTAAGGTGAGGAATAAAGATATTGGGTAAAAGAAGTAGGTGAAAAGGATGCCGAAGACTGAGGGAAGTAGAAAGCAGACCTAGGTTTTAGACCTAACTCTAGGCTGATGATTACTTTTCGGAATATTTAGCTTTCTTGATTTCTTCTAATGAGCGTAGCGAGTCATGATGAATTCATGTGCTAACAAATCAAGTTACTCTATTACTAAATACTATTTCATTTAGTTCAAATGGTTTTTAACAATATGTTTATACTACTATAATAGGTATTCTTACTTAAATAGATAGGTATACCTATCTATTTAAGTAAGAATACCTATCTATAATATTATAAAATTCTAAACATGCCGTGTCTGTCCATTGAAATTATTAAAAAAGAAAACAACTGGAATAGACTATATAAACGATGGAGAACACGACACATTTTTTTTAGATTTCGTGTGTTTGTCGGTTTATTTGTTTATTCGGGATTCACGTAAAAACACTGTACCGATTTCGATGCGGTTTTCACTGATCAACACCAAATTCTTAGACTTAGAACCTGTGCTACTTTTTATCCTGGGAATCCCGCAGGAATTTTCCCAGAAGTGACTGTTATTTATTATATTATATTACTTGAAATAAGGTTGGCTTCGACTCACCTCTGTTTTACTGGGCAGTTGTTTAGATTATATGGACTTTGTTTCTTTGTTATTATTATGTTTTTATATTATATGTAAAAACCGAATTCAGTTTTTATGTAAGTAAAATAAAGTTATTGGCTTAGGATTTGACACGCGGCGTAGCCATAGGGCAAACTCTAGTTTTTTACATAATTATGTGGTTAGATATGTAGATACCTATAACCCATTGCAACGCCATATTTGAAAAATTAGCAGTAGTTATGTACCTATAAACTTTGTTTCAGTATACAATTTACATTACGACTGTGTGATAATTTGCTAAGATATGAAATTGAATATGATGACCCATCTTCCTACAAACGAATAACTTCAACATTTTGGACCCCTACCTACATTTATTTTCTACTATAAATTTTGAAGGTAGGTATTGTTATTGCGTATTATTTAGTTCTAAAGGCAAAGGGCCTTACCTACCAATTTTTAAATGATCAAGCAAAAACAGCTGGTGTCTTTTCCATTTATACTTCAACATAAAAAATTCAAAAGCAACATCTGTATACGTACGTGCTATAGAAACTTTAGCCATGTCGTTACGTGACGTAATAGTTCCCTCAGCGCCTGTCTGTTCGATTTGAAGATGAACACACAAAATTATGATTAAAAAGGATAGAGTAATACACCTTACGATATACTGAAGGGGGATAGGTGGCAGTTGGTCGATGACATCTTCAAGCGCAACGGTTGACGTGTATCCAAGACCCAACAAGTTTCCTTTGCCAAAAGTTTTTCTTTTTTATTAAATTATTTTATTGTGGTAAAGTGTTTAATTATGACTGACATCCAGTTTGTAAAATGCAGTAATATTGTAGTGAATAAAATTTTATGTTTTTATCAATTTAATTTTATAGTACTATACCTATAATAAATTTGTTTAACATGTAAGGTAAATTAGATTGTTACATGTAAAAAAATTAAAAGCCAAGTACATATCGAGATTAAGTAATTTTGGCAAAATAAAAACTAAAACAGTAATTAAATTATTATTATTGTATATTAACAGTAAATACGTACCAACCAATCTAAGTGGTAAATGTACAATGTAGGTAATTGTTAGTTCCAAAATTTTTAAAGTAGGTGAAGGATTAGGTAATTTCTATTTTACAAAATAGATTTCAAAGAATATTTTTATTATTGACTAGGTAGTTAGTAATAAAATTTACTAGTAGTTATTTTAATTCTTACAAATTATGTATGGTGATTTTAAAAGAAATATCTTTAAAGTTTCTCAAAAAGAAATCATAATACGAATAAAATAAAATGCAATGGATAATCAAATTGCCATAGGTAAGTATACATAACATTAAACTTATTTTGTTTTGAGTTCCAAATATAGAATTGGTATAGGTAGGAGATACTAACAAAATGTTCATAAAAAAAATTAAAAGTTATAAGTAATTCACATTCAACTTTTCTTTACATTTTTAGATCATGGCACTGTTAGGTTGAATTAAATTAATTTATTATTTTAAACTTATTATTCAATTAATGTTTATTAATAAAAAAATATTTTTCGAGTTCTATGACGTGTTCTCACAATTCAATTTGTTAAGCTTTGGAAGTATGTTATAATTTCTTACTACGAAGCATAATTTTTAAATATCATTCTCAGACTAATGCATATGCAAAGTAAAATAACTTGTAATGATACCCATGCAATATTTTAATAAAAATACCTATTAACTAAATTATACAAAAATAGTTCCTTTTAGGAGAAACTTGTGTGGAACATTGTACAATATAACAAATGAGTTGGGCTGCGTCCGAGTGGCTGGGGCGTGGGTGTGACAACCGGGGGCAGGACGAGCGGGGGCTACGCCCTAAACAAAATGGCGGCATTAGCGCGCCAATTTTTGAATTTGAATTAGGAACCTGACATCTATAATGAAGTGTAACTTGAATTTAGATTTTTTTAATCACATTTCGTCAGCGTCAGTTCAGGACCCCGTAACAACATTTTTGGTGTAATTATTTTGTTCGGCAAAATTGTTATATATATATAGGTTTATCTAGTATCTATGTAGTAGGTAATTGTTAACAGTTTGACGAAAAAAATAAATTCACCAAAAATTTAATTATTTTTAAACAATTTAACCTAAGAATAGTATTTACTTAACCACAAAAAAGTCAAACACTTTTCTAAATAAAATTTCACAATAGGGACGTTAGAATAAATTCTACCATTATCTACATATAAAAAATAAGCTTCAAAATAACATTTTATTATTACCTTAATTTTAAAAATCACGAGAATAGAAATTTTAATTATTGTTTAAATAATAATCAATCACTGTTTGACTTCTTTAATTTATACAAACTTATGAAATCTTAAATATATAAACACGTACAAAATGTATAATGCTGCGAAATTTTGTAAGATGATAAGTATTTCAATAATTTTGAATGTTCACTACCCTATATGAAATTCCTTTAATAAGTTAGTTAAATTTTATAATAAAAAGAAATAAAAATTTGCCTAATATTTTTATATTCTTATTATTTTTTAGTGATATCTACTTACGTATTTGTTTTAAATCAATTATATTAATTGCATGTCAAGACTTTTTAATTTGTTTATGATTTGATGTATAAATTAGTTGTTAATTAGCAAAATAAATCAAATTATTTATTTGGAACACAATAAATAATTTGTAATTTGTACCTATTAGTGATTAGTTAAATGTAGAGACAAATAGTTCAAATCTGTTGTCAAACTACCACAGAATTAGATAGGCATACCTACCTATATTTCTAAATACAATTTAAGTACTTATCTAAGTACCAAATAGGTATTGTTATATTAGAACATTACTAAGTCTGAGACCCAGAATCATACCCAATTAACCAACATGTGCGAGTTTTTCAAATTTGGTATCACAATCTTTGGAATATATCACACATTATTTTGAATTATGAACAACATATTAATTTAACTAATATCCTGCCAAAATAACATAGGAAAGAAAAAAATACCTAAATCGATATTTAAATTTAAATAATGAATCATAAATTACACAATAATTCTCAAAGATGAGCCGACACGAATAAACTATAAACAAATCGTTATTGCGATTTTAAGGACTCATTTAAAAACCTATAAAATTACAATTCTATTTAAAACTCAACCTTAACGTTCATGAATCAAAGGTTATTTTGCAACGTATGACAGAGATCTCATGAACTATTTTCAGTAACAACCTGTACACACGATGCAGCTGTCTTGGTTTAACATATTCGTTACATACTAAGTGAGAGAGTGACACAAGATATTTACGATGTGTTTACATCGATACAGTGGCGTTGATTCAACCATTGCTTTAGTTTATTGCAGTCAATAAAATTGAACATTAAGTTGCAAGGTCGCATATTTGATTTATGTCTTCATTTAGAGACAGTTAACTTTAATATGTTGGTATGGGACCGGTTCCTTTTATTTATTTTTTTGTGGTAATGGCCCTATTGATTTAGTAAGTTCTTTAAAAAACGATTTTAAAAACCGATTGACATAAAAAGTGAGTTATTAAGTTTCTGAAGAATTAACATATTCACTTATGTCTACTTCTTATTGTATTTTTATATTCATTTGATTTTTTTAATACTTAGACCAGTTTTAAATACCTACCTTTTTTAAATTATTATGTTTTAAAGAGGTGGAAAATAGCAGCAAGGCATTCTAATATTAATTGGGAATAATTTCTACAAGCTGGACTATAATTCGAAAACTGATGATTTTCTAAAATTGGCATTCTAGCACTATAGAAATATTAATTCACATGGGAGATAGAGGAACGATTTTGCGTAGCATTTATTATCAACAACAATAGACAGGGTATTTATTATCTATATATATATATATATATATATATATATATATATATATATATATATATATATATATATATCTCTCATAATCATTCTCCAATCCTAAGGTTTATAAATTAGGATTGTAAACAGCAAAGTAAAAATTGCTTAAATCCTATTTATGTATACCTAGGTATAGTATTTAGAGTATAATTTACTAAGTTGATATAATTCAGTTTATGTAAGCATTTCATCAAAAATTGAAAATCCTTATAAAATTGGTATATCACGTTTGCCACTGTAGGTCACTCGGGTATATAAGTTATCTTAAAATAGCAATAAATAGGCATCTACGCATAAATTTTAGCCCATCAAAAGGTATTTCATAGAGAAGTGGGGAAGGGGCTAAGAGGATCTGGGCCTTACTACCTGTTATTTCTTTGCATTTTGTGAGAACATTTACCATAGTAATGTATATTTTTTTACACCATCAGAAAATAGAGATTTCAACGAACAAAAAGCCCACCGACATTTTTTAAAAAGCTGATATTTTGATACGAGCATTTTCGATTGAAATTAGGGTGGTTTTATGATATTAAGTCAAAATAAGGTGAAAACTAAATTATTTTAAATCAAAAAAAATACAGTGTGTTTGTAAAATAAAAAGGTAAGTTAAGTTTTCATAGTTTTGTAAAAAAAACTAAATAAAAAACCATAAAACTTGGTTATTTAAATTTTTCACATAAATTTTGAGGTTATGTGAAAAAAGTATAAATACAAAAGTTGTAGATCTTTGTATTACCTACAACTTTACCATTTAATTTTTATCGATAGGACTTGCAGTTTTGCCGGAAATCGAGATAAACCGTTTTTACTCTTAAAAACTCACTCCCTTCCACTTCCCGACCTCAGATCGCCCGTAAATTATATTTCCTTTATTTTTGTTATATTCTCTTTCTTTTCCAATGGGTTTCATCATACTATTATTATTTTTTTGTTGCAAAAATGTCGACCCTGGTCTACTGTGCAATGGTTTAAAGAAATCATGTAAGAAAAATTAAGCGTAGCTGCATAAACTGAACATGTAACTGAGGAACTATAAGACCAGTTTACAACAGTGTATACCCAACAGTGCGTAGTGTAGCTATAGTACAGTTAGTTTTAAAAAATCATAATAATATTGAGCAGATATTTGCTTCAAAAGTAAGTCTCTTTCTTACTTTTTAACTAACTTTGATTATTCTAAAAAAAGCTCCAAGTGGCAGAGTTTAAATGTACCTACTTTCTTTGAAAGTTAATTAGAAAAAAAAACTGTTGAGTAGTTTCTAAACTATGGGGTATTTTCCATTGCATGTGTTTTAGGGTTGCAAAGCCAAATTGCAAAAATATGGGATATTCGTCACCTCTACTTAACTCTTTTTGTCTGTCTGTGGACTGATACACTTAGCACTGATTTTTTTCATATAATTTCTTTCATATTATCTATTATTTTTTATCTAAATTAAATAAGAAACTACTTACAAGAATTTACAAAGTACTGTTTGTTCAATTGCCATCAATATATGGACATTGGCATGTTATCAGAGCACGGCCGTGAACCCAATTTGTGCTCAAGTGCAACGCTACATTGGCACTCATAAATCACACTTATCATTCAACTGTTGACAGAAATGTCCAGGGTAAAAAGAGCTCTAGATCTAGTATACTCATCAAAGACATATTTAGAGGTCAGAGGTCAGTGTAAAGTGGTAAACATATTGAAATAAAATTGGTATGTCATATGGAAGTATTATATGGGATGCTAGCATTCGTTTATTATATTAGTATAAAAATTTTGAAATTAAGTTCTGACTTAACTTTTTTGAAAAATTAAATTATTACCGTTGTTTTAAGAAGAAGCTGGAAGGTATTAGATTTAGGTACCTAATATTTTTTTAGCCTTCTCCCTTCTACCATAGAACAACCAGATGCACTGGTATGCGTCACTGTTATACCTATGACCGACATACCATCTAGACGAATGTTTGGAGCCCATTTTCATCATGCGAATCGCATAATAGTGAAATCCATTACAGCCGTGGAAGTACCTCCTGATGCCTACAATCTGCGTATCTTTTAAGTCTTATCTGCATTACCTTCCTAACATAAGGCTTGATGAAACACGAAAATACCTAAGTAGTATACCATAATATATCAGTACAAGAGCCCCACTGCTCGACCATGGGCTTACCATGGTAGAAGAACGAATTATATATTTACCCCCCATACTAGTCCAAGGCAAATTGTTCAGCTCGTGGCAATTATAACAGCACACACATTAGATCAGGAAGAATGCTAAGCGGTATGTACTAACCAATTAAGATTCGAATTCACGTCACTAGAATTAGACACTGATGCTTTAACAACTAAGCTATCGCATCTTATTTTTTTATACATTTTAGTCAAATATTACCAATAAGGCTTTAAAAGTATTAATATCTAATTCGAGGCAAATAAATACCATGCAATTACATGACCTAATAATAAAGCAGTGATATTCAAGATTTAAAAAAATATGTCGCGTTAATCAGAGCTCTGAATATGCTATTATCAATATAGGAAAATAAATATATCTATTATTATTTTGTGTTTCTGACACATAAAAATTTTAAGTTAACCATCATTATGACCAATCAAAAAGACAATCCACAAATCTTCGTAAAGCCTTCCTTTATCATGGCACAAGAAAGCATCATTATAATACGTTTCCCCTAACGACAAAATAATGATTTTGCGTGATACCACCACCGTTCCTTCCGTGTCAGTCACGTTTGTGGGCCGGACTCGCGCAATATTATTGTGTATTCATATTGGAGTTTTAGATAAATATATTTCCCTAATTCTAGTTTGATAAGGTTTTTAGAGGAGCCTTATTTAGGTATTAAATTGTACGTTTTTGTAAAAATGTCGTGATCATTATAAAAATAGTTATAGGATAATTATGATGGTATGAATTATCATATCATCATCATTATTTATCATTAAATTCTCTATAATTATATGACTTTGCTTCGAGTAAATCCTGAATCTCGTTTTATTACAAAAAAACATCATAAGTTTATATACATAATATGCTCTAAACTTATTTAATCGGATTAAAAAAGAACTAAAAAAGGAACAAGCAAATTTACGTTCACATAATATGAGAACATTTAATATTACAATGTTTTCCTACTATATTTATAATTGTTTAATAGAAATTTTAGCACAATACCACATTATATTAAATCTTATTATTTGCATTTTCATAATTGTATATACTGATATTATTGTCAATAATATTGCCAATATTATTGTCATGAATGTTATATAAAACCTTGCGTGTTGTCTTTGATTGGGCCTCCCCTTCCATCAAATCTGGAAATTATTTTTTTTCTGTTTCACCAGCCAGCATTATTTATACTGCTAGGTGTGGCCGTGGCCTAATGCGTTTTTAATAATGCCCCACGTCCAATGAACGCTGACGGCGAAACATTATTCTCTGACGCAAGGTGAACTAATGTGATTTTGACAAGTTCGAAATTGAAGCAATTATGGTTTTGCCGAGTTTTAAATGACCGTATTTGTCTGGGTTTCGATATAACTAGTTATATAGACAGTGCGGAAGTATCTTAAATTTAGATAAACACTGTTACTTCAAATATCATAAAAATCAAAAAGGGGATCAGTGACCTTTGATTAACCTTCTACTTCACTCAACAATGAAATTTAATAAAAAAGTAACTTTATTTAATTTCATCCTGGATTATATTTTTTTAATTTTATAGTATTCTCCTTATAAGTATTTTTAATGGTCTTAAGGTGAACAGTCCTCTAAGTACATTTGTCCATCAACTTCAAGCAAATAAGATTAATATTATATACTTATAATATTATCTGCCATTTTGTACACAAGTTGGATTATTATTTCAGAACGTAACTTAAAAATTCTAGAAAATATGGAGAATAGACAAAAATCGGATTGCAAAATAAAGACAGAATTTTCAATAAGGAGTTCCAATTTCAAAATTAAATAGAATACAAAAAGGTTAAACAAAATAATTTCAATTTCTAATTATAACTTAGCACATACATTCTTTTAGATATAGAGGTATTGTAAAAATATGATAATAAGGAAAAATTAATGTATTGGTAACTATAGTATTATGCTTAAATATGTTTGGAGAATATTAAACCAGATGTGCACAACAGCTTTGGCCCTGACCTTAAAAAGCAACTGCTAATACTATGTACCGTTTCAACAGATTTGCTTAATGGAAGTAAATGAAGGCCTAGTAGAACTGCGAAGGTTATTTCGTAACAATAGTTAGATTAAAAAAATATACCAAATGACTCGATAGTTTCTCAGTTTTCGCAACTGTATTATGTATTACAGGTACGTAATTAAAACTACATTTATAGATTTAATCATGTTATGAATTAGATTTTTATTTTTAGAAAAATCAAATTCGAAACGTCTTTAACTCCATTACAACGTAGTGGTTATTAATTGATTAATCTGAAACTATTAGGTATTATTTAAAGCATTCTAATGATACTATTATTAAAGTTCCAGATTCAGTTAATGCATAAAATAATTTTATTGAATAGACACATAATACGCTCCATCATTTTGATTAAAATTTTGATTATTTATAAATCATTCATATTATCATTATGAAATATGCTGTAAATGCGTGCACCTGTTGTGCATATAGTATTTACAAAGGAAGTAAATAATAAAAATCTGTCAAATACAATCATTATGCTTTATTAATTTCATGTATTTATATATTTATGACAATATCGTCTCGCCTAACCCTATTAAGTTACTAATTATAGTTATATTTTTATAAATTTCGAATCGATAGGACATAATTATATTGTAAATAAAATCGTTTAATCAAATAAGTTTCCGATGTTTCTACGGACACTAATTTAAATTATATCGATCGAAACTTATTTTTTACGCTTTCGAAATAAAACTAAACAATCAATTTAATTTTTAAATCGGATTTAAAATTTCTGGTTTGCTATCTGGCAAGGGATTATTGGAAATTTGTCAAAATATATAATTGCACTGGGATCATGCACAGATGATTATTCTCGCCATAAGTTAAATTCATCTATAGAAAGTACATTTATAATATTTTTATAGATACACAAGGTAAAACAAGTCTTACTGCTATAAATAAATTTACAACACAAACATGTGCGGTTTTGAGCAAGTCTAAGAAAAATAACTAACAAAAATTCTTCCCAGCCAGACAGTCATAAAATAATTCGCCCAATTCAAGAAATAAAAGAAAGCGACCCTAATTAAGCGAATCAATAAATAAATATTGAATATCGACAATGTACAATTATTACAATTTACAGTTTCCACTTAACGAACACAGCACAAAATTAAAAAAAATATTTATATAAAAAGAAATGAAACCGGCTCACTGAGTTCTTAATATAAAAAAACACGTTCACTAGTTATAAAATATCTATATGAAAAATAATAATTTACAATAATTAGTTTTTTTATACATTATTACGCAAAACGTATAACGTGAATCCTGACATTTCAACCTTTCAAATTTTCACTCACCAATTTCATTAATTTAACCATTAATCTAACGTTGTTACGAGTAAATATTATATTTTTCGATATTATTTCTTTACGTATATCGGGTTCCTTATGCAATGATTTTTATAAAAATACCTTTTAGTATGACCATGTTTCTAACAATCCGATGATGTTTAAAATACCAAAATTACATAGAGTAGAAAGTTTCCATTTTATACATATTACGAAATACTGAACAACCAGCAGTTTATTTCCTAACTTTGGTATACTGTGTACATGCCACCGCGTGCCAACGTTCCACAAGTCTGAATTGAAAGCGACTTACGTATTACGTATATCGAAGGTAACATTTGTTCTTTTAAGATTAGATTGATCAGATTTCAAGATGTTTTTAATTTCGTATCTCCATTGAATGGCACAACATCAATTTGTCCATGTAATACATTTTTATCAAAGAATATTTTTAAGATCTCGTAATAATCATCATCTATATTTATTATAAGCTTCATTCTCGTAACATTTTTAATAATAATATTAGATTTCCTATTATGTTTTTATATCATTTTATCAATTACGTATATGTGTCGTCGAAAATCGTATACATTGCACTTGTGTTAAACTGGCCTTCCACACTACATTACGCAAATAGTCACAAACAACATAATAGAGATGATTTACAATATAAGAAAACCTCACTCACTCATTCTGTAAGTTGTAAAAAACACGAAAGATATCGTTGTTTCCCAAATTAATCTCAATAATATTATTCACACTAAAAAATTGTACATCATAAATTCTAAAAAATTAACCAAGACATATGTACAGAATAGTATTTTGATAGCTTAATTAAGAAATAAAACATCAAATATATTAAATAATAACAATATGGAAACTAATTGCCTTCTTATCAATGGTTAATTATAAGAGGTCCTTATGGTTTTATGAATCAAAATTAAATGAGAAATTCATTTGCAAATTACTTGCATAGTGCTTGACTGATTTAAAATATCTAATTTAATGGACGTCACATGTAAAAATCGATTATAAAAATAAAATAAATAAATTAGGAATCAAAGACAACGGTAAGAAATATGACGATTATTCAATTAAATAGCAGATGCCAAGCACTCTGTCAAGTATCCAAATCACAATAACTTTATTCGCAATTTACCAAAACAGAATTAACTATATAATCACATAATCGTCGATGCAGTTCCCTATTAATCGTACACTGCGTTTTTGGTAATTATTGGTATTGAGATTGTTCTATAAATTAATTTATACTTAACAACTGTAAAAATCTCTTCATCACACTATCATTACTCTTTATTCGAAATCACTAGGTTACGTATTAGTTTATTATGTAATATTATTATGAAAAGTCCAACATACAATTTATACAAATTAAACTGTTCTAGTAACTCCGGTCTTACAGCCTACTGTCTCAGATTTGCTCTATGGTTGTATGTCTGCTTTTATTCAAGACATGTAATCTATGGACCTTCAGAATCTGAGACTAGAGGCTGATCAGTTGATCACTTGGACCACGTGCGTTAAGCGTGGAGCTTTTATTGTGGCGAGGTTGGCGGGCTCATATTATCCGGCTCGTCTCCTGAGCCTGGCTCGCCTTTTGTTTTATTCTCCTTCTTCCACTTCATACGTCTGTTTTGAAACCATATTTTGATCTGTCTTTCGGTGAGGCACAGCGCGTGGGCAATCTCGATCCTTCTCCTTCGCGTTAGGTATCGGTTGAAGTGGAACTCCTTCTCCAACTCCAGGGTCTGGTATCGGGTGTACGTTTGCCGGCCTCGCTTCCGTTCTGAAATGAGATAATAGACACTGATTAATATCATCGATCTTTTTAATTTAGCCGAGACCAACCCTGACCGATGTCAGATGTTAAAAACTGCATAGGCATTACTGATAAATGGTGGTTATTTGTAAACAGCGAACACTCCCGAGCGGAGTTAATTGAAAATTGTTTTGAGCTTATCAATTTGTTAATTGTTTTTGGTTGTCGGGCATTACTCTTGGCTGTCGGGAGCAGCAAAGTTTTATATAGACCGACGTAGATTTGTTCATTTGGGTAATCAAGCAAAAACTACTGCGGAACCTTTTGCAGTAATAAATATTTATACGTGTAATATTGATCATTTTTCATTTTCTGCGTGCAAAAAGTAATCAAAACAATAATCCTTTTGACCGCTACGTCTTGTGAATATAAGTACTTTAAAAGGTCTAAAGTAATTCGACATTCATAATTACAGAGAACTATTACTGAGACATAAGTAGATGAGTGTAATAAATATACAGATCCAACAATTCTGATGTATGACCAATGTGTATTTGTATGTGTAACGCTATATGGATATGTCAAAAACGTGAAATTGTACATGTGTTTGTACGTAAAGACCCGGTCCGATGCGCTACCGAAGCCAATTAAAATAATTTAAGACGCCTCCGGCCTTTTTCATTTTGTAATCATTATTCTTCGAGGAAGATGCGATGCCTATTATATATGGTTTAGAAGACGCTCAGAACTGTAATTTGTTTGGATTGTAAAAAGAAAAAGCAAACTGCACGCAATACGAAATTAAATGTTATGAATAGATTAAGTATATCGATTTTTTTACAAAAATGAAAGGTACACGAGACATTCCAATAAAAAACTTCCTTAATGTAGCCGAAATCTATAGTTCATCGACCATTTAATACAAAAGCGAAAGTTCAACAAACTAGATGTGAATATAGGCTTTATCGAATCCAAACAACGACATAAAACCGAAATTATATTACAACTGTTTTAATCAAAACATCAAGAAAGTCATGCAAGAAATTCACGTTGTTATTAAACGTAAATAAATACATTAGGAATTGAATTTCCAACGGTCAAAGTTTCGCCAATTTCCAACAAACGAGAAGTTAGTTGATTATTTTCGGTTTAACTGAACACGCAAAACGACTCGTTGTTACAAGATAAACACGCAAACTTCGAAGAAAGCCAACACGAATTGTTGGAATTATAAGTTCAGGATGTACATACAAGTGTTTCTGAGAAATACAATGTAAAAAGATCGGTAATTAAAAAGTAGATGATGAAGTAAACGCTTGATTATCCAAGGATTTAATGGCAATGGTTATCACTTATATATAAAAGCAACAGAATAATATAGTAGGTACAGTAAGATCTCACAGAAATCTACCTACAGAAATTTAGTATAAATGATCAATGTAGATAACTTTTGACCTATAGGTATATTCTTGAGATTTTATCTGAATGGCAATAATACGAGAATGTAAAAAAGCTAGCAGGTCAGGTTACACTCGGTGCAGTGGAAGCAAAGTTATTGGCCACTTGTTGCGCGCAGGAAATTGATAACAACCTCATTGTCCCATTCTCGGTTTTGGAATACATTCAAGAATGCAGATGATCTATGAAATAGTGGAACAACAAACGTCATGATTATGAGTTATCGTCAGTGAAATTGAAAATACCTCTAATTACATCGTGAGTCATGGAAGAAATTGTTTCTTTTTTGTGACAAGACCGTTTATAACACTTGCTTTTTCCGGAACACATATATTTTTTTTATTGCAGGAGTTCAGCAGACAAGCAGACGGCCCACTTGATGTAAAGCGTTTACCATCGCCTATGGACATTTGCAACACCAAAGGTGCTACAAATGCGCTCCTGCTCTCTCAAGGGAGACTGGAACCTGGTCACTAATGCCGGAACACAACTCAAGGTTGTTATTGCGACATACTTTAGACCAGGGTTGGTAGCCATCCATTCGGGCAAATGCCCTCCCGCCTGGCTGTGGGTTGTTTTGTCGCTTCTTACGACAGGCCGCCCGGCCGCAGGAAATTGTATTCTTTCTCCGTTCCAGCACGGATAAAAACATATGAACCATTAGCACGGAAGGCATAATGATAATTCGTTTAATATTTGCAATGAAAGTCAGTTATATTCAATTTTGTCTAAGTTAGTGTTTATGTTTATTATGAAGTTACTTTGTAAAACATAAATAACCTGTTAGTATACTATTAATATACGAGTACTGTTTTACCGAATTCGTGTTCCTCTACTGAAACATTCTAATACAAAGCAAAGTTACTTTCACATTTATACATATTTCCATAAATTATTATGCGTGGATAAATATTATAAGCCAAATATGAATTAGGTACAGAATTCAGTATGAAAAAGCGCATTCCTACTATTTCAATTTCTAATTGAAACGATAAAAGATGTTTCGCTATGCTTCTTTCAGTTTCCGAATACGAAATATATCTTTTTTTTAAAGACTTGTGGGCAAGCGTCCATATCAGTCCGTGAAGACAAAATCTTACATGCAAATAAAATAATAATAATAAATAAATAAGCATAAAATAATAGTGATTTTGCATATTTTGTTATGAGCTATAAGATTCTGGACGATAATCATTTACTCGATAAGGCAACGCTTTGTTCAACCTAGATTGTATCTAGTTTTTAAGAATCTACTTTAAATTTTCGGTGAACAGTAAAGTGTTTTCATTGGTTCATTAATAACATCAACACTGTGATACAATTAGAACACAAGGCATGCATCCCTCATATTCGTCGAAATCTTCAAAACAAACTCATATACACCGTATAGCTCATAAAATCCCCTTCCGCAGCAGCTTTATATATTACACTAGCGGTTTCATCGTACACTGAGATGCATAAAACATGATCCCAACGTCAGATTTAAACCGTATACGTAATAAGAGCATTATAGCGCACGTCTGGTGGGCGAATGTGAGACAACGACTGACAGATTCTATATTTTTGGTACCACATATGGCTACAATGAAATTGTTTTTAGTGTCACAATATGTATTAAAAGTACATCTAACCAGAGCTTTCCACGCGGGTTCACTTTCAGAAAGTTCATATCCATTAGCCATGGAATCTATCCGATTTATCGAGTTAAAAATTACCCTATGATCACCTGCGTCAACACAGGGACATGTATAAGACATTTGAAGATAAATTCATTTCTTTTATAAGTCTGCTTGTAAGTAACTAGCAAATTGTTTACTGATGGTAAGTGGTTATTGTCGTCCAAACGCATCTGTATCAGTAAGGGAGCCAGTGCGTTGCCTACCTCGTTGAAACTTTAAATATCTGTTTACACCGTTTATAAAGAACCCTATATTGGAGCACTCTGAGAAAACGATGGTAGGGAGTTCATGCCACGGCTTATACACGTATGACAGGAAACAACGAGCAAAATGTGGATGAACTCCCAGTCGCCGGTGAATGGTGCAGTGGCAGAATAGCAACGACACTAATGACATAAATTGAATAGTTCATTGAGAAGGCCGCAAAGAAAAATCGAACAACCATACAAACAAAACTCATTCATCATTTACAAAAGTTTCGTTTCTGCAGATAAAGAAAGAACCAAACAATTATATTTTTGTAATCAACTCGTCACAAATAGTTTCTAATAGAATAATAATTATAATTTATTATTCTATATTTGAATTCGGTAAGTTGTATTTAAATATTTATTTTTTAATACAAGCGTTTATCCGTCAGTGTGCGTATGTGTACATGAAATCGCAGCTTTAGTTGAACGAAGCGCAGCGCTGCATGTGTCGTCAGGAGGCCATAAATCATCGCGCGCGGCCGGGGGAGCTCAAAATCGGGGTCCCGGCTTACTTTCTACGTTGCGAGACATCCAACGCCATGAACGACAACCGATGAATACTCGAACATTGTTCAAAATATTTGAATAACTTTACTACTAGCCATTAAATTATTTAAATATTCCTCAAAAACTTAATACAACTACATTTCTAAAATGTTTAAGATATTTTCAATGTAACGGTTCTTGACTCGCTTTACAAATTTAATTAATATTTATAAAATGTTAAACACAACTAATATAGAACCGTTTTTACATAATTTATATAATAATTAGAAGGGTTATCACTCTTTGAACGTTTAAATTTCGATTCTATAGCATATATGAACTCTCGCATTTTCCTGTAAAAAAGTAGAAGATACTTTTTAGGCTTCTGTTGTCATTTTGATACAAAGAAACCCTTATAAAATTGACCCATACGACTACGCATTCAAAATAAATTTAGATATTTATATAACGAGATATCTATTTATTAGATCCCTATTAATCCCTATCCCTATTAATATTATAAATGCGAAAGTAACTCTGTCTGTCCGTCTGTCTGTCCGTCTGTCCATCTGTCCGTCTGTCCGTCTGTCCGTCTGTCTGTTCCGTTTTCACGGAAGAACTACTAAACCGATTTGGCTGGAACTCAGTATATATATATATATATATTCGATGCCGAGGATGAACATAGGATACTTTTTATCCCGAAAAATTGGGATAGTTTCCGAGATAAAAATATTGCTAAATAACGTCGTTTCCGCGGGGTAAACGAAAATAGCGATAAATGAAGTCGTTTCCTTAGAATAGTCGGATTAGCAAAATAGATGGCGCTGCAATTGCGATATAGACGACCATCGCACACCCACGTCATTCATTACGTATTAGGAGGTACTTCAAATCAGCACTAATTCTTGGGCCCTCAGCCCAAGTCCATATAATATCTGTTAAACTATATAGTGAATATCTGTTAAACTGAGGTCATATAACTTGGCACTAGCACCTCAGATGTAAAAAAAAATTTGTAACCAGTTTTTCTTATATTCTTTTGTTCCCTCATATTTGTCATGTAATCGTATAATATTAAAAGTCTATTAAATGTGTTACCTTTTACCTTACAAACACTAGAGTACTGCCGATCTGGGAGTCCAACTACAGTGCAATGTGGTTTGCATAACGTATTATATCTCGATAAAAACCGATTGCAGAGGTCGCGGTTTTGAATGTGAGTATTGCAAAAGTACAAAGTAATCCTTGATTATTTCAACTATAAGCCCTATTTAGTATTGATAGGGTCTGGCCGCTGCTTCGACCTTTGGGATTTGCGTTACGCCTACAATAGCGTGAATAACCTGTGCAAATGAGATGCTAGATAACGCAATCGCCACTCGATATTTTAGCACGCACAATCCAGACTAATGTAGTCTGACTTTTAAATACTTGGAAGATTTGTATCTTGATGTTATCTGTCTGTGCTTTAATGTTCAACGAAACACCATTGATGCAAAAGAATAGTTATTGTTAAATAGTGTCATAGAAATTTGCTTCTAAAAATACTATTTATTTCGATTGCTTTTTCACTGTCTTATACATGTATTTTAAGTTTAATTTCTTTTATATTTATGGGTTTGATTATTTTATTTAGCAGCAAAGTATAATTTACGTATCCATTTGTTGATCAATCAATATAATTGTAATTTAGTACTGAAAAGTTCTTAGATCTTACATGACTAAGAGGCGCTCTGTGAATGTTTATTTAAAAATTATTGTTAGGCCAATTAAGTCATAAATTGAAATGACACTTATTAAAGATGAGATGGATAAAATAAACATCGAAATATTAGAGTTTATCAAAATAGATTATTTTGATAAACTCTACTATTTCGTTTTTTTTGCGTTTGCCTCTTGGTTTTTCATTAACGAAATAAATTATTATTGTTACTTTTAATTAAATTCCGTTTTGCGGTTCTATAGCCAGAGGATCAAAACAAGTAGAAAGAATTGTTTTATTCAGGACAAATAAACACTTTAACAATACTAAGAAAAATAAAATAAAAGCATCAAGATAAGTCTTAAAATTGGACCGAGACTTAGCGAAATGCTAGCTGCTAAGACCAGCGCTGTTCTTCCGCTTGGGGCAAGCAGGTGAGGTCACGGAGGACAACACAATACAAATAATATAAAATCGGTTCAGTTAAATAATTATAAAAATCAAAGGGGTTATTAGACGAATTTACATCAAAACAATAATAATAAATATATATACATAGATATATAAACATAGTCAGATACGTGAACAAATAAAACAAGTAAATAAAATAAACAGATTATTGTTAATGTTATCATATTAGTAAAATGGTCATATAGCACTTGTATCATGTCTTAAATTACACTGTGCGTTTTGGTGTTCACAAAGGAATTTCTTTAGTGTGACCCTAAAGAGTGACGCTGATGAGGCGTTTCTTATAGGTGGAGGAATGCTATTCCAGCACTTTGATGCTGCATAACGGAACCTACCTCTGAATACAGCTATTCAGTGACGTTCCATTGTAAGCTGTATTACATGCACGCTGACGACTTTCAACTTTCCTTCTATTAGACGCCCATGAGAGCTTCTCGTATAATTTAGCCGGAGATTTGTGCTTTATAATGAGAGAATAACTCCAAAGAGGAAGCACGCCAAGCTTGTGGCGATGCTTCATCTTTAACATTGAATATTTATTCAAATAGGGTGTCACATGAGCCCTTGATGGCATATTGAAAGCAAAACCGTGCACAAGAATTTTGAACCCTTTGGATAAGCCGCTGAGTTCTGGCTAGTAAACGAGGGCCAATCACTACGTCAGCATAGTTTAATCGCGACAAAATTAAAGATTCCACTAATTTAACCCGGAGAGCTTGATTTAAATATGGCCTTATTTAATACAAAATTTTGAGTTTATAATGAGAACTTCTTGCAGAATGAGCCATGTGCTTTTCATACCTTAGATCACAATCTACAACCAAACCTAAATTACGCGCTTCATAGACCCTGTCTATTGGCTTATCCATTAGCATCACTGTCTTCAAGGGATTGAGTTCAGCAAGTTGATCTTTACTGTCAAAAACAAAGTATTTTGTTTTTGTTGGATTTAAAAGCAACGAGTTATTTTTGGACCAGGTGGCCACTCGTGAGATATCTTCATTAAGTCTAGCTATGGCTCCGTCTATTTCTGATAGCTTGCAAGAAGTGGAATTTGTTCACTATAATATACTTCTACACACACTCGCCTAAGTTTTAGACTTACATTAGTCACTCATGTACTCAACCGCAATACATATTTGTCTATCCATTGACACAAACAAAATTATTTCATGATTTTAAATACAAAAAGGAAATTCCGCCATCGATACCTCAGGGCGAAATATTAAAAAATAATAACTGGCAGCGTCCGTAAAAGCCTAAATACCAAATTCATCAAGGGATGACAAGTGAAAAGAGCTTTTAATTTAATTCGTTGCGGTATCGCGCCATGAAAAAAAATACAGCAACAGCTTGGGGCGATATCGACAATCCATAATTCATGTCCTACAATTTCATACGTGTATCAACACTTGATATGTATCCCATGTCACTCGGGATATCACATTTAATTTTCAACTCAGCACCAACGGCAGAAAGTCGATAATTGATTGCTGACGTGTGTGACTTATTACTTTATAGGTCGCCATTATCACTCTGTGTTGCAACATCGTATATGATATCAAACGAGTATTCAGATTAATGCAATTTCTCTTAAACGCTTGCACGTCGTAAATAAAATTGCCGGTTCCCGAACATGTCTCGGAAACACGGAGCCGAAGGTCGATCTGTTTAAAATTTAATTGATGGGCCGATTACGTTGAAAATAAATATTTTATTGTATTAACTGAAGCCATGCATAAATAATTCTAGAATAGGGATAATTGAGATAATGTTTATTATATTAGAAAATACTGAAGCCGCGTTGATTTTGTCGGACACAAATACATTATTATTTACAGTTTAAACAACAATTAAAATAATTTCTATCATAATATTTTAAAATTGTGATGAGAATGAGAATATGAACAATGATTTAGAATTCATTTATTGTGAAATATGTCAATTGTGAAATGAGTCGGTCTCGGCATGAATTTCGACAAGACGAAAATCATATTCAACGAAAATGTTACGAGACTGGTAAACGTCGATGGTTGACCCTCGTGAATCCCTCTTAAGGTTGTGTAGGAATATGTCTACCTATAGGCACAATTTCGGGGAGGAAGCCAGTGGGAGGATCCAGTTAGGCTGGGCAGCATTCGGTAAGTTTCGACAGGTCTTCTCGTCGACCATTCCGCAATGCTTGAACACTAAAGTCTTCGAGCAGTGCATCCTACCCATCATGGTATACGGTGCCGAGACATGGACCCTGACGGTAGGACTGGTCCACAAATTCAAAATCGCTCAACGGGCAATGGAGCGAGCTATGTCAGGTGTTTCTCTTATGGATAGAAACAGAAATGAGGATATCCGTAAAAGAACCAAAGAAACTGACATAGCTCGCAAAATTAGCAAGTTGAAGTGGCAGTGGGCCGCTCACGTCTGTCAGAGGACCGACGGCCGATAAAGCAAACGTGTCCTGGAGTGGAGACCACGTTTCGGCAAATGTAGCGTAGGATGCCCTCCAGGCCGGTGGACTGATGACCTACGCAAGATCGCTGGCATGGGCTGAATGAGGAAAACGGGAGACCGGGATATGTGGCGCAAGCTCGGTGAGACCTACGTCCAGCAGTGGACAGGAACTGGCTGAAGAAGAATTGAATTTCCAAAAACGCCGATACAGGTGTACATTTATTTTTAATCAGAAATAGGTATCTAAAATCTCGTGCTTCTTACTTTGAAAATGACGGATTTTTATACTAACTTTCACTCCCTTAGAGGTTAATTTTCAAAAACCCTTATATATTTACTTATATATTTATTTCTAACCAAGGTATATAAAATTTCATGTTTCTTACTTTGAAAACGACGGAGATTCATATAAACCTTTACCCCCTTTTTAGGTAGAATTTTCAAAAACCCTTTCTTAGTGCAGTATAGAAAGAACCCACATGCAAATTTTCACGTTTCTAGCTCTAGTAGTTTGGGCTATGCGTTGATATGTTAGTCAACCAATCGGTCAGTGAAGTTAAGCAATTATATACGTATAGATAACATAGGTAAGTTGCCTATACTAAATTAGTCAAAAATTAAAATAACTAAGATTTTAATTTGGACTATAAGAAAAAAGAAAGAAACTAAGATACAAACAGTTTCATATATTCAACATATTCACGTTCTTAGAATAAGTATATTCAAATAAAAAAAATATTTTTAATATAAAGTATTCCATTGAAAGATACAACACACAACCTCATTACAGAGGGTAATGGCCTAAGAGAATAGAAAAATAGGTATAGATATTTAGAATGTTTTAGCCTCGAAAATACTACAGCAATATATTTATGCCTAAAACTGAAAACACGCAATACAATAATTACGGTCTCATACATTAATAATCAACAAAAGTCCGGACAGTTTCGGCAATATTATGTACATAATGCTACTCATGACATTAATGTTACTGTAAAAGTTTGAATATTGGTTTATGCTTACAGGAAAATTGTGTCCTTATGAAAAGTATATGTACAAGGTTTAAAACTAGTAAAAGAAAGAACTATGAAATGATAATAATAAAAAAAAAACTATAATTGTATTTAACAAAAATCAAAATATTTATTTCGATTACTAAATATCTACTAAACTTAAACAAATTTGAAAAGCACCTGACTCAGTAAAACGAACAATGTGAGATTGTGACAATAAAAGAATTGACTTGAGACACTCATTAAAAAAAATACATGTTAAAGAGACTTTCCTTGGATATTTAAAACTTTGTTTGTTCTATCTTTAAAGTCTAGGAAAAAACGCATTATCAAAGACTACGTACCTATTATTTTATATTACTGATGAGAAAATACGCAAGCTGAGATACATAAAAATCTTTAGTTAAGTTATACGAGAAAGCAGGTTTTTATGTAAATTAGCAATTTACTTATGAGGTTTATTTGTCATTTTTTTAGAATATTGCGTTGTTATAAGTATATAGGTACACATAAGTCGTGGTAGCGTAATGGCTTGGGCACGCGTCCGAAACTCTAAGGGCGCGAGTTCGAATCCTGGCCGGAACGCATGCACCACTTAGGCAGTTTTCTGGCCTAATGTGCATATTGTTACAATTACCACGTGCTAACAACGGTGAAGGAAAACATCGTGATGAAACATGCACATCGAGATAACTGATACGTCGAACCTACCAAGCCTCCTTGGACAAGCGTGGCGGACATACTGTGCGTTCCCCAATAGTGGGAGGCCCGAGTCCAGCAGCGGGACTTTTATGGACTATTATTATTGTTTTTCATTTATAGGTAGATACTTATCCGAAATATCTTTCAAATTTACGTTGACAAATTATGTCAATGTAAATTTGAAAGATATTTCGGATATTACGTTATTTATATTACGTTCAATTAGAACGTAGCATGATTTTTATGTAGGTAATAGCAATTTCATAAAATAACTACCATACCGTGCTTTTACAGTGACTGCAATCGAGTATCATGCAATGAACATTAGGAAAATTGTTTTAAATTGCTCTGAACATACTATTACTATGTTACGTACCTCTTTATGATATGGATATGGGTTTAAGAGATGGATTATGGATATCGATTCATAAAGTAACAATCTTTATGCCTGTATTAATAAAACTATTAGCAAAAATTGAATTGAAAAGATAATAAGTTATTTTCCTACAGTGACTGTTATTAAATTCTTTGTGCCTCCTAAACAGGAGAGGATAGAACGTTTACAGTTGTTATATGAGGTTTCTTTTAAAAGATGAGAATACCAATTAAATCTAACATATTCGCACACGGCGCTTATTAGGCTATTCTCGTTATTTCGAGAATTGTATCACCATACAAGGATTAAAAAACCAGTTACAAAGCTTGGGGCCTCGAAAAGGATTTATAACGCGAACACAAGGCCATCAGTCAGCGTTGTGTTGACGCTGATTCCGTCGTGTTACGCATCCGAAATGGAATGTTATTCACAGAAAATTCAGCTTCAATGTACGCCAAAAATTACGCGGAGCCCGCCCGGGATTGAACGAAATTCCGCCCGCAAAAAAGGTGTCAAATGAAATATTCAAATATATTTTAATATAATTCATGCGGCGGGCGTTTCATTTCTCTCCCTCGTAATGGAATGCTAAATTTTCGGGCGAACAAAAAATATATATTAATGCGCGTACCTAATAGCTTATACAAACTCGTTTGTTGGGTATTGTTGCGCACAATGGGTGCCATAACTCCGCGTCGCAGCCACGGCCGGTGACGTCTTTGTTAGGCTGGCGGAGCTTTGTTCTGCGCTCGGCTCCGCCTGTCAGCGCCGCGACCGACCCCGGCCTACAGCTACTTACACCCACCTACATCATAATACTACCCACTAACGGAACACTCGCCCTTTCACACCAAAAACTTACAAATATGCAAAAACTAAGTAAAAAGCGAACATACAAAGCAGCACTTGGAAACAACGTAAGTCCACTCGTAACACGTAGCCGTCTAATTGCCAGTTTTGTTTGAGCCATTACTATAATTTGCAGGAGGAAAAGCACGGCTGAATATTTGAGATGGCGATAGAAAGTGAGTAATTGCCACGGATCACGAAGTGAAAAGTTATGAAAGGTGCCAGGGTGGGCGATTTTTCAACGCCGCCGACCAAACGCGAAAATACCCTAATGAGAAAGAAAATATTCAATCATAACGCTCGCTATGTTATTAAAAATCGATTTGAATTTCTGAACAGTTTTCTTGTGAGTCCAAACAAAAACAAGTAGCTATTGGGTAGGCGCTTATAAAATTCATCTCCTCATAATGCGAAGCGCGGAAAGCATTAGGGCTCCAAGATGAGCTTCGCCGCGGGACAGCGAGCCCCAGGGGGCTTCGCCTGCCCCCACATTCGGCAGGGGGCGATCTCCGCTCCAGAGAATATTTGACACGGGTCTGGCAGATAGACAGGCCGGTCATGTGTGATCCCGGGCAGGAAACGAGGGGCTTTTTTCCGTTCCTCCATCGACGAGGCTACTCCCTGCCTACAAGTACAAAGATACGTTTATGATTTATGGCGGCACACAAGGCGCACATGTGCACGCATCGATGCGACGCTTTTTGTTCCTATCTAATGACGCAATACCCTTTAATTATTTAATATGCCATTAATATGACGATGGACGGTAATATCGATGACTATTAGTGATATAATTTTATTACTTAACAACATATCTGTTACGTTTTAACGGTATAATTCAGGTCATTTAACCCAAATAGCGGTTATCATACAGAAAATCTAATGCCCCAATTTCAATTTGAAACCATTTGCAAATGGAATTTTAATACCACATAATAAGTTTTGGCTTCATCGGCTTAGCGGTGGTCAAAGTTTGATTGGCGTTCTATCCCCACGTTTAATTAATGTTAGCCAACCCAACTTTGGTGAGTAAGACAGAGATGCATTTCTAAAAAGAGACAGGCGATCCCGAACTGTGTTGCCAGTGACTTGATCAAAAGTTACTCAACAAAGGGAACAGTAGTAAACTTGAACGAGGGTGGAATTGAGCCTGATACTTCGGTACTCAGTAAACTTTATTCAAAGTTTTGTTATACTGGATTAATGTTTTGCGAGAACTAATAAATCTAAAATTGATTTTGAATATAATCTTATTGTGTAGACTACAGCTCGGTTCATGAAAACATCAACTACTTATAAAGAATTAAGCAAGGCATAAAAAAAGTTTGCGAGGCCAGTAATACCTTAGCAGGGCCCCTGGTAGCAATACCAGCGGCCCTGCTATTTGCAAAAATATCCATAGGCAGCGGTGACCACTTTCCACCAGGTGGGTAATTTGCCAGATTTATCAATTAACATATTCACAAATTTATTTATATAAAGGAATATTTAATTTTGTTTTTTAAATCACTCAACTCTTTTTTTGTTATTATGTCTTAGTATTTATTAACCCCAGGTGATGTTTGTTGATACAAAAATTGATTCTTAATTATTGTTTTTACCTATTTCTTATATTGACTTTAAATATAGGTTCACAGTAATTTCAATATATTAGAATCCATTCAAATATTTATTTTGCTATGTAAAACTCGTAAGTAACAAAGCAGATGTGCCATTATATAAGGTTGGGGAAAAAGTTTCTTCGCATTTTATATAAAAATTCAAAAGGTTTTTTTATAAAGTTTATTTACATTTGATTAAAGTATGTAGGTGCCATTTTGTTGAATAACTTTTTGCCATCTTCTAGGTAGGGTCGTGATCCCATTGCTATAAAAATTTTGGGGCTTCTGATCAAAAAACTGCGACAAGTGGTTTTGGCAGTCCTCTCGTGATATTAACCTGACACTGCCTAAGGAATTCTGTAGAGACCGGAATAGGTAAAAATCTGAAGGTGCAAGTTCAGGACTATACGGCGGATGCATTAACACCTCCCAGCCAAACTCTCGTAATTTTTGCTGAGTGGCTAAATATGTGTGAGGTCTAGCGTTATCATGGTGAAAAACCACACTCCTTCTGTTGGTTAATTCCGGCCGCTTTCTCTCAACTTTTTGCTTTAATCTCATCAGTTATTCGCAGTACAGTTCAGAATCGATGGTCCTGCCTGGCGGTAACAGCTCATAATGAATAATGCCCTTCCAATCCCATCATACACACAGCATCACCTTGTTGCGAGTTAACCCGGGTTTCGCCACAGTCTGTGAAGCCTGACCGGCCTTTGACCACGATCTTTTTCGCACGTTCTTGTCGTACGTGATCCACTTTACATCACCAGTTATCAGCTTCTTCAAAAATGGTTCGGTTTCATTACGTCGTAATAAAGAATCACAAATGAGTATACGGTTCATTAGGTTTCTTTCAGTGAGCTCATGGGGCACCCAAATATCGAGCTTTTTTGTGTACCCAGGTTTTTTCAAATGCGCCAAAACCATTTTGTGGTCAATTCCCAGTTCTCCAGCTACATCGTAACTACTAATATGCCGATGTTGCTCCACTTTTTCAAAATTGGCATCAAATTTGTTCGTAACAGGGCGACCAGAGTGACGTACATCTTTGATACCAAAATTTCCGGATTGAAAACGCTTAAACTAAATTTGCGCTACTCTCACAGATACTGCATTAGGTCCATAAACATCACAAATTTTTTTCGCGGCCGTTGCATTACCTTTTTTGTAGTAAAATTTTAAAATGTATCGAATTTCTTAATTAGATTCACTCATTTTAACAATAAGAAAAACAAATGAAATTGGAATTGTCTTCTTTAAAATTAAAACTTTTTAATGATACCAAAACCAGCCAGATACAAATGGTATAGCCAAAAAGATCTTATTACAAGTTCATACATACTATATGCGAAAAGACTTTTTCCCCAACCTATTATGTACATAATGATGTACAGCCTAAACGTATTATTTAATATATAGAAAGTATTTTAGATGTTTGAACTAAAAATAAATCAATTATTTCATTTCATGCGGCGTTTAAAGTCTTTTCTTCTAAGAATATCACTGAAGATATAAATTGACAATTAAACGGATCAAGTTGTTAGTATTAAGTTTTTAATTAATAATTATGTGGTTAAATAAAATAATGTTTATAATTATATATAGATGCTAATATCGTTCATATTATTATTTAATAAATATCTAATCAATATTTACGTCTTTTTATAATTATAATTTATTTTTTATATTTTACGAAACATGTAAGTAAAATGAAAAAAGTAGCAACACTAAATAGATACAAACACACTCATAAATGTAATCGTCACTCACTACCTTTACTTGTGATTGTGTGCGTAATATTTTGTAAGGATCCAATGTAATCTGTCTTTATATATGTGTGAGTAAGATATATTAATCGTATTTGTG
Source organism: Dendrolimus houi (assembly GCA_039645545.1). NCBI lineage: Eukaryota > Metazoa > Arthropoda > Insecta > Lepidoptera > Lasiocampidae > Dendrolimus > Dendrolimus houi. The sequence continues at coordinate 15,933,033 of CM077125.1, read as the reverse complement.
TATTTCACATGTGGGCGTAAGTAATTATAGCATCGTAATGGTTTTTTAATAAGCTCAAAAGTTTTTGTTCATTCATATTTAGGGAAGTAGGTAATTTATTTCTGTTTTTTTTCTGTTCGAATATGAATATAATGTATTACAACGTGAAATTAATTTTAAGATACGGTAAAATATTTTTTGAGAGAAGGTTTTGGCTAGGTTGTCAAGAATATTTTTTTATAAATAATAATATACCAATAAGTATTAAGAATTATGCCTTTACTATTAGAACTACAGATTGATCACCAATACAAGAAGGAAAACTATTCATTGTCACCTTAAACGACTACTGCAAAAAGTTTAATAGAGCTTTAAAATATACATATACTATAATTTAGTATACATTCACTAGTAAAATTCAAAATCATGAATTCCCCAAAATGTACCTACCTATTTACCTATGCCAATTTAGTGTAGGTACTTAAGTAATTTTAACAAACCGGTATGGTGTGGTATCTAATTAATGTATTATAGTTATTATAGTATAAACTGTATGTATATATGTATAGGGAAGGAGATCTTGATTACAATTTTACATTTGCTTAGCAGTTAGTTAAATCAATCAATCCTACCTTGGATAAAGGACGTAAATCGTTATTTTCTTTAATTAAATAAAATCCATATTTAATTTAATATTATGATGACCAAAAACTCTTAATAACGTTAAGTTATAATTGCCGTAACAATATTTCAAGATTACACAACTAAGCAATAAAAGACGTAATAACCCCAAACTGCGTTTAAAAAAACATTTCTATTTATTCAAAGTGAGAACGATAGGCCGCGTTCCATTTCCCCTTGTATTTACACGTGCAATTATTTGCATAAAGATTTTTTATTTTATTTTCTACCGCGAGGGGTGGCCCGGAATAAAAATATATTTTCTAATTCTGTTCGTTCGGTTTCCGGTTCCTACTCGCAGTGTACTGACATTGACATATCGCGTATTCACTTCATTGATATTATTTTTAAAACTGGCTTTTTTGGACGGGTCTCTTTGTTCTTCTTATTAGTAGGTCTAATTTTGGTACAGAGTTTTTTTTGTTTATAAAAAAATGATTAATAGTGTTTACTGATTTAGATGCTCATTCATCCATTGGAGCTTTAGGCGAGACCCTGAAGAGTGGCCTTTTGCTAAACAGTTTTATTTAAATGAATAGTTACTTATAGATCTGAATTCGAGCTTTAGTTGGCATTAGTCAAGCTCAGGCCCAGAATGTAGTAAAGGCTGTATTTTAACAAGTAAAGGGATGAATAATTTAAATCACATTTTACACTTAACTTAAAACAGCATTTATATCTTTCTTCATATGGATGAAATTTAATTGTGTCTTTCTTATTAATCTGCATCTGACACTTATTATGAATGAAGTTTAATGAAATTTAGTTATAATTTTCTGAATACAAATATGGACAACATAATACACTTCACATTAAATACAACAAAATTAAAGAACAACCAAAAATTTAGCTATTCATTTCAAGATTAACTACCAACAGCGAGTTTGCTACCTACCTATAACTCCTTTGCGGTTGTATACGTCAGCGGCGTTTAATACGAAACGATTCAGGCTTTCAGTGGCAACCGGGGAAAATCAGAGGCAGGCACCAGAACAAATACCTCGTATTCAATCATCGAGCTTTCACAAAGGCCTCGGGGCTGATAACTGAACAATGAAATGTAACAAGTCGTCTATCGAGCATTGTGTACTGAGGGGAGGCCGGCAACCCGCCGTGGGGGTTTCCATTATATTCCCATTTCCACCTCAGTTCCCAACTTATCGCAGCCTACCTCTCGGACTCGTGAGTCTATCTTTCTATTCGGTTAGTCAGTAGGTATATGGCAAATGGTTCTGGAATCAAAGGTGTTATTGTGAGTGCTGGTACGAATTTATTTTACTTCTTTATTTGAACAACACAACAGATAACAATCAAAAATTCATTTATATTATATAGTTTGTAAATTATTACGTCTAGATTGGAATCCAAGCGTGCTGATACATCAGTATTAAAATTATATTTTCGCAAACAAAATTATGTAAATGATGTCAGTAATAATGATTCAATAAATACTTAAATCTAAGACGTTAGTTTTAGTGAAACATTGTAAGGATAATAGACGAAGAAAAATAAAGAATTAAACAAATTACTAAACAAGTGAAGGGGTGTGATCTTTCAGCATAGAAATTACAATTTTTTTAAAAGCTAAAGGTTTTGCATTGAGTAATATTTAATTTATTGTTCTTTATAGAGAGTTCGCTGTAGACTCGACACATTCTTATCACCGGAATATAGTATGATGTGTTGTTTTAACATACTTCCAAGATGAATGTTTTGTTATGTACACGTATATTACGTTTCGTGTTAAGGGTCAAGATACTTAACAAATAAGGCGAATCTAATTTACCATGTAGTAATTTATGCAAATAGACGAGGTCATGTTGTGTGCGACGAATGTGTAAAGGAGTAACTTTAATTTTTGCGAGTCGTTCAGTGTAGCTTGTTAGTCTGCGTCCAAGACCATTTTTATAACTTAATATCCTAAGACATTTTCTTTGAAGGTTTGAATTGGATAAAGTACTCTATAATTATGAACTCCGTTATTAATAGATGCTTGAAAATGGAATTGCAATAGTTATTGCCCGCGGCTTTTTTTCGCGTTAATATTATCCCACGGAAACTGTATATATTTTCGGGGTAAAAGAAGAGTAGCCTATGTGAGACTATAATCTATCTCTGTGCCAGATTTCATCCAGATCCGTTCAGCCGTTCTGGCGTGATTGATTAACAAACATCCATCCAAACTTTTGCATTTATGAATAATATTAGTAATAGATTAGTATAGATTTCTTGTTATGCCTCTGCTACATCTGGGATAATGTTAGCGTTAGTGATTGTGTAACACAGATGTAGTCAAGGGTTTAAAGCGTTATTTGAGTTGCCACATTGTTAGTGATGTTAAAATTTGCAGATAACTCATGTGTATACACTAATATAGCCAATCATTAAGGGCGTAATATTTTAACACTATAAGTCACATTTGAACACGTTAACGTTAACCCAGGTATAGTAGGAGCATTAATAAAAAGAAACCGATATGTAAAAAATATTAACAAGTACAAGATTTAATTTGTAATTTAAAAAATATATGGATTGGATATCGGAAAATATATGGATTGTTTAATGCATTTAAACAAAGGATGCTTGTAGTACAGGCTAAATACACCCACCCTGCTATAAATATGTAAACATTCTTGATCTTCCTTAGATATTGTACTAAATGGCCAGTAGAAGTTAATTTTTCAATTTAGAATAGAACAGTATTCCAAAGCCACACAATAAAGCATTACGAGTTATTAAATTTCGTACATTAAATACCCTTAAACTTCAAAGTACCTCTATTTCACGGCCTTGGGAATTGACCGATTATTGTGTAAATATATTATAACGGGGATGAACATAGGAGAGGACACTTTTCATGTAGAAAGACGAGTTTCCGAAGAGCTCTAGCTAGATTATATGGCTATAGTTTATCTACCTTTAAAACCCAGATACTATCCGAATTCATGAAACATTCAACCTATTTTTAACATATTAGCTATTTCGGCTATAAGTCAAACAGTTTCCAAATAAAAGTGTTTTGATTGAAAGTTCGATGATTTGGAAAATACTCAGCCTTACATTGATATTGTCCATACACACTCTAGGTCTGTTATGTAAATAAACTACAGACACGCTTCTCATGTACAAATTCGCAATTTGAAATGAACACATAGATAATGTTGTCAGTAAGACTTAAACAAAACCCCTTTCAATTATTTTATGTTTTAACAAAACAATAGATATTAAAGATGAAAATGAGTTGAAATGGATGTATAAATGACCGATAACATGTTGTATTTTCAATAATTCTCTTATTACGGCCTTAGATGTTAAATGGTTTCATGAAATTCAGTATTTAGGAGGATATTTATGCCTGAAGATCCTGATTGAGGCATACGGACTCGAAGTTCGCATGTACGAAGCCAGAGGGAAAAAAGTAGTATTAAATATATAAAGGAAATACTTCATTTAAAAAAAATCTTTAATAGCATTATTGAATCTTCCAATTGTAGATGCAAGACGACCATTTGCACTGATTGATAAATATGAAATTGAAAAATATTAAATTCAAATATGAAATGTAAGTAGAGCTCTATAATGAAATATTTGTTTGTGATTAAAAACAAAACTATTCTTTTTTAATTTAGATATTGCAAACACATAGGTTACCTACTACTTAGTATTTAACCGTTACATAAATTGTAGTAGCAGCAACTTCAAAAACTGTTTTAAATTCTCGACATGAATATGAAACTTTTATAGCTTTTTACACGTTACATAAAAATTAAGTTAAAATTTGTTTTTTTTTTTTATTAAATTCTAAAAAGCTTGATAGAAAACGTTTGATATATTGAATTAAGAATCCAATTTAAAATCAGATACAGGTAGGTAGGTACAAAGACACAGCTAGTATGCTACATTTATAAGTAGAAACTTCCTTAATGATTGATGATTCGTCCGTTCTGAACGTAACAGTGTTCTAATTTTAAAACAGACGTGAACTGCGTTTCAATTGGTCGATTTGTGTTTCAAAATGGCAGTGGATTTCAGAAAGTAATTAATGATGGTGCAGTTCCTTTAAGATAAGATGAGAACGTAACAAGGGCTTGCTTTAAGTGCGACTATTGCTACCGTATGCTTCGAGTGGATGATTTCTGTCATTATGCTAAATACTTAACTTTTATTTTATTTTTAAGTACCTAAAAATAACTGCAATTATGCAGTTCAAAGTGGCCTCCTTTATGCGCAAGATGGCAAAGTTTAAATGATAACTATTGTTTTAAATTAGGTAATCAAAATACAAAATTAATTAGCTTTACCATTCGGAGTGGTTATGTAGCCAGCTTAGAGCATAAAATAGATATTAAAGTCATGATCTTGTAGTATAAGTATTTTCAAAATAGCAATGGACAATACATATCTAATTTTCAGGTATTCGCGTTTATTACATCGTTTTTGACAAAAAAAAGAAGAAAAGAAAGAAAGAAAAGAAATAATAGTATTTGACCCATTGAAAAACTACTAAAAATCACAAACTATAACACATTACGAGGGTGGAAGAACAATTGTGAATAACTTATCAAATAAATCCTAGAATAGACACCATTATTTCAATTTTAATTAAAGCAATAGTAAATCATCGCAACAAAAAATGAAGAGACCAAAAGTCCGAGAGCAATAATCTGTCTCTGCCTCATCAAAGGCAAGCCATATCGAAGTTTGAAATTAATTAACTACTCCGGCCAACTCCAACCTCGCACGGGCTATCACAATATCAAAATTGGCACTAGCCTGACTTTAAGATAAGGGTTATTTGACATGGGTTCATCGGAAACTCGTGTACTTGGAAGTTATTTGTCTCCCACGCTGTATTGTACCGATAGAAAATTAGACTAACTGAGATTATATCTAATAATATATGATATGATACATATCCTATGACTATTCTTTATTTTCAATCAGCATTATACATTTTTTTAAATACAAACTGCACAGTAAGATATCACTCTTCAAATTCCCACAAAAACTGCCACAAATAAAGTTATTTGCTTGTTTTGTGGATCTAGCGAGTGTCAAGTACTCATAAATATTTTAGAATAAACTTCAGGCAAACAAGCACTAGCCGGATCTCACATTTTATCAAGCATAGGATCTTTGATTGACGCTAAACAATCAATAAACTTTAATTTCCCCTATAAAACAATCGTAAAGATTATAACAATATTACGTATATAATATTTATACCTACGTAATATTGTTATAATCTTTACGATTTAATTCACTCAAAGTAGTAAAGCGTATTCGCAGTTACTCTCGCAAAAAATTCATCCTTACATGTCCTGGAATACTTTGCATTTATTAAAAAATATATCCTATATCCAATCTAACACTTATGGAAAAAGTATGACGAATGTAATGAAAAGCACTTCACTGCAAATATTTCTAATTTTCACTCACTGCGTCAGCAGCTACTTTTTTAAGAACCGAAATAGTATTGTACTGTCTGTACTAATTCGTGTCATTGGAATTTCCGCTACGTTTGACACCAGTTAACGGATAATGCACATATCCTGTCAAGTCAGTTATGTCAATTGTAAAAGAATATTGTCAGAAAAAATTTATAGCACGAGGTCGGGGAACAATCTTTGTTTACTCTAGAGGATTAAAATCATAATCTAAATACATTACCCGTCAATTTCTTGATTTTATTTATATTTGTCGTCATCATATAAATGGACATGACATACAGTACATTTTTTTATCACATGTGATATTGGTACGATTAATGTAGAAAGCGTTTGAGCCACTCGCAAACAAAGGAACTTTGTATAGCTTATAAATTGTTAGAGTTAACGATTTCTTTCACTACCTACAGTTGAAGCACATAAACACTTTAACTAGCAGTAAAACTATCTCAGAACTTCGCGAATAATTACAATACAGCGTTCAACGGACGGAGTAACTTATCGCGTAAATATGCATGCAAAACTGAATTCCCAACTCTAAAACTTGTGGTGTTAAATTTGAATGATCTCGCCAATTACAATGGAATCCTTAAATCAGGCGAGTCAGCCATAAATTAGATCTCAGACAAATTCAAAAACAGCACGGTAGCGCAACTTGAGGGCTTATTGTTCACCATCGGCGTCAGCTAAACAGAAGGTGAACGCTTTTGTGTCTGGAGTTGTAAATTTTATGAAAAGTGAAATTCCTTTGAATGCCTCTTCGGCTCATAAATAATCCTCGAATAGAAGGAAGGGTATTGTTTCTGGCACTTATTGTTTCTCATCAATGCGCACATGGAGCGAAAGTATTTTTGCAATTTGTAATATTCGCTGTCAGCTACCTGTTTATTTGCATTGTGCAAGAACGTGTAAGTAGTGACAGTAGGATATGGTCTCACTTTTAAATTCTATATTATTACGATTTTTTGTCACCAAATCTTTGTCTCGCATATGATTTCAGGAACGTCGGTTCAATTGTATGATTAGATTAAATTCGCTGCTTAAGCGTCTGTCTGGCTTGATTTGCTTATTGCTAATGTTACGTTATGTGGTAATTACTAACCCGTTCCTATATTTTACCAACCCTTCATTTCCCTTACTATCGGTTATAATTTTTCATAAGTCCCATATAAGTAATGTTAAAATTCAACCAATAGTAAGGTAAGTGAATGAATAGTAAGCTATAGGAACCGGTAATAAGAATGAAAACATCGGGAGAAAACGAAGCACGAGATTACAAATGTAAGCAACCTGCTAAACTGCCTTAGACAAGCGTATGGGGAATACTGTTCCATTCCGTTGCCCGAGCCGGCCACAAGGAGGCCCGAGCCCAGAAGGACCAGCACAGAACGTTTATAGACGGATATAAGATACTTTGTTTTGTTCCAATCTAAGTATAGGGACTTTATAAGTAGTATACAAAAATTTACACTTACCAAACTGACTTCTCATCCAAGGGTATAGTGGACTGGGCAACGACGCATTGGTGTTAGGCGGAGGTTGTTGTGGAGGAGGTTGCTGCGCGTGCATGGACTGCTGATGCATTGGGGGCATTTGCGTCTGATGCTGCATATCGTCCACCGGGTACATAAGGTGTTGCTGGTGTGGAGGCACCCCATGCTGGACCATGTGCTGCTGGGGGTGCATATGGTGGGTCATCTGCTGCGCCTGCTCCAAGGGTGGACTGCCGGGCACTCCGCCAGCGGTAGCCGCGGCCGCCTGCAGTTTGCACGACGTGTAAACCGCTGGCGTTGGGGGTTGGTGACCATTTGGTCCGTAGCCATCCGTCTTGGGTCCCATGTGACCCATTTGAGATGGACTGTCGGGCCGGTAGCCATTTTGTTCCATTTGTTGGTAGTACCCTAGCCTATCGTAAGGCGGAAACCTGGGGTACGGCATGCCGGGTGCTGGCTGCGCAGGGTAGTGGTGCTGCGCCGGCCTGAGCTGCTGATCGCATCCCTCCAATTCGTGGCCTTGTTGCGGCACGGCGCCATAATGCGCGTGCGCCTGTTGGTGCTCGTGACCACCCCCGTTCCTCATGTCTGGCATGTATGCGTTGGAAAAATATGTCATGCTGTCGCAATTATTGGTGCTCATCGCGGGCCCGCAGCCCGCGTGGCTCGCGTCCGTATCTTCCGTCGCAGTTTATCGGCCCGTAAGGCCGACACTATCTATCACAGTTCAGTCACAACACAAACACTTCGGATTCCATTCACTACACGACGGCGATCGAAATCACTGCCGGTTCACGGTTTGCAAACGGACGGTGTCTCCTCATCTGTTCCTCTGCGTATCTGAAAAGAAAAGGTTAATGCACTTAGTCAAGCTATAATTAAACATTCCATAGGTCAAGTATCGATAGGTACCTAGGTTTGTGTGGGCGAGATCGCGGTTTACCGAGTCAAATTCATAGCGCACCTCCGCCGACCTAACGGCCGACGAAGACTGACATGTGTCCTGAAGCTGGGACACACACGTAGTCATTAAACCTCATGTTTCCATGTAAAACGCCTATTAGCGACAACCTGTCTGCGATATGGGCCCCCGGTCGGAGGAAATAAATAAGCGGAGCATTCCTAACCGCGATTCATGTTCGGAATCTGTCTTTGTCTGGCTGAAGAAGTCAGATCTTGGTAAGTGAGACGGGAGATGAAATATTGTCACGTCTTGACATCGACATGTGGCTGACCCGACGTCATACCCTCGACATTTCCAAGCAGTTGATGGAGCATGAGTGACAACCGCGACGCGGCCCGTTGATATAACATTACACCGACGTTAATTTGTGTGCCGAGGAATAAAAATTTAAAAAAACTACGATGTTATCGTAAAACACCGCGTTTAGTCATAAAGTGGACAATTTATTGCGGGTTTATTATGACAGCTACTAGAATTCGCCAAGTAGACAGCGAGAGAGACAAAAAATCTAATAAAAAGCATGAAAATCTAGATCTTGACTTGGGTTAAACCACATCAAAGGGCCGATTGTCATATCATATATAGTACATTTTCATCAACATTTTATAGGTAAGGTAATTGTGAAAATTTATAGTGCAAGATGTACGCGGTTACAAAGTTGTGTCGTTATGATTGTGACATGCTAGATTTAATTCATACTTAAAGCAAAAAATCCATGTGTTGCGTAGATGACGCCCCATGGGCCGGCGCAAGTTATTTAAAACGCAAAACGTTAAGCTTCATTAGCAACAGTTAATTAAGTCGGCATTACTATACACAAAATGTTCCTTATATAAGTTATCGTTATAATACAACAATATTCGCCCAGTAATACTGAAACAAGTGCATATATACATACAAATTGTTACGCCTGTTTCCCATTGGGGTAGGCAGAGGCAGTGGATCTCCACCTGCTACGATTCTGACAAACACTTTTCACTTTATCAACTTTCATTAATCTTTTCATACATACACGCTTATTTAAACTGGTTTTTATTTGACCTTTCTTCAACCAAATGCATGTAAAAGTAATCCAATAATTTTTTGTCTTTAATATTATTTTAGGTAGCAAACGTAACACATTGTTGTATACCGATAACACAATCAATGCAAAGAGTTTAAAAATATAAGTTAAGTACACATCGAACCACTTCCGTAGTGGCGTGTGACAAAACAAAATGACTCAATATGAAAAATCAATTCACATGTATCCGTTATCGATTATCGAATTTATTCGAATATACCTCTACAGTATCAATAATTTCCGAATATAATATCTATGACATACATTGACAGATGAATTGATGAATGTGACGAAACTATTATAATGGTCCTCATTTTGCTCTCTAGCTAAAGAAACCAAAAATTTTATAATAAACTAGGATATGATCGCGACTTCGTCCACGCTTGATTTGAAATTCCCGCGGGATTCCTGGGACAAACAGTACCGCAGCATTTAAAAAATAATCGAAACCATGGTTTTAGTGAAAACAGTTTCAGAATAAGCTAATTTTTATGCACCCAAACAACTACAAACCGCTCCCGGAGAAATTCCCGCGGGATTCCCGGGATAAAAAATATCACATATTTTATTACGTAAAATTTGCTATCGATCAGTATAAAATCACATAGCAATTAGATTTTTTTTAATCTAGCCATTTTAAATCATTATCAAAAAAAACCCCGCCGGATTCCCGGAACAAAAAGTAGCGCAGAGTTTAATTCTAAGATTTAGCTGTCGATCGGCGAAAACTGCATCTAAATCGGCTTAGTAGTTTTTACGTGAATCCCGAACAAAAAAACAAAAAATCTAAAAAAATGCGCCATGTCGTGTTCTCCAATGTTTATATAGTGTATTTAAGTTGTTTATTTTTAAATTGTTTAAAATGTTATAATATTATAGATTATAGACAACTCTGGCTTTGTGTTTCGGCTAGTTTAATTTAATTATTGTATTTATGAATAAAAAGTATAATTTGGTTATTTACATAAAAAATACAATAGGATGAGATTTCAGCCGTTAATAAATTTTCAAATGAATTCAAACAGAGAGCGGTGTACAACAATTGAAAGGCATGCCTACAGCGCCTCTCGAAATTTGCATTGGGGATGGACAATTTAAATTTACGATTTCCCATTCCCCTAGTGTTGCGACCCTCGCATTTTTTAATTTTCAATTTTCATTTGCATTCCGGCAACTAGCTCCTGTCCAATTTTCTGTACCTACAACCGTCTAGACCATTGATATATGTAGATATTTTATCTAAAACTTTCGTATTTTTTTTGCAGATTTTTTTAGGGGTGAAATAATCAACAAGATTCATAACAATTTTTAACGCTCTTCAACAAAATCTCGGTAAACGTTCAAGAGCTTTCGGTAAACAAGTTCAAAAAAAAATAGTAAAGATACGTTTGTGCGAGAAATCTTATTATACGACTAAACATTTTCTAGACGACCGCACCGAATGGGAATAATGCAATCGCTACCAATAATTATTTATAGAAATTACTTTGATAAACCTTGTATTAGTAATTAAACTACATTAAAAAAAAGACGAATAATAATAAATATGAAATAAAGATATGTTTCGAGTTATGAGTTTGTTGCGCTTCTTCGCCTTTTTCAGTAACTAAAATTGCTTTGGAAGCAGTGATAGACTCATGACTTTCAACAAGTAATCTGTAAGATTCCCTTTTGAAATAAATACATTCATTTTCATTTTTTAAATAACTAGTAGATAAATAGAACTGGCACAGTCTATCGACCTGTTTCAATGATTAACATTCTCTTTACCTAAAGTAATAAAATTTATCATTCTCTGTTGTCTAGTAGTCTGATATTTCGCGTGCCTAGTTTATTGCAGAGATGCAGAGTCTTGACTTTGCTTCTCATTTGTGTTTTTTTTATTTGATCCGATCAGTTTGTCACTGAGATTAACCTCAGAGTTGTTTATTATTGTACGTAACCCCGGAAGAACATTTTTTAGCTGGAGAACAGAAAATATGTGTGTTTAATTGTTTCCTGATATTGATTTATCTACTATTCCTATATACAAAATATAATCAGTCTTCACATAGGTGTGAATGAGAAAAATGATGTAATAAATATATATGTAGGGACACATTTCAAACATTTACATATGTTTAAATGAACAGATCGAATTTAATAAAATTGATTATCAAAAGTGTAAAACGAAATGCATTTAATCAAATCAGGTCTAAAACATTTAATGAATTTATAAGACTAGATTACCCTTCCACGTGAATTTACAATCTTCATTATTAAAATAAAATAACCGGTCCAAAAATTAAGACATCGCAAACAAACGCAACAAAAAATTAATTAACAAAAAAGCTTTTACAATTCCTTTAAAAGAACACGATAATAAACATTTAAATTTCATAGAATACAAGTCATAATTGTAACACTATCTCATAGTTTGGATTAAAATCTTTGAAGCACGTAACAAGCTTATGCTCTAGCCCGCAATTACAAAGTTCAGATAAAAATCTCCAAGTGAAACACGGTTCATGGAACATGTCTTTAAACTGACCGACGAGGAAATTAACTCTCACGTGCTCTTGATAATTTGATAACGTGTAAGCTTTGATTTATTTAAAACTGGTTGCTGATCTGAGTCACTTGCGGGTAATGCCGACATTCCCAGGCTCCTGGAGCGACTTCTTAGTAAACGCATCTCAGGTAAAATCATATAAGAACACGATTGTAAGACCTTTGACCGGCCTTACTAGATCGTAGTCGTCCGGCTTTGCTAGCTTGAGCATTTGGAGGCCTGTCGACATATGTTTACTAGTAGGTACCCATTAAGTAGTCGACGCGAGTTTTACACTAATAATAATACTGGTAAAACAATTTTGGTTCCAGCAACCGCTACTAATATATTACATAATTAGCTTAGTTACTACTTAATCTTTATTAACCAAATTTGAATATGCACAATTGTCTATCAAAGCACTCCTTATTATGAAAACTATCGGAATGGAAATTATAAGCAAAATATGCAGTTAAATATATATATTTTTTTAAAGTTATTCATTTAATGAAAAACATTTAGTAACGTATATTATATCGCACGTAACTGTCTTTACTACATGTTGAAAATCGTGAAAAATTCACATAAAAGTGGTCGTACATCGTGTTTTATAGTTGTTAAGATATAAATCATACTAAAATACACCGTCTAATAGAACTGGGGCCGAAATTAAAAAGAAAATTAATAACCTCACGGCATGGGTAGTCGGTGGTTCTTAATCAAGTGACGATCAAAGAGAGGGTATTTTTGGAAAATTCTCCTCATATATTTATCATTTCCACTATTTGTCAATTAGTGCTCTATATGAACGAGGTAGTTTGATTTATAAATATTAAACTTCTTGTGTTTTACGTAATAAACGTTATTCTATGCTTTTTTTTCAAGGAAAAATATATAATTTATCAAGTTTTCGAAACAAAAGTTTTCTGCATGGTGATTCATTATTGTTGAATGTTTGAAATATTCTAGAATTGTTATTTCAATTTTTTAAACAGTCTAATTGATTGGCGTTTGTCTAGACTTGCAGGTTCCTGTGTCCAGACGCTCGTAATATGAAAATAACAAATCTTTTTTTTTAAGATTAATTTATTACATTTTATTACAGTGGCATATCTACTTAATGTTTGTATTGTTTTATTTCTGCAGGCAACATACGTCGTCGTTCAACACACATGCCTAAATTTTATATGTATAATAAATAATCAAGGACTTTTGGGATATTTATTTTAGTCGTTTGAAACGAATGTTAGCTCTTTTAAATTTTAATAAATCAGGCGCACTGATTCATTAGATACTAATATTAAAATAATTTCAAGAAATTTGAGTATGCACTTTGCCTTATCCTAATGGACAAAGTAAAATGCGTATTAAGCTACCTAAAGTACGTTTTCTAGAATCAAAGAACTGTTTGTTGTAATTTCTTTGTTTGTAGCTTGAAGTTGAAGTTGTTAGAATATTTAGAAATAAATTAAGAATCGCTCTTGCTCTTGCACAAGCATATTTCATGTAAATAAGCTTATCAACAAGGCCGTGGTTACCCTAAAAAGATTTCTCATGTATAAATGTAAATTTTAGATATTTATGTTTAAGGTTGAAATCGTTTATTTTCAACGAAAAAATACTGTGTTAATTCAAAAGAAAAAAACATACATGGCTATAAATTTAAAAAAAACGTTGATTTACTTGAGCAAATATGCTAATGCGCATTCTATTTTAGCACTAAAATACCCATGTATATAACTTACTTACATAAGTACTCTAAAGTTAGATCTATTTGTTTTTATATATCGAATTGAGATTGTCTACATAATTCGCAAGTCTTGCTTATATTCCTGTACAATGAAAAACTTAGACTTTTTTTATTTTATGTTTCTCTGTTTATCTGTCTGTTTGTACCGGCTAATCTCCGAAACGACTGGACTGATTTAAATGAAATCTTGTGTGATAGTAGCTTATATCCCTGGTCAACATATAGGATACTTTTGATCCCGAAAAATTAAAGAGTTCTCGTGGGATAGTTAAAAAAACCACACCACGCAGACGAAGTCGCAGGCATCAGCTAGTTTACTTATATGTTCTCTATTTAATTCTACTTTCATGAAACTTGGCACATACATAAATTGGAACCATATTAATTGTAGTCTGTACTTCCTGAGGTTTGCAACTTGAGTGTCTTCAAGTTTCGTGTGAATAGCTAATTACTAGGTAAGCGTGCTCTATTCTAGACCATTTCTTCGTTTAATATCAGGCGTGATCGTAGTCAAACGCGATTCTATATGCCTTTAATACCACAATAAAAAATATATTCTTTAATTCAGAAAATTTAATTATTGATTAGAAAATAACAAGTTAGGTTGTCTGGAAGAGATTGCTTTAAGCGACAAGCCCGCCTATTGTTTTTACCTTGAGAATAATGTAATCATGCATGTTTGTAAGTGTATATTTGGTGAGCAATAAAGTGTTATCTAGCTATCTGAGAGTTCCCAAAGAATAGGGAACCAAAGTTGACTAAGTTTGGGTGGTTCACGTTTAATAATGATAGTTTAAATTTTCTTTCAACTTAATTTTGTTATTATAATGTTTTTATAATGACTTTAAAAGTAGCAATACGAGCGAAGACACAGAATCAAACTAGGCTTTACCCTCACTTTGTTTGTCACTTCGTTGTCTGCCAAAGCCGTGTGACATGGTAGCACATTCATTATTACAAGCGCGTACATTAATCTGCCCTGATATTTCTTCAGATCTTTTGATTACTGTATTTGTCTGTTGTCTTATCAATTAATTAATATAACAACCGATCTTACGTTGGTGGGCTTTAGTTAGTCATATATATTTGTTCATTCATCCATTTAAATGTTAAAGGAAGAACTTTGCTGCATGCTATTTTAAATTATGAGGGAAGTAAAAATAGTAAAGTGTTTCAGCATCAATTATAAAATAAATGTATTGTCTATTTTTGTACCCTACTTTATTTTTACCCTATTGTGGTTATTAAATAAATATTACGTACTATTACTAATTTCAGATAAATCAAGCTATTTCCTTCTCTACTGCTGAGTTGATGCTTTAAAGTTTTAGAAGTTTTCTGTGGGTAGGCTGTTATACCACACTTGTTCAAATTAGTAAGTTCCACAAACGCGCAACATCATGTTATATTTATAACAATATTGATTATTTTGTGAAGGTTGTAATTATTAAAGCAATTCTTATGTAAAACTCTGACTCTATCGGATACCTATTAAAACCATCTTAATTTTTGGTCAAAATCAAGCAAAATTCTTTTTATATTATTATGTGCCATTACAGAATCCTCGTCTTGGTTTTGTTCACAGCCTCATCATCAGCATCCTAGCATTAAATTCCAATTGTGTTCGCAAAATCCGCGCGTTCGCTGCATCGCCTGAATTCCTCTTTCCCACTCTTTCTTCTCCACTTCATACTGTCCTTAGTTGTTCATGACATGTTTTACATTTTTTTAAAGCCTATCCCTCATAATACACATATATCTATAGTATAATACAAATCTATGTACACTCACGGAATTAAAATGTTTGTCACCTTAAAGTCGAATTTGCTTGCACAAGTACAAGAAACACTACTAAAAAAACAAGTATTGTCAATAGTTTAATAAATGTTATTATTATAAAATACTAGGCGTCAGCTGCGAGTTTTTCTTGGAATCCTAAAAAAGAGGTAGCCTTATTTACTACTTATAACATCATCTGCCAGTGAAAGTCCCGTCAAAATCGGTTCAGCCGTTTCAGAGATTAGCCGGAACAACCAGACAAAAAAAAAGATTTTTTGACATATGTATGTACTTACTTTTGTTGGCAATGACAGACGCTGAGATTAACAATAAGAAACAAAGAGGATATAATTACTACGCTTATCATAAATATTAAAACCAATAAAAAGGTTTTACATCTCTAAACAATCTTCTAAGACGAGATAGAAAATCAAACAACTTTGATCTAAGTAATTTTAAACTTTGTTCTCAAACAGTTAAACATATTTTTCTGTGGAAGAGTCTGTTCTGTGCCTTAGTTTGAAAAGGTAAAATGTGCTCACGGAACGTTACATGAATCAATTTGAAAACTAGCGTACTTTTTTATTCCGCCACTGTACCTACCTATGCGAATAAAATCTACTTAATAAATAACAGCCCAGAAACATCCCACTGATGGGTTCGAGCCTCCCAATTTTTAGTGGAACAGATAGTATACTCGCCACAGCTATGTTCAGATTTCAACACGTTTTCCTTCATCATCTTCAGCACTTGATAATTGTAACAGTATTCATAAGTGTTGTATTAACTCCAGCCAGGATTCTAATCCGAGTTATTGAGATGTGAGTGAATTATGAACTAAGCTACCAGGATACGATACCCCAAATCTGATTAATTTTAATTAACAAATGTTAAAATTATGAATAAAAAATTAGAAAACCGCCACATTTCCATTTCACATGCAATTTTTAACATCAAACCTCGAAACGAGCCCCCAGTGCCATCTCTGCTAAGCGAGGCCTGAGTGAAATGCTATGTACAGCTAATTACACCCCACGAACTTCTAAATTTAATCAAACAAGTTTCGTAATTTTGGAGTCCATAATTTTTCATGAAAACGCGTTGGAGTGTCGCGTTTAATGATGTGACATGTGATTTCCGTGGGCTTGAAACGCTCACTTTTGGAGAATCGTATTGTGAATCTGATATGAAAATCAGCGTTGTGTCGGATATAATTCCGGCACAGCAATATGCTGAGTGCAAACCTTATTCGCTGAAAATGCGGCCCACAAATTCTCAAAATATGCTCTCGGTATAATAATGTATAACGAATGTAATTACTGCGCTATTTCTTCGAATAAATTTTTTCTTTCTTTTTCTACATGTGTCGAGATATATTGATACCTAAACGCCAGATATCTATTATTTAAGGCTCTATTTTATTTTGATAGATATAGAAATTCTTAATAGGAATCTAGGAAATTGGCCATTTTAAACCCGCTGCGGTGTTAAATGTATAAGTCGTGGGCAGAAGGTTGCCGATGATCACTCCTCCCGCTTCCTACGATTGGGACCGGGGCTTGTCTAAGTAGTACTAAGAACTAGATGACCGCGGGTCGCGGTTGTGGGAGGCGGGAGGGTTGTCGGCAAACCTTCTGCGCACGACTTATAAGTAGTTTTGTCTGTCGTTAATGGTCTTGTTGTGTAAAGCTTCCTTAAAAACACTAAACATCATATATTATAAACTTGATTAAAATATTTACATAGTTCATTAAAAATGTTAATTTAATTGTACAAATAGCTCATGAAGCTAAAATCGCATTGGTACGTTAGAAATTTTTTAATTTATTTACTCCTAAATCTTTTTTACCTATTTGATTAACAAAACGTATAAAATGGTCATGTCTGTCTATTAGGTCCAATAACTTTTTCAGAAACTGCTTAATCTTTACAGAGGGCCTAAAGCGGCCGTTTTCGCAGATCCGTATGACGAACTTGACAAGTATCAACATAAAAAAACTTTATGCTGTTTTACAAATACCAATACATCTAGACACATGTCAATTTTGCTAAGTGATTCTTCAAACACGGCCGCTTTAGGCCCTCAGATTACCTATTAATACTGGGTGAACAGGCACGTATTTAGATTTTATAAATTTGAAAATTATGTCAATGCCGAGGTATGTAGGTAAGTAGTTACACATGTTTAAGTACCCTAGGATATGCCCGCAACTTCGCTAACGCTTGACTTGAAAGTCCCGCGGGGTTGCCGGAGCAAAAAGTACCGCAGCATTTAAAAAGGAATCTAAGCTATCGTTTCCGGGAAAATTGCCGTGGTATTCCAGGAATAAACAATATCACATATTTTATAACATTAAATTTACTAGCGATCAGTAAAAAAATCACATAGAAATTCGATTTTTTTTAGACTGGCCATTTAAAATAATTCCCAGACAAATTCCCGCGGGATACGCCGGTTGAGAAGTAGATTTGAAGTCTAATAATTTGCTGTCGATCAGCGAAAACCGCATCGAAATCGGCCCAGTAGTTTTTGCGTGAATCCCGAACAAACAGAAAAACCGATAAACAGACAATAAGTATAAAAAACTTACATTATGTTTTCCATCGTTTATATAGACTATTCCAGTTGTTTTTTTTAATAGCTTCAATATACAGACACAGCATGTTTAGAATTTTAAAATATTATAGATAACTTTTTCTGAAGCGCTATCAAACGGAGTTCATAAACTCTGATATAATAAAGTTTTGGTTGACGTAAGTTTATGAGAATAAAGCAGTAAGTATCACTTTGATATTGTACATAAATAACGTAACGTATACTGGTGATCTTGCGGAAGGAATCAATCATACTAATGGAAAAATATTTCTGTTTATCCATTTTCTTATAAAAAATGCAAAAAACTTCGTAGACGACTTTATATTAAGAAATTATGTTCTATAGACATGTCCATGATACATAAAACAAAATGAAAGAGACAGATGTTGACATGTATCGCATATTTATGGAGTTTTAGTTCCTTTGACACAAAATATTTGTCATGATGCTATGAGCTATGGAACAAAAATATTAAAGAGTGACGATTGACCAGTAACGTAACTGATAACACACTGCAATCACAGATGGCGCCACCATTCTGTTATTGTTTCTAACTTTCAAAAGGAGGAGGTTCTCAATCCGCCTGTATGTTTTTATAGAAAATTTTAATTAAAATTTTCAATCAAATTTTTCTTATTTAAAATAAAAAAAAAATTAAATTAGTCATAAATGAGTTCTAAATAGGTACCTTCTTTTCAATTTCATAAAAATTATTTCCTCAGTATTGGGAGGCCGACCCCAGCAATAGGGTTTACGGGTTGTTATTATTATTATTTAAATTTAGGGATGCGATTGTAATATATCTACACTTTTCAATTTTATTATTGGGCAACGGTCCCATCTTATTAAAAAGAAAGAAAGAAAACAATTTATCATAAAACTAGACGAAACTCACCAATATACTGCTCATTAAACAGCATATTGGTGTAGAAACACCTATAATTGCGGCCATTGCTAGCCAGTTACGTCAAACAAAGATACACAAGGTACCTAGTGTAAATGAGATTTTTCAAGTAAGAACTGACTAACTGACATTTGTTTTAATTTATTAATATTTAATTTTTCAAATTGTTTTTATGGATTTATATCTCTGAAATAAATAAATAGTTATTTATTAAAGCCGTACTAACAAACAAAATCAATATTTTTCCAACATGATGTGGTAACCTATAATTAAGTCTGCACTTAGGCTAAGAAAACATAGTGTTATATAAACGGACGTAGGTATGTCTTAATGTGAAACTTGTTGGTTGTTCATAATAAATTTAAAAGATACACATTATTAAAAGCAGATAAAGTCTCGAGCAGAGTCTAGTTAATGTATAAATCTAATCACGAACTGTTAATACTCTGGCAGGCAGCAAGCACGTTACAGGAATCTGTTAATCAAAGGGAACGCAATCAATTACAGGAGAGCAATCAAAATGGTCGTCATACCAGAGGTAAGGGCAAAGGGCGACTTCAAAGCGAACCCTTTTGTGTTCTCACGGATTTATTTTTGGTATCCTTCTTTCAGATTGAGAATGTGCTATAATGGAGTTCTTTAAGAAAGACTAAGCTCAGTTATTAAAACTAGTAATGTATCATATTATAATAAATCTATAAAGGGAAGAGTTTTATACAATGCATTTAAAAATGAGGAAAAATTAACTTTTCCTGATTCTTTTCTCATTTTTACGCTAATTCGGACTAGCAGATTCCGAAAATGCAACTTTTAGAATTGTTGTTTGTCTGTCTGTTAGAGCATCAAAGGAAACTCTACACATCTTATACCCCGAGTCAGCACTTAAAATACTTTTTATCCCGATCGTAATTTATTTAATTTAATTAGGATAACAAAGATACATATATATATATATATATATATATATATATATATATATATATATATATATATATATATATATATATATATATATATATATATATATATATATATACTAAAGTTGCATAAAACAGTATACCTATAGTACAAAAATCAGTACTCATCCAACTACATTATCCGAATTAAAAGAAGGTAGTGTACGATACATTAAAACTAATGTAGGCCATATACAAAACTTACACACACACACCTTGCCGTGGGATTGACTGATATAGTGAAAAATACGGCGCTGCGGTCGCGTTTTTCTTGCAGTTCACCAAGGAATAAACAGGTCGTCATATAACGTAAACGAAGTTTCACTAGCACATGCTAATCTGTAGGAATTATTTTTCCTCTATACCAAATTACCTAAATTTTACCAATCCTATAATCAGTTAAATTAAAATTTATTAAATCAATCAATGAATGAATACATTCATCGCATTTAACCATTACTCCATTACATTTTTTAATAAGTCATGGTAATTTAATGGTTACCGATCGGCATATATATATAACATCCGAGTCTATGACTGCGAAATAAAGGTCTATGATTAATTTGCTTTATTTATGTAAGAACTATCAACAAAAGCGATTCAATAGAAAACTATGTCTGACCTTCAAACAAAAAGATTTTAAAGAGATAAACAAAATGATTAGCAATACCAATCAATAAAACCTTTCGATATCACCTTCGTTCTGCATTGAAATTCAATTTAATTTGCATTCTTGTAAAAAGAAGCCAATACAACACCTCCAACGATAATAACTGAGTAATTACTAGTCGCGTGCCCCAACACTACCAATAGAATTGTTAATTGAACTACTAATTACATGTATAGCACTCAATTAAAGTTGTAGCATAATAACGTAGTGTACAAAATAAGAATTAATAAATTACAACTATTGAAAGGAAGTAGAGATAGTTCCGGATTTATCCGCTATTGCTCGAAGCGCTAGAGTCGCTTATCGTCATTTAATTAACATTGCTATCATACCGGCTAATTGTTATATCGCGCAGAGCTGATTTATGGCGAGATACGAACGCCGACACCTATGTAATTGCATGACGTGATTAAAACATTGCACGGGTTCAAACGAAACAATCGATGCGGCGATTGGAAATTACTTTCATCATTTTTACACTGCAAATTATATCAATTAACAGTAATTTATTTAATTAGCTTAAATTATGATATGAAATGACATGATTTAAATTAATATTTGAACACAAAGTATGTTTTACACTGGAAAGATAGCGATATTAATAAAGTTAAAACAGCGCCATCTCTGTTTTACATTTTGAATTATTTATAAAGTTAGTGAACCAAAACGCTGCCAACGATGGTAGGAACAACGTACTTCCATTAAGGATGGTTAGACTTCAAAAATATAAATACAAAAAATGAATGATTCTAACTAGAATAATTTATTAATGAACTTTTAGCAAACTGACATTGTTTGTTAGAATAAGAAAGCCACTCGTACGTAGTCTATTAAAATTCGCAGCGCAAACGTTTTCCCGCTACATTATTCCAAGACGCTTTCTGAATATATATTTGAATTCGCCTTTTCTTTTCTATGCTCAACTGAAATAGAACTATGCTATCCTAGATATTTTATGTAGGTCACATAATTACGTAGCGAATAACAATTGATAATGTCCACTTAGCTTCATACACTCTGTAATAAGTTTTCAACTGAATATAGATCAAGACAGAGTAACAAATAGTGTTATAGAAATATAATTATATCACTATTAATTTGACACAAACAATTTCTTTTAAATTTACATAAAGGACGATGAAATTACATATGTGGTCTGATTGATTCATGAGAGTTTGGCAAGAACTTGGAGAGAGGAAAGCGTGCCCATAAGGGAGGGTTGCACTGTCACGCTGTATGGTAGGTAATGCTTATTCGCCGAGCGAAATATATTTTTATATTTACCATTATAAGATAATTAAACATTAAAATATAAACTAAAGTACATTATGTAGCAGATCACTGCTAGCGGGGAGCGTGCCCAGAAGGCTGGTTACATTACCTCGCTGTGTGGCAATACTTATTAGTTGGGTGAAATATGAGCCAGCCTTCTAATCATTGATAGTGGCAAAGAGTTCCTTACTTTAAAGAAACTCTTTGCCGATGCACCCCACGGGCCTTAAGATTATTAATATATTTATATATTAATTCTACCCTACATCAAAACAAACAAAATTATGGTAACAAGATACCTAATAGGTATAAAAGTGTAACCATGAATGATTTTAGAAATGACCATCACCCAGTAAAAAACGTAAGTTTGAAAAGCTCATACATAACTAGATGACGCCACAAAGCTTCTCAAAGTTAATTTTTCACTCGGAGACTTTCCTTCCTAGTATTTTAATGTCATGTTGTGACACAAACAATTAGATAACGATATTTTTAAGTAGGTACCTTATTAATAAATTTGACTTTCAAACCTATAAATAGGTATGCAGTAGTACAAAATATAACAGAAATATAAACGGAAACGAGACATGGCGGGCGGGTTAATTTACGTGGTGCTGGGCGGCAGGGCGGTCGGGGGTTTATCTGAGAGCTTCCGAAACGGCGATGAAAGTCATTCATCAAACTTCGCTTTGGTCGCACACGTTTCTCTCAATAAGGATTCTTGAATATAGTTATGAATTTTGTATGAAGTTTAAAATTAAGTCGAGGATATACCTACTAGATTATACTATACATACTTAGTAATCCGAGCTTTTACCACCATTTTATCGTAAGCGACATTTGGACCTAAGTATATTTTTTATTGCAAAAGGTATTTTAAACTATTATTTTGTTTTAAGACTTTCAGTTTTTGGTTCAGTAGGGTCTGCAATTGAAAATCTTAAAACAAAATATTAGTTTAGAATACCTTTTGCAACAAAAAATATATATAGAACCAAATGTCGCTTACGATAAAATGGCGGTAAAGCCTCGAATGCTAAATCATTGAAACATGAGAATTTAATTTTAATTACTAATTTTCACGTAGATAGAGTCAATAACCTGTAATATAACTTTAAGAATGTGTAATATATAATTGTAAAAAAATATTGCATTTTTTAAATTATATATAAAATAGTTGCTATTAAAAATTCTCAAGCAATTTAACGCTTTATCTTTACTTTAAATAGCGGCTTTGAGCAACATTGTATAAATATTTGGATAAGAAGTAATGCGAATATTTTTTTATATATCATATGAAAAGTTAACGACCTTTAGAATCGCTATTAGGATACCAAGTTTAATTTTCTTCGAAAAAAAAACGATTGCGTAATTGGGCGAGCAGAAATGTAGTGGTAAATAGATACCAAATTGTTACTTAATATCAAAATATTTACATATTTTTGACTAAGATTTGATCTTAATTTGGAACATTTAAGAATTTCAAGTCATTGTATTTTAGTAGAAACACACATCAAATCTATTGAACATTCACTCAAAACACCAATAATGCAAATTACTTTAATCAGTCATAAACTAACTTGCACTACCACTTCTCTATCAAAAAGTTAAGGAAACTATTCGTTCTATAATATACCTAAATGTAAAAGTGCATATATAAGTAGATTACTTTTGTTCCTTCTTAACAACTTTCAATATAAATGGATTGTTATGGAATTTGGAATATTGGTACATTTGAAACTGATATAGAAGATAGAATCATTTTGATTCCCGAAAATTCCATAGTAACCGCGGTATACGAAAGGAAAATTAACACTTGCAAAGCTGCGTGGTAAGTCCTCGTAACGATTGTTATACCGTGATTCGAATCAAGTTTTTAATTATTTTTAAAAGCTGTTTGAACAGTGATAAATCTTTTTCTAACATAATTTAACTTTGTTAAATACCTACACGCACTATTAATTTGGACGACGTCAAAACTGAAAAGGGTTAAGCTTTACGATTATGGAATTTAAATTTTCCCATACCAACATTTCGACGTCCCCACCGAAATCCTTTAAGTATTTCACTTGTATCATTATATAATTTATACGTTTTCAAAATAGATATTTATTTTATTTTCATTAGGGGCCATCCATAAACTACATCACATGTTAAGGACTCTATCTGTATAAGCATATAGTATAATAATTATTTAAAAATAATTTAAATGAAAATAAATTTAATTACAGAACTGCTGTTTTAATTTAAAAATTTATTGGTGTAAAATTGCAATATATGTGATGTCACACTAGGGAGGGATGAGTCTTACGAATGTCACCAGCTGTGACAAGGAAGCGGGAGGGGTCAAAAAATCACGAAAATCGTGTGATGTAATTTGTGGATAGACTCTTATGTTTTATTTTATTCGTAAAATATACAGTTCATAGCTAAATACATAGGTACTATAAAATATTATAGGAAGAATTAATGAAAAAATGTGTGTGTATGTGTGTGTGTGTGCAGTGTGACAAGGGGTGAGAGGGATTCTAAATTTCGTGATGTCACATTTCATATGTTGTATCGTTATAATATCTTTAAGCTTTAAAACACGAGATTTGAAGTATTAACGAAAAACTTCAAAACATTTCCAACTCTATCTGTATGAGTACAGTGTTTAAATTATTAAATACTAGCTTCTGCCCGAGACTTCGTCCGCGTGGAATAGTTACTTTGGGCTAACACTACCTTTAACCTGCGACTTTGTTTACGTAGAAGGTGCCCCACCGCCCTTCCCCCTCATGACTGCCCGCCGCCTTGCACATCATAAATGTGCGTGCAGTACTTAACCATTATTTTGCTACGATGTTATTTTAAATATGCGATATCTCCTAAGATATTCATTGCAATCGAATGATGCCAATGGCAATTTTGTTTTAAATTAAATACTTGTGATGAATAACGTATTTATTTGGATAAGGATTAATATCATGTTTATAAAAACACCTTCGCAAATAATGCATTATTTTAGAACAAATTTGGTTATCATAAAAAAGGTTATAGTGGGCCAACCTTAAAAGATAGACATATGCTGCCGCGGACTTTTTTTTAGAACTTTTAAAGGGGAACAATTCTGTCACACATGATTTTTGCGAAACTTTGACTGTTTCCGCAGTGCATGCAGCGGAAGCTGTCAAAAGGAAAAAAAACCCCAATTTTGAAACATTCTTCATTGGTGCTCTGCTTCTATTGGTCTTAGCGTAATGATATATAGCCTTCCTCAATAAATGGGCTATTTAACACTCAAAGAATTTTTCAAATCAGACCAGTAGTTCCTGAGATTAGCGCGTTCAAGCAAACAAACAAACTCTTACGCTTTATATATTAGTATAAGATAATGTATTCTATCTCATTATATCGCAAGCTTAGTCCTATAGTTTTATGTGTTTATCTCTTTTTAGGTTCGCTTTTTCTTTCACCGAGTTTCAAATCACAATGATTCTAAAGAAGTTTCCCTAAAAAAACGACTTAAAATTCATTTAATAATTTAAAGATGAACACGCTAATAATACTTTATATGTATATATTTTAATAATGCTTAAATATTGCTCTAATTATCATTAGCAGAATTTTCATTTAATTTAGAATTGTTCAAGTAAAAAGTTTATTTTCTTTTCAATAAGCGTATAGGTAAAAAAATGTAACATGTTCAACCCTAATGAAAGATTTTAATTTGAAAGGTGATATAACATTTTAATTCAATATTTTACATTATAATAAAGCGTTATTTTTAAAATTTTAATTTAAGGTATAAACGTAAATGAAAATGAAATAATAAAATTCAAAACTTCATTTCATTTTAACAGCACCATCTATCAAAAACTGTTGAAACTACTTGACCGATGAGATAACAAACTTTAAAACTTATATACTGACCTCTATCGACAGGTAGCGAAACTAATTCGTTTCTTCGACTTTAAGGGTACTCAATAGCAGATGGCTGTTTTATTATCTTATAAGACTAGAAATTAAAAATGTAAATGATATTTTGTAGTGCTGATTTATGTCTGGTTACCTCATAGTACCTACGGTTAAATTTCGAGTCTAAAGGGAGGGTCAATAGTTGTCATCCATTCTGTTTATTTTATTTCCATTAATCAGGTTGCTATGTTTAATACTTAAATAACAGTGGAACTCATGAAATTGATTTTTAAAGAACGTATTTTTCATTTGCATATTTTTAAATGCGGTTTCTTCGATCATAAATTATTCGTCTAAATGCGGATTTTATTTGATTATACGTCGAGCGCTGACCATACTTTCACCATTCTGTTATTATACCTACTATAAGACACTCATGAATAGTCACAAAATAATTATTAAAAAAGCATTATGTTTTTTTATTGCTGGAGCACAGCAGACAGGCTGACGGCCCAACTGTGATGGAAAGTGGTTACCCTCGTCTATGAACATTAGCGATACTAGAAGTCCTGCCAATGTGCTGCCGGCCTTGAAGGAAAAACTGGAACCTGACCACTGATGCCGGAACAAAACTCAAGGTTGTTATGGCGGCATACTCTAGACCAGGGGTGGTAGCCATCCAACCGGGCAAATGCCCTACCATCTGGCATGACTTTAATCATTAAATAAGGTAAACAATCAAATAAGAACGTAAAATTGGATACATACTCTAACAAGAATAAGCAGGTATAAAATTTAATAATTTTATCTGTATATTTAATATAAAAGACTCATAAATAAATAGCCACCAAATAATTACACATACCTACAATAAATATTATGTATCATGACTACCTATTATACCATAATAACGATTTCTACAAGATAAACAATCAAGTAAGAACGTAAAATTGGATGCATACTCTAACAAGACTAAGTAGGTATATAATCTAATAAGTGTATTTATCTCTATCAGGAACACCTGTGACCACTTAATCGGCCTTGTTTTTGTTCGTCCGTTTGAGCATTACGAAAATTCTCTACCAAGTGAACCAACGGTCTTGTTTGCACATTATTATGATAATTAAAAGGAATTTTTAACTATTCTTAATTAATTACATTGCGTGGTGCTGTTAATCATCACACGATTTATTCGTTACGCGTTTTGGACTTTTGTACGGTAACTTTTAATGTAACAATATATTATAATTGTTATATGTGTTTATAGCAGTGGAGATTTTCATGTAAGATTGTTCTATCTTCTTGTAATATATTATGACATTCTATTTCAATGTTCATTTTACTACTGAATTAAGTCAGATTAGATAAATAATTAATTGTTATACACGAGTAGAAAATATACTTAATTATTAATTAAATATTTCTTTAATAAATAACACCAATTTTGATAAAGTTAGATAGAAGAAATAAATAATTATATTTCATTGTATATTTTAAAATAATTCTAATGAGAAAAAAGATTAATTAGATATTATTCCAGCAGGTACTAACTAATATATAATTTTGTCATTATCAATTACACATCCACAGGTATTTGATTTTTAGAAATTTAAATGATTTTAATCTTTAAAGTACCAAAGAATGAATACTCAACACGTTGATTGTATAATTTGTTAGTTAGAAATAATTGTAACAATACCATATTCAAGTATATTCTAAAAGAAAGACGAAGGGCATTGTCCTATATACGTAGGTAAAAGACAGAATAAAATAACTTAAAGTAACTAACAGAGAATAAATCTTATATAAGTATTTTGTGATATATCTATCAATAAAAATATGAATGAATCGTTTTTTGTTGAAATGAATAAAAAACAAACGATTTATATAAAGAAAGTAGATAACGACTCGCAATCTATAAACATTCAAATTTAAAATTCGACCGTTGGATTCGAAAAAGAAACGGCACGATAGGGATGGGATGAGCAACGCCGGCCGCCGCACCGCTGTGCGTCTGTCGAGATTTTTTGTGCGATTTTTTCGACGTTATTATTATGAGAAAAAATGCGGAGTCAGTAAAGCGGAACGTGGGGTGGGGGCATGACGAGGGTTCCCCGGTTTGATTGAAGCGAGGAGGAGGGGGCGGGGCGGTGACGTCATGCTCTCATAATAGGCCGTGGCGTGCAGTGATGGCCGCCGTTTATCAACTACGATTGTTAGTTCCCTGCACTTGGACTATATTTGTTACGATTGCATGCGTTACTTTGTGTTGAGAACATAAGATTGATTGATAAATAATATGCGAATATTAAAGCGTCGATTCATATAGTGTTGTGGATATTTAAAAAAACTAGCTATACGCGTTTTCTGTTTTTCACTTTATGTATTTTTGAAAAAGTTCAAATATTGGTAATTTTATAAAGATTTTGAAAAAATATTTTATAATAAGAAAGTACTAGTACTAGTTACATAAAGTACTTTATATATTTAAAGTTAGAGGAGGTTATTCTAAGAAGCATCCATGGCTGAAAAATTGAGAGGAAGATAATTAAGGTAGTAGTGATATGTTACTAGGAGAGATGAAATCATATGAACTAAAGTGATAAATAGATTAATATAAGGGAAGACTAAAAAAGACGTAGATATTATGGATTATCTGAAGGATGACATAATGATTTGTAGAGCGACGGGAAACTTATATACAAGAATAAAGAAGTATGGAGAGAAAAGACATATCTAGGTACTGTGGCGAGCTCAAAACCATTAGGGAAGGAACTACACATTTATTTAAGTTCTAAATTAAATAACAATACACGTTTAAAACAGTATTTCCAGATAATATAACCTTGCTTTACAACTTTAATTTTAACTTTACCTGTTATGATAATAGGATACAAGTTCATGTCTTTGAAGCGTAACTATTCGTAATTCCTTCGCCCTAGAGACATGTAAATTAAATAAACTAGCGCCATAACAAAATATATTACCTACATTTTACCGAACCCAAAATACCACAGATTTCATCGAGCGCATATTAACAAGATTACAAGAGTAATTAACTAACGTAAAAAATACGTTTTTATATTACAAAAATCAGGTATTCGCGTGCGTGCCAATGGGCGGAGTTGTTTATCGCGTGTTTCGCGGCAGTTACAGCGGGAACACCTCAGTGCATGGCACATCACTAGCAACGCCTATTGCGCGGCGGTTGTTGGCGGTTGGTTGCTGTTCCATTTGAAAAATTGATGAAGCGTTCGTTTTTTGTTCTTAATTCAAACTATTCAATAAACGAACATGTATGCAAATATTTTCCATAAATCATAATTTATCAATCAAATAACACAGCTATTAAGTGTTTAAGCCGTTACAAACGCTAATATTTTATGCATTTAGGAAACTAAAACAAATATAGGTACACTTTATAGGTATTTACTAACAAGAGATTGTCCAGATATTCAAATAGCATTAGGTTATAGAAACATAGTCTTGTCTACTGTTATTATTCTGCTACTGTTACTATTATCATCCATAGACCTATAAAATGCAGGTAATAAAATATATGACAGTCACAGATAAATAGAACGTTAACATCAATTAATATAATACTATAGATACCTACTCTAGTTATTAAGCCTTTCCCTTGTCTCTCCCAATCTACAATATGACGGATACAAAGCTTAACTACAGCAAAGTTGTTGCCACTGTAAGTACTATTTCTTTAGTTTCAAGTACAAATTTTACAATCAAAGTGCGAATGTAATCTTATTCTTAGAAGGCTAAGCGTGCGCTATAATTGTAGAACTGGACTCACTCTTTGGCTTTATTTTTCTTAATAGCTACATCGTCCTGATTTTAGAGCATTAGAAAACGAGCGTAATGTAATCGCTTAAAGGATGGCAAATTAGCAATCGCCCCAATCCCCTTTTCTAAAATGTAGGAATGTACATACAGTTCTACATCATAGGGTCTTGACAGTCAAAACAATACGGGTAGGTACTTTTATCATCATAAAAAACGTCACAGCCTCCTTGATTTTGTATGGATGTACCCTGGACAAAAGAGTAGACATTACTCCAACGAGTTAGTATTTTTGTTGAAATAATAATTAAAATTATTCATATCATGCAATTTGGAAATTAATTTGATATAGAGGGTAGGTATTATAAACGCACGCTGGCTTTTAAAGTGCAGCTTCATCTGCGACAACATTACAGATGTACCTAGGCCGTTTCACGTAGATATGGCGATGGGTTTAATACGTTATTTGGGATGCGACATTGTTAATGACGTTAAATATTGACAGATAACGTATGTAGCTATACGTTAACGGCGTTATTTTTTAACTCTTTAAATAAAGGTGGCGCTTCATCTGTGATAATGTTGAAGATTAAACGTAGATGTAGCCGCAGCAATGTGTACGTAAATTGTTTTAATACAGGTGTCTCTTGAAGAAATTGATTTTTTAACATAAAAAAATTGAGATGAAAATGATTCAAAATTTTATTGTATTGGAAAGAGTACCTAAGGTTTGGCAATTATAAATGAAAAATGATATCAGACAAATGTCTACCATGACCACGCTTACAGATGTCAATTCTTTCATTCAAATTTTATAATCACTTTTTCAACAAAATTTCCCGATCACATAAATTGACGAAATTCAACTGTTAAGTGGCCGGCCCGATCATGGGACACCACTGGATTATTTTTTGTGAGGCTATATTAAGGACAGGATATACGGAGCCAACCGAATCGATTGTAGCCTTAAAACTCAAAATCAAACACGTGGTTAACCAAATTAACCAACCATTTTGAGAAGAAGTGATTGAAAATGTTAAAGAAAGAATCGACAGTTCCAAGCTTGATCGTGGTGGACATTTCTCCGATATAATCTTTCATGTATAGGTAATTGCTAAACCTTACTCTTTCTAATACAATAAAAATTTGAATAATATTTATATTAATTTTTTGTTATAATTTGTTTTAAAAACACAAAGTTCTTGTTGAAACGCCTATATTATTGTCAAATGTTTAAAATACCTAAATCTGTTGCAACGTGCTACTTTCATAAAACATCCCTCAATCTATGAGATTTTGTAGTAGGTATTCGCTCAGTGGCCCTCATGTCTGCTCACTTCACATAAAATGTTCCCTGCTATGAAATGTCCGTTAATTATTTATTCATGTTAATTAATAAAAGTACCAACATTCCTTCATGGTGGTCCAATGGTGGAATAAATGTAAAGAATGTTTCACCTGTTTCTTATTTCGTACGTTTTTAACGGTTACATGGAGAAAAATTATCATAGTTGTAGCTGTTAAGGGTTTTCCAGTAGCTTTGACTTCACATTTTTTGTGATCATAAAAAATACAAAGAATGATGATTTTGCAATGAAAAACGTAGCCCTGAAGAGCTATAAGGTCCTCACTAGATGATGCTAGAAGTCTTTTTTCTGTTATTGACTTTTTATTGTTCATAACACATATTTTTAGACCAATCCAATCAAACATTGAAAGTCTTGATAACTTTTCTCAATTTCACGTAGGCTAACCCTTGTTGGCACCGCTCCCCAATGATTGATTGCCATCCAGTTAATTTATTGAAGATATTAAAAAATCTTAATATTTTTTATTTTGTACCCGTAAAATTTTATTGTTATTATTATTAAAAAAATAGCAAGATTTCTTGTCATTCAAATTATTGTACTGGAGTGTCAACAATGATATTTTTTCCTATTAAGCAGAGTATCAGAACTAAATAAATAAGTTTCCACATGAATGTTATATATTTATTTATATTTTGATATGTTAAATATTATTTATTTATACTTAATATTACCACAGAAAATAATACTAAGAAATTACAATCGTCCAATAAAAAACGTAACTCGTAACACAGTTTTAATCCGTGCAGGAACGAAGAAAGAATACAATTTCCTGCGGCTGGGCGGCCTGTCGTAAGAGGCGACAAAACAACCCACAGCCAAGTGGGCTTGCCTTTCTGGATGGCTACCGCCCTGGGATTAATTCTTCTATTACTATCTTATCAAAATCGCCGGGCACTATCGTCTCAATCATAGGTTTGCCTGATTTCGTTAATTCTGTTAATTCCACTGGTGCCCGTGGCACACCACTCTATCTTTATAAATAGTTATAAGCAAAAAGCTTTGAAAACTCACGAAATAAATGATTAAAATGTTGGTATATTTTCGATATTAATTTCGGCTAATGCCATTCCTGCTAATGGTAATACCAATTTTTCCTGTTATTGTTCCGTAGCGACGATTTCGAGAAGATATTGTGGTTTTAGTAGAATAGGAATTATTGACACTATCGCAATATAATCATACTTTGAATATCTTCGCAACCTTGAGTTGTATTCCGACATTATTGGCCAGGTTCCAGTCTCCTTTTAGGGAGCGGCAGCACGTTGGTAGCACCTTTGGTGTTTCAAATGTCCATAGGCTATGTATGGTAACCGCTGTGGGCTGTCTGCCTGTCTGCTGAACTCATGCAATAAAAAAACCCTAGCTGTTTTTTTATAAAAATCTCAATCAAAACTTTCAATCAACATCTTATTATTTAAGACATACCTTTTGAACACACGATATAAATATACCTAAAGTCCAAATCTTACGCGGACGAAGTAATGGGCACAGTTCATATTAAATAATCCTTTCGATTTAAACATATATAGCTACACACTTTAGAATACTCTATTGCATTTCTCACAAAACGAAGTACAATTAATATTTACATAGAATTAATCGATTATCCACATTTCTAAGTACGTCAAGCAAAACAAACAAGTTGTAAACGCTAATATAACACTTAGACAATGAGCTCTCGTCTGTTTGTGTGTTTGGACAGGTGGGTCGCGGCATTGGCTTGTATACAGACAATGGTGTCTTACAATGACCTATATTAGAACGAACGTACACGCCATAATT
This sequence comes from Dendrolimus houi, assembly GCA_039645545.1. Classification (NCBI taxonomy): domain Eukaryota; kingdom Metazoa; phylum Arthropoda; class Insecta; order Lepidoptera; family Lasiocampidae; genus Dendrolimus; species Dendrolimus houi. The sequence goes on along the minus strand of CM077125.1, from coordinate 15,900,099 downwards.
TCTGTTTTGTTTTATGGTTACTAAATAATATCTTATTTTCAACTTTTAATAAACTAGTATTCCTGGCTGACGTTGCCCTGCCCTGAAAAAGTAAAAATCTAGGACCGATTCTAGTGACTCCTACCGCTTCCAATTGTGAATCTAAACTATCCGGGGACCCACACCAACATATACCAAAAAATTATCAAAATAGGTCCAGGTGATTAGGAGGATCCTAGAACCCGATCCCAGCGCCACCTATCGATTCCAATTGTGAATCTAAACCATCCTGGGACCCACTCAAACACACAAAAAATTTCATTAAAATCGGTAAAGTCTTTCTCAGGTTATGCGCGTACATATAATAGGTTGGGGAAAAAGTCTTTTCGCATATAGTATGTATGAACTTGTAATAAGATCTCTTTGGCTATACCATTTGTATCTGGCTGGTTTTGGTATCATTAAAAAGTTTTAATTTTAAAGAAGACAATTACAAATTCAAATTAGGAAAATGTGTGATTTTCATTTGTTTTTCTTATTGTTAAAATGAGTGAATCTAATGAAGAAATTCGATACATTTTATAATTTTACTACAAAAAAGGTAAAAATGCAACACAAGCCGCGAAAGAAATTTGTGATGTTTATGGACCTAAAGCAGTATCTGTGAGAGTAGCGCAAATTTGGTTTAAGCGTTTTCAATCCGGAAATTTTGGTATCAAAGATGCACGTCGCTCTGGTCGCCCTGTTACGGACAAAATTGATGCCATTTTTGAAAAGGTGGAGTAAAATCGGCATATTAGTAGTTGCGATGTAGCTGGAGAACTGGGAATTGACCACAAAACGGTTTTGGCGCATTTGAAAAAAGCTGGGTACACAAAAAAGCTCGATATTTGGGTGCCTCATGAGCTCACTGAAAGAAACCTAATGAACCGTGTACTCATTTGTGATTCTTTATTACGACGTAATGAAACCGAACCATTTTTGAAGAAGCTGATAACTGGTGATGAAAAGTGGATCACGTACGACAAGAACGTGCGAAAAAGATCGTGGTCAAAGGCCGGTCAGGCTTCACAGACTGTGGCGAAACCCGGGTTAACTCGCAACAAGGTGATGCTGTGTGTATGATGGGATTGGAAGGGCATTATTCATTATGAGCTGTTACCGCCAGGCAGGACCATCGATTCTGAACTGTACTGCGAACAACTGATGAGATTAAAGCAAAAAGTTGAGAGAAAGCGGCCGGAATTAACCAACAGAAGGAGTGTGGTTTTTCACCATGATAACGCTAGACCTCACACATCTTTAGCCACTCAGCAAAAATTACGAGAGTTTGGCTGGGAGGTGTTAATGCATCCGCCGTATAGTCCTGAACTTGCACCTTCAGATTTTTACCTGTTCCGGTCTCTGCAGAATTCCTTAGGCAGTGTCAGGTTAATATCACGAGAGGACTGCCAAAACCACTTGTCGCAGTTTTTTGATCAGAAGCCCCAAAATTTTTATAGCAATGGGATCACGACCCTACCTACAAGATGGCAAAAAGTTATTCAACAAAATGGCACCTACATACTTTAATCAAATGTAAATAAACTTTATAAAAAAACCTTTTGAATTTTTATATAAAATGCGAAGAAACTTTTTCCCCAACCTAATATTTCTACGATTCATTTTTATTTATGTAGATTTTATATAGTAAATTAAGTCATAAAATTAGGAAGAAAGTATTTACAGTTAATAAAGTACCTAAATGTTACTTGAAGGTTATATGCAATGATTTTTTGACAAATAAGATCTACGCGTTGAGTGGGCTAAACCATTGCCGATCTTTATATCACTACAGCACAGAGGCTCTAGGTTCGATTATCAATTAAGACTTTCAGTCCACATCTTATTACTTATTTAAAACATACTTTTTAAACTTTAATCAGTCATAACTTGAAAGCGAATTTAATGATGATTTAATTATGTTTGGACATGTAGAGAGAATGGATAAAAGTAGAATCACAAAACAGGTATATGAGAATATTGTGAATAGTAGAGTTGCTGCCAGTAGACCGAGACGTACATAGAGTCAGAATATCAATAGTGTTAAAAAGAGGTCAGGTAAAAAGCATCTCAAATAAACGTGAATGTATGACGAAGATAATGAAAGTAGACGAAGCGAAAGTTGTTTTTCAGGATCGTCACAAGTTTAGATCCATAGTCTGGGTCTACCCTCACCGGAAACAGGCGTGATAATATGTATGTATGTATGTAATTTAATGAAATTTATAAATTTCTTTCCAAAACTTAGTTTGTTACAATAAAATCTTACAATAGACAACATAATTTTGTTAATTTGTGTACCATTTATGGTGCATAGTACGGATCTACGTAATTACAAGACAAATACCTAACATATAACTTAGTTTTGAAAATTCGAAGTTCATGTAACGAAATACCGCAAACGTAGATCTGGTTGATAAAAAATGCAGCGTTTAAAATTATAGTTAAGAGTGTTCGCCGGCGGCTAAACTATTATGCTAGGTACAGAGGGAGCCAATGAAAACAGCGAATGTAACGTTGCATTCGTGGAACGCTCGAACGGTTCTAATCGTTTGATGTTACTCTAATATTACACGCTTTGACCAACTTGAATAAAAAACGGCGCAAAACTGGGATGGTACGAAGACAATCAATGACATTAATGACTCAATTTTATTTTCGTCAATGTTCGTGGTCCCAAATGACAGGACGAACTTGCTGAATAAGGCGCCAAAAACACAAGACTTGCGAACACCGAATGACATGTGTCAACTAATTTACATTTTTAATTGCTCCATGAGGGAATATACAAGAACAGAATACCATTTAATATGTTATTGGCATTGAAATAAACAAAATGTTTACATGGATAACGTTAGTTACTTCATCCAATTTACTTCATCAAAGACAGTAGTGAATATCGAACGATCGTTGGCCTTCGTTAGCCCTCTGTGTACCCGGCTTTATACTTATTCTAAATACAGCTACCTGTATAGCTACATGAGATTTTAAATGCTTTAAAATTTACAAATGTTTTGAATGTGAAATCGTTTGCACGTTTGTATTATGTAAGAAATCTTGCACTTTCAAGTTTTAAATAAATGTTAACTACTCTTCAGCCCACGGATAATGAAAAGTTCCATAGAGGGCATTTACTCATGAAGCTACAGAACCCATATAGTATTTAGGAAATACAGAAAAATATTAAATATTTTACGAAAATATATAAAAAAAATTACAATGAAAATTAAGTTTGTTTTAAGATAACTCTGGAGTATGTAAATGAATTAATCAGCAGACAACACTAATGGGAATAAACAAACACATTGTATACCCCACGGACAATGCCGGCGTTGATCCCAGATATCCAGACCAGACTAAATAACACATAGTTCTTTTATTAAATTTAACTAGCTGAGAGTCGAACTCGAAGCCTCTGTGTTTTAGTGAATGAAGTGGATCAAGCTTAGACCACTATACTACAGAAGCCATCTGCTACAGATTTTCAATGAAATTATTTCTTTGGGTTTCGTGGCCAAATGTCAAAAATCAAACAGTTGGCGTTCATCACTTCTACGTAACCCAAGACTTGGCTGATATATTTATATACCAACGAAGAAAATTTACCAAAATTCTTTAAAAATCTACCACAAACTATATATATTATGAAATAAAAAACAGATGAAATAACGTACAAAATTCAAGGAAACATAACTCATGCACGAAACACGATCGACCAATTTAAAACCCGGACTAGGGCAGCGTTATTGATTAATCGTAATAAATATGACAAAAAAGAAAATTAAAAATATATCTGGATCGGATGTTTCCTTATTATGTGGCTGTAAATCAATTACATGATAGCAAAATGCAAATTAAACCTGTTATTGGACCATTCTCCTCGAATGTGTGTATATTACACACATTGACATCATTTTGACTAAGATACTTTACAACATCGAGAATAATATCGAATTGAATACGAAATTAAAATAGGTTGTAGAATGTAGATAAAAACATTAGTCAAATCAAATAATATAAGGATTGTCAAACAAGGTAAGAATATAGAAGACATACTTCACACTGTGTATGAGCATAGCCGTCCAACGTGGCATTACAACCAGCCTTCTGAGCACGCTTCCCTCTGGCAGCGATTTGATACACAGCCTACAAAATTATTTATTTATAATCGTTTATTTTTAAACATAAATTGTAAAAGCTCAAAAGAAACTTATTAAGATTTATCTTCAATTACTGAATTAAATAAAAGAATAAATATACCACAAAATATAATTAGATAGTATTAACATAAGATGCAGTTCACTGCTGGACCTTGGCCTTGTCAAGTTTGCACCATATATCCAGGTCCTCAGCTTTCCTCATTCAGCTTCTACCGGCGTGCTCACGCTTGTAACCGGTCCATTAGGCTGGAAGGCCGTAGTGTGGAAAACTGTATTCTCCGAAACATAGCCTCCACTCCAGAACTCGTCTGCTTCGTCGGCCATCGGTCCTGCGAATCCTGCGATAGACACGACCGGCCCATTGCTACTTCAGCTTACTAATTTTACGAAATATATTATATCAGTGACTTTAGTTCTCTTTTTCGGAATTTATGTATAAGACTTCTATCATAGCTCGCAGTGCGACTTAGCTTTTATGGATCAATCTTTCCGTAGTGTCCACTTCTTAGCCCTGTTGGTCAGAACGGAGAGGACGTATTGCTCTAAGACTTTTGTTTTCAAGCACTGCGGAATGGTCAACGAGAAGGGCAGAGTTTCTAGATTAATTTTCGACAAGGAAAATATGATAAACGAATATTTCATTCCTTACTCTGCTCTGTGGAGCAAATGTTTTCAATTTCACGAGTTTCTAATATACCTAATAACTATAAAATTAACGTTCAATATCGCAACTTTAGTCACCTAGAATATTTTTTTTTTCTAAAAGAAGACTCATGATGCAAGGTAAATGATTTTGATACAGTATCAAAAGTTAATGACCTAGCATATAAAAATCATTGCATTTTCAACTTGATTGAAAGAAATATATAAATACACAACATACCGCTTATAAAAGTAAAATTGTGATTTTTATAAAAATTGTTAATATTATATAAAATATAATACGTACATAAAAAGATAATTAAATAAAAACCAAAGAATTAAAATAAATACAATGTGAATTTTACACTCATATATTAGATGTAATTACATATTATAAAAACTTGAAGTTTTTGATTTAACTATTTATATTCTTGTTACTTCTTTAATATTAGTTGTTATCATATAATGTAGCAATAAAGCTTTTATAGTTTATAATCCTGTATTGCGTCAAATATTAATATTTTATGATTCATCATTTTGTTTTTATTATATTAATAAATTTATTAATATATATAAATGTACAAAATATTAAAACACGTTTTATCAAGAATGTGATAAAAAGAAAATTCAATAGGTACTTGAGGTGTAGTGTATTAGCTAGTCGTCGTAGTAGTCATTCAACGGACTATGGAGCGAGTTACGTTGGGTGTTTCTCTTATGGATATAATCAAATGAGGACATCCGTAAAAGAACCAAGGTAACCAACATACCTTGCAAAATTATTAAGGACGTCGTGCTTTTGTCGCTACTATCAGAATTGACTTCACGACGACGTCGCCTTCTTGTCCAAGGTCGTTAAGTAAGTGGTGGAGCGAAAGAGCAGGCTTCTCCTGGCTTCCCTATCGTACATACAGGGCTAGGCGACACTTGTTGGATGGTGGACATTGGCTCACTCGGATGTGAGCAAATAGGCAGTATTTAATTTAATACCTTATCGGTGGGCAACTAAGATTTAGAAGTAAAACGATTAATTTATAGTTCTTCCTTTTTCTTGCTGAAGGTTTGCGTAGCTAGATACCTAATGGGTCTATTTTGCGTGCGAGTGTTGAAGGGTGACTTTTGTAGACAGCCCACACCGCCAGGAAATCTTCTAATCTAAACTTTATCAAAGACCTCTTGAAGCATATCTGATATGATATATTATATACTTCGCCCTTTAGTACGCAATCCCGTTGCAGGACGTGGACGGATATTTTCTTTAGTTTTGTGACAAATGCAGGATAAATTAATGCTTAGCTTGTATGTCCAATATATACATCAGTAATGTGAATTAGTGTGTCGCTTAAAGGGCGAAGGTTGAATTAATTCGTCTATTTTAACAGTATAGATACTTTACAAAGTGTATCCGATATAAAACCGACAAACTAACGACCCGGCATCAATGTTTAAGGCCCTGACTGCACAAGCAAACAATGAAGTTATTCTTCCTCAAGCTACGTCGATTAAAACGAATGAGCTGCCTATCACGTATTCTGAAGTAAAACAGACACGCGTAAAAACGAGGAGATGAGTGATCCAATAACTTGTAAAGGTTTCCTTCACGAATCAATCAACTATACCATACATAATATCTTATTTTAGTTATTAAATATCTCGTGAATGAGAGGTTTGAATGACATAAATTATCTGTCTATAATAAAGCAATCATTTTTCGTATCCTCATACAAAGTATATTGTAGTATTGTTAGTTTCAGAAGATTCTAGTTTATTCAATAAATTATAATTTAACGGATTGATCAAGTGTATATAATGTGATTTGACAGTTGAAAGTGAAAAATCAATCCTCTCAGAAAATGTAAAAGCCATAAAAAAACGAACACTAGTTTGTTTGGATATTTCCAAACTCATGTGTTTGTTTGTATCCTCTTAACAACCTTGGCTATTTTTTTATGTTATCTATTTATACAATCGTAGAAGGTTTATTTAATCACATTTAAATTTGATCGATTCATCCAAATTGAAAGACAGAAATGAACCATCTAATATTGGCTTAAGAGGCCGTAGAAAAACATGCATCACCTTAAAGACAACTTTTGCTTGCACGAGTACAAGAAACAGTACCGCCAACATTTTAATAAATGTTACGTTTATATAATATACAAACGTGAAAAAACAAAATTGTGATGTTCACAATGACAGACACTGAGATTAAAAATCGTTTTACTCATCAGAAACAAAGAGGATATAATTACTACGCTTATCATAAATATTAAAACCAATAAAAAGGTTTTACATCTCTAAACAATCATTTTGGACAAGATAGAAAATCAAACAACCTTGATCCAAGTAACTTTAAACTTTGTTGTCAAACAGTTAAACATATTTTTTGTGAAATAGTCTGTTCTGTGACTTAGTTTCAAAAGGTGTGCTCGCGGAACGTTAAATGAATCAATTTCAAAACAGCGGAACCTTTTCATATCGCGACTGTACATACATTGTGAGTACTCGTCTGTATGACACGAGAAACGAATACAAGAAATGAGAATTGTGTAATAAAAAACGTACACCCGAAAAGCACCTTGACGTGGTAGAGCGAGCCATGCGGAAGTCATTGTCTTGATAAAAGCTTTTAGGGCCGTTCGATCGGTGTGATACCATATTCTCATAGAATATTCGTGCAGGAACGGATAAAGAATATAATTTTCTGCGGCCGGGCGACCTGAAGTAAGAGGCGACAAAGAAGCAAACGACCCACAGCCAGGTAGTAGGGTATTTGCCCGACTGGATGGCTAGTCCCCCCTAGTCTGTAGTATGTTGCCATAACCTTAAGTTGTGTTCCGGCATTAGTGGCCAGGTTCCAGTCTCCCTTTAGAGAGTGCACGTTGGTAGCATCTTTGGTGTTACAAATGTCCATACGTGATGATAACCGCTTTCCATCAGGTGAGCCATCTGCCTGTCTGCTCCACTCATGCAATAAAAAAAGGCTCGCCTTCAGTTGATCGTGTTTCGTGCGATAACTGAGATTTCCGATGGCCCACAACCGCCTTCCCCTATCCACTGGTCTTTCTTCTTTCGATTTTTACATCAAATCCGTTAAGAACTGGAAGTCTTAATCGTCATCCAGACCGGGAAATACTCTATCACAGTGGTACCTACCCAGGGGTGAGGGTTGGTTTGTCGCCACTCAATGGGCCGCTCGGAAGCACGAAATGGTACTTATTCTTTCTCCGTGCCTGCACTGATATGTTATACCTGGTCATCTTCAGAATTGGATGTCTTAGTCCTCATCCAGACTGGCAAATGCTCTACCACAGGTGGTACCTATCCAGGGGTGAGGGTTGTTTTGTCGCCACTTTCAATGAGCCGCTCGGAATCACGAATTAGTACTTATTCTTTCTCCGTTCCTGTACTGATATGCTATTCCTAGTCCTCTTCTTTTTTTGCTTATGACAGTTAATTTTAAATGAGCTAATCAGCGTTTAAATTTGAATAGGTATTAAAGTATACAAAAATAATACATAAAAACCTTAGCAAAAATATATAATCAATCACAAGTTTAATTAAATAAATGTTTTTTTCAACATAATAAATCTTCATGCATAAGAAATTCATCTCGATCACTTTTAGCTATCCGCGTTGAAGTATATTTTTATTTTTAATCCAACTAATTTTTTTATAATCTCATCCGATATCTGATCGATGCGCGGGCGCAGAGCTTGATTAATATTCAAATCGTTCAACCGATAATTTTACAAAATCGCATTACAAACGAGCGGGTGTTCCCAGGCCCTATAGTACACATTAATTCCCCCGACTCCGCTTGTCAAACCGCCAATCTACCCGCGATTACCTTTATTTAGAGTTAATTTATCAATGTTAAAGAAAAAGCCTTTATTTTTGCTAATATTTTTTACGAGAGATATTTAAATTGTTACCGTTTAAAATTATAGTAATTAGTCAATTAATGTGTGTACATTGTATAGTCATTTTTACACGTCAAAATAATAACTTTATATGTAGTTTTTTTTTTTGTTAAGCTTTAATTATAACATAGTTTGTGCTTATAAAATTTGTATAGTGTAGCGGTAATTATAGACTACAGTGTAAAATGGCTTTGTTACTGTTAATAGAATTAATGGGCGTATAAATATAAATATTTTTTTATAGTAGCAGGGGTAGGCTTAAGTTTTGTATTATATTCATATTTCTAGCAGATAAATTTGATCTTTATTTTTTTTTATTAGTAAACTGACAAACACACAGATGGCCAGCTCATGGAAAGTGGTTACCGTCGCCTATAAACGTTTGGAATACCGGGGGTGAAGCCAACATCTTTAGGATGGGATAGGGGGACAAGATAGTTGCTCTCCAGCAAAAAGTGTTGATCTGAGGTTACCTCCTTCTGTGAGTCAGTCATGACTCAGAAGGAAGCGTCGGAGAGGCAAACGGAGGAGAGTGCGTACGCGGACTCCATCTGCCGAAGGCTCCTGGGTCAGAGGCGTCGCTACGCACAAAGTCTCTTCTATCCATGATTCCAGCATAGGGGGCCGCGTGGATGACTGGGGGATCCCGTAGACTTCCCCTTCCCCTACTATTGAAGAAGGTGTCATCCCCCGCAGGACACCATGAGTTCGTCAACAGGCGTCGGGGTATCACAGATGCAGTACCTATTTGTCTAATTCCTATGGCGCTATTCTCCGCGCGGAGGCCATGGGGGCATACGGCCGATCAAGAGTCCTACATATCTCTCGGTGAGCCTTTCCCCCAGGCCCGAGGATGGTGTCCCAAGAAAAGACCTTCCCCTCGCGTCATCAAAAAAGGAGGATAAGATAGTGGATACTTATCGTTCAAATAGCGGTCAGGAGATGGCGCTGCGTGGAGTTCCCACACGCGCATGTAATTGTTTACGCTGGAGGATCAACAAACCTGCCTATGTAGGTGGGCTCTATAAGAGCCACCGTCGTCAGGATCATCAGATGTGTCTTTAGTTCCCGAGGCGTTAAGATAGAACAAAGACGTGGTTTAGTTGGTAGATCCGAGGATGCCATCGGGAGTCTAACCCTACCCTATCGTTGACCCCGAAGAGTTAGGTATCTATGACGGATTACACCTCATAAAAAAGAGGGATAAGTCAGAGGGATCAGAAAGGGAAGATGGGGAAGTGGGTCGTCGGAAATCTCATTCATCGCACGCATTTGTCTTAAAACTTTGACAGTAGGTATCTGTGGTCGGGTGAGCAGAGCCTTCATCCGCCTGGTTTATTAGAACGTACAGGTGTATGGTTCAATCCCGGGCATGGTAAATTTTGTAAAAGAACTTTCCATTATTTACTATGCTGTTTGGGATTGGCCCCAGTTTTGTCCATTTTATATTACCCATAACGCAAGAGGGACTTGCTTAGTTTAGGGAAATGCGGTCTGTGTGTTTTCCTGACGACTTATTTTTTTGTTAAAGATAAATTAGTTAACTAAAATAAAACATGCGTTGTGAAACAACACTTATTACAGACTATATTTTAACGTCTCCGCTTACGCATGAGTATTGCTCTAGAAATACGTAACGTAAGGTCAAATTAGAAATTTTACATTTAAAATAAATGATGACCAAGAATATTTTTTTAAAGATGTAAGAATTTTAAATTAATCTAAATTAAATGACATTCTACTTTCATTTTGAAGAAGGAAGATTATTTAATCTGTTACGTGCAAAATCACAACATGTAATGTTTCAAAATTTTAATTGATTTATTTAAAAAGTCTAGGTATGTATGATGTAAGAGTATAGGTGAGCCAAAAAGAGATGGATGTGATGGTTGATATAAAGATTTGTGGTGGGACAGTCCTCTGTTTATTACTAGTAACTATAATAGAGTATATATAGAAGGAAAAGGGATATTGTGCTGAACTCAAATAATTGGGAAGAGGTAGATAGACAGATATGATAAAATATAAGGGTTCCGTTTTTGCCAAAATGTCCACGATAATTATATATATATATATATATATATATATATATATATATAGAGAGAGAGAGAGAGAGAGAGAGAGAGAGCGCGAGAGCGAGATAGTCCTGGACGAATGCTGTCTCGAGCATATGTAGCAAAACACTTAGTCTGTTTAAATCTTGATTCTTCTTTATGATATGAATAGATCAGATATGAATGACTTTAAACAAAAATGTTGTAAAGAAAATCCAATATCTAGTGTATGAGGTATAGAATACTATTTATAATAGGAATTCGGATTCATTCTACAAAAAATTCTGACATTATTAACATATAAAAAAACTATTTGACACGTTTTATTTGAAATGAGAAAAAGTTATATCAGTCGATTTTACTGTCCGCTCCCCAATGAATTTTTTTAATAAACAACTACAAAAGAAGGGGAGGTTCTTAATTCGCAGTGTAATTTTTTTATATTAACTTTTTGTCTCTGAACACATTTTTACTTTTTCCGTTAGATTTAGTACAGCTTCAGAATAGTTTCATATAGATTTAATTTTTATTAGATACCATGTAGGTAGCTACGTAACTCAAAACTGAAAAATAAAAATCTTAAAGTCAGAACCAAGAAAAACATAAGAAAATAACGATAAATTCGCATGATTAAGTAATATTAATTATTTTTCTTCGCATTGACTTTGAGATGTTATAGATTTTTTTATTTTTGAGTTTCAGTTACTCTTGAAGTCGGTTTCTTTTTTCGTGGATAATTATTATTTTGTGGCCAAATAATGGAAACGGTACACAATTGTCAACTATGTGGAACTTTTTATTGTTCTTGGGTTACCATATATTTATGTTCAGTATATATGATTGTAATTGCCATTTTATTTATAGATAGCTGGTTTCATTGGATTTTATTTTAAACGTATGGGCGCTAACAGAAACAGCTGACAGAGTGACATCAAATACGAACTTGGCTAATAACGTGCAAAACGTTTTCAGCACTCATTCATACCATTCAACACTTTCAGTTGCATGTATCTATTGTATGTTATAAACGCAATTGCGGGATTGCTATCAATATTAGGTGAGATTTCTAGCTACCACGGTTAGTCCGAAAATGTTGTTTTTTTTTATAGCTGAAGTACAGAAGATAGGTTGTCGGTCCTCCTGGTAGTAAGTGGTTACCTTTGCCAATAGACGTTTGCAACAACAAATGTTTTAATTGATTTTTGTCTGTGAAGGTGATGCTACTACTAGGCACTAACGGAAGAGCAGGGTTGGTTGTTGTCGAAGCGATGCTCCAGGGTCAACATTCCTGGCTTGCGGTTTCCTCCTTCTGCGAATCCATCATGTCACAGAAGGAGGCCTCAGAAAGAGCGAGGGAGGAGGACGCGTACGCGGACCCCGTCCGCAGGAGGCGGACCGGCGGCCGCATCTCCTCCTCCCATAGTTACCGTTACAGGGGGCCGCTGTCACGGGATGACAGCGGATTTCCCCCCTGCTGTACGAAGTGGGTCACTCTGCTCCCCGGGGTAGTCCAGTTACAGAGCGTAGGGGCGTCATGGTGCAGTTACTCTGTACGAGATCCCGTGACACCCCGTAAAAGCGCTATAAATGAGGCGCAGGTTTAGGTTTAGTGGGTAGTATGGCGGCCGTTTCTCGCGACAGCTTCGTTGCAGAAGCGAGCGTGAAGAACCGGTCACTGAGAGTCCCACACACCCTCGATGCAGGTTTTATGCCTGCATTTTGGCCCATCCCCCGAAGGACCCGAGAATGGTGTCCAAAGACATTCCCCCTGCGTTATCAAAAAAAAAAAGGGTTGGTTGTTATCAACCAGCATCTGCTGCGTTAGAGCCTGTTTAGAGTTAACCTTTAGATTTATAATTCTCTTTTAAATAACTCTAAATAAACGTAATTTTCTTTCTTTATTTCTATTAATGTGGAATGAATTTTATATCACTGTTTAATAATTAAACAGAAGTTACATTTTTTGTTAATTTAGAATTAACAGCGGACAGCGGCAATACCAAAATGTATGTCAATGCTCCTAAGCTAAAGTGCGTTCTCTTCCGGCGAAGCCATTATTGAGACAACATATATATAAAATACTAAACATTATAACAACGTGTGATTAAAATAAATATCAAATAATATATATTAGCCTTTTCATTAACAATCACCACTTTCCAAAGTATTAGAAAGAGTTTTAAATATTGGTAATTACTCAATGCTTTAGGTATAGTATTTTCTCTGTATATCTAATAAATGTGTACATATATTTAGTCTATAACAAAGTATCAGACTGTCTAGAAATAATAAGAAGTACTTAAGTAACTCTTACTAAGCTGATACGTAAATGGTATGGTATGATGTATAAGAAAATACGCGTTTAAGTATTTTTAGCAACGAATTTAATCTAAGAGGTCTCGATCAGTAGTCACCTCCCGTTTATTTATTAATGAGGAGAAATCCGATTGAGACCAAGCCATCGCAGGGTAAACGCGGTGGGGGCGTGTGGGATCGCCACGTTGGGGTGGCACTAGCTCCCTCGAAGAAGTGTTATGGCCACCCGAGTCGAAGATACCTGGTAGGGGCAGGCCTATCAGCCTCCTCTGCTGCCGGGGGGAACCAGTCCCCGGCAGTAGTGACCTCCCTCGAACAAGCTTCAAATAAATTTAGTAAATTTCCTTAAATGACATAAACATTTAACTGATAAAAAACCTACTTATGTCAAATCTATTACTCATGCGGCCACACATTCGACAGAACAATATTTAAAATTTTGACATTTACATGAACGTCGAAAGTTAATTAAAATACTTAATGAGACACCATTCCTGTTAGTGGGAGCCGATGACATAAACAAATGATATTAAATTAACAAGCAACAACGGTGGGCGTGATCAACTTTAAGTATTTAGCGAATTCATATATCAAATGTATTAATACAATTTAGGTTTGTAGACATGAGAACGAGATGAATAATAAATACTACGATAACAAAAATAACAGTTTCTTTTCTTAAATCTGTGCCTAAGAAGCATTTAATGTAACTCCAAAATATGCATTTTACAGGAGTAAAATAGTTTACTAATTTATTTCTTAAGGCCTTTAAGTTATAGGTGGCTTCTGCAGAATTTAAAGTGTGCGAGCTTACTTCGGAAATGGCAGAACTGACTGGTAACCATTTACTATTTATCTTATCTTATACTATAATATATAAAGCTGAAGAGTTTGTTTGATTGAACGCGTTAATCTCAGGAACTACTGGTCTGACTTAAAAAAATCTTTCACTTTTAGATAGCCCATTTATCGAGGAAGGATATAGGCTATATATCATTACGTTAAGACCAATAGGAGCGGAGCACCAATGAAGAATGTTTCAAAATCGAGGAGTCTTGACAACAAATTCCACGCGGACGACGTCGCGGGCACAGCTAGTTTTATATACGCGAAAAGTTACGACGCCTTAATGTCTCGTACGAAACATTTGTTTCATTTATCAGTTTAATGGTCGACATACATATATTAAGCCTTCTATTTACCAAAAATTAATATTGCAAGAATAAAAGCATAAACAGCTCATTTAGTAGCAGATTTGTAGCCTGATATGGAATCTATAGATACATTAGACCTAAAGGATTTGGCTGTGCTGTTTAATATCAAGCTAGCACAGGCACGAATTCGTGATCTCTATGGGCACATATATATCTGTAAAAGTGATTAGCATATAGACTGTGATACCCCCGTGCATCGCATAGTGTTTTCAGCACTATTTTGACTGTAGCTGTGCCAGAATATTTATGATAGGTACAGCCGCTCAATTCATTAAGTAAAAATAGCAAAAAATGTCTAATTACGACAACTAATTAGAAGTAAATTAGAGCATGATTTTCCATATTTTTTACTTGATTGTGCCATAATGGCGTACTTTCAGCAGTATTGCGACTGTGGTTGTGCCAAAATATTTATACTAGGCACAGCTGCTAAATTTATTAGGAATAAAAAAAACCAAAAAAAATGTCTAATTGCGGCAACTATTAGCAACAAATTAGAGCATGATTTTCCATTTTGTTTTAGTTGATTGTGCCATAATGGCTGTGGTAGCTTTAAAAAACTTTTTTTCTCCCTCTTACTTCCCTTTCTACCTCTCCTTGTAGTGGTGTCTAATGAGATCGACATGTACATGTAGACAAAAATTCCGAATAAAAAGTTACCGGTGGCTATAAAGTCGGCTTTTATGTAAAATTCACATTTTCAGTAAAGGCAAGGCTTCTCAGGTGTACCAATATAATTTTCGAAATGTTCAATTCTTGTGCAACAAAAAAAGGTTTGGATATGTTCAGATTTTAATAGTTAGATAAATAAATAACTCTTAAAACATGTTTACGGTACGCGAATGATTTAAATAATACTAGAACCTCCAGTAGCATTGTCCGTGAAAATGTTGGGTCTAATCTTATGAGCATGTACTATTATTGTTTTTAAGAATTATTTACAATTATTTTAAACTTTATCAACATTAACAAGTAATTTCAAATTTTATATTATTAATATAATAAAGTGGCTTATAGTAATACACAAATTTGAAATTGGGATTGCTTATTAAATATACACTTAAATGTACCTTTTATGTATGGCTGGACTTATAGACGTGTGGTAAAAGTGGAGAGGGTATAGTTTTGTAAATGTTTAATAGAGAGGGTGAATTTTGCAATGTCTTGCTATCATTTTATTTTCCAAATATAATTAATAAAATATTTTTTACTCCAATTTACACCATAATTAATACGTTATTTGATTCGTTAAGTTACTTACTACGCTATTACAAAGTCTAGGAGGTTGCAATGTTTAATAGGATAATAAAAAAATATTTTAGGTGATTTGATTGCGAACTACTATATTGTGAAATATTTATTGTTCGTTCAAATAACTAACTTCGAATACTTATGAATGAAAACTCTCCTAAATGAAATATATAGGTATAATTTCACTATCTGTTGTTGTAAATCACACGCAATCATATCGCTTCGTGTTTCGGTTGAGATAAAACAAGAGTTGCGTGAGCGCATGACTTTGATTGGCTAAATCGCTCGGACACGGAAAGGGCAGAGCATACCAAATCAGATTCATAAAAATGTTAGCCGCCATGATTTTTCTACTGGTCTGCGCGTAGAAAGTCGTGCGCGCAGTCACGGCGCATTATCGCATCAACCAAATCTCCGGGTCTACTGCACATTAAAATCTTACATGCTGTTCGCTTTATTAAGGCAGTTTAAAAAAAGCAGTTCATCAGATGGTCAGCAGATAGCGGTGAAAGGGACCGTTAGAATAATAGCCAGTAGAAAATCTCCGCCTAGTTTCAAACGCTGCGGTGACCATGTATCTGGATCAATTTATCGAGCGAGTTTTTGACAGCCCAATTTTTTATTCCCACTGACCTTTTATTTGATTTATGTACATTTACTATTGCGATTAATAAAATACTATTGTGTAATTTAATGTTATATATCGTAGTATGTACTGAAATTAAAATATATTACACTTGTGAACGTGTGTGCAATGTTAATGGCATTAATTAAAATGTTAATAAATTTAAGTAAGTAACACAGACTAGTGTAAAGGTAAATCTGCTAGAATGATCTGCTAGTGGTCATTTTAAAGGTAACGCTTCTATTAAACCTCTTTCGATGAGTTGTTGTAGATTTTTTTATGATTAATCGACATATAAAAGTCATCCAACGATTGGTGAGAACAGTATATTAGAAAGTGACAGCGTGAATCGAAATAATTTAGAGAAATTGACAGCACGCTAATGTAGTAGTTAGATATGTACATGTAGTTAGAGCCTTGCGTTGACGTGACTAAAAGTTCGATGTCTAAAAGGGAAAAATATTAAGTATGTGATTTTTATATACAGACCGTATATAAAAATCACATACTTAATATTTTTCCCTTTTAGATCAATGTTTTGTACGTTTACAACAAAAGCATAATTTTTGTAAGAAGTTACTATATTTACAAGGGACAAATACATTATGATTAACTTTTTAAACTAAGTAACTACGTTTAAATCTCAATAGTTTTTAATTTTTAGTTCTGATATATTTGGTAGTGAAAACTATAATATGTATGTACGAGAATTAAAATCACACATTTTTATTGTAGTAGTAATATAACTATTTATCGCTTAAACTGTGCAAACGTACATAAAAGTTAAAATGTTCTAGTATTATATCTTTTAACTCGGTTACAGTCATGCGATGTTATTAAAACATATGGAAAACATTATTCCCATTTATTTAATCAGACAAAACGTACAATGGAACCGAATTCAACCATGATATCACAAACAAGCTGTGACTATTTTATTGTGTTCAATTTATGAAACGGTTCAGACTACTTAATTAAATTTTAAAACTTGTTTGCTGTGGGCTAATGTACATATAAACTGTATTAAGTAACAAACATGTTCTTCTATAACTTTATTGCTAACCATGATAATTTAAAATCTGTAGTGAAACTAGGAACACGTAGCTTCTATTATATTTTTTTCTTAAATTAATGTTAACAAATCATATGGTAATTATGGTCATTAATGCTAATAGGGTAAATCCATTTTGTTTTCGGTAGACGACATTTTGTCAATACTTACACGTGTCGATAATCAATTGATTAATGTATCAGTATTTTAAAGCTCATAACATGAAAACCATTTGTCAATTGTGAGAGCTTTATCTAGTTAAAATACATTGGACTTTTTGTTAAATAAATAAACAGAAAAGTTTATTCATTTTAAAGTTTACGGAAGGCTATCAGATATAATTTTATATTAACAATAGGTTAAACATACGGAATCATTACCATATCTCGGGAGGTAAGGAATACTGGAATATTTTGAAATACATCCCCACTCTAAAGATTTGTTTCAAATAAATTTTGATATTTTTAAAATCTGGGAGTATCTACTATTGTATTTATTCCTTAAGTTTCGAGAGTTACACGTTACAAAAACTATATTTCTTAGTTTGAAACGGGTTTTAACTTAATTTATGCAAATGTCAAAACAAAATATAGCATTACAATTGCGCTTAGGATCAGTTAAATAGTAGTTTTCATTATGAATTAAATTCGTGTTTCAACAGTATATTTTTTATGTAAATAACATTTTTACATTACTGAAGCAGTATATGAGTTACTGAAACTGTCTCAGGAGGCTTCTTAAAGATATTTTATCACTAAATGTTATATGTACTTTTACCCATAATGTAGGTATTAAATATAATGATTCGATGACGGTTCTGTTAATAAATTAACAAAAACTTTGTCAACTCATTTAGTACAAAAGGAATGACGTTATTATGTACAAATTATTAAGAAAAGTTTTACATTTTTATTTGTAAATGTGATAAATGGTTATCCTTGAGGCGGTATCTCACACCCACCCCCTACATATAATCTACAACTCTATTCCGCTCTTTCGTCGACTCATTTAAAAGGATAACATCAGGATGTTGATTAATTACCTCCAAAGGTTCTTTCTGTACCTGAGTTTCGGTGACTCCAATTAAGTCCAATTAAGTGACCCCATATAAGAAAACTATATTTAATATTATGTTGATTTGTGTTAATGTCTCTATTAATCTTAGCGACATTTGCACCTTAGTTTTTTTTTCAAATTATATGTGAAATGACGCCGACACATGTTTTGTATCATTTGCATTTTTATATATCCGTTTGATACATTTCTCACTTTATGAATAACTTTTTTATTTTAAAAAGTTATAAAACTATTATATTAAATTGATATCATTGAATATTGTATGACATATATGTTTGTCATTGTCATGTCATTTAAAATATGGAAATTGGTAGCTATGTAATTTATTGAGTTATTTTAAGGAAATATAATATAGTTCTTTCATAGTTTATTAAAACTGTTATACACAATCAAAATTATATTTTACCGACATTTTGCAATGTTTGGAACACGGCTACTCAAAACTATTCTATAGGTTCGTTGTCATCTATTATATACAGCTTGTTGAATAGACACAAGTAAAATAAAAACTGAATCAAACCTGGAATTGAACGCTATTTGTTATTATAAAATAATAATTATATTTATTAAGTTATTTAATTCGATTACATTAAAAATCAAACTTGAAACGCTAAGCACATTATAAAACGGTGAATAAATATAACTTAGCCTATAAGTAAAATATGCGCACTCAAAATATTACATTAAAATTACTTAGGAGCATATTTCCTATTTATTATAACACGGTAGGTATGTTATCTTTACGAGTTGTTTTATAAAAAAAAGTAAATATATTACAAAATTAACATTTGTTTACATTTTATACCAACGAGATAGAATCTAAAAAGATTCTCGGGTTGCGTTAAAATATTTATAACAAAATACTTTAATTATTTTATAAAACAATACACTGTGACTCACCAGTAACATCTAATGTATGAAAAGTGTTATAGAGGGAAGTTCCAAACAATCTATAAATACAACCCATCACTCAATCCTCGTTCCATTAGATACAACAAGTTCATTCACTGGGCTCCAAAATAATACGCTTTCACAAACATTTATAAAAAAATAAGTTTTTCCTTATTTATCACCTGTTTTTCAACATATTTGAGATATTTTTAGTGTCTATGAAATACTACGAACATTTTACTTCATTTTTTGTTTCCACCCGTAGTGTTTGTTATTTTCTCTTCGTCTATTTGAGACCACAGATCTGTTAGCAATTCTTTATGCATTCCGTTCCCCCTCGAACTGATTTCAAACGAGGCGTTTCTAATTGCGAACATCATAAATGCTCCTCGAGACCAGGCATGTCACAAATCAATCTGTAAATTGGGCAGACTCCAATATAACAACTATGAAGTTCAAGTGCGCGCGAAAATTAGGAGCGCCGCGGAATTGACGCACTCAACTCTATATAACATCACAGCACTAATGTCTTTATCGCACGTAAATAAAACTGTCAAGTATTTCACGAAAATTACATTGGTCGGCGTGTAATGAACGTCTGAACCCGCATTGAGCTAGCTGTCAAATCTACGAGCCGTCATAGTCGGTTGCCATGAGTGGGCCTGCACACATGCGCACGTGCACGTGTACCAATAGACACAAACACACTGACAGGCTCCAGCGAAGCGAGAACGTACGGGCACCCGCACACGCGAAGCTCATGATTCATACGTGGCTCGCGCTTGTGTTGTGTCGGGTGGGAGTGCGAACATGCAGCGTGCTTTTAACGCGGCCAGACGAAATGATGCCTAACTGCAAAACGGAGCTTGGACTACATCGGTGTTTATAAAACGGATGGTTATAAGGATGTCTATGTGTCCGATCACATGAGAGATTAACCGAATGCGTGCGAATGCATACAATGCTGCGCCATGGATGGGCGGGAAACGTTATGGAAACATGTACAACTGTCTCAGCAGTTGAAATCAATCAATTTAATCTTAATATTTCTATAAATTGCATCCATGTTAACCAAAGACCAAGATAATATTAAAATCACAAGCAAGTGCATACCTATATGAGAATAAATAATAAATTATCTAATGCATTACTTACTAAAAAGAAACCAGTCTATCTTTTAGAAATGGAAAATGTCAGACATTTCCAAAAAAGGGAATTCCGTACCGCAGAGTGCAGATTGAAAAAACCGGATGCCGTGTTTTAGAGAGTTTCTAAAAGGAAAGAATTAATGGCTACCCTAGTAAATTTTTCTACGTAGCAAATATTTTATATAAATTGTAATGTTTTATGTATTTACATTATAGTTTAAATTCAAATTACATTTTATGCTTGACCGTGTGACAACTACTTCTTTGCCAGTCACATATTTTTGCGGAAATGTTACTGGAAGTTTGAGCCATAAAAATCAAAATATATGAAGTGGTTTTAAACAATTTATGAGTCTAAATTTTTGTGATATGTTTAATTGTTTTTGAGTTTTAATACTTACTAGAGTAGATGTAAATCAAAGTGTATGGAACTAATTTGAATTTTTGAATATGATTTTTTTTATATTAATATAATAAATTAGTTTAAAATGTCAACACAATTATTAATTTGTGTAATAAATTGATTCGACCTCTTTTTGACTTTCAAATGCGGATATTTCACGATCAATAGATATCCGGTGACTTAGGCCTTTTCTAGATTTGCCAGAGTAATCGTGTATTAAAAAAGTATATTACGAAATCGTCTATTGATTAACAAGATCCGCCAAAAAGTTTGGCGCTGACAATACACTTATAACTATAATATAAACAGTCCATATACGTTAGCTAGAAGAGTAGAGATGATATAGCTGCCACGCTTGTCACAGGTTGGTTGTCAGTTTTCGCGCATCGGTAATCTTGATATGTCTTACCTAACTGAGCCTTTCAAACCTTTCCATATTAGATAGATACAGATGTCGTTTATTTATTCATACGATACGAATCGTTAATACGTATCGTTTACTTTTAAATATTTATGATGAAGTTATAGAACAAAAAATCTCTAAATGTCTCTTTTTGAGAAAAAATAATAAATATTGATTTGTTAAACCATTACAAATAATTTGGTTAGAAAGTAAAATAGTCATCTCCATTAAAGTAGCAGAATATTGTTAAATGTTACGGATGCGCACATCCGTAATATTAATAATAAACCCGAGGCTTTCAATGCTGTGTATAAGTTTCTCAATAATTGTAATTTGGTTTAATATATAAATTTATAAAAAATATGACTTGTTAATCAGTTCACCTACATTATAAAAACGATACTGAATATGTTGAGAAACGAGTAGAGTAAGAACCTATCCGGTATTCTATTGGAATCTTATGTATAGATGCTAAATATTTTTGTTATTTATTCTACGTCTAACATTAGGGCTAGTCTTAATTATGTAGTTACCAGTCTAATAAACGATTCTTCTTACATATTAGTAATTGTTGCCATAGAATTTAGTGCACATCTAAATAATATTCCATATAGCTTTAACAAAAGACTACAGAAAACTTCCTTTACATTTTCAGCTGTCGCTTACCAACACAAACATTCTTCTTGCATTACGTCAAATTGAATTAAGACTTTAAGCTCATCACTATAAAACTGTAAATCGTTTGTGCGACACGACACATAACAAATGATCACTACACTTACACCAACACAGTATTCGATTAGCAAATTTGAATTCGAATATCGAATTCATTTCCGATGTTTATACCGTTTTGCAGCCGGCTGGAACTCCTTACCTGCAACAAAAAAGAAAAATAATTTATAACCATTCGAAACTCATAATTAGATGAATATAAAATTTTAGGCTATGTTCAAACCGAAAAATTTACAATTCATGTATTCTAGGACTAGTTATGCCCGACACTTCGTTCTAGCGGAACTTAGAATTCATATTATACTTCTAACAAACCTTATAAGATATCGAAATGACAAATACATGTATAAAGATAAAATGTCTGTTTGGATTTCGAAAATTATCATTCAAATCCATGTTTTGGAGCCAATTCGTGACTAACCTTCAGATAATCGGAAACAAAAAATTTAAAAACGGTCACTTAAAATAGGCATGGCAGGTTTTACTTAAATTTTGACATTTATTTTGAAATCACAGACAGTCATTTTTATTGTGTAGTCCAGTAGTAGATTTGTTAACGTTTATTATTCTTAAATTACCTATTTATAAGTGGTTGATTATTTTATAATAATTTTATTTCAAGGCGAATATTAGCTTAGGTTACGTATAATGCCTCTAGAGTAACTTGATTTTTAAAAGTTCTAATACATTTAAATTCATATCAATAGACATGTAACATTAATTTGAAACGAAATATGCAAAAAAAAATATATAATAGAATCAATGTCTCTTGATCAATGAATTATCAATGGATAAAACGTGTTGTAAATTGAAAATGATGGTGTCGAAAAATTACGAAGGTTATTGATTGTACGGAAAACTAGCTCTATGTAAATCTAATGAGCATACTGGGAGATTATACGCGAAGAGACGTTCTTTATAAAATCACAGCTTACTTAATATTCATTTATTTCAACATTCGAATAAGTTATTCGCATGATCACCAGAATCCATAATATTCGCAATTTAACAACACTACATTTCATATATGGGGCTTTATTTGTAAGGTATAATTATTCACAATTGAGGTTTTGGTGGCAACTTTTAAAATATGTAAATCCTGAATAAAGTAAATGATATAGATGATTTTAAAGTAAGAATGTTAATTGTTTACTGAAATATGATTTTTCCGGTTGACACGACCTCCATTTATTTTGGGTAAATGACATTATTTTAAAATTGAACATTTATGAATACTTCATTGACTAGATCCAGAAAAAAAATACACATACCGCGCCAAACCGCATTTGATAAAGAAAAACCATAAAGTCGCTTTTTGGATGGTACAATTAATTGACTTTAATAATTTTGATCTGAACTTTTAATCTGAAATTGTAAACAAGTCTCGGCGAGACAGAAAAGTCGTTCATTCTTGTCCATGCTTATCGTGATAGGAAAAAATAATATATGTTTTTTTCTTCAAAACGTCGTTGCCTTTATATCTCATGAACTGTGTCATATCAAGAGAGGTCAACACTACTGATAGAATAGGTCAGTGAAACTAACAACGATTCCGTATGGTCAAGTTCATTTATATCGTAAATTAGTTTTGTTCATTGCAAATTCTCAATTGAATGGACTCATTTATCTAACGTACGCGAATTTGTATACGAGACCTGAGACGGTTTCAAAGTTCATATTAATTTGAAACTTTCATTAATAACTAAATTGCTACCCGCGACTTCGTCCGCGTTTATTTTTGTGAACTCTCCATAAAAAGTACATCTAAAAATCTCATAATTTCAGCCCCCTACTTAATCTTTTCAAGAAATATTTTGGAGTATTATTGAGACTGAGCAAAAACCCATTCTTAGTACCCCCAACATGCATAAACCTTCCAAATGAGACGATATTTGTAGTATGATATTTTTAACGCCTGCTTTTTTTATATGAACATTTTCTTTATAATTCTTAGTAAAATAATAGGTATATCTCACCTATAAAATTCGAAGTTTAAAATTTATCGTATGCTCAGAAGGCCTAAAGCGTCCGCTTTCGCAAATTCGTATACCGAATATTACAAGTGTTAAAATAAAGTAGAACTATGCTCCGTTTTGCAACTACTAGTAGGTATCTATATCTAGACGCGTATCAATTTCCCTAAGCGATTCTCCAAAAACCTCTCTGAACCTTCAAAATATCAAATCGCCAACATGAAAACTTGAAATAAAATTCTTGTTTGGATCTGTATAATCTTTTACATCCGTTAAGCCGTTTTTGAGTAGATATATTTGCAATACACTTTTAGATCAATATACACAAACAAAAAATCTAAAAATTTACGATTAGGCATCGTACAGATAGTACGGTTCTGTAGTAGTAGGTTTATTTTAAATTTTGATATTTATTTTGAAATCACAGACCGAAATTTTCATTTTATTTATTGATGTAGCAATATAAATTTATTAATTAATTGCACTCGACGTCAAAAACGATTTTAATTTGCCTGATTTGATTTTTACTATTTACGTGACCATCAATTAATTATTTTCTCTAATAATTTATGTACGGAGATATTATATCGAGATCAATAACATGTTTATTGGTTTTAATATATATTTTTATTAAATAGTTTTTATTAAATCTCTAAGGGCAATTTAGATTACAAGTGCAATAATTGAAAAGAAAACACATTTTGTTTTGATAAAGTTGTAATTGAAAACAAAGTTGTAATTATTTTTTATTAAGCTATTAAATATTTAAAAATTAATTATTTATTGACATTTTTGGTGCAATTTAATTTAAACCTCGCTTAGGACTATAATAAATACTAGTGGTCGCCCTCGGTCGAAATTCGACCATAATAATTTGTTGTCAAAGACTATAACTTCTATAATGACAGATTTCGCCAAGGCTACACTGAATGACTTTTTGAATAAACAAAAGAGTATATATGCGTGTGTGTGTCAAATACATGGTAGCGTGTGTAATGTTTTTTTATTGATTTTATGTATTTTCTATGCATAATTTTAAAAAAGTCGTCGCTTCTTCTCTATTTAAACTATAAGTCAGAGAAATTTCGTACTCCTCCGTCCGCGCAATTTTCGTAACAAGGGGTACAAAGTTTTTTTCTTCACGTATTAATATAGATATTAGGTATTCTTTTGTGATATTTAGGAAAAAATAGTAAAACCTCAACGTAGTGACTGTGTGTAAGGCCGGTTAAGAACCGGCTCGAAGGAACATAGTCACTTATATGAGATCCAAAATTAAAAATATCGTATGCATTCCTGTGTAATTTCATTTTATGTTTACTCTGGATGCAAAAGAAAACGCCTGATTCGCTGTCATTACAACTTAAAAATTAGGATGTGTTCATAAACATCGAATGAAACAAATATTGTAGTTTAAAAACCATTAAATGTTAGTTTTACTAAAATGTATGTTTTTCACTTGCTATATTTTATTAATGGCTTTATTAATAGATGTCAATATTAAACTGTCAATATCAATATTAAGATTTCAATATTAAAATTTGTAAATATTTGATCTATATGTGTTTTTCTCTAATAATAATAAGCTACATATAAATATTTCACTGTATCAATCTTCACTTATTATAAAGTGTGCATATTACAAAAATTTGGACAACTAATTTACGAAGAAACTTAGCGGAGCATACAATTTAAAACATTTCGTAAACAATAGTTGTGTACTTTTATAAACAAATATAGATTTTATTGCGTGTTCGATAGCAAAAGTCAACGATGCGTACGAGTTTGAAAATAGTTCACTTTTTAGATAAAAACCCGTAAACATCGAGGTTATTGTATTTTTAGGATTGGAAATGGGTTGCTCGGCTTGTTTAGTTTGTTTATATTGATAATATAATGATAATGAACTTTGCTTTATTTTATAAATATATAAACAATTTTAAGGGTCACTGATTCTAGTCAAATAATACCGCAAATTGTTATCTAATGTTGTTTTCATAAACTTTTATTTTAAAAAGTAGTATCTATTTTTAAAGAAATAAAGTAGTAATAATATTTGTGAATTAACAGAATTTTTTTAATTAACGTACCCAACAGACGTTTTGGAAATACCTTTTTACGTACTTTTGTCTTTTAGTATGAAAGAAATATTATACTAAAATAAAAAGAATAATACCATTTTTGTTACAATAATTGATTGATTCCTCATTTAAAAATAAAATATCTTTTTTACCTACCTACCTATCTTATATGGAAACATGTTTTATTAAACGTGGCCGGTCACAGCCCTGTTTGTAAGTTATTTAAGGACAGTGATAAGTTTTTAGTAGCTCAAGCTTTTTGATAAAATTAATATTTTAACAACAAATATAGTGACTTAAAATATTATATACTCGTTAAACGCTCACGTAGTCTATACTATGCCTTACAGACAAAATTATATGGAACGATTGTTAGATAAAAAGTAAACCACAACCAGTAGGCAAGTTCATTTGCTTTCATAACGTAGCAATTGTGAAATTAAGTGGACAGGCAATCATGAACGTTTCACGGCCATAAAAACATTACAGCCACTCAAGTACGTATAATGAATATGTCAACAATTTTCCATGAGTCTCATATGATGAATACACCGTGAAATTTTAGAAAAATATCGCCGGACCACACTTAATACACCCCAAGAGAGTTATTACATTAATATATTTACCAAACACGCTCCTATTATTATGTTTTCATGTACTCGCATGCGCATAAATTAAAAAAGTTGTCAGTTTTTCTTTTGTCCCAACCCTTATTTGGTATTCATATTTAATACTATGGTTATACAAAGGGACTATGCGTTTCGAAACGAAAATACTTCGTAGTTACACGAGAAAAACCTGTTTCAGAAACAAAGTATGCTAAAGATACAAATTGTAAAAGAGGCGATCGTTTATGCAATGTTTCTTATCTGCTGTCAGATCTGTGGAGTATTATATACTCTGTCGTTTTGAGAATAGGACCCTTAGTCGATTAACAGGGCCACACGCCGCTTCAATTATGGTCATATTGAATGAAATATGAGTAAAGTGAGGGATATCAAAGGGCGATGCGGACCCGGGGTTGTTTATGAAATGTGAACTTTAAAATATGTACTGCAATAGTGCACCCTTTTTTTAATTTGTACTAAACTATGAACCGTGGCGAAATGGGGTCTCGAAAATGCCTGACATCTTTGATACACAATTTTTTTTGGGATCAATCGATATTTGGCTTAGAACAGACTATATTTAATGGATAATTTGTGAGTATTCGGGTTGGAATTTTCGTGTTTCTTATTGCTTCCGCAACGAATTTCGTGCGACCCAAAAGTCGAAATGATTGAACCTATCGGGCATTCGCCGGCAGCGGCCCGACTCCAATTTACTTTTTCGGATTAGATACGGCGAACATAATAACATAATTGGTCTAATAACATAGCGAGCGGCGGTGCTCGCCGTGCCTTACAATTCACTTTCCAAATTGGTTCATTTTTTTTATTTCTGCTCTGTCTAAAACTATTATGATTTATTATCAAATTTTCGTGCAGGCAAATTACGGCCTTGTTTTTCATAAATAATTGTGTCTCTCTCTAACCAAATCAATACCGGTATAGAATGACAAGGATGGAAAGAGACCATTGTTTTCTTGGAAGCCTCGCGGCTTTACATAGTCGGGTCCTGTGGATGAGATGATTTACGTGGCATTTTCTAATTTACTCGTACAATAATTAGTTGGATTAACATGTTTAGCACGGATGCATATTTTTCAACGTCACATAGCTTATTAAGTGGCCAAATTCTAATTGATATATTAATATCAGCCAGGAAGCCCGCAATAAAGCAGCAGTTAAATAATACAGGTTTTTAGATATTAAAATTAATTTATATTTGTATTCAATTAACCTACTGGCTGTACTTACCTACACATAGTAGTGTAAGTCATACTACTTACATATATACCTAGATGCTAATTTGACATGTCATTTCAATATGATATTAATTGATTGCGCAGTAATATTAACGTTCACTAACTACTTTAAACAAATAGTTTTAATTTAAATTTATGGTCGTATTTGTCAATTGCGATAATGTGCGAAAGCAAATTGAAATAAATCCAAATATCTTTTTTCTTCCGGTAAACAGGTTTGCAGTGGTTTTCTATTCATAAGTGGAATTTAATGAAGAAGTACAGGATACTCAATTGGCGGAAGTTAAAAAACATTAAGAAAAACCAAAAAGATTTTTAAGTAACTTATAGCCCACGAAGTATTTCGTACCTACCCCGTGGAAACCCAAACTTAGGTGTTACTACAAAGTAAAGGTCAAATATAGTATAGTATATAGTACCTAAGACTGGCCAAACATCTGCAAGTTTTGCTCACGTAAGCTTTTAAGGCTAAGCACGCACTATGATTATCAATACCGGACTCATCCTTTTACAGCTTCGACCGGTATTGACAAATCTTATAGTGAACTTAGCCTTAGCGCTCGTACGCCCTATGCGGCTAATCGCAGTCCGGCTGGCTGTGGGTAAGAAAAATGTGTGTAATGCTGCTATACATAAATACAATGCGACAGCTGTATTATTGCATATAGAAATCAGTTTTACATACATTTTTCTTACTTGCGGTCAGGCGGACGGTTGACCGGACTACGGTTAGCCGCATTGTGCGTATGGGCACTTCGAGGCTAATGGAGTGTGCCGTCAGCGACGGAGGCGATCAAACAACGGCATTCCTACTTGCTGCCTACGTGGCAATATACGGCAAGACATGACGTTTACAAAGTCAAAGTTTAAAGTAATTTATTTGTTTGAAACATGGACATTTTTGCAGATGTTATGTATGCTAAGTGATAAAAGTTACATATTTCCCTTTGAGAGGCATACAATTTTTTTTTTAGTTTTGGTTACAAGCCTTTTGTAGTCCTTATACTTATACATATACATATTATGTTTATATTATTGGTTATATTATTGATTACGTTATTGATTATGATGCTATTATAATAACAATAAATATTTAATATTCAATTTATTATGTCTCTTTCAGTTAGTTTCAGTTTCAGTGTATTCATAAAACAATTAAATCAAGGTAATGTTATTAACAATTTTATACAATTTAGTCAATATATTATGATATTACGTTCTTATTATCCATCCGTTTAAATTTTTTTATTGCAGTAGTTCAGCAGACAGGCAGACGGCCCACTTGATGGAAAGCGGTTACCATCGCCTATAGACATTTGCAACCCCAAAGGTGCTACAAATGCGCTGCTGCTCTCTTAAAGGAGACTGGAACCTGGTCACTAATGCCGGAACACAACTCAAGGTTGTTATGGCGACATACTTTAGACCAGGGGTGGTAGCCATCCAGTCGGGCAAATGCCCCACCACCTGGCTGTGGGTTGTTTTGTCGCCTCTCACGACAGGCCGCCCGGCCGCAGAAAATTATATTCTTTCTCCGTTCCTGTACGGATTCATCAATCGTATAAAATGCCATGCGTATCAGCCACTCTGCTACTTTTATTTGAATGTTATTTAAGGGGAGTGACTAACTTTATATTGCGATAATATGTTGCGTCGCGTCGCATTAATCACAGACGCAAAACATCCCGCGTCATCTACACGAGCAAAACTTACAGGTGTATGGTCAGGCTAATAGTATATTTTAATTTTTAATGTAGCTCGAAATCAGTTCTATACTATATAAATCTATGCAATATTGTTTTTTTTTTATTTGACATTAACAATATCAGTATCTAGAGCAACTGAATCTAATAATATGAATGTTTTTTTATGAACGACGTAACTGTATAACGTTTGTGAACCGGTCTAAAATAGTGCAACCGACAAATGTTCATGACAAGCAGTTGCATTAAACATGAGACCTGCCACCGAGTTAGTTTACAATAATTTACATATTTATAACAAAAACTAAATTTTCCACATATCTCTATTATATGACATGAAGTTTCTTTATATTTATTATATGACAAACAGTCAAGATTTGACTGTTGCTTCATCCTCTTTGACGGCTAAACTCTTGGAGTCCAATACAGTACAGCTACAGAGTGTCCATAATAAAATACTATAAGAATGTTAATATGTATGGATAATATTTGTCACCTTTTCACGGTCTTGAAATTGAACAAGTTTTTATCATAAAATTTGGTGTACCTACATATATGTAATGGATAACGACATTTAACATAGAACATATTTTATCCGAGTATAAAGTTTTCTTCAGGATCGAAAGATTACGTAGGCAAGGCCACGTACAAAGCTCAAATGTAAAGTAAAAATTACACAGAAAACTGTAAGATGTAGAACGGGACGAAGACAGTTTCTCATTCGTTGTAATTACATACCTAATATGTGAATCGTAAGGTAAATTTTATATATTAGAATATTGAAATATCACGCTTGCTTCCCGTTCGCTGTTCTATGTTTTAAAATATCTATAAAATATAGTTTGATCTGTACGTTAAGTATAAAACCCAATAAAGTGACGACACATTACATACTTCTGATGCGTTTGAGTTTACTAATCGCCTATTTGAGTTCTTGAAAGGTTCAATCACATTAATGTACTTAGTACAGTTACGCCACTGACACTGAGGAGTATCCAGTGATCTCACACTCGGTTACCACTGAGCCAGAGCCTGACGAGTTGAAGCTAAGGTGGACATTTAACTTGGAGCCCCCAACATGCTACAATCAATTTCAAAAATCTTAGGATAATCAAGAAGATAAATTTTGGTGGCTTATATGCCAGAGTTATTCACTAGTTATATAGCTGGATTTGTAAACTAATTAAAAGTCTGCGACACTTATAACGGGTAATGATAAATTCACCCCTGGATTGCCGGACATTTTTTCGTAAAATTAGGTAAATAATAAAAAAATATTTTTGAAGTGAAACTTTTTTAGACCAAAACAGTGAAATATTGAAAGTGATACTAAAGAGGTTTATTTTGAATTATAATATGTTGACAGATGTAGGTTAAAGGATATTTTCTGAAATTTCGCTTCTACTGCGTGTGAACTGCACATTTCTGATTAAAAAAACACTTTTCAGTTTAAATTTTCATTATATTTCACACGAAACATAACCGGTGGCAGAATTTGAGATTTTATTACAGCCCAACAGTGGGCATGCAACACAGGCGTAGCTAAAAGTTCAGGATACAAACGATTGTGTCGCCGACATTCCACTCGCAGACACATGCACACACAGACATTCGCTTTTAAACTTTTATTTAGTATTTACTTTTAGAATTTATCGATTTTAACATCTCTGTGTATGATAAATACCTGACTGATTTCTTTTCAACATTTGAATCTGCTTAATCGAAACCTTCAACGGAACAGTAAATTAATTTTTAATTAGTATATTAATATAATATTAATTAAAGGACAGACAAGTTGATGTCAAATAGCCGTTTTCATATTAAATACATAAGATTAAAACAAAAATATTATCTAGTATAATTGTGTTTGATATTAATAAATTCGCTCTAAAACTTTTAGGGCTGCAGCGCAACGTTATGTTTCAGCAGCCAAACGAAAACTTCCAAAACTTAATTAAACTTATATTAAATATTCTATTGCAGAATAAAGTGGAATTTTACATTTTTAATAAAGAATTCTGTGATACATTTTGTTTAAATGAAATAACTAGCTATGGACAACTTATCTTTCCAAGATGACTTTAATTTAGTATCCAATTACATTTAGCATGTCAAAGGAAGCAATAAAACAACAAAACGTAAATAAGAGTGAACAAATTGGTATGTAATAAAATAAAATTTTATAATATTTTTTAAGAATAATTAAACGCTTACACTTTTATGATATAAAATACAAATGTACGTGTAAGATTTCATATTTATTACATTATCTTGAAAAATGTAATTATGTTTTTGTTTTTATTCTCAAATGATTTATTTCGCGACTCATTTACAATAATAACCCTCTGAGTTTTAACGTTTTATAATAATATGACGTCTATTGTTAAGGCTGAGGGGAATATTTGAATATTTAATTAATATTTATAAATACTATAAAAAATAACGCCGAAGCCATGAGTAGTTGAGTAGTGTCTATGCAGGACAATATTTTGTTAAAATATTATGTTAAATAAATATCTGTTAACTTTTTCTTTCGTAGGGTAGGTGTGAAAAAAATATTAAAGTAAACTCTATGTTATACTTATATATCTATATTGTACCTATATAGGTGTAAATATAATATATTCTCTTTACGTCCATTTTAAATCACTTGCAACATTTTATACAACGACATTCAATCATAAGATTTAATCATACCATTTAACTATGAGAATTTTGACACGTTCCGAAACTTAATATATCTTTTTAAACTTTATAATAGCTGTATACATGAGTAGAGTAATTTCTTATAGTTGTTTGCTATGGGCACAATATTGACATAAATTCTATTAAAGTAATGTTAAAAATAATCAGCGGTAAACAAAAGAAAGTAGAGAGATTTTATAAACTACCCTGTAAAGTAACACTAGCATAAAAATGATGTTATATTAGAAAAGTTTAATTTACTGTTGTGAAGTGATTCAAACATTTATTAAAACAACACAGATACACCTGTTTAAAAAATTAATTATATAATAAAAAAAATATAAAAATATATATAATTGTAAAATAAAAGGTTTAATTGTTTATTTATATTAAATAGAGTGCACAACTCAAGGTATTGTCGGTTTTGTTATTATTTTTGTATTTGTGTATTTTATAATAATTGCCTAATTAATAATTTTTTTATACAATCTGGGGTTTTTGCATTAAAGGAAGGAAATTGACGACAATACCATACTAGCAATTAATTTAATTTTACTAACCAAATAACATATATTTTTGTTCGTACTACAGTCCCTCTGACTATTTATTTTGTTGGAATTTATTTATTTTTTAAATTATACTGTCTTTTTATTTTGTACGAATATAGGGTAGTAACCAAATAATATTTTTACATAGACATAATAGAATATAAACAGAATATACTTTATTGTACAATAAAACTATTGAAACAATACATAAAAACATCTTAAAATTAGTTACAAATGGAGGTCTTATCGACGACAGCGATCTCTTCCAGATAACCTTGGGATGGAGAGAAAAATAATAATAGAAACAATATGATCCAATGTTGTAATCTTGTGTAGTGATGTAAAGAAATAAAAGGCTTTTTTATTTATTAAAGAGAGTATTCGACAACCCTATTACGCCGCGTCGGCCACAGCCGCCCGGACACGTTCAGGACCATGAATTATGGCGCGAGCCGATGTGACTTTTCAATTTGAAATCATCAACCTGGAATTAATTCCATTTTTGAACGCCATTATTTCTGTTATCTAGACGCGGTATCGCGCAATATGCGAATTCGTATTGTATTATTGCATATTCAACAAAAATATTTCACGCCATTAAAGCCGTGTCGGCGTTTAAATATTGTACTTTTAATTTGAATTGTCGAACATGATTGACCACTTATAAACTTTAATTAAACATTGGTGTAGCATTTACTAATTTGAACAACCTGTCAAATTAGTAAACGAAACGTGTGGGTTAATAAAGTTATTATTGTGATATTGAAACGTTTTGACGGCGCAATCATGTCAAATAAAACTAGTTAATTATATTATGCTATAATCGTGCTTAAATCAATTTAAACAGCTCACAAACGCAATGTGCTGTTAAATTAGTGTATCATTTCCGGCCACCCACCGGTAGCCGACGATTAAGACTATTAAAAACAAAAATATGTTACAATTAAAAAAAAAACGAAAGTTCTCCGAATAAAATATTATAAAAATCGTCATATATATCTATCATTAAAAATATAAAAAAATGTGTTCCGGAACGCGTAAGATTCATTTGTAAGTAACAAATCTGTCAGTGCGCGATATCCACCGCTATTCGGATTCCGTGGGCACCTATTCATAGTCCAGCCTCGCTACCCAGTCGTAAGGTGATGACGAAAACAGAAATAGATGTCGCATCGATAAATTAGAAAAAGCTCCAAGAATTTATTTTAAAAACCCGACGACTTCTTGTTGTGATCATCAGGGTTGTTCGAAAAATCTACACGCGGTACGGGTTCGACGACCCGAAATTCTTCCTATAATTTACCGGTATCTAAATTAAATGTTGAACGCATGAGTCAACGCTACTGTTAAATCTACTGTTTTTAGGGTTCTATAGTTATTTCAGCAAAAACGGATCCCTTGTGCAATCGTCGTGTCCGTCCGACCGTCTATCTTTATATATTACAGACATTTTTATCAGTAACTACTGGGTTCTATGATCTACTATAAGAATGAAATGTTTTAGGAAAGTGTAATCCTTGCATGGTTACACAGCGGTGTAGTGAAACTGCATACCTAAAAGTTAAAGCTGGGGGAGGCTGATGGCGGATACCTGTAACTAAAGGATGAATTTTTTTTCTGTGTTTATAGTCGTATGTATCGTTAGTCCCATTTGCAAAAACATAACGATGTCCCTTTGTAGCTATTTTATTTAAGCCAGTAAGTACTCAGACAATAATTTACAAAGTGTGCCCTCTGTAAACTTTAAGCTACGAATGGAAAATTCTAAAAAATATCATGTTGGTAAAATTAAAAAATACATTCAACGCGACATATATATTGGCGTCAACAAGAAGTGCTGAGTAAATTTTGAGATCTCAGTTATTTTTATTATACCAAGTCTTGCTATAAATATTTTAACAAAGATTTTTTTCTATTGCAAATAACATTTATAAGTTTTACAGTGTGTTAGTTCAATACATAAATATAAAATAATTTAAAATATAAAAAGCTTATTCGAAGCGGTCTCCATTGGCTGCAATACAGTCCTTTAAACGTTGAGGCCAGTTATCAATAGAAGCACGCACTCTTTCCATGGGAAAATTCTTCACTGCCAATCGTATGTTTATTTTATTAATTGTTTTAGGGACTCCAAATTATCATGGCGTTTAGAGCAAACCGTACTCTCTAAAACTGGCCATAAATCATAATCCAGCGGATTAAGATCGGGACTAGACGACGGCCAGTCTTAGCTCTGATGAAGTCCGAAACGTTCGTTTCCAACCAAGACTGCGTGGACCGAGCTTTATGACCCGACGCCGAGTCTTGCTGGAAGGACCATTCTTGGTTATTGAACATAGTGTTGTTAAGGGGCTTAACTACCTTCTCAAGAATGTTATCTTGATACACTTGTGCCGATGTTTTGATACCTTTTTCACAAAAATATGGCTCAGTCACTCCTTCATGGCTAACACCCCACCAAACCATCACTAAAGACGGATAATGCCCACGTTGCACTATGTCAACTAATTGAGAAGCTTCCTTAGAGCTTTGAGCATAAATATGGTCATTTTTTGTTAAACGTCTTTTATAGGCTGCAAGGCCTAAGTCATCTTTTAAAATACGCGACATGGTTCTAGGTGATATCTTCATCTCCCGAGATAAAATCTTTTGCTTTCGGACAGGATTTCTTCGAATTCTTTGCCTTACTGCTTTGACCACCTTTTTCGTATGAACACTACGTGGACGGCCAGATCTTTTTCTGTCACAAACAAAGGAGGTTTCTTTGTACCTATTAATAGCCCGGTACACAAAC
This sequence comes from Dendrolimus houi, assembly GCA_039645545.1. Lineage (NCBI taxonomy): Eukaryota > Metazoa > Arthropoda > Insecta > Lepidoptera > Lasiocampidae > Dendrolimus > Dendrolimus houi. The sequence goes on along the minus strand of CM077125.1, from coordinate 15,864,537 downwards.
ATTTGACTAATACCAGGCGTATGGAGAGTTTTATAAATTGTATTTGGCTCCATACCTACTCTGTGTAATGCAATCACAGCGATTCGGTTCTCTTTATCGTCCCACTCAACAATCATATAAAAATGACAGATTCCAAATTTAAATGTAATATTTTGTTTCTTTTTAATTGTAACAGTATTTATGGCCAGACTAAGTATATCTTCTGGGGCTGTGCAGCCAAATGACGAAAACAGTGGACTTTGGTCACTTCTACGGAGCTCGTAATTGTGTTTGGCATGACACGCACTTGACTAATATTTTCCCACTCCTACAATATATGTAGCTGGGAAGTTTTTGCTTTGTATTTTATTATATTAAGCACCTACACACGATTAATTTATTTTTTCATTAAATGAACCAACTAACAAGAGGACATAAATTAACTTTCATTGTCAGCATAATCATCATTAGCATACCTAATAAAAGAAAATAATAAGTTTCTTTCGCTAATGATGTCTTTTTAGTATTATTTGGCGGTTTCAAAAAAGGGTATTCAGAATCCGACGAAATATCTTACCTAGCTCTATAGACGAGTAGCATAAGCGCTAAACGAATAGAATAGAAAATGCATGGGAATGGGAATGACATATCGTTATGATAAGTATTTTTTATTTCCATATATTTTCTATTCTATTCGTTTAGCGCTAATGCCAATTGTCTACTGGGCCAAGTGTTATTCTACCCGTACCTATATAGGTGACAAATATACACGAAAAATAAAAGGTAAAAATGAGCGGAGCCGTTTCAAGGAATAGCTATCATAACACTTTCGTAAAGAAGCTTCCTCAAATCCCAAAAGAGGGACCTTATAACAAAGCTAATATTAGACAATCATTTCCTGTCAAAGGGGAGGTGACTCCCCACCCTGCGTAGATCCGCGCGGGGTGGCTCGATGGAAAATACCTCCCCCCTCGTCTTTCAGATTTCTCATTCGCCGTATTCGAGTCGAGTGTGAATCTCGATTTTATACATTTTTTTCCCACCTTGTTGATGAATGGATTTTTAATATCCTGCAACTGTCTGAATCTAAAAGTTCTTTTCAAAGGTGCTTTTAAGTTTGCAACGTTAGCGAGACGCGTTCTTGTCGTCTCATACCTATGTAACTACACGTTTTCTGTATTTTGAAAAAAGAATAATAACTTATACGTCATGTCCGAAGTATAGGGTATGGACAGGCAACAAGACATCGGTATCCAGAGACGTCTCAATACACGTTGGGAGTTACGGAACAGGCAAAAAACGCTGCGGTCGCTCTCACGGCACGACTCTATTACCAGTCCGACGCGAATAAATAAAACATGACGGGCCCTTCTCACGTACATATGTATACGTGTACATTTCGTTTATGTATGTGTTGTGGATGTTAACAGCTCTCGATTACGTCTATGTAAGTATGTGATTTGAGGCGCTTTCTCTGTAGACCTTACTGCCCGGTAAGATGTGGTCATTTGTTCTGATAATCTTAAATTTTCAAGTCCAAATATAGATCAGTTCCTTATGTCTAGATTTTAATCATATTTAATTGAAGCAATTGAAGTCGTCAGTGTACCGTCAGACAGAAATAAAAGAGCATGCCAGCCGCTGTTGGGAGATAAAAACAAAAGGAAACTGGATTGACAGCGGTTTATACTAATAAAGGTAAAGGCTATAGTTATTTCCTTTGGTGACTTTGATGTCCTTATTAATAAGTTAAGGGGTATTTTTAATTGAATGGAATACGTAAGCGATCCTTTATAAACTCGTAACTACATACTTAACAAGCTGATTGCGTTTAACATTTGCACTCAGGACATTATTTACAACGCTACTTAAAACTTATGTAATCATAAATATGACATGTAAGATTGAGCTATTAATTAACATCTATGGGTTTGCGTAACCGTTTATGGGATACAGTTACAGTTATAACGAAGATCCATATTTTTTACTGCTGTGCATTGTGTGTGGTATTAACTCATGGCTTGAACATGCCATTCTCGAAAATAAGGTTGCCAGCATTTGAAGATTGAAATATAGCAATCATTTTGTCCACCAGAGATAACGAGAAAATAACATAGTCACACCGGGACATGGGCTTTTATTATATAAAGCTCAAGTCCGTCCCCATGTGGAGTACTGTTTCCATCTTTGGGTTGGTGCACACCAGTACCAGCTGCACCCACTTGACTCCTTGCAGCGCCGAGCGGTCCGGATTGTCGACGATCCCGGAATTACAGACGGTTTAGAGTCTCTCAGCCATAGAAGAGACGTTGATGCTCTAAGCGTGTTCTTTCCGTCTGTACAACGAGGAGTGCTCTGATGAGCAATTTAATTTGGTGCCTACGTCACCATTCTATCATCGCACCACTCGCCAGCGATTGGGAGTTCATCCAAACTTCATGGACACTTGGAAGTCCTCCACGGTACGTGGAGGACGCTCCTTCATGTCATATGTGCCCAGGTTATGGAATGAACTCCCTCCTGCGGTTTTCCCAGAGCGCTAAAATATGGGGCTGTTCAAAAAGGGTGTGAACAGATACCTAAAGTCTCAACGAGGTAGGCAACGCATTGGATCCCTTAGTGTTGCAGATGTCCATGGGCGACAGTAGCCACCTATCACCAGATGGTCCGTTTGCCAGTTTGCCTACAAGCAAACATAAAAAAAGTCTTAGTAATTATTACCCTAGTTTGAATTATCGGACAATAAGTACAAACTTTGTTTTTAAAAAGACAAACACAAAAAAGAAAAGTTTTATTTATTGGAAATGTACTAAATTTGGTTTTGAAAATATTATATAATATAATAATTTGATTTGCCAAGAAATATCTATTATAAGCTGACGCGATCTAATTTTAAAATCAGCATTTTCCACACCCTATCCAAAAAAGCTGAGAGTATTGCAGATTTAAATATGTTTTAAAACAAAATGTCGATAAAGTGCAAGAACTGATTGATCCTATGCAAAAAAAAAATGTGTGTGTGTGTGTGTGTGCAGTTCACACGCAGTAGAAGTGAAACAAAGTGTGACAAGGACTGGGAGGGATTCTAAATTTCGTGACGTCACATTTCACATATTATATCGTTATAATATATTTAAGCTTTAAAATATGAAATTTGAAGTAATAACGGAAAACTTCAAAACGTGTTCAATTCTATTTGTGTGAGCGTGGTGTTTCAATGATTAAATATAATGTATTCTATCTCATTATCTTGCATGCTAAGGCTGATGTGCATAGACATTTAACCGAGGGTTAAAATAAAATAATCGCTCTTTAGGCATATATTTTTAGCGATTATTTTATTTTAACCATCGGTTAAATGTCTGTGCACACCGGCCCTACTCATATAGATGTATGTGTTTATCTCGTTTTAGTTTCAACGAGTTTCAAAGAACAACGATTCTAAAGAGGTTTTACTTCAAAAATTATGTAGTATTATTAAAGTTGTTTAAATTCTTCTGTGATTATAGTAATCTCAACCCTGTTGTAGTCGTATCTTGCGCAGACCACAACAAAAACACACAAACATCGCTGGTACATTAACGTGCTCGCCATAGTTGGCACCATATAGGCCACGCCTGCTGGCAATCGCCTCGCATCACTAAATATCAATAGTGATGGACAGCTTACGTCAAATTATCGATACGTGACTAACGTCCTGGTGGTCCATGTTGTCGGTAGTTTTATTTTTTGCTCACTTTAAATAACTCCAGCTAGATACGAAAGTGCTATATAATACGAGTTATTTAACAATAAATTGGACTATACTAGTCTACAAGTATATAAATATTTTGCTTTTGCTTATACAAATGAGAACACATGCAAAGAGATAGTTACATGTTTTAATTTCGTTTTGCAGTAATGTATGTAATCAATCAAGTTTAAAAACATTTCAAAATTGTTGAAACTATTTCTGGCAAACAACTGGCAAACTAGCAGAGAACCGAATTATGAACGTGATGAGTGATAATAAGATTGATAACATTAGCTGCAATAGTAATTAATTGCAGCAATGGATCATTCGTATAGTCTTTAAGAAGACCGCTCACGCAAGTAACATTTAGATTGTTGTGCACTAGTGCCTAAGAATTTAGTAACGATTTATGTTTGGCGACGTATTAAAAGAATGAAGAATAATTTGGTGCAGATAAAAATCATTCAATAACACACATGTAGAATTTACTACGACACTTTTATAATTACTATAAATTCGAACAGTTAGGCAATATTAAATATTATTATTTCATTGCAAGCAAATCAATGTATTCAGGTTGGGAAATCCAAGAGACAGGTCCGTTATGTTAATCACGTAGCAAGCGCTTCCTAATTAGAATAATATCGACGTCAGTTCGATGCATCACTAAATTCGATTGCTATAAATTTTATAAATCGTGACGAAGTTCTTCTATTATTGTTTTACAAATTTCGGCTACAAGACAGATGGTAACAGCGTCGGAGAATTTGTATTACAATGGTTGCGGCTATAGCAGATATCCCTGGCACGGAACTAGCGCGGCTGTTCTTTCGCCTCACACTAGTTGGCACTCAATAACTTTCATTGGCCGTTGGTGTTGTAACTGGCAGTATAATTTGTAATCTCTCAACAATGTTATAATATTTATTGTATTTCGTTGATATTCCTGCGGTTGAATGACAAATGACAGATTTGATGGCAATTGAGAGAACAATCATTGGAGCGTTTAAAGCGTTTTACTAATCGGCTATGAATTATGCAATTTTATAAATTGGTAATGTTTGAAATAGTTGAACTTAATATCTGTTAAACAAATATGTACTCACTTTATATTAATCGATCTGTACATTGTAATAACGTGAAGGTTTGTCGGAAAACAATTAATATTAATATCAATTTGTTTCCAATTTAACGAAATATCATACTATCAATTTATCATAGTACTGTAAATAAATTGTATATGCATTTGTTTTTCAAAATATTTTTACTGTGAATGTTTTTTTACACTCTGCCCAAAGCGATGTTTGCAAATGTCAATCTTAATGTACAACATTGCGTAAACGAAGAGATATTTTGTAATGATAAAAGAATAAAGACAAAGCCAAGACATAGCTGCTTCTTTAGTTTCTACCTTAATATATTATATTAATTAATTATTCATCTGAACCCTGTTAGTACAGTTATTTAATATTGGGTTGAGAATTTGAATATTCTGTATTGTATTATATATTTTATATTCTGTTGCAACCGAAAGTTGCCAAAGTTATCTGAAAAATTACAGGTTGAATTCTAGTCCGGTACTTTGGTTACCTGACGGACTGCACAAGATAACCGTTTTTTATTCTTATGATGATACCACGGCTATGAATAAATGTTTTTTTATCACAGCTGGTGCCTCAGCTTTCAATATTATTAAAAAGCAAATCACTGATGATTTTCGAGACGCATTTGATAAGATAAATATCAAGCATATAGATAATGCTCTCCTGAGTACAGTAGCAGCTACTGAGAAAGTATCAGTAGGGGCGATCCATTAAACTCCCTACGAAGAATCTGTTATGACAGTTTCATACAAGTGGTGGCACATTGTGTCAGAAACGTAGTGTATGGCGCGGAATATTTATTTATTTATAACATGAGGGGCTGTAAATTAGCAGTATATTTACGACGACGCGGAGGAGTGATCCGGCGCAGGTTATTTTTGGAGTATGCGCGTGATTTAAGAACTTCCAACTCGATGGAAACGAGACATAGCACTTCCTAACTCGAATGTTGGAGACATGTCACTTTAAAGTAGCAATCAAAATGTATATCATCAATTAATTAATATGCTGGAGAATGTATTTTAGGAAAGAAAAAAACAAAAAGCTGCGTTAATGGCCGGTTCCTATATCTTTGAATTTCGATATTACTTGTTTGGAGCTTTTGTCAAGTTTTATCGATAGTAAAGCAAATGGACGGTGGGTAAAATATAGAAATCGGCCATAAGTGGAGGAATTCATAATTGGATAGTAAAGTTATTCATTGTGCCTACTCGGCACTCAAGACGGATATATTTAGAATCAGAGTAGTTAAGTTATTTTTTAACTAGCTTTGATTTGACTAAGGACATATTATTATTTCAGTTTATTAACTGTGAAATAGTATTTTTAGATATATTGTAAAATTTTAAATGTACCTAGTATTTGTTTTTTACATTTTTTTGTATTTGTGTGTTTGTTCGGGATTCGCGTAAAAATTACTGAACCGATTTCGATGCGGTTTCCGCTGATTGATAGCAAATTTCCGGATTTAAAATCTGCGGTTCTTTATATCCCGGAAATTCCGCGGGAATTTTTTCGGGAGCGGTTTAAAGTGACCAAGTTCAAAAAGAAATTCTAATTTATTTCTGAATGATCGATCGATAGCAAATTCTCTGCCATAAAATATGTGAAACGTTATATCCTCGGCATTACTTATCTCTCGGATTTTTATGGAAATCTTCAGAAGTCTTGTACGAGTATTTTTATCCTAGAAAATCGATTGCCCTCCTAGAAATACGCTTTCATTTTAAATATTGGCAAAATAACTGTAATCTTTGTTACCTGTCCAATGTGGACGAAGTCGCGGGCAAATGTTATTATATTTATATTTAAGATTTCCGCTCTAAGTTTAGACTGCTTATAAATTTAAAATTTGATTACGATTAACAAATTGTAGAGCTTAAATTGCTTAATATATCAATATCATATTCCAAAAATAATATTGCAAAAAGAGATGATACAAATAAAGATGTTGCAATAAGTTGTGTACATTCTACCTGTAGAGATATGCATGCATATATAGATACATGTATGTATGTATACATACGTGAATAGTTTAATGTAATGCTTAGTGATCTCATCAGGCCAAATTGGGATTTTCCAAAGAACAGTAGAACTTTGACTCATAATTCAAACCGCCTTCCTTTAGATATCCTAATGTCCTGTTAGCCTCGGATTGGTACAGTTCTTTAAATATTAACATAACTGGTTTCATTATTTTAAATGCCATCATTTCCTCTCAACAGTCTTAGGCGGATGCTTTGCCATTAGGTTCAAATATTAATATATAACTTTATATTTTTTAAGAGTATAAACACCTAAAACTCTCCACGCTTGTGTATACTGCGGATCCGTATTCCACGGAAAATATGTCAATTAGCGAGATACTATATAAAAATTATAGGTACTAATTACATTTGTTTTATTGAAAGTACAAAACATTTGTGATTATTTCATGATACCGGTTCATTGAGCTGTGGTCATATAAATTTTGAATTAGTACCTATCCGCAAAGTGTATCTCATTTTCAGGGGTCGAAACATACCCTATCTTCATTATATGTATTGCTTAAATATAATAAACCTTAACGCTATACAAAAATAATTTAAAACATCGACGGCCATTATTTACAGAATCTACTTCGAATATACTTGTATATCTATACAGATAAATAAAACTGAAATGTCTGTTTGTAATGTCGAAATAAAAATGAAAAAAAATTAAAGGAGGATAATTCGGACCAGGAGAGTCCGAAAATGCAATTTTTAGAATTTTTTTCTGTCTTTCTGTTGTCTTGATGTTTCGGATAACTCTGAAACGGCTGGACTGATTTTGACGGGACTTTCATTCGAAGATAGCTGATATTACAAGGAGTAACTTAGGCTACTTATGTTTAGGGTTTCGCGAAAAATATCCACGTGGGTGAAGTCGCGGGCATAGCTAGTACGCAATAACATTGTTTATTGAAATATTAGTGTAGGACCACCTGGCACACAAAGGTAACCTTTAAATTTTTAAGTGATAGGTATGTTCAAATGAGATTTGAAACCATTTAAAAGAGTCAGTTATATTATGCATACTACATTCGCAAAACCAGACCTAAAATATTACACAAGTGGACAGTTTATACTGCTTCTGTTGTGACCGCACTTTTAAGAATATACTTAGTTTGACAAGCCTTTTTTTTATAATAATCGGTAGACAAACACACATATTGTATATCCCCAAATTAAGCAAGTTACGCATGTGTTATGGGTAATATACAACGGACTACTCTGGGGCCGATCCCAGACATCCAGACCATGGTAAATAATGGAGGAAATACGTTAACGAAATTTACTATACCAGGAATCGAACCCGGAGCCTCTGCGTTGCAGAGAGGTAGGCCGGCAAAGGCTTAGTCCGCTCAACCACAGAGGCCGTCTAAGGCCGTCGTGCACACGCCAGAAAGTCATTCATGTATATGCATACCTATCTACTACATCTATATATACCTATAGTTATATCATAAATCTGTTAGGGGTGTCGAGTTTGTACATGGAATTTGAAGAAGAGAAAAACACGAGGCGGAATGTATCTAACAAGCTGATTTCAAACAAACAACTTTTAGAATTGTTGTCTCTCAACTGTCAGTTAGAGTATCACGTGAAAACTACTGAACGGATTTGAATAAAACTTGACACAGAGCTAGTTTATTTCCCGGGCCAACTCTTAGGATACTTTTAATCCCAATAAATGACCCCAATTCCGTGGGTTAGGCGAATATAGCTAAAAAAGTGTCAATGGCTGCGGTCGCGTTTTTTTTGGTGCCGCCGGTGCAGTTAGTTCACTAACAAACACATCGTCATGGCAATGTAAATGAAGTCACTGGCACTAATACATCGTCCACGCTAGACTTGAAATTCCCGCGGGATTGCCAGGACACAAAGTACCACAGCATTTAAAAATGAATGTAAGCTATCTTTTAACTGAAAACTGTATAGGAATAAGCTAACTTTTATGCTAATTACAAACAGCTTCCACGAAAATTCCCGCGGGATTCCCAGGAGAAAATTTTCAGATATTTTATTACATAAAATTTGCTAACGATCGGTGAAAAAATCACTTTAAAATTCGTTTTTTTTAATGTGGCCATTCTAATTCATTCCCAAAAAAATTCCACGGAATTCCCAGTATTAAATGTAGCGCAGATTTTAAGTCTATAAAATTTGCTATCGATCAGCGAAAACCGCATTTAAATGAATCCCGAACGAACAGATAAACAGACAAGAAATCTAAAATCAAATTTCATCATGTTCTCCATCGTTTACACAGTGTATTCCAGTTGTTTTTTTAAATAGCTTCAATGTACAGACACGGGATGTTTCGAATTTTATAATATTACTAGCTGTCTCGGCAGACGTTGTGTCCTGCTTTCAAGAAATAAAATTTACAACCCGATTGTAGCTCCATATACCGGGTCCAATTGTCAATCTAAACCATTCCCGAATCCACCTGAACCCACAAAACATTTCATCGAAATCGGTCCAGCCGTTTAGGAGGAGTTCAGTCACATACACACATACACATGCACAGAAAAATTTTATATATAAAGAGAGAAGACAGATATTAAATGTTGTATACCATTATAAGATACTAAAATTAGTAGGGTGAGATAGTGTAGGACTTTGTTGTCATGAACCGAACTGAGTAATTCAATAATAATACTTGAGGTTAGTTCATTCTAACCACAGCTTTCAATAGTTATTGTATTAGGAGATATCTCGAAGCCTACAAATAGTTTGTGTTATTCTAGGTATGGGATCCATACGACGAAGAAATAAAAACGTTAGGGTGTTTTTTTTCGGATATTTGTTAGTTCATATTAGCGGTTTTTGTAAATAAAAATCAATCACGAATTTTGTGTAATATGTACAGGAAAAAGATATGAGCGTCTCGGGACGCCCGAAAGAAGTGATAACTTAAACTAATCTAAGCTGAACTATTTAATAATGAAATTGTTTAACTTGAAAAAAGCATAGGTTATTACTTAAATTTTATGTATATAGCGCGTGGTTTAAAGTGAGAAAGGAGGAGCCTGCCTACCGCTGCCGTATGCGTGAGAGAAAGGAAAGTCAGACACACTGGGGCCGTAACGCGTTGTGTAACGAAGCTGTTTACCCTCCCATAAGAAATTATCACTTCAAAAATTTAAAACACTAATGTTTATTTAATTACTAGGATCTACAACAAAGAAATATAAGTACCCAGCTTTTAAGTTAAATTTAATTGCAAAGCTCTACTAATTAGGTGAATGAAAGTCTAGGTTATATATTACCAGTTTTATGAGGTCAAATTTTTTCCTAACAATGTTCCATGATAATTTTACCTGTTTCATTAATTATGATAATTATTTTCTTACCAATTTTCTAGTCACGAACGCTATTTGCAGCTATGAGGTGTTAGCTCTATAAATTTGTATGTATTTATTTATCGAATAAAAACTTTCTACATCTTTAAAACGATAGGTTCGTTGAAAATTTTTGATATTGGTCAAGGGTATGATTTTTATTTTAAACACCATAATAACCCTAGACACAAGCCTTTTGATCAAAATTTTGAGGTATCGTTAGCATCTCTGACAATAGATTTGTATGGCGAATTAACCTAACTTTACATGACTTCTGGGCACCTTACTCGTAGATGATGATAGCTTGAGCTTAGTATTCTAATATCTAATAGTTTAGATAGAACACAGAGCTAATATTGTTGTATTCGATTTTTTCTCCTTATATGTTCCTAACTGTTAAGGATCTCGACCTCCGTGGCAGTGACTAGATTCCTTCCATCGAGATAGGTTTTGAACACAGTAGAGGTTCGTATTTATGAATATTTCAAATTGCTCAGAGACCTAGTCTGTTCACTTTTTTGAATATCTACTTATCAAGGTATCTTGCTTTCTGCTTTGGCAGTGAACACAAAATCTCTCGTTATGCGTTGTTTTTAGCAAGCTACATGGCCAATGTGCTTTAGTATTCATTGTCAGCATATTGCTTGTAACTATTTACCTATTTATAGATTTAATTTAGTCGTTATTCTATATTAGAGTATTATTATTAATTTTAATTAATAAATGTAATTCAGATATGTTAGAAGGTTCTTCAAAATATTGGACGGAACTAACTCCATAAGGTGATATTCATCAACACCTGCAAATACTTCAACCGGCCTTTTAATTAAGAAATGGTATTTCTAAATTAAAATTAACACCAGTCATGAAACTTAAATGCGTATACAATTGGAACTTGTGTAGTTTAAAAATAGACGTAACTATAAGTAATAGTCGTAAATTTTAAACGCTTTCCTAACCTTTGCAAACGGCCCCATTACTTAGGAAAGTGCCTTTGAATTATGATAACGATCACACCAGCGATAATATAGGAAATACACATCATTGTAATGATAGCAAAAACTTAACCGAACGTCCAAATGGATTTTGAGTCGATACAAATGAGTTATAAAATTTAATGTTGAACCCATTATAAACAATAAGTACTCAATTTAGACATGTGCTACGGCTGTTAACAGTGACAAATGATTAAAAAATGCGACTAATTGATGGGTTAAAGTGCGAATAAACTGAAATGCAGTCGATAATGATGAACGGTCTGAGAACAAATGTTTGATGTATTGCGGATTAACTCGTAGGGCAATGTACCACCTGCCCAACTATTTATAAACTAAAAATACCATTAAGAGGTCTGCACACGCCATAGGTTTAGTTTTAAATAACGTAACTACTGAGTTTCAAACAATATTCATCTAAACACTAGATAAAAAAATAAAACAATTATTTATTTATATTTCAACAGCCACAAAAAATACTTTTAATGTAGTGACGAACACGAGTAAATTTTCACAGAAATGCGATGTATTTATTGTATATCAAGTCGAATAGTTTGAATTCTTAAATATTACGAATTATATTAAACAAAATTTTATGAACTAGTAATAGGATTTTAAAAAAGCGACTATGATATTCGTAACTTAACCAAAGAAAGATTTTAAAACACAGCTATTACAATCGGGTAAAAATCAAATTGGATTGTATTTGAGTGGTTGATTTCGCAGATTCGTATTACGAATATGACAAGTATTAAAAAATGCTACTTTGTGGTATGTCTTACCTCCATCTCCGATATATCTAGACGCGTATCAACTTCACTAAGCGATACTCCTAGGGCGGCCTTCAGGTCCAGGTCCAGGTAGCAACCTGATACTTACACTTATTTTGCAATATTGTTCTACGAATAATTTTGAAGTCATCAATATGCTGAGCAATGATATTCCGATTTATAAAAGCAACTAAAGCCGAACTCATGAGAAATCCTCTTAAATCATAACTACAGGTTCCAAGTGCTTGTTTACACATTTGTTTAGATTCTAATCGGAGTCCTTGTATGGTTTTAAAGGTCGAACGCTCTTTTGTTTTGAATTTCTCACGTTGAAAGCCTTCAACTTTTCAAATGCCGTGGTCGTTTGGTATTTTGTGTATATCAATTTTATACACAACGCTTTAAATAACATGGTGAAACAATAACATAAACGTGTTTGAGGAATTTATTTAAAGTACATTACATTTTTGTTTCCAGACAAAATGTAATGTATGTATGGTTAGGTTTTTATATAGGTACATGTAATTATATATACACATATAAAACAATCAATGTAAGTATGTACATAGTATATATAACTATTACAATAAAATAAATGTGTAAGTAAATTACTTCGGACCTTTGTTACATCTTCATCTTCATAGCTTTGGAAATGATCCGATTATCATGCATAACTTTAGATAACGAGAATAGAGGTATATATATGAAACTTTTTACTCCGGAGAATAGAGTCTTCGCAGGATACAGATTCTAAGTTCACCCGAATAGCTCTAGTTGTAAATAATTTCCCTCACGCCTGTAAGCCCAGAAGAATAAGCAGAGGTGAAGAATAATAACGGTAGATGTGTTGTAATAGAGTACATACATAAAGCCGTATAGAGGATTACGGCAGGAAGAGACGTAGGACTGAGCCCACCCCAAATGAATGGAAATAGTAGAAACTGAGGAGTAGTTTCATCTATTTCCAATATATATCATAAACGTTTTATCGTTAATAGGCATATCATCCTTTACCTATCAGTAATTTAGTATATAAATACTCATAACCAAAGATAACATTTTGAATCCATGACCCTTTGGTCTTGTCAACTTGAGCTTCGAAGTGCATTAAAATTTATGAAATAGCAAAGACAATCAAAGTAACTAATTTCATTTTTACTCAGTACTAACCTTATCTACGTGCTTAATGTGCGGAATAAATGTATACAAACGCAGCGTTGGGGCTAGCTGGTGTTAACGGTGTGTAAAAAAAAATCTAACAAAACGTCATTGTACATGTAAACACAAAAGAATATTCTAGCAAATTCTAGAGCGAAGCGCGAACTGCGGGCCGGTGACACGATATCGCCGGGCCACGTTCGTACGAAATAAATCACCGACGCCGCTTGTTTCGCCAATAAAATTGATTCTTTCGCAGATCACGACGAGCCAACTAACTAACGTAAACTTTTTGAATATTATACGTTTCAAATTTTAGAAAAGCTTTAAAAAAATTCTGTTTTTATTTTAAATCCATAGGTAGTTCAGCCACAAGTTCTTTTGTATCAAAAATTAATTGCATAACTGCTTTTTGGCGATAATTTGGAAGGCAATTTATAGCTTGATTTTCAATCAAATATTACGTGGTTCGGGCTGTCCCAAGAAGTTAGTTATTTGGTGTTATTCAAAGACATACAAATTTGGATATGACCAGGGTTGGCTGTTTGGCTTTAGCGTGGCGCTTTCCCACTAGTAATATTATTTAAACTAGGTCATAAATACACTGGCTGAATCCAGAAACTAAGCGAAGCCATATTTAAAATGCGAAAAAATAGCAATAATACAAACACTGTTCTTTTATTTCCGTAACAAGACTTTTTTATGACATGTAAATATATCTATCATATTAAGATTTAAAATACCATAAACCAGAAACAACTTTCCTTGCTTTTATTTTTATATTGCTTTGACTCATTTTTAGAACATGTCGAAAAAAAATTAAAACTCCTTCAAATTTCTGCAATAACAAACAAATTTGCTTTCAACAAGTTCACATTCTTTTTTACGAAATAAAGATAAAAAATGTTGATATAAGATCAAGAAATTTATAATTTTATCTACTAATATGATAACAAATATTCATATAAATAATACAATAATCAAAGATCATACAACAGCCTGTGTATGATTTTAAAGACAAAATTTAATTTCACGCAATATACTAGCTATCAAAAAAATTAGATTTAAAAACACGTTACACACATTACACGTCGCAACCATAAATCGTTCAATACAATCGCTATCAATGGTCTCGCCCCATTAAATGAGCTATTTATCTGAAATACACAAAACTACGCGTGCCAACTCCGACATAGATCATTGAAAAATCATACATTGACAGTATCTCCCTTATTTCGAATGATTAATCGATTTCTGATAAATATAAACAATCGACTATTCGTATGTAACATTAAGTCGAATAATCGATACATAACACGGTTGGGTGTCGGTTAATAGAATATTAAACGGGCATTGATCAAAATGGTGACGTGCTGCATTATATCTGCATGTTTAATTGATTATTTTGTGGTATATCGGTTTCAAGGCCGTGTATTTTGTAACTTGTGAAGTCGTTGAACGAGTTATCGATTAAAGAAGAAAGGCGAGAAGCGATAACATCGAATAATAAATTAGTTTTGATTTTACAAAGGTCGTTTTTGATTGGTTGAATATGAATTACGAGTTTATTTTAATGTTTTATGTTGCTCGCAGGCAACTTGCCTTGATTTTGTTTAGTGTAACCTTATGATGATTTACAAGCTATCATTCTGACGGTTTCATAACAGCTTGTATGTATTTTGTTTTTTTTTATTAATAAATGTAGGGCAATATAGATAGTTCACCCGTCATCTTAGTGATGTTGTTATTATTATAGTTAACAAATCCCTATATAATAAAATGTATTTTCCGTAAATGATTAATTGTTTAATCATAACATTATTGTTATTTTGGATTGCAATATACATTTTAAAATAATTTTAAAAGCATTAAGTTTTATATAGACTGTTTTTACCACACTAGTTATACAACAATTTGAATAGACTGCTTATTTCTAAATATTGTCATTTGCAATTTTTGAGTGAAATATCAATTCACGATATATATATATTGTTATCTATTCAGTGAGGTAATGCTGCTAGCCTTCCAAGCACATTGCTCGGCGACAGCGGTCTGGTCGGGCTGAACCGATTGTAGTTTATAGTGTTTTTTTTACTTTTTAGTGTACATATTTATTAGTGATTTCTTTATATTATGGTTACATATGAATATCTTTAAGTATTCACGATGAAATGAAATCTAGATTTAGACTAGTTCTCATCCAATATTAAGTTCGTCTATCATCTTTGTGAATCTTAAATTTAATTTTAATTAATATTAAAAATCGACCAAAAACAAACGAAAATATCATTTGAATCACGGAAGAAACTGTGAATAATTAAGAAAATAAATTACAAGTACATCATATAGTGATTCACCACTGAATACAAAACATAGGCACTTAGTAATGTTCAAGTGTTATATTTAGTACTACATATACTTATATATTTGTACTTATTTGTGTCTAAGTAGTGCCAAGGAACGAAGGAATGTCCTTTATTATTTATTGCACGGAAAATGGAACAAACTAACCAAAAGTGTCTGCGGGCAGGAAACAGCGGGACGCAACAAAATAAGGAGGAATAAAAGAAAACAGAACGACGTGTGTTATACCTAACATTGAAAATGCGGGGTATTAACAGTTTATACTATTACATGTTGAACTTAAACCCATGTTAGACGGTTCATTTCTGTATTTCAATTTAGATGAATCAACCAAAGTGATCCATATAAACAAAACTTGAATCAGTCTGTCATTAAATACAGTATCCTTCCAGTCCTGTGTTTTTCAACCAAATTGATTCAATTTAATTGATTAGTCTAATATCAGCATTGTGAAGAAAAATATACACAACTAATTTTTATTTGTTTTTTTAAATTATTTTTATTGATGAAGCACAGCAGATAGCCTGACGGTCCAACTGTGATGGAAAGTGGGGTTACCTTCGCTTTTGAACATTAGCAATACCAGAGATTCTGCCAATGTGCTGCCGGCCTTGAAGGAGAAATGTTACCGCCAAACTTGCCAAAAAACAAAAAGCTCTAAGAATTGCAGTAGTTAAGTAGATAACGGACCTTCGAATCGTTTTATGGCCGGTTCTTATATGTTACCGACCATTCATTTGCCTTACTATCAAGTACAAAATTTGTCATTAGCTCCATACAAGTAATGGCAAAATTCAACCGATGGTAGAGTAAGTGAATGAATAGTAAGATATAGGAACCGGCCACTAAACACGTGGTTACGAATTCCGGCCTGGGAAGCATGCGCCGGCAGTTTCAGTGACTAAATGTTTGAGTACCTTTTTTACAGGGAAATGCCTACATACAGTTGCCAGCGAAAATATGTAACTTTAACACGTGTTTTAATGGGTTCCAACTTTTATATTAATACTTTATCTTTTCTTTTATCTTTTTATTAAATTTTCTATATGAAGGAAAGCGAGCGACGTCTAAAAACTTTCTGAAAGGGAGATGTGACAGGATGGCGTGAACTCACCTCTTGTAAGCCTCTTGGGGGATGACCGTCCTCAGTCTGTACTATAAAACCTTAAAAGTATCAAATAGAAAAGTCAGTATATATAATTAAAATATTAAAGTACTTTTTCTATATCTACATATATAAGAACATCCCATAAACGTCCCACTGCTGGGCTTGGGCCTTCCACTATAGGGAAACGGACAATATACCCGCCACGCTTGTCTAAACTGCTTGGCAAGTTTGACACATCGGATATCTCCATGTGTGGGTTTCATCACGATGTTTTCCTTCACCGTTGTTAGTACGTGGTAATTGTAACAATATGCACATTAGATCGAAAAATTGCTTACAAGGTGCATGCGTTTCGGTATTAGTATTCGAAGCTGCGCCCGTTTGAGTTTGGGACGCGTGCGCTAGCCATTACGCTACCATGGCTTTTTTACCTATACCTATACATAAATAATTACAGATAATTGTCTATAATATACACAACATACAAAATTATATTATAATCTCAGCTTATGGTATCCTCAAATTCCTCAAAATCAAATTGAAAATCTGAAGTGTTTGAGATATTTTAGCCATATTATTTTTGTTTTTTAATCATTTTGGAGCCTTAGGCGGCATCATTTAGATAATCAGATCAGAAAATTCACGATTTCGAATGTTGCCCTCTTTAATAGACTTGGTAATTTAATGAGCAATTAATGTTTAGACAATATTGTTACCTGCCAAAGTAAAAAAGAATTTATGAAAAATAAGATGTACATAAATGTGAAAAATATGACAATGCTAAAGCCTTTCACCGTGACTTCACTCGTGTACTGTGAATTCATATGTTACGAAAATGACACCTTTTGGGATAGAAAATATCTTATGTTCATCCCCGTCATGACAAATAAATATTATTATTTTTAATATTAAAAATTAATAATAATTATTATTTTTATTTATTTTTAATATTATATTACTATCCCAATTTTTATCGTATACAGATAACTAAACAGAATATTCGATTCGCATGTCCCTTGATAACTAAACCATTTTTCAGGATAAAAAGTATACTATGCGATGAACTCTCATTATTAAAAGTACCTAGAAATATTTAAAATTAAAAAAAAGTGTGTTTATGTGTGTGCAGTTCACACGTAATAGAAGTGAAACTTCAGAGAATATACTCACAGATAATTCTTCTCTAACTTTTATTAATAGAAATATAATTCCTTAAGCCTACATCCATCAACATATTACAATTAAAAAACTTCAATCTAAATTACACTTTAAAGGACTATTATAAAGTTCAAAATTCAATGCACAGATACGCCCAATTTCCTTTGGTCTCGTAAAAAGAATATCTGCCTTAATTATACACAGATACAGCTAAATAAAATTCATTTGAAATCTTTTAAGTTTTATTTAAATTGGAAATTAATACTAGCGGGTAAAGAAAAATGTATTTTATTTCGAATTTAATAAGGTTGAATTTTATGTGTTTATCTCTTTTTAGTGTCACTTTTTTGTTTCATCGATTTTGAAATAACAACGATTATAAAGAAGTTTAACTTCAAAAAAACCTTCATAAACAAACATCCAAATTTACTTTAATAATTGGAAAGATATTTTTTATTTTTAGTTACGAGTTGCAGGACTTGAATTAAAATGCCGTTGGAATCATTATAGAATTTATTAGAACTATACAAACACGTATTGTGTTCAGTTATATTTGTACCTGTGTTGTACAAATATAACTGAACATAACCAGTCCAAACGTAATGCGCGAGATCGTAATTCCATAAAACGCGCAAAGTCCGTCACTAAATAGATTATCGAATGTGATACACACGTCTTGCTTCGCTCGTGGTTATCCCTAGACTGCCGATCTCTCCATTGGGCCATTGCTTTATACTGCACCGATACAATGTGGCTGACCAACCGCGTAGACCGAATTTCTTAGAATCAGTTCGATACACTTGGCTAATGACTGCCATAAAAGATTGCAATACACAATGGGCTGTTTTCTAATTACAAATTTTAAATACAAAGTAAACAAAAGAAGTCCAAATGCGGAAATGTAATAAAGTGTGCTTTTATGGTGTGCACGTGTGAATCTACTTTTGTCGGCGTGTAGGTCGTAACAATATTATAACTCAGCCCGCTACATATAGCGTGCGCAAAAAGCTAAAGAACACTACCCAATTTACTTTTTATAAATTCAACACCAAATTCGATTTATATATATAATTTATACCATAATGATTTATTAACTAAAATGTAAAAATATCGTAATAAATATAAATTGAAAACTAAACGATCTCATATATTATTTTTAGATCATGCATTTCTACAGTTATCTGTCTAGCCTTTTAGCTATAAAATATTTTACAGCATCTGTTGAATAATAAATTGGGAACGAACCTAGATGCTTACAGTCATAAAAAAATTAACATATATTTAATCATAGTCAAATACAATAGTGAGCAATTAGTATAATGTTTATATAATTGTTACATAATAATAATTGCTGTGCGAATACATTTATGGTCAATATAAACATTTAATTAACATAATATTTGATTATATTAACTAAAGTCTTATAAGTTATGATTATAACTGATTTGTGTTAGGATCTGATTTATTAAACCATTCATTTTAGAGGTTAATAAATTAGTATAATATAAGATTTCTTCTAAAACTTTTATAGAGTTATAGATCAAAGTAAAGGGAAACTTTCAAGTAAAGTAACTTTTTTTTTAAAGTTATCCAAATCAATATAATGGTCTCATGATTCTAAATGAAAATTGAATAGCAAAATGATGTCTTAGGGTCTTCATATTGTGTTAGCGTAAGTTTAAAGGTTTCTTTAAAAACCATAAAGAATCCTTCAAACTCACTCTAACTCAATATGATAAGACCATTAATAATTAAGATCTATTTAATACCCTTACACAAGTAAGTTTTTCTCGCATAAGCCTTTAAGGCTATGTGCGCTTTTACAAATGTCAATACCTAGCTCATTCTTTCACAACTGAGTCCAGTCTACATATCGTAAGGCGCGTTTAGTCTTAGAGGCTTATGGAAGCGAAATGTGCAGGCCGGGCTTACACTAGACTAAAACGCTTGGAACAAAAAGCATCCACCAAACGGTAGGTGGGAAGAACGCGAACTGTACGACAAAGAACATTAGAACAGATGCGATATTTACTACTGAAATACGTACAAGAGAAAAACGTTTTCTTTCGATTCGAACTATGTAGTAGGTAGGTACTGTTTTATTTAAGTGATTTTTCGTTAATTAAACACGTAACTACTTCTGAAAAAATATTTATTAATATTACGTAACTAAATATTATGTGATTGACATGCTGGCCATATACTATATACCTTACTACAGATAAAATTTTATATAAACTTTATCTACGCGGGATTGCGCCACTACATGCACAACGACCACACCATCGACGCATCTGGCAGCCGACTCCTCGCGACTAGTGCGATGCCGTGAGGTCGCGAAATCCACATAGACGCTGACAGGCCACCTAAAGCCTGAGATGGCCACCGAACGCCAATGAATGGCTAACTGTCCCGCAAAAGTAGCCAGCGCATAGCCCGCAAAGGCCATCGGACGCCGCGAATTGGCCAATGTGAGATGCTGAGAAGCCATCGCCATGCGGGGAAGGTGTCAGCCGCTCCAAACCCAGTTACCGGTGGGTAGCTGCCCACCGAATTGCAGCCGGGGTAAAGAAGTAAAACCTCGGGGCTCCCCAACTTCCTCAATTCTATACAGAGTAAGAAGACCTTGGAGAGAAATTCCAAGGTTTGTGTTAAATTTTATCATGTATGGGCAATGTTAATATTACTATCAATGATAAGGTAAAAGAATAAATAATAATATAGAAACCCGACAAAAATAGGTACTATGTATAAACGTAGGTGACCCATGTGCTAGTGTTCCTTTTATATCTCACATTTTCCATTTCCACTAAAACGAAAGCGACTTTCCACTTTGACTTTTTACAACTGAAAGCTGCGAGGAATTGTGGAAAAAAAACAATGAACGCAGAGAAATGGAAATAAAAATTCGCTTTGTCATAAATCATGAAATGCTTCCGGACGGTTGCTTTATTACGAAGAAAGTTTGCGCCAATGTTTCTATATTATTATTGTCTACGAAGTAATGTGAGAGTAATTATAAAGATGCTAGTTACGTCTGTATGTTTGTTTTTGAAGTGAAACTTCTTTAGAATCGTTGTGATTTGAAACTCGATGAAATGAAAAAGCGACACTAAAAAGAGGTAATCACATAAATCTGTAGCACTAAGCCTGCCAGAGAATGAGATAGAATACAATATATTTAATAATTTAAACAGTATCATATAGATAGAGTTGGAAATGTTTTGATATTTTTCGTTGATACTTCAAATTTCGTGTTTTAATGCTTAAATATATTATAACGATATAATATATGAAATGTCACGTCACGAAATTTCGAATTCCTGCCACCCCTTGTCATACTTTGTTTCAGTTCTACTGCATGTGAACTGTACACAAACACAATGTCTTTTTTAATTTTGAAGTGAAACTTCTTTAGAATCGTTGTGGTTTGAAACTCGATGAACGAAACAGCGACATTAGAAAGAGATAAACATATAAATATAAAGAACTAAGCCTGCGAGAGAATGAGCTACAAGTTTTATATTGTGCAGCACATATTAGAGAGTAAATAAGACCGATGATTAAACATAGGTCCAATTTAGATAAAACTGATAATAATATTTTTTAGACTAAAAATTCAAAGTGATACTTAAGAAGTTTATTTTGAACTATAATATGTTGAGGGATGTAGGCTAAAGGAATTATATTTATATTAATAAAAGTTAGAGAAGAACTATCTGTGAGCATATTCTCTGAAGTTTCACTTCTACTGCGTGTGAACTGCACACACACACACACACACACACACACACACACACATACACATACATTTTTTAAAGATGCGAATAAGTGAAGGTTTTAGATGAAACTTTTCTTTATCTTGGTGGTCTGGTGATCATTCATTTTCGTTTTAATAACATTATTAATTGTCGTACTCGTGGTCAGATAAATCTTAATTTACTAGAAATAGTTATGAATACCTTATTCTATTAGTACTATTTATACTGTTAAAATTTGAAAACTGGTTTCGAATTATATTTTCTGTATAGGATATTGATTTAAGGCTAGTTTAAATTTTTTCTATAACAAAACAGATGTATTGTAATATTCAATAAATAATAGATAAAATATGGGATTCTCTTCATACCAATCTGCTTCAGCGACATTGTATTAAAGCGGAAGAGCTTAAGGCGTCGCGCGACACAAATCCCCAGCGGAAAGATTCCATTAAGAAAATCAAAAAAGGTCTGCTCAGTTCACGGCTCGCGACTATTTTCATTTAGTAAAAACAACCCATAAATTGTCATCTTAACGAGATTTCTGTTTTTGCAGCATTCGCACCCCCGAGCGTTTGGTTACTAGCAGTTCGGTGACGTCGTTTCATGTAGCGCCAACTGTTACATCAGCACTTCAGCACTCACCGAAATATTTTACTGTTATATGTATGTTATGCTTTATTATCTACTGTTTCACCTATTATGTCACCATTTTGTACAAATTAAAAATGGGAATATGTTCTTAACATATTCATATTCCTTGTCTACTAGGGCTCTAGCCAGAAAGTTACTTTCACCTTTATAATATTAGTGCAGTTTGATTGGAAGTTTGCTTCTGTTATCAAAACTATTATTTAAGCTCACTAAGTTTAACCTAAAACTTTCTACAAGTCTCTGGCATTCAAAATTTTTATTAATGTTATTTGATTCCGCTGTAACGTTTTATCACAGCATGCATTTCCAAACTACAGTAATATTATAATTAAGAATGCAAACTTAATTTACAGGTTTAAATATCAAATGTAAATTTTAGATTTTGTCTAGAAATTTAAATATTCTTAGAGAACAATTTTCAGTTCATACCAGTTGATACGCTCGCACAGATGCATTTGTTTTGGCACGCAAAACGGCGCATGCGTGTCAAGACAGACGCTGCGCGCGAGTGCGTGCACCCGCTCCGAATTATTTATTACCCCACCGATGAATTAGCTTTGTTTATATAGCACCTTTCATTTGAGGGTTGACTCTGTAAAAACTTAATAAATATGTTATTGGCCTTTTATTGTTTCAATTTACATTCATCAATACGACGCTCGCAATAAATACTTTTAAGAGTGCAGATGAAACATAATCGATTGAAATTAAAACATTCCTTGGTGTTATTATGTTACATTTTAGGAGTGGATGCCAATGCAACACGGGTCCGAATGCGATTAATATATTTCAAATATCATAAAAACATGGACAAGGCGTCCATTCCAACACTATACTTTTTTACTAACATAATTGATAGTCGGCAATAAAACATCTTAAATAAATACAACACTAGAGATATATGACTTTAAATTGCTGCAACTGTCATTATTTTTTACAAGACACTGTATAGGGCCTTCTAGTTTAATATGTTTCTCTGTTTTATTCTTCAGTCGACAATAAGTACTTTAATTTCATGTTTTCATCCGTTAGCTAGCTCATCAGAATCAGGTAACTTTTTTCCAGGAAGTGTAATATGTTTTCTCATGACAAGAAAGAGTCAGGTTTTATAAATAATGATAGGAAAAGTATGGCTAATTTACCTATTGGAGAGAAAGAGAAAATACAACGTAAGGTCATTACAGGTGCCATATTATTTCGAAGATTGAGAAGTAGATATACTTATGTCAATTACATTTAGGTATTTCTTAATCACTCTATGTCGTGTGACTTCAATAATATCAAATACAATAGCCCTACTTTTCCTGTCATTGTATATAAACCACGTTTGTTAGGGAATATTATGTTAATAGTGGTCTAAATTTTTAAAATCTTAGTGTCATTACAAATCATTACAAAAATTAATATTTTATCATATTTTACTATAAATACAATATTTTTTTTACTCAAAATAAGCAAGCGATTCGGATAAATGTTGCGCATACTAAAAACTTCTTTCTAAAAACTCTACCTATGAGACGCGATCGTATAAACTACGACCACTATTACTATTAGCTATAGTTAAACTTCCAACTTATAATATCAACTAAAGCACTGGATTGAAATAGAACATTTTGGTGCGAACTGGAAAGTGGAATAAACTCCGGAATATCATAATTAAAGTGCCGTTTCGCAGTTCGGCCCGTCACGTGATACCGTTGCCCAAATTATCCGGGCCTCGTGTCATCTTGTCCCAATCCAATATGGCGCCATAAATCCTCGAAGGGGAGACGGCCCACTGGAGGGGGTACGTCACTCAAACTTTCTCCGAGCGCCGTCTTTCGCTCTCGTCTAAGGGGTGGGTACGGACAGACCCGAACGCAGTACATTTTCCATTTTATTTTTTGTGTTACTTGTATCGCAGTGAAGAAGCGAAAGTAGCATTTCGTCATATTTTTGTTGGAAATTTTTATATTAACGGTAGCGAGAATTATAGTTTAATATATAAAGAACCACTTTTATATTTGAATTCTTAAACATCAATGCATATTTTAACTTTATTTTTGAAGTGAAACTTCTTTAAATTCATTGTGCTTTGAAACTCGATGAAACGAAAAAGCGACACTAAAATGAGATACAAAACATTATATTTAACAATTTAAACTCTGTGCCCATACAGATAGAGTTGGAAATGTTTTAAAGATATTCGTTAATATTTCAAATTTCGTGTTTTAAATCTTAAATATATTATAACGATATAATGTACTATCTGACCCATGCCCACTTCGCTGGGCATCAGAAAAAAATTAAGAAATACTTATTATTAATCACAATCAAATATATCCTATGTCACTCAGGAATAACGTAGCTTTCCACCGGTGATAGAATTTTCAAAATCGGTTTAGTAGATCCAGAGATGACCTCCTATAACGTGACAAACTCACAAACTTTACGTCTTTATTTTTAGTTTTAGATTACCTACTAAGTGAATTCAAAATATTTCTCCTCCCTTACTGCCCGTACCCCAGTGACGCCTACATCGTATAAGCCTATCTAGCCAATTAGGGTGCGCGGCGACCACGTAACTTTTTTTTTGTAATACTTACATTTTTAAACTCGTGATATCTTTCGAATGGAATGTCCGAATTGAATAATTCAAAAAGTCATATGAAGGTATCAAAGCAGTCTTGAATATTAAGTTATTTATTTTGATAAAGATGAATACCAAGATACAAATAAAGAACCTTTTCTAGCGGCGGCGTTTTAATTAAATTTTTAAAATAAAAAAAACACTTATTTTGGCATAACTATAATAGTTAGACATATTCTGTCACCATACTTTTTATAAATAATGATGTGTTCTGCAAAGTCGTAGTACATTATTTTATTCTATCATCAATAGCTTTCGCAGCGCACGCGATTTTAGGTAATTTTTTACACCTTGGGTTACACTACTGGGGTTTTAGTAAGGATTCCTAACTTTTTTGAACATATAATATAACCTATGTTAACCGGAGATAGTGTAGCTTGCTAACAGTGAAAGAATTTTTTAAATCGGTTTAGTAGTTTCGGAGATTACCCCTACAACGTCACAAACTCACAAACTTTACCTCTGTAATATTAGTATAGATGAAATGTGACGTCACAAAATTTAGAATCCCTCCAACCCCTTGTCACACTTTGTTTCACTTCTACTGTGTGTGAACTACACACACACACAATTTTGTTTTTATTATTAAGATTTTATATTAGGATTTGATAATGATTTTATTCATTGATATGTTTCACTTTTACGTTTATGGTGTATTTATAAGCATGTTTTGCAGAGACACAATTCAAATTTATTTATTAATAGTATGCTTTCTGTATTTGTAGAGAGAGATAGATAGGTAATTCTTTACTGTTCACCAAGAAAAAAATATAGGTACGTTTATATTACAGTACAATATAATTAAAACTACAACTATAGAATATTGTCAATTTTTATTAAGTTGACAGTGGCTCTTACACTAATCTCTATATCGCTGAAGTTAAAGACAGATGTTGTAAACAGATAAGACCCCTACAACTAGTGACACCAGAAAGATAATACTTACATGTTTCATGGTTAAACTATAGTTTATTGTCATAACTAAAAACAATTTCAATTGTTTACTGAGATTTGTATGCTGACGCTACAAGCATCCGTATACGCTCGTTTGCTTCAAGGAATTGTCAGATAGACTCAGAACATCGGAGCAGTGGGATGAGTAATCTCTTTTGTTTTTCTTACGACCGTCGACTCAACCAACAACAGAACAACGATTATCAGCTTGTAACAGACATTCATTTAAATTCAATTTACACACACGTAAATTTTTGATCGTTTAAGATTTTATACTGTTCTGAATTATGCATGAATTTGCGGTGTAGCCAACTTGGAGCCCATTTTAACCGAATGTTTTGACCGCTACCATGAACATTGATTAATAAATTTCAATGTTACTAAATATAGTTATAAATGCATATGTAAATGACGCAATTTCAAATAAAACTAAAACATTTTATATATTATAAAACACTGGGTGTTAAAGTACGTTGTTACCGTTTTACTTTTAAAATAACACTACCTTTTTTGCAATTTCATATCTCATCTCTCCTGTGTGATCCCTCTACTCCATCATAATGACTGGCAACACGTTGGCTTCACTCCTATTATTGCCATGGAAAGCGGTTACCATCGCCTATGGACATTTGTAACACCAAAGGTGCTACCAATGTGCTACCGCTCTATAAAAGGAGACTGGAACCTGGCCACTGATGCCGGAACACAACTCAAGGTTGTTATGGCGGCATACTCTAGATCAGGGGCGCTAGCCATCCAGACGAGCAAATACCATACCTACCTGGCTGTGGGTTGTTTTGTCGCCTCTTACGACAGGCTGCCTGGCCGCACGAAACTGTATTCTTTCTCCGTTCCTGCACGTTACCAGCTTTGCGATATAAAAGTTATAAACATGTTGATAGCGACAAAGTTAAAAATAGTTTTTAAAGGGTTTTACATAAATACCTATATCGGAATCAAGATTAACTTTAGTGATTCTCTAGTTTTGCATTATTATTTCTACGTAACAACCACATCTACACGAAGAGTCATCAGTCTAAAAGCTCAATTTTGGCCCATTATGCCGTGGTGTAATGAAATAATCATTACATACGAGCAATCTCTTAATACTCGCGTGACAGACCACTATGTATAAGCTAGGTATTGGTTTTCAATAAAGTGACCGTCCATCACAGAGTCTTAGCGCACCGGGGGGCGACTATATTAGAAAACCTTCAGGGCGTATACCTTATATGTGTATGTGGACTGTTAGCTCAGCTCAGAATAATAACCTCAGAATTACACCTGATCAAAAAGTACTAATATTAAAAGGATTAGAGCCAAATAATATAGTTTTTTTTAATATTTTGTGGAAATAAACTGTTTCGCCAAGGACAATCCATACAGAGATGTTTATTATTATTATCTTTAGATATACATAATATCTATCTATATCAATAAATAAAATTGAAGCGATATCTATGATTTCACAATGTAAGCCAAAAATTAAGTGAAAATTGATATTATTATACAATATATAGTTATAAATTACCGTTTATGAGACTTTGTACCCACATGTGTCAAAAATTTGTTTAGAATTCAAATTCTTTACAATCGCTGTGATTTGAGACTCGAAGATACGAAAAAAGCGACACTAAAAGGAGATATTTAATCATTTAAACACTATGCTCATAAAGATAGTTGGAAATATTTTGAAGTTTTGTAGTTCATAAATCAAATTGAAACTAGAGCATTTGGTTTCCTATTTTAGTTATCATAAGCCTCTCGTGTCATTTGTTCAAAGTGAAAACATGGAATCTGAATAATATGTGTATAATATATATTAAATATGTAATATATGAAATGTATTTGTTTTGCATTAAAATGTAAAATGTTTTTGAGCTTGGTAAAAATATTATAAAAATAATAAACCTTATAATTATACTAATACTTCTGATACTCTATATTTATCTCATTCTCTCGTAGGCTACTTTTCTGAAGTTTCACTTCTGCCGTGTGTGAATTGCACACACACAATTTTTTATTCAAAATATTTTCCACTGGAGAACATGTTTGAAGGCCATACATACCATAAGTTAATAATTTAGTCTACTATCGACTATGTACACTGCATCGTCATAATTATGTTATTGATACTTAAGAAAGTTATTTTAAATTATGTACGGACAAATGTAGGCTAAAGGAATTATATTTATATAAATAATAGTTAGAGAACAATTATCTGTGAGTATATTCTCTGAACTTTCACTTCTACTGCGTGTGAACTGCACACACACACACACACATACTATTTTTTATAATAATAAATTCCAATACAGCTAAACATTACTCATAGTGTTAGTATGTATATTTAAATTGTACAGTCCTATCTTTTTCTGCTCCACCTACATCGCCAGATTAGTTAGGAGTTTCTTTTAATCTAGGTTGCCTGGAAGAGATCGCTTTTAGCGATAAGGACGCCTGTTGTTTTGCCAAGAAGTATTGTAATTATGCATTTTGTTTTTGTATTTATTTATTTTGGTGAGCAATAAAGTGTTATCTCTCTACTCTTTAAACTCCCGCTAAAAACTAATAACTTTTATAAACTGCAAAAAAAAAGAATTATAATACTTTTTAAATTCAAATTTAGATCTTAAATCGAGACGTACAACTTGTATCAGATTAGAAGCATCATATAATCTTGATCGTAATAGTTTTAATTAATTAAGCCGACAAGAACATTTTTATAGCCCGTTATAAAGGTTGGGCAACCCAACGCAATTACGACCGTGTGTTGCCAACTAGTTCTCTTTCACTGGTTTTACTTCGACTTCATTCTCATGGCATCATAAAAAAGGTTGTTTTCAATAAAATTATATGATCTTTGAAGGTCCGAGTGCGTATAATTTGAATTGGGCAATCATACCTTTGGTATAGCTTAAATCGTGATAGTTTAATTTTAAAAACACTCGCGTCTTATTCCAATGACGTGGGTTCAAATAGCAAAAGCGCATGCACTATTTTTAGTTCTTTGACTATTTTTAGGAAAAATTTGACTTTTTTTAGGAATTAATGTGTTTATTGTTACATTAGCATTACAACGTGTTGAGGGTGAAAGAAAAAATTGTGATCAAACTTACACATTAAGACTACCGACGTGTAAAACCCGTCAATCTGCCTCGGACAAGCGTGGATGTACCGTCCGTTTCCCTAAAATTGGGAGATTAGTACCCAACACTGCTACGTTTATAGGTTGATATTTTAATCACGCCTTTACAACAACTTGTTTAGCCGCAAACCTTACTTGTTGTGTAAGTCGGTAACACAATCAGGAGATGCGTGCCATGAAGACATGGTTTCGTATAGATTGTATCAGTCCAAAAACTATAATGATGTTTCTTTTTAGTCAAGTTAATATGTAGGGGATATTTACTTCTTTTAAAATATAAGTTTCGTCCCCCAGTAACTTTTGTACTTTTGGATAGAAGATTTGGACAAAAAATCAAAATGATACAGCTTTAAAAATACTTACAACGAAAAATAATTTTAGATTCTCATATAGTTCTATGTACAAGTGTACGATAATATTGGGTAATAAAAAAATTGAAATTAATAACACAATATTATTCCATCATTTGTTGGAACATACCTACAGGAAAATGCACTCCAAAAAATAACGCAATATTTTTTTTGACAATTCCAACGTTCAATTGAAATATAAATAAAATCTAAAAAGAACAAAACAATAGAATTACATGTAAGAAATATAATAATTGAATGTGCTATTGTTTTTAATGTTTTTATTCTACGCAAAGTTAGGATGAGTGAGATTTTTCGGTCTAAATTCCAATAAAAAATTGATTTCAATTTAAATTAGACTTTAGTTCTTTTAAAATAAGGCTTGTTATAAGTGAGTGTGAAATCGATGAGTCCGTATACTAGATCAACGACGCGTTTATGACTGTAACAGTAAGTAAGGGATCATGCGGTCGAAACATTCGGGGTTTCCGAAGAATTAATTATGCAAACAAAAGCCGAGGGTTATTGTTTTCTCTCACAAGAACCGGGATTGTTTGAACTGTTTGGACATTTGCGTAATTTCAAACAAACACGTCACATGTTCGAAATTCAAAAGAATTGTATTGTTTCATAATTTATTTGAAAAAAAGAACAATAAGGTTCGATTTGAAAACTGTTCGGTGATTATGACGGTCAAGTTGTTAAGTGCTTTTCTAACTAAGCACTTTGCATTACGAACTGGCGACAAACTTTTATATGAGGAAAATCTTACGCAGCCTAGATTTCTACTAATGTACAATTGGAACAATTCCAACACTGTAACAAGAAAAGTTCCCTAGAATCGTTACAATAGATTGAGACATTCGATTAAGTTTCGCGCTATATAGTTCGAAAGTTAAATTATAATAGAACGTTTTAGAATAGGGCTGTTATTTTAGGATTTAAAATAAAAATTAACCAATTTTCATCACCAGGTAAAGGATTATAATTTTTACACGCTGTAATTAAGTGAGGAGCTTATGCATACACAAGCAAATTTCTACAAAATGAAACGTGTTCATCTGTGCGTCCAGTATAATTTACTGCTATTTCGGCTTTCGTTGCTCCGATAATAATTTATGTGGGCAGTAAAAATATGATTAGCGCAACAGGACTCGGTATTGAGTCGTCACTCGGTGGGACATTTACGGCCTCATTTCGTTTTGAAGGCGCTTCCTTCAACCATGACCATTTAATGAAGAGCTTCAAATATTAGGACGTTGGCATACAGTTTGAAACATTTTTTTTGAGGGCAGAGCTCTCCATATGAGCAACATTTTAAATTTCATTCCACTTAACGCTCGAGCCTACTTTGTTCTGTTGTGTTTGAAATTTAAAATTTGGGAGCGAGTACACGACATAGTAAAGTTTATGGGCTTTGTGGTGGCCTGTGTGAATTTTAAATAGCTGATTAGCGACTTCGAAATTTGACGGTTTCCTTTTTTTAAATATTCTATTTAGGGCCCAGGATAATTAATGTAATTTAAATAAAGTAAGGGCTGATGCTTACTGATCATTTTACGCGGTTAATTAGGCAAACGTTATTTATTAATTAAATATGCCATTTTGCTCTGAAAAAGTATGACGTTCGTTCTATGCAAATTCAAATTCAAATTCAAAAGTTTTTATTCTATTTTATTATTTAATTATAATACACCTATGGTTTTGAGATAACGAATATTTAATTTAGAATTAGATAATTATTTTCAGCTCTTGTAGCTATTTATCTATGGAAAGTACGTATTAAAATCACATATACCTAAATCGCTGTGCACAAATGATAGGAGGTGTCGGTGTTATAGAAAAAAGACCTAATATCTCAAATGTCAAAATGTGACATTGAGTGATTTGTAGCTAAGCTCCGCCTGTCCCGTGTTTCAAACATCACCGCTTCGGGTAGACAGCTGAGCTTTGCAAGGGCGCAACAAACTTGCATATATCTCTCTCTTTCGCACACGGGGAACACTCCTTCAGCCATCTCACAATTATAAGACTGTCCTATTCTATAAACGGAACTATATATCACTATAGTTACCTGAGTGCTTTTGTGTAAGTTCAACGCTTTTCCAACTACGCTATGCAATTTTTGTGTGAAATACTTTTGCATCAGTATTTAAAAAAACAAAGAAAGGCTGTGTTCACAACCAGCATTTAGAACTTATTCTAAAGCAGGAAGTACTGTTTGAAATAAAATTTGTTTTGTTTTTATTAGGGTTATGATACTTAAAATATTGAAAAGGAGTCTATCAGTCTGTTTCATAGAAACCTTTGAAACTAAATACTAAGTGATTGGTGAGGATGAGGTATAAAATTAGGCACACATAAGAAGTACTTATTCGTGTATCTACAAAAAAATATTATTTTATCAAAGTATATTAGTTGTGTCATGTAAACATGAGCAGTATTCTATACAACAATAAAGTTGTTATAATTATTTTAAAGTGAAACATTCATGCACGAGTTCGACTCGCACACACAAATTTGTATATTTTTTTTTTGTAGACCGTTTTTAGGTTTGTTATAATTTTATATTACTGTTTAAAAATATTTTTTATGAATCACTTACCAGTTCATTAAAAATAAATATTCTTGTTAAAGTGTTCATTCGTATACATACCTGAAAATAAAAAATACATCATTAGTTAAATTAATATAAAGGCTTAATTACATACCACCGCATAATGGTATACATTAAAATTATATAATTACTTGTATAAAATGCATTAATTAACCATTTATTATACGAAAAATTGCCAGGTTAACGATTTATTTTTTCTTAATTATATTGTTATGTGTTGTTAACATCATAGTAATATTTTATATTTCTTAATTGGTGGGAGAGCGGTATGTTTACATTAAGCCAATAATGTTTATAATACTTCGTGGTTTGTGTGCTATCCTTTTTTTCACATTGTGAATATATCAAATTTAGCCACGGTTCAGCTCAGTTACCAGGAGTCACTTGATAAAAGCTGTGTCTATAAAATTCCTCTTTTACTAACAAAAAAGTGAATTATTGAAAATGAAGTAAGTAGTACGTGTTCTAGAGCCAATTTTAAAACAACCTAGAACAAAAATGAAAGTAGAGTTTTGAAAAAAATATTTCAATTTATTAAGATAGGTATTTGCAAAAAACTAGTCCAGGAAAATTAGGGTTTTCATCTCGGAATGAGATATAGTCAACTATAAACTTGTATAAAACTTCATTTTGGTACCTTAAAACTTGTCTCAAAACCTACCTATCGCAGGGTGTCCGCGACTACAAATATTCCAAGTTCAAAGGTCAAAAAATTTAAATTTTACACATTTATTGCAAATATCTCGTTTGCTATGGGTATTATGCTATTTGTATTTCATATAAATATTGTAGAGGATTAAATTCTCTACTACTTTTGTTTTAACTTTTTTTATATCTTAATCATTTTCGAGACAGAGGGAAGAGCGCGCGCAGTGTTTAACTATTTAGAGTATCATTCGGGTCACCTGTAGTTCCGATTAAAACACGCCGTATAAAGTTTATAAATTATTAATAAATATAAAATTCTAAATAATTAGCTTTTTACATTAACTCTTGTGTTATAATGATTAATTATTGTCAATAATTCAGTATCTATTCATTTAATAATACTTACCTACTTGTGTAATTGTAAAGTTATTAAGGGAAATAAATACTTTAATTATTTTTTAATTCTAATCTTATTTATACTAATTACTACCTAACTAAATATAAAGAAAATAATTAAATTTATAATTAATGTTTTTATTGAAAAATACCATTTTATACATTTATGAATGTTGAAATTTAAAAAATTATACAATAACAAGAACTACAAGTTCTAATTTCAAGTTCCTCTGTGTTCTCGTCTTCAACGACATTTGTCTCCAGTTCTTCCAGGATTTCGGGGTCAAAAGTACCGTCTTTATTTATACCACTCTGATATGATGAAGCACTTAGACAAGCTTGCCCATTACACTGGCTGCAAGCTAACGAGCACTGCAACCCTGCTTTCCTGCATCCACATCGTGAACCACAACCATTCTTGCAGTTGCAGAATATTGTGTTAAGCAATTCCTCCGGAGCTGGTGCATTCATCGTCATAACAGGTTCCAGCAATTAATCACGCGTTATCCAACCCCAATTCTGGGTTTCTAAATCATGCCCGAACCAAGTCTGAACTTGATAATAAACACGGTTGAAATGTTGGTGAGCTGCTGCACTCGTTGGTGGAAGATTTGATAACTGCACAGGTTTATTCAGTTTTGTTAATTTGATGAACTGTGTATTGCGAAGACGATCGATACAAAATGTAATTAAAGTATTTCCCTTGATAACTTTATAATTACACGAGTAGGTAAGTATTATCAAATGAATAGATACTGAATTATTGAAAAAATATTAATTATAACGCAAGAGCTAATGTAAAAAGCAAATTATTTAGAATTATATATTGAATAATAATTTATAAACTTTATCCGGCGTGTTTTTAATCGGGACTACAGGTTGACCTCGAATGATACTCTAAAGAGTTAAACACTGCGCGCGCTCTGCCCTCTATCTCGAAAATGGTTCAAGATATAAAAAAAATGTTGAAACACAAGTACTAGGGAATTTAATCTTGTTCAGTATTTATAATAATTACAAATAGCATAAAACCCATAGCAAACGAGATATTCGCAATAAATGTGTAAAAAACGATTTTTTGACCTTTGACCTTGGAATATCTGTAGTCGCGGACACCCTACGATAGATAGGTTTTGAGACAAGTTTTAGGGTACCAAAATAAAAATTTATAGAAGTTTATAGCTGATTATTTCTCATTCCGAGATTCTTGCCCTCATTTGACTAATATTCGTGAACTAAAACATGTTATATAATATAGTGTTATGTATAGTATCTAAATTAAAGAAAAATCTATAATGTTAAATATAAATTGTAATTATTCATAGTATAAAAAACTACTACTAATTTCAATATATTAATTAACTTACCTAGATACACACACACACACACACACACATATATATATATATAAAATCCCCTAAATTATACAATTTTAGTGGGTATTTATGAGGCACCTCTGAAGTAATATCCAAATACAATAATTTCACAGGTCATATTAATTTATTAATGAACAATAATTACGGTACTAGAACCTTAAGCAATGACCTTAACTAAGTATATGTTCCACTGCATGAAGTAGCTAATGCCATAGATAAGCTATCTCAAATTCGTTTGTACAACGTTGCATACTTAATTGGTTTTAGGCATCTGTTTCTAATAAATGGCTTCAAAGATCCTCTTCGTTCAGCCAACTGATACACACAGTGTTATGTTCTCACAGCATTTTATAAAGTGATAAATTATCTTAGAATGTGGGTTAATTAGGTTATAAGTGAATTAAATATATGGTTTTGGTATTTCAAAACGCCAGATGTCCTGGTGACAATATGACTCGAATAGCTTGCAATCCAACTAATGGTTAACGGTTTAGTTAATATTAGCATATTGTGATTTTTTAATTTTGAAGTAATTTTATGCAAATGCAGGGATAACCGGTATAAACTTAAATAACTACAAAATTTTAACGTAGACTCAAGAAAATGTTCACAAATTCTTAATAAAAAGTAATCAATGTTTTGATAACCGTTTTTCTTTATCATTTCATTTACTAAGTTACTAGATACGATATTATTTATTTAGGTCTATATCCAAAAGTTAAAAGGATAAGATTCACTGCGCAGAAGTAGAATAAATAACGGAAGTAAAGGATAATAAAGAGATACTGAAACTTACTTTCTGAAAATTGGAGAAAAATAATGATTAGGGAACTTCTAACACACAAATGTCCTATACAGACTGTAATGGAAAGCAAAGATATATAAGAAGTCTCAACTAAACAAAAAATAATCATCACAGAGATGATTTATCAATGGTAAAGTTGGAGGAATTTCTAAATTAGAGGAGAAGGAAACCAAAAGTGATACAACCACAAAAAGGAATCAGAAAAATCACTCAAAAAGTTGATTCGAAAAACAGATGGTCCCCGTCCAATCTGTCTCGAAGGGTCCCTCTGATATAAATAGCATCGCTTTAAGTGGCAAAGCGCGCCGCCGCGGTCCCTTCTTCCGTCCCCGATAACATCGCATTACTGCTGTGTAAAGAATAACCCGCTACTGGTATTTATTTATACTAATGTAGATATTTAAGTTATGAAGGATAGATGGAACCCATTAATTGTTGTCATCAAAGTACAGTTTAATAATATCTGTGGAAATTACACGAGTTAATCAATTTAGTTGAAAGGCAAAGAACTGAAAGAACATGATGGTATTCAATAACATTGAATTATTCAAATCGATGATTATATAAAGCCGTGGTAGCTTAATGGTCAGCGCACGCGTCCCAAACTCATTGGGCGTTGGTGCAAATCCTGACCGGAAAGCATGCACCACTTGTCAGTTTTCTGATCTAGTGTGCATATTGTAATTACCACTAATCTAAGGAAAACATCGCGATGGAACCTGCACATCGAGATAACTGATGTGTCAAACCCGCCAGTCCGCCTTGGAGAAGCGTGGCGGGTATACTGTTCGTTTCCTCTATAAAAAACGGGATGCCCGAGCCCAGCAGTGGAACGTTTATAGGCTACTATATTTCTATAATTATATGTATCACTTTGATTGATTCATTTAAATTGAGAGACAGAAATGAACCATCTAATATCAACTTAAGGAGATGTAGATGTTTATGTTCATGGAAATTCTTTTCAATCAACCATATAGAGTATAGTTTCCATAGTTTTGGTATGTTTTGATCTCAATAAATAAGGTAGAATTTCATACTAAGTACTCAATATTTATTACAATCGTTGCGAAATACGTATGCAGACCTTAGTCACACACAACTGGAACCATTAAATAATTTATACTATGCTATAGCTGTATTATGTGGGTCGGATCTATTTAAATCATTAGATAACAATTTTTCTATCGATAATTCGTCTAGAAAATAACACAATTCACATTAAACCACGATTTAAAAGTTTAAGTTATCCTTGAAGAAGTTTACATAATATAATTTTATTGAAAACCAAACCACTTGTAAAAATATATATCTAACAATCTTAAAAATAATAACTAACATCGGGTATATTTTTAGGTTTTTAATATAATATGATTTACTTTTTATTACAGAGATTGAGGTTTAAGCAGCTCTATCAAAATTTTATTTTTAGTATCAAAGTGAAACTAAACCCACATCAGGGAATAATTAAACAATGGTGATAATTAATTTTAACTACCTGCCTGGACGTTCTGTAAACAAGAAACGCAGACATAACCTCACATTAAAATTTAATCAATTTTATACATTGTGTAATTAGAATTGTAATTTTCGCATTTGTTTTACCATGCACCAAAATTATTTACAGCCATATTCAGAATGATAAATATCCGAAAAGGCGATAAGTACGGTATCACTTCCTGTGATCACTTGCAAACGAATAACTCAAATGTGGATGTTCGCAACGATTTACTCAAGCGATTTTTTTACGTCAATTAGCGTTGAATACTAAGTTAATACTCGGAGTACATCTAGGGCTGCCAGATGTGTTCGAAAAAAAAACCGGACAATTTTTTTTTAAATAAATTTAATAAATTATAATTTAATAAATTTACTGAAAACTAACTTTTTAGTTACTAAATTTGCATCCAATGTTAAATTATAAGAGCCAAACTACTTTTTCGTATATTTAGTATACTCGATGCCACTACGTTTAATAAAGTTTTATTGCTTGAGATGGCATCTTTGAATTCAGTGCAACTAGCAGTTACATTATTATTAAAGAAAACGCACAATTCACTTTTTACATTATTTACGGCGAGACACGAAACTTCGTCAGATAGTGAACAACAAATTTGCTTTAAATCTGGACAATCTGTGGTCCGGTTTACCAATATTTTCTTGACCGGACAAATATAAAGAAAGCCGGACATCTGGCAACTCTAAGTACATTCCTTATAGAATTTAGATTGATAAGGTGTAATAAAATACTCTTCTGGTGGAAATTACGATGTTAATTTTAAATTATCATCAGAACTTTTAAAATTAATAAGTAGAAGTAGATATAAGTAAGAAGGGGACTGTTGTACTGAATATGAATTTTCGAGTATTAAGTCTGGAGTTAAAATACAGTTAAGTTAGTAACTTTATTAAGGAAGGCCCTATTCGTATATCATACCGACCGTTCATTTGCCTCACTATCAGTTAAAATTTACATAAGCTCCATACATCTAATATCAAAATTATAAGATAGGAAATTGAATGCATAGTAAGGTATAAGAACCGGCTATAAATGGAACATTTGCGCTTAATAAAAATGATTAAACTACTTAAATATTTAGTCTTCACACTACCTGTATATAAAGTTCGGTACGGTGCGGTTAGTCAAAATAACAAGAAATATTTTTTAAGCAACATATCAAAGGAATTTGTACTGGTGTAAAAATAAAACCGTAACCGTCTAGACTCTTTAAAAAGGCGTATTTTGAGGCGAGTGTACATTATACGGGTATCGGTTTAACCCCAAGCGAGCGGGCTGTATCGAGTGACGCCATCGGAAGCAACGCGCGCGGGAAATGAGATGCGAGTGTGCACGACGTCTTATGTACTGAGCGGAATGTAACCTAGCTTTTAAAGTATTTACTTTCGTTACTATGTATAAAATTTAAGAATATTATTCCTGTTCCGATAACTCATACTAAGAAATTCAAGCATATTGTCACGCAACATTAAGGTAGTTTCTTAGAATTTTTTTATTAAAACATTATTTATGTCTAAAATAGACGATCCATATTATATACGCATTTATCTATTTAAATTTTGATCCAAATGAGACATTGTCAACTTTAAAACTTAAACGACCTTATTTGTTAAAAGCTTTTGATATGCAGCTTTTTAACTGATTACCTGTTTATTTATTATTTAGTGGCGTTCCTTAGATTACGAAATAGGATTTTGTTTTTAAAGTTTAAGATATTGTTGTGTATAAATAACTAATAGAAATACAAATAATATTTCATTTTTTTTAATAAGATAAAGAATAACAAAAAATAACGAAAACGTACTTAAAAAGTCACTTATGAAACCATTATTAACAATTCATTATTTTTTTTATTTTTTTGTCTCACTTCTATGCTTTAAAAACAGAAAAGGACATGTCTAATTTCGGCTTGATATCAATAAACCTTTTCAATATTGAATGGTTTACAAATTTTTCGGTGTCATTATTTCGAATCGTCCAAATGTTGATCCAATTACGCATTGCGTGATCAAGTCGCCCCGCCTGTACCTGGATGAAAACAATAAAGGAAATTGCATTTGATATTACCTGTACCTCCCCAACAAAATGATTAGGAATGCAACCTATTTTAATGTTGGGCGCTGATACAATCAGGAACATAAGTAGATAATGTGATAACGTTATCGCAAACATTACGGTAGATAAAGACACACAATTCATCAGTATGGCTATCCAGCTAGGCAACGTTACCTTACCCTTAGAATGTAACATTGGAGGGACAGAGTAAAGGAATAAAACGTTATTAATGTTTAAGATTAAATTCGATTTTTCCTTTATTATGTTAGATTGTTGGTAATGAACAGAAATTAGCAATTATGTCTTAATTAGAGCAAAGACCTAAAACTTCGTCTTGTTCTTTAAAAATAAATGTAGAGATAAATTAGTATAACCAACAAGCAAGTATTTCTTGCTTGCTACTGTTCAAGATATTGTTTAACCTACATTTTATTATTTACTAAATACTCTTAATAATTAATCTATAACCACAATTTACAAGTTAATGGACATTTTACACTTCGCACATATAATAATATAATTGAAGGTAGTTTTAGATATATTTTACAGTATAAAACCTGCCGGTGAAATGAGGCGGCGGACACAGTTGTTTTACCTACCGCCAGACGTTATATTCTGCAATGAGTAAGTGATTACTGTATGTGAATTTAACACCAACAGTGATGACGTAATCAAGGAGTGAAAATGTCACAAACAAGTTCAAATTCTCATTAAAGTAAAGTACTCTTTACATATTAATATGCTAATGATGTCTTCTTATATATAGTTGAGATGATATAAGGATGTTTCAAATAGTAATTTAACAACTGTGAAGCATGGGATTTCTGAAGGGGTTAGAGGCCATTGGACCAGGTTGTGCCCAATTTTTATATCATCTGAACAATATATGACAAATTATCGAATATTATCTATTAATTCTTTTACTTCTGATGTTCCGATATAAGCATTTATGCATATGTTTTACGACGCCTCAACGTCGCTAACAAACATTAAACATATTCTTGCGCTAAGCAAACAAAACATTAATTTTAATAACCAGGAACTTATCTATAAGTTTTTAGCAATCTTTTTATATTACTATTTTATAAGCAGGCCATGATTAGTTTATAAAGTAAGTTCACAACAGTAAAGTCCACCGATTTATGTTTCAAAAGCGTTGAAATCAAACTCCTACCTTATCTTTTAGGTGAAGGCGTTTAGAGCAAAAATAAAATTTAAAAATAAATGACTCTACCTTAATTTCTAAACACGAAAAACAGCAATTATAAAATTACGTTAAAGGTAGCCTGGAGGGGGCATAACGTTTTTTCCTTGCGTGTTGGTTTCTACCAGTGCACTCTACCCGAAGCCGCGTTCAAAAAATATAAACATTTATGACGCACAGAACATTAATCGAATTGGCGTAAATCGATAGTAAAAGTATCGTGAATGGACCATTCTTATTTCAAATACATTCGAACATGGAACTAATAGCGTATTCGTATCACAAACGGTTCGATTCAGGACTCTTATTCCGTAGGCGTTAAATCCACTAATACATTTCTGTTTGTGTCGACATCGGGCAAAAATCAGAGCGGTCTTCGCCGACCTGCATAGCAAGCAGGCGGGATTGAACGTACGCTTCGCTCGAATTCGCGGAGTTCTTAAATTATAAGATTCGATTTTCGAATACCAGAACAGACCCTGCAGAATTTAGGTTATGGTATTTTTATTGATTTTTTTTTCGGCGATTTGATGCTCGTGATCGAACTATAAGAAAACTGGGCCTTAGTACGAAATATCATGCATAGTATTTGTATGATGTTTTACATGTCGTTCTTCATAGTTAAAAGGATCTGTTTAAAATAATAATGATTTTCTATATGCCATAGGTTAATGGCATGAAAGTTATTTTAGTTAGGATAATGTTATTGCAGTTATTTATTATGCATTTTCATCACCAAGAATTGGTAAAATTACATTAGGCTAAAAATGAACAACAGTTGTAGGATATTGTAAAAGATGTGTTTATCTGAAATCTTAACTATTCTGTGAAATTTTACTTTTTGATTTATTACAAAAACTTCGTTTTTTGGGGTATTGACCACGAAGACTTATAATTTGACTAGAGCTGGAGTAAAAGTTATAAAGGTTGAGCTTTAGTCTAGTGCCTATTTGCATAAGTTATTCTTAAACTGAAAAATTCATCAGTTTTTCAGACTAATTATAGCACAATGCATGAGAATCCATATTTAAACAGAAGAAACTTTTACATACATCATAACTGTATAAAGAAGATTTATAACAATGTTTTTAAGAACAATGGAAGATTTTTAATATGAAGGTTTCTTCGAATTATTTAGATTTTTCAACAATTCTGTTAACGCTACACAGGTGTTCTTAACAATACAAAAATATTACAAAATTTCATTGTTTTCATTATCTTTGATATTCTCTACATATTGTGGCAGCCTAATGCCACTTTACGACTGACGTGTTTAATACTTTGACTGCCAGCAAACTACGATAACGCCTCAATAAAATTAGTGTGAAAAAAACTGCTTTCAAAGATTAAAAACGTTATAAGCCGGATTTATAGACAATATAATCTTATCACGGTCTATGAATATCTACGTAAACGTCCGGGTCGATACAAAAACATTTAAAGATGTTTCTTCAAAATAATAGGGATTCCCCGTGGCCTCGCTTGAATAAAAGCTCATTCCCGGTCTTTTTTTAGGATATTGAAATCTATTAATTGTAAATATAGATATGAAGATATTACAATTGGTCCTTCAGTACACGTAAATTCTACCGATACCGGTGGGCAGTATATGGGAATACTTAAATCTAGTATAAATTGAATCTATTTCACTTGTCAATATATAAAGTATCTAAACTACTTAAATTATATTATACATATTATAAACACCTGACTAAACAAGGACTATTACTGTTCATACTAAAATACAAATGTTTAGTTACAGTTTGTTTACCTTTTTTCCACTAAACGGCCAAAAAGTCCAAGGCTGTGAAGATTAAACAAACAAACTTCAACAACAAACATACTCATTTATACTAATATACAAAAGTCAATTTTATATATTAGTATAGATAAAGTTATAGATGAGAATACATTCGTAAATATCCAGGTTAATACAAAAACATGAATATACAATATTTTATGTTGCTTCATAAAATATGTCAAATTTTTCACATATTCCGCATATTCTACAATGAGTTCTGTGGAGTCACGCGATGTAGCGCGTTGTCTACACACATAATACAATTAATAATACGCTAAAGTACCTACTAGCTTATAACATGTCGAGGTAAAAGGTTTGCGTCGCAGGGTACTTAGAATAGCAGGAGCTTTTTAAAGATCCCAAGACCAACCTATCTATGCTTTGGAAGCAAGTAAGTGGTAGACTCGTGCATCAGCAATAAGTGGTAGATTTATGACTTTCAATAAGTAATCAGTAAGAATCCATTTTGAAATAAATACTTTCATTTTCACTATACTGCTTACATTTTTTTTTATTTTCTATAAATTATATGTGTTTAAGTAATCAAAAATATATTTTTATTTTAAGACCCGCGTTATTATATTAAGCTTCGGCCGCATTATAGCACTTGTGATTACAGAATAACTGAGATATCAAACGCCATAAGTAATTTTCAAGTTATTTTACCCTCTTTCTACCCTCAACTTATTTTATTTCAATAATTTGTTAGTTTATTGCAAAAATTTTAAATGTAATATTAGGCTTAGCCTAAAAGAGCCGAGTAGTAAGTATAGGAGGAGAGGAGTCTAATTTTCCAAATATACTTTAAAAGAAAATTATTGCTTCATAAAATGAACACAAAACCAAATGCTCAAAAAGTGGTTTTGGTCTTACCTAATGATAGTCATATAACTTACATTTATATGAAATATGTATGATCGTCTTTAGATTATTGTGAAAGTTTATTTTCATACACATTCTATGACATCGTTATTATGCAATGACTATATACAACTTTGTAATGGTAATAAATCGCTCAGCTGGTAATTTGTAAGTACTATCCTATTTCAATAAAAAGTCCTGTTTTTAAAGTGTTCTTCGTGTAATTTAAAAAGTCCATATTTTCATCACTATATGACTAATTGCTTATTGAACTTTCAAAGTAAGTATATTGCAAAAACGAAATATTTTTAATTTAACTGGCAGTTTAAAAGGTTTTTTTAAATAAACAGGTTTTGGCGGAAACTTTCAGGGTGAAGTTTTGCTGTATAGTTTTATTGTCTAAAACGTATAAATCCGGGTAATATCATTTTGGCTAAAGCTTGATTTTGATAAGTGATGAAAGAAGCAACTAAAACTTAACTCAAAGGTATCTGCTACCAAGCCGTATTCTTGAAAAAAAATGCAAGCACTCGTATTCCTTCAAAATTCGAATCGAAAAGGACAGGCTGCATGCGTTGGTTCTGGCAGAATAAAACAAAACAAATTCTTAATTCGAATTACTTTAAAATATGGAATGCTACGTTGCTTTTGTTATAAATGGTTTTCTCAAGTCCACAACTCAGCATGCTCGAAGCCAGTCATAGTAGGGAATCCCTCGGTATTCAGTTGGGCTATTAAATCCTACTTTACGACGCACTTACCGCGCTCGCCCGACAACCGTTTATGCAGTCGTAATACTAACCTTAATTGGCGTATTCAGATTATGGCTGTGTAATTGGTTGTTTTGTGGTCCGTGTTATGGATAACTGTTATTTTCAATCGGTTATTGATTATGTCGTTGTTTGTACTCATTTGACATTGAACGTACTATGTAC
Organism: Dendrolimus houi; assembly: GCA_039645545.1. Lineage (NCBI taxonomy): Eukaryota > Metazoa > Arthropoda > Insecta > Lepidoptera > Lasiocampidae > Dendrolimus > Dendrolimus houi. Next base: position 15,821,091 of record CM077125.1, on the reverse strand, counting down.
AATCGCGTTCATGTATATTATAAGTATTACAAGGTTTGATATGTATATTTTTGATTTAGTGTAATAAAGAGAGGTCATATGGTTCCTAATGATATTTGAGGCCATCTAAGTTGGAAACCGTTGTATGAGAACCTATATTTTCACGTTTTTCGGTTTCACCATATTGAAATGTGAGGCGAATGTGGGAAGATATTTATTTTTTAAACGCCTGCTAAAAAGGTAACTGGATATTGTGTTATTTTTCGGTATTAATTTATGTGTGTGTGAGTTTATTATACTATAATGTACAGACATATTCCTAAGCCAATTGAAATAAAAGTGGCATTGTGAAGCTACTTACATCTCGGGTGACACAGGTGAGAAAACTTTTCATCAAACTATTTGCAACCTCATATGCTCGATTAGCACTTTATTTTTAAGTCTCAGTATGTGCTAATAACATATTGTAGAATATAATATGGTAATATGAAGGCCTTACAACAACAGTTATCATCATTAGTATAAAATCCCGGCTGTGTAATGCTTCTTCAACAGAGTCAAGTGCCCGCTTTTCGAAGTTTACTTCTCCCTTCACATGACATATAAAATCGATTAAAGAGTTTTTTACAGTAATTATTTATATATAGGTAGCTAATTAAAGTCATATATCATTTTCACGTACTACGTTTGCTGAAACTAGCACATAGTAAAAAATTGCACGTCTTAGAGGTTAGGATCTCTGGAATGTAACGTGTAAAGTATAATCCGAAAATTCGGATAAAATCGTAGGGCACAGTTAAGTAAATAACTTATATTTACATAAAAAACGATAATGTGGTTTTAAAAGAATAAAGAACCCCAAAAACTATAGGCATATATGTATTTTTTGAAAGCTCGTTATTATCTACTTATAGTTATGCGACATATAATTTAAATTAACGAATTCGTATTGATTGCGACGCAAATAAAACAATTGGAATGAAACGATTATTCGATGTGAAAACATGAGAAACGATATTCAATTCGAATGTCGTCGTTCCATTTTCAAATTTTTGACCGTACAATATCAGTTCGCTTTGTTGTTCAGTCAAGCACAGGCGTTATTTGAAAAGCCTGATTCTGGCATATACGGATACCAGTATTTTAATTACTCGTTTCGAGAATGATTTATGAGTATGTCGCGAATGGCGCTAGTCGATGGCGTGATGACTATTTTGTTATAAATATCGTTAGAGTCTTTTATTGATTAGTTTTATAAAGCGGTTTTTCAATAGAACACGATTTTAATTTTATATTCATTTAAAATATTCACATATTTTAACTTATGCAATTTGTTGATAGAGAATGTTTTGTATGAAGAAATAGGAATGTAGAAATTGACACAATTTTATATTCCGAATAAATCATAAAGAATTGTAAGCGGTATGGCCCGCGTGTCTGTAACACCATACAAACTATCCCATATTCAAGGATAAAGAAATTATATTATCTTCATTCCCGTAGATAAGTAGATGACACTTGTTACAATACATTCTAGAAGTGTTTTAGTACAAAAAAGCGGGCGCTGAATTACCATACCTACCTACTACTACTATTATCTTACTTTTAAAAGTTCACAATAAAAATAATTTTAATAACTATTTATAAAATAATTTTATCAATAATAAAAAAGTATGCGTGTGTAATTCACACACGGCAGAAGTGAAATTTCAGAGAAGTAGCCTACGAGATAGTGAGATAAATATAGAGTATCAGGAGTATTCGGATAATTATAAGGTTTATTATTTTTATGATATTTTTACCAAGCTCAAAAATGATTTTATATATAATGCAAAATATTACATTTCATATATTACATATTTAAGTTATATTATAACACATATTATTCATATTCCATGTTTTCACTTTGAACAAATGATACGAGAGGCTTATGATAACTATAATAAAATAGGAAACAAATGCTCCAGTTTCAATTTGATTTATGAACTTCAAAACTTCAAAGTGTTTAAATGTCTCTTTTTAGTGTAACTTTTTTTTCGTTCTAACGGTTCTAAAGAAGTTTTACTTCAATAATTTAGTCAATACTTACGTTTGTGTATGAGTGAGTTTGAGTATGCGTGTGTGTGTTTATGAATGTTGGTGATTTACTGTGTTCCAATCTATGTTTTATTAAAATATTTGAATGCCACTATAATATATTCTAGACATTATAGAAACCGAGTATGAGTGGATATAATATGAAACTTTAACAACAAGCAAAATCCGTAACAATTTCGAAAGTGTTTCGAAATATGGAAGTCGTTAAATTTATGAAGTTTAGACACGGTCAAAAGGAAATTGGAGTAGAAAAAATATATTTAAAACACTCGTAAACGGGGTCATGGCTCAATCGTTCTCAGACAGTGAGGCTGCAACGTTGCTTAACGACATCATGTGATAAAGCCAACATACATGTACGTGCCTGAATATATATGTATCTGATGTCTCTTTGGTGGGAACTTTCCTAATCATTTGCATTAAATGTGTAAACTAGATCAATTGATTTACATAGACTGTGACGAAAGTAGTCGGTTTGGGTTCGCTTTTTATGATCGCGACTCTAGCTTACGGCATTTTTGGGGGTCTGTACCAACATATATATGTGAAATTCATGTTTGCTCATTATGATACTCTTGTATTTTCTTTACAACGTTGTATGTGAACAGTTTTTCATGAAACTTGTTATATAAGTACCTACGTACTGTAGATTTTATTATATGTCAAAATAAACTATTACAAATAATCCACATATAGTTACAATACGTCATAACTAATACCGTAGAAGGCAACCTAAATTAAAGGATATTCTTAGATATATACGAGTTCCTAGTATTTTACATTCCAATTGCATCTGCATACGTGGTAAAAGCTACAAGAAACGTCTATTGTATAATTTTTGTCTATCGGCTTTTACTAATACTAATTATTACCTTAAATTATTAAATATTTATAAAATAGGAGGACATAGAATGTTTATACGAAACATGAAATGATTGAATAATGAATGAATTGAATGTGAAGAAAAATAATAAAAATAGGATCACCTATAGAACTTCAGTTGGTAACAATAAGCCCCAGCTTTCACCGACCACCCCATAACAATCGATTCTAAAGCATCACAAAATCACACTTTGTGTCATTCACGAAAAATCGTGAACAAAAATAGAATCCATTGCGCAAGCCCCATTCACTTTGGACATTGTTGTACGTTTTTGGTGTCTTTCGTAACATTGTAAAGCGTTTACAGTTAGACCCCGGCCGGCGACGAAAAGACAAAAACTCGACAGCCCGCCTCGAGTTGTCGCTTTTGTACAAAAGGCGATTATGATTTAGTGGTACCACCCCGTGTACTTTAAACAAAAGTCACATTTTGGACCACATAAAATCTTGTTAAGGTTAAAAGACAAAAATATTTTTTCGTCTGAACAGTACTAAATCACAGTCGATTTAGATATCAAAACTATCTTTATAAGAAATTAGATTTTCTTTCGTCTTCACTCTGGTGTATTTCGAATGTAAATCGGGCGCAAATGGCTCCATTTTTGTAGTTTCAAAAATATTAATTTTCATCTAGGCAATCGAAAATACATATTATGCATAACAATCCGTAAATATACCTACGAAGCTGTGAAGAAGAAACAAAAATCTAAAATTATTTTAATAATTACTATTTTTAACTGACTTCAAACAAGGAGGTTCTCAATTGGTCGTGTAGATATTTTTTTATAAATTTAACTTTGGTAAAAATATAATCGGGTTTACAAAATAAGTAATTTATGTATTTATTGCAAGTTTACAAGTAATAAATATGTATGAAAATACAAAATTATACAAATTAATATTTATTCATGGCCTATTTATTTTACAAAATCCAATTGATTAAATGGAGACATATATCAATTGATTAAATATATACACTACACGCGTCTAAGGTAGATTAGCAAAGTGCATACAAGTGTAATCGTTTACTATATAGGTTTCCTCGTGATGTTCACGTTAACCGCCAGAACATAGTAATTATAATAATCAAATTTGAAAAACAGGTTCATCTGTACCCATACCGGGTTTCTAGCTCATGTCACTGGAATTAGATGCACGTGCTCTTAGCTACATGGAAATGAGTAAATATGTTTACTTAGGGCAGATACAACAACAGCTATAGAAGAGATAAGTCTGTTAATTAAAAATACGTTGTCCTAACTAGGACCCTGTTCAACATAGCACTCTGGTTTTACAACCAGCGCTGGTCTTCCGCAGTGACGTTTTAGTGATACCACGACTTAGGTATACATTTAGAACTAAAACTAAAAAATATAATATTAAATATAAAGCGAACCACATTTAAAACTTAATTCAACAGTTTACTATAAAAATTAGCACTAACTCATCGCCTTAACGAACAATATTTTGTGTTTTATGGCTGTTTTGTTACAACCATCTTTAAACATCACTGATGGCTTAATAAATTAAAAAAGATTTACAGCTCGATTATGGAAATAAAACTGGTATTTGTTAAAAGAGCATTTAAATTAGTTGTTATCAAAATTCTGATTTTTCTCTTGTGATTTTTATGAAACAATAGCAACAAATTTACTATGAACAGATTAATTATACTTTTCCGGCACTATCTTATGTAAGTCATTATTTATTTTGTTTGAGAAGCCTTCATATTATTCATACTTTTTTTTGTATATAACAAATTCTCATGGGTTTTGGATACAAATGCACCATTAAGCTGTAAATTAGGCTATGTGTATGTGAGAATATTGTCTTTATTTTTTTAGGTAAGAAAACTAATAATAGAGGGAACGGGGACATTTAGCGGATTTTTAATTGAACTTTTTTGTAAAAAGTATCCTTTGTTTAATTATTTCATATTACATGTCAACCGGGCCTTCATCCGCATTTATTTTTTTATTTTCTGAATTAATACATTTGTCAAGATTGTCTTTTTGAATAATGGGCAGCCAAAAGTCGTGGTAGGGTAGGATAGTGACTGACGCGGTCACCTTTCATTTGAATTATATGGGTTTGACTCCTGACAGCAGAGCATGTATAGATCAAGCAGCTTTTCTAGCTTTATGTGTATACGTCGCAATATTGTCATAATTTTAATTACGGTTTAAAAATTATGAATGCATTATTTGACTGGTTTAACTTGTTGAAACCGAAGACGTCATATTTTATGTTGATATGCACGTACAAAATCTGTGTGGCTACTATCTACAAAATTTCAATGGCTTCGTCTTTTCACTTCCCTGTGACCATAGCTGTGTTAGTCGTGAAGGATAATACCCTTAGTAACATGTAGATACTTAGGTAGAGAATACAATAACAAGCGATTAATAAAACTTTCAGTTGTAGTAGAGTGCATTCGCTTGCTTTACGCCCGTGGTTAATTTTCGTATGCTCGACTAAATTCAAAACAATTGCGAGGCGTTCGATTTACGATCGGCATTTGTTCGCTCTAAATTTAAATTGTTAGGCTCGAGACAAACAATTCGCGGATTGCGAGCAACGGAGTGTTGTCGGGCGGTCGCTTCTGCCACCTAGAGTGATTTAGGAGTTTGCAGTGGGACTTAAATCATAGCGGGTGTCGTCTCCGAGGCCGGAATATGCATGCTTTTTGCACCGAGAAAGCTCCAACGTGGCCACCGGTGCACCGCGCCAGCGTCACTTAGCGTATCGCGACCAAAGAAATATGGTTTGTTTTGGTCTCGTTTTGACGTTCTACATCCTCTATATATACGCCCGTGTAATTCATACTTGCACTGTGTGGTTTATAATTTCATATGATATTAAGACGTGCTTTACGCTTTAATTTTGTACGTACATCTGTTATTAAAAATATATGAAATTTCAAGCTCTAATATTAATCTTAATTATGTTGAATAGATTGCGGTATTATGTTCAATGGCCCCCGCCGATGGTCACAAGGTGTATAATTACAAACAGTAACTTACCTAAAATTACTCACGGTAGGTAATCTAAAAGCGGTATGAACAGTAGCGTTCTCGATTCAGCGACTTAAACTACAATCACATTGGATTCATACAAAACTGACCCTGTATTTTATTCGTATGTAAACTATAGACGCTACCGGTGCCGCTTACTTTACATTATTTTGTACTTTAACAATAAAAAACTACTAATAATAAGATCTCTCTACAATGAAGATATAAATTTTGTACTAGCAAAATGAAAATTGGAAATTATCACTCGGTAATCGTCCGTCTATATAGTGGTCCAGGTATGATGAGGACTTGTCGAACTTATTCAGTTTCGTGCGTGGCGGCGCGCGTGTTCAGAGCGCGAGCGGCGCGGGGCGGCGGCGGCGGGGCAGCGGCGTCGCGGGCTTCAGCGACATCGCGGCGACGGGCGACGGGCGACTGCCGGAATGGGCGGGCGGCGCCTCGGCCGCGCGCACCGCACTGCCGCGCCGCCGCCGCCGCTCCGACGCCGCCCCCGGCCCGGTGTGGCCACGTCCAACACCACACATACATTTTCACAGGATTCACAACCATTCATACAGATTACTTCGTTAAACTTAGTAATCGTTCAAAATATATTAGAAAAGAACCAAGAATATACATAATAATTATGAAGTAAAGACATATTGCCGGGGAGTTTGTTGCGCCGCTTCTTCTCCTTTAACAATAACTAAAATTGCTTTGGTAGACTCATGACTTTCAATAAGTAGTCTGTAAGATTCCATTTTGAGATAAAAACATTCATTTTCATTTTTTTTAAACATTCGAATTATCCACTTGAATATAAGCAACTATAACTGTAAATATAATAACAAGTGAGAAACTATTGTTAACTTTGGAAAATAAAAACAATGTAACAATATGAAAAAACAACACTGCCTGTCCTGGTGACAGAGGGGCTTGTTATATAATGGACATTGACATTTGTAACATCATTCTATTGCTCCCGCAGACCTGATTTAGCAGGTGGCTAGAGTCTAAAAGGGCGTTATTTTGGCTGTAAGACGAAATTAACTTTCCACTAGGATATAACTAACTACTATCAGCCATCAACGTCGTATATCTGTTGACAATTTAAAAGATTTTTAACCCCCCAATTAATATATTAACAGCAATATTTAACTAATTGCTTATTGCTTAAAGCAGTATATAGGCTAACGGCCATCCAGTGAATACTAGTCACCGCCGCTTAAGAGATTCTATTGTTACTATATATAAATTGTTTGCAGGATTCGTGATTTCGTTCTGGCCACACTGCTCCGTGCCACACAACGATGCCTTATTAAAAATTCTTACTAAACTTTCTCGGGATAGCCCCCAACTTGCTGTAAACGTTGCCTACGTCCTTCGGTCGCTTTTCACGTCACTTTCCTTTATCATAGAACGGCGGACCGTTCATCTGTTTACAACAAACATGTTCTATTAGATAATGTATTTTCTTTTACATCGTTTTCGGAACAGATCGTTTTGAATGCGTGTTAGGGATGTTCTGTACTCATTTTAGATTTTTAGACACTGTTTTACGATTTGTAGGTATTTGTTTGAAGCAGGAAAAGAGGCTAATGGTTCAGACACACGACGATAACTTTAAAAAATCTTATTTGACCACCAAATTCGCCAGAGAGACCTTAAATACGACACAAGTATTTTGTAGTATTATAAATATGTCGATTAGTATGCCATAACAAATCATTACAAATTTATTATTTTTAAGTCTTTTTCGCCACTTCTGTCTGTTGATTTCTTGTTTTTTTTCTTTTATTTATAATTATAACACTGTTCATATATACTACTAATTGCAAATGTTGATCGTCTTTAATTTGCTTTGTGGAGCTAAGCCATGGCATCACTTAGAGGTACTTGCGGAAGATCAGTGTTGGTTGTGAAACTAGCATTATGCTGAGTAAGAGCCTATTTAGGACATCACAATTGATTGTAAGATCTATTATTTTGTATCAATTTTTGTATCTTGTCCTAAATAAATATTTTTTCTTTCTTTCTATGGAAAGCTATAGCAGAATTGTGAGTGATAGCTTAATAGAATATAGTTCAAAGTCAGTGGCTCCATTTTGCACGAAAGAAGTTCGAATATTAATCTAAACGTCTTACTGGTGTTCTCAGTGGTTGAGTAGTCTAAGCCTTTTTCAGTGGAGCTAACTGAAACATAGAAGTCCTAGGTACAATTCCTGGTATGGTAAATTTCTAAATGAACTTTCCGTTATTTACTATCGTATGGGTGTCCGAGATCGGCCCGTTGTATATCACCTATAACACAAGTGTGATTTGCTTCACTTAGGTATTTACAATGTGTATGTTTATCTGCCTATTTTGAAGTGATACTTCTTAAGATTCGTTTTAATTTTACACTCGATGAAATGAAAAACCGACACTAAAGGAGAAAAACACATAAATCTATAGGAATGAGCCTGCGAGAGAATGAGATACGAGTTTTACATTGTGCAGCACAGATTAGAGTCAATAAGACCGATGATTAAACATAGGTCCCATTTGGACCGAAATAAAACGGATAATAATATTTTTTTGATTAAAACAGTGAAAATTTTAAAGTGATACTTAAGACATTTATTTTAAATTATAATATATTGACGGATGTAGGCTATAGGAATTATATTTATATTAATAAAGGTTAGAGAAGAATTATCTGTGAGTATTTTCTCTGAAGTGTCACTTCTACTGCGTGTGAACTGCACACACACACAATTTTTTTATACGCCTGATGGGCATAACACGTAGTAGGCATTTAAAATAACGTAATAGCATAAATAGTTAATGGTGTTAATCAACACAATTCCATAGGTATATTAATTTCCTGCCACCCTAATACTTCATGACCGCTTTTCTATCACGTGCTTGTATTACTTAGTAAACTATTAAATTATGAGGTATTTTTAAGCTTAGCTATAAATTATATAGTAAAAAACCATTTCGTGTAAAACGAAACTCAATTGTAGGTCCATCTAGATCGTAACTTAAGTTTTAGAACATAAAACAACGTAAACGCTAGGAACGCGTACGCCGACCGATTGCCCCCACAACTTAAGTGCCGTACGGATTAGAAAAGGCCTTTATTTATAGTACGTGTTTATTTGTCCATATTAATATTGCCGTTTAGGCCACAATAATTCGACTAAATTATGTCCTTTAGAGAGTTCGAGTTCCTACCGTGTATTTTTCTTTTATTCATTTTTTTATATGGTTTAAACAAAACCAATAAGGCAAAATAACAGGATTTCTTAAATGGCTCTTTCTGAATCACAAACTGGTTATCGTTCGATATTTGATATTTCTATATTTATATACAGGTATATTATATTATCAACTTCCTGTTGTGTGTGTAATATCCTGTGTGACAAGGTCGTAACCTTTATTATAATATATTTTTTATATCCATGAAAATGATATACCTACCTACAACAGTAAATGTTCAAATCTGCAAATCAATAAAAAGTATTAGAAGGTATTTAATAAAAAGAAAAAGCACAGTGTTAGTTACACTACATCACTGCACATGACATTAATTAAAGTAAATTTCTAATTCCCGGTTCCTGAGGTTACCAGTTATGTGTTCAATAACAATTGATTCCATAAAGTTATGTAATAGATAAACTTAGGTTAACTATTAACCTACAACTAGTACCAAAACTTGCCACTAGATGGATCTATTTAAGAAGGAATATCTAATATTTATTTACATCAAATAAAAATGTCAACAACAAAACGTCAAACAAAAGATATGGAAAGGATAAACGTCTAATATTGGTCAGTAAAGTTGAACCTAGCTTAACTATCGTAGGATGGTGTGTTCAAAAACGCAATTTTATAAGTTATTGAACCGATAGCGCTAACGAACAGATAAACTACAGTTAAAAGTACCTCAGGAACAGGGCATTAGTTAACTAAATTAGTTCAATATAATCACACCTTATAACGACAATAAACGAATAGACTCAGTCATTTGCCAATGTTAGTCACGATTCAAAAACAAAATGGTTTTTCATGGTAAATATGCTTTATACTACTACTACGACCAAGCAGTCGCCAGCCAACGGAGGGAATTTGACTCGATGTGATTAAATTATAGCACTATAACGCTCTGGATCATGATTGGTGAACAGTAAGGTTGACGCCGTAAGCCTGGACTAGTGGCATCTACTCCCGCGCATGTCTACGGTAAAGTATGGGAGGGAGGACCAACCTCCCCAGAAATCTCCTTGTTCCTTAATAGTAAGATAGGTGTGTACAAACACTTGCGGATCTCCATCTGAGCGGCCTTGATTTGGTTTAACAGCTGATGATATCCCAGAGGACTGTTACCCTTAGAAATAGTATAATTTAACATACATAATATAAATGAAATTATTTTACAAAAAACCAATCTAGTGGTAATAATAATCAATTTAAGTAGTCCATAATCAATACCAACGAAATAAGGTCGTTTTAAATATTGTGACCTTTAAAAAGTCTAAAGTTTACAATTTGGATCGTATGACAAATGTTGAACCTATGAATAAGGCACCGCGAGCCACCTACGGCGAGCTCACAAAGACCCCTCTAATCGCCATCCCTCCCTCTCCACCCCCTCACCCCAAGACCCCCGGAAAAGCGTGACGACCCACAAATATAATGTTGGCTAACTTTCCCCCTATTGTTGTAGATGTCTACTGAATTGGTGCATTAAATAGGTAAGGTTTTTCAAGGGAGCACTGATGAATAATTGATTATTTTATTTAGATTAAGTACTGTTTTTTAATATGGGTGCTGAAATAACCAAACTACTTTTGTAGGAACTTAATAAGGCAAAAAATAATAAAATATACATGGTAGGGTATTTGCCCCTCTGGATGACTACTATCCCTGATCTAGAGTACGGCGTACATTGGTGTTGCCAATGTCCATAGGCGATTGTTACCGCTTTCAGTCAGATGGGCCCGTCTGCTAATCTCATGCAATAAAAATGTACAAATTTTTTATACGCATATTACTACGTACTAAGTAATACACGCAAATTTTATTAAAACGGAGTGTATAGGTGAAAGGAAAGTGACAAATCTTGTATATTACAGCAGGGATTTATTTATTAATAGATAGGAAATTTATTAGAAATAAAATAAGAAACACACACACACACATATTATATTGTCAAGTTAAGCGAAATACATTTGATTTTGTATTATGGGTTTATGGGTAATATAAAACGACGTTTTACGTCGATTTCAGACACCCAGACCCGAGTAAACAACGAAAACTTTGTTTACGAAATACACCTGCCGGTAATCGAACCCGAGACCTATAGCTATAGCCAATATAATCTAATCTAAAACTATCTATAATAAGCATAAAACTCTCGGGTCATGGGGTCCAGAAGCCCATCGCCTTTATCGAGACCTATCAAAACGCTTGATAGATGTCTCACGAAACCAAAACGCTGGCCTGTATTTTGGGCAAATGCGTTGCCATACAACGTGGTAATGCGGCCAGCGTTTTGGGAACGTTCCCAACTGACGGTGATTTAGGACCTATTTACTATTTGTAGTTTTTATCTTTTAAAATTTAAGTTGTATATAAGTATATATATTATTAGAGTAGGTAAATTATGTAAAATAAATTCATATACAACAAAATTATAATATAAATAAAAGTATAAAAAAAAAATAGATCCAACTATCGTCACGTTAAAATAAGGGCATTTACCCTAATTAACTAAAATTGATCTAATTGTTTATGATTACTATCACAACTTTATGAAAAATTTCATTATATTAGCGAAGCCATGTGCTAGAAACAATACAAACACAGCATTCAACAAAGCAAATAAATTAAAGGAAAATAAACGTGATTAAGTGCTGGGCTTTAATCGGCAATCGGCTTACAATTACAGTAAAATTCATATTATAAAATGTTTTGCTTAATTAATAAGGATAGGAAAGTGATAAAGTTAGAAAGATATAAGTTACTAATACATTCATAGACATTTATTTAAAGCAGCTGGTTCAAGCAGCTGCTATAGCAATCGTATATAAAATGCTTGCGTATGCTGAATTGCTTTTAGTGTTAAGTTTCTAGAATATATTACTTTCTATTAAAGCACAAAGTGTATCCAAAGGTCTTCAATGACCCTTACAAGTTTAGATCTATATTTGTATGTATGAGCAATAAATTATCAGTTAATTATACAGTCAATGGAAGAATTCTTAATAATAAATTACACATACTATCATTTACATGTGAGACAGAGTTTGTTTGGACGTTTTTGTTTGTTCAAGTACAATGTAAATCGATTTACATATTATTGGAAATTTGAGTCTACATTGAACTCACTCATTAAAATAAGACTTGTGTGCCTTAAACACAAAGTTACAACAACTTACGATATATATTATACCTATATATTACCTATATAAGTATACAATTTAGCGCGCAAGAGCAGATTAGTATCTAATTACGTTTTCTTAGTATTTTGAATGTTTTATTGTGACTTGTAGTCACTGATATAATTTTATATTATTCTAAAATATAAATAATAATATACGTAGATATATACTCTTATAATTTTATATATTTGTTAGTGATTATAGAGAGACTGGAATTGCATTTTATTTTTCAAAAACTGTAAGACATCGAAACTAACACAAACAAGACTAGGAAGAATTGTATGACCAATAATATCCAAACAAGTGGTGTTTCCGTTTACGATTTCTAGAACACAAACAATAAATACATTTTCATGATAATGTATTCATTATTTTTTATTAGACCATTGCTACGACATCAAACTACTGTTATACATATCAATGAGTTTGTTTTTAGTAATTAGAGCTCGTTCATTTTTAGGGTTCCGTAGTTATTTTGGCAAGAATAGAAGTCTTTCACGTCCTTTTATGTATGTTAGTTATGTTATAATGAGGTTTGTCAGTATGGAAGATAGTTTTCTGCTTCCATTTTAATATCTAAGGTAAATTTCAAAAGCCACTACATAATGACGTAAATTGCGAATACGTATTTAGGCAGCCATAGGTATAAATGAGAGATGTATTTTTTTTTAATTTATGTGTAGTAGGTTTGTAGGGTATTGTCATCTAACAATTATTTGTCATAACATAAAGGAATATTATTTGTCATAACCTATCTAGGTTATGACAAATAATGTTCCTTAAATACTTACTTATTTAAGTAAAAAGTATACACTCCTTGTAATTTTTATATTATGAGGTACCTAATAATTTCTAAAAAAATAAATCAAAGCAAGTGGAATTTAAAAAGTTGTTTTTTCGTTAAAATAAGCTCTACTGCTTTGATTTTTTCAGATATGTTTTACTTATAAATTATTTCGGGGTAAAAACTACTCAATGCATCTTGTTCATGAAATTCGTATGAACAAGGTCCGTTGACTAGTTTTTGAGATACCAGGTATTTCAGATTCAAAGCCTTTTAGGATTCCATAGCCAAATAACAAAAACCCTTCATTGTACGTAGACTGCTACACATTTGACGATCTTTGAAAATCTACAAAGCAAAACACTATATTTAAAGTTTCAGTCAAAATTCAAATTTTGACTAAAGTTCTGAAAAACATAGAAATTCCATTCTCTATTGGTAAGCTCTTGATGAAGCATTTTTACCACGTATACAATAGTAGATTTTTTAAACTGCAAATCCCTAATGAAAAATTGTTGACGACTAATACCCGGATGACATTAATAGACACTTCCCGGCTGTAAAATGACCTAATAAAACACTTATAATGTGTTTTATTAGGTTTTTGTTGTAAAAGATATACTATTATTGTGGTTTACATGAATACGAAAATTACATTGAAATTCTTTTAAAATCTTTAATGGATAGGAGAATTTGGTCACTTTCGTAGTCAATGCAATTTACATAACAATACACAATTACAATACAATAAATTATTAAAAATAGAAATATTTTCCCAATATAAATATAATTTGTTAATCTAAGACAATATAAAGTAATACAATAAAAGAAAACTTAGTTATATTGTATTCTACATATGAAGGGTACAGGCAAAGAACAGGGAATGTTACAAAATTTATTTTTTCTATACTCTATAGAAAGCAAATCTTTGTCTATGGTAGTTTATTTCCCAAACACTAACATTTATATTATTATTAATTATTTGCCCATAAGCGAACTTAAATATAAAGACTTGATGGGTTCGATGCCATTTTGTACCAGAGAAGCACAGGTATTTTACGAACCATTAGAATAATACGATTAAAAAACTAAAGATGCTGCTGATGACTGAATTGGACATTACTTATTTATATTTATGTTGTCTTGAACATTCCTTGTTTTCTGTTCTTCCAACATTGTTTTATTTAATTTTTGTTAAATTTTAATATTTTTAATAACTAAAAAGTCCATCATAACTACACAGGTATATTAATTAAATAAACATTTAATTAGTTTTAAGTAAAAGTTACTGCATACGCCGATCTCAATAAAACATATGTACGTCTAAACTTTTAATTGCGTTTTTCTCAAAATCTTTTCATTAAGACATTCCCTGTTCTTTACCTGTGCCCTTCATATAATCCCAAAAGACAATAAGTAAATGCTAAGCCTAGGTCACCGTCTTCTATGGGTGAGAAGGCTGGCTACGTTTCCTCACTGGATTGCCGTACTGATCGGTGGTCCGAGGTAGGTATGAACCCACCGATCACCTGAACGGTTAATGAGTCGTTTTGATAGGCAAAATTTATTGAAATTAATATAAATATTAATTTCAATACATTATTTTAAAACTAAAGTAAAAATTTAAAAACGGCACGTCAAAAGCTCTAGTTAATAATCTACCAAATAAATTCATTAGGTATTTCACTTTATGTGTCTGTTATTGCTGACAACAAAAATAGATACATAAACTAAAATGCAATTTACTAACATAATAATAGTAATAGATAGAGCACACTACACAAGTATTTACTGGTTTAGGTATATAAGTAAAAACCATTTTAGCGGCTGGCAAAATCGCGACACACTTTTTAATTTATTTCGTCCACAAAAAGCTTTTTGCTGTTTTATTTTCATTTCAACGGAGACTTGCGCTGTAGCGGGATCTCTATTTTTATTTATTCCATTTCGGTTATTTTCTTTTTTTTTCAATTTCGCTCCGATCGACGCGGGACCAGGCGGAACGCAGACTGATCTCATTTTAAATTGAATTCGTCTCCTCTTTGCATTTTTCTTTGGAATAATGCGGCATATACACGTAGCAATATTGTTATTGATTATAGTGATTGTCCAGCATGGTTATTGATTATACTATAATATTGATTTTTTTCAACTTCCAGTCCAGTGCCTATTAAGTTAATGGGGTAAAATTAATTAATAAATAGGCCTTAAATAGTAAGTGTTTTTAGTGGGAACATGAATGGTGATGTTTTGCTGTGCAGGTTTATCTTAAACTAATATATAAAGCTGAAAAGTTTGTTTGTTTGCTTGAACGCGCTACTCTCAGGAACTACTGGTCTGATTTGAAAAAATCTTTCAGTGTTAGATATTCCATTTATCGAGGAAGGCTATAGGCTATATATATTGCTATTGACGGCCTCTATGGTTGAGAGGGCTAAGCCTTTGCCGGCTTACCTCACTGCAAAGCAGAGGCTCCGGGTTCGATTCCTGGAATAGTAAATTTCGGAAACGTCTGGGTGTCTGGGATCAGCCCCAGAATGGTCCATTGTATATTACCCATAACACAAGCGTAACTTGCTTAATTTGGGGATATACAGTGTGTGTGTTTGTCTGCCGATTTATTATTTATTATTATAATATATCATCACGCTAAGATCAATAGGAACGGAGCACCAATGAAGAATGTTTCAAAATCGGGGGGTTTTTTTAACTTACTTTTTTTTAAACTATTCCACGCGGACGAAGTGACGGGCAGGAGCTAGTTTTCCATAAAACTGTAATTATTGTCGAAACTGACAACAGTCGTGGAATATAGTTTTGTAAATGAAGTTTGTATTTAAATATAAACAGGAAACATTATTCTTCAAGTTCCCGCCGAAATATAATGATTACGTATTTTGTAGAAATCCTTAATGGTGTACGTTTAACGTTTAGAAACTAATGAAATATTTGATTAATTTTTAATGTAAAATTAATTTAACTACCTCGTACTCGTAAACTAAGATCTGCTCCCGGTTTTTATTTAAAACTAGAAGATAAGTTTTTATTGCTAATATATTGTGACAATTATAAAGACTTGCAGCAATGTATAAACAAAAAATTACATATATTTACAGCTATCTTATTGTTTTATGCATTTTGCCATTGTTTTAGATTAGAAATGGCGGTTAAAAAAGGAAAAAGTACTTTAATTCTTTGATCGATACGATCACTTGATAGCGACGCCTGTTATGGAAAAAAGCTTTTTGCAAATTAGAATTTCTCTTCTCTATTTACTCGTAATAGTTACTTATAGAGTTCGGTTGAGGAAAGTAAATATTCTATATGCAATTTTTTAACCTGGCAACGCTAACATAAATGCTAACGTTAATCTGTCAAAATAAAATGACGGTTGTGATTAATTTGGAATAAATTAATCACAACTAATTTAATTTTTACTTCTTTAAGACATTGCACACGAATAAATACTCATTATGACATTTGTATATATACACGTTTTTATATGAAAACATATCAATACACACTTGCGAACGGAATCGGGTGAAAATGCCAAGTTATAATAATAAAAATATTAAATTCAAATAACCTTTAAAAAGCGGTAGGTATTCTTTAAAACACCTATAATATCATTCCCGAAGTATAGAATATTATATGTCATTTTTTCATAATAACTGACTATCGTACCTACCATGAATAAATTCGAAATTCATAATTTAAAAATGTGGAATTCCATTTTTTTATATTTTGTGTTGCAGTTTATTGCGAAAACAGTCATTGATAGTGACGCGAGTCGATACTCGATATCGAGTTAATGAATATGTATGTGTATGCAAGCAGGTGTGCGCCACTGTCGACATGATTAAATAGGTGCCGCCAAGGATCTCTGTACCGAACATCGAATATTAATAGAAGTACCTGATCGATTTTTTATGGATAATAAACACTTTTGTGATACTGTGATATCATTAAACTTTTAGGAGCAATCTTATTGATTCTTTCTTTAAGTTTTCAATGCAATAATCTTGTTTTAAAATTTACAATAAAATATTAAATAACAGTTATTGATTAATAAAAGTGTTTAAAAATAATAATAAAGATAAAATAGTTATTTAAGAAATTAAAAGTGTATCAAGTTTCAATACAGCAGCATGATGAGATTAATTAATATGTATCAGAGGTTTTATTGAGACTAATTACATTAAACGTTACGATAACTAAAGATGTATTGAGACGAGCGTGCGGTAAGTGATAAAATCAAGTAATCGTCACCCGAGAGATCACAGGTGCTAACAATTAATATATTAACTCGATAAATATTATCTTAAGCCTTATCTGACATTATCGATAAATTGATTTTATTTTGTTTTATTAAACACTAATGGACTTGTTTATTCGTTTATGCACATTTTATTTCTTATTTTTAATGTGTACGATTTGGGGCACATAAGCAATTTGCTTCTTTTTCCTACAATTACTGCAAGAATGAAATTAATGATTGTCTAATTGCGAACCAAATAAGAATATTAAAGAATTAATTTAATTTAATTTCTTATAAAATCTATATCATTTTCTCAGATTTTTTTAGCTCCGTAACATTACAGCGCTATTTTTAAAAATATTTCATATCATTAATGTAGCTTAAAAATTTTCCAGTTTGCTAATTTTATTGTAAAGTATAAATTGTATATATTTAAGTAGAAAAATCTATTAACTAGCACCCATTAGAAACACGTAAATCAAATAGGCTCGAAAGGAAACTAATGAAAGATTTCAAATCAAATTATACGAAGTGTCAAAGCATTAATTTTATGTAAGGTTTATCTTTAAAGGCTATCTGAGGAATCTCGTAGCTTCCATAAGTAATAAAAATCTCGACTATAACTTCATTTATTCAATTAATCGATACAAAAAAACCTGTTTTCTTAATCAACATAAATTTTAAAACGGTTTCACTTATTCCCACGCAATGTCCATGAAAAGTAAAGACGTCAAGATACTTATCTAATATTTTAAAAAGGTTTTGTTATAAAGCATATTTATGTGGTTTTTTATCATTGTAATCATTAATGTCAACAGTCAAATATCTATAACATAACATATCATTGTATGAAAAAATGAAGAACGCTAGTCAAACATTATTCAAGAGTTTTTCACAACTAATAATTCCTCGATGTAAGCATGTAAACATATATGCGTATATAAATTGGTTTACAATGATAGTATACGAATCGTGTAAGCGAGATAGAGCTGAGAATGCATAGCAAGCAACACTCTGCCTTTTCGTCTTGCGAATAAAGTTCAATATAGATAGACTTTTACATGTTGGAAATTGACCCGCCTTATCTGAGCAAACGAAAACTGCCGATCGGCATTGGAATTTGTTTAATACTGTAACACTCAACTATTTGATACTGTTCGGAGTTTTTGGCAACAACTCGAAACTTTTGTTGTTTACTATAAATGACTAGAAAAACGGAGTTTTAGTGGCAACCCGAAAAGAAATTCCTGGTTAAAAACAATCAATGTGATTAAAAAAGTAAGTAAGTAAAATACTGCAGAGTTTAAAACATTCTTCATGTCTGAAATTCTTCGTCACAAATTGGCCTACCAGTAACATAGACAATAAGATCACTGCTACTTATCTGTATAAGTATTCTGTTATTAGAAACACCTGGATTGCTGTTTAATGGAGTAACAATTCAAACCTCTTACAATTAATTATTAGTAGTGATCCTTTCTTTTTCATCACGTTTTTCACCTGTCCAGACATTTATTTATATATAATTGATAAATAAGGGTTATTGGACTTTTGGACAGCCTTATGTATAAGAACAGAGCTTTGATTACGTGGGAATTTAAGCAATCACTCATCAATAAAACAAAGAACAAAAATGAACGTGCCAGTAAACCACTCTCATGCAACCTTAAACCTAATTAAGACGGAAACTTTTTTTTAAATATGACTTTACATGTATTAGGTTGGGGAAAAAGTTCGTAGCGTTTTTATATTTTCTTTTGTTTTATACAGATTTTTTTGCTATTTGATGAAGTGTATATATATATAATATGCATTCGACAGAGCTCTTTCTACTTTACGAATCTGTGATAAACGTCTTTTTGACTAATTAATTTTTTTATTACTTTTGAAGCTTTGAAATGGAACATCCAGGAGGTAAAATTCAACTTTTTCGACACCTGCACTTCTTCGCTTTTCATCGAGGCTAAAAAGCTGCTGAAGCAACTCGGGACATTTATAACATATACCGAGAAGATGTCATAGGGCTCTACAGCACGGAAATGGTTTGTAAAGGTCAAAAATAGCGATTTTGACATCAACGACACGTCCCGCAACGGAAGACATACTGAATTCGACGAAGAGCGTCTCAAAGCATTTTTGTAGGAGGACGATCACCAAACAAGTCGTAAATTGATCGAACAGAATACCATGGTCAACAAAGAGCTCTACATAGCTCAGCTATACCGCGTGAAAGAGGCTATTCGACTGAAAAGACCCCATCGACAAGGCCAAAATACGGCTTCATGACAACGCCAGGCCCCATGTTGTACAAGTCGTCACAGGCGCTCTTCAAGAGCTCGAATGGGAGGTCTTTCAGCATTCACCATATTCTACGGACCTTGCACCGACCGATTACCATCTTTTCCGCTTTCTGTCGAACCATATGAGGGGCGTTACCTTTGACAATGTAGAGGACCTTAAAAACTAGCTCAATAACTTCTTCGATACCAGACCGGGCGATTTTTGGCAGAACGGCATCGACAAATTGGTCGAGAGGTAGAAAGAGGTCGTAAACAGCAACGGCGAAACGTAACAGATTAATATATTGTTGTTATTGATTTTTATTTAAATAAAAGTCTTTGAATAAAACGCTACGAACTTATTCCCTAACCTAATATTTTGTATCTGATAGTATCTATCACAAATGATCTGCAAGCAAAAGGTACCATATTTCAATGCAGTCTCAGTCCAATTGTAGGTCTTGGATTGACCTCAAACAATGGAATTGTTCAGGTAACTGTAAAGGTCACATCATAAAGAAGTTGAAATTTATCCACCCTAACATACAATTTTTCTCGTCGTCAGCCAACCGTTGTTCACTGTAGGACGTAGGCCTCCCCAAGTTTGCGCCACCTATCCCGGTCCTCCGCTGTTCTCATCCAGCCCCCACCGGCGACCTTGCGTAAATCGTCGGTCCATCGGGCTGTCCTACACTACGTTTACCGAGACGTGGTCTCCACTTTAGGAGTATTCTGCTTCATCAGCCAGCAGTCCTGCGACAAACGTGGCCGGCCTACTGCCACTTCAGCTTAATAATTTTTTCTCAACGACAAGTAATATTTTACAACTATTGTTAATTTTCCCTAAGATTTATTTGTTTTTTTGATAATAAACCTGTAAATACAGCATAATATCAATTTTCAATGTCTCGTGAAAACCCAGAATACGTTAAAGTTGAAGCAAAATATATAGTAAATGTTTTTTAAACTTCCGACTCTATGCAATAATTAAGCGTTGATTTACTGACCACAATGCCATCAACATAAAGTTTTGTATGTTGTTTAAATACTCTTAATATATTAAGACTTAGTTACCTTCATGTTTCATTGTGTTAGATAGTAAT
This sequence comes from Dendrolimus houi, assembly GCA_039645545.1. NCBI lineage: Eukaryota > Metazoa > Arthropoda > Insecta > Lepidoptera > Lasiocampidae > Dendrolimus > Dendrolimus houi. The sequence goes on along the minus strand of CM077125.1, from coordinate 15,800,267 downwards.
TAATGTCATTTAAAATCAAATTTATAACATGATAAAAATATATGTTTTATTCTAGAATATTTTTCATTATGACGTCAGATCAACAGCAACAAGTCTAGACGGTGGCCAGCGGCGGATTGTGGCCCGATCGTAGTGCGTTCCGAATCCCGTGCGGCGTTTCATAAATTTGCATTAATTATTTTAACCCGATGGGTATCGCGCGCGAACGTTCGCATCGATTGCCACGCTGATAATCGCAAAAAGTTATAATTAGTCTATGATACGGTGCCTGAGAGTGATGTATACGTCAATTATAATTAAAACTTTAAAAATTGTTAAGGGGTTTTTGGCGAGAGCTCGATGTCGTTTACAATGTAGTTTTATTAAAAAATCTATAATTATTTTTAATGTCAACAATAGGTTATTATTATGGATAAAATGTTTATTTTGAAAATCTCGAGTGTTTAATGAAATTAAAATTAGTCTTTTCTAACTGTTACAAAAACGCCCGCCCCCTCCTTAAGCGTCAGTCAAAGACCTATAATAATTAGACTGAGACTTTCGCTTGAACATTAAATTAGACTTAAATATTCATGGATATTTAACATTGGCTAGATTATTGTATAAATCGTGTAGAGTCATTAAAAATAAAAAAGTAAATATTATAATAAAAATTGTTCATAAAATTATTTGAGTAAAGTGATACCTATTTGACTATGTAAACTACAATTGACATTCCGAAGAATGTAGTTTTTTAAATATTATAAGAGTTTGGTATTGTACAAGCAATTGTACCATAAATTCTAATTTAAAACGATGGCATTCAAATATTTTTTGCTTCGCTTTTAAAATAGTGAAAGTTGTGTGTAATGCGGTATATTTTTGATTTTTCGTTTGAGATTGCTTAAATAGACTTGGATTTATGGACGGACGGAGTGCTATTTCCGTCGGTCGACTCTGTCTTGAAGATTTATACGAATTTGAAACACGGCCCGTTCCAGGACACGAGTCGAAGGAGAATTTAATTGGATTATGAACTGATTGTCGAGTTAAAACTGACTCGGAAGTGAATAGATCTTTTAAATCATAATTTACTTTGTTTTTGATTTGTGGAACATTGGATAGTATTAAAATGGTTTCAACTATAAATTACGTCCCAATTCATAAATAAAATATAGTTGAGAAATTTGATCAAATTGTTACTTGGGCAATTGAATTTGTTGAGACTTTATTTATTACTTTCTGTTTGATATCGTTGGGGTAGATTGAAAGTTTTACTAATATATTTATAAGTGTTGATTTTTTGCTTAAAGTAATTTATTTCTCATAAAGATTCTCACTGTACAATCATTCATTTAGACTGGGAACATTGATACCTACGAGTTAAAAATGTTGCCTATATTCCATCGAAATAGGAGGCAGGGATACTAATTCATAGTAGATATTATAAGGTGGCACGTTGGTTCAGGTTGCTTCGTCTCATTCAAACAACTTAGCTTCTAATTTGGTTGCAGGTACATATGCACTGCTTAGACTTACATATTTAGCACATTCTTACTAATATCGTGTGCTGACAGTGAATGAAAACATCGTGAGGAAATTTGCAACATCGATAATATCCAGGTCAGAAACCAAGTAGCTCTGGTCAAAAGTGTCAGACTAAGGAGGCTCTGCACAGCAATGGGATATTTATGGGTTTTTAATACATTCCATTGTATAAAGGTACAGTGGTTTAACCATTTGCTGTATTAGCTACTACTTATTTGTGACTTCGTTCGAGTTCTTCTGATCCTTGCAAGACTACAATATACATGAAAATTTAAGATTAAATTCCTGTTTTAACCCAAAAATATTGAGTTATTATTATATTCAATTAAATCATTCTTCTTTCTTTTAATTGACATCATTATAATTAAATACAGAATTTTATAATTTATTGGTTGACAATTTTTTTTTTCTTGTTAACCATAAACTATATTAAACTAATAATATGTACAGCTACAAACTATACTATATAAACACTTCTTCGTTCTTATTATTATTAAATTATTCTTATTATTACTTTTAGAGCCTGTTCGAGACAAGCTTTCAGACGGGCAGAACGAAAAAAATTAAAACAAACTGATCATTTATGATTAGGTATTATATAAATAACAGTTTTCACTTAAATTTTAGCATTCATATTTGAATCATACACAAGCAGATGTTATTTATTTATATAGATTAAGGATCACGGTTAACTGTTTAATGTACTTTTAGTTTTATGCACTAGGTGTATTTGAATCATTATTTCTCAAGGTGTTTTGATACGATACCCGCTTTATACCAGCGCCTCACATAAAAATAACCGACATACCTACATTTTTTCACACCTTTTGCATTAGAGACGTACTATTTTAAGTGGATACGTAAGTCTTGGGAAGGCCGAGACGTGGCCGACGTAAATCTTTTGTTCGTTTTGCCCCGGAAAAGTGCAGGGGAGCGAAAACTAACACAAGGAAATAGAATAAGTTTTGCTTTTGTAGTTACGGTGACTAATTGTTTTTTTGGTTCGTAAGTTTATTGTGTTTGCCAACTGAAGCCTGTGATAATGCAGTCCGACTGGATGGTTAAAGTATTATATATAAGAAGTTTTTAGGATAGTTGTTAGGGGTCTGAATTATGACGTAAATTATACTGGTGTCAATAAACGTTTGTTTATATTTATTTTTTTATATTACAATCTATCTATTTATATTAGATTAATTTTTCTCAAAAACAACGGGTAATTTATTGTTGACTATACCTGTTATAGTGGAATCATAATAAAATTACAAAATAAAGACTGGCTGCTATACAAAATATTCAGTGAGTTGTCGTAAAGCCGCGTACTCATCTGCGAGCCATAATTGTAACCGAGTAGATACAGTAACGTGCTATAAAGCCGCGTACTCATCTACTAGCCATAACTGTAACCGAGTGGATAAGTAACGTGCTCTAAAGCCGCGTACTCATCTGCGAGCCGTAACTTTAAGCGAGTGGATACAGTAACTTGCTCTAATGTGTACGCCGACAATGATCTTCATCATCACAATACTTGTTTGAGATTCCTTAACCAAATGTTAAAAACCAAGGTCTGGTCGCTTCTACGGAATCTTTCATTGTGTGTTGTCTTAAACACACTTGGGTGATTTTTCAAGGACCATATTTTTAGTATTGTATGAGTTCAGCAGACAGGCAGACGGCCCACCTGATGGAAAGCGGTTACCATCGCCTATGAACATTTGTAACACCAAAGGTGTTACCAATGTGCTGCCGCTCTCTAAAGGGGAAGTGGAACCTGGCCATTAACGCCGGAACACAACTCGAGGTTGTTATGGCAGCATATTCTAGACCAGGGATGGTAGTCATTCAAGCGGGCAAATACCATAATACCTGGCTGTGGGTTGTTTTATCCCATCTTACGACAGGCCGCCCGGCAGCAGGAAATTGTATTCTTTCTCCGTTCCTGTACGGATAAAAATATTAGTCTAATAATATTAGTCTTTTTCTGGAAGAATCGATATCAGAGGCTATATGTGATACAGTTACTGCTAGTGTATGCAATATGACAATGGACTATATGAAACTAATATAACACAATTAAATCATTCGCACGCAGCAGGTATCTATAACAATAGTTTGAATCATTCGAATTTTGAGAACAACTTTGTATATTCCGTCCATTCGCCAATTAATGCTGTTCACTTGAGTCAGCATTGTTGTGTCTAAGTTTTAGTGATAATTAAGATGTCTCTCACCATCAATGAGGTTGTAATTGGGCTTTCTGACAGGAAGTCGAAATGCGATTCACACATCATTAGCATTTGTTTTATTAAGGTTGCGTACAGTTGTGTATTGTATGATCTATACAGATGAATAAAATTTAAATGTCTGTTTGTAATGTCAAAATAAAAATGTGAATAAAATCAGGGGGTATATATCGGACCAGGAGATTCCGAAAATGCAATTTTCAGAATTTTTGTCCGTCTGTCTGTCTGAATGTTCCGGCTAATCTCTGAAACGGCTAGACCGATTTTGACGGGACTTTCACTGGCAGCTATATAGCTGATGTTATAAGGAGTAACTTCGTCTACTTTTTTATGGTTCCGCGAAAGAAATCCACTCCGATGAAGTCGCGGTCACAGCTAGTGAAAGATAAAATAACGTAACGTACTCAGCATGGGAATATACAATATGTGTGTTTTCTAGTGATTTTGAATTTGAAAAGTATATGTTTCATAAATATTAGGATTCCGTAGCTGAATAGTAGACTTCTGCACTACTCAATTGTCAATTGTTTTTAGAGTTTCTTCTTATATTCAAAAATGAAATTAATTGGATTTTTATACTTATTAAATCTTTGCCTTATAATGTTTACACGTAAGTTAAAGCGATTTCAACTATTAAGTAAATTAATGTACATACCTGTGATTTTACGTATAGTAGAATGTTCTTCAAATATTGAGAGTATTCTATGGAAGTTTATTTTTTGATATGAAGAACCTATTTGCGATGTTTACGCGTCTTTTAGCGGTGTTGAATGATGATTTTTACTAAAAAAATTAACAAATCTTGTATGGTATTGATATTTTAAGGAAATTTTAACTGTTTAGTGAAACATAGCTTTAGAGTTGCTACAAAAAATGCGTCGTTTGCCGTCAGTCAAAGACCTAAAATATGTCTAATACTGATGGGGTTAGCCTGATTCGTTTGTGCTTAAAATATAATTAATTATGACATTTGAATATCCATGAATAGCTGTGGCAATGATAACGGCTAAATACTTAAAAGTACACAAAACAAAATTTAAAAAGAGGTAAAAAGAGACTCTTGGGAATTAATAAAACTTCGATTTCCTCAAGTATTCTTCACTTTTATGATAAAGTGAATAGGGGTTCGTTGAACTAAGTATGAGCTGATGGCCTAGTAACTTAATATAATATTTTTATACCGGAGTAATATATAAACCGTGTGAAGACATAAATCTCATTAAGGAAAATAATTTAATTAGTGCGTAATTAACAAGTGCTAATTCTTTTGTTCTGATAAATGTCGAACAGTAATTAACACAGTTACATTAATTTATTGAAGTTTAAAAAAATATGCTTAATAAATATGCCTAATAAAAAATTAAATGGAGCTTATTTTACTAAATATTTAAAACAAAAAAAAATATTTATCAAAATATAATTTTTAATGAAAATAACTACATACAGCCATATTCGTCCATGAAGTCCCGCTGCAACCAAATCGAAGGAACTTAGTAGGAAAAGCACTCACAGCAAATACCAATTACATTGGTTCGAATCCTGGTTAGTATACATGCACCATTTAGGTAGTTCTTTTGATCTGATGTAAATATTGTTACAGTTACTACATGCTGACGGGAAAGGGAAACATCGTCATGAAACTTACACATCAAGATAACATATAAAGCAACATCACATGTTGTGAACCTTAATTTATATCTTTACATTCTTTGTCTCTAAACCTCTTAAAGGCTAACAAAATGTCTATAACAACTTAATTTATTATTCCTAAGATGCTAAAAATGCACATAGGCGATGATAATCATTAATCATCAAGTATTTTTTGATTGTCTGTGTGTTGATCTTCTTTCGGGCAATAGCATATTAAATTACTTTATTATTCAAGTATTAACATTAAGAGAATGTATCCATCCAAACGTCCTGAAACTTGGGTATTTTGATTTTCAAATATATTCATAAGCCAGGAGTGGATGGATAAAAGAAATTGAAATATTAAACCTTTATTCAAACTTTCCCGTCAGTTTTGAAATAGAATTATTGACAATAGTATATTTTCATTTCTCTAAAAAAAATCACTTTAGGAGGGTAAACTAAATAATTATTTTAATAATAATAATCGGCAGACAAACACACATATTGTATATCCCCAAATTAAGCAAGTTACGCTTGTGTTATGGGTAATATACAACGTACCACTCTGGGCCGATCCCAGACACCCAGACCATAGTAAATAACGGAGAAAATACGTTTCCGAAATTTACTATACCAGGAATCGAACCCGGAGCCTCTGCGTTGTAGCGAGGTAGGCCGGCAACAGCTTAGCCCGCTCAACCACAGAGGCTGTCAAAATTCTTCCTTCCTTCAATGATTGGCACCCAGTTACTTTATTTAAAGCATTAAGTAATCTTAATGTTTTATTTTATTCTATAGCCATACAAAGGTAATGATAATATTGTTGTATGTCTATAAAACGAATAATCTTAAAATTTCGTAATATCTTGAATAACTTGACAGAGTGCCATTAATGGGTGGGTGCCAACTATGGTGTAGTTTTCCCACATAAAAACATATATTGAATTCAACACTTGCTGTAATTTAATATCGAAGCTCACGTTAGTTGGATACATATTGATTTAATCTCTTTCTGTGATACATTGTAAGCGTGTATGTAGATAGATTATCACGTTTAAATTTTAACGTTTTGCTAAATCAACGTTTGTATGTAGGTAATTCATAATTAATGAAACATACATAGGGTGTCTGCTTAATAGCACAATGTCATAGAGATTATTTTGTCGTTTAAAACAAAATAATTGTGTAGACGCGTATAAAGCTTTCGACAATACTGACAACAGCAGCACCCGAGTCAACCGGCGTAAATCACTTACGAAAAAAACCCTCCGAAATAAAGAGCTCACGTGAAAGTTCAAAAATATCAGCCGTGAATATAATTATGAGAGCGAACACCCGCTGGTTTCCGGACATCCAAAAACTACTACTACGTGTTAGTTTCTTTTTAAGGCAAGCCTTTAGAATGTATTGAGGACGGATGGTCGAAAATGTGAAAGAACGGATGCAGACTAGTTTTGCCGGTGCACAGTGATTTTTCAGAGAGAGTCATTCATTAACTTGATAATAGCAATCGTTTAAAAAATATGGAAGGTTTAATTTAATAGTATGGTAGTTTATGTAGACAAAACAGACCCTAAAATAGATTTCATTAGTTACGTATTCGTAGGTTATGTATCCGCTTAACAGAGAAAACCATTTCCTTTTGTAAGAAAACACTACCAGTCTGCGTCCAGCTGTCATTGTCAAACTTTATACTAACGATGAGCCATGACAAAATGCTCAATTCGATCAAATGCTCAAATATCTCGATGACTATTGATTGTTTGATTAGGAGTACGCGTCAGGACAGTTTTCGTCCGACTGTCAGCCGTGAATTCGAATAAGATGACTCGAAACAATCGGAAACATCTCTTCTATTCACTGGATATGTGAATCGATTGTTAACTCGATTTTATTATTTAATGTTGGGTCGATACATATATGTATATATATATATAGATCGATCGGTCGATATAGATATTTTTTCTATTATTTTAAAATTTCGGAATCGTCCATTGCTATATGCACTTTTATACAACTTTATGCACTTCTGCTTTAATTCCGTTTCCGAAGTTAGTTGAAGAGGAGGCTTCATAAGCACATTAATCGTGCCGATCTTTTAAAGGTGCACCCGCTACACAAAAATTTAGAGGAAGAAGACTAAAGTGGTATGGGCATGTCTGTAATGAAGAGGCCGAAAGTCACTTGACAAAAAGAATGTTAAACTGTAAGGTTGACGGGTACAAATGTAAAGGTAGACCAAAAAGAGATAGATAGATTGTGTGAAGGATGACATGATGATTTATGATGTGACAGAGGATATATTGTGCCAACCTCAAATAATTGGGAGAAGGTGAAAGAAAAGAGAGAGGGTATTATATTTAGCTAGTTATTACTTTACATATCGAACAAAAACGTTTTAGGGATCTAAAATGTGACTCTCGAACCTTTTCACTTTCGTAAATATTTCAAATCGAGAATTTGTAGTAGGAGCTTATAGGAATTTCTTCCTACTTATAAATAAAAGATAACTCTTAAAGTCGTACTTGCCGAGAGACTCTCTGTCTTCAAATTGCAAATATCAACTGTCTAACAAACTTTCTGAGTTCAAAAGTAGCACGCTAAGGCGCTAAAACTTCAATTCGCTATTTTTTTCTATGTGTGACAGGAAAAAAATGTTACCAGCGTTTTATGCGAATGAATCTGAACAATAGTGTTTGTAATGATATACGATGGTTATCAGACGTCGTATAGCAATTAAAATGGTAATTAAAATAAGTAGGAAGCGTACCCAAAAACCGGGTGTGGACCGTAGGCGCGGGCATCGCCGCAACGGCTATAAAATTCTTTATGTCCCTACAGGCTAGTCAAGTGTACAGAGAATCTTTTAGAGGACTTCCAACATTGAACTGAAGAATTATTTTTTTATTAAATTGTTTACTTTTTATTATTCATTGAGTGATGTTTATTTAAGTTTATTTAATACCTGTGATATGAAATATGAAGGCTGTATAGTCTCTTTCCTACATTTCACAAATAACTTATTTCTTTTTTTATTAAAATCAGATTGGAAGGAAAGACAAGCTAACTGCCACACTCAGAGTAACATAGTGGTACTGTAACTGGAATAGTTAATTTTGCTTAAGTATAAAAGCTTGTATTTTGGGTCAATAGCAAAATAAACAATAAGTTATGAACATTACTTTCTTATTGACTTGTTAGTTTAAGTTAGGAAAACGACAACTGTAATAAATTGACTAATAATCTAATATTTTATAGTTCTTTAAGTTCCACGATTGTGTAAAAAAAATCTGTAGGTAAAATATAGCTTTTAATTTACCAATTCAGAAGATTTCATAAAAAATCAGTTTTCACTGTTATCGATAGCTGAATATATACGATATGGAATAAACCATATTCACCCCCATCTTTTAAATGTATTATCTGGAACTTTGTAATTATCTGTGGATTCCTAACGGAATTATTGAGACCGTTTGTAAGTTTTTAGGTTTTATAACATGATGTTATAAAATACTGAGCGATCTGACATAACAAAAATCTTAGCGGAATGTAAAATAATAATTTAAGTGGATAATGGTTTAAAATATAATAATGATGTGTAATTAATGTTTAAACAATTATAATCTGTAATATTATAAAATTCTAAATATGCCGTGTCTGCACATTGAAGCTCTAAAAAAATAACTGGAATAGACTGTATAAAGGATGGAGAACACGATGCAATTTTTTTAGACTTCATGTCTTTATATCTGTTTGTTCGGTATTCACGTAAAAACTACTGGGCTGATTTTGAAGAAAATTTTTTTTTAGAATTAAAATCTGCGCTACTTTTTATCTTGGGAATCGTGGGGGAATTTTTCTGGGAATGATTTCAAGTGGCCAGATTAAAAAAATCGAATTCTAATGTTATTTATTAACTGTTCGATAGGAAATTTTATGTAATAAAATGTATGATATTTTTATCCCGGGAATCGGCGGTTTGTAGTTAGTTGTTGGGGTGCATAAAAATTGGCTTGTTCGGATACAGTGTTCACTAAAACAGCTTAGGTACATTCTTTTTTAAATGCCACGATTCTTTATGCCCTGAGAATCCCGCGGTAATTTCAAGTCAAGCGCGAACGAAGTCGCTGCCATATCCTGGTTGAATATAAATTTCAAGAAACTATTGCTAGATACGATCCCTCTATCTCATCCCCCTATTCCATCCTCTGTATCCCATCCTTAAGGCTGGCAACGCGTTGGCTTGAGCCCTGATAATCGCTTTCCATGAGGTGAAATAATGTATTACAAAAAAAACATAACTAATATTTGATATTAAAATTACATATAGAATTTAACATAGACGAGAACACATTTTCTATGGTAAGTTAATTTTTATTCAAACAAAATAACAAAAAAATAATAATACATATCTATATAAATAAATATTAATCGTAGAAATGTATGTACGCGCATAATTTGAGAACGACTACCGATATTGATGAAATTTTTTGTGTATGTTTCAGTGAGTCCCCGGATTATTTAGATTCGTAATTGCAACCACCGGTTCCACTTGAATTGAATTCATGTGGCGCTGGAATCGGGTCCTGCATTTTTATTTATTCAGCGCAAGTCAACGTCTGCCGAGACCGCTAGTATTTTAATGTTTTTAAACAAAAAATATATATTCAGTTTGACTAGTTTTCATTGTTTGGAATTCAAATATATTTTTTTGTTTTGATTTGTTTTTTTTTTATTTGAACAAAATGTCAGACTTCGTCGACAACAACTCCATGACGTGTGGCGTAATTCATAGGTGGCCCTTTAACAGGAAGTGATGAGGTTATTTCAACGACTTCGATGATTGTAATTCAAGTCCGTCTTAAAGTTGCACATTTTTACATAAGTACATAAATGAGTTCATTATAATCGGTTTAATTTTGCGGTTAATGTTATTTCGCGTTATCTGTTTATCACAATATTAAAATACAAATTATATTACAAAATTTAATTTAACGAATAAATAAAGTATAATGTAATAACTCAAGTAGAAAACTTATTCAAGTAATCCAGTTGTTACGGTGTTGGAACAAAAAATCGCTTATTGCTTTAACATTAACATATTCTACCGAGTGCCGTTAATTGAAACCGTGTCCGAATTTATTTTTTACAGTTACGACATTACCATTTCACTAACCCACGCCTATTGGATTCAACGGGTAGGCAGTGAAATGTTACACAAATCATACTCGTAAAAAATAATTGACAACCGATTTCCAGCCAGGAAATATTACAAGATGAAATTCTATATTCTTGTTTTTTATATTTGCATTCGAAATTTAAATATTTATTTAGGCCGCTTTCTGATTTAACGGTGCGGCATCGGTGCGGATGCGGTATGCTCGGAGTACGCGGTATCGAAAGCTTACCCATATTTCTATGAGCGTTTCCCGATTCGCTCCGTATGTGCTGTTGTCCACTCGTTAGCTGTCAGTACGGTGTAGCCGTACTGACAGCTAACGAGTGGACATACTTATTGATTAGTATTTAGTAAGCAATTAAAATGCGTTTTATAATATATCTGAAATAAGACTGAAAAATGTACTTTAACACTCACCTTTTATAAGTATTTTCTCTTATATCTACTTGTGAAATATGCTAATTATCTCATTAATTTATTCTATTCCAGAACACAAATATGGTATTTAGACACAACAGTCGCTTTGTTTAAGTTTAACAAAAAATATCATGGGAGCACTATACCTACTCCAGTTTATGACTTAATATCTTTCTAAATCTGATCTGTCTGATTAGACATATCATTCAACGGTTGAGAGGCATGGAACTGAAAGTATACGACTGTATTCAATGACATTGAATGATTCAAAATTACGTTTATATGGATCACCTTGATAGGTTCATCCGAATTGCAATAAATGAATCGTCTAACATCGACTTAGTGTAATCTTTAATATTATAAAAATCGAAATATGCCGTGTCTATGCATTAAAGCTATATAAAAAAAAACAACTGTAATAGACTATATAAACGATGGAGAACACGATGCAATTTCTTTTACATTTCTTGTCTGTTTGTCGATTTGTCTATTTGTACGGAATTCATGTAAAAACTACTGGGCCGATTTCAGGTTTCGCTGGTCGACAGCAAGTTCTTAGATTTAAAATCTGCGCTACTTTTTATCCCGGGTATCCGGAATTTTTCTGGGAATTATTTAAAACGGCTAAATAAAAGAAAACTAATTTCAAAATGATTTTTTACTGATCGATAGCAAATTTTGTGTAATATTTTTTATCCCGGGAATCTTAGAGGAATTTTTCGCGGGAGCGGTTTGTAGTTACTCAGGTGTATATAAATTCGATAATTCCGATACAGTTTTCATTAAAACGATTGCTTACAATCTTTATTAAATGCTGTGGTATTTTGTGTTCCGGGAATCCCGCGGGAATTACAAGTCAAGCATGGGTGAAGTCGCTGGTATTACATATTTATAGAGGTTCATCTTTAATTTTATTAATGTCAATGTAACAAAATCAGTTGCATTATCAAAATTTTGAAATGAACCCAAAACGTTGCCAATTTACTTTGAACAGTTAAACCCCTAAAAAGGAGCAATAAAACAAAACATTCAAGTTTTAAATACAAACTCTGTCCATTTTAAGCCATTTGCTAAAAGCTTCCCAAGTTTTTCTCGTAAGAAAAAGCCTTGAGGCCCCGAGGACGGTGAAGGCAATAGACTTTAGGTTCCTCGAGACCAAAGTTAAATATCCATTTAAATCTTCGACGCTGGGAGAATCCCTTGGGGGTTAAGCGCTGCAGCAATATAAATCGCTTAAGAGTATTAAACTCGTCCAATTATTTTAAAATTAGACGATGGCTATCAAATTATTTGACAGATGTAATTTAGAGGAATATATTAGAAGAATCACGACATCAGTCAACTCAAATTTCTGTTCCCCTATATGATATCCTTCCTATAGATTGTCCCCGATAAATGTAAATTTCCTACTAACATCAGTACATAGTAATTTTGTAATTGTTCTTTATTCATTTTTAATGCTTAATCATATATATGTGTAATGTAGTTAATAACTTTCTGTTTGTATATTGTCCACAGATTCGCAAAATGCGTATAAATCACCGACCAAAATTCAGCGGCTAAAATTGGACTTATCAATGCCAAAAGCGTTGGAGCCATAATTAAAAAAATCAAAAGACATCAGTTTCAACAAGTCAATGTTTATAATTAATTTATGAATATGAGAACAAACCGATTATCATAAAATAATATAAAATAGGATACTTTTTAGCATAGAAAATAAGATGAAAAGTTTTTCGAATTACATCCAAAGTTCACTTATATAAGTTAAGTTTGGATGTAATTCGAATGATTCTGCTCTTTATTTATAACAATAAATAAAGACGATTAATTAATATAATGTATTAGGTACATTATATTCTGTACTCTACTTGTAATCCGTCAAGACTATAAGAATGCAAAAAGAAATCACGTTTTGTTCTTATTATATAATAATAAATAATATAATAACATGTAATAGTCCGAAATACATCATCATAAAAAAGTCATTCACTATGCAGAAATTTTACGCACTTAATTGTATTATAAAGCGTATGGTAGCGAATTATTTTGAGTTTAATCAAATTAGGTTAAGTCACCGTGAAAAAATTGAACTAAATGTGTCAAGATTTCGTAGTAGAACAATATAAATGTTCGTAACATTAATATATCATTATTTCGAGATTTGACATAAATAATTACAACTGCAATTTGGCAACGAGTTTTTAATTATGGAACTGAATTAAAAAAGTAAAAATAATATACGTATAAAACAGTTGTCTGATTAAGGCTTTACGTGTGCCTATGTAATTTAATCTAATTAAGCAAAAGAACAATATTTTCAATGTTAATATTTATTTTATTTTTTTCTTATACCAAAATGCATATTCTACGCGAAACATTGATGTTTATATGCAGTATAAAATAGAAATTAAGACGTGTTTCAATTGCTACAAAGATTTAATTTTTAAATAAAGGTAATAATAGCATGTTGACTGTCTCGTCGCCATAAATCAAAACATCGCTAACATAACCGTCAAAATGTGGAAAGAAAGCGCATTAAGCGACACCGAACAATACACACCTATCTAGGAGTACATAGCTCCGTCGACGACGGCACTAAATCAATACGAGCCATCATCCCCCTCCGGCTCCCTACCCACCCCTCGCTTCAAGCCGCTGCTTTCCCGCCGAAAGCAACCACCACCCTTGAAAAGCTCGTGAGCTGAGCTCCTACTTCTGTTCGGCTTTTGTGGAGGTGTAGCTCGTACGAGACCTCTTGGGATTTGTCACTGAACGCTCCAATTGACAGTTCGCAATTCGAAATTGCCGTTTTAAAGATACTTATAAGTAGGTTCTTGTCTGAAATATGAAATATTTGTATTTTAAGGAGTAAAATTTTATTGTAATTTCTAAATCAACTATTTCCCAGTCAAAATACAACACTGAGTTTTCTGTAACAGAAAAGAGACCAGTGTGAAATGGACCAGTGGCAAGGACTCCTCTTTCCTCTGGATGAAAATCATGTGATAAACACCGTGTTGAATCATAAAACCGATAGATATATGTATTAAGAATGACAAAAAAGAGATGGTTGGATTGCGTGACATAAAGTATGAAGCAAAACACTCCAAATTATTGGATACCAATCAAACAAAAATAAACTTATTTATTTCTTTTTAGGTTTCCATTTTAAATGATTGATGACAATATGAATACGTCTTGCAACATGTTAACAGCGACATCACTTTACAAAACGGTGTACATAAAAATAGATTTAATTTTTGATAACTTTCAAAAAATCTTCATCACAACTGAGTTTGAGCAAAAAATTACAAAACTCAATTAAAAGGAAAGTGTCACAATTAAAATTAATTAAACCAAGTATCAATTCATCTCAGTCGCGGTATAATTATCCGTAATGTTCCTACTAAGCGACTGTATAAATCAAACATGCGACGCTATTGTTCGATTCGTGTTAGATTGATAAGGTTATTCCCGAGAGAGAACGAGACAGATATCCATTCAATGCTTTCTATTCATAAGTGATTGTATATGCAAAATTTTACGAAAAATCCTATTTTCCTTTTTCAAATATTAAAAGTATCTGAAGATCTTTACATGTTGCATTTTATGCACTATTGAACTTTGCTGATTTTGTTTTAGAAAAATATTATTAAAATAAATTCTATTTGAAAATTTTGCGTGGTCTATAAACGGTGGGACTGTGATACCCCATCAAAAAGTTTTTGCGCGCCTTTACAGCTAAGTTAGAAAACGATTTTCATCTTATTTACATAACGTTTTACCCTCTCGGGCTGTTCTTGTTTTGAAGCATCCAATCCATTAACTCACCATTTCGGTTGGGTTTTACGACTAAGTTTTACTGTACGTTTGTGTCACTAGTTTTGTTAATAAGGTTGAAAGTTAATTATATTTTGTTGTTGAACTATTTTTACCTGTCCCTGGTGAGTCAATAGAGTTGTGGGCATTACCTGAAACAGAAATTCGTTTATTAATCAATGATTAATTAAATGTCCAAAAATAATTTAAAAAAAACTGAAAGAATTATTAGTATTAGTACATAAAAGTTATAAAAATATAGATACTCCTTTTTTAATTTATATACATTTATTGTAAAACCTTGATGTTAACAAGGATTTTTTTAAAGTTACTGGAAACTTGAGACGCGATATTTTATGGTGTAGTGTTTTATAATAATATTTATTTTTCAGTAGCTTTCAGTAGATGTGATCACTACTGAAATGTCGAGATAAAAAATAAATAAATGCAGCGCTTAAAACCGTTAAAACCTAGTTTTAATTATGTGTACTAGTCGCGAAAACTTTAGAAAATATTAAGATTTTTTTATTTGTTTAAAGTTGTACTTATGCTAGTAATTGAATAATATTAATTTTCTTTTGTAAGAATTATGTATTATTATTGTGCAGAAAATCTGGACTGTCTAGTTAAATATGGATTTTCGAATTCTTACGAGAACTCGGTTGTTTGTGTCACTCAAAGTTTTACAATTTGCTTGGGACTGGCATTTGAACATTATTTAAAAAGTAAATACTTGACATTGGCTAGATGTACAAACCGTGCAAAACCAAATTTAAAAACGATGCATATATTTCCTTCCGCATACACAGGTCAAATGCGGTCGCTACTCGGTCACTACACGACAACCAGGTGACGATCACTTCTACAGACCACACTATTATACGAAAATAGACTGTATTCGTTCAGTATTAAGTTTCAAATTGTGTAAATGACTTTAAAAAATCCCATGGCGTTCGCAATACAGATTTTTTATGGTACAATACATCGCTAATACAAGTTTTGATACTTCTATATTCGACCATCTAGCAAGATCATTCTATCACTGAACAAAAATGTAGTAGACTAGGACATGCCCACGACTTCGTCCACGCTTGACTTGAAATTCCCGCGGGATTCCTGAGACAGAAAGTAGGAACTGCAGCTGTCGTTTAAGTGAAAACCGTGTCGGAATAAGCTAGTTTTATGCACCCGGACAACTACAAACCGCTCCTGGGAAAATTCCTGGGATAAAAAATATCACACATTATATAACATAAAATTTGTTATCGATCAGTGTAAAATTCACATTAGAATTCGAATTCTTTTTTAATCTGGCCAATCTAACTCATTCCCAGAAAAATTCCTGCGGGATTCTCAGGATAGCGAAAACCGCATCGAAATCGGCCCAGTATTTTTTACGTGAATCCCAAACAAACAGACAAGCCGACAGACAAGAAATCTAAAAAAAAGTGCATCGTATTTTTCATCGTTTATATGGTCTATTCCAATTGTTTTTGTTTAAATAGTTTCAATGTACAGACAGGGCGGGCAGGTTTATAATTTTATAATATTATAGATTTCATAGCAAAAACTTTGATAACATCATCGCACTGACGTAATTTGGAGCTTTAATTTTTGCGCTATCTGCATAATTATGATTACATATCTTTCATGAAATTGATATTACTTTTGTGGAGTTCGTGTCAAGTTATAAGCAGTAGCCCTCACTGATAGGTAAATTAATGGATAGTAAGATATAGAGACCGGCTGGTAATACATCAGAATAACCTATAATAGTGATGTTACTTTGTCGATAAACTTATTCGAACTGTTTTAGTGCAGTTTTGAATATTCGAAAAAACTGACAACGAATCCGGGGACAGGCAGTAATGAAATAAGCGCAGGACAAATATAATAAATCTCACCGCGAGACGCGAGGACGGTATTCCTTTTTTGATATTTGAATTTAATTTTGCGTTCGCTGTTTCTTTTGTCAATTAAAACGTATTTTATACATTACTAGTTTGCCCCGCAGCTTCCGCCGCGTGTCAAACCCTAGGCAGTAGCTTTATTTTACTTACATAAAAACTTAATTCGATTTTTTCCATATAATATAAAACATATAATAACAACTGCCCATCAAGAGGTGATCGAAGCCAACCTGATTGGAAGTAATATAATACACTATACAATAACACTCCCGAGAAAATTAACTTAAAAAGGACTTAAGCAATCGTTTTAGTGAAATCGTATCGAAATCGGTAAATATTTATGTAATCTAACTAATTTGTACTATACCCAGGAAAATTCCCGCGGGATTCCCGGGACACAAAGTATCGTAGCATTTAAAAAATAATATAAACTATCGTTTTAGTGAAAACTGAGTCGGAATAAGCAAATTTTTATGAACCCAATAACTTCAAACCGCTCCCGGGAAAATTCCCGGGAAAACAAAATCATATATATTATTACATAAAATTTGGAATCGATCAGTGATAAAATCGAATTGGAGTTCGAAATCTTTTTAATTTGGCCATTTTATATAATTTTCAGAAAAATTCACGCGCCATTCCCACGATAAAAAGTAACGCAGATTTTTAGTCTAAGAATTTGTTGTTCGTCAGCGAAAACCGCATCGAAATCGGTCCAGTAATTTTTACGTGAATCCCAAACAAACAGACAAATCGACAAACAGACAAGAAATCTAAAAAAAGTTGCATCGTCTTTTCCATCGTTTATATAGTCTATTCCAGTTGTTTTTTAAATAGCTTCAATGTGCATACAAGGCATGTTTAGAATGTTATAATATTATAGATTTTACTAGGTTTCAATTATTTTTACAATTTTAATAATTAAATTGAATAACATTTTAATATTGCAATAATGGAGTGGAATTATTGTAGTTTATAAGAGTTTACTCCTTAAGACTCGAATTTCATATACCTAAGGCTCTCGGCATGGAAATTCTACGAGGAGTGAAATAATACAAGCATAATTCAAAAGCGTTACGTATTTTTCTTTTCTTTTAAATGTCTCCCGTATACGGGCGAACAATACAAAAAAGAAATTCAAATCAGTCAGGCCGCTTTTGTTAATTAAAGTAGTTTCTTAATCTGTATGTTAATGTTGACCTCTACCTGACTAGCCTGCTTACCAAGATGAGTTTTAGCAAAACAACTATTACATGTCTGTCGGACGCTCTCATATTACTTATATAATTTTAATATGTTTGTGTGTTTTGTATTTATATGTGTATTTTAGCGTCTTATTCGGACGCATTCGGCCGCTGTCGCCGCACACATGTACATGTTTTATAATGTGTAAGGCGTAAACTCAAGTCATGCGTTGACACACATAAGTTTTATGTCACACAGTTTTATTTTTTATAAAATTTCAAATAAAGTTCCAGCAGCTAAAATGTTAATGTTTTTTTTTATTTTTAAACACTTGAATGTTGTCAGAAACAAATCTATGGGCGGATCTCATAACAAGTTTCACGGGCAAATTGACCATAACTCGTCGTGCATTTTGCCCGCCATCATTTCTTGACATTGATTGAATGTTAAAACTTGTTACAGCGTTCTTTCACGGTTCAATTCTTAATTTTAAACATCCTCGACGAATTGACAGGTAACAATTACGTATGAATTATGCGATAGAAAACATTATGGGCAAAATTGCTGTTGGTTATACACTGTCTTTGGAATAAGAACACGAAGTGAGATGCCATTGGATGACGATGAAGAAAATCATTGAGTAAAAAGAGCATGGCTGATTGACTACCCCTGCCTAAAATGGGACTAAGGACTAAGATCAACAGTGGGACATTTATGGGCTGATATTATGTGTCTCAAAGGAGCGGAGCAGTAATCCACCGTGGATGAAGCTTTGGGGCAAAATTAGTAAAATATAGAATTAAATTTGTAAATAGGCATTAGCATCGTTTCGTTTGGCGATCGTGTTTCGCGTGTTTGTATCCAACCTTTATCGGCCGGTTCGACTCACGGACGAAAATTTTAACCCTGAGGCATATTGAGATTGGTTAAATGTACAAATATTAAATTTTCGCATATCCAGGAAATATCGTGAGTTTCATGATAACTAACAAACACATTTTTGAATAGGTAATATTTACGTAAAATTTGTGGGTCTACATTTACAAATTAGACAAGTAATTATGGAATATTAATAATTGTATTGTCTAAACTGGGTTCGATCACGCTGTAATGTTATACGAAACTACATATAAAAATTAACACACAAAACATTATGGAAAAATACATATTACACAACTTCGTGTCTCCTAACATTCATATGAATGTGAACTATGTATGCTGATACATAAATTAATATTAGTAGCAAACATATTTTGAGCATTAAAGGTATGATTTCCGGGCTGGAATAGAATATACATACGTTTTTGGAATATATAAAAACGGTAAAAAATGAGACGACGTACAGTGAAGGATTCAATAATATCGACAAACGTCAAACATTTGTGTCAATTTTTTATTTATTTATTGCGATTCCCTCATTCCCCCTCTGTCCCCCATATTGTCTTTGGGGCCTAAGTAGGTCTTTTTTCAATCTTGGTTGCTCTAGTGTCTTATTTTGTGTAATTTAGCTAAATAATTACATATTTTTAATTATAATAACCAATTAACTTCATTATTTTATTCTAACCACATCAAAAAATTAGCAAACCCTAGTTATTGCTCTCACAGTTTTATTTTATTTGGGTTAAATACTGTTAAACTTATAACCAAATTATGCATCTATGAGATTTAAATTTGTGCAGCTAGACTGAAAATGTGTTTATTTGTTTTTAATTTAATATCACGGCATTATAATATTTACATTAATTAGTGTTTATTCTTTTTGTTGCTATAGTTTATGATATTTAAAATTAAGTTGGCTAATTAGGTGTCAGTTCACACACAGTGAAGAGTTCTGTAGTAGCGATGACCGTGCATGGCTTTTATTATTTTTCAACGGAGCCTTGAACAGTATTTGATAAAAAGTACCCACTTTTCAAAAACTACTAGTTAAAAATTAAAGGATTACCACGTTTACGTTACGTTTTTTTAAAGATTCGTCTAACGAATAACAATGGTGCTCACGTGTGCAATTATATTTGTCTTTCATTCCTCACTTAGGTACCGGTATTATTTATAAAAATAATACATTAATTATTTTTATAGAAATTGATCTACTACATTATATATTTTCATCCATACTGTCCAAGTATTTTTTTAGAAAACATTCTGTGACGTGCATATACAAATCTTCAGATAGACATTGCAATATTAAAGGTTCCGATTTTAACAAAATGGCTACGTAGGTAAAAGTACGTATTAACGTTGTTGAGCGCGGCATTTTATTTAGATTTAGTTCTAATTATGTTTACAAGTTGCGAAAACTTAAAATAATACTATGGCTACGGAGCCCTTAAAATCAATGTCATTTACCCATAAATTTTCGAATAGGTGGCAATGTATTTAAGATAAATAAATAATAAATGTACATACAAAAAATAAAATAAAAAACCATTCATCCATGCTTGCTTATATTGCGATATCGTTAATTTTATTATACAAAATAAAATTGAAACACACAACTTTTAATAAAGTATATACATACATAAATAGATGTCATTATGAAAACCAAAAGTATACACAGGTGAAGTCTTGAGCGAATTAAAAAATATTACAAGAGTAGTATAGAACGGCAAAGAAACCTGTTTACTAAGAATATACTGAATAATTAATATTAGAGATAAATAGCTTCTCTCAATACCCCATCAACTTAACGCAACCGCGCCGATAATCAGATTTGAGAGTTCTATCACGCCACACATCTTTGTTAAGCACGTGTTCCAATGTTACAAGGTAAAACTTTTCGAAAGGTTCCCGATGCCTAGATAGTCCGAATCGTGACTTACACTAGCCCGCTATGTTATAATTACGTAAGATCACAGCCAAGATTAGCCCCCCAACTATAATCAGAGGTGGTCCGCTGTACGAGAATGTGGTTTTGGTCGCATTTTTGAGCTGTGAACTAATAGGTGGTGTGGCATAAAAATATTGGTATAAAGTTTGAATGTATTAATAAATGTTGAACGACTGTAACACTGCATAACATGAAAATTGTGACTAGACTCTTAATTACTAACAATATTTATTATAATTCACGTTGATAATTTTTCAAAATTTAAATATACCTACTTGGTAAATGGTAATTTCGTTAACTATGTTCTTACACTCTATCAAAAGGTTAATGACAACTAAAAAAATAATTCATTAAATTTCAACTTTGTTTAATTTTTTGAAGTGAAACTTATTTAGAATTGTTGTGATTTGAAACTCGATGAAACGAAAAAGCGACACTGAAAGAGATGAACACAAAAATCTATAGGACTAAACCAGCAAGAAAATGAAATAGAATACTTTATATTTAATAATTTAAACACTTTGCTGATACAGATAGAGTTGGAAATGTTTTGAAGTTTTTCGTTAATACTAAAAATTTCGTATTTTAAAGCTTGAATATATTATAACGATATAATATATGAAATGTGAAATCTGGAAATGTGGAATCCCTCCCACCCCTTGTCACATTTTGTTTCACTTATACTGCATGTGTACTGCGCACACACATTTTATTTATACAAAGGACGTCCACATATTTATTTGGTTATCATAACAAATTTATATGTTCACTGTAATGTTACACCAATAATATGTGTATAAAAAAATAATTCACGCTTTGTTATTAATTAAGCACTCAATGACAGGGAGTTATAAAAATACACAAATAAAATACAAACAAACATTGGTATGAATGTCAATTATGTACGCTTATGGGTAAGTTCTTCCTGTATTGCACAATTAAAATCCTAAGGATTAACTCACCTATTTTAAAATCCCTACCGAATGCATCCAGAATCCAAAATGGCAACAGTTCACACGAAACGTCGGGTAGGTGCGGCAATCATAGAACGCCTCGGTGATGGGGTGACACACGCACACACATAACACTGTTATTATTAGTTTTTTGCCCCCACTCCGCTGCGATCCCTTCCCGGCCTTTAGTCCGCCATTCCTTGGATTAGAATCACTTTTTGTGGTTTTTTTATAAGGACAAGATACGCCGCTTGTCGGTTTTGCTCCACAGCGCGTTGTGAGGCTTAATTTTGTTTGAATACGTATGAATGAAATTAACGGCACATTTTAACGTCACTTGAAATAATTTTACTTTATTATTCTAATATTTGTTAACGTTGCCGGAATATGACTAGTTGAATTTAATATTTATTGTTATTTAATATTCTATTCATATAATTTTTGTTACTATGAAAAAAAGGATATGTGTATAAATTACAATTATTAATTAATATGCAAATCCAAAGGCTTTAGATATAAATATTTTATCTTCATAGCAATCCATTACAACAATTGTACATAAAGTTTAAAGTGGACGTTATCACAAACACCAATCTTATAAATTTAATACAAACGGCATAATAATCCAACTTTGCTTAGTTCGACCTCGTAAAATACAACAAGACATAGTTAACGTAAACATGAGATGAATTTGTAAAGGAATCGCAGGTTATCGCCCCGATACGAAACATTACATAATTTATAACTGATCAGATAAATATACGACTCTCGAAAACAGCTGATGTCAAATGAATTTTAATCGACGGCTAAGAATGTGGGTCCTTTTTAGCGCGTTTACCCGAAGACCGGTATTATGCGACTAAATTGAAAATTGCACGTAAATTTTTAAGGTAGCAAAGACCTTGGATACTTTTGTTTATAAACAAAAGGTTATGCAAGAACTGTTCGCACTGGGGTCGTTGGTAATGGAGAGGCCCGTTTTATGGTCGCATTATATGGACGTGGCGAGATAAAGCGTTGTTTTGGGTCGTAAATAAGACTGCAACAGGTACGTCGTCGGGACCCGACAATCAGCCTCACTTTCACTTGAGCTTATTATGTTTTTGCATTGAATACGTCTGAATGCAATTTTGGTATTG
The DNA here is from genome assembly GCA_039645545.1 of Dendrolimus houi. Taxonomy (NCBI): domain Eukaryota; kingdom Metazoa; phylum Arthropoda; class Insecta; order Lepidoptera; family Lasiocampidae; genus Dendrolimus; species Dendrolimus houi. The sequence continues at coordinate 15,777,427 of CM077125.1, read as the reverse complement.
ATACCTGCTTTGTCTGTTTTATGAGTAATGACAAATATCTTTAAACATTTGAATTTTCGTATGCTGTTTTAAGTACATTATTATGTTTATATTCAAAACGTTTATTTCATTGATTTTGATTCAATATAACCAGTTAAATAACGTGGCATATTACGATAAATTACTCACACTCATATTAATATATATTTTTGTAATTTGAATACATATATAATTAAGTATAAATTCCTAATATTATTCTGTGATGAGAGTCAACAAAAGAATTTAGATCAAAACGAACAAATGTTGTAAAATTACATAATTTAAACATTTTTAATGTGAGAATTAATATTTTTTTAATTTAATCAAAGTAAAAAAAACAAAAGGGCATATTCGATTAGTAGCGTTTTCAAATACATTCGTAGAGGCATGACCGATAAATTCATTTGTATTTATGAATATCAGTTTCTGACATTTATACTTTATAAAGCATATTATTATATTATGTGTATAGTTTTCGTAGGCCTATTCTAGAACAATACATATGAATACTGATGTTAATCCTAATGTCCTGGACCGATTTTGACGATGTTTTTTGTGAGTATGAGTGGATCCCCGAACAGTTTAGATTCACAATTGGAACTGGTTCGTGGTGCTGGGATCGGGTTCTAGAATCCTCATAATCTCTTGAACCGATTTTGATGATTTTTGTGTGTTTGGATGGGTTACCGGATGGTTTAGATTCACAAATGGAAAACCTGTAGGAGACACTGGAAATTGGTCCTAGATTTTTATTTTTTCAAGTCTTCTGGGACCGCTAGCATACCAATCTTCTTCTTCTTCTTCTGCGAGCGGGCGGTTTCCGCAACTTGACGACAAAGCGCCTATTTTGCGTGCGAGGGTGGATGAGGGTTTACTCCATCCAGCCCAGCTCCTCCAGGAAGTCCACCAGCTTCTTGACGTTGCTGAAGACCTCTCGGAGGCTACCTGGGGCGCCCAGATACTTCGCCCTGTATTGGGCCACCTCTCTGCATTCAAGCAGGACGTGGGCGGCTGTTTCTTCTGCCTGCAGACATGCTCTGCACAGGGGGCTGTCAGTGACACCTATATTGAAAAGATGTCTGTTAAAATTGCCATGTCCAGTGGCTGCACTAATAACTTGTCTCAGCCGTGACCGACTGAGCTTTAGAATATTCCTGGAGAAGCGCAGGCTCACTCGAGGCATTGCCAGCTTGGCTTGCCTGCAATCCTCCAGGTTGTCCGAAAGTTGTTGATGTAAAGCCCTTGTCCTAGATTTTTATTTTTTCAAATCTTCTGGGACCGCTAGCATACCAATAAAAAGATAATTTTGATAGTATTTTATTTTAACAGTGTATTTGGAATCATTTCCAAAGATTACCGATTATTACCATCTCAAATGTCGGTTACGCAGGACTAGGGTAATTGATTACGATCCATAACTATATGAACTGAAATCTATATCTTTTCTTGTTTATCAGACATGTAAAAAAGAAATGTATGGCAAATATGAATACGTGTCGTACTTTAATTCTAGAATAGGTTCCACCCACATAAAATTAATTGAAGTGGTCGCATGAATAATATTTGGGCGTCGTCACGCGGACATACGAATCGATACGTAATTATAGAGTGAAAATGTACCCCTCATAAATATTATATCCGAGGTAGTGGGGCGCGGCCGGAATAGCCCGTGGCGGCTATTGTGTCGAGTAGTTGTACCATGGCAGGCGAGGGTTAGATTTTAGAGCGATCCAAAAATGCATACCGAATTTTTTCCATTTTTGTGAACATATTTTACACGATATGATAACACGTTAAGAATTTTAGTAAATTGTTTCCTTACGTCCTTGTAGATCATTGAAAAAGAATACTAAGACTGATAATCAAACAAACCTTAAGTCTTAAAACTCCAAAACCCGACAAAACTATATGGCATCACATGTTCTCTTCTCTCACTATTTGACGTTTTACGGTCTTATTTATATTGAGTTAGTGTAAGTTTGTAGGGTTCTTTAAGAACCTTAAATAATCCCCCTGTCGATGAATAAGAGCGTAATTGTTTAATTATAAGATAATTACGTGAAAGTTTAAAATTTTAATACTCTATTTGGCAGCGCGCTTAATTTTTAAAATTTGTATGGCATTTGACACTGTACATATTTTAAACGACATTATCTATTGTTTTAAAAAACCAAAGTAGAACTATTCCATAATATTACAAAGATATTATTACGAACAAAACTTTTTTAAATGTATTCAGACTTCGTAAACGCTACATTGTACTGTCATTTAAAACAAAAATTTAATCAAGCTAAAAGATCGGTAAAATTTCGTACCAATTTCGAAGTCGAACTTCCTCATACCCTAAATAGTTCGATGGAATTGTTTTGAAACTTTTATCTAATTTTAGTTCACGCAATCGTCGGTTGCATGTCAACTGGCAGTTAAAACACGGTTTAGATTAAACCAGTGCCAACTTCCACGAAATACTTATATAAAAATTGGCCGTGAAATTTCACCTTCGCTACGGGAATAATATTTTTGGTCGTTGAAGGTTTTTTCTATATTAATTTTAATACTTTTAACGTAAATTTTCAATACGTTATAGACAACTATTCTGTTCTTATCAATGAATTTGGCTGATTTTCAAGACTGTATTCGTACTTCAAAATTTTGTATAGACAAATAATATATGATAAAAGTTACGTTCCATTTTCAAATACACCATATTATTTTTGGTACAAAGGAATAAAATATCTGTTTTTTTAAATAACTTATCGTAATTAAAACACAAAAGCCTGTTTATAAAAATATAATATATGTGCATTGTAATAAATTATGACAAAAACAATTCGCAATAAGCATATTAATTGCAAGCAATTTCATATCATACACATCGGTAAATGAAAGACGACGTAACCAATTATTGTGTTATCTACCCGCATATCGTAAACAAAGGGTCAAAGTGTTTAAGGCACAATATTGTACGATATAAGACAGAAAAAACAATGGCATTCCCGTGTTTAATCTATGAGGGTACTTATTAAACATCTGCTTTTTGGAATCCGACAATGTCGCATCTGTTGATCGCGTCGGAGCTTTTTTGAAAAACGAATACGCAAGAGTTGTCGGCAGATGTTACCACTATCGTATTTATTTTCCAACATTAAATTTTAATAAATGGAACACAATTATGAATATATAAGACATAAACAATTTTCTCTTTAGGATTCCGCAATCTTTTAGCAAAATGCGAACTCTTATATTTATGTAATTGTAATTGTAAATAATTAATTGATTGCGGTCGTCCGTCTATGACATAATATAGACATCGGAATATCATTAGACAGATCTTCAAAAACAACGCATTGATGATGGTCTTTAATAACTTATTTCAATAAATAGGTGTAGTCTTCCTGGGGAGATATCCTCACCTCTAATCAATGAATATTTTTGTCGAACATTTTATTAGGAGTTGGAATTAATTTGTAGCGTTTTACAAAAGATGGCGTAAATAGTATAGTATTCCGTTCGTACCAATAGTAATATATTTATTGTGAAGTAGCTGTTATTAGATGTAATCGCCATTATTATTATTTAACGTAAACAACAATACTTTGTAATTCATTAAAGATGTTAACATTTATGCCGGATAAAATGTTTTTGCGGGTAGTTCTGCACCGTTATTTTAACATGAGTAAAACTGCCTTTAAAACTGATTTTAGTGGAGGTTTATGGTGAACATGCTCTAGCTGGACAAACGTGTAGAAAATGGTTTGCAAGTTTCAAAAGTGGTGATTTCGATCTGGAAGAGAAAGAACAACCTGGACAGCCGAAAAAGTTTGAAGCTGACGAATTGGAGAGATTGCTCCGTGAAAGCTCATGTCAAACGCTTCAGGAATTGGCTACATAATTGGTAGTTGATTTATCAACAGTAGAAAAACGCCTAAAAACTTTGGGAATGTTCCAGAAGCAAGGTTATTGGATCTCATAGGAATTAAAACTAAGGGACGCTTGTTAAGTTGGTTAAGCCCGGCCAACCATCAACATCAGTGACGTAGCAGAACATCCATGGATCTAGGCTCCTGCTCTGTCTTGGTGGGATCAGAGGGGAGTGATTCATTATGAACTGCTGAAACCGAATGAAACCATAACTGGAGGTCGGATCGGATGTAGTCGCTAGCTACATCTGATGCGTTTTAGCCATGCATTAAAAGAAAAAACATAAAAAGACATGTCAAGGTTATTTCGCTGCAGGACATACTCGTCTGCACTTCATAAAACCAGTAAAAACATATTTGGAAACACTGAAATGTAATATTCAACCTAACCCGCCGTACTCTCCAGACATTGTTCCATCGGATTACCACATGTTCCGTTTATAGCCTGGCTGAGCAAAAGTTGACTTCCTATGAATATTGCCAAAAATGGGTCGATTCGTGGATTTCATAAAAAGACGAGAAGTTTTTCCCGGTGCGGTGTTCGTCTCTTGCTTGAAAGATCAGTAAGTTGTGGATAGCGATAGAAAATATTTTGAAAATATACCCCTATTTTCTATTTGAATTTAAACATATATTTTTTTGCAATGAAAAAACGCTACGAATTTATTCCAACTCCTAATAACAAAGTTAATTGAGTAGTTTTTGAGATATATCTGTAGTCTCAGCAGAACTCTTTATTGTGCGTGGACTGGTATGCACTTAGTCGATATTTTTAGTACGTTTTTAAAAGTTAGATTATAATGTTTGCATATTTAGAATGGAATTGTAAGTTATGGCCGCGATCGCGTCAAAAGGTAAACGATCTCATTACCGTGACCCTTATTTTGTTTCTATTTCGAATTTTAAACGCATTTTAGTTTAACGGTAGAACTTCGTTGATGTACGTGTAATTTTATTTTATTGCTTCTCATTGTTTAACGACTCAATTTTTCATATTGTAAAATTAGACATAGAATAAGATTTTGTTATTTGTAGAAGAGAATTCAACATACAACTGTAAAAAGTTCTTTTACTAATAATGATAGATACTACGAAATGGATTTTTTTTATAAAATTTAAAACTATTGAACTTTAAGAATACGTTGAACCAAAATTGTTCTGAACACTGATGTAACATAATGATGTGTTGCTGTGGAGTTACTTGCCACTTCTTCTCTTTTAATAACAATAACACCGCGCAGAGCTGTATGTAACTAAATTAAGATAGAGTAGGTAGTCGTAAACGTAATTTTAACTTATATATATGTATGGCCTTTAAAAAATGTTCTCTAGTGGGCGTGCCGTAGACTCATGCACTATAGATTATACACCGCAGAAGTGATGTGTCACAGCTTTTGTAGGTACAAAACTGTGACACATCACCTATGCGGTGATATATCTATAGCGCATGAGCCTACGGCAGGTTCACCCCGCGCAGGCGCCCGCTTTCATCAAGTTCAAACTTTACTGTTTTTAATATGTTCTCTAGTACGTAGTACATATCATTTAATGTCCTCTATGTACCAATTTATTTGTTTTTTTTTTGAAGTTTTGTAGATACAAAACTTCATTAGAATTCATACTTTATTTCAAAACTTATTAATAGGTAGTTAAATAAATAAATAAAGTAAATAAATAAATAATAATGATCAAGTGTAAAAGAAAAAGAAAATCATTTGTTATGCGTTTATTTAAGCTTAAATACATTAACAATAGCTTAAAATCAAATTATAGAAAAGTTCAAATAAATTGGTATCTACATTTAAAGCAATTTAAATCTATTTTAGCGTCTATGAGTGCCACTTCAGTATAATGAATATCTCAGTTTCTTTCATACATTTACAATTTTGTTGGATAATAACAACAAACTTATCAATGCGCATTATACAGTTTTTTATGACTATCTAATGTGTATAAAGAGTGTAAATAAAAATTTAAAAAATACAAAATTATCTTTAATATCCATTAAACAAAATCAGCTTTGTTAGTTTTTTGTTGCAGTGTTTTTTTTAAAGTAAACTCATTCTGTTTTTGTATTGTATTTGTCATCATCCTTATAATCGGCGGCCTCTGTGGTTGAGCGGGCTAAGCCTTTGCCGGCCTACTTCACTGCAACGCAGAGGCTCCGGGTTCGATTCCTGGTATAGTAAATTTCGGAAACGTATTTTCCATTATTTACTATGATCTGGGTGTCTGGGATCGGCCCCAGAGTAGTCCGTTGTATATTACCCATAACACAAGCGTAACTTGCTTAATTTTGGGGATATACAATATGTGTGTTTGTCTGCCGATTATTATTATTATTATAATGCACGGAACATGTGTGTGTATGCTCAGAAGGTAGCCACGCTCATTCACTGCGATTCGTTTGAACAAATTTAATCCATTCCTCTCGCTTATCATGGCCCGGGCGAGGAAACCTTTAAATCCAAACAGATGAAGATAAAATAATACATCATTACAAAAATACCTGATCGTTCACTTTGCGTGGTCGGATAAATGTGTATTTCATAAAACAACTCACGGGAATTAAAATTATTTCATTGTCTGTAAACATTTGTTAGGAATACATCAATACTGCAGTTTGTCTTATCTGCGTAGGGACAAATTGCTACTCTATGAATTCGCCTGAACATGGCCGCAGCGATAACGCGTTAATATGAATAAAATTTAATTAAAATAAGAAGTTTTATCGAGAATACAACAAACTTATAGCTGAAAAGCCACCCCTTGAATCTCTAGAGTGGTTTAAAAAGTACCTTATTACACATGAAGGCATTTTTTTAATAGTTACTTTTCACTTAAACACATAAAGTATCGATAACAGCTCGGCGTAGACTAAACGACTCCATAGTCCACGGACCATAACGAAAAGTCAAATAAGCTAGTTATGGATGACTTTTTTAGTACGCAGTACATTATAACTCAATGGTTGAGGCACTGTTAACATATTATGGGTTATTTTCTATTAAATATTTTTAGATAGATAGATAACACTTTATTGTACACCATTATAGAAAACTTACGAACTAGTATTATTCTACATACATACATACATAATGTCACGCCTATTTGCCATGGGGGTAGGCAGAGACTATGGATCTCCACTTGCGACGATCCTGACAAACAACTTTCGCTTCACCTACTTTCATTAACCTCTTCATACATGCACGTTTATTTGAAATGCTTTTTACCTGACCTCTCTTTAACACTTCTGATATTTGGTCATGGTGTGTTCGTCTCGGTCTACCGGCAACGACCCTACCATTCACAATACTGTCATGTCCAAACCACCTTAACATTCCTTTTTCAACTCTTGTTTTACATCTTCTTTCAATCCACAACGTTCCCTTATCACACTGTTCCTTATCATATCATTCAAGCTAACCGCACATATACTTCTCAAAGCTCGTATTTCAAGTATTATTCTAATTGAGTACAAAGGGCGGTCTTATCGCTAAAAAGCGATTTTTTCCAGACAACCCATGGCAGGAATATTGCTGATTAGGAATGGCGATGGTGGTATACATAATTATTGTACGATTATTTACATTTTAATAATAAATATATAACTATACTATATATACAAATATACACATAAGTTATATACATATTCAAGATATAGTGATAAAATTCAACTATTTAAACATACTAAATATATAGTTATATGCAATATAATACTAATTATATAAAATTACATATCATTATATTGCAGATAGAATTTCCTGACCATGTTCTTTTTTCAACTTTTTAATGGTTGCCTAACTAAATGACGAACAGTGAACGCCTATAACCTCTACGGAATCCTTCAGAGTTCGTAAACTGCAACGCACTTGCCTGATTATTCAAACTAATTTTAACCATTTCATTGAGTTGGAGACTTAGTATGATTGGAAGGGAAAAATAAATATCTTGGTACCCGCCCTTGATCCAAACAATACAGCACAATTTAGAAATAGAGCAGGGGGTTCCCAAGGGCTTGTCCTAAGCTCCTTTCCCATAAATCCAGAATCGACCACTTATATGCGGAAAAAGCGAGAAAAAATCTTTGGCTAAAACTTAGTAAATTAAGCTCTAATTATGTAAACATAAGGTAGATTTTGAATTGTAAAAGCATTATGTCGATGGTGTGTTTTAAGTTGGCATATTACAAAACAAGGGGAAATGAATAAATGGAACGAACTCAATCAAAGCGAGCGTTACAAACTTTGAGCAATTCTTAAACAAAATTAAATTCAACGAGTGCTACACTCTTTATATTAACAGTCGTGATATCTTAGCGGTTAACGTACTCGCGTCTAAGGTTCGCGTTTCAAATGACTAGAGTTCGAATCATGACCAACGAAATATCGCAATAAAACCTGCAGATTGAGATAATATATGTATCAAATCTGCCAGTCCGCTTTAGACTAGCATGGTGTGACGGATACTGTCTGTTTCCCTAAAAAAATGGAAAGGTCTGAGGCCAACAGTAGGTCTTGTATAGGCATTTTGTGCTCCATACATGTCCTACTGCTGACTTATGTTATATTATGCTTTTGGTCATTGTGGCTTATAATATAATACAAAGATCGACAATCGCCCTGTAAAAGATGTAATATCACAAGGCTGATGGTTATAAAAAACAACGCGAGGACCTTTTTTTTTAATTTATTTTAAGGACTTTTGGACAAGCGTCCATATCAGTCCGCGAAGACAAAACCTTACATGCACATAAAATAATAATACTAAATAGATAAGCATAAAATAATAGTGATTTTGCATGCATGACCATGCAAAATCACTATTATTTTATGCTTTTAATAATAAAGTCTAAAACTAACTTTGTTTTTATAGACAAGGGGTCGGCTAAAAATGAATGAAAATCTCCAAAGTCCAGCAAGTCTAAGCATAAATCTCTCTTTAGTCGCTGTCTCTCATTGTTATTTTTGGAGCATTCTACAAGAATATAATATATGTCCTGTCTTTTATTACATGTCACACAATTGGGGCTGTTTGTCTTTTTCATGAGAAATGCAAATGTCTTGAGCGGCATATGTCCAGCACGCACATGATGAGCGACAACAACTAAGGAGCGACTCAACTTACTCTTACTGGACCATGGTATACGAGGAGGCTCACTCTGAAATGTTTTGTACCATATACCTTTAGTCTTCGATCGTTCATTAAAATATTCTTTATGCGTCAAAATAGCCGATGTATGAAACTCGCCAATCCGCCTTGGATAAGCGTGTCGAGTATAAGTATCTATATTTGTTTTAAAGACGGTTTAAAAAAGTAGATAACAGCAGGACCTACAAAACAATATTTGTTTAAAATATAATTCAAGTCAGTGACTTTATGTACCAAAGTAACTCTTTCATCATCAGTAGGTCACTCATACATATTTGATTCTCAAATTAGTGAGTTTTATAGAATAATTTTACGATGTTTATCAGGGTCACTGTTCTGTATACAAGTGTAATTATTATAATATTTTTTAATTAAATTACACATTAACATCGTTAATTTTATAAACATTACTAAAACGTTGTAAAACAACGACTTTAATAAATTAATGAAAATATATTCTTCGCAGAATCTGTGGTTTAGTCGTTTAATTGCCAGTTCCTATATCTTACTATTCATTGACGTGCCTTACTATCGGTTGAATTTTGACATTACTCGTATGAAGCTTATGTCAAATTTTAACTGAAAGGAAGCAAATGAACGGTTGGTAAAATAAAGGAACCTGCCATAAACGGGGTACGCTTAGTTAATCGAAACGTGTATGGCCCAAGTCTGATTTCCGGCAGAGTATTCCGTAGATGAACTTTCCGTTATTTACTTTAGTCTGGATGTCTGGGATTGTCCCCAGAATTGATAAAACCCATAACACAAACACAACTTCCTAACCTTTCCTTTAACAATTATGCCTAAATTATCTATTTACAATTATTTAACTTTTATATTATATAATTAATTACTATTTATCAATAAAATGTATCTCATGAGTATGTATGTATATTATGTTTATCTTAAAAATTTAATATACATTTTAAAAATCTATGAACAACTGAATTTTTCACCACCTACATCGTGGTAGCGTAATGGCTAGCGTACGCATCCTAAACTCAAAGGGCGCGGGTTCGATCCTGGCCGGAACGCATGCACCACTTATAGTCAGTTTTCTGACCTAATGTGCATATTGTTACAATTACCACGTACTAATAACGGTGAAGGAAAACATCGCGATGCAACCTGCACATTAAGATAACCGATGTGTCAAACCTGCCAAGTTGCCTTGGACAAGCGCGGCGGGTATACTGTCCGTTCCCCTATAGTGGGAGGCCGAAGCCTAGCAGTGGGACATTTATGGGCTGCTATTATATATAATATATATAATTTATACATCGCCAGATTAGCTTAGTCCTATAAGTTAGGTTGCCTGGAAGAAATCGCTTTAAGCGACATGGCTGCCTATTATTTTGCCTAAAAATAGTGTGTCTGTTATGATAAAGTGTTATCTATCTATGTAACTTAATTTTCTTGGGTGTATACAATACGTACCTTTGACTGCCGATTTAGCTATGTATATTAAGTTTGAATTATGACTATAAACGTAAACAATTTTTCTGACTTAATTTGCACATTTGTTCAATGATAATCAGCATCAGATAATGGTGAAACAAACATCGCCTGTAAACTTATTTGTGGCAGATAATATCCTTGTTTCATTCCAAAAACGCTGAAGAAGTAACAAAAAAAAGTACATAATCTTTTTTTATACCGATGCTATATAATAATTTGGATTAATATGATTTTTTACATTACATTACATATCTATTTATTTATCGAAACGCAGGTCGGCTACATCTAATATCCTATATCCTTATATATGTAACAATTTATTCTATTTTAGTATGTATAGTGTTATTACTCATTTATTTATTACTTATACTATTAATGCTGACGCTATGAAAATATATACGACTATATATCTATATTGTCAATTGTACCATGCTTTATATTACTATCACTTATATTACTAATATTTAATTTATATTTATTCGCTACTTATTTGTTGTTTCACATATTAAATCGCTAGTCTGTCTGTCTTTTCCAGGCATCCTACAAGGGCTTCACCTAACCGAGTCTTCGCAACTTTAGGAGCGGTCTTCGCGTGGCGAATCATCTACTATCATCAACAAGAAACTATTCGAAAATATTTAATTACAATGAAAATTTTGATTCCTCTTAAAACAATATTCTAATTAAACTTTTAACCTATCCGTTCATTGGTCAAAAAAGAACAACTTAGACACCGAAAGTTATTTCAAAATAAAAAATGTATACACTTACTATGCAATGTGATGTAATTTACACGGCATTTTAAAATGATTGGTTTGCAGGATAGGCGTGTCGCATGTGTCTGAGGAAGACTTATTTCTTTGACCCTCAAATTCAGTAATTTAACTTTTCCCCTCCGGATAGCATTTCATTTACCTCTTCAACCGATACGCTGCGTGGGACGAACTAATCTGGCACAATTGATATCATGGAGAGGTCGTTATTACTAGTTAATTTTGACACCACATTTTTATAAAGTGATCTGTTGTGTAATAAGTGTAATAAATAACGTTACGCTATCATGATCACGTTTTATATCTTACATCAAAATTATACGGATTCTTGCTTGCGTAAATATTTACCATTTACTTCTTATATTTTAAGGATTAATTTTAATAATGTTTTATGTCCAATTCACATATTAAAATAATTTAGTGAGTTGGATGGAAATGTTGGATCGAAATATTAAACAGAAACAAGGTGAGACTTGCATCTATCTTTGCACTTGTAATCACCTTATAATACCCATCTTGCAGACAAGAGTACGTGTTGTATAAATTGGTACGATATTAGGTCTTAAGCATCCTACTCTTAGGCTGATTTAAATAAAAAACCCTGAGAAACAGTCTTTATTTACAAAAAAATGTCTAACAATATTTCATATGTCTGTAATTGTATATACTGAATTTTGTTCATCCCTCTATTTTGTACATATATGGTTAACACCAAATTTTTGTGTCATTAGTAATTACAATGTGTCATAAGCGAACATGTACAAAATGTACATAACACCCCCACCACACCGCCACCGCACTGTCAAATTGTGAAGACGAAGTGCAGCAGAGCCGCCATCGCGTAATCGCCACCCTTTCGCTATCAAGCGTCAATAGTATCATAATGGCGCAGTGGCGTGTCGGTGTTACTTGTACACGAGCACTTTTGTAACGGCACACATATACATACAATTTACAACTTATTACCAAACTTCAACCATATAGACTCAGAAGTTTTGAGAGAAATGACTGTGACATATATAGAAGGACAATCGAAGATAGGGATGACATGATCATTTTATAAGGTTTCCATTTTTATCGGTAATTCTAAAAACAACTCGATATCAACTGCCGTCGTTATAATAGTATTTAATTATAAGTACAAGAACACATCTCCACGGATTTATGAGTCCCGATAATTCCCTCCATTGATTCGTAACGCCTCCCGCGCCACGGTACAATGGTCGCGAGTGAGCCCCGACATTTGCCATTGTGTTGTTGTCTGTACCTCGCTGCGCGCTACGCCGCGCCGCGCCGCTTTATTTATGCCACTTCTATATATTACTATGTCTATGGGCTTAGTGAATAGGTGAAATTGTTTATATAAAGTGTTTTACTTATTTGATTTTCACACGAAAAATAATTTGTGTCCATTGCATAGAATAAATTAGTTGCTTTATAGTTGAGTCGTAGAAGTATTTTGTCAATCCATTTCAACTATTCATGGTGAGATGAAGTGGGAATAGTAATTTGAGTGAGATATTCGAATCTTACTCAAGTTACCACTCGCACTGTGAGTGAGATGGGCTTGCATAATAGAATGATCTGATGTGAAAAAGCTGCGGAGTAGGCCGTGATATAATTATCATTCCGGAACATATAAATTAATTATCACTGATATATTACCACCATTAACTTAATTTAATTATAACATGTGTATATTTGTAAAACAATATTATTGCTTTTTTTGAATAATTTATATACATATCATACATTTATAAAGTCAAAGGACTAAAGGGCCATTTACATGGGGAGAGTTTCTTGCCTCGAAGATACGATTATCGAAAGCAAGAACAAAATATGATCATGTAAACTAAACATACGATATCGTACGTGGAAGGGCGATAATCATCTGGTCATTGAATATTGACGTCTTTGTGTAAACAAACTTTGAAAGTAAGAATCGTATTTCGAGTTCAGTTAGTCACCAGTCGCTAGCATGAGTGTAGTGCGCGAGGGTGTTTTAATTATATCTGCTCTTTTTCAACAAGAATTAATTAAACGTAAGGGAAAAAAAGAAGTTGCGTTAAAAATGGATAGAAAGAAGAAACACGTCAGGAGCCTCAGATACGTTGTGTCTTGAATTGCAACTAGAGTATGAGGAGGCCTTTAAACATGTTTCGTATTCCTAAATCACAGTTTTCATATTTACTACACAAAACACATCGAGCTCGAATGGAAAGTCTCGTATTCAAATCGGTTCAAACTGATTTATACAAAACTGACAAGAACTTGAATAAATATCATACGAGATCTAGTTTAGACAAGTCGAGAAATCGTAGGCAAATATATCATTTTTCAATTCGATTCGACCTTACGATTCTCGTACGACATACTCGTAGACGATTTTGTGTTTTTTAGTTGAATGTAAACATGTCAATGCGATTATTGCCTACAGAGTATCGCCTACGAAAATAGTATAAGACTTCTCGCCCCAAAACGTGCGATAAACTCTCTCCATGTCAATGACCCTTAAGTCTAATATGGAGGTATAGGTACACCTATTTTTTAAATTATATGTTTATTACAGGTGCTAAGTACACACAAGAGCATGGTAGGGTATTTGCCCGTCTGGATGACTAACACCCCTGGTCTAGAGTATGTCGCCATAACAACCTTAAGTTGTGTTCCGGCATAAGTTCCAGTCTCCCTTAAGAGAGCAGCACTGCAGCGCATTTGTAGCACCTTTGGTGTTGCAAATGTCCATAGGCGATGATAACCGTTTAACTCATGCAATAATGATATATAAAAAAACTGAAAAACATTTTCTCATGTAACTTACTTTTAAAAGACTTGATGAAATTATGTTCAGTATTAATAATCCTTTTTCTGTTACATGAATGTTGTTCGCGAATTACTTATATGGAACATTTAATTACTGCAGTATATTTATTTGATGGTGAATCAATATTTAATCAACCGGATTAATATTGTTTACTAATAAAGAAGTATCACAAAAATGTGTCTGTGCAGTTCACACGTAGTAGAAATGAAACTTCGGAGAATATACTCGCAGATAATTCTTCTCTAACTTTTATTAATATAAATATAATTCCTTTAACCTACATCCTTCAACATGTTATAATTCAAAATAAACTTCTTAAGTATCACTTTCAATTTTTCACTGTTTTAATCTAAAAAACATTATTATCAGTTTTATTTCGGTCCAAATTGGACCTATGTTTGATCATCGATCTTATTGACTCTAATCTGTGCTGCACAATGTAAAACTCGCAGACTTAGTCCTATAGATCTGCGTTTATCTTTTTTTAGTGTCGCTTTTTAGTTTCATCGAGTTTCAAATCATAGCGAATCTAAAGAAGTTTCACTTAAAAAGATTGGTAGGTGATATCCTTTATAATTCAACTCAAGTTAGGTAGCGACTTCTTACGTAAGCAATGAATCTAAATAATCTTGTCGATTGGCATCGAGGGTTACAAAGAACAAGGTCGTTAGTGCACAGTGGTCGTAAGTGTGCTGCTGTCGAAAATAAACAATTATTTCCCGCGTGGGGACGACGGCGGGCGGTTGCGAAAAATGTACGGCAGGGTGTGCTTGGTTTCAATGCAGAAGTATGTATTGGAAACTTTCGGGTTTTGAAATAAAAGACATAAATGACATACAAAATATTGTCAATTTTAAACCTTCTTGAGCCACTATGGAATAAAAAAAAGTCTTATGTGATATATCTTGGCGACCAAATCTGTATCTTCATTAATTATATTTTATAATTTATAAAAGGGTTTAAGAAATATTGTTACAACTTAGGTTCCGACAAAAAACAAAATCGACCTGCATATCTGTAAAAACACATTTAATTACCTGTCGACATTTAAACTAATTGTAATTCCTTTATGATCGTTTTCTTTTGTTTACTTATTTATTGGCATATGTTTCTAGAGAACAGCCCATTATTTTATTGTACTCGTTTATGGCCGCTTGCAGCCGAATCATTAGCCAGGTGTTGTGAAATAGGTCGACTACGATACGGGCACATTTGTGTTCGTGAGGTGTAAAACGTTGGTCTGATGGGGAGAGCGGGTAGTCGAGCGATAACAACGTTCTAAGCGTGACGTGGTATATTCGGGAATCTAATATTGACGGACTTTATTTGACGCGTTTTATTGAATTATGACCCTCTGCATTATTTTTGGATTTGTTGTGTTTTGAACCTGTGTTACACGTGTTTGTATAGTTCTAATAAACTCTATCATAATTCCAACGGCATTTTAATTCGAGTCTCGTAAACTCGTAACAATATAATAAAAACACGTGTTTTAAGACATAAAAATACCGTTTCATTTTTAATTTCAGCTCAACCATTCCGTCCATTTTGTAGTTGCAGTTGTATCCATGGTACAAGAACCAGGTTGTACAAAATCCACATTATTTTAATATGTTTTTTAAATTGAAATATTAGTTGCCGCGAATCTTTCTGTAACTCACTGCACAAAATTTGTAGAAGACTATAGTTTATTATTGTATTTATTAGTAATTTATAGAATCCATGCGTACCAGGCATACGTCCGCTAAATTTTCTTCATGGTCCTTCGAGACGGATATAATTTAATGATCAGAGCATCGAAACCATTCCTACCCTACTTTCACAATTCCTATTAAACGATGTTTTAATTATATTATGTCATGAAAACTAAAGAAAATATGATTAGTGTGCTACGTATAAATTACAATACACCTAAATATAAACATAATCTAAATAAATAAACTTAAACTTGATTCAGCTACCGACTTCAAATTCGAAGGAAGTCGGTGCTGGCTTTTTTTAAAATTACTCGTACCTCCTGACAAACATTATCTGTCAGGGTATTGATTTCTTATGTTATATATATTACGTTTTTGTATCTCTTTTACTTTTTTATAGTTTTTTTCTCTTTATATACATTCTTATATCTATTACATGTTATTTTTCGGTGCTGGCTTAGTACTGGCATCGTATAAATTGATTTGGAGTTAGTACGGTGCTATCAAGTCAGTAGACTAAACTAAACGACGATTGACACGTGCCAGTACTAAGCCAGCACTGACTTCCTTCGAATTTGAAGTCAGTAGCAATAACAAAATAAATCAACCTATAGGTTATGTAGCATATCACTGCCAGCGGGAGCGTGCCCAAAAGTCTGACTGCATTGTCACGCTGTCTTATAATACATATTTGCTTGGCGAACCATGAGCCAACCTTTTAATCACGAGAATTATAATTATTAATGTACATATTTCAATTTTTTCCCCAGGAGACGTGAGGAAAAATATTGAACAAAGCAGCAAAAGGTTACACTTTACACCCTTTTACCTCCAAACCTCGGAACAACGGCAAGCAGCGGCGCGCCGTAAGAATCTGATCACTGACCCATGAAGCAAACAGAAAGGAAATTTTCTTCGGCCGAGGAAAATACGACAATATAAATAACTCCATCGGACCCTACCTACTACATCACCCTATGACAAAAGAGTTATCGGTGCGTTGAAAACAAAAATGGCGAGCTGATTTACCGCCCGCCCACTGTTAAGCTAGGTGAACCATTTGCGGATGCTTTTTGATACGAAGAAGTGCATTTTTCGGGTTACCCATCATGTATAGTTTTTTTTGCGACTTTACCCAAGGGGAATCCAGCATATCCCATGATTATTTTGGAATAAAACTGAACTGTATTCATCTCTGGGTTTTAGTCTACTATGAATTTTAAGTTTCGTAAAAATCAGTGAATTCAAGTCTGCCAAACAACAAACATCAAAATTCACAATATGGTTTATCTTTGATGGTAGAGCAAAGGAACCTAAATACAATATTCTACAACTACTTCTGCTATTGTAATTAATATCATTTTATTTCTTATCAATAAATAGTGGATTTGTACGAGTTCAAGGATGATACAGTTTGGAATTTAATATCATTCTTTTTATTTAAAAAAAAGCAAATAAATCAATTTATTAATTGCAATTGGTACACCGAGGATGAAAAGTCAAATAAATATTTAAAAAAATCACTAGCATTTGTTACAATTCCCAATTTCAGTAAAATAACGTTACAGAGATTTACTTTAAAGCACAGCTAAACCATAACCTCGTGCTAGCCTCAGGTGAACGAGGCCGCGTCTAGACGTACGATAGCCGAAGGGCGGTCTTTGTTTACCTTCAGGATAATTGTGAACACGGCCTAATGAATAGGGACATTGATTTAGGTGGCAGTATATTTTTAATACTATAAAGATTTTGCACATTAAACATATTATATTTAAATCATCGTAATGCAGTATAGGATTTTTGATTTACTTAGACAATGCGTATTGTTTAATAATGATCGTAAGTAAATATGTATGATCCTGTACTGTATTATTAAATTAAAAATTTCTAACTCGGACAACGGATTAGTATGGCGATCCAGCGAGGTAACAAATATTGCGGAAACGTTTGAATTCTATGACCTAGACTCAGTATTCTACTTATTTTTAAAGGATTATAGGTAGAATACAATAGCAGTTAAGCTTTCTTTATTGTAATAATTTATAATTTATGTACATTTTGATGTTAATAAAACAATATTAAACGTGATGTTTTGCAAATCTATATTATTGATATAAGTAAACAAGCGATAACAATATGTTAAATTAAAATGAAAATTAAATTAATGCTAAAATTTAAATATCTGCTTAAACATACTTTTAATACATTTTAAATAATAAAAGATTATTAGACTTGGATGTTTTTTTTTATTGCAGGAGTTCAGCAGACAGGCAGATGGTGAACTTGATGGAAAGCGGTTACCATCGCCTATGGACATTTGCAACACCAAAGGTACTACAAACGCGCTGCTGCTCTCTTAAGGGAGACTGGAACCTGGTCACTAATGCCGGAACACAACTCAAGGTTGTTATGGCGACATACTTTAGACCAGGGGCGGTAGTCATCCAGTCGGGCAAATGCCATACCACCTGCCTGTGGGTTGTTTTATCGCCACGTACGACAGGCCGCCTGGCCGCAGGACATTGTATTCTTTCTCCGTTCCTGCACGGTTACAATGTCGATCCTGCTTTTTCAGGATAGATGGAAAAAAATGTTAGATCTTTTTCTTCGGTAGTCGACAATTGATAACTACGACAACGTAATAATACTTAATCAATAATAAATAGTGTAAAGTGGAGATTTCATTCATCAGCGCCAACCTCTACCAACGTTTACGAATACTAATGTTCACGTCATGAAAGACAGACTTCGCTTATGTCAGTGTTATTATAAGACGTTTTCTGAAATTTAAATAAATTAAAGTTTATCTCTAACATCAATTACAGTATCTCGTGGTAGCTTAGAATATATAAAGTACTATAGCGGCGTCCAACGTGGGGCTTCAACCCACGACCCTGAGATTAAAAGTCTCATGCTCTGCCGAGTTACATTTATTACAACACTTATTCATTTCTAAATATTATCAGTCATTTGGATAGTATATGTGGGGATGAAAATAAAAATATGTCGAGTGGTGCGTCTATGTAGGTTACCCCGTTGTATGGGGTGACGCACCACTGGTGAGAGCCTATGGCTCAATCGCCCGAGAGGGGAGAACAAAATTAGTCGACGAGTTGTTTTACTTTATATATAGAAACCTTATCGTTTACGTGATGTGCACACCAATATTCTAATCATTATTAAATATTATATTTACACGTTTATGAGATTGGACATTTTTGATGATACAGACAGATCTTACCGATATCTCTATCACCGATATCTATTATGTGTATTATATAGCATCACGTTCATGTCAGTTCCAAGCCGTGGTCTTTAACTGTGCTAAATTAATAAATTAGTGGATGAAACGTGACCCAACAGTATACAAATAAAGCCCAAAAACCTTTTAGAATCGTAACTCGATGAAAACTTATTGTGATTTTACTATTTACCTTACAATACGAGGTTACGATGGAAATATTATATCTACAACAGCCATAAAATATAATAAAGATTTATGAAACGTGCACAAAATGTTTTCTAACGGAAGTTGTCATCGTGATTTTTTTATTATAAAGTACAGACATTTATGACAATAACAAATTATGGTGATTTAGATTTTAGCAGATATAACATTGTTGACACATATTCAGAATTACTTTCAGACATGAAAAGGAATTTATAAATGTACTCGTATGTCTACAATATATTCTACAAACTTCGTCCCGTTTGAAACTGTTTCAAATTTGTGATGTATTTATCAATAGTCCATTGTCATTCGCTAAGCTTCACCAAGTGCTCTTTCTTCACACCATCGTGACATATGGTGCCGATACATGGACACTGACGGTGTTACTTGTCCATTTTAAAGTTGCTCAGCGACCTATGGAGTAAGCAATCTTGGTTTTGTCTCTTATGGATACAATCCGAAATGAAGATATCCATAAGAGAACCAATCGAAACATTGCTCTAAAAAAAGTTATTCTGCGTGCTTTGGTAGATTATTAAGTTAAGGAGGCAGTGGGTCGATTTCGTCTGTTGCAGCACTGATGATCGATGAAACAGAATCTTGGAGTGGAGGCATAGGGTGGGATTCCCACAACCACAATGGACCGATGATCTGCATATATCGTCGTCAGCAGAGGATGGTTGACGAAATCCGAGATTAGTGGCATAAACTTGTGCAAGTCTAAATCCAATCTTGTCCAATCAAAGTCCATTACATCCATTGGCTAGTAACGAATTGATACTATTGTGTTTTTGAAAAAGAGAAAGAAGTGAATCCTGGCCTCTGAAGCGGGCTCTTCGAATACAATATGGGTTTTTAGACTAGAGTAACAAAAATATATAAAAGCTTGATGACATTCTGGAATACAGATATTTGTGTCGGGTGGACCTTTTTCGTGGAAATTGAATTCAAGGTACATTTCACTGGTCACACCAAAAATGACTATTTCCCTTTATGAACATAAATCCAGTTCGACGAAAGCGAAGATTAGAAGGTAGCAAGTGAAGCCAAAACTCGATATTGGGTGAATAATCGTCGCCACTACCGGCGCGGTGGTCGGCCGGATGTGCCAGATTTATACCCTGGTGTTGCCAGAGCAGGGTGAAGCGGGCTGTGACTGCCTCGCTTCTACCCGCTTGTACCCGCTGCTCGCCCGCTTGCCTCCATTAAGGGAGATTTCACATTCGTAATCTCTTCTTGTTCGAGAATGTTTTAAAGGTTTACAAGACGAGAGCACCAATTCTAACAATATCGCCAGAATGTCTGCTAGAGGGAATTTTAATGCTTTGTATGAAAAAAGAGCTATTATAGGGGTCATCGTAGTGGCCGACCACTCTGACAATATTGCAATAGCAGAATTGGCAAACTAGCATGATCCCCAATTTAAAACCAGAACATTGTTCAAATAAAAGCGTTATGACTTATTGCTATTTACTCTTTTATTTTAATGACTAAGTACAATTGTTGAAATAACGTTTTTGTAAGTATGTAACTTACTAATAACTGGACCTATCACACCTGTATAGGTATGATATTATAGGTAAGAATAAATTTTAAAACTACATTCATATAAAAAGAAGCGGGTGCTAAAATACCATGCTACTAACATTTTTATGATTTTACTTTTAAAATATCGTAATAAAATAATTTATATTACAATGTATGATGCATTTTTAATAAGTTATTTTACTCATTAGATTTATGACATTATAAATCACTACACTCATAATCTAGGATTGGAGGCTACAACGTTTTGTAAAATGGTAAGGAGTGTCTCAGCCTGTTCAACTTAATTACCCTACTATACGATTTTGTTGACTGGCACCCTTAACTTGTGGTAAGGATATGTTGCAACTGAGAAAATAGTAGCCCTAGAAGACCAACCATATTTTTATACCCATAAAACCTAATCATACGTCAGATTAAAGTGTAAAAATAGAAGTCGTTATATTTGATTATTTAATATCGTATATAACAATTTTATAAATTATTTAGCTTGAATATAGTTTGATAAAATCGTAAATTTAAATCAAAATAATTATTTATTTATGCTTTTATAATCGTATTAGGTAGGAACTGTAGTGAAATTGCACAAAAATTGAGATCCTCTTAGTTATTTCTTAATAGTGAAAAAATGAATACAAAAACCAAAATATCAATCAGCATATATTGTCCGTTTCCAATAGTGCAAGAACCGAGCCCATCAGTGGGACGTTTATGGGCTGTTATTATTATAAGTCTATTAGAGACAAAATTTCTAAAACGGCGATTATAAGGCGTCATAAAAATAGCAGTCTCTATTTAAATTTTGGCATTTAGTTTTAAATCACAGACACTTGTCTTTAATTTTATTGTATAGATAACTTTCTGTAAGAATCTAGCCAGTGTGTAGTTGCACTTAGAAAAGGCCCACCGTTCCGCCGTATCCGAGTATCCGCATGTCGCCGACTCGCTCTCTTCATAAAGTACCCGATACGTCCGCGCGCCTTGAGGGCTGCGATTTATGGTGTGGAAACGTCATCGGAGCCTAATATTTGGATATAAATCATATGCGTTTGCTTAGTGCATCAGACGTCTACATCGCACTATGTGTACGCTTCAAGCGCCGTTTACATATGGGATTACTTAATACATATTATTATGTACATTGTACATACATACATATCATATATACACATATGTTCACATGATGGCAGGAATAATTTAAGAATGAAATCTCCCAGTAAAAGTAGCTATGAAAAACTCTTAAAGGTTACCATTTTTTTATTGCCTGAGTTGAGCAGACACGTAGACAGTCCACCTGATAGAAAGCGGTGACCATTGCCTATGGACATTTACAACATCAAAGGTGCTACAAATGCGCTGCTGCTCTCTTAAGGGAGACTAGAACTTGACCACTAATACCGAAACACAACTCAACGTTGTTATGACGGCATACTCTAGACCAGGGGTTTTAGCCATCCAGATGGGCAAATACCCTACCACCTAGCTGTGTGTTGCTTTGTCGCCTCTTACTACAGGCCGCCCAGCCGCAAGAAGTTGTATCCTTTCTCCGTTCCTGCACGGATATAAATTATGTTATTGTTCTTTAATAAAAAAAAACCGGATAAATCAAAAATTGGAACTTTCCGTTTTTTGCGAAGTTTACAAACGGATAGACAGCCCTGCTCTTGGAAAGCCGTTGCCGTCACCTATAGTCATTTGCACATGAAGGTGAAGCCAACGCGTTGCCAGATTTTAGGATAGGAATGAAATAGAAGAATCAGACAGGAGAATAGGATAAAGGGGATGAAATATAAGATTGGAATAGAACTACGGGGCAAGAGGAGGGGAAAGTGGGCCATCGTAATTCTCAATCATCACACGAAACACGCCTAGCTCAATGCTAACCGTTTCTCGTCGATATTCTGTGAGAGCATGGTATCACACCGGTTGAGCCAGCCTGAAGGGCTGTAATCAAGATAATAATAAATAAATAATAGGCAGAAAAACACACACATTGTATATCTTAAAGCAAGCAGCACCCAGACAACAGTAAATAACGGACAGTTCATTTATGAAACTAACCATGGCAAGAATCGAACCCGGAGCCTTTGTGTCCCAGTGAGCTCGGCCAGCTTAGACTTAGCATGTTCAACCACAGAGATCGTCAATATGATTCCAGCATAGCTATAGTTATAGCCATAGAACGTGGTACAGCCGCTATACCACGTTCACATGTTATTTTAAAATTCACCTAGTAAATAATACTAGTGGTCGCCCAGTGTTCGAAATTCGACCATGATTAATTTAAATTTTATAAGAAATCTCTAATAATACTTATACATAATTATAAGTTTGAACATTATTAAGGTTCCGTTGTCAAAGATTATACTTCTATAATCACAGATTTCGCCAAGGCTACACTATTAATTTGACATTAATAATAAACAAAAGAGTACATATGCGTGTGTGTGTCAAATACATGGTAGTATGTGTAATGTTTTTTTTATTGATTTAATGTATTTTTTATGCATATTTTTAAAATATTAGCATTCTTTACTCTTTCTCTATATAAACTATAAAATGTGTGCGAAATTTCATACTCCTCCGTCCGCGCAATTTTCGTAAAAAAAAGGTACAAAGCTTTTGCTTCACGTGTTAATATAATGATAAGGAAGCTTTATAATCTGGCGACAGATAAGAACTAAATCTACAAAACCATTCAGGCAGCTTTTTTGGTTTAATATGCATATTGTTTCTATAATCACTTGCTAAAGAAGAGTTAACACCATTAGATTACTTGCCCGTCGAGTTTATTATGCATGCTGTAGATAATTCTAATTCTTCAAACGCTTAAACGTAAAAACGTTTGTTTTCATAGTTAATTTTTAAAACAGACTTTTGCCCTGTATCTTCTACTAAGTCCTTCCCTCACTGCTGAGGATTGTGACTTTGATGGCAGTGAACAATTGCCCTCTTCCACCAAGATTGGTTTCGAATACGGTGAAAGGCTGAGTTTATTGAAATGTTCAGCTGGTCAGCATTCTGGTCATTCCACCTATTTAGAGATCTACCCCGAGGTCTCTTGCCTTCAGCTTTCCCAGTGACTACAAGTCTCTCCATATTATCTGGGTTCTTTCAGGCTATGGGACCAAAGTACTTCAGTATCCGTTATCGGCATACTCAGTCGATCTCCAATCTCGAGCTCTTTCATTCCATCTCTTCCATTGTTCAACGAGTTGTCCATGGAATTCTGAGCATCCGACGTCAACACCACATTTCAAAAGCGTCAATTTTGTCTGTCCTATGCATTTACACTGTATAATATCAGAATAAAAATAAACAAATAAAAATATGAGTTAAATCTTCAGAAAGTCATAGTTTTGGTCATTACGATACCAGCATCAATAAATAAGTGAACTGCCAACTTCATTTGTTGTAAATGCGGCATACAACACTCAAGTCAATAGCAATGTCTATATTGTCTTAGGTACTTCTTATATTTATGCTGTCCATTTCCTAACAAACACATTCTTCCTTTCTTTTTCTTTCATCTTTTTCTAATAACGTGGATTTGAATTTGAACCGGTAAGCGCCGCTTGAGTAGTTAAGGTTTGTTGCAACGCCAACGTCCTTGAGGATTTTTCGGTCCTAATTTTTCGGACGATAACGAGGATTCCATAGACGCGGTTATTTTTTACATACATTATTAATTTATTGTGAATAAAATAAAGTAAAATATAAAAAAAAAACCAAATTTATTATCTCTTTTTTTATAAATGTGTAGATATTTTTTCCATCCTGTTTTGATAAAAAATAAAGGAATAAAATGGTTTCATGTCAATAAGTTAGAGGAGATTTGGTGATTTAAAAAAAAAAAAAAGTAACTATTGACAAATCACGAAAAAACCACGTTACGTCTCATACCGTGAAGATTTATGCTAGTTTATTTGGTAAATTATTGATTACTAATTACTAACGAAAACTTGTTTCGTTTGCATCCCATTTTCAACCTTTTGCGGTAACAAGAGCCTTAAGTAATTTTTCTGATTTAATGTGCATTAACGTTTCAATTACCACGTACTAACGGTGAAGGGGATAAGTAATGATTGATGTCAAGTAATCCTCTTTGGACTAATCTACTTTTGACAGATGGAGCCTAGCAGTGACACATTTGTAGGCTAATAATGTTATTTTATACTGTAAACTGTCAAAGACAACTGAGCTATCCTAAAATTAGAAACAAACTTCCGTGTCAATTGTATAAAAGCGACACAGGTAATTCAAAAACAATTGGAGTATCGGAAAGGTATGAAAAGTTAAGAATTGGGTCAACTACCGTTGAATAAAGAATTTATGACCACCATTGTCAACTGACACTGTACAAGTAATTTCAAAAGAACCAAAGCTCACCTTAACAAAAATTTAACACAAGATTTTTTGCTAATACTTTTGAGGTGTTTACGCGATAGAAAATTTGCATGAAGTCAACTTTCACTTTTATTGTTAGATTGTTAGAAATCAGAATAATGCATACGTTTGCAAACTGATTTCTTTTGATCTTTTCAAAAAGTTTTAACACGGTCCGTTGTATTCGTAAATTGTCGGCTACTTGGTAATTTGTAGATGTTTTTATTGACTCTTATTCTAATGTTTATTGCAGATAAATGCATACGTTTTATTAATTTTTATGTGTTATCTCGGTCAAATGTGAATAAATTAAGATAGAGTGGGTATTAAAATTATATTGTTACCGAGTGAAATCTGAAAGGTGCCCGAACTGATTGTTCTTTATGGAAAAAGTTGAATTTTGTAGCAGATGTGAATACGAAAGGAAGATAATTAATTCAAATTTTTTTTATTGACTAGTAATACTGCACAGTTTTGGGGATTAAGTTAATTTACTCAAAAGTGAAAGCATTTACTTATAGAAAAAAAAACAAATTAGAAAAAGACAGGAATTTAATGTACTTACTATTTTATACGCCTATGTTTGAAAGTTTGATATGAAACTATATTGAATATTCTGTATCTGTAACTCAGGCAGGTAATTAATAAAAAATAACATAACTATAAAAATATTATACTATAGATTTCTTTTGATTAGGAATAATGTTTTGTATTAATTGTTTTATATGCTCTATCAATATATTCAAAACTTTTGGAAATAAAGAAATATATAAATAATGACAAAACACTGAAATATCTCTCAATAAAAAGGAATACGCCAATATACAGAAAACTTTTTACAGCCCCTCGTAGCGACATCTACAAAACTACCCCTGAAACGTTAAGTTGCGTAATAGGGTGGCGTCCTTACTAATATACGGCATTTACTTGAATCATTCCAACCTTAGAACCATCCCTTACCGTTTCTACTCGAACCACTTTACCCCGCCGACAGTGCTGCCATCTCTGGGATGGCGCATGAACTTTTACATAACCTCTTAGTTCCCGGAAAATGCGTTTGGAGCAGCACCGTCAATGGACTTTTGAATGGAGCAGATATTTCGCGGAAAACTATTACTAACGGTTATAAAAATAAGGTTAATATTCGATCAGACGGCGTTCTCACAGAGGAATAGTATGCAAATGAAGTAACCATTACATGGTAATTTATTTGATAGGAATGACCACTTCGCTGCGTTTTATATCGAACATGGGTTTCTAATAGGACCGTGACCTTATATTGGATTTATTACTGAAACCTGTTATATTGAGTAAAACAGCTGTTATCTTTTGTAAACGAAAGCTTGAACTCTTTTAGATTAAACTTTACATATAGATTGGGCTAAAAAAATTATTATATAATGTGTGATTTTCGTGTTACTGTTTTATAATATATGTAAACTGGTGCAGACGTGGAATATTACCGTGTTCCTCAATGAAGATAATTTTTAAAATAGTTTTTAAAGCTATATATGGCGCTTAAATAAGGAGATTATGTTTGGATGTTTTCCTTTAAGTCCTTCCAACTGTTTTAATATCATGAAATCTGGTAATACGTTCTTTTGATAGTGAGTATGGATAGGGGTATTTTAGTTCAAAAAATAAATTATAATAAAATAATTAGATTTGGCAAAGGACAGAAGCAGAACTTTGATGACAGATAAGTGGTGTCGATTTTTGAATATTTTACGTCTGTATATATTTATTTAGTTCTGTTACGCTCTTCAAATATAAAATTGAAAATTGAATACAAATCTATTTTATTTATTTATCTAATCTTCAATTTCTCGAAAAAATTATACTCTTAATAAAGAGTTAAAAACGAGAGAATATCGTCTTAAGGCTCCCTTTACTCCTATAGGAATTAGGAACTTTCTAGAACTTGGCGATGATTATTCCTAGTATTCCGTGGTCATGCTTAGCTAAACTTCTATACTATTATATACCAAAATACTAAATATTTTATGTGTTGTTATAACAAATTTCAAGAAATCTACTTAAAATGCAAGATCGTGAACAACAAATAAAAATAAAGTATTTTGGTACGTTGTTTTTGCTATTAATTCCAAAATATAATTTAGGGCATTGGGTGTGATACAAACATACATTATTATAAGCCAACATATAATTCAAACTTAACCTTTTAATATAAAAAATATACGCAGGTACCTTTTTAGCAATTTATTAAAAATTTAGAATATATTAACTAAACACGCTTTTTTGGAGTTATATAGTGAAAATAAAAAAAAATAACGTTTGTCACAATTATGAAACTCTTAAAAATACACAGTCCGAAACGCACTTAAGCAGTTTTTATTTTCACTCCTCGCTTTACGGACAAGTTCTCAGGTTGGTAAGGTCTCAATTGAAATGCATCTCTTATCAGAATTTCTCGCAAATAAACTCGTGAGCACCAACGTATTCGTGAAAATAAACAATTTCATATTTATTTTATTGTTGTAGTGATTTATAACGACAGGCTGACACGCCTATACCTCTTTGGAATAACTTAAAAATTATTCACGATTTATTTATTATCTTACAAGAGTTCATAAACGCGTATTGGTTGTGTCGAGATTACTTATCAGAGAGCTTAAAAGTATATAGCTAAGGCGCAAGCCACACTGAAGAGATGTTAGGCGTCGTCTTCTAATGATGGGATTTTTTTGCGAAGCTGACAATCAGGAAGATGGCCAAGCTTTAGGAAAGTGGTTATCATCGTCTATAGACCTTTGCATCAAAAGGGGTGTAGCCAACGCACTGCCAACCTTTAGAGTGACATGGGAAAGCAGGGGATGGGATAGGGAGCGTGGGATAGACGAGATCAGACTGGAGGAATGGGATAGAGAGGATAGGCTAGGGGGAATGGATTAGGTTACATGGCATATGAATGATGTGACAAGTGGAGGGGAAAGTGGGGGCACTCACTCATCGCCCGAAACGCGATTAGCTCAATGCTAACCGTTTTACGCCGATATTCTGCGAGAGTGTGATATCATCACCGATCACCGCGTCAGCCCTAAGACCTATAATTTTTAACCAACTTCAAAAAAAGGAGGAGGTTCTCAATTGGTCGTGTAACTTTTTTTTCCTAGAATGTTTAGCTATAACTTTGTTGTATCTGAACCGATTTTGATGATTCTTTTTGTGTTCTATTCAACAAAAGTTCAAAACGGTCCCATATATATTTTATTGCTAATAGATCCTGAAATCAGGCTGGAATGTGAAATTTTTGCAGTTTTTCAGCCTTAACTTTTTTGTTTCTAAGCCAATTTTGATGATTCTTTTTGCGTTAAATTTAAAATATTTTCATAGTAGTCTAGTATACATTTTATTGCTATCAAACTTTGGGTTCCGAAGATATAGCAGAAAATTTCTCAAAATCGAACAGAAAACGTATTTAAATATTGTTAGGTTTATGAAAATTGGCGTTAGGGCCAATAGGTACCTAATTAAGATCAATAACGTGCTATAATAGAGTCGACTAGGGCTAAGAAGACGTATAATGGAAAACCATAATGACAAAGAAGAAGACCGGGTAAATTGTGTTATGAGATACGTCGTATTTGGAAAACATTGTCGATCGGAGTTGAGATTCAAACGAAAATGCTGCCTGGTGAAACCAGACGACGGTTGTAATAATTATATGTGACAATTTTCGTCAAACATGTACACCAATCGGACTTCTAAAATAATGAATAAAAATGGGTTAGGAGACGCGGTCGAAGGTCGCGTCGAGTTGGTTTATTTGTAAACCAAAATGCACGAGCCGCGCTGCGGCAGCGGCCGGCGAGTGTTGGAACCGACTAATATACATTCACTAACTAACATGTGCTAGCGAAACTTCATTTGCGTTACCATGATAACGACGTGTTTGTTACTCAACTTGACGGCACTTATTTGCGAGTCATAAGTTTCTATATATATTTTAGCCTTGAGTGGCACTCAACAACGTTCACTAAATACGCTTCCGTTTCATATAGCTACCATTTGCGTATTAGAGAAGATATCTTGTTAAGCATGCCATATATGTAACTTAAAAAAGTAAAATAAAAAATTTCTAACAAAAAAAGAAATCGACTTCAAGAGTAATTAAAAAGCAAAACATAAAAATTACCATACACATTGTTACGACAACAAAATATAGTAATTTTTATGTTTTACTTGGTACACTTCAAGATGTAGAAAATTTGATTTTTATCTTTTTAGTTACTCTTGAAGTCAGTTTCTTTTTTGTTAGAATTTTTTATTTAAGATAAAGAACTAGTAATAGTTCTTTATCTTAAATAAAGCTTTTAGGGTTCTTTTAGCATTTTGGTAATTCTGAATGAAATTGAACTAGAGGAAATTGGTTTAAACAAGACCAGTTGAGTGGTATTTAAGATGGTTATGATGAATTTTAAATTAAATGCTATTTTATGGACTTGCAGCTAAGGGACGAAAACGGTGGACATTTGTCATACCTATGAAATACTTGTTTGTGCATCAACGGTTACGTACTTGTCCAATAAATGCGTCTATTTTTCTTATATTCTGGCCAAAAATGACTGAAAGTAGTGAAGTCAGCGATAAGCCGCCAATAATACCTACTTAGTTAGATGGACCTATTATTTTTACGTAAAAAAATTATTTTAGAATAAACCTTAACCTATAAAGAGTCACGGTTGCTTTTTGTCTTCTCTGTCTTGTAAGTTAAAATGTATTCTGTGGTTCATATAATTAGGTACAAAATTACTTAACCTCGAATTGCAGGTGTGGTTATCATCTGCCACCCATAGGTTATAGTAGCGGCGCCTTGTCAAATAAAAAATTCAGAGCAATGAAGACGACTGAATGAAGAAGCTTAATACCAGACTTTGAGAAAAAGGCCCGCCCACCTATTTCCATAACATATTATTAAAATGTGGTATTTTCACCTGTCAAAGGTGTGATCGCACTGGTCAAAATAGCCTATATAAATTGCATGCTGTCACACATACAGTCCAAATCGGAATTCTAACGATCACCAAATATAACAATCGCTAAACCGGAAATCGGTTACAATAAAGCGACGTGTCTCTCAGTACTTGCCTTCTGTCTGGCGCCTAAAACGTAAGTGTATTTTATCAAGTGTTTAAGCTTTTCTGAATGGAGTAAGTTCTAAGATATAATTTATACAAGATTAACAGAAACTTGTTAGTGAATACCGGACAAACAACAAATCCAATTAGAAATTTAAATTACTCAAGAAAAACTAACAAGAAATTGGAATCGGTTAACAAATCTTTATCATAATTACAAAGCGTTGAAAGCGGTAATAGAACGTTCTGCACACCTTTTTTTCAACGGAAACAAAGAAGACTAAGAAACTGAACAATAATGGTGTGAATGTTACACTTGGATATTACAATAATGGTATCGATTATAATTTGCGTGAGATGCGGTCCGAGATTAGGCGGAAGGCGACACGTAAGCGACAGGCGTTCACAATCGGCGACGCGATCGACTCTTGCGCAGCGCACCGCACAATGCTATCGTGGCGCTGCGATCGCGGACATGCCCCCTCGCGCCATTAGGCCATTACCATTCGAGCACTCGACGTGTACGTAACTATTTTTCGACGTACTGATTAGTTCTTTGTATAGCAAGTTGGTGTTTGCTAAAATATAGAAGATAGCGGTTGTACGTAGTACTCAATAAATGTTGTAAATACTGTTTGTAACATATTTTTTTACATTTAAATTATTTATATAGTATATCTAAGCAATCTTTGTTACCTATTTTTACAAAAAACTCATCACACCTATCTTTACAAAAAACTCTTCATTAAAACACGTATATGAAGAAGTCAATTTTTTTATTTTCAACATCAAAAAATATGTTAGTAGGTTAATCAGGCATTGAGTATTAGTGTACAGTAAATAGGCTGACGCATAAAGATTTGTGCGATATTTGTAAATTCTTTGTTTAAAATAATAGAAACGATCCTAACAACTGATTTGTAATATTTCAGACTTTCTGTATTTCTAAGCTTCATCTGCGTAAATTTTGGACATTTTTGGACCTGTATCAAAAACTTTGCTTTGTTATTTCTGGGATAAAATAATCTCATATCTATCCTTGTTATTGATAGGTACATCAATTATATGATATATTCATATATCATAAATATGTAAATAAATTCATGATTATGAACTCAGTTTAAGAAGGAACAAACAAACGCATAAGTATTCACTTTATCATTTACATATCAAAATTGATTTCAATAGATCTAACCTAAGGAAATGTTTTACTATAAAAACGAAAACAAGAAATGGTAAAAATCCTTAATTTATCATCACTTTTTCTTTTTATACGAGAGTGCATAAATATTTTACTGTGCTCTTATAAAGACTAGGCATTGATTAATTCCGGCCGACTATAAATTTACGAAAAGTAAGTCCTTAATAAAACTGAAGCATAAATAAAAAAGTTGACCCATAGAACTGTAACAATGATGTGTTCAGAAGTTGTAAACTAAGCTATCAAAAAGCTCATCCACATACTAATGAAATGGAACCGTCATACGAATTTTTCCTTCAATAATCGTAATTGAACAGTCATAAAGCGTCTATTGAATGCGACATATAGTAGACAAACGCATAAAGCGATAAAAGATTTTATTACAGTCGTAAACTGGGACCACACACATCAAAGAATTCGTGTAAAGCCGAATCAATTTGTTCCCAATCAATTACTTTTAGGCTTTTCATAGAGCTTTAATGCTTTACCATAATTGTATAAGTACAATGTTATGCATATTTTATCTTTCTGTGGATTTATGGGCTGTATTAACCTATTTTCTGCTTAATGTTTTGCTTTTCGTTTGTATGTTCAATATATTTTTGAATTAATTTTAATGAATTTTTGCTTCATAATGTCAAACAATCGCTTTCTTCGATAGTCAAGAGGTATATGGTCTGGTTCAACAGATACCACAGAGTACATTAATATAATAGGAGAACTAATATCCATAAGACACATGTATGCAATGATGTGCTTTATGATTTTAATTTGTAGTTCATAGGAAGATTCTTTTTATTCTTAATAAAGATACAAAATTCTAATTAGACAAGAAAGTATTTTAAGTATTACTTTTCTGTTTATAAGTTCTTACTTACGCACGGTTTTTAAAATTTGTTAAAAATACTTTTTATTAAAATATCTTGGATATTTAAAGTTGTTTTGTAAGACTACAAAAACAAATTTATTTTTTCTTGATTAGGTATGTTCTATTGAATAATGCTTCATTTATGCAAACAGGGTCTTCAATGATTCACCAACCGTATATTTGTCATGTTTGTTTACCTCGATTCTATTATAAAGTAAATAAATACATTCCGTTTTGAATTATTAATATTATAGGTTACAATCTAAAAGAAAGATGAAATCAATCGTTACTGATCGCGCAACGTCCAACATAAATAAGTTATCCGTATTGTTTTAGGAATCATAAGGAAAGTTACGTAGGACAATACAACTGGATTTCTAGTTAATGATTCTGTTAACTTTAACTATTTACAATATCGTTAAGAGTGAGAAGAAACATATAAATTAATAACACTGTAATTGTGTAAAACGCTTTACGATCAAATCAGTTATGATTTAAGTAGTGACATATTTAATCAAAAATTGCTAACTATATCAGCTTTTTGTACTAGTTGAGCTTCCGAGATAGCCAAACCTAACTAACCGATATAAATTTTTTCATACACTTCAATTTTATCAGGGGACCTTTGATTAAATATATTTCTCAGCTTAGTTCTAATAAAGAAAAATAATTTTGTTTATTTATTATTCTGACTACTATATTTAATTTAAATTATTTTTGATAATTCATACAAACGTATTCAATTATAAATGCTCGCAATTGCAAAAGATGGAGTTGATGTAGATGGCGATAAAAATTAAGATTCACCAAAACATACCTCTTAGATAAGAAATGAACTAAAGGAAAATTGTACTACACATCTATAATGTGGTTGTTTGAGTAGGCCCATAAGAAAATTAGAAGATAGTAAACAGCTACTTGTTATCAATAAACAGGGTTATGTCTTTAAAAGTCACCCTTACGCTATACATATAATATATCCAATGTTTCGACCAGGTGTACTGTATCTCTCAGTTATTTCAGGGCTATTGAGGTACGATATAAAATTATCTTCATGAACGCAACCTTTACCATTCAATTGAATTGCACACATTACTAGCTGTTCCCTTGATATCCACTTCCTTTGAATTGGTAAATGGTATGGGTTTGGTTACTAAAGTAATTTTGATATTCTTACTTGCTGTTTGCGCGAACCATAAATTGAAATAAAAGTAGTTTGTAGAAGGACTGCCAGTGTTAAATGTTTTCGAAATTGAGAGAGTATTTGAGATACTTTGCGAAATTGTAAGCAGTGTGGTTTGCAAAAGTTGCTTAAAGCCAGCCTTAAACCATCGCAAACCCTATGTATATAGAGTTTGCGATGGTTTAAGGCTATTAGTTTTTTATTAGTTTTTTAAAGTTCTATAGCCAAATGGAAAAAAAACGGGACACTTATAGGTCAGTCCGTTTGTCTATTTATGTATATCTCAACTGTTGTGCCTACAACAAAATTCTACTATCGCAGTTCTTAACAGCAGCAACTGTCAGCATTTCTTAACACTTCGTAGTCGTCGACCAGGTGTGGCGCTCGCTCTTCTATGCGATCCATATTTCTACAAATTTTGGAATAAGCTTTCCCCCCGAGGTTTTCTTAAACACTATAATATGGGGCTCTTAAAAAAAGGTATAAAGAGATTTGCTATGTGACAGTCGGCTTCTTTGGTGTTGAGATGTATAGTTGCGATAACCATTTACCATCAGGAGGATCGTCTGCCAGCTAGCTTACTTACAAACATATTTTTTTTAACAAAAAGAAAACCGACTTCACACTAAAAACCAAAAAATAAATACCTAAGCGACTTTTTTCTATAACATTTTGAAGTTGGTGCCAAGTAAAACATAAAAAAATAACAACAAATCTACAAAATATAGTAATTTTTAATTTTTATTTGACACCGACTTCAAGATGTAGAAAGAAGTCGATTAAATATTAATTTTTTGGTTTTTAGTGTGAAGTCGGTTTTGTTTTTGTTAAAAAAAATATTTTTACTTTTTAGTTGCATAAATACTTCAATAGCTTAAGAGATAATATATTAAGCACCTGTAGAAATTGTACAACTGGCACGCGTATAAAAATTTGCCATCTCACTCTTCGGTGTATATGCTCTTCAACAAGGATTGATCTAGATTTCCTTGCGAGCTACAAATCAGATCCTGACTTGGTGACTATGGGACCATCTCGGGAGACAATTTGAAAATCGGTCCACAATTGATGAAGAAATCGCGTAACATGTCTACAAAAAAAATTATGCGCCTGTGAAAAGTGTAATACTGGTATTCATATAAGTATAGGCTTTTTTTGGAAAAATGTAGGCTCTCGGCGTTTTTTAATAAGGGTTACTCTTGATTTCTCTGGGATCCACTCATCAGATCGTGACTTAGTTACTGTGTATACGCGGATCCGAAGTTAAAAAAACCCCGGATATTCCGTACACACGAAATAGCTGAAGATAATAGTATAATTTTGTTGCCTTCAGTTGTTGTGTAAATGTTTGTCTAATAACAACAATAAGTACAATAGACTATATAGACTCGTCCAAACCCCCGTTGACTAAAAATGTCTGCCTTGGCTTCATAAATATGTATCTTGCACATATCTTGAAACCAGCTCAATCAATCATTCAAACTATAACAATCACTTTTCAGGGATGAAGAAGTCTGTTATCAATTTTCGTAGCTTTCTATAATTCCTTGGAATCCACTCATCAGATCCTAGTATGGTGACAATGTGACCAATTCGGGAGTATAACCATTTGATTAAAAGAAAAATCTTGAATATTGGTTCACAATTAACGGAGAAATCGAGTAACGAACATACAAAAAAATACAGACGAATTGAGAACCGCCTCCTTTTTAAAGTCGGTTAAAAAAGGAATTGAAACACGTAATCTATTTTTTCAAATTGTTATTTAAAAATTTCTGTTACAAAGTGTGTTAGCAATGTTTTCATAGTAATAAAGCACGCAATTTATCACATGTCACTCATCAATTGAGACTAGTTAACGGTTTGCTCGATTTAAAACGTTTAATTTATATATGTTTATCTTCATAGTTATGTTGTTATTAACTATTAACAAACATGTTTTACAGACTTTTCTAATACATCCTAAGGTTGTCTGGAAAGACCGCCTATTGTATTCTATACTAAAACTTCTTGAATTGTAGTATATAATAAAGTAGGTATATTTTGTTCTATTATTAAATTTAACACTTATTATCTTTTAGAAGACGCATACTATAGTTTTAAAATACATAGAAACCAACCATAAGCTATCCGTCGAAAATAATACGGGCTAGCTACATTTTCTTACAGTAATTGAACAAATGCCAATCACACGCATCCGGCCTTACAAATCGCGTGGTGTCAGCGTTTGTTACCAACTAACAAACGTCTAAAGGTGCTAAACCAGTGACGTGTGATGGAAGTTCGATAACAGCCTTTAAGGAAGTTTTAGGTGACAATGTCTGAGCGAAATTTTTAGTCGAACTCGGCCGTTCTAAATAGAAACAGTGCGTATATAATATATTTCTTGTTATACATAGATACTTACCTTCGTCTTTATAATTGTATCTTTAAAATTTAAACCCTTTAAAGTTTTGCTACTGCTCGCTTCTCTATTTTATCCTTGGCGAGTTTTATATAACTGTAATCTTGATGTATCAGGTTTCTAAAAATATTTCCTTTTATCAACAGCATTTCTTAATTATTACAATATGCATGTTACGCCATTTTAATCCACGTCATTAATATGATACGCTGCTTCCTTAGCTATCTAGCTTAGAGTTTTTCGCTGTACAGGTAACTTTCCTGCCTTTGCATAGTATAGCGATTTTGACAAATTTAAATAAACACTAATATATCGACGTGCGAGCAAGAACTCTTACATGTATCTCGTCAACTTTCTTCGCTTCTGGATGCCCGCTTTCCTACGGTAACAGACGGTCGAAAACTACTTATGAATTCGCAAGTCTATCACCCATCATTTCTCCTGTTGCTGTTTTCACAATACTTCCTTGATTCCGTTCTGTAATTCTCTTTTTCTATCTACAATACCGTGTAAGAGGTTAATCCCATATGATAGAAAAGACTTAAATTAATATCAAATTAATTCGAGTCTTTATTTGTCACCATTTTTGCGACAAAAATCCCTACATTTCTTCAAAAATATTTCACTTTGATTTGAAATATTATTGAAAGGGAGACAGGTACAAACAATCACTACCAACACCTCGTTACGACATTCAATACGAAAGCTAAGGTGTTTAATGATGCAATAATTTGCATGTGCCCAGAGTGAGCGCACCTATTCTCACGTCTATCGTACGGTTTACAATATCACCTTATATAGACTACATGCTATTTGTGATTTGATTTGTTTAACAAGTTCCAAAGAGTGTGTTTTAAATATTAAAAAATTTTTGCATAGAACCCTCTTATATGAGTTTTTTTACATGAATATTATAATTAGGTTATAACGGTGAGGCTTTTTACTTTAATATCTAAAATCGGATCAGTGCTTGGCAGTACGCGAATAACGAAGGGTTCTGTATAGATGATGAACGTCCACTGTTACCGTTATTTGCCTACAGGTTCATAAAAAAGCGGTTTCAAAATACCCCATTCCTCAAAGACTACCTTACTGGTCATTGAAATTATTTTTAAGCTCTCCCATAGTTCTCGTCTTCATAGTTCAGAAGTTAGAGGGTTAGAAAAAATGTTTAAGACTTTGGAAATGAATGTTTTGTACCCAAATCATTTCCATCAGGTAGACTGTTCGCCTGTCCGCTGTACTCCAGCAATTAAAAAATTGTGTGTGTGTGCAGTTCACACGCAGAAGTGAAACAAAGTGTGACAAGGGGTTATAGGGATTCTAAATTTCTTGAAGTCACATTTCATATATTATATCGTTATAATATATTTAAGCTTTAAAACACGAAATTTGAAGTATTAACGACAAACTTCAAAACATTTCCAACTCTATGTGTATAAGCAGTGTTTAAATGATTAAATATAATGTATTCTATCGCAGGCTTAGTATTATAGATTTATGTGTTTATCTCTTTTTAGTATCGCTTTTTCGTTTCATCGAATTTTAAATCACAACGATTCTGAAGAAGTTTCACTTCAAAAATAAAAATAAAAAATCTAAATTCTGTATTTCTATGGTTCACAAGACGGTGCTACAAGTCATTAATATGGAATAGCTATTTTATGAAAACTGTTTATTGAAACAATATCAGAAAGTTGGTATATCGATACGTTGATACTTATCATCTGTTAAAACTGTCTAGTTATAGAAACCTATTTAACACTGACATTAATAGGTATCTACTATAAGCCCGATATTATTACCTATAATATAACATTGAGCTTATAGTAGATACCTATTAACCGCAATGAACAAAGTAGTCAAAAATCTTATTCTATGGTACGAACATCTACCTACTGATGTAACCCATAGGCGAAGCTAATACAAGAATAGAGCACTAACTCAAACAACATACAACATGGCCGGCGTCGTCGCCCTTCAATAAAAGAGTCGTTTCTCACCCGCTAATAACTTGATGGTCTGCAAACTTACCATTTAACGACGCATTATTGTTTATGGACGGTTAAACAGCAGAAATGGTTACCTGAAAAAGGAATAAAATCACTTTATTATACAGTGAACGACTGTCATAAACGTCAGGTAAGTGTAAAACATGTAATAGTATGCACATATTGAGAAATGTGGGCAATCAATTACGTCGTCGAGAATGAATGAATATTCTAAATTAAAACATGTATAAGTTTATTTTATTAATTTAAATTGTAATAAAGATTTATATTATTAAAAAATCATACGTGAACCACAAATTGATTTCTATTTTTTCTAAATAAAATAAAGAAAGTTTACATATGCAAAATCTGTGATGATATAACACAGTGATGAGTTCCGCAGAGGTGACGAACGTTCACTGTTTTTATCATTTGGCTATTCTGAAAATAATTAACCAGAATCCTCTCAGCATTTCAGCAACAAAGTACTTGATGGATTTTGGTCAAACGAATTACTATTAAAGTATTTATAAACATTCCCATCCTGATTTTTTACGATTTTTCCACTTTCTAGTTAAGTAAAAGGCGGAGGAGGTTACATTTTATGACCCTGGAAGTGAAAATTACCCACGTATTGACTTAATTAAAAGGTAGTTGGGGAATATTTTTATGAATTTTCAAAATCTTTCCAAAGTGCCTATTACGGCCACTTTTCAATTTTTTTGTGTATTAAAATTGTGAATTGTTGCACAAGGGATGAAAGTAACCTATTTAGCCACGAGATAGTTTGGCGCAAGAGCGTAGCGAGGGCGCCAATAGTTCGTACATTAAAGGTGACGGGGTCTTTCGGGCTAAAGAAATGTAATGTAATGTATTAATTTATTCAAAATAACTAAACCCACACTACAATTAATTAAATTTATTACTATCATGATCACATTTTTACAATCTGGACCCAAGAGTGTATGAAAGCGTATCCGTCTCCTTTAATACCAAAATAAAAGTTAAATTTACTAATTTGTATTTAGAATATGATGATATAAGCAATAATTATCAAGTTAATTAACACACAGTTCAAAATGCACAGACATCGAAACGCATCCTGTGTCGACAGTACACACCATGCACGGAGGCCGGCGCGGGCTGCGCTCGGGTCGGCCCGCGCCGGGCCTGCTAAACCCCGGCGCACAATCTGACATTTATGAGTGCCATAAAAACGCTCAAGTAGTGACTTTTACTACTTGTTTAGTGAACATAAATGTCTTTGCCTTACCCAAGCTCAACGTCGTCCGTATTTAAAAGCGCACAATTTCGTGCACCGTTTTGCTCCTTTTGCCCGCTTTTTATTTACTGTTATGCAACTGTATAATGCTTTGGTTACTTTTCAGCGACAATTTATTGGTGTGTACTGTCTGTGTAGTCTTTTGTCTTTATTTTACTGCCGCGAGAAACATGTTTTTTTCGAGTTTTTATTGTCGTGTATTTGAATTGCCATGCCGTGAATGACAAACCGGATTGCTCAATATGAAATATGTTTTGTTAAATTTATATTACAATTATACTTATTTCTATTGTGTTAGTTATTCCTGTCTAAACAGTGCGCAATAAACTTCATATACATAATTATATGGTTTATTTTTTGTAAGGTATAAATAATAACGCTTAAATCTTGTTATTAAATAAAAATATTTTTTAATATGATATATAGAATTATAGAAATAACAAATTTTAATGTTATGTCGCGTAAATTTTGAATCCGTATCCCACTGAATTTATTCAATTTTTCGCGGAATATTTTTATTCCCATCCCTATCTATTATCGTAAGTAACTATTACATGAAACGAGTGAAAAACATAGAAGTATATATTTATAAACATCCAAATAGTGTCGCATGTATGTAGTGTAGTTGTAGTGTTACACTCCTATTCTCTATAATATTCCAAACACGTTGAAAAACTTTTCATAATTCTACAAATGCTATATTTTCAAAATCGTCAAATTTAAAAAAGAAATGATTATCGAAATTAAAAAAGGAGACCTAAGATCACTTCGACCACCCCTACATTGATTCAATTACAGAAAGCTCATAAAACTAATTAACCAGCAACAGAATGCAGGTGGCAAAGCATTTTTATGACTTAATGCTCACAATTGAGTAACATAATTTTAATTAACAAATATTAATGAACACGTAATACTTGTCTTTAATAAGCTAATTGCTTTGTATCAATAACATGAGTATATTTTTTTATGAATTTATAATCGACTTGGACCTCCTACGTTGATAATAATTAAATTTCTTACAAAACCTGGAAACGTATGTTTTAATTATTAAATACTCATATTCGATATGGCGTTAAAAATGGTTTTTTAATTATTTACAACTAACTGTACCTGACTTTGATCGCGTGGTACTTGGTCTAAATGAAACTAAGCTGTTCCTGATAATTTTATTGGCCTATTATTTTAAAAAGCTTGAAAGTAGGATAATAGCGGTTGAAATGAGAGCTTTGATAAGTATATGTAACGTAAGTGATATAATAAGAAACCGTGTATAGGGGAACGTTGCGGATTGAAAAAGGAATGGTAAAGAATGTTTGGGCATATAAAGAGAAAGGATGAAATCAAAATCATATAATAAGTATTCGACAGCATTGCGACTGGTAGAGACGGTGCCGGTAGACTGCAACATACTCACCATAATCAAATTGAAGATATTTTGAAAACAGGTCAAGTAAAAAGCACTTTATATAAACGTGTATATATGAAGAGATCTTATCAGAGCAGGAACGGAGAAAGAATACAATTTCAAGAAGGCGGCCTGTCGTAATAGGCGTCAAAACAACCCACAGCCAGGTAGTAGGGCATTTGCCAGACTGGATGGCTACCACCCCTGGTCTAGAGTATGTCGCCATAACAACCTTGAGTTGTGTTCCGGCATTAGTGTCCAGGTTCCAGTCTCCCTTAAGAGACCAGCAGCGCATTTGTAACACCTTTGGTGTTGCAAATATCCATAGGCAATGGTAACCGCTTTCCATCAAGTGGGCCGTCTGCCTGTCTGCTGAACTACTGCAATAAAAAATAAAATAAAAAAAGAGAAAATTAATGAACCGAAAAGGTTTTATCAGGATCGTAATAGATGGAGATGAATTGTTTCTGCCTATCCTAATGGGAAACAAACATGGCAATATGTATGTATGGAGGTATAAAAAATTAAGTTTCAAATAAATACTTAATAAAATGTTAAAAAGCACCTCAAGACATTAGAATCTTTTCAGAGTTCTGTTTTTGTAGTATTTATTATTTTCGTCCATTACCTGCATCACTCCAAAGCTTAGTTCTTAAATTGAACCACAATTTGATAAACCCGTGAAACAATAACGGACAGAGACCACCTAACCTCAGAAACTTACGTGCATACCCAATCCGCATAAAAACTGCACGAACCACGTCGAACTGCAAATACTATCTGCAAGCAAAGTTTGCCACCAACGCATCGCATCCTTAAGTATTCCGCAATCGTCCATCCGCAAACGACGTTTGGCCAAGTATTGACAGTTTTGCATAGCCCACCCACATGGTATGCTTACCTACATACTTTCAGGTTTATGGTCAGGCTAATCTTAGAATATTAATGCTGAAGGTCGCAATACAATAGACACCTGATTGCTTTTTCACCAATTAAGGATAGATTTCGGTAGATCAAACATGCCGTATTTTGGTGCGATGAGATGCATTTGGTTTCAGTTTTTTTTTATAGATATTGTATTAATGCAGTGCCTAATAATTTACAGATCCCAATAAGGTTGTATGATATAATCGTTTCAGCCCATAAATGTTGTCTAACCCTTTACTATCTAACAGACACTATCTTTATGTAGGTACATAATCATATAGTAAATACTCTGTTATGTGTTTATGTCACTGAACTCCTAAACAGTGATTTGCGTTCTAGATTGCATTCAGGCAGCGGCCTGAACCGATATAGATGATTTTTTTGTGTATATTTGAGTGGGTCCCGGGACGGTTAGTTTAGATTGACAATGCTTGCAAAGGAGGAGGCGAAGCGGGAGCGTGAGCGTACATCTTTGCTCCGCTTCCGCCAAAGGAGGACGCGTTGGCGCTTAAGGGCCACTTTGAACCTTCGGCCGATGTGCGCGGGCAGCGCAGGTGGGGAAAGGGCTCTCACCCTCCGTTATGCCATCGAGATCCAAACCACAGACACGTTACAAACCGCTCCATGCAGTAAATCCTGCTGCCGGGAGATAAAAAGAAGTTCTCTGGCAATGGATGAGGCCGATGAGCCACCGCCTGCCAGCGGTAGCGGAGGGGCTAGGCCATGTACCCGTAGCCCTGGCATAAGGCGAACGAAGGAACACCGAGGGGTTTTAGTGAGTATCCCCGATTGTGATGCGGCCACAGCACTTCACACGTGAGGCGCTTGTGCCACCCCGGCCTAACGAATCCTACACATCGGCCACTGAAGAACTGAAGAATACTGAGCTAACTACAAATATTAACGAGTTATAATTCTCGCACAATAATTAGCTACCCTAGAGCGCTACTGTGACATGCGCATCCGACCAATGTCGTAGTGAGAATCATATGTCTTCGCTACGCCCGCTCGCTTTTATATCTGATTAGTGATCACAATTACCCGCAATTATTACAATCGTAGGTGGTATTTATTACAACAAATGTTTATTATTAACACCAGATATAATATATCTTTTGAAACCATTGAAGCAAAAAGATTTCAACCCAAAATAACCTCATCAATGTTTTTTCATACCGTGAGCGTATTAATATTTGGTGCTTTATCTCTTATTAGGATTCGAGACATTAAATACAAATCATAACGACTTTTTACAATTATAATTGATAAGAGTGAAAAAACCTAAAAGTTTAGTTGTTTCTTCTATCTTCACAATTTAAGTTCATTAACAGATTTACATGGATAATTAAGTCGTAATGGGACTGTTAAAAAGCTTAAACTTCACAACAATAACAAAAAAAAAAATAAGTTCAACACATGCTTAGTTATTTGGTATCCACACTAAAGTAGTTTTGTTTATTACATTTTCAGAGTTAAACAGCTCAACGCACAGATATACAATATCTCAAGATGAACGGATTTTAATATTTACAGAGGAAATAGATTGTATTCTGAGAACGGAAATAATGTGCTTGCTACCTTTTTTTAAAAAAACAAGCAATAATGGAAATAGGTAATAAAAAATTGTGCTTACTTATTGTCTTACCATTGAATGTTTGATATAATTTGGAGCTTATGTCAAATTTTAATTAGTAAAGCAAATGTACAACTGTACATTTAAGTAAGATGTAGGAACCGGTCATTAGTGTGGACGAATTCGCAGGTTGAATGTGATGGAGACACTCTTCTAGGTAATATTGAATGAAAAAACTTAATAACGTCTAATGACATGTATTGTTGAAACACTGAGATTTTTGTGAAGAGGGAGAACCACCGTAACGGTTGAAGCTGTCAATATTCTGATTCGCGCGTCCCATTTCATGTAGTGTGTATATTCTTAACATTGTAATCTTCGCGAACACAGGTAGTAGATACTAAATATAATGGATGTTGTCGTTATTATATACAAGTAAATGTACAGTAACCAAAATAAAGGTCATCGCTCTAATCCGGGCTGAGGTGATTCAATATTTCCTTTACAAACAACAATAGAAAAACAGGTCCTAAAACGCTGCCTCTGCTTACTATTCTCCACGAGCCTTTGTTTATAGTATAACGCACCAAAAGAAAGTCCTTCTACATACCATAGTAATATATTCGTCCGTCAAACGATACCTTGTTTTCGCTTCAAATTAGACAATTAAGAGTCGGCGGGTGCCGCTAGATCTATTAAATTAACGCTGAGTACGCAACGGTCACCTACCGCCGCGATTTTTAATCGTATGTATGCAGCGTGCGAATCGCTACGACATTTCGCATATCAATGCGAGTGGCAAATTGATGAAAAAACAGTTGGGACGCGTGTCGAACATGAGTTGTAGGTGGGGTGCGTGCGTACGCTCCACGCCGCTTTCCAAATCCACTAATTGCTCTTACGTATATTGTATTATTTAGACAGCAAACCACATTCGAAAATAGAATAAAGAAAATATTATACACTCAAAAATTTACAACTTGCCTAACCACATTACTGGCTAGATACATAAACCGCGGTTAGTGAAATGGTATAGAAATTACAGACTATGTAGGTACCACATCGCCGCCAGAGAAAAACATGCTCAGAACTACATTACCACGCTGCATGGCAATGCTAATTCACTATGCAAAGTATAAACGAGCCTTCTGGTCATGGGTGGCTTCAAAGAGTTTCCTGCAAACTTCTTTGTAGAAATTCTTAGCAGACCTCATGTACCTATTGCCTCAACTGCAAAAGGCACAAATATCATATTTACACGTTTGAGGGCTTTAGCTAAGAAAGAAACCCCTTACTCAGTTATTGGAAGATGTGACGTTGTCAAAGTTTCGACGAATTAATGAAAAAATAATGTTTAACAATTTCCGATACAAGGTCTTTTAAACTAGAGAAAGTTACGTATATATTTATTTTTAACCGCCTTCAAAAAGGAGGAGGTTCTCAATTCGTCAATGTTTTTTTGTATGTTCGTTACTAGATTTCTCCGTCAATTGTAAATTTTCAAAATTTTCATTTTTGTCAAAAGGGTTATACTCCCGAATTGGTCCCATTG
Organism: Dendrolimus houi; assembly: GCA_039645545.1. NCBI lineage: Eukaryota > Metazoa > Arthropoda > Insecta > Lepidoptera > Lasiocampidae > Dendrolimus > Dendrolimus houi. Next base: position 15,732,716 of record CM077125.1, on the reverse strand, counting down.
TAACCATGTCAGGATCTAAGGAATTAGAGAATCTAACGAAAATTGATAACCGACTTCTTCATAACACGATATCTCTGTCAATCCTAAGTCGATTTTCACTTTTTTTCTTTACGTGTAAGTCTATACTGCCGAGGTGGTGCCATAGTCACTATGTCAGGATCTGGTGAGTGGTTTCCAAGGAAATCGAAAGTAACCATTACTTATTAAAGAACGCCGTGCGCCTAATTCTTGGAAAAAAATCTTATGTATGCGTGAACGTATTACATTTTCTACAGGCGCAATTTTTTTTGTAGGCATGTTACGCGATTAGTCAACTGTAGACCGATTTTCAAATTATTTTTTTTAAATTGCAAGATCTTCACATAGTCACCAACCTGATGTACATCGCAAGGAAATTAAGAGCAACAACCCTTTTTGAAGAGCATATACACCGAAGAGTGAGATGGCAAATTTGAAAACGTGTGCCAGTTGTACAATTTCTACAGGTGTTAAATATATTATTTCTGAAGCTATTAAAGTACTTGTGCAAATAAAAAGTATTTTTTTTACATAAACAAAACCGACTTCAAACTAAAAGTACCGGCTTTTAGATGTTGTAGAAAGAAGTCGGTTCAATATTATTTTTATGGTTTTAAGGGTGAAGTCTGTTATGTTCTTGTTAAAAAAAAAATATTTGAAAGCATAGTGGTCTAAATTTATTTTCGGTCATTTTTATACATACCACATTAATATGTGGTATGTATAAAAATAATCCAAAAAAATTAACTAAAATAATAACACAAAAGGCCAGTACAACCATAGTTTTAAAGATCTAAACAAAATTTAAAAAATCCGTACTTTAACTTCATTATTGTAAATTTGTGGATTAGGCCAATCTTCCGTTGAACAAATCAATTAATACAAGTTAATACAAGAAATAGCTCATAGGAATAAAAGTATGCACTAATTTTCCAAACGAGGTACAAAGAAAATAAAACTTTTATCTTGACGTTTAAAAAAGGCGTGTTTAAAGCAGGTGCGCTTCGACTCAACACCTTTTAAAAAATAAAGTAGCCAAATGATAAAGTAAGGAGATAAAAAGAGCGTGTGCTTTGTCCTACGCGTTATTGTTTAAATAACCCGTAGAAACCATTTTGTTATATCATGAGGCTATCGTAAGTAAACTAATAGGGTAGCCACCTGTAATACAAGTGCAGATGAAATACGTATAAGATAACGTGGACTGTATTTTAATATAGAAATAGGTAAATATGTAGATACTCCTGATACTGAAAATAATTTATTTTAATGAATTTGAATTGAGAAAAGCAAACTAAATAGTTTATTGTCCCTTTACTCCAGGGACAATATGACGTCATCATTATAATAAGTCAATTAACTTATTATTTAAAAGTTAATTAGGTAGATACTAGATATTATTTTCATGCTGACTTTTTAAATATGCTTGCAAACAGTTTTAAAACCCGCTCTTCTATAAATATGTAAATTGTTTAATAATTTACTGTTAAATTATACACATGTATACACATTCTGCTCATTTTCAATGAGAGCTCGTTTGAAAAATCTATATACGTACTTATAAATCAACCACCTTAGGTTTAATACGTGCAAATAAATTGCTGCGCATAATCTGTCATTACACAATTAGCGTTCGTCTAGATACCCGGGTGGGAAGATAAATAGTGGCTCACGGCTAACTGGCTAGGCGCCTGCTGTTCCCTGATAACATTATCTGACAAATTGTAAAGTACCTACATTTACTTACACATGTTAATATATAACTTTTCCCAGATCATATACCTACACAGGTAAAATGCAGTCGACGTATGTAATAAAACAGTCAATATAATTATATACATACCAGTATACTTTGTCTGTGAAACGTAACCGTCACAACGGCTGAAACAATTCGATTATAATTTGGTAGGACTGGACCAGATCAAGTCTGTTTAGTTATTTTAATGTGATTTAGCTTTTATTAGATCGTTTGTTACAGTTATTGAGTAGCATAGTTGTTCTTGTCGTATTTATTTTTAAACTTAATAATTGATTTTGTTATGTACCCTCTTATTTATAAACGATACGATCGGCCATTTCCGTAATTGAATAGTAATGTTATTTTTTTTTTATTCGGTGATTAGCGCCTGTTTTGTATAGATTAGTTGTCTATAATTTACAATAATTTTGTTACAATATTTATCATTTGTATAATGTAATAATTGTGTACAGATTATAATTCAAACCTCTCAATTGTATATAGACGGTATTTACTACATTTCATGTTGGCAGACGCGATAGATTTATACTGTGTTCGGCTTATTTTATTGCATATAAAACTTTAAGTATAATATTTTATACAATATCTTATGTAAAATATTATCTGAAATATCCAAACAATAATGTATTAAATTCTTGTCATGCATAACCCTTTAATTAAAATAGTTTATCAATGACTTAAATCCGCTATCGGTTGTGCCAATATCCTAAGTTTCATGTACTGTAAAATTGTTGGAGGGACGGCGAGGTGTTCTAAAAATGCTTAATACCGTCTATATATAATTGAAAGATTTTGAATTATAATCTGTACACAATTACCACATATTAGAGATAAATATTATTACATAAAGTTATGTTAAATTATAGCGAACTACTTACTCTATACAAAACGGGCGCTAATCACCGAATAAATAAAAATATAACATTATTATTCAATTAAGGAAATGGCCGATTGTGTCTTTTAGAAATAAGAGGGTACATAACAAAATTAATTATTAACTTTAAAAAGAAACATGACAATAACAACTATGCTACTAAATAGCTGTAACAATAGTGCAGTGATTATAAGAAGCTAAATACACTAAGTACCAAAATATCAGTATTACAAAACAGCATAACCCATTATTTTACACTGTGACGGTCAGGCCTATCGTTCAACACTCAGATCCCAGCCAATTCAACAATGATTTAAATGTTAATCACCGAGTGTCGAAATTAATAATTACATTCGGACATCGGTCGCGGGACATCGCGTATGCAGATTGCAATGCTAACGAATGATTAACTATACATGTTAAAGAAATATACGTTATTGTTTTTAACAAGCTTTTATAGCAAGAACATTATACATGAAGTTGGACACTTGGAAATCATCTACTGCACGTGAAGCACGCTCCTTCAAGCCATACGTGTGGAAGTTATGGAATAAACTCTCTCCCTCCCGCAGTTTTCCTAGAGCGCTACAATATGGAGCTCTTCAAAAAGGGCGAAACAGATATTTAAAGTCTCAACGAGGTAGACCACGCATCAGCTCCTTTAGTGGTGCAGATATCCATGGGCGACGGTAACCACCTACCACCAAGTGGATCGTCTGCCAGTTTGCCTATAAACAAACATAAAAAAAACATTACTGTTAAAGATCCACAGCTTATGGAAGGCAATGCTGAAAATACTCAATGTTAAATCGCGGTTGCATCCAGAGAATGCACTTCTATTTCGCATGCTTAGTGCAAATCCTGCACAAACATTGGCTCTATTATAGTCATCTTATTTTGAATGTCAGTTACCATCGAGCCGTTAGCTGTATCGTAATGTATTCAGAAATACATACAAGTGAATATTGTTAATATTTGTTATTTCTTGGACCCACACTCACGCCAGCTACACGTACCTTATTGCTTAATTTCATTCATGGTACCTTCTGTCTGGATTTAAACTATTGCTCATTATGAGACCTATAAGTTAATATTTCTTGAGCTTGCCTACATATTTTACGGGAAACTAGCAAAGGCTTCACGATTAGATATTTGTACACACGCTTTTAGTTTCGGTCAATTTTGGCTTTAACACAAAACCATCAACAACCTGATACTGCATTCGAAATCCTTCAAAGGATTTAGATGATAAGAGATGTGAATAGGTGTACAGGAAGAATTGGAAAACTTATATTTCTAGAACTGAATCCCTAGTAGCTTGTTTGAGAGCGATTAAATGTTCTATAGACAGACTGAAGTGACGTAAGCGAGTGGCATTAAATTGCACGGCTATTAAATTAACACTATTAAATAAAGTGATTCATTTGTGACCTTATGCTTATACAATGGAATTTACTTATTATTATACTTATTAATATTACTCACTCGTCCCATCGAAGAAGAATACTAACAATTCTTGCAGTAAAAATCCTCCTTGTATTTTATAGCTATTATAAATGAGAGTGTGTATTAGACATTATACAAATAAGTTTCTTAAATATTCCTGCTTTTCCACTTTTCATTTTCCCCAAAAGAAACTTCAAATATTAGCATTATTTTCCTCTTTTTCTTTGAGTTGCCACGTTCAAATACTCAACGATTCTCTAAAATGTTTATTTCTCGTATAATGATTATCTGAAGAGAACTTCTTATCGCCGCTTACTCTCTGCGCTAAAATATAATGTAGTTTAAGATGGCTGTTATAAAATTTCTCCGGGGCCGGCAATGCGTTAGCGACGCTTCTAGTGTTGTAAACATCCAAGGGCGGCAGTAAACACTTTCAGGCAGGTGGGCCGTCTGCCTGTTTACTTGCTTTAAGCAATAAAAAATGTCTTCCAATACTATGGGAGCTGATTACTGCACTGGCCTTTTTTTATTGCAGGAGTTCAGCAGACAGGCAGATGGTCCACTTGATGGAAAGTGGTTACTGTCGCCTATGGACATTTGCAACACCAAAGGTGCTACAAATGCGCTGCTGCTCTCTTAAAGGAGACTGGAACCTGGTCACTGATGCCGGAACACAACACAAGGTTGTTATGGCGGCATACTCTAGACCAGGGGTGGTCGCCATCCAGTCGAGCAAATACCCTACCACCTGGCTGTGGGTTATTTAGTCGCCTCTTACGACAGGCCGCCCGGCCGCAGGAAATTGTATTCTTTCTCCGTTCCTGCACGGAGTTTTTAGGGCGGCCAAAAGCACAAAAAATCTTATCTTAGTCATTATTTATTACTTGATCAATTTTATTTCTACTTTTAGCTTTTATTTCCAAACTAAAGTGTCAGTCATGACTATAAATTAATGCAAACATAATTTGTTCCCATAAAATAAAAGGCAGGCAGTCACTTGTTCCGGAACACATTTAAAAACTATAAAACTTTTGCTGTTAACTAGGCTCATTTTATTATGTTTTATTTCGTTACGACTCATATCCATATTCCTTCCGTATTGCCCTATTGTTATTATGTACATCTAGTTTCTACAAACAAATGTTTTCTGAATTTATTTTGTGTGCTTATGTCAATATAAATGTACGTGGCGTGGTATTAACCATTTTTGAAACAGCGATCGGCTCTTTTAAAAATATCCTATTATCATCCTCGGTATTAAAGTTATATACCTATAAACTCAGTATTTTTTTGGATTTTTGAGAATACTATTATACAGTTCTTATGGTAATTTATGTACGTTTAGATTTGACCACTGCTCGCCTAATTTTAAGTATTTACGAGAACTACGATGAGCACAGTTACGTAATTTTCATCATCGTCTTGATGAAGAAAAAAACAAATATACAATTTATTTGATAACTTATTATCTTCATTAACTTAACTTCATTAATTAAAATTATTCGGATACATTATATTTAAACCACAAGCAGAAAAACTAACGAACTGCCTAATAAATAGTAGGTAATAAATAGTTTTAAGAAGATCTCACTTGATGTTATAAATCAATCAAAAAGTTCAATCATTTACAATACAATCGATAATTTTTTACACAAAAGTAATCAACTCGATTAAGTCGTTACCATTCAGAAAATAGAGAGTTCAGATAGACGAATCTATTTAGACTTATTTATAACCTACAGCCCGAATATACTTATCTCAATAGACACCCAAATCCGAGTACCCGTCTGGGTCATAGCTGAATACCGTACAAATGTGTCTGCGTAGGATATTCATGAATCCTATAAACCTCTGCCGAAAGGATACAAAAAGTTAGACGAAATTGATTTTATATTTTCTAAAATTTCAGAAAAATTTGATTATTTCTTTATTTATAAAATTAAACAAAATAAGAACTCTGACAACTGAGTTAATGAAAAATGGTCAAACTTCATATGCTTGAATTTGTTATTTACTACAGAATCCTGTAAGTATAATTTAAACATTTCTTGCGCTTTTCATTACATTTTATTTAGCTAGAAACAAGGGACAAATGCGTAGGTAGTTTCTTAAAAATACAGGATTAAAATAATGAATTACGCAGCAACTTGAATTATCTTTTGTTATTTTATTCACAAAGAACCTTGACATTATACTACTACACTTCACACCAATCCTGATTGTGTAAAAAGAACATTAGCAAATACGAGTACTTACGCCAATTTATTTCTACTCATTCGAATATTAAATTAAAATATATTAATTGTTTAGATAATGATTATGCCTTTATCTCGTTATTACATTCAATAATGTTACTTTGATTACACGATTTTTGATATCCCATCTCTTTCTTGATTGTGTAATATCTTGTATTAATGTGCCTTCTCAATGCACGGAAGAAAATAAATTAAAGATATTATTTGAGCCGTAGTTTGACTTGATGTGCTAGTTCATACCAAGTTAACTAATATTCTAATTTTAAAAACTACTATAAAATATAGAATATAATATATAATATGTTGGTGTTACGGTGCAAAATTATATTTAAATCAATAATAAAACTAAAACCCAGTCATCAAATATCACAAACTATGCAGCCGTGCTAGATTATAATACTTAGAAAGGTCTGTCTATACATTGATTGTGCTAAAGTTTTTATACAATTAAAAATGAGACCTAAAGCATAATCAGTAAATTTGGATGCTACAAACGAGACATGTTCCCCGGTGTAAAAGAAGAACGTCAAAAACAAATCTGGGAATGGCTATATCGATACTTCCCGGAAGCTAATCGATGTCACATTAGGTCTAACCGGCCAGCCCTACATTAACATTCACCGAACAATTGATCCAGGAGTTATCACGTATCGAATAGAATAGACTCATAATATTTTATGATCCCTTGTGCGCCTTACTAGACGGCTTCGGTGTTCGAATTTTAAACAAAACAACCGCCGTGAACGATTTGTTTTTATTATTGGTACACTTGCTTGGTTATCGATATTGAAAACATCATCATACATTCATTCTAATTCGAATAATGTTCGGTTTTTAAATGTTATGATTGGATTCGTAACGAATATATCATTAGAACTAGAGAAACTTGATTGGTGCTGGTATACCGTGCAGTTTAAGTTTCAAAATAGTGTTTAATATTCTTGCTTCAAATTAATAATAGTTAGGTGCTTGTGAATTTTGTGCAAGATCAACTGTTGAGAGAAATAAGACTTTTTAGTTTGCCACAAAAAGTCTAGTATAAACCGCGCTAAGTCATATTTTAATAAAGAAGAACAGTATTTAAAAACTTGCACAGAGTTATGAACTAAAATTTAAAAAACCATTATGCCTGCAAGTTCATCCATTTACATTTCTTCTGTGTAGGTCTCGAGTTATCTAGCAAGTAATAATAATAAAAGACTACTAAAAACTTGCTAAATTTTAAGAAAAGGATGGAGCAAACCAATCGTAACTAAATTGAATTAAATCTTCGTCTTGTAAAATCTAAGAATTTATCTTATATCTAAAACAAAGAAAGAGATATACAAAAGAAAATATTTTTAGAAATCACAAATTGTCCACTTCCCTGAGGAAATTAAAAGTTTTACCGAATTTGTTCCATTTCATAGTATCCTTAATGCATAAATTGAGCCGCCTATCTGTAAGTACGAAAGTACCGTCAGCATAACAAAAGTATTTCTTTACATAATTTGCTTATATAAAATCGTGTTACGTCTTCCATAAATTAATTAACATGCCTGTGTAAGCATTGTTAAAATAGTAAGTTGTTTTTTAAACGTGTTGTTATGTGTAGTTGCGAATACCTAAGCAAATTTCATATAAATTTTACCTTATGTTTATTTTTAGGTATTTATTAATAAATAAATTTAAATCACTTGTTCAAAATTTTAGAGCTCACATATCACATTGAATTGATATAGGATTTATAGTATTATTGCGACTAGTATACGTAATTAAAATTACGTTTTAACGCTTTTAAGTGCGGCATTTTGTTTTTTTTTTACGTTTTGGCCACTTTTCATTTCAGTGGCCGTATTAGTTGTTACGTGATCACGGTTACTGAAAAGTGGACGAAACGCCGAAATGAAAATTACATAAAATGCCACACTTAATAAAATCTTTAAAACGAAACTTTTATTACAGGATTTTATCTCACGAATTGTAAGTTTCCATAAGAAATAATATAAAAATTTACGAGACATAAATTGTTTGGAAAGTCTTAAAATAATATTATACAATACATATACGAGTACACTATGGGTTGGTCTAATCATACAGTTTTTTTTTTCAAAATCAATGGATTCCATATCTGATAATATGAGGCCGATACTAATTAATACTCACAGTCAAGTAAAGTCAATTAATTTTAAAAAGACAATTAAATAAACAGATATTTCACTCGTTTCTATTGGCGCTACTGCGGATTAGAATGTAGCTGTCAGCAACGTTGGCAGGCAGCTTGCATATGTTCAAGTAATTTTTCACGGCTAAGGAACCCATGTTCAAAGGGCACGCAGTACGGTGTCGCAATCACGATCCCGGATCACGACTGGTCCTTCTACTATTTACTAACTCTCCATATTGCTGTTCAGAAGATATAAAACCTTCTTTATGTCTAGGCGATAAAGTCTACGCTTGACGCAGGAGGGTTGCGTTGGATCCTGTTAGAATAATCTACGATCCAGGTAATTGAATTTGAACTTTATTGTTAACGGATAAGAGTAATGTTGATAGCAGTATAATGTTGGTAAGGTGGTGAAATGGATGTAGACCGTGTCGCTACTAGCCTTAAATGCATTAAGTTTGTACCGAGAGATAATAATCGTTGCCAACGCGAGTGCTTTGTTGTTTCAAAGATAGACTTGTTGTCGTTGATTTATTTTTGGTCAGACTCCGGTTTAGTTAACAAGAGCAGTGAATTTAAATATAGAACGAATTTTATAGATGCAATTTTTAAAATATTAACAGTTCTATTTTATTTACCCAGTGGACCAGTAAATGACACGTGATTGGGATGTATATTATGTTTGGTTAAATTGAAAAATCCGGTATATTTCACTGTAGTCCCGATTTTCCACATCTATTTCTTGATTAAAAACTCTTATTATCTTCTTATATTAAGTTTCAGTAAAATTTACACGATTTTTGGAAGCGGCTTTTCACTTGGTTTTTATGCTCACATAGCTCCGTGTTGTTTGTGCGTGTGAAACAAATTTGTTTTTACCCACTTTTTTACACAATAAATTGTAAAGTAAAAATGTTTTTAATCGTTTTATGTACGTTTAATAGTGAATTTGTTTTATATCCATAAACGAACAGAGACAAGTCGCATTGCAATTTGGATTACACATTACACAATGCTTATAGCCGCAGTTACTAGTAGATACAGAAAAGGACATTTTTATACAATTCAAAATGACTGATATTAAGGAAATATCTAATCATTTTCACATCAATAATATTTTTTTATTTCGTTTCTAGAACTTCTCCTTTGCTAGGGTAGATTTTTAATCCGTATTATGGCAAAAACTAACTTTTTCGGGATAATCGGTATCCTAATTTCATTACTGTTATAACAGTTTCCTACCGGTATCCCAAAATTTATAACATTTTATTACTTCTATCGTGTGAATTATGCAAACATTCGAACAATCACAATTTATACACATATTTAATTGTGGTGTCAAAAAAATAAAAAACAAAATCCCTCCAGCATTTTTACACCACACAGTCATTTCACAAATTACAGTCGGATACAAAAATGTTTATTGAAATAAAAAATAATGTTTAATTTCCACGTTCCCTTTACCCCAAAATTGTATTGATGGGGTAGAAAAAGAATCAAAACATCCAACTAACCTGGTTTATTAAAATAATTTTAGAGGAGTGCGTGAGGCGTTTTCTGATACTACCGGTTGTCACGCGAAGTTACAGAACGACAAACTTAAATTTGCTGTTACAAAAACTAGCATTAAACGATTTTGCGTTTTATTTCTATTATCGTAAGTGTCTAAGTAAAAGATAGTACGTTTTTGGGCCGCATTTCAAGTAAATTTTAGAAGGCTAATCAGTAGAACCTGTCCCTCTAACTTATAGCTCGGTGTAATCATAAACATAGATAAGAATTATTCAAGTTTTTAGGCACTACAAAAAAAGTAATTAAACATAAAAATGTGTTTATCTGATACCTGTCTTTGGTTCCACCTACGCTATCGATAGTTTCTCAATAAATTCTCTATGAAATTTTTAATCGTAATATAAATTAAATTTTAGTAAATTTATATGTAGCCACCTATGAAAACTTTATAATTGGTTGTGTATAATTGTGTTGTTTATTAATTATAAATTTATAGCTGGAGTGAAGCGTTTTTGAGAACAATGCTGAATTATTTTATTTTGTAGGTAAAATTCTATGTAATTTATTAACAATAACAACACAACAAGGGTATATGGAGTTAGCGGGAACTTTAAAAGTAGTACTTTGTTGTGCGATTTTATATTCAATACTCGTACCTACGTATAGGTTTTTTTAATGATAATGATAAATATTTATGTGATGTTGACTTTATTACTATGCAAAAATTGTGTGTTTATTTATGTTGATAAATATCAATGACTCTCATCTTTTCGCACAAATTTGCTCGCATATTTCTAATTCGTAGATGTGTCTCAGAAAATCTTATCTTTGGTAATAAAATTATTACTCTTTTTATCGCCGCTATCAATAATTTTGTCCATAGTATATATATATATCTATTTTAATAATTAGTAATTTCCAAAGGCTTAGAAGATGTAATGTGAAAAAACTAACAAACAACGTAACTTTGACATTTACGTATGTTATTACACATTAGATTATGTGTAATAGATGTTAAAATAAAAATTCAGAAACAATTTTTAACGATGCAAAATTCATAAAATTTTATCCAATATTTTACTATGTTACATAAATCTTTACTTTGTCACATCTAAAAAATATTTTTGTAATGCAAAAATCCAAACCATTGCCAAAAATAACTTACTATCAGCCAGCCATTTATTTAACAGCTTATGAGAAAGAGTTATATGAACTCATGTTTCACTTATGTATTTCACATATCTTCCAATAAATTATGAAAGTAGATATAATAAATAGTGCGTATAAATACCACACATACTATCATTTCACTTTTAAAATTACATAATAGAAATAATTTTAATTTATTTGATTCGTTAAAATTATGACGTCGTAAAGCTCTACATCTATACAAAATCAAAGAGACTGTGATGTTTTATGTGATAAAAAAAATATATCTATGTTGATTTGTCTGTCAAGTATATCAGGTAATCAGTCAATAACTCTTTATTGTACACCAATACAAGAAAAGAACTTTCACTAAAACTATTACTCATTATGCACAAAGGGCGGTCTTATCGCTAAAAAGCGGTCTATTCCAGACAACCCCAGGGGTAAATTCAGATTATAATGTCTATGGTGGTCTACATAACACATAGTACAATTTCTTACATTCTAGTAATAAATATATAAATGCACTATATAGAGATGTTTTATATATTAAATATAAAGTATAGCTAATTGTCTTTATAAACGTTTTCAGATTTAAATAATTTAAACACTATCTTCATACAGATAGAGTTGGAAATGTTTTGAAGTTTTTCGTTAATACTTCAAATTTCGTGTTTTAAAGCTTAAATATATTATGACGATATAATATATGTAATGCGACGTCACGAAATGTACAATACCTCCCATCCCTTGTCATATTTTGTTTCATTTCTAATGCGTGTGAACTGCACACATACACTTGTTTTTAAATTTCGCACTCTATATGATTACCAAAAACAAAAGGCTCCATTAGTAATACGCACTAAAACAATGTCACTACAAGTGTATCCTTCATCTTGCCTCGAGATATTTCTCGCAGGGGTGTGGGCTGACATAGACAAACGACACACACCCGACTACCCCTGGCGGCGGCTGAATGAATTATTACAACCAATCGAGAGCGTTCCGACGGCGGCCATTTTTAATTTTTAGGGAACTTACCCCTGTTGTGTATTATTAACAGTGCGTGGAAGTGATGGCGACTGTACATCATAGTAAGTCTTTTAATAGGAAGATATTTTGAGATCGAATGTACTTAAGTTTTGAGTGGAAGTGAGTATGAAGGGATATGCATTCGACATGCGGGATTTATTTTAGTTGTGGCTTAGATTGTATTAGATACATATATATTATACAGCACAACATTAACAATCTCAAATCATGTGAAACATCAAATAACATATTGTCATATAATATTTTATTTACCATGTTTTTGAGCAAATAAATGATTTGATTTGATTTGAAAACCGTACTCAGAGAGTTTAAAGGTTGATTAATTTAAAGAGTGTAAGAGTGTCAGAGAGGTGTATAAATAAAATTACAGTAGATTATGATTGTTGATTGTAATAAACATTCAGATTTGTTGCGATGCTAAGAATTTAAGAAATTTGAAATTCCGTCTAAAATATTATCATAATACTAACCACAATTTTTGAATACTATAATTTATCTGTTAGATAATAATCTTAAGCGCAGCCCATTATACGTTACATTATACCTGTATATATTAAAGAGGCAAATAATTTATAGGCGGAAGTCAAAAATATTTAATATTTTAGTTTTCAACTTAATAGGTATGAATGCCAAAATATTTATATAATTTTCTTAAGAATTCTATGAAATACCGCACAATAGACGGCCACTGCCCACGTAAATTCTTTTATAGATCATCTTAACTCAAATGTCCTCGACTACCATGTTTGGAAAATCATGATAAGCTAACAACTTTATTTTGTTGAAAATTGAACATTACAGAAACGACTTTACGAAGTCGAACATACCTATTTATATATAGGTAGGTATACATTTATACGTATATAAAATTATAATATAAATACACAATAATCTTCATTGAAGCCTATGTCAAAATTATTTTATAATTCATTTTACATTTTATATGGAGAGAGTTTATCGGACGTTTTGAGGCGAAAATCGTGTACTATTTTCGTAGGCGTTACTATTTATTTACATTTAACCAAAAAACTAAAAGTCGCCTACGAGCATGTCAACGATAATCGCCTGTTTACGCCTTTTTTGAAGAGCCCCATATTGTAGCGCTCTCAAAAAACTGGGGTTTTGTTTACACTACGACACAGATCGCATAGAGATAATTGCCTACGACTTCTCAACTTGTCTTAACTAGAAATCGTATGACATTTTTTCAAGTTCATGCAAGTATCATACAAATCAGTTTGAACTGATTTGAATACGAGACTTGCCTTTCCAGCTCGATGATGAGCACGATATTTTGTATTTTGTTTGCACAGAAACGTAAATATTCAATTTAGTTTACATGATATTTTTTTTGCGTTCGACAATCGTGTCTTAGACGCAAGAAACTCTCTACGTGTAAATGGATCCTACGTGTAAATCCTTTACGGTAGTTAAATACTATGCTCATACAGATATAAGATATGTTCATACTTAATATCCCGAAAAATTATTCTAAGTTAATAAAATAACGTTAAAAGCTTCTGAAAAACAACTCATATTGAAGAAATAAATCCATAAGTAACAGCTTAACACAGTGTAAATATTTGAAGAACAACTCGTTAAAATCAAGTTTAAATACGTCGTAAAAGTTAATACGCTCATAATCGTCGATTAGAACAAATTGAACCATAAACGGGCGTCAATGTTGACATAAATCACGCCCTCTAACGTTGTAATACGGAACTACGCGGCGTCCGTCCCAACAGTATCGTCTCAATCTCGCTACAGATGACGAACGACCGTTTTTATTGCAGTTACACGCTTGTTTATTTACTACTTTGTAATAGAATGTCAATAAACAACGTTGATAACTGAGCATGGCAATAAAATAATAATAAAACCTGACAGTTATTATAGGCGGAGGTGGCGCCCCAAGCGGGATAATTCGTAAAACATATTTCGGCACTGACATCTCGCGTTGGATAGGCATACTAAAACACCACGACATTGAAATTCTAATCACGAATCATGTACCAAAATTAAATATATATAATTATTTTAATCTGTTTCACGAAAGAAGTCCCGCAGATGGGACGGTATGCTCGTGCAACTGAATGTTAGAAATATAAAATAATTTTAGAAAGATTCCGTTTAAATAGTCCCTATTAATAAATAAAATAATAATATAATGTAACATTTACTTTAAAACACTTGATAAAAACAATATAACAACGTGTCTGGGCTGATCTGTGTGACTAGTTCCATTTTTGCCCCCAGACTTATGGCTGATTTACATTGATCCAGTTACTGCCTTAGGAAGTGAACTGACTTCAAAATATTCAATAGAGAATATTGAATTCAGTACTAACTTGGCAGCGCTGTACTGAATTCAAATCAATTTACACGATGCTATTATGAAGTCAGCACCGGCTTCCTTCGAATCTGAAGTCAGTAGCTGGATCAATGTAAATCAGCTTTTATTTAATGAGACGCACTCTAAACGGCTCAATCAGTTTACTTATATATAAAAACGTGAACAAGACTTATCCAAAGTAATAAGAGGAATTACAATAGAATGATGGAATGAAAAATAATAATTGTCTACCTAACAAGCGCAGATCATTCATCACGCTACATCAATAATTCATTACTAATAACATGGAGGTACCGACATAATTAGCGCAATTACTAGCCCACCCAGTGTTTTCCGCCCCACAATTGCATGTGATAATTGAATTATTTATCTTTCGCTAAATTAAGTGAGGCAAGATAAACGCATTCTTCACCTATACCGAAGCCATCTTGGACTAAAGCAAGTGTAATTAAGTGAGCGTTAAACTGAACAGAGACAATAGCTGCGTGACCTGAGCTTAAGATTTATGAGATAAGATAGAAAACGATTTTATAGTACGCTACCATTTTTTAATCGCATCCTAATTACATTATGTATTCAGAAATATTCTTATTGGAGAATTAAAAAGATTCTTATCTAAAACTAAGCACACAGATAGTTTAATTACGAAACTGAAATGCTATTTTGTATATAAGACTTTTTACGAACTTTTCCCAAGTCTAGATATTTTGTGACGATAAAAAAGCTACAATATATGTACATACATAGAGGGACGGACGAAGGCTTTAGATGAGATCCCTTTTTACCAAAATATAGTACCCTAAAAATGTGTTACTATAATTTATTTCTGATATTATTTTTGCTTCAATTTCAATAGCAATTATACTCAACATCTTTCGGTGGAACAAAGTTCCTATTCCAATGGAATTACAAATGAAGGTTTCTTATGGGGCAACTGTAAAATTAATCCAAACTTAAGATGAGCATATACCAAAGACAATTACAAAGGCATTAGCGTAGAGAGAATATCATATAGAGATAGCAGAGGAAAAAAATAGTTGCGAAAATATAATACACATTATGTGTATGTCATTAGTTTCAAAATACGCTCTGTATAGGTATGTATTCTGGGTTTTATTCTGAGTATGGGATTCTGGTTGAGGCATCCTTGGTAATGGCAGCAGGTTAAGTTGCGGTATGCAGGGTACACGAGCAGAAATGAAAAGTACGTCTATGTTGTACAGTGGTTTAATACAGATTAATCTTAACTACTACACCATCAGTGTTATTAACAAGAATAAAGTTATATTTTTTTCTTAAATAACCCCGGTGGTATAGTGGTGAAAAGTAGTCTGCAATAAACCGTTGTGCAACACAGGCGTGAATTCCAATTTTACCACTCTATACTCTTAACCACTACAAAGTCTTCGAGACTAGAACTCAGTGCGAGTTTAATATTATATCATAGATATTTCAAAATTTAGAATAAATTGAAAATTTTATTAGATAGAATTAAAGCCTAATAAACATGATGAAGTGTAGTTTTCTCTGGTTTTATCTTATATACGCGTGTGACTTCTCTATATAATTCTGCCTCTACGGACATTAGGTATTGTAACATTCTCCGGGTTCATTATAAAGCATCGGCCCTACGACCCTATTGGAGTGACCTTCCACAAAGGTTTTAGTTAAGGAATGTTTATTAATGGTATAGCCAAAAATTAATGGGTCAAGTTTGGATGAAGTGTATTTAGTTTAACTCGTATTTAAAGTTCTTTAATATTATGTCGTTGTTGAACAATATTCTAAACACAGTAAGGAATTAATTGGCTTCGTAATAGTTGGTTTTTTATACAAAGTCAGATACGGCGTAACTGCAGCCAATTCATATCGATCGTTTGTTTTCACTGATTTTTTTATAATGGTTATTCCAATTCAGATATGAAGTATTTTTTCAGTAAATGAAGTTTGTATTACAAGAGTTCAGTAGACAGGCAGACGGACCACCTGATGGAAAGCGGTTACCATCGATTATGGACATTTGTAATACCAACAGTGCTGCCAATATGCTATCGCTCTTTAAAGCGTGACTGGAACCTAGCCACTAATGCCGGAAAACAACTCATGGTTTTTATGGCAGCATACTCTAGACCAGGGGTGGTACCTATCGAGGCTGGCAAATACCCTACTACCCGACTGTGGGCTGATTTTCTCGTCTCATACGACAGGCCGCCCGCCTGGCCACAGTGTAGAATTTGAGAACAAAATGGTATTTTATCCCCGTTCCTGCACAGACAAAAGAAGTTGGGCGAAAAATTAAGTTTGTTAAAGAAGTAATTTTTTCTTTATTTTTTATAAAAATAGGAATATAACTATTTTAAGTCTTACTTCTATTTATTTAACTTGGCCGAAAAAGAGAGCAGAATCTTTAATTATATTAATATATAAAAAAAATATATTGACAACAATCGCAATTGTATATAGGTATAGTTCAATAGACGTTCTAGTGCAGTTATATTTACATTTTGTTTCTGAGATGAAAACAGCAGTAAGAAACAACCTTGAAAAGTTAAAACAAAATCTTCGTTTAAGTAATCCAATAATAGAAAGTGCGTGGTATGACGCACGATGATTTCGTAGATGCGACGTATGTTCATGGTATTTGTCTTTTTGGCTATAAAATCCCTAATTAACATATTTAATAATCGACGTTTCAAAAACTATTTAACAAATTTTGTTCAAACCGATTGATTAGTAATTAAACTTTCATCGCCCAGTTTATTTAGAGAAAAATTACTTTGATATTACACACGAAAATATAGATGGATGGATCTCAATTTAGTACAAGGGTCGCATTTTTTTCAAAATTCCTTCGAAACCCTAAAACCGACCGCATCACGTTTGTAACATCGATCTATATACGAGTTATTGTACATTATGTGGCAGCAATTACACATCCATTAATCAGAGAACTCCTCCGGCAGTTTATTACGCCTCCGGCCCTTTGGCGGTTTCAACCCTTTCCCGCAGCCGCACCCTGTGCCCTTCAGGCCCAACACCCGACTCGGTTACAAGTTTACACTTGATTAGCCACGGTGACTTCGTAAAACTTCAAATCCCTGTATTCCGTGTAAATGAAATTATGATTTATAGCATAAGTGTAATATAGCATCGTTTGTGGGCTGTATTTGCTACTTATTCGGTTATTTATCGCTTAAATTCAACTTAATAATTATTTGACAATGTGTAGATTTATATAATAGAAGTGCGGTTTCCGCGCTTAAAACCGTTAAAACGTAGTTTTTATATATTAACTTAAGAAAATATAATGTATAGATTTGCTTTTAAAGTAGATAATAATAAAGTTTTAACTGGTTGCATCCAAATATGTTTCAACTAATAAAACTAGAACAAAACGAGAGAAGAAAGACACGTGATGCCATCTAATCAAGTAGGAATCAGAAGCTATAAAGAATTACAATGTACACTGGACATGCCTAGTATTCTTCCTCAACAGGAAGTTAGTTACGCTCCATTTCAATACAAATTAAAGAGCAATACCGAAATGGATTTTACTATATTGCTCGCGCGTTGACATATTTGTAAAGATTAATATAAATTAACCTAATTTACATACAAGTAATCTGTATTCTACAAATCTAACATACAATCATACATACAATAAATTACGAATGTTTCACAGCAATTTGATTTTTATTTCATATAGCTAGGTACATTTCCATGTACTTATATAAATTAATTCTTGTGATTTTTTATGTTATGGAAACCTTTTCTGAATCAAAATGATTTTTTATGAAACATTCGTAATATTATTGTTGAGATTTGCAGAATAGAGATTTGGTGTAAGGAACTTCTGTCAAAATGTGCTAATGCTCTAGCGAGATAGCCATCCCCATTTACATAGGTAGCTCTTTAATGTAAATGTTCAGTTAGTATAACACTCCAGTTTTAAATAAATTCCGGCAATAAGTTCTCTTAGAACTTGGTACTTTTTTTACAAAGGGTAATAAACTTGTATCTAAGCAAAAAACCTAAAAATATTACAGCAATTTTGATCTGAATTAAATTTGAAGAAATTAGTATTTTAATTTAGACCCGGTAGACAGGTACAAAATGTATTCAGTATTAAAATTGGCTAATAAATGTCGGAATATTTTAAGCAAATTTAAAAGGTATGTAATGAGTGTTGATTAATCTCCAAGATAGTTTAAAAGTAATTTTAATTTGCTTGTTTCGGTTAAAGCAATTTACTGATATCATAGTCAAGATAAATAATACATTTTCTTCATTAGTTTGATAATATTAAAGTAATGAAGTATACTGCGATAGAAATCATAACAAATTATTATATTTCATGTGAAATTTTTAAAACGATTAAATACGATATAATTAAATAGTTTCCGGTTACAATCAGAGAATTTACTTCGGAGTTTGAGATCCACCCCTTACTTCTTTTATCTTTATTTTCGCTAGATGTACGCACACACAGAATATCGGCATGAAACGGTTCGCCTCGAGCTAATAGTGTTTCGTACGATGAGTGAAAGTTCCGACGGGCCACTCCGCCTCCCCCTATCACATCTTCACTGTCCTATCGCCCTATTCCAATGTTAAATCCCATCCCCCTATCCTATTCCTCCTGTCTAATAGGATAGGGGGATGGGATTCTGTCCTGCTGTCCCTTTCTCTCATCCGGGGGGATGAGATTAAATTTACCAAGTATGTTAGAGAGATTTCATCGTCGTGTTTGACCCTAACGATCGATGCAATAAAATTAAAGGGTGTAATTTTTACAGATTTTAGTCGGTTTGATTCCCGGGTGAAGCAAGAGAATTTTCGAAAATCTTTGAATGCAGTTTTATTTCTTTTCAAAAATAAAGAAATGTTTCTTTGTAGTAAAATTTGCTATCTCTATTATTTAGAGTACTTTCCCTCCAGGTGGCATTAAAAAATTCCACCTTGTATATATATATTAGTTTTAAGTTTAATGTTAAATAAATTAAGCAATAATTACATCTAGACTACAACACTCGTCGTCTTATTTTGTATTATCCTCTCAAGCGGTCGAGCCATGGGATCTCGCCAGTGGTGTGTCACCCAATCTAACGGGGTTACATCACAACTTATTTCGACCCCCACACAAACGTTTACCCATAGACGACGGTAACTACTTTTCATTAACTGGGCTGTCTGTAGGATTGTCAGCTTCGCAATATTAAAAGAATAAAAATGATTTTCGGCATAGTGATGCCATAATATGTGTACCAATGACTTTACAAGGAGTGCCTTGTAAAGTTATTGGTACACATATCATGTCTTAAATGTCAAACCAGCATATTTTGCGCCTAACCCTTCTACCAGCGTTTAGTGGAGGCGACATAACTAAGCATTTGTGACCGATATAATATATTACTCTCTATAAAACGTGGCCGTATCAGAGTAAGTGACTCTCTGTTTCGTATATTGATATATGATTCGTGATAACAAATCTTTGTAAATTATTTCCTCTATTTCACGGGACCTTTGGCAATGCTTATTATTGGCATGCACGTGGTATCTTAAAATATCAAGCCAGTATTTCTTGTTCTTTATATTTCTACCAGGGCCGTCCTTTCGCCGTGACTACGTAGGTATATGTTCCACAGGTAATCGTAAGTTTCTAGAAAACGCGGCCATCATACTGTAAGCGACATTAGCAATTTATCTGCTACATAACAAACATGAAGCCTGCTAGGGATGTGGGAGTTCTTGGTGCAGTCTTTTCTCGATGGCTACACATATCCACCACAACATATTCTATTCCCCATCATACTATATAATCTGTTGCCTTAATGGTTAGTTCCACTTTGTTCTTTAGATGGCACTAGTATGGATTCATCGTATATTACGTACAGAATGTATGTGAAACTGATTAATTTCGTTCTAATATATTATATATATATATGAAATTGTTTTTTGTTATACCTATCAAACTGCAAAATACGAATTATATGGTAAAAATCAAAAATTAAGAAAATTTCAGAGTTACCTTCTTTATTACGCTATTGTCATGTCTAATATTTATTTTTCTTCCATAATGACACAGATAATCAAGCATAAGCCCTATTGAACCACTATATAAATGGACTAATTAACCTTCAGCACTTTATGAAAAATTATAATAAGCAGTAAACTAAATAACACAATTTCAGTAAGTTACGGTAACAACATTTTAGGCAACGCAAGCGAAACAGACGCCAGTGCGGACATTAATAATTTTGGCGCGAACAAATGACGCGGCTGATTAATGATTTACGTACCCAATTCTGCGCTGTCCACCGGGTACACGGCTGCGAAAACCACACACGCACATATGAATTTACCCTATGGTAGTACATCTAACTAGACACACCTAATAGTAATTTTCAAGTACGTGTGCGTGTATTTTAGTACTGTGAACTATGTACCTATCTATAAGTAGTTTATTATCTACATAATTGTGTAACTACCTATAGGTATTATTCCTATTCCTATCTCCCTTTTATCATCGGGAATCTAGATGTACCGACCGGCATGTGGCACCGATTTGTGGTGGATATTCCACCTGCACGAACGAAGTGCTTTGCGTCCATCTTCATCAAGCGCAACGCAAAAGAGTAGAACTCATTGTCGGAGTCTGCCTTTTCCAATATTTACAACCTAGATGTCTTCAACTCTCGTTTGAATTACCTTCTAGGTAAACGTTGCTCCATCTTAGACCATATCTCTGCTCTACATCAAGCGAGATCATGATCTAACACGAACCTATACTACTATTTAAAAAAAATAGTGTACAAATAATAACAGAAACGGCGATGATGATTTAGATAATATACAGTACGTCTATTTACATTTTATTAATAAATACACAAGTGTCATCATCATCATCGTCCGAGCGTTAAATCCCGGTTGCGTTCGGAGCGTTCACTCCGACTCCCGGGGTCCACTTTCTTACTTTTCCTACTCCACTTCGCGCAGTCTTCAGCATCCCCATTTTGAGACCATAGGCACGCATGTTATCCTTCAGAACGTCAAGCCAACACTTCTTAGGCTTACCCCTTCGACCTCGACCTGCGGAGGTTAGGCTAGACGTTTGTTCCCCACATAATTAGCCGATCTCCGTAAAACTAGGCCGTACCAGCGTAAGCGACACTCTTGCAGTTTGTCTGCTATGTCACGGACATGAAGACTGCCGCGGATGCAGGAGTTCCTGACACGGTCTTTCCACGTCACTCCACACATCCATAGCAGCATATTCATCTCCGTGACACGCAGTTCTTGCTTGTGTCGCTCAAGTACAGGCCACGCTTCACTGCCATACAAAAAGACAGGTCTAATGGTGGATTTATAGACCTGTCCTTTTAATTTAACCGGCATTTTGGGGTCACAAATGGCACCTGTCACCTCACTCCACTTGGCCCAAGCTGTTGTGATACGGGCGTTCACGTCGTGGTCGATATCCCCGGATGCACTAAGTACAGATCCCAAGTAATTAAACTGATCCGTGCGCTCGAGTGTATCTTCGCCTATACGCACGGACGTGAGATATGTAGTGTTGCAGGCCAAGTACTCAGTTTTTGCCATATTTAGTTTCTTATCGCCGTTCTCTAGCGACCTCTTCCACGCATTTACACGTCGCACCAGGCGCCCCCTGTCCGAATCTGCCAGAGCGATATCGTCAGCATACATGAGCAACCATGGAGGTCGCTCATGCGCATCTCTGATGCTGTTCGACACTTCATCTAATATCACGCTGAACAGAAACGGGCTAAGGACAGATCCCTGGTGCACTCCTACGGTTATGAGGAAGGGTGTGGTGTCGTCAACAGCGGTCCGAATTATGGAATCGGAATCACGGTACATATCCCAAATAATGTCAATATAGGTTTCTGGCACCCCGTTGGACTTCAGTGCCCACCAAATCATCACGCAAGGAACACAGTCGAAGGCCTTCTGCAGATCCAAAAACAGGAAATGCAAAGGCGTTTTCTTCGTCCTGTATTTCTCCATGATGATCCTTAGGGCAAAAACATGGTCCATGGTACCATG
Source organism: Dendrolimus houi (assembly GCA_039645545.1). NCBI lineage: Eukaryota > Metazoa > Arthropoda > Insecta > Lepidoptera > Lasiocampidae > Dendrolimus > Dendrolimus houi. Next base: position 15,710,084 of record CM077125.1, on the reverse strand, counting down.
CCCGGGGCGAAACTCATATTGACATCCCGAGACAGTGCACTCCTGCCGGATCCGAAAGTCGATTATGCGCTCAAAGAGTTTCATGGTGTAGGACATTACCTTTATTCCGCGGTAGTTTTCGCACTCCTGCACCGATCCCTTACCTTTGAAGATTGGGGTGATAACACTCAGTCTCCATTGGCTCGGTATGTTTCCGGTGAGGAGTATGCGGTTAAAAAGGTTTGTTAAAATGCCCACACTACGAGGACCCATCGCCTTCCAGGATTCGATGGGGACTCCATCGGCTCCAACAGCTTTCCGATTCCTCATGCGGCGAAGAGCCCTATGGACTTCTTTAGGCGTTATCGGTGGCACTAGTCCTTGATTCGGAGGGAGGTTCGGTGGCTGTACCTTTTTGTGCTGCTTATTCAGCAGCTTGTCGAAGTACGAACGCCATCTCTCCTTCACCGCGAGGTCCTCGCATAACAAGTTACCGCCAGGACCTTTAACACAGCGGCACCTGGAAATGTCTTGTGCCGTTTTGATCCTGGAACGTGCTAACTTATTAATGAGCTTCTGGCCCTCAGACGATTCCAATTTGTCGTACAACGATCGAAAGTGGTCTTGTCTGGCTCTAGCTACAGCTCTTTTAGTGGCACGTTTTGCGGCCCTGTATGCGTTGCAATCTTCAGGAAATCTGGACGCTTGCATCTTTTTGAAGAGGGTTTTCTTCACCCTAACCTCCTTCTGGACTGTGTCGTTCCACCACCAAGTCTCCTTATCACATTTGCGTTCACCCTTTAACACACGCAGCACTACCTTTGTAGCTTTAGTAATGGCTGCCTGGATCTTGTCCCAGTGGCTCTGGACTAATTTGCTGTCAGCTCCAACACACATCTCGACGGATGCTGAAGCGAACTCCTGGAATTGCCTTCATCAAAGAGTCGACAATGCTCAACGGGTTTGTCTTTGGGTTTTACGCACATGTCCAAGACAAAGAAACGGTGTTGTGCCGTCAGACTCTCTCCAGGTATAACCTTGCAGTTGGCTACTTTGCCGATGTGATGTCTCCTGGTGAGTAGGTAGTCGATCTGGGTAGCATGCCTCCCGCTCTTGTAGGTGATTAAGTGTTCGGATTTATTTTTGAAATACGTGTTCACGATGGCAAGGTTGGCAGCTACACACATTCGGAGGATGTCCGGCCCCTTCTGCGTTGCGGCTTCCGTATCCCAAGTCACCATGAACACGCTCAAATTCCTCCCACTTCTCACCCACATGACCGTTCATTTCACCATCCAAAACGACCCCCTGTGATAACGGGAAGCCACGCAGTACATCACCAATTTGATCCCAAAACCTCATTATGTCAGTGTCGCTAAAACCAGCCTGTGGTGCGTAGGCACTTATCAAATGGATCACAACCCCTTCGATAAGAACAGACACGACCATAAGCCGGCTGAAGCGTTTCACCTCCAGGATGTTGTGTTGTTTTGGAACTCCTCGGAGAGCCCTACAGCAACCCCGTTTTCCCCACCAGGAGCACCCGTATAAATCAGCTTGTAGCCATTCACAATGAACCGGGATCTGCAGCCTTTCCACCGAGTCTCCTGCAAGAACACCACGGCCACCCTCCGCCTGGAGAGTACTTCGGCCAACTCCCTATATCCCCAATAAATACACAAGTGTATTACATACCTATATATGTAGATGTATTATGTATTAAATAGTTACATATATATACATACTTATACGTATTGGGTACTACGTATAAAATGTTCTTGTGAAGTATATATATATATATATATATATATATATATATATATATATATATATATATATATATATATATATATATATATATATATATATATGTCACAGTTTGCTGCATATGTTAAATATTGAAAATATAATTGTAAAAATTCCTTTACTAGTAAAATCCGAGATGGGTTTATCTAACCTGTTAATTATCACGCCTAGAATATCATTTCACTTGAAATATAAAACGTCAGTTGATTTTGACATTAACTTGATCTACGAAATGTCAGTTGATTTTGAAGGATGAAGGGAAAAGGGGGGGACGCCTCCTTCTGAAGATAAGAGGAAACAATTATTATCGTTTATATTTTGGATTTATTAGAAATAATTTTTAGATAATTAAGGGTGCTCTGTAAAGTTAATAAAGTGTACGAGGTAGAAACTGTTGATTTATTAGCATGGAAATTGAACCTGGACAATCGCCGTTATATATATATATATATATATATATATATATATATATATATATATATATATATATATATATATATATACATAACAATGACACAATGGTTTCTAGTCACATTTTGAAATATTGGGATTTTATTTGTCTGATAGCAATAAACAAACATACTATTTACATAATTTATGTGAACAACTCACTCGTCAAATTCATATTTCTTCGAGTGAGTTAGTATTGCTTATCCGCAGCCGTTGGGATTTCAAGGTTTCAATTACAGATCTGTTTATAAGCAAGTCATCACGAACAAAAACGAAATAGAGTCAGTATATTAATTGTAGGATAAAACTTATATAGTTTATAAGAGACTATACAATATACTGTCATAGTTTAAATAGGGCGCCACGCGGCTATGTCTCTATATGAAATATCGTATTCTCCGGGATTTAAATATTCAATATTCATTTTCGGTCTTCGAAGTACCTACCTACCTACTAAATTAGTTCATATGTATGAAAGGTCGAGAATTGGGAATAGAAAAACATGAACAACATACTATTTATACGTATAGATTCTTATTTATGAACTATCAGTATCTTAACTAAACTAATCTTTTAATAGACAATTATAATTCTTAAAATAAAATAAATAAATATATAAAATAAAATCTGTTTAAAACTTCTTTTAAATTATTTTCTTATTTCGGTAAAAGCGTTCCTAATTCTAAAATCATTTATTATGCGGCTTTATCTGGGATAACCGTTTCACGCAGATGTGGCGATGGATGTAATGCGCAATTTGAGATGCGACATTGTTGACGTTAAATATTAACAAATAACGTATGCATATATTACCCGTGCGCAGAAGGTTTGCCGATAGCCTCATGATATCACGCATCGATGGTCAGTAGGGTTAATAAATTTATTATTGTATATACTTTACAGCGGTACATAAGTATATACAATAATAGTAAGTAATACAAAACAATACTAGTGAGTAGTCATCGGCAAACCTTCTGCCCGCGGCTTATACACTAATGTGATTATCCGATAACGACGTTATTTTTTAACACTTTAAATAAAGCGCATTCGGCCACAGCCTACATCTTTAACAGTTGTGCCTATTCTGAAATTTAATGGTTTTTTGTACTGTAAAGTATAACTGACTATAATAATGCAATATTGAACAACGTACCGTGATAAATATTTAATATGTCCATTTTTTGACCGGAGTGTTACTTAAATATTAAAGTATTAAGCATTTTTTCTTCGTATCGCTAAATCATATTTTCCGCATAATTTTTCATGAATATAACAAATGGCGTCAAAGGAAAATATGCAACTGTGCCGGGTATTGGACCCTTCAAGGGTACACTAAAAGGTCCACTCCAAAGGGACCCGGAGGCCGAGTCAGCTCGCTAATGATTTATTACGCTCTTATTGATATCCATTTTAATTTGGTCCTATGTTTGCACACATTATGATATATAGTCTCCGCATATTTTTGGGGTACCGTAGCCGTTTTGACAAAAATAGAGTCATGTAAATCCGTCTGTTCGCCAGTGTGTCATAGCTTTTCTTCTCAGAAACAATAAAACTTAGAAGTGGCGGCTATATATGTACCTAACTGAAAGTGCACAAAAATGTACAAAGTATTGTTAGACAGATATTTAAGATTATGATTATGCTCATAGTACTTACCTGTTTTTATTTAAATCAATAGATGGAGAGTATTCACCACCAAAGCATAAAAATCCCTTCTATAAATTTTGTACTATGAAGTAGAAAATTCTGCAAAAATGAAGATAAGTAAGTACCTACACAGGTTAAGGATACATTTAACGAAAATTTAATTAAACCAAATCCGTCGAACAATTTTTGAGATATGGAATAGAGTATTTTCCATTATAGTTTTTTAACGGTTCTGTTTCCGAATGCCTGATTTTTCTTTTTATTGAGTTTTTATTACTGTATTAGACCATTTGATTCGTTTAAGAGTTCCATTATGTGTAACATGTAACACAATTTTAATTGGAATCGATCCCATATTGTCTATGCTATGTTAGTTGTACAACAAGTTTTAAGCTTTTGTAAGATATATATAAGGCAAAATAAATTAAATTATTTACAAATTTAAAGTAGTAAATGTTCTAAAACGGTACAACAATAAGCATAGAGCGAAATTCGATAAGGAACAATGAACAAAAAGTCTATAAATAAAAAAAAAAATGCTAAAGTCAATATTGTACAATACTCTTTATAATTGACTAAAATAAACTAACTAAATAAATGAATATAAACTTAAATGAATTAATTTAAATTAGCTAAAGTAAATAAAGCGACTTCAAAGATTTTTTTATGTAGCGATTTCTCTAAACATCGAATCTTTATAGGATTTAGTCGCGGTACGAAATTGGCTGCCATTTAGCATTGGAACCGATATCACAATATCGACTGCCAACCGATTTAAATTTATTCGGACGTCGGTAACTTCCAATTTAAACCTCTTAATCCTCTATGATGTATGTCGGTATTCGGCGGGATTAAAAGTTCCACGGAAAATAACCGGGAAAACCTTTTCCGGGGTCGGATTGACCCAGCCAGGAGCGGGATTAGGCGGCCGGGATTGGATATACATAAATCTCGGACAAGGCTTTAGGGGCGACGCAATTAAGCCTCTCGAGCACTGATACGTCATTTTGTGACGGCGGCCGATACTAATCACAGACAATTTCGCTGCGAACAACAAAAATAATACGTGTATTAAAATTCAGCGGTTGTGCATCGGCTACGCACAATGGTCGCTCGTCGACGGTTGTGTCATAAATAATTCAATTTTATAGTAATAAAATACGCGTGACCAGAGTTACGGCGTGAAAACTTTTCAGCAATTACGGGTTTGAATATAATAAAAGGTGGTGACCGATCGGTTAAAGCGCGGACTCTAGAGCGGCAGCGGGCTAGACGGATGCACGCACTCGTAATTCATGCATCAGCTTGCGGGAAAGGGTTGGCCGCGAGTGCAGTCAAATGACTTATAGTTTGTATTAATATGCTTCGAACATGGTAATCCATTCCGACTCGGATTAATTAATTTATGCGGGAACGGACTTATTGTGTAATAGAATTTTGGGCAACTTTCGAGACGGGGGAAGCACGAACGGGTTATTGGACGCATCTGTTTCTATGCCCAAATAACCCGGTGGGGTTTTAGTAATAATATTTTCTTTTATTAAATGCGAATGTGTACGTAGTAGCAACGTAATTAAAAGCCAATTTAAGCTTGATTGATTATTAAATACAGAGTACATGTAAAGGTGTTAAAATCAGTGCGTGAATAAACATGTAGAGTATTATGTATATTTGTGTATATTATGTAGATAGTGCGAATTTTCTTCGTATACCTATAGATAATTTTTACATGTCAACAAAACAATCAATATAGAGAATAGTGTGAATGAGCTTTTACTAGCGAATCAGTAAGTCAAACAACATATTTTTAATTAATTAAAGGTAGCTAATGGCGTGTGATATTTTTTATGATTTTCACTTGCTTTGGTTAAAAGAAAATCTTGCCCTAATAAAAAAGAATATTTAACTGCTCTTAACGACAATTAACACCTTGTTATAAAAGAAACTCATACCCGACACATAAATAAAAAACTTAGCGAAAAGAAATCTTAATTACGATATACGAAAAGGGTGTATTTTACTAAATGAAAAATTCAATTTAACCGGAAACTCGTACTTATAATGGCGGTTAATGACTCCAGAAAGCCAATAAATCACAAGAAATTAACAAAAAGTATTGATTTATTGTTGTTTAATTATTGCAATTAGACACGGTTCTTAATCAGCATATATATATATACCTGTAACTTGCTGCGATGTAAAGGTTGCCTTATGGTGCCTGTAGTAAAAAAAACCCTTGTCTATTTATTTACTATGGAAAGATACATATTACTTCCTAATAATACATTAAATTAGTGAAACTGACTGACTAATAATTTATATACATTGCGTTGTATTAAATAGATAAATATTTATTAGCTTTGGAATCTAATAAAAGACCAATGCCAATGACCTACAATATTATACAATACAAACGTAATTCAAAGAACTGAGGGCCTAAAGAGGTAGTTATCGCAGATTCATACGATGAACATGATAAGAAACACTAAACATAAAGTGGACCTTTATACTGTCTTACAACATATGGAAGACAGCATGCGTGTCCATTTCACTGGGCGATTCCCCGTAGGCAGCTCGCCCTCTGATTGACATATTTCTGGCAAATCTGTCTATGTATGAGATTCATCATATAGTTTGAAGCCAGCAACAGCAAGCATAGACTAGATCATATATTTACCTATACAGATAAGGTGCAATTTTTAATAAAAGTGGTTCGGTTTAATTTTTTGAAATACTATAATCCTTGCAACATCTCAGAAAGATTTATAGTAATAAAAGAACAGCAACTGGTCACTAAACTTATAATCAGAGAACCTTACGGTTTAAATACATTTTATGCACTGAACTGACACACACACACTCAACAGACATTTTTAGAACAACTCGCCATCCCTTCAACAATCTTCCAGTATAAGAAACTTAGCAAATTGGCACAACCAAAAGCGGATTGAAGTCATTGATAAACTATTTTAACTAAAAAGGTTATGAATGAGAAGAATTTCTTACATGATCGTTTAGAAATTTTAGGTAATATATAATTATATTTGAAGTTCTACATGTAATAAAATACATCGAACACAGTAAAAAATCTATCACTTTTGCCAACAAACATGAATATAAAATGTAGTGAATACTGTCTATATACAATTGAGAGATTTTAAATTATAATCTACACAATTACCACACCATACTAGAGATAATAAATATTGTTAAATATAATTATGGTATATTATAGAAAACTACTCTATACAAAACAGGCGCTAATCACACAATAAATAAAAATATAACAAAACTATTATTCAATTAAGGAAATGTCCGATTGTATTGTTTAGAAATAAGATGGTACATTACAAAATTAATCATTAACCTTAAAAGAAACACGACAAGCACAACCATACAAGGAACTAAATGTAACAATATGTTGGAAGTAGTATTAACAGTATTAAAATAAGTGCAATTAATATTTAGTAGAGTAAATATTTAAAAAAATATACTTAAAACACCATTTACCACCAAAAAACATTCCTTACAGTATTCAAATTAAAGTTGTAAATCAAAATTTGCTACCTGAATCGAACTATAACTTTTAAAAATACAAAAATTTGTATTTTTTTAAATAATAAATATCGGCTCCATGTGGAAACTTTTATAACTATTGATCATTGTTATAGCTCACACTAAAGTTCCCTACTAACTACATAAATAATCCTTAAAAACTAGTTTCAGATCGGCCGACAAACTTAATAACTCAGAGATAGTTAATTTTTAATTTACGAACACATCTCTAATAATTTAAAAGTTCCATCAAAATCGAGATAAGGATCATTAAGGAGCGTTTTCCATAAAATATTACTACTAATACCGGTAGCATGCTAATGGTCTTAAATTTGACGCACAAACGCAAAAGAATTTACTTCATACTAACAATCCGGATATGAGAAGCAGCCATTAAAATTAGGGTTGGGCCACGACATTTCGGCTCTGGCTAGGCCACGACCGTCCGCTAGGGCTGGGCCGGCGCGCCGTGGGCTCGGCTCAAAAAAAGATACAATGAGTTCCCGCCGAGCATCGATATAGATGAGATGAAAGATTTCTCAATGTCCAAATGTTGTTCTGGTTACTTGTAACTCAATATTGAACTTTAGTTTTTTATTGTTTTGTATAACTGAGAATTCTTTTGTTGTTATATGGTCTGTAGGTAAGTGAATAAAAGTTGGCATACTACGTTTATGGTTATAAGTATTTCGAAACAGTGATTGTAATGAGTGTATAAATTTTCAAAAACGAATGTTTGGAACAATTAAAATTAAAACTCACACATAACTGACAGAGCTAGTTACTTGCTAAATTTTAGAAAGTTTGTATATCGTGACAGATGAAGTAGACAGACATTAAGAATTGCGTCATTATAGGTTTCTAGTCATTTTCATCGATTGGAAAATCCTACCAGTATTGATAAAAACTAGGTTACACTTTCAACACTCGATTTAATCATCTTATGACATACAAAAACGCAAGCTATTTAAAAGAAAACAGAGGTGAGTTAAAAACTAAACTACTTCATAATACAAAAATTGCATTAATTGCCAAACGAGAATAAAATACGAACTCTAAAAATATCTACTTATTAACGGGCACGAAATTAAAAAGCAATTTGGTAACCGTTACTAATTTAGGCGGTGCGGCATGAAGCTCTCGATTCGGGTGGGGAGGGGCCAAGTGCGGGGCGCGGGGCGAAGCAGCCCTAATCTAAAAGCTGTCAGTTAACAGGCCCGGCAGCTGTGCCCACCGTCCGCCGTCTGTGTATACTCAGCCTTATATCGGGCGTATACATAAACACGCAGGTATCAAATACGCTTTAGAATTATTATGTATTCTGCGCTTATTGCGTTTTTGGAGATGATCCGTATTACGTCGATATACTATCTACTAATTTATAATGAGTTTAGAAAATTATTTTCAAATAATTGTGAGTCTGTAGCTATTCTTTCGTCATGCGCATCGTACAGTGAAATTCCTTGCCTGAATCTAGGTATATTTCCGATAATAATAATCTGGAATTATTTAAAACCTTAGTAGCTTGGTACCTCCTTCAAGTAAGATTCCTTCCCTACTAAACAATACCCTCAACTGGCAAACCAACTGGTAGGAAATACCCCTCTCGATATAAGATAAACAATTGTTAATGAGAATACATATTGTAATGTAAAGAGATACTTAGGTATTTATGACTAAAGTTGTCATAATACGTTCGTTAAAAGTAAGATAGACAAAGACGAGGTTTAAAATTGATACACGACGTGTAAATGAAATTCTTACTTTTAATGTGCTCTATTTGGAACAGCCAAGACTGAGACACTAAGAATAGACATCTATGCTTTACTAAAAAAAAAATATAAATAACTACATTGTAAATAATCTTAATTGACACAATCATATGTAACTACGCATTAAATATTACTCGGTGTTCAAAGCGTAAAATGCTATCAATTAACTGATTCAAAGTGTCCCACTGATTTATTTGAATTTGTATGAAAATCGAAGTTCATCGAGAACCTCATTAGTAGATATAAGTCTGGGTCTTTGGGATTTATTTAAGAAAAACGCAATACGTCACTACCCACGTCGAAGGATAGATTAACATCTCGGAGTATATTGTAAGAGTTGTTCACCTACGCATATAGTCTTTGATTTTAGAACGCCAAGTTTTTTTTATTATGTTTATACAGGCAGCTTAGTCTAACTTCTAGATGGCAGTAATGGGTTAGAAGTAATCGTAAATATATTTTTTTATTTTAAAATAAGGCATTGCCAGTTTTAACTAAGCTACCTCATAGCAAAATATACAAACCATGTAAATATAATATATGACACCTCTTGTATTAATTAATGATTATTCAAATGGAATAATCTTTTATCGAATAGACATCAGATGAAAAACCGAGCCTTTTCGACCCCTCTCTCCCCTTCTTCGTATGAGAGCCTCAGCTTTAGGGTTTGGAAGTAGTATGAAAGGTACATTTTATAAAATCGTTGATAATTTGTCTTGCGTGTGTGTCTGATACAAATAACATTTTTCAACTACTGTTTATTTATAAACAGTTGTTTATATGTATTTGTAATCAATACCCACATTTTAACTATTTTTTCTTTATTATAATATCTTAAAACTAATAAAACTATATTGCGCTTTTAAAACTTTATTAAAAATCTAATATGACTTGTGTCATATAGAATTTTTTCACAAATGACATCGGCATAGAAATAAAAAATAAAAATAATCATGGAAGTTCCAAAAAACGCAAACTAGCATTACAGGTGTAGGTACTCAAGTACGTGGAGTTGTAATTTTTAATATAAAAATAATAAAATATTTAAAAATTACTTTGAATTACATTTTAATCAGAACTTTCTGTCGATGTTAAAAACACTTTAAGATACACGTGTACACATTAAAAGTCATTACCCTATTTTTCGGTTTCCACCGCCGACACTGAAAACGTATATAATTTGCATAAAGCTTCTTAACCAAATTCGATTCTTCCATTCGTGGCGACACTAATTCGCCTCTAATACTTTATGATACGTGTATTCTGTATTTCGTGTCTTTTCAAATGTGTTTTGGCTGTTATTTTATCAATTTTATGATTGTTCCCGCACATAAATTTATCTGATGCACTGTAGTGTCGGATGTCTGCCTGTCTGTTGGAACTCGTGCAATAAAAAAAGAGATAGATTTTTAAATAGAGGTCTTCTTTCGATAAGTCGATTGAAAAGTAAATTGACATTTTATTGGACCGGTGTTACTGTAAATCTCCCTATATGCAGTATTTCCTAGTTTTATATGTGTAGATACTAAGTCTAGGTCGCCTTTTTTGTTTAACAAATATCCTTTTATGAATATAAATTCTAAAATACAAAATTATGAATCAAATTAAGTTACTTATACAATTAAACTATCTCAAATTATATGTAGTTTAATGTTTATTATGATGAAATTGATATTTTTAGATTGAAATTTGGTCAGTAAAAAAAAACGCTAAGTTTTTTATCTCATAGCTACAAACTAGGAACCTATGCATAACCTCGGAATAAATAGTGATTCAGTGTGAAAGTAGTATGGACTTCTCGATACCAGCCCAATGTCCTACCAGTGTGTGTGGGCTAGGATCGGCTTGGTCAATAACGGGATGCCTTCGGACGCCAGAACTCAAGAAGTTTGTATCTCACTCTGGTCTCTTGCTTCGTAATTGTAGTATATTTGGATGGCTAACAATGTACAGTAGTAGATTGCGATTGACTGCCAATGTATTAGACCATTGAACTTGTCTTGTACTACCGCTAAAAATTTATTTATTTTACAGTTCCTAAACTAGTCTATCTGCTGGTAAGTCAAGTCAAGTTAAGTCAGCCATAAACATTCCTACAATAGAACTACACTAGCTCTAAAGTTACAGACATCTCACCAAATCTAAGCCTGGCTAAAACAAAAACCAAACCGATTAAAAAAAATATTTTTACGAAAGTGCCAAGGATTTTGTCACTTCTATCACTACCATATGACAGGTGCGCTCTAAACATACGAGCCGGTAAAAAAATCAGTCGCAAGTCGTAAAATATGAATGAGCTCGCGAGTAGGCGTAGTGGATTGACTGTTAAGTATGGCCATAAAATATTTTATGACTGTTCTCATTCATAAAAGATAAAAATACTAACGAACGAGCCTCTCATAATATGACGTAACGCAAATATTATATTTAAAATTGGAATTTATTAATTAATAACTGTACGGTTGTCTATTATTATAATTATAATAGCTTTACATAGGGAGAAACAGCTTTTGTTTTTTATTTGTAAGGAAAATAACTCTAATTTAAAGCAGTTTTGCTATTTTAGTTTACTTATTGTAATTATAAGTAACTATTATGGTGTATCATTAAAATTCAATAACTACGCGAAATATTTGATCGGGGTCAATGTTTTTGAACGCGTATTACAATTACGAGAAGACGCAAGTATAAACACAATCGGTCAAATTAGAATTATGATGCCTGTAGATGCTTCAAATATTCTATCTATATTATTGTGGTGATGGTTGATTAAAAATATGTTTAATTAGTAAAGCTTTGGTTGCAAGACTAAGTACTATTTTCCATATCAAAAAGCAAACTCTCTACTTAATGGCATAAATTAATTATTATTATACTTTCAATTATTTTTAAAAAGAAATTGGCATTAATAGTACCTATTGTTCTTACTTATAAGTCGTGCGCAGAAGGTTTGCCGCTGGTCGCCCCTCCCGCTTCCTACGACTGGAAACGGGGCTTCTCTAAGTAGACTACACGACCGCGCGGGATGCGGTCTTTAGAGGCGGGAGGGGTTGTCATCGGAAAACGTCTGCGCACGACTAGTATGGATGGATGATTATTTTTTTAAATTATAAAACAAGGATTAATGCGCGCCTGTCTTTAGAGGTGTTGATAGTTAACACTATATGTAATAGACGGACTTTATGCAAAATCCGATATTATGCAGCTTAGAATAGTTCTGTTACTTCATTATATATCCACTGGAAGGTCGACAGTTCGACAGTTGTGACGGCAACGTTAAATCCGGTAAATGTTTATGGCCCAACTGTGGTGCCATGGTAAAATTCCGTATTTTTCCATCTGTTATCGATTTCGCATGAATTATATATAATCAAGAATTCCCTAAGAAGTAAGTATTTATCTTCAATATTTTCGTTTTTTATATCATATATTTTTAAGTAGCTATGTAACGTACCTACTTATTTAAAACAAAATAAGTGCCGTCATATTTTTGAAATAAAATTACAGAACTTTTACATTTAAGAAAAATATTCCCACTTATGTTGTGAATAGGCTACATACAAAAGCCTAAAGATAAAAAAGAAAGAAGAAATTTTTATATCAAAACGGTAAATTAAGTAAAGTGAAACTATAAATATGGTGTCATTGTATATTAATGATAGCGTACAGTTCTAAATTAAACACAAATAACTGTAAAACTGTTAAAGAAAATAGGTTCCACAGATCATCGAAGAATTAACGTCATCTAAAGTTTTATAACCCATTCTTCGTGGTGTAATAATTTAGTAGCGCGGGAAACAAACACAGTTGTCATCTAATTAAGGCCTAAAATAATAGACAATTAAAAGAACTGACCATATTTTATCTTTTGTTAAACTATAACAGGTGCGTTCCGCACGACGACCGTCTCCGACAATTTAATTTAAAACTAAATAAATATTTTCTTTTCGTTGAATTAATTAAGTATTCATTACGTGGATATAATTTCTCGGATCTTAATGATATCGAGTTAGTGCTTTTCACGCGGATTCGCAAGCGTAAAATTCCGTCTCGGGTTGCGGTATAAATCCCCTTATCGAAAGTGTCTACAATTACTACAAATGTTTAATATGATAATAATTCATTCTCGCAGTCATGAAGAGATACATCAGCAAGACTATTTTAATACTAGAATATGCCCGCGACTTCATCCACGCTTGACTTGAAATTCCCGCGTGATTCCTGGGCCATTAAGTATAGCAGAATTTAAAAGAGAATGTACTTTTATTGTTTTAGTGAAAACTGTGTCGCAATAATATAATTTTTATCCGGCCGAATAGCTACAAACCGCTCCCGTGAAAATTCCTACGAGATTTCTGGGATAAAAAATATCACACATTTTATAACATAAAATTTGCTGTCAATCAGCGAAAACTGCAACGAAATCCGCCCAGTAGTTTTTATGTGAATCCCGAACAAACAGACAAATAGACCAGAAAACTAAAAAAAATGCATCGTGTTCTCCATCGTTTTATATAGTATATTTCGGTTGTTTTTTTTTAAAATAGCTTCAATGTACAGACACGGCATTTTTAGAATTTTATAATATTATAGATTTAATTATATTTTAAAAACACGAATGTATAGACAAATAGGTATAATATAAAATATTATGTAAATAAAAATGAGTTTAATACGTCGCTTCTTGCTCTTTAATATAAACTAAAATTGCTTTGGAAGCGGTGGTAGAATTATGACTTTTAATGAGTGATTTCCAAGATTAAAGTTTGAAAAAAATATATTCATTTTTATTATATAAATACGTGCCTATCTAATTTTAATACGGACATTTTGAACCAGCGCATTTTATTATAATAACTTTATATATGCTGAGCCTCGGTAATTGGACAATAAATCATTGAAATATAAAATATACATCCACTTATATTATTATACTTATATGTGAAACTGATATACTATAATTGTTAATTTATACATTATATGTACATTACATTACAATATGCTTGACATATTATTTAATAAAATTATCCGGAATAATACATTCACAATGTTCATTATAGGTTTCTAAAATTGCAAATGTATATATTATTAAACATAAAGTTACTCATTTGATTTTTCTGAAAACATACATTTCCATAAGTTTTGTTGATCTTTTGCAGAACCGTCTAAACATTAGTTTTTAGTACTTGAAAAAAACCCTAAAAAGGGAATTACGAGTTTAAACATTAATACAGCAAACATCACATAATTTATTACAAAACGTGCACAGAATAGAAATATTACTTACATTACTTGTTTAAACATCGCAAAGAGTTAATTATTAGAGTGTGGCTAGTAATTAAAAGTAACGATATATTATTATATAAATTTATTTATAAATACCTTAATATTTCATACAGATTATTACATAGTTTTATTATCATTAATGTATATTATAACGATGATGTTATACTATATATTAATTATTTATAATATGAAATACATATTAAGTTTTTAGAGTTACGGATCCATTTTTGGGGAAAGGACAACCTTACGCAATCGTTATGTCTGTCCATTTGCCTCTCTACCCGTCCGTCTGTTTATTTATGTCATGATCATTTATTTTAAAAAGTACCATGAAAGCTGAAATGTCTATATGCCGCTATACAATGGTGCTGTGAAACTTCAAAAAATCTGAAATTAGAAATGTGTTGGCAATCGCTAGGTATGCCTCGGACTGCCCAGCGGACTCTCTATCCACCTAGCGAGCTATAGTGTTGTTGGACGAGGTAGGCAAGCTGTTCGAGCGTATACTTGCAAATCGTCTCCTCTGGAACCTCGAGGAAATAGGGCCGGACCTGGCGGAGAATCAGTTTGGTTTCCGCCAGGGGCGCTCCACCATAGATGCCATCACGCATGTGAAGAGCCAGGCGAAGGAAGCGTTGCTCCAGGGTGGGATGCTGTTAGCAGTATCTCTCGATATCGCTAACGCCTCCAATTCCCTGCCCTGGCTGGAGCTATGTCAAAGAAGCACTCCGATATTATGGAGTGCCGACTTTCCTGCGCCGAGTTATCGGAGACTACTTCTCTGAGAGGGCCGTCGTCTACCCGGGTCAGCCATCCAGATGGAGTCAGCGAGCGATGACTTGCTCTATTCCACAAGGATCGGTGCTGGGCCCGCTTCTGTGGAATATTGCTTACGACTGGACGATACGCGGTGCGGTCCTCAATGGTGTCAGTGTAACCTGTTACGCTGACGACACGCTGGTCGCAGCCCGTGGAGAGACCCATAGGCAGGCGGGCCTACTGGGCACGGCTGGGGTTACGAGTGTCGTTGAAAGGATCAGGCGGCTCGGCCTGCAGGTGATCTTGCATAAATCCGAGGCCATCGTGTTCCATGGACCTCGAAACAAGCCACCTCCCAGTCTAAGCATAACAGTGGGAGGCACCACTATCGGCATCGGAAGGACGACGAAGTATCTCGGGGTCGTCCTTGACAGCCGATAGCAGTTTTCTGCACATTTCAGGCAGCTGGCCCCCAGACTCATGGGGCCTATACCAGTGGCGCAAGGACGCCCTCCTCCGGGACTTCCGACCCGCGCCTCGCGAAATCGAGGCCAAGAGGTCGGAGTTCCGACAGGATCTCGCGGTGGAGTGGGTGACACGACTCGCACAACATAGGGCAGGCCATGTCACAATAATGGCAGTTGAGCCCGTTGCCCAATCATGGGTAAACCGAAAAAGACGGCACCCTGACGTTCCGCCTGACGCAGGTCCTCACGGACACGGCTGTTTCGGGAGGTACCTGTGTCGCATAGGGCGTGAGCTATCGTCAGGGCGCCACCACTGCACCGATAGTTTCGAAGACACGGCGCTGTCCAATCCAAGTATGCTCAGCTTGGAATGAGGAGCGCCATGCCCTTGTAGTATCCATTGGATTAGATTTGTCGCTCTCGGCCGTAGTTCAAACCATGGTCGGGGGCCAACCTGGCTGGGACGCCGTTACCTCCTTCTGAAAGGCTCATATGTCCGCCAAAGAGGCGGCGGAGCGGGAGAGAGAGCGAGCAGCCGCGTTCATCTCCTTCCGCACCAATAGGACTCGGCGCCGGACGATTCATGACCTTCGGCCGCCGTAAAAGTGCGGCAGCGTGTGACGACCCGCGGAATCACTAGGCCGTCACCTGCATCCAAGCCGCTGAGCCTCCGTCGCTACTCCGCCAGCGCCTTTCTCAATCATGGATTGAAGTAGTAGAGGCTTGTCCGTAGGAGTGGGCTACGTCAGTCGGGGTCGCGGCGAAAAGCTCGCACACATACCGGAGCCCTGATATATGGCGACAGAAGGACACCAAGGGGTTTTAGTGGGTATTCCGGCAGCCCATCTGGCTGGTGAGTCCCACACTGCCCCGCCGTAGTCCCCGTGCGGCACGGTGTCCATAAACTGATTTACCCTTAGGAAAAAAAAGGTTTGCCTCGGAAATCGTTCTTTATATATTTTTTATTAATTTAGGGGGCTAATAGTTGGAGCTTTAAAAGAAGTAAGATGCGAAGATAGGTAAATAAAAGCTATTGATAAGCCTCCACAGATGACAAAAAACTAATAATAAATGTTTAAGATATCTATAAAAATCATAGAAAGTATAACCCCTTAACTTTTGAACTATGGGATTGAAATAATAAAACTACGTTTACGTTAAAACCGTTAGGGTTTAAGCGCGGTAATTTATTTTATTTTTGTTATTCCGACGTTTCGGCCATTTTCAGTGGCCGTGATCACGGAAGACAAAGACGTCTAGTGTCAACGAGTATTGTTAAAGTTTTATTTAGCCTACCGCCAACTTGTTCATTTTAATTATTTAGTTTTAATTTTGTTTATGTTTATTATTTACTCTATGGGAGCCTAATCTAATTTACCACCGCTTCCCAACATGTTCTGGCTTGAAGAGAAGAAGCAGAGTAAGAAACTCCTCAGCCAAAATGTTTAGCTCTAATAATTTTATATAATATTAAAATGGGTGTAATGAAAAAAAAAGAAATTATCAGTCAAGTTGGTTCGTGTTCCGGTGCACGCAGAAAGGTCTCACAGTGTCTTGAGGTCTGGCAGTTGGTTTTTGCTGGGTTTGGGTCTTAATAGTTTTGATGATCGGATCCCAAACAGGTGGTACTTGCCAACCATCTTCTCTATTGAAATTTGGGTTTTTTGATTTTAATAGCCTCATATGGGAATATGGGATTCAAAGTTCTGAAGAAATTATCCTGCTAAAATTCAAAAAGAAAGCAATATGATTTCTTAATTAGATTGTTTGTGTGTTACACCCTTTCGCACACTGGTTGGTGAGATAGATTTCACAAAAATATTGATTGACTGTCACAAAGATGTGGTCATGAAAAATATCTTAGATTTAAATCTTATTTAATCTAATTATACAAAATTACTAAATGTCCGACTATGTAAATATCAACAGAAAATTAAATATATTTTTTTCATTTATTTTGGCATCAAACAGATATATATATATATATTTCAACTTAAATTAAGAGTTACATTAAATTTATAATATTATTATATATAATAATATTTATAATGTATGGGTTATATTATTACTTCGACCCGTTAAGTTTTTAAAATATGTAGTTTCATTTAAACGCTTACTTCAGGCTTCCGTAGCCAAATGCCAAAAGCAGTGGATGTTGATCAGGTCTACGGAACCTACACCAAGCGCAGAGAGATACGCACTTATCCGATTTTTTAAATTCATTACATTTTTTTATATTATACTTTGGGAATTTGTCGGCCTTATAAATGTTGATTAATTAATTTTATATCCGTAACATTATGTTTTAATTCACGTAAAAGGTGGTGGTATTAAAACATAATAAAGTGTTATTTATGTAGCTATCGCATAAGTTTGAATGTATTATAATATATAATATTGGGATCAATTAAGAGTTATGTATATTGCCTATCGTTTTATTAGGTTCTTTAATTTAAAATATTTCCTGTTATCAAGTAATTATTTAGGTGGTATAACATTTTATTCCTTTGTAAATTCGTTTTAAACTAGTTTCTGTACTAAATTGCTTCATTTAACATACCTGTACTATTCCAAATTAGGCGGATTTTGTGTGATAATATCAAAAGTCCTGTCAATTCTAATCATGTCTAAATTCCAAAATGACATTGTTTATATAGTTTTCTTTTTCGTAGTTTTAGAAATCAACTAACTAACTTACATGAAATGTGGTTTTGGATTTACTTTAGATAATGAAAATGAATATATATATATATATATATATATATATATATATATATATACATATATTGCTTTTTCTTTTTATCCCAGAAACTGTAGACTGCGAGATAAGGATTCAAACTTCATATGAATGCATCTGAATGAATGGATTATTATAAACTATGATTTTGTGATAATTATGCACTTTAACCTTTTATAAGCCATTACTTTAAAAAGATACTAAATACCAAGGGAAATATACAGAAAACTACCGTGTAAGTATTATATAATATACCTAGGCATCCTGTGGAATACTTGCTACCAATTAGGTAGATACTAACTCTGTTGTGTCGTGGTAGCGTAATGGCTAGCGCACTTGTCCCAAACTCAAAGGTCATGGGTTCGATCCTGGCCGGAACGCATGCACCACTTAGGCAGTTGTCTGACCTAATGTGCATGATGTTACAATTACCAAGTGCTAACAGCGGTGAAGGAAAACTTCGTGATCGACTTGGACAAGCGTGGCGGGCACACTGTCTGTTCCTCCTATAATGGGAGGCCCAAGACCAGCAGTGGAACATTTATGGGCTGTTGTTATTATTATTATAAATCTGTTGGTTCAGCAGTTAAAAGCATAATTATGAATCTGAACCAGAGTATGCTACTTTTCACTATCCTGCGCAGCTTCTTGCCAATTAAGATTTGATTTACAAAAAACCTAATCTTTAAAACGCTTGCCACTAATTGTGTAAACCAAGAGTTTAAAAAACTAATAAATATTATAAAGTACACTGCAAAGTAATATAAAAATTGTATAATTGCTATTAAATCAGGCTACCTGTTAATCGCTTTGGAAACAACCATAAACGGTATAGGTCCGAATAAAACAAAGACGCAAATAACCGGTTCTCAGGTCTCATCGAGAGAAATCGGCAGGATACTATAAATATTCAAAATGAATCGATTATAATATGCATAAGACTGTCTAATAAAATAATAAAAATTCCAAATATTTTAAAATGTATGCCTGCTCATTTATGAGAACGGAATATATGTAATTCATTGGCAAAACTATAAAAGCTAGAAAAGACAATGTTTGCTTCGATTTGACTCCACTTTGTTCACTAGATTCTTTAGTATCGATTCAACGTAATTTGGTGTAGGTTTTTTTTAACTGTGGAATCTTATTGATATACTTCCTTTTAAATTTCATCTTTAAACAGAGTAAGTATCACTCTGTTTAACGACGAAATTGAAAAGAAACTTTTCAAGATGTTTCTAGATATTAGGCGGATTAATCAAATTGAAATTATTTGGTTGAAAGGCGGAGAATTTTAAGGAGGTGACGCGGTATACAACAAATTTGAATGAATGAAACGCGGGTAAAAGAACACATCGCGGACATAGACACACAAGGTCTACAAAGTCTGCGATCAGTGAACATACGCTGGATAAACCCAACCACTACATCAGATTCGATAAATCACAAATCCTCGCAAAAGAGAATCGTTTCATACCTTGAATAATGCATGAGGCTATTGAAATAAAAAAATACTCAAATTTCCATAGAGAAGATGGTTTGCAAAAGTACCACCCGTTTGGGATCTGATCATCAAAACTATTAAGACCCAAACCCAGCAGAAACCAACTGCTAGACATCAAGACACTATGAGCTCTTTCTGGGTGCACTGGAAAACAAACCAACTTGACTGATAATTTCTTTTTTTTTCATTCCACCCATTTTAATATTATATAAAATTGTTAGAGCTAGGCATGTTTGCTGAAGAGTTTCTTGCTGCGCTTCTTCTTTTCAGGCCACAACATGTTGCGAAGTGGTGGTAAATTAGATTAGGCTCCCATAGGTAGGTTAGGAACGCTAAATAAAACTTTAACAATACTCGTTGACACTTGACATCTTTGTCTTCCGTGATCATGGCTACTGAAAAGTGGCCGAAACGTCGGATTAATAAAAATCAAATAAATTACTGCGCTTAAAACCGTTAAAATGTAGTTTTATTATGTATACTAGTCGCGAAAACTTAGACAATATTATGATTCATCATAATTGAAAGGCAGAAATGAAACGTATAAAATCGTTTGTACTACTGAATAAAATTGAACATGACCTCCATACAGTTACTGTCAGTTTTTTACCAATGCTTAGGTAAAAAAATGGACCGCAGGTAAGATATAGAAAACCTGTGATTATTTTACACATGTTTTAATAATAAAAGTTGGTTGGCTGCAATGATAGAACCACAGTTTTGCAATATTAAAATTTTAATAAGACGTGTGAACACTAAAAATTTAAAATACTTTTCAACAATTAACTTAATTCCCATGTTAAATGCAATCAAAAAGCTTAAACATTTTAAAATTTAATTGACACTAAAATAACTGTGTGAACAATAAAATCACATTCTCATAAAATTTCGCATACTCATAGAAATTTATGACAATTATTTTATTGAGATTTTCACACGAGTAGATTTTTCAAATTGAGCCAAAACGGGAATGTTAAGTTTTTTTTATACAGAAGTGTTTAACGTTTCTAATGTGAGATGAAAATTAGTTTCATTTTTATTAAAAAGGTAACATCCAAATTGACCATAATTAACTTCTATGCTCCTAATGGTTACCTATAGATGTTTGAGTATGAATGATTTAATAATATTTAACGTATTATATAAATCTACGTTGTATGTTATATTATTTTAAGTATCACTTTGTATTGTGAATTATTTGTCTTTATGTCTGTGTATATTTATGTACTTATGGGTATATTACTACTGCATATAATTATTTGTATATCCAGACATATAATATAACATTTATTCGGATTAATAAATGTTATATTTTTATTTCAATAGCCCTCCCTTTTGTTTACGACTTATTTTTCCCAACTCTGGGACATTAATAGCCAATAACTTACGTAATTTAAGGTTATATTTGCATCATCGTTTCATAAATAATATTCTTTGAAATAAATTGGATACGGAACTAATAGGTAAAATGACATCACCTAATTTACATTTATTGGAACCCACTATATAAAAACCCATAACATAGCTAGCTCATAAATATAGAGATAAATTGTATATCGATTTAAAAAATATTTTCATATAGAATCGAGTTTTGGCATAGAAGAGAATACATTATTTAACAATACTTGCCAGCATTTAATACATTGAGTAATATGTACTACGTACTACATTATGCCTCAATGTTGATCTACATAATATCGTGCAAATTATACCTATTAAAAATTGTGCCCGCGACTGTTTACGTTGGATTACAAATAACTTCTGAACCCTGTAAGATATCGAAATGGAACCCGTTTTAATCCTAAAATTTTCATTGCAATCCACTGAGGTGTTTCGGAATCTACTCGAAACCTTCATATAAACGGAGAAACAAAATTTCTCAAAAACTGTCATATACGATTAAACATCGTTCAAGTGTCAAACCTTTATTTCAAAATTAATTATTTTATTTATTTATGTAGGTAGATAATATAGTTAAAAAAAGATTTTTGTTATTTTTTAACTCAAAAGAATAGCACAAAATTTGGTGACATTGAAGACACTTGTACAAAAGCGTTTCACGTTGAAAAGAGAGTTCCATTATTCCATGCGCAGTGCGTCTTTTTAATGTAAGTCAAAATCCCTTTCGGTCCTCGGATATTTCAATAGAGGCTAAAAAACAAACAATTGGAATAAAAAAACTGGCAAGGTTAAAGAGGAAGGCCGGACGCAGCTAAATGAAAGAAGTTTGTAAAAAAGTTTGACACATTTTTAGAAACATCAGGCACGCAATGTTCGCTCGCGGGGACGGTCGTAAATTTTACTGTAGCGTCAGAATGAAAAAGGGGAACATCATTGTTCGGAATTTTTCGAAACAGCACCGAGATTTTGAATTTAATCGCTTATTTGTCTCGTGATGATGCGGTTAATATTTAACCCTTCACTTTTGGCAGAATATTATCTTCAGAGTTTACTTGTGTTAAGTATATGGCACAATTATTAATGCTAAACGAACTTTAATCGATTAGTCTAAAAACTTTAGTCGTCACCCGGATTTCAATGTTTTCAAGTTCTTTATCAGTAGACTTACTTTTTAATTTGTGTTCGACTTACAAAAAATGCTTTTCAGCAGAATTTATTTTGAATTTAAATACCTTGAACTGCCTCACTTAGAAGCAGAACACTAGGAGTAGCAATGTCAACTTTAATGTGTTGCCATGATGGCTAGTTCCGCTATGTTCACTAGATGTCATCAGTATCCTGTAAACCTTATTTCGCTACTTTAAAACTTTTGACAATGCCTTACATTTTTGAGGTCTCAGTTTTTGTTGCATCTTAATTCTATTTGAAAAAATGAAATTCAAGCGTCGTAATCACAAAATATGTTGTTCGCTAAATGATACTGCTGTGCTTAATTAATAACAGTATTTTCTGCATGGTTCCGAGACTTTAAAATCGCCTTCCAAAATCTATATTATAGAGTCCAAGCTTGACTTCTTTTAAAAAGAATTTAAAACAATTATTATTAAAAAAAACTCTTACTCAGTTAACGATTTTTGACAAATGCATTTTGTATAAATTATTCTCAATTATTTTGACATTGATATTATCACAGAATATTATTTTTAAATTTTCAATTATTATTATTATTTTTTTTTTTGTTATGAATTTTTGCTTTGTTTGACTTAATATTTAATTTGACATGTAAAATTGATTAAATTTTCCCTACACTAGATTTAAGTATAATATATTGCACACCGCTACCGGTAGAATATATGTACTCAACGACTAATTGTAACACCTTTACAATTTACCTACATTCGCAATAAATTTGAATTTGATTATCGATTTATCGTGTTTTAACATAGTTATACAATACATCTTATGTCGAAATTTATTAGATTTAGCTCTAATACTCTATTCAAATACGAAATTGAATAAATTTATGACCTAAAATGTTTGAGTGATTTAGTCCAAAAACATATTTTAAGTAACAAAAAGTCAAAAATCGCCATCTAGTCATTTAGGATTTATTTCCAGATTCATATCTCTTATTGGTCGATTGTTATTCCTAGTAGCTAATTTTCTTCCATGCTTGGTGCTTTGTGATTAATAATAATTAATAGGTTCTTTATTCCCATTAAGTAAACACAGACAGTTTATAAGCAGGTAAATATTCCAGGATTATTTTTCTAAATCATAAATCATTTTATTGGTAACACTGTTAACGTCAATTGTTTGTATAATTTAAATGTATGTTGTAAACTCATCAAATGTATAAAAGATGCGCTTGACTAATCAGCTCTTGAGCCGTATTTTGAACAAATAAACAGATGGTGAGGCTGTTATGTTTATCGGGTGTTTATTATATATTATCAGTCCCATGACATATGTCAATCTGCCTGACTTCCCAAGATGGCATTTTATATGCCTCATATCATTCATATGCCTAGTGAAGTCTGTTACTCTAAAGTTACTGCAAACATATATACCAGCGTTTGTGTGAGAATCCCCTTGATTCCTTTTGGCAATCAGGTGTGTGTTATTGCAAGCGACGCGGCTCAGTCCCCCTATATATTTCCTTTGTGGATAACAGAAAGAAGTGAGCTCCTTTCTACTAAGGAACGATAAGAATTTCATTTCCTCGCGACTGAGAGAGCTCCGCTATCTGAGGAAGTCGCTGACAAAAATACCTAAGTGATAAAAGCACTGAATTGCAGCACAGATGCCGCGAATATTGTGTTGCGGCTTTTTATTTCAAAGAAAGAAATTTTATTTGCCATAGGCGAGACACGTAATACAGACAAGTACCTAATTTCAAATGTAGAATAACATTAGAGTACCTAGTATGTCTCAATTTGACAAATGAGGCTACCGACATAGGACACCTAATTTACACGTATATTCCCTTATGACGCGTAAAAATATTAGTAGGTATTCCGTACAATTATAACAACATTGATATATACGTAAATAGTGTTTTTACGTGGTCAAGCCATGCTGAAATCTTGATTTCAGCTCTTAGGACGGGCTTGATCGGTGTGATAACACGCTCTCACAAAATATCGGCGTGTAACGGTTAACTTTGAGCTGATCGTGTTTAGTGCGATGAGTGAGAGTTCCAATGGCCCATACTCTATTTCATTCTGCTATCCCATCTTAAGGCTAGCAATACGTTGGCTTCAGCCCTGGTATTGCAAACGCCTATAAGCGATTTTAACCACTTTTCATTAGCTAGGCCGTCTGCCTGTTTGGCAGCTTCGCAATAAAAAAGTAAGTAAGTGTTTAATAAATAACCAAACAATTAATACAACAAATTAGAATATTTAAAAAACAAGCCATGTACATGTCGTACTACATTGAAAGATTCTGTAGAGATGTCGAACATGCACCGTGTATACCTATTGTGTATTGCTATCTGTGCAAGAGCGGAGAAAGAGTACAATTTCCTGCGGCTAGGGGGCCTGTCGTAAGCGGCGAGAACACAACCCACAGACAGGTGGTAAGGTATTTTTGCCTGTCTGGATGGGTATCACCTCTAGTCTAGACCATGCCGCCATAAAAACATTGAATTGTATTGCGCGGCCTTAGTGACCAGGTTCCAGTGTCCGTTTAGAGAGCGGCAGCACATTAGTAGTACCTCTGGTGTCACAAATATCCATAGGCGATGATAGCCGCTTTCCATCAGGTGGGTCATTTGCCTGTCTGCTGATCTCATGCAATAAAAAAAACCTATGTCATTTGGCAGCGAAACCCCTTAAACCTTTTTACTCAAAAATATTCCCTATTAGTAGTTTAAGTAAATTTTAGCGTTAGCTGAATAAGGAAAGCCAGTCTTTGAATGAGATATACCTGTAATGCAAACTTAGAGATCCTTACGTCCAATGATGGATGGACATCGGTAGACTGATGACGATGAGACGAGTTGAACTTAGTTGACGAGATTATAGGTAGTTCTTAATATTCCATCAGATGCTTAAAAATTACAGCAAGTGGCGATGTTTGAGTTATTTCTTATACCAATATCGTTACCGTTACTCTGTACTATATTGTTATCATCAAGTTAATTTTCCTCATTTTTTAATCCAAACTAAAAGTGTTACGACCTGTTGAGAATGTTGGGAAAACTGTTAAAGAAGATATTTGCCTCTGTATTATAATTAAAGCAATTAATTTTGTGATACATGGTGCATTTGCATTTCTAATCGTGAATCTGCTTTCAAATAAAACATCTAGAAGCGTTTAATATACCAAAGTCGAACGAATTAAATAAGTTGATATGGCAAAATAAAAGTATCAATTTCTCAGAACATCAAAATAAGAAAGCCACCTTGGTTTTATTAATGTCCAAAGCTAGGTCTGGCGTTCTAAATCGATTAAAAAAAAATATCGAATAGGTTTTTACAAAGTATATTGGGTCTTACTGTTTGACGTTAAGGTTTGGTTTGGAATAATAAAGTAGGGGTCACATATGATTATTTTTCACCTTTTGATCACTTTGGATTTTCACCACAGACCTTTGGATCGGGATGACATCTTTTATCGAAATGCATTCCAATCCAATGGTCTTTAAAGTTTTAAGTTTTGCCGCGTATGTTAATTTCAGATGTCTATACGAAGGAAGCTCGTGGTCTATGGACAGGATGGACCGATTTTTTTTGGCGCGAAAGAAATGTAATTCCATACACAACGGCCGTCTAATAGGCAAAGAGTAAGTAAATCTGGAAATCTTTACTAATATAAAAATTTGAAAGTTAAAGTTTGGCTATTTGTTTGGACTTGCTATATGACCTTGTAAATAACCCATTATCGCAAAATGTAGACTTGAATATTAATAAGCTTAGGATGCTTTTAAGGATTTGAAATTTACGGGAACGAAGCTCCGGAAAGACCGTTAGGATAATAAAAATATCTTGTAATTTGGGGCATAATATTCGAATTAAATGAAGGTTTTGGCATTATTTATCACAATACAATGATTTTTTTTTCAATATTAGTATCTTTTTTATTGAAGATATTCGCTTACCGCATAGTAGAACAGCAATAACTTTTTATGTCAAACAAGTTCTAAAACGTTGTCTTAATTAAGAACACAATAAATAAATTATGTAAATAATACTCACAGCAAATTAAAATCCTTTTAGAAATCTTCCTTAAAGCACTTGATTATGTTTAAGACACTGTAAACACATAAACAAACATCGATGCGCACTTCTGTATCCAAATGAGATGAGGAAATTCTTCTAAGTTTCTTATACGATCACTATTAATTAATTATTCTAATTAATTAATAAAGTTTTTATGTTTGAATTAATCAAGTTCGTATGGAGGGAACGTGTTGTAAAAAAAGCGCATTCACTGGGAAGATACGTATGGTCTATACAAATACTTATTTACAACTGACACTGTTGTCCGTACTATAACAGAATCGTGTTCTGTGCTTACATAGAACGGTATCGTCATCCGCTGTTCGCACAAAAACGTGGAGCTACAATAAACACCGGATTGAATCCGATCCAGAACTTTTTCAACACAACTTCACGACCCCGACATACGAACTCGACTGTAAAAAAAACGTCACGAGGTAGGGGAAAAATTTCGTAAGCCATTATCCGACTCTATACAAAAGTTTTGACACGAACACTTTGCGCTTGGGCAGTCTATTTTAGTGGGGCACGAGACGGCAACAGTCGGACGGCGACTAATCTCAATGAGCGCAACCGAGACCGATAGATAAATGTGTGTCGCATTTGAATAAAGTTTAGGGGGACCAAAGAATCGTGAGCCGCGGGACGCCGAGCACGAGTAGGTGGTGATAAAGCATTCGTAGAGAGCTCGTTCCCAAATCGAATACGATGAGTAATAATATTTAAAAAGCAAGATTTGTTACCTGTCGACCGCCGGGAGATAATGCCCAGCGTTTTTGGGAGAAAAATACAATTAGCTAGACCCAAGGTTATAAATCATTTTGTTGTTCTCATACACGGCGCGGTCTCAGGTTGTACAATTATACTTCCCCATAAAAAAAGGTGACGGTAATAGAAAATTGTGGCAGTTTTTTTTTTAAACGGTCTGAATAGGCCAGATAATTAGAGCGTTAACCACAAAACTGTAGCGGAACTCAGTTTCCTAACAAAAAGATTCTTAATTTCATACAATTATTTCTTGGCAAATTCATTTTTTACACACAATTATTACTTCTTTTACAGTACATAATTCACATGAAATACAAGAATTTTCGAAGACTGATTTTAATATAGGATTTTCATACATAATTTGGTAATATACTTTTATAAATACCAAAATTAATAAATATTTGGTAAGAAAAACATTTAAATATAATTTAAATTTGTTATATTCTGTGTATGATCATTATGGTAAAATAAATACACTTACAATGTGTGTACCGTTTATTTAAAATAATAAAAAACAATGTAGGAAAATAAAATAAAAAACAAAGAAATATTTATTTTAAACCGGTTATATTATTCAATTTAAAAAGTTTTCATGTTTAAGTTAATTACTATAAATATTGAACCTGACTCTGATATTTAGTCTCAATTTGGTATTTAATAAGTATTTATTTTTTATGAAGTGAATCATCCCATTAAAGATCGTTGAGAAAATAGCATTCATAGCAATTTCTGCAAAAGAACGATCAATCTCGATATCGCGAGTGGAGCAATCGACCGCTCGGCAACATTGTCCGACCAGACCTTTTGAAATTGTCGGGCAAACGCTTTTAGAACTGATAACCGCACCAACAAATGAAGACTCGAGACCCGAACAACGCAAATTACAAGCGCAACTCTAACTTGTACGGGCTCGAAAATTGCATCGGAACAAACGGTCGGTCGTGATGATTAATGAAGACGTTACACTAAACCGTGTTCACTCTATAGAATCTTACGATGCTTATATTGATTTTTTATGAGTATATAATTTTATTACAACCCGCTCGGCACTGTGGGCGTGAAATCGATTATTAACCAATACGTTCTTGAAAAACGGCATTTACTCTTTTTGTAATTGAATCGCAGAGTAAATAAAACACGACGCTAATACAACTACATAAAATATCGGGATGAATAAATTTTAACACGTACAAAAAGCGGTGTCACGATAATCAAGAGAGGCAATTTAATTTAAGCGACATAAACACGAGGCTATCTGGCTCTGGCATCGATATTAAGGGTGTGCTAAATGACAAACTGCGGCCGAAAGAGAAATGCTTTAAAATGGTGTAATTTTTATTGTTTATCTTAGGATCGTTGCGATTTTGTATCGCAAATAACTTAGGATCGTGTATTCATGGGGCATATCGTTTGAATTAATCCATTCTATATATTTTGCTTGAAAAGGACTTGACAGAAACATTTCAAAGAAACTTTGAAGGGCATTATTTTTTTTACAATTTATTCGTCATAAAGTCAAAAATTTATTACAAAATCATCAGTAGTGTTAGAATACTTATTGTTCTAAATAAAGCGTTTGTTAAAACAATCTTAATTATTTGGTAGGTTTAATTTTTCCTTTTATCTAAATCTAGGAATTAAAGCTTTCCATAGGTTTTAACATGGTGTCAGTTTTGATTGAGGATAATTTCTAAACCAAAAAAATTATAAATATCTAGCCAAATTCACAAATAATGCAAATTCATATTTAAATTAGAAGAAGGATTCAATAGATAATTCGTTGTGCACAAAGCGTCTCGTCTCAAATTAAGCTTTCGCATTCACGCTCTAGATGTTGGTTTGCGGTCAACAAGTTTTGATACTTGGACATAATGTTAGTGAAATGTTAACATGTGTAATTACACTTCGAACAATAAAAATATGAGTTGAGTTGAGAATTAAGACACATAAAATTATGTACACGGTTTGTAAACTTGAAATTATATGCAAGGTACTTCATTATTTTATTCCAAAAATATGACGGCGGATGGTTTTCTCTGTGATGTATGGGTGCAATTATAAATCGTAAAGCTTATAAAGATATTTATCAAGAAGCCGACTCTATTATTTTTGTTAGTCTTGACATTGACTATTCAATTGAAAGGTTTCACCATCAATTTAACATACATTTATGTGCAGCGTTTGAATGTACAGAATGTTTGAAGTGTTAAAATATGTTGATAGTATTGTATACAACATTCTTAACAAATTAATAAATGCATTTTTTTATAAAATAAAAACTGACATGAATAATCACAAATGTGGACATAACAACCTTGAGTTGTATTCCGGCATTTGTGGCCAAGTTCCAGTCCCCCCTTTGAGGCCGGTAGCACATTGTTAGCACCATTGATGCTGCAAATGTCCATAGAACTATCCACTTTCCTTCAAGTGGGCCGTCAGCCTGCCTGTTATGCTTCAGTAATCAAAAATACATTATATAGTATACTTTATTTTCCGTTTGAAATATTTTTTATTTTGTTTTAAGTGATTTATGTTGATACCAATATTAGATATTACAATATTACCTAAAAATAAAAAAACTAATGAGTTTTTGAATTTTGAATTAAAATTATAATAAAAAATACATATATTTTATGCTAGTCATAAATAATTAAAATATAAATTACTAATCACACAACTAACGTATATTTTACGTTAAGTTTATTTGCATTTTTTCTACTTGGGATCTAATCCAAAAGTTTTTAAAACATACTTTAAAATTGTATTACATTAAAACTAATAGTAATAGCGATTTTTATTTGTTTTTATTTTTCATTTTAATTGAATTTTTAGCTACTTCAGTCGTGATCACAGAAACTGTCAAATATTAATGTATAATGTTATACCCATTTTTTTCAACGCTCAATTTGTTTTATTTTAATTATTTAATTGAAAAATGATTTATATTATTGCTGTGGGCTTAATATAATGTATCCAAAAATACTAAATACGAAAATAAGCTATAAATTAGTTGAAAATGTGTTCCGCCTTTAAATTAATTTAAGGCCTCTTTTAAACTATCACGACCGTTCAATCCGCATAATAAATAAGGATGTATGAATAAATAATACGAGAGCGGTATAATCGATCGAACACACCTCTTGATGAAGATATTACATACAATCCGGTTTATTTCTGGACCGGTATGCAGGCTGGACGACGTTCTGTGTAAGTGCTTCTACCCTTCCGGATATTTTTTTTAGGTCATTAAAGCTCGTATTTTAGAATAATAAGTAGATATCGCGAACCGACGTTTCAACTGATATCTCGTCAAAATTAAAAACATCCGTAAAGACGAACGAATAAAAGTACAGAGTCTCCATGATCAAAAGCGCGAAATGAAGTGAAACCTTCCTCTTTAACTTGTGTGCGTAAACTTATGTAGTAGGTATATACGTGGTTTCTGAAAATTATTTCACCTTTATTCGCACTAATTCCATTATTTCATACTAAGTTCTCGTAACGTACTGCAGCACGATCGGCTTCCTATTGCAAAATCTGCTTCCTTTATCCGGCTTCACTCCGACAGCTTGGGGCTCGGTCTACCTGTTTTGTTCGCCTGAGTTGATCCGATTATAATTACGTTTAGTATGAAACGTTGATGTTTCTTTCTTTATATTACCCCGTATACTAATTTGAGTAACTGGAGATATTGATAGGCTAAATTCATACGTCCTTGAAAACAAAGAAAGATCTAATAAATTTTCCACTTGCAATGAAAACCCTGTAAGGGGAAGAATTACGTTTGTATTCTAGAACAGAATTCGGCTATAAACTAATCGTTCAATTGTCGAAAATTATGCATTATATAAACTAATTTAAAACTTTGATGATTTACTTCAAAAGTTAAACTGAGTTCTGTTACAGAAAACTTAGAAAGACATAGACATAGACAACACTTTATCGCCAAAACAAAAATTACAAAAATGCACGACAAGACAATAGTTACTTGGTAAAACAAAAGGCGGCCTTATCGCTATAAGCGATCTCTTCCAGGCAACCTGACTCAAAAGAAATTATTAAATTATCCATAATTATTATGCAACAAAGAAAAAGGAACAAAATGACATACATACATAAAAATTAACTTATGTCTTTTTTTGAATGAGTGAAGCAACGGAATCCTTAAAAGGAAATATAATTAAGGTCAGTAATACCATAATGTATCGTTCGATACATTTATTTAAATAAAATCATGTTTTTCGCAAGATTAATAGTTCACATTCTTCACTTTTATTTAAGCGCGAAACGAGACATGAAAGTAGGTAACTAATGTATCTATTCATTACTTTAGTTATTTTAAATAGATCGTAAGATCCAGCTATATTTATTGCCCTGTTTCCGTCAATGTGATTTGCGTAGTAAAAATAAAATATATTCTCGTAGGTACATCGAAAATAAAACATTAAAATAAATATTTTTAAAACATTCGTCGCAGATTAAATACAATGCAAAACAAAATTTGCACATTACATCATTTAGTGATTCAAATTGATTGAAGAAGATTCATAATGTCTTAAAAAATATATTAAGTATAGTTCAGACTAAACAAAAATTTAACCAGATCTATTTTATTGAATAAAATAAATTAATTAAGATTTATTTTATTGAATAAAATAAATATTATTTTATTCAATACAATAAATCTTTTAACATATCATAAAATTAACAAAAAATAATTACTAGAACTTTTTTTACACGTCCCTTCGCTAGCGTGAATTTAAATTCTTCGCATGAAAACTAACTTAATTGGAGAAAAAAAGTTATTATAAATATTATAATTATACCTAATTTCATGAAAATCGTTTCATTCCCAATGCCGTGAAAGAGAAATAATAGCACTTTCAGATCTAGTAAGTATAATAATTATTATATAATTATATAATAATGTATTATAATTTCTAATATTACTACTAATAAATGAATAAATAATTAATCCTTATAACTGATTAAACAAAGCAAGAGTACCTATTCCCATTTATGTGTCAGAATAGATCTCTAATAAAAGACAATTTAAAAAAAATCTTAATTACAATTCAAAAATAAAACTTCAGATTTTCTTATTTTAGTTTTCACTTATAAAGTGTTACATTATAATTCAAATATGATGTTAATTTTGTCGTTAATAAATTATTAAATAATAATAATTATTAAAAATTCATGTATACTTATGTCCAAAAATAATTACTAAAAGCAACACTAGCCTAAAGAAATAAATACTTTATAAAGTAGCCATATTTCTCGGGTGTGCCATTAATCCCACCACCTAATAATTCAAAGGCCAATAAGCTACACCCTCGACGCTGTTGTAATCTAAACGACCTTTTTTTAAAACTAATAAAATAGCTCGTTAAAAATAGCCACCGAATTTCTCAAGTGTTCGAGAGTAATCTTCAGTACACAAGAGTTCGGTAGTAAATGATGTAGATCAATCAGAGCTGTTTTGTGTCTACAATGTTAAGGCGCGTACAGACAATAATCTATATATACTACATTTATTAATATTATAAATGCGAAAGTTTGGATGCATGTTTATTACTCAGTCACGTCAGAACGGCTGCACGGATCTGGATGAAATTTGGCACAGAGAAAGATCTAGTCTAGTCTGGAATAGCACACAGGCTTTTTATCACGAAGAGATGTACGGTTCCCGTGGGATAAAAATAACGCGACCGAAGCCGCCTGCAAAATATTGTATATGTAGTAAAAAGATGTATGCAGTAATCTCATTTCACTAACTGATATAGCCTGTACTTAAGTGACATTAGCAAGAGCTACGTGATACGGAGAGGAATATAGAGTCATGCGATAGGGTCGCATCAGGAACTCCTGCATCTGCAGTAACCTTCGCGTCCATGACATGGTAGACAATTTGCAAGTTTCCTAAATATCTACCGCTACGTTCTATAGAAATTGACTAGTTGAGTAGTGAACAAGTGTTTAGCTATGCTGCTCCCAGCAAGTTCCCAAAGAATGGTTGCGGCTAAAAATACTAGTTTTTTTGTGCAGGATCCAGCTGATTAGCTGCAGATAACTGTTTCAGCGTAACCGAGATTGGTGGGATTCCCGACTCCATGGGAGCGAAGGCGTTCAACCCGGAAGCAGCGCACTCGAGGAGGCACCTCCTGTGAGGTTCCACCTCGGCTCAATCATTGCGTGAGGTTATAAATCTATCGGATTAATCTATAAAAGGCTGAATGAGCAAAGCCAACAGGCTGAAGTGAAAAAAATGGGGACGAGTCCTGGACTTCGCCGGCGTAGCCGATCCTATAATCTATCTCTACTACCGCTTCGCAACATGTTACAACTGGTAGAGAAGAAGTGGCGGGAGAAACTCTCCAGTAACACACCTAAGCTAGCTTTGTGTGGTGAAATACTAGCTTGGAGGCGTAAGGACGATATATGAGCCTAATGGTCTCCCGACAAGGACGTTGAAGTACGCTTGAAATGGAGAAGGAAGCGTAGGAAACTGAACCCTGGCTCTGAAACGGTTGCTGCAAACCTAACCGAAATTTAAAGTTACTATGATGATACTTAGCAGGTATTTTCGACTTTTTCATATTCCCTAGCCAAATGATAAAAAACAGTAGATGTTGTATTGTGTGTTGTGATGTAGTGAAAAACTTGCGTATAGAAAGATGTATAACGCTCAAAGAAGTAGTGAAAGTGTTAAGTCGATAACGTGTGAGGCTTGTTTTTTGAATTTCGTAGCTAGATTTTCCGGTCATGAAATGAAAACAAAGTTTTGTTGAAATATTCGCTTCGATCGATTCGATTATATTGTCGCTAAATAATATTTCATTTGTACAATTAATCAAAACGACTCAATGACTCTTCGGGTGATCAGAGGGCTGGTGCTTACCTCGGGCAACGGATCAGTATGGCGATCCAGCGAAGAAACGTAGCCAGCCTTCTAGGCACCTTACCCATAGAAGATGGTGATCTAGGCTCAGTATTCTACTTATAGTCTTGAGGGACTATGGGTAGAATTCAATACAAATAAGTTAAGTTTTCTTTTATTGTATTAGATTATTTATAATTTTCTTCAGTGTAGCTTATAATAATAAAAAAAATTGTACAATGATATCAAATATGTACTTCAGTATTAAAAATATAATAATGCAGATTATATTTTGCTAGTGTAAACTTACCTTTATACGCCAATACATCACTATTAATCTTAATCACGTATATAAACAGAAAGTTTGGTAACTATCATAACGAAGATCAAAATGAAGTTTTGAATTAAAGCTCGAGGAAAAAATTTCGGTAATAAAGCGTTTACACGTGGTTCACTAGCGTAAACTTCGATGTTCCCGCATTTCCCTGCGAGGATTTTCTCATTTTTGAAAAAAAAACTGTATTCATTTTCCGACTTTCAATAATAGATATTATGTATCATAGCTGTAAAGAGAAACAAAACAAAATTTCAATTCACATTTTAATGGATAGCAAAGATATACGAATTAATTGCGAACATTCTCTTATTTTAAATCGGTTGAAATTTTTGAAATAATTTCATTTTCAAATTAAGTAAATAGGTTTAAAACTTTCATCTCAAATAACTTCATTAAGACACAAATAAAGCATAATTATTGTAAATTAAGTTAACTTGAAAAACTTGCAGACATATTTTGCGCATACGTTTTATTAAGAAACAACTGTTATCAGGGTTCCAAAGAAAGAATGAAAATATCTTCGTGCAGTATGAACATGCATTAACATATCCATGTTTAAATTTAATAAAAAGTCCGTTTTTGAAAATTTTAATACAGCTATTTATTTATGTTTAAGCTAATAATATTTTTAAGCTACTTTAGTAGTTGTAATATTATAAGCTACTGTAAGATTTTGAAGATAATATTACATTTATTTTATTATTTTCAGGTGGGGCTTTATCTGCGTCAGTGTTAAAGAGCTAAGTCGTTTCACGCAGATATGGCGATCGATTTAATGCGTTATTTAAGATGCAATATTATTAAAGACGTTAAATATTGATAGATAACGTATGTATATGCACTAATCTGGCTATACGCTTTAGATAACACGCATGCAGCACAGCCTAAATATTTAACACCGACGCAAATGAAGAACCAGCATTAGAAAACGTTTTACACGGCGGACATAAGCCAATTGTCTTCTTGACATGAAAATTAACACAATTTCATAACTATAAACGGAGGTTGCTTGTATAAATGGAAAGTATTGACAGGAATTTTTAAATATAATAAATCTTTTTTATATTTTTAAATAAAACGTCTATAAAAAGTTGTAAACGTGTTTATTTTACAAAGCTGTCTATAACAGTAAAAATAAACGGTTCTATTGTATGTATAATAGTTACAATAAGCGCTCCTCGGACTTCGACCTCACAACGATTAGCTATGATGATGTCTAAAGCCTGTACAGAACCTTACAGCTACAAATGAGTTTTGCATTGACATCGGCCGGTTGTACAAACTTATGCAAGCCCGCGGTGTTTGAGGCTTTATAATTTCTGCACTGATTACAAAGGGGAGCCGACGGCCACAATTTCGACATGAACTGATCGTGCGGTACATAATTTATCAGTTATTGATGAAGACATTAAACTCACGTGTTGTACAATAATTGTTAAAACTCAGATTTTTGGAATATATTTCAGGGGTGTCAAACATATAACGCGTGTTGATAATTCCTATCATTAAATGTTAAGTTACTTATTTTTTTTTGCTATCCTATTTTTTATTTCCTATTTTTATTATGTGAGGTTCAGTAGTAGACATAAAAAGCGATTATATAATATAAATAAAAACTTTTTATTTATTATTATGTATTCGAATTGATAGACTGATAAAAATATTACGTTTTTCTCTTCATAAGAGCTTTATAAACTTCAAATTTATATTTTGCGAACATATCGCTTTCAAGGATAAATAATATACAATACCTGCCTATCCATCTCGTTATATAAAGCATTTATACGTGTATAGGTAGGTATCTATAATTATTATAATATTATAAATGGGAAAGTTTGGATGGATGTTTGTTACTCAATCACGCCAAGAGGCTATAGTCTGGAATAGCACATAGGCTACTTTTTAACCCGCAAAGATGTACGGTTCCCGTGGGATAACATTAAAGTGAGATTAAAAAACAATCATAAAAAGTAATTTTTAGGTATACCTATAGGAAGCAGGATGAGCAGGCGGACACCTGTAGCAGATGGCGAAGAGGCGGTCGTAGGCGCCGCTTTGATCATCTCCTCCCAATAACCTAGTGGCATTAGGAGGGTCGGGGGACCCTCCTGGTCCTGGTCCTAAGGACACCCCTCCTTGTGGGTTTGCATCGAGGCATCACGGCAGTCATACCCATGGTCACGGTCCCGTGGCGCCTCATTATGATGAGGAGGGACGCTGGAAGTTTTAGTGAAGTTTCAGAAGCTTATATGAAGAGTCGGCCGTCGGAAGTTCTACATACCCCTCGGTGACCTCTCCCGGGGCCTGAGCGTTAGTGCAAATTCATTCCCCCAGCATCAACAAAAAAAAGGTACGCATACTTACATATACAACATCTTTAACAAAATACTTTCATATTGCTATTTTATTATAAATAGTAGATACTAATATGCTAAAATTTATAAAAATGTGGTTCAGGTACTTTTAAACGACCTTTCCAAAGTAACAAACAGACATAAAAATGATAAAAATCTCACTAATTAACTACTAATCCGTAATTTGCATAACTTAGTATGAACAATGAAAAGGCATTAATTAATTAGCACTTATTTGATTGCATTAATCATTACGTAATATTTTAAAAGTCCTTAAAAGCATTATAATTAGCCACGGTAGAGTACTAGAATTAAGTTGTCAAAGAAAGGACACGGTAAAGTCAAGGCAAGCTAACAAATACAGGTTTATTATGAGTTGGTAAGCTTGTAATAACCGCCTGCATAGTTTAGTCGTCTGACTGAAAATACAATACCTAATCTACATAAGAATCCGGTCATTTGGCTGTTCTCTAGTTAATCTAAGGTTCTAGGCTTTGCCTTGAAATAACGTCCAAACTGATTTCAGTTACAGCGACCGCTTGTGTAAATTAAATGTATGATTTTTGAGTGGTTTGACAGCTTGTGATTTATATAGCCTATATTAGACGAAAATATTGGATCGCACTTCGGATGTAGTGGCCTGAATTTAGAAATTTTTATATTATTTAAATAAACAAAAATAGCATTTCCTGATTATGGCTTTAATTTTGTGAATTATCATAACCCTAAAGTGAAAGCTGGACTATGTTTGGAGCTCGCTTTCTTAGTTTTCGATATCCTTAGTTAATACCTTTTACACGTATTTGTAAAAACCATCCATTGTCATCCAAACTAAATGTCTGTTCAAAAGTTAATCTGAATCGGTTGGGGATAAAATTTTGCTTTAAAATTGCAAGATTTGACTCGAACGTACATACAAACATTGAACTCACAAGGTTAAGCCAACGTATAGTGAGATTATCCCATCTAACAGGATATGGTAAAGATGATATGACTAGACATTTGTTTACGTAAAACTTGTCCTCATTGGCGACTCTCTTACAATTTGCTATATCACGGACATGAAAGCTGCTGCGGAAGCAGCAGTTCCTGTCGAAGTTTATCCGCGTGACTCCACAGATCCACCACAGCATATTAATATATGTGACACGTTGCTTATATTACCGAAGTGGACTTATCTATAATATTACAAAATTCTAAACATGCCGTGTCTGTGCATTGTTCATTGAAGCTATTTAAAAAAATTGAATACACTATATAAATGATAGAGAACACGATGCAATTTGTTTAGATTTTTTGTCTCTTTGTTCGAGATTCACGTAAAAACTGCTGGGCTGATGTCGATACTGTTTTCACCGATTAACAGAAAATTTTTAGACTTAAAATATATAGTTATATATCTATATCGTTTAGTGTATAGTTCTATATAGTCATATTCTTTGTCTTCTGTACAGTATCTTATTTGTCACGAATACTCCTCATTATCTTAAAGAACGCTTTGACTTTATTTCGTGCTCTAATAGCTTAAGGCCTTCCACTAAACTGAAACTAAACACCCCTGCGCATAGTTCAAATTTCTACAACAATTCTTTTACCGTCAAGGCTATAAAGCTTTGGAACTCGCTGCCAATTGCTATCAGATCGCTACCAATATTTAAAACGATGATCAGAAAATATTACCTGTCTTTGGAATATGATGATATTTAAAATATATTTATCTAAGTATAAACATTTATATATTTTGTAGATATGTATTTGTATGTTATGTATATATTAAGTATGTATTTATTTAATATATAGAATATCCGTATATTCTGCATTTATATATTTATTACAAGAATGTAAGAAATTGTACTGTGTATTATGTATACCACCATCATCATTATATTCTCAATTCATTCCTGGGGTTGTCTGGAAGAGATCGCTTATTAGCGATAAGACCGCCCTTTGTGCATAATGAAACATAGTTTTAGTCTGTAAGTTCTTTTTTGTATTGGTGTACAATAAAGAGTTATTGATTGATAGTTTTTATATCAGGAATTCCGCGGGAATTGTTCTGGGAATTATTTAAAATAGCCAGATTGAAAAAAAAATCGAATTCCAGTGTGATTTTTTTACTGATCGATAGCAAATTTTATGTAAAAAATTAGTGATATTTTTTATTCTCAGGAATCCCGCGAGTATTTTCCCGGGAGCGGTTTGAAGTTGCTCGGGTGCATAAAAATAACTTATGTCGACACAGTTTTCATTAAAACGATAGCTTACATTCTTAATTTTTAAATGCTGTGGTACTTTGTACCCCGGGAATTCCGCGGGAATTTCCTAGTTATTACATATTATTTACATAACTGCCTATAACAATTCCGAATCATGAGTTAAATAACAAAAACATTCATACAAAAAATACTATAGCCTCTTAGATACTAATTTTATCATGCTAAATAATAAGAAAGTTTAAATAATCCATTATCAGATAAAGACCCATCTAACGATGACACTAACTCTATAGACTGTATTTTTATTCCTTGGTGACCTAAAATATATGAATGGTGGCCATTTTTAATTTTTTTATTGCTCTAAAAGAAAAATCTTCCTCCCAACCCTAATTTCAACTGAACAGAGCTTAATAAATATTACTAGAATACTTTCATGAAACTAGTCGTAGAGAAGCAAACAACCCTATAGAACCGGTAAAACGGTTTAGGTACTTTTTTGTTAGACCAATACTGATACGTGTTCGCATTACAAAGCACAAACGGAATGTATTTCCGATTCAGCCAAACCGGTGTTTTGTCACTTTATTAATAAAAGTGATCATCTTCGCACCAACTTTTGCACTTTACCGTATAAGTAATGAGTACAGCATTTTTTTGAATCAAGACAGCTTTATGTCTGTTAACTGGACGACAAGTTCTGCCTAATTTTCATGATAATTGTGCCGGCCGGAACAAATCACTTTAATTATCTGCCGTTTCAGGGTGCTTTCGTAATTAGCCAGACGTTTTGAGACTGTATTGTTCTTGTATTTATTTCAAAGCGCCATGATTGAGTAAGAAATTTTCTCGTGTTTTTTGTTAGGTAGGTATTTAGTTTTTAAATGAACTATTTATATTTAGTTTACCTTTTTTTTTGGTATTTCATTTACTGCCTGATCTTTGATATTTAATATAGTACTAGCTTCGATCCGCGACTACGTCCGCGTGGAATAGTTAAAAAACCCCCGATTTTGAAACATTCTTCATTGGTGCTCCACTCCTATTGGTCTTAGCATGATGATATATAGCCTTCCTCGATAAATGGGCTATCTAACACTGAAATAATTTTTCAAACCAGACGAGTAGTTCCTGAGATTAGCGCGTTCAAGCAAACAAACTCTACAGTTTTATATATTAGTACTAGCTGTGCCCGCGACGTCGTCCGCGTGGAATTTGTTTTTAAAACACCCCGATTTTGAAACATTCTTCATTGGTGCTCCGCTCCTACTTGTCTTAGCGTGATGATATATAGCCTATAGCCTACCTCAATAAATGGGCTATCTAACACTAAAAGAATTTTTCAAATCAGACCAATAGTTCCTGAGATTAGCGCGTTCAATCAAACAAACAGTTTGTTTGTTTGTACAAACAAACTCTTCAGCTTTATATATATTAGTATAAGATAAGATGTACAATATGTGACAGATTTGCACAACCTGTAACACTTATTCAGGTAAATAACATTTCATATCCCATAAATTACTTATACCCCATATAAAAACGCATATAAAATTATAAGCACAATTCACCACCAAATTCAATGTAATTAAAATACATTCAACAATACTATTTAGAAATACGACCGTACACTTGTATTGAAGATATTGAGGGACAAGAAGAATGATTTATGCGATCGCGCCTTCCTTTCAGTACATCGCCGTGAGCTTTCAAAGGCCTTGGAACGAAAGTCACGACTGTAATTTAAAAACCGTCGATACGGATGTTTGATGATTTTATTATTCGTGAATTGTTATTTATTGGTTAACAGAGGTATAGCTTTATAATGGTTATATATTAAGCTACTTTTATTTATATGAAGATAAATATACTGGTATTTGCAGGGCAGTCGTTACGCAGTGGAACATAATCAAGAGATGCTGCAGAGCTGTGTTCATCCTAGAGTTCAATCTCAGTTCTATTTGGAGTATCCAGTTTGGAGTCTGAAGTTTGCTTTTCTAATTGTGAGAGCATTAGTGTTATTTTTTCGCAACTTCTATTGGAACCTAGCAGACAGGGCATAATTAGATGTTTATTTCAAACAACGGTTTGCGTAAAATATGGGCGTATCACCTGATATCTACGTCAAGTCAGTGATATGACTGCTGCCACGAATGTTTGAATTCCTCATGTACACTCTACGCGTCCCATACATCAATTACGGCCACGGCAGTGATGTGGGAAACAAACGTATGGCCTGTACTACCTCCAGAAGCTCGTAGTAAATGTAAATATTGCAAAAGAGATGACATTTTTAATTTCGAATGTTCAGGACTAAGTGAGATGTGAGAGTAAAAAGATACTGACCATGTAAAATTTACTTAAACTATAACAGTTAAACTTTACATAGACTTTTGCAGGTAAACCAAACAAACGTCCTTTGATGGCCTCTGTGGTTTAGTTTGCTAAGCTTTTGCCAGCCGAACTCACTAAAACGCAGAGGACCCAGGTTCGAAACCTGGCATAATAAATTTCGTAAATGAACTTCCCACCATTTACTATGGTCTTGGTGTTTGGAATTGACCCCAGAGTAGTCCCTGGAATATTATTCATAACACAAGGGTAGTTTGATTAGCTTAAGAATATACAATCTGTGTGTTTGTCTGCCAATTATTATTATTATTATTAAACAGGCCCACAACTAAGAGGTTAATAAAAAGATGCCAGCTACGAAATTGACATTTTGATATCTGAATAACTCACTATTTTCATTTAAAATAATTTTTAATCTTCTATTGTCTATTATGTTTAATACGTCTCTTTGTCTGGGATATTAGGCGTAAGATCATTTGTTTCACTTTTGTCGTCATCCTTGTGTTACAAAGCAATGTATCAACCAGTATCAAGTGGCATGGGACTTGCAGCGCCACTTGTGTCGCTTACATGGGAAGTAATGAATACATCTGTCTGTTTGTGCCCGATATCAATGGCGCCGGCTTTCATACGAACAGGACGCGATGAGACCGCTTAGAATTGAATCGGAAAATGGAATCTTGAGGGAAAAGAGAGAATCTTAAATGGCTTTGGGATTTCTAGTTTCTTGTACTCTGTGAAATGTACTTAAGAATATTTGTTTTAAACGTTAAGAATTAAAAAGGTAGATGGAGACAAATACTTAGTAGGTAGTAGGTTTTCTCCTTAGGATTTGCTAGATATAGGTAAAACAGCTGGTACTGCTATGGACAGCATCTTTGTGCACCGAGTCTGTAACTCCAATTAGCAATGAAATCGGTTTAGACTCGTAACTTTTGACGGTTTTGATAGTCTGTAAACCATCTCGGTTCAATGTTGAATCAATCTTGATTTTAATGAGACTGATACAAATTTTAGAGATTACGGATGTTTGAACAAGGTCAGTGATTTGCAATAGCATGGTTTTTTTTATAAAAGTTTCAAAGACTACAATGCCAGGAATGAAGTAGTACTTACGGAAACTTAACTTGTCATTATTCATAATGAGTACAAGGAAAACGTTCATACGTCTATGTAGTATAAGCTGAGAGTTAAAAAAGTAAGGCGTTGAAAACAAAAATATGCAATCGTAAGAGAGTATTATTGCAAAGTGCAAAGCGTTCTGTTGATTTTCAATGAGCTCCCATTGAGATTTAAGTTAAACACAATTGCTGACTTTACTATGGGATTGAGCAAACGTACTTTTGAAAAATAATATCTAATAAAAAATTATATCTACTATTATTTTTCTTTTAAGACTCAGTGAATTTTTTTTGAGAATTTAAAACGATTTAAATCGTGTTTGAAAGTTTTACTGCTAATAAAAGTATTTTTGAAATATTACTCAAACAACTATAGTAGGTAAGTTAAGGAAATTTCAGTTGAATAATTTTCATCTTAACAATCATTAAATTTATTGAATTTACTCATTTTTATAATTAAATTTATTCGAAGATCATTGGCCCGCATGTTACATACTTAACATAGACGTATTAAAAATACCAGCCGTCTTAAAAAGCGCAATTATGTCAGCTTAAATATGTATAACTGTGGTACCGACACTAATTAATAGTCAAAAGCATTGAGTTATTAGGATATGCTAAGAAAATGTCTCTATATTAAGTCCCAGAAAATCTTTATATAATACTTTTAAACACAGCACATATTCATTAATAAATTACTTGTGAACGAATAATCGCCCGTCTGCGTGCACTACAAGACTTTATGACCGTCATTGTTTGCGTTTTACAGGCGTACTGTGAGCAAACGGATCCAGGACTATTATTTTATTGACTTCCTACACACCGGCCGCTTTATTAAGGTAATTATTCTGCGCTGTGCAAATTGATTGTACGCGTTGAATAAATTCGCTTGTGTAAGATTTTACAACTTTAACTTTTTAAAATTTCATATTGAAGAGATCAAAGGAGGGAAAAATATATATATAATATCAGCCCCTTAATGTCCCACTGCTGGGCTCGGGCCTCCTATTATAGGGGGAAGGGATAGTAAAGCCGCCACGCTTGTCCAAAGCGGCTTGGCAGGTTTGACACATCGGCTATCTCGATGTGCAGGTTGCATAACAATGTTTTCCTTCACCGTTGCTAGCACGTGGTAACAATATGCACATTAGATCAGAAAACTAACTAAGTGGTGCATGCGTTCCGGTCAGGATCGAACCCGCGCCCTCTGAGTTTGGGACGCATGCGCTAACCGTTGTTAGTAATTCATTAATTTAGTTTCAGTTTTTTTCCGTGTCGGAACGGAGCCAGAATACAATTTCCTGCGGCCGGGTGGCTTTTCATAAGAGGCGACAAAACAACCCACAGCCAGGTAGGGTATTTGCCCATCTGGAAGGCTACCACCCCTGGTCTAGAGTATACCGCAATAACAACCTTGAGTTGTGTTCCGGCATTAGTGGCTAAGGTTCAGTTTCCCTTTAGATAGCGGCAGCATATTGGTAGCGCCTTTGGTGTTACAAATGTCATTAGGCGACAGTAACCACCTTCCAACAGGTGGGCCGTCCGCCTGTCTGCTGAACTAATGGAATAAAAAAATTAATATTTTTTTAAAAGATTCCTTAATGATAACTGAATTCCGTATCTTCAGATTTATCTAAGATTAGCTTTCTTTTTATGTTTTATTTACATTCTTAATGCGGCAGACTGACGTGTTAGCTCAGTGTTTAGCGCATTCGGGTCCTAAACTCAAAACTTGAGGGTTCAAATCATCTGCAAAAATTTGCACCACTTAAGCAGTTTTCTGACCCAACTTCATATTATAATAATTACCATGTGCTAACGTTGAAGGAAAACATTGTGATGAAACATGCACATCGAGATAAACGCTGTGTCAAACTCGCCAGTTCACCTTGGAGAAGCGTGGCGGGCAATTGTCTGTTCCCCTGTGAACGGGAGGCTTGAGCCCAGCACTGGAAATTTATGGTTTGTTATTATTTTACAGCAGACAGGCCAACGGCCTATTTGATGTAAAGTGGTTACAATCGCCTATTGATAATTGTAACAATAAAGGTACTCTCAATGTGCTGCCGGCCACGAAAAGGATACTGGAATCTGGCCACTGATGCCGAAACATGAACTCAACGTTGTAACGGCACCATAATCTAGACCTTAAATATCTCCATAAATCTTCGTAAAAACAGATAATTAATTTGTAAAAATCTAATACTTACATAAAATTAGAATTAAATATGTATCAGTTATAAGAAAGCACGTACTTATCACAAGTATGTTAATGGATGTAACCATTCAGAGGATATTTTGAGAAGAGTGCAG
Organism: Dendrolimus houi; assembly: GCA_039645545.1. Taxonomy (NCBI): domain Eukaryota; kingdom Metazoa; phylum Arthropoda; class Insecta; order Lepidoptera; family Lasiocampidae; genus Dendrolimus; species Dendrolimus houi. The sequence continues at coordinate 15,665,149 of CM077125.1, read as the reverse complement.
CCACTGTATCTTACGAGTACATCTCGGTGGTCCAGAATTCAAGTGGTTGGACAAAAGTAAACATAACTATGTCTTCCACTTATAGGTGTCTCCTCTAAGATTTATTAGTTTTAAGATTGAACTAATAATTTTTGAAAATAAATTCTCGCAGGCATACTTACTTTGCTTTTACTATTTGTTTGAGTTTGGTTTCACATTAAGCAGGATCTCTTAAATTTTTCGTGATAAAAATTATCTACCAAATAAATAGGTATCTAATTAAAAGGGCGATTAAATTCATCAAAAAGTTGTGCCTAAGTACCACCACAATAAAATATTATAATTTTGTTTTTTGATGACCACATGATTTATGAGAGAATAGATAAGACAGGCGTCGTAAGTTTCATAAATAGGTTTCGCTACCGGTTATTCTTCTCCTGCTTTTAACATTTATTGTTTGAAGCATATAAGCATATATTATAAGACCAAATCAAACAAAAATTTAAACTCTTAATTAGTTTTTGTCAATTTCATGTGTAAATTGAATATCAGAACTATAACAATAAGCTTTCACAGATATTACATACTTAAAATTAAGAAGAATCGATACTAGGGACACCTAGCAAACAAGGTAGAACTATCAAGACAACACTAAAGTACTGGGATTTTTTTACTTTCCAATAATATTAGTAGGAAATAATATACCAGCCTATTTATATTACATCCGCTAAAAAGATAACAGTAGGTATATTAACATTAATTAACCTTAATATTAAACAGTCAATTAAATGTTGCATTATTAAACATGCATTTCCTCCAAAACTTTCGTTGATAAATGTATTTTTGATCAGAACAGTACATTAACTCCCATTGATTAAAAAGATATAAATAACGCGACATTCCGTGACCACTGTCCCGTACCATCCCATAAATTTTGACTAAACTAACGGTTTAAACTTTAAAATTTTGCTCCTACGCGCCACTGTGGGACGGTTAATGAATGTGTACCAGTGATTATGTGTAGCGATTAAAGAGATACGAAAGATATTTGCGATAGAGGTCGATTAAATAGTAGTAACAGTTATTATCCTTACAAACTATATTTGTTTATGATATGTGCGCCTTTTGTGGTTTTTCCGGCAAATGAAGTAAAGACATTTTAAGGTCATCATTGTGCAGTGCATTATATTTTGTATGAAAATAAAACCGCTTATAAATAGAGACTTGTAGATAATTAATATTGCTTCTAAGTTTTTGGCAGACACAAAAAAATACTTCACTTTATCAACAAATAAAGTTTTAGCTTAAAATCTGTAACTCTGTGTATTTATAAATCTAAATTTTAAATTTTAAGTACTTACTTAGCTAATGTAATAAAAATTTGTACTTCTTAATCCAGAATATTTCATATAATATTAATAAAAAAATACTAAGGATAAGAAACAATACCTCACTCGCCATTTTTGGTATGCTGAAAAAAAAACACCCCGCAATTGCACGTTAAACAACCATATTATTTAGTTTCTTCGTGATTTAACTACGCTTTTCATCATCTTTCATGTAATTATAAGTATAAACATGTCGTTTTAAGAAAACAGTTATGTATATTATACAGATGAACGGACGGATATGACTATTTTACAAGGGGTTTGCTAAAACTTCTATAAGAAAAAAATATTTTACTGTAGATCGTAGCTAATTAAGTTGTTTATCGCTTTTGATGGAATTGAACCTTAAAACTCAAGCCATGATTCGTTCATCGACATCGGAAGAGACTTTTTATATAAAAAAAACGTAGTTTATCGCAAATCTGCTTATTGAAAATCTTCGTCAACCGCTTTAACTATTATAATGTTTAGAATACAAATTTTATTGGGACATTCCAATAAAATTTACCACGATGCGATTGATAAATGATTACGTTTAAGGTATTGTTGAATTAATTAATTACAATAATAGTTCGAATCGTGCTGATGTTTGAAAGTATAATCGAGATGCTTCTTCTGACTAATCAAGTTTCTATCTCTTGTATATATTGTGAATATAAAACACATTATACCTAATATTTTGAGTCACTTTTTAATGTCTAGAAAATAAAAATGCTCTTTGTAAGATAAAAACAATTATAAAGCATGTGAGTTTTCGCACAGGAAAGGGAACGGTAGTGCTGACGAACGTCCATTGCTTTTGTCATTTGACAAGAGCAGCTAGAAAAGCATTTAATTCAAAATATATCCGAATAACTATTCAACAGATCTCTTACAGACCTATTTTCTTTAAAAGTATATTGTATATACAAACTCCCATTTGATTGTTCCATAGTTTATAAGTTAGAATGGGAAAATACTTTTTCATTTCTCATATTCTGAAAGAACGCTTGGAGTTGCTTGATCACACGCATAAAAACAGTAGTTTTTGTACCTGGGAAACGATTTTCTCTGTTATCAAAAAATTTAAAAACCTATGTGAACCATAGATAGTACTTGCGACTCATGTTCCTACTATTTTACAGCCACTGATAAATCGCGGCATAAATTGTAAATAAAAAATCAACAATTTTGTAACGTCATTTTACGCTTATAAATTACATTTCACTAAATCATTATTTAATTTACATAAATTTGAGCTAAATATTTACTATCATTAGTGACAAAAATAGAAATAGAAACTGATAGAATGCCACAGATAAAAGAAATTTAGTTGACGTGACATTATGTGTGATTTAACGCCTTATTTTTATTAAAGAAGAAGTTGTTTGTTTACCTAATCAGTTTTTATTTACTATGAAATGAAAAGCGGAGTGTTAACCTCGGGTGAAAGGCATATTTAGGCACTCAAACTTTTAGCGCCCTCGCTACGCTTTTGCGTCAAACTGTCTCATGCCTAAATAGGCCACTTTTACCTCTCGTGTAGCAATCTACTAGACTTTGCAAGCGTATATCTCCCCATCTGTTTGTTGGCTTAAATAAAAAAGTGTTTTATGAAGATAGTTATAATTTTTCACAACCTATATAACCACACACCACACCGCCATTTACATTAAAAAAGCTTTATTCTTGAGTTACATATATTTTTACACTGAAAAACCCTTCACTCTTCAGTTAGACATATTATTATGGTAGTCTCTCTTCACTTTTAGTTTTATTTTTTTAATACGACTATATACATCTGCCAGATGACGTCTATGTAGACCCAGTAATTTTGGAAAAATGTGTAGGTACTAAACATAAATAGAGGGATAAACGTAGCGACGAACGAACGGAAGTGATTTCATGAAGATTCTTTAGCCAAAATACGTATAGTTATGGTACTTTAAAAATGAAGTACCTAGTCTTAATAAAAAAACGTACCAAAAAAATCTATTTCTAACTAAAAAGCAAAAAATAAATATTTTCTACGATATCTTGAAGGTGATGCATTTTGCAATCATGTTGTTTTTTTTATATTTTATTTGGCATTGACTTCAAAATGTTGCAGAAAATATTAATTTTTTGCTTTTTGGTTTGTAGCCTGTTTTGTTTTGTTAAAAACACTGTCTTGGTAACATTGGAACCATCTCAGGAGTATTTTTCTTTCTCTCGCCACCACATTCAAATAAAAATATTTAAATTGATCCACAATTGACGGAGAAATCGCGTAAAAAACGTACAAAAAATATACAGTCGAATTAAGAACTTCCTCCTTCTGAAGTCGGTAAAAACGATATGACTGATTGAAAAATAAACAATCAAAATATCAACCAAGTTGAGAGATACTTTATATACTTATCATAGGTACCTACTATACATTTTTCCTTACACATAGAGTCTTATGGATCTTATTTAGCTTCTTCTTCTAAGTCGTTCCCTCACTGCTGAGAAACGTGACTTTGATGTCAGTGCTTATTTAGCTACTCATATCATCATAAAACATAGTATTGGGATAAAAAAGAAAGATACAGAACTGCGTTTGCCCTTGTCTGATTAATATCAACAAGATAATATTGTTACGAATTGCAGGACTCGAATTAAAATGCGGATAGAATTACTATAGAATTTATTAGAACTCTACAAACACGTATAATACAGGTACAAATATTACTGAACACAATCAGTCCAAACGTCATGCACGACTCAATAACACGTGCAAAGTCCGTCACTAAATAGATTATCGAATGTACACAAGTCTTGCCTCGCGGCTGGTTATCGCTCGACTGGCCTTCCTCAATCGGGTCACTGCTTCATATGGCACAAATGCAAATATGTCTGCCCGCCAAGCGTCGACGCAATTTCGCAGAAATCGTAATCCGCACACCTGCATAATTATGCCTGTAAATGGCCATAAACCTGTACAATAGGCTGCTCTTCACAATAACCAATAAATAAGTAAACAAAAGAAGACAATCATAAAAGAACTACAATTAGTTCAAATGCCGACAGGTAATAAAGTGTCTACAGGTATGCAGGTGTGAATTTGTCTTGTCGGCATTAGGTCGTAACAATGTCAATAAGAAAACATCAATAAAATGATAGGTATCAATAACTTTTTTACTACTATCTCCGTTGCATTTTATTCCCAGTTGGTAATGGAAGCAATAAAGTCACTTCTCAGCAGCGTAGTCTTAACACGGAATGCTTTCGTTTTGCATTGCCAACTGTTGAACACGCAGATAAAGACAGCCGTCACTAGTCATCTTTGAAAGGCAAGCCGGTGAGCGTATGCGAAAATTCCCCACATTGAGTATTCGCTGTATGCGTGCGATGTCAACTCAACTTGTGCTAGTGAATAACAATTGCGGTAAGTTGGCAGCGAGCCGCGGTGATGAGTCGGCCCCTACTATAGGTTTGATGAACGATTCGTTTTTTCAATGTTCAATTTCGCCCGAGCTTTTGAAGTATATGCTAATTTTTGAATAGCCGTTTATTTTTGTATTCTTTCGGAGACATTGACAATTTTGTTTTAAATGCAAAGTTGCCGCGAGTTGAATACAAAATAAGGCACCGGTGGTTTAACTAATTCTAAATTTTTAATTGATCGGATATCGAAAGTCGTTTCGTGATTTATAGTTATTATTTCGTTTGATACAATATTAAACCATTACAAAATTATCAGAAAGACGTTAATGGATAATTAATATTAATTTTAATATTAATAATGAAAACAACTTTTGCTATCATTGTGTGATTTGAAAAAAAAATGTAAGGTAGGTAAAAATAGAGTATTTATTATACAATAACAACGTGATACGACTTGCACCTGGTTACTATACTTTCCTATCTATTCATTACCTCACTACTGATAGAAAATTGATATCACTTCTATGCAGTTTATGTCAAATGTTATCCAGTTATAAGGCAAATTAATGGATAGTAACACATATAAACCTAGTATTAAAGGTATCATAACTTAAGATGAGGAAAACAACGTGGTTACAGTTCATTAGTTATAAATTAGGTTTACGTTAAACATATGAACTTAGTTTTGTAATCATATAACATGTATTACTTCGTAACAAGAAATTGATTTTATAACAAGTAGTAAGTATTCTTACAATAATTGAAAATTAAATTATTTGTAGCTTTTAATAGTATTTTTTATAAAAAGCGTCTTTTTAATTGATCATATTTCAATTCAATCATAAAACAAGTATATGACAGCAATGTGAGTGGTAGAGTCGGCGCCAGTACATCGCGACGTACTCACAATGATCAAATTGAAGAAATATCAGGTAAAAAGTACTTTAAATAAGCGTGTATGTAATATATGAAAAGATTAATGAAAATCCATGAAGCGAAAAGTGCCCGTCAAGATCGTAGCAGATGTAGATCCATCGTCTTTGCCTACCCCAATGGGAAACAGGCGTGACAGTATGTATTTAAATACAGTACATGCATTCAATCAGTCCTCCTAAATGTATGATTACTAGTAATTTAAGACGTCATAATTTTTACGAGTCACATAGGTATAATATGATTTATTGTTTAATCAGTAATTAAAATTATTTTCATCATGATATTTTTAAAGTAAGGCATTTCAAACACATCTCTTTTATATGTAAATTATTTAAAATTTTATATTAACACTAGCTGTACCCGGCAGACTTTGTCCTGCTTTTAAAAAATAAAAATCTAGAACCCGATTGCAGCGTCATCTACCGAGACCAAATGTTAATCTAAACTCAAATTAACTTGAACAAACAGAGTAGAAAATTATTAAAGTACTTATATCGCTATTAAAAAATAGGGGTTAGTGGTAGAAGGATAAAAATTTAGGGTTGTATATATTTTTCAATGCTAAATCATAATAAAATATAAATAAGAAATTTTGTAAAAATATTAAAAAATATATTTAGGGGTGGGTCACCCTTATCATTTAGGGGTATGAAAAATAGATGTTGTCCGATTTTCAGACCTACCCGATATGCACACAAAATTCTATAGAAATCGGTTCAGCCGTTTCGGAGGAGTTTGGTAACTAACACCGCGTGACAGGAGAATTTTATATATTAGATGTGTCATCTACTTAATTAATTTGTAAAACTACCAATAAAAATATTGTGTATTCAAAAATAATATGTATGTCCAATCCAGCACCTTAAAAATGAATTTATTTTATAATATTTTTTATGTTTCCTTTCTGTTTTAAAATTAAAAGTAACATGACATGGTAAGGTAAGACAAAGTATGGCAAAATATGTAGCTCCGATATTAAACGTGTTCACTTATCTTCCAATAGTAAGGGCGCAGTAATGTGGTAATCTTGGAAACGGGAGTATAGACAGTGATAGGCCATCCGAGGTTGACGCGTTGGCACTTTGAGGGCCATGTCCGGTGTCGGCTTAATCCACAGAACACGGCAATATTAAAATTTATCTACTGTCGCATGTCGAACGCACATCCGTTCGTGCGTTGTATGACGGTACAACGTAATGAAACGTAAAAAAAGTTAAAAGTCGATATTTTACTTCAGATGAGCAATGTATTGCATGAAGAAGATTATCAAATAAAATATTAAGGAGTTTTGCGATTCAGTGATGTAACTTAGCCCTGTCTTTATTAAGGTGGTATGGGCATATAATGAGACGGGATGAGAGTCACGTGCCAAAAATAATGTTAAACTACAAGATGGATGGTTTGTGTGAAGGTTGATATGATGATTTGGGGTGTGACAGAAGATGTATGTCAGAATAGAGGAGTGTGGAAGGAAAAGACATATTGTGCCGACCCCAATTAATTGGGATATGATGAAAGAAAAAGAATAAAAGAATACTTTTTAAAAACGATTTCGGTCACAATGACCGCTGTATATTATAGATAAATATTATAACTCTAATTATTGGATTCCTTGTCTTACTTATATAAATGTTATTTTATTTGCTAATAAATATAATAAATTAAAACTTCGATCGAATAACTAGATTTACTCAAAAGTTAAGTCATTGGTTAACGTGCTCAGCACATATTACAAAAGTCAAAAGTGCTTTTTCGGAAAATTCCGCACATGGTGTAATATGGTATAATAACTATTAGAAACTAGCCGATTGAGGAAATTCACTATTATACAACAAATCAGTAATATGTCTAATTATTAAATCAAATAATCTATCCGTGCAGGAACGGAGAAAGAATACAATTTCCTGCGGCCAGGAGGCCTGTCGTGAGAAGCGACAAAACAATCTACAGCCAGTTGGTACCACTCCGAGTCTAGAGTGTGTCGCCAAAACAACCTTGAGTTGTGTTTCGGTATCAGTGGCCAGGTTCCAGTTTCCCTTTAGAGAGCAGCATATTGGTAGTACTTCTGGTGTTACAAATGTCCATAGGCGATGGTAACCGCTTTCCATCTCGATACCCTAGCCAGTTACATAACGGCGTCACAGGTGATTCTACCGCCTTTGGGCGTTTTATTGTCTTAAAATTATATATTTTACAGACCACCTAAGATAAAGTTTTAAAATAACCTTAGAAATAAGACGAAGCAATATAATCTGACATGATAGAGCCATGTTGGGATCAATATTTCGATCACAGCTCGCTAGGCCAACTCGATAAGTGAAATACCATGCTCTCATAGAATATCGGAGTGAAATGGTTAGCCTTGAGCTTATCACGTTTCATACCGTGAGTGAGAGTTTCGGTGGCTCCTTTTCTGTCTCTCCTATCCAGATTTGTCAAGTCATGTTAGTGTCATGGTTAGCGCACGCGGCCCAAACTCAGAGGGCGCGGTTTCGATTCTGACCGGAACGCATGCACCACTTCGTTCGTTTCTGATCTAATGTGCATATTGTTACAATTACCACGTGCTAGCAACGGTGAACGAAAACATCGTAATGCAACCTGCACATCGAGATAACCGATGTGTCAAACCTGCCAAGCCGCCTTGGACAAGCGTGGTGGGTATACTGTCCATTGCCCCTCTAATGAGAGGCCCGAGCCCAGCAGTGGAACATTTATGGGCTGTTATTATAATTGTATTATTATATCCTGACTTTCCTACTCTCCCGTCCCTGCTATCTCATCCTCTTTATCCTACCTATCCTCTCTATCTCACCCTAAAGGCTGATAACGCGTTGGCTTTGGTCCTGGAACTGTTAACTGCTACCCTCTCACCATACTTACCATCGGGAAAAAATTGACATTACTTGTATGGAGCTTACGTGAAATTTTAACCGATGGTAAGGCAAATAAACGATTAGTACGATTTAGGAACCGGCCATAAGTGGACCTTTTCCTTATTTGCCTGCTTCTAGTAACAAATAAAAAATATAAAAAGTTAAATTTTGTGCGCGGTCACCATTCTAAATTATTCTTCTTCAATAACAATATGTACATATATATATATGTATATACCATAGATTCAATTATCATCATTTGATATTATTATTATGTGCTTTTAGGACATGAATTGAATTAGTTAATTTTGGTTTTAACACTAAATTCCATAATTCAATCACGTAGCTTCGGTCCTAGAAAACAAACCAAAGCCGCCTTATTTTTCATTCGCAGCAGGTAATATTAATGCATATTTAATGGGCAATTCTTGGCTTCAAATTCACTAAGATAAGGTACGGCTATAATGCATGCAGTTGCCCTCTTGTATTATTTATTGTTTAATTTTTGGCAACAGAACCTAAGCCCGCTACTTGGCTGGGCTCGATCTGCAATCTTCATAATGCAATGCACTTTTGTGTGGAAGCGCATACACAACGCTCGCGGCAGCAAAGTGACGTATGTTATGACGTCATAATGTTTGCCGTAAATTTCTCAAGTACGATTACGTTGATGTGTTGATTTATTTTATGCTTTGATTTTTTTAAGCCTTATTTGTTTTTTAGGGTTCAGTAGACATTTTGGAGAAAATCATTAGACAATCGTCATATCTGTTTGTCTCTAAGTATGTCACAGCCATTTTTCTCAGAAAGTCTACATCGATCGTGTACTTTATTTTTCTTATATATGCAAATATTGTTGAATAAAACTTTAATTAAATTGTGTATTCAGATAATTAATTTTAAAAAAAATCCACTTTTATATTTAATTTTAGATATTTTTTAATTTGACTAAGATATTTAAAAAATATTAAATAGTATATAATTACTTACAAAAATCTTTTGTGTGGTGTATCAAAATGATCTTCTAAGGTAAAACAATGTATATTAACATTATAAAAGACAAAAATTAAGAGTGGTCGCCATATATGTAACTCACAAATGATTTTTTTCAGTGCACTTTATTCTATCATAGTGACATCGTACATCAAAATCTTATAAAATTTAAATGAAATTTTTAGGAGTTGTTTTATTTAAATCAATAAATAGGTGTTAAATAATAGGTGGAGAGATATTCGCTTACAAAGTGCTAATATAGGTATGATTCATTGAAGTGGACTAATGTAGATGATTCATATTTGCATTGAGATTTATCTAGAGAATTTTGGACTAGGCACAGTAATGCGTTCATGTGTTTCGGGATACAGGAATAACTATAGATAAACTAGGACTTTCACGCTGCTTTGTGCGAGTACACACATCCCACATTAAAGGATCCGTATTTCCAAAGTATATTATGTAATATACCTACTAATTTGTATGATAATTGGTTTCTCAAGGCTGTGGAAGAGGAACAAGCAAACTTTCAGTCGCTTTCACATTTATATTTATATGCTATAATTATAAGATATTATGAATAACATTCATGAACTACATATTCTATGTATTTACTTTAATTTTATAGGGTTATTATTATATAGGTCAATGCCCATAATATAGTTAATAGACAGTTCTATATGAAAACCTACATAAATATACCTGGCGCTCGGGAAATTTGGTATAACATTGAGCATATCTACAAATTATCAACAACAATTATTTGGCAAAGGGCTGCCAGGTATAACAACTTGCCTGGTTCCCAGATCTGATATTAAAAAAGTGTCAGTATGATCGGTCACTAGTGTCATGATGGCACCAAAACTATTGCTTTTGTATGAGGAATTGAACAGTTACCATAATGCTGTTATGATGACTGACACCAGTGAACGACTATTCTGACACTATTGTAATAGCAGACTTGGGCACTGGATAGAGCATTTCCTATTTACGGTGGAGAAGCATTCCCTTTCGCATACTTCTTCTTTCAAGTCACCATTTTACTTCTTTATAAGTCACCAAATAATAAAGCCCTTCTAACAAGAGGCCATTGTTAATGGACTGAGGCCACGTCCAATGACACTTTATCGACTTTGGCCTTGGTGTGCTCTTCTAGGTGAGGACGGATTCAGCCCTGGCCCCGCGTGCATCCACTCCTTTATGTACTCATAGTCGCTAAGAAATCATACCTCAACAGAAATCGAGTCAGCACCCAGTAAAACTAAACTTACATGTCAGCCGATGCCGAGACTCAATGCTTCTTAAATGTCTAATTTTACATACCTGTAAATAAAACAAAAAGTCGTTAGCTATTGAAATAATAAGAATAACAGCACATGAACGTCCCACTGCTGGACTCGGGCCTTCCACTATTGGGGGAATGGACAGTATAAAGACACAGCAGTTATCGCGATATGCAGGTATCACCACGATGTTTTCCCTCACCGTTGTTAGCATGTGATAATTGTAACAATGTACACATTTGGTCAGAAAACTGCTTAAGTGGTGGATGCGTTCCGGCCAGGATCAAATCCGGCGCCCTTTGAGTTTGGGACGACGACGACGCCATTGAACTAGATAATCGTAATTAAAGAATTCGTACCTCCCCATTTCCTTGGTAACGGTAAATATCGGGTATATTAACCGTTAGATGGTTATTGGTCAGAATAAACTTCCATAAACGCTATTTATAGAGATTTATAATACTGGTTAGATCACTATAAATACGTGGCAATTGTAATAATAGCAAATAATAATTAGGTTACAAAAAGTAATTGGTCAGGCTTCGAACCCACACCACTGTAGAGTCTGACACATGAGCCGTTAATAAGCCACGATTAAACTAATTAAATGATTATGTTTATTAATGCCTTCATGAATAATTTCATCAGACTGTAGAATACGTCCGGTTTTCGAAATCTTAATTGAGAGAACATGTTTATCAATATTCAGACGTGTGATTTTAATGGTTTATTTTCGTAATTTTAGAATCGAAGTCGAATTTGTATTAATGAGTTTTTCTATGTGTTCTTTGTTATTGTTTGGTTTCACAGCTCTATCGGTCAAAAGGGTTTTCCTCTAATGCCCCTGCTACACCTGGGATAGTGTTAGTGGACTAACACGCGATTATATTACAGTTATTGACTGTGAACAAATGCGTCTTATTTATAGAATTAAAAATAACGCCCTTAATGAATAGCCACATTAATGTATACAAATAAGTTATCTGGCAATATTTAACGTCATCAACAGTTAAAAACAATATCGCATCACAAATAACGCATTACACTTTATTATAATCCCAGATGAGACCCCACCTTTAGTGCAGTTTTTTATCCGTGCAGGAATGGAGAGAGAATAGAATTTCCTGCGGCCGGGCGGCCTGTCATAAGAGGTGACAAAACAACCCAAAGCCAGGTAGTAGGGTATTTGCCCAACTGGATGGCTACCAACCCTGGTCTAAAGGATGCCGCCATAAGAACCTTGAGTTGTGTTCCGGCATTAGTGACCAGGTTCCAGTTTCCCTTAAGAGAGCTGCAGCGCATTTTTAGCGTCTTTGGTGCTGCAAGTGTCCATAGGCGATGATAACCGCTTTACATCAAGTGGGCCTCTGCCTGTCTGCTGAACTCCTTCAATAAAAAAAAATAGTGACTGTCACGGTGATGTAGCCAGGGATTTATAGCATTATTTGATATATGACATTGTTAATGACGTTAAACATTGACAGATAACTAGCTTTGGCATCGATTTTGATCATAAGCCGAGTATTAGCATTAATTTTATTAGTCTTTACATTCAAATTTGTAAATCCTTTAGTATCTGACTTGTGAACACCATAGAACACCACCATTGGCAGGAAACTGCGCAAGACTGGGAGAAGTGATATGTGCTCATTTCGGAGGCCAAGAGCCATTTTGGGTCGCTAAGCCAACGGAGTAAGTTTAGAGTTTAAATTGAAATAAATTATATTTGTTGTTTTTTATACATAGGATCTTAGGTACATTAAAATAACAAACATACACGTATGACGACATTTCTAAATCAATCGTTCTCGTTTAATATTTCGGATTCATAAATAAATCAGAACAATAAAGAGGTGACATTTGTCGGATGATTTATTTATGTATTATGATTTATTTTGTGTGTGTCCGAAAATACCGATCGGGCTAAGCAGTAAGCGCCGCCTACACGCGGGGTCAACAATAAATCATATTGCGACATCTCAAAAACGCCAACCTCAGAAACATGTTCTCCCCGCGGCCAGTACGGCACGCACCGATGGTAAGACAAGAAAAACAAACCAAAAAAATAAATTACTTTTGTATACCTCCTTTCTTTCCCGTTGTTGGACGCCGAACAAGTCATAAATCACAGAAAGATAAGCATAAAAAGATTGTATGAGTTGGGTACACGGTAGAACTAAACTTTTCGTATTTCGTTATCTTACGTCAAGCGGGCCTACAAAAAATGTATGCCTACACCTACACACCTTTCCTCGAAAACCGCGTGCGAGTGCATTAAGAATCACGTGACAATAATACGTAGTACATAGAACATTATCACACCTATTCCCCATAAGGGAAGACTGAGACGAGCATCTCCAGAAACATACGTTTCGCTTTGTCTACTTTTATAATTCTAGTAATTCTTGCACGTCTGTTAAAGTACATATTTGCTTGAGCTTTTTCAAATACATTGCAAATTGGATATTATCTTATCCACACAACTCTCTTACAATAGATCTCCTTGCAAGGTCCTTGCATCCTTGCCTTTATATGTGCAAACAATCCTAATTTGTCTCTTTCAAACTTCGTGTCTAATCTTTCTTTTAAACTACATCTTATTTACTTACCGTCTCTTATCTTAGAATTCCGTATATAACACTTTAACGAAAAATATCACTTTGTATATACCTACATCTGTAGGTAGGTGTTCCTAACTCTATCTTTTGTTGTCACGTTTCTGGGTGTTCAAATTATTCCAAAGATTTTAACGTGTCATCAGGATTAGGGCTGTTCACCTAACTTTTCAAACAACAATAGTAAAGATTCAATATTGAATTATATTCTGAAAATATCATAATAAGTTTACAATAAAGCTTGTTTGTTATTTTATTTAACTTCAAAAATTAAATAACAAAGTAATGATGCAATTCCACCAACTAGCATTAACTTTAAAAGTAAATAATGTATAGTTATAGTAGATATACGTAATCTTCCTAAGAAACCTTTAATTTTTTTAATTTAGAATAAAACATTAACTGCCTTAATTTATTGTAGAAACGTTTTAGTGACTTCAAATTCTAGTCTAGGTCAGATCCTATAAAGGTGTCAAAGTAACCGAACATAAATCGAAGCCACGCGACATGAACTATGTTCAGAAAATGAGCCGGCCGTTTTAATAAAAGCACTATTTTATTACGCACGCAGCGTAGAAAAATAGTAAATCTTCCACGGTCACCTGGCCGTTTAACAAATTGCCCTGCGCCGTGCCGCGGTACATGTGAGGGGCCGTTTTGTCAGCCGATGTACAAGAGCGCCTACTGAGCAATTAGATTTGTTAGGTTGTACCTACCGAGTTTCATCACGCCCCCGCTCAACAACAGATGCTTGGACTAATAACCTCTCGAAGTTTCCCCTACCCGCCCCCGTGCCCCCCGGCTACCCCAGCCTCCCCGGGCAACCCAACTAAGATAGATTGCGCCACCATTCTTGCAATTTTCCTGTCGTATCTTGCCTCGTAAATTCCTAGTGATATATAGGTTCGGATCTCTCGCGATGCGACCAGGAGCATACTCGAAATATGATAAGAGTTATTTATTATTGTTCTTATTGGTTTTGTAAGGGGCGTCGAGTAAAAGTATTTTTGTTATATCGGTCCCGTTATGTGACGATATAATTGTGTTTTTTCACATAGGAATTGAAAGAAAACAAAAAAAGCTATTATGCGCAACTATCTAATTTTGTGTTACTTGAAATTTAGCTTAATCATATATGTATGGTATGTATACACTAGTTTGAAGCAGGCAGTCATTTAGAAGAAAAATCGACAATTCTAATTTTAGCAAACCTTTTATTTCCAATATTCTAAACAAAATCATCCATTTTAATATATAAATGGTAAAGAATTTTTTTGGAATGCAATGCAAGTGTTTTTGTTTGTTATTTCTCGCCTTGGAAATAATATTTCAATAATGGTAATGACAATATAATACTTTTTATCCAACAAAATGAGATAGTATCCATGAGATAAATAAGCGAAGTTTACGGGAGCACAACTGAATAAACCAATTACTATCATAAAATTTTATACACTTTAGATAATAGGAGTGAACATAAGATATCTAACTATTTATATCTATTCTTAGAAATCACTATTCACCTAAATCATAATGAGGAACAAAATTCGGTATTTATCGATTTTTACAATCTTGGATCCATTGTCATCACAAATTAGAAAAGCAAACGCTAGCAATCAATATAACTCTACAATAAAGCATATTAAGTAATAAAACAGTTCTAAAGAGATGAAATAACAGAATTGTTCATTAATTTAGTACCAAATTAAAAACACCCGCGTCCCTCCGTCTGCAGCGACGTCCCATTACCATATTCTAATAGCTATAAATTGCTATTGCCTTCAGATGCTAAAGTTATGAGGGGAAAATTTCAGCGCAATTTTAAAAGATAGTCCTGTGATGTAATTTGTTAATAGCAGCTTGCAAGACAATGGCGTAGCAGTAAACTAGTTACTTAGAAACTTAATTACACATTTTCCATAGTTCTTTTTTTATTTATTAAATCGCCTCCAGCCCCCAAAACATAGAAAATTTATTTGTTAAAAACGAAGAAACTTCTGGAACTACTAAAGTTGTCATAGGTCCAGATTTTCCGGATATATTTGGTAATATAGGTTATCTGGAATACATGGAGACGGAACTGTTTGGATTTTTTTCTTTATGATTAATTCTAGGCTAACGTGAAAACGGTTCTCCTGGTAGCTAATAGCTACCATCGCTCGCTACTGCAACACTAAAGCAGCCGAAGCATTATATATGAAGCATGTCATCAAGACTTTAACTATCTCTTTACGCCCTTTTTGAAGAGCCACATATTGTAGCCTTCTGCGAGATCGCGAAAAAGTTGTTTCCTCAGCTTGTAAATTTATATTTCATTTCTATGATTTAAGTAAAACAAGGTCAACAACTCTGATGTAATTTATATATGTACATAATATTAAGTATTTAGGTCTTGTAATATATCTTCATGCGGTTCTTTCCACATCCAGCTTAAGGGACCGTCATTTATTCAATATAATTACAATTACATACAATATGTTTATATAAAATTCGGAATTTTCTTCAAATATACAGTTTGTATCAAGAATATCTTTTGATCTAATAATTATATCGACACATAACTGAAGTAAAAAGACTTAAGACGAAAATCGCAAAGCTGACCTATAGGAGACATGAAGTCTATGTTCACGGAAGTAGTAGTCGTCCCGGCAATAACAGTTCCGTTAGCAACACTCAGCACACTTCCGCCCTCTACGGGGGTACTGTTTCCTTTCAATTGTTTATATCTTACTGATAAATGACGACTGCGAACATCAATACTTGGAGTGACTATTTATTGAGAATCAATTTACAAAAAAAAAATTTAAACTCTCACATTTTTGCAACTTTTCATTTTTTTATGAAGTTCTATGAACTGTCATTTCACTGTTACCATGTGATTGAAATGTTCGAGTAATATGAAAAAACAAAATAAACACGCATTTATGTATCCGTTAAAAGATACGTAAACGTTACGTATATATATAATTTTTTTTTTAATTCGGTAAAAATTCAATTTTAAAGAATTATGGTTTTCTATAATAAATAGTAGGGGAGAGGTTCAATGAAAGGGACAAAATCGTTTTTATTTCTTAATCTATACTAATATTATAAAGAGGAACGATTTGTATATTGTATGTTTGCAACGAATAAATTTAAAAACTAGTAGATCGATTTCAAAAATTCTTTTACCATTAGAATGCTACATTATCCCAAATTAATATAGGCTCTATATATTACTAGAAAAAAATAGGGGTTCCTACTAAAACTTCAGTAATGTAACCCAAGGTGTAAAAAATCGAAATGTGTGCTGGGACACATAGTAGAAGTGAAACTTCAACAGACAAGTGGAAAAATGAATGTCAACGGATAAGTGGCAAAACGAATGGCAACAAAATTTTAACTTGAAGTTTTAAGGGCAAATTGTTAATGTACTTGTCCAATTTGAAAATCAGCCCATAAAACTTCAAGCAAATTTTTTGTTGTGATTCGTTTTGCCACTTATCCTTTGAAGTTTCACTTCTACTATGTGACCCAGCACACATTTCAATTTTTCGCAGGTTTACTGCAAATTATGATTTGGTTAGGTTAGTTACATTTTGATAAATGCCTTTTTCATTTAAACATTTTATTTGATCAAACGAAAAAACCGAATTCGGTCTGGAACCAAAAAGCGCATCCATAGTCTACTCTAAAATTATGCCGCCTCTCACCACGTTTAGTCTAAATTTATGCCGCTCCTCCACGCGGCCGTCATGCTTTTTCGTGACAGAAAATCCTAAGAACCCCCGTCTACATAGAAGTTTCACTTCAAAATAGCGTTTGAGTGAGTCCGGGGATGGTTTAGACTGACAATTACACCCGGTAGGTGGCGCTGGAATCGGGTTCTAGGTATTTATTTTTTCAGCACAGGACAACGACTGCTGGAACCGCTGATAGTATATATAATAGTTTAAAATGTCTTTACTTCAGTAGTTTAGTGAGTTTCTAATTAAACAACAATCTTACAGCGTAGTCAGCATTTGATTTAGTGAAATATGTTTACTCAAAAACATCTAACGTGTAAGTTATCTACCTAGTAGGTATTATTGCAGTGACTAATACCGTTTATGTACATAGAAATAACATTTGAACGAGTTTAAAGTATATAAATATCTAAGACGCCATTACTGTTTACTTTACATGAACAAAATTAATGATTTATCATTAATCTATGTGTGAACTGGCTTGCCCAGTTCACACATAGATTAATAGTTTCTCATCAAGTTAACCATGTATTACAGCGTCAAGATTTATGTTATGGTAACATGAGAGTACAAGTTAGTGAGAAATCATTAAACAAATGCCTTGTGTATTTGTCACCTGTACACTCAATTAATTGCCTTTATTTATCAAAAGTGAAGTGTCGTTTATTACTCGTTCCCTTTTTTCATTAAATTATTTACCTACTGCTACAAAATGTTAACTAATGCTTCATAGTAAATACTTTATATAAAACAATAAATAATAAATATATATACTTGAGTTTGTAATGAATTGTAGGTATCGGTGTAATAAATAACAACTGAATTTATTATATTTTATTTAAAAATTAATTTAAAATGACAAGCAAATAGGAATTATCGCTTTTGAGACAACCTTCATATCCGTGATATAACAGAAAAAGACACTGTTATAATATATATAGTATTTTAATAAATCTACAATGTAAGAGTAATTATATATTACACTCGTAATCAAGAAGGTAACTAATGCAATGCTGAACGAAGGCTAATTATGAAATGTTCATTAATTTTACGATTAGGATTGTATTACATTTAATCCATGTAAATAAATAAACCTGTATGAGAACCGCGCACGTGCTCCAGCCAGGTTTTCAGTAACCGGCAAGCTTTATGCAGAACTAGGTACCTGGTAATTGAGGCATACTCTAGAACGTGTTTAACTGGTGCCAATAGTCTCACAGTTTTTTAATTACCAATTAGCTTATTAATTACAACAGTGTTCCAATAAATTTTCATTAAAAATCTGTTGTGATTTTTGTGTGAAAAAGTAACAATAATTTATCTTCACAGACTTTCTCGTCTATACCTAATATTAATAGGATTATTTGTAGAGTTATAATAATAACAAATCTGTTAACGTCCGATGTCATATGTAAATTGTTTTAGCGTTGTCTCGATTCGATACGACAAAATTTCGTAACGAGGTTGAACGCACTAAAAGCCATAACCTTAAGAATGTAAAGGACGCAAACGATTTTTAATACACTCGGCACCCCATAATGGGTGTTTTCGCGCCCCCACTCTGCGGTGACATTTGAAACCCACCGCTCTATGAAAAAACAAAGCTCGAGACATTATGCAAATGGCATTATGTCCGTATTTTTGTACGATTCGCCAACTTTATGAACCGTACAGAAGGGTTGAAGGGTTAAGAAAATTCACTCGTGGTTAATATTTTTTATTCACACCGCTTATGTATTGAATCAAACATTATTATATTGCGTATCCCCTTTATAGTTTGATGGCGCAAAATAATAATTATTCTTTTGTTCGGTTATTCGAGTTTGAATGTAAAGAGTTGCGTTTTAGAATTGCAATTGTTTGCAATTGTGGTTGCATTAATTTATGCGCCAACTTGACCAATACGTCAGTTCTTTCCGAAGTGACATCTGTAGTTTCTATACGTGTAGTTAATCTACTTTCAATTATCCCTAGGTATATGTTTTTGTTGTAATTTATATTATGCCGTGACTTCATCTGAATTACTGTTAAAAATTTAGGCTGTGGCCGGATGCATCATATTTAAAGCGTTAAAAAATAACGTCGTTAACGTCTATGCGGTGCCTATGTATGTATATACACTAATGTGGATATCCACATACATTACCTGACAATATTTAACGTCATTAGCAATGTCGCATCTCAAATATCGCATCAAACCCATCACCATATGACATGCTATATGTTACTCAAACAGAATATTTATTAAACAGATCTTCGTATTAGATAGAAGGCCCAAATGAAAAGACTTCTTATCACTGTGGTAAAATAACTGTATTTGACAGAAATATTTTGTTACTTATACATATACAAAAAACTTATTTCAAATGAACTTTATGAGATTGGATTGTTTTTAATTAATTAATTGACTTGTAAAACCAAATTCGCTTCTGAATAAATATCATACACATTAGTAATTGGATAGATGATAGATTATTAGTTACAATAAATTCTAAAATTATATTTATAAACAGTGGACGCTCAAATACTATGTTGGCGTCCTACTATCAAAATACCACGATAAAAGAAATTAAGTTTAATTTCTGCTAAAACAATAATTAAACAATTCGTCGTAACTTGGTACTCTCGTACAAAATCTAGGAAGCTGGGGTGTTTTGTAATAAAAAGGTAACTCAATTGATTCGACTGTCATCTTAATTATGGTACCTACGTATTATATTAAAGCTAATAATGGAGTCTATACATTGTCATGTTGGCCTCAGAGCTAATTTAAACCAAATGCCAAGCTAATTTAGCCTGCATTCAGAAGAGTTATCTAGTCAGACCTAGATCTTAGAATACCATCAGATTCGCCAACGAGCGTTGATAAGTGGGTTCCTCAATTTGCTTCAATGACTTAGGAATGGTAAATGACTGCTCTCTGCCTGTCGATCAATTTACCTACTTAAGGGTCAATCAACTCATACCCCTGGAACCTACAGCTATTCAATTATTTAACAAACGAGCAAATGCGTCATAGTCCAAGAACGATAAACAGCTCAGTAGATGTAATACATGTCCAATTTTCATGATTATTTACATAACCTTAAAAATATATTTTCAAAAATACCTCACAAATCAAAAACCACTAAACCTTAACCCAATTTGGTGGAAACCTCATATCTGTATCAAGAACTACTTACTCAAAGGATATTATTTAAGCTAATTGAATTAAAGTATTTTCTAAGCTCTGCCACATTAAACTTTATACAGTTTTTCAGTTTATATAAGACAACGTCTGCCGGGACCACTAGTTGATACTAAATTTACCTACGTCCTGTGTGTCTGTAAGTTCCCTGGAAAAGGTACATTCTAAGTGAGTGTGTTCTATCCAAGACCATATCCCCGCTCGAGATATATAATTATAATAACAGCCTATACACGTCCCACGGCTGGACTCGGGCCTCCCACTATAGAGGCACGGACAGTATACCCGCCACGCTTGTCCAAGGCGGCTTAGCAGGTTTGACACGTCGGTTATCTCGATATGCAGGTTTCATCACGATGCTTTCCTTCACTGTTGTTAGCACGTGCTAATCGTATCAATACGCACATTGGGTCAGAAAAACTGCCTAAGTGGTGCATGAGGGACGCATGCGCAAGCCATTACGCTACCACGGCTTATATTATATACGAATCTAAACTACAATAATATAATTAACTGTACTTTTTGCGAACTACCTTTTTTATATTGAAGGTGGCAAACCGGCAAACAGCCCACCTGATGCAAAGTGGTTACCATCGCCTACAGCGTTTGCAAGACCAAGGGCGAAACCAACGCGTTGCCAGCTTTTAGTATAGGATAGAGGAGATAGAATAGAGGGGATGGGATAGAAGGGATGGTATAGGCTAATGGAATAGAGGCAAGGGGGAGGGGTACATCGAAATTACCTGTTAAAAAGCTATATATCATAATCGTTCAGTATTAAAGATCTGAACCAATCATTGGCTATTCAAACTTGTTTTATTCGAAATATTAAATGGAATGATAACATGCAAATCATCTTACAATAGCAACGCTCTATCTGTGAAAATAATCATTAATAAGGTTCTTTATTAATTTACACGATCAAGAAAATTTATACGTTCATTTTTCAGTCATTTGACAGCAGTCGCAATTATTATAACGATAAAGTCATTTGAATGAAATAACATTTGAATTAGTCAAATGTTTGTGAAAAAATACTGAAGATTCTTAGTTAAGAATTGCGTTCGATCAAGCTGCTATTTCTGAAAATGCTTAATCTTTTAAATAGTTTCTGTTGTCAATATTTTAATATGATCAAAGGTTCTATTGCCATTGTATTTTATAGGAAAAAATTACAATGTATACGGCACATAGGACTTTTGGTGTTCCATAAAATTATATTAACAATTTTCATTTGAATTTAGGTTTACTTTAAATTAATAGGTATAATAGACCAAAATTTAATTTATATTTTGCCATTGTTGTTTCGATCATGTCAAAGTCTCGCCCACTATTGTCAGAGAGTATAATGCTGACATACATGTCCACCCACTCCGTATCAGTTTCTGTATGTAACGCACATGTCATGTTGGGCATAGGCTGGTATGCACCTAGCTATACCTACCTATTACGTATACATGGCGAAATGAAATTAGAGATTTTTAATGAGGTGTTGAAACTTGCGAAACAAAACTGCGATTCAGGTCAAATTGAAATTGTAGTTAGTTTTAAAAGCATTAAGTGCGTATTTAATTTAGTCTTATAAATTTTATGTAACTAGAGCTAATAATAAAATTGGCACATCGAGTCGCTTAAACCTATTAAAAATGGAATTTTACTAAAATAGCAATATTAAAAAGGTAGGCAAAGATGTCATCAAATACACACCCTCGACTGGTTAGGTAACTATTTGGAATGATGTAAATGGGGATGAAGATTTCAGAACAGCTTAATCATGATGTTGTAATACCTATTGTACGTTAATTTTGTGATGATTTTGACACATATTATTTTTATCACTATTATTTTAATTATATTATATCTATAATACTAATAATATTAATATGATTTTATTTCATTACACCAAAACTTATACATAACAATAAATCATTGTAGGTTATACATGAAACCAATTTTCAAATAGAAAGGGGTTAAGTTATTATTCAAGCACAGACCTATTAAAATTGCGGCTCATTCTATGAAAATTAAATAAATATATAAGGGCTCGTTTCATCCTTTTGTCTATGGCCACATGTGCTCGGGATATGCAAATGGCGTGGGTATTGGGTGTCGTAATACGATTTTTGTTTAGAATTTTATGGACAAAAATTATTACTTAATTTTTTCTGTTCATATTAACGCAGGTAGTTACACGGGGGACGAGCAGCGCCGCGATCTCGTCGTGGCCATCGGGGCGGATTTGTCCCTCCCGACCGTGGTGAAGGCCATGGTCCGGAGCACCAACGCGTGGGACGCAGCCGCCTCCTTCTGCTAAACTGTCATATCCGCGAAGGAGGTGGCGGAGTGGGAGAGGAGCAGTCCGCTATGCTTTCCTCCCGCCAGAGCCGGCAACGGCGACGGAGAGTCTTCCACGACGACCTCTGGCTACGGCCGTGCGGGCGACCGGCGGGGAGACCGAACCCGCCCAGACATAAAGGCGGGAGAGGAGGGACGTGCCCCGATCCGCACGCGTCCACGCACCTCGCGGTAAGGTCGAGGAGCCGGAGAGACACAGATCTCCGGCTAATGAATGGTGAGGCCAGCCCGCAAAGGGGCTGGTCGTCCTCCGTCCGGGCTGGTGGTGAATGCGCGAGCGAGCCCACAGCTCGGACGAAGGACGCTCGAGGATCGGACAGGGGTTTTAGTGGGTATCCCTAACCGCGCCGTGGCAATAGCATGTCACACTAGGTGCTAGTGTCACCCCAACCTGGCGAATCCCACACATTGGCCGCGACCTTTCCCCCTCGCGCGGCTCACGGTCCTGAAACGGATTTCCACTCTATAAAGAAAAAGGTAGTTGCACGGACTGAATGCAATGCAAGCACAGTTGAAACTGTAAAAATTTAAGAAATTGTACTTTACAATTTTCATAACCTAGAATACTCTAGAGCATATACACGCATAATAGTATTATTTGATATTTCTCTACCTAGATTTATATATGATCATCGAGACAGTACTACGGCTGGTCCACAAATTTAAAGCTACTCAGCGGGTTACAAAGCGACCTATGTAGCGTACTTAGCTTATGGACAAAATTCAAAACGATATGAAAGAATCAAAATTACAGACATAGTTCACAAATTTCCAAGCTGAAATGGCAATAGGCCAGTCACGTTTGTCGTGGGTCCGATGGCCACAGCAGTCATAATGGCTCTTGTTAAATTTAGTGTAGGACGCCTTTCAATCAATTGGTCTGATGACCTGTACAAGGTTGTCAGTACAGGCTGAATGAAGAAATCCGATTACCGGGATATGTTGCGTAAACTTAGGAAAACTTACGCCCTGCAGTGGACTACGATTGGTTGACATAAATACATTAACACAATCTTTACAACCAATACAATAGCTCTGAGAGCTAAGTCAAGAAATTTAAATTAAAACTAAAAATATTTCAAAAATTATTTTAAAACTATTTAACAGCTCTATATAATCCCTAAAATTAGAATAGATTACGAGAAATACAAAAGAAGTAGGGTAGATCAACATTATCAAGCTTAAAGCAAATCCAAAACAATAACCATCAAAATCGGAATGATAACACCACATTCTCTAAACGATTATCAAATAGCCAAACAAATGTAAAGAATTTATTTTCTATTTTCAGACACGGTGTTTCTATTTTGTTTCTTAAAATTCAAATTCACTGAATAATTTCATTTAAAATAACACAGAAAAACGTCACATATATTTATGCGGCCAAATGTAAATACTTCATGCTGTCAACTGAATGCGTTTGGTTAAATTTAAATTGTATGATAATTTTGATTTTAGATTTCAACTTGGTGAGTTCGCGATGATAGATACACAAAATGTGCACGATTATTATAGTGTGTAAAACATGTTTTCTACTTGAATAATACACAATGCACGAAACAGTGCGAGATATAATAATTAATATGGCAATTCAGGGAAAAGTAGATTACATATTTTTTGCATTCTGAATGTACTGAAAGGTTTATTTTTGACCATTTATAATGTTATATATAATAACAGCTGTTTTTGCGAGTTCGTTGATATAAACAGATATTTAACATCTCGACGAGATAGGTAAAGAAAGCGTGGGCTTCCTAAAGTTTGCAGTTTAAACAATACCTCAATTACAAGAATAATTTATAAATAACCTACATTAAATAACAGTATTTATATTTTAATATGAATGAATGACAATAAGAAAAGTGCTAATTGACACTTTTAAGAAAGTGTCAATTAATACCTTCCTTAATGTCTTTATTAAGGCGAAGACATGTTCGTGTATTCTTTATTAATAGCTAGAACATTACACTGCATTTTAGCTTGGTTTATAGTATACTAATTCAAAAGGTCTGGTCCTTTTGAGCCTTCTGTTGTCGAGGAGCTGGACAGCTACGACGTTCACATGATGTTGAATGATGATGCGGCAAAGATAAAAAACACGAGAAGAATTGTTCAAATGCCTGATCCTGAATATAAACAAATATAAAGCTTCTATCGTCTCTCCACATTCATTCGTTGATTATCAGCCGCGAATATCCACGCGGCGGCCATGATTTATGCAAAAGTGCAATAACAACATTATGATACATTTGCATTCGTTCACAAACACAAAAGGCACAATGGCCGCATCCGTCTGTACAATAACTATGAACTAGTGCCGACTTGGCTTTATTAAGCAAAGCGCTGATTAGGCTTTGTTATGTTAATCTTTATATGTATCACCTGGAGATACACGAGGATTGCCAGATGACAATATAGAATTATAAAGAAAATTCCCGATAATATTTTTTTTAGTACAATTTAGGTAAATAATGCTCACTGGTGCATGTGAGTGGGCATCGTTATATATTATGGAATATAAATACTTAAAATAATTTATATCTTTTTAACCGACTTCAAAAAGGAGGAGGTTCTTAATTCGTCTGTAGGTTTTTGAAGTGAAACTTCTTTAGAATCGTTGTGGTTTGAAACTCGATGAAACTAAACAAAAGCGACACTAAAAAGAGATATATAATACTTTAAACACTATGATCATAAAGATAGAGTTGGAAATATTTTGAACTTTTAAGTTCATAAATTAAATTGAAACTAGAGCATTTGTATCCTATATTTAATTATCATAAGCCTCTCGTGTCATTTGTTCAAAGTGAAAACATGTAATCTGAATAATATGTGTTATAATATATCTTAAATATGTAATATATTAAATGTTTTTTAATTTCCCCTATAATGGGAGGTCCGAGCCCAGCAGTGGGACATTTATGGACTGATATTATATTTTATTATATTAGAGTAAGTTTGGAGCTTGGTAAAAATATTATAAAAATAATAAACCTTATAATTATCCTAATATTTAATCTATTTTATTTATCTAATCTCTATATTTATCTCATTCTCTCGTAGGCTACTTACGTAGATAGTTTTGGATTTTTTTTCTTTATAAATAAGTATATATTCCCGAAGCGATTCTATGGTCACCAAGACAGGATCTGATGAGTGAATCCCAGAAAAATCGAAATAACCCTATTAAAAAACGCCGAGAGTCTACATTTTTCCAAAATAAAAACGCGTGTCAGTGTTACACGTTCTACAGGCGCTTAATTTTTTAGAGGCCTGTTATGCAATTTCTCCGTCAATTGTGACTGATTCCAAATTGTTTTTTTTTTTAAACTCCCTAGATGGTCTCATAGTCATTAAGTCAGGATCTGATTTGTGGATCGCAAGGAAATCAAGAGCAAACCTTGTTGAAGAGCATATGGACCGAAAAGTGAAATGACAAATTTGTATATGCGTACCAGTTGTATAATTTCTACAGATGCTTAATATATTATTTGTACAGCTATTGAAGTACTTGCGCAATTGAAAAGTAAAAAATATGTTTTTTTTAACAAAAAGAAAACCGACTTCTTTTTACAACATCTTGAAGTCGGTGTCAAGTAAAACAAAAAATATTATATTTTGTAAATTTGTTGTTGTTCTTTTATGTTTCACTTGGCACCGACTTCGATATGTTGTAGAAAGAAGTCGGTTAAATATTTATTTTTTTGTTTTTAGTGTGATGTAGAAATAAAAGAGTTTTAAGGTCAATAAACACCTCGGGAGTCTCTTAGAGAACGCTTTAAGGATCGTCATCGGTATTATGACGGTCGCATGCCAATATATTTTTAATAATGTAATTTATATTCGTAACAATTTGAGGAACAATATAAGGATATTCACAATTTCAACACCAGGTATAGTAATAGGCTGATATTGCTATCTTTTAGATTGCAAAAAGTATTGTCCTCTTTCTTGGGGGTTGGTATACGCTTCTTCAATAAGATTCGGAATGAAATGTTAAATCTGCCTTTCACTAAATTTAAAACCAAATTAAAAAGTATCTTGCTAAAAAAGGCATACTACACTATTGAAGAATACTTAAATGACAAAACTCCATTTACATAGCAGCTCGCTCCAATCTCTACACTACATTTTGTGTAACGTTTTTTTATTATTTTGCTAAGCATATAAGGAATTTATGGAGAAATAATGCAGTATGAAATTTTAGTACGTAATGTCATTATTATAACTATAATAATATTTTTCTTTCCTTTTATTGTCCTTGTCTTACTGAGTATGCACTGTTTCCTACAACTCCATCAATTCTTCGAAAAGTAATTGTGTAAAATATTTCTGTATAAAATTTGTTTATAAAAGAAAAGTTTTAGTTAATCAATTTTTAGTTAGGCGTGTTGCTGGGGAGTTTCCTGCCGCTTTTTTTCCTTAACAGCAATAACACGTTGCGAAGCGGTGTACATAGACTAGGAAGTAAAATTAAATTTTAACTTATACGTATAACCTTCAAAATGTGTTCTCCAGTGGAACTTATTTTCAATAAAAACTTTCAAATTTGAATTTAAAGTCGATTTGTTTTTGTTGAAAAAAATCATACATGTCGGCTCTCTTGTTGATGTTTAATATAAAAATATAATATGTATGAAAATAAATTTGTTATATGTTTAAAAAATGATGGCGCTGTAATTCTTATGAATCAAAAGTCCCAAAAAATTTAAGAGAAAAATAATATTAATCTCGTTTGTTTCTTTTATTTCTTGTTTATCTAAATTATAGATAATTCTGTACAGCTTCGCATTTCTCCCGTGTGCGGAGAAAGATATTTAAATATATACGATCATATTCGGGATTATAAAAGGTTATCTGCCTTAAAATGGCTAAAGACCGTCAAGCTTAGTCTAATTGTATTAGAGGGGACAACTCTGTGTCCAGGAAATCTAAATAAATGGAAGATTGGAGATTTACGGCAACCCTATACTACTCCATACTATACTTTTGTGTAGGTTGGTATAGCAAATCGGTCTCAACTACAATCTTCTTTAATTTCTTTTAGATCTGCACCACTGCACAATATATGTACTGTCAACTCTGGCATTATTACCTTTTTGAAGCAACTTTACCATATACTACGTTTCTTTTATTTGTGGAGAATATTTTTTAATCTGTGGCGTTTGACGCATTCTTAAGCATATTGGTAGGTGTTATAATAAAAGGTGGTATCCCAAAAAGTTTTCTAAGCTGGAAACTTAACGGACTCTCAAAATATTGCATCATTTCTTTTGTGTGGTCAATTAATTTCACTTGCAGTGAGCACCGAACAGAACTGATATTTATAAAAAAAATCGGACTACAGCCAAGTGTCTTATATTTAATGGTGTGCAGTGAATCCTTAACAGAATGTATCTCAATGATTAAGTATATAAATCACTTATTTCTTGCGTTACAGTGATAGGTAATGTTGTTAAAGGTTAGGTAAAGTTACCACATTCTATATCAGGGCAACTTTACCTGAGGTTAGGGTTGTTCAACTCGACTTTACAAATTAATATTGTTTTTTATAATAAAATATCTATTTACTTGTTTACGGAATTTTATGGTCAATTTATTTTTTGATTTATAATTGCTTTTTGGTAAAGGATGCTTGTTTGTTGGGTTGGTTTGATGAAGGATTGTTTTTTTATTAATTTCAGTAGCTTTATGAGGGAATAGATCCACAAAATGTAAAAAAATAAGGTAAAGATAGGTAGGTAGTTGACGGTACCATATTTCTTATTAATATATTAATTTGTGACTAAAGCACACAATATAGGGTACATAATAATATTATCAATACGAGGAATCATTAATATTTATATAAAATATTTTTATCATCTAAAGCATTTAACATTTAACATAACTCAAACTACCTATACCGTGATAGATCGTAGCCTAAAAATGCTCTTTAGATATCAAATGTCAATTATCCTTGAAGTGAGTTGTTATATATTTGGCACTTAGAATGTCGGTCATTTAAGACGATATCCTATCCTTTTATCCGAAACATGGCAAAGCTGTTTAGCAAAGGGAATTATCTGGTTCATAAAAGCAATCAAAAGCCACCGAAACTGGGTCATTGTCGATAGTGCATCAACATTTCTGCCCTATTATGTGACTTTCCATTATCCAACGCTGAAAACGTGTAGGAAAACCACATAAATAATGCAGCACGATCTATCTTATCTTAAAATTCCTAAAGCTCAAATTGCTGTATTAAATAGATTAAAGTTTTTTGTAAAAATTTCAACGGCCGTGTTACATCTAAATTGGAATACTTTTGGTTTCGACCTTATTTCGTTTGCTATTAACTTTATATTGCTAAAAAGTGTATCTGTTTTAAATTTGTCTCCTTAATGCAAAACCAAGTTCCAAATTCATTCAGGTATAAGCTTAAAATAATTATGTTAAGGTTTCTTTTACCAACATCTACTGTTAGTATAATTTTGCAAATAATTCTGGTGCATCTTTATCTGCTGCCCAGTGGTCGGCCAATGCGACGGTGAAATTTATTAACTGCGATACGCATTGAGTGTCTCAAGCTAAAAGGTGACTTTAATTAATATTAATTATAGCCACACCTCTAATTAATGTAATTCGCGAAATAACGAGTTCGTTGTCTTTTGAACTTGACAGCCTCAACGTATGTCTTTTAACTCATCAATCACTCGTTAATGTGTAATTTCATACATAGTATTTGTTTTTTACTCTTTTGCTTTACATTTATAATTAGCTTATGGAAATAAATGTTTTAATAAATTGTATAGATTACATTACACTTAAAAGATATTAATCGCTACATAAAGCTCCTAAAAAGATCGAATCGTTAGTATGCATAACCTACCTAATGATAGGAAGTATAATAATCAGCGCCTAATTTATATGACTTTTCTACATTTGTAACACAAGGCTGCAAACAACTGATTTGATATGAACAAGTATCTGTTATAGGGCCATCTGTTGCTAAAAAAGCGAACATTAAGTCCCTAAACATTCTATCATAAAAATATCGCACTAGTAGTTCTGAGATTAGAGCGCTCACATATAAATACCAAACACAGATTACAAGCTATTTTACACTCGAATGTTTCGAAGAGAAAAATCGTTAGAATCGTTGTGATTTAAAACACAATGAAACGAAATAAAAGCGACACTAAAAACAGATATTTAATAATTTAAACACTATACTCATAAAGATAGAGTTGGAAATGTTTTGAAGTTTTGAAGTTCATTAATCAAATTAAAATAAGAGCATTTGTTTCCTATTTTAGTTATCATAAGCCCCTCGTGTCATTTGTTCAAAGTGCAAGTATGAAATCTGACAATATGAGTTATAATATATCTTAAATATTTAATATATGAGATGTAATATTTTGCATTGCAATTCTACACATATAGAATAAGATGAATGGATTTTGTCAAGAAAGCCATGAACATTTTTGATGTTACTGAAGACGTATGTCAAAATACAAGATATAAAAAAAGACATTTCTACTACTCCGAGCCGAAGGTTTAGGAAAAAGATAGATACTGATATAGGATAACCTTTATCCTAACTATCCTGTCATTCATGACTTTTAACAAAATAGTGTGTAGATTATTTAGTTAAGCCACTGAGGGCCTAAAGCGGTTGCCGTTGGAGAATCACCTAGTTAAATTGACACGTGTCTAGACATACTGGTAGTTGTAAGACATAGCATAAAGTTCCACTTTATATTGATATATATCATGTTTTTCATATGAATCTGCAAAAACGATCTCTTTAGGCCCTTTGATATTAATCACGTAGTATTATTTCCAGATTCAAATTCACAAATATATTAACGCGAGGAGAGTAGAGTAATAATGAAACCAACTGTGACGTTAACATTAAGAATAGCGAATTTGTTCACGAAGTACTTGCTTATCCCGTGAGAAGTTAATCAGTCGAAACAAGGCTGTATGGCCGCTCTGGTAAGAAATTAATCAAAGTTCGAAACAAAGCCATGTAGCAAAGGCGGCTTACGAAGCGAGCATGTACAGATACCTCGGGATATTAATTATTTTGTTTCACTCTAGTTATGCTTAGTTTTATCATGGAAGAAGACTATTAGGAATACCAATCGCCTAGTAAATGATAAACTCTAACATACTCCTAAATCCTATTCCTCTTATCCATAACAGTTACACAAGATCTATCGGCTCGTTAAAGAAAATGGCTTTTCATAATCGCATTACTAATTTCATTACGAAAATAAAGAGCTGATACACCTCGTATAATTGTTATGAATTAGGTGGTATGTATATAACTATAACCGATACGCAACAAAAGAACTCGCATGTTTATACATACTTATTTATAAATAACATTAAGGAGTGTGGAGGAGGAGGAGGGGGATATGTTTGTAAGTATTTGTATCAACATCGTCTATAAATTTTTTCGTTTGTCGATAAACAAGCTGGCAAACAGTCCGCCTGGTGGTAAATGGTTATCGGTGTTAATGAACATCTGCATCACTTAGAAAGCCAATGCACTGTATATATCTTCGATACAAATACCCTTTTGAAAAGCCCATTCGCTTTACTATATGTACTTTATTCTATGTAGCTTACACGTGATACGAAATTAGGCATCGTTAGGAAGTAGAGTACTCGTAGCGGATGTAGGATAAATTCTGTAATCTATTTTTTTGATGTTTCTTATGTTTAGTTGTAGGCACCCTGGGAAACGGTGAAATGATGGAATGTGGGTAACCAACCAGAGAAGATGATAACGTCAGCTATGCCCATAGACTTCTGCAATACCAAAGGATTCGAGGCATTGCCTATCTTGTTGAAACAATAAATATATGTTTACGACCTTACTCTCTACTACTCCTAAATCTATTTAATTCTTCATTTTCTTGAAGTTGTATAGTAGGTGTGACAATAGTCGCGCAATAAGGGAGGCCAACGACCGCGCGAAGTGAAGAAGATAAAGTAGGTAATCAGATCCCGGGCTTCAAATCGGACATTGCGAACGCACTAGAATGATCACTGTGGTCCTATTTTTATTATATACCAAATATGGCCAACATTTTAGAAACGCTTCACACCGACAGCTATCTGAAGTCCATATTCTATTTGTAAATAGTAGTTTTCTTTGTTATTTTCAGATCAAATTAAATCCGTATTTATTTACAATGGTTATTGATGAAGCCCGGGAGTCGATTTGTAGACGAATATATTTGTATTAATATATTTCTACACTAATATTAGCTTAGCTGTATTTAACTCAAGTAAAAAATGTACTGAAGGCATGGTAGGTTAGTGGCTAAAGTACTCGCGTCTCGTTATAATGATTTGAGTTCGAATCCTGATTGGGGGCGTGCGACTCTTGGACAGTTTTTTTTTTGCTCAATGTGTATATTATTCACCTGCCACGGACTGATGGTGAAAAATGATTCTGACGAAACTTGCATCGAGATCACTAATGCGTGAAACCCGTCATAAGGTGTGCTTCTATAGGTTTCTCTTATCTGAAAAAAGGTTCGAGCCCAATAGTAGAATGTATATATGCCGTTTAGTTACTCAAACATACGCGTAATGTGCTTTACTTTAAAAAATAAATGTAAATATAATGCTAGTGTTTGTCTGCTAATTTATTTGTGACTAAAATTTACTTATGCAAAATAGATAAGTTTATTTTACAGTTCTTAATTAATTGCATCTGAAGAAAAAAGCTACTAAAATATACAACTATGTTCACTGACCGGTCGTGACCAGTTGGATTTTCGTTGGTCTTATTGCAATTTAAGTTTTTCTATATTTATTACATGCAATATTTTTGTGCATTTGTTTATTGCCAAAAGCTGGCAAACAGGCGGATGGCCCACCTGGTGGAAAGTGGTCACCGACGCCTATGGACGTTAGCAACAACAGGGGCGTTGCCAACGCGTTGCCGGCCTCGAGAAAATTTTATAACGCCCTTCTTAAATGATCCCATGTCGTAGTGCAGAGGGAAAACCACGGCGGGAAGTTCCCTCCAAGTCGTTATGAGACGCGGAATAAACGTTCTAGAGAATCGTTGCGTAGTTGAGCGTGATAGCGAATTTTAGACACTAACATTTTTATTCATATTGAGTTACAGTGAGTTTGTAGGCTTCTTTAAGACCTTTACGAAGCCTACAAACTTAACCTAATTGAGCATGAATAAGTCCATTAATCACTTGAAATTATTTTGTGCATTTTTATGTGATAGTTTAGGAGTTTAAAGGGAGACACATTTTTTACGACCATGGCAACGAAAACCTCTCCATCTATTATATTATATATTATCTATAATATATGAAATTCATCATAGAACATATTGGCATGTTGCATGGCAGTTTTAATTTACTATTGTTTTGAAGTTTCACTATGCTGTAGCAAAAAGAATATTGGGAGTATTTTTTTTATATATAAGAGTTACGCACTTGCCAGCCATACAGCCCACGCAACTTTCTTCATAGTCTTTCAAGATGCATATAGATTATCGGCCAATGTATATAGTACAGTCTGCATATTAATCACTCTACTATTCATATTTTCTTCTTTTGCTGTCGAGTCAAATTCAGCCTTTAATAGGGTTCATTCTACATCAATAAAAGCAAATTTAAAAGTAACGAGTTCAAAATAACAACATTATAAAGCCTACAGAAAACGCCCCGCTTCGAAACAACTCGCACATAAATATCACGCATTCGCTCGCAACGTTCAAATTTCGCCACCGTCTGCTTTATATTGATATATTGTATTGTTTATGGTGCGGCCGAATCAAAACGTGATATATTGAACAACACGCGCGATGTTCGCGACTAACTTTCATATTTGGAAGGGTTATAGAAGTAACTTTATTCTAGATATGGCCTCCTTAATTCAATAATAAATCTTATGTGTATTATATTAATAAAGTGATTTTAAGTATGGAATAGCAAATTGGATGTCTAAAGACCGACTGCGGCGAGTAATAAGGCCCACTTGCACATTCCTGGGTTAGCTCAACTAACTAAGAGTTAACTGCTAACACAGGGTTAAATAAACAATTTATCTTGCGCCCTCAAAGTTAGGAGTAAATCCAGGCTTAACCTTTTAAATATTTAACCCACCCATGTGAAAAGGTTAAGTCGCTAACACAGTGTTAGTGAAGTTTAATCTCAAGTATATGTTAGCTTTCTAGTGTTCAGGTACAACCAGGGGCCCAACTGCTATTTCAATATCTTGGTGTTGCGGAGATATTCAAAGTACAATTCCATTGCGATAGTGTCAAAAATTCGTATTCTACTAAATCCACAATTGTCTTCTCAATACCGTCGCGGCAGAATAATAGTAGAAAAAAAAACTGGTATTACCATTAGCAGAAATATTAGTCGGAATAAATATTAAAAAGCTACCAATATTTTAAACATTTATTTAGCGAGTTTTCCCTTACAATGTTTATAGAGTGGCATGCTACGGCCACGCCATGAGAATTAATAGAATACCGAAATAAGGCAAACCTACGATTGAGACGACAGTGTCCGGCGATTTTGACCACATAGTAATAGCAGAATTGGGCCCCAGTAGTACTCGAAATGTATATTTTTGTCACTTTGAGCCAGCTGCATGTTTTTGCTGAAGGTTAGCTCCATCAGCTTTTTTAACCACCATTACGATTTTGTATTTCGCTACTGTATTACATAAAAGCATGTCATCACTAGTTGTGAAATTGTGAGTACGTAAACCCGGATTTTTATGCATTATTCTTAAAAAAATTACCTACTTTATAACTTTCACACAAAAACAGTAAATAAATGACATGAGCCAATACGGTTAAAATTAAACATCGTGAACTGTCATACAATGCAAGATAATTAAGGAAGCCTATATACAGTGTGCTGTAGTGTAAAAGAGATAAAGATATGTTTCGTTTTAAATTTCTGGTTGGGTTACAACAAAAAAGCATAGACCTTTCAATGTTACCAACTAATTAATTTCAGGTTCAAAATTTCAGATTAGTTAACCCGATGGTATTTTTTAGTGGCGCAAAGGACAATGAGAGTTATTTTTTTAATTAACTAACCCTGAGTTTCCGTACTCTACATTTATTTATTTAACCTGATTATGCGTACAAGTGGGCCTTAGACATATAACACTTGTGTGTAGGTACCTATATTCGCAGAAAAATAAAAAGAATTTGAATTGTAAATTTTTCATTTGTTTCTGTTTGCATAAATAAATATCAGTCTTCTAGCTTAACCAGCACAGATTATACAGCTGAATCCCGTGAGGAGACACATTTTTTGAAGACATACAATACATCTTACGGATATCATTAAAAAAATTACCGACAATTTGTGAAACACCCAATTATGAAACTTTACTTTCAGGCTTTACTTTTAAAATTTGAAGAAAAACTCAACCGGTAATCTTTTTTTGTTATCAGTTAATATCTTATTTAGTGAATTATGGTATGTGTGTAAATGTAATGTATGTATCTACGTGTATATATATTTACATCTATGTGTGTATTTATATAATAATATAATATCAGCCCATAAATGTCCCACTGCTGGGCTCAGGCCTCCCATTATAGGGGAAACGGACAGTATACCCGCCACACTTTTTCAAGGCGTGTGTGTCGATATATGTGTAAATATCTTTAATTAAAACAATTAATAGTACTTTATAACATTTACAAAAATATTACTCAGCGTAAAATATTTTAAAGACGAATATATCGAAACCCACGTTGGGCGCCACTATAGTAGTTTAATATTTTACGCTACCACAATTAATTGTTTATGTTGTTAAAAATAAATTTAGATTTTGTTTAGTAATCAGGAAAACGTCTCATATTTATCGCAGACATAACCGAAGTCTGTCAAAAGATGTCACGTGAACATTATATCTTCGTAAGCGTTGGTAGAGGTTGGTGCTGAAGAATGAAACCTCCGTATTACACGAATTAATTATTCGCTTTTCTACATAATTACTATCTAATAGATTGAAGGGCTTTAATATCTCCGTTGACTAATAGCGTTTTGTCTACATAATATACATATTAAAGTGTCTCTTCCAGTTTTATGTATACCGATCTTTGTACGTAGACGTGGGTTTGAGCCAAGGGAATAGTTGGTATGAGGGAGCATGAGTTATTACTTTCTACAACTATGTGTCTACACCATGTGTTATGGTATATGTTATTTTAACATACAACTCGAAATTATTTACTTTCTAGTATAAACTTGCAAAGCCAAAAGACATATGTCTACTTATACAATGAACTTCCTATTCTAGCACTAGCCACCACTTGGTATTTACTCTATTCTATATCTAGTATAAATAGTATCAAAATGTATATATAAAACAAATACATCAATAGGTAATCGAACATATGTTTGTTTGTCCTTCTATATTATAATTAGTATTGGCCGTTGTATATTATTAAGGAATGAAAAAGTAAATACAAGTCATAGTCATCCTTAGTCAGTTTATAGAAATCATAATGATTTACTTCAATGACTTTTTATTTGAGTCAATAAATGGTAGTGTATGCAGTTCCAAAGTCACAAAAATAGTGATCTCGTGTCTAATTTTTGAATTATGAAATAGTGAATTCCGAAAAAATGGAAGGAGCATAACTAGCACAATGAAAAAAAGCGTAGATATACGAGATCCGTTGCGTAGTTTTTGTTATATTTGGTATTGAAGTGAAACTTCTTTAGAATCGTCGTGATTTGAAATTCGATGAAATGAAAAAGCGACACTAAAAAGAGATAAACACATAACATAATATATGACTAAGCCTGCGAGAGAATGAGATAAAATATATTATACAGCGTTTCATACTACTCGGCCTCCTTTTTGTCTCCTTTTTGTACAGTGCTTCGTAGCATTCTTACTCTTGTCTACTAAGCGTTGTAGATATAATTATGTTCGTCTGTATATTCTCTGAAGTTTCACCTCTAGTGCGTTTGAACTGCACACATACACACATTTTTTTTTATTAAATACTTTTCTTAGGGTTCCGTAGCCAAAGACAAATAGTGTACGTCCGTGTTTGCTATAAAAGTCTGTAATATGCGTCAACTGACACACTCTTGGCTGATTTGCTAAATTATTTTCGCTACAATTTTTAAGAACATAAAGGTATCCTACACAAGTATAATATTATAAAATTCTAAACATGCCGTGTCGGTACAATAAGCTATTTAAAAAACAACTGCAATACACTATATAATAATCTCCATAGAGAACTTCATGCATTTTTTTTTAGTTTTCTTGTCTGTTTGTTCGGGGTTCGGGTAAAAACTACTGGGCCGATTTCAATGCGGTTTTTGCTGATCGCCAACAAATTCTTAGACCTAAAATCTACTTTACTTTTTATCCTGGGAATCCAACGGGATTTTTTTGGGAATTATTTAAAATGACCGGATTAAAAAAAAATCGATCCAAAGACATTTTTTTCACCGATGGGTAGCAAATTATATATATATATATATATATATATGTAATAAAATATGTGATTTTATTTTATTCCGGGAATCTCGCGCAAATATTCCGGGAGCGGTTTACAGTTTTCACTAAAACGAAAGCTTACATTATATTTTAAATTCTGTTATACTTTGGGTCCCGCGAAATCCGCGGGAATTCTAAATCAAGCGTGGACGAGGTCGCGAGCATATCCTGGTATTCAAATAAATCTTATTAATATTTTTACGCATAAATATTATATACCGCTAGTTGATTTATTACAATGGAAATAAAAATTGTAAATTCAGTAAATTAACTAAAAACCGTCTTAATACCCCAAAAGATGCTAAAAACACAAATAAAAAAGCCGACTATTTAAAATATGTCGAATTAATTACTCATAAAACGCGTAACTTATTATCATACCGTAAATGCGTTGTCCATATCTCGAAAATTCTAAATAATGCCTCCATAAATATGTGAATTATAATAATTAACTAAATTTTTCTGTTTAATGCAAATGCCGTGTCCGGAGGGCCGGTTGGGGCAAACTTTGCACTCAACCAAGGAAAGTTTTAATGCATTGAGTATATTATATACGCTCATCAGAACTCAACGAGCTCCCAAAGTTGAGATAACGAGACATCGACGTGAATGCGTTAAGAAAATTCATTTTGACAATCTTGACTTGAGCAACTTTAAGCCCGTATTTAGAATAATAGGTGTGTAGAAGTTTATATTTGTTGTAGGTTTTTGTACGAGCGTACAAAGCATCATAACAAATAGCACAATCATTAGGTATTCTTTAAAGAGTAATTAAAATGAATTCTAACACATTTTATAAGATGATACTGTAACGCCAGTACTTTTATATTTAAATAATGTAAGAATTTATTTTAAAATGTCCTACCTACTCAATTGGAAAATTTA
This sequence comes from Dendrolimus houi, assembly GCA_039645545.1. NCBI lineage: Eukaryota > Metazoa > Arthropoda > Insecta > Lepidoptera > Lasiocampidae > Dendrolimus > Dendrolimus houi. The sequence goes on along the minus strand of CM077125.1, from coordinate 15,627,017 downwards.
TCAGAATCGTTTCCACATTTTTTTTAAATTAAAACCTCATGTAATAAGTCATTAGACAAATATATAGATACTAGAGCTTACCCCGCGGCCCTGCTGCGGGTCATACTCTAGTGCGTACCTCTTGTAAGAGCAAGGGTTAATACAGGTTAAATTGTATTATATTTTTATGTAGGTGGTATTTGCCCTCATTTTATATCGCAAACCATCCCATCTCTCGGAATAAAAAGTATCTATATCCATTTTCGGTATTCAGACAGACAAATCGAGTTATTATTGCATTTTTTATATAGATTATCAATTTTTATATCTATAAACTTGAGAAATGATTGGTTCCCCATACAAACTTTAATCCCCTATTTCAAACCGTTCGTTTTATTTATAAACCCCGTTTATCTCTCTGTAAACTACACAAACGACCAAAACTAGAAAAGCTACCACAACTACCAAAACTACCAACCAAAACTACCAAAACTACCTAAACGACCCCGAAACGACAAAACTGACAAAATAAACAAAATGACGAAAATGGCAAACCACAAATAAAAAACTATCATATTTTCTAGGATAACCTTTACATAGGATACATTTGGGATAGATATCCCAAAATCTATCCTTTAATCCGGGATGAAAAGTATCCCTTGTCCACCCTCGGTATAAAATTTACATATAATATATACCGAATTTCAACCAAATCGTTCGACTAGATTTTCCGTGAAAACGGAACAGACAGACGGACAGACAGTCAGAGTTACTTTCGCATTTATAATATTAATAGGGATAAACAGGGTGTGAAAATTCTAATCATATAAATTAAATTATATAGGAAATATTATACAGTACGTAATATTTACAGTGAATTTTTAGAGGGTAGAACAAAGAAATCAAAAAGCGTTCTCGCAATAAAATGGTGTCTATATTTCACTACCCAATCAGTTACCTAACTTTGGTAAAAAATTGATATTACTTGTATGATAGTTTATGTCACATTTTAACCAGTAGTAGGGGGTAAATGAATGAACAAATTTAGTAATACTAGCGGTCCCAGCAGACGTTGTCCTGCCCTGAAAAAATAAAAATCTAGAACCAGAGTCTAGTGCCACCTATCTGTTCCAATTGTGAATCTAAATCATCCGGGGCCCACTCAAACACAAGAAAAAATCATCAAAATCGGTCCAGGAGATTGGGAGGATTCTAGAACCCGATCCCAGCGCCCAGCGCCCGTTCCTAGTTCCTATTGTGAAAGAAAGTGTGGGACTTAAAGTGTGTCGCCATCTGTTTGATGCTTATGTAACTTATTTGACAGCAGAACTCAAACTTATCGACCACTCAGTTAAAAAAATTGCAATATTTTTTTTATTATAAATTAAAATTAAATCTATGATATGAATTAACTTGGACAAATCCAAAAAGATGAAAAATAAAACATCATAATCGGAAGAGTTCTTTCGGTGTTCATCGCAGTCAAACACTGTGACACGTAATTTTTATACGTGTAATAGGAAGCAGGTATAGATAACACTGGATTTATATAAACGAAACACTTTTATTTGACTTCCGAACAAAAACAGCCGATCTGTACAATTAATTATAATGTAAGATTCTCATACAATAATTAGATACCTTAGAGCGCTACTATGACATGTGCATCCGCTTAAAGTCGAAATGAGAATGATCTTTTGGCGGACGCTTTTATATCCGTTCGATAACGAAACGAGCCGAGTAGTAATCATGGCTACCCGCAAATATTACAATAATAATTGACAATACATAGGACAAATGTTATTATAACAGTAGGTACTAAATATGTATTGCAAAAACAGCTCAACCGAGCAGTCTATTTCGTAAAATACTTTCAACAGCAGTATACAGTGGTCAATATCCTAAATAGCAAGGATATGCAAGCTTTCCCGCATGAAAAAGAAAAAAAATGGAGTGAGAAGTGCGTTATATAAAAGTAGGTATGCGTCAAACGGAAAGCAATATATCAGTAGGGTGTTGATTCAGTTGCGAATAAACGTTTACACCACAGGAGGTGGCGCGACAAAAATAATTTAACATCCAAAACATTTTCCAATACATTTGAGGCACGTTGAACTGCTACATTTCTTAACTGTACACGAAATGAGGACGTTTCACGTTTCGTAAAATATTTCTGCATACTTACTAATTAATTTAAATTTTCTAGAAGTTACGTTGAATATTTTGTTGTATTATTACAGGTTAATGACTTTAGTGAGATTCATGTTTGAAAAGTTTTAATTACTGAATATTTTAAGTGGAAATGTTTATTATCCACAAACACCTGTTCCATGATATTTTAATAGTATGTACGATTTTACTTAATTAGTAAGTTACAAATTAAAAATGACATGCATAATTAAAACTATGTTTTAATGAATTAAAACTGGTTTTATGTTTGGCATTTAAATTAAACTAACCTTTCGAATACTTCTGTGGCTTTGAACAAAAAATTACTCTGGTGTCACAGAAATGACAATCTCACAGTAAACAAACAAATTCTGAAAAATTTTCTAATTTGTACATTTATAGAGAGCGCCACAAATTATAAGAACTTTTTTATTTAAAATTTATTGAATTATTTTCCACGTTAGGTGGGTACGTAAAATTATACTGAATTTGTACAAATCACGTCTAGTGAAAAAGTAGAACTAGCCGTCGAGATACACATTAAGGTAATAGGATTGCCATTCCTAAAATTTTTCTTTCACGTAAACATGTTAAAGTGACTTGTCATCTACCCTCAATTTGTTGTTTTAATTATTTAAGTTATGTCTATTACACGAAAGTCTAAATTAATAATTTATTGCATTTGTTATAGTAACTTTAAATATTCTTTACGTGCTGCAAATCTATAATACATGAGATAATTTATGAATTCGAATAAAGGGTCGTTAAAAGCCAAAACTGAAGCAAACCAAACCATTCTAAAATCAATTACAACCAATTGATGCACTAATAGTTTAATGGTCATTTAACTTTACACGTTACCCACTTAGACAGGGCCGAACTCTGTCCCCCTCCTACCCTAATACATCTTGAGGGTTACAAGGGGACAAAACCCAAACGACTCTCGATACGCTGCTGTCTCGTACACGCGGTACAAAGAGGGACTGATAGTGTCAAAAAAAGATAAAAATATATAAATTGCATTTTTTTCTCGTGTATTTTCACCCTCCTTGAATAACTTATTTTTTATATATCTTTAGCAGTAGATAATGACATTTAGAGCTCATTTAAATAAAATTTTATAAAATTATTTCATAAGATACCTCTTGCAACTTGCATATAGATACGGTCTCTAACTTACAGAACATTTTGCATTTGTTTTTGGGATATAAAAATGCTCTGTTAGATACCTATTTGTAGATATATAAAATTTCATCATAAGTTTATAGGTTTAATTCAGATTTATACACAAGTATAGTGTACCTATCTCATGTTATTTTCATTTAATTTGTACCTAATATATTTACTCAAATCTTTTATTTAAATTTAAAACTTCTATTTTTTATTAATATGGTTTCTATATTTTTAGTATAGACATTAATACTAATAATTTATAGTTGAAAAGTTATGTAGTATATATTGCTGAGTATATTAAGGTTCATTATTGTTTTGAGTTGTAACAGGATTCACAATGAAATACGTGTTCACTTATAAAGGTGTATTTTGCGACTGACTTAATAGAGGTTAAATATATATATATATATATATATATATATATATATATATATATATATATATATATACCTACTATGATTTTCCATGCGGCTATAGGTACCACTTACTCATGTAAGATTCTAAATCGAAATGCAGTGAAATCGAATTAAGAAACTTTGTTACATATTTAGAATTGAAATCTTAAAATTAAACCTTACAAATAATAAAAATTGGATAACGGCATTGATTTTTAAAATTAAATTTTCGTCCAGTTAATTACCTTCAGATGCAAAGACTATCAACTGAAAAACAGATAAGTCGAATATAATTTAGGGCAAAATATGAAGAAAGATTACACAAATATAGGTATAAAGCACATTTAAGTACATTAAAATCACATTAGTACAAGATCTTAGCGGGAGGGGTCCACGAAATTATCTTGCGCGTTGAGAAAAATAAATTAATAAAAAAAAATATTCAACATTTCGTAACTCATTTGGGTGGTGACAGAAAAAAAGTAAATTGTATGGAAATGAAGATAAAGGATGAAATTGGCTTAATGTAATTTAAACTGGAGTGCATTTTAAAAGCCGCGATTTTGGCATGAAGCCCAGGATTACTTTGGCCCGGGTAGAAGTGACCGATGTTTAGGCAAAGACTGTTTAAATACATATGGAGAAATCACTGAATTATTTTGATAAAACATTTATAATGCCCCTGTTACATGTAGGATAATCTTAATGGAAGTGACTGTGTCACGCAGAGTAGCCAACGTGAAATGGTTTAATTATTTGAGATCAACAATGTTAATGATGTCAAATATTGATAGATAACTCGTGTATATACACTAATGTAGCAAACCATTAACGGCATTATATTTTAACGCTATAAGTAAGTCGCTGTTGGATACAGTAACTAACATTAACATGAACCCAGATGTAGCAGAAGAATAATAAATATAACTTTATCTATAACATAAAAGCCGATATTACACGGTTAATTTCTGTTCTTTTTTTTAAAAGAATGTAGTTTATACAGATGTTATACAATTGTATATGCACAGTACATTCTACCATACTTGTATACAAAATAACTTAAATACTAAAATTAAATATACATTAATATTCTAATTCAGGAACAAGTCAACTAAGCTTTATTGATAAACAAAAAATTAAGACATTTATAATTTATATCCAAAAAAATTAGCAATTTTTTTTTGGATCGTTGTTACTAAGCTTTCTCATATAAGATAATAACGACAAACACTTTTTCTTGAGAAATTCATCTATAGTATAGAAAACTCTCTTTGATCAGCCATTTTCGAAGACCACAGTGGATTTTTTTGCAAGTAAATTTATAATTTCAGTTGGTTAAGAGAGATAAGAGATAAGATAATAAATAAGAGAATCCATAAAAATACCTATGATTTTTTCTGAAAATTCATAGCAGGCACAAACATCTTTAATTTTTCTTGCGTCACTGTCTCTCAATTTGGATGAATCAACCAAAGTGATCCATATAAACAGAACTTTAAATCATTAAGTATCATCGAATACCTTCGTATTCTTGTAGTTCCATGCCTTTCCACGAAACTGATTCAATTTGATTGATCCATCTAATATTATCATAACGTTAAGGGCCATTTACATGGAGAGAGTTTATTGCACGTTTTGGGGCGAGAAATCGTATATTATTTTTATAGGCTCTTTAGACAATAACCGCACTGACATGTTTATATAAGTATTTAACCAAAAAACAAAACTCGCCTACGAGTATGTCATACGACAATCGTAAGGTAATGATCACCAAGAGTTTTGTTTACACTACGACGGTGATTCGTGATTCGGTGGCACGGTATTTTGTTTTTAGACAGAGACGTCAATATTCAATGACCACGCGTTTATCGCCCTTCCACGTGCGATTACGTATGTTTAGTTTACATAATAATATTTATTTCTTACTTTCGACTATCGTATCTTTGAGGCAAGAAACTCTCTCCATGTAAATGGCCCTTTAGTCTGGCGGAGAGAAAACAAAAGATGAAAAGAACAATTTATAGAATAGTTTATTAATATCTACAACCAAACACTTCCATCGGTCAATTGGAAAATAAAAAGCTAGAATTTGGCGTACGCAATCTAGATAGGTGATCGAGACAATGTGACTGAGGACCGCGACACACCACACATCCTCTTTTATGTACTTTCCCAGTATTCAATCTATTTAATTGTTAAATTTCATTGAGATCCATTTCGCCATTGAGTCGTAAAATGGTAACAAATATAGTTACTTTTGCATTTATAATTACACCTTAGTACATTAAGATAATAATACAGATTTTGTCAATCAACCAACAATTGTACAACGACCGTCTAAACGTTATTTTGCTATCCCTCGGAAACAGTACTCTTTCTGAATGAATGGTAGCTCCTATTTTGTCCCTGTACCCCTGAAAACGTGTATACAAAATCATGATTTTCGGTTGAGTAGTTAAGGCGTGAAAGATAACAAATAAAAAATTAAAGTCCTATTAGCATTTATAATATTAGTATGAATGGATTAATCAAAATAATTACTTTTGAAATTTATTTTTTTAAGCTTTTAAATAGGCTCTTAAGAAAATAATTAAAACACACAACGAGCCATAATCATTCTAATTTCTAAAACTGTTGTGCGATTGACATTGATTGCTTTTATCAGTCATTGTGCGCCATTGTCAGTCGTTGGTCGTCACCCGTTGGCCGTTGGTTCCGTCAATCGTCGGTCCCAAACACCCAACCAAGGCATGTTTAATATTAGAACTGCTGATTTATGCCCTGCCCCCGTAATGAAGTGTCTCCGCACTGCAAACGTGTGTGCATCGCACTAATTCACCACACTAGATTAATAGGGAAGCTGGTATGGGGCGCTCGACGCTACGTAATTTGTTCACCTGTTTATTTGTACTGTTTAATAATTAGTTTTAGACTCTTAAGGTCCATGCTACTAATGCTTGACTATTATTACCAATATGTGCATTTATTTTGGTTAATAACTAATTACCTAAATATAGATATCCTTGTTTGAAATTGTAAGCGTAAAAATGTAAGCCTAACGCTTAAAACTTCCTCATCTCAATAAATAGCTTCAATGACAATCCCAAAAGTGACATCTTGTAGAATAAGAGATATCTATGATATGGTATATGAAATATTTCAAAAATCAAACTAAGCATTAATGTTTTTATTTAAACGTAGTTAGCTGGCCTTTAAGTTCATAATATTAATATCGGTATCGCATGTCCTGTTTAGTGGAGAAAAAATATTTTCTTACTCAAACTGTGCTTAGTAGTTTCACCCGCTTTATATGACTACAATATTTTTATTTGTTGTTCTTCACCGAGTCATATTAGACATAACTCAAATTTGTACCTATGCATATTAATTTATATAGTTTATACCTTCGGCTTGGTAATATAAGATTATAGCATATAAATTATTTATTTTACATTTATCTCTATCTGTGCTGACTTGTTAATAGCTCTCTATTGCTAATTTGTTACTTATTAATATAATTAAGAATAGCTGACAGCCATCCAATGTAGCTGTTAATTTATTAATATTCGGAAAAACAGTATTGAATAAAATATCCTCTTTGTTGTATAAATATTTTAGGTCTGTATGTGTCAAATCTATTATAACAAATTTATGCTCAGTTAAATTTTAAATAGGATAAGTGCAATCAAAGTAAGTGTAAACTTTTTATAGAATTATAGTAGTATTAATAGTACGTAGTTCACATTGATAGGTTTCATAAATGTTTTCACATATAAACCTCGCGCAGAAGCTTTGCCGATGACTACTTACTATTAATGTATTGTATTACTTACTATTATTGTATATACTTATGTAAAGTATATACAATAAAAAAATACATTTATTTCAACAACTATTTATGTAACCTTTTTTGTCAACCCTACTAACTATCGACGCCTGACATCATGAGGCTATCGCCTAACCTTCTGCGCACGGGTAGTGGCTCCGGTATTTTTTTTCAAGTTTGAATGGTAGATCCTGAGACTAGCGCTTTCTCAACATTAACTTTACATATCCTACACAGTAAGTGCATTAATTTAAAAACAAGACGCATTTAACTTCAACCGTGTGACAAACCACACCGTTCATTAAATAACTACCATCTATCTTAGCTTAAACGTTTTATCCTGTAAGACGAAACGTTCTCGTATATAATGCCTAAATTATGATCAGACAGAAACGTCGCCATACAGCCAGGGTTTAGTTTAAGACCGTGAAAGTGTGTTTGTCTCATCCAAATCAAAAAGCGGTCTCAACACACATCTAATTAGTTTAGTATCTCATTAAATCAATTCGTTAAAGACAGTAATATATGGTGCACTCCACCTCTTTGTTTTCGATGGCCGCTATCCAAACTATTTGTTATTTCAGTGAGCACGTTTTCATGTGAATTAAAAAGAATAAAATTTGCATTTAAGCTTATGCAGTTTTGTTAAAATAAAATTACAATACGTCATCATCATTCTTTCTTTCTGTCTTTCATTGAGTAGGTAGTGAGCTGTTTTGGCCAGTAAGTACTGTTAGGTCAGTATTTTACATTATTGTCATAAATAAAGATTTCTAAGAATGATCTAACTCTGAAAAGACTAAATCCAGCAATCCTGAAGGTTTTTTAGTCAATCATATTTTTAGTCTGAGTCGGTCAATAAATTAAAAGGAAATTTATTAAGATTAATAAATTTTCTTATTAATAAACTAATTAAAGATTAGATTATTTTTTGATTGATTGTGATTTATATCCGTGCAGGAACGGAGAAAGAATACAATTTCCTGCGGCCGGGCGGCCTGTCATAAGAGGCGATAAAACAACCCACAGCCAGGTGGTAAGGCATTTGCTCGACTGGATGGCTACCACCCCTGGTCTAGAGTATGTCGCCATAACAACCTTGAGTTATGTTCCGGCATTAGTGGCCAGGTTCTAGTATCCCTTAAAAGAGCAGCAGCGCATTTGTAGTATCTTTGGTGTTGCAAATGTCCATAGGCGATGGTAACCGCTTTCCATCAAGTGGGCCGTCTGCCTGTCTGCTAAACTCATGCATCAAAAAAAAAATTAAAGGAGTATGTTATAAATAATAAATCTGTAGAAGCAAGAAAATAAAGAAAGGCATTATTTGGTGCCTTCTAGTTATATAGAAGTTACAAGCTGCGCCCCGCAGTTTTACCCGCATGGTGATGGAAAATCGTTATGTTTTGGATAATTTACACTATATCTTTATAAATTATAGCCTATATGTTATTCTGATGGCTATATTATTGTACAGTTTCATCAAAATCCATTCAGTAGTTTTTGCGTGAAAGAGTAACAAACATGCATACATTCTTACAAACTTTCGCGTTTATAATATTAGTGGGATGAGCTTTTTTTACTGGACATTGCTAGTTTTCTATGTTACTGAGTAATCTAGTAATTGAGCTATAATGTGTATAAATTAAAAAGTATTTAGACTGTATGACGCTTTATGCATGCAAAAACACTTTAAATTTCCAAGAAATGAGGCTCTTTTGCAATATTTCATATTTTTCAAGTACAAGAATGGAATTTGATGACGTTTCGGCCACTTTACAGTAACCGTGATCACTTCAGACAAAGATGTCAAGTGTCAAGGTAATGTTACAATTATTATCTAGCCTACCCCCAATTTATCCATTTTAATTCTGGTTTATGGTTATTGTTTACTCTATGTGAGCCTAATCTAATTTATCACCGCCTCGCAACAAGTTGCGGCTTGATTTTTTTAGTCACATTTTATATTAAGTGTAGGTATATACTTACTCTTCAGTAAAAGTAATCTCTACCAAAAATATCTTGTAGAACTAATTACCAGGCCGCGTTTAAGTGGCGAACATGTTAATCCATCGAGAAATATATTTCTCATTCCCGGCAGATCGGATACAAAGGCCGCTGCCCGCTGGAGAAGTAATAAATTAGAGGGAAAGCTGCGAGCCAGGATTTCCCTTGGGTTTATTCTCGCTGAAGAGCGCTACACCTAATCCAGAAAGCCTTATTATACTACCCTTAATACAGCGCTCAAGACTACTTGAAAATCTCGGGAAAGTAAACGTTTTAGTTTCTCAACATTTTTTGTCGTCTAGAATTGCTTATTCCGTATTTTTATTTTAAGCCATGACACGTGTGTTAAGTTTTTAAAAAGGGTGATTATTGGCTACCAGAATGTAACGAATCTGGATTGCGTCAAACTAGTATTAAATTTAACTGCCGCACTCAAGGAATTTAAATAGTAATTAAAATTCATGATTGTATTCTAACATCAACTTGCTAACTGGCGGGTATTTTTCAATAATTTCAAATACAAGAACAAAAGTTCAACGATCACTATGATATTTTAGTTTAATGGATCATTAACTGACTTTAAGTGCGGAATCGCGTAATACTGTAACTCTCGTATCATGAAAACACTGATTTACTTTTTATAATCATGCATTTATTTATTCTTTTTACTGAATTATTTATTTGTTTAAAATAATAATCCAATTTCCATTTTATTTTAGTCGTAATCGTTATAGATTTTTGTATATAATGAGTTATTATATACAAAAATCTAATATTTGAATCTAATACAAATGACTACTAATATTGCATGCTGTTTTCTAAAATTTTCGTTAGATTCAGTTTCTCTGTGGTAGAAGAATTAGAAATGCCAATCGCTAGGTGAAAAACGTAACTAGAAGGTAGGTTGTTTTTCTCTCGCTTCTTGATTATACAAATTAAAAAGGTATTTACAGACCGAATTAGTAAAAAAAAATAATGGTCTTACTATGTTTCGTTCCAAATTTTCACTGTTTTAGTCTAATACCCCTTCTCCGCCTACGTTAATGTTACTATCAGTGATTGTATCCAAATGCGCCTTATTCATAGCGCAAAAAATAACGCGTTAACGATTATCCGTTAAAGTTTAACGTCAATGTTGACATGACATTATTTTGCACTCAAATAACGTATTAAAACCTTGACTATATCTGCATCGTCTTTATTAGTGCGTTAGTTAGCATTAAGGAGGAAGTGTAACAGACGCATATAATTATGTATGTTACACATGCATGTTATAGTCATAAAACTATAGAAAGCGAAAGATTGTAAAATGGTATTTATGGCGCCATCTAGTTATATAAAGTTTGGGAGCTTTTCAAAGTTGAATTGTTCAATGGGCCTTTACCATTCATAGTTGGTAAGTATGCTTTTACTATGTTATCTCTAAGTTTTATCTCTACTAACTAACGAAGGTAGGTGTACTTATGAATATCTATCCGAAACAGTTACTTGCATTAATAATTTAATGATGTCAATAAATAACTGTTATCTTTAATCGATTTTGAATTCAATAATTTAATTGATTATTCATAATTCACTATAAGTTATGTTTATTTCCAATTTAAAAACGTTATCGCACTAAATAAACTAAATATTTCAACAGGCGATAAGTAAAAACTGAACGGTTTATAGATACTGATATTCACGAAGTTCTCAGACTTAGGACTTTATCGTTTAATTTCAATCCTTATCGATTTGCGTATATTACTAATCGATTTACTTTTACAATCTTTATCTTTTTCCGAAGCATTTTTTACAGCTGTCGAAATGACTCAGAATTTGTACGCCGTTGTTTTGAAACAGCACCGTTAACGTAATTCAGAACTTAAACATAAGTGAATAGAGATCATTATAATTTTGTTGTAATGAATTAATAAGTTTATTGCATACATATAAATGTACAATGGGCGGTCTTCTTGACAATGAATTGACCTATGCTTTTTATATTAAGTATGTGTCTGTAATTCATATTAGATACTTAGTTAATTTATATGATCTATCTGCTCACAATAATAAGTTACAAAGTATCAATTTAATAATTAGCAGACAAACAGGCATATTGAATATTCCCAAATTATAAATTATGGGTAATATACAACGGACTACTCTGTGGCCGATCCCAGACACTCACAGACCATAGTAAACAACGGAGAAAATTCGTTCTCGTAATTTACCATACCAGGAATCGAGCCCGGAGCCTCTGCGTTGTAGTAAGGTAAACCGTCAAAGGCTTAGCCCGCTCAACCACCGAGGCCGTCAATTTATCCAATATAGATTAAATATTCATAGGAGGAGGGTTTTCTCAGTTTGGACTTCTATCTCTCTTTGCTTCATTTAATGACGTTTGTTGTATCGTATAAGAAATACTTATTTATAATATTTCATTGTATTTTGTATTCTTTGTATTTTTGGAAGAAAATAAAGATTATTAGATATTATTATTAGGTATTGAATTACTTTTTAAATTAATCATCCTCTTAGTTCGGTAGATGAATTCGCATTCTGTAATAACTATCTGACATGATAAAATCCGGTCAAAATGAAAAGTCGTTTCTAATAACGCACCTACACAATTTTTGTCACAATTTTAGCGGTTTTAGGCTATAGGATTTGACTCCAAATTAACTGCCGTTCTAGAATATTATCTACTCTTTGGATATTGGAAATATAATTATGCAGAACGTTTTGTGGAAATCGGAAACCTGGGGGACAAATCTCTAGCTTTGCTGCTTCTTCCAGACAACAATAGAAGAGGTAAGCTCAAGAAATGTCTGCTTAACCTCGTGAAGGGTATGTGTGCCAATAGTCTAACAATAGCATACCTTATGCTGAAGACCGTGTTAATGGAGAACTAATAAATAGTAAAATGGACCCCCGCTCCGAAGTGGACGCTCCTAATACAATGGGGATTTAACGCTTTCTTGGTGAAGATGAAATGTCTAGAAGAATACTATAATACATTTTATGTATAAAATATGAGAAATAAATGTTAGTTAGGGCTCGTCCATAAAGTAAGTCCGTCATGCTGCAACAGATTTTCTGGGACCCCCTAAGAACGTCACGTCGCCCTCGTCATTTATCCTTTCCACCTGCATCCGAAGGCATTTTGTGAACGGTCGGTTCATAAAATGCTTTTGCATGCTTATTACGATATAAATATCCCTACTAATTTAATATAAACCCATTTTACTATAAAAATATATAAATAAATAATTCAATTTTTCGTTTGTGCCAATTTCTCCAATTTAAATAATCTATGAGAGCCGCTCCACTGAAGTTAACCGGCGCATTCCGCCGCTATCTTTGACGCGGGCGCAATGAACAGTGAAGATATACCCGCTAAAAACAAGAGAGAAAAGAACAAAGACACACACAACTGGAGTTTCGTTTTTTAAATAATTGAGCCCGGAATGACGGTAGGCATTCGGCAATTCGAAACATTTTATCGAACTGGCAACCCTAGCGCGAACAGTGGCCATTTAATTTGTTTCCTTGTGAGTCATGTTCAAACGAAAATTCGAACAACTGCTGTGGGAATTATTTTAAACGCCCCTTATTGTTGAATTGTGGTTCGTTTGTTACAAAACAAAATTCAAATACCTTTTAAATAATTTGTTAACCCTTAATCCTCATATCATCATTGGATATTTTAAATTTTTGCTATATTTTTTTATTGCGAAGCTGGCAAACAGGCAGTCGGCGTAGCTATAGGTACGCAGGTTTTTAATTACCTAAATTAAAATGACAGCTGCCATCGATCTTTTCCATACTTAATTGAATTGTGTGAGTTGAATCCACAACTCACCCCTGTGAGTTGAATCCTACAAAAAGTTGTTTTTTAAGAAGGGCGTTACAAAATTTCTTAGAGGTCGGAAACGCGTTGGTGATGATACCCCTGGTGTTGCAAACTTTCATAGGCAACGGTAACCGCTTTCCGTCCGGTGAGCCGTCTGCCTGTTTGATTACTTCAGGCAATAAAAAAATCTATACAAATTCTAGGATTCAACTTACTGGTTGTTTGCTAAAAGCTTGCAACATTTTAGTCCAGGTAATTAAAAATTAGAGTATAGTGGAAAGTACCGTCGCCTATAGATATTTGCAAACACCAATGGCGAAGCCCAAGCATCACCAGCCTTTAGGAGAGTATAAAGAGAAGAGATAGGGTGGTGAGATAAAGGGATCAAACAGAAGGAAGGAATAGGATAGAGGGCATGGGATATGGGATTGGAACAGGGGGATGGGAATGAGAAGATAATATAATTGAACCGGCCATCTGAACTGTCACTCATCGGACGAAACACGATTAGCTCAAATCTAACCGTTGCACCCCAATATTTTATGAGAGCGTAATATCACACCGATCGAACCTGATCTAATAGTTGTAATAAAGATAATGATTTATATTTATAATTATGGTTCTACCACGTTAAAAATTCGTACTCGTATTTAATGATTCAATTCTAATTTTTTTTAAACTGCGAGATTTGGAAGAAATATCTAATACGATGTGAGAAGAGAAAATCTTAGCCGGGTAGAGAATCGTGTTCAAAATACTTTGACAGAATTACAATATATCATTCATTACATTCTGTGTAAAATTATGGCCAAGGCTTTATATAAGTTTAGGAATGCCTCATTTATCTTACTCAAAACAATCCGCAAAGGCTTCCGACTTAGACGATATAAATCAGCGAATTCTATTTTCAATTAGCACGTGCCACGACCGTCGTTCCTAATTTGAACGCAGCCTATAATTACGCTGCGATTGCTGATTGGCCGGCGGCAGTAGTCGCAAGCGCAGTTCGTATCCTTTTGCCGTTAACTAAGCAGAAATGTAATGTTGCTAGTTGTTAAATAATCAGTTTCCCCATATATTGTATGAATAAGGTTCTAGTTATAAAATTGTAATTTTAATTTTGTTTGAATATAATTTTGGATTACTTGCCATTTTGAGAATTTTCCATATTGGAGTCATAAACGCTAAGTTCATCATATGTTTTCTACGGCTTACCTGAAAAAAAAAAGAAAATCAAATTAAAATTAATTATACTAAACTCTTCTGTGAGTACAATTCATAAATAACTCCTATATAATTATAATAACGAAGGACATATAAAATGATTTATAAATTGTATGAATGTACTTAAATTTAACTTTTAAAATCAAATAATCTAAAGTAAGAATGTATTAAAACACTATTATTTGGATAACAGATGTCTTTTGCTGGCTACACCGTTATCATCTGCTAACAAAGTCTATCTCAAGCTGAGAGTGCAGCGACGTTTTATATTATATAGGTAATTCTCAACTATTTTATTACACAAATAATAAATTTTTAATACTATGTGTGATGCATCATTATACAATTATAGAATAAAATCTTGATAATCTACTATTTATACTTTTAATTGAAAACAATAGGTGGAAATACAACGTACATAATACAAGTAAACTAATGCACGATATGACAAGCCGACTATACTTATTAAAAAGAACAGATTTCAGAATGAATTAAGCATTACTTATATAGCTGAAATACTCTATAAATTTCACAACTTAATATTTTGAAACGTTATTTTATGTATGTATTAGTACAGATAAAGGTGGAATAGTTTCTAATGGTTATATTATACTATTAACCAGAAAGACCCAAGCCACGTGAGAACTACACAAGTTTAAAAAATGCTTTACTTCATTTAACGCTTTTGTTCAGGTAGGCTCCGTCTATTAACTTTATTCTTTCGTCTGAGACTGCTGAGACTTAAAAAGAAGGGCAAACGACCTATTCTGCTTTTATAATTTTCTAAGGATAGTCGATCACTGGCTTCGCCGATGTTGATTTGCCTATGTCTTTAAATAGGTCCTAGTTTATCAAAACTGACAAAATCCACAATTATTATAAAGTCAATGATAGATTATTCGGACACAATTTTAACTACAGAGTTAGGCATTGGTATTGTAATATTGTAGCAGTTAAAGGCCCCAACATTTATATACGATACACAAAAGTACTGATTCAGAGTTTATTCTCTTCTGTTTTTGTTTGCTTGACAAACTGCGGGGCCCATATTGTGCCTGTAAATTATTGCCGCGAGAGATTTGTTCCCATAGTTCTGTGGCGGCGATTCATCAGCAACGGATGTTGGTTTATGTCGACAACTAACACTTTAGGTGTTGTTGCTTACGCGCTCGTATTATTGGAGGATAGGTACTATCGCTTTTTCTGTTATCATAAATTATTTCATCATTATTAGGAAGTTTACTCATATCATTGTGTTTCCAATGTCCGGTGGTGATGACCTCTTACCACCGCCTGAACTAACCTTTGTCAACTAAAAAAATGTATAAAAAATGTTCAATAACATTTCGACTACAATAATGTGCTGGTTCTGGATTGACTTGGACACACTTAATTTTTTTATTTTACATAAGAGCTTATCTAAGATTACTAGTTTTAACTTATTATATTAGAAAACTTGAAATAGTTGAATTAAAAGTAAAACCCACGCTTCACCTCCAGATGCGAAGAACAAAACATTTAAACACATAACATTGGTTTTCGATTTCGAAGTATTAAAAAACGTATAAGATAAACTAAACGAATCCAAGGCAAAAAAGTTTTTAAAGTGTTTGGGTAAAGATCCAAAAACAAATCTGTAACTTTCGACAGCTTGTCGCAACCGCAATATCGTTGCTTCATTACAGCCAAACCAAATTATTACAATTGAATAAAACTTATTGATAACTCCTTTATTCCCGTGAGCTCGTAATATCTTTTACTGCGTACAAACATTCACTGGATGATCCCAACATTTTCACTTAGAGGCACTCTATAGAGCTGTGCATACACCCCACAAAATAAAATTAAAAATATTTGACGGCAAACACATGTCACGGTATTGCTTATTTATTGCACACTTTGTGTTCGCTTCCTGCAAGCCAATTAATTTATTGGGTCACTTCACAAATTAACGAACCCAGGAAGAACTTAACGCATTCAGATTTATGATATGCGGTATGAAGCGTTTGTACTTATTTTGGTGCATCGTATGAAGAATTTTAGGACATGAATAAATTATAACTAGAAATTTCCTTACAATTACGTCCGCGTAAAATTTGACTCAGTATCCCGAGGAAACTATAATGAATTGTGTTTATTTAAACGAAAATCTTATGCCCTAATATTATTATTCTATTTTATGGAATTCATTGGAATTCATGAAATTTTGTTTTTTGGCTATTATAATATCAAAACGATATTTTCTCTTCTTTTAAATAACATTTTTTTTTTTACAAAAATATTTTAGCTGAATCTGAGGACAACATAAACGATAAAGATACAAAAAGTAGCGAATAAATAATCTGTGTGGGGTTTCGACAGCTCTACATACATTCGCAGGGACGGCACGACTGCGTAATGTTTTACGGTATGGGGCGAGACAATAATGGCTTGCTCATAACATTACTCGTCCTCAGGCCCTCGTACCATGTAACACTACAGTCTCCACAGATTTCGGATATTCAACAAGCTTTCATAGCAAGTAAACGATTTTGGTCAACATACTGATATTCTTTGTAAGAGTATTAGAGGGTCTCTCGTTGACAACAAAATATTTACCTACATATTTAGTTTTTAAACTGCTATAGAATTATTTTTTATTAATTTAAAATGAACTCTATGTTATGTTGTTAATATAACTAAGTTATCTTTATTGTATAAGTTTATAATTTCTTAGTTTAATAATAGTCTCTGAACTTGCTTTCAAAACGTGTTTTAGATAAGTAATTGAGCTGCAATTATAACACAATTAAAAAAATCCGTTTTAGTATGAGACGGAACTTTGAAAAAAGATCATTTAAAAAGTAATATACAAATGCGTCTAAGCAAATAAAATGTAGTTGCGGTGGAAACCGTAGAACTAAAATATTTATTTTTGATCGTTCCCGGTATAAGATTTTTATGCTTCGTAGCCAAGGTTTAAATTGTTCATGTTCAAGGTTTAGATTAGATCTTTAATAAATGGGAAATTAAAGTAGCATATAAGTAATTACATCTTTTTCTCTTTTAAATATATCCCTGCACGTTATTACTATAAACTATTTATATAAGCTATCCACGAATATTTAGCTGAATTATAGGTCTTTAATTGAACAGCAAAATTCTTTCGGCAGCTTGAAAGTCACATTTTACCAAACAATTAAAATTTTCATACAAAAACACAATTCTGTCTTAAAAATCAATCAATACGTACTCATTTTTAATCACATTTAAACGTTATATATTCGATTGCCTATGTTTTGTTTTATATGTACATCTATATTTATCAACGAACCGGAATATTTTCACCTACTTCCAGAGGTCTGATTATTTATATTATAATTAACTGGCGGTCTCAGCAGACGTTGAAAAAATAAAAATCTAGTACCCGATTTCAGCACCATCTACCGGGTCTAACTCTAAATCTAAACCACCCCGGGACCACCCACTCAAATACACATAAAATTTCCTCAAAATTGGAGAACCCGATTCCAGTGCCAAGCACTTTGGTTAGATTGATAGATTACATTACTGAAGTTTTAGCAGGGTTCCCTAATTTTTATATAGCCTATATTAATTAGGGATAATGTAGCATTTGAATGGTGAAAGAATTTTTGAAATCGGTTCAGTAGATTTGAGTTTATTCGTAACCAAAACAAAAATACAAATCTTTCCTCTTTAGAATATTAGTATATATAAGTTATGATATGATTAATAAGTTCGTTATTTTATCCTAATTTTTTAACCAGGATCATCAAAATAACTAATTTTATCTGTATTGTCACATAAATACTTATATAATATACTTAGGTATCTAACAATGAAATCTCCTGCATACTATATTACCTTTGTGTTTGTCTTATGTTTAAAAAGATACTTAATAAATAAAAAATTGCAATGTCAAATAAAAATTATCAAACTTTCTTTTATAGATTTAAATAATTTTTAATTTAATTGTTTACACTCTCCGAATACGGAATAAAACATTTTTGAACGCTCCTTTATTGTATAAATAGTGACTGTATGAGTATGTCATTCGTTGGGTTGTCCTGATCTACATAGAATGAGATGCGCCCGCGCGTAATTAGATCGCGCTTCATATCATTGATGACCTACTATATATCAGTCAACAAGCATCCATGAAGAACCAACGATATCATTGCTGTATTAATTGATGATTTCGTTTTGAAAGGAATTTAAACTTTAATTAAAACCTTCAACATCGGCGATACAACTATTCGTGTCGTGAACTTTTTGGCTACCCTCATGTGCGTGCCCACTATTGGGCAATGGTAAAATCCCGAATTTTGCCGCTGGTTCGTTTCCTGTGAAATATAATGAAGAATTCAACTTAAAAGTATTTCTTTTATTGCTTACCTCATTTTGTGAAAAAAAGCGGCATTCTAGGGGTTAAAGCTACGTTTTAACCATTTTATTTTTATTTCGACGTTTCGACCATTTTTGGTCACAGTTAGCACTTTTAGTCATGATCACGGAAGACTATTAAAATAAAACGTAGTTTTCATTATGTGTACCAGTGGCGAAAACTTCAGAAACACTAATTACTTATTCCCAATTTTTATATCTTCTTACTATCCATTCATTTACTTAATGTTTAAAAATTCTTCATAAACCCCATGTTGTAAGTAATGTCAATTTTCTACCAATGGCCTCACCATAAAGAATGTGTAGTAACTACTAAAGTATAGAAATCCAGTATTAGGTATTAATGCTTAACTCACCAATTACAGTGTCGTGGATTCTAATCCTGATCAAAAAGCATCAGATGTTTAAGCATTTTATATTCTGGGTTTATGTGCATATTGTTACAGTTACCATCTGTTAACGGCGAAGGAAAACACCGTAAGGAAACTTGAACAAGTGGATGTTGACATTTCCGATCAGGGAAACCCGCCAAACCCTCTTGAACAAGCAAAGCGGGTATGTATACCGTTCATTTTCCTAACACGGGTTCAGCAGTGGGATATCCATAACTGATATTGAAACAGTTTGTGAATAAATTATTATATATACAATTGTATTACGTATAGTAAAATTAAAATCTCAACAAAAATAAAATGAGAATGTAAAATTAATATTATAATATCTGAACGAGAATTCACATTATGCAATTTTTGTTAATGGTAATAAAAATGTTTTAAAATAAACTTTATCATTTAAATTTTATTATTTAAAACAAAGTATCAAAAACTTTGTACCGTATAATCTGTTTATTCGTTATCATATAATTAATCTTATTACTAATTAATGCCAAGCAAATAACAAGGACCACCTACCATTAAGTTTAAAATTCAAAGAAACTTGTATTTGTTTTTCATGAAATAGAATTCAAAATAGCTGTTGCCTGCAATTTTATACGAGTTTATTTTTTTACTTTCTGAATGAAGTGAAAGAGGAAAGCCGCATTTTTTTATTTTAATATTCTGTTCACTGTTTAGAGATAATAATGTTCCACAAACGTTGACACATGAAATTTCGCACTAAGTCCTTTTTTTATTGCATGAGTTCAGCAGACAGGCTGACGGCCCACCTGATGGAAAGCAGTTACCGTCGCCTATAGACATTTGTAACACCAAAAGTGTTATCAACGTTTGCCGCTCTCTAAAGGAATACTGGAACCTGGCTACTAATGCCGAAACACAAGTTAAGGTTGTTATGGCGGCATACTCTAGACTAGGGGTGCTAGTCATCCACAAGGGCCCTCCCACCTAGCTGTGGGTTGTTTTGTCGCCTCTTACGATAGGCCGCCTGGCTGCAAGAAATTTTATTCTTTCTCCGTTCCTCCACGGATAAATAGTATAGATAGTCTAACTATGAAACTTCATATCTTTAACTTTAGGAGTTATGGGTTGCATATACAGTTTCATGCTATATTTCAACATCTTCAAGACTGTTTTTGTAACAAAAGTTAGCTTACGTCTTTCCCTAGAAATAATCATCTCCATGCCAAACTTCATTAAAATCCGTTTCGCCATAAAAGTATACATAAATAACATAATACTAGTATGAATATACTAGCTGTGAGCGTGACTTTCTTTTTATTCCTTCTTTCTTAATATCTTCATAAAGTATAGACTATGTGTTATTCTGATGTAAGTCTAAGCTATATTATAATAATGATAATATCAGCCCATACATGTCCCACTGCTGGGCTTGGGTCTACTATTATAGGGGGACCGGACAGTATACCCGTCACGCTTGTCCAAGGCGGCTTGGCAGGTTTGACACACCGGTTATCTCGATGTGCAGGTTGCATCACGATGTTTTCCTTCACCATTTTTAGCACGTAGTAATTGTAACAATATGCACATTGGATCAGAAAACTGACTAAGTGGTGCATGCGTTCCGACCAGGATTGAATCCGCGCCCTTTGAGTTTGGGACGCGTGCGCTACCCATTACGCTACCACGACAATTGGTAAAGCTATATTACTGTATGATTAATCAAAATCTATTCAGTAGTTTTTGCGTGAAGGACTTGGTACTTTATAGATGATAGAGCCATGCTGGAATGATTATTTTGATTACAGCTCTTAGGGCCGGCTCAATCGATGTGGTGCTTACTATGCTCTCACAGAGTATCTTCGCGAAACGGTTAGTTAAAGCTAATTGTGTTACGTGCGATGAGTGACAGTTCCAATAGCCCAGTTCCCCCTCCCCTATTCCAATCCCATATCCTATCCTTTTTATCTCATTCCTCCTGCCTGATCCCTGTATCTCACCCGTCTATTCGATCCTCTTTATCCCTTCCTAAGGGCTGGCAACGCGCTGACTTCTTACCTGAGGACCAATTCTGCTATATCAATGTCTTTGTGTCGCGATGATATTCAAAGTACGATTCCATTGTGATTGTGTCAAAATTCGTATTCTACTATATCCACAATATCTTCTCGCTACCTTCATGGCGGAATAATAAAATATTTATTTATTTATTAAACATTTATGTTACGACTTTTCGCTTACAAATATTTATAAAGATAGAGTGACGTGCCACGGACATGCCATTGGAATTAACAGAATACAGAAATCATGCAAACATACGATTGAGACTATAGTGTCCGGCGATTTTGATAGATAGTAATAGCAAAATTGGGCCCCTGGTATTGCAAACGTCTATATGCTGCGGTAATCACTTTCCATGGGTTGCGCCGTCTGCCTGTTTGCCAGCTTCGCAATAAAGAAGGGAGTATCAAACATCCCCCAAAAATGTTTATTGACAATATTGTAAAAAGTAATAGTATGCTGTACAAATAAATGCTATACATGTTTGTATTGCGTATGTGTGTTTCATATAATATAATATGGCCAGTTAATTGATAATATTTCTTTGCACGAGCGTGTCGGCTTTGGATTGTTTTTTAATTTGTGCACGGCGTCCTTTTAGCCATCAATCAAGCTTGTAGCGGATTGAGCGGGGCTTTGCGCAACTGGCCCTATGAGAATACTCGTTGAATGCAAGTATTTTGACTTATTTTCCGATTGAAAATAATGAGTGCTCAATTTTCGATTGCAGGTCGCTGTCTCTCTGTATGGTTTCTATATTCTTTCTATAGTTAGTATAAGATATTCACTATTATTCAAGTTTTATAATAAACTTCAAGCAAACAGCCATAAGGTTAAAATCTGGTTATCCGTATTACTGTTGAAGGCTAAGAAGACGAGATTAATGAATATGAGAGGTTTTCGTTGCTACAAGATATATTTCCAAGTGTAACGCCATTGGTGGCACAAACAACTTAAAAAGACAGCCATGTATTCCAAAATACTAAATTCAAATTTAACACATACAAAAAGTTTGTATGTTCATCAATAACACAAACGCTAAACCTTAGTAAAATTGTTTTTTGAATGACTCCAAGCAAGAGAATTATTGAGGCAACTCGTACAAGTACTTTATAAAATATGTAGTAAAGATTCGGTATATAACCACAAATAATTCTTGTATAAAATAGTAAACATCCTACAGTAACTGTTTATTTAAAATAAAAATTATAGCTCATAGATAGGTACACTCACGGAATTAAAATGTTCGTCATCTTAAAGCCGACTTTGCTTGCACGAGAACAAGAATCAGTAGGTACTGTCAACATTTAACTTTAATTTTTAAGCTGTAATTCTGACGGTAAAAACAAACTCTTAATTTTATTTATTTGTATATATAGATAGAATCGTGAAAAAAGAAGAACCAAATTTATACGTCACAAATGTTGACAATGACAGATGCTGATATTAACAATAAGAAACAAAGAGGAAATAATCACTACGCTTATCAAAAATATTAAAACCAATAAAAAGGTTTTACATCTCTAAATAATCATCTATGACAAGTAGA
Organism: Dendrolimus houi; assembly: GCA_039645545.1. NCBI lineage: Eukaryota > Metazoa > Arthropoda > Insecta > Lepidoptera > Lasiocampidae > Dendrolimus > Dendrolimus houi. The sequence goes on along the minus strand of CM077125.1, from coordinate 15,604,042 downwards.
AATCAAACAACTTTAATCTTTATTGTCAAATAGTTAAACACTATTTTCTGTGGAACAGTCTATTCTGTGACTTAATTTGAAAAGGTAACATGTGCTCGCGGAACGTTAAATGAATTAATTTGAAAACTGGCAAACTTTCTTATTCCGCCACTGTACATGGACGGGGAGATACGAGGTCTTCATAAATTCTATATGAAGTCTTCATTAGTACTAGTTTTGTATCCAAGCCTTTCACAACTATTTATATACATTTATGTTTGGATAATTTTGATGTCATATGTTAAACTTGGTGAAAAAATTCGCGGCATTTTATAAGTGCATAAAACTATTATATGAATTTTTAAATTTAAAACTGGTATATTTTCCCATGCTCTGTGATATTTCCTTACCAACTCGCATAAAAATAAACGAGCACACCTTATTCTGTGCCGGACACAAACTGGCTCTTTTTGAGTTTTCACAATGAATTCTTGGAAGTAACACATTATTTTGACTGTTTCAAGTGGTCACCTATTACGACATTTGTTTTAAAGTATGCTTGTGAGAAAATATGTTTTTTTAGGTCTGATACACACTATGCGGCTAGCCGCAAAGCGCTCCAGTCGCTTGAAACGTAGCGGTCGCTATACGAACTTTGTGGCTGGTTCCGCCTGTTTGTATAGAGATTGCAACTCATCAATCTGATCGTATACTGCGGCCAGCCCGGCTGAGGTTAGCCGCATAGTGTATATGCGACCGTAGAACATATTATGTAAATACAGAAGTGTTCGGATTCTATGATATAGTAAACTCGTAGTAGGTAAGTGGTTACCGAAGCCGTGTTTCATTATAACGACTTGAGTTCGAATCCTGGCCAGGCAACATGCACCCCTTAGGTAGATGTTTACAATACATTCTGACCGGTGTATATGTTTACAATTACCACCTGCTGACGGTGAATCAAAACTTATATGAATGGAATCATGTGTGAAACACATGCCTGCCTTAGACAACCGTGGCGGGTATAATCTCTGTTACGTGTAGATACCATAAAATTAGGTAGCACGAGCCCAATAGTGAGACAGTTATATGTTCTTCTATATTCACTTCTTTATGATATTATTAAAGGTATCCTTATAAATATGCGATTAAGTGTTAAATAGCCACGGAACCCTAATAATAAAGCTTTTTAAAAAAGTACCTCATGTTTCAAAATATTTTCAAAGGATTTTATTAAAACTGAGAAAGAATACAATTTCCTGCGACCGTGCGACCAGTCGTGAGAAGCGACAAAACAACCTACAGCTTGGTATCAGGGTATTTGCCCATTTGGATGGCTGCCACTCCTGATCTAGAGTATGCCGCCATAACAACCTTGAGTTGTGTTCCGTAATTAGTAGCCAGCTCCTAGTATCTCTTTAGAGAGCGGCAGCACATTTTTAGCACCTTTGGCGTTACAAATACCCATAGAGGATGGTAACTGCATTCCACCTGGTGGACTGCCTGCCTACCTGCTGAACTCATGTAATAAAAATAACAAAACCAATTTGTTTTTCAGAATATTCTGACTCAAAAATAAAGGGGGTGCCAAAGGCTAAACACACGCCCGCTGTGGTTTGCCCTCTGCGCTACGAAATGGGGTCATTTCAGAAGGGCGTTGACAACTTTCCATCAGGTGGGCTGTCTGCCTGTTTTCCAGCTTTTGGCAATAAAAAACACAACTTTCACGACCTCGGGAGCTAATCACGCTACCTATTGACTTAATTTAAAAAGGAATTAAGGAACATTGCTATGGTTTTTCAAGGCTTGCTTAACGACCGCATAACTATGTACTTACACTGAAAATTAGACGCCTTAGTTACATGTGTCACAACCACCCTTAGTCCTTAGTTTTTTTACGATTCAACTGCATAACTTTATAGCCCCATACAGACTATTTTTTTATATAGGGAAGCCCTTACCGTCAAAAAGGAGGAGGTTCTCAATTCTGTTCTCAAGTCTGTATATTGTTTTTTCTGTTATTGTTTTTTCTGTATGGTCGTTACTCGATTTCACTATCAATTGTGAACCGATTTTCAATTTTTTTTTAATTGAAAGGTTACTCCCGAATTGGTCCCATTGTCACCATGTCAAGATCTGATGAGTGGATTCCAAAGAATTAGCAAAATCTACAAAAACTGATTACAGACTTCTTCGTAACACGATATCGCCGTCAATTCTAAGCCGATTTTCAAACTTTTTTTTACTCATAAGTCTATACTCCCGAGGTAGTGCCATGGTTACCAAGTTAGGATCTGGTGAGTGTATTCCAGGGAAATCGAAAGTAACCATTACTTATTAAATAACGCCGTGCGCCATAATTCTTGGAATAAGCTTGTTTATGCGTGTAGGTATTACATTTTCTAGAAGCGCTTAATTTTTTTGTATGAATGCAATGCAATTTCTCCGTCTATTGTGGACCGATTTTTTTTCTTTATTCATAAGGGTATACACCCGAGATGTTTCTATATTTACCAAGACAGGATTTGATGAGTGGATCGCAGGGAAATCAAGAACAACCCTTGTTGAAGAGCGTCAACACCGAAAAGTGAGATAGTGACCTTGTATACGCCTGCCGGTAGTACATTGTCTACAGGCGCTTAATATATTATTTCTAAAGCTATTGAAGTGCTTGCGCAACTAAATTATATTTTTTTAACAAAAACAAAACCAATAAGTCTTCGAAACTTTGGTGCGAAGTAAAACATAAAAATTACTATATTTTCAACATTTGTTGTTGTTTTTTATATTTTACTTGGCACTGACTTCAAGATGTTGTAGAAAGAAGGCGGTTAAATGATTATTTTTTACTTGAAGTAGATTTGGTTTTTATTACAAAAAAAAAATATAATACTTTCCTGTTTCAAACTTTATGTATGTGTCCGAGAAAAATTACTATGACATAAAAAGGAAAGCGGGCTGATAATCAAACATGGCGATCTCATAAAAATTCAGTTTATACCAAAATTCAACGGAATAATAAGTTTTAGATATTACTACGACTATTATCTTATCGCAGATTATTACATTATTCACTAAATTGGACTGTGTATTTAAAATTGCTTAATATAGCTAATTAAGATTACGATTAGCTTCATATTTGGCAAAGTTTCAATTTAGGCAAATTTATTTTAATAAAGATCAATTAATTTATATACATTGCACACACAATAAGAAGAAGAAATTAATTAAATCCATATAAAAGAAAATCTTATTATAAAATGAATATTTTATATATAATCTATAAAATTCAAATTTAAAGCTGAATGAAATAATGAGGCAAAAGCTCACGTGGTAGGTAAATTATGTAATTATTTATAATATAAAAATGTACCTGCGGAATTTTTATTTGTTTGTTAATTGCACACTTATGGTCTGTTTGACGAATTATAAAATGTAATCGGTCAGCGTAATCTCTAAATATTAAAAGGCAACCACTTAATATAATCTTTAATTTTATTGTAATTAATTCCGCATATTATAATTACTTATATTATACTCTTATGGTAATGCAAATATGAGATTAATGTAATTAATTAAGGGGAGGAGCTGACGTTTTCTTAAATGATAAATAGGTTCGCGATCTCGCCTAATGTCGGACGATGATGTTGTCGAAAATGGAGCACACTTGCCTAGGTAATACCTATTCATATGAGACTTGAAGATACCCGAATTGTAGTATTCGGGAAACACGCCTCTGGTAGTGCACGAGTCTGCATTCCACAACTCAGCCGCACGCAGAAGGAACGTGTCGTTCGCACTGAAGGCGTTTCCACTGTGAAACGATGGCGTAGACCAGAGCGCCTTATCGTCCGAATATGGAATGGTTAGGGGGAATCGGGACTGACTTCCTACTTAACATTTACACAATAGGAAAAATTATAAACACTTAAACCTAACTCGCTAGGTTAATGCGAGGTGACATTTAGATTCTATTCATTGTTTTTGGTTAGAAGATCATTGCAGTGCAATATACACACGATTTTTAAAATCATTTGCACTATTCACCGATGTTTAGATAAATGTCAAAGTGTTTGTATACCTACTTCGACGTTTACCTAACCGACCATGAGTTACTATACAGTTATAGTAACTTAAGGCCGGTTCATATATCTTATACTATGTATCCACTTGCCTTACCATCGGTTGGCTTATCAAAATTATATTACTTGTATAGAGTTTATGTCAAATTTTAATCGATAGTCAGGCAAATGAACAGTCGGTAAGATACAGCAACATCTATTTCAAACTCAAACGCATGTGTTTTTTTTAAATTAACCAACTAATTAAACTAAAATTTAATTTTAATAAAATCATTTTGATTCAGTAAAAGTTTCATACATTAATTTTTTTTCACAAGAATTGGGTTATATTTATATAGAAATGTATATGAAAGGATAATCAAATTTATGTGAAAAATTAGTAATATTATTGTTGATATTTGTAGAGATTTGTCGTAAATAAAGAAAGTCCATTTATATCTTTAAAGTATGATAATGCGAAAGCAGGGTATCGAACTCCGATTAGTTATCCCCTTAATAATAAATTATACCTAAATAATTAAAAGTCGAAAAATTTTGAGACGGTAAATAAAAATTTATATGAAATTTCATTATTCAAAACATTTTTAGTAGTCAAAACAGATAAAGATCTTCAAAGCTAAAAATACAATTATTATAGTTCAGAAACTGCACAATTAACTTTTTGTGAATTTGGGTTGTGAATTCTTGGCGAGAACTTAAAAAGCGGTGTTTTTTTTTAATCGACACATATAGAGATTCTGAATTTGGCATCTATTTTTGAAGTGAAACTTCTTTAGAATCGTTGCGACTTGAAACTCGATGATACGAAAAAGCGACACTAAAAAGAGATAAACCTATAGAACTAAACCTGCGAGAGAATAAGATAGAGTTGGAAATGTTTTGAAGTTTTTCGATAATGTTTCAAATTTCGTGTTTTACAGCTTAAATATATTATAACGATATAATATATGAAATGAGACGTCACAAAATTTAGAAACCTTTCCTCCCTTTGTCACACTTTCTTTTACTTCTACTACGTGTGAAATGCACACACACACAATTTTGAAGTAATAACTTCTTGGGAGTGTAAACCGCTTTGTTACGTAACGCGTTACGGCGCCAGTCTGTCTAGCTTCCCTTTCTCTCACGCATACGGCAGCGGCAGGCAGGCTCCTCCTCTCTCATTCTAACCCACGCACTACGAGTATATACATAAAATTTAAGTAATAACCTAAGCTTTTCTCAAGTTAAATTTCAATATTAAATAGTTCAACTTAGATTAGTAGAAGTTATCACTTCTGTCGGGCGTCCCGAGACGCACACTTCCTTTTTTTTACTTATTCAGCCATAAATTTTTTGTCGATTTTGTTCATTTAGTGACTTCCGAAGACTTTCTTTTTTGCAAAAAAATATGTTGCGTAGTTTTCTTTGAAAAAATCCGTATAAATTAGATGTAAGTAAACAATATTTGTAGCATATTGTTACAATTGGACCACCTGCATATTTGTAAACAAAGCACATTTACTACCGGCTGTCGGTGTTTGAGCTAATAACATTGAAGCGCTTTTATGACCGTCTTCTTTTGTTTATTTATTTCTTGGTTGTTGTGGAGAGCAGTCTACTGTACTCATTTATGGCCGTTCGCAGGCATAATTAGGCAGGTGTGCGGATTACAATTTCTGGTAAATTGTGTCGATGCTTGCCAGGTAGACATATTGCATCGTGCATTATATTATTAGCAATGCCCCAAAGGAGAGATCGGCAGTCAAGCGATAACCACTAGCGAGACAAGATATATTCGATAATCTATATAGTGACGAACTTTACGCGTGTTATTGAATCGCGCATTACGTTTGGACTAAAGGTGTTCAGTTATATTTTTACCTGTATTATACGTGTTTGTATAGTTCTAATAAATTCTACAGTAATTCCAATGGCATTTTAATTCGAGTCCTGTAACTCGTAACAATATTGATCCTTTTTTATTTTATTAAAATGTCACTTGTTGTAATTTTTGGAACTTTTTAAATAAAATTGTTTATTATTGATTAAACAGCAATTAACATTATCATGATATTTCAAAAGTTAGATAATATGTAGTAAAGTTTTAGAATTTATCGTAGAATATGTCACATACCCAATTATTAATTTGAAAGTCAACAAGTTCTCAAAACTGTCATGCAATAACATTAAGGGCCGCTTGCATAACGATCGCCTCTAAATAAAAATTAGTTAATCATATTAAACTGCCTAAATATGTTTTACACAAAACGTATTGACAGTTCTTTAAACCTATTTAGCGGCAAATTTTGCGCTGTGCAAGACGCTAATTGTATTTAAGGGTGTTAAATGCGTTTTATTTTTCTTAAATAAATTTAAGCAACGTTATGCAAGCGGCCCTAAAAGACATATCTCCTTAAATATAATTCAATTACGAACATTTTGAATAACATCAAAATCTATTACTTGCAATATTAATCACTTACCAAAAAAGTCCTAACAATCTGCGCAATGCACATTAAAGTAAGCTTATAATTGCCATCTCAGATTCCTAGATAGATAAATCTTGTGGTAAACTGGTTGGATTTGATTCGCCTCGTTCACATGCTTAATTGATTTCAATTGTCCATTTATATTTTTAAGTGCCTATTAACTATCTAGAGATCTTTGTTTGATTTTAATTAGCATATGAATATTTTAAAATGCAACTTAAAGTTCTTTTCTAAATATGGCTTCGCACGGTATACCTATCTGTTTAATTCGTGAAGATACATTCATTTATAAAGTCTGTAAAAGTTTTAATACACAGTACCCACTACTATAACTTTTGAACTGAAAGTGGAAAGTTCCAAATTAAAAAAATTGTAGCAATAATGAAACCGACTTCAAGAGTGACAAAACAGCAAAAAATAAATATTTTATATAACATCTTGAAGTCGGTGCAAAGTGAAATATAAAAATTATTATATTTTTCAATATTTTATTGTTGTAACGATGTGTACTTATATCTAGAATTATTTATACGCACTCTCTTTTATTTACATTGTTTTAGAATTTATTATCAAATGTGGTATGGAACTTGATGGATACTGCGTGTATATAGGTACCCTCATCTACTAGAAAATCGGAGTAAAGAGGATAGCATTAAACTATCACAATGATAAAACCCTTAAATACACAATTTACATGGTGATCGATCAAAGTATGTTGAAGTTTATCAACCTCATACAGGTACTACCCTTGTATTCTTAACATTCGATTTCATGTGTACCTATGCCTACCTATGTAGAATAAACCCGTGCAGGGACGGTGAAAGAATACAATTCCTGTGGCCGGGCGGCCTGTCGTAAGAGAGAATCTGGACTAGAGTATGCCGCCATAACAATCTTGAGTTGTGTTCGAATATTAGTGGCCAGGTTCCCGTCTCCCTTTAGCGGCAGGACATTGGTAGCACCTTTGGTGTTGCAAACGTCTGTAGGCGATGGTAACCGCTCTCCAACAGGTGGGCCATCTGCCTATCTGCTGAACTAGTGCAATTAGCAACTACAACAACACAACAACAACCTAAAACTTAGTGAAAACGTAATTCTTAATGAGTTAAAATGTTTAGATCCATCAAAAGGACCGGGACCTGATGGCATTCCAGCAATTTTTCTTAGAACGACAGCATACTACATATATAAACCACTTCATATTATATATAATAAATGTATTTCCGAAGGCGTGTTTCCCTTGAAATGGAAATTAGCAATTATCACACCTGTACACAAAATCGGATCTAGGCGTGACGTTGAGCAATATCGTCCAATATCAATTCTGCCTTGTCCAAACTATTCGAAAAGCTTATCCGTAACGCTATATACCCTATACTGCACAATATTATAATACCACAGCAGCATGTATTTGTGAAATGCCGTTCTACAACTACAAATCTCTTGGTTTTGTCTAATTTTCTATTTTACAACTTTGACACTAGTGTTCAAGTGGATGCCGTTTACACGGACTTTCGGAAAGCATTTGACAAGTTGGATCATGAGTATTACTACAGAAGATAGCGTTTAATGGTATTCACGGAAATCTTCTGAGATGGTTCCAGTCGTATATAACTAATCGAACTCAAATGGTGGTGGTTAACGGTTATCAATCTGAGGTCGTGAATGTTACTTCTGGCGTTCCACAGGGATCTATACTCGGCCCTTTACTCTTTATATTATTTATTAATGATATTCATCGCTGTTTTCATCATTCTAAATTTCTTTTATATGCTGATGATGTCAAAGTTTTCAGTAAGATTAAAACGCTTAATGACTGCTCGCTTCTGCGACAGGATTTAGTTAGATTTTCTGAATACTGTCTTCTTAACAAACTGCAATTAAGCCTGCCAAAATGCAGTAGCCTCAGTTTTACCAAAAACATACACCTCATCAACAACGTCTATATGTTGTGCAACACACCCCTTAATAAAGTCACCTCTATAAGAGATCTCGGTATTTTATTTGATAATAAATTATGCCTGAACCTTCATGTGGATAAAATTATTGGCAAAGCTTATCAAATGTGCGGATTTATAATGAGATCGACAGACGATTTCCGTAGACCGTCATCATATCTATACTTATATAAAACACTAGTTCGCTCACAATTAGAATACGCTATAACTATCTGGAACCCATTTTACTCCATATATATAGACGCAATTGAGAAAGTCCAGCAAAGTTTCCTGCGAGCCATGCATTTTAGATGCTTCGGAAAATATTTGACCTATGAACAATTGCTAAGCAAATATAACCTACTGACACTAAAGAGTAGACGCAAATACCTAGAAGCTGTCACATTGTACAATATTGTAAATAATGTTTTTGACTGTATAGAGCTAAGTAACAGTTTCTGCTATGCTGTTCCAAGAACTGTCCACAGGAGAGAGGTACGCACGGGTAGACTGTTTGCTGTAAGTGCCTGCCGCACAAATTCTGGCCTTCGTTCTCCTCTCACACGTATGGTCGACACCCATAATAAACTCTTTTAACACATAGACATATTTGCCAACTCACCTTCTAAATTCAAATTCCTGGTTCACAAAACACTAACACAACAGTAATTTCATTTCTATTTTCTCCTTGATCTTCTTCTTCTTTTACTAACTTTACTTTCCTTCCTTATATAAATAAGTAAATATTTAATAATAAGCCTAGCGATTACCAAAATCCCTTTAATAATATATTTATATTTTAACTTGTGGACAGCGCTGTGGGCTGCATTATTGATTAATATTTTATTTAAGTTGTAATTTTGTATTTAATTTTAATAATGTAGCTGTTTGCTGTTCCAATAAAAAAAAATAAAAAAAAAACCTATAATAGGTGTTAGAACAATAATAGACCTATGGGCTATGTGTAGGTTTATTATACAATCGAAAACTTTTATATAAAGTTTCCAACGTATGTAGGTACGCTTATTAAACTATTTATTCATTAGGTATGTAGCTATGTTAATATTTATTACACTAAATATTTTGATCCATTTAATTGATTAATTAATTGATTACTACCGATTCATGTTCTAATATTTTCTTCATAATTAACCTACAACTCAATTATGTATACAGCATTTATCTATTAATTAAAATTTATTTGCTTTTAATTGATGATAATTTGAATCTCATGAGAACCCTCAAATGATTCAATATAAAAAAGTGGTCATTAAAACTATTATCTAAAGGTTATATAAACCAGAAACAAATAAATTTTACACTAAATAATCGTCTATCTTATGTACAACTATTAATTGTATTTCTACAAAATTTCTTTTGGTTTTCTACAAAAACAAAAGAAATTTTGTAGTTCTACAAAATTAAATTGTATTTCTACAATTTTTTTTCTCATTTGGTTTACAATGCTCCCAACTTATTTGTGAAATGAAAAGCATCGCTATGTTCGCTCCGGTGTTGCCAATTTATGAATAATTATCAAAGAGATTTGAGTATATTACATTAATCTAAGATAATCATATATCATAATGCTCGGGCCCCATCTGGGATAATGTTATAATTATTGACTGTGGCCAAATGCGTCTTAGTTATAGCATTAAAAATAAGGCCGTTAACGAATGAGCAACTTTTTTAGAACTAGCCATCCTAATTCGTATGACATTTCAAAATGGCAGTTGAAGTTCTATTTCTTGCCATTTCACTTATAATTTGCGCAGGCTATAAAATATGTTCATATCAAAAATGTTATAATGCGAGTGCATAATAACATATAGCGACATCTAGTCGTGTAGGGTTTAGAGGTTTTTTAAAGTTCCGTTTTTCAGTGGGCCTCATTGTTTTTATTGCTTGAGTACAGCAGATAGGTTAACGGTCCACCTGATGAAAAGCGGTTACTGTCGCCTATGAACATTTGCAATGCATGCAATAAAAAACCCATAGGTATGGTAGTGCTCAGAGAAAACCTATGCTAGGCGCTTATTTCAAAACTCTACAATTCGCAAGAGAGACACTCTGGTGAACCGTAGCGTACATGAGATTAACGGCTTAAGGAAATGGAGATGGACGACCAATGGATAACGAGCAGTGCAGTGATAAACAAAAGACGAAGGCAAGATTTTGAACAGTTCCTCGGAACACTCCCCATTTTACAGACGGTACAAAATTCAAAGAGTCTCTTCAAAGGCCGAACATATACAAATCATCTGTGAGTATAGGATCGTCAACAATGCGAATGACGCGACGTTGGATTGAGTTCAAGGAAATAAGCTGGTAAGCCTCACCATTAATTTTAGCTTTTAGTAAAATAAAAAAAATATCGGTTTCTACGATTGTTACAAAATAAAATACTTTACTCTGAAGTTGTAACCACTTCGCACTAGCTGCAAAATCGGCTTATACTTCAAAAGTGAAAATATAAATGAGAAATCAAATTAAATATGTTCTTAAGTACGGTGAAACATAATGCAATTAAAATGATAAATATAACTTTGTTTGTACCCAACAAGTTCATTTATAATTATGATTAATTACAATAATAAAAATATAACTAAATATTATTAACACCATTTAAACTGCGTTTTAATGACGCGGGGTATAAGCACCAATTTGTGTTTGTAAAAAGGTTTCTGTAACTAATTGTAACAATTATATGTGGTATTATAACAGTTCATCAACACGGTATAACATGATAATAAAAAGGTGATCTAAGAGCTAGTAATTAAATTTAAAATTCAGATCTAGTAATAATTCAATTACCATCTAATATTATGATACTTAATAATATTTATAAGAATAAAATTGCCAATAACAAAATGTACTAAACGGTATTTAGTAATGTATATGTTGAATTGAAAAGACCAAAAAAGAAATGGATGGATTGTGTGAAGGATGATATGATGATTTGTGGTGTGACAAAGATGTATGTCAGAATATAAGAATATCGAAGGAAAAGACATACTGTGTCGACCACGCATAGTTGGGAGAAGGTGCAAGAAACGAGAGAGATGGTGAATTGTGAAAATGAGTTTGTGTGTTTCTTCTTCATAATATTATATATGGATTAGTTATGATGAAAAATGATATAGGTATATATGGGCGAAGCTTCTGAAGACATCATTGTCCGAAATCACGTTTTTTGAAAGTCCTATATTATTTTGTTTATAATTATTCCGATTCAAATGCCTTGTTGATAATAATAATGAGCATTAATCGGTGATCCTATTGTAGTCAGCACTCAGGAGGTTCACCGTATGTACTAGGCTTATTACTAGAGGGATGAACATGAATATTTTTAAATCGAAATGGTAGCGAAGCGCTATGGAAAGTTCTAGTAAACTAACGATATACCATCACATTGCAATTTAAAAGAGCTAAGCTATATCTGATCATAAACGTTGATAAGGGTGGACTAAAAATCAAGACAAAATTAGAATTAAAGTAGGGGATACCACGGGATACAGCTGTAGTTGGTTCATTCAATATGTGTTTGTACCATTTAACATTGAATCGTTACCAGATATAAATATATTTTTAAAATAAATTAGAATTCGTAAAGAAATATTCAGGTATGAGTTAAAAATTTAAAATACCCCAACCTAGTCAATAACTAAAGAATTTTATAATTCAAACTTATAAAAGTTATGAATAATTTATTAACATTCGACATTTCTTAAATAATTGCCCATAAATTTATGACTTACCTAAGATAAACTCTTATTTATTTCAAATATGTCGAATTAATTCAAAACTTGAACGTTTGATATTGTTTGTATGAATGTGTCAAAATAGTTTCTTGACGTGTATTATAAATAAATTTAATTGTACGATGAAAAAGAATATAAAAGAAAAGGTATTGATGCATAACAATTACAAAGTATTGTAAAGTATGTACGGTATTATATCAAAGTTTTGAAAAATAATATATTATCTACACAACAATCGCAAAGTTTAGTATCCGAACGAATTGTATGCCTGCACCTTGTTCGGACAAAAACTCGAAACAATTACTGTATCGGAAAAAAAGATATCAAGTTCCAATTATGAATTGATCAAAATTAGACACTATCCTAATAATATAAGGATTGTATTTACTTTTTCTTATGTTTATCACGATTAAAATAAGGTTATGTGGCATTCTGCTACGAGTTTCTTTGAGCCGATATATTTTCAAGGAATGGACTACGTTTTTCCGACACCTCGCAATTGCATGATTCGAATTCTAAATAACATCGATTAAAAACTATAAAGACAACAGTTACTAAAGTAAAAATTATATTGAGTGTATTAATTTTACGATACTTGGACCCTTTTAGCAAAATGTCAATGTTTATTTGATCACGTCACAGCATTTTATGGAAATGATTTGATAAAACGTAAGTTAATTCTTGTGTTTAAGTATGCTAAAGATCAAAGCTTATCAATTTATCTATAGAATTAGAAATATTATCGTTTTAAGACATCACGTAGCTGTTGCCAATATTGGATATTGTACTTGAATATTATGAAGTTCATGTTTTAAATAATATCAAATGATTTTTATTTTGAGAAAATGTCTTTACGCATTAAAGGAATACAGTTGTATTCATTTTATTTTTATTATTTTAATACTTTTCGAAAATAAAGGAATTATGTAAGTCTTGTAGGTAGGTGTCTTCTACCCTTTTCGGGTAGGGAGACCGGGGGCAAAAGTGACAGCGGGTCGAAAGTAACAAACGCTTTGTAGAATGCTCCATTGGTCGAAATGACGCTGCCGTTTGTTGGATGCTAGCTTGCATCCCTAGCCATGCCATGCTTGCATCTAATTACCGCGTCCGTACGGTACTGCTAGATTATTTTTGATAAGGCTACGGGATTTTAAGCATAAAAAATATTTTTTTTATGGTTATACATTTTTTTTTTAGTAATGTGATTATAATGTGTATGTAACTATTTGGCTTGTAGTATGTGATAAGTCGTGGTAGCGTAATGGCTAGCGTACGCGTTCCAAACTCAAAGGGCGCGGGTTCGATCCTGGTTGGAATGCATGCACCACTTAGTCACTTAGTTACATCGAGATAACCGATATGTCCAAGCCGCCTTGGACAGGCGTAGCCATACCGTATACCCATACTGTATGGCTACCCATACCCCCCCCCCCCCCATATTATGGGAGGCCCGAGCCCAGCCGTGGGACATTTATGGGCTGATATTATAATTTTTTATATTATTATGTGATGAAATTATCTATAACATGTTATTAATAATTACTTTTCTGCAGAACAATCAGTTTAAAGGTCATGACGCAGAATAAAAGCAGAAAATTGGACGGTTGCAAAAGTAACATAGTGCGACAGGACAAACACGAATATGTATAGTTTGACATAAATATAGCATTTGTTATGTTACGCTGTAGAGATTCATGCAAGAACTTAATTGAGTTAATCTCTTTAAAGTTGACCTGATTATTCTTTAGGAGAAGTAAATTATTATTTCTAAGAATAAGATATCTAACTTTTTTTATTTGTGAGGCAATTTTATTCTTATGATGTTCTTATGGTCAGGATGAAAGTAACATTCGCTATATTTTTTTTGCAATATTGAAATTCTCATAAACGCAAGATATATATATCAAATAAAGTAATATTTTAAATTTTTTGAATAACGATGGTAGTACATTTGATCAAAAACACTATGGTTGTTCAAAAATCTAGCTACAAACTGTTACTTTTGTCCCCGGTCCCTGCTTACTCTGTATACTACTTATTAACAGTAATGTGGCCTTTAAGAACATTTTCATAATTAAATTTTTACTTGGTCTATTTCTATCTTTCATGTTTAGACTCTTCAGATAAGATAAAAATATTACACTTTCTATTCCACCGAACAAAAGTTTTACGCGAGTATAGCCACGCGGAAAGTTCTATTATAGAATAAACAACAAACGGATTAAAGTACGAATGTAAATAAGAGTCGGTTTTGCGGCGAACGGCTAACGAGACGAAGCAAGTTTGGAGCCGAGAATTCTAAAGTCGGGAAATTCTTCAAGTTTCTCAGGGATTTGGAAGTTTTGCAGGTGCGGTTACATATATAAACTCTTGCCAAGTTCCTTTTGGGTAAGTGTTTTCAATTAAAACAATTATTGGATTCATTCTGAATGGATTTAAAGTACCACTTCTGTATCCATTACGCGCTAAGTGACAAAACAGCCAGTTAGCACGCAATACAAACTCTGATAAAGAAAAAATAAACTTACCTATCTATGTAAGTTATATCTAGATATAACTTCCATCATACGAGTAGATGAACTTGAACTTGCAATGAGGAAGGATACAAATCATGTGACAAGAAGAGTATAAACCTATAAATGTATAAACTAGAAGACTGATTTGATGATTGAAAGTTGTGCCAAAATATAGATGAGTAGTATATGTAAAGGATATCGTGAAGATTTGTAACATGAACATCTTTCACATACCTATAGGTACCAGGATAAGAAAATAGGGAAGTACAACAGATTTTGTACGGATCTAAAATGTTTGGAATAAGGCGAAGTAAAGGACACAATCTGTTGCCAGGATTCGTCTATGCTCGAAATCATTTACAACATAATGATGCTTAAATCGCGTATGATGTGTTATGTTAATATGTTACAAGTATAAGATATTTTAAGTTTTAATGGTTTAGATTAATTTCTCTTTTTTCTCAATTATTTGGGGTCGACTCAATAATGTCTTTTCCTTCCACACTCCTCTATTCTGACATATGTCTTTTATCACACAATAAATCATCATATCATCCTTCACACAATCTATCCGTATCTTTTTTGGTCTACCTTTACATTTGTACCCGTCAATCTTGTAATTTAACATTCTTTTTGTCACATTTTCCATCCCACCTCATTACATTGACGGCCTCTGTGGTTGAGCGGGCTAAGCCATTGCCGGCTTACCTCACTGCAACGCAGAGGCTCCGAGGTCGATTCCTGGTATAGTATATTTCGGAAACGTATTTTCCCCGTTATTTACTATGGTCTGGGTGTCTGGGATCGGCCCCAGAATGGTCCGTTGTATATTACCCATTACACAAGCGTAACTTACTTAATTTGGGGATATACAGTGTGTGTGTTTGTCTGCCGATTTATTTATTATTTATTACATGCCCATACAACCTAATCGTCTTCCTCTCAATTTTTCAGATTAATGAGACCATAGATGTCCTGCTAAGCGTCAGCGTCACATTTCAGCAAAATTTTACAGTCTGCTGAAGTGGTAGGGCAATTTTCTATAAAGGATTGGCGAGACTCAGGCATCGGCAATCGAGGTGTGCAGTTTTCATTCCGATGTTTTTATTAGTCTTTTTAGTTACATGATCATGGTAACAATTAGCCAAAAATGCTATCTATTCTGTTAATGTTCTCTACTTAAATTCGAAGGCACAGATGATTGGTATAAGATGCGCTATACCTAAGTCTTAATGTTTTATTCCCAAGATATCTATATACATAAAAATCAATTGCTGTTCGTTAGTCTCGCTAAAACACGAGAACGGCTGGACTGATTTGGCTAATTTTGGTTTTAAATTATTTGAGGAAGTCCAGGGAAACTTTAAAAGGTGAGTAAATATGAAAAAAATCCTTGAAATATATATAGTAAAAAGAAACAATTTCAGTAACAGGCAGCGCATTCCAGAGTCGAATAGCCTGTACAGTAAAAGAATTATTGAAAAAAGATGAATAGTATTTGGGAGTACTAAGTCTAAGATTAGTAGAAGGTCGTAAATTGTGAGAGGAAGAGCTGAATTCAAAGTATTCTTTGAGGTAATACGCGGTTGTGAGGATAAACAACACACTGTAAAGGAGTGAAAGAATATAAGATATAGTAAGGTCATGGATTATAACTAGGTACTAAATACCACACCTACGTATTAAACTTAAGTAGTCTTGTAAAATTAATCTGCATTGTATTGAGTGCTTTAGATAGATACTAATCGACGGTCTCTGTGGTTGAACGGGCTAAGCCTTTGCCGGCCTGCGCCACTGCAACGCAGTGGCTCCGGTTTCGATTCCTGGTATGGTAAAATTCGGAAACAAATTTTCGCTGTAATTTACTATGGTCTGGGTGGTCTGGGATCAAACCGAGAGTAGTCCGTTGTATATTACCCATAAACATATATATATATATATATATACATATATATATATATATGTGTGTATATACATAAATCTATATATATATATATATATATATATATATAAAAATCAATAGCTTTTCGTTAGTCTCGCTAAAACTCGAGAACGGCTGGACTGATTTGGGTAATTTTGGTTTTGCATTATTTGTGGAAGTCCAGGGAAGGTTTAAAAGGTGAGTAATATGAAATGGTTGGAATATATTAAATACAACAATCTCGCTTTCCCTTAGAAACTATTCCTACCTGTCAAACATTTGATGTTCGTCCCGTCGTTCAGAAATCAAATTAAATTTAAAAGAATGCTTTTGTTTTTTCATTTGATTCAGTACAACTTTTCAAGCAATCAAAACAAAACAAAAACATCGTGTGTAATTAAAAATAATAATAAAACCTAATTCATATTAAGCATTTTTTTATATCGAATACTTTTTGTTCCGTTTAAGTTTTGACCACTATTTTTACTAAAGTTGAAACATTCTGCAATTATCATTCAGCTTTTTTATTTATTGATTCTGAGGCGGTACGAAGTTTGCCGGGTCAGCTAGTATATAATAAACAGATATGACAAATTAATGTTTAAGGAGCCGAAATAATCTCATCAGTAGTCATATTTTGTAGTCTAACTCTATGTACATATATGTATTATACGTATATCTACAATCTCAAATGATTTATATCTCTGTCGTTCTAAGATATATACAGATAATGGTCAATTTATTGATGTCACCCGTTACAACGATAAATAATTTATGTCCGAAGGGTGTTCGAGTACAGAAACTTTCTGTAATTTGGACCATCTGTGAAAGGACCTTGAGATAAATGGTCCACTTTAAAGAAGTCTGTGAAGAAAATAATTGATGTATTCTTGTAAGGAGCAAGTGAGAACAAGGAAATGTAACAAAATATCATTTTTGATTTTGATAATTGAGAATCTATTTATGACCTACAAAAAATACGAATAAGGAAATATTCTCTCCGTGATGAATTGTGCCACTGTGATAATATTTGATTCATAAAGACTATCAATAACGGGAAGGAACGTAGGGGGATACTTTTACCTTGAAAAATGGGGTGATTTTCGCGGTATACAGATACCAGATTTACCAGAGCTCATTGGACAGATTATCCTAAAATTGTATCATATAGATAATATGCAATTTCAATTTGCCTTCACCTGAGTAAGGCTGCGATTAAAACTTTAGCGTGTATATAAAGAAATTATTAACTAATATGCTGTAGCATATGCTATAGCTTTATTTCTTCTTATACTTCTATAGAAGTATAAGTAGAAGTAAAAAAATAACATCCAACCTGTAGTACATATTTTCACTAGTATTAGCACCGATAGATAAGCTCACGAATTGAAATTAAAAAGTTACTCTGTCTTTTATTCGAAATTATCCAAAATTATAATATTTCCACAAAACTGTTCAGCTCAGCATATTTAATAATAAAAAACCTCGAGGAATCCCTTTAGCACTGCTCACGTACTGTCGTTTAGAGGTTACTAGGCCCAACCGAGACCGGTTTGTCACATGGTCTCCACCACGTGCGGCCTCCAGAACACTATATATCACTATACAGATAAATATAAACCGTATACTGTATTATATGAGCGTCCGAAGATCTACCGACGCACGTAATATCGGCGTATTCTCAGTAAAGTCTTTATTGGTTTTATAACCACGGCCAGTTTATGGTTTTCAAATTGTTTCGATTGTATCGAATGCAATCTATTTGACTTTGATTTACGAGTAATGATAAATAGAAAATATGCTTTTGATTATAATTAAGAGAAAGGAGTATCTAAGTCACAAATACCTATATATGGCGTTGTGGCACAAAAATCGCATTTCATTTTTTTATAGAATTTACTGGGAAATAAACTTGTAAAGTATATTTTATGATCATTTCAAATCATAGATAATGGCTAATTTACAAACACATGTGTGACTATCATTAATTTTAAGAGTTTTATCGCTACATATATAAATTTCATTCTACCTATATATATTCAACTTAGTGTAACCCTACGTATTTTGTTTTGTATAGTAGGTACTGTATATTTTTACTACCTAAACATATTAACTGAATTTATTTGTTTACACCTAACCTTTTCTTAACCACAGCTGGTTACGAATTTGCATGAAATTTGGCAGGTATATATTAACTTCAGTAACTGAAGGTAACGCTAAATTACATGACAAGCCGGAGGAATAATTAATATAATTTGGACTAATACCCAAACCATATTAGCATTAGGTACTTGCGTCACACAGAATAAGTTATGATCCCTTAACTTTACCTAAATAACAAAAACAATATCAGCCCATAAATGTCCCACTGCTGGGCTCGGGCCTCCTATTAGAGGGAGGAATGGACAGTATACCCGCCATGCTTGTCCAAGGCGGCTTGGCAGGTTTGACACATCGGTTCTTTCGATGTGCAGGTTGCATCACGATGTTTTCCTTTACCCTTGTTAGCACGTGGTAATTGTAACAATATGCACATTAGATCAGAACTGACTGACCGACTAAGTGGTGCATGCGTTCCGGCCAGGATCCAACCCGCGCCCTTTGAGTTTGGAACACGTGCGCTAGCCATTACGCTACCACGACTTCGACTAATTGTTCCTTTTACACATTTATATAAATTTATAATTCACGTCAGTTCAAAGCAGAATAATGAGTAAATTTTGGACACTGTTCAAATATTATCTATAATTTTGGTATTAATAAGTCTTTATATTTAATAGCCCTTTAACTCTTTGTAAAGTAGGTAGATTAATAGATCTAAAGCATATTTAAAATGTATCCAATCTTATTTTTTATAAAATATTAAACAGTAACTAATTATATTATAAACGACAACGAATCAATAAATTACTAAATATATAAGTCGTGCGCAGAAGGTTTGCCGATGGTCGCCCCTCCCGCTTCCTACGACTGGGACCGGGGCTTGTCTAAGTAGTACTAAGAACTAGATGACCGCGGGTCGCGGTTGAGGGTGACGAGAAGGGTTGTCATCGGCAAACTTTCTGCGCATTATATAGTTACATTTGTAAGAAATATATTACACAAATAATTATTGATACGTCTAGATAATTATTTCGAGTATTGATGAAAATAACGCGACAAAAAGAATATTAACCTGAAAGATTGATGAATATTGGAATAAAGATACGCCAAAAAATACATGGATAGATTCTGTGAAAGATGACGTGAAGATTTATGGTGTGTATCAGTATACCAGAATAGAGGAGTATCGAAGGAAAACACATTATACCGACCAACAATAATTGGGAAAAGATTAAAGCAATTGAATTATTATTAAAGGGAGCAATATTTTGAGTTTCTAAATAGCTAAATGTAGTTTAATAACATTCATGTCATTCCGATTTACAGAATATGGTGGTTTCCTAAATCAATAAAGATTGATTCAATCCGTAATGTTTATCAAAGAGAAATGTGGCGAAAAATCTACATATAAAACATATTAAAAACCTGATCAAAGAGGAATTAAAAAAAAATCGTTTCCTATCGCTTAATCTCAACTATTTTAAATAAAAATATCGTGTAATAGGATGGATTAATAGACCTGTTCCGGGATTAACTACTTTTTTATACATATCGACACTGAGATATAAAGTGAAACATACTAGCTCAATACATATCGATAAAGAATTTTCACTTCCTTCCTAATGTTTGATAAACGAATACGTGGTATTTTGAATATTCATAAATGTAAATTGAAAAAAAATATTAAAAAGAGTTTTAAGTGTATCGTAAGTTTAAAATAAGATTCGTGTCTTTACTAATTTACCTAACATCTACTTCAAAAAACTAATTATTTTTATTCGCCTTACAGATCGCAAGTGGATATTATATAATATAATGGATGAATATTCTTACTAATACATACATATATGAATATAAAAGTGAGTCGAATTTGTTTCTTTACAACCTGTTTTCAACATTGGAAATGGATTGATTACTACATTGGTTTATGTTTATTTTAGATAATACACAAACATGTTAACTTTTAGTATTAATTTATTAAAATCCAATTAAAACTAACCAAATTCAAATACAGATAAAACAGCTTTAAAGAACAAAACTAAAAATGTAAAAGTATCTAGCCAGTCAAACAAACGAAAAAACTAAGGCGTTTGTTAAATGAAGCGGGCGGGCTCTAGAGTATATTTTGATCAAACTCAGGAACAGAAGTTCAAAAACAAGGGGAAGGCACGCACTGGGGGGTGGGAGCACCCCGCAAACTTAGCACATTATTCATCTTGAAGCCAACTCTTGAGTAATTTTGAAATATTACAATTTTCAAGGCGCACCATCGCGGCCCAGAGCACTTCGTCTCAATGTAACCATTCATGGTAAGGAATATAAATTTTAGTTGTGGTCGAACAGTGATTACTTGTAAATTATTGTCTTGTCTTTA
The DNA here is from genome assembly GCA_039645545.1 of Dendrolimus houi. NCBI lineage: Eukaryota > Metazoa > Arthropoda > Insecta > Lepidoptera > Lasiocampidae > Dendrolimus > Dendrolimus houi. The sequence continues at coordinate 15,582,898 of CM077125.1, read as the reverse complement.
TTATAATACTAGTTACGTCGGCGACGTTGCTCGCATAGATTTTGTTATTGGTGAAACAAGAAATTCGTTTGTCTGTCATCTATCCTTGTTTTCAATGTGTAGGTATATCACAATTTCAGTCACCTTTCTAAGATGTAACTGCGACTATTTACATCAATGTAATACTGTACAAATTGGTAATTTGTATGCTATTGATAATACTGTTGTGAAATTACTAAAAAGTAAAGATTGCAAGTGACCTCCGTACATGTAACTGAGGGTTATATTTTTTTCAATGTATGTAGTTGTGAAGATATGTGCTATATGGTGCTATATGGTCGTGTTGTATTATTAGTCAGATCTTAAATAATTGTATGAATGTTATTATAAACACAAATCAAATTGTAATAAGTGAGATCATATCGAATGTTCATAAATCATAGATGGCGACGTCAATCGCCTCTACGGAACCTTTCAATGAACATTACATAGAACAGGTAGGTTTAATTGGCCGACTTTAAAAAAAAATTCCATTATGATTGCTATTTTTATATTATGATAAATACACCATAACGATTAAAAAACAACCATCATACTGCTAGTGGTAACCATTTTGACAATATTGTAATAAAAATAAATAGAATCTTGGTTATTTATGCACACTATGAACCTGTATACATAGAAAGTATCAGTTGTGATAAAACAAGAGGTTAACATACTTTGAAGATATGATAAAACAAAAAACTTTACATACCCGTAGTTTCGTTTAGGCTTCAAACTTTCTACTTAAAACTCTCTTCGTAGTCTTAATAAGAAGTTAGAAGTAACTTTTAATATGTCTTTGAAACTGCGCAACATTAACATTACTATATTCTGAGTGGGAAATTAGACAACCAATAACGTTTCTATATCCATTAAGTGTTGTTGTCAATTATTAGTTTTAAAATACAAAATCGGTTATTGAAAGATTTTCATATTCATGGAAATATCACGAGGAGAGTAGTCTTTCTAAACCCAGATTCATGAAAGTCTGTCAATAGCCAGGAATAAGGAAGGTAACTCGTAACACACTCTGCAATCACAACTGATGTTGTTGACTACTTATAAAATAATAGATACATTTAAAATTTCGTCAAAATCAACGTGAACTGTACCTAAGTTTAGTTATTAATACAATTAAAATTTACAAAACGTGTTAACACCTGAAATAAAATAAATTAATAAATAAATGTATCAAATAAATAACGGAAACCTAAATTTAAATTTTACAACAACGGAAGTGAAATAAAAATTATTATCCAGTCACATAAAATTTGGTGACCAGTTTCTATTTGAATAGAATTGAAATATAAATACGTAGTAGGTACGTATTAGGAAAAAAAATAGAATGAATAAAAAAGAGGACGCAATAAATAATAACGGTACTGAAACAGTAGCATTTTTAAACAAAACAAAAGAAATTATTGTTTGAGAAGAATGCAAATTTGTCTAAACAAAAACATGTGGAGAGAAAATAAAATAAGAAATTTTAAAGAGAACGTTATAATCTTTCAAAAAACTATCGGAAATGCAAAACAGAGGTGCATAAAAACTGAGTATTGTAATGTTGAGCTTTTAGATGCAAATGCGGAAAGACCCGTTATGTTTACAAAATTTTAAGACGCGTTACAATTGAAAAGAATAGAAAGACCTTCAATATGCAATAGACAACAATAACGTCATATTGCACAATTTAACAATCGCTTTAACTCAGACAAAGGACACGATTGAAAATCACCTGCTAAAAACAGGTAAGGAATTATCATGCTAATGGATTTCAAAGGGAATTATACATGGTAATAATGTTTTGAAGAATTGTGGCCAAAAAGCTCTTAATACTTGTAACACCTTAGTATAATTTATTAGCCTATTCAGAGTAACAATTACAAAAGCCCCATTTCCTTGTTCTTTATCGAGTTATCTTTTGACGTAAAATTTACGACAATATTAGCAATAAAATAGTTTTTTTCTTTTCAATTTAAGGTTATCAATAAAATAATCATAATTATTCATTTAGTTATTATTTGTACGCGAAACAAGTTAATGGCCAGATGCGGTGAAGTTTATGATGGCTAATAGAGTTTATGGCTTTTTTATTGACATTAATGTTCTCCCAGCTACGGCGTTTACGACCACCTCATTCATTATCGAACTGCTTGGGTCGAAACATCGCTGTAAATCATAGATTGAAATATGGATAAGTTGACGCCTTTGATTGTACAATTTGGAGCTTTACAGTACAATCTTCATGCTTGTTTACTATTTTATGATTATTCGTCTATTAGGTCACTACTTTCATTAAGCGACAGGAGCGAAATTGAACCAGTTACATGAGTATTAAGTAATGAATTTTTAAAAATACTGTACGTTCTTTTATCAAACTGAGAGCTTCGTCGCGTGTTCAATAAATTATGCGATTTACCAAGTAATTAATTGACGTCAAGTTTTTATCTCGGGACGTCAACAAACATGAGTTGATAAAAATTTCGTACTCGCCACTCGTTTTACGCGAGGCACTGTTGATGTAAAAGGTGGTCGAGCGATGTTCGATGTTTATTGTGGTGTAAGGTCAAAAGCAGCAACGGTACACGACGCCCGCACACGATACAATTTATTGCCTATTCGATAATTATGCGGATTTAAAGCTGAAGTGCGGCGTTTACGTTCAGCTTTACGGTTCTTTACGGCGGTATGGGCTTAAGGGAGTTTGTGTTTTGTTACCGCCAGTTTAAGACCTATTCGGCCCGCCTCCATCAACCGGGAGCGAAACAATCGGCTATTTGCTTATTCCGCTGTTGCAATGGGACTCGCTCGCCACGTTTGAAGTGACTGCAATTTGTCTCCTGCGACGTATTTCAACTTGATATGATCGTGTGTACGAGTAATGCTTGCATAAATTTCTCACTCAACAGATGTTGTTTTTTGTGTGTTGCGCGCGGGAGGTAAACCAATTCACCTGTTACTCGGTAATGTTTAACGTTCAGCATACTATTTTTTATTGAAATTAAAAGTTCAATAGCGTCTGATCGACAATACGTGCCGTGAATCGACAGATCTTATAGCTGATTAAAAACACACAAATATGCCACACAAGCCATTACATTTGAATGAGTAATTCGATCTTCAAGTTACAGTTAAATTGGTCATGGTGGTGATTTTAGTCAGTTTTATATAACGATATAATCTTATAATCTCAATTCAATATCATTTTTTGGAAAATTATACTACTTAAATAAGCAATTGTTAAATCTATAATATTAAAATATAAATATTTATTATTCTTCATTATAACAATACATGTGATGCAATGCAATTATAAAAAATAATTGCTATGTTTTCCAATGATGAATTTTTAGATTTTACTGTCAACTTTAGAGATTAGATTATCTTCAAAAGTAAGCAATGTAACATAAAACAGTAACACTAGTAACTAATAAAGTAAAAGATCAAGATGTTAATAATAAGGCTACAAAATAAGATAAGGGTTTGATTCATAGTAATCTATACTAAAATTATAAAGAGTAAAGATTTGTATTTTTGTATGTTTGTAACGAATAAACTAAAAAACTGCGGGCCCGATTTCAAAATTCTATCACATTAAAGTGCTATATTATCCCTGATTAATACAGCCTTCATAAAAATTACGGATCCCTACTAAAACAAACGACGTAAACCCATCAATCTTACAAAATACTTGGCGGTGGAATTGGGTTCTAGAATTTTATTTTTCAGGGCAGGGCAACGTCTGCCGAGACCGCTAGTAAGGATATCTATTAAAGAAGAATGTAAGAAACTGTTAAACAATCAGATTCTCTGAATCAGTGAAAGAAGAGTTTGAAGCAAATAGTCTTAACAGGCCTTACCTTCAAACTGAAATAGACAAAGAAACTAGCCAACATCAAGTATTCAGTCTTTAAATGGGGCTGGAAACAGGCCTACCTTTAAAATAAATACGCGATAAATAAACATGAACTTTTAATCAAATTCGTTGAAGGCAGATGCGCGAGGCAATCGTCTTTTAAGGGAATAACGAGTGCGCGCCGCCCGGCCACGTTCGCACTTGCGCCTGCGCACCGCAAAAACACAACTATGCCGTATTACTCATTAACTTATTAAGATGATAATTTATGACCGCGTGGAAGACAATTTCATGCTCGCTATAGTAGATCCAGTGGATATTCGCCAACATATCTTTTTGTTACATTAATACAAATAATACTTTCTTTTAACTTTTTGATCGATAGAAAGCATACAATTTGTCTTGAGTGTTATGTGCAACGAAGCGAAATAGTTTGCTGATTCAATTAGAATTTTAATTACAGGAAGTTTACTTCAAGTTGGAATTTACCCATCAGTCAATATAGTTATAACTCGATGCCATTTTAGAATAGAATAGTGTCTTTATGGTAATTTTATTAAAGCTTATATTGCTTTAATTAAATTATTTACTGCAGCTATTCGGTCTTTAAAAGGATGTTAGGTTAAAAATATTTTTGCAACTTTTGCTCTAAGACAGGGAATTATTAGCTGTTTCTATACTACGATTAATGGGTGATTTTTTTGCTGAAATAATTTACATAAAATAAATATTCATTGGTAACAACAATATTCTTAAAGGGTGTTAAAATAATATTTAACAGAATGTTTTTGCGATTTTCTATATTTTTTGCTGGAATTAATATTGACAAAATCGGGCAAGTTGGTATTCCAGGAACTATAAAAAGTTCTGTAGATATGACGAGCGTATATTGTTTATTTTTAATGTAAAACACATCATATGGAGTATTTTTGGTTAACTGGTTTAGATATGACACTTGAGTTACGATTTATAAGAAAAACCTTTCTAGATTTATAAAAATTATGATAAAATAATTAGACATTTCTTGACGGTATCCAAGATCTGAATACATTAATCGGTAATCTCGAAATTTTGAATTCAACGGTGTCGATTTCTCGAAAACTAAGATAGATTTCGTCCAAATCAATTTTCTTTTAAGTATTGCTTGAGCTCTACCCTCTTGATTTTTTAGAATTTTTCATTTCATAATTCAGAAGTTAAAGCTGGAAAGAGAATTTTTACGACTTTAGGATCTAATAGAACTTTAAAAAGGCAATAAAGAACATCGTCTAGGTTTTTCAAAATCAATCTTACGATACTAAAACTATGTAGAACTGTGGTCACCCCAATTTGTATTTGTTTTACAACCGCAAAAAAATTAAAAGTAGTTAGTAAAACATTAGTGTATAGTGCTAAATAGAATGTCAACTTTTATCAGTCAAATTTTATGGTAAACCGAACAGTTTATGATAAAAATGATTGTGACATAGAAAGACAAAGGATAAATGGACACGGCGGTGTTCACAAAGGTGCCATTTTTCCATACTGAATACGGAATCTTGAAAAGTGTTCGAGTTCACTTGACTCTTAATTACCACATTCATGTACATATATTTTGCGAATGAAATTATTCTCTATCATAATTGCAAGTTTTCTAGTAATATTATGTCTAAATCCCTAGATATTTTGCGATTACTTAATTAAAATGTTTAAACTTTTAATTTTTAAAACCGGCAGTTATTATGATTAGTTTCTAAAGATCAGATTGTTATTCAATATTTAGAAATAATTATTTTAAATATTGTACAAAATATTAGGTATACAACGAACTATCCGCAAGACATCCTTAAAATAAGAAAAATAACAAAATGGCTGAATCACTGAATAATAACTTAAGATTGAGATCTAACAAACAGGGTGATGTGAAATAAGACAAATATGGCCACGGACATGAACTGAATATCAAATAGTTTTGCGCTCACGCAGAGCTTGAGACACTCCTTGAACTACATACATTTTTTTACAAATCAAGTCTTTCTGGATTTTAAGGAAGTCTGATCGTCGATAAGGTTGGTGAATTAAATAACTGCAGCTTTTTGTACTTTTACTGCTTTAGTTGAACTGTTGTTGTTGGTTTTAAATTCGAACAATGTAAAAAGTAGGAGATGCTATACATCTCCTTATTGGGATTGAACTGATTTTTATACAAATAATATATCTAATGGATACTTTAACATTAAATGTGCAGCCACGGGTAGTTTTGGCTAAAGAGTATAGTCACAAAATATTTAGAATGTCATTAAAAACATGAATTTTATAACAATAATATAATTAGTAATAATAATAATAAGTATAATTATTTTGCTTTCCGTGATATTGTTGAATAATAACAGCAACTTTCAAAGTTTTTTTTAAAATTTTAGCAGTTCAACTACTGATAGTTTCGGAAAGATTGGAAATATGAAAAATAATGAATTATTAGATTTATTTTATGAAGCATCATCAGCGATAAAGAGCTTACAAGGCAATTGAATAATTGCAAAGAAAAAAACGAATGCATACTTTATATGCAAACATGATTCATTAAATACAAAACAACAAGCACTCAATATAAAGCAAAGGTCTGCATTTTTGTATGAAATAAAAACTTTATTCATAATATACCTGCTGGTTTTACACACTACATATTTAATTACTTTTTTGTGAAATATACCCGTTTAGGTTTTTACAATAATAAACAAACTTTAGACTTTGTAACATGTAAAGTAGGTATGCCCTTAGTATTATAGTATTGCTAGTGACTGACTAATGCTTTTATGGATCGTTCTGAATTTCTTCCAATAATCTGCAACTATTGGCTTAGCGACTAAGGAATCCGCTTCTCATTTCAGCAATGTGGGCTCGATTGCAAGTCAGCCAACAAGCACCATTTAGAACAGTTATACTGGTCCTATTGTACCAATTACCATGTAGGTACCGACACGTTTAGTCGTCGTTGTCAACCAAATGCAAACTTCTGTGCTAGATGTAGGTCTCCCTAACTTTGCACCACATTTTCCGGTTCTCCTTTCTCATCCAGCCCCTACCGGCAACTTGCACAATTTTTTGATCTATGGGACTGGGGGCGTCTTCTATTATGTTTTCTGAGACGCGGTCTCCACTTCAGGACTCATCTAATCGATCAACCATGCGAGAAATGTAACAGGTCCATTGTTACTTCAGCTAATATTACGGGTTATGTCAGTTACCTTGATTCTATTAGAGTTAACATCACTTCGGGTTTTAACCACAAAAGAGACTCGGAGCATATGTTATTCCAGAGTTGTATGACTTGGAATTTGGAAACCAATCGAGCAATCTATTGTTATTATTGGTAGGATGTAATCCTCGAAGACTTTTGTTATCGATTATTGCAGAATGGTCAACGAGAAGACAAATGTATGTAAATTGATTTGGGAAGCAAAGAGCAAGAGCAGAGGTTTTGAAACTCTTGTATATGGTTTTAGATAATATTACTACTTGTAACATTTATACTAAAACTATTTATAATATAAAGCAATATAACGTCATGTTGTTTTAATATTATTATAATTATCTTGGCGCCAGATTACGGAGTGATTCGGACTTAGGTGTTTCCTAATAAGTATAATCATTAGGTAATAACATATTTCTGCACATAAGTATAAGTATTATGCCTACTCGCGCTTATGACAATTAAAACTTAATTTTAATAATTTCTAAAAGACGCGAAAATATTGAAAAATATGAATTAACATTGTGAAAAGAAATCTATACTAACAAGTAAGTGCAAAAGTAGGTGCTTTTTTCTTACTTTTTCACTTCACAACTATTTTTTAATTTTTATTGCAGGAGTTCAGCAGACAGGCAGACGGCCCACTTGATGTAAAGTGGTTACCGTCGCCTATAGACATTTGCAACACCAAAGGTGCTACAAATGCGCTGCTCCTCTCTTAAAGGAGACTGGAACCTGGTCACTGATGCCGGAACAGAACACAAGGTTGTTATGGCGGCATACTCTAAACCAGGGGTGGTCGCCATCCAGTCGAGCAAATACCCTACCACCTGGCTGTGGGTTGTTTAGTCCCCTCCTACGACAGGCCGCCCGGCCGCAGGAAATTGTATTCTTTCTCCGTTCCTGCACGGATGATAGATCTTAATAAAATTTGGCTAACAGATATGTTGTATCCTAGAGAAGCAAATGGGTTAGCTTTTTAACTTTTTTCTCAAAAATAATCTACTTAAAGGTGAAATGAGGGATGACAATTTGTATGGGCAGCCCATAATTCCTTAACTTAAGGATATGAAAAATCATATTTAGGCTTTTGGTATGGTGTTTTAGCGTAACAGATTAAGTTTTTACTTCATTTAAAAAAAGTAATCAAATTGCATTATTACTTCATTGAAAAAGTAAAATATAAAATGCGGATGAAATTGCAGATAACAACTAGTAATCAAATATTTCTCTATAGTAACCTACTTATCCCGGTATTTTTAAGCTAATGAAAATTAGATTCCTACGGTCTTATTCACATTAAGTTAGAGTAAGTTTATGGGCTTCTTTAAGAACCTTAAAGAAGCCTACAAACTTACTCTAACTCAATATAAATAAGACCGTATGTTACTCAGAGTTTATATAATACATGTACTTAAAAATCGCTTACCTCCTAGGTAGATACCTACTCAAATTCATAATCGGAAAGTTTTATGTTTCACATAGTTATTGTCATTTTATTTTTTTAATTTAATAGGCGGGTAATTTTTCTTTGAATAAATTATTGCTAAAGTGTCAAAAGACATGTTAAAAATAATTGTACCAATTTATATAATAACTATGTAGGGATGTGCGCTATATAATTAATTACACAGTAATTTGAAATAAATTTCCATGTAGTTGATATCATGTACTATAATTTTCTGTAATTATTATATCAAGAAATTATATCGAGCTTTCAATAAAATGTATTTTTTGACGAGAAAACCTTGCACATAATACGTTTTGGTCCATATGTTCTAAGAAAGAGAGTTCAAAATGCTTTGGCGAAAATATTTACCCTTCCCTACAAGAGCATACTAAAATGTTTATGAGCTGTTAGTTTAGGTTTTGTTTGAAAATAATACGTGGAACTTCATTTTCAGTGATTTTCCTTAAACAAAAAAGGAAAAACCTTGAGTATTATGATTTTATTTTGTAACAATTAAACGCTTTTTTTAGTCATACTGGGTATGTTTTTTCCCTAAATCTAATAAATTGTCTTTGAACATTTTATGGTATAAAATATTTACTAGGAAAATGTAATAAAAATGTGTTTTCTAACCGTCTTAATATGTTTGAAAATATGATACAGAAAGATATTCACAACCTATCATTTTTTATATTTGTACTACTATTTTTGTATTGCCTCCTTAGTGGCATATGTATAGACTTATATTAATAATATAATGTAAAGTTTTGTTGTCTGTTCGTTATGTAAAACAACGCAAAAGTTAACCTTATCCCTCTCAAGTTCAAAATAGATCGGTCTAAAGTTTGTGTGTTTACGTTCAATCACCGTACAAACAAGCGTCGCTACTCTAGGCTATTGTTAACGTCGGTTTTATCCTCATTGCCAGTTCGGTGCGGGCCCCAAACAGTGTTACAAAGTGAGTGAGACCTTATAAAAAGTTTGTTATAGTAGGCGAACGGTGTTGGGACCGGCTGTGCTCGATCGGCGCGAACTCGGGGGCCATAAATTGGCAATGAACTCACCTTAAGCCGGGCGGTGGCGGTTCGCCGTCGGCGTTCGGGCCCGCGCCATTCAGCCCGCTATAAAACTTCTTCACAAAAACTCACAGTTCTAAAGAGTTCAGAGTTTCACTCGGTCGAGTCACGTGTCAGCGTTTTAGATGCGGGCATGGGCGCAATACGTGATGTGCGCGCACGTGGGCAAGCGGCCGCGACCCGGCCGTCAGGCGCGTCAGGTGCGGAGGCGACCACGTCGCGTTGTTTATGGCGCGATGTATTACGCAACGCGTAGTCGCCGAGGCGCGCGTCAGGAGAATGTGGCGGCCGATGCTTTACGAGCCTCGGCGCACCCCCCCGCCAGGCGACGCCGTACGCCGCGGCGCCGCACTAAATCTGCGACCAACAGAAAAGGACACCACCACCCCCGTTAATCCGGCACCGTGGATGTCCAAGGGACGACGTTAATCGTTGCGATTAATCGGATGGTCCGGCCGGAACCCGCGATGGTATTGTATCGGCGACGCTCGCCCGTGGCGCGCCCGGTCCGGCCAAGTGCGGCCTCGTAAAGTTTCTTCGTGTATCGTTCGATGCACCAGACGTTGATGCCGGCATGCTCGCTGCGAATGTAGCTCTACTTATTAATTTATTAATACCGTTGAGTTTTAGCACGCGATCACGATGGGCTTTATAGATAATGAGATTCATATCAACGTATTTTTATAGTCTTTAGAGCAAAACTGTTTAATACGTAAACATATTAATAAATTCAGATAAGATAAAGCTAAATCGTGATTCTCACCACTAATTATAGAATATTTAATGTTCAAAATGTAGTAATCTTTATGTTTTACGCGTGTACAAGATTTTTTTCCAAGAATTTAGGTGTACGGCGTTCTTTAATAATAGTAATGTTTACTCTCGACTTCCCTGGAATCCATTCATCAGATCCTGACTTGGTGACCATGGCACCACCTCGGAAGTATAGACTTACGAGTAAAGAAAAAAAATGAAAATCGGTTTAGAATTGACGGAGATATTGTGTTACGAAGAAATCTATTATCAATTTTCGTGTATTTCTCTAATTCCTTGGAATCTACTTATCAGATCGCGACATGGTGTCAATGGGACCAATTCGGAAATATAACCGGTTAAAAATACTTTTAATTTAATAAATGTTTATAGAACGAAGAAAAAAACATGTAAAAGCCCCTTCGTTACGAATTTAAATATACCTACACGTTACAAAATCTGCAACACAAACATTAAAAAAATTGCGAATTAACAAATTCTATAAGGCCTAGGCTCCACCTGCACCGTAATGTTATAATTTATAGGTATTGATATTAGACGGATCAACCAAATTGAACCAATTTGATTGATCATCACAGGACTGAAAGGACACGGTGGTATTCAAAAAGATTTAATGATTCAAGTTTGAGTTTAAATGGATCACTTTGGTTTCATTGAAAGATAGAAATGAACGTCTAATATAGCGCTAACATAGTAATAAAGACATTACGTTAACGTTATTTTATGACGCAGTATTGTCAGTGACGATTAATATTAATCAATAATTCGGGTGGTGGTTTTCTAGATGCATCGAAGTGTTTTAGTGCACTATTTACTATACAGCTAAAAACTGAGTTCGCCACATTAGCTTTGGTTCATTATCTATGCGGCACGCGTGGTGTAAGGATATATCTAATCTGTTTAGATGGGAATGATTGATTACATAAGCAACAGACTGGTTAAATGGAAAATTACTGTATTTTATAGAACTATATGAATCGGAATCTTACCTACAAGATTACTAATTTCATTTTTCTAGGAAGATGCATTTGAATCATACGCCATCTTGTTTTAATTTTGTTATTTATATTAAATAGTTAAAAACGCATGTAATAATTAATAGTACTTATGTAGTATACCAGAGCAGTAGCACTAACTCATTTAAAATATTTTTTGTGGAATGGAACAAAACTTCACTAATGTAGCTAATCGTAAACGTGTCAGTTTTGCTATATAATGTTGTTAAATAACACGCACTTGGACTCAGTTATTAACACTAACATTAACGCAGGTGGAGCATACCTAAAAGTAATATACAAAATCAAATATCCCACACATATTTTGAGAATTGCTACATGTCATCAGAATTGGTTACATTGTCGGCTTTATGCAATTAAGACTATCTAACATACAACTTTCATAGCAAATAGGTACTAGCTGTGATACAAAACTACAAAAATGCGTCAATGTAGGAATTTTAATGTAGTTTTGGACTACTGACTATAGTAAAATTATATCGACATAATTTAATTCATAAGCACACTTGCTTTCAAAAGATATTGAATCACTGCACCATCTCTCTCGTCCCATAGGTGCTCAACATACCTAAAAATGGTTACCTACGTAACATTCTAAAGAAAGATTTCCAATAAACAACAGGCTTTATATATTAATTGTTGCAACAAACTCAAATAGTTTAATATCGTATCCAAAACAGTTTTTGCTAGTTGTATATCCGTTTAATATCTATATAATGACATATGTGACTTCTAAATTAATCTGTTACACCCTGGATTGCGCTTGATATTAGGTGAAATAATACAACGCAAACTCACAAAGTAAAAAGAAATTTACCACCTGCTTAGCGATCTACGAACTATCAAGAATACCGTAGAGGTTATCAACCTCCACTATTTCAGTCTTTTGCAAACAGAACTATAAAAACATTTATCTAATTAAAATACCCCAAACCAAAAAATGCTCAACGGATAATATTCATACTAATTTTTCTTCGAAGTGTTTTTTAAGCTCTACGACTTTGATTTTTCAGATTTTTAACTTCTAATCAACCTCAAAAATAGAGGCTCTCAATTCGTCGTGTAAACGTATATTTTTATGTATGTTCAACCAGTAATTGGTTCTTTCTGGACCAATTTTGATTATTCTTTTTGCGTTGGATTCAGCAAAGATTCAAAATAGTTCCAAATAAATTTTACTATCGAACTTTGGGTTCCGAAAATATAGCAGTAAATTTTTCAAAACCAAATATAAGATATATTGAAATATTATATTATATTCGCGACTTATTATTATATATATACCAGCATATGCTAGCGAAATTTCGTTTGTGTTACCATGATAACGACGTATTTGGTAGTGAAATTTGACGGCACTTATTTGAGGGTCATAAGTAAATATACCTAATTTAGCTTCGAGCTGCACTTAACAACGTTTTCTAAATGCGCTTCTGTTTCATATAGCTATCGTTTCCGCATTCGAGATGCTACCTTATTGGGGATAACATATAAGTATGCGGTAAAAGTGTAAAATAAAATTTTCTACATTTTGAACTCGGTGCCAAGTAAATCACAAAATTACTATATATAATGTTATAATAATAATATATTGCAAAATTTTCAGTGCATGACACCAACTTCAAAATGATGTAGAAAATCTTATTTCTTACTTTTTTTTACACTTCAAGTCGATTTGTTTATTGTTAGAATTTTTTTATTATTTATAAAATTTAGGGAGGGAGGAACAATTTTTATAGCTTTGGAGATTAATATCTCACCACCTCAACAGTAAGTCAATATTTAAATAAAAATATCTTTAAAAGAAAAAAATCCACTATCAATTAGGTTCATGTACATGGCAGCTACGGGTAATTTTCAGGTGCTTCGCAGTTTTAGACTAGAGTGTAGAACCATATATCTATTACACTTTATCATAAATTTCATCCATATAGATCAAGTCATCATTCTGAGTAAAATGTTTATGACATACAAAGACAGACAAATAGAATTTGAATATAAGACTTCCGTTTTTGTTATAATAGCTACGAAACCTCAAAAACGATAAAACATACGTCAATCCACGTGTCGTTAAGAATTCCGTAGAGGTGGCAAAAATGCAGTTTTTAATTGCATATACCTACTTGCTCTATACCTTGAAACTATTCAATGAATCTGTTCACATCAATTTTTTAATCTATGTTTAGTTTAGAGTTTTAAACTAAACTTCTAACTTGATTTATTTAGAAATTCTCACCTCATATTGTAAAACTTAAAGTATGAAGACTTTTTACAGCATCGAAAATAAATATTTCTTTCGTCTATTTAAATTAATAAAGAAGCCACACAAAGCTCTTTCATAAAGAGTCGATAAATAGTTTTTGGTAAAAAGTTCTAAGTCATATGTAGACAGACATAATAAACTTGTAACAGTGCCATATATGCAATTTAGAATTTGGTAATCAAAACTATTAAAAAGTTTTACTACTAGTAATACAATAAACAATATTACGAATAAAAATTGATGGAAACACTTTGTATCTCATTGTGCATTTTTATAAATTGGATGTAATTATAATCACCAGTTACTCTTTAATTTATCATACAGAGTATTAAAAAAGAATCACGTAGTTTAGAACTGGTATTATTACCTACTCTGTCATTATTCTCTTAATAATAGTATTGACTACTCACCTCAACATTTTGAACAACTTGAATGTACTGTTATCTGTTTTGGCAACCAATGAATAACGACTGTTCGGCCGCCATATTACTATCCCCACCATTTGCACCAACCAAAATGCTCAGAAAAACGCAGTCTCATCTGTCAAGTGTCAAAGTTAAGATGGCTAAAATAATGTTATCTATAACGGTTATTGTGTATAGTTTTATAATAAACGCGCGTAATCATTTTCAATCAATCGGACTTCTTAAACAGCAGATAAAACGGGGCGCGAGACGCGGCTAAAGATCGTGTCAAGCAGTTGGTTTTACTGTATTATATATATATATATGTGTGTGTGTGTGTGTGTTAGGGTGGCTCAAAAAACAACATTTTCTTTTTGAGTCTCGAGTGAAAAAATGTTACTTTTGATGTTTTAAGAACTCCCTCCAAAATACAGCTCAAAAAAAATTTAAGAGACTTCTCCAATTTTTTTAAGATTTCAAAAATCGCCAAAACTGATTTTTTAAATCATTTTTTTCTTCAATGCGGTATAATTTTATACACCAAAAAATAATACGTTCTGAAAGTTTCAGTTCAAAATTTGAATTTTAAAAGGTCGCTCATAATTATTTTTGTAATGTACTAGTGCATTACATTAGATTTTTTAGAGGAGCGAGTAATGTAATAGTTAATTAAAAAAAAATTGTGTTAGTGTTTGATTTTTAATGCATTAGTTTTTTTTATCGATTATATGACTAAATGAAAGAAAAAAAGTAGGTATATGGAATATTAATATGACTATTAAAAGATTGCTCGAAAAATCTAAAGTAATGCACTAGTAAATATATATAGGTATATACATATTACTTTTTAATTTAGACATTTTTAATTTTATTGATTGATTTGTAGTAGATAAATCTATTTTAAAGTAGAACTCGAAAGTAACTATTTTTATACATTTGTTAGAGCTTATATAGTGAACAAGGAATTGATTTAATTATTTCTTTTTTTATCTTCTTTCCATTCATGAGCCTTCGATACGAAGTAATTGTTATCCGAATGATCGGAAATGAATACAGAATACTTTTTGCCTCGTAGGGCGGGATATTTTATCGTAATTCAAAGTTTGTACCTTAAAGTCAAACGTTTGACAGTCAGTTATTAAGTCGTGATCATATTTATTCCATGAATGGGGTTGGATTTGAAATAATTTTTAAAACATAATAGAACTGTGAAATATGTAATCTGGCCGTGTTCAGATTATAAAGACTTATGTATCCATATGTAATTGTAAAACTTGTTTTATTTATTTCGTTTTTAAATGTTATATGAAGATTTATAGTAATTTGCTGTTTTTTTTTTGTAAATGAAAACTTTACGGAATAAAAAATATGTCAATATAGTTACTTAAATAGGTAATGTAGTTGAGTCGTGTAGGGAACAAATAATTCACTGTAGTTTTTAAAAATGGGATATACATAAAGTATTATTGATGTGTCGTACATATAGAACCTGGTATTCTTGATACAATTGGATTGTCAGGTGTAAGGAGGATTTTATGCCATTTTATCATCTACTGTTAGAACATTTATGTGACTCACAGTTGCACGAAAGATATATGCATAATATGTTAGATTTAAGTTAGTCCTATTTGAGTCAGTCGTATGGTCTATTTTTTCATATAATATTATGATTTAAAAGATATGTATATTATCGAAGTGGTAGTCCTTTAAATAGGTGTAAAAGTTTTCTAATATAAATGTTGGTAGATACCTACTTGGAGATATTCAAAACACTTTGTTAAAGTAAAATTAACTAAGAGCATATTTTTACCTAAGTTATTGTTACATTGTTTTCTTGTGTCTGTTTATTTCAGTGAGCAATAGAATGTTATTTATCTAAATATTATTCCCTGTGTGATGCAAATAAGTATTATGCACTGTTATTTACTATAGAAAAATTATAAACTAGTACAATTAAGGAAACTTAACTTATATTGTGTTCTATCTATAATTCTTTAATACTTTAAGTAAAATACTAAGCATAGGTCATGAAAGCCAATGGGTAAGGTTTCCCCAGAAGGCTGGCTACGTTACTTTACTGCTATTAAAGTAAGTTTAGAGACGAAACGTTTTCATACCCTTCGTCCAGTGTAAAATAGTGTATGTAAGTGTACGTGAAAATGGACCATTTCATTGCCAGTGATTCCTATGTGACTTATCAGTTATGAACTACATTTACTTACTTTTCAACAATATTATTAAAACATTATAAAAAAATTAAAGTAGTAGAGCAACATGGCCATCGTTCCTCGAACACATTTCGTTCGCCACATTCCTCAGCACGTTTGAAGCATGCTTTAAACAGCTGATTTACCCTGTATATTCTCGTCTCCTTTATCGTTCACGGAAACACGTAATAAAACAGAGAAAACTATACTTTATGCGCTCCCGCTGGAATTGCGCGGCGGCGTGCGTAACCTACATGCGGCCATTTCGAGATTTACGATCTGGGAATTGTGTGTTAGAGTGAGATAAAAACATTAAACTCTGCAGCTCCAAAGTAGCGGGCTCGTTTATACTGTGAGAACAAGATCGGCACAGTATATGTAAAATTATACGAAGGAGTATCTTTCAGTCTTAAGATGAAGAATTATGAAAATAATAGGGAACTTTAAATTGTGTTCTCGAGACTTTTTATTACTCCGAAAAAGTCTATAGAACAAAAGCTAATAGAGAGTCGAGAGTTTTATCTGAAAATTACGCATATACTGCTTTCTGAAAGCGCATACTAGCTCATTTCTGTGCGTTTGTGTGCGTAAATTAAACTATCCGCTTGGGGCTGATGAGCGTTATAGCTTTCCCTTTTGTTTGTATAAGTTATGGCTGTGTTAGAGCGAGAGCTCGTAAATCGCCGTGCGCCGTCCGAAGTGACATGTTTATGGGCGGAGTACGCAAGCCGCGTGCGGTGCAACGGGTGGGAGAGACCGGCAGTCGCGAGTATGGCGTCTCCGTGGGTAAGCTGGCGGCTATTTTTGAATATGGAAGAATGTTTACTCTATTTTGTCTAATTTTTTGAGCTTTTATTTTTAAGTATGGGACTAAAAAGTATTTTATTTTAGGAAATTAATATGTCATTTAGTTATTGCTATTTATGGATTAAAAAAATTAAATAATTGATTAATTTTGTTTAAAATATAGGATATTTCAAGTAAAGACATTTAAATACAATTAATTTAAACATATAAATAAATATTTTGTAATATAGAATAAATATAACATAAACAAATATTAAATACAGATAACCTAAGCTTGCATCTCTACACCACACTCATACCAATAAAACAAGTTTTCCTTCCACACACCTATCTATTACAATCAAATTATAATAATACCTTGTATTAGAAGGATAAAAGTAGTAATCAACGATAAATCTACCGGAGCGGATCATTCTACAGGTGGTGCGGTGTAGCGGGCCTTAATGAGAATCGCCCTTAGCCCTATAAATTAAGAGAGCGCACTTCGTGTTGAATTCGGTTATATTACACTATAATTACCAAAGAACTAAAGAAAATAAATAGGCTATACTGAATTATATTTGTGTATTTTGTATGACAAGTTAAATTAAACTATGTTCTAAGTGTTAAATTCCTCTTAAAAATTGGGAGGTCCGAACTCAGCAGCGGGACGATTATGGGTTGATATTACTTATTATTTTCTAAGAAACTTTTTCAAATCCTAGAAAAGTATTTTAGAGAAATCAACTATCGCTAAAAATCAACTACCTACTTACTCTTAGAAAAAATTGTGAATAATTTCCATCCAGGGGACAAAAAGCCTAGTGATCAATTATTTTGTAATATAATTTATATTAAAATAAAAACTAAAATATCCTATAAATAAACCTAACTTAAAAATATACATACAATAGTAAAAAACTAAAATTAAAATAAAAACTTATGTTAAAACTATAATTAATTAATTATAATGTAATTAATAACTAGAATTAGTAAGAGAAAAACTTATGAGAGCTTTTTTTAGAAAATTGAAACTCCTACAAGAATATGTCCATCGGATATATAAAAATTTCTTTTTTGAATTTTAAATGGGTTGAACACGAAAAAAACAATTATCGTGCAATTTATATGGGAAAATGAAAAATCATTGAGCGTCGTGTAGAGATATCGAACTTTGAGCAGATTTTTTATCCCTAACAGAATCTAAATTTTGAGATACTAGGACTTAAAAAACATTTTTGACCACCCTACTGTGCATATTATTTAACTGCCACGTAATGATGGTATAAAAATATAAAAAAATAACCATCATACATGTAACTGAGACAAAAATATCAATGTGGGTGGCGTACGTAGACGCGTGGGGGGGGTATCATTTTCGTCAGTTCCTTTCAACAGATCTTAAAAATTAATTGTACTCCTCAATTACATTGTCTTAAGTTAAAAGGAGACAAATATTCGCTTCGAAAGTCTTAAAAAGTGGTCACTACTAACTATTATTCTATGCGGTGGATAATTGAGTAGATGACAGATGTCACAATAAATTCCAATACTACCCGCATACTAAAGAGCTAGCTAGCGTTAAAAGGGCATGCTTTTATAATAAATAGCATTATATAAAATAAATTTAGTCACTGTTTAAACAATTAATACGCTATTTGACTCGTTAACGATATGAACTCATAACTTTTTACGTTCTTACAAAATCTAGAAGGCTGACATGACAGTCATCTACTCAATAGAGTAGCTGACAGTCGAATCAACTAAGATGCTTTTTAGCATGATACAAAACGCCAAAGCCGCCTAGAATTTGCAAATTATGACGTCATTTCTGTTATGAGTCAAATAGAGTACTTATACATAATTGTAAACAGTATTTATAGTTATTTCTATTATGATATCATAGTATTGGAACGCCCGCTCGTTTACATGAACATTGTTTTAAAATTTATTGTGAAATGTGTCAACTTCTTCATTATGAAAATAATGGAAAATATGCCGTCATACATTTTTGATTCCTTTCACACAGTCCATAAACTGAGTTGTCTGGAAGAGTTCGCACTGAAGCGACCAGACCACCCTTTGTTCCTGCCTTTAGGATGACTTTACTTGTATGTGATGAACATTTCCTTAAATTTTCGGGACT
The DNA here is from genome assembly GCA_039645545.1 of Dendrolimus houi. Lineage (NCBI taxonomy): Eukaryota > Metazoa > Arthropoda > Insecta > Lepidoptera > Lasiocampidae > Dendrolimus > Dendrolimus houi. Next base: position 15,563,670 of record CM077125.1, on the reverse strand, counting down.
AGTATTCATAATTAAAACGACATTTAATACTGAACTACATAGCTACTGAAAAATGGTCGAAACATCGAAATAAAAATGAATTAAAATGCCGCGCTCAAAACAGTTAAAACGTAGCTCTAATAAAGAGTTATTTTCTATCTGTTTATCTATCGATATACAAAGCCCTAGTTTTTAATAAGGAAAAAGTAAACATGAATGTAAAGTTATTTATCGTTATAGGATATCGTTCATCAACCCCAATTTAAATGATGGATAACTTTGGAAAATGCAATTCCCACCACATGAATAACATTTGAATACTTTGAAATAAATTTAATTCAATTAATGTGGAAGATTTAATTTTATATCTATTTTATCTTATGTAGAGTGTTTAATTCTTTAATTTTCATGAGTTTCGTGTGCTAATTAAGGTAAAAATGTATTAGGTACCTATTTAAATTGGTTTAACGCCATTTATCAAAATGTTATCTAGTAATATATTTTAGCTTAGATAATTTACTGTCAGTAATTGAAACATTCATTTCCGCTTTCCATATACAATACTACACATATTATTGCAGTCTTATTTCTTATCGGATTACGTATACTCGTGACTTCAAAATAAGCTCCTATTTTATTATCTTCAGAAATAATTTTACAAAAACCTTTAAACTTGTGAACGATGTATAAAAAATTTTATCACCTATTTCCTTTCAAGATTTTTTCGAGACCAGGGCCATCCATATCCTGTCTCGAGTAACCACCTTTTTTCCTTGTTCCCTGTTGTAAAGATCCGTTCAGAAGCTTAGTCGTACAAAGGTAAGGTCTGCAGAATGCGGCCTGTAGCATTAATTGGCTTCCGACGCCGTTTTCGGCATCGGATTGACGTTATTCCGATAGTTGCTCTGGAAAAGTCTAAACGCGCCTCAGTTTTCCTCGTACACTTTAATTTGATTGGACAGATTTATTTGACAGATTAATTGACATCAAAAACGTGACTTCTTTCTTTTCCCATACTAGTGCACCGTCCATGCAGGTAAAGAGACGTGGAAGCTTGCTTTAGCTTTAAACCTCACCCAACTGGTCCAGGAAGCTACAAGAGTCCCTGATGTGGACGGCCAAACTGCTAGTTGTTTGGGTCTTCTGCTGACTACCAAGCCAGAGCGCCATTATGTGTCAGTATCGTCGCCATTGGGTAGTTCCGACCATTCCCTGGTAAAAAGTGTATCCAACTACTCAGCCCCTAATGTCGGTCGTTCTGGCATCCGGCGTGTATGGCGGTACAAATCGTCAGATTGGGATGAAATGCGATCATTTTTGCATCATATCCTTGGAAGCCCATCTGTTTCTCTTCCGATGATCCTTCTGCCTGTGCGGATTTGGTTCGAGATGTGACCCTTCAAGGAATAGAATATTACATTCCATTCTCTGATAAGACCACATCTGACGAAGCTCGACCATGGTTTGGGGCTGAGTGCAAACGAGCTGAAGCTTGTAAACACCAAGCATATCTGCCATAGGTCGATGCTAGAAATCGCAAAACAGAGGATGTCAAAACCAAGAAGAGAGCTTTCAACAGTTCTACCAAATCCTACAAGAGTGTTCTGGGGAAGTCTCGATTTGACCACATAGGCCGGATCGGTGCCAAACTGGCTTATTACCCCGCAGGTACCAAAGCCTTTTGGAGTCTGACAAAGTCAGTTGAATCGAACTTCTGCCGCCCCTCACTTCCACCACTGCTAAAATCCGATGGATCACTGGCTCACACTGCTGATGAGAAAGCTAATCTCTTTGTGGCTCTCTTTGCGGAATCTTTACAGCTAGACAGCAACAACGTAAGTCCTCCGCGATTATCGCAGTGCTTGGCCTCCATGCCCGAAATACGCATACGCCAGAGCGAAGTTCGTAAAACCCTGCTAAGTCTAGATGTGAACAAAGCTAGTGGCCCTGACGGTATTCCAGCCATAGTCCTCAATACCTGTGCGCCTGAGCTCACTCCGATTCTGACACGCCTCTTTCACCTCTCTCTGAAGACTGGATAAGTACGACAGTCTTGGAAGTAAGCCAACATACTGCCAGTGCCTAAAAGAGGTAGCCGTGCCGACCCTGCCAACTACAGGCCCAAATCAATTACGTCCATACTTCGTAAAAGTATGGAACGTATTTTGAACGTCCGGCTATTGGCGTACCTTGAAGACAATGACCTTTTGAATGACCGACAATATGGCTTCCGCCGAAACCGGTCAGCCGGTGATCTTCTTGCGTACGTCACCCACATCTGTAATGAGGCAATCGAGAGTTATGGGGAGACGTTGGCCGTCTTTCTTGACATCTCGAAAGCCTTTGACAGGGCATGGCACGACGGCCTCATCAGCAAACTTCCGTCTTATGGATTGCCTACCGGTCTCTGTGCTTGGATCTCCGATTTCCTGAGGGATAGATCCATCAAAGTAGTCATTGACGGATGCATATCTGATCAAAAAGCTATAAATGCCGGAGTCCCTCAGTAATCGGTGCTCTCTACAACCCTTTTCGTGTTGCATATAAACAATTTGCTGAAACCCGATATTTTGGGGTATGCAGACGACAGCACTGTTGAAGAGAGCTATACATCCAACACGCAAGCCATTAGCGGCCAGATTCAGTCACTGATGGGAACGATGATCACTAGGATGAACTTGACCTTGAAGGCAGTTTTCGATTGGGGTGAATCCAACTTAGCTAAGTTCAATGCCTCCAAAACCCAGGCGTGTCTCTTCTCTGCCAAAAGAAGTCCTCTCAACTTGACTCCTACTTTCCGTTGTGTATCCACACCGATAGCTGACAGTCTTCAGCTTCTTGGCATCTCCTTAACACAATCTCTAAATTTTGACTCTTATATAGAGTCTGTTGCTCATCTGGCTGGCAAAAAGTTAGGGGTTCTATCAAAGGTGAGACAGTACTTCACACCACTTCAGTTGCTGAATCTTTACCAAGCACAAGTACGGTCTTGCATGGAATACTGCTCTCATCTTTGGGATGGCTCAACTAAATACCAACTGGACACACTCGAGTCAATTGAGAAAAGAGCTAGGAAACTGATAGGCAAAAACCGACTATTCGATGAGAGGCTTCAGAGCCTAAATCGTCGTGGTAAAGTCGCTAGTTTGTTGGTATTCTATAAAATACACTTCGGGGAGTGTACCACGGAACTATATGAATTGGTTCCTCCCTCACCATTTTACCACCGGACAAGCAGACGTACGCGCTCACGCCACCGGTATATGGTGGAAATACCAACAAAGCGGACGAATCGCTATGCTTCCACTTTTATCATACGCAGCGCTGAAGAATGGAATTCTTTAGCGTCGTCTGTTTTTCTTCAACAATATAATCTAGGTGTCTTCAAGTCTCGCGTGAACAGGTATCTTCTAGGTAAGCGTGTTCCACCTTAAACTGCATTTCCACCTGACATCGGGCGCAATGTCAGTCAAACGCGAACCTATTCATCACAAAAAAAAACTTCTTTACGCTGGAATACGCGAGAATGACAGCGGACTCTGTGTACAACGTATGGATGCTGCGTATAGTGTATGTGCGCCACGTCATGTGTCTGAGACCACATAATAGTTAGGGGAAAAGTTTCTTCGCATTTTATATAAAAATTCAAAAGGTTTTTTTATAAAGTTTATTTACATTTGACTAAAGTATGTAGGTGCCATTTTGTTGGATAACTTTTTGCCATCTTGTAGGTAGGGACGTGATCCCATTGCTATAAAAATTTAGGGGCTTCTGATCAAAAAACTGCGACAAGTAGTTTTGGCAATTCTCTCTTGATGTTAACCTGACACTGCCTAAGGAATTCTGCAGAGACCGACACAGGTGAAAATCTGAAGGTGCAGGGTCAGGACTATACGGCGGATGCATTAACACCTCCCAGCCAAACTTTCGTAATTTTTGCTGACTGGCTAAATATGTGTGAGGTGTAGCGTTATCATGGTGAAAAACCACACCCCTTCTGTTGATTAATTCCGGAAACTTTCTCTCAACTTTTTGCTTTAACCTCATCAGTTGTTCGCAGCACAGTTCAGAATCGATGGTCCTGCCTGGCGGTAACAGCTCATAATGAATAATGCCCTTCCAATCCCACCATACACACAGCATCACCTTGTTGCGAGTTAACCCCGGCTTCGCCACAGTCTATGAACCCTGACCGGACTTTGACCACGATCTTTTTCGCACGTTCTTGTCTTACGTGATCCACTTTTCATCACCAGTTATCAGCTTCTTCAAAAATGGTTCGTTTTAATTACGTCGTAATAAAGAATCACAAATGAGTACATGGTTCATTAGGTTTCTTTCAGTGAGCTCATGAGGCACCCAAATATCGAGCTTTTTTGTGTACCCAGCTTTTTTCAAATGCGCCAAAACCGTTTTGTGGTCAATTCCCAGTTCTTCAGCTACATCGTAACTACTAATATGCCGATCTTGCTCCACTTTTTCAAAAATGGCATCAATTTTGTCCGTAACAGGGCGACCAGAGCGACGTGCATCTTTGATATCAATATTTCCGGATTGAAAACGCTTAAACCAAATTTGCGCTACTCTCACATATAATGCATTAGGTCCATAAACATCACAAATTTTTTTCGCGAATTGTGTTGCATTTTTACCTTTTTTGTAGTTAAATTTTATAATGTATCGAATTTCTTCATTAGATTCACTCATTTTAACAATAAGAAAAACAAATGAAAATCACACATTTTCCTAATTTGAATTTGGAATTGTCTTCTTTAAAATTAAAACTTTTTAATGATATCAAAACCAGCCAAATACAAATGGTATAGCCAAAGAGATCTTATTACAAGTTCATACATACTATATGCGAAAAGACTTTTTCCCCAACCTATTAGATAATGCATTTTCATAATAAGAATTACTCGGTCGCGTACAACGTCACACCGTATGCAATCTACGGGTGATGTATCAAACGTTCGTCTAAGTTACTTTTCCATTTATAGATTAGAGATACATAAAATTGAAAAAACGGCTTGTGATTTTAAAAGTAAGTCTACTTAAGCAAAAACTGTTAATCACGCGATGTCTCATAAACCATTTTTTTTTATCCTGGTAGAAAGATAACTGATAGAAACAGCTGGCTTGACATCGTGAAGAGTGACATACGTACCGATGGTATCACAACAAGGGATGCTGAAGATCGCGCGAAGTGGAGAAGAAAAATTAGGAGAGCGGGTCCTAGGCATCGAAACCAACGGTCCGAACTTAACTGGGATTTAACACCCGGATGACGATGATGAATACGTTTAAAATTTTGTTTTAAATAGGCATCTAAACGGTGCAACGAATTTCAATTACATTTTAGGAATTAAAGCAAATTAATATTCAATTTAAGTATATCTTTCTTTAATTTCGATATCTTCCAAGACGCAAAAGATATATCTAAGTATTAAGTCCAAATCTGGCGCAAGCAATGTCGCGGACACAGCTGGTATATAGATATTAGTATGAACTATTGAAATATGGATAGCAATATAAGTACTCAGACGTTAGTCGAAGCATCTTTCTTCAAGAACAAGGGAAAATCTTTCCACATAATCAACAATAGGTCGTGGATTTCACCGCAAACATAAATATTATTAATAACTGTCCCATACTGAAGTTTCGTGCGTTAACAAAAGAAAAACTCCGCTCCATGTAACCTATGCATTGCCATCTATCTTTTTCCACAAAAGCCGGACATTATTGTTCGGTCCAAACACTCTTAAATCTTTGGCAAAGTAATATATTTTCGTTTTGCCCAATGCGGTGGGTATATGTAGACAGCACTACGGGCGCGCTTCGATACTTTTCTGTTTATAAAAATGTTTTATACGTTACTTGTTTTAGATATTCCAAACTAGAGGAAATTAATATTTTCTTAAGTTTTCGCGATTAGTATACGTAATAAAACTACGTTTTAACGGTTTTAACCGTGGTAATTTATTTTATTTTTATTATTAAGACGTTTCGGCCACTTTTCAGTAGCCGTGATCACGGAAGACGGCTACTGAATTGAGGAAATTAAATAAAAAATTTCTTTGCTGATTTTACCCCACTGGTTATTGAACCCGGAACCTTCGCGTGCAAATGACGTGGTTTCTAAAGGTGTGTGAATATTATAAGTCACGGCTGACGGACGCGACTGAGGGGCGTGGCTTACAACGTGTCTGGATAAAGAAAGTGTATTAAAGTGTGCACATTATAAATCGTATGGCGCGGAAGTGACCTTGAGCGTTCGGACGTCCTAAAGTCCTAAAGCAATCTGGAGAGTGTGTTACGGTTCTGGTGTGCACATTGTTCGGACACGTCCCGTAATATGTGGAACGCTAAAAAATGATGTTTTCCCATACCTCAGAAATACCTTGAGAGATCTTATTAAAAGTATTATTAAACAAAATAGTTTTGACGATTTTTAAGTCGCGAAAACGGACTATCACATAACCGAGTGATGGATGGTTATGATGAATTTATAGGGGAAACTACTAATGTTGGTACCCCAGTACAATGATTAGCTCCCGATTATTTTGTTGAAAACGTTGAGAAGTCTTGATGTTCTTATTATTCAATAAGCCTTAATTTTTTATAATAAGATGGTATGAGTACAAAATAAAAATATTTGATTTTTTTTTAATATATTGAATAAATTGACTGTCAATTATTAGGTGGGGTGGCGACAATGGAATAGTTAACCCTATATGTTTGGTCATGGAACCCTAAAAATTTATAAAAAAATATTATATCGAGACAATATTTATTCACATATTTACAAAGGTCCAGTCTTAAGTACATAATGTATAAATTGTCCTTATTTACAAACTAAAAAGGTTTACGTAAAGCAAATTGGCCCCATGTTGAATGCAAACTGATGCCTGGCTTCAGTGAATGACAAAAGCTGGAAGTCGCGTATTGGTAGGCGTTCCGTTCGGGATGTTTTGATTTCGATAGCTATTTCACCCGTCCCATTCTCGAATTGAGAAATGAAAAATAAATCATGCAAGTTCGTCCACCTTAAACCTGGCCAGGTACATATCGCGACGTCGCAATGGTGGTCTGGGAAGAACGCCTCAGACACCTTAGCTCGGGCCTCGCTACCATAGAGGCGGTGAGGCCCGTCCTGCAAGACTGGAGAAATAGACGACACAGCACCCTGACGTTCCGGCTGACAGAGGTCCTCTCGGAGCATGGCTGCTTCGGGAGGTGCCTATGTCGCCTCGGCCGCGAGCCAACGTCAGAGTGCCATCATTGCGACACCGGCGACGAGGACACGGCGCTGCACATCCTCAATGGTGTGTCCTGTCTGGGCAGAACAGTGCTGAGACCTCGTCGCTATTACTGGACTCAATCTCTCGCTCCCAGCCGTGGTTCGCGCCATAGTCGGGAGCGAGAGGTGTCCTCCATTTGGGAGCGTGTCATGCTCGCAAAGTAGTAGGCGGAACAGGGCCGTGGGCGGGCATCCATGCTCCACCACTCCCGTCAAAGGAGGACGCATCGGTGCCGGAGGGCCAGCTTGGACCTTCAGCCACCATGAGCGGGCGGCACAGGTGGAAAAGTGTTCTACACCCACTTTATGCCGTCGAAATGGGAGTGCGACGTATTAGACGCGCGCCTACCCCGCCGCCTGGGGCGAGAAACAGACCGCCCCACACAACGAGAGCACGATGTCCCCGGAGGATAAGTAATTCTCCGGCAGTTGATGAGGCTGATGGGCCACTGTCTGCCAGGGCCAGCGGAGAGGCTAGGTCATTTACCCGTGACCCTGTCGTTAAAAGCGAAGGGCAGAATACCGAAGGGTTTTAGTGGGTATCCCTAACTGTGGTGTATGGTGCAATAGCATCTTTAGTTTTGGCTAGAGGTGCTAGTGCCACCCGACCTGGCGAATCCAACATACCGGCCGCGATTTCCCCAGTTCATTGCGCTCGTTAAAAAAACGGCTAGGTACATAAATTTAAATAAATACGAGTAAGTAATGACTTACTCGTATCTATTTAAATCTGTATTTCACTTAAGTAAGCAACGAAGTAAACATTAAAGTAAAATATATGCAACAGAAATAAGAGTTTTAAGAAATGCATGTGACACTGAGTTAGAGAATATAAGGAATTGTGTAATAAGGTAACGTTGCAGATTGAAAGAAGATGTAGTGATAAGGGTTGAAAACGATTGGTTTGTTGGGCATGATAATGCATGATATGAGACTGGTAAAATATGTGCACGACTGTGGTGTAGATGGGAGAGTTGGTGTCGGTAGACCGTGGCGTATTGACTATGATCAATCATAGACATTTCGGACAAAGATTAAATGACAGGTATGTAAAAATTATTTGTATATACTTATAGAAATAGAGAGATCAATAAAAGTACACGAAGCGACAGTTATATACGATAATCGTAAAAAGTAGAAACTGATTATCATTGTCTGTACCTATTTCTAGCCTTCAGAAAAACTTCACATCCGTCTGCATTTACTGCTCTCTATAGATATGGGGAATGTTGCGAGGAACTATGCTGTACAGTGTCTACGCCCTCTTTCCACCACCGCACCGTTCGCTATTCTTGGATCGGTCATTCTCATTTTCTTAGGCCACTTCGTTCGTGTACTATAAGGGTCTTAACTTTATTTCTCTCGCCTATCTTAGGGATCTGAAATGAGCTACCGTGCGAGGTTTTTCTGTTCTTAGACGAGATGAACCACTTTCCAATAAACGTGCCTTCAGTCTCTCTACTGTATTCCAGCTGTAAAAAAATATGAAATACGTGTAGCATTTGTGAACATAAGTTTAAGGATTAATTTTAATTGTTCCTTAAATTAAATTCCCTTAAGTTTTCTGAGTGCAAACATAATGTTACTATTTAGTGTTATATGATATGGTAGAACACCCAACTTAAATACAAACCAAACACGACAGTTAGAACTGGTCCGTTCTTAGTATTACGTAATGGACACAAGTAATTTGAGAATAATACTTTGAGAGTAAAGCACCGTCAAAATATGTAAAGATTCTTATCTTTTCCGTAAAATTGCTTGGGAAAAAACATAAAGAAGGTGGTGTCACCTGATCCCGACAGCTGAGATTTATCGCGCTCGGTGTGGCCGCGGCCTAAGGTCGACTCGCAGAGTTATGATCGCCCGGCATAATTTACCTACGTGTAGAGTGGATATGTTTAATGCAATTAAGTAACTGGTGTCCGGTGTGGCGGGTAATTGCTTTCAAATTTGAAACTGGGATGTCGTCACTACACATTTAATGCATTGGACATTTTTGAAGGAAAGTTTTCAGAGCATTGCCAGCTATGAAGCTATCTTCAATGCTACAAAACATCATAATGTTTTGTAGCAATGAAGAACATTATGAAATCACAATAGAATTGGGTATTTGACATATATTACAAATAATTTCTAAAATAGTATTCAATATATAAAAGGCGTCAAAAATCTTCTTGTCATATTACTTTCAACAGTTCATTATAGAAATAATTTAAATTATAGTTTAAACAATAATTATTAAGTTATTTGACTAGTTAAAATTGTGACGTCAAAAGTTAGTATTTATTCTCATACAAAATAAAAAAAGCTATGAAGTTTTGTGCGTTAATAAAAGTTTCTCATTTAATTAGACTTTTAAATACTCGTCACTACATTACGGATTTTATTACTATTGCAGATAAGTAAGCTAGCAATAGCTATATATAGCAAAAGCGCCAACGGATTTACCTTATTAAGTACCTAAAGGACTATTTATTGTCATAACTTGTAATAATAGCCCATCATTTGTCAATAGCATGGTACAATAGTAGAAATTTCACAGGTGTGTCACATGTTATTACCCTAAAGGTTTACAAATATTTAATTTTATTTAGTATGATCTGAATATTAAATTAAAAAAGCCTAAATCCACATGCCATTCACGAAATCCAAATAATTATTATAAAGGCGTTTTGACCTGTCCAATATTTGATCATACATTTTACATTTGAAATTTTATATGATGATTATATTCTCTATAGATATATAATTCCTCTGTTAACATGCAAACCAACATACTCTCGACAGAATTTCTACATCACTACCGTATTTTAGTAAACGAGAATTACTTTTAATATTTTTAACTTTCATTTTATGTGCATTATTTTATATTTGACTCTTATAATTTTACATAAGCTTTATTAGACTCTTATACTACTTAGTCCTAAATACTTTATGTTAGACACTTGTATTTTTAAATATGCTATCCGAATTCGCCCTTAAAAATGAGTGTCCCTACAAGCGTGTGACAAGAAATAAAAGTAGTTTCTTAGGATAATGATCGTGTGCGGATGAATCAGTTTTAACATTTCTTAGAAGTGTTTTCATTTTATAACTTATTATAATTCAGGTTAAGATTTGATTAATTTACAAACAAATTATTTGGAGAAAATAACACCTTCTCAGAACAAAGGATCCTTATGTCTGTATCCTGCGGAAAATATCCCCTTTTCCGCTGAATCTGCTAGAATTAATATCACTGTAAGTTTTAGGGTTGCGTAACAATTTTGGAAAAAGCGAAATCCTTATGTTTTCGTCATATGCCTTCGTCCGCCTGTCAAATTTTTATCCTAACTTTGTATGTCACAGTTATTTTGATTAGAAATCACAGATAATAAATATAGTACAGATATCATCTAATGTATACGATATTATCTAATATATAGATGCTACACAATGTTGTAGTAAAATAGCGGAACAAATAATATTAGAACTGGCCACCATATAAATAATTGAGTGTTGATATACACTATAGATATAGTGTTGATATATTTTTTCGCTATAGACGTATAGATACCCACATAGTCGTGTGGGTTATCGTTAGTCAAAATTTAAGAAGATCCATGTTTCTTATTTATTTTTTAATTTTAGTCAATAGTAGTTTATATTCAATTCTAAAGAGATAAAACTTGTGTTCTCACTGTTACTTATAAATTATACCTAAGGTAGAATATTGTGGACATATTTAAGGCTTAAAAATATTTTAACGAAAACAGCTTTAAATATACCTAATCTGTTAATAGTTTTTGAGATTTTGGTAATTTTAGATTAAATGCTTTTTTAGTTTCATGGTAAAATAGTTCGTTTGTATGAAAGCCATGAAAGTGCATGGTCCAAGGACGACTTTATTATTAATGACACTTAAACGTCTGTCCTTTCAAATTGTGAAAATGACCTAACGCAAAGCTGCCAAGGAACAAATTAAAATGAAAGCCACTACTAAAATGTTCTCATTACAAGCGAAGGACATTAGTAAAAAGGCGGGAAAAGAAATGTCTAGGCCTACAAATGTACCCCAAAATACCCTTTGATTTATTTTTTTAAGACGTCATATATGTTGCAGTATATACAAAAGAAATTGCACTTTAATAATGTGCTATAAAATACATTTTGGATTTTACCGAAAATATACGTAAGCTATTTCGGCTGGTGTTACTGGAAGCTCGAGTAAAGTGGAAAGAGTCTCCAAGAAAATTGGCACAAGTGGTTTTAGCTGGGACGGACGGAGACCGGGAATAGCGGGGTGCGGCGGTGCAAAGAAAACTTAAATACAGAATGGTACTATTATTCTCAATAAAATTGGAAGTCTCTATGAGCACATGGCTTTATTTTTTAAATTGTCATCTTATTCCTATTGATATTATAAATATAGTAAAACGAATACGATAGTCCGAATCGCGAAAGCGGAACAGAACTAACAATGCGTTGCAAGCAACACTGCACTTTCCAATTACGAATAAAGTTCAATATAGATTATTTACATGTCGGAAACAGGTTTGCACTTTTCTGCGCAAACGAAAATTATCGATCAAAATTATATGTTTTGTAAAACTGTAATATAGAATTAAGCTATATTTTATAAAGACATTGTTTAAATTGGCCAAAATATAGCAATGTGTCTACTCTACATGTACAGAGTCAAAGACAGGTCTAGTTTTAAATTATTTGCTAAAACTATAATAGTCGTTAGAAGCTATTTTCTGGTACAATACTTTCATTGGCCGAATTAATTTTTTTAATAAATCCAAGTTGAAGTAGTCGTGATCAACGTCTAAGTTTTTTATAATTTAGTAAGCAAAGCAATAAATTGTTACAAAATACACTATTAATATTACTAGACACTGGTCAATCGTTGATTAATTCGTGATGCCGTTAATCATTACCGATTCGATTTTATGTAAAAATCGACTTTATTTGTCAATAAATTTTAATCGATTTAGTCCACCAAATAAGCCATAAACGCACAAATTTATACTTAAAAGTGAAATAACAGCAAGAATTAATGTATGACTTTTAAAATTAAATAAATGCCGTATTTATTTATTTTAATTAAAACATTTTTTAAACGATTAAATTGAGATATGATGATCATAGTTTACACTCCAGGAATTGGATGACTCACGGAGCGGCACTACTTAGTTGCCTGGAACAATGTCGTATAACAATTGTGATATGTGAACAACTTGATTTTCGTGCAAACATCAAATGTAAAATAAATGCTTAGAAAGAGTATAATAATAAAAGTAGGTACGGAAACCTAAAATGCTAACCACGACTCGACTGGTGTAGTCAATATATTATGGGCCTCTAACTTTATAAGTTGTAAAATATACAATAGTATAAGCTACTGTATGTACATTTACATACAATTTTGATTACAAAAGCTACCTTAAATTTTAACACGATTTATAATAATATAGTAATTGTACCTACTAAACCTTCTATATTAAATTTATTCTTCGTAAACCAGTATAGGGGTGGCCATCGAATGTTCGCCGAGAGATAGCTCGCAACAAGATGTATTGCTGCTTACGAAAAATTTCAACAGCCCTCTATCGGATTGGCTCCGAACGAAAAATAAGAGGTTCTACAAATAAATGAGGGTAGTAAATAACCTATGACAATAATACAGGTCAGCAATAGATATCTCCTTAGATAGCAAAGCATTATGAATGGGAGAAAAACACGGGGAAAAAATAGCGATTGATAGTGTTCAGAGGAAATAATAGCCTAGTGTTACACAAGTTTTCCAATATTTATAAGTCAATTTCTTTATTAGTTTTTTTTAAAGGGTTTGCTCTATTCTGATTGATGCTTAATAGAGTATTCTATGATTGATGATTGTGTACAATAATCTTTTATGAGATTTATGTGTGATTTTATGAAATTTATCTTAGGTAAGTTCTGCCAATTTGCTTTTTATAACATTTGTTATAGACGAAACTACTTAGGTTACCCATAGAGTTATCTTTTTTTTTTTTTAATTTTTTTTTTAAGACTGCTTCGCACGGTTTTCCGATTTAGTCAACATTAAATATTATAAAATATACAACCAACATCTACGTATATTAATGACTATTTACCTAATTAATACACTACCAAATACATAATTAAGTATATTGCATAAAACTCCCATTTCTTCGCCTCAGCTAAATTGTAGGTCCTTGACGGACGCCAATCAAAGGAGTTTTTAATGTATTTCATATTATTGCGAAGTGGGCAAGCAGGCAGACGGCCCATACGCATAAAAAGTGGTTAGCGTTGCCTATAGACGTCTGCAACAAGGATGGCGATGCCAATGCGTAGCCAGCCTTTACGATGGGATAAAGAAGATGCGATAGGGGGATGAGATAGAGAGATCAGACAGGAAAAACAGGATAGAGGGAATGGGGCATGGGATTGGGGATTAGGGGAATGGGATATGCAAGATGAGATAGGGGGATGCGATAGAGAGATCAGACAGGAAGAACGAGATAGAGGGAATGGGACATGGGATTGATTGATTTTTTTCATATTTTTAAACGCAATGTACAAACTCGAACCATTTACAGATTTGTTATAGTATAGATAGATTTAAACAGATAAAATCATTTATATCGTGATATTTTTTAACTATGAAAATAAACTGAATAAAACTAACCTTCTAATTCAAAATTGGCTAAACAACAATAAATCGTGGACTTCCATTAAGATTATACAGAAGCGACATATAAAACATTTTTCTCCACAACATCTTCAGTCATAGAACATGGGGGAGATCGTAATGAGTATGGTTTATTTACGAGCCGCGGAATGGTAGACGGACGATAACGTCCTGCCTTGAAAATATCTTTACCAAATAATATCGATTATGTTCTCTCCACCAGTAAGAAATTTTGGAATAAACTGCATTTTGCTATTTGAACATAACCATAATTCGTACTAAGTACGTGCGTAATTAATTAATTTTTTTCTAAAGTACGTCCGAATAATTGTAAATATTAGATCCTATCCCATTTCCTACACCACATTGCCAAATAAACCATAAATACCTACTCTCTATATCGCGTGCATTTCAAGTTCCAAACGAATGTTAGGTGTCATCCATCTTATACATCTTCTGTCCTTGAATATTTTGGATTATAATAAGTCTTAATTTCAATCCTCAACGCATCATCAATCGGATCTCTGGTTTTACATAAACCACTTTCGCAGAATCTTATAACATACCAGTCTGTTAGGTGTCAAAATTACACAAAAGTTTATCTAAACACACAATGAATCTCACCTCACATTCACGATACGGTTGGACAAAAATGGACTTGGAAATAATAATTTTCAAATTGTACCTACGTCCATTTAGATGAAATTTTATATAGATTGGTAGTGTTAATTATACCTATAGAAATATAATTAATTTGATTTTTTTATTGCACAGCATACAGGCAGATGGCCCACCTGATGGAAAGCGGTTACCATCGCCTATAAACATTTGTAACATCAAAAGTGCTACAAATGCGCTGCTGCTCTCTGAAGGGAGACTGGAACCTGGCCACTGATGCCGGAACACAACTTAAGGTAAGGTTGTTATGACGGCATTTGACACGGTGGAGGCGGTTCGACCGCAGCTGTTGCGATGGCTCTCGCGGAAAAGCGGGACCCTGACCTTCAGAATGACACAGATACTTACCGGGCACGGTTGCTTCGATAAGTATCTGTGTCAGATTGCGGGCTGCTTGCCTTCACCCCAATGCCGCCAGTGTGGCGCGCTGGACACGGCGTTACACACGCTAGTCGAGTGCGCAGCATGGGCACCTCAGAGGTTTGAACTCGAGACACTTGTAGGACCGATCGAATCGCTGGGCGATCTGGTGCAAGCCATGCTGCACAGCGACGATTGGTGGGTGGGTGCGGCCAATTTCTGCGAGACGGTAGTGTCTCATAAGGAGGCCGCGGAACGAGATAGGGAGAGAGATGGTAGTGCGCATGCGTCTCGCGGGCGCCGACGTCAGTTGGGAGCCCGGAGGCGCAGGTATGCGCATGACCTCCCTCCCTGAAATACCGCTGCAGGGAGATCCCTCTAGCATCTAGGGAGCAGAGGAGTCTTCACCCCTGTTGACGAAGTGAGTTTGCCTCTCCCGGGGCATTCTCAAGCACTTGTGCGCTAGGATCGGTGTGGGCGTAACTACGTTCTGTATCTCACGCCTTTCCTGCCATAAGCGCGGGGCACATGGGAGGAGGGTGGTTTTAGTGGGGTATTGATTAGTCGAGTCTCCACACAAGCCGGTTGATTATTGTTTGGATTGCCTCAGTGGAAAGCCTCCATGATCAACAACGGTCTAATCCTCAGCAAAGGACCCGGTATGTGCGAAATGCATTTCCCCCGCTTAAAAAAAAAAAAAAAAAAAAAAAAAAAAGGTTGTTATGACGGCATACTCTAGACCAGGGGTGATAGCCATCCAGTCGGGCTAATGCCCTCTCACCTGGCTGTGGATTGTTTTGTCGCCTCTTACGACAGACCGCCTGGCCGCAGGAAATTGTATTCTTTCTCCGTTTCTGCACGGATGATAATATGGCAGTAGTACATTCATTTGGCAATAACAGAAAGTAGTTTATCTTTTAATTTCAACATTTATCTAGCGTATTGAACTGCATATAGAACACATACCCTACCCATTTTACGCTTAGGCGAAAGAATAGGAATAAGTTGACAGAGACTTCGCTGCTGAATTATGTTGCTCAAGATAAACGACGCGGGCGAAATGAAGTCGCACCCCTCCCCTCTGGGGGGACCCTCAAACCCCTCCGACACCCCCGAAGGCACTGCGAGGACGTAAATTTTCAAAGAAAAATCCACGACGGTTACGCTCGGAACGTGTGATTTGGATTTTTAATTGAATTGGTTTTTTATCTATGAACTTATTCTAAATTTAAATTATTGCAATTATCTTCTAAGGTCAAATAAATTTAATAAATTTGCGTACACACTTATATAATCGTCCGATATAGTAAGTACACCCTATAAATGGAATGCCCGAGCCCAGCAGTAGGTTGTTTATGGGCTCTTATTATAGTAGGTATCCAGGACTTGATTGACGAATACCGAAAATGTACATAGATACTTTTCATCCCGGGAGATGGGATAGTTTACGATATAAAATAAAGTAAATCTTCCGAGGGCAAATAGCACCGACATAAAAATATAATACAATGTAACCTGTATTAACGCCTGCTCTTTAAACAAGAGGTACGCACTACAGTTTGACCCGCGGCAGAGCCGCGGGGTAAACTCTAGTACGTTTATATGTAGGTACTAAATATTAATGACTTTGCAAAAATGACATTTTCTCAAATTATAAATATCATTTGAATTTTCAAGCACTAGGTACGGTTTTCCACAACCACGAGGCCACCCTATTACTTCTCATACAAAAGGTTCGCGAGCTTTAGAGAATCCACCTCATTCGAGCTCACTGTTTATGACTCATAATTGCGCGTAGGAAACTGCTAAGTGGAGAGTTCCTGGAAAGCCTCCGAAATCACCCTGCCGACCAATTGACTTGGCAGACTGACTCCAATCGCGATAGCATAGGGTCATATCCGATCAAAAGTAATTAGTTTAATATTTATTTCACTTAAAGTTTAGTTAATAAATCTACTTTTAAGTTTCTCCGAAGGCCATCCCACATAACAGTTTTACAAATATGTAACATCCACATAAATAAACACCCAATAATACGCACAACCAATACGTCATTTGACGCAATAACGGTCAAACAATAAATATCGCTTTGCGCAGACAACACGCGCAAAGTAATATATGAAGTTAAGAATAAATAGGCAATTTAGTGTTGGGCTCACGTTCAGCCGAATATTGCCGAATATAGCCGCCGATGTCGGCCGACGAATTTCCATACCGTATCTGGATTCGTGGGGTGCGTTTATGGGGTAAAAATTAAGTCACCGAACGCCTTTACGAGTTGATTTTCAATTGGATAGTGAAAGGACCATCGTGAGAGAATTGCCTTTTGTTTTATGTTATTGGGCGCGTAATGAATTGGCGGAATAAGTTGTAACGGCACTAATTTTTATACGAATAGGGGCTTTCGAATTTGGAACATCTTATTTATATTTAAGTGGGTTAAATTTTTTTAATAAATTCACGGAATATACTCGTTTATTAGCATTTCATTTGAATACACCTATATTTTTGTAAAAACAACGTTATAAAACATTGTCTACGGTAAAAGACTAAAGGTCTTATTCACATTTAGTTAGAGTAAGTGTGTAGACTTCTTTAAGAACCTTAAAGAAGACTTATTTATAAAATATAAATTTTCTTTACTAAAATCATATCGAATTATTTTGAAACCGAAAATAGGGACCAAAATTTCAGCTTATATACGTTCCATTTCTGGGCTTAAACCTCCCTCCTTTCACGGGATCTGATGAAATAACCACCAAATACTTTTCACAGAAGGATTTACGCATTAGGTCTCTCGATGCAGTCCATTTTTCCTTTCGACTCGACCTTCATCCACGCAATGATTGAATGATTGCAGTAATAGGTATATCTGTTTTTGTCATTTGTCTATGAAACTCTAAAAAGCCTTTAAACAGAAATACTTCTACTATAATACATATTTCTATATATTATATACTATAATCCTTAATAGTTACTCAACGTAATTTGTGCAATTTAATTTTCATTAACGTAACATTTCAATAAAGTAAAAGTTTTTAAGCTATACTATTATTCTTTTCCAAAATTTTACACAAATTTTACGACCTTCAAATTATCCGTCTAAATAAACCGAATAGATTGCAAAAAAATAATCATAATATGAATCATACTCGTTTCTACATAAGAAAACTTTGTATATCACATACATAAGTATCAAGAAAGAAAAACGATTAGAAATGACTCAGATGCATGCTTCAGTAAAAGGAAAACTTCCTTTTTTACGGGAAAATAAATCTTCTAAAATACAATCGTATGTTAATAAAACGGAAACTAAGTATAAATCTTTTAGAAATACAATGGTATGTAAAAACATTCAGTGTCGGTATAAATTTAGCGTAAGACCCGATAGAAATAAGTCTGTTCGCTTTTAAATCTTCCTAACAGGCGATAGGTGACGCTTCAGTTAAATAGCGGGGAGTTCGGCAAAAACGCATTTTAATAACGACTAAGCAGGTACGTTACTTTAAGGCGTATACGAATTGTAGTACATTCGAAATTTAAATCTATTTCTTGGAACGTAGCGTTAATTTAAAATATATATATATATTAATAATATTAATACGTGAAGCAAAAACTTTGTACCCATTTTTACGATGATTGCGCGGACGGAGGAGTATGATATTTCGCACACTTATAGTTTATATAGATAAGAAGCGACGAGTGCTATTTTTTTTAATTATCTATAAAAAATACATTAAATCAATAAAAAAAACATTACACACACTACCATGTATTTGACGCACACACGCATATATACTCTTTTGTCTATTGTTCAAGTCAAATTAATAGTGTAGCCTTGGCGAAATCTGTGATTATAGAAGTATAGTCTTTGACATTAATTATTATGGTCGAATTTCGAGCACGGGCGACCACAAATTTATATAAATACGTAAATAATAATTAAATTTGGTTAAAGAAACCACCCTCGTCCCTGATAATATTTTTATAAGAGATTTACATGACTTTGATTTGAATATTTTCGTACCTTTAATTTTTTTATCAGTTCGAAAAGTGTTTTGACAGATGACGTCATTACATTAACGTTGTGTTGTTGTGCGGCAAGTTGGTGATATTAACATTTTTAATTATTCTAAAATGTAAGTACAGATATTTTTATTATACACCAACTTAAAATCTCTAAAAACACTTTTTATACCTATGTTAATAATATGTAAGGACATCATTGAAGGTCAAATACGTTTCTTCTAAGATCTTAGAAAATAAAAAGTATTTTATCTTTTCAACTAGACCGAAAAGGTGAACATTTGAAGTGGTTTTTCATAAAGCGAAATATAAAAAATGGCCAATTCTAATAAAAAAAATATTGGTCATATTAATAATGAATGTATAGGTTGTAAAATTTAAATATTCTGAGAATCTAGAATTTCCTGCGTTATAATCGAGGTATTAATATCTAAAAGTCAATTGCGTATAAAGTTTCAAAATACAGCAATAAGGATACTTTGGTAGGTGTTACAGGGGGCGCGAGTGAGCGCGAAACGAAATGTGGCTTTAAAAATTTGGAACACAATCCAGCTATTTGTCTTTGGAACGTCTCATATAAATCAAGGAATAAAGCAGCCAACAATGGTTTATGGACGAAAAAAAGAACCTACATAATACAGGGATATAGCATGTAGGCCTTCGTACATACAATATGAATGTTAGGTGCTGTGTAAAGTAAGATAGGTTAAAGTATTAAAAAAAGGTTATATCCTATCAAAAGCTATTTTAATACTATTTTCTTACGTTTTCGCGACTAGTACATCTTTGTACTATATTTGTTTCTTTGTATTTGTTGTATCTTTGTACTATTATTTTATATCATTTTTATATATTTGTCTTACATGATCACGGCTACTGAAAAGTGTTTGAAATTTCGAAATAAAATTAAAATTAAATAAAATACCTCTTTTAAAACCGTTAAATATGTAGTTTTAAATATATATAGCTATTGTAGATATAAAATTATCGTATTTATGTTGAATTTTTAGGTGCCTGTAGACGTTGTATCAAGGACAAGACGTCCTGGAGTAGAGACCACGTCTCCGTAAGCATAGTGTTGGACCTCCTCCAGCCCGATGGACTGACAACCTGCGTAAGGTCGCCAGTAGGCGCTGGATTAGACAGGCGGAGGACCGGGGTGTATGGCGCGAACTTGGAAGACATACGTCCAACCGTGCACTACGATTAGCTGACGACGAGACGTTTTAGCAAAACAGATCTCTTATGGAATCTTCGTTTGCATCTGCCCCCTCTAACTTTGATGTCATCATCATAATATTCAAGAGTTTAACTCTTGTCGGTGGAGCCTCCTCTAATCCTCCTCTATTCTCAGCTCACTTTTTCACGTCTTTTTACGT
The DNA here is from genome assembly GCA_039645545.1 of Dendrolimus houi. Lineage (NCBI taxonomy): Eukaryota > Metazoa > Arthropoda > Insecta > Lepidoptera > Lasiocampidae > Dendrolimus > Dendrolimus houi. The sequence goes on along the minus strand of CM077125.1, from coordinate 15,543,263 downwards.
CACGACATCTATCCTCTCCTTTATTTTGTTGATAAGCGCTCTCCTGATTCCACCCTTCCTTCTTCTACCTTCTTCACTCACTCACTTTGCCTTCTGTTGTCTTACAGAAAAAGGCGTTGTGTCATAATAAATGTCCAAACATTCTTTCTTTTCTTTCCTCTATGGTTTTTGGAATTGCACGTTTTTCTTTTACTATGGTCAATACTTCTTCCTTGGTCTTCTTTTCCTTTCAGCTTATTGGCGATTAAGGTTTTGTATCCAAGTGACGACAACAGCAGACATCTGTCGTATCTATAGAATCTTTCGATATTATGAGTCGTTCACACATATTTTGCAAGTTTATTCAAACATATGGGTATTTTACCATGTAGTTGATCGACGCTATAACTATTACGAATGTTATGCAATAGACGTTGCCTGGAAAACCCCCCCATTCGCTTCAAAAAACACATAATTATTCATGAAAAATTGGACCGGATAAAAGCATTTTAAATAACATTTATTTTCAATAACAGTAGCAAAAAAGTTCGCGTAAATTAAGAAAATATTATCATATTTTAAACACAAACTTTGTATAAAATAAATAAGAGATAAATAATGGAAATGAGTAAATGGAGTAGTGAAATTAAGCAAAGTACACATCGACGATCAAAGAAAACAATGTAAAAACACTTCATAATTTACTTTAAAGTAACATTCATATTCGTAATTCTTTCCCGCTGACATTATAATGGCTGTTTTTTATCACCGAGTACAAATTAATATATAATTTATGACAAAAATGCATATTCGGCGGCCATTTTAATATCCAGTGTCGTTATTTAACCCGCATCACATCCGTCCGCACTACGCACTGCGTACGCAAAATTATAGCCACGTTACGCACTAAATCACTTTAAATTTACGACAACCTGAATATGATAGATTTTCAATCCGAACTCAGTAATATACGGCGAAAAACTCGTTGTCAAAATAGAGAAATAAATAAACATGTGACAACCAATTAATAACTCGTAAAGTGTCAGCGTAGAGGACGATAAAAAAATAACTTGGCGGGTATAAAAGAGGCAGAAAAAGGTGATCACAATGGCGGAATGAGCGGTGGTACGACGGATAAAAAGGCTCGGATATCGTCCATAAATTTGGACGGATTCAAAACAAATCGTCCTTATTCATTACACGTATGACGTATGGGTGGTGGGAGTTTATATTGCACTTATGTCGGAACACAAAGACGTGGAAACGAATCGCTTGGATAGATATTGTGTGCTTATAAAAACTGGTCAAATACGTGTCGATTCCCGAATTGTAAGGGTTCCATACAGGTAAAAATAGAACATTTTTGCCATTTGCACTTTTAAACCTTAGAATAAACTTGTAACTGAATATATCTCAAAATCTATTCGATATAAATATTATTATTTTGTTCAAACTTATTTTTGTGTAATGTATTTTTTAAGTTCTACCACCTTGAATTTTCCCAACAATGTTCAGCCAAAATAATTTGACAACTGTGTGGGTAGCAGAATTGGTGCCGATACACCGTAGATGAAGCAAAAGATGTATCACAAATCGTGGCAAGTGGTAGTTTATCTTCTCTGCCTACCTCTATGGGGAACAGATCTGATAATATGTATGTAAAAATTCATCAATTACTTACATGTATAGAGGCCAATCCTATATTTTTAGAATTTCTAAATTTTCTTTCAAACTTCAACTTTAGTGCCAAAAGTCTGCGATCAAAATGTCACCAGTAATATACACATATGAATATGGCAAAATTACATGGGCCCTAAAGCGGTCGCTTTTGGAGAATCGCTTAGAGAAATTGACACGTGTCTAGATATACTGGTTATTAGACATAAAGTTCCACTTTATTTTGATACTTGTCATGTTCATCATACGAATCGGCGAAAACGACCTCTCTAGGCTCGTCAGTTCAGTTTTTGTCATTCGCCAACATAACTCTAATAACAACTCCGGAACGAACAAAAGATCATTCGCGGTTCATTACTCGCGTTTCGGTTCACTATGTACGAACACAAAAACTAAAGATTTTTCTGACGCGTTCAGAAAACTCTTTTTATGATAAATGTGCCTAATAGAGCGTGAATGTGTTACGGCACTGTTTTATTGTTGTTCTATTTAAGGCCGCTGTAAACATTCCATTAACAATGTGAAATGATTTATTAGAAACTTATTTATGATAAGGAGCTTTGTATTCCATAACTAAAATAGTAGGTACGTATATATTGTACATTCATCTTTGTTGAATATTTTTACGTTGTTGTTTTTCTATTTTCGCTGTCTTGGAAATAAAAAATAAACCAATTATCGTAAAATAGGGTAATGGATGGTCAAATCCGAGATATTTTTGAAGTGAAACTTCTTTAGAATCATTGTGATTTGAAACTCAATAAAACGAAAAAGCGACACTAAAAAGGGATAAACAGATAAATATATAATATAATTTAAACACTATGCTCAGACAGATAGAGTTGGAAAAGTTTTGAAGTTTTTCGTTTATACTTCAAATTTCGTTTTTTAAAGCTTAAATATATTATAACGATATAATATGTGAAATGTGACGTCACGAAATTTAGAATCCCTCCCACCCCTTGTCACACTTCGTTTCACTTCTACTGCGTGTGAACTGCACACACATTTTTTTTATAATGTCACAAAATGTCGCAACCTCATAAAATAACGAGTAAAAAGAGTTAAGTAGTGTATTTATTATTTTTTTAACCATAATTTAGGTACAATTATTAATATCATGATATTATATTTTAAAAGTAAGATATGTGATGCTATTTCAATGCCTGTGCTTTTTTATATGTAAATGTAGCATGTGTCCACATCCCAATTTGGTGTATGAACTTTAATAACCAATTATAATAAGGACGTATAATGAGGAATTGCATATGTCTATAGGAGAAAGTTACCACTTTCCATCAGCTGGGCCGCTATAGCGTATCTGTATTCCAGCGATAAAAATAAAACGTTTATAAAGTGATAAAATATTATTTCTTTATTACTATTTGGTTTTGGAATAAGAACTAAACCTACCAATAGATTACCAAACAATTATCAACTTATTTTTTTTATTGGTTAATTCATATTGTTACGAGTTACGGGACTCGAATTAAAATGCCGTTAGAATTACTATGGAGTTTATTAGAACTATACAAACACGTATAATACAGGTACAAATATAACCGAACACAACAAGTCCAAACGTAATGCAGAAGGTCGTAATTTAATAAAACGCGCAAAGTCCGTCACTATTAGATTCTCGATTGTAGCACACACGTCTCGCTTCGATCGTGGTTCTCGCTCGTCTGCCTCCCTCCCTACATCAGGGCATCGTTTTATCCTGCACAAGTGCAATGTGCCCGCCCGGCCACGTGGACCGAATTTCCTAGAATCAGCTTGTACTTTAAAATCCGTAACACCTGGCTAATGACTACAATACAACAATAGGCTGTTCTCTAGAAACGTTTGCCAATAAATAAGGAAACAAAAGAAGACGATCATAAAATAATTACAATAGTTTCAATGCTATTAGTTATTAGTTCAAATGCCAACGGATAATAAACGTGCTTCTACAAATCTGTACGTGGATTTTGTCTTTGTCAGCGCTTAGGTTGTAACAATATTATGATTAGAACCACTAATTTCACTTATCGTCAAAGATTTAATTTTAAATAATAATATGCATTACGTAATTTTGTATGTACATGAAAATGAAAAAAATGATATGTCGTCATTAATATCATCATATTAAACATAATTCCAAGTATTACTCAAAGATCTTATGTAGGTAGATATAACTTATATAGTATTGTAGCCAAATATTTCACCTAAAATAAATACGACATTGCCATAATAAAGTAGACTTCATCGTATGGTACAGACACTCAATAAAACTTGGCAAAATCTCTGCCAAATCGGTACACATCGGCGCGCCACGTCTCGATTCGCGTCGGGCCGCAGTGGGCGCACGCGATCGCGGCAACCTAGGCAACTTTAAATTAGACAAGAAGAATTATTCTCCAATCTCTTTTAGCCCGACCACAAATCACGTACATAGCTCCTCTGGAAGTAATTGAAAATACATTACGCAACCAAATTAAAGTGGAAAGTGGTACAAGTTAGCGGGGGCGGCAGGTGAGGCGACATCTCCCGGCCCGCGTAATGTTTTGGCATAAAATATCGCTTCAATTATTTACGTGAAAGATTTATAGCACTTAGAAAAGTGCGCCGAGAAAAAACTGGAAGCGACGTGTGCACGAAAAGTGTTTTTCTTTGGAAACTTATAATGGCTATGAGTGTAGGAAAAGTTTTTTGAATCTCTTTTCTATGGTAATTTGTTTTGGGCGCGCTTATAAAGATATTAGTATTTGTCTATAGGTTGCCATGTTATATGAAACATGTTCTACGGAACTAACTTTTAAGTTTGCTTGTAACAGAAAAAATAAATACACCTACTTTATACATTATATTACAGTCATAGTAGCTTAGGTATCCCCATCTTATTTCAGGCGTTCAAAGATTTAGTTTATGACACAATAGGATCATTTTTTTACTGTTTGCTGTACACAACAAGCGCCAACTGCCATAATTAATTATATCATACGAAAATGATAATTTTATTGCCATCATAATATATTGAATAATAATTAATTATAAATTCTTTACCCGCATAAACAACAGATCTGTTTTCAACTGAGACTATGCCATTTTCTTGAATAAAAGTGTCTACGTATGTAATATTTATCTGTCCTTATGAGATAAAATGTTAAACATAACTATTTGATCACTTTATTTCAAAGACGATAGATTATAAATCAACAGGAAACAGCACCCGACGTATGTTCTGCTAATCTAAGCTAGTTACGCTTGTGTTATAGCTATGAGTGACATACAACAGAAAACTGGAGTCGATCTCAAACACCCAGACCAGAGGAAAAACGGTATGTCGTTTAGGAAATTTATTTTGCTCAAAATCGATATCTCCGAGTTGATTTGATTTGATATATAGGTTTCTTTTATTGCACTTTCATTGCAATATAGTTTCACTGCGACAGAATTTAATGGGACAGTCTAATCCTATTATATACTATGACGTACTGTAATTACAAAACAAATGCTTGTACGTAATTACGTATTAACAAACAACATTAATAATTACGTGTAACATCGCAACTCGAATAAACCGTTCCACTCATGTTTATTTTTCATTTACGAGCAACGAAACTCCTATGTGTGGCCGGGTTGTAATTTAGGTTAGGATCACTACACCGAACTTAGGAGTTTAAGTAAATTTGGCTAACATCAGCCGACCGTTGCCTACTGCTGGGATTAGGCCTCTCCAAAATTGACGCCGCATATCATAATTCTTCGCTGTCATTCCCAAAACCTAGTCGTGGACTTTTTTTTATAAGCGATAGGTTAAGACAATTACACATTTCTTCGGGCCTTGGGGGTGCTATAAACCAAGTGGTATGTGAGGCTCCAAGGGACCGGCTGTGCACATACCTTCACCAAAAAAGGAGTTGTGAGATGCCAGCCGCCAAACTACCTACTGAACCTATCACTGTCCTTCCGCGTCTTGGTAAGGCACCACAGTGCGTACCATAGTTATCTCACCGTCGCGCTTAAACGCAAATTGTCACAATGGGGTCTTCTTGGGATCAAAACATCCCGCGCACTACACCAGTACGGGCACTACGTTAATAGGAGGAGGTGACCCAGCGCAAGTCTGGAGGGCATTCTGCACTATTTCACCGAGAATCCACTCCAGGACTCGTCCGCTCCATGGGCCATATGTCCTGCAACAAACGTGATCAGCCTATTATCGCTTCAGCATACTAATTGAAATCCGTGTTTCAGTCTTTATCTATAAGACACGTAAGTAGCATACTCCACATCCCTGTGATCCATATTGAACTTATAGAATAATACAGAGAGTCTACATCTTGGCACTAGAAGTCAAGACGTGAAGGATGCAACGCTCTTAAAGTATCTTCATAGCTAAAACTATCAGTGTGGGGATAAGGTCGGTAGCTCGGGTACCATGGCTTGTTGTGGCAGGATACCGCACCATGCTGCACTGAATGACCTCATCCGCCGTGCTCTTGTCACCGCCGAGGTGCCGGCCATTCTAGAGCCGAATGGACTGTGCTGCGACGATGGCAAGAGACCAGACGGGATGTCATTAGTGGCCTGGAAGATGGAACGACCCTTAGTGTGGGACGTGACGTGCGTTGACACTTTAGCTGCGTCTCATTCTCCAGACACGGCCGTTTTAGCTAGCACACCTGCCGCACGACCGGAGGACCTAAAATGCCGTAAATATGTATCTATGGCAATGGATACATATTTGTGGCGTTCGGTGGCGAAACTCTAGGGTCATGGGGTCCCGAAGCCTATCGGTTTTGTCGAGATCTATCATGTCGTTTGATAGAAGTCTCACGTGACCAAAAGGCTGGTCTGTACTTGGGGCAACGCATCGTCGTTGCCATCCAGCGCGGAAATGCAGCCAGCGTTTTGGATACGTTCCCAACTCACAGCGATTTGGGACTTATATTTATAATCTTTTTTATTTATTTATTTTATTAGGAAAACATAGTCTAAAACTTGTATTAAATAAAGTATTAAATAGCTAAAACTATTCTTTCAACAAAAAACTTACGAAACAGTTTCACCAAAAGAGGACAAAATAGACACTAGACAACATTAAGGCTGCGTGATAATCTACAATAAAAATTTAATTGAATCTCGGAACTGAAAAGCAGATGGCATACCACATTGTCCCCTGCCGTCACTGAGGAAACATTTCCAAGCGCAAGGACCCAGCTTTTTATGGAAAATCTTTTTTAATTCCATATTTGAAGATTTTATTACCTTTCTCTTTTGTATGGTTAATCAAAGTGTGTTAAAACTGAGCAATTTAGCTTTACGTTCCTTCTAAAGAGAGAAATAAATGATGTGTAAATTTTTGTTACTAGGTGTAAATGTGACCTTTTGAATATTTTTTTTATTATGTTTTGAATATTTATTTTCCACTTTCATTGTGATATTTTTAAGACTTGTTTATCGTGTCCTACAGAATAAGGCAAGTCCAATAAAGTGTTTTATACCTTTTTGAATGTGCAGTTTCGTGTTTGTTTTCTTGTGATTATTTCAATAACAAGGAAATTTAGTACACATTATTTTTATATAAGCAAATAACTACACAATGCTTAAGTTACTTCAACAGTATACGATTGACATACAGCTATGTAATATAGTAAATTCCGAGTGGTAGTTAATCTTTTAAATCTTCAAAGTTATATGGAAGTATAAGTTAACTTGTTTCATATTAAAACACTCGTTTATTAACAGTTATTTTAGCATCAAACGTTTCTTAAGTTAGTGATGATGATTATCAGCATGTTTTTAAAATTACTCACATTTCTAGAGCTGAAGGTAAAAGAAGATAAACATATTAGTCTTTTCTAAAAAAACTTTCACCAAAATAGGTTTGTAAAAAAGTATCTTAGTGGATTGATTTGACTCTCAACTTTCCTATTAGTGTTAGAAACACTTAAAGAACTAATAATTTCATCATAATAAGACCAATTTATATTGGTTTTAAATGAAAGAATATAAAATTGAATTATGACATCAGTCCTTGAACTCCCCACTACTTGGCTAAGACCTCCCCGAATTCTAGGGGAACGAATGATAATATGCTATGTTTATCTAACGTGGATTGACGAGTTTCATACATAGGTTATCTCGATGTGCATTTGTATAAGTTTCTTCATGATCTTTGCAGCAAGTGATAATTGTAACAATATGAGCATTAGGCCAGCGGTATATGCTTCTAGGCCAGGATTCTATCCTACGTAATTAGAATGCAACATAAGCTCATAATCTACCACGACTTCGCAATAATAATTACCACTAAATTGGTGTTAATAAAATGTGTATCCTAAAACAATCTTAAACCGACAAATGCGATAAGCATCAAAAGTAGGTACTTTACGTACCGGGCGGGGGTACGTATACATTGTATTGTATGTAGTACGCCGACGACGCCAAATTATTCGCTTAAAGAGGATAACAACAAAAAACTGTGTTCCAACGCGCGTTTAATATAATTTGTTAATGATAAATAAACTCATAAATCGGGAGAGCGTTGCGAGCGAGAATTTGTTTACAACAGATCCACATTTAAGATATCGCAGCCGCTTTGTCGCTAATCTCCTAACAACTTTGAAGCGAAAATTTTAAATCCGCGGATGTTTCGGTTGTACGTAATGAAGAAAAACAAGCGTTGCAGCGCTTTTGTTAATTTTTGTCGGTTATGCCTTTCTATAGTTTCTACGCTATTTAAACTATACACTTTTAACTTGGACTTTTCAATGCATTTTTTATTTATCAATAAATACATATAAAGAAAAATATGTATCGCAGAAACTTAAGTGAATAAAATTAAAATTATGTTGAAAAATAATTTATGTTTTTGTTTATTTATCGTTTTTTGTTACTTGAGTTTTTATGGTGGGAAAATGGAAATTTAAAATATTTCATACATTAACACAGAAAGTAGATATCAATAATAAATATTTGCACAGTGTTGTAGTGTAATACTTGCAACAACTCAGAAGGATTTATGGTAATAAAAGAACAGCAACTGGTCACAATACTTTATAATCAGAGAACCTTACGGTTTTAACACATTATATACACTGACTAATCAAACTCGACAAGCATTTTTGAACACCTCGCCATCCCTCCAATTTTACAGTAGGTATATGAAACTTAGCATGTTGGCACAACCGATAGCGGATTTAAGTCATTGATAAACTATTTTAATTAAAGGGTTATGCATGACAAGAATTTAATACATTATTGTTTGGATATTTCAGATAATATTTTATATAAGATATTGTATTCAATATTATACTTAAAGTTTTATATGCAATAAAATAAGCCAAACACAGTATAAATCTATCGCGTCTGCCAACATGAATATAAAATGTAGTCACTAGCGTCTATATACAATTGAGAGGTTTGAATTATAATCTGTACACAATTATCACATTATACAAATGATGGTAACAAAATTATTGTAAATTATAGACAACTACCCTATACAAAACAGGCGCTAATCACCGAATAAATAAAAATATAACATTACTATTCATTACGGAAATGGCCGATCATATCGTTTAGAAATAAGAGGGTACATAACAAAATCAATTACTAACTCCAAAATAAACACGACAAGAACAAATGTGCTACTCAATAACTGTAACAGTAGGCATAGGTAAAATAATTAAATATTTTGTGTAAGTAATCAAACTAATCTAAATATATAATAAAAATCAATCCACCATCCTCAATATCTAATAAGACACGTAAAAATAATTTTGTAGATTACTTTGATTAATATCCATTACTTTTTTTTTGTTTTTGAAACAAAAGAACAAGGTTTGATAGCTTTAGTAAAAGTCGTCAAAATAAACATCAAATAAGAGTCTTGGTGAATACCTACTGAAAGGTGATATACTGTTGTTCTATTTTATTTTCTAAAAATGTGTAATTTCACCAAAACTTTTAGGGCTCCACACTTCATGTCTAGTAGGGTAAATCTCGAAACATCCTTTTTGATACCTGGTTCTAAGGAACTAACTTTTTTAATTATTATTATTCAAATACTCATATCAAAAACGTCATACATTTCTTTTAGAAAGATACTACGTATACATACATTGTGTATTATTAAATTATTATCATTTCCTTTCCACATCATGTTTCTTGATCCTTTAAATCATCTCTGTGTCTGTGTCTCTTGTGAATGTAACAAACAACATGACTCGTCGTCTCCTATTTAAGTTGCGGAATTTCGAAACTCATCCACATTTCAAATTAGGGATTCCTTGAAGACGAATTGCGGAAGCTTAGCATCCTCAGCGCCCTCCAGAAGGCATTATGCTAAGGCACGTATCCGAATGTTTTCACGTAACCACCCTCTCATCTCGGCCCGACCCCAAAATATAATATATCCAACAAACTTTACATATATTTGTACCGTAAATCCTTTTAATATATCGCTCTATTTTTGTTGGTTCACTCTAAATTTAAGGCTGGAATGTAAGTATTTAATGAATGTTAATGTTCACTTGCATTCGTGGTTCACAATTAGTTTAATGTCGTCAGGAATTCGTGTTTTATTCAACAGTATAGAAAGGTTTATGAGCAAAAATAGAAGATGTTGCTCCGCTTCGAAATTTATTTGATTTTCCTAAAAATTTATTCTGTGGTTTATATTGCGTGTTATTGTTAAATAAAAATTCTATAAAATGAAACAATGATTTTTATGCTATCAATTTTATTGTAATAGCAAATAATTTTGTGTTCTTTAAATACAAAAGTAATTAACAACTAGTTTTATTTAAAAAAAAGAAATTGCAACAGTTTTTCTATAACTTTAGGGTTCCATAGCAACGTCAATATATGGCCGGATCTTGTACATTTATACAATTGCCGTACTATCGGTAGACATTTGACATTACCTGTATGAAGCTTATGGTCAGTTTTTAACCGATAGTAAGACTAATGAACCTGCCAAAGGCGTTGGAGTCAGCAGCAACAAAGATAGAATAGATAAGACACTTCGCGCGGTCTTCAGCATCTCCCGTTTTGAGACCATTGGTACGCATGTCATCCTTCACAACGTCTAGCCAATATTTTTCGGGACTTTCCCTTCGACCGGACCTGGCGGAAGCGGCATGGCTAGACATTTCTTCCCCACAGAACTAGCCGGTCTCTGTAAAACATGGGCGTACCAGCGTAAGCGACACTCTTGCAGTTTATCTGCTATCACGGACATGAAGACTGCCGCGGGTGCGGGAGTTCCTGACAAGGTCTTTCCGCGTGACTCAACACACCCATCGCAACATATTCATCACCGTGACACTCAGTTCTTGCTTGTGTCGCTCAAATACAGGTCACGTTTCACTTCTTTTCGCCAGACTTCATACATCGATCTCGTTCATTTACCAAATGGTAATTGTCCTAAAGTATACATTACAAAAATTGATATTATCAAAAAAAAAACATTGAAGCAAGAAATTTCACCGCACGCGCCTTATATATAAAGATTTTGAAGAAAAACGATGATAAATAGGGAGTCCGCAAGATGAATCGCGGCCAATACATAATGTGAAAATGGCCAGGCTTTGCCAGTATTTGACATTGCGGATAAATTGATATTTATAAGTCGAAGGGCCAAGGATACGTTTAAAGGGATTCTCTTTATTGCCGCTCAGGGCTGAAGGGACTGGTTCCTGTCTCGCATCAAGTTATTATGAAATATACGAGGTTAACTTCAAAATGTCGAAGGTATATTTATTGGGCGAGCGGTGGAATTATCTGCAAAACCGGATGTCGGGGAAGCCATTATTATCCTTTTTATTGGTATAATATTTAATTTTGGGCCTTTAGCTAGTCTTTACTATCCTAGTCACATATAAATCGGAAAAATATTTATTCCTTCTTGTGGGTTGTTTTATATAAAAAGAAGGCACAATTTGTAAAATATTTCATTAACATTATGGAAAATAAAATTTATTAAATTGAAATCTATCTAGATCTAAATTTGGTAAGAATAATATTTTAATTCATAATAATATAAAATGAAATTATTATCCAAAGAAAAATATCCAAATTTTGTATAGGTGTTGTATATTTTATATTTGTTTGCAGGCAAACGAACTTACAGATCACCTGATAGTAAGTGGTTACCCTCACTCATTGACATCTACAACTTTATGAAAGCCTATATGCTGCCTACAAAAATTAAACTTACATCACACAAGTTTCAATGATGGTAGGATAAACTAATGCTTTCAAAGATTAGTCTTACTGGTTTTACTATCATCGTAATATACAAGCGTAATTTACTTATCTAAGGATTATTCAAACAGTGCCTTCATCTATCGAGTTACGCGGCAAAAATCATACAATATTGTAAGACGAGTGTTTATTCCCTTGATTGAATTAATGTTCTTTATTGCATATACCTAAATATAAATCATACATACATAAGAAGGACTTGTCGATATCTTTAGAGTTATTTCTTCTGCAACTCTACCTATATATGCTCTCTTCTTTAGCCAGTTAAGAAAATCTTAGTATTTGCTTGTTTTAATTAAAGATTACCTCTTAGTTATTAGTCAAAAACTTAAGTTCATATCTAGTTGAATTTCCGTGGTTTTTGCTTAAATTCGTGTGTGTAAAGCGAGCTGTAATAAATTATTGTGATCGGCTGCAAGTTTCAGGACGGGTCAGAGGTGTTCAGGGCGCGGGGTGGCCAGCAATTATCGAAACCACAGATGTAATATCTGTGACAATGGAATGTGCACATACTTGTGGTTACATTGAATAAGACATGATTTTTCGCTTTCGATTTTTCGTGAGGGATATTTTTATACTGATCATAAAAAAAAATAGCATAGCTTAGTAACTATGTAGTGAAGTCAATAATTGGCGAGGTATTATTAGCTCCCAAAGTCATGAAAATTCCTGTAACTTTTAAACTATGACAGGAAAAAAAAATCAAGTAGCGTTACAAAAATATTTTTAGTGAAAGTCGTTTCTTTTACAATATCCGTTGAGTATTTTTTCAGATGTGGTATAGAACCATAATTAATATTTTTAATTAAATATTAATTATGGTTCTATAGTCAAATAAGTAAACATTTGTCAATTCTACGAAAGCGTTCGTTCTTCGCGTATTGCAAAACATCCAACTTTTTATTCGTCATCTATATAGTTAGAAAAGTTTAGTTCGAATCGGCTCCAAAATGGCTTAAAGAATTTCAATAAAAATTTTAGAGATTACCTAAAACAGGAAATTTTTAAATTACTTGTAGGTAGGTATGATCCAATTCAATACCTTGGAAGTTTCAGGCGATATAAATATTTATTATTATTAATAGGTATTTGGAGGACTAATACACACACATTGTCGTTCCCAACCTACGCAAGTTACGCTTGTGTTGAGAGTAATACACAACGGACCAATCCGGGCCTAATTCCAGACACCCAAACCATAGTAAATAATAGAAAGTTCGTTTACGAAATTTACTTTTTTAATTATTTGTAATTATTACTGCTATTAAGTGGGTGTTATCAATAACATGCCAAGGTGTTCATACTTTTGCGCATAAAAAGCCGCAGGAACAGCTAGTTGGCAAAACAATAAAGCTTAAAATTAAATATTCAAGCCCCTTCCAGTAGTAGGTTTCCCAGGCCAGTAGCGTCACCCGCACACAGTAGATAAAGTAAAGGCCCGTAGGCACGTCACCCCGGCTGATTTATGCACCAACCCTTATCCAAGATTACGATGACCGCCATCCACTCTGCCTCCACTCCATACACTACACGTATAATTAAGCAATATGTTGATTTAAACACACATCTAATGAATGGCTTTGCTAAGTTTGTGGGTTACAATTTCTTTGTACCGTCTTAGACATGAACAATTTTAAGACAGTGAATTAGTTTCACAATAGGTGACCAAAAAATGTTTTTTAAACACTTATCCTAAAATATTGCATGCTGTAACTAATTGTTGATCTATTATAATTACGCTGATTTTCAACGTAATTAATTCATGTCACGGCAAACTAAAATATGTATTTCAATAAATGTAGATGAATAAGGATACAATAATAATATTTTTGCAGGAAAAATAATAAATTACAACTTAATAAAAGTCAGTACAGTATCAAATAACTGGGGCTTACACAGAAACAACTTTAATTTATTGTAGCATTTTCCAAAATTAAATTAGGTACCAATACCTACAGTCGATGTATCTGAGAAATCGGTTTCACTGCTAATAAACAACATTGCCTAACTTCAACAGTAAATTAAACAAGCCCATACCAACATTATAAGTAACGAACAACAACTTGCGTTGCGTATATTAAAAACAAACCGCTTTCCCAACTTTCCGCTTACGAAAATAAGAGTTATGTGTTTGAATTTGATTATAAAGATCCGAGCCGGATTTATGTACGTGGCGGCTTCAAAGGGTGTGTATTTATTAAAATGCTAATTTTCCTCTCTGCTCGTCGGCTTTAGATACTCTCGTATCGGGCCTCCACACGCTTTGTATACCGCCTGTAGATTTATTCCATACGGTTTACCCCTACTAATGTTTCTCGATACATTTTCAGTATATCTACCTTTCTTAGGACATGATGATTTATCATTCTATTTACTTTGACATAGTGATGTATGGAGTTGTCTATAATAGATATTATCCACTAGTGAAATGTTGAACGCTTCCATACGAAGAGACTCCTTTCACGTATGCCCACAGTTACCGAATTAACAACGTTAGCCATTGTTTTGAAAGAAGAAGAAGAACTAATTCTATACTCACTTACTATTAAATTAATAAGGTGATTCAGAGATATTAGTCGTAAAAACAGTGTAAGCTAAAGTTTTTAATTGCACTATTACAATATACTGTAATAGCATACCTAATATTTAAAATGAACACTTTATAACTACAAGAAAGAATCAGGGCTTAACTAGGGCATTTTTAGCAAAAAGTCGAATAATAAGACGATTAGCATATAATAAAATGAAAATATTGAACAAATACTTGAATTGTATATTTATTTAGACGAAATCACAATAGTAGGTCAGGTTATCATAAAATTAACTTAATAATATTATTAAATACTATATAAGAAATATTTATGTTATGAAATAGAAACGTCACAACCGATTTTCATAGTAGGTACTACGTTTAGGTGGTGTAAGCCCCATGTCCCATATCAGAATTTTCGACATTCAATATTTTACTTTTAGTTACAAATTTGTATAATAACAATTTAGACTTAGTAAAACAATAAACTTTTAAAAATTACGTTTTCTTAAATATGGAAAATAACAAATATTTCTAAAAAAAAAGCGATTTTTTTATATTAGCTAAATTTAATTTTTAATTAAGTAATTTCAATTCAACTTAAATTACATTATTCGCTTTATATAAGTTTGGTCTGTAAAGTAAGATCCTTTATTGGCTTATGTGCTGTTGAAAAATGTATCTTTTTTTAATGTATTGTGTAAATCTGTGTAATCACAATAAATAAATTAAATAAGTAAATTTAAATTACTACAGCAATTACCTATATAGTAAAACGATTATAAAGGTTTAATATGTTATTCGAGAACTCGTAGTAATTGCTGAGTGATACACGCACGGTGGGTTTGGGCGTTCTTACACGGGGGCAGTCGAAACGCAAATTCAATCATGGCAGATTAGAGACCCCTTAATATTTTAATGCCTGACCACCGGCCGCTAACGGGGAATCGATTCCAAACACCCCCCGAACAAAATATATATTTTATAACCATATACCTCATCTCGGCTAATTGGGGTCGCTTAATATGGCTTACCGAGGTAAGTACGTAATTTATTTCCTTCACGCTTTGAGTTATGGCTGTAAGTATAATATGTACATAGGTATATGTCTATTATGAATTAGTATGGTAGCCTAGTACGCATTCTCTGTAGCCTGTAGAATAGTTTTTAGTGTTTCGAAGTCGTTTTGACAAAAATAAGACCCGTGTAAAATCGTCATAGATATTTAATAATATATGTGGGTTAAAAATAGTGTGTTATTAAGAAATTCTGAGTATACCTGTAAATTTAATTTGGCGAGAATGATTATTTATTATATACGGTGGTAGGCAGTAGTGCAGTGATATCGCGAAACAGATACAATAGAATAAAATTAGAGCACACGAATGTGTGAGATATCAGTGAAGAGCTTTTAAAAATTCATAACGATGTTTCTTAGTGCAATTATTCTACAATTTAATAGGTAGCGAGATGTGTTCTGGGATGTATCTACAATATTACTTACTTTGTTCCAAAATATTTGTATTATTTTGCAATCAAATATTCAAATGATACAAACCATTAAACTACTAAACACTAAATAATTTAATTTATTAAAGTAACCAATATTTAATACCTTAATGAATTTAAATCCTAAATTAAATCTTTAAAATACGAACTATCAATGCAGAACGCAAACCGAATCGACCGCACACAATCGAAGCAAGCGATCTCTACGCCTTAACACCGACATTAACAAAACAATTAAAAAGTCTATCAATACTCCAACAATAACTATTCTATTGACCCACTTAAATTTAAACTTTATTCCAACGTATTAAAGGTGAAGTGGGTTGAAAATGCAAGGTAGTATTAGCAGTGTCCCCGCGGCCATGCACGCAAGCACACAGCATCTCAATAAGGGTGATGGTGAAACAAAAAAAGCGAAGTTTAAACTTCGTTTAACATGCAAATTTGAGACTCGCCACGACAGAATGAGCGTCGATACTTAATTACTCTTTTAATCGCTCAATCTCTGAATTGTGGGTGTTGGTCCTTCGAGCCGGTTTCGCGTCGCGTGCCGATCGGTAGCTACCTTTAAACGATATGTTATCGGAAACTTTTTATCGATTTGATTTTTGAATAAACAACCGTGATAATATATATGAGGAATCAATAAGGAGTCTCATAAATATGCACGATGTATTTTAAACTGAGAGCTATAAAGAACCACGTCGTATAATAAAGACATAACTTTCTTTTAAATTTTGACCTATGGTGTTGGAAAAAAAGTAGAAGTGCTTAGAAATTGCTTTCAAAGAAAATTAGTTTGAACAAGATCCGTTGCAAAGTTTTGGATATGTAGGATAGTTTTGACTGAATACTTTTTAGCATTTCGTAGCAAAATTACAAAAACGGTGGACGGTTGTAGTTTCTATGGAACGTTTTAATGTGCATAGACCAACACGCACTTGTTCGACTTATTTATATTTAGTTCATAATGTAATTATAGATATCGGGTTTGGTTAAATTTGTTAATAACTATCAATTTCAATATACTTAACAATGTATAAGAAAGCAACATATTAACAAATTAATTTAGAGTTACAATAACAACACATGAACTTCATGACCTGAGTACGTTTCTCACAATTTTGGCAATAATTTTGTCTGGCAATTGGAATCTTTCGCAGATACCGCATCGAACTGAAAATAATCAAAACTTTTCACATAAAAATCCAAAACAAAAATGCATTATTCATACTATGCTCCAGTCCAATGTAAACTTGAACCTCGCATTCCTCTCTCTCAAACAACATTTCTCTATATGTCGGGAATATTGGGGGTCAAATTAAATTGGTAAAGTGTAGGGAAACTTAGTGGACATAGTGATAGGATGAAATTGTTTGAAAATACATTAATAATATATGCAGAGGGAGAGTATTTATTGTATAATCATGGATGTATTTAAAACATATATGAATTGCAGTCCATTACACGTTGTACGTATATTAATCATTGTTTCATTAAAATGGAGGTGAGTAAACAACGAACACTATTACCTGCACAACAATTGATTACTAAGTGTTGACTTATTATTATATTCTTTTTGTTATTATTTAACATGTAAATCTACAACAATAGCTAGCACGGGTTTAGGCCTTCATGTCTAGGTTTATGAATATGACCCAACTGGAATAACTTTAACTTATTTGAAATATTTTTAATTTATTTCTAATTTCTTTTTGTTAGTATTTAACATGTAAATTTAGTAAAATAGCTAGCATGGGTTTGGGCCTTCATGTCTAGGTTTATGAATATGACCCAACTAGAATAACTTACCCGATATTGGTCAAGAACAACAGTACTTATGTCAGTATATTCAAACTCAGTCAAAGAAAAACTTGTCCTCTGACAACCCACGGAGACGGTTACAAATCCACCCTAGTCTAAAGAGTGTTTTACATTCGTAGGTTTTATTTATAATTTCAGATTGGCGATAAAGTGACAATGCGTAATAGTATCTGAAAGTCACCGAATCATATTCAGAAGCAAGTTAGAATGCATGAGGCGAATTTACTGAAGATGTATGTTTTAATTTTCAAGTTATTTACGTTA
Organism: Dendrolimus houi; assembly: GCA_039645545.1. Taxonomy (NCBI): domain Eukaryota; kingdom Metazoa; phylum Arthropoda; class Insecta; order Lepidoptera; family Lasiocampidae; genus Dendrolimus; species Dendrolimus houi. Next base: position 15,525,223 of record CM077125.1, on the reverse strand, counting down.
AAACTTCACCCTTTACATCAATATTTATTGATGTAAAGGGATTATGGTTTGTACGTATTGACCTGCAAACCATAACTGATAATAGTAAAAATATAATAATAGCTGTCTTTTTAAATTTGCAAATATATAAGGAATAAATTTCAGTGAACAAATATACACATTGTATATTCTTAAATAAACTTTTTTGTGTTTGCATCATGAGTAAGTAACAACAGACAACTTTAGGGTCTGATTCCAGTGCCACCGAGACCAGAAGAAATTACTGAAACTTCTTCACAATACTTACTTTACCGAGAATTAAAACTGGAGCAGCTGCCTCTAAAGCAGGAAGCGATATTTCTTCAGATTATACTTTTCATTCCTGTTTATCCGCCTTACAAATATTATAAGACCTTGAAATATTAGTCTTCAGTCTTCATAAAAAAATTAAAAAATATATTATATTTATTTCCTAGCAATTCATAACATCGAGTCATCATTTGATAAATTACAGTGAGGTGGCAATGCTTTGCCATGAACTTGAATCTAGAATTTTAAAACTTGATAGTGTGTAACCACTTTAATAAAGAAGTTTCAGACTATCTGGCATGCAGGCTATACTGTCAATTGCAACGTGGCCATTTGTTGAATTAACTGCCTACACTGTATTTTCCAAACTAAATAAAATATGTATTGTTACTAATACGCTATATTTTTCTTTAAATACTATTTTTAGATTTAATTTCATATGAGTTCAAATAGATGCAATTCATGTAATGATAAAACTCTGCAGGTACTTACTAACTTTAAAACTAAATCCAGACTTTTCAAAAACAGTTTAAATCTTACAATTTGAGGGAGGGAGTTTATGAGGCCCTGCCTTTGTTTGATGCCTTTTTGCTTGAAGATTATTCGAAAACTAAAATTAGTTTTCATGAATACTTGATACTGGCTAGATTAAAAAAACTCGGAATTTAAAAAGAAGTTAAATAAGGATACGGACTCATGTTACAATGAAGTCTAACATTCTTTATATACTAAAGTTTATCGCGGGTCAACCTCTAGTACGTATCTCTTGTTTAAAGAGCAGGCGGTACAAGTTACATTCTATAAAATTTTTATGTATTTGCCCCGGAAGATTCACTTCATTTTATATCGCAAACTATACCATCCCTCGTCTATCTGTAAACTACATAAATGACAAAACTTGACAAAAATGACAAAGTAAACAACATGGACGAAATGGACCGAGTGGAACGAGCGGACCGAGCGGACCGAGCGGACCGAGCGGACCGAGTGGATCAAAAAGGTAAAGTGGACGAAATGGACAAAATCACCAAATCTATCCAAATTTTCGGGATAACCTTTATATAAATCTATCCCATATCCGGGATGAAAGTATCCCTTGGCCACCCTCGGTATTAAAATTACATATGTACTGAGTTTCAACCAAATCGGTCCCGTAGTTTTTCCGTGATAACGGAACAGACAGACAGACATACAGAGAGACAGAACGACAGAGAGACAGACAGAGTTACTTTCGCATTTATAATATTAATAAGGATTAACGAATAGAAGTTAAAATAATATCTTATCTTAGTTTTAAAATGTCATTTATTTATTTATCACCTACATTTTTTTTATACATATGTTCAAGTACAATAATGGGCTTATAAATAAGGGCACTGTAATGTTAAAACTACTTAAACAATTTTAATTACTATTTAAACAATAATTAATGCGCTATATGAGCCCTTTTACTTGTACAAACCTATGACATCACAAGAGCGTATGCTCTTCCGTATCGGTTTGCAACAAAGGATCTCTAAAAACTGGCATTTATTAACTGTTAGAGATTTTTATTTTGCAATCAGTGTTTAAAAAGCATTCCAATATTTCTTTCAATTCTGATGTCATGATTTAATAAACGTAGGAAAGATACAGTTTACATTTTAACTACCTGTCATATAGCTCTTGTTCCAAGATTTTATTATTTTATAGGTTCGTATCTTCATAAAAAAATTAATTGTACTCTATCTAAATACCCACTACTGAAAGATACTTGCAAAAGAACAGTGGTTAAATGGTTAAAATCACTCAACTATGATGAAAGGGAAAATTTGTTTCGATTAATAATATAGTAAGACATAAACACACACACACACTCACGCACATGCCCGGGTACGCACATACGCTGGCAAACATTACCTTGTCATTCATATGTAGTGTTTAGCCATGGAATGGAGCACTGGTCACCTGTAATACAGATCTGCACAGATCCACAATACACACCAGTCTCAAATAACAGATATTATCTATATTATTTGTAAATTGTTATGTGAGAAAATAAATAACATTTCTTTTTTTCATCTTTCTTTCTTATAGAACTGTGAAGGTGTGATGTTTTGTTAGATCAAATCAATTAAGATAAAAAGTATCTTAATTGATTTGACTATCTGCACTCCTAATATTCTTCAAGCTAGATATATTATGCTTAAATTTTTCTACGTGGTATCACTAACATATACTTTGATTTCTTATTTGTTTATTAATTCAGAATTATATCGCATTTAAATATAAATGAATCAATATTACTGTTAATTTATACGTATACACCTTTTCTAGTCCTAAACTAACGAATATGACAATTTTTATTTGTAAATTAAACAACTAGCGAAATGACAGATACGTCCAAAACACCTATTAGTCGAACCACGCGGTTCCATATTATTTTAGTTGTCGTGAGGATCTGCACTGTATACTTCAGTTACGCAGAATACCAGAATATCGCAGTAGATCTATACTAATATTATAAAGAGGAATGATCTATATTTTTGTATGTCTGCTGGACCTATTTCAAAAATTATTTCACCATTAGAATGCTACATTATCCTTAAGTAACAAAGTCTACATTTTTATACTAGAAAAAATTAGGGATCTCTATTAAAACTTCAATAATGCAACCCAAGGTATAAAAAATTTGCCATAAAATGTCTTTCATGGCTTTTATGTGTGTTTGAGTGAGTCCCGGGATGGTCTAGATTCACAATTAGACCCAGTAGGTGGCGCTGGAATCGGGGTTTAGACTTTTATTTTTTCAGGGCAGAACAACGTCTGCAGGGACGGCTAGAATATAATATAACTTTCTACTAAATTTAGAATGACCCCAACATTTAATTAAATTTTAAATTATCACCAAGTGCAGGTAAAATACGGGCACTTTATAATGGGGTCAAAAGTAATTAAAAATAAATACCGTTATTGAAAAACACTTTTAACGAAAATAAATGTTGGTATTAATTATGTTCGGTATATATTACGTGGTATAAAGGAAAACACTGGTGAAATACTGCTTACGCAAAGTTCAATGAATAATGAATGTTTACTTGTCAGTTTTTAATCGCGCCGCAGTCTCGGTAAACATGTTTACGCTCTATATTCTGGCTATATTTTTATTTTCGCTTCGAAGTATTCCCTCTGTGATGTAGCTCGGAAAATGCGAATATAAACGTTTACTAGAAACGTTTAGATTAGATGATAATTTTTATTTATCTTGTCTACCTTTACAGATGAAATATCTATATAGAAAAGAAATACCAAAACTGTTATTTCTACACATTTTGAGTTGAAAAACTGTTATTAGTTATATATCATACGGACGCTAACATCCATAATATAAACCCCATATGTTAGCAATATCCCTGTCTGTTCCGTTTTCATGGAAAAACTACTGAACCGATTTGGCTGAAACGCAGTATATATATAGGTATATATATTCATTGCAGAGAATGAACATAGGATACTTTTTATTCCTAAAAATGGGATAGTTTCCGGGATAAAAATATTTTTGTCTCTGTGTTTGTTATGCTTTTACGGAAAAACTACTGGACCAATTTGGCTGAAATTCGGTATGTATATAATTTTAATACCGAGGGTAGACAAGGGATACTTTTACTCCCGAATAATGGGATAGATTTATGTAAAGGCTATCCCAAAAAGTAGGATAGGTTTTTTTTGATTTTCCATTTTGGTCCTTTTTGTCCTTTTTATCCTTTTTGTCCTTAGTCCTTTTAATCCTTTTTGTGCTTTTTGTCATTTTTGTTCTTTTGTCCTTTTTTTTATTTGTCCTTTTTGTCCATTTTGTCGTTTTTTGTCCTTTTTGTCATTATTGTCATTTTTGTTATATATGTAGTTTTCATAGACGGGGGATTGATAAATAAAACTAGGACGGGTAGTAATAGAGGATGAAAGTTTGGATGAGCCCAATAATTTCTCAAGTTTATACGCGTAGGTATAAAAAATTATCGTCTATAAAAATGCGATAGTAACTCGATATGTCTTACTGTCTAGTTTCACGGAAAACTACCAGAAATTCTGGATCGGTTTTGTTGTAATTTTGTTTAAATGTAGTTTTAATACCGAACTTGGACATAAATACTTTCCATGCTGGGAGATGGGATAGTTTGCGATATAAAATGAAATTAATCTTCCGGGTGCAAATAGCACAAACATAAAAAATTAATACAATGTAACCTGTATTAACGCCTGCTCTTTAAACAAGAAGCACGCACTAGAGGTTGACCCGCGGCACAGCCGCAGGGTAATAAGCTTCAAAATTCTTCTTCACTAGATGGCACTACGGATCTTTTTTCTCCCGTTTACAACGTTTTTATTCTTAAGTCCAAAGTAGTTCAAAATTTTAAAACTTGTTAAGAACTTGGTAACATTGACTGTCCACCCTTATTAGAATTATATAATATACGTGTGCCCTTTAGACTTCCTAGAATTAACAAATTTCTACCCTTTCATACAGCGTCTACCAAAACTAACCTGGGTTTTCACGCCACTTGCAACCGTTTGATGAGGCAGTATAATAATACTGTAACAAAAAATAAAGATATAGATATTTTTTTGGGTAAAATCAACAAATTTCGGCAAATTATTCTAATTTCATTTCTATCAGATCAACAGTAAACTATTTACACTTGAATACCTAGCATATATCAAACAAACACACATACACACACACACAAACTCACAAACACACACACATTAAAATTACAAACGTACTAATGAATTATGGACAAAAAAAAGGTTTTTTTCAGCATGATGTGACAACCTATAATTAAGTTTGCACTTAGACTATTAACTCAATGTAATAATATAAGCAGATGTATGTACTAGTGTAAGACTTGTTGGCTGTTCTCAATAAATTTAAAAAAAAAAGAGTTTAGACTCATTTAATTTAAGCTTTAGCGAGCACTGTAGCGTTTTATTTTAAATTTATTAATGCCACTAAATAATTACTAACTATAAAAAGGATTGCAATCTACAAATAAGTATATGCAGGAAGATTATACTGGAAGACTGAAAATGACGTATTAAATGACATATCACTTTGTTTTTATTGCTGATATCTGCTTAACTACACTTGAAACTCGGGTAAAAGATTAATAGAACTTCAAGCTATGTGTCTTGGCGTTCACAGTGATATACTGCGCTCAACTGTCAATCAAATCTGCGCTAGTGCCACATCGTGTAATTCTCTAACCCCAAAAAGGCTACCACGGGATGTATTTCAGTCGTTTCTCTTTTCGAATATATTCGTTTTTGGTCGCTCTTTTCATGAGCTCGCCTGAATTTGGGCTGGTCTATTCATTCTACCGCAACGTTGCTGGATTTTTATGGGGATTTAACGCGGATTATATTTGCTTCAACTGTATTCGAATAAATAACGTTATTGAAATAGCTCTTTTCAACGCTGAATTATTATAGTTCCCCCTCTTTTTGTGGTAATATACGGTAAATGGTTCATGCAAGTGCTGAAAATATGTGATAGTCGTTTACCGAAGAGTTAGTGTCGTGTCCATATTTTCTACATTGCTTTGTTAAAGTGCTTTCAGAAAGGAAATTATTTTAATAAATTATTAGTAGCTTTTATAAATTAGTCTCATCGTAGAGAAATAAAAATTAAAATAACTCTCAACACAATAAGAAACCCAAAAAGATAAAAAAATAAACAAAATGTGGACAACTGATTTTTTACACCAAATCAGTCCATAATTGAAAATTATATTATTTAATCTTTAGAGATTAAAAAAGAAATATTAGGCCCGAAATAAGTGGCGGATACAGCTAGCATTTAATATAATGATTATAGTTCTAAAGCACAGACCTAAGTTTCCTAACTTTGTTTCCAAGGCAAATAACCGCAAGAACTCGGTTGGAGTGGCAAATATGTGTATGTGTTCAGTGGTCTGGACAGACGCCACGGCGGTTTCTTTATTGCACTTTAACGTCTTCTCTAGCCACCTTTAGACTATCTCTCGTTTATGACTAAATGAATGCAATGGTTTTAGTCCTTGTTGGACTTTGTTTAATTTTCTTAAAGGTGATTTTTAAACTTTATATACTCTACACAAAACTTATATTATTCATACATTACCTAATTGAAACCACATATAAATAGGTTCAGCTAGCTAACAAGGCACAAAGAAGTGTTATATAAAATCTATAATATATTGTGTACAATGAAGCTATCAAAAAAATAATTGGAATAGACTAAATGAATGATGAAGATCGCGAAACTATTTTTTTAGATTTTTCGTCTGTCTGAAACGGTTTAAAATGCTTAAGGTGAATAAAAATTAACTGATTCTGATTCACTAAAACAATTATAACTTACGTTATTTTTTAAATGCATCGTTACTTTTATCCTGTAAAAGTCCCAGAACTTTCACTGTGAAGATCACGACTAAAAATTGCTTGAAAATTGTTCATCTAACTCTTATTACTACATGAAAGTGTAATTTTTTATATAAGGGCATTTTTTCTGAACTCGCTACGTAATTGCTTCCTGCGACACGTTCTATGTCTAACATAAATTTCTAGTAATACAATTGTCGTTGAATATGCCTTTAGTAAAGTTTAATAAGATACTTATCCCCGTTTTTTATCGGAATTTCCGGAATCAATTTATATTTACATACTAAACCGCATTGGCCTGCTGGAAATATCCTATCATTTTTAAGATTGACAACATAACTATGATCTTCTGTTCCGGGAAAAGAGTTTTCGGGGGGTACGAATTCGTAGATTAACCAGATAAAACATGCAAGTCTAATATGATATAAACTTACCATGAATTGTTCAAACCTGATGTTACTCATCCAAACATATTGAGCAACACAACAAAGTTTTAACAAAGAGAGCGCATTAATCCGTTCGTTTAAGCATTAGGTATTCAGTCCTTATTATTGTTTCGTCATTTATTACAAATAGCCCAAGAGCCGCTTTATTAACATTCTATGAACATAGCAATTTATTGTGCACTGTGTCTCAGTCGGCCTGCTACGGATTTAATTGTTTAACTTTAAATCGAGATTTACTTTTAACATTATTAAATGTTTAATTAACGCGAATTTCGTTTGTGGAAAATATTAATTGTAAGTTTCAGTATTTGTTGATTAACTGTTGGATAGCCTTCGCTTGCAAATTATTATTATTTATTTATTTTGAACCATGATAGTGACGTGCTCACAAAAAAGTACGTTTTCCTATAAAATGCGTATGTATTTATTCCTGTAAATTTTCTTATCAGACTTGAAGAAACTCGGATTGTATTTTTCGGGAAACATGAACTTTAGTGGGATATTTTACAACTCTGAACAATTGATACTAATATAATGATTACCCAAAATTTTAAAAATCTAAAAAATTAATTAGACCATAGTGCCTCGTCGTCCAAGGGTGGAATGATTTGGAAGTAGCTATAAGGTCGAACCCCACGTCGATTATTGAGAACAATAAAAATCCTATGTTTAATTGTGTATCCCCGCTACTGAAAATTATATACAGTAATAAAATGCTAGATAAATCTAAGAATCAATTAATTATGCTTCATTCTTGTGTCCTTAGAATTCTTGTCTTAAGTAGATACTTAACATAATACTTAACTTTTACATCAAATAAGGAGATCCTTATTTGATGTAAAAGATATCTGATGTAGATCCCAAAAAAGTACGACACCATTTTTAATTATTGTGTTCACATATATTCGTGTTACTGCAATGCCGTTTGTACTCCCCATGTCCCCAAATACGAGATACAATTACAGACGGGAGGCTGTGGGCTCGATGGTGTAAATCACGCCGCGAAATTTTAAATTTATTTTGACGCAAATGCAATGTTAATTTTTAGTGACTCACCAGCGACCCATTATGGTGATTAAGTTATTTAGAACACTTGATATGTTCAAAATGTTGTGAAAAATTATGAACTGCGGGAGTGATTATTGGAGAATACTCAAAACACGTTTTCTCTTGGAAAAAAAATGTGCCATCGAGGGATCCCCGTCAGGAACGAAGTTGGTCACCTGGAAGGGGCGTAACGCTTTTTCCTTACGTGTTCTACCAGTTTACTCGACTGTAAATCACGTAAAAGAACTTCATTCCAATAGAAAATTAGTATAGAATACATTATTGCTCACCACATACACATGAAATAAACAATTTACAGTAGTCACATTAAACAGTAAAGTAGGAAGGAGCAATGGGCGGCCTTATCGTTTTAGAGCGAGCTCTTCCAAACATCCCGGGCTATGGATTTTATGAACGAGAGATTCGTAAGTGTATGACGGTGGTGTGCAAATTATTACATTTTATAATAAATTTGTACATGTATTTGTATACAAATTTATTATATTTTATCATAAATTTTTATATATATTTAATAAAAAATTATTATAATCAAAATATATCCACATAAATTATATGTAGGTAGGTATATAAAATAATACAATTAATGAACTCAACCTATTGAATTACCGTATTAGTTATATTGATATGCAACTAAAGTATAAATATACTCCTTTAAAGCTATAATTAGAGTACAAACCTAGATTACCATCTTCTACGGGTATGCATCTACAAATAATACTAATGTTTTTCAAGATATTTCCACTCATGTAGGTCCACCTACACTCATGACTGTTGAGTACCTTTAATTATTTGTAGAGTGATGTTGTAAAGCCATCATCAATTAAAGTCTCTTGTTATGCAAACCAAAAAAAAGTGGCTTGAAGTACTGAATAAACTTAGTGTGTATAAGTATTTATGGGTTTATCTGCATAAATATACGAAAATAATGCTTGTTTCTTATTTCCCAAAGCAAGCAAACAGATGGTATACTGATGGAATCTGGTCACCATTCCCTATAAACATAAAACATAGCAACATATTTGTTTACACTTTGATTTTATGTATGTATAAATTAAGTACCTATGTTTTTAAAAATATTTAGTTTTACACTAAAGATATAAAATTTTAATTTACTTAATTATGTAATATTGTTTCTGGGCCAAACATTATTTTAATTAACACTAACGCGACTGTTTTACGTATTTAATAAAATATCATAGATAATATGTTATTTTAATATACAGGTCTGTTGAATTTCCGCAGCATCATTCATATTGGATAATGACAACAAATATTATTACTTTACAACATTTACTATCTCAACGTTACGATTGCTCTTCCAAATCCTTTAGTTTATCCAAAGGAAATTTCCTAGACACCTATAAGTAGGTAATAATTACAATAAGTGAATGTTTTCTCACTCGAAACACGAATCACGTAACTCACGACAGGTTTACTATTCTATTTTTAGTGTCACCTCAAAACCGAAGAAAACAATTGCACAGATACACCTTAAATAATCCAAATTAAAATTCCGCTTAGGCCCGACGGTGTTACATTGACTTGAAAATTTTGTTTGTATTTATTTTAAATAGTGATGGGCTGACCAGTCGGAAAAGACGATTATTCGGTTACTTCAATATTACTTATTCTGTGAAAATTTAAAATATAAGCTGATTACATTAGATATTTGTTTAATAATATGAGATATAAGACTGTCTAAAGCGATTTTGGTTACAGTGACCGCCGTGTACCTAATATGAATACAGGACTGGACTTGACCGCCTCTAGCCAGTCTTGATTTACTATACAACTTATTTTGGCCAGAATGTGCAATCACATTTTGCATAGGTAAAAATATGACGACAATAACTATTTTTGTTATTTTTATTTCTTTATCATTTTTACGTATCAATGCGATTTTATTATCCAAAGACAACCCATAAACACAGCGATGTTTACGGTAACTCGGAGTTTACTCATAAATAAAACATATTATTTTATTTTTATAAATATGCAGACATCACTTGAGACACAGATCATAAGTTTAGGTAGGTAAAATTATACATAAATTTTAGTAGATAAAATAAAACAATATAATAAAACATTATCGATTTGGTTCTACATATCGTCTGAATTTCTTTTTCAGCCCCTAAACAAATTTGAGCAATATCCAAAATTAGTAATTAAATCTTTTACTATGAGGTAAATTTTAAAAAACTAACCTATAAAAAAATAATCACTGAATAACTCAAACATTCGGCTACAGTTTGTTAAACTACTCGGCTCCCAGCTGCAGTTAGCCCATCTCTAATTTTAATGCATTGACGGAACGTGGAGCCATGATGTGTTTCAAAATTAACTAACTGTAAGATTTATTGCTTCATTCCGTTGGTGAGTGTAATGAAAGAGGTAATATTTTAAAAAGTCATTTATCACGCCTTTTCGGACTTTTACGCTTGCTCATTCACCTGACAAACATGAAAGAAAATTAAGTGGTTAGAGAGAATACTTTATAAGTTGCCTAATTAGGCGTCACAAATGCCTTTAGTAAGTTAAAACTAATTAATTGGCTGAATTTCCAAAAATATATTACAAATTTCCATGTGTTATTATTTGACCTGTCAATTGGTAGGGTATTTACCCGTCTGAATGGTTACCACCCCTGGTCTGGTATATGTCACCATAACAACTTTGAGTTGTGTTCCGGCATAAGTGGCCAGGCTCCAGTTTCCCTTTAGTGAGCAGCAGTACAATGGTTGTACCTTTGGTGTTACAAATTGTACATAGGCGATGGTAACCACTTTTCATCAGGTGGGACGTCTGAGCATAGCCAACGTGATGCGATTTATCGACATATCGATAATATTATGTTTTTGTCCCTTCACTCGTGACAATACCTCATGGGTACTTCGAATAGCCGAAATTTCATCTGTGCTTAGGAGAACGTTAGCGCTCAAGAATCGTGGTGGGGATTATACTGCTAAGTAAAGAATCATATTTATTTATGCAACAAATATTGAACATTGACAGATTTTTATGTCACTCAGAGGACACTCACACCAATATTAGCAAAAAGTGGCTTAAGACCAAATCAACAAAATAATTTTCATTTCAGTGGTCAATAATGAATCGAGTACGTAGTAAAAGAATATCGGTTATACCCGTAGTCAGACTTTATTTAATAAAGAAACATGAATTTTTCGCTTTACATCCTCATGCAATTGGTAATTAGATAGAGAATTTTACATTAAGTAATTTTAACAAAAATTGCCAATATTTTATTATAAATTATTTTTTCCTATAAGTTAATGTAAGTTTTTTGAGTGGAACAGATATTGGTATATTCGCTATTTTTCGTAAATATACTTATTATTAGTAATGTTAGATTTTTAACCACTTTTATAAGTTATACTACAGAGACGTTATTATTTAATTTACGGTGCATAATTTCATAGCATATCTCTGAAAGGAAACATGCAAATTGTGAGCGTGAAAAATAAAACATGTTAACGTTTTTATAAAGTTCCTGCAGATGAGGGGTAGTGTTCCGTCTTAACACTATACGATTCGATTTCGAACAGAATAGTTTATATCACTTGGAATATTCGAAAGTATGTACAAAATAACTATTTCTTATTTATTACAGTCATTATTTTGCTGCTTTGATTAAATATGTTATTTAAGGTTAGTATCTACTGTCCGAATTATAAAATTCATATAACGCCGCCTGTTGTTTTGCCAAGAAGTATTGTAATCATGCATTTTGTTTTTGTATTTGTCTATTTTGGTGAACATTAAAGTGTTATCTATCATCATAATAACCGTATAGACAAATAGCTAACGGTCTCAATAATCTTTGAATGCTAATCCTTTACTGCAGAGTTATTTCAAACAAGAAAGCAAATATTTTTAGTTAGTTACAGACTAAAGACAATGTATAAACATAAAACGTTATATTCTTTTAAATTCTCTGAAAGCAGGATTTAGGTATGTGCCCAAAAATACAAGATAGATAGATAGATAACACTTTATTATACACCAATACAAACATGAACTTAAAGACTAAAATTATAACTAGTAATGTACAGTACTAGTAGTGTCTTATCGCTAAAAAGCGATCTCTTCCAGACAACCCCCGGAATGAATTGTGATGATAATGGCGATGGTGGTATACGTAACATATAGTACGAACTACTTACATTTAAATAATAAATACATAAATGAAATATATATGTAGACATTTTATATATTACATAGATATATACTTAATATACATACAATACAAATACATATCTACAGAATATATAAATGTTTATAAATGAATTTAAATATCATATTCTAATGACAGGTAGTATTTTTTGATCATGGTTTTAAATATCGCTAGCGATTTTGCTTGTCTGATAGTAACAGGAAGCGTGTTCCAAAGCTGTATAGCCTTAACAGTAAAAGAATTGTTGTAAAAAGTTGAGTTATGCGAAGGAGTGTTCAATTTAAGTTTCGTAGAAGGGCGTAAATTATGAGAGCACGAAAGTAATTCAAAACGTTGTTTAAGGTAATCAGGAGTACTTAGGACAAATAAAATACTGCAGAGAAAAGAAAGGATGTGAGTATTCCGGCGAAATCGAATTGGCAACCATTTGAGTTTTTTTCGGAATTCAAAGACACGGTCATACTTGCGTAGGCCAAATATGAACCTTATACAAAAATTTTGGAGGCGCTGCTATTAAGTTGTTCTTGGGTTAAATTTAGATAGCTGGTGTCAGCATAATCAAGTATAGGAAGTAATAAAGACTCTACTAGCTTAATTTTGGTGGTAGTGGGCAAGAAGTTCCTCAACTTTCTAAGGGATTTGAATGAGAGATATAGCTGCCGGCTTAATTCGGTGAGATGAGGTCGCCAAGACAACTCACTGTCAAATATAACGCCAAGGTTTTACCTTATCACTAAAAGGAATGATTGTCCCGTCAAACATTACACTAGGTATGGTACTCCAGTCGACTTTATTAAGCATTCGTGGGCTACCGATGACAATGACTTGAGTTTTTTCAGGGTTCACATGAAGCCCAAAAGACTTACCCCACTGCAGAATGCGTTCAAAATCTATGTTTATGGTTGAAACTGCTTTGGCCAAGGTGGTGACCGGTTATTGTGTATAAATTTGTAATTCGTCTGCATAGAGGTGATAGGTTGAAGTGAGTTGATTAGAGATGGAGTTAATAAAAACAGCGAACAATAAGGGAGAAAGCACGTCGCTCTGAGGAACACCAGCAGTGAGTTCACACCAAGACGAATAATCATCCTCGACACGAACCCGCTGCCGGCGGCCATACAGGTAACTGTGAAACCAGTCGATTACGGTAGGAGATATGTTAAGAGAGCTAAGAATACCAAGTAATATTTCAAAGTTAATGTTGTTGAAAGCACTACTGAAGTCGAGTAGCGATAGCACAGTCAATAAACCATTATCCATACCATAACGGATGTTATCGATGATTTTCACGAGGGCAGCAGTTGTGCTGTGGCCAGGACGGAAACCAGATTGATAGGGATTAAGGAGACAATGTCGATTAAGGAAAACACTTAACTGTTGGTGGACTAGGTGTTCCAAGACTTTAGAAAGGAATGGCAAAATAGATATGAGACGGAACTGAGAGAAAGAAACAGGATTAAGTTTTTTAGGAAGAGAAATAATCTGGGCTTCCTGAGTGAGGATAGGATTGATGACATCCAGTATGGGCAGAATCATGTTGCGACTAATACCATCGCTACTGAAAGCGTTTGATGTAATGGATTTCACAGCGCTCTTAACATCACTATCGGTAAATCGACTTAATAATAATGGAGGATAATCGGGTGTTGGCAGGGCGGAAAGAGTATTTAAAGTATTAGACTTAGACTCAACGTCAACGTCAGAAGTAGTTGAGAAATGTCGATTTAAATCGTCAATGTTGTGTTCTTTAGGAATTGGACTATTTGTTTGCTTGCCAACTCCCAGCGATCGTAGAAATGTCCAAACTTTAGCTGGGCTTTCACTTTCAACTGACTCGTGAATGTAGCGGCGTTGAGCGTCCCTACACACTCTATTGCAGCGATTACCAATACTCACGAACGCCATTCAGTTGAATTCAGTAGGTTTAACTTTGAATTTAGTTTTAGCCTTAGACTTTTTGTGCATCAGTGATTTGATGTCATCGGTGAGCCACGGAGCTGGCAGATGTTTGATTTTTATACGGCGTAAAGGTGCAAGTGAGTCATAAAGCCTCAGTAAAGCAGTATTAAACACATGCAACTTTTCATCAACGGTAGCTGCCTTAGCCACCTCTGACCAGTCGAATTCCCGAGCATCCTTAATAAGTGCTTCCAGATTCATATCACCAAAATTTCGCTGCAAGATAATTTTGGGTATGACTTTCGGCGGACGTACATTGTAAGAAAAGTAGATCAAATTATGATATAAAAAAGCGTCCGCCGAGCACTGGCCGTGTTTGGAGACGTGAGAAAGTGACGAGACCATCATTAAGTCAAGAAGAGAAGGGGTCGAGTTAGAAAAGCGATGCGTTGCACTCAGCGGAAGAATATTGAGATTTAGAGATCGAACTAAAGTTTCTAAGGAAGATGACTGGTGGCCCCATTTCAGAAGGCAGGTATTGAAGTCGCCCATCATGATGGTATGCGCGAATGAAGTTGAGATATTTTCTAAAAATGTTTCAAAGAAAGAAAAGTAATTGATACGAAAGGAAGAGATATAAAAGACTCCAAGTAAAAGTCTGGTATGGGCAAGTTCTACTTCTATGAATAAATGCTCCCCAGCATCAGAAGTTGGGAGTTGTGGAGACGTGCTTATAATTTTATAGGGAATATGAGATCGAAGGTAAATAGCAACGCCTCCACCTCCACTCCCGACATGGTCATTACGGATAAGATATTAATGTTAATAAAACTTAATGTTAAAAAAATGTGTTTATGAAAACGAAAATAATGTATATCTCATAACAATTCATATATTCATAATTTCTTTGTATATTAATAAATAATTGCAACCCATAAACGCCCCTGTCTTGGGCTCAAGTTCCCATATTTTTGTGAGAAAAACCTGTATACCCGCCACGCTTGTTGAAGGTGAATTAACGAATTTCACACATCGGCAATTTGATGTGAAGATTACCTCACAATGCTTAAGCTATCTATGTTTCCAGTCAGATCTTGAATGCGACCGCGTCATTGGAACAAAACGCGTGTAGGTACTTGACCCATTAAGCTACCTATTGCATATTGGTAGGTACTTGTTTGTACAACTTATTGCTTGTAATAATAAAGCGTAAATTCATATTAAAGCCTAAATTATATTTGCATTAGTTAATTAGTCTGGATAGAAATGTTCCTGTTAAGTAATAAGTTGTATAATAAATAGATATCTGTCTAAACTCTCTAAACAATGATAAAGACTTTTTCACAAGCTAACTAACTACTTAACTGATGCAACTGGAAACCAGGCTCTAGTCACGATTTCAATATAAGCGACATAGTCGTATCGTATAAAAGTAATTTAAAAAATTAAAATTTTATAAAGTGCCCAGCGAAGATGCGGCGATGAAAGGGTAGCTGATGTACGATGATAAATAATGCGTTAAATGTGTAAACAACTGACAATAACAGCATGCGAGGGTTGAACGAAACTACAATACTAAATTTCATGGAATCCATTCATATCTTTATCCCGCAAAAAACTTTCTGAAACAAAAAAGTTTAATCTATACACCTTCGTTATCGACAGCTGAAGTATAATAATCCATAACATAATTAGCAGTGCTTTTCCAAGGTCGCGAAGATGGAACAAATAACATATAAGCATGTAGAAGGTACGTATCTGTACCATCAAATACATTTTCGATGGCTGTGTGTGGGAATTTACAAATAAATGCTAAGAATTAAGCTACAAATACTAGGTAGTTATATGATGTGTAATCATAAATAGTAGTACTTAGTAGACAGGCTTTAATGTGTAGCTTTGATGGTTAGTTCCCGTTCTCTCATTATTTCTTCGAGTTATGCATCATCTCTGTTAATATGAGGTCGTATAACTTGGCACTAACACCTCAGATGTTAAGTAATACTCGTATTTAAAGAAAAAATTACATCACGTGTTCTTATATTCTTTTGTCCTTGCATGTCTGCCGTCTAATCGTGTAACATTAAGTTTATTAAATGCCTATACATTCTTTATAATGATGAGCAATACTCATTATTATTTAATAATTCAAACACTCAACCACTGCCGATCCTGAATTTCTACAATGTTAAATATTCTTCTGCTCAGTGGTTATTGGATCTAAGATTAATAACAACTTAGCATTAAAATATGAACAGAATCTCGCATATAGAAATTGTGAGGGCAAAACCGGAAGGAAAACTAAGCTACAAAATAAAAATCAAATTACGCTTGCCCTCGTAATTTACAAGAAGATATTCCTAATTTTTTGATTCTCGATTTATGTTAACAAATGGCCAGAGGACTCTGGGAGCTGTTAAAAAAATGTAACGCTCCCAGTAAGCCAGCAAGACGCATAGCCCTGGACGTGTCTGCTGCGGTAATTAGTGGAGATACTAATTTACATTTGTATTCAAAATTCGAGCGCTTCTCGCTATTCCTCGTCGTCTGTTTATTCTCATCTCTCTTTTTTACAAGAAAAACGTACCGCATTGCTGTGTTTTGCCGCGTAAAAAATTACGCGCTCTTAAACACTTTTTTTTGACCGTCTACTTCTAATTAGAAATATACAGTCTATAAACTCTTGATGAGCTCGAGTAGCCGCTTTTGATAGGCAGATTAGCGGGTTTACATTCCTGGCCGAAACCTGCACATCGAGGTTTCTAGTGTTTGACATCCACCACTCCGTCTTGGATAAGTCAGGCAAGTAAATAATCAACTCTCCTGAAATGACTGTTAAATATACATAATATAAGCATTAAACGGAACATTCCTTAGGAAGACACTGAACTATCTTATATATCTTATCCGTCTTAGTATATCTATAGATTTAATTTTTTTAAGTATTCTGTGTAAGAGTAAATTATGGAGTAAGTACCAATAAACCTGTGATTAATATCTTAAAATGAACTATTACTCATTAGATATAGCTTAACCCTAAAAAGGAACAGTAGAAGCCATCAGATAAGCTACTACCATGTACAAATCGCATAAATCTACCCATACATCTGATCACCACTTTCTAACAGCGACAAACAATTCTAACGACTGACCGAGAAACAGTAGGATGCATCTAAATATTTATATGAGGAGAGATGAAAGTCATGGAGCAACGGTTTAACCCACGGGTGCAAGAATCTTGAGTTGAATATAAATACAGCATGTTGTGGGTTGTCAGGCATAAAAGCAGGAAAATAAGAATATTTTGTTATGTTTGTGTTAATTGTTGATAGATTTTTATGAAATAAAATATCACCTATCTATAATATCACCATGGAAGTGGAATACTAGAAATGATAAGGGTAATCTAGTAAAAAAAACTTAACTCAGAAGAGCTGTTAAACTTTACATGAGTAGATGGCACCAATAGTTGCACTTTCCTCGCTTTATAGTTATTTAAACAAATCAGCCAAGATTCAGATTTTGAATTTTTTTCAATCCTAGATGGATTGCCGTATACACATACCAATTGTCACGATGCATGCTTTCATCGTTAGCACGTGGTAATTGTAACAAAATTATTAAGTTATAAAACTTCAAATTTCGGCAAGGATTAGAGTGAGATGGATACAATAGTCATATAATAATATTAGCAGCCCATAAATGTCCCACTGCTGGGTTCGGGCCTCCCACTATAGGGGAACGGACAGTATACCCGCCACGCTTGTCCAAGGCGGCTTAGCAGATTTGACACATTGGTTATCTCGATGTGCAGGTTGCATCACGATATTTTCCTTCACCGTTATTAGCACGTGGTAATTGTAACAATTACACATTAGGTCAGAAAACTGCCTAAGTAGTGCATGCGTTCCGACCGGCATCGAACCCGCGCTCTTTGAGCTTGGGACACATGCGCTATCCATTACGCTGCCCCGACAATAGTCATACCATGATTTATTGTACTGAAGCTTATCTGAAACATTGTGTATGTGTGTGTGTAGTTCACACGCAGTAGATGAGAAACTTCAGAAAATATACTCACACATAATTCTTCTCTAACTGTTATTAATATAAATATAATTCCGTTACCTACATTTGTCAACATATTATAATTCAAAATAAACTTCCTAAGTATCATTTTCAATGTTTCCGTTTTAGTCTAAAAAATATTATTATCAATTTTATTTCGGTCCAAATAGGTCCTATGTTTAATCATCGGTCTTATTGATTAATCTTTGCTGCACAATGTAAAACTCGTATCTCGTTCTCTCGCAGGCTTAGTCTTATAGATTTATGTGTTTAATTTTTTTAGTGTCGCTTTTTCGAGTTTCAAAACACAACGATACTAAAGAAGTTTTACTTCAAAAGTATGAATTCACCATTTATATAGGTATATAAATATAGGCATATATAGGCCTTTTTCACAAACAATGCCTTAATGACCTTTGTTGTGTGTTTTTACCGTATTAAAGTTGAGTTTCTTCAATCAGCAGAAAGCATTTCTTGAGCTATGAAGTTGTCAAAATGTATACCACAAAATATGTAGGTTTACACTTAACTGACATTCCAAGTTTGCACAATAGATAACAGCCAGAAACTTTAATTTTGAATAGACCTCATAATGCAGATATTAGATGGACCACTAAAATTGATTTCAATCTAGTTGAAAGGCATTTTTATGCCTTTAAACTAAATTGAAAAAAAAACTGAAAGGACACAACCATATTAAATGACATTGAATTATTCAAGTATGTTTATATAGATCACGTAGGTTGATTCATTCAAATTGAAAAACAGGCAGGAACCGTTTAATATCGGCCTAAGACTTGGGAGACATTGAATTAAAGCAAGCTTTATTTCTTTGCGTTTTATATTTGAACATATTTCTTAAAATCGAATTAAAAGCTAATGAGGACGATTACATACATACATATACATCTTGAATTGTTGATTTACTTAAATTTTCCGTAACCTGTTCGGATTTTTTTTGTCATTAAACACAAAGCACATAGTTAACAATCCGCGCATTTACTTATTTTTAACGTTTATACCGTACGCGACTAGCCATTCGGCCGGACTGTGTTTTTCCACTTTACATTACGAATGATGAACACGAACTGTTGTGTTAACACATGGATACTAAATTTTCACTGTTAAAATTTATTGCGTTTAGTCGCACAGACAGTTTTAGTTTAATTTGAAGTGTAGCGGAGTTATCTATACAGTAAATATAATTGTAAATAAAATAAATGGAAAAATTTAAGTGAAAAGTCTTATTTATACCTTATCTATACTAATATTATAAAGAGGTAAAGTTTGTGAGTTTGTGACGTTTTAGGAGGTAATCTCTGGATCTACTAAATCGATTTTGAAAATTCTTTCACCAGTGGAAAGCTACATTATTCCTGAGGGACATAGGGTATATTTGATTGTGATTAAGTATTTTTTAATTTTTTTCTGATGCCCAACGAAGTGGGCACGGCTCAGCTAGTCATAGATAAGCGTTATTAGAATCGTCTACTCCTTTGTGAAAACCAACTTACTGCACTAATATCATAAATAACTATTAATTTACAGAGATAAAATTCATGCATATTTCAATACCTAAACTACACCAAATGGCGCTACAGAATGCGTTATCTGATTGGTGGTAAGACTATGAGGAATTAATATATTTTTATTTTAAATAATCTCCTAAAAAAATACATGTCCAAGATGTATACCACTGTCAAACTAAAGTATTTCAATTTTATATATGTATTATATCAGACCATCTCGTCAGTGTTTAATTATTTCAAATATTTATAATTTAATAATTTGATTACCGATTTAGGACTTTTATCCAGACTTTTACTATCGATAAATAACTTTAAAATAAAATTATAAGAAACCTAACATATGATAATGAAAAACAAAAGTCATAAAATGAACATAAAATTATGGTAGTGTGTATACTTCGAAATTTAATTAGAAGTTGTGGACGATAAAATCTTAATTTATTAGAGTAACCGTTCTAATAATTTATTGACAGATGTATGTCAATGAATTTTGATAATTATTAATGATGCTCTCTAGTTGTTGTCTAATTAAAATATATTGTTTTAAATCTTTATTGATTTGATAATTATATACAATTCCTATCCGTGCAGGAACGGAGAAAGAATACAATTTCCTGAGGCCGGGCGACCTGTCGTAAGAGGCGACTAAACAACCCACAGCCAGGTGGTAGGGCATATGCCCGACTGGATGTCCACCACCCCTGGTCTAGAGTATGCCGCCATAACAACCTTGAGCTGTGTTCCGGCATTAGTGTCCAGGTTCCAGTCTCCCTTAAGAGAGTAGCAGCGAATTTGTACCACCTTTGGTGTTGCAATTGTCCATAGGCGATGGTAACCGCTTTCCATCAAATGGGCCGTCTGTCTGTCTGCTGAACTCGTGCAATAAAAAAAAAATTGAATATCAAGTTTTAAGTATCGCTTCGCAACTAAGTATAATTATAAGAAGCATTTAGATATCTTCCACAATTGTTAAAATATATTTTTTTATGTTTAACCAGTGTTAAAATATCAATGGATATCCAAGTTTTACAATAAGATTATTATTTTCAAGTAATAGCCTCCGCCAAATTGTAGGTGTTAGACTGACGCTATTTAAGATAGATCTTGTTGCAGCTCGAAAAGGCATACTTTACTAAACAATTGAAATTTTCAACAAAAACACAATTCTCAGTCGAAAGTAATCAATATTTTAAAACTATTGTTCACTTTTAATTAATTTTGTATATTTTAAAACGAAAAAAATGTCTATTTCTCTCCAAAAATTCGTTTAGAGCTCCTGAAGCAAATTATCTATAGTACGTTATTACGTAAAGTTATATTACATCAATAAAGATCATATCGATACTATTACATTTAATTCGTAATTGATGAATGACTAGGCTGCGGTAGGTACGCTGTATTGGATTTAGATTTCCGATTGATATTGATAAGCGATCGGTCACGTTCTTTGTGGGTTACATACAGACTTCTAATTAAACGTATTTTACTTGGGCGCCTAAAATGACGTCACCTTATTGTGTAATGTAGACTTAGGGTTGCCCCGGCCGTAGTTACTCGCATCTAATTTACTTTAATAGTGTAATATAACACCCATTGTAGGTTTAATAGTGCTAGTGCAATAATAATGCTCCTGCGTTTTATTGAAATGATGGCAGTTCCAATCGTGGCCACGGAAAATATCCACCGCTTAGTGTTAGCGCGGGATTTATACCATAGATAATAATACACTATATATAAAAAAGATGAGCCTCTCTGGAATATCAAAATATTATTTACCCTCCCCGGTAGATGGCGCTACAATCGGCAATTCTATAAATTCCACTAATGGTACTAATAAGTTATAAAGGGAAGGAATATGACCCTAACTTGTAGTTCCATTTATGCTCTTAAGATCTCGTCAGCACGATGTACTAATTCAACGATATTGCACAGCACCATCTTAAGTGAAGTTAAGTGGACTAAATGGAAACGAATTATAATTTTTGATGTACCTGAACCAGTTGATGGCGCTAGTTTCCGGACATTTTTTTCGATTATGTAGGTGAAATCCACTGGGATGATTTATACAAAAAAATACGTAGAATTTGGAGAACTGTTTTATTTCACCCCCGAACAAAGACTGCTGATATGAAGTACAATTATTTGTAAATTACAATTCTTGCACAATAATTATCTATCCTAAGGCGCTACTATACATACATGTGCATCCAACCAAAGCTGAATTGAGAATAATTTTCGTCGCTACGCCCATCCGTTTTTATGTCGAAACGATAGCAAAATGAGTATAGTAATCACAACTTTCCTGTACCCGCAAAATTTTATACTAGTAAAATAACACGTGACACTACTTGGCACAAAAGTTATTAACAATAGTTTTTGTTATTCATATTCATATTGATGATGAAAAAAGATATCGTAAGGAAAACGTTTACAACAAAATAACCGATGTGTAAAACTGCTTTGGACAAGCTTAACGATGGCACCCCAGTGTATAACTAACTACCCAGTAGTAGGACGTTTAAGGGCGATTTAGTGTAATATTTTTATAGGAAATTATTTTTCTGACTACATTACATTTGGTCACTTTCGACGCAAAAACAAATATTAGGTTTTTTTTTTTTAAATATACATATTTTATAAACCAAACGAGTGATATAAAGTTCCTAAGGTTAGATATAAACTTAGATATTTCAAAAGTACTTACCGTATTAGTTACTTAGGTGATTTACGATTAAGTCATTTACCTAGAATATTTTTTATTAAATTTAGCAACCCTACACACGCGGTATGACATGCCTAAGAATTGACTCGTGCTATACTTAGATCGGACAGCGATGAGTCTAAATTAGCGTTGTTATGAAAAATAGTGTATGCAAAAGAATGCTAGGAATGTCTTGTAATAAGTTTAATAAAAGAATGTTTTAGGTAAATTGGTTTGGAAGATTTGTGACAAATAGTATAAATAAAACGCTATTTAAAATTATTTTCTAGAAAATTCTTTATTTTTGTTAAAATTCAGATAGCTGATTATTAATTTTCACATTAGAACAAGCGTTTGGATGATAGAATTGTGTGTGTTGAAATACTCATACTGTAAAGTTTTACACAGGAACTTGAGGCTTGTCGTCTTCCTGTACCTGCAGTTTTGTTCTAGAAAAATATATGATAGTATTCATTATTCGTGAAAAACATAAGATAGTCATGATGGTTAAAAAACAACAACAGTTTAAAGTACTAGCCGTTGCCAGCGATTTCCCACGCGTAAATAAAATAGTCATAGTCTGAGGAGACAAAAAAGTTAAAAGGTAGGCCAGCCCCTATTTCACTCCCATAATAAGGATTAAATTTCGAAAAATATTGATACACGTGTACATTTATTTCTAATCAGTAACAGGTATACAAAATTTTGTGCTTCTTAGTTTAAAAATGACAGTTTTTCATACAAACTTTCATCCCATTTTTCACGTCTTCAGGGGTTCTATTTACAAAAACGCTGATATATGGGTACATTTATTTTTAACCAGAAGCAGGCACATATTATTTTGCGTTTTTTACTTTGAAAATGACGAATTTTTATACAAACTTTCATCTCCTTTTTCACGCCTTTAAGGGATGAATTTCCAAAAACGGTGATACACGTGTTCCTTTATAAATAACCAGAAATAGGTACATGCAATATGATATGTCGTTCGTTGAATTGTCAGTCAATCAGTCAGTCAGTCAGTCAGTCAGTTAGTCAGTCAGTGAGGCCCCAAGCAGTTATATATGTATAGATGAACGTTTTTCTGCATGAATGGTTTCTGTTATATTGGAAATCTTAATTATTTAGTGAAGTTTGCCTTTTCGAAATGCCACAGGAACAACTTTCTTTGGCGTCTGTCAAAAGCCTACATAGAATTTGGTTTCACTGATACTAAATGATTGACAATATACATCTAATAAAACTGTATGAATTTAGTTCCTTTGCTTACAATTGTAACGAAGTGAAAAATAGCAACAACTAAGAATCTGTTCACGCCATATTGATATATGACAACAATAAACAATTAGAATTTATAATATATCAAGAATTATAAATTAGAATTTACAATGTATCAAGAATTATAGCGTCGGCGTCAGTAACTATCTACATTTTTGGTGAAATTATTTTTTTCGTCTTATTGGTACATATTGGTTGGGGAAAAAGTTTCTTCGCATTTTATATATAAATTCAAAAGGTTTTTTTATAAAGTTTATTTACATTTGACTAAAGTATGTAGGTGCCATTTTGTTGGATAACTTTTTGCCATCTCGTAGGTAGGGACGTGATCCCATTGCTATAAAAATTTTGGGGCTTCTGATCAAAATACTGCGACAAGTGGTTTTGGCAGTCCTCTCGTGATGTTAACCTGACACTGCCTAAGGAATTCTGCAGAGACCGAAACAGGTGAAAATCTGAAAGTGCAAGGTCAGGACTATACGGCGGATGCATTAAAACTTGGCTAAAGATGTGTGAGGTCTAGTGTTATCATGGTGAAAAACCACACCCCTTCTGTTGAGTAATTCTGGCCGCTTTCTCTCAACTTTTTGCTTTAATAGCTTTAATTTGCTGGCAGTAACAGCTCATAATTAATAATGCCCTTCCAATCACACTATACACACAGCATGACCTTGTTGCGAGTTAATTCGGGTTTCGCCACAGTTTGTGAAGCCTGACCGGCCTTTGACCACGATCTTTTTCGCACGTTCTTGTCGTACGTGATCCACTTTTCATTACCAGTTATCAGCTTCTTCAAAAATGGTTCGGTTTCATTACGTCGTAATAAAGAATCACAAATGAGTACACGGTTCATTAGTTTTCTTTCAGTGAGCTCATGAGGCACCCAAATATCAAGCTTTTTTGTATACCCAGCTTTTTTCAAATGCGCCAAAACCGTTTTGTGGTCAATTCCCAGTTCTCCAGCTACATCGTAACTACTAATATGCCGATCTTACTCTACTTTTTCAAAAATGGCATCAATTTTGTCCGTAACAGGGCGACCAGAGCGACGTGCATCTTTGATATCAAAATTTCCTGATTGAAAACGCTTAAACCAAATTTGCGCTACTCTCACAGATACTGCATTAGGTCCATAAACATCACAATTTTTTTTCGCGGCTTGTGTTGCATTTTTACTTTTTTTGTAGTAAATTTTAAAATGTATCGAATTTCTTCATTAGATTCACTCATTTTAACAATAAGAAAAACAAATGAAAATCACACATTTCCTAATTTGATTTTGGAATTGTCTTCTTTAAAATTAAAACTTTTTAATGATACTAAAACACCAGCCAGACACAAATGGTATAACCAAAGAGATCTTATTACAAGTTCATACATACTATATGCGAAAAGACTTTTTCCCCAACCTATTATTACCTGCTGTTATGCTGGTGCTTCACCTGCGTAGTGTAAAGATTTAGGCTGTGGCAGAATGCCTCTTAATCAAAGCGTTAAAAATAACGCTGTTAAGGCATATCCACATTAGTGTATACGTTAACTGTCAATATAGAACGTCATTAACAATGTCACATCTCAAGTAATGCATTAAACGTATAGCCATATCGGAGTGAAACAGCCTATATCTGTAACATTATCCCAGATGAAGCCTCCTTTGTGTAACAATTTTGAATTAAAAAGATAATTTTAAAATGTAATTACAAGGTACTACTGGCTCTGACGCCGGCGATAGGTAACAGCTTCATAACAATCACAACTGGCTATATGTATCCTACTTCCGCTAAAATATACTTGGTATTATTATTTAATTAAATTTTGGGACACTCACGGACTATTCAATAACGTAACTGTAAAAGGTATTACTTTGCGACCGCATAATACACGCATTAATTAAATAAAATTGAAATGAAAACGGCAAATGGATTTTACATGCTCACATTAATGGTGTGTAAGAGTATTTTCAAAACATTTATTACTGTGTGCGTAATGCGTGAGATCGTTATTCATGTCTGGCTTAATAACCTGATTTAAAAACAGCATGTTTTCATTACCAGCAATGTATTGGACACAACGCTAATATTGTTTTGTGCTAAGTGCTACTGTTTATGATCAAAATCCATTGTCGAACAACGTTAATAGTTATTTATTTAATACCAGAACATATACAGAGTTGTATGTTGAGTTTTTATCGTGCTGTTAATGAGGTGAATAGCTTAACTAGGCCTATGGAGTGTAAATATGTCAAGTAGCCACCAGTTATATGGGAATCGCTGGTTTTAACGGTTGTATACAGAGTTTTTATAACGTATATACTTCTGAGTTGTATTTTAAAATAGATTTATTGCCAGCTTTCAAATAAATGTTGTCACGATGTAGCACCACTTTGTAAGAGAATTAATGATACTTATTTGGAAATAAATGGCATAAATAGTCAAGTGTCTGTCATTCCACGTACAAAGAAGTATTCTATGGGATTCACGAATTGTTTTTCATCTGGCTATGAAACCCTAAAATAACCTTTAATCCAAAATAACCTCATATATCAAACACCACTACAAAGATTTTCTTCAAATCAATTTTCCTTGAAAGTATTTTTACGAGTTTAAATACAAATATGTTTTATAAGTAACTTAAAGAAATAGTCCTAACTAGAAATCGAAATATCGAACACGACCCTCTCTTCTTTTCTTTCACCTTCTCCCAATTATTTGGGGTCGGCACAATATGTTTTTTCCTTCCATACTATACTTCCTCTATTCTCATATACGTCCTCTATCACACCACAAATCATCATGTCATGCTTCATATAATCCATACATCTCTTTTTGTTCTACCAGTACATTTACATTATATCCAGTTTAACATTCTTTACGCCAAGTGTCTTTTATCCCTCCTCATTACCTGCCCATACCACCTTAGTCTTCTTCCTCTAAATTTTTCAGTCACGGGTGCAACTTTCAAAGATAGAAAATACCCAACACGACTATGTACCATTGTACATA
The DNA here is from genome assembly GCA_039645545.1 of Dendrolimus houi. Lineage (NCBI taxonomy): Eukaryota > Metazoa > Arthropoda > Insecta > Lepidoptera > Lasiocampidae > Dendrolimus > Dendrolimus houi. The sequence goes on along the minus strand of CM077125.1, from coordinate 15,498,356 downwards.
TTTTATGTAAAATTAGAAAAATAAATTTAACCCTCTGTTATATACGTACATACATAGGCATATATTTCATATCTAATCTTTATTTTTTTCCGATTTACCTAACATGTCTAACCTGAGTGTTTGCGATTTTATAACAGACAGAATCGTTTGGGCATCACCGTCTAACAGGCGGACATGACACATCGATGTATTTGTATTCTATACAAATTGGTGATACAAAAAGCGGTTTATTATTCGCATCACTTCCAGCGAGCAGGAATGATTGACAAGACATTAGGATGGTACGATGCGAGTACATTTGATTACAGATCACTGTCTTGTTGAGACCACTGTACATGGAATATTGATTAACATGTGTGTATACGCCAGTTTAGTGCTACAAGTTTACTAAATGTTAGATTTGCCAATGAGTTTCTTAATGTTATATACATTATATACATCTATGTGACGGATAATGTACGTAGCATTGAAACTATGAACGAAAAAAGGAGCATTTTTGATATTTTTTTGATCTCATAAGTAATAAGTTTATTTGTTAAGCGCGAATTTATTTTGATTATCATTTTATATTACAGTACATATATCGGAAATTTTAAATTGTATACCTAATTAAAAAAGCATTGGCGTTAGTGATGTCCCTAGTTTTGCAACGTCCATAGGCAGGGGTAACCATTTTCCATCAGGTTGACCGGTTGCCTCTATGGCTTCAGATAATAAAATAAAATAAATTTAAGATAACTAAAATTAACTACAGTGTAAACTCTATATAATGACACTGAAGGGACTGTGCATTTTATGGCGTTCTAGAGAGTTGTCGTTAAATGGAGAGAAGTCTATTATTTTTGTCTGTCGTCTTTTGCTGCACCAGTAATTTTGTTGTATTTTTTACTTATTGTATTCATGTCTTGCGATATTGAGGCATCTTAGTTACAAAGGAAGTACTTAGAAAAATCGGAATTTCTTAGAAATTTCGGTATGCATGATGTCGACAGTCGAGTTTATTACGGGATAGGATAATAAAAGAACATATACAGCTGCGCAGTTTTTAATAATTTTGCCAACTTAAAAGGTACTTTTTCGTTGGTAGGTGTCGTTATTGAGAATGGGTGTAACGCTATATAGAGTGTACCATTGTATGGAAGACAAGCTAAACCAACCAAAGCCAAGTGATTTCGACGCTTAAGAGAGTTTGTCGTTAAATCGAGTGACGTTACACGGAGTTTACACTGTATATTCTAACATTCTTATTGACAGTATTTTCTTTACTTTTCGCCTACTAGTGCCTATTTATGATTAAAACTACGTTTTAATGGTTTTGTACGTTAAAGTGCTTATAGCCGTTAAACTGTAGTTTTTAATTACTTATTGACGTTTGATATCTGTAATCTTATAATCATGGCAATTAAAACTCAAATCAATATCAATAAAAGTAATACGGAGGTTTAGTTAGATATATTTTTTATTATTATTTATATTTATATTTTTCTCGCGTGAACAGGTATCTTCTAGGTAAGCGTGCTCCACCTTAGACTCACATCAGTCAAACGCGAACCTATTCATTGTAAAAAAAAAATGTTTTTATAAGTGTAGGACATAACGTCAAGATTTGCTTGGGTACTGAATAAAATACGTTTGTTCAGTTCAAAAGATGAGTTGATCACTAATAGACAAATAAATGACAAATATTTTATTTTATATACTAAATTAAAATAGTTTAAATTTAAGCAGAGTGTGCTTACTATCCGCCATTTAAATATACTGTAAAATGTTTTGACAATTTTTTTAAGTAATGACAGAATATTTTTTCCGTAATTATTGTTTTTTTTATTTATTAATTTTCCTTTACACACAATTTATTGAAATTTACCTGTACTAATAATATCTAATAGGTTGGGGAAAAAGTCTTTTCGCATATAGTATGTATGAACTTGTAATAAGATCTCTTTGGCCATTTGTATCTGGCTGGTTTTGGTATCATTAAAAAGTTTTAATTTTAAAGACGACAATTCCAAATTCAAATTAGGAAAATGGGTGATTTTCATTTGTTTTTCTTATTGTTAAAATGAGTGAATCTAATGAAGAAATTCGATACATTTTAAAATTTTACTACAAAAAAGGTAAAAATGTAACGCAAGCCGTGAAAAAAAATTGTGATGTTTATGGACCTAATGCAGTATCTGGGAGAGTAGCGCAAATTTGGTTTAAGCGTTTTCAATCCGGAAATTTTGATATCAAAGGTGCACATGGCTCTGGTCGCCCTGTTACGGACAAAATTAATGCCATTTTTGAAAAAGTAGAGTAAGATCGGCATATTAGTAGTTACGATGTAGCTGGAGAACTGGGAATTGACCACAAAACGGTTTTGGCGCATTTGAAAAAAGCTGGGTACACAAAAAAGCTCGATATTTGGGTGCCTCATGAGCTCACTGAAAGAAACCTAATGAACCGTGTACTCATTTGTGATTCTTTATTACGACGTAATGAAACCGAACCATTTTTGAAGAAGCTGATAACTGGTGATGAAAAGTGGATCACGTACAACAAGAACGTGCGAAAAAGATCGTGGTCAAAGTCCGGTCAGGCTTCACAGACTGTGGCGAAGCCGGGGTTAACTCGCAACAAGGTGATGCTGTGTGTATAGTGGGATTGGAAGGGCATTATTCATTATGAGCTGTTACCGCCAGGCAGGACCATCGATTCTGAACTGTACTGCGAACAACTGATGAGGTTAAAGCAAAAAATTGAGAGAAAGCGGCCGGAATTAATCAACAGAAGGGGTGTGGTTTTTCACCATGATAACGCTAGACCTCACAGATATTTAGCCACTCAGCAAAAATTACGAGAGTTTGGCTGGGAGGTGTTAATGCATCCACCGTATATTCCTGACCTTGCACCTTCAGATTTTCACCTGTGTCGGTCTCTGCAGAATTCCTTAGGCAGTGTCAGGTTAACATCAAGAGAGAACTGCCAAAATCACTTGTCGCAGTTTTTTGATCAGAAGCCCCAAAATTTTTATAGCAATGGGATCACGTCCCTGCCTACAAGATGGCAAAAAGTTATCCAACAAAATGGCACCTACATACTTTAGTCAAATGTAAATAAACTTTATAAAAAAACCTTTTGAATTTTTATATAAAATGCGAAGAAACTTTTTCCCCGACCTAATGTATATATACAGCTTAATTTACAAAAGATAAAAACTACAAATAGTAAATAGGTCCCAAATCACCGTCAGTAGCGAACGTTCCCAAAACGCTGGCCACATTACCACGTTGTATGGCAACGCTTATGCGTTGCCCAAAATACAGGCCTGCGTTTTGGTTTCGTGAGACATCTATCAACCGTTTTGATAGGTCTCGATAAAGGCGATGGGCTTCTGGACCCCATGGCCCCAGAGTTTCCGGGGCCATGTTTCGGCCCCAGCATATTTATTATTTTAAAATGCAACAAGTTAGCTCTGTTTTCCTTAAACATGAATTTATAAGCTACAAAGTAAATCGTATTTGTATTCAACAAAAACACATCAACTATAGAAGATGAGAGGCGACTACAAATAAATTTACCAATTACACAAAAGATGGATTGGGCCGCAAAAAAACTTGCTTTGCATTCAAGTTTGGTCTTTTTAACGAAAAAATATACCTGTATTATCATGTTTTTAATGTATAGTTGGGAATTATGAATAATTTCTTTTGCGTCACCTCAAGTTGGCGGGTGGTAATGCCCGGCACAATATCTGTGCATTATCACGGTTTATAAGAATACCAAATTAACTTTGCGTTGCATTCTCTAAAAAGTTCGCCATTTTAACATTATTGTTTTAAATATAAGGTTCATAATATTTAAAATGATAATTTTAATGATGTTGCGTTCTTAAGTGAAGTGAACAGTAATTTATTGTTAGTCTTTAACGGGTAATTGCATAAATCATGCCTTTATGACAGATTGTTTCGAGATCATTGTCTACACAAACATGATGTTGAGGGTTTTATTATAGTTTTTCTAAGGTAAACAAGCGGTGCTAAACTATTGTTATGAAAACGTATAATTTTAAAGGTAAAATCATACCTTTTTGGCATCACCTTTTTATTGAAAGTTAAGTAGGTACCTATAGGTATTATGATTTTGTATATATATATACACATAACGGTAGTATACGCCATACAAGATTTTAATTGAAATATTTGTTTATCTTGTATACAATTAAACTTTATCCCACTTTATCAGTTCAGTTCAGTTTTCTTTACAACATTTTCCTTTAAAGTTCATTATAAGTAGGTATATTACTCAATTACAAAATGCATATTTCGTTAGAATAACTGCCAAGTTGTGGGCTGTGGGTTTTTAAGAACAAAAACAGACACCGCAATGAATGGTCTTTTCGTTTAAAATAATATTAATTATTTACTTAATTTATTAATCTCTATATTCACTGGCCGCGAATTGTGCTCATGACAGCAGATAAGATACATATATTCTGGGTTTCTATATTTGAATATCCATTTATTTGCTAGAAAATTAGTATTAGTTAAATGGAGTTTATGTTACCCTTTAAACAATAGTTAGGCAAATAAATGGATAGTAACATTTAGAAACCCGACTTTAAAGGCTTGTGTGTGCGCAACGCCCTGCCGCGACCGTTAATTAACTCTTTAAAATTGTATTATTATTACGTACGCTATTTCAGGCCCTAATATAATTAATTTATAAGAAAAATAAGCCACAATGTAGTATCATGTTGAGTTTCGTATGTTTATCAAAACCATATCACAAGTTACTACCAGTTGCGGTGTGATTTGGTAATTATATTTTTAGGAATAAGATGTAGGTATATGCCGAAAACTTAAGATTTCCCGCAGAATTCAAATTTCAAGTTTATGTGGCTTAAGTCACCCGATAGTCTATATAGATAGAAATAGTCATTTTTACTTACGTAATGACAATTATTTTGAACTCGCAAACAGACATTTCAAATTTATTTGTATAGTTTTTTGTTAATGTCAATGGCTAGCGCACGCGCTGGGCGCTGGTTCGAATTCTGGCCGGAACGTATGCAGCACTTAGGCAGTTTCCTGGCCTAACGTGCATATTGTAATAATTACCACGTACTAACAACGGTGAAAGAAACATCGTGACGAAACCTGCACATCGAGATAACCGATGTTTTAAACCTGCCAAATCGCTTTGGACAAGCGTGGCGGGTATATTGTCCGTTCCCTTATATTAGGTGGCCCGAGCCCAGCAGTGGGACTTTTATGGGCTGTTATTATTATTATTATATCGCACCCTTAGAATTATAGAGACCTAATTCAAAATATCAAGTTATTCAATGTTGTCCCTTATTTTTTATACAATAAATTTTTAAATCCAATGAATCAAAATTTTGATTTAGGTTTCTGTAATTTTAAGAGTGCGATATATTATTAAATGTTTTGTTAAATAACGGAACGTGTAAAATAAAATTATAAATGGTCAAGCATAAAAATCTGGTAAAATAAATAAGCTTTATAGAATCTCGTATCACACATTTCGCGCGGATGGGGCAACTGCCTTGCTAATTAAGATAACTCAATATGTCCAAGGCAGCGAAATACAGGCGCGTGCACGCAAGACAGATAGTTCTCAGCAAGGCTTCTTCGCCATATTACTACAAATTGTACCATGATTTAATATTTAGTTACATTATACAAGATGTAATATTTTAAAAATTTTCCTCTATACTTCTATGTGATAAACTTCTATCAGATAAAGTGTTCTTACAATAAGTATAAATTTAACAATGTCCAAGCTCTAATTTCATTGGTTTCTATGAATAGAGTCCAGAGATATTGGAGTTATACAATATAAAGACGGTTATACCTTTAATATTTAAATAAATAACAGTAAATTAGACTAATTTGTCTTAAATCGTAGAGCAAATAATTTTGGAGCTGCTATAACTTAAATTCAAATTATATAACTAGTATTACCTATATAGTAATTTGTGTAAATTATTTTACGACTTGTTATTATCAGTTACTGTCAGTAGGGAAGAGCGGTCCTGGAAGTTCCCGGAGTAAGTTGTTCCGACAGCAATAACTATGTAAAAAAAAGAGATAGCAATATAACTAAAATATGCAGACAATATGCTGCGTCGGCATCCAATTTAGTTACTCCGGCGACCACGGTTAAGTAGATATGTACACGTAGCTAGCAAAACATCACGTAAATAATTTTTTTCAAATTTAAACTCTTTGGTCTATCTCTGTATATTATGAACCAATTTATGTGTAACTTGCCTAAATTGTAATGACATTAGTAAGGTATCTTATTGTTTAAGTATTTTTTCAGAGATTTCTATAACATTGCTAGTATGCCACTCTTCGTTTATAAACATAATTTGGAGCTATAAGTTCCTCCCTGATGAGGTTAGTTGTTCCCAGGTATAAATTACCCCAATTAACCTTTAATCGGGTCTAAAAATACTTATGACCATTTTTCTTTTATTTTAAGGATGAAAAACTATAAATGTAACACAGACAGAGGTAAAACCCCCGAAACATTTGATATCATGGAGGGAAAACCTGTTAAAACTGTGGCAAAAGAACTTGAAAGTTGATTGTTGAGAGATATGTCACAGAATTAAAAACTGGCAAGGTTCCTGCCATAGGCTATAAAGCCAGGTTAATTTTTACTTTGGAACATGAAAATACATACTTTGGTCTTCTGTCGGGAGAATTACTAAAACTCGCATATAAATGAAGTAAAATTTTCTTTGGAAAATATTCTCCCTTTATAGCACAAATGTGTATCTAAATTTAACAGACAATATAAATGAATTTTTCACTAATCGTTTACCTGGAGCTCACCAGTTATTTATGTTGTTTTATTTAACTAAATAAATATAACATACATAAATGTTTAAAAATGTTTGTTTTACTTAAGAAAACCCATGTTGTTCTAACAATATATTGTCATAATCTAAGCGAAACAATTTGCCTCAAAGATGGCTCCAAAAGTTGACAAAATTTTATTCTGAAAAAATATATTGAATGACTAGTGGAAATTAATATAAAATTCTAAAAATCGATAAATATTCCTTCAATATTTGCACATTTTAAAAACTGAATCTTTCATTTTTATAATGCAACTACATGCTATTTGAAAATCGGAATTTGCAGCCCCGTTCTCCCCTATCTACAACAAAAGCATTGAAACCGTAAGGAATAACAGAAAGTATATTTTCTGTAGTCAAACACGTGTTGTGTAAAGTTATTTTAATTTCATTAAATGCATACGCATTACTACAACTATCGTATCGATTGACGGTCATACAATTTGACTGAAGTTATTTTAAACACTACTCGTTAAAGAAAATTGACACCATAATGTTAGTATTAAATTTTGCTTAACAAATTTCTGCTTCCCGGGGTTTACTTTCCTATTATCTACGTGATGAAAGTCAGCATTTCTTCAGCTAGCCTTTTTTTATTTATTTATTATATTATATATTTAATTGCACATGGGCTAGAAATAAAATATAATAATAATAAAACAGAGAACAATTGGCAGTCTTATCGCCTTTTTAACCAAACCTCTCGATGGTCACAGCGAGTTATTTGTTCCCAATTAATCCCAAGAACAACCAAAAAGAAAATACTGGCAACATGAGTATCTCTAATTAAACTAGTACGAAAACTCTATAAGAGCAAGGAGGCGTCACAAAACCCGGTGCCACTAATAAACTGAGCAGTCTCACATTGCTAATTAGGTCGTTAATTATAAGGCTTTCATGGGAGCCTTAATTTCAGCATAAAAGACAATCTCACGGGGCGTTATCATTTTTGACCAGGTTCCTGTTACTCGTTTCCGTTTGCATGGTTTATTTTCCAATTTTAAAATTACCTTGCCACTTTATTTATGAATTGAAGACATAAGTTGATGAAGATGTTATTTTCTAAATAAGCCATTTTTAACGTTTAACAAAAATTGTAACATGTCCCCTTCATCCATTCATGTGTTCAGCCAGCTATCCTGCCATTTTCTTTATACTTAAACTTGGGATGCGCTAAATTTTCGCTATAGACGAATACAAAATCAGCCAAGTGCGTATCGGACTACGCCCGATGAATGGTTCTATAGAGGCGGGCAGCGCTTATTTTTTGTTATTTGGCTAAATATCACTAAAAATATATTCCAAAATTCGCCCGACATCAAAAACTATTAAATTGCAACATGTCCCCTTCATACATTCATGTGTTCAATTATCCTGCCATTTTCTTTATACTTAAACTTGGGATGCGTTAAAGTTTCTCGATAGACGAATACAAAATCGGTCAAGTGCGTATCGGTTTACGCCCAGTAAATGGTTCTGTAGAGACGATCAACGCTTATTTTTTTGTTATTTGGCTAAATATCACAAAAAAGCATTTATTCCAAAATACCTTCAATATCAAAAACTATTGTAAGTGTATATCATATAATAACAGCTCGTAAATGTCGCACTGTTGGGCTCAGGCCTCTTACTGTAGGGGGAAGGACAGTAGGTATACCCGCCACGCTTCTCCAAGGCGGCTTGGTAGGTTGGACACATCGGTTATCTCGATGTGCAGGTTTCTTCACGATGTTTTTGTGTAATTGTAACAACATGCACATTAGGCCAGAAAACTGCCTAAGTGGTGAATGCGTTCCAGCCAGGATTCGAACCCGCGCCCTTTGAGTCTGGGACGCGTGCGCTAGCCATTACGCTATCACGACTTTTCTATTAAACGATTTTGTTCAAATCAATTTCCACTAGAATAGAAAAGCCATTAAAAGTCGTCATTATCGTCTTTCAAGATCTGGCCAATGTACTAATGTTGTACATTAAAAAGTATTATCATCCATCACTCGTATATTGTGTTTTCTAGCCCCTTTATTCATAGAAGTTAAACGAGATTTATAGGCTCGTTAAAAAAGGGAAGAAAGTGTTTTCCTAGTCGCATTGAATGCGATTATGAAAAGTAAATTTTCTAACGAGCTAATAAACCTCTTATAACTATTATGAATGAAGGACTTTTTGTATGTCAATTGTAACATTTATCATGTCTTCTCTTGCTGTTCTCTTGTTCTTGTTGTTTAGATTCTTTGGGAAAAATATCTTGTTGTTTCCCTCTGGCAGCAATTTGTTTATTTTTAATATTTAATTGTAGTTTTTCACTTAGGGCCGATTTTTCAATCACCAGATAAAACTTATTCATAGAATAAAGTAAAAATGTCAGTTGCATGAATAATAACAGTTGAATGGTTTCACTTTTTAATTCACTCAGGTTATAATTTATTCTACTGATAACTTTTATCTGACGAATGAAAAATCGGCCCTAAGTTTACTTTCTGATTTATTTTTAGATCCAAACTTAATTATGTAATCTTGTACTCGCTAAGATACTCTTCTTAACATCACAATCGGTAAGATGGCTGAAGATAAAAGGAGAATATTTAAGAGTTGGAAGTGAAAAAAGATATGCTAAGTTTTTGTCTTTGAGAGTCTTATCAATATCAGACGACGCGATAAAATACTTAATTTAATTACTTACGAAACTTTAACACAACAAATTAACTAAATATAGTAAGAAAATCCATCGTAGTAGTACGAGTACGAAGGGGCTTTCTAAACATTATTTATAACTCAAGAAACTAAGCTCCATTTTTTATAAAACACGTAAATTTAACGGTCCGTCTGCAGGGCTGGCATAAATCAGGCTGTATTCGGCGGATTACCGCAAGAGTAATGACTCAAGTCCACCTGGTGAGGGACTCGCATTATTTAGCTATTTGCTCGGGCGTGCCCTCATGCTTCCAAGGCTTATGTGTCGTCTTTTGTAGTGGATTATGTTTGCAGGTTCAAGCAATAGTTAAACCACATAGTATGGATCGATCATAGTGTTAATCATATTTTTCAGTTATAGTTGGTATATGTAAGTTTTGGTAACTTAACCACATCTTATTCCAATGAAATGGGTTAAACTTTGGTCTGATAACAAGCACTGCTTGGGTAATATTTCTGACCTAATGTATGTCATCATTATCGTCCTAGCGAATCAAACGCTCCCAACATAACCTGTGTTTAAGGTTATGTTGGGAGCGTTTGATTCTGGACCCTTTCGTACTTTTCATCGCTACTTCATGATGTCTTCAGCATCTCTTATTGGGCTGACTGAAAAATGAAGGAAGATACCGCCGTGAGGATATCTGCACAACGAAATAACCAATCTTTAAAACAGGCCAATCTACCATGGATAAGTGTGGCGAATAAGCCGTCCGTTCCTGTAAAAAAATAAGGAGGCCCGCGACCTGCAGCGGGGAGGTTATCGACTGATGTTTATATTTCTCACTACTATCAACTACGGGCGTAAACTGTAACTTTAGGTACAAATATATTGAAGGTTTTTTTTTATTATAAAGTAGAGTTTATCCCGCGGCCACGTCGCAACTCATTTTTGGCACTCTTGGCACTCTTGGTATTTACCAAGAGTGCTAAGAGTGCCAAAAGTGACCAAAATGCCAGAAACGCCAGAAATGCCAGAAACGCCAGAAATGCCAGAAAGGCCAAAAATGCCAAAAGTGCCAAAGTGCCCAAATTCTCAAAAATGAACAAAATCGCACAAATTACCAAAATAGCTAAAATCACTAAAATCGCCAAAATTACCAAAATGGCCAACATGATGAAAATGACCAAAAAGACCAAATTAACCAAAATGGGAAATCACAAAAAAGCCTATCCTACTTTCTGGGATAACCTTTACATAAATCTATCCCATTATCCGGGATAAAAAGTATCCCTTGTCCATCCTCGATATTAAAATTACATATATAAATTTCAGCCAAATTGGTCCAGTAGTTTTTTCGTAAAAGCATAACAAACAAAGAGACAAATATATTTTTATCCCGAAAACTATCCCATTTTTCGGGATAAAAAAGTATTCTATGTTCATCGTCGACATTGAAAATATATATATACTGAGTTTCAGCCAAATGGGTCCAGTAGTTTTTCCGTGAAAATGGAACAGACAGACGGACAGACAGACAAAGCAGTTAGAGCGTAAACTTAGAAAATTTAGTGATGCGAAATCTTGCGCCTAAAGATCGAGCCAAAATACATCATAAAACATTTGCAGCTACTCGCAAGTAATTTTTGTAGATAAAGTCCAAATTTGTATAGCAATGATTCGAAGCTCACATCCCCTGGCGAACTGGAAGCAAACTTCCTGTTTGGCACGACAGCCAGGCAACTCCTCAATATTCCTACCCCTATAGCTATTTTATACTGCATTTATTTGTACATCTCATACATATTCCTCGAGTCAATCTGTCTAATATACATAGTCGTCGGGAGATTTTAGAATATTTTCTATATAAAATCTTGCTACTGCTACCAGAATATTTGTCATTTATGGAAATTCTTTTTATAACGCCATAATAATGACGAGTTAACTTACTTTATCATTAATGATAAATACAATCATTAAGAGACTTCTATTAAAGCACTAGACTTAACCCTGCGGCAGTGCTGCGGGTCAACTTCTAGTGCGTGCCTCTTGTTTAAAGAGGTTACAACACGGGTTACATTGTATTAACTTATTATGTTACTGCTATTTTCCCCGGAAGATTAACTTCATTTTATATCGTAAACTATCCCATCTCCCGGATGAAAAGTATCTATGCCAATTTTCGGTATTAAAACTACATATGTACACCAAATCAATCAAATCGGCCAAATCGACTACATCGACCACACCGACAACATCGACCACACCAACCAAATCGACCAAATCGACCACATCGACCAAATCGACCAAATCGACCACATCGACCACATCAATCACATCGACCACATCGACCAAATCGACCACATTGACCACATTGACCAAATCGACCACATCGACCAAAAAATTAACCAAAATGACGAAAATGGAAAATCACAAAATAAAAACCTATCCTACTTTCTGGGATAATCTTTACATAAATCTATCCCCAAACTTATCCCATTATACGGGATGAAAAGTATCCCTTGTCCACCCCCGGTATTAAAATTACACACATACCGAATTTCAGCCAAATCGATCCGGTAGTTTTTCTGTAAAAGCATAACAAACAGAGAGACAAATATTTTATACCCGAAATCTATCCCATTTTTCGGGATAAAAAGTATCATGTATTCATCCTCGGCATCAAAAAAAATTTATATATACCGAGTTTCAGCCAAGTCGGTCCAGTAGTTTTTCCGTGAAAACGGAACAGACAGATTTGTATAGGTTATCCCAGAAAGTAGGATAGTTTTTTTGTGATTTGCTATCTTGGTTAATTTGATTTTGGTCATTTTCGCGATTTTGTTAATTTTGCGATTTTTGTTGCTGTCGATTATGGTGATTTTGACATTTTTGGCATTATGGTAATTTTTGATACTTTTCGCACTTTTGTCATTTTGGTAATTTTTGGCAATATGGCATTTTTTGGCATTTTGGAATTTCTAACATTTCTGGCGTAACTTTTGACACTTGGTATTTTTGCACTTTTTCATTTTTGGCACATAGCATTTCTGACACTTTTGGTACTTTTAGCACTTTTGTCCTTTTTGTCATGTTTGGCCCTTTGTCATTTTTGGCATTTTGGTCAGTTTTGGCATTTTTGGTCATTTTTGGGAATTTTTTGCTTTTTTGGCTTTTCTATCATTTATGTACTTTGCAAATAAGATGCATGGGGGATAGATAAATAAAACTAGAACGGATTGAAATAGGGGATGAAAGTTTGTATGGGAGAGTCCGAGACCAATCATTTCTCAAATTTAGAAGATATAATAATTCATCATCTATAAAAAAATGCGATAGTATCTTGATATGTTTGTCCGTTAAGCTTTCACGGAAAAATCTACTGGAGTACTGGATCGCTTTTGGTGTAATTTTGTACATATGTAATTGTAATACCGAATATGGACGTAGATACTTTTCATCCCGAGAGATGGTAGGATAGTTTACGATATAAAAATGAAGTGAATTTTCAGGGTGCAAATAGTACTGACACAAAAATTTAACACAATGTAACCTGTAGGTATTAACGCCTGCTCTTTAAACAAGAGGTACTAGGGATAAACTCTAATAGACGATAAATGTAAAGTTTAATTTAAAAGTATATAGATAGTATATAACTCTTGGTTGATGTCTCAGACGATAGTAGGTAACTTTTACTCGTCTGAGACAGCTTTTGACAAAGGTCTGGGGCAAATTTCTTTACCACTTATATTCATTTTAATAATATGATCTATTCATCTTATTTAAATGATGAATAGTTCATATTATTAAAATTAATATAAAGGGAAAAAAGCCCAATTGTTGCTAATTATCGCTACAAAATTATGAAATTTGGTATAAAAAATACTGTACAAAAAACGCTGAAAATACTGTATTTTATTGTAGTTTGTTATCAAAATAACGACTATATCATTATGTTCATATTTAAAAAAAATATTTAAAGATAAATTAATAAAAATATGACTACCTTCGGAGCTTTCATTGCTACTTTTATTAAATATGCATGCATAAATAAAGGGAATAGATTAATAAAAAAATTAAAAAGCGTTTTTACAGTAACAGAATTTTATTTAATGCAGATCCATGTCGCACTGTAGCCGATATTGTACAAAAAATTATAATATCGTTTTCATTCATATAATAGATAAAGATAGATAATATAACATTACACAACTCTTCACACAGTTACAATCATGAAACACAAACATTGAAATCATTTTCTACGCTAGAATCCCTTCGAGTGTATTTTAAGTATTTCTTTCTCTTCATCTATTACTATATTAATTATAATACATTACAATAAATTGGGCCTACCTATTTACGTATGACAAATGCTTCGTTAAAGGACAAAATTTACGTATTAAATTCATGAGCACGTTTTGAATTAAAATAAATTAACGGTTCGTGGGTTGCGACGCAGGTCTACCCATCATATTATCGTACTACATTGAACCGAAAATGTAACGTCACGTTTATAAAGAAAAACGTTATATACTATTACTAATCGCCCTGAAACTGAATTACTTTGATGACACTCCTTAACTATACATATATAGAATACTAGAATTCTTTCTTCTATTTTATTTTAATTGATAGATGATATCAAATATCATCGATCAAAAAAAATAGCTAACTTTCAACCAACATTTTATTATAAAAATATTTTAAAAATCGAACTCTGTAAAACCTTTTGCCCACTCACGGAATCAAGCAGGGAAGTGCTCGACACTTTCCTGTTTGCTGCCGTAGAAGCGGTTTTACACTAATTTGTATATCTTACTATCTATTCTCTTAGTTTGCCAATGGTAGAAAGTTGACATCACTTGTATGAGTGTTGATATCAAATTTTAACTAGTGGGAAGAAGAATAAAAGAATATTAGGTAAGATAACTGTAGGAACCAGCTGTTAATTGAATTCAGGTTGTGACTGATTTGGTTTAAACATATAAATAGTGTTGGCTGAGAGTCACTTTGCTATCAAAACGCAAGAGCAGAAAGATTTTGTAGCGCCCTACAGAAATGGGGGCTGTATTTGCTTTTTCAGTTATATTTTTACTCGTCGGTTGTCATTCCTAGTATCCTTATAAGTTTAGAAAACAAACTTTTAAAAATGTCAATAGTATGTTTTTTTGGGGAGCGCAGATACCGTCAATATTTGCCTCTTTTTAAATTATACGGTGCTTTTTAATTATTAAAGTAATGTAAGCCTAGCCATGTAATTGATACTATTAAAACCAATAGAATATGTAATTGATACTAGTAAAACCAATAGAATAGAACCACATACCAATAGAAGTTCGCGAATTGTAAGTCTGATTGTCAATACGAGCAAGATAGCATTAAATGTGTACCTTTTATAAAACCACAAATCGTAAAAAGCTATTCATATGATTATTGTAGCTTTGAGGAAATGAGTACTTATAACTAAAAACAAACATTATTAATCAGGATTTGTTACCTAATTCGTTGCTTTATTTACTTATACCTATAGTACTTTTAGGTATTAAGATATTTTTTACAATGATGTGTTGACGAAAAGGTTCCCATCTAACCAAAAAAATATCACGCCGTATTATAATATGAATGAATGAATGAAAACATTTTATTGTTCACCAAAAACTAAAAGTATGTTTTGAAAACTAAGTACAATAAATGTTGAATAAAGGGCGGCGTTATCGCTTAAAACGATCTCTTCCAATGTGTGTAATATGTGTAAGGCGGATCTGTGCTTTGTTAATTATTGCATCACGTCAAAGACGTCGTATAGACAATATTTTGACATAGTATATTCATGAAAGAAGAATATTAGGAATGACAATACCAGTACTTTAAAGTATTACCATAATAGTTACATTCACTTTATTCGTTAGATGTCGCTAGTGTCGATTCTTTCTACGATTCATTTCTAATACGCTGTTTAAATATGAAATTGAAAAGAAATTATCAAGCCTTTCAATTTTAGCATAATTTGGTATAAAATATGGTAAAAAAAAGTCAAATGACAAACATCGATAGTATTTAGGAGCTCTTCAGATTTAAGTATTTTCCTGGGCGCTTGGCATTCATATATGATATAGTGACATGAAAAACAAGTGTACAAATTTAAATCATGCAAATATACAACGAATCTCAGTATACAAAAGAAGCTTTATAAATTAATCGTATAATATGTACAATATTAACAAAGGATTTTCTTAAAACTTAGACGAGCGTTCTTTGTATTTTGTGAATAGGTTATATACATCAACATAATTCGGTAGTCATTAAAAATTAAAATAAAAGGAACTTTTTAGAGGTAATTTGATAATTTGAAATGATTTAAAAACGATTTTTAAACACATTTTTATTTGGCACTCGAAAATGTGATGAAATGTTTTAGAAAGAATCTCGACCAAGTTTTATTAATACAAAGTGGCAAAGATAGTTCAACCTTAAATGTTATTAAATTAATTTGCACTTGTCTACTTAATATACGTGAGAATGAAATTTTTTTGTTATTCCTCACTGTCTTGGAAACGAATTAAATATTATGAAACCTTGTATACAAGAATTTCCAATAACGGAGATGAACAAGGAACAGTTTTTATTGCCAAAAGTCGTGTAGAGCTTATGTAGGGTGACGCAGGATACAGATGTAAATATAAGTTATATAATCTCTAATGGTTAATACAAATATACTGAATAATTAATTTTGAGTGACTTAGAATACAATGAGTGAGTGCGAGTTGTTTTGAGTGTGTAAGGTCGAACCGTCTTCATCACAATGTATATTCACGACATACTTATGACTACTGAAGAGAAAAATTACGTATATAATTGTTTTTTTATAGGAATCCAAAAATATTAACGCTACTGTATCTTAATAATAATAAATTACAATATTACCTAACATTACACATTATCTATTCGTATACTGGGCACAACTAGTTCTGATTCATGTCATTTTTAGTGACTATAGGTAAATTATTTGTTATAAGAATAAGTTAAGTTATCGACTAATAAATGGAATATTTTCTTCGTAATAAAGCTTTTAAATTACGTATAGGATATAAGGCGTGATATTTGGAACTGAATTTGTGATATAGATAGTTTTAAATATAAGCACAACATACGATTTGCCACTACTTTCCAAAATCCAAACATTTGAGATTAATTTTGATTTAAGCTTACACATTAAGTTATTCTAAAAAAAAATAGTAAATTAAACAATACTTTTTCATTTAATTGATTTTTTCTTGCACTAGAATAATATGTAAGTTTATGGACATATTTCCAAGTAATATAATTATGTAACTACATTATTAAATACGCAAAAAAAACTGTTTTCTTTTTTGAGAAATTTCATTGCCTAAAACTAGACAATGAAATTTCAACTTGACGATTGCTATATCTGTATATGATTTAGTATATTAATAGGTTCCCAATTCTCATACCCATATTCGAGAGCAAGACTTGTGCTAGAATGACGTTTAAAATTACACTCGTCCAAATTAAAAAGTATTGCCGAACATACGAGACTTTACAAGGCAATGTAACATTATCTACAATTAACCGATCACCTGAAGCGTCGATCTTCTAGAACAGTAAGTGATCTTCAATCTGTGGGTCGATATCTCTGGGGAGTCGTCAATTGTTTATAATAGTTTAGAGAGGCACTTTCTTTTTTAAACAGTATCTATCTTATCTTTCACCATATCCCAATTTTTAGGGATCGGCACAATATGTCTTTTCCTTCCACACTTCTCTATTCTGACATACATCTTCTGTCATACCACAAATGATCATATCATCCTTCACACAATCCATCCATCTCTCTTTTGGTCTACTTTTACATTTGTACACATCGATCTTGTAGTTTAACATTTTTTTGTCACGTGCCTTTTATCCCTCGTCATTATATGGGATATATATATATATATATATATACATATATATATATATATATATATATATATATATATATATATACATATATATATATATATCCTCCAATCATCTTAATCTTCTTTCTCTCAATTTTTCAGTCACGGGTGCAACTTTCAAAGATCCCCGTATGTACTCATTTCTCACCTTATCCATTCTTATAACACCACACGTCCATCTCAATATTCTCGTCTCAGCTAAGTGGAGACGTTTGTGGTTTATCACTTTAGTGGCACAAAATTCGGACCCGTATAGCATGACTGGTCGTATGACAGATTTATATATTTGACATTTTAGTTTCAGTGGCATTAGTTTGTCGCACGCCACACGGATTACTTGTCTCCACTTTAACCATGCTACATTCATTCTTCTTACACCCTTCTCTATATCACAATTACTCTGCAGCAGTGAACCAAAGTATCTGAATTCGGGGTTACACGGTACTGTGGCTGACTGTAGTTTAAGAGGTACAGCACTAGAGGTTCTGCGCAAATCGAAAAACAGGTATTCGGTTTTGGTTCTGCTGATTTTCAATCCAACGCCCTCTAGCGCTTGCCGCCTGTTGTTGTTTTGCAGTGCCACCCCGTCTTCATCCACCAGGACAATATCATCTGCGAAGACCATGCACCAGGTAACTCTCTCTTCCTGTAACTCTGCGGTCAGCACCCATGACCAGCAAAAACAGGCAAGGACTTAAGGCAGATCCCTGGTGCAAACCTATCTTCACAGAGAACTTGTTCGTGGTTCCTACTGAAGAACGGACTTGTATACTAACATTCTCATATAAGCTTTCTATCAGTATTACATACTTCATTAGTACAGCTTTCGCTCTGACGACCCACCACAGAACTTCCCGGGAGACGCGGTCGTATACTTTCTCAAGATCTATGAAGACCATATGGAGATTTGAATGTACCTGTCAGTATTTTTCCATTAGTTAGCGTGTTGAAAATATGGCATCTGCTGTGCTACGATCAGACATAAACCCGAACTGGGATAGTGTCACCTACGTTTCCTTTCGCAGTCGGTCCTCAATCACTTTCTCCCATGCTTTCATATTATGTGACAGCAGCTTTATTCCCCTATAGTTATTATAATCTTGGATGTCACCTTTTTGCCTGAATATGGGCACCAGGTGTCATTGGCGCCACTCTTGGGGTACAGTCTCCTTGATCATCAACTTATTAAAGAATAAAGCTAGCCACATCCGGCCATCCTCACCTCACATTATCCATACTTCGATAGGGATGCCATCTAGTCCCACTGCTTTATCATTCTTCATCTTTCGCAATACCCCTTGCACTTCATCCACATTTATTGCATTCACTAGCCCCATATTTCCTTTCAAGTATTCTAGTTCATGTTACCACACAATTTCTTCATTCAGCAGCTTATCAAATTATTTTATCCATCTCACTTTTATACTGGAATCATTCGTCAAAAACCTTTCCATCTTCGTCTTTTATACACCTGATGTGAGTCACGTTCTTGCTTTGATCATCTCTTTTTTTGGCAAGTCGGTACCACAGCTTTTGCCCTATGCTATTTCTTATGTTTTTGTATAGCTTATTCTGAACCCTAGCTTTTGCTGTAGCCACCGCCTGTTTTACTTGCTTTTTTATTTGGTTGTACGTTTCTTTAAAGGACACCTACTACTATATCAGTTCCGCATAGAACCCTCTGCCATTCTTTAGCATTCTTTTCTTTTATTCTTCCCTGAATTTCCTCATTCCACCACCAAGCTTCTTTGCTAATCTTGACAGCACTTTTCGTTACCCCAACCACACTAATCGCTGTTTTTCTTATATAGTCTGCCATACTCTGCCAACACCCATCTACTGTTTTGTGGGCCATCTCATTCTTAGCTCCCATCTCAATTTTTGTGACAAACGCATTTTTAAACTCCATCCTTTCTAACAACCACCACTTGATTTTTATTTCTGGCTTATGTATGCTAAAATTTTTCTTTATAATAGCTTAATATTCCGCTACTAAAAGTCTATGCTGGGATGTAAGGAGCTCCCTGGTGTAACTTTACAGCCTTTGACAGTGTTAATTTTGTTACGTCTGGTCAAAATAAAATAAACATTTCAAAAATAATTAATATTATTATGAATTTGGGTGCGTGACCGCTCGAGTCATCTTTTTTGTGAAGGGATGAAGTATGTTCAAAAACGTTGAAAAGTACTGCTCTAGAAGACTGATCTCAGTTCTTATGTGTCGTAAGTCATCTTAAATGCCGTAAAGACAAGCTCGTCTAAAAATACATGATATATCACGACATCAGTTACAAATATACCTATTTATTAAAAAATTAAGTTTTCAAAATATAATCTTCTATTTGATATCCACAACGTAAATGAGATATTTTAAGATAATTTGGAAACATTCTTTATCATTATCCATTAATAAAAAAATATGTAAAACATAATATAACAATATCCAATTAAAATTAAATTTTGGTTAAAATATAAAAATAAGTGTAAAAAAGAGAATAAGAAGAGATCTAGCGGACTAAACACAAGTGTGCGATAGGCTTATGTTTCGATATTCGAGTAGCTTAGCAAAATACTTTTAAATATCACGCCAATGATCATTTTATTTATGATAAGTATAAATCTGCAACTTAAGTATCACGATATTTTTAGACTTTTAAAACGTATACAGCGGTTGTACATCAGATTTTTTCTATCTTATGTAAAAATAGCCTTATTATTTACAATATTAGGTATTATATAACACAATAACACGTTCACTAGCACTTGGTTATTTAAAATAACAGAGAGTTATTAATTAAAGTTTTGACGAATAAATAAATAGTATATTAAAAACTTATTTAAATTCGCTATTGGAGTCTGCATAGAACGTGTTAAATCGTTATTTTTAAACTTAATGAATCACTCGTGTATATTACGTATAAGGGAATTTAAATTATTTATATAGCGTGGCAAGTTTGATCGATAAGATCAGATTTAAATTGCGCTGTGTATTTCGTTCATTGCAAAATAACCAATAATAGTAACTATAGAGCTGTAAAAACCACTTTGGTTCGACAACGCGTTTTGGTAGATAACGTGCGATTCCGAGTGAGCGATACTGGGGCACGATTCGCACGATAAATAAAAACACAATTCCATCCAAAGCTCGGAGGTGCGGCGCGGCCGCGTCCGTGTACCTCAGCAGGCGTTCAAGATTTATTCAGGGAGATGCGCAACAATATATCACGCTGCAGAACAACGCGGGAACCCGACCTATTGCTAGCGTCGACCAGCCACCGTCCTGATGGAACACGATAGCAGATCAACCTACAGATAGCAACAATCTCGCTGCTAACGCCGCATCGCCCGTCCAAAGATAAAAGCTGCGCTTTCGAATGGTTGTATTCACACCGGACGACTCCCGCACACTGTCGTCGTGCCTTTGCGTAATAACGCATTAATTAAACGCAACTATTTACTTAATATAATCTCACGATTAGCATAATACACTCGTACATAAGTCAAGCTAAGCGATAAATAAGCGAGGACCGAACTCAGTATTTTTCGTCCGATATAATTTATAGTCGACGATGATATCGCGACTGGTTCTTTTATTTGTGAAATAGTGATACGCGGAGTGTGCTCGGTGAGCGTTACTAACGGGATATTTTGACAATAAATCACTGGCACTCGATTGCCTAAGCGTTCGTGTGGGCCGGCGTAAAAATTTATTCGACAGTCGGTTTTAATATCTTGATCTCGCGACGACAAGCGTCGGAGGATGCGGAGATAGCTGTGCGCGGACGCATCGATGGGGGCATTTCCACGTCGGTTTCAACGCGGAGCGCGCTTAAGTTACTAACGTGTTTATCTAAGGTGCTGTACCCACCTAAGCAACATGATTTAGCCGTGGCTTCTACCATGAGTCTATGGTCTGGTATGACATGTTCTATATGCATTATCCAATAAAGATGACGGTGCTCTAGGTTTACTTTAAATTATAAATACTCAAAGTAACCAGAGAGAAGAATTCATGTCGCGTTGAAATCTAAACAGTTATTTATTAAGAAAATAATGTACTGCTATAAAATACGTGTTATTGAAGTGTCGTGTAAGTAAGTAGTACATTCAAGGACAGGTCAGAATATTTTTCAATACGCGATGGGCGCTACGCGGTATTATTGCGTACTTTCAATATTCATTGGGAGGAGTGACAAGTTAGGTGTTACCACTTGCCAGATCATGTGTTACGCAACTTAGGTGAGCACATCGCCTTAGACCTCTACCAAAGCATCGAGAATCGTACGCATACGATGACTACCTGAAACAAAAGGAAAAGCGAAATTAATCAAATTGCCAAACATAAAAAAATGTTATAAACAGCGATTTGGATAAAGGAATAATTTTGGAATTCACTTTTTTTCAGTGGTATCATGATTATAATTTGTAACAAAGCGGCAAAGTTAGCAGAAGGTTAATATTTACTGCTTTTAGCACAATATTGGCTCAACATGAATCAGAGCGAAACACCTACTTAAAATCTCGAGCGTGCGACTAATAATAACTCATAGCGACGAAATACGTTTACATAAACAAGGGAGGACTTAAAATGCAAATAATTTAGCGCGAGCCCCATGGGCATGTTAAAACAAACTCAGCATTCTAACAGCTTTCCATTATTTATCGCTTACGCTCACGGAACGGTATTTTTTAAACAGTTGAAGTTAATTTCTAGAGTAATGCGTATTTGATAAAAGGCCGTATCTCCGGCAGGCAGGCTCCGTCGAGCCGGCTCTGAAATTAAGATGTAACATGATGCGAGAACGAGCAAGAGCTGCTAGATTTATTGCTATACCACTTTGCATATGCTGATTTACAAAGACGGCGGATATAACATAGAGCTGTTGCGTGTGTACCGAATGTATTTTAAATGTGGTAAACCAATTTAGTCCGTGCATATTATATGCATAATAATCAATTTCTTACAAAAAATTTAACAGTTTTATGTATCATTGAGAAAATATAAATTATATAAGTCATAAAATGAAGATTATCTTCATTTTATGACTTAATTAATTTGTATTTTCTCAAAGACATAAAATATGAAATGCTTGAATTTCTTGTAAAAAAGTTATTTAATATCCGTAAATCTTTATTATTTTATTTTGTAAGCCATAAAATAAAACATAGAATTCGTATAAACATGTATCATAGTAAGTTAAGTATACCTGCCTTGATTATATAGACAAGCACATAATCAAAGCGTACCTGCTTGGATACTTATGACAAGACAAAAATAATTTGCTAAAAAGAATGTTAAACTGGAAGATTAATGAAAATGAGATGGATAGATCGTGTGAAGGATGACATGTGATTAGTAGCGTAACAGAAGACGTGTGATAGAATAGTGTAGATGAAAAAATTACTATGCCAAACCAAAGTAATTGAGAAAAGATAAAAGGAAAAGACAGTAATTGAGTACTAGAAGAGACGGATGTTTTCTTATACATTCTTGGGCCCAGATTGTAAAAAAATGAGAGTGATTTTAAGAATTATTTTTATTATGTTGATATCTATAATACTATACACTTCTAGACATGCCGTGTCCTGTACATTAAAGCTATTAAAAAAAAACAAATGGAATAAATTACATAAACGATGGAGAACACGATGCATTTTTTATTTCACGTAAAAACTACTCGGTTAATTTCGATGCAGTTTTCTCTGATCGACAGCCAATTGTTAGACTTAAACTTCACGCTACTTTTTGTCCTGGGAATCCAACTGAATTTTTCTGGGAAGGAATTAAAATGGCTAGATCAAAAAAATTGAATTCCAATGCGATTTTTTCAGTAATCGATAGCAAATTTTTTGTTACAAAAATGTGGAATATTTTGTATCCCGGGAATCCCGGGAAACATTTCCCAAAATTGGTTTGTAGTTGTTCGGGTGCATAAAATTAAGTTATTCCGACACAGTTTCCTCTAAAACGATACCTTACATTATCATTCTTTTAATGCTGTGTCCGGGAATCCCGCGGGAATTTAAGTCAAGCGTGGACGAAGTTGCAGACATATCCTAGTTTTTTATGATTGTAGTTGGTTTAGTTATTTTATATGAATTTATCGTATGGTGTAAGAGATTTCATACTATTTATTGTTGCAATTCATTCACATAAGTCGGTTGTGATAATCGATAACTTTTTGATTCATTACAGTATTTTTAAGATATCTCGGATTCCAGGTAGAATTTAAGACTGTTGTTTTGGATTTTGTATTAGAAAAAAATAACGCCTTTTAAGCTTTATCTCAATTCATTACATTTCTTTGGCCCAAAAGACCCCGTCTCTTTTATAATAAAGACAATTTTTAAGTGGAGTTTACATTAATCATACATCCAATTTCAAATCATGTTGCAAATCTATAATAAATATGGAATAAATCTGGAAATGGTTCAATGTGTTTAAAAATGTGAAAATAATCAGGGGGGCTAATTCGGATCAGCAGATTACGCAAATACAATTTTTATAATTTTTGTCTGTCTGTCTGTTAGAGCATCACGTGAAAACTACTGAATGGATTTAAATGAAACTTGACATGAGCTAGCATATATTCCGGGGCCTAATCTAGGATACTTTTAACCTGATAAATGACGTCGTTTCCATGGGATAGACGAAAATAGCTAAAAAGATGGCGCTAGAATTGCATCTTTTTTGGAAACTACTTAACGTATTATGAATTAAATTTATAACCCGAGTTAACACTAAGAATACTTTTATTTCGATAAATGACGTCGTTTCCTTAGAATAAACGGATTAGTAAAATAGATGGCCCTGCAATTGCGATTTTCAATTCACTAACAAATACCTACGTTGTCATAAACATCATGTTAATCATTGTATTACTTCATATCTGGTTGACTTCGACTCACCTCTATGTTTTGCTGGGCAGTTGTCTAGACTCTATAGACTTAGTTTTTTTGTTATTGTAGTGAATTTAATAAGAAGTTGTAAAGTTTCAAATAAAACAAAGTCGCTTTCCGCGTATGTCTGTCTATATATCTGCTAACTCTTCCTGAACCACGCAACGGGTTTTTAAGTGATTTTCACCATCATCACAATTTTATTGAAGGTTTATATATATAAAACCCCTAATTATCTTTTTATCTATGTAACATAAAGCTACTACCTATACACTGGTTAGTAGCTATACGCTAGTTTGTAATAAGAACTGAACTTTCTGTATTTAAATGATATGTTTTAATTATAAAACTTATATTAAATATAATTTATCATTCAATATTATGTATCCTCATTTCTATACAGATATCGAGATGCTGATGCGGTCCATTCTCAACACAGCGGGCGTGAGCGGGACGGCTGTCTAGCGATACGCAGTCAGCAGAAAGAAACACATATCAGAGCCGCCTTAGCTTTTGTTGCGCGCTCTTTTATATTTTGCTGGGGGTAATTAATTACTCTATATTTATATATTACTTTTTTAATATTTTTAGTATTTCTACGACGAATGACCTACTTTCATGGATTTTGTTTTTTTTAATAGCTAGCTTAGAACTAGAGCATCTTATTACATTACATAGTTATATAAGTTAGAGAAGTAATTTCTAAAGTTTCAGTTTCTCGTTAAAATAATAAACACATCAATTAACAACGAACCTACCTACCTATATTACCATGTCTTGTACCATATTTGAAGTCACAGCTATTTGTTTTAAAAAGAAAAATAGCTATTAGACTATGTAGTTTAGTATTAGTTTATTATATGTATTACTTTGACCGGAAGGTGGATAGACTATTAAAAACATAAGCTTTAAAAAATTTCGACCTTTTGATAGGAGGCAAAAATTTAGTCACTACATTACATGGAGTCAATGTAGAACATATGAACTACACACTGCCTTAATTTAACGCTGAATAAAACACATATATAAAACTGTTGCATGGGAGGTAGTAAATATATCGAGTTTCTAAGATGGCAAAAAGTCAAAGTGGCGCTAGAGGCACGCACAGGTCCGGCCAAGGAAAGTAATAAAGAAGAAAGACGCCACCCGAATAATTGATACGATTATGTGTTACTTCTACAGACTAGTTCAAATAAGGCTATTTCACACTGAGATAGTAATAGAGTTGAGATCATTAAAGAATAAGATTTTTTACACTCTTTATTTTTTATAGTTTGTCCACAAAGAGTAGTAGTATTCATCGCAATGGCAGGCTAATGACCGTAGCCTATCTATACAGCCAATTCTAATGTATCTATAAGTCTTCGTACAGTTCAGATTACACAGTTCACTTTTCTCTCTAAAGCACATAATTACTACTCAAAAAATATCAATATCCTACAACATTTGTTCATTTTAGAGTAATTATACACATTTTTTGAAAATAAGACCGCAAAACATAACGTCCCTTTCAGTTCCCGCCAAAAACCCTCTTGTCCATAAAGGTTAAGCCCTTGTCTGGCTTTCTTCATGTTTCTCTTTGATTTCAGTGTCTTTTTACAAGCTTTTGTTTATTTCTGATGCTTTTAGTCCAATTTGTAAATCTTTTAAAACAGTAACTTCCACTTAACTTTTAATTTACATTTTTTATTAAATATACACACAAGATAAGACAGTATTTGGTAACTTTTAATGATCGAAAGACATTTCAATAAAGTTGTTTTTTTATTGTTGTCGTGGAAGAAGTATATGTATCCTCTATGCTGTTATCAGACTAGTTAGTTTCACAAAACGCAGTCATAATTAAGTTAGAAAAGGAAATAGTCTAAATGCAACACGATATATAAATATAGTTTATTCTACATAAAGCTTAGCATAATAACAAGGTATTTTGGACGCATATCCAAAAAGGTACATCGGCCAACGAACCTACCGACTGAGATCCCGAATCGCATTCTATTTCCAGATGCTGTCCAGTATGAACGCGGCACCAAGAACAATAGAAGAAGGGCGGTGGGCGCTTCGTCAAGTGCGAGCGGCCATAAATCCAATAGGACGCGCAATTTGTTGAATTACAACATGCGCCAGCCAGCCACCGGGCGGACGCGAAATTAGCTCCCACAGAGATAAATTGACGGCGGCCCGCTAAATAAATTATTTGGGAAAACCGAGAAAAAACGGGCGTCTTCCCTTGATAAGGGTTGCGAGCATTCTACCATGGAAATAATGAATATCGACCGAGTGCTCCACTCTACAGTTAGTACCTACTAGGTGCTAAGTAATACTGTATTTAATTAAACAGTTTTATAACAAAGGCGTAAGCTTGGTCCCCAAAAACAAGTGCACCTTTCACGAAACTTGGAGTAAACCAGCACGTCATAAAGCGTAATAATATCTGAGAGTCAATACAATGACGACATCTGAGGTAGCTAGGCGTTTGCCAGTCTAGTACACTGGAATAGAGTATTCTGTATGGTATGTATCAACCTATCCATAAATATCAGGAAAAATTACGTGTGACAAATTCAATTGAATATTGTTGATATTGCCAATATTGAAGACGTCCGGGCTGTAATTTTTTATTAACTCTGGCAGCATGTTTCTCAAGAATGGTATCCAAATAAATAATACTTAATGTAATTTGCTTTTATATTTCTGAATTTTTAACACTAGCTAATGCTAGAAACCGAGCGAATACCTACATGTTTAAAAAATAGTAAAAAGAAACTCCTCAAATCTATCCAAAGACTCATTATTTATTTTGAGTGGTAACACTAAAGCCAGAAAATATTTTTATCGATCAAGAAAATGAGATTTGATGTTTAAGTAAAAATGTGACATAAATAAATTAATGTTAGGTATAGTAGGTAGGGTATAAATTTATACTTTTCAACATAACATTATCGGATTTTAATTTTGTCGCGAACAAAGTCGCGTGAAAAGGGCAATTAACACTTAACCCGCTGTAGTTAAGTTACTTTTTCTCACGAACTTAAGTGAGAAAACAGTAATTAAAATATTAAGTGCTGGGTTAAAAACTTACGTTGTGTATATATGTAAACATTTTTAACACTAAATAACTGTAAGTTAGGCTTTTATCTAACGTTTTCGTGTCAAAAATGTTGTAAATATATATTAGTTATTAGGACGGAATATAATTTTATACAATAATTTTTAAATAAACTTGATACTAAATGGTTCACTTCTGTCTTTCAGTTCAAATGAATCGACCAAAGCGATCCCTGTAAATATAAACAAATAATTGAAAGCGATTGACTGACGTCGTTTCCTTTATTTTAACACTTTAAATTAAATTTATTAAATTTGATTGAACCGTCTAATATCATCTTTAGTTGTATACCTGCATTACTGATTTTAATATTACTTTCTTAAGCAAATGTAACTTTTGGACATTAATACTAATTAGTTAGCAGAGATATTTAAGAATCTAAGCTCATAAGTTCATAATTATCATAGTAACTATGTAACATGATTAAATATTTACCTGTTGTAATAATAATAAATAAATGACTATGATAATAATGATAAATTTAATAATATAATTATGACGAATGCAAATAAATGTACACACTGTAATCTTCCATTTAATAATTATGAAGTCAGGAAATAATGTAGTCGGTGTCGATAATAACTGTACAGGGTAGTCTGGAGGAGATCTTATTTGGTGATAAGACCGCCCGTTGTACTTTAATGTATGTGCAATAAAGTTATTCATTCATTCATTCATTATTCTGTATTAAAACTGCCATTAATTAAAATAATTGAATTTTTTATCATTATATTCCATTAAATTAAGGATTTATATTGTGAAAAAAAATAACAGATGGTGAATGCTAGAATAAAGTAAGAGAAGAAGAAGAAGAGTAAGTAAGGCTTATTTAGACCTGTTATAGCGACTGCTATGTATTGAATCTCTGCATCTTTAATTTAGGCGGATTTTGTCATTCAAACACATGCCAGGTTTCGCATCATACCTATTGTTATTCATACGCACCGTATCTAGTATAAAACAATTAAAAATAAAATTTAAACACCTTCGAATTTATATAATATTAGGAAACTAACGCAATAAGTCTAGGATATTTAGGCATGTTAATTACATCACTATTTCTCATTCAGGCTGTTATTAAAAATTAAATAGAAAGTTGAAACTTATTCCATAGAAAAGCATCGGACGAATTTGGAAAAGGGTCCCATCACCCTTTCTTTCAGCGGGATTAATCTTAGTTGTATATTCGAGATTTAGGCGGCAATAAGAAAGACGCATAGGTGGGCTTACGGAGGGGCGCGACGGCAAATTGTCTCAGATTCCTTTTCACCCTCGCGATTTTATTACATTCGTTAACGCATATAAGATTAATGTTTTAATACTTTATTTGTATGCAAATACTTTGCAGATTAGGAGAAAGGGTTTGGTGAAGTGTTGGTTAATAAAGCAATTAAAAAACTAGTTGCTTTGTGTTTTAATGCCATTGTATAGTGACTGGAGTTGATAGCTGAATAAAAATAAAATCCAAGTATAATTATTAATTGGCCAATAAAAACGGTTTTCTATTTTTAAGTCACTAATACAAAAATTATACAGTAAATTGCATTCAAAACAAACAAAAATATATCGATAAAACTCTGCACCATCATCTATTACCACTTTATAACTCCATCGAATCGGCGACCATTTTATTTCGCATTTGAAATCCGAATTGAGGGGTTCCATTATTAAAAATTTGACTTTGCGGGACGCTCCCACCCCTCGTGTACCTGCGAGTGGCCATCAATTTATCTGCATCCCCGACGTATGCGGGCCCCTGCGTGACGTGTGTTCGATACGAACGCCATTACTGTATGTGTGTACCTGCCTGACGCTATTGTTTGGAATGGCTCCATAGATGTTTGTTAACTTCTACGAATGCGGTAGTACACGAGTAA
Organism: Dendrolimus houi; assembly: GCA_039645545.1. Classification (NCBI taxonomy): domain Eukaryota; kingdom Metazoa; phylum Arthropoda; class Insecta; order Lepidoptera; family Lasiocampidae; genus Dendrolimus; species Dendrolimus houi. The sequence continues at coordinate 15,469,003 of CM077125.1, read as the reverse complement.
ATATATTACAACGACAAAAGAAATACTAGTAAACAATACAAACCAAAATCTCAGACAATATCGATATTTTAACCGACTTCCAAAGGGAGGAGGTTCTCAATTCGACTGTATGTTTATTTTGTATGTCTGTTACGCAATTGTGGACCGATTTTCAAATCTTTTTCTTTATTAGACAGCGTTTACTCCTGAGGTAGTCCCATTGTCACCAAGTCAGGATCTGACGAGTGAATCACAGGGAAACCGAAAGTAACTCTTAGAGAAGAGCACCAAGAGCCTACACTCTTCGAAAGGCAAAACTTAAATACGCGAGTCAGTAGTACAATTTTTATATTAAATATAAAATATTATTTCTAAAGCTATTCAAGGAACTAAAAAATAGAAAATAGTTTTTTTTAAATAAAAACAACAAATATGTTAAACAAAAAAACAACAAGAACATTGTAAAATGCACCGACTTCAAGGTGTTGTAGAAAACATTTATTATTTTTACTTTTTAGTTTGAAGTCGGTTTTATTTTTGTTAAAAAAAAAAGTTTTTAAGCTGTTTAAGTATTTCACGAATACTATACTATTTGCTTATTAGTGCTATATAAATATTAAAAAGGGTATATTCGAGTTTTACCGCGCCCCTCTCCACCAGGACATTTATCAGGATTTCTGATGGCAAAAGCTAAAATTTTGGACGGCTTAAGCTGCGCGTAAATTTCGCCAAAACATGACAGCACGCGAAAAATCCAACGGAGAAGTGAACTCTGAACATTTATTTTTAATTTTATATTTAGGTTTAATAAATTATTGACCTTTGTCTATGCCAAATAACGTTATCGAACTTTCAAATTGATTAGAAACTTATCGATATAAATATTTAATAGTGAAAACCTTTTAAGCAGCGGGGAAAAGGCTCTTAATATTTAAATATGCATTTGAATATTTTCGAGCATGAATATCCACAACCTAGAAGGGTTTAGCCATAAATTCCCACATATCTATCAAGTCCGACCAATTACACGGAAGTTTTTAAAAGCTGAGCGTTAGGTAGCGCATGCGCGCTCGTTTGTCGCCATAGTGAACTTTCACATCGCACGTTATATATTAATTTTATTTTTGGGCTCGACTAATGCGGTCGACGTGCTCAGACTAATCTTTCTTTTTTCATACTATTTATTTCTGTAACACTTTGTTATGTGTCACCATTAGTTCGACTGTGTGAGGGTTGCAAGCGAATGCGTCTATTTTAATACACATTGATAATGGCTGCACGTTTATCGACATTGTTAACAAATTACTTTAATTTGGCAGCACTATTATGATGCTAATGATGTTCCTACAATTTTGAACTCGAACGAAAGGCAATTTGGCATTTTTTAATTTATGACATGAGTTACAATGTTTGTGACGATTTATAGTGTAAATTGCTTTAACAATTATTATAAACTATAATTTTATAGTAACTGAACAAATAAGCGGCAATAGTTTCAAAATCAAACCCCCAAGAATAAAATAGAATATTAATGAAATGAAGTGTATGTATGTGAAGGTAGCATTAAGAAATCCACCAATCCGCTTCGGCAGATATAACAGGATCCTCGGAATTAGTGAAACTCCTGTCCAGCAGTGGGGTGTTTACGGGCAAATCATTACGTTGACATTTTGTGGCAATGCTAGACGCCACAGTCAAAAATATGGACAAAAAATGAAACACATACATAAAACGAAATGTTGGCAAAATATTTGAATGAAAAAAAAACTATTTAATTCGAAAACTTTTGTAGGTTGGTACGGTGCTATAAATTAGTGAACGTCGCAAGCTTCGATGCCAAGTGTATAAAAAATATTTTCGTTGTTGTTGGCAGCACTGTATACGTAGAATTGCGTATGCTAAAATATTGCATGAATAATCCATTATTGTAAATAAACATTTCGAAGTGATAATTAGGTGAGAACACGTGAGTGAATCGATAAAAACTAGTTGCTATTATTGCATTTTTATGTTAGTTAAAAATCATTTAATATAATACGTGGTGTGCGATAATTTACGCGATACAAAATGAGGAGTTGAAGACAAAGTACGTTGCGTAAACTTGTCATATAAGACAAGTTAAATTTATTACACCAATGTTATTCCTGTGAATATAAAACATTTGGTAGTTGAAAAACTGTTTATTTTAGAATTTTAATTTTTGTTAATTTACATGCATATTATATTTCTATATCATATTTGTATGCCATAGATGACTTGGATACTCAATAACTGATTACATATTTATGAATTATTACAAAATAAATTTAAAAGACCTAAATTTGGCCGATGCGTTACAGTTCATTCACAAACAGGCTTCCGTAGACGTGGCACACGTGTCCTATTTTTGTCAATTACTATGAAACAGCGAAATATTTTATCAAATCCACCTCATCTCTAAAAACTACTTAAGTGTCCAGTCAGTTTCGTTCCATAATTTTTGTGGAAATTAAAATTGGCGTCTCGAATTTTTTTTAATTTTTTCACTTCATAGACGCAATTTTTACGGCGTTGGGAACCACTGTCGCGCTATCTATTGACTTAAATAAAAATTGATTGAAAAGCATCCTTATGATGTTATATGATCTAACTAATGATAACTAACTTTACTGTACAAGACTATAGTATGCATGGCCCCAAAAATATATAATAAAATCCCAAAAGAGCTGAAAGATCTGAAAACTAGATTATTCAAATCACAATTAAAAAAATACTAATAAGAAAAAGCTACTACAGTGTAACGGAGTTCCTTGATGATAAGTTTTAAATATAGGTAATAAGTTAGAGTGTTGTGTTTAAATATATTTATAATATTTGTACCATATTACTATCATTTGACGGCCTCTGTGGTTGAGTGGGCTAAGCCGTTGCCGGCCTACCTCACTGCAACGCAGAGGCTCCGGGTTCGATTCCTGGTATAGTAAATTTCGGAAAACGTATTTCTCCGTTATTTACTATGGTCTGGGTGTCTGGGATCGGCCCCAGGGTGGTACGTTGTATATTACCCATAACACAAGCGTAACTTGCTTAATTTGGGGATATACAATATGTGTGTTTGTCTGCCGATTATTATTATTATTATTATTATTAGAAACACATCTAAATTTAAATTGTGTATCATTTAGTATTTTGTTAAATTTAAGGTTGAATACATTAGTACTAAAAATTAAAACCAAATAAATATTGAAATAAGTATGTACCTATACAATATAAGTTTTAAAAAATTGTACGCCTAACCGGCAAAAAACATGTGATCTGTATAAAATAACAAGGCCAATTTGTATAACCATGTTTTTATGCAATAAATTATTTGATTTGATTTGTAAACACGTACGACATAGAAAGAAATGTAACCGTAAGTCAGGTATATTGCAACGGCCACCCTTGATTTCTTTTTCTTTGCAATTACACTACAGCACTATGAAACGCCTCATAGATTACATAACTACACTACATATTAAATTTCATGAATACCTTGTACTTAGTTTCCGAGAATAATGACTAATATATAGACAGACGGACAAATGTAATTAAAACATAGGGTTTCATTGCTGCAAAAATTTGTATAAGTATAAAAACAGACCATAAACGTCCCACTGCTGGGTTCGAGCTTCCCATTTTTATAGGAGAACGGACATTATACCTGCCACGGAGTGCTACGCATGCCCAAGGCGGATTGGCGGGTTTGAGAAATCGGTTAGCTATGTGCATGTGTCATCACGATGTTTTCCTTCACCATCAACAAGTAGTAATTATAACAATATGTACATTAGGTCAAATAATTGCCTAAGTGGTGCATGCTTTCCGGCCAGGATTAGAACCCGCATCGTTTGAGCTTAGGACGCGTGCGCTAACTACTCAGTTACCACGGCTTAAATTAAATGTACACGGTACCCTAAATATAACATTAAAAATATTGAAACCATATTTTACTAAATTATTAAAGACACTTGTCGCCACCATAATTATGCACATGGCTCGTAAATTTTCGTAGTAAAACAGCTCGCAACACACGGTGCACTGGACTTTCATCATGATAGCTTTATACTGCTTCTATTTTGATTAGAAGTATGAATATCTTTAATAAATTTTGTTTAGAATGTAGTAATGTTGACAGAATGCTTATTTTTCATAGTATAGACGCGTCAAACTTGCTTATCTTCAAAATCTATTTAAAAGAGACGAAAACATTTGGGCCAAAAAAATGTAATGAGTTTAGATATAGCTAAAAAAACGTTATATTTTTTTAATTTAAATTGGAAAATATCAGCCCTAAATTCTATCTGGAAGACGAGAAATCTTAAAGTAAGGTCATAAATAAAATAATTTAATGCTTATCGATTACCATAATCGATTAGCGTGAATTAATTTCAACAATTAATAATATCAAAACACACAAAACAATTGACTCATTCATTAAAAATAACTAAACCCACTACAATATGAATTAAAAATTATTAGTTAGCTACACGATTCAAAAAATCTTAAATTCATTTTTAGCTTTTAGAATCAGGGCCAGGAATGTATGAAAGCGTATCCGTCTTCTTTATTAAAGAAGAAATTTTGGCTCTGACACTCTGTTTAATACATACGTATATATCTATATATACAATATTATGGACGTTGAGAAATTACAATCCTTCATTCGCCTACAAACGGGGGTACCGTAGAAAACAATTTTCCGGAGAAAGATTACGCATCCCGCCTCCTTTATTACGCCTAATCACGTGATCTGACAATAAACTATTTCTCAAATATTATTTATAGGGGTCCTAGCTTCACACTTGCCCTTTTTCTTCCCATTTTTACTTAGAAAAATAAAGAACTATGGTCATTGATCAAAGTCATAGTTCTCGTTAACAAAATCACGTTTATCATAGATCACATTCGCCTAAGGTTTTACTTTATAAGTTTTCTATGCGACATAACTATGATATACTCAAAGAATTTTCTACCTTAGTACGATCAAATTAAAGTCTAACTTTGTATTATTAAAATGATAAAATTAAAGCTATCAGAAAGGTGATATGAAGAAGACTCGCGAGCCACACACGACGAATTACGAGCAGACCCGGGACTCAAGACTTGAAATATGGGACTACGTTTTATAATATTTGTGATATATGTATTATTTTACTGATGAAATATAATTAGGTAATTTTAATAAATGTGGAGAAAATTCTAACATAGAGAAAGTCTATCAAGTATTAGTCCTCTTTAGAATATAATAACTGTGCGTACCTATTTGTGTTTCCTGTAACAGGTAGTTCTTTATCTTTAAGAGAACCAAGATTACTGAAATAGCTCGTAAATGCAAGGTGACGTAACAGTGGGCTGGTCATATCTCGTGATACTGATGGTCGATGGAGCAGACGAGTTTTGTAGTGGATATCGTGTCCAAGTAAACTGGACAAGAAGACAATTACGGACCTTTCGCGAATTCTTTAGAATTTCAATTACGTATATGTAGAGTAAAAGGCTCAACCGCAAAAACTTTTTTATCTTTTTCTCTATAGTGCTTTTAATTTCTTAAAACCTTACTTTACCTTATACATGCATAGCGTTAATTTATCAAAACAGTTTCGATATAGTACCTATTATATATTGTAATATTTTAAAAGGTTAAATTATGTACAAATCTCTAAATAAATTACAAATAATGTATAGCTCCCAAATCTGTCGGTTGTGAACGGGCCTAAAACGCTGGCCGCATTCTCGTGCTGGATGGCAACGGCGAGTTGCCCCAAGTACAGGCCAGCCTTAGTCATAGTGCGTAAATTTGCTAGTAGAAGCTGGCTGAGGAAAACGGATGAGGAATATGATGCAAACTTACGGAGACGTTAGCCCAATAGTGGGATGTTTATGGGATGATAATTACCAAGTAATATCCTGCTGCCTGCCAACTTTAATTCTAGTTGTTGTCGCAGTTTCCATTTCTGCTTCGTAATAATTGATTGCATTAATCATTACTGCTCAGTTCGCAACTTTTTCACTAATTTTGATAAACCATCTCTAGCTACTCATATTTTCCGAAGGATAATGTTGTATTCCCATTTTTTATTTTGAAATAATATATTTCGACGATCGTGCGCATATTCGAGCGGCGGGGACATGTATTAATTCTGAATATCTATATGCAAATCATATAAATGAGAATTGCGCGTGTTCTATGGAACATAGTTCAGATTAAGTGAGTTGAATATACATAGTATAATAATAAAACGTCCCGACTCCTGTGTGCCAGATGTTAAAGACAATATGATAATAATTAATCTACATGTGATTAATATATGAAAATATAAATCATGTGACAAAATTTTTCGCCATCTGTTAATATGATGGTATCCATATTACTAATTAAGATGAACTGAAATATTTAAATTGGAGTATTAATTTTTTGGAAGGTAAGGCTTTATATATCTACACACATATATATATATATATATATATATATATATATATATATATATATATCGTTTTAACTTAACAGCTATGGCACTCGTTCGTCACTCCAATCATATGGGTTCGAATTTCGAATTTAAGTTCGAATCTTAGCCAGAGAGAATGCACAATTTACGCAGATTTATGCCTAGAAATGATCAATATTTGAAACATGCCAATCTGACTCCCACATTTGTGACTGGTATGCATTCCGTTCCTCAAAACATGGGAGAAGGGGGGCAAGTTGAGAAATGAGACAGTTATGAGTTGTTTCTTTAATTTACTTTATAGGAATATATAATTTAATTTGTCTTTAGGTAATATCTAGCTTTTAGTTTTTTGTACATACAATTAGAAAATAATTTATAGAACCGAAAGATTTAAAATATGTACCTAAAATCCGTACCTACATGTACAAATTTTGCATTAGAATTGCGTTCCTCTACAAAACAGCGTATCTTTATAATAAGAAAACGTCGGAAGATGGCGCCCACAACGCGATTTGTCAAATGGAAAACAAACAGCTCAGAAATAGTTCTGGTTGACAAGTTTATTGCGTGGCTCGCTTTCGTCGAGCGGCCAGTTACCAAATTATACAAACGGCTGAAAGAATTTTATTCATCACCCTGAGCTTCCCTACATTTATATGTTTGAAACGCATATTTGCATAGAGACATACTTGCTTTACGTATTTACAAATATATTCCTGACTATCGTATACCCATTCTGTGTATTGCAAAATACTCAACTACTTTAAATGTTTTGTCCAGCATTCATAATAGACTTCTGAATGCGACTTTTAAGTACACTTATCGTAATGACTCTGTAAACCTTGTGTAATTATTATGAATAAGGGGGTAGGACAGTGAAAATTAGTTTGTTTTTGAAATGAATCGATTATCATGACATTTAGTAAATATTGTCGATAACAGGGATGATCATAAAATCCTTTTGTTCAGAAAAACTGAATATTCTCCACGGGATACCGATTTCTGCAAGCAATATCACATGGTCAGTCCTAGTTTACTACAATCCAAGTGTAGTCAAATGTCGGGAAACACACTGTCTTATTATAGTTATATTTAGTCTTTGAACGAACTTTTTCAATTTTCATGTCCTGTACATACCTACCTAGTAATTTTTTGGACTGTTTCATTTAACCTTTCTAGAATAATATTAAATATTTAAAATGTAGATATCAAAAATGCAAGTCTGTGTTAAGGTCTAGACTCTAGAGAGACAACATTTTTTAGTTAAAATCTTGACTTTGATTTTCCAATCTGAGGACAAACTTATACATTGTACCTATGGTTTTTCTCAAATTAAACTGGGACTGATTTCATACACTCAAAGCAGAGTAAGTAACAGAAGGTTCGTTTATGAATTTACTATACCGGGAATCGACCGGAACTTCTACGTTCCAATGAGCTCAAGGTCAATATTTCGACCACTGAACTACAAAGGCTTCATAGTTCGTAGGTTGATAATAACTTTGTTTTTTATTAAAATAAAATACAATAAAAAACACGATTTATTACTTCCTGTATAATAAAGATTCACATGAAAAAAATCTGATATAAAAATTAAATAAGCCAGCAACTTGTTATATTATTAAAATTTATACAAAATTAAAATACAAGAATATATTCCGCAACAAAATAAATCAACAAATGCAATTTATTATATTCAAAATTAGGTATTCTACACATGTACGACATATACGTTTAGGCAAAAAAATCAATGGCTTCGATACAGCAATTGATCACAGCAGGTGGCAATAAATTTTAAAACGCTGGTATATATGAGTCTGAACACGTAACTAGTTTCAGTGGATATTTGTCTAAGCAGACGGCGTTGCCAACCGAGGGATGCTATAAGGTTGTCTACTTCCATGCGATCGTTCTGCCAATAATGTTATTTATTGATCTTAAAAAAATTGGAAATAATAATAGGTGTTGTACAGCTAAATTAAAACCAAATTTTAATGGATTTCGAAGAGATTTTTATTTAATTTTTCACTGGGATTGAAGACAGTTTATTCGTTATTTTGAGAATGTCTAACAATAGTGAAAATTTAAGAAGATATTGCATTGGCGTACGGTTAGTTAAGGCGTGTTAAGATATTTTGTATATCAAAGAATGCTTAATAAAATGTTTAATAATCAAAGTTATTGTGCTAAGAAAAGTCAGAAGTAGAGAGAGAGAGAGAGAGAGAGAGAGAGAGAGAGAGAGAGAGATAACACTTTATTGCACACCAAAATATACAATTACAAAAATAGACCATATTTACAATATTTTTCTAGGCAATACAACAGGCGGCCTTGTCGCTCAAAGCGATTTCTTCCAGGCAACGTAATGAAACAAAAATTTGAATCAGGTAGATACCCCATAAAAATACGCTTAGTCATAATAATAATTATTTTTATTAATCTAGAAACTTTATCACTGGGGAACTTGTAGGTAATACCTATTTCTGCCAAGACGAAGACGGAGTTCTCATATCAACAATTGCAACGTGAAATGTCTTTTTTAAATATGTACCTACTTTGACCATCAGATCGTAGTGTTACAATATAAATATAGTACGTACACTATAATAGAAAATCTTTCTAAGCAGTAGATACTATTGTATAACCAACCATTGACTCTAATCTATATTATTAGAATCACAAATAATTTCTAAGCCACGGAACCACTTTAACTTTTTTAAGGTTAATAATTATGAATATTAAATAAAATGATTAACAAAGTTACTTAAACGAAAGAAATTTGTTTATTGTCTTTATAAATAAGACCAGTGATAAACACTCCACACAAACCGTGATATTCAAGCGAAATTTCGACGTGCTCGAAATGATTGCGTTAGATAATCGTATTAAAAGACGCAGGTGGCAATCCACAAGTATGCCGCCGCCCTTCAGAGGGTCGTTGAAGTTACGCGGGTAAGAGCGCAAGAAGAATAATACAAAATGTTTTTCATTTTCTTTATGTCACCCCCGGCAGTCGTAAAGGCATTAAGCGTGACCAAACTTTTGTTTGATACCGACGATATAAGTAGGAACGCGGTACTGGGTACTAGCGTCTCCTTAGGCAAGTTTAAAATATTTCCTAGTGCACATAATAAAGATTATAGGTATGTCGAAAATTTTTAAAACAAACAAGACGAACAAATTCTAGCTTCTAAATAAATTTAATTCTAATTCTAAGTATTAAAAAAAATGGCATCTCACTTACTTTATTAAGAATGAAATGATTACAGTAATGATGGTTGTATAAGCTATCGATTACTTCATATACGCTGCTGTGTTGCCAATTTTTATACTTATATTCATTACTAAGATATGCCCGCGACTGCGTTCACGCTCGGCTTGAAATTCCCGGAACACAAAGTACCGCAGCATTTAAAAAATAATGTAAGCTATAGTTTTAGTGAAAACTGTGCCGGAATAAGCTATTTTTTATGCATCCGAACAACTGCAAACCACTCCCGGGAAAATTCCTACGGGATTCCCGGGATAAAAAGTAGTGCAAAGTCTAAGAATTTGGTGTCGATCAGCGAAAACCGCATCAAAATCGGCTTTATAGTTTTTACGTGAATCCTGAACAAACAACAAGAAATCTAAAAAAAATGCATCGTGTTCTCCGTTTATATAGTCTATTCCAGTTGTTTTTTTTTAAATAGTTTCAATGTACAGATACGGCATGTTTAGAAATTTATAATATTACAGATACATAAAAACATTCGACTGTTGCACAGAAATCTCGTAGGTTTATTCTTTCCGCAGAGATTCGTGTAAAATACATAAAAGTTATAATACATAGTAACACTTTGAAAATGAATTTACCCAATATTATTGTTATATCAAAAATAGAAGCAGAGGCAAGTCATTGTTATCATCATTTTTATTGTTACATGCCGTCAAAGATAAGCGCACAGCTGCCTGTTGTATGCGCAGTTTATTGTCTTCCCGGATTAAGGAATTCTTTTGTGTTTTGAATTTGTAATTAAGAAAAACATGCTACTGTTTTTCTACTTGTTTTATAACCATCATTAGCGTCGAACTAATTATTCTTAAAAAATTTACATTAAAAAAATATGTAGATAGACATTTTTTATAAAAAATACGATAAAATTATTCTTTTATAAAAATACATCAAAAAATAATATACATATTCAATAAAAAAAATATAAAATCTTGCAGCTCACCGCCAGCGGGGCCTGGGGTCCAAAATACCGGTGGTTAGGGCTCCAGAGACAGAAACCTCCTCACAATTCATGCCATGTCCAAGAGTGCTGCCTTCTGTATCTGGCCCTTCACCCAGCTTCCCAGCGAAAGTCTCTCTAAATGACGGTCGAGGCTTTTCGCTATAAGATCATTGACGGTGACAACTATCGGCACAATGCTCGTCGACTCCAGACGTCACATAGTGGTAACCTCGTGAGCAAGATCTAAGTATTTACTTGAACTAATCCTCATTGTTATTGTTTTCGACTTTGTGGCCGTTCGCGGGTGTGCAACTATTTCTCGGAAACTCAGTGCGCGCAGCCAATTTCTTTGTACTGTGTAGTGCGTATAAGACAATGCTCGAATGGAGGGGCGGGCAGTGAAGCGACGACTACGAGACGAGTAAGACGTTTGTAGTACTCTCGATTAGCGATATAGACGACGGACTTTACGCGTGTCGAATTGCATTGAATCGTGCAATGTGAACTGGTTGCATCCAGTTTTATTTGTTTTTGTTTTATACGTGTTTGTACAGTTCTAATAAATTCTTTAGTAGTTCCAACGGCATTTTTAATTCGAGTCCTGTAGCTCGTAACATTATTATTTGTGTGACCAGAATGGCAACAGTAATTAATTGAAAATTCAAACACTTAGGTATATCTTTAGCTTCTAAAGATTGTCTTAATATGAGTATGACAACTGGCACTCTACCTATAACATTTGAAGAACATAAAGTACAACAAATGGTTATGAACGTAGGACATTCATAAAAGTATAAATTCTCGCCCACAATAAAGTTGAACACATGGTTAACTATTGTGTAGTGGATTGCACTATCAAACATTTTGATGTGCTGTGTTGCTCCTTAGATTAAATAATATCGGTTGAGTGATCAATTGTCAGTAATAAGAAACTGAAAATTAAAATACCTAATGTTAGTTCTAGCATCATACTCTCAATATTGTCTGAATTTGTTTAATTACTCTAATTAAATTAGTCAAAAATTTTAATCGGTTTCTAAGTTAAGCTGAATGTAACAATCCGAAAATATAGTCCGTGGCTTGACAAATAATATAGCTTCATTTTAGCTATTTTAAGTTAATTTTTCAATCCATAATCGAGTTTTTATATGCTGTCTTTCCGACCTTTTTATTAGCAATATACTACCGGTGTATGCATAAGTCTTTTCCGGTTTTTGTGGTAAAATAAACACATAAATTTCAAAGGAAATTAGAGTCTATTCGAGATATTGGCCTTCGGCTTCAACACAATTAGCCTCTCTTTTTGATAAATTATGAATACCTTGCCAGAAAAATTGTTTGTCTTTTGCGGTAAACCATTCATCAAGCCACTTTCCAACTTTCTCGAAATCGCTGAAGTGCTGCTCTGCGAGCGCGTGCCCCATTGATGCGAAGAGGTGATAGTCTGATGGCGCCAGGTCAGGGGAGTACGGCGGATGCGAAAGGATGTCCCATCCTCAAAGTGTCTTTCACTAGTTTTGCTGTGTGAGACAGCGCATTGTCGAGTAACAAAATCACTTTGCCATGTCTCCTGGCCCATTCCGGTCGTTTTTCGATCAATGCGTGATTTAAATTACTTATTTGTTGGCGATAGCGTTGTGAATTAAGGGTTACGATGACTTTCCACTGCCTTTTTCTTTTGATGAAATAGAAAAAGCAAAGCATGCCGCAATTAATGTTCTTTTTCAGGCACAAACGTCGACATGATCACTTAACTATACAACAGAGATGCTATTAATTGGCAGACTCAACTTGTATGTGTTTTTGTAAGTTATTGTCATACAAATAAACTGACGTGATGTCGAATTTATACGTGGCGTATTAATCGGTGGTGCCAGCTCTTAGTAAAACCGGAAAAGACTTATGCATACACCGGTACATAAGAGTGGCGCGAGGTGGAAATTCGGCTAAAGCCGGTTGAAAAAACATACTATACGAAGCAAGCACCGACTATTATGTAGAAATTAAGGCCCCGCTATCAACATACAAAAATGCAAAGGATTTGATGACATTGATTTTGAAGTATGATAAAAATGGCTTTTTAGACGTGCGTTAAATCCACACCAGACGTAAATGCTTGAATACTTGTTAGTGAGAGCTAAGTTAGATTAGTATGCTGTATGTGTGTATAATATGCTTGAACAGAAAATATGTAAACGCCAATTAATACATGGCGCTTTAGAACTACTGATCGCTAGTTTCTTAAAGGTACAGCCTACATATATATTTCACACATAAGATATTTTATTCACCGATCTAAAGTAACAGAAAGTCACCCCTCATTACGCAGACCTTCTCAAAAATCCAAAATCGTGACAAAACTGGTAACTACCCCATACATATGTTACACAAGTTCCCCACAATCAGGGGATTCGGGAAAAAGTGGATATTGACTCTAATACGTTTATGTTGTAGGCGATATTCCTTACAAGACCGTTTTGGTTGACTTTAGTTGTATATTTTAAAAAGCTTATTTTTTAAATTCAAAACTACTAGAGGATTCCTACTAATATTAGAATATTTTATATTGAGTGTGTTTCTTTGTGTATTTATGTATGTAATGTATTGGACTGTGTTGTTTTTTAATAAAACCATAAATTATTATTACTGAAATTATTAAAATAAGGGTTAATCTTTTGCCTGGTACCTATTTGCTTATTGCAAAACTTGAATAATTAAGAAGAGGTACTTAACACTAGTTAGATACACAAAAGACGTGAAGCCAAAATTATTAACATAGAGAGAATATAACTATATACTATAAATATAAATTGTTATATAACGTTAGTTAAAAGTTTTAGTGTAGTGACTAAAACTTTTAACTAACTTTATATTATTAATAAGTAAGTAAGTAATTATAAGTAGTAAGTAGTTTTATTGTTAATATTTTAATAAATGGTTATTAATCACTAGTAGTTAATTGTGATGACCTTAATGTCAAAATTGAAAGTGTAGGGCTTAGAACCGCTACGCCTCTTAGCCTCTCATCTTTACAGAATTATGGTACTAGATATTCATTCCTAGTATTATTCTTCCATAGTATCCATAACCTGCCATTAAATTGCCAAAACAAACTTTTCGACCTATTTTCCAAAAGCGTACCTGATAAACTTTTTAATAAGCATAGGAACCCATAGAATTTGTATGAACCCGCCAGGCGGCGAACAAGCGGAGTAATTACTTTATTACGCGACACCGGAAGTGCCGGAACATCCCGCTGTGACAACCCTAGCGTACAACCACTTTCGTGCTCAAACAGGCCCGATAATGCCAAAATGAACCAACCCACAAATTCTCAAAAATGAATTATTGACTACTGATCTGTGTGTGATAAGTTACTTAGCAAAAACAGCTCAAGATCTATGGACATTTGGAATTGTTATCTAATTTTATCTAATTATTATCTCCATTGTATTTAGGTATATGACCCTTATGTACACAGCTTAACAATAAAGTATTCTTATTTTAGGTCCAAACTTCTTAAAGAAAATTGGACAAAACATAGGTATGAAAGAAGTGCATTTATTTTCAATTATTTGAAAATGTTAAATAAATACAGAAACAACTTAAACACACCTATTAAAGTTTTGAAAGTTAAGAATACAAATAGGCATTTTAAAAAAACATATAGCTAGTTGGACAAAGAGTATTAAAAACACAAACTTAAAACGTCATTTTCTCAAAATATATTTGATGTAGTTGGTGCATTTTGGCATAACTGGGGCCAAATCCTAATTGATGTTTGCATTGAAATCCATAGTTAGGCATTTATATGAAGAACGACAGGAGTTATGTAATTGTTTAAGTATTAACTTAATTAAAATATTTTTGATTAAATTTTAGAATCTAATTTTATTTTATTTTATTTTACAATTTTTGAATGACTATCACCTATTCACATTATAATAATAACATATTAGTGATTGTGAGCCTTTAACAAGTCACCACGGATAGAAATAAATTAAGCTATCTACTCAGAGAACTGAAACACACAGAGAAAAGAAATAGAAATAATTTAAACATGATATTTTTTCTAACATACTAAGAAAACCTGCTCATTACACACCAAAATTCAAAATATAGATCGTTGAGTTTATTCCTAAAACCAGACACTGAGGTACCCGTTATATCCAAATCATAGCTGCGAATTAAATTATTATAGGCAGTATAATTAATATAAACAATATTTAAATAATATCATCACTTAACTATTACACTTACTGAATATTATGACATTTTATTGAGATTCCAAAGTCTAAAATACGACTGACTCACTTAGTCTTCGAATTAAAAGTACTTAAATCACGTAAAGTGCACTGAGAGTGCACAAGAACGCTTTAACGCCAAATTAACCGAGTCAATTACTCTGACCGGTGCTATCTCAGTGCAACGTAGAACTAGTGAACCGCTAGGATCCGTCCGTGTTAAACAACCTGCTAATGGTTCTTTACGAAGTAATTTACGACAGTTACCTTTTGTAAACACGAATAATGCTCCCTAATAAAAAAACATACGACAATTGCGTAAACGGGAATAGAACAAAGCGTTCTTTTTAGTTTTTGGAAAGTTCTTTTTTAAAAAGTGTTCTAATATTTCAAAGAACTGTAATTTGTTTGGTAAAATGGGAATTCGTTTAAAAAAAGCGTTCGTTTTTGTTGCTGGAAAGATTTTTTTATAAAGGTGTTCTATTATTAAAAAGATCTGTAAGCTGTTGTGTAGTGTTATTATAGTTGGAGATTTTTATTCAATTTTAATGGTGAAAGCATGATGCAACGCGGGTGTATCGTTCTAGGAAGTCGCCGACGGGATGGGGATGTGCCAAAAAGAGATAAAGTAGTTTTATTGATCTATACGGACGTTCGGGTGGCGCGAGTGTGAGTTGAATGAAACGAAGATAACTTACCGCCCCAGGGACGTTTGTCTTTTTCACTCTTTTGTGTTTTTTCTATTGTTGTCCCACTCGGGCCACGTGACCTAAGCAGGGTGTAACTCACCCTACCGCGGCCATAACTTACTCATAGCGATAGGGTACTGTCGCGAAAAACACTGTTATATTTATTTTTAATATTGTTTATTGTATTTTTATTTTAGTCTAAAATAATTCCAACGTTGGCCACGATCTGAAATTATTACAGCTATTAGCGCCAGCTCGATCGATGTGATACCATATTCTCACAGAATATTGGCGTGAAACGAACAGCCTTGAGATGTGTTTTTTATGATGAGTGAGCGTTCCAATGGTCCAAAAAAACCCTCCTTTTTTTCGAGGTGTAATCCATCATGGACACCCCTCCGCTCGAGGATAACAGTAGGATAGTGTTGGACTTGCGATGGCATGCTCGGACCTATCAACTAACCACACCTGTTTTCCAGCTCATCGCCGTGTGTCCTGAAATCGGGAACCAGAGACGCATCTTACGGTCCTGACGACGTTGGCTTAAAGAGCTCTTCCTATCATAAAGAGAAAAGTTGTTCCTCTTTATATCTTTCTTTTAGACGTCCCACAACCTATTCCATCTTCTCTATCTCCTCCTGACTGACCCCTCTATTTCAGCTGTTTGCTTCTGGTGTTGCAAATGTCTACAGACAACAGTCACCACTATTCATTTGATTGTACGTCTGCCTGTTTGCCAGCTTCGCAATGAGAAAAGTCCAACGCTTTACCAATGGATTTAGTGAAAATTAAAAACTTATTATTAAAAAAAAAAAATTTATTAGCTGTTACCCGCGACTGCGTCCGCGTGGAAATATAATTTAATTTGCCTTCCAGTACGGCGACGGCGGCGGCGTACGCGTGGGCCTTTCAATGTTATTTTCCAAAATAAAAGTAGTCAAGTTACTGCTTATAACATCAGCTATCTGTCAGTGAAAGTGACGGTCCAGCCGTTTCAGAGTACTAAATTTTAAAAATAGATTTTTGGTATAATTACGTTCCGTAGATATACACTTTCATATGCAACTAGTAAAAGTTGTTATTTTGACATTACAAACATACACTTAAGTTTTATTTATTTGTATAGATTTAAAAATGTAAGTAAATAGACCGTCAAGTGAAATTACCTACATAATGTACGGGTTTCGTGGAAGAAATTGCTTTTTAACGATAATACCGGGCTTTGGTAGATAAAGAATTATATTAGAACCTAGGTACTACCTATATACCTACTACTAGTCTCTTAAGTTTTTCTATAATGGTTTACAATAAAGAATTATCTATTTAAGTATTTATCTAATTACCTACGTATATTAGATACTAAAATGATCAAACAATATGCTTGTGTTATGGGTAACATCTAATGGATATTACTCAGGACTCAATTAATTAAAGTAAATAAATAAATAATTGAAGTAATAAAGTAATTTTTAAGTAGTAAAATAATCATTAACATAATAGTTATGCGTAAATATTAGAAATAAAATAAAATTAAAGCTTTAACATCATAAGCATACCAGAGAATAACTTTTTATTTGCCGCTGCTCTGCCCAAATGTGCATCACATAAATTACGCCGCTCCTTCAGTATTTCTTTCCTTGTCTTGATTTATATTTCGTCTCCCTCCCGCCTTGCTTTATTAACTGGCTAGCTCAATTCACTGGGGTCCTCTATCTAGCTTATTGTGTATCTAAAAAAAATGGAATTTCATGACAAAATAGCCAATTAATTTTGGCGTTTCCATTCCAAGTTCAAGAGTTTGAATTTGGATCGCAACTTTATTCGAGTTTTAAATGCAATAAGGTTATTTAAATAGTTTTTTTTTGTGATTCAGACGGATTTTGTCATTGTCAGCCATTAGGCAAAGTACACACAGATTTACATAGACTAGTGGTCGCCCGTGGTCGAAATTCAACCATAATAATTTGTTGTCAAAGACTAAACTTCTATAATCACAGATTTTGCCGAGGCTACACTCTTAATTTGACTTGAAGAATAAACAAAAGAGTGTGTGTGTCAAATACATGGTAATGTGTGTAATGTTTTTTTATTCCGTTTAATGTATTTTTGATGCATAATTAAAAAAAAATATTAGCATTCGTCGCTCTTTCTCTGTATAAACTATAAGTGTGCGAAATTTCATACTCCTACGTCCGCGCAATTTTCGAAAAAAGGGTTATAAAGTTTTTGTTTCACGTATAGATATTGTAAGCATGTTGTTCGGTCAGACTCTAACCTTAATTGAATTTAGATAGATAACACTTATTGTTCACCAAATTAACAATTACAAAATATTTACAAAATGGAAAATTTCAATATTATCATGGTAAAAACAATAGGCGGCATTATCACTCAAAGCAGTCTCTGCCAGGCAATATAACTTAAAGAATATTTTTAACTAATCTGGCGATGTCAGTGGTCCAGAGCATTAGATAGGACGTAAATTAAATATCTACATATACTTAAACTATTTTATAAATGAAATACGTAGAAACATATTTATTATAAGATATATATTTTAGTAATTGTAAGAATTTAGTGTTAGCTTAAAGTAAATGTTTCCATTTTCTTTAAATCTCCGAAAGTAGGACAGAAAAAGAAGATAGGCAGACGTTAATAGTCTTCTAATAGGAGTAATCACCTGTTTGGGTCAAACCAAAAAACTCACCTTACCTACTTGTTTTTATATCTTGGATAGCTACTGACCATGTTTATCGTTTTAAATTTTTTAAAACATAAGGACATAGTAACGACTTTTAAAGATCGGACTAACGATACACACAACTATATATAGGTAGAAAGGATGAACTGACATAATGATTTCATACCGATTCTGTTTTAGGCAAAAATGACTACGGTCTCTTAAAATGAAGCAGAAAAACTCGGTTCCTATATATTCCGCTGGAATTTTTCTGGGAATGATTTAAAATGGCCAGATTAAAAAAAATCGAATCCCAATGTGATTTTTTTACTTATTGATAGCAAATTTAATGTAATAAATTTGTGATAATTTTTATCCCGGGAATCCCGCGGAATTTTTCCCGGGAGCGGTTTGAAGTTGTTCGGATGCATAAAAATTAGCTTATTCCGACACAGTCTTCACTATAACGATAGCTTACATTGTTTTTTTTTAATTCTGTGATACTTTGCGTCCCGGGAATCCCACGGAAATTTCAAGTCAAGCGTGCAGGAATTCGCGGGCATATCCTAGTATTAAATATGATTAATTTATTTTCTTCGAATTAAGCTTAACATCATATCAATAAAACACTTTATAATAATTCATTTCAATAGGTACCTATATAATTTATTAAGATGGTATGTTGTTATAAGTCTTTTTAATAAAGTAACGTTCAGTGTATATAATTTATAAGCGACAAAGGCTGGGTGCTTAACAATCAGTGCAGGAGGTGTTAAATGATCGTAAACGTCAAGTTTACGACGACTGTACTCGTAAAGATGTCGTAAACAAATAATTAGTTGAGGTTTAACCACGGCTTCTGTCTCACTCGAGATTAAACACTCGAGAGTATACGTTTTAAAAGTTAAACCCTTATGTATTGCATATTTGATTTTGTTCAACTGTAATTTAATTTTTCAGAAGCATTATGGCGAGAGTTTCTCAATTTCTGTGTTTTCTTTATTTTTCAAATTAACTTCATATGGTTTGCGCATCTAGCCCACTGGCTACTGGAAGTGTTCAAGCCTTAAAATAATCTATTAGCAAATAGGAACCAGGTGACACCCGCACTCGTACTCTTCAAGCTCAACCAACTTGTAGGTTTTTGTTTTACAGAGTTCTAGCAGCAACTCGAAATCACTTTCCGGTAACGTAACCTCTATCTACTAATATAAAAAAAAGTTGTAATTTTCAACAAAAGCACAAACTCCGGTTTAAAACCAATCAATGTACAACAATAATTGTTAGGTAAATTCCTACATTTCACTTTTGCGTTCATGTAGTCCAAGTTTTTGTTATAATAAATACACCACAATTATATGGATGTCATAATTTATATACATATTGTTAACTTACAGCGCCATCTATTGTTAAGTAGTAAAATTACTAATTGATTTATAGATATTACTAAAATATTTATATTGTTTTAAATTATTAAACAACTACAATTAGATACGTTTCGTATAGAAATACGACATTGTCGTATTTTGTTCTTTATGTTGTATGAATCTTAATACCAATGAAATTATTAATTGCAAGAACATTGATCGTTAAGGGTTACTTATATTTTATAAAACATCTTACTATTTACTTATTTATTAATTAAAATATTATGATTTCAAATTATTGTCAGCTTCAATTATTAGAATGAGTAATTTCAATTCATTGAGTTCGTCGAATTAAAACGTAAATCACCGTTTGAAGTTTTATGAAACCATAAAACATCAGGTGATCACATTGATTACGCACAATGCGACCGAACTCATAATTTTACAGCCAATTTACAAACAATAAAAGTCGTCCTCTTGTCTTACACGCCCATTCGCCCATAATATCACCATATTATGAGGTGATTGTGTGCCGCAAGCTGTAACTCCTAACAGTCGTAACTTTTATCTCAATAAAACCTGAAACTCAAAGCTGGTAGAATAATTCACCTCGGTTGCCTATAGATGGCAGCACATCATTCAACGTCCGTCGCCATCTGTTAGTGAATCACTGAAGCTTTTTATGAGCAGTTTGAGTTCAGCACATCGTAAAATGAATGTTTTATGACTTCGGTTGATGACGCTACTTTGTATGTACAAGCATGTTTTACGTTATAAACATATTGTACATTTTAGTTTAATTTCAAATGAATATAGAAAATAACACTTGTCCTTTGTAACGAAAATAATAAATATGTATTTAATTGAAAAACAAACTTATTTAATTGATGAAAATCATTTATTTATTAAGGATCAATAATAGTTGGGTTAAATTACTGCTTTTACAAAATACTGACGTGAAGGTGGAAAACATGAATAAAGATTAAACTTTAGAACTATGTTGTCATGTCACATGAAGTACGAAATAAAAGATCTGTAAAATGCGTCAGAAACATCGGAACATGACAAGCTGCCATTATTGAATTTTTCCCTCGCTTTTGTTTGTTCAACATTCACCGCAAATAGCCAGAGCGCTCGTGGTCAGTTGTAACAACGCCATCTATCGGTTACACGCCGCACTACATGACTTGGTACTTTTATGAGAACCATGAACATAAATTGCGTATTGAGATAACAAAGTTAAATTTGTCTGTAAATCTTATGTTATTAATTTCAAACATTCTATAGTATAATCTTTTATTACTCTAATAATTAAAAAAATAACACACTGTAAACGATGCTGACTATAATTCTTAAAAACAATCAAAATGTACTGCAACAAGATGGCGCCACTTTACTTTGGAAGCAACAAAATAAAATAAAAAATATTGATCACAATTGTATTTAAGGGTGTTAAATGCGTTTTTTTAATTGTATTTAAGGGTGTTAAATTTATTTAAGAAACACAAAACGCATTTAACACCCTTAAATACAATTAGCGTCTTACACAACGCAAAATTTGCCGCTAAATATGTTTATAGAACTGTCAATACCTTTTGTGTAAAACCAAAACGTATTTAGGCAGTTTAATATGATTAACTAATTTTTATTTAAAGACGATCGTTATCCAAGTGGCCCTAAATGTCCGTAGTATTCGATAACAAATATATGTATATACCTTAGTTTGGTTAGGAACATATTTAGAAGCTGTTGTAAATATTTTAAACGCCATTTGTAAAAAAATAAATATTTTTGAAATTAAAAATTCAAGATTTTAATTATCTTGTTAATACAACCATAATACTACTAGTATTTCGTTGGCGAGAACAGATCAGTAAAATGATAATACTTGTAACATTTATAAATTATAATAGGTTTGAAATTTTTATTTTAAAATATTTTAGACTTGTTCATTGTAATAACTACATTTTTTCCATATAAATACTTATATTAGTATCTTATATTATATTCAAACAAGACGATATTGTAATGAATAGCCGGCTCCTATATCTTACTAACCGTTCAGTTGCCTTAGAACTGTAGGTTACTTAGTACGGTACAAGTACCTAATGTCAGATTTCTACCAATACTAAGGCAAGTGAATGAATAGTAGTTTTTTCATTGAAGAAAAATATCAGAGGGCTTAAAGCTGGCACTTTTGGAAAATTGCTTAGTGAAAATGAAACGTGTCTACCTACTGGTAGGTGTTAGAAATAGTATATGTACAGTTTCACTTTATTTTGAAACTTATCATGTTAGTAATATAAATCTGAGAAAGCGGCCGCTTGTGGCTTCCAGAAATGTCAATCTTTAGCAAATAACACGTGACTTTGAAAAGTTCCTAAATCTTATACTAATACCTATATAAAGCTTAAAGAGTGTGTTTGCTTGAATGCATTACTAATCTCAGGAACTACTTGGTCTGATTTGAAAAATTCTGTTGTGTTAGATAGCCCATTTATCGAGGAACGCATATCATCACGCTAAGACCAATAGGAGCGGAG
Source organism: Dendrolimus houi (assembly GCA_039645545.1). NCBI lineage: Eukaryota > Metazoa > Arthropoda > Insecta > Lepidoptera > Lasiocampidae > Dendrolimus > Dendrolimus houi. Next base: position 15,446,814 of record CM077125.1, on the reverse strand, counting down.
CACTAATGAAGAATGTTTCAAAATCGGGGGGTGTTTTTTCATTTTGGGAGCTTCCGCTGCGTGTGCTGCGTAAACATTTAAAGTTTCGCAAAAATAATGTGTGACAAAATTCTTCCCCTTTAAAAGTTCTAAAAAAAGTCCGCGACAGCATATGTCTATCTTTTAAGGTTGACTCACTATAACTTTTTTTATGCTAACCAAATTTGTTCTAAAATAATGCATTATTTGCGAAGGTGTTTTTATAAACATGATATTAATCCTTATTCAAATAAATACGTTATTCATCACAAGTATTTAATTTAAAACAAAATTTCTATTTACATCATTCGATTTCAATGAATATCTTAGGAGATATCGCAGTTTTAAAATAACATCGCAGCAAAATAATGATTAAGTACTGCGCGCGCATTTATGATGTGCAAGGTCGGCGGGCAGTCATGAGGGGGGAACGGTGGTGGCGCACCTTCTACGTAAACAAAGTCGCGGGTTAAAGTTAGCGTTAGCCCAAAGTAATTCTTACACGCGGCCGAATTCGCGGGCAGAAGCTAGTCCTATATAACTACATGACGCTACTAGTCCTTTATTGAGCGATTGTTATTTTAAATATTCTTCTTCCAAGGTTTTACATCCAAATCGGCTTTGCGAACGGCAAACAAAACATTTGAGATCCCACTTAATTAGTTACAATAAAACACGGGACAGCTTACAAGGACCGTCGAAAACTTCTCCATTGCAATCTCAAGACCGTATTAAACTGAGATTATGCGCGAAACAGTAATATCAAACTTTCCAAAATCCACATAATTACGTTCACCAACCAACACTAATCCAATGAAGACCGAACCTAAAGCCGTGGGGCATAAATTCGATCTAAAAAGTTACCCGATATCTAGGGTAATTATAAAAGAGGGCGCACGGGGGGAGAGTGACAAATCCCCGAATAAAACAACAAGGAAATAATTCCGGCAATAAATCGCCCTCTCGGTGTGAATGGAATAGCAATTATTTGGTTGAGTTGCTACTTCTTCCATTACTATCGGTTTACGCTTTTTACCAGACTCACTAAAAACTCGTTATTTAAATTCGACTATTCCTGATTTGAATGTTCTTATTTAAACATCGTAACTTTGTTGGCCAGTCTCTTGTCTTATCGTATCTAAATTTAAAATTATATAAGTCATAGAACATCCACTATTACAAATTGGAAAATTCTAATTTAAATATAATAACTTTATTGGCCAATCTCGCCTTATTGTATCTGAATTTGAAATTATATATATAGGTATCGTAAAACAACTATATAGGTGACGATTACTTTTTATCATGTATACTATCCACCCGTCTGGTGTAACTATCTATTGAGCAATAGAAATAAGAATTAGGTAGGTACTTATACGAATTAACTACTAAACCTATAAGATATTAATGTTTGATAACATGGCCTTTAATGTATTATCGACGAATAAGCTACCGCACCTCTAACTAGAATAGATACGCTTGTCAAAATAGAGCATTAAATCCTATAAGAATTGTTTTCCATTCCAACCTAATTAGAATTAATTTGTCGACGATATAAAAGTTTCTTAAACTAGAATCTTTGATATTTTACTCTGATTGGAACAAAAGGGAATATTACAATTTATACAAGATACGTATAAGATTGTTAGTTATGGTGGCGAAGTAAGACTTTATGTTGAAAAATCTTTGATTCTGATATATACTTAATATACTTAGTTATAAATGTAAAAGTAAATTCGTGTTGATGTTTGTATTTTGTTTATAATGCTTTTATTTATACATTTTTTTGTTTTATTAAGAAAAAATGTGTAATGTGATTTTCATCAGACAAGAGTTGATTGCACGGCACTTTTTATAGCATAAATTGCAGTAAATCTCTCGGGATTCAAACATTTAGTAAAAAAAGCTGCGAGGACTACCCTAGTAAGTAATATGAATAAATTAATTGTGTACTGTATGTAGTTATCTTAAAAAATAATAAATTCACAAAATCTTCACACTCGCAATTGCATAACAATTTCGCGAAACCAATAGTAGCATACCCTTAAATTATAAGACCATTCCTATTAGAACTGCCCCACACTTCTACGATCATAGTTTTAATGATGTCAAAAGGGTGTTTGAGTTTACCTTTAAGGGTCTTTATAAACTGGTTTTAAGGGTCATAATAGGTAGGTTGTATAAAATTCCCGTTATGTAGTTTAATTAATAGTCACGTCCACCACCGGGTTTTGGTGACATACATATACCTAAGTATGTATAATTCCGTTAAAGAAATGAGAATAATTATGTAAATAAAATCGTAAAATTGTAATATTTTTTCACACTTGAATATCAATTGAGTTAATTTACATATTTCTTATTATGTAATATGTAAGAATGTTGACTTTATATTTTTATATATTATTATATTTATGAAAATAATAAATAAGTAGACATTTAAACTGTTTTCTTTTTCATACCTACAGGTAGTTTATTGGTTTTTGTATAGATTCCGGCACGATTCTTGATCTTGAGCGGTGGGCGGAATAGTAGGGATCGCTTTGCGCATTGAGTGTAGTCAATATGATGCCATTTATCAACATATCGATAATATTGTTTTTGTACTTTTACTCAAAAGAGATAATCTCATCTTATACCTCGAAAAAGATTCCAAATTTTACTTGTGTATAGACCGTTCAATAATCGTGCCGGGGCTTATATTTAGTAGGTTTATGTTCATTTAAATCCAATAGGGACCTATACTAAAAGCAGAGTATACCATTGGGGAAGGTAATTATGTAGTTTTTATCCGTGCAGGAACGGAGAAAGAATACAATTTCCTGCGGCCGGGCGGCATGTCGTAAGAGGCGACTAAACAACCCACAGCCAGGTGGTAGGATATTTGCTCCACTGGATGGCGACCACCCCTGGTCTAGAGTATGCCGCCATAACAACCTTGTGTTGTGTTCCGGCATCAGTGACCAGGTTCCAGTCTCCTTTAAGCAGACATTTGTAGCACCTTTCGTGTTGCAAATGTCCATAGGCGACGGTAACCACTTTCCATCAAGTGAGCCGTCTGCCTGTCTGCTGAACTCCTGCAATAAAAAAAAATAAAAAAAAAAAGTTTTAATGTGTTCTGTGAATAAACTGTGTAAGGTATTTTGTGAATATACTTAACAACAATATTTTGACATTTGTTTTCATTCTTATAATCCATCTAAAGGTCGTCTGGAAAAAATCACCATGGGTGATAAGACCACGGATTGTGTACCTATAGTCGAGCAGTTCTAGGAAGCCCCATTTGAAGTTTCATATAAATACTCACGAAGAAACTTTGTAACACTATCAAAATAATTTATATGAAATTAAAACACCATGATTAACTTACCTACTTCTTTAGAAACGTAACACATGCCAATGTTATATTTGTCAACACTTTCTTTAAAGATAGAAAGCCAACAAAAAGTAAAATATATTTTTTAATATAATAAATCGTTTTATTTTAATCGTTTCGTAATGTGTGACTTCCTATATCGATTCCAATTTTTAATCGTATCATTATTGATTATTTACGTAATTAGAAAAATCAGTTTGATAGATGCCAAATGTAGTTTTATAGAACGGCCCAACGGCCCGTACTTTAATATATTAATGTTCTTGTTTTTATATAGCTTTTAGCCAAAAGTATAATATACCTACTCTATTCTATTCTATGTTTAAAAGTGCATCGACAGAGGGCGTTGGGAGCGGATAAAACGAGTTGGCCCCAAACCCTTTAGAGTCTACTCGACCCCGATCTGTCTTCTCTAGAGATACTTTAAATTATCACTATCCATGTTACTTTATTGCTCTGGAAGTTTTTCCACAGTATTGTATCGGCGTCGATTGATAACAAAATCTATACAAATAAAATTAAAGTGTCGGTTTGTGATTTCAAAATGAATTCTAATATTTAAATGAAATCTGCTATTTAAATGATGTCTATTTATAAATTACTGTTTTTGAAAAATTCTATCAAACTGTCAAAAGTCTGTCTCGGGGCCTAAGTGGTCGCTTTCGCAGACTCATAATATGAATATTACAAGTATCAAAATAAAGTCGAACTTTAAGCTATGTCTTACGCCTACCAGTATATATCTAGACACGTGTCAATTGCACGAAGCGATTCTCTGACAGCGGAGACTTTAGCTCTCACATGGACGTCGATAGATAAATGGTCTAACGGATTTTAATGATTTTAAGTTTAAAAAACGGGATTTTAATTTTAAACATTCGTGTATGTTTTATTTCAGGATCCAGATGAGATGAATATAAAGTCCAGGTCCTGAACGAAGAAAGAATGAAATTCATAGTCCCTGGCATATCTGTAATAGTACCCATATAACACCACAGATCATAGAAAATTAATTTCAATGATTTTCAAATCACTCTTGAAGTTTTAGTTTACGTTTTTAAATGGCACTGAGATGTAAAAACGTTTTACCAGAAAACACATTTCAGGTTGAGGCCTCATTAGTGCGTTGCGTCACGTCGTGGCAACGCCTCAAGGCATCAACGTATGTTGCATACCACACTTACGTTCCGACGACGCACGACGTCGCAGCGCAGCGTTTCAATATGGAGTGTGGATTTTACTCGACTTTCGACAATGGATCGGTATAAACCTGTTCTATTTTTTCTTTTATTACGCCACCGCGGAAATAAACGTAGAAACAATAAAATATTATGGATATCTCCCTTGATTGCATTGTTGCACCGGTGCTGCGGAACTCCGAAAAAGCAGCGTATCACCCTCCCCCGCTTCGTCTTTCGATTGTCGAAACGTCGTGTGCGACGACGCAACGCATAATGTGCCATATCATTAAAAGATACATGTAAAACGAAACAGTGTTGACGCTGCGACGACGCAACGCAACGCAACGTAACGTTGAATGAGGCCTCACCCTTACACATATTTATGTGAACTTAAATATTTTGATTAAATTGATACATAATTAATTAAATTCTAAGTTGGTTTTGTTTACTTTTATTATCTCGAATACGAAGTGGGTAGACCTCTTTTGGCAAAGGGTTACAGTTATACAATTGCAAGTTTATCTAAAAAGATAAATTTAAGTTATTAATTATTCTAACAAACATATTTACATAGCTTTAATTTTTCAATTAAATTTATTTGTTTATGATATTTATTCATATCAAGGCGGTATGAGTATACAAACTTTAATTTTAATAAGAGATAACAGGCATTCTGAGTTTTTCGGCATATTGTCAAAGTATATAAAGGGTTGCCGTATTAATATATGAATGAAGACATATTTACATATAAATTTTATTTAATTAAATATAAACATAAATATTTTAACAGATTTAGATATACTTCCATTTTAATACATTAATATTTAAAAAAAGTTTGTAATATTTACAAAATATATCTATAAATAGGCTTTTCATGCAGTTGTGTATATAATGAAGGTATGTAGATATACACCTATTCGAGTTGATATTTTAAATAATAAGCAATTATCATAAACCACCCATATCTGCACATAATGAAACAGCAAAATAAAAACACCTATTACGTGAAAGGGTTAATTTCATTGATGTAAAATTTTCTCTTCGTAGATATTAGGATGAGTTTTATTTACGATATGGAAATGCAGGTGTAAGTGCAAACGTGCGAAGTTTCGATAAATAGATGCGATTGACATAAATCAGCCTCTACGCATGCGCAAAACCAGCCAAACAGCTTACTCAATTAACGGCTGGGATTTCAATTAAAACGCCTAGTTGGATTTACGACTTTTCTAATTTATACACTTTTGCCACTTGGACGCATCGAGCTTATTGGTCACGCTCGATGACGACGCAGAATTGAGTTTTTATTGATTTTTTAAAATAAATTTTAAGTAATCGATTTGTTTACAATATTAATATTGAAACATGTGTGACTACTGACATAGGTAGTAAGTATATTTTATGATATTTACTAGGGTTTGCCACGATTTTTTTTGCTTTAATAAACATTGTATTAAACCACAGAAACTGGTCCATGTCATGTTTATCTTCGTTTTCATAAATATATTTTATAATAAATTTTTAGACAGTAGTTTATATCCAAGGCCGTGAAGATGAAAGTGTACTAATCTACTAAGTAAATTTAATTGAAAACGCCTTACTTAGTAGGTACTACCTACATACCTATGCCAAATATTATCTATTAAACAGATTTTGTTAAAATCAATTTCCCTTGAATTTTTTTCTAATTTTTACCTACTATTTTGGATTTTTTTATAATATTCATCAATAGATTCAATAGTCTTCGAGAAAAATGGCTATGATAACTACATACATAAATTGAGAGATATGGACAAAGATCTAAAAATGGTAGATTCGTAGATACTCAAATACGTATTCAAAGAATTACAAGGCACTTCCGCATAATGAATAAACTAACAACGGAACTATATCTAAACAAACTCACAAAGTCTCCGAGCAATTATAATCATTAAGTGGGAAAGCAAATAAGTAAGTAGTGGTGAGATAACTACCTCCTGGTTGTCAATAGACCGGTTGATGGTGTACCTATAGGCAGAATTATCCAGAATGTATATACCTACTATAGGTGTATTTGGCAACGAAATAGAAAATTATTGATGCTTGATGTACTTATGCATAAATGTTGCACATGTTCTACGCCTATACTTTTTTTGCCAAATGCAGGTAAATAAGCAGACGGGTCCTATGATGGAATGTACGCTTCTTCTATTCTTTTCATCAGGTGGGCCGTGGGCCTGTTTTCCTACTTCAGGAAATAAAATAAAAAATACCACACGTCGGTAGCGCACAGGGTACACCTGAGTAGGAAGATGCCTTCAAGTCTTTATTGTAAACGTAATAAACATTTCATTGTGACAGAAGAATATTAAGAGATAATGACGTAAAATTGATATGTAGATACCTATACAAGTAAGGATTTTAAAAACTACGCGAAACCAGCAAAATCATGTGATGCTTATTAAATTGGCAAAACCTATTTGTATACCTACCATGTTTTTATGCAATAAACTATTTAATTTGTTTTGGATGAAATATGCAGTAGGTACTTTAGTGTTGCCCTTATGGTTTTCCACGATCTTCGCTAGATGGCGTTACGGATATCGATTCATCATTAGCTTGTATTAAAAATTAAGTTTCAAATTTCTAAGAATAATAATACTTTATTCTTAGAAATTTCAAAGTAATTGCAAGTTTTATTGGAGATTTTCTATGGAAGAAGACACGATAGGGGAGCCAACTGTGATTGTTGACTATGTTACAAGTTACGTTTTATACTGGGCGATTGTTATTCTTTAGTTTTCTTGTTCTATGGTTACACGAAATATGGGTTTCCGAATATCGTTGGAAATTGTGTGGGTAGCTTTTGTATTTTAAAACCTTGGCTCGCAAGGAACTCGGTTTCTCTCTAAGTACTACTGGAGCTTGTCTGTCTTGTGTCACCTTTATAGATTTTTTTATAATTCATCAGTTCAATTATTAAAACCCAACTTCAACCCAATTGCAAGTATATTACTGACATAAAGAAATTGAATTTTTTAGCAGCTTGAAATGTCACATTACAATTAATATTGAAGGTTTTGGAAACAAAATAAATTCGTGTTAAAAAAAAATCAATATCATAAAATGATTGTCTAATTTTAACCAAATGTATGGGTACGTTTATATATTAAAACTGCACAACAAAACATTATCCTTGAACATTCCCTTAAGAACCTCTTCGTACGTAAAGTCAGTGTTTACATCGCTTTATACAAACGGTACCACGCCTACTAAGTATCACTCATTCGAACACTATAATAAACAATTTCACTTGAAATATTTAAGTAGCAGATACTTTTCTAGATACGTCTTTAATGTTTATAGTTGAGTGGTCTTAATCATTATCAGTGGCGTAGCTTGCTTTAGACGAGCCCTGTATCAAAATGGGTTAAGGCGGCCCAAAGGAAGGTTAAAGTTTTTTTATAAAAGAAACCACAAAATGCTCGAATTGAATTAAAATAATTATATATTGAATATAAGTTATTACTTATACTTAATGCTCCTAGGAGCTAAGTTAGACAAACAATTCAAATGAAAGATACACTTTTCTCGCCTTTTTTTCGGCAAGCTTATTTATCAAATCGTCCATAGCTGAAGACCATTTCAGTTTTTCTAGATTTTCTGCCTCTATAGACAACAATGATAAGTCTGATATCCGTTTCTGTCGGCCCAGCAGTTATTCTTAAAAATGTTATTAATCTATAAAAGATTATAGATAACATTTTAGGAATTTTTGCTTACACACTTTCGGGGCCCCTGTAGCCTGGGGGCCCCGTATTATTGATACGGCTGATACGGCGGTAGCTACGCCCCTGATCATTATTGTTTACCTACAGGAGAGCTAAAAACCGTTTTTAAGCATGAATATCAGTATTATTAGAATGCCTTTCTAGTGAATATTTCTGTTATTTTTAAACCATAGTTAGCGCTATTACTTGTATTTCCATGTTTTACGATAGGTGGCATTAAAAAGTCGATTTGTCAAAAATTTGGATAGTGTCAGTATTGGATTAAGCAAGCGATGTGTTATGTTATACTGGTTCGAATGTTGGACAACTAAAGTGATATACCACGAACGTCTCTACTCATCTCATATGAGAATATTGCGATGGATTTGTGGTGTTACAAAAATGGATAAGGTGAGAAATGAATAAATAAGAGGATCTTTGAAAGTTGCACCCGTGACTGGAGAATTGAGAGGAAGAAGACTAGGGTGGTATTGGCATGTAATGAACAGGGAAGAAGACTTTCTTCCCTCTTCATTACGTGGCAAAAATAATGTTTAACTGCGAGATTGATGAATACAAATGTACCTAAAGGTAGACCAATAAAGAGATGAATGGATTATGTGAAGGATGATATGATGGATGCCATGATTTGTGGTGTGACAGAAGACGAATGTCATACTAGAGGAAAGACATATTGTGACGACCCCAAATAATGGGAGAAGGTGAACTAAAAGACATATTATGTTGAAACTCGCTTATTTTAGACCCATGCATACAATCATATTACAATGCCCCCGACATCTTTCACGCGGGTCTTGCACTTTTGACTTCTTTTGAACTCTGTAAGATATCGAAATGAAACATTACATAAGACTTTAAGATAAAAATGCAGTTTTAATTCCTAAAGTTTTTATTGAAATACAATGAGTCGTTTTAAGACCTATTCAAAGCAAACTTTCAGACAGACTGAGAGAAGCAGGGTGGCGCGAATTTTCATTATTTTTTTTAACTTCAAGTGTATTTGTCGACAAAGTTATTACAAGTTATTAAAAAGTACTTTAACCTAAATTCTAGTTTATTAGTTTTAACGATGACCAAGCGCTGCGTATTAGCGCTTTTGTAGACAAACGCAGGCTGGGCAATTGTCTAACTACTGACAGATCTAAATTTTAATAATGGTCATTTACAATGATAATTACACATTGTCGAAATACTAGTTTTCTTCTGAAATTTGGCTTTTACTGTGAAATCACACGACACTGACTGACTTTCTTATTCATAGAAAGTTAGAGTAACTTTCAACGCTTCTTTATGGTTTTTAAATAAGCGTTCAAACTTACTCTAACTCTCTATGAATAAGATCGTAAATTTATTCGGTATTCATTATGAAAATAACAACTAAACACATAATTAGAAAATAATAATAACAACATAAATAATTCACACAAATTGGTGTCTTTTAACTTTAACAAGTCATATCATCGACATTTTACGACTGCATGCGACGTCTTTATGACTATTCCGGTGTAAAGTCGTAAAGTAATAAAATAAAAGTTGGAAGCGCGAACAAACCGATAGGTAATAATGAACTTTTATTGGTCAGTTTTACAACGATCCCTGAGTGATTGTAAATTGTGAATTAGATGTTGTAAATGGCGATCATACGCCCCTCAGTAGTTAGTAACTATAGGCCAGTTGTTTGCGAGACATTGCAATCGGCAAATAGCACGATCATGATGTTTTCATTATTTTGATTGCTAGGAGTATTAAATCGGTTGTAGCCGCTTGCGAGTCGGACTCAGACATCGAGTGTACCTCTATGATGACAGTACGGATACAAAGTGTTTGTGGATTTAAGGACGGTGGTTATATATGGGATCGATGTATTTATGAAGAAAACTTCAAATTAAATTAACTACAATTTTTCTTTAATTCACGTTATAATATAACAATGTTTTTCTATATTGTCAAAAAGCATAAATGTACAAAGACTTTTTACAGTCTTATTTAATTCAACTTTGAAAATTAATAGGTACCTACAAAGTTGATAGAAGACGAACGGTTGTGTTTGATTAGATTTTCCATATTAGTACTAACATCTGAGTTTTTTAAAATGTTGTAGTAGGTAGATAGAAAATGTGATACTAACTCCAGAAGGTTGTCTGGAAGAAATTGCGATAAGACCGCCGATTGTACTGAATAGTTGAATGGTTGTTAACTCATGTGTATTATTTTCTTATGTGCAATAAAGAATATTCTATTCTATTCTATTTTAGATATCTAGGTACTAAGTAGGTACTAACTAGTAAAAAAATTAAAATAGGTCCTACCTATCAGTCGGTAATTTAAAAAATTAATAGATAGATACTATAATAAAAATGAATAGGTACTGATTTATAAACAAAAAGGACTGTCTCAGTCTGTCTAAAAGATTATCTCAAATATGTACCGAATCGGTTTTACAATTTGTAATTAAAATGCTTCATTTCGATATGTTGCAGGATTCAGAAGACACAAATATAAAGACCAAGTCCAGCGCGAACGAAGTGGCAAGCACGGCTAATATAAAATACTAAACAGACTGAAACTTCCCTAGAGTGTAAAATTAGTACATTGAATACCTACTATTCAGAAGTAAATATACTATAAGTTCCATTAGAATAATATATCGCAATAAAAGTTATCTAAGTAATGTCGACTATTACTAAATAATAAATCAACACACTGGCGACTGTTTATTAAGTGCTGTTAGATATGCAATCCGGGAACTTATATTATTGATTGAGTCATTAATACTTCAACATACAATAAATTACTTATTTTTATAAATAATGATCCATTACGATACTTGTATCTTATCTCTTAGCGGTTCTTATAAATGTTTTTATACGCTACTACTTGACTTGGCAAAATCGGATATATCTTATACTTAGGTATGTATAAATAATTAAAATTCATACATAATGTGAATTAGAAGGTTTTGCCCATATAAATTTTAATATTGTTCGTTCTAAAATAATTTAATAAAAAGTAGATAATAGATTGAAAATCAATTTTATTTATTTTATATCTCATTAACTTAATTTTTATTTAAATATGTTCTTATTTAAAACTAGTTCGTGAGAGATTTCGGCTTTATATTTTCTGATCTTTATAAGATAAAATATCAAATACACGAATCTTTACGATAATTATTTTCCTATTTTTATCACTTTGTTAAAAAGAAATATTGTGTAGTTTCTTTTTTAGCTTGTGTTATATATTTTTTTTTAACTAATTCTTTAATACTGTATAAAATATCAATTCATTTTTGTTGTAGTTATATGAGCCAAAAATTACTAATAATTGTTATTTTTAGTTAAAGCTTACCTGATTTAATTAATATGTATTTTTATATTGTAAGAATTTTTGAAATAGTATGTTTCCCAAGTAAATGAAATAAATAAACCTAACCGCAACAATTTTAATGGCATTCGTTAGGTCATGTCGCAGCCTATTTAATTTTGAGGCAAACTTTCAAACAGACTGACAAAGATAAATTCTGAATGCAGTGAAAGAAGACTATACATTGTATAAATGGTACATCTCATTTATATTTTGGACTATATTTTGAAATCATAGACAATTCAATTTTATTTATCGATGTACGTGCATAAATGTTGATATACCTAAGTATGAAACTAAATTTCTTACGCAAAATTTGCATGAAGATCGTTATTTAAATTTTGATATTGTTCTTATTAAAATATCTAATTATAAAAACTACCCGATAATGAAATTTAACGATCGTCGAATCGACAGAATGATACATATCTGCACACAGTTTATAGAAGCATACACAACATATTATATGAAATAACAATCGAATTGCAACTGAATGATAAACTTAGAACTTGAATTATAACACTTATAACTGCGTCGATTGTTCCAATTACACAGGCTGCCCATTAAATAGGGTCGGACGCCGATATCTAGACATGTTTATAACAGCTAGTGTGCTCCCAGTTTTATTGGTATATCCGCGACAATTAATAACTGCTGTGGTAACCGATATTTCGCACAAATAGTAAATTTCAAGTGGTCGCGTTATATAAGGGTTGACTCAATTAATGTTTAGATATCAGGGTAGTTGTTTGGGTGATAATGTGTTTGTATGGTCGTTTTATATTGCCATTGCACAAATGCTTACGTCCCCTTTTTATAGATAGGTACCTACCTTACTGAGAGTAATGATGCAGGTTGGTTATTTGTTAGGAAGTAAATATCGTTGCAGCTTAAAGCGAGTAAAACCGCCAGTTACAACTTATGAATATCATTAATAGGTACCTATAATAAATATAAATAAATATTCTAGCGTTCCATATAGACAAAATAATTAACTGAAAGGATTTACTACAGTGTACCTATTACTTGATCATCCATATCTATTGATGCACTTTGTCAATACGCAAGTTTGTTGTTATTTTAAATCAAATTCTGGTGGGGTGGGTGGGTAAATATCATTATTGAATATGACGTGGCAGAGCCACGCTCAAATCGTTACCTTGATTACAGCTCTTAGGGCCGGATTGATCGGTGTCATACCACGCACTCACAGAATATCGACGGGAAACGGTTAGCCTTGAGCTAATTTTGTTTCGTACAATCAGTGAGAGATCCGATGGTCCCCTTGCCCTTATCCCATCCCTCCATCCCATGGGTGGGAACCCATCTTTTGTTTTTTAAAAATTGGCAGACAACACACACATTGTATACCCAAAGCTAAGCAATTTACACTTGTGTTATGGGTGATATACAAAGGACCACTCTGGGGGCCAATCCCAGGCACCCAGACCATAGCAAATAACAGAAAGTTCGTTTCCGAAATTTACCATGCCAGGAATCAAACCCGGAGCCTCTGCGTTGCAGCGAGTTCGGCCGGCTAAGACTTAGCCCGTTTAACTACAGAGGCCGTCTATTTTATCTACTCCATTCCTCCCTTTCTTTAAAATCTCTTTAGACACTGGGTTGCCTGGAAGAGATCGCTATAAGCGATAAGGCCGCCCACTGTTCTAATGCCAATGTATCCATATCAATTATCTAGATTTAAGTTTATGGTGAACAATGAAGAGTTTTCATTCATTCATTCATATATTCTATCTTTATTCCATCCCTCCTAATACATCCTAATCGCTGGCAACGCGTTGGCTAACCACTTTCCATTAGATGGATTGAAGATTAAAAAATAATAATAGACTGTATTGTCAATGTAATAACAGCCCATAAATGTCCCACTGCTGGGCTCGGGCCTCCTGTTACAGGGGATCGGACAGTATACCCGCCACGCTTATCCAAGGCGGCTTGGCAGGTTTGACACATCTTTTATCTCGATGTACAGATTGCATCACGATGTTTCCTTCACCTATGTTAGCACGTGGTAATTGTAAGAATATGCACATAGGTCAGAAAACTGATTAAGCGGTGCATGCGTTCCGGCCAGTATCGAACCGGCGCCCTTTGAGTTTGGAACGCGTAAGCTAGCCATTACGCTACCACGACTTCGATATCGTATGGTATGTTTTTGTCAATGGTGTAGTCTATCTATATATACTTTGTGTTGCAGACTTGTATGTTTGTGATGAACTATTAATATTTACCTACTAAGAAGGCTAATTCATGCTACATATGTACACCTAGGTATATGAGAATATGTTATATGTATCACAAGAGCACAACAAAGGAGCGGTGTTGGTGAGAGGTCGCCGCCGCGTGGGGACAGGGCAGGTCGGGACTGATACGATCGACATACACGAACCCAACGGGAAAGCTCACAATGTATCCACTCCACTTGGATACAGTGAACTCTTTATTGAGTATTTGCTGGTATAATAAACCCTATAATTTTTTCAATCAGTAAAAAATCATTAACTGTAGGTAGATTAACTTGAGTAACAATAATTAATTACATTATTAATTTAAATAAATAAAAGACTAAATCTAAATAAAAACTTTAAAACCAGTTAAAATTAAATATGAAAGTCACAATCACAAAATGGAGTTGAATGATCATAATTTAAATTCAATCTAATCGACGTTAGTCCCCTAAATGTTCAGGGGTCGACTATAGTGCCATAGTAAGATTAAGAATTCTACTATCGGTTATAGTTCAAGTGAAATGTAATGAAAAATTTCCCTGAAATGTGAGTATTTTTCTTTTTTTTGTAAAAAATATTTTTTTAATAGGTACCTACTCAATTTTCCGAAAAATATCACGACTACATATCAATCGTGTCAAAAAGCAGGCCAGGGATAACGTTTACATCTCATGGTCTATCTCCAGTACCCAAAAGTACGTAGCTGTATATACATAACTTTCTTTGAGGGAATTTCACAATTCAATATGTATAAAATACAGAATATATTGTTTTTCTTTAATTTCTCTTTAAAAATTAAAAGGGACAACGAGGGAACAGTGCAAGAGCACACAACGATACCATCGCCTGACACGAACCCACGCTACCAACTAACGGGACACTACCTACACGAGAACGGTAAACAACTGAAAAATAACAACTAAGTAGAAATATTTTCCTCTGGAATGCTGACGATTCGGTTAAAGCCGTGAAGTTTAAGAGAAATGGCCATTAGTTAGGTGTAAAACATAACTTAAAATTGGTTAGTGAGACGTTTATTAGGGAATGATTATTTGTTGTTTTTTTTATAGATTCCAAAGACATTTAAGCAAAAACTGGTCTTTCAAAAATGTTTCGTGTGTGTCTGTTCATTTATCTGTTAATGTATGTCACAGCCGTTATTCTCAAAAAGTATTAGATTTCGAATAATTGCTTTTTAAACATATCTACACAACACTTCATCGTGCGTGTAAATAAAAATCACCATCATGATCCTAGCGTTAAATCCCGGTTGCATTCGGGGCGTCTGCTTCGAAGCCCGGGATCCGCTTTCCTACTTTTTCTTCTCCACTTCGAGCGGTCTTGGTGCGTGTGATGAAACATCTTACATTAGTTTAGTGTTATGAATGAAATACTAAAAATATACTAAGTTATGGATAAGTTATCTATTATTACATATAATAAAACTGTAAAGATCGAATTTCTGTACAATGAAAAAAATGCTAAAAACCGAGTCAGGGGTATATAAGATGTGAAATAAAACTAAATTAGATTTTTTTTTTAATTTTAGGTTTCTCTGTTTGTCTGTTTGTACCGGCTAATCTCCTAAACGACTGGACCGATTTAAATGAAATTTTGTATGGTGGTAGCTTATATCCCTGGTCAACATATAGGATACTTTTGATCCCGAAAAATTAAAGAGTTCCCGTAGGATAGTTAAAAAAACTGCACCACGCGGACGAAGTCGCGAGCTACAGCTAATGTAGAATATGTAACAAATCGATGCCAGAAGTCTGTCTATCTTGTCTGTTAATGTTTATATACTGTAAAATTCATTTAAAATTGTCATGCGATAAGTGTATGGTAATAAAATTGAAAATTCAATTCTTCCCGCACGGCTGCCGACGAGTAGTGTTTTTCACATAAGACGAGAGAGATCTTTCATCTCGCTAGCTACAGCTGCCGAGGCCGGCTGCTTGTAGGGCTGAACGTTTAGAGCATTTAAATACATAAACGTTTATAAAATTGACCAGACATTTCAATTATCCTATGTTATGCTAAATAACAAATATTATAAGAAAGAAAGATCAGTGGCATTATTCATTCATGTAAGATTTTAGGAGTATTCGAAACTTTTACGCTATTAACTGACTAATTGTCGTTCCTAGTGTTATAGCCCTTTTATTTCATAAAAAAATGCAGATATGCATTTTATTAATTATCTATTTCGGGAGCAATAAAGTGTTAACTATCTATTTACCATTTTATGTAGTAATCCAGTTTATATGACTGCAGTGTTATTAATAAATTACTTTTTATATTTCTATCCTGCGCACTTTCTGGTTAATAGGAAGTTTGAAGTTGGTGCAAGTCAGCTTCCATTCTCCATCCATCTATCAATATTTAGGGCGGACTAATGATCGCCTCAAATATGATATCTTTACACTCTGATCCTCTTTAAATCGTTCTATGTAACTAAAAGTAGAATAACCTCTAAATATAATAAAGCGTACCTCTTCGATCCTCTTCCAATCATTCTACGTAACTAAAAGAGCATTTAAAGAAGTAATAAAATATGAATGAATGAAAACACTTTATTCTTCACAAAGAATTAAAACTACGTTCTTAAAAACTAGGTACAACAAAGGGCGGCCTTATTGCTCAAAGGGATCTCTTCCAGACAGCTCCCTAAACTAAGGAAATTAAAATATGACAGCGACGGTGAAGACAATAAATAATATCAGATATTCAGAACAAAAATAAATAATAGAGTTTATATACTATACAAACATATCAACATATCATATATACAGAATAAGTAGCACTGTTAGACCTGAGAGGACCTAATGTAATTATTAACCAACACTTTAAAAGACGGTACTAATTTAGCTTGTCTGATGTTGAGTGGCAGTGAGTTTCATAAACGGACATACTGTACCATGAAAGAGTTATCAACGAAGGAAGAAGTGTGTACGGGTGTCATTAAGGGGAGATTATAACTAGAGAGCAAATAACGGGAAACCTTGTTTTATACCTACATGTATAAAATAAGTAGGTATACAAACTGTTGACAGCCCTAAATGCTGACCGTACATAATGATATATGCACACTCGTATAAGAACGCCCGTCGCACCATCCATGTAACCTCACTCGTTTTATTTCAACCAAAACAGGTCCACAGAAGCTTTATAAAATTGCAATATTTTAATAAAGAACCGTGGTTAAGTACCAATTAATAAAAATAATACCTTATACTTCAAAAGATACATATCGATTATGTTATTAAAAAAATGTTTTATTCAGTAGATATTAAGATTGTCTTTTAATGCGATTGAAAAGCGTTCCGACACTATTATTTACATCTATTGTTATCAAATTTGACATAATAGACTATTACATCTTTACTATTATATAAGTAGTTATTATTATAATGATTTCCTCTTAAGGGATTACACGCTCATGAAAAATGTATTAATGTAGGTTTAATTATTCTTTTTATAAAATTTGAAGGTAAAACTTTGTATATAAATTCTCGACTTTTTTGTTAATTTAAATCTATACTAGAGCTTTCATGCAGATTCCCTTACATTTACACTTTTCAGTGTCCTGAAAATATCATATTGTTACATGCCGTCAAAGATAAGCCGCACAGCTGCCTATTGTAAGCGCAGCTTATTGTCCTCCCGGATTAGAGAATTCTTTGTGTTTTGAATTTGCAATTAAGAAGAACATGCTATTGTTTTTCTACTTGTTTTATAACCATCATTAGCGTCGAACTAATCCCTATTGTTATTGTTTTCGACTTTGTTAGCCGTTCGCAGGTGTGCAAATTAGTATTTCTTAGAAACTCAGTGTGCGGGGCCAATTTCTTTGTACTGTGTAGTTAGTATAAGACGATGCCCGAATGGAGAGGCGGGCAGTCAAGCAATGACTACGAAGCGAGTAAGACGTTTTGTAGTACTCTCGATTAGCGATATAAACGACGGACTTTGCGCGTTCGAATTGTATTGAATCGTGCAGTGTGAACTGGTTGCATCCAGTTTTATTTGTATTTGTTTTATACATGTTTGTACAGTTCTAATAAATTCTATAGTAGTTTCAACGGCATTTTTAATTCGAGTCCTGTAGCTCGTAACAATATTTACCGGTATAAAAGGACGTATCTATTTTATTTTAGGCACTGTTTTAAAAAGCATAACATACCTGTATGTATCAAAAATTTAATGATAATCGTCATCGTTAAACTTCACTGGCTTAAACTCTTTAAGCTGAATCGTTACCTCCTGAAACTATACCATTTTCAAGGATAAAAAGTCTCCTATCCCTATTATTGGGGATATTAATCTACCAAATTTTACGATAATCAATTAGTTCGTTAAGAAGAAACAATCCATCCAAATTGAACCATATCTAAGTTGTGACCAATCGTCATATTCACTTAAAAGATAAAAATTTCTCTTTGATACTTTTTTAATCACTATGTAAATTAATCGTAATTTAATCTCTCTGAGTGTGATAGCCACTACTTATTTTAGCTTCTGCCAATTATTGTCATAGATTAATATATAAAATAAGCAGTTAAATTGTATTATAGAATACAATAGAATAGATAACACTTTATTGCTCGCCAAATGTACAATTTCAAAAATGCACAATTACAATATTGTCATGGCAGAAACAATAGGCGGCCTTATCGCTTAAAGCAATCTCTTCCAGGCAACCTAACTTAAAGAATAATTTAACCTATTCTGGCGATGTAGGCGGTGCAGATTATTAGGTAGATCTTAAACAAACATAAATAAATTACATATTTTATAAATTAAATATATATAAATTGGTCTATAGTATAAGAACTAGGCCTAATTATTTAAGAAAAAGTAGTGTTTTCTAAGTGCGTTCTTAAATGTAGGCGATGTTTTGACCTGTCTGACAGTAAAAGGCAGCGCATTCCAAAGTTTTCCAATAATATAAAAATATACATAAATAATAAAGGGGATAAAAAAGCCGTTATAAGATAAACAAGATGCTAACTTGTTGACAGCCTTCAAATTAATTTATTTTTTATATTAACATCTGCCTTTATTAACGTCTAAGGTGTGTTTTAATTAAGTGAGAAATATTGCGTGGAAGCGACGGCAGCTAACTCTAAACTGGGACCTCTTACCTATTATATGTTACTGTGGATTATATTCATCTGTATGTTTTCATTAAAATGTATAAAATCATTTATATTTTGATTATTGTGTAGTGTAAGAGTTGTTAAAACAATAATTACATATACGTCTGTAACATAAATTATAATGTTATTAAACTATCTCATTAATTTAATTGTCTATTTATAACATTGATAATTACATGAATTGTAGTTCAACTCTTAATATTGAATGCAAACTTATGTTAAAACAACATGTCAAAGACGATAGATAGGTACGACTTTATGTATAGTGAGAGTTAAAAATAAAAAAAAATAAGTCAGTTTTATTACTTATAGAAGTTTTTTTCATTTTTTTTATTGCGTTAGTTCAGCAGACAGGCAGACAGCCCACTTGATGTAAAGCGGTTACCATCGCCTATGGACATTTGCAACACCAAAGGAGCTAACAATGTGCTGACGCTAAATACAGTAAATTAGCGGATCTTGTCATACATATTTTAATTAAATTGTTTTTAGATTTAGCCACCTAAATTAATTTAGAATGTTCGCCTAGATAATTATATACAATTTTGTGAACAGTAATATTGATTATATATACAGATCTTTGATTCATACGTTACATAAGAATATTTTAAATTCTATTTATTTAACTTACTTAACTAAAGTTTTTAGAGGGTAAAACTACCGCCATAATATTCAATGGCTATTCTTCCATGCTGTCATAAGGAAAATATTTCAGGTTAAATCAATCCTACAATAGGGATGTGGACACATGTTACAATAAATTCTAATATATTTACATATAAAAGAACATGCTGTAAAATAACATTTTACCATGTAACTTTTAAAATACCATGATGTTATTAATTTTAATTACTTTTCAATCAATAAATAATGTTCTATTTGACTTCTTATACTTGTACCCACTTATAACGCTATAAATAGGTACACTAGAACTAAATCTGTGAAGCTGCGGCGTTCTGTAAGTTTATAAAAAATATCTCAGTTGATCTGACTGTCCGCTCCCCTATTGAATATTTATATATCAAAATGTACCTAAGTATATGACTAATTAACACAACGCAATAAATCAGTGAAACGAAACCCTTGAAAAATTCCGCGGCCAAATTGAGATGTCCTAAAATGGCCTCCGTGCCCATGTGCGCACGGGCACTGCAACCGCAACCAATAATTTTTCGTATCGCTTAAATAATTATCTGTTATCGCCGAATTGGCAGAGCCGGGTCGTGGACCGAAAAGATGGCGGCCGCATCGACAGCAAAACAAGTTCAAGCAACTCGCATAAATTTAAAATTCGAAATCTTGTTGTGAGAGGTTATTAATATTAACACAAAAATATTTTTATCGATAAACAGAGCTTTTAAAAATTATCGATAAGTCCTAAACGATGTACCTGTAATTTCCTTATAACAAACGTACCTACATATAGGTATGAGTATAAATGACCTCTATGGTTTTTGCCCACTAAAATTAAAATTGATCTTTAATTTTCTGGCATAATTTGATTAATTTTCTAAATTTCGTAAAACTTAATACATATGCAATATTAAAACCATAGTTTTCAAAAATGTAAAAATAATAAAGATAACGAATAATCTCCTTCCTGACCTATGAAGGAGGTAAAACAGAAAAAAAATATTATAAACCTCCTTTTAAAGAACAAACTCATATTGTGATGTAAATTGTGTTTTTAAAATTTGCTGAATATATAGCATCTCTACAAGTACTCAATTATTTGACGATTCTGTTCACATCGTATAGTTCCAAGTTGTGTAAAAAAATGAAATATGTTGTGGTTTAGCAAGAGCGTTAACAACGCCTCAAGTAGAATTATTCCATAAAACGTTTCAGCTAGTTGGTTGCTTATTTGTAAAATGCCAATCTTTTACTCATAACGTATACAGTGGCAAGTACGTGATCTACTTTTTACACTGTTTTATTCTCAAAAGACTGGTTCTAACTCCCAAGTTATCGAGCTGACACGTACGTGTAATGTTATTCATTATTTCCAACATTTATAGCGCGACAAAATAACTGGTAGAACATTACAAAAGTTCTTTTGCTGACCGTATATCAGCGCTCGGAATTTAATTGTTAGATTGCTCAACTCGTTAGTGGCTTTATATAGAATTGAAGATGGAACGAACTATAGTTAATTTAATTAATAGTTTCCACCGGTTGTCTCTTCGTATGCCGATGAAGCCATTATAGATGCTTATAAAATATTAGAAATAGATAATCAAAATACACTTAACTGACCATCTATATCGTTTTTCACAACATTATCTATCATGTTAATGTTTCTACTTGGCTATAAATTTATAGTCATGTTACGCAATACAGAATGTAAACAGCGGAGAAACTTATTATTAGCAAATTGAAACATAATAATACATTTTAAATTTCCTAGTCATAATAAGTTGACATTCCACAAGTTTTAAATGGAGACGGTCGGAAACATCAAAGTTAGGGCGAACGTTGTAAATTAAAACATTGCAAAACAAAAGGGCTGAGCCATAGATGTCTCGGATGGACTTCGAAAATGGCATCGCGCGTCGCCTGGTGACGGCGAGTCAGTTTTTCGCGACCGTCTCCACTCGATAAATAATGGCGGTGACTTTGACAAAAACTTACCTAGGCCAGTTCTGCGGCCGGCGGCGCGCGCTCCCTGCCCCGCACCCCTGCGCCCCACGGCACTCGCTGCACTCTACTCCGCGCACCTTTTTCTGCCCATTCCACGGCGCCGGCGCAATGGCGAACCGATCGCTTCTCAAACAAACCTAAACCACGTAAACCTAACTATTTACACTGCTACTCCCTAAATAATAACTACTTAAAATTATGGCAATTTGTTTAACTTCACCGACTATTAAAACTGCAGGAACACGATCACGTTTACACTATACTTATGCGAGAGTATTGAAAGAAATAGATGGCGCGGAAGGTTCTTTTATTTCACACTGTCTGATATAATTAGCGGAAAATTAATATAACTTACGACTCTTTATTTACTTAGCTTTAAGGGTACGAGACCGGGTCTCTTTGGTAGGCATATTAAATTTGTACAATGTAATATTATAGTTCATGTCGCCAACGCTGCCGAACCGGAGCGCTACGATCGCATATAAAGTAAAACGCACTACGTTACACCTACTCTATGTTACACGGAAGAGATTTCTACAAATTGCACTGGTTTCCGAACGCGAACATCTTCGACGATTACGCGAATAAAAATATATTTTATACATATAAAAAAATCAACAAAAACAAAAACCCGAAACACAAAATAATACGACCCGTTTCTATTCTTAGCAACCATCAGTTTATTGTTCATTCTCAATTTGAAAACATTCATGTCTATTTTGATAATATTAAATTTAAAAATAATCACAACAACCGAACAACACTTAGATAACGAAAATAATTACAAACAATATACAAAACACAATTCTAATATCAATGTTCGGCGGACTGCTATTGTATCACTGGACGACAAAGAGTAGCGCGAGATGCCCGAGGGCTCCATTGTTTAATGTTCGGGGTGTCCCTGTGCTGCCGCCGCTGCCGCAGCCGCTGCCGCCGCCGCCTTCTGCGCCTGCGCTTGTTTCTCCTGCTCATTTAATTCCTTTATAGCTTGTATTTCTTTCTTTAACTTCATCCTCCTATTTTGGAACCATATTTTAATTTGTCGCTCCGTGAGACATAGTGCGTGTGCCATCTCGATACGTCTCCTCCGTGTGAGGTAGTGATTCGTGTGGAACTCTTTTTCTAACTCTAGCGTTTGATATCTAGTGTACGTTTGTCTTCCTCGTCTTCTGAGGCCGTTCGCTCCTGTAACAAAACAGAAAAACAAAGGTGAAAAAAATTTAAAATTAAATAAATTTTATATGAGTAATCTATTTAAACCCAAATTATCATTTACAAAAGTAGTAAAAGGCTAGATATTTTAAGTAATTAGTGTCTAATGTTTTTAATTCCGAAACATTCATTTCCGTCACATAAGAGATAAGATAGTCGCTAACATTGCTGTGACCGCATTTGTTCCTCGAATGACTTGCCGGTCAACACTTCAGCGGGTACCGTAAAATGAGACAAGCCCAAGTATGTCTGGCTAAAGTCATAAGGAGTGATATGTGTGTTATGGTCTGACAATAAGAAACGCGGAGTGTAGAACTAAAATTAAAAAAGCGAATCTACGGCTCCGAAATGGACGCTACAAACTCAAACGAGGTATAAATTTGGTATAGACATGATGATGTTGATAAAGTTACTAGATGTTGTATCATACATAAACGTGTTCCTCGAAGCTAAGGCCAAACAGATTCAAAAGTACTGAAAATCTAGAGATATAAGATCGAACGAGTTCAAATGCCAGGCAGATGTTAAGAACCGAGACCCTATCTCATCTGGCTGTTGTCTTCAAAGCGTTTGAATGTTGAATGGGATTGGTTGTCTTAAATTCAAATGACGTTACAATTGCCAATGAGGACAGCTTCATTTCGATTGTGAGTCAATAATGACGAGCGACCGAAATTTACGGAAACACGCCTTTGAGGGAGCCGATCTCGCAAATTACAACCAGACTTGATTAACTCGAGTTTCGTTATTTCTCTTTTTGGTGACAATCAGTTGACAACTATATTAATGGATGAAAGTACGTTTATATGGAAGTCTGGTAATTTGTATGTTAGTTCTTTTCTCTATAATATACTATTGAAATCACGCGGAAAGCTCTAGTTAAGAATTAATAAAGTCTTTACTAGTAACGATCATAGAAATATATCGTTAAAAATAATTGGGGTTGCTTGAAAGAGATCGCGTTTAACCGATAAGACCGCCCTTTGTGCACAATTACATATAGTTTTAGACTGTAAGCTTATTTTTGGATTGATGTATGATACTATAAATACATCTATATAAAAGTAGAAAAAATCTAAGTGAAGTAAGAAATTGCTACCCATGTTACTAGGGGAAGAAAGTTCCTTCGTTTTATATAATCTACCTAATACGGTTGAGAAACTTAAACTTTGTCAAAATTGAAAATTGATGATATTACTGTATGAATAGTTTCGGGAGCGTCAAAAATGACGAGAATTAATGTTTCAATGGCGGATAGCTTTCGTGCTCGATTGCCTTTTGAATTGAGTACTTGGAAGTTGATTCGGAATCACGATAACAGAATATGAGGTCGACTGCTGTGACATGAAAATTCGTTCATTGCGTAGGGTTGACTATCTTTAAGCAGTCTTTGATATTATAATATATACTTGTACTAGAGTTTAACCTCAACCTCTAGTGCGTGCTTCTTGTTTAAAGAGCAGGCGTTAATACAGGTTACATTGTATTAAATTTTATATCACATACTATCCCATCTCCCGGGATGAAAAGTATCTATGCCTATTTCCGGTATTAAAACTACATATGTACAAAATTACACTAAATCGACTAAAATGATCGAATCGACCAAAATAACCAAATCGATCAAAATGACCAAATCAACCAAAATGACCAAATCAACCAAAATGACCGAAGTAACCAAAATAATCAAAATGACAAATCACAAAAAAAAACCAAAACATATTCCTACTTTCTGGGTTAACGTTTACATAAATCTATTCTATTATCCGGAATAAAAAGTATCTTTTATCCACCCTCGGAATTAAAATTACACATATACCGAATTTCAGCCAAATCGGTCCAATAGTTTTTCCGTAAAAGCATAACAAACAGAAAGACAAATATATTTTTATCCCGGAAACTATCCCATTTTTCGGGATTTTTGGGACAAAAAGTATCCTATGTTCATCCTCGGGATCGAAAACACGTATACTGAGTTTCATCTAAATCGGTCCAGTAGTTTTTCCGTGAAAACGGAACAGACAGACAGACAGAGTTACTTTCGCATTTATAATATTAATAAGGATATTATTTGATAATAACGCCTTTTGGGTCTAGTAGTCTAAAGCTTTGGCCCAGCTGTTGAAACGCAGGCACACCGCATTCGGTTATTGGTAGGGTAAATTTCATAAACGAAATTCCATTCTTATTCTGGGGTAGTCTGGTAGATTCGGTCCCTACATCGTCCCTTGTGTATGTTTGCGACAAAGAAACTCTTTGAAACATTATAATTTTCTTTGTGTTTTTTGAATTTTGATATTGTGTAAGTTCAAAATTATTAAAATACGTTGCTATCGAAAACTGTTTTAATTTATTTTGTCTCGTCCGCTATAATCCATAACACAAGAGTTACTTGCTTATTTTGAAAATATGCCATGCATCTGATAATTATTAAAAAAAATACATTAATTAAAAGATTTTAGCTTTAATTAAAATTTGTAGTAGTTGTTAAGTCACGTACTCATAGAGTCATAATGTGTTTTATGAAAGAATCGAGATGACGATTATATACTCTGATGAACTTTTTGACTAGCCGTGTTGCTGGGGAGTTTTTTGCCGCTTCTTCTCCATTCAACAGCGATAACACGTTGCGAAGCAGTTTACATCGAGTAAATAGATTTAATTTTTGACTTACATGTATGACCTTCAAAAAGTGTTCTCAAATGGAAATTATTTTGAATTAAAAAAATGAATTTGTATTAGAATATAAGTTTTCCTTGTGGACATTATAAGTTATGGCAGTGGCCAGGTCTATTTTCATTAAGATAGCTAATTGCATTTTGAACATACCCTTTTTTCAGCTGATTGCATTTATAATAGTAACTTCAGAACTTAAAGTAAAAAATAATAGTTCTTATGTACTGTATGTATAAATGTAAGTATTACGAATAAAAAAATTATTTCTGTATGTTGTAAATACCAAAACTTAAGTGAATAATATAAAAATATTAAATTAAAACTTTCATCGTCTTGCAAAGTTCGGAAGATATGAATATAAAGGGCAACACTCCCGAAGAACGAAGTTGTGGGCATAGCCAGTTAAACAAACAGAGTCAAAACGTTTTGTTTGTAATATATTAAACCCAATTATATGAATAGTAAGAACTTAAAACTTGACAACCCTACAGTCATTAAGCCCGCGGTGCTGTTTTATGTATCGAAATTTTACATTGCGTTGCGTGCTCTCAAGCTTATGTATACTTAGAGGTATCGGTACCCGAAGAATATTCGGCAAGCGGGTTTCGGCCAATCTTGTTTTATTTCTTCACCCAACGGGTACCCGCGGAATACATAATTCGTATTGAGACCAATCGTACCGTTTTAATTATCGAACTTGTTCTTAATATTTTTTTTAATGATGTCTTTAAAAATATAACCTGAAAAGACAGTATACATGGTAATGGTTTTAAATAAATTTCAAAACATAGTTTTTAAAATTCCGTCTTGCCAAAATTTCATCTCGTCCATCGGCCTCTCTGTATATGTTTATTAGATAAAATTTGAAAGGTGTCTTATATGAACCACAATACAACGGTGTAATGAAATTATGAACTAGGGGTGGCATATTATACATATAACTGAGGGAAGAAACAAAATTGTATTATATATTCTGTTGTATATTGCATCGATAAAGAATATACCAAAGTCTATATAATGAGTTCATTCCGTTTCGCTTGCTTAAATTTTAAACACACATATCCCGCGAAAATACCTATGCCATATCCCATTTTCAATTTAATGTTTTTAATGTAAATATTCTACTGTAATAGAATAATTATATAATTAGTATTATATTGCGTACAACTATATATTTATTATGTTTAAATAGTTGCATTTTATCACTATATCTTGAATATGTATATAACTTATGTGTATATTTGTATATATAGTATAGTTATATATTTATTATTAAAATGTAAGTAATCGTACAATAATTATGTATACCACTATCGCCATTCCTAATCAGCAATATTCCTGCACGGGTTGTCTGGAAGAGATCGCTTTTTAGCGATAAGACCGCCCTTTGTACACAATTAGAATGATACTAGTTCGTAAGTTTTCTGTAATGGTGTACAATAAAGTGTTATCTATCTATCTATCTATTATATTAATATATATTTATCGAATATTATTTATGTATATGAATAGGATTAATATTAGTTTTGTACACCACTAATTTATCTACTGTTATATTTTTGTTCTTTTCAAAAAAATCCTCAAATAATTATAATTCTCATATCCTCAAATTAAAATAATGAGCGAAAAATCCGCCTATTATTACAAAATGTATTACGTTTTCATTCGTTCATTCATTTCATTTTCAATGCAGCGAATAAACAAACATACAGAATCATTTCTTATTTTTGTATTAATATGCATAACGTTCATGTGGAATTATTTATACCAACGAGTCACCATCCCACCAGATCGATGTCACGGTTACTGACCTTTCGAATACAATGATAAAATTGTTATAAATATGTGTCAAAATGAGAACAGACGACCGAACACTCGAGCGAACACATTGCCTGCACATTCGATATAAAAATAAAACAAACTCGGTACATTCTCAGCAGCTTACGTCGGGAGCATACTTCAGTGTAAAAGGGTTAAAGCGATTTAATAGCTTAATTATCTCGAGTACTGAGATCGAAGAGCACATTGAATGTCCACTGCTAACTGTATAATCTTACATTTTCATGTATATTATTATCCGATGGTTGCTTAGTAATCCTGCAACGAACCAAAATTTTAAGAGTATTTTTTAATTTACTGAACTTATGATTTATTAAACTTATGATTTATTAAGATACAAGTCCGCGTGGATATTGTTTACAAAACCCCCCGATTTTGAAACATTCTTCATTGGTGCTCCGCTCCTATTGGTCTTAGCGTGATGATATATAGCCCATAGCCTTTCTCGATAAATGGGCTATCTAACACTGAATTTTTTTAGAAATCAGACCAGTAGTTCCTGAGATTAGCGCGTTCAATCAAACAAACAAACTCTTCAGCTTTATATATTAGTATAAGATTCTATATGACATTACGTAACAGTGTTGAGAAATCGCGAAAACCAAATAAAAAATTAGTGGTTAGCAAAAACGACGCAACATAAAATGTACATAAATAATCGTGAAATAAGTCAGATAGATACTCAAAAATCATTTTTTTTACATTTTCACGGCATTGTGTTCTAACATTTGGTAACCATTCCAACCAACTTTTGTTTATGTACTCAGTAGTTTCTTAGAATGGCTGTGAGCAGCGTCTCCAGATTGAGTTTGGAAACTCCAATCAAAGTGACATGACATTCAGACTGTCTTCATCTATATATATATATATATATATATATATATATATATATATATATAATTCTTCTGTACGTGTGTTGACAGTGAACTCCTCCTAAACGGCTGGACCGATTATGATGATATTTGTTTTGTGTGTTTGAATGGGTCCCGGATGGTTTAGCTTCACAATTAGAACCGGTAGGTAGCGCTGAGATCGGGTCCTAGAATTTTCCTAATCACCTAGACCGATTTTGGTGATTTTGTTTTTATGTCATGAAACCGTCTTTTAGGAATTCAGAAAATATGGTTGTTCGAAGTTCGCCGGGTCAGCTAGTTATTATATAAATTGTAATGCTTGGCTCGAATTTTTACCTCCCACAGTCAAAATTATATACCTACTTCAAAATTATTTCACCTCAAACAAAAATGATCCCTCTATTTGGAGACTCAGGCAGTAAAGCTAGAAGTCGTATAGACTTTTTTACTTTTTATATCTGGAGTAGATACAGTAGACAGACTGACGGCCCGACTGTGATGGAAAATGTTTACCGTCGCCTATAAACTTTTGCAATACCAGATATTATCAATGTGCTGCCGCACTCGTAGATGGGACTGGAATCTGGCCACTAGAGCCGGAACAGAACTCAAGATTGTTATGGCGGCATACTATAGACCAGAGGTGGTAGCCATCCAGACGGGCAAACACTCTACCACCTGGCTTTGTGATGTTTTGTCGCCTCTTACGACAGGCCGCCTGGCCGCAGGAATTGGTATACTTTCTCCGTTCCTGCACGGATAGACTAACGAACAAAGGGAAATAATGATTACACATAAAATATATAGATATGTATACCTTAACAAGTTTAAATTATTCGAAGAATATGAAATAAGTATTTGCTATAATATAAATGACAACTACATTCATATAACAGGCGTAAGCTTAACAGAAACACCTTTATCATACGATTTTAGTTTATAAAATTGTTATAAAACTTCGTCTCAACTCGTAACTTTACCGTGAAGAGAGAGTTAAGTGCAACCTTTTTAATAATTAACGAAAATTCTTCGAGCTAAAGTAGTGGTTAATTGAGTGACGCTAATTACCTAAGCCGTAAAAGCCTTCTAGAGGGTAGAACATTAATATTGTGGGACCTTTATTTTCTTTATGTATTGTAGCTTAACGTTCCCAGCTGCTGATTAATCATACTAAAGCGTTTCGAGAATTTATATACTTTTTTGAACATAACTGGTTTTCAATTATAAATAATGAAAATGAACTGAATGAGACATTTTCTTAATAATAAATCGGCAGACACATACACATTGTATACCCCCAAGTTAAGAAAGTTACATTTGTGTTATGAGTAATATACAACACACAGTTCTGGGGTCTTGCCCAGACATTAAAAGTAGGTATAGTAGGTAAGTAATTACATTTTTGTTGACAAAATTTACCATGGCACGATTTGAACACAGGATCTCTGATTTCCAGTGACATCGATTAGCAAAGGCTTAGGCTAAAGTCACCTAAGCTATAATAGTTTCAATAAAAATTGATTTCAACTATATCAGTTAAGTCGTTTTTGAAATTTTAATATGAGGTATTTACAGTAAATGCTTCTTTGTATGGTTTCATAGACAAATACCTAAAGAAAATAGTATAATATTTGTCACTTCTACGAAACCCATCGTTGTGCGCGGACTATCAAGTCAATTTTTTGTTATAGGTAGTCGATAAAATCTAGTAATATCAATGCTGTTCTAATTATTCTTATGTGAAAATTACGCAAAATCAAAATCACGTCATGATTAAATTTAAATGACAATCTAATTAAATATAAATACTACTACAAGTCAATGACTTTTTTAATACTCTTTATAGGAAAAACTCATTTTTAATGTAGATAGTCTTAATAAACCAGACCTTTACGCGACTTCGTTTGCCTTAAAGAATGGATCTGTATCTCATGGAAAATGCCTCGTTTTGCAGGATAAAGTGTCCTATGTCCTAAGTGAGGACACTTTGAAAAGTAGGTATCTATATAATATACCTACAAACATGATAGTCGAATTATTCACAAAGCCATGAAGAACCTTGTTTGTATCCCACAAGGATACAAACAAGGTGTAACAAGGCGTTAAAAGTTCTAACAATTCCAAGAAAATCACTCATATTTGTATATTATTACTATATTGTTTATATACTTTCATATTTATATACCTACTACCCAAGATGAAACAAGAATTTACAATATTTCTTTTGAACATCAAAAACTTTCATTTAGTCACCCGTACTTAATTTTCGAAATCGGAAATATAAATCGTACAGAATGACGAATGAAAGGACGCGATAAGGGCACGCTTTTAAAAACTCATTACCGTTCACGCGTCATGTTAATTTGGGAGCTTTCTCTTCAGCCATATCTTATGAGCTGAAATACTGCAGATAAGTATGGAAATAGCGCCCCATATTTACTTATAAAACTGGATTTATCAAGTCTTACGTTTACTCCAAGATTTTCGAATTCATTAGATACATACCTAACCTATAGGTTATAGGAATGTTTTTATTTAAAAAAGGATTTGTACGTAAAAGACTATTGTAATCGAACAAATATAAGTACAATTTCGTAAAGATAAAATTGATTATTTTTTTCTTTTGGCACGGAAGTCTAAAAATGCATTGTACAGAAAATACCTATACCTCAAAACTTACTGTTCTTGGTGTATTTTTGAAACAAAAATAATTTTGAACCGTCATTAGGTATACCCATAACTCGTTTCATTGAAACCAACTCTCGTTGAAGTTATTTTTTAACCGTCTTCAAAAAAAAGGAGGAGGTTATCAATTGGTCTGTATAATTTTTTTTGTATGTCTGTATGATTTCTCGGTCAATTGTGGACCAATTTCTAAAATTTTCTTTTAATTGAAAGGTTATGCTCCCGAATTGGTCCCATTGTCACGATGTCAGGATCTGATGAATGGATTCCAAGGAATCAGAGAAAATCACGAAAATTGTTAACCAACTTCTTCGTAACAGGATATCTCCTTCAAATGTAAACCGATTTTCAAATTGTTTTCTTTACTCGTAAGTGTATACTTCTGACGTAAAACGATAAGTAGGTTGGACCACAGGGCTATTGAGCATAACCCTTATGAAACAATGCCATGCGTCTTAATTCTTAGAAAAATTATATTGTATACGCATGGAGCCATTATATTTTCTACAGGCGCTTAATTTTTTACATGCATGTTACGCGATTTCTTCGTCAATTGTGGATCGATGTTGATTTTTTTATTTATTTGTATGTAGTATACTCCCGAGGTGGTTCCACGGTCACTAAGGATCTGATTTATGGATTGCAAGGAAATTGAGAGCAACCCTTGTTGAAGAGCATATACACCAAATAGTAAGATGGCAAATCTGTACACGTGCGCCAGTTGTACAATTTCTACAGGTGCTTAATATTTACGCAACTAAAAAGTAAAAAATGTTTTTCTTTTTAATAAACACAAAACCGACTTCACACTAAAAACCAAAAAATAAATATTTAACCGACTTCTTTCTACAACATCTTGAAGTCGGTGGCAGGTAAAACAAAAAAGAACAATAACAAATTTACAAAATATAGTAATGTTTTTAGTATGAAGTCGGCTTTGTTTTTGTTAAAAACAATTATATTAGCTCTACCTCCCTATATTTTCTTTTCTATATTTCAAAAGCTAGAGGAGAGGTAGAACGATTACTTTCTGAGACTTTGGTAGAACATGCTGTCTAGTAATATAAATAGAAAATCACATTACGATAATTCTTTAATGGTTCCGTTTAAAAAAAGTCCATCTAAAAACCATATAACCTATGCCCTTTAAAGCTTTAAAGTATGAGAATAACGAAAACCATTTAATTACATAAGTACCAAATAAATCTTGTCAGTTGCTTCTATAAAACATTCTGGTTACA
This sequence comes from Dendrolimus houi, assembly GCA_039645545.1. Lineage (NCBI taxonomy): Eukaryota > Metazoa > Arthropoda > Insecta > Lepidoptera > Lasiocampidae > Dendrolimus > Dendrolimus houi. The sequence continues at coordinate 15,414,548 of CM077125.1, read as the reverse complement.
CACCCATATAGTTTTACTGTAAAAATAATGTGACAAAGTCACCTACGCACATGTTCCTTATAATTAGGACTGCTTCAAACTCACTGTCAATTTACGCCTTGTAAATTCACCTCAAAATCCTGAGTGCGCCATAAAAGCAATAAACATGACGCAAATGGCTTCATTAAGGCACTGGGCGGAGTTTGTGGCCTTACAAAAAAAATTGTAGTGCCACTCCAACAGATCTTAATATATATATAATGACGGTAAACGTTTCCGTTATGCACAAATCTGAAAAATATCGTCTGCGGAGACGCTTGTCGTGTTCCGGAACGCAGGGGCGTGACGACCCAGCACTCATGACGGTTCCTGTTACACAAGATACGGTAAAAAATGTACCCCTCGAGGTATCTCCTCATTATTCACGTAGCAATTTCATAACAGAGTTTTCGAATTTCGAATTACCACAGACCCAAAATTAAGTTGAGGGTAGAGGAAAATTACGATGAAAACCAACGGCCAAAAAGGTGAAATTGTCGGGCGACAATAATAAAGCCATAACCTCGTATGATCTCAATCCGATCTTGATTGCATTCGAGAGTGGCTTGGGGCGGTGGACTTGAAACAAGTCGCACGAATTTTTGTCCGTAAACGAAGCAAGCATATTTTTAATGAGAAGAAAGCAGATAAAATTGTAGTACAACGGGTGTTCGATAAAATATGTAAATGAACCTATGTTTACTTAGGTAACTACTACTAGGTTAGGTACTTTTCAACCGTTACTTTATTTTTAAAACTAGTGTACTATATACTGGACTTTGAAAAAACTTCCTGAAAATTTTTAAACTTTTGTAGGTATACTATACCTACTAAGGATCGAGTACAACCTTGTACCTGTCTATAAATGCCTTTATAATGTAATGACTACCTTGTTCACATTTCAATTTGACGGCCTCTATGTATGAGCGAGCTAAGCCCTTGCCAGCCCACCTCATTGAAATGGAGAGGCTCTGGGTTCGATTCCTGGTATGGTAAATTTCAGGAAAAATAATCGGTATTTACTATGGTCTAGGTGTCCGGAATCGGCCCCAGAGTAGTCCGTTGTAAATTACCCATAACACAAGCGTAACTTGCTTATTTGGGGTTATATACTATGTGTCTTTGTTTGCCGATTATTTATTATTATTATTAATTATTTTTCGCTAAGACCTTCTTAACATTGTAAATATATAGAATTGACTGTTTTTTATAAGGTACCTGAGTCGAAAATAGCCACCTTACGGTTGCATGCCACTTTTTTACAGTTTTTAAAATAAGTGGTACAAATATGAAAATGACAATTATAACATTTTTTTTTAAAGAAGATGATAAATTGATACCTAATTCAACTTACTCCAGCCAGTAGATACTCTTTAACTACCTACTAGAGTTTGCACCGCATTATAACTTTTTATTGAAGGCCCCTCGCAATTGAAATGACAAAAATTAGAGTTAAGAATAAAAAGACAACGATGGCCTTCAAGGAAATCGACTTCGGATTGTTCCCAAGATTCCCTTGAACAAGTGTCGGGCGCAAGGCGCAACCCGTTCTGCAACACGTGTCGCAAACAAAAGAAACTTGTCCAACTTCTCTCCCGCCCCCTATCGGGCGACAAAAGGATTGCGCAAGTTATATTAGTCGTAAAGAATTTTGGACTAAGATCTATAGGTTGTAAACCGGCCGTATTTCACAATGGTCCCGCAATTGCGGGGGACATTTGCAACAACTGTTGTTTGCTCCAATGTTTTAATTGTTCCTAATTCATAGAACTTTTCAAGTTGATTTACAGCTGTTGTTTTAACGGATCTTTGAGTTTGAGCGTTTTTTAAAATACCAGAGAACATGTGTTACGGATGAGAAGGGAAGTTATTGTTTTTAATGGTGAGATCATTATGGTTTTTAATAACAAAAACAACATCTTTTAGTTTAGTCAACAGAAAGCCAACTGTGAATGAAACTGAGTAGACATATTTAGGTGCTAAGATACTATTTAGATATGTGTATGATTCTATTGGCGGAAAAATTGTCTATGAAGTCTTAATCACTTTTATTCTAATTTTAAGGAGGAATATTATTTGGGTCAACACGTCTCAGTGGTAAGAAGTAGTTATTTAGTCCACCTTAAAAGTAACAAGTCGATCTAATGCTGTGTCATGAAAACGTGTTTATAAGTTTTTTTTAAGGATAGTTCTTCATGAGAATGGGAAACATAACAAGCAAACACTTTTTTGACCGGCTGATGATATTCCTATATAAGAACTGATAGTATAAGTAAGATACCTTACGTTTAATAAGTAGATACGCTGCAGATTTATATTATTTTTATTGATCAAGAACTATCTGCACTTAGTTGAGAATGACGGATCTAGACTACCTTACAAACCTTCTCTTTTAAGCCTAACTATCAATTTTATAATAAACAGCTATTATTTAAATGATATAACTGCCACTAAATAAGAAATAAGAAAAATGGTTATTCGTGGTAATACGCATTTCAAGTAACTATAATTTAGTTGATGTATACCTTCGAAACGCGTCCAGGTTGCATTTTTATTAAATTATCATCTCATTACCGTTAGCGAGTTTAAAATCAGGACTGATTTTTGAGTAAATTTTCTCAATATATTCTCGGCCAACGGGCATCGCTGACGAAAATGATGTTTTCGACTTTCGAATCGAAAATTACTAAATTGGCGCTCTTAACATTAAAGTTTGTAATAATATGCACCTATATATAAAGTGATACAGGCAAGGGGACGAACTAAGCGATGTGGGTGGTCCGAGAATTGAAGCTGACCGATTACATAGCCATATAGCAACATTCGATACACGGCGGAGCATTCGCGGCTGCCATACCGCTTATTTATAACTACAAACTGAATTATTATTATTTAAAATAAAGCTCGAATGAAATACCGTATCAATACTCGTTGTAATTAAAGCAGTATATGTAGTAGCGTACGCAGATTAATGATTCACTCTTCGTATACATTTCAACCATGTGAAGCTAGTTTTAATACCCACAACGCATATTTTTTTAAACATATAATCTTTGTGTATATAAATCTTGACTACAGTTGAACCGGTTTATATGTGACTTTCACAGATTCAGGAAGTACCTTATATGCATGTACATGATTATAATGAAACACGTTTTATTTAAAACAGTTGAGTTTTATTTTTGTATAAATCACCTACATACATTTAAATACGTATAAAATTAAGGGAACAGCTATTGTTCATTTGTAAGAAATGTTTAATCTACCTTATACGTTTGGATTTATATATTAGAGTAAATAATACCTACTGACGTCTAGTGTGTCAGTTTATAACATAAAATGTTAAGAGGTCTTCTACTTCCTATTTAGGTACTTAATTTAAAAACAATTCCAGACATGTCCCTCAAGCGGCTTTTACGCTATCTCCAACGCTTAAATCCAATCAGGCCGCTAGATGTGCATTGACTTGAAAGTCACCTTGTTATCTCAAAAACACAATATGAATAATACATAAGAGCCGGAGTGCACTCGTGCACTCTTAAATTGGCAAAGCTTAATTGACTCAGAGGTTGAAAATGAAACAGCGAGTCGCGGATTGCTCGCGATGGCAACTGCGGGCAACTTTTTATGTTATCTGTACCCGTCCGAGCGCATAACGGAATCAATTTAAATCGGTAATATGCGATCGCGTATAAGGGTTGCTGGAGTCGGAAGAACCATCTTAATTGGATTAATTTTCTTTAATTGGTTTGTCAATGTTTAATTGAATCATAGAATAGCACCTATGTAATAAAAACCGGAACGTATAGAAGTTCCTATGCATTACGTAAAGTCATTTAAATATATCTTTTTTAAAAACTTATCAGACTTCAATCTGAATAAATATAATACAATATTGTTACTCTAAACTTCTGTATTAATAAAAGTTATACACAAGTCCTAATTCGAAAAACGTTGTTTCAAAAGAAGTAAAATTACTAAATGACATTACATTAGTCATACACTCATACCTAATAACTTCACACTCTTATTAAATTTGGATTATAGCTATAAATCATAGAATACCTAACTAATATATAAGACAGAATATTGAAATTATATTGATACTTACTTATTAATTGTACTTATTTATTATTAGTAGATAAGATATGGTGTGTTAAAACATACACACAAATTTTACAATTTTAACTGAATATTTAAATTTTAGCTTTGGTATTGGTGATGATTAGATCTAATTTCCATTTTTAATTGAAATCACGTGTATTTTGATAAAGAACTTGCGAGAGGTGAATTCATTTTGATTAACCTTGGAAGGTGAGGCACTTAATTTCTACGAGCCCAATTAAATTTATACATAACACGACTGTAATTTATTTTGAATTTATTACTTAATATTGTTAATCCCAAAGCTTTTATCAAGACCTACCAATGATTTTAATAGAAGTCTCACGCGATTAAAGGGTTAGACTGTAGTTCTGTAGGTTATTTTAAGTAACAAAATAAGAATTTAAATGATAGTATAAGTAGTCTTAACACAGTGTGCAATGTAGTAAAATATAAGGAAATGAAAATAGGTAATAGGAAAAATAGTTATATATAGAATACTTAAGTAGAAAGTAAGAAATACATCGCTCAATTAGTATAGCTGTTAGAGTTGTTTTTCGGTTGTTGTTACCGAAAAATTTGCTTTTACCGATTACCGATTTATTCGGTTGGGGTAACTATAAGAATTACAAATAAGAAAAAGTTATAAAGAGTCACGAGAAAAAAAAGCTATGACAATCTAGATCATTATAGAGAAAAAAATATTGTATTGGGCTAGAAGTTGAAACACAAGTGTTATAAGAAATAAATGTTATAACTATAGTTTTTGGTATAGATGTTTGGTAGGTACAGATAAATACGGCTCAGCGTTTAAGAACGTTTTCAGGGGCAATTTGGGACCTATACATTATTTGTATAGATATATACATATAAAATTAAAGAAATTTGAATAAGTGAATATTTCACTGTAATATAACTTTAGTTTACAATATAAGTAAAACAATTTTAAATAATGTTTGTCGTGATACATATTTAAGATGTTTTACAAGAACTTGTAGATGATTCCCATTCCAACTGATTACGATGAATATGTAAACTTCACTTTTAAAATTAACCCAAGCATTTTTACTGGTTGTCGCTGAATTTTTGCTACAAGGAGACACTTATTAAAGTAATTATGGTAGTTATGTACTCATACGAAAAACATGATGTCCACTCAACTGTTTTACTGAGAAAATAATCACTTTGTATCGTAAAAATGGCTGCGCGAAGAATTTTTTAACTCGCAACCCGCCCCTCGTCGGTAATTTTGAGGAACTCAGTAAATTGTTAATGCTTGTCCGAGATCACAATTGCGGTATTTGTGTTGACATCGAAAAAAACCTTCATAAATGCCTTGCGAATTACAGGGAATTATTGGACCGATTTGTATGTACAAGGTATATTAATATACTTACCATTATATAATATATGAGATCAGCATGTATACAGTATGTGTACTAAAAACACGTAGTTTTTATTATTAACCATACGTTATTTGGTATATATTTTGAAAGTGGTAACAAACTTTAATAATAATAAAAGAAATTAATTTATTGAGTAAAACATAGTTCACACTGTTTATGTACATACGTATAGTATCAGTTAAATAAGATTTATGTTTGGAACTAGATAAAAGTATTTTATAATTTTATGCTCGAAAGAAACGAACCCAAAACAATATCGGGACCCTTCCGATATCACTCGCCGATATATCGAGTCCGATATTAGCTCATAGATCAGGACTGAGCGCAATAAAAATTGGACGTCCCGAGAGGATTAGGCCAAACCCTGAGGTATGTGACACGGGAAAGCCTCAGACTATTTCTTTTTCAAAGGGTGGCTATAGCCTTGTTGTTTAAAAATCAATTTGAGTGAGCACTTAAAACGCGAACGTGCCACCGCGACGTTTATGTGACGTCGAGAATAGACATTCGACGCCGACCATATCAAATGATGAATATATCAGCTGTTACGCGATATAAATGGGCCAATAAATCAGTAATAGACTCATATTAAACACGAGGTCGTGCTGAGTATTATTCGCGTAGAACTCGTAAATCAATAATAGGTATCTATCTATATTATCAAGAATACGTAAAGGGGCGCGATATAAGTACATTAATTTAACAAACAAACCGAATTACACATTGCACACGCATTCATTGAGGCAAATAATTTTAACACAAAGAGGGCCGCTTAAAACGAAGCTAACAAGATGCAGCTGTTGCGATCTCTCAAACTGGGAGACCATTTTGAAAAACTCGTTAGTTTTCGAAAATAGAATATAAAATGTGTCACTCCTTCCCCGATAAATCAGCTGTGATTAATGTATCCAAGTTAGGAGCGGAGCGCGCTGCGTGACGGGGCAGGCCCTCATTGGGTGGCGCGGTCGCCATATTGCTCCGAGCTTGTACCTGTCAAACTTTGATACATTACAGCAAGCTTTCTCTAGTGTGCGCCTCGTCTTATAATAGCCAATCAAATTAAGGATGCCATTGACATTGTGAAATTGAAAAGGAATGAAGACATTTTTTATCTACAGTACCTACCAACGAAAATTTTATCCTGTAAAAAAATAATCTTCCGATTTCATGGGACATTTCGAAAAATTGTTGTTTTGTTCTCGAGGTGTAAAAATATAGCGACTACCGAGAAATAAAGCTTGTGATTTATATTTTGACGTTTTAAGCCAAAACATTCGTGTTTTTATTGTAATCTCAAATTTATTGTGATAATAAAAGTGACAGGTATTAATCTGAGGGCATTGAGAATGTTTTCTGTTTAGGTTATAAAATATAACAAATTTTATTCGATGCTAAATTTATAACAATCGAAGAGATATCACATTTCCTTTACATAAAGAATATCTACCTACTTACTTGATATACCCCTTTGAGATTGTTATTTATACAAACTGAAGAGTATCAATTAAGTTAATTTTATTCGAAAGTTTGTCTTAACATTGACTTGAACACTTTATTATAATATTGGTTTATGTACCTACCTAATAGCATTTAATTACAACATGGAATTATTATCTAACATTTTGCAAATTTCTTAAATTTACTAATCCTTCACCTAAGCTGCTTAAACTAGACTACAAGTGTTGTTAATATTTTATTACTTTAATAATTAAAGCGTCAGTAAATCAAATTAACTCGTTTAATTTAAATATTATACTAATATATAAAGCTAAAGAGTTTGTTTGTTTGCTTGAACGCGCTTATTTCAGGAACTACTAGTCTAATTTGAAAAATTCTTTCAGTGTTATATAGCCCATTTATCGAGGACGGCTATAGGATATATATCATCACGCTAAGACCAATAGCAGCGGAGCACCAATGAAAAATGTTTCAAAACCGGGGGTATTTTTAACTTATTTTTTTTTCAATTTTTCCACGCGGACGAAGTCGCGGGCAGAAGCTAGTAAACTATATACAACAAACCACTTAAGCGAGTCAGATCAGAATTTATTTAAAGGTAAATCAGAAATTATATCTACCTATATATGTACCTACGTGATAATGAATCAGACACACGTGTATGTATTTAATTTCAAAACTAAACCAAGACCCAGACTAATACAAATGCTTGCCTGGATCATTTTGCTTTTAGCTAAAGTTAACTGAAACATAACGTAGCCTTAAACGAATATAAAGTATGAAAACTACCTAATCTTAAGAAGTATAGGTATGTAATGCCAACAAAATAATAAGTTCAAAACACTCGTGCTAAACTGTATGGCAATAACCAATTGAAGACCTCAAAGACCGAGCATCCAGACTACCCAGGTGATGTTACATATAACAATTCACACTAACTTCAACCTTAACTCAAAGTAATACAGTTTATGCGTTAAGTGTTGAAAACATGTAATCATGTGATGGAGTACCCGTCAATTTGCCGTTTAAGTTACTTAAAAGCGAATCGTACGCGGATAGTAATCTCACTGGAAGAATATCGTGATATAACTATAGTGCAAATCAGATTGATAAGGTCAGCAAAAACTTCAGATATTTTCATTTTCCTACGACGATCTATATACGATCATATAAGAAGTCGAAACCTATCTTACAACCATTTTGTTGTTTATCCTATAATTTTAATATATAATATATAACTGAAACTGTAATATGTAATGTTCTATATTTAAAGGTGCCTAAATATTTTTATAATCCATATGCTATAATAAATATCCATATGTTAATATAAATCACAGATTAGTTAATTAACCAATTATCATAAAATTTGGCACAGGTATACATAAGTTAATGAAGATGGAAATTACCAATAATAAATAACTATTTTTATACCGAAAACCATAATAAATTCGTGGAATTCAACTATCAAGTTTACGCCAGTAAAGCCGAGTAGAAAACTGAACTTTTGTAAAAAAATAAATTAACAAGTAACTTAACTATACCAACTCGTTTAGTGATTTTGGTGATTTTAAAATGACTAAAAAGTGATCATTTTGTTTAACGTCGAATAAGAATAACACCATCTATCATAACTGTTCGAAACAGTTCATCTCTCTCATCCTCTAAATTAAGGTATGCCATAATATTTTGGAGTAACGTAACATGATGCAAAGAGTATTTAAACCTAAAAAAAGTAAATTAGGTCTAATATTTAAACTTCGGCAAACAGACTCTTGTAAATCGTTTTTTATCATACATAAAATTCTTACAGTGCTATGCTAATGTATTGACTAAATTTTGATTTTGTTAAAAATAATAGAAATCTTTTTGATAACTTTAAAAGCAATAGAAACAAACATAAAATATCTGTGTGCCACCCCATAAAATAGTCATCTAAATATAATAAAAGCGTTGTTTGCATATATAACAACTTGCCAAAAATGATACTCGTAAGAAAACTTTAATTTATTTAAAAGAAAATTATCTGAATGGATAATTAGCAAAGCATTCTGCACAGTTGACGAATATATAAAAGTCATTAAAAAAAATGTAAATAAATCATTATTATAGAAATGTACCTGTTCTCATCGAGACTTTATAGGCAAAAATTAGTATTGTGTTGATTATATAATATATTTGTATGACATATTTTTTTTTTTTAAATTTACTTGTATAATTATTTTATTATTTTATTTTATTAGTTTTAAGTAAGCATAACTTGCATGCCTGACCGGCAAAAACACGTGAAACTTTTTAAACAACTATGTTTTTTGAGCAAATAAATTATTGATTGATTGAAACATAAAAATACTTTATTACGACCAATCAAATATTAATATTTTATTTGTGTGCTGACGCTACAGTCTACAACAAAGCACCACTTGAAATAAAATCGCAGAATGGCAAAGCTTGCGGCGGTTTATTAAATTGATAGACGCACGCCGGCATTACATTACTGCGAGTAGCGTATAAACGAATGTTGACATAAGTTTTTTATTCTTTCTATCCATTTGTTTTCTTCTGTGTTCTGTAAACTCAACTTTTTCTCTTTCGCAACTTTAAATGTGACTAGTCGTGTATAGAAGAGTGTTCTAATCCATCTCCGAATTCTTACATCGTCAGCAAATATAATAGACACAAACAAAGCCACAATTCCTTGTATTCAAAACCTAAAATACATAGCTATTAATGATTTTACCCTTTAAATATTGTTGGCGCGGGTGAGAAAGCGGGGATAAGAGGGAAGGAAAGGACTTACAGGATAAGTCGCCACACCAGACAAGGTACGAACGATGCGGGCTTCGCAGTGGCAGGCACATCTTCCTCGTGATCCTTTCTTCACGTCTTACGGTTCCTTCTATGAGACCTGCTGCAACGGTACAGGGGGTACCTTCCAGCACGCGGGTTAATATAAACGGGTGTAGAATGCGACACGACACACAAAGCGCGGCGAGATTTTCGAGGTTACTACCTCGAAAATCTCGCCGCGCTTTGGGTGTCGTGCCGGGAGCGACGGGATCAGCGTTTGAACGTAGACTATGTCACATTACATAGTGAAGCGGTGACCAAATGGGTGGGCGTTAAGAAATATAATTAGGTATGTCAGATAATAATACAGATTTTTATTTTCTCTATGGGATCCCGAACTAATTTACCGGTGTTTCGTCATGTTTTAAAATTAGACTAAAAATAAAATATAGCGCCGAAAGACTCAGCAACGAGCTAAATTCGTTAAAAAGTAATTTTAATTTGGTATACATATTCATGTATACTACTGGTAGGTAACTACCTGTCGTAAAACTTATTAAAGTTTTAATACTTAAGATTATTATCAATCGTTAAATTATAGGTTAGGTAAGAGGCTCGAGAACAAAAATTAAATATACTATTTCCATAACCTTTATAATAGTAACCTAATGCTCATTACATGATATCTGTATTGCCTTGCATTTAAAGCCGCAGAACTTTAAATCCTTCCTCACTGAAATGCTTGAAAATTCTCAAACAGTTTAAAGTCACCTGTTAAGGAGCTGGCATTCAAATGCTTCTGTACAACGCACCCAAGTTGGGCGTGCCTTTATAAGTTAGAGTTAAGTAAAGAAACCGCGCCGTACTGTCTGAAGACAAAGTTAAAATCTCAGACGATTGTTAAGCTCGGAATATACGGAATGGAAACGACAGTTAAATATAACATGGAAATTTTATGACAATAATGAAACATTTCCCTTATAATGATGGGTACTAGTTAATTGATGTGAAGGTACTAGTGTGTTAATTGATATGTACTTTAACTATAAAACTTATGAACATATTTTCTATATATTCGAAATTACTTTCATTTCCTATTCCTCTCTAACAAACTTCTTCCAGACATAAAGAAATGATCGATTAGTAAACATAATCTTAGTATTAAATTCCAATTGCATTCAGAGCGTTCGGTTCGGAGGTCAAGGTCCTTTTTCGATGTTATCTTCATTACTTCGTGTGGTCTTTGTATTCCTTATTATAAAACCAATGTCACGAACATCATCCCTTTTGATGTCAAGCCAACATTTGCGGGACCCATCACTTCTAGCGGACCCTGACAAAGGTGGCATGACTACACATTTGTTCCCAACATAACCAGCCGGTTTCTATAACACGTGCCCGCACAAAGCCAATATCTGAACAGACGAAACTGCATTGAAAGTCTTTATAATAAAGTAATATTAACGTTTTAATTTTAAATTTGATAGGTGTAGGTATTTCGATGAAAATATTCAACTAAAGCTGTCCAAAATATAAGCTTTTAAGTATAAGTAGCTATTGTTAGGTAGGTACATACCTTATCTATACTAATATATAAAGCTGAAGAGTTTGTTTGTTTGCTTGAACGCGCTAATTTCAGGAACTAATGGTCTGATTTGAAAAATTTTTCATTGTTATATAGCCCATTTATCGAGGAAGGCTATAGACTATATATCATGACGCTAAGACCAATAGGAGCGGAGCACCAATGTTTCAAAATCGGGGGTTTTTCCCTTTTGAGAGCTTCCACTGCGTGCGCTGCGTAAACGGTCAAAGTTTCGCAAAAATCATGTGTGACAGAATTGTACCCCTTTAAATTTAAAAAAAAATCCGCGACAACATATGTCTATCTTTTAAGGTTGGCTCACTGTAACCTTTTTTATGCTAACCTTTGTTCTAAAATAATGCATTATTTGCGAAGATGCTTTTATAAACATGATATTAATCCTCATCCAAATAAATACGTTATTCATCACAAGTATTTAATTTAAAACAAAATTGCCATTTACATCATTCGATTTCAATGAATATCTTAGGAGATATTGCAGTTTTAAAATAACATTGCAGCAAAATAATGATTAATAAAGTACTGCGCGCGCATTTATGATGTGCAAGGCCGGCGGGCAGTTATGAGGAGGAAAGGCGTTGGGGCACCTTCTACGTAAACAAAGTCGTGGGGTAAAGTTAGCGTTAGCCCAAAGTAACTATTCCACGCGGACGAAGTCGCGGGCAGTAGCTAGTATTTCAATTGAGATTTTTTTTTTCTTTTGAAACTGTATCAATAATCTGTTACTAATAACTGGTATCGGTACTCATCGATACAGTTTATTGTACATTTCACACGGCTATACTCTCATATTATCGTGTGACATTATTATGTATTTAAAGTACAATATTTTATAATTTGTTTGCAATGCTGTTTTCAACCAAATAAATTGTTTCTCTTTATTTAAATTACGGATATAAAAGCTACACTACTGTCCAGGATAAGATATATCATAATATGTTAATCTGTGATGTTGAGAGTAGCCCAACACTCTTCACGCCCAATGGGCGTGAAGAATGTCTATCCAGACAAGAGTGCTTTCACATTTACATATATTCGAATGTATTTTGAGGGAAAAATACATAGAAAAGACATTAGAAAATAATGTGATTAAAGCCAAGCAGCGCAAACTGAATGATAAATGTGGTAATGTCGCAACACGTCACAAAACAACAGTAATAAAATGTTCCCTCCAAAAACCTGTGTCAATAAAGATAAAGGAAAACTAATATCAAAACAGGAATAGGTACGTGATAAGAAAACATTTATTCCCTATGTTTAATGCATGATTTGTCATAATTCCCCGTTGCCCCCTTCCCTCGACGTTGTTTTGTTACTGGCGAAGAAATGGGCGTACATGATTTATTGTTTATCTTATTTATCTTGGACGACGAGAAAAATTGTTTGAAGGGGAAACGCTGGAAGTATTATCAGGTTTATTAACAAACACAACGTTGAGATTACGGCAAAGTAATTGCATTACATGATATAACACGTGTTTTCTTTTTTATAAAACTTTATGTAATGAATTATAATTTCACAATTCCGTAACTACAAAAAGAATCACAGTATTTTAAGAGATTTTTGTTTTGTTTTTTTTTTAACAACAACAATAATCGGCAGTGGGTCGGTCACGTCTGTCGCAGCCTTCGCAGGCAGACGGTAGACCGCGATATGTGATGCAAACTTGGGGAAAACAACATCCAGGAATGGACAGGCTAAAGAAGAAAATTAATATTATTTAGTTTTATCGAAATCTAATTTTGATAAGATTTGTACTTGTCAATTAACTTTTAAATTGTAGGGTGGAGAGTTCTGAAAAAAATTCAAGCCGGTAGAAATTTAAAATATTTTCAAACAAAAATTGATTTAGGCAAGATACATGCTGCAGTTTTTGAGATATTTGGGATTTTCAAATAATTGCATTTTAAGGCTGTTAGTTACAAAAAAATCTAGGAACGTTCATGGCTACTACAAAATCTTTCCCCATGTATAAATCGATATACAATTTTTCAAACTATAAAATTGTTTCCACATTATAAAAATAAAACACTGCAATGCACTTTTAAATCGCCCCTGCATCATTATATAGCGGCAATAAAGCCGCGAATCAAAAGTTGCCACTAAATCACAATATGGCGTCCGCTGCCCCGTGTTTGCTCTCGCCCACATAATCCGTTCATACGGCGGTAAATCCATCCAGCAGTGTCGCGTACTACACTAAATCATCATAAGAGAATCCAATCCATACCTACGGTACACGTAAACTACACGTATTGCCCATTCAGTATGGCAACATCTTTTATAGAGCTAAATTTACTTGTAATAATATTGCGCTATTTATATAAGAAGTAACATTTTTATCACTGTTCTTGAAAATATAATATACTTATATATTATGTATCTATCAATACTCTTAGGATTGTTTGGAAGACATCTCTTGACGATAAGGGCGTTCGTTCTACGATTCTTTTCTTTTCCTTTGTCTATACTTTGTGGTGTACAATAAAGAGTTATCTATCTATTCATGTACCAAATTTTATGACAATCGGTTAATTGCCAAGACCTCTAAAGGCTCAACAAACATAGTCGCTTCCACACTTACATATTGATATTGATTATGCTGAGGCTTCATTTACGTTAGTGTTAAAGATTTAGGCTGTCGTCGAATGCGTTTTATTTAAAGCGTCAAAAAATAACGCCCTTAATGCAAGGACACATTAGAGTATATAATATACATACGTTTTCTTTCAATATTTAAAGTCAATAACAATGTCTCATCTCAAATAACGCCTTAAACCCATCGCCATATTTCTTTTTATTGCTGAAGCACAGCAGACAACCTCACGGCCCAACTTTGATGAAAAGTGGTTACCGTCGCCTATGGATATTAGCAATACCAGAGGAGTTGAGTTGCCAATATGCTGCCAGTCTCGAAGGGGAAACTGGAACCTGGCCACTGATTCTGAAACACAACGCAATGTTGTTATGGTGGCATACTCTAGAGTATGGTAGATGGTAGTCATCCAGTCGTGCAAATACCCTACCACCTGGCTGTGGGTTGTTTTGTCACCGCCCGGCCCCAGGAATTAGTATTCTTTTTCTGTTCCTGCACGTACGCCATATCTGCGTAAAAACATAATCCCAGATGAAGCCCTACCCTTAATAATAATTCAGTTAGCTTAATTTGCATTTTTATGTTATAGTGTTGAACTCATTATTCGGATTCGTTATCGAATAGTCAAAAATCGAAACGGCTTGAAAGCCCGTTCGATTTATACGACCATTTTTTATTCGATTCGAGCTCCGCGCGCCAGTTACTGAAAAAGTTTGCATCGTAATGCAATCGTGTGGCATTAGTTCCGTCGTTTATCAACGCAGTTCCACCACAGCAAAGCTTTGAGGGATTAGTTCAAAGCGCAAAGTGCAATAGTACTAAAACAACACTGAATATGTGAGATACATTAAAATTCATTAGTTTTCAACATCTTTGTTGACCTAAAGATTGCAATTGACAATGAAAAATATTTTTTATAGTTAAATTTACTATATTGAGTGCAGTCAAAACATGTCTCTTATAGTGATCATTATATTGTTACAACTCAGATCCCGACAAAAACAAATCCACCTGCATATCTGAAACAAAGCACATTTTATTACCTGGCGGCATTTGAACTAATTGTAATCCTTTTATGATCGTCTTCTTTTGTTTACTTATTGTGGAGCACAGCCTATTGTCATTGCCAGGTGTCGCGAATTACGAATTACAACCAAATTCTAGGAAATTGGGTCCACTTTGCCGTGCGAGCATATTTGCATTTGTGCAGTATAAAACGATGACCTGATGGAGAGAGGAGTCAGTGGAGCGAGAACCACGATCGAAGCGAGACGTGTGTATTACAATCGGGAATCTAATAGTGACGGACTTTGGGCGTTTTATTGAATTACGACCTTCTACATTACGTTTGGACTTGTTGTGTTCGGTTATATTTGTTCCTGTGTTATACGTGTTTGTATAGTTCTAATAAACTCTATAATAATTCCAACGGCATTTTAATTCGAGTCCCGTAACTCGTAACAATATCAATACGCCGATGACGTGGTGCTGGTGTTCGACGGGGACACCGGACTTCAGGTGGAGAGACAGGCCAATGCCACGCTCGCCTATGTTCAGGAATGGGGTGTACGGAACAAGTTGAAATTCGCACCGCACAAAACCTGTGCGATGGTAATAACGCGGAGACTTAAGTACGACACCCCAAGACCTAGCGTGGGCGGGGTTGACATTGGCATGTCACAGCAGGTAAAGATCCTAGGGCTCACCATAGACAGCAGGTTGACGTTCAACGCCCACGTGAGCAACGTTTGCTCGCGGGCGTTGGGCGTATACAAGCAGCTGTCTAGAGCCGCCCAAGGTGAGCTGGGGCCTACATCCGGAGATAGTGAGGTCCATATATACTGCTGTTGTAGAACCGGTAGTCATGTACGCAGCAAGCGCCTGGGCTCCGGCTACGGGCAAGCTAGGGGTGAGGAAGCAGCTAGGCATTGTACAACGGGGATTCGCCCAGAAGTTGTGCAAGGCCTACCGCACGGTTTTCCTAAGCTCGTCAATGGTGCTCGCAAGAATATTTCCTCTAGACCTCCAAATTCAGGAGGTCGCTGCCCTTTATGAGGCAAAGAGAGGAATAGACCTGCCAGCGCTTGGGGATAGGGAAGTCGAGCGGAGGGTTGCCTACTCACTAACACCCCACCCGGCGGAGCATATATAGTTGCAGTTCAAGTGTTTGGTAGACCAAACCGAGGTTGATAGCCACCGTCACCAAGCGGTAAGAATATTTACAGACGGTAGCAAAATTGAAGGAAAGGTGGGTGCATCATTGTCCATATGGGGCAATGATGCCGAAGCCATTAACCGGAAATTCAAGCTATCGTCTTACTATACGGTCTACCAGGCCGAACTGCTGGCGATATGCAAAGCCACGGAAGTGATCCTAGCGAGCCCAGAGGAAAGCTTTGGCGTATACAGTGACTCAAGATCAGCACTGCAGGCGCTTACGAACTGGGGCACCACGCACCAGCTCACAGTCACGGCAAGGCGTAACATATTAGCTGCAGTCGCCAAAGGTAGGAGGGTAGACTTGTACTGGGTGAAGGCACACGCGGAGGTTAAAGAAAACTAACGTACGGACGTTCTAGCAAAAGCCGCTGCCCTATCCCTGAAGACAAAACCTAACTATGACAGATGCCCGGTTTCATATGTCAAGCGGATACTCCATGTGGAACCGCTTGACAAATGGAATCGGAGATACAGGGAGGAGCTAACAGTGTCCGTCACGAAGGTCTTCTTCCCCGACGTGAGAGTAGCCTATAAGACAGTCAGACGTCTCAAAACGTTATCAATTACAACCCAGATTTTCACAGGGCACGGAGTGTTTTCTGGATACTTGGCTCGGTTCAAGTTGAAGGAGGACCCCTCGTGTCCCTGTGGACCGGAATTCCAGAAACCCCCCTACATGCCCTCTTCGAATACCCCCTTTACACGAGAGAGCGCTACAACCAGGCCAGCACCCTGGACGTGGACGTCACGCAAGACAATATTGTGGAATTAATGGGAAAAGGAAAAATCAAAGACTTTATACGGTATGCGACCAAAATTGTAGAAAGAGTATTAAAACGAAACAAAAGCTAGTAAAATGTTGCCAATATATAATAAGTATATATTAGTTAACATAGAACAAAAAACCGTATAATAGGACTAGATTTTAAAAAATAGACATAAATAACAAGTAAAATAGAATAGATTATGAATGTATTAAACATAAGGAAAAAAGATAAAAGAGAAAAGAAAAAGACAAACTATCGACGCCCACATCTATTTACCCCTCGAATAGTAGACATAAGAAAAGAATAAATAAAAAAATACAAAAGATAAAAAACGATCTCTGCCCTGAACCAAGGCGGAGGAAGGAATAATAAAAAATAAAAAATAAAAAGCAATATTAATACGTGAAGCAAAAGCTTTGTACCCCTTTTTACGAAAATTGCGTGGACGGAGGAGTATGAAATTTTGCACACTTATAGTTTATATAGAGAAGGAGTGCAGAATGCATATTTTTTTTAATTTTGCATAAAAATACATTAAATAAATAAAAAAAGACATTACACACACTACCATGCATTTGACACATACACGCATATATACACTTTTGTTTATTGTTAAAGTCAAATTTACAGTGTACCCTTGGCGAAATCTGTGATTATAGAAATATACTTAGTCTTTGACAACAGAACCTTAATAATGTTCAAACTTATAATTTAAATTAATTATGGTCGAATTTCGACCATTAGTATTAATTAATGTTTAAATTACATTATAGTTTAGTTTTTGAAATTCAAAACACCTTTCTTTTTTGCGGTCTTATTACGTACACTATGAAATTATATTAAAAGTGCGTGTGCAATAATATTACATGTAAGATTGTATTTTAAAGCAATAGTTGTGTAAATTCTTCACATTTGTAATATTAAAATTGGTAACATAGCAGATACGAATTTTCACTCCTGCCAAAAATAAGATCGATCTAGAATATCGCCCGGTTTTGGATAATCTATAACGGTCTTATTCATATTGACTTAGAGTAAGTTTGAAGCCTTCCTTAAACGTCAAATTTACTCTAACTCAATATGAATAACACCGTAAGCCTTTAGCAAATAGCCATAAAACAATTATAGTTGAGTAGTAACGAGCACACGCGCAATATTTGTTTTATAAAACAGCAATTTCTAGTTGACTGCTGTTCGTTTAACGTGGACTGTTATTTTGCTTTTTCGCCGGATTTATGCGAATATCACGCTCCCGTGAAAAGCGGACAAACAAGCCAAATTTGTTGTTGAACCAAAGTAATTTTTTAGTTTGCCCCCAGTTTATATCAGTCAAATGCGCTCTGGATTATTTTGTTCGTTGATATGTGAATATTTATATCTTTTTCGTTCACCAATTTAGTTGTACGAATAAACTAGAGCTGGTAATAGAAGCTATATAGATAGGTATACGATGATCAAGTACAGATCCCTGTTGTTTATATATAAATTGCCACAATCTTTACACGATTTTATTTGAGAAAGTTTACATGTATACGTCCCAATTTTATATTTTTTTATTGAAATTAGACAGGTATATATCAAAGATGCTAATTTGTTCAACTCCATGGTCGTAAAAATAAAAATAGAACATCTAAACAAATTCACTTCCAGGTTTATGCAATAGTATGGCTATTCATTACGGATTAGTCCAGGAATATTAGTCTAATGAGGGCAAGAATCTCGGAATGAGAGATAGTCAGCTATAAACTTGCATAAACCTTTATTTTGGTATCCTAAAACTTGTCTCAAAACCTACCTATCGTAGGGTGTCCTTGACTACAGATATTCCAAGGTCAAAGGTCAAAAAATCGATTTTTTACACATTTTTTACAAATATTTCGTTTCCTATGGGTTTTATGCTATTTGTAATTCATGTAAATATTGTAGAGGATTAAATTCCCTAGTAATTTTGTTTCAAGATTTTTTTGTATCTTGAACCATTTTCGAGATAGAGGGAAGAGCGCGCGTAGTGTTTAACTATTTAGAGTATCATGCGAGGTCAACAGAGTCCCGATTAAATACACGCCGCATAAAGTTTATAAATTATTAATGACTCTAAATATTTTGCATTTTTTATTAACTCTTACGTTATAATTAATAATTTATTTAAATAATTCAGTATCTATTCATTTAATTTAGAAATGGTTCAAGACATAAAAAAATGTTGACACAAAAGTAGTAGAGAATTTAATCCTCTACAACATTTATATGAAATACAAATAGCATAAAACCCATAGGAAACGAGATATTTGCAATAAATGTGTAAAAAAACAATTTTTTGACCTTTGACCTTGGAATATTTGAGACAAGTTTTAGGGTACCAAAATGAAGTTTTATACAAGTTTATAGCTGACTATCTTTCATTCCGAGGTGAAACCTCTAATTTTTCTGGACTAGATGCACAAATACCCCAAAGATATTCAAATTGAACGTAATCAAGAAACATAAAATATTGATTTGACTGTTCAGTGATGAATATGAAAATATCAGCCTTTCTTACTCAGATTTCTTAAATAGGTACATAATTAGTAAGTATGTATCATATATTTAAAAAAATCCACGACTAAAAACATGTGTAGATACAAGCTGCGTCTAGTCGTGTGACAGCCGTGTGTGGCTCAAACAATAGTCGCAGATCGGTTACGTTTGTTAAGCCCCGTCCGTCTGTACGTCACCGGTTTATTGGACACACGAGATTGAAGAGATAGCTCGAGACCGCCCGCCAACGTAGACTCTAGAATTAGGAGTCTCGAGTCTTGTCTATACGTTTGTATGGCGGCACACGTATGAATGTATTGCTATAAATTATTATGGAAATAGTGTGCGATGAGAATGATAACCAATGCCTATCGATTACTAACAAACGTTTGTCAAGGATGTCAATATCTTTCTGTCGCACTCAGAGATCTTAATTAAAGAACAAATATAATATATAGAATAAATTTTATCTTAGACCATTCAACCTTTTATATACTTATTATTTTGTCATAAAATTATAGAATCATTATTAGAAAATAGTGATCTTCCACGACTTCGTTTACGTTTGTGATGAACATTCGCAATATGGATATAACCGCCGGTTACGTCTGCTCTCAAGCTTCTGGCTTTATGTACTAGAGATAGATATACCACAGATGGATAGACAAAACTTTAAAAAAATGTTATATTTTGAGTCAGTAAGTCATAAAACGAATATAGCTCCACCTATATCACAAAATTTAATATAGCAAGTTTTTAGTATGACTGTATTTTAGGTTAAAATTTGTATTTATGAGATCCTGTTAATCCAAGGAAATGAACTGTTTAATTAACATATAAATATAATTAGAGCGTTAATTTGTTCTTTAATAATGTCAATATAAATATCATTTTACAAATGATGAAATAAATAGGAATCTTCTCTTTAAATACATAACGTCCCTACAGAATTTATGAAAGCGAATATTTCGCGATACATCACAATAGGAATAACTCTTTCGATTTGGCAAACTGCCTTAAATTCAGACATTAAAAGAGCAATAAAAATGAGGATGTGCCCTCAAAATGTACCATTTGAACAGCAGTTACTATTTTACTGTTATTACGACTTCATAGTTTTTAGTCTGCATGACTTGTTTATAATGGAATATTAAAATAGTATTTAATCATACAATCAAATAGTAGCTCTTTTCTACAAATAAATCTAACATAAAAAATAATAAATTATATATAAAAAGAACTACCGCGCTTTTTTTCAAAGTAAATTCCCTTAATGGCTCTTACTTCAAAGTTTCGAAAGCAAAATATACACTAGCGCCTTGTTTAAAATTAAGGCCAGTAGTCAACCTGTTTATCAAGTGAAAAGATAATTCGATTATATATTTTATTTGTATTTGTGCAATAAACTTCATTAATTCCGTCTAGTCAGCTGTATGATTCAGCGGGGCGGCTTGTAAACAATGCTGATATTATGAAATATTGCCCTCCACTGTCTGTACATCAGAGCGGGCTTGTTTCAACCCTAGTACCTTTAGTATTTATTGCTCAAGTACTGACGTATTTAACATCGTGTTTTGATAGATAAAAAATTAAATTGTATTTATTTTAGCGATGAAAACGTAAAATGAAAAGATCTAAAAAAATCTAGAAAAAGATTTTAATAAATAATACTAATGGTATACTCGCCATGCTTGGACAAGGCGGATTGGTGCTTTTCATACAACAGTAACGTCAATGAGTAGGTTTCCACTAAATACCCCCGTTAGTATGTGGTAATTGTAACAATATCAACTCTGATGGTTTCATGTCATAGTCTAAGTAGACTATTGTTATAAATATAACCAGAATTGACATAATCCTATTCTTGCGATTTCGCTAGCTTAAACCTCCGATTCAAACATCAATTGTGCTGTTCACTCAAAATTTAAAAAATAAACATATACAATCATATATATATATATATATATATATATATATATATATATATATATATATATATATATATATATGTCTATGTGTATGTGCCATAAAAAAGCAACAACCATACACAAACATCCAAAGAAAGTCATTTATGGGTCCGTTTATATTTTCGTATAAATGTAGGTAGGTACCTACTATTCATTTGCAGATAAAGTCTGGTGTTTAGTTGATATCTGTATGTCGGGTTTCTATTTATGTTACTTGTCTTTGGTAAAAAATTATACATTAGGTATGATGTTTAGGTAAAATTTTAGCCAGTATTAAGGCAAATTAATGAAAATTGAGATATAGAAATCGGCCAACAACAGTCTTTACAAGAATAATCAGAGTTCGAAACTTTAATTTCTCTTTAGTCTTTAAATTTTCTTCATAGAAGTAACATTCCATGCGATATATCACATTTAGCTAAGCAAACATGACTCTCCCGTAGGGTCTGAATTTAGCCATTGTTAATTTGTTACAGTGAATTAGCCACGGACGGGGTAAATGATGGCGCTAGCATGTTGCACCCTGTGCTCGCCAATATGCTCGTAAATGTCTGTGTTGCCAAATTTAATGGTTGACTATATGTCTAGATAAGTATCAGCCAATCTAATCTTGAGTATATAAAAGAAGGTTGAACAACCGGTAGGTAAACCTTTTCTTTAGTGCAATAAAGAATATTTTGTTCCAAACAGGGAAAAAACAAGCAACAAAGTTATGTTTAGCTATCATTTTGTATAGAAAATTACCTCCACAATACCTTCATTCCTCTCTATTTATAAAACCAATCTCAAATTGAGTTATTTCTAGATATAATAAGTAATAGTCATCGATAGTGAACTGTCTTGGAGGCCTCACATATCCGAATTGAGTCATAGAGTTTTTCTATCTTTTAGGTCTTCGAAAACTGAGATTTTTTTTGCCTACTGCCACCAAAATTATGCTTGCAGAGTCCCTCCTGCTTCCCATATTTGATTATGCTGACGCCTACTATCTAGTCATAACCTCAGAACAGCTAAATAAACTTGATCGACTTCAGAATTTTTGTATTAGGTTCATATTTAGTTTGCGAAAATATGACCACGTTTCTGAATTTCGTATGAAGCTCAAGTGGCTTCCTATTCATTTCGCCGGAATACTCACATTCTAACGCTCCTTTATAACATACTATTTAATCCTAATAGTCCGTCCTCCTTACCTTAAGGAACGTTATGAATTCCTTTACATCTCCACTTCTAACAATTTGCGCTCAGATACATATCGTAGGCTCCTGACACCTACACGCTCTCCATCCTTTTATGATAACTCTTTTGCAGTGCTGGCTCTCAAACTCTGGAAAGTGTTGCCTTTTACTGTCAGAGAGGCCAAAACATTACCTACTTTTCGGAACTCACTTAAAAAATACTATCTGTCTTTAAATAAATATGTCTAATATAATAAACATTTACTATTTATCTATTGTAATGTGTGTTAATATAAAATGCTTGTCATATATAATGTTAAAAAATGTATTTATTTAGATAATTTCGTATATACGTATATATTGGTATTTTATAAATGTGCCTGGATTTATGTATGTATTAAATTTATAAATTAGTGTATGTATATTTAAATTGTACAGTCCTATCTTTTTTCTGCTCCACCTACATCGCCAGATTACTTAAGAATTTCTTTTAAGCTCGGTTGCCTGGAAAAGATCGCTTTTAGCGATAAGGCCGCCAGTTGTTTTTCCAAAAAGTGTTGTAATTATGCATTTTGTTTTTGTAATTGTTTATTTTGGTGAGCAATAAAGTGTTGTCTAATCTAATATGGTTTACCTACTATATCTTTGATATAATCAAAGGCTTTGATTATGTACTTGACAAAATCAAAGAACCACAGGTTTATATGCACATTACACATTCAATCTACGTAAAAAATAAATATGTAACTAACTCCTACATCCTTTCGTGTCTCTATTATGTACTTTATTCAGGAGATAAAGATTGTGTGCAGTCATTTCACTAAATCAGCACAATAGTTAAGGATCGTTTTCATAAAATGCACTGAGTTTAGGGTCTGACCGGTGAATATTCTATTTCCATTTTCAATCTATCATTATTTACATTATACACACGCATACACACACACACACCCACACACACAATATACACAGACACACCCACGCCCACGTACAGATACGCGCACACATATGCATGCAAGGTAAATATAATGTCTTGTATTAATATTTTAAAAAATTGAACATTGGAAGAGCACCGACACCTAATATAATACAGGTTTTTACCTAGTTTTAGGTGTTGAAGCCCTCACACATTAGTTTTAGTGCAAACTTCATTGTCTTTTATATCTTGTTACTTTTAAATGTTTTTACTGAATAAATTATTCTTATTATCTTATTATTATTATTATTTTTATTGCAGGAGTTCAGCAGACAAGCAGACGGCCCACTTGATGGAAAGCGGTTACAAATCGCCTATGGACATTTGCAACAGCAAAGGTGCTACAAATGCGCTGCAGCTCTCTTAAGGGAGACTGGAACCTGGTCACTAATGCCGGAACACAACTCAAGGTTGTTATGGCGGCATTCGCTAGACCAGGGGTGGTAGCCATCCAGTCGGGCAAATGCCCTACCACCTGGCTTTGGGTTGTTTTGTCGCCTCTTACGACAGACCGCCTGGCCGCAGGAAATTGTATTCTTTCTCCGTTCCTGCACGGATAAAAATATTTAGTAAGAATTATTCGAATAACGGCTATAACCAAGAACTTCTGGTTAGATGACTGTCCTAAAATTATCTTAAGTCATTTTTTTTCTAAACTCCATACAATATTCTTAAGGCAATAAAGCATAAACATGAATATAATTTATAGATATTTAGCTAGTTGTCCAACAAACCAATACGCAAAGCAAAAGGTTATTTTAAAAAGCATCTATTGCCTTTAAAATATCGCTCCCATTCAAGTTGTGAATAAAAAACTTGGTCTCACCAATTTATGAACCAAAACAAACCCGACAAAAAGTTTAGAAAGTACTACTCTGAATACAGTATCCCGACCGATACATTATTATGGAAAATCATAAAAAACTGGACGACAAACGAACAATACGTTTTAAGTTTATCTTTGTCCAGGGAATAAAGGGAGAAAGTTGCACAAACTAACAACGGTTAGCTTTCTAAAATTCGATATTGTTTGGTTTAGAAAACTTTACGTTGTGGACAGAAGTTAACTGTATTTGAGATATGACTTTGGAAGATAGTTTCAAATTTTTGATGGGGGGGGGGGGATTATTGCGGCCGCTGGAATTTTGAAGTTAAAGAAGTATTGTCTAATGTTCCTGCTACACCTGGACTAATATTAGTGCTAGCGAATGTGTCCAAATGCGCCTTACTTATAGCGTTAAAAATATCGCCGTTAAAAATCAATCTACATTAATACATTTTATAACTGACAATTTTTAACGTCATTAACAATTTCGCATCTTAAATAACGCAATAAACTCTTGACTACATCTGCGGGACACAGCCACTGACACTAACATTGTCCCAGGTGTAGCAGGGGCATAAGTTTTATTTTAATCTATGGCTTTAGTCTTATTAGATTAAACTCATCTTCTGTGTTAAGTATTAAGTCCTTTATAATATTAGTATAGACAAGTTTAAGAGTTACTATTTACTTTGAAGCAAGTATGAGAAAAGAAGAAAGAAAGAAAATATTAAACTAAATACTTAAAAATAAACTAAATTATAAATATAAAGTATGTAACAAGTCCTTTATGACTACTAATATAAGAAAATAACAAATCTGTCAAGTGCATACACACTGAAGGGTTCTGTAGATAATAAAGATGATGAACGTCCGCCGTCTGTGTCATTGTTGTTTCGATACGGACTCCTAAAAAATAGCTATTCGCAAATAACCTTAACTTAAACATTGCTCAATTTTGTCAAAATGAATTTTCGCTGGATATTTAAGATCTAGTAACCTCGAGTTTTTTTCCAAAATATTCCACTCCATTCAAATGTTTAAAGGGACACTTCAAGACTTTAGAATTAATTATCTCGCTACATATCAACTTAAATAAAACAGTAGTAGGCAGTACGAAACTTACGATTTTTGAAAATCTGCCCACAAACACAGTACGTGCTTATGTAAATACACTCATTTTTTTATCCCCCAATTACATTAATTAAGAAGTAGAAGAGATTTTTGTAAATACTGCTTTCCTCAACTCATTGCTCCCATTTAAACAACCTGCTTTCATTTGACGATTGAAAAATCTTGAATACTGTTTAATTATTTATACATGAAGTGGAAACAGTTGCTATTTACTTTATAGTCATATAAAGGTATGTGCATAGGTACAATATACGTTTTTAAATTATATAATTTTTAAAATGAATATTTGGGTTTTTAAATACCTTTTCGTAAACCTGCTTTTAGTAAATACTTGATTAATTTAGTATTAAAAACTTTCAAATTAATTTTATTCATGTATCCTATCCCAAAACATACAATAGCATAAAAAATGACAAATTAACCTTAAATTTAGGTAGTACGTTCAATTTTTAATGTATTTGAAAATAGTCACTTGAGGGTTTTGAATTTAGTTTAATTTAATACTAGTGTCGTTTTCGTATGCAGTCTGTAGAAGCCTTTAGATTCGTTGTCGTGCTAGGGCGCGGTTAGACTGGCTTGTTAGTGAACAATGCTGGGGACAGGACTATGTACTCCTGAGCACGTTTCCAAAGACTGAATTATAATACTTATACATTTTGTTGTCGAGACATTTCTAAATAAGGAAAAAGTTTTAAACACCGAGACTGCTTGCTAGTTTTGTAAACTTGATAAATTAAAGAATTATTTCCATATTGTTTACCTACTACATTAATATGCTTTCCATTAATTACAATAATGCAAATTTACTATCAAAAAATATCATATTGCTCAGGAATGATTAATTTTACGTTTTTAGAAATTCAAACTCTAGAACTATCTTAGAAATTTATCTAATAATTATAATATGCAAATTGTACCTACGTCTAGACAACGTTTTGAGAGGCGCAAAGCGTAACTAATAGACGTTGTATGTAAACATGTGCAAATCGACCATCAACAGTAATATTGTACTAATGTACGCATTTACGACTTACGCTGTCACGACAACAACACATCAAGTGTATCAAGCCTCATTGAGCCAACGCGGTCCATGAATCATCGATTATTCATCGAAGAAATCAATTTAATCGAATCGAAATAAAAATTCGATTATCACGTTAGCAATTAAACATTAATAAATAGTGGTGAACACAGTATTTATTAATGTATCGACCTAATTTTTTATTACGTTGTCCGATGCTCTTTGGTATTTTCAACCTATTTTAATTCTGTGTGACATTTTTATAATTTGTCTTTTATTTTTTAATCTATAAATTTACATAAAAAGATAACATGTTGTAACATAAAATTGCTAATTTGTAAACAACACGTTAAACTAACTTAGCATTAGCGCGATGACTGTAAAACATAATTTGAAAGTTACAAAGTGTGACTATGTCGCAGACAATTATGTTTATAATTTATACTATATCTCTCTATAACATTATAAAATTCTAAGCATGCCGTGTATGTACATTGAAGATATTAAAAAAAATCAACTGGAATACACTATATAAACGATAGAGAGCACTATGCATTTTTAAGTGAAATTTCTTTAGAATCGTTGTGATTTGAAACTCGATGAAACGAAAAAGCCACACTAAAAATAGATAAACACATAAATCTACAGGACTAAGCCTGCGAGAGAATGTGATGGAATACATTATATTTAATAATTGATACACTATGCCCATACAGACAGAGTTGGAAATGTTTTGAAGATTTTCGTTAATCCTTCAAATTTCGTGTGTTAAATATACGTATATTATAACGATATAATATATCAAGTGTGACGTCACGAAATTTAGAATCCCTCCCACCCCTTGTCGCACTTTGTTTCACTTCTATTGCGCGGGAACTGCGCACCACATTTTTTTAGATTTCTTGTCTTTTTGTCGGTTTGTTTGTTTGTTCGGGATTCACGTAAAAACTACTGGGCCGATTTCGATGCGGTTTTCGCTGATCGACAGCTAATTCTTAGCCTTAAAATCTGCGCTACTTTTTATCCTGGGAATCCCGCGGGATTTTTTCTGGGAATTATTTAAAATGTCGAATTCCAATATAATTTTTTTAATAATCGATAGCAAATTTACTATACTAAAATGTGTGATATTGTTCATCCCGGGAATCCCGCGGGAATTTTCCCGGGAGCGGTTTGCAGTTGGTCGATTGCATAAAAATTAGCTTATTCCTGAACAGTTTTCACAAAAACGATATCTTACTTTTTTTTAATGTTGTGGTACTTTGTGTCTCGAGAATACCGCGAGAATTTCAAGCCAAGCGTGGACGAAGTTGCGGGCATATCCTAGTTATATATATATATATAATGCTTTGGCTTCACTGACTGAGTGACTGACATATCTACGCACAGTCCAAACTACTGGGGGCTGGGACCGTGAAAATTTACACTGCACTAAGAAAGGATGTTTGGAAATTCAACCACTAAGAGGATGAAGAAGGGTATGAAAGTTTGTATGAAAATCCGTCATTTTCAAAGTAAGACGCACAAAATTTTACATACTTATAATATACACATGTATATTCGCGTTTTTGAAAATTCTACCCCTAACTAAGGTGGTGATAAAGGGGCTACCTCGTAACTTTTTTGATTACTCAAACTATGACTATATTTAATCTACACGAGCGAAGCCGCTGGCAACAGATAGTATTTACCTAAGATTAAGTAAGAAATATTTGGCCGATTAGTTCATTATAAGCACCCCTAGTTCTAAGCATCGTATCGTACTGTACACAGAATTTTCACCTAATAAAAGGCCATGTTACGTGTAGGGAACGTTAGACACGCAATTAAAAGGTACCCAGTTTAGTAAGGTCTCTGCAGCCCCTCGCATTCCTTTGCTTCAGGGTAAGAGGGGGGTAGGAATAGGAAATAGCATAGGTCATGTTTGATTGGTGATGCCAAGCGACGAAGTTTCACGTTGAACGTTAATTAGTGCGAGCCTCACGTTCCCGCGCATTATATTGACATGTATTGTATGTATAAGCTTCCTTAGATAGACTAAAAAACTATCACGGTATTTAGTCAAACTGCTCAAAAGGAGGTTACAGTTTTGTATGTAAATGTTTGGTACAAATACAAAAAAAATAATCAGTCAAATGCATATCATTTCGCGAATAGTGAAGGCTTTTGTAAATGAGTTCAACATCCACTGTTATTGGCATTTGTCAAAGATACCCTAAAAACTATTAACAAAAAGAATATCCCAAACCTTACTATACGGGTTTTATTAGTATCAATTTTCGTTGTAATTATAATTTCAACTATATAATATTGGTATTGTTAAGTTTTTTTTCACTACATTGTTCAAAGGTTAGAAGAGGAACCACTTTTTACTACTTTGGTACCGGTGAATATCTCGTTACCTATTGACTTAAATAAGACAGTCACTGAAAGATATTTATAATTAATTTTTAAATATCCCATACACGAACGTTCCTCTATATCCATTTTTTTAAATCTCAATGTCAATCAATCATATGTAATGTATGATGACCTCTCCTATAGTACAAGCGTACAGATAGCCAAACGGACTCATGGACGTGACAAGGTTGTAATGGTTCCGTTTTGGCCAAAATGACTACGGAACTCAAAATTTAATTAATTATCTTAGTCCTATACAGACATCTAGACTACATAATCGTTTTTTTTTAATGCATGAGTTCAGCAAATAGGCAGACGGCCCACCTGATGGGAAAAGGTTACCGTTTATATTTATAACACCAAAGGCGTTCCTGATGTTCTGCCGCTCTCTAAAGGAAGACTGGAACCTGGCCACTAAAGCCGGAACACAATTCAAGATTGTTATGGCGGCATACTCTAGACCAGGGGTGGTAGCCATCCAGACTGGCAAATACCCTACCACCTGGCTGTGGGTTCTTTTTGTCGCCTCTTACGACAGGTATCAATAATCAAAAATAGCATTTAATTTTTAGGATCTATTTGGCAAAAACGGAGCCTTTATGCATTCGGCGTGTCCATCTATCCGCCTTACCTTTATATGCCAGTAATTTTTCTCAGACTACTGGGTTTATATGGATGAAAATTGCCAGAAATATATTAAAAGTAAAGACAGCTGTGGTCAAATGTGAACCACATAAAGAATCCCCTTTCACCTGATAGTAAATTTTAATGCCAAAATTTCTTAATGTGTATTATATTATATTTATAACAATATTTTCGTATAATTAATGTAAGCTCTGAAACTACCTACTACCTAGTGTCTAAGAACTACTGGTGCTTTAGTTGAAAATTATGAAAATCAAGATAATATTGGAGGCCAACATTGGAGCCAATATGTCGTTAATAGAGAAGGCAATTTGATGCAGAGATTAATGCGCTGAGCAATTTATTGACAATTATCGTAACCAACACCGCCCTGGGATCAATTAACACAAAGGCGTTATTGCAAATTAGACTAACTGAACGCCTAGACGCCTACTGGTATTAGATATTCAAGATTGTGCCTGAGACCAGCTACAAGGTTAATTTATAGTTGAATGCAGATCTGAGGATTAAATTGGTTTGAGTAAGATACAAAATATTCTGAGTTATCTTAACAAATATTGATTGAGGCTTTTCATAGTATTACTTTTTGTTTGAACGTGCTTTGCAAACTTGAGATGTTACGAGACTTGATTAATATAATAAAATATTTTCATATTTAAAGGGAAAAATAGGTATCAAGGCTAAGCTGTATTAATTTCTGAATAATAAATTTTGTAGATAGTGTTTAGAAAATTATCCATGGTTTTAGCTTTAGGATCTTTTAATATCCCATGTACCCGTGTATACCTATATACATTTTTGTAATAAAATTGCGTTTTCATTTCCTAAATAATTGTGATGCATAATAAAAACAAGCAAACATTTTGTCTGTCTGCAGTTTGTGTTGAATAAGCTCCGAAAGGTCGTAAAGACTGGTTATAAGGTTGATAGTGGTTGTGATCATTCCTGATTTTTGCACTAAATCTCGCCGATTTAAATAAATGTTCTGGAGTGATTTTAAAACCATACGTAAATTTGATATTATGTACAAAACTAATATGTTACAAACTTTTATTATTGATTGTAAATTTATAGGTATATTGAATATTTATACAATAAACTGATTAACTAAAGAATAGATTTCTTTTTAATTTTGTATCAATTTTAATAGTTCACTGAATGAAATTTAGTACGAAAATCGTTTCTTACATTTCATTTTAAAAAATACCTATTCATACTTTATTACACAATAATTTGATTACTTTGAAGTTCGCTCTAATGGGTAATATATTTCGAGCGAAACAAGCCTAAATAGTAGTAGGCAATTTATCTGAAGCAGTCCCTAGACGCTGTTGGGTCGTAAACCTGCCTGTCACTGGTGAAGTCACCGGAGTACCACGGGGTTTGTGAGCTTGCGTTTTATTTACCCACCTTTAAAATATTACTTTACGGAAATGTATCTACCTACGATTTTGAACAGATTAATTTTGAATTTAGAGCGAAGGAGAGTATTTATACCGCAATTCTTCTTGTTGGCGGGCGATTGTACAACGGACATCACTGGCCTCAAGCAGGTTTTCTTAGATCATTCATGTATGTCTACAATTAACTGATAAGCGCTCATTATTATTATCAACAAAGCAGTTGGAAAAGAAAGATTCTTAAAAATCTATATACCTACATAATAATAAAAAGGCCTCATTGGGGCTAATGACGCGAGCGCGGGATAATCAATAATCTATCGTCTTTAGATTGAGAAATACTTATTCATCGTGAAAGATGACATGCGTGCCAATTTTCTTTATCTTAGCTAATGTCCGTTCTTTTACCTTACTTTTATTTATATTTTGACATAAACTCCATACAAATAATGTCAATTTACTAGCAGTTGTATAGTGAAAGAATATGTGTACACTGAACCACATGTGTCACCCAATTGATGTTGTATTTAAATTGCTCAATGAGTGGATTTACACGAATAGGATACCATACAGGTAATAGGTTTATTAATTAATAACTACACTACTATATTGGTTGACTGTAGATATAGCGATCTTTGTGAAAATATATAGAAATAAATAACATAAATAGTAAAATAGTAACCCGGTAAGAATATCTAAAACCGCGAAGTGGAGAAAAGGGAGAAGGAAAGAGGACCAGAATCCAAAATGGTTGCTCCGAACGCAACCGGAATGTAACGCTAAGATCATAATGATTAAAAACTACACTGTATCATGTGTAGAACATATATTGCCCAATGACGATTTCTACCCTGTGCAAATACATTGCCGG
Organism: Dendrolimus houi; assembly: GCA_039645545.1. Taxonomy (NCBI): domain Eukaryota; kingdom Metazoa; phylum Arthropoda; class Insecta; order Lepidoptera; family Lasiocampidae; genus Dendrolimus; species Dendrolimus houi. The sequence continues at coordinate 15,382,654 of CM077125.1, read as the reverse complement.
AATTTACATGACAATTGCTAAAGATATAATTAAACAATATGTATGTAAATGGCCGGTTGAATGATGAAATAAAATATACATACAAGCATGTTAGAATATAGTCAAGAATGAGTTATAATATAATTTTTATTTAAATCATAAAGTTAACAAAATATTTATACTATTTATTCTATGTAGGTATATATTATTATTTACAAATTAAATCGTTTTTAAGTTAAACTTACAAAATATTCGGGTCGTTTTAATATTACGCCAAAAAAAGATTCGCACTGAAAATCAGCGTTGTATCGGATATTATGCCGGCACAGCAATAACCAACTGCAAACCTTGTTCGCTGAAAATGCGGCGTGTAAATTCTCAAAATATATTTTTATTTTTAAGAAAAATGTATGCAATGCAAGTACGTCGCTATTTCTTCAAATAAATTTTTTCTTCCTTTCTTTCAAATATTTTAAATTAATTGTGTGTTTTTTTACTTAAGTGATAATTTTTTCTTTTGACCATGTAACATATTACTCATAAATTACTAATATGACACCAATTTTCATTGTGACGTATAGTTACAATAACTAGGTAAATATTTAGATGAACGTAGGTCAAATACAGTAAGACAGACTATTCATAAAGGATTTAGAGGTAAATTATAAAATAAAAGCTTGTCTAATATAATCTATGACCCGTGTCATTAGAATGAGAACTAAGGTGTATATGCCACTAACTCCACTAAGTTCCAACGACATACCTTAAATAATCTGTATTTTAGTAAATAACAAATTGATTCTACGTTCATTCAGTCAATCAAGAACTTAGTGAACATAACCAATTGACAAACATTTTTAAAATGACATTCAATAAAATTGTGACCTCGTATTGCAAGCAGAATTATAAATAAAAAACATTATTAATAACATACTAAGAACTATAAAAATGTATTTAAAAATCTAAAATCAAAATCAATCACAAGAAAAAAAAAGCTATTAATTCTTTGATTATTTCCTTTTGGATGAAATCAATTAGATAGACATTAAATATATAACCATGTCAGAATTGAATTGACTAAGAAACCAATGGCAAGAATACAGAAACAAATTTTATTGTAACATAAAATTTAAATGTTTTTGAAACAATATGCACACAAATAAGAAAAACAAATCGAAAACACGGCAAATATAGATGCAGACGTAAATGGTTGTAATATCAAAATTGCAAATGTTCTGGAATTTTTATAGCCAAATACTTATAATTCTGCAATAACTCAATTGGTTACTACAAAGTTGCTTGTTATTTGAAAAAAACAAAACATTGTCACTTAAATAGTTTAAAGGGCAAATTCATATGGGGTTAAGTGGCTACTTCATTAGAAGGTACATGCCACGCGAGCCCGTTCCCCATAGTTTATTGGACACAGCTATCGATCCTATTGTCAAACAGGTGATTGTAATTGACTTCCATACAACTCTAAATCAATAGACTTTAATTAACAGAATTGTTTAAAACTTTATTTTAGATACCTATTGTATTAGGTACCTACACGAGTATATAGATACTTCAAGAAACAGCACGTTGTGAAGCAATGATGAATTAAAATAGGCTTTAGTATAGTTTAATACTAACAGAAAAGAAAGTAATTAACGAAAAATTATTATAAGGACTTCATTCAAAAAATCAACCTATGATATGTTTTTTAAAATCACTCTTAAAACCGTTAAAAGTAATTTATGTCCAACCATCCTGAAAACATATGAAAAAATGTTCTATTTTACAATAAATTTGATTATTGTCTGCAAAATTAATAAAACTAATTGAAGAAATTTGTCAATAGTTTTTCAGTTTTAGAGCCTTAATTAAGTTCCTGTATAATTATATTTTTACGAAGGAAGGAGAAATGCTCAAAATGCCCATTTACGAATTCAAACAAAACATTAAAACTCAAGTTGAGAATTAATAAAGATATAAATAAATTTAAGAGCAGCGGGAATGTGGGTCTGCCGTTACCGGGCCGGTTCGCTTTATGTGCATATCGAAGATGGATGGCGCTGGTGTGCGCCGCACTCTGCACAGCGCGGGCCGAGCGCAGAACGCGAGGCGAAGGGTGCACGGGGTCTTACCCCCACCGCTGCGGCGTAATGGCCGCGGCCACTCCGGCCCTGTCAGACGACAAAAATGCCATAATAATGGCCCCTGAATAGTTTTTGCTGCACCGCTCCAAATACCCAAAGCCCTCGCTACGTAGAGATGCGCCGGTCATCTTTCTCTTATTAAGAAATTCGTCAGTTTTACTCGCGGATGAAAAAAGACACGTCCCAGGACCGGAATCCGGTTGTGACATTTCAAACACTTGATAAGTATCGCTGCGGGGTTTTTCGGTGCACAATTTCAGCGGAGCCTGTATTCGTTTAGTATGCGATGAATGCATGCTTTTTATTAGCCATAAAGATAGCTCGGTCACCTTCAGGATGCTTTAATTGCTAACCAATAAGAAACTGGACGTGAGTCTATAGATTTAAGATGATCAACTCACAATGCCTTATTAGTGGCAATTTAGATTGAAACTACATACTTTAAACACTGTTTTTGTTCAAACCGTATTTTATGTCTTTGTCTAAAGATAGCTGTGTTTAATCAACTACTTAATTAATAACTACATACTTACAAGTTATGATGTCTGATTCTTTTTAATATTTCTGACTGTATGAAGTAGCACTTGGTATTTAATTAGTATGCACAATACAAAAATCGTGAGATTTAATATTTGCTTTATAGATTTAATTTTTAATTTACTTCATACCAAAGTTTGTTATGACCAGTCAACAAAAATCACATTGTATAAAACGTTTCGTAAATTACTTCTGGTGAACCAAAACTCATCAAACCATAGTTGGTTGTCCTAATTTAAAACGATCTGTTAATAATTGACCATGTTATTATCGAGTCGGCATTACTGAGCGTCACAAAGCATGGACCAATTAAGAGTTTCCCCGAATGTCCGGACGAAAAGTTCAGAATGATAGCGACGTCAATTATGGCGGCCCGTCTCGCAGCCCGTTTAGCCAATTACGTACCTGCCCAACGATTGATAAAAACTGTTTCAAAAAATTCGCCCAAACAAATTTAGGCGAACTCCGAAAGAGAGGCGAACTTGCGAGCACCGTGTGCGGTTATTTTTCAAAGAAACCATCTAGGCCACCGCGAATTTGACTATCAGCATGTGATACCAACAACGCGATTTGAAGAAGTATAAAAAAAATCATAAAAATAATTTTATCACCATTTACACCCAGCACAAAAACTAGTTCACACTTCATGTTTGAATCATGACGTGGTCGCAAGAACAATCGGCGAGAATAATTCATATTCAGAGCGCGCTGCAAATGCCCTGCGCAGATTTACGGGTCGCTTCTTCAGCTTCGTTCCTCTCGACCGGTATCTTAGTTACTTTCAGAAATAATTGGATTTCGATTGTAGGAGAAAAAGGTGGCCGCGTTTTACGTCATTACCGTTGCCCTTTTAGAGACTGAATAAATCGTAATTGGGTACATGTTGCACTAGCTACTTCTATCGCGGCATCGGTCGACTTTAACTCCTCAATAGCTTGACTTAAAAAGCCCCTGCCTATTTAGTTTCCCATCGACGGCTATTTGAAGGGGCCCCGGCAGCGCGACACCTGTATGCGTTATTTTGTCGCATAAATTCTAGTCGATTCAGTCGCGAGACGGTCGGTTCCCTTGGTTTATTGAACTCCGCATCCAGATAAGGCGCGGCTTCCAGGGAGAAGCAGTGAAAATACTCCACATTTTTTTTCAACTTCGTTTGCCTTTTCCATACTTAAGCGGGTTTATAATTCATTCAAATCGAATCACAGAGCATATAAGGTTTTAATTTTTTAGACACAGTTTTCTCGCTATATTCTTAACACACTAAATCAACTTCCTTATATAAACAGTAGACGATGAAATAAATATTCAAATAGATATCTGCACTGCAATAAGTACAGTAAACAGAGTATAGCTCAGTGTATTAGCACACAATAAAGTTTATCTAAAGGAATCTTGAACGTTTGTAGCTTGCCTCCTAAAACATGTAGTTTCCGTGCGGTCGATGAAAATGTCGTCGCACTGGGATAAACGGCCTGTGCGAGCGCAGTAGCAGTGCCGCGGGAGGACGTGAGGAAAGAGCGCGTGGCCTAATGAGGCGCGCCCAGCTTGTGCAGTGCGCCAGCGCTGCACTCATGCCCGCCTGCTATTGATTTATGCGAATAGGTATGAATTTAAATGAATACATACGCCCATTTCAATTATGCAATAACAACTACCGATATAATTGCGTTGTATGTATAATCGGAAGCAGCATTTTTATCGCATATCGATAGCTCAATACTAACATTTGAAGGAAACAATCATGTCAAACAAAACTTGATGCATTTCAACAACGGCAATGTTAAATTTTGCAAAACTATATCCCCTGACGATAGTGTAATAAAATCAGACTTTAGTTGCACTTAAGGGTTCTTGAGTAATTGAACGCTCTTTCAAGAACATTAACTCAGTTTTTCGAACCGAAAAGCCTCAGAGGTGCTTTAGCCTAATAAAATATTAGCAAAAAAGGCACTTCGTATGTACTGCGGTAACGCACTAGCTTTTAAACGAATTGCTTCGCGTAACAATAAAACTCGTATAGACCCTTTCACACATTCTAATGTGCTCAATGCTCCTTCATTTGTCGGGGGCCAGCACGCAGAGGAAATATTTTCCCAAATCCATACAGCCTTAAGGATCTCATAAAGCAGTCGTTTTCCCCACGCGAAAGTATGGAAGTGAGATTTATGTGAGGGACTTCGGTCTCAAGCCCGGGGCTTTGCTATGATGAATTGACACTTTTTCAGCGGCTCCAACAAATTTCAACTCGAACAATATACGCACTCTGAATGAGCAATGAGCGAGGTAAGAGTTACCGTCGTTATGGCTTCCAAACTTTTAATGTCTCCAATGAGGTGGGACGTCCATAAACATAACTCATGGCGTATTATTGAAGTACCTACAGTTAATTAAGTAGCATTTAAATTATCTGCTTATTTTATCATTCTAAGAGCCCATTTAAGTAAAAATTTTGAAGGTAGGTAGTTATAAATAAAGAAGCATATTTACATTTTAATATTCCTTTCATTATGCAGCTTGAAGAGGCAAGCTCACGTGTGTAGCGACCGGGCAAAAAGTATAAACAAGTTAGTACAACATGGACGGACGCCGCCACGGCTTCGCGTCACGGAATCTTCTTGCATTTTTGCATAACTAACCTGGCCATGATTTGTTTGCTTCGTTTATCACATCGTATTTCCATTGAAATAGTTTGCAAATAATTAAAAACTAAATGAACCTTGTGTAGCTATAATAAAATTTTACTTCTTCATAAGCGCGGGCAAAATATTTTTATGAGTGGTTGTATCGGCATCACGAACGGCGTGAGTAGACGCGGATTCACAACGTATTTGTGATTGAATGTAGCCGCTTAAACCAGTGCAAAAACATGGCAAACTGGATATACGAGTATCTGATGACTTCATTCTCTCGTGGGCTGCTTTAGGCAAACGTCTAAATTATAATAATAAGCGGGTGTGAGCTGGCCCGCTGGCCTGTCTTAATAAAGCCATTATGAATATCTGATTCTTCGCGTGCGGTTCAATCAGGCACTAAATTGTCAAAGAGTTACAGGACGTTTATTTCACGAGAATAAAATAATTCAAATGTGACATCCGTATCTTTTACTTATCGTCTACCTCACTTACATATAGGGTTACCAGAACAAAAAAGTAAAATTTCAAATATTTGAAAAAAAACTGAATTTACTTGTAAAACGTCTAAATAGGTACCTCTATCGTTAAACAACACCTCACCAATCAAATTGTGCTCGCCTTAAGTATAATTTAGAAGTGTTGAATTTGATTTTTATTTTTATTTTTATAGGGATTTCCTACGATTTTGTGATCGTTAGACATAACACTATATTTAAAATGAGCTGATTATAAAGCATGATTTTCAATTTACTTATATCGTATTTACATTTTATAAACATAAGTACTTTTTAGATTTTCCTGATTGTGGACCAGTAACTTTATTACCTAACATGCCTAGAAAATCCCTGGCGTAGGGCAACCCTACTGACGTGTAATTAAAAACGACCTATACTTACTAAATTTAAGTCAGTCTATTTGCCGGGAACTTCAGTCTGTTGTAAGTATCGTTCTGCGGTTGTATCTTCACTAATTTACCTGTATAATGGTAGCTTTTCAATAATGAAATATGAATTTCTTAACATCTAATATACCTGGCTATTTTGAAAGGAAGGACATCTTACTCCCTATTTCAGATATCTATCTATCTTATACTAATATATAATGCTGAAGAGTCTGTTTGTTTGTTTGATTGAACGCGCTAATCTCAGGAACTATTGGTCTGATTTGAAATTTTTGTCAGTGTTAGATAGCCCATTAATTGAGGAAGGCTACTACTAAGACAAATAGGAGCGGAGCACCAATGAAGAATGTTTCAAAATCGGGGGTTTTGAAAACAAATTCCACGCGGACGACGTCGCAGGCACAGCTAGTAATATTATAAAATTGTAAAAGTACTGTACTTTTATGTTTTTTAGATGTTTTGTGTTTGTCTGTTTGTTCGGAATTCACGTAAAAAATACTAGGCCGATTTTAATACGATTTTCACTGATCAATAGCAAATTCCTGGACTTAAAATCTGCGGTACTTTGTGTCCCGAGAATCCCTCGGGAATTTTCTTGGGAGCGGTTTAAACTGGCTCGGTTGAAAAAAAAAATCGGATTCCGATATAATATTTTCACTGATCGATAGAAAATTCTTTGTTATAAAATCTGTGATACTTTATATCCCGGAAATCCCGCGGGATTTTTCCCGGGAATATTTTCAAGTTGTTAGGACACGTATAAATTAGCTTATTACGTCCAACGTGGACGAGGTCGCGGGCGAATCCTAGTTTATTATAAATATCAATTAATTTATAGAATAGAATATTTTTACATAAAAAAACATACAGCATCAAGATTACACTGGCGTTAAATAGTCTGTGCCATATTGCAAGGCCGCTTATATTCAATGCTATTTTGCAAAAATAACTGGAGTTATTTTTTGACTGTAGGTATTCTATTTCGTTTAGTCTACATTAAAATTATATCATAAGCGTTGGATCCTTTTGCCTACAAATAAACACAATAATGTAAAATTTTAATGCAGTATATAAGCTTTTTAAAAAAAAATTGCTCCAAAATTATACATTCTATATGCTAATAAATATTTAATACGCAATTTATGTAGGATATACTTTAGCAATGAGAGCTATTAAAATAACATAAACACTGTATCCAAAAGAAAAATATTTTATATTTAGCAAAGACATTTGTTAATCATATTTGTTTTTGTGTAATGATTATAATAATAATCATTTATTTTAAATCATTCATTATATATAAACGATTCATAATAGGTAATTAACTATATAATAAAACTTACAGCTAGAGTTAGTAGAACCTGTCCTAATATTTAGTAACAATTGTTGTGTTATATACAATCGCGTTATTAACAATAATATTCCAGAAATTAGATAGAATATACATTATATCGGCTATAACGATGGATAAACATTTAAAAGCAATAATATGTTGCAAAATTTGTGTTACGTTTATGGCAGATATTACCACACTTTTTGCATACACATTTTAATATCAATGTTTAATTATTATATATGATTATGTCCAGAGTAACTTTTAATGTGAATATGTGGTGTATATACTATACTGCCCTTCTCTGCAGTCAGAGAACTCCCGCCCAGAACGGAGTTTCTACGTTAAAACAAAAAATGTATTGAAAAATTATATATAAAACTAGGATATGCCTGCGACTTCGTCCACGCCCGGGATACAAAGTATTGCAGCATTGGAGAAAAGAATGTAAGCTATCGTTTTAGTGGAAAGTGTCGGAATAAGCTACTTTTTATGCACCCGAACAACTTCAAACCGCTCCCGGGAAAATTCCCGAGGGATTCCCGGGATAAAAAGTAGCGCAGAGTTTAAGTCTAAGAATTTGCTGTCGATCAGCGCCAATCGCAATCGAAATCGATCCAGTATTTTTTACGTGAATCCCGAACAGACAAGATATTTTTTTTAAATGCCGTGTTCTCCAACTTTTATATAGCCTATTACAGTTGTTTTTTAAATAGCTTCAATTTATAGACTCGGCATGTTTAGAATTTTATAATATTGTTACGACCTACACGCCGACAAAAGTAGATTCACACCTGCATACCATAAAAGCACACTTTATTACCTTTCCGCATTTGGACTTCTTTTGTTTACGTTGTGCTTAAAATCGTAATTAGAAAACAGCCTACTGTGTATTTAATCTTTTATGACAGTCATTAGCCAGGTGTGTCGAACTGATTCTAAGAAATTCGGTCTACGCGGTGGGGCAGCCATATTGTATCGGTGCAGTATAGAGCAATGTCCCAATGGAGAGATCAGCAGTCTAGCGATAACCACGAGCGAAGCAAGACGTGTGTACCCCATGCGATAATTTACTTAGTGACGGACTTTGCGCGTTTTATAGAATTACGATCTCGCGCATTACGTTTGGACTGGTTGTGTTCAGTTATATTTGTACCTGTGTTATACGTGTTTGTAAAGTTCTAATAAAATAAACTCTATAATAATTCCAACGGCATTTTAATTCGAGTCCTGCAACTCGTAACAATATTATAGATAGATAATAATTTTAATATGTATATAAAAACGCGTGCACAGCGACAGCGGCCAAATAAGACATAATTTGAAAACACCGTATGTTATTACACTGATTTTATTTTTAATGCACGAGTTCAGTAGACGGGCAGACGGTCCACCTGACGGAAAGCGGTTACCGTCGCCTATGGACATTTGTAACACCAAAGGCGCTACCAATGTGCTGCCGCTCTCTAAAGGGATCCTGAAACTTGCCCAGGAATGTCAGAACACAGCTCAAGGTTGTTATGACGTCATACCCTAGATCAGGGGTGGTAACCATCCAAATTATTATTTTAGATCTTAAAGCATTGCATTAAAGTTCTAAATCGTATAATAATAACGGCGGTTACAAGACCTTCTAATTTTAAAACACTGGATGTTACATTGATACATTTTTTATTTATTTCAGATCTCAATTCATTGCATTAAAATTCCAAACTGTATAATAAAAATTACGTTAAAGGTCGCTTGGTTGGGGCATAATGCTTTTTCCTTACGTAACTATGTTTGCCAGTGCACTCTTGTAAGCCGCGTAAAAGAACTAACTTCGTTCCGAAAAATACAGATTTCGAATAATACAAGTATGATGCAAGCAAAATAAATGTAATGTAAAGGACGTCCGTCTTGGTGTGACGATGCGATCAAGCAAAAGGTAAACGAAGCTCTACATACGGTAAAAGTAAGATACTCTCAAGAGTTGCCACATAAATTGGCCCATTCGTGATGCAGTACCTCGTTGAATATGTATAGGTGCGCTCCCTTCCGTACTTCTCATTTTACTAATAGATTTCTCTTTGATTAAATTTGTATACGTTTTATTCATACGGCCGCGGCTACTATTGTTATCTGCGAGCCATTTAAATCACGTGTTACGACTTCGCGTATACCTATGTTTTATTGTGTTTGTTTTTATATGCGAATACTTGGTTCTGAGAACTAAAGTCCTACGTACAATTATTAAATGTTTATTAAGATATTGTAATAATCGAGTTCGTTAAGATATTACACTTAATGAACTCATTAATGCAAATTTGGTAGCCTTTTTTATCGCAAGCAAAAAATGACGATAATCTGCAAAAAGTACTTATTGTGGAGTTTATTCGTACATACTATTAAACGTGATTTCTATGGGTTGATCAAAAATTAAGGCTACTGCCATAATATACTTAACTTCTGTTTCATCTAATTATATTAATCTCCTCATCCTTCCAGTACACCTTTAGTAAAGTTTATAACTTCAATAACAGTATAATTAATTTTATTATTACCGACTGTATTCCGTTTTTATAGCTGGTGTATTTGAAAAACGAAGACTAATTAATTCTTATAGATAAGGTGATTATTACAAACATAACCCAAAAAAAGCTAGTAATACAATTAATTCATTAAAGAAATGTATCTTATGAAAATGAGAATTCCATTGGAACATAAGATATATTATTATTAAGATATATTTTGTTAATATCATCATAGGTCTCAGTAATGACATTATAGATATTATTAATATATTAATATTATATTATTAGTTATCTGTGGAGGCTTATTATTAGCTTTTCTTAATTTAGTTTATTTCTAGTTATTGTTAATGATAGCTGTTAGCCCCCCAAATAAAACAAAATAAAATAAAATAAAAATAAAATTATGTCTACCTGTGATTAATGTATTCTTATATAAGTAACAAGAAAAGAGTATTTGACAGTTAAAGCAAGTAAGATATATATTTTTTATTCTTGGTATAGGTTTGCGCTTGACAGCTATCTCACCTGATGTTAAGTGAATTTATATCATCTTGCATGACGTTACAGCCTTATTAATTTTATATGAATGAGTTATAGTCAATTTCGTTATTAATTACTGTTAAAATAATATTTTTATAATTTTAATTGAAATGGTAGCAAGCTATTTTAACTGCGGTTCTATTTTATATGTAAACTCTTTAAGAATTTATTGCTTATTTGAAATATATTACAGTTAAGTCTAAAACAATGTAAATAAAGAAAAAAGAGCGTGTGCTTATAAAGCTTGTTATAACATTACTTAAAATTTCATAATATTAATGATTTTAATTACTGTTTAAACAATAATCAATAGCTATTTGACTCATTAGAACTGTGACGTCATTACGAAGTACACCCGTACAAAATAAAGGAATCTGTGACGTATTATTTTGTTACATGCCGTCAAAGATAAGCCGCATAGCTGCCTTTTTTATTTTATTTTATTGCAGGAGTTCAGCAGACAGGCAGACGGCCCACTTGATGGAAAGTGGTTACCGTCGCCTATGGACATTTGCAACACCGAAGGTGCTACAAATGCGCTGCTGCTCTCTTAAAGGAGACTGGAACCTGGTCACTGATGCCGGAACACAACACAAGGTTGTTATGGCGGCATACTCTAGACCAGGGGTGGTCGCCATCCAGTCGAGCAAATACCCCATCACCTGGCTGTGGGTTGTTTAGTCGCCTCTTTCGACAGGCCGCCTGGCCGCAGGAAATTGTATTCTTTCTCCGTTCCTGCACAGATAATAAGTCTGCTGCCTATTGTAAGCGCAGCTTATTGTCCTCCCGGATTAGGGAATTCTTTGTATTTTGAATTTGCAATTAAGAAAAACATGCTATTGTTCTTCTACTTGTTTTATAACCATCATTAGCGTCGAACTAATCCTTATTGTTATTGTTTTTGACTTTGTTAGCCGTTCGCAGGTGTGCAAATTAGTATTTCTTAGAAACTCAGTGTGCGCTGCCAATTTCTTTTTACTGTGTAGTTAGTATAAGACGATTCCCGAATGGAGGGGCGGGCAGTCAAGCGACGACTACGAAGCGAGTAAGACGTTTGTAGTACTCTGGATTAGCGATATAGATGACGGACTTTATGCGTATCCAATTGCATTGAATCGTGCTGTGTGAACTGGTTGCATCCAGTTTTATTTGTATTTGTTTTATACGTGTTTGTATCGTTCTAATAAATTCTATAGTAGTTCCAACGGCATTTTTAATTCGAGTTCTGTAGCACGTAATAATATAATGATAAAAAATATCTCAGTTGATTTAACTGTCAACACATTGGTATGGTATATGCAATATAGTAGTAGACAGTCAAATAAAATGAGATACATATCTACTATCTATCAACTCACAAAATGCCGAAACCACCTAGATTTTGTACCTTTATCAACTCACAAAACGCCAAAGCCGCCTAGATTTAGTGCCTTTATCAACTCACAAAACGCCAAAGCCGCGTAGATTTTGTACCTTTATCAACTCACAAAACGCCAAAAACACCAAGGATTTGTAGAGCGTTGCAAATTATGACGTCATTTCTATAATGAGGCTTGATTTTCTATCATGATATTTTAAAGATTGACGATGACTTGGTTTTTGAACGCCTGCTCTTTAATGTGAACATTCTTTCACAATTGTTTGTGATTTATGTCAACTACTCCATTCAGCTATATAAGTACGAATGAACCCTGTGCCGCCAACTGCCTAGTTAAGCCGCAGAGCAAGTTTCCTTTAAAGTATTAATCAAGAGGCATGTCGCGTTGTGCTTTTTCCTTTTTACTTTGCAAGCCCATCTGCTCTTTTGTTTATTTTAATAAGTGTTATATTAACTTTTTCAACACTCAAAATAAATGCAGAAACGTCAGCTTTAAATAAAGTTGAGCCCTTATATATTTTAACATCGCCATTAGCCTGCCCTGAGGAAATTTATATAGTAATTTTATACGTCAATTGTAACAAGAAACAAATTAACAGCTGTTTAATTTAAATACTATTAATTTGTGAAAAAATTTTTAAAACAGCTATTATAAATTTATTTCAACCTAAAATAGCTTAATTAAATGTCTTAGTAGTTAACAATACAAATAATTATATAATATGTATATTACCAAACGTTTTATCCATAACAGTAGGCAGCTACTTCGATTCGATAGTATTAATGTAATGAATCAAAGTCAACGTACCGCGTTCTTCAATAACCAGATATACGTTAGAAACAATGATCAATAATTTGTAAATGCCCTTTACTAGATATTCCCAAAGTAAAACGAGTCTGTCTTACAGGGCAGTTATAAGCAGTTATTTCTGGCTACAAGACGGTATGAAGGGTCACAATTTCCCTATAATTCTACACACTTCATGCTATTACTAATCCTGAACCCACGCCTTATGTGTATGATGCTGGATTTCGCGTTTATGATTACAAAATGGTAGGTTATAGACAGGAGTATGTACTGGTTCAAATTTCAAATTTGCATGTTCAACCAATCTAACGCATCAGAGGATCGAGCAGCATATTTGGTTAAATTATTATTCAAAAGAAATAAGTACCTACTCAAAAATATTAATAATGTAGATCTTACCTACATAATATATAAAAGTAGTTATATTAAACATGACTTGTTTATTCTTATATTTCAACCATTTACAAATTATGATGTTTATAACCCTTCATTACGCATTATTCGCGGCAGCAAACATTTGCTGTTATTATTTGAGCCTTTGATACTCGCACTGCCCGTTTTCCTCGCTACTTTTCTGATTGCTGCCGCGGAAGTGTGTATCACAGAGTCGATCGCGATCGACCGGTCCTTCGAGAGTGCTTTTTGAGTTCGACCTAGAGAAAAATGTAACGTCTCTATATATATATATATATATATATACCTGCACCACGATACATCCTTCCTAACTAGATGACAAACCTGCAACACGCATACTTGGGCCTCTCAGAGCCGATCGATTAGAGTGTACAAATATTGAGGTAGATCGCCAGTAGTTCAAGTTTGTGCATCCCTGGTGTAAACGACGCATTACATTTTTCGGAGCCATAAACACAAAAACATCAGTAAATATTTTGAATTACCTACAATACAAACTTTGGTGTATAGTTAACTAAATATTTCTTTTAACACTTCCCTATATTAATCAAACCACATAATTTAAGATTCGAATTTTAAATCTAAAAAAATAACAACTAGAACAAGATTAAAAATATCATTGCGTGTAGAAAAAAAGACATGCAAAGAACTTGACGACCAATGTCTCAAACTTAAACAAACTCGCACGTAACTGAAGTCACGAAAGAAAAATTACTCAATCCATTATTTATCCTGAATAAAAATAATTTTCATTTCAAAAACTACTTGAAGTTTTATATTTATATGAGTTATCATAATTCACTTTTTCACCGAAATTTATGTTGTACAATCGTGTTTGATACATACAAATAGTAACAGAGGTCTACTTTATTCTAGAAGCACTTAAGGCTCTGCTATAATTCATATTTTAATACATCATAACTATATTTATGGTGGCACTTTTAGCATTCTGTGAGGTTTGACATAGGCCTTTATTATTAATTTATTGTCTATGCCATGTGACGTCAATCTTCAAAATAGAGATAAGGGCATGTGCAAATTATGTAACATATAAAACATATTAAAATAAAATTTAAATTTTATGTGGATTCACTTTTTATTATAAACAGCTTCCATTAATTCTTAACAATATAAATGACAACTAACGTACGTTTGTTCATTCTTTAATGTCTTGGTATCAAATCTATTATCATTTAATATTATATGATGTTTTTTAATACGAATAATGTGATATATTTCGTGGAATACGGTTTTAATATTTTCGCGAGCATAGCCGAATGAATGGTTTATCATAATTATTATATTTTAGGTACCTATTTTGTATTTTGCTTTTTTGTATGAAGTGCGTCCTTGTATCCACAAATACATTTTTCTACGACTGCAGGTGCCCACTGAGTTTTTAGGGAGGGCAATTTCATTGTTAAGTTGTAGTAGACATAATGAAAAAAAACCTAGCATAATGATTGTTTTTAAATAGAAAGTGTTTGTTTTGTATAAAAAACCTACTGTTTCGCATGAAAAATCTTAAATATGAGTTTTCGAGGTGTCACGAAAACTCTGTCATGTGATGTCAATGTAAGGCTCATCAAAGATAATTAAAGAAGCTGAATTTAGTTTAAAAAAAAACAATATAAAATATTAATGAAACTTGTTAAAAACGCGTTGCAAACAGAAGCATAAAACATTCTCAAAAACATAAAACTCCATTATCCATACTACCCCATCAGGTTATCAATAGTTACAAGGTTTAGGTAAGTTTTTAAAATTTTCATTACAAACATTATCTAAACCTTAAACTCGATTTAATAAACAAACAATGGGTATATACTATACTAAACATTTAGCTCCAGTATAAATAATACTTTATATAAATTCCAGCAATAATAATGGTCTTAGACATATTTGAATATCTTGGCGCGAATCGGTCGCCGCCATTGTTGGTCCCAGTATGGACTTAATTAAGCAGGGGCGGTATAGGTGGGAATATCTACAGGAATTTAGAGGATGGCCCGCGCTACCCGTACTGACCAAATATGTATTTGAAATATTCCAACCATTTCTGTTTAACATTTCATGTGCATGTATTTATGTAAAATGCGTTTAATTATAGTTACGCTTTTCGTACGCTTTTGCGATTTAATTATGACTATGTGTTAGAGTAGGTCTACTATCAAGGCAGGTATAAGATTATTTGATAACCACCAGATTTATTCTTTTTATTTTTTAAACTGACATGTTACGTATCTATATTTCTATGTTCATATTTTTTCTTCCCTCTGTCATCAATATAATTTGATTACAAAATTATATTTTATTTTCGAAGCTATAGATTAGTAGTAGGTAGTAGAGTTTCTTCAATGATCTAGGTACATTGTGGATATAAAATTTTGGTTCTATGTAAGTATTCCTTTTATTAGTATTTACAAATTTATTGGGAGCTCATGTCTTGTCGTTGGACAGATGAAATGAAAGATAAAAGCGCTTGACGCATATATGTAGGTACTACTACTTGGCGAAGCAACATTGGTTTGCTTGTCTACACTCACTTCCTTCGCAATATGTATAGGTAAATTAATTCCTTTAAATAGTAAACAAAACATTTAATAAGTGAAATTGTATTTAATCAGTGTTCACTAAAACTTACGACCGTTTTCTTCCTCTTGTTGATAAGTAAAATAGAACAGAACTCCTCAACAGTAGCAATGATTGTCTACGTCTCGGCTATTAAATTTATTTGCCTGCGAATTCGGCTGTAGGGAAATCAAGATGGTATAAACTTGAGCACTTGTAGTGGTCACCAAAACGACCTTTGGGGATAACATATTTGGAACATTACTTTGAGAAATACCCTATTCTATGGATATGTACTCGCAATTCTGTGACTCGAACCGGGCCATTGTTTCCAGCGATGTGAGTGCCTGTATTTATACAATTGCTGTATAAATATTTACAGTACTGTAAATTATAATAACATCGATTTAAAGCATAATTTGGTCGATTTGGCCACTTTAATTTTAAAACTGGTTTAGTATCAGTTTTTAATTTAAATCTACATTATCTATTTATTTTTTCCATTAAGATAAACAAAATGGAAAGTGAGTTTAAGATAAACGTTGACGCGTACGTATTATATATTCAATGTAGGTAGGTAATCTTTATGAGACATAAAAAATAGGAACTTAAAACATTCTGAAACTAAAATTTCTTGAATTAACTCATTCACGATAGATGCTTATTATCTATCATGATAAAGCCATGTTTTAGAGCCGGCACGATCAGTGGAATACCACGCTCTCACAGACAATCCACTAACTTACCTACTTCTAAAATAAGTATTTAGGTACTAAGTATTCTGCTATGCTACTAAGCGTTTACATTATTCTCACATACAATTGGCCACAAATTTAATGTTTGGACTTTCCAGATTTACAGCAAGATTGCTGCCACAGGAGTACTGTAGCAGCAGCTCTATTGCTTAGATATGTATGGAAAACCATTTATTTGGTATCTGTGCTTTTAGATATAATTAAATCGGTAGACTCGGCAGGCTAGAACACACATTGTAGTATATCCCCAAGCTCAGCAATAACAAGTATCCATCTCTTGGTAACTAAAAATCACTATAAAGTTCAGCAAGACTGTAATCTCAATCATGTCATCATATTCGTGATGACACAAGAAAACATTTAAACAATATTAGAGTAAGAATACGTTACTCTTTTAAGTTGGTAGAAACAAACTATCACTTAAACACACTATCAAGTCAAGTTGAGGGCAATGCAGCATGTCTGAATAAAGTCGGATATAAAACTAAAACAACGTGAAAACAACATTATATCACGTCGTAAAACATTTACGACTATCAAATATGTAGAAGTAATGGTTTCAATATAACATCACAAGTAACTGTAACAAAATATTAGAGGAAAAATCTCAACAAAACCCCGAACCCGCTTCCACATAACAACTCAGACCATGATAGAAGATGCCGCGGAGTTTACTGCAGGGATATAAATTAAATGCTTACGTTTCGCTCGAGCTCAGCTAGTTTAATTAAGCATCTGCTCCTTTGTGAGTATGCGTGAGGATATACAACATGTACCCTGTTGTTCTTCAGACCATTGGAGACGCATTGTCCCGTGGACAGGTTGACGCGGCTTTCAATTAAAACTTGGTTTGTACCTACAATTATATGCGTAGATGTATCTTGCACATATATAACTGCTGTGTAATTTAAGTACATATTAGTAATAATAAAAGTTATATTTCTTTAAGCTCCTTGAGGGAGCAGTCTGTGTTATAAAAAGTCATCAGTTAAACAAATCGTGTAATGTACCATTATCTCAAGTTAAGCTAATTACGCTTGTGTTTTGAGTACCTTTAGCAAACATACAACTAAGGCCGATTGTGGTATTATCAACTCAACCGAGTTAACTCCTATACCATAGCATTACGGTTTAAAATTTACAGAATATAAGACATCTGCATCAAATATACCTATGCGTATGAAAACTATGATTTAGAAATATATTTTATTCAAAATGTGACAGTATTATTGAACAAAACAGATGTCGAATTGATTAGAAATACATGTACAGAATGTTACATACAAACATAGGTATCTATAAGCCATTCATCTCGAATTCAGGGCGAACAATTGCACACTAGAGGCAGAGTAATGCATTTAAAAGCATGTATTGCAGAACGATATATTGCGAACAGCTGATAAATGGAACGATGCTCAACCGCTACAGTACATACTTAGTACTGTTTTCGTATATGGGACAGATAAATTGCCTAACACAAAAATTCACAACGTTAATTTGTACCAGCAAGTTGGTTGAGTTTCCAACATGGCCGTGAGATTAAATTTTCAAATGTATCGTCCTCAATTAATTTTTTCCCGAGAAAACTCGCTTTCATCAACCCTACCTCGTGTTTAATCTGATACAACGACAATTATGGGACGAAATATACGGATGCGAAATACCTGCTGATTGGTCACGTGACTTTTATCTTCGATTCAGCAAGCTCGCTTCACCATGGTCTTCGAAAGCACACTCGTTCTACGGCAAAGATGACCGGTAACTAAAAAAAAACTTCAACCGTTGATCACACTGTCCTTTTGCAGGTAAAAAAGCTGAACAATAGATACTTTCTCTTAAACAATAATTCAAAACAACTTTGTTTTTTATCCGGACTCTGCAACAAAACGAACTTTCTCCTCGCACTTGCGCAATATACCGTTACAATACGAATAGAAAACAATTGTTACTTGCTCAACTTTAAATGAACAGTCAGTTACAAACGCAACAGCGATCGACCTATCCGATCCGAGGCACAATCGTGATGATACTGAAAAAACGGTATTCTTTTATCCAGAAATCTCTTAACGAGGTTAGTTTAGGCAAACTTTTGTTATGTGATTTTTTGTTCCGTTTTATATGGGGGTCTATATGAGGTTTTATATTGGGGACCCAGGTAAAGGGTTACGCTGTTCTAACAGGGTTCAGATGCGCAAGAGTGAATGTGATGCAACGATTCCATTAATATCGTGTTGGTTGAAAACGGAGAACACGTTTGGTGAATAATTTAAATACCAAAATGCAGATGGCTCCTTTAATGCGGGGGTCTTTGTGACCGCCGCCAAACTACAAGTTAATTAAGGTATGCCCATCAATTAAATATTGATTTTGATTATTTTCATTTTGCAGATTAAGTTGTGCTCTTGATTTATGCATTAATTGTAGATACCTATATTTTGTTAATTAAGAGATACATTGCGAGTTCGTGGACCGGTTTTACTGGACTACATTTGCATTGCCAATAATGGATCTACAAAACAGACCACATATCTATATTATACTAACGACCTGGGTCCCGTTCAGGGCCGTCATTACAAGGGGGTGCGCGGCATCTGGGCGCAGGAATCAAAAGCCGATATTAGACCGTTCATTTCTATCTTTCAATTTGGATGAATTAACCAATGTGATCCATATAAACATAAACTTGAATCATTCAATGTGATTGTATACCGTCGTGTCTTTTCAGTTCTGTGATTTTCAACCAAATTGATTCAGTTTTGAAGCGCTTTCAAGCGCAAGCTGCTAAATTCAACAAAAAATCCTAAGGAGAATCACAATTTTTCAACATCTGACTACATCTTCATGTCAAATTTCATCAATATCAACCAATAATCTGAGAAAAATGTCTGTGGCACACAGACGGATGGACAGACATGACGAATGCATAAGGATCCCTAAAAATTAAGTATTATTTTTGGATGCTGATCAGGCAGATTTTTGCACACCAGCGCGCAATGCCTATGCTTAAGACGGCCCTAGTTCTATTATCTAAGGCTAGATAGAATTATTGAATTTATTAGAATAAATGATAAGATTACTAATGTGAGATATATGCCAGACATTTGTATAAAGGGACGATGCATTCGTTTAGAGAACAGATTCACTGAGCGAAACACCAAAATTTATTGGGTTACTAGTTGCCGTAGGTCGATAAAACTACAAACGGACGCTGGAATGGCGTATCTCTATAAATGTGATTGTTAAAAATAGGACCTACATAACAATGAAAGAGGGTGAACTTTAGCTTGATGACCGGCGAAGGCTGTATGACTGAAAAGAGCAATGCGCAGTGCAATTCTGTGATATCTTTTTCACTCTTTCAATAGCGGGCCTGGTAGGCGACATAAGGACGTTATAGTGTTGAATTAGCATATTTATTGCTAGTTACATGATAAAATAAATTTATCTTAGACTATTAGGTCTCAGACATATTCGCTTATTTCTTAGCTTAACGTATTCTTTCTTACACTTGGTTATTTGTCTGGGTACCTTCGGTAAACCTGATGGCAAAAAAACATACTATATTTAAATACTTATTGATATCTAATTTAATGCAAAATGTATTTTAATTGTGGCTATATAATTAGGTATAATTTATAACACTAAAACTTTTTTATTTATTAGTAGATTGAAAAGTAGCCCATATATATCCCAAGATAAAAATATCTTTATTCTGTCGTTGCTGATAAAATAATCTAGGTATAATAATACCTAATAAATAAATAATAATATGTATTTTATGATAATCAATCAGTTCATAAATACCTAATACTTTAGAAAAACATACAAACTTCCAAACAGAATCACATACCTACTAGTGTGGACAAAGGACTATAGAAATTAACCTAAAAGGGTTTTATAAGAAGTAAAAAAATAATTTAAAAAAATCGTAGTTTCAAAAAATTTTCTCTGAAAATTGTGCTAAACAATATCTGTTATAAGTACTTTTCGAGATGTGGTATGTTGCGGCTTTTTTTGTCAATTGAATGCTTCTTTATGATTCAGTAGCCGAATAACGAAAACAGAAGAATTTTATCGACTCTATGGAAGTCTTCCTGGTGCGCAGACTACTAAGTACTTACCCAATTTATTATCTATCATCTTACAAAATATCGCAACAAAGTTATAACATCTTTATTTTAACGAGTCCAACAGAGTATTTTTTTTATTGGCTGATGCAGGCAAACAGGCAGACAGACGGCCCATCCGATGGAAAGTGGTTGCCGTTTCCTATAAACGTTTGCAATACCAGGGGTGTTACCAACGCGTTGCCGACGTTAATTATTATTAAAACTGTAATTAAAAATATTTTTATCGTGATAATAAAAATAAAACCTATGTAAATAATTTTAGAGTTTATCATAGGTAACATGTATCCTCTACCTAATTTGCCTACCTTTTGGCGAACAGCTGATAACTATACAAAGGAAAACCATCAATAAAATTTAATCGAAGAGTTCAGTAAATTAAATAAATAAATAATTTCATTTGTTAAATTTCGCTAAGAAAGAAGTATTAAATAATTAATAGACGTAATGTAATATCAGTATGGTGTTAAAATAAACTGCATAATTCCACACACATGGCTGTTTAACCAGCTTGTTTTAATGTCACCCTTAACGTAAATCAGCTGTTTCGTGGATCTTCAAACCCAGAGACGAAGTTACTCAATACTGAACTCTATAGCAACGGAATAAAACAGGAAATACAGTGTGAATTCACCTATTTTACTTTATCTGTATTCACACAGTTAATTTCAGCGAGTCAAATACTTGCTTATCGTTCGTTAGAGGTCTATTATTTATTTTGTTTTATAATTTATTGCACTTCTAAAATTTATCTCGTCTATAGGTATGTCCTATTAAAGCATGGTTTATTTATTAAAAGCTACATATCCATTCTGCAAACAAAACGAATTAAAGTTAAAAATTTATACTTTAATACAGGCAAACAGCGCTACGATCCATCATTATTAGGTAGCAGGAGATTACCTGCCTTCGGCACATAGCCGAGTGCATATATACGCACAATTCGTAAACGCCTCTGAAAGAACCGGTTCCAAACGCGCCGCGGGGCATACCAATATTAAGAATGAACTCCCGTCAGTGTATTCCAACACATCTTCCGTCTTTCATCGGCGCCTAAACTTCACATAAATCGTACTCTCTCTCACACCCGCGCCAACTTCACGACAATGCGCTCGCCAGCCAATCAGGGCGAGGCAAGCGCTCGCCATATTGAATTCCGTAAATATGCTGCCCTCTACCCAAGCTAATGCGCAACGCGTTACTCTGAAATACTCTGAATTCGCTATTGTTTTGTGGGGTTTTTAATGATATTTAACGTTTTTCTTCAAGTAATCCGTGTAAAATCAGTGAGTTATAATGTGTTTCAACTTAGTTTGATATTATTTAGGTGTTTAATATCAATCTCACGTGAAATTATTAATTATACGAAATGGACGCCAAGAAACATCTATCTACAGATTGTGTTTCGTTGTTTTTATCAGATATTATTACGTTTTCACTTTTCAATAGGTAATATTCATTAAATTTCTTTTATGTTTAGCTTCTTTTTCTAGATAGTTCTTCCCAATTGGAAACTTATTGTATGAAAACAATAACATAAACATAAATATATTTAATTGTAATGGATATGTCAAATCTTTATTGATATTAATGTTTCGTAGCTTTTTATATAAAATTAGAGTACGTGGATTACAATAAATATTTAAAGATATATGAAATATAACCGGGTAAGGTTAATCTTACTGATATTCCACAGGACTCGATATTTACCTACTTAACGCATAGTTAAAGTTTAATTCATAAACCTATAAATATTTAAATATTTACTATTATTTAAATATGAATATGTATAATATATTTATTTCTGTATTCTTGGAGATAACCTGCAAAGTGCCGTCGGGACAAAAAGATGACTGCCCGACGGCGCATGCGTATAAACGTTGCTTCAAAAATACCTATTATTTTATTTAAACGTTATCTGTGAAATAAAATAAGAAGAAATAACATAAATC
Organism: Dendrolimus houi; assembly: GCA_039645545.1. Classification (NCBI taxonomy): domain Eukaryota; kingdom Metazoa; phylum Arthropoda; class Insecta; order Lepidoptera; family Lasiocampidae; genus Dendrolimus; species Dendrolimus houi. The sequence goes on along the minus strand of CM077125.1, from coordinate 15,360,072 downwards.
AAATATTTACTTCATATTTTAAAATATTTTTGTAGGTGCATGAATAATTTGTAAGAATATGTGTAATCTCTGAGTTTGATATACAGAATTGCATGACAAATTGTGAAATTGTTTAGATAAGTAAACAAGCAGCAAGGATTCCTTGGTTAAATTCAACTGTCCTGCCACCCTAGCTCGAATGATTGGAACAACAGCAAGGTGTGAATGCTTATCCTGGTGCTGTAGTTAATCTCACATTAGTCCACTGCGTTTCTCACTGGGCTGTGTACCTACCTAATGGTCGACCATCAAGCATTTTATCTCAATAAATAGTTACGTTATATTTATGTGTAGATAGATATATTGCTAGCAGCACATCACATAATTTTATACTTGTTGATGTCTCAATGTAAGAAATATATTTACACAACTCGTCTTAAAACAAGCCTGTCATTGAATCATTAGTGACTTGTTTCTTGATATAGAAATAAATTATTTCAACAAGACATACAACTAGTGATTACTTTTTACAAATAGTTTTAATGAATCCGATCTCAGTTGCTTCCGAGTATGTCATGAGAAACTATAAGCAGTTGATTCATTCAATTACGTTTTAAAGTGATCTAAAATTGTAATTGATCAATACCAGCAGTTTATGTAATGAATCTGTCACATTTAATGTTAATTTTTTTGCTCTTGTACACTTCCGCGAACCTGTCAAGATTAATGATTTTTTTCAACACTAGTTATACTTTGGTAGTGACTTTTATACTATTAAATTTGAAGATTATTTCACGCGGCTTTGCTTGCAGAAATTTTTGACTTGTATCCAGTGGGGGCTCTATCGATTTGTATCCAGTTCTATCATTTCGAGGAGAAAAGTATCCTTTGTATTAATCATACTAGATACTTTGGGTAGGAGTAGGTACCCAGGATATTTTGGGTTGTTTATTATTGTTATTTACCAATCAAATCGTCTAAGTTTCTTAAATCATAATAGTTATATCATTTTCTTTATTTTGGTAAAGGTACATACAGAAAATGATAACTTCACGAATTTAATGAGGCAATAGGTATGTTTAGAAGAATATTTCAGCACTACTACAACATCCTTTCGGTCGTTAAAAATGCCCTTTTGATATTTTGTGTAACTAGGACATGTAAAAAGACTTGCATAGAGCTATATTTATTTGCTTCAATGCATCGTAAGCATTATACAGATAAAATACTGTGCCAAGTCTTGCAAGGCAAAAGAAGCGAAATGAAAAGGAAGATTTAGCGAGGAAATTTTGGAAGTCAGCCGGAATTGCTATGTGTTCGGTCTCATTAATCACACCATTGAAAAATATCATCCATTTTCCCGCAAACTTTTCATTGGACTTCATTAATGTTGGTGCGGTTTTATTTTCTTCAGATGAAGTTGTCTATTTTGGGATTTTTTTGATACCTAATTATATTATTAGTTTTTCTTCAGAATTTCTAGTTTTTATTTCCATATTAGTACAATCTGGGGAATTCCTGTCACCTTCCTGGTGATCAAGCTCTGTCTAAGATCGTAATGTCACTTAACATCAGTTACAATATACAATTTTTTCAAACCTTTGGCTATGATTGCGTAGTAGTATTTATATAAAATAGTATCATAATTCTAAAATAATTATATTCATGAAACCATCTTTAATAAAAATGTTTTGCCTGGAAAAGATCACTCGAGTGATAAGCCCGTAGAAAAACTTACCAACTTAAAATTTTATTAACTTGTAAAAATGTTAGTTACCATATATAATAAAGAATTATCTATCTAACTGATCTTAAAGCGATTAAAATATTTCGTTTATTTTCCTATTTCATATTTCTTATACTTTATAGACAAAACTTTTTTTAATGTTAATTTCATGTTGATAGAAACGTGAATACGTTGTTTGCGAATCAGAACACCCCTATAATTTGCGGAAGCTTAAAAAATTACACTGATTAGCTTAACGTGTGTTAAGTTGTAATTTAAACAAATGGGTCGAAGCTAAGCCTATTTAAACAAATTTACAGCTATCGTTCTTTCTGAAGTTGACCCAAATTACCTTGAAAAAAGTTTAAGAGCCCTTTATTTTAGTACAAACAGAGGCTGTTGGTGGGAATCCCATGTAATCCCGCTCACTTATCACGCGTGCAAAATGCAAATTCGACCGGGGCCAAGCGAATACAGGTTTAACGAAAACGTAAACTGGACCGTGGCACGGCCTAACTGGCGTCACTGAAATTGTCAAAGTTTTCCTTATATATAAGCAAAGGGTAAATCTGGTGATCCTTAAGACTTAAGTTTATAAGGAGATACAAGATTTAGTTTTTAATCATAATTAAAGCTACGTTCGAACAGATTTTAGTGCCTTTTAATTGTTCTTTTAACCAGACGTTATGTATGATAACTCTTTATTAACTGTGATCACAAAATGTTTCAGATTTTGAGAATATTTTGGAATTTGACAAAAAGGAAACGAAAGCTTTAAACTAAAATCTGAATCTTTTTTACTGTGATTGCAAAGTTTTTATGTTACTACAGAACATTAACGTGTGAAGAATCATCTATATACCTACTAAGTGGCGTCAGTAATGCCAGGTGGTATATTTCCGATATTTCCAAGGTAAATATATCATAGGGAAATATCACTAACAAAATTTTTCCATCTATTTGGTGACATATCCATAAAATTGGCTTTATTATATGACGATCCATTTAATTTATTACCATTAATTCAGTCTCAGCTGGTGTTGAAATAGATAAATATTAATTTGAATAATGTTAACCTTTTGTAAAAATTAAAATAAATAAGAATTTCAAAAAATTATTTCAATTCTTCATCGGAAATGCTAATTCAGTCATCATCACCACCCTACAAGCGTTTCATTCTAATTGTATTCGCTTTCCTACTTTTTCTTCTCTTATCACACGGTCTTTGAAAACCTCATTTTAATCAGACAGACCTTTATAACGTTAAACCGATTTTTCATTGGCCTACCTGTTATACCGGGACCGGTCGTAATGCAGATCATTATAGAATTTGTCAACAAAGTATAAATGAAAATTGTTGATTAATCTACAAGTAATAAATAATATATACAGACGGGTTGCGATATCAATAATACGATGGATAAGTTGTTTCATTGTTTATCAAGTGGTTAAAAACTTGAACAAAGAGTTACTGTTAGCGTGTCTAAACGATCTGACACTCGCTTGCTTTTCTATAATTAAATGTTATTTATTGCTCTACAAGAAAAAGTTGCTACGCACACAGGCGTTAAATGCTAAGCTTTTATTCACCTGTAATACTCAGACCCAGAATACTATACATATTATTAATTTCAATCGTTTTTTGTCGTTCTTATTCAAGTTTATCACAAAATAATAGTATTTTATGAATGTTTATTAATTTTTTTGAAGGCGTATTAAGTCAACTCAGTTTCTTCGCCAAACAGACTTCACACTTCACAGACTTAACTTTCTAATTATTACCTTTATCAAGCAAAGCAAATTTATCAAACTTTCCATTAAAATACATGTTTAAACATATAATGAGTACTTAATTCTATATGGACGAGGTAAGAAAGAGCATATAGAATAATTTTTTCTACCAAATTTTACCCATAGGTATATGAAGTTTTCAATGGTTTTTCAAGAAAAATGTAGGTGATTTCCAACCATATGGTTAGGCATAGTCTTTGGTATATAATAACTTTGTAAAAGTTAAATTTTGTATCTACTATACTATTATATTGTCAATTATTAACAGTACCAACTTTAATTTGTAACTAAGACACTAATAACTACTATAGACTATAACAATAAGTATAGCCTCCTGTCTGAAATAAAGTTTTTATTGTTACAATATTATAAATATAGCTAGGTACACAGACCGACGGATGGACAAACATACGTTACAAGGTATCATTTTCTAAAATGGCTACAGACCCTTAAGAAACAAACATAATTCACGTTCTATATCATTTTTCCACTTCGTAACTTTGTTTTATTTAATTTTCGACGTAACATTATTACGACAGTAATTTTTTTGTCTATATATCAGTAAATGTACTAAGCATTTAATTATTCATTCCACGTCTAGATCGATAACCGTCAATCAATCAACATCAACTATTTGTGTTTTTACGCTCGAACGTTCTCCAACCTACATATCAGTCGGCACGTCATATAAAAGCATTACATAAAGAGAAGGCAGGTGTTAAAAGCGTATTAGCCAACAAACAGCCGCTAAGCTTCGGGATTCGGCAGACCATAGCCCCGGGGAGAATGGCTGAAGATTAGCCCGAGCACTTGCCAAATTAATGTTGGCTAAAGTATCAAAATGTTGAGCATAAGTATGTTGTAATTGGGACGATAATGCCCTGCAATATAATTAGGGTTAGTTATATACGAACATTATGTAACAAGAAATTTAAACCTACGTTTTTTACTTTTATCTATTAGGCATATTATGCCCTTTCATACTGTTCTGCCCGCGTAAACTTCTAACTGTATTTTGGTTTGAACAATGTCCGCATAAGTACCAATGGTTATCGAGATATGGTTAATTTCCAATTGACTATTTTTAAGGTTCCGTAGCCAAAAACAGTGTACGTTCGTTAACTCTAGGAGGCTTCATTATACGTGGATGACACGCACTTGACCTATTTCTAGTTAAGAATGAAATAATAATTCAATTTAATATTATATATACAACTTAAAGGTACAAGAATTTTTAAAATTAACAGGTAATAGTTTTAACGACATATTTCGCCGATAACCTAGATACACATAAAAAATGTAGTCTTTATAACTGCGTATTAAAAAAAACTAATGCTAATCATACTATTATATTCTAATTCGGTAGCTAATATTATTATAAATAAAGACGCTGACTTTGAAATCTAACATAAAATTTTATTTTTACTCCATATATTAATGATTCGCACATTACAAACATCAAACGTACGACGCTATTTTGTTATGTACCTATTGCAGCAAATAAATCGGTTTTGCTTTGTGGTGAATAGAATCGTAGGTGGATTCAATATAAATTTTTTGATCCATGTTTCCTTATGTTTGTTTATTTCTAATTTTAACGTTTCTCTTTAGAATTCACTGTTCATTTTGCCAAAAACGGAACTATAATAAAATCGATATGATCTTTTGTTCGTCTGTTAAGTATTTTCCAGTTATTTTTCTGTAGAACTAATGGGTTATATAGATACAATTTGGTAAGTTGGTGTATTCTAACTGCTATACATGGAATAAATAATTTGTTTTCAGTATAGACGTTTGTTATACCTATGAATAGAAAAAATAATAAAAACCTTTAAGTTCCAGTAATAGTTTTAAGGCAGTAATAGGTGTGAAAATATGCATTATTAACTTTTGAACTATGAGGCGAAAAATTTTCAAAAAATGTAAAGTAGTAGAACTTAAAAATGCTTTCAATGAAAATGAATTTTAATAAAATATGCTAAGTACCTATCTCTACGCTCTTTAGACAAAGGACGCAGTGATTTTTCCGTAGTTTAACAATAAACAATGTAATTTAGGAATGCAATTCATTCGTAATAACAATTAACTTAGAATGCAGTTCATTCTTATTTACCGAAATATTATTTAAATTCTCAGAGTGTCCCTAATCCCTTTCTCGTGTACCTGTACCTATGGTAGTTAAGGATATTAAAGTCACAGATATGTAATGTCATAGTTTTCTTTTCATATAAAACTAGCTGACCCGGCGAACTTCGTACCGCCATATTTTCTGAATTTCTAAAAGAGTGATTCATGACACCAAAAACAAAATCACCAAAATCGGTCCAGGTGCTTAGGAAGATTCTAGAACCCGATCTCAGCGCCACCTACCGATTCCAATTGTGAATCTAAACCATCCGAAGACCCATTCAAACACAAAACAAACATCATCAAAATCGGTAAAGTCGTTCTCAAGTTATGCGCGTACATACAATGACTTTGTAAACAAATACAATAAAAGAAAACTTAATTATATCGTATTCTACCCATAGTCCGTCACGACTATTAATGGAATACTGAGCCTAGGTTAGCGTCTTCTACGGGTAAGTGCCCAGAAGGCTAGGTACGATACCTCGCTCGATCGCAGTACTGATCCGTTGTCCGAGATAGGCACCAGCCCTTTGATTATCTGAATAGTTAATTAGTCGTTTTGTTAATTTCTTATACAGGCTCGTGGTCTCAGGACCCCACGGTCCAAGCGTTTCAACAACAAACGGCACAAACATATAACTCTCACCGAGGATTGCATAGCAAGCAACATATTAATATAAACTAAATAAGTCACATACTAAGCTACAAAAAAGCAATATTTCCAAAATTGGGAGTTAAACTTTATCGAGTGGCAGTCATTATGGAGTAATAACAAATCGTTTACACCGCGGCCCTACGCACACAGGGCAAAATGAGCGAGATACAAAAGCTACTTATGCAAAGGCACGCAACCCCACAAATCTATTTAAGCACGATGTATACGTATTTACAATATTTCTATTGCGATAAATTGACCACGGTAAATTTTGAGGCTTTTACCCAGGTGAGGGTATATCTGCATATTTATGAAAGCGCGGAAGCCTTAAGGGGAGCGTGGCGTCTTTTAACAACGGCGGAAAAATGTTAACGTTTTTCACTGTACTTACCCCCCAGCGCAAGTTTTTAACAAGATCCACGTTATTTATGCTGTACTAGGGCGGGTATCTGATGGGATTTATTGTGGGGAACCGTGACTGATCGCAGAACTCTGGGTACGTTCACGTTTCGCTTGGATTTAAATTAACTGTTCTGCAAATGAAATTGCTAGATAAAATGGTTCATAACTGTTAAAAGAGTACAAATTAATATTCCTTTCTTACTGATCTTTAAATAAGCCAATAAGACTAGGTATGTCCGAGGATGTGCCATCTGGTGACGCTTATAATAAATTAATAGTAGGCATTAACTTCGTTTTAACCTATAGGACTTCATTGTAGTAAAGTCTTTAAATAAAGAGTATAAAGTTCATAACAGTTACAACTATCATCTATGTTTAAAAATGATTATTTTCAAAATGTGCAAAAATTGTACTTGAATTTGACAGCAAGCTCGATAAGTACCTTAATATTTAATTTAATCTTCTGTAAGTTCATTAATAATATGTATACGAATATTAAACTAAATTGTACTGAACTTCTGTCTTTCAATATATATAATATGCATATTTTTACATTTATTAGGTAGTATCGGTAGGTACCTATGTGCTGACAGCGAAAGAAAACATGGTGAGAAATTCTGCACAGTGAGATTATCGATGTGTGGAACCCGCTAATATGCCTTAAATAAGCCTAGCAGCGGGACGGTTATGGACGGATATTATAACCAACACCTATACAAGCATCATAAAAGGAAGACATCTATATGAGTATTATGATGCTGGACTTAACCCTTCCCTTTTAATATAATGATATGTATAGGTATTAAGTTTCGAATTATATACGATTTTCCGAGTCTCATAAAAAGTGGCCACTTTAAAATTAGCACTACAACACTTAATATTTTATTAAATTGAGAACAAAGCTTCATTATATTGTAAATAATATGTAAATGTATAAAGATAAGTAAATTAGATATATTATAATTATATACATACAATAAAAACCATAAATATATATAGACTAAATAATTATTTTTTTATTCCAAGCCGTTACGTTGAACAATCTGTAAAAATATAGTCAAGCTAAATAGTTTGTTTATTTATGTACCTACATACTATGTATATACACTTGGACCACAAATGTAGTCACGAGAAACATTCACATTTGGGGCTCTTCAAAAAGGGCTTTACCAAATATTTAAAGTCTCAATGAGGTAGGCAAAGCATCGGTTCCCTTTATTGCAGATGCCCATGGGCGACGGTAGTCATTTACTATCAAGTGAACCCGCTTACCAGTTTGCCCACAAACAAACATAAAAAATACTGCTACATAAATACTTACGTATAATTTTTGTGTAATATGTTATGTAACTTCAAAGATACCTTAAATATAATATATGGACACTTAAAGTTTAAATTACTAATATGTAAAATGGTAATTGTTAATTTTTTTGTTAGTTTCTTGTCTTGAATACATTTTCCTTGAAGTGAATTTAGACAATAACATTCGATTTTTCCTAGAAATTATTAGAACTCTCGAGGGCTACGGAGTAGTACTTAGTGAGAGCATAGTAGGTATGGATATAAACAAAGAAACTATCCAGACGTTTAAATCTACTGTTTTGTCTTTAAGTCATAAATGTATTTTTCTTGAAAAAAAGAACTTGAGAAAGGAATGTTAATGTGGTTTGGACATGTAGAGAGAATGAATGAAAAACACTGACAAAACAAATGTATGACGACAGTGTGGATGGTAGAGTTGGTGCTGGTAGACCGCGATGTTGGGATGCCGTCTACTCCTTCTGCGAGCACGTTATGCTTGCAAAGGAGGAGGTGTAGTGGGAGCGTGAGCGCACGTCACTGCTCCGCTCCCGACGCGTCGACGCCGGAGAGCCATTTTGGTGGCTCCCGTGGGGAATAGGGTTCTTACCCACCGTTATGACGTCGAGATGGGGGCGCGACGTATTCCGCGCGCGCTCACCTCTCCTCCCGTGGGACGAGGAACGTTACAAGGAGCATTACAAACCGCCCCACGCACATAGAGCTTGAAGTTGCCGGGGAATAAAAATAGTCCCCCGGTAGTGGAAGTGCGAGGGCCCCTGCCCCTGCAGCCCCTGCCTGCCAGGGCTAGCGGAGAGGCTACGTCATATACTCGTAGCCCTGACAGGACGGAACACCCAGTGGTTTTAGTGGGTATCCCTAACTGGGGAGTGGTAATAGCATCTCTAGTTCTGCCTAAGGATGCTAGTGCCACCCCCGATCTGACGAATGACACCCATGGGCGTGGCCCACACACGGGCCACGAATTATTCCCATAAGGTTCTGCCCTTGTCGCGGCCTATGGTCCGCAATCGGATTTCACCTGACAAAAAAAAATGTGCGTCACGGGACGCCCAACAGAAGTGATAACTGAAACTAATCTAAGTTGAATTATTTGATATTGAAATTGTTTAACTTGAGAAAAGCTTAGGTTATTACTTAAAATTTATGTACATAGCGCGTGGGTTAGAGTGAGAGAGAAGGAGCCTGCCTACCGCTGCCGTATGCGTGAGATAAACTGAAGCCAGACAGACTGGCGCCGTAACACGTTACGTAACGAAGCGGTTTGCCCTCCCATAAGAAGTTATCACTTCAAAAATGGTAGACCGCGAAATACTTACCATGATCAAATTGCAGATGTCTTAGAGAATGGCCAGGTAAAAATCACCTATAATAAACGTATATGTATGAAAAACTAATGAATGTTGATTAAGCAAAATATATGTGTCAGCATCGTAGCAAGTGGAAATCTACCCTTTTTGCTTACCCCTATGGGAAACAAGCGTGATAATATGAATGCATGTATGTATGTATTATTCAAATATTTTCTGTACTATAGATGTGTAGTTGGTATATAAATATGCCTAGTCTAAAAAGTGGTTCAGTGGGTCTACAGGACTAGTTCTTTGACGACAGTTCTATATTGGTTCAGCGATAAAATTGCAAACAGTCACGCATAGTAATTAATAATTATTGATAAACTTAATTTACACAAAACTATGCATCATATTGAATTATCTTGCTACTGGTAAATTTATTGCCGACTACACATTTCCGTCATTCAAATGAATTCATTTAAAATTATTTGTTTCATAATTAGATGTTTATACGCATAGTTATTTTAAGTTTATGTATACCTGAGTTAAAATGTTTTGTATATTAAGTAGTATTTAGCATTATAACATTTTTAAGTTCAATAAAAAATATTTATTTATTATTATTAAATATAGTTATTATTAATTATATTATTATAAAATATAGTTATATTATTAATAAACATTTATTAAATAGTAAATACACTATATTTGATCATAATGTTAAATCTTGTCTTTAATAAATAAATATTGTATAAATCTTCTATTATCTTTTGCTATAATAAATCTGTAAATGGTTCGAGTTTGTACATTGCTATTGAAAAATATTAGGGAGGCTATTTCAAACAGGCAGGTTATAAAAATGCAATTTTTAGAATATATGTCTGTCCGTTAGAGCATCACGTGAAAACTACTGAACGGATTTTAATGAAACTCAACACAGAGCTAGTTCATATCCCGGGCCTTAACTTAGGATACTTTTATCCCGATAAATAACGTCATTTGCGCGGCGGTCAATAGACGAAAATAGTGAAAAGGATGGCGCTACGATCGCATCTTTTTAAAAAACTATTGAACGTATTTGAATGAAATTTGACCCAGATCTGGCTTATATCCTACTTAGGATACTTTTTATTCCGATAAATAACGTAATTTCCATGGAATAAACGGATTAGCAAAATAGATGGCGCTGCAATCGCGTATTTTCAATTCTCTAACAAATTCCTACGCTATCATAAACTATATCCCATTCATTGTATTACTTCAAATCAGGTTGGCTGCGATTCGCCTCTATGTTTCGCTGCGCAGTGGTGTAGACTATGGCTACGTTCCATTAAAGACTCACTACGACTACGTTCACAACCGCGACTTTTCCCGTTCCACTTGCTTGTGGACGTTACAATCATAAACTCTAGAGGAACGGTTATTCGACCCACCTCTTGACATGGGTCGTTGTGAGCGTTGCACGATCGAAAATGATGGCGTCATTAGTGACGTTTTCGCCACGACCACAACGACCGCGGTCGCCTTGTGGAACAGCTATCGGAGCATTTTGGGCATTGTGAGCTACTAATAGAACGCGCTGTATATATAATTAGTTTCTTTGTTATTGTTGTGAACTTAGTAACAAGAAACACTAAGGTTTTTTTAGGTAAAACACCTAATTAAATTTCTATATATGTAACATAGAGCTACTATCCAAGGGTTTTCACGTGGCGTAGCCACGGAGAAAACTCTAATACAAAAATAAATTTAGTCGTTTTAATTTTAAATATTTTATATGCCCTTATAAGATGTGTAACATGTTTTGTAAATTTTCTATTAACATCTTATAGCTGCATGTATTCGCAAATAAATGACTTTGAATTTTGAAAAAGTTTTACTGTTAGCCGCGCCTTCTAATTTTAGTGAAACGGCCAGTATAGGCAGTACGCTAGTCCACTATGGATCAAATCAAATCAAATCATCATTTATTGCATAAAACATGGTACATAAAAAAGATAATAAAAAGAAGAATATTCCATAGATCACATGTTTTTGCCTCTAGGGCGTGCAAATTGTTGTGCCTATTATTATAATTGTTAACGAATTTCATAAATTGTTAATCTTAATGTAAAGGTTAGCTTCCCATGTTTATTTCCATTTACATTGAAGAAGTGAAGTGTCTCAGCCATTGAGCCATTAGCCATTAAAATAACAATGAAAACAAGACATAAATAGAATTGAAACACCCGATAAACATAAGAAATAATTAATGTTCATTATGCAATTAAAATAATTAACATTAACTACTAGTTGTAATGAGTGACGTAATAATATGTTTTCGACTTGATGGATGAATGATAACAATTTATTTTTGACTAAATACTTCCAAATAGCTTGTTTATCAGATATAAGTTACATTCGCTTAAGGACCATAGTTTTAGTGAATTTATTTTGATAAATGGAAATTTTATTTTGCTGTCGGGCCTATCAGGAATCGGTCTTGTAGGGCCCTAAATCAATTTCTATGGCCTGAAAACGACAACTGTACAAAATCATATTCGAAAATGGACGTGTGTCTAAATACACTAGTAGACACAAAATATTCCATAAGATGCTGCGTTACTGTGAAACTTTGCACATGCTTATTATCATTTTTATACAACATTCACAACAATCACAATCGTTCGGGTGAAAGAATTTCATTTCTTATAAAAGAATATTTACAATTCACTTAAACTATGAGAACTTTATGAGTTATTGAAAATAAGTTGTAATTTGTAACGAAATGGAAAACACAATTACTAAAATTGCAGGTAATTTTGATTTATTTTTGTACATGCAAGTTACAACTTCCTTCGAACGAAAAGAAACAAAGATCTAGATTTCATGGAAGTGTCATTGTGTAAGTTGTTAGTTTTTATTTGTTTTATAATGCAATTATTTTTATGTGATTAATGTCTTTTGTATTAATATTTAAAGATTTAAACATACATAATAGTAGAGATACGTTTGTTTTTTTTTATTAATCGGCAGACAAACACATATATTGTATATCCCCAAATTAAGCAACTAACGCTTGTGTTATGGGTAGTATACAACTGACTACTCTGGGGCCGATTCCAGACACCCAGACCATAGTAAATAACGGAGAAAATACGTTTCCGAAATTTACCTTACCAGGAACCGAACCCGGAGCCTCTGCGTTGCAGTGAGGTAGGCCTGCAAAGGCTTAGCCCGCACAACCACAGAGGCAGTCAAAATTGATTAATCTTTTGTACTCTGTCTATTATATTGCTATATTTATAAGTATCAGTAGGATATTTTGAATTAATTATATACCAACATAAACATATTTATCTAAATGTATATATTTGCAGTAATATTTTTTTTGTATTGCGATAAATTTATATTTAGTATCGTTAGAGATTACTTACAAATAAATGCGACAATAAGTCTTCAAAATTATCCTATTATTTGTTTTATTATAAGTAATTCTACTTATGTGCATAAAAATCGACCTACTACTTACCTACTTATTACACTTCTATTTGGGACACAATTATTATAAAAAAATACAATGACTGAACCCAAACTTATAATAGTATGTGAAAGTAATAACAAACCCTTTTCATCGTGATTAAAACATAGTACTTTCTATCACACTTCTAGATTCGAAGTCCATGTAACCGAAGCCGAAGGACAAGCTCTATTCAAAATTTATGAAATCACATATATAAATAAATAATAATAAACAATAAAAATCGTTCTAACAACTATTAAATTATTACATAATTAAACAACATCTAAATTAAACGTGGCCATTATATCACAGTAATTAACTCGACAATAAAATGTCAGTCAAATTAGATTACGGCTGTCATTGCATCTGAACTGTCACAATTTCTGCATTTGACCATTTAAACATGAACCGTGGTACGTCTTAAGACAACCTATGACGGTTTGCTAAATTATCTATAAGAGGGAAGAAGGGTGTATCATTGCAAAGCGGCAAATTAATATCTCAGTGCAAATTGGTCAAAGGTGAAATGAGTTCAACGCGATAAGCGTATACGTTGACAAAGCAATGTTGTATTATTGTCTTTATTATACTTGTATCCATGCAGAAACTAAATCCATTAACACAAAGAGTCTTTTAAGATTTTCTATATTTTTATGGGGTAAATCTGTCAAAATGATATGGGTATCTAGCTGTGAGATGCCCCGGCATCGATAAGAGAGTGAGGTAGTGTTTTAAAAGGAACAAACAAGCGTGGTTTTGTTATTGAACTTCTAACAGTTAATATTACTTTTGAATGCTTCTCGTTCAAACTACACAGCCAAACGTCACTCTTCAAGTTCCCTTTTACAACGTTAAGAATGAATCTAAATGTAATCAATATTTATTTTAAATTTAATTTGATTTTTCGTGCCTTAATTAAAGTTATAATAAATTAGTTTACGAAAGTGTTTATTGTGTACTTGACATTTTATTTTTTACGATACGACTACTCGTAAAATAACATAGGTACTAATGGAATAATACAATTAATTTCAACAACAAACAAAAACAAGTTTTTGACTTTTTAATAAAAATAATACTGAACTTTAAACAAGTTTTGTAGAATAACATTTATTTGAACAATGAAATATTACCGCAACAACATTTAGCTATTTAAGATTTTCGTAAAATAACATTATTATAATATCTAGTAATGGTTTGAAGATAATTCCATTGTTAAGCAATGAATTTTTCTAATAGAAATTAATTACTTTTAAGAGTAAAAAAGAAATTTGATTAGAAATATCTACTTTCATATAAATTCGTAAATAATAATTTCCATCTCCATCTGATAAATAAGATAAAATATTTTCTTATACCTATAAATATTTATTTTAACCAAAAAGTAATAATACTAGTATAAAAATATGCTAAAGTAAGCATTGAAAGAGGATAGAGTGACAAGAGTTGAAAATAATTGAATTGTCGTGAAACCTATTTGTCGTAAAAAAGGAAAGTTCGTTGGTTTGAGCTTGTAGAGAGAATTAATGAAAGCAGAGTCACAAAGCAAGTATACAACACTAATGTGACTGGTAGAGCCGGTGCCGGTAGACCTCAACGTACTCACCATGATCATATTGAAGATATTTTAAAGAAAGGTCAGGTAAAAAGCGTTTTAAATAATGAAGAGACCAGTGAAAGTTAATAAAGAGAAAAGTATTTGTTAGGATCGTAGCAGGTGGAGATACATCGTCTTTGCCTACCCCAATGCGAAATAGGTGAGAAAATATGTATGTATGTAAAAAGTATGTTTTAAATATACTCGCATTCATTTTTAAATTATCAGCAGCTGCATTTTTTGCCTTATACTGCTAACGTTAGACTATTTACTGGGGTTTAGGTTAAGCTGCAACGCTTTCTTAAAACGTATGAGTCTAGCTTGCAAATTGTAGCCGTGAAAAAGAAATTAGGCTATAGCCACACTAGTAAGGTGCAGACGTGAAATCTATTTCGATGAAGCAAAACGTATTATGTATAAAGACTTTTTTAATAAATTGCTGTTATTTTACATTTAATATAAAGATTTTTCATACATTAGATAGATTTTTAACACGTCAACAAGCTCAAGCTTTATATGCACGAAGCACGCCACTTCGTGCATATAAAGTGTCGGTATCTACACAGGTATTTTTAGGATGATCTAAAATGTTAATAATACAAAAATAGGAAGAAAAGATACATCATTTTACTTAGGGCAGCTAAACTAATATAAAACTAAGTGTTGACAAATATAAACTTAAAACAGACTTGTCCTAAAAGGGGCATTAGCCTCAGAAAATTGCTGGTCTGTCTATATATATATATATATATATATTATTATAATATATATTCCGTTTCGAATGGTTTCGTGTTATCCAAGCGTGTCAAGTCAAAACATATAGAAAAGTCAATTTGAATAGAAAAAGATAAAACATAACATACAAACGTATTCATATGTCACGTCAGTGCTTGTTTCCACAGCCTGCGCTCGCAATTTACGTCTCTCACGGGAGATGAAGAGTAATGTTTCTACATGGTAAAAAAACATTACAAGTTGGCCGACAAGTTCAGCCAATTATAACTGACAACCGGCGCAGGCGCGGCCGCTTGCTCGATTTCAAGACCTTACTAACAATACCTACACGGTTTTATTCATTTTATACACTGTTGTAATACGAAATAATCCTAAAACAATGTGCAAAATTAATTTATCTATAATATTATAAAATTCTATACGTGCCGTGTCTGTACATTGAAGCTATTTAAAAAAATAACTGGAACAGACTTATAAACGAGGGAGAACACGATGCATTTTTTTTAGATTTCTTGTCTGTTTGTTCGGGATTCAGGTAAAAACTATTGAGCCGATTTCGATGTGGTTTCCACTGATCGACTCCAAGTTCTTAGACTTAAAATCTGCACTACTTTTTATCCTGGGGATCCTGCGGAGTTTTTCTGGGAATGAATTAAATTGGCCAAATTAAAAAAAACCAATTCCAATTTAATTTTTCACTGATCGATATTAAATTTTATATAATAAAATGTGTGATAGTGTTTAATTCTGAATTTCCGCAGGAATTTTCCCGGGAGCGGCTTGTATTTGTTTGGATGCATAAAAATTAGCTTATTTCGACACAGTTTTCACTACAATGACAGCTTACATTCTTTTTTAAATGCTGCGGCACTTTGTGTCCCGGGAATCACGCTGGAACTTCAAGTCAAGCGTGGACAAAGTCGCGGGCATATCCTAGTAAGTTATAAGTTACTTTCCTCTACGTATCTAAGGGGAAATGTAAGCTCAAGTAAAGTATAAGCTTTTGCTAGTATATAAAAGTCAAAATGCGTTCGACATTTCTTCTATTAATACTTTCTTACAAATTTTATCTGGAATGAAACGCCTTGAAGAATATATTCCTATAATGACATCACCATCGTAATATTTAAGAGCAGAGCTCTTAGTATTTTCTTAAGTTTTCAAAGTTTTTAAGCGCGGTATTTTATTTATTATTTATTCCGACGTTTCGGCAACTTTTCAGTAGCCGTGATCACGAAAAACAGTCACTTGACATTTTTATCTTCCGTGGAAATCAAATAACAACATATCGCGCTTAAAAGCGTTGAAAAGTAATATAATAAAACTCTTAAACGTAGTTAAATAATGCTTAATAAAGTAGAGCTCTTGTTGGAACTTTCTCCAATGTACTCTATTTTAGACCTACTGTTTGACTTCTTTGTATTAGCTGACACCTATCCTTGCCTTTATTTAACGAACGCCCTTCTCTTGTTTAATTATCTTACATAGAAGGGTATTATAGTACCATAGTAAAAGCCCAGACACTCTCCTACTTTATGTTTTTTTAAAGCTATTTCACATATCGATCTGGAATCTTAAATTAATTAAATTCTATTTATCAACCATCCACATTAATCACAGGTATGTTCGAAAATTTTAAAAGTGCCACGGAATGAATCATGTCTTGCGATGGCTAAGAAATATTACACCCAACCTGGCACCATAAAGCAAACGGCGTGGCACAGCCGATACAACGATAGCGACACTGCGAGCCCCGACAGACACCAGAGAACTGGCCGGTCCACCCCTACAGGGTGTTCGGGAACATTCCTTGTTAATACTTGAGTTCAACTATCTTATTTTTCACTGCTGTTCAATACCGCAGCATAACATATAACAAGATAATAGTTTTTAACTTATTATAAAAGTACATTTAAAACACGACCATGTTCTGTATGTCTATCTATCTAAAATTTCGTCTTATTAATACACGAGTGATGTTCAAGTGTTGTATAGTAATAAAAAATCACTTGCTTACTTATTATCGTGATAAATTTAGTTATAAAATTCCTTAGAGGCCAGCAACGCGTTGGCAACGCCCGCGTTGTTGCAAACTTCCATTGGCGCCGATAATCACCTTCCATTAAGTGAGCTGTCCGCCTGTTTTCCTGCTTCAAGATATAAAAAAAAGTATTTAAAAAATCTCAGAACATGGTGAAAAACAAAGGTCTAATTAGGACGATAAGTCTTAATTGAGGGTCTTAAAATAATCGCTAAATGGAGCCACCTGTATGTAACTCCCACATATTTTACTCACCAACACAGGGACGTAATGAAGCAATTATATATCGATATTTTTCTGCATAAAATACTTGGCGGATATCTGGTCGGGCCGCGTTGGAACGTTCGGAAATAAAACAAAGCAAGAGGTTATTGTTGGCGCGGGTAGGTGTGTGTCTCGGTTATCGAGCTTTTAACCCGACGTGCGACACGTCTCGACATCGACACGATTTATCGCCTCACTAGCTCACTAGTCATTCGTACTTCCCCAGGGAAATAAATCCAGAATAAAGGAATAAATGATTGAATGTGAAGGTCAGAAATTTTAGTTTAGTACCGTCTATTAGGTAGGGTCCGTAGATGAAGTTTGTGATGAATGCTAGCTCATCGTAAGGATTATGTTCTATGTTTAAAGTTTTAAAGCAAAAGTTTATAATCAATTGAAATATAAGTTTGGTTTAATAATTTTAAACTCACAAATGACCGTTTCGGTGACATTAGGACGAAGATGGACTAAAGTTACATATCTACATTCTACATACATATTACATGTATGTATATATCCTAATTTCTACGAAAAAATAATGTCACCGAAAAATGTAGTTACAAGGTCTTGCACTGACGCCGACGATATGCGGACCGAGTAGTTATTAGCACAACACTGTTACTCAAAGCTTAGTGATAACAAGAAAGATACCAACGAGCTGTTAGATGGAGACGTCTGTCTTTGTAGTTTATGTAGTCCCAGTCACAACACTGATGTATGCGCTGCGACGAAGTGTCTGTCAGATGTTGAAGGTGGTTTCTAACATGGTTTTATAAATTATTCTCATTCGTGTCACTTTGTTACTTTTCTGTGTTTATATATTCAAGCTTTGTTATTCAACTTGTTACGTCACGTAAATGGAATATATATATATATATATATATATATATATATAGAGAGAGAGAGAGAGAGAGAGAGACCGAAACAGGTGAAAATCTGAAGGTGCAAAGTCAGGACTATACAGCGGATGCATTAACACCTCCCAGCCAAACTCTCGATAACTTTTTGCTTGAGTGGCTAAAGATTGTGTGAGGTCTAGCGTTATCATAGTGAAAACCACAGTGGTTTTGGCCCCTTCTGTTGATTAATTCCGGAAACTTTCTCTCAACTTTTTGCTTTAATCTCATCAGTTGTTCGCAGTACAGTTCAGAATCGATGGTCCTGCCTGGCGGTAACAGTTCATAATGAATAATGCCCTTCCAATCCCACCATACACACAGCATCACCTTGTTGCGAATTAACCCGGGTTTCGCCACAGTCAGTGAAGCCTGACCGGCCTTTGACCACGACCTTTTTCGCACGTTCTTGTCGTACGTGATCCACTTTTCATCACCAGTTATCAGCTTCTTCAAAAATGGTTCGGTTTCATTACGTCGTAATAAAGAATCACAAATGAGTACACGGTTCATTAGGTTTTTTCAGTGAGCTCATGAGGCACCCAAATATCTAGCATTTTTGTGTACCCAGCTTTTTTCAAATGCGCTAAAACCGTTATGTGGTCAATTTCCAGTTCTCCAGCTACATCGTAACTACTAATATGCCGATCTTGCTCCACTTTTTCAAAAATGGCATCAATTTTGTCCGTAACATGGCGACCAGAGCGACGTGCATCTTTGATATCAAAATTTCTCGATTGAAAACGCTTAAACTAAATTTGCGCTACTCTCACAGATACTGCATTCAAATTCAAATTCAAATTCAAAGTTTTTTATTCAAAATAAGTTCCACTGGAGAACACTTTTTGAAGGTCATATAAATATATAAGTTAAAATTTAATTTTTCTTCCTATTCTATGTATACCGCTTCACAACGTGTTATTGCTGTTAAGGAGAAGAAGCGGCAAGAAACTCCCCAGCAACACGTCTAGCTAAATAATGTTTTTCTTTAAGTTTCTTATTCTATTTATATCTCAAGTTGTTTTTTTTTTTTTAATAAGTTTTATACAGAAGTATGTTACAGAATTACTTTTGAAGAATTAATGGAGTTGTAGCAAACAGTGCATACTCAATAAGACCAAGACACAATAAGAGGAAACAAAAATATTATGAAAGTTATAATAATGATATGACGTACTAAAATGTTATGCTGCAATATATCTCCATAAATCCCTTACAAGCTTGGCAAGATAACATTAAACAAAATATAGTATAAGATGTTAGAGTGAGCTGCTATGTAAATGAATTTTTGTCATTTAAGTATTCTTCAATAGTGTAGTATCCCTTTTTTAGCAAGATACTTTTTAATTTGGTTTTGAATTTAGTGAAAGGCAGATCTAACATTTCACTCGGAATCTTTCATTCATTAGGTCCATAAACATCACAAATTTTTTCGCGACTTGTGTTGCCTGTTTACCTTTTTTGTAGTAAAATTTTAAAATGTATCGAATTTCTTCATTAGATTGACTCATTTTAACAATAAGAAAAACAAATGAAAATCACACATTTTCCTAATTTGAATTAGGAATTGTCTTCTTTAAAATTAAAACTTTTAATGATACCAAAACCAGCCAGATACAAATGGTATAGCCAAAGAGATCTTATTACAAGTTCATACATACTATATGCGAAAAGACTTTTTCCCCAACCTATTATATACATCGACGCCTCAATGCAATAATCCATTAACTATTACTAAAAAAATATATAAAATTTAGCATCTGTGACTTGCGATCTATGTATGCAAATTTCTTCAGATTTTTCCTACTGCTACTTATAAAAAATATCCTAATGACATTTTTATTGCACGAATTTTTTTTTAACTGTCCAAAATGCACAGAAAAAATCCTATAAAATTCCAGTTTTTCAAACACTTTATTATTGCGTTGATATATACGGTCTTATTCATATTGAGTTAGAGTAAGTTTCTAGACTTGTTTAAGAAACTTAAAGAAGTCTGCAAACTTAATCTAAGATTATATGAATAAGACCGTACGTATTTAAATACAGTAATATTGAATTTTAAAAGAATGCGTTCAATAGTTAAAGAGTTTGTTCAACCCGAGGTATCAGTTAACTCGTTCCCTCGGATTTATGGTCACAACTTTAAAGTCACAGTTCTTCGCGACACTCACTTCCTTTCTGAACAAACTGCATTTTTTAAACAGTTCCTTTTTTGCTAAAATAGTTTTTTTTTCTTTTAATTATTAATGGCTTTAAAACCTTTCTTGGTGGCGAAGTTTTTTGAATAAATTTTTAATGTGTTAGTTACGATTCATTGTTTTTTTTATTTTGTAAATATACTTATTCCTTGTTTAAACATATTTCCAAACGAACAGTAAAATCAAATGTTAATTGCTACAAATGGCTTCCTACTTAGTAAAAATGTAGCCAGTAAAAGAATATTTCCCTATTTGAAAGATTTTTTTTATATTGCATAGTTCTGGGTATAGTAAATTTTCGACGGCATGTACGCTAATAGACAATAAAAAAAACATTTATCGTACTTTTAAAAACAAATTAATTTCAATAACGGTTTTCTAAAAGTTTACTTTAGTGAAAAATGGGGGTGTATGTCTTAATTAAATGTAATATTTATGTATTATTTTACAATAATGTCGATTTAAATCTACAGTTTTATTACGCCTACCACTTTAGAAACTCCAGTGTAATATTTAATAGTACCATAAATTTTATGTTACAATAAATGTTTAAAAGAAACTTTCACTATACAGTAATATATTTGTGCAATAAAACGAATACATAATTACAAACATTGTAATAAACGCTATAGTTTATTACAAATCGTTGAAATATTCGGTAAATAATCATGAAACTCACACCAATGGCGTGGGTTTGAATTTAGACCAGGGAGCATACACCTTTGGCAGTTTTTCTAAACTAATGTGCATATTGCAATTGCCACACTTACGACGTGCTGACACATGTATACGTTACCTATAGGTATGCTTAACCTACCAATCTGTTTTGCGTAACTTTAAGGCATATTAGGTACTGTCCGTGTCTCTAAGAATAGACAAACCAAACACCCTTAGTGGGATGTTTATGAAGATATGATTAGTCAAAAAACTGTTGAAGTTTTTTTCTATTGTTATCCTTATTTTGTTGTTTATATATTCATTTGTTCCATCTCCAGGGTGTTAAATACAAACCATTACGAAATTTAGCATATGGGTGCCGTAACACATACATCACGTTTAATCTGAAAATGAAAGAGTTGGAATCTCTTTAGCTTTTATACGTAGGTAGGCATACTTAATATATAGTAGTTACCTACTAAGGCTTTCCATGTAACTTGGTTCACGTAAACTTCCAACCTGTAGGTATTACACAGAATTTTATGAATCTTCCAAGATAAAAAGTAGCGCATATTTTTAATCTGAAAATGAAAGAGTTGGAATCTCTTAAGCTTTTATACGTAGGTAGGCATAATTAATATAATAGTTACCTACTAAGGCTTTCCATGTAACTTGGTTCACGTAAACTTCCAACCTGTAGGTATTACACAGAATTTTATGAATCTTCCAAGATAAAAAGTAGCGCATGTTCATCTCTTGGCAGCCTCCCACTGTCGATAACGCTTGCTCCTTCACTCCATACGTGTACTGTAAAATGAACTTCTTTTCTGAGAGTGTTATAATAATTATATGGGATCCTTCAAACAGAGCATAAATAAGTATTTAAAGTCTCGACCTAGGGCCCAATTGTGCTACTAATATTTCCTCAAAATTGCCGGGCACTATCATCTAAATCGTAAGTTTGCCTGATTTCAGTATCCTGTTAATTCTAATGGCGTATCCGTTACCACTCTATCTTTATAATTATTTATTAGCGAAAACTCGCGAAATAAATGTTCAAAATTTTGGTAGTTTTTCATTATTTCATTTCGGATAACGCAATATCTGTACCTGCTAATGGTAATAGGTACCAATTTCTTTCTACTTTTATTCCGCCGCGACGATATTTAGATGGTATTGATACTACTATTTTGGATTTAGTAAAATACAAATTTTTGACACTATAGCAATGGAGTCATAGGTACTTTGAATATCTTCGCAACGCCGAGATACTTAAATTGCAGAATCGGGCCCCAGGTAAGTAACGCGTCGTCATACGTAGTATTGTAGCACCACGTAGTAGTATATCCACGGGCAACAGTAAACACCATCAAGCGGATAGTTTGCCTACAGGATAACATATAAAAAATACCAATTAGAAAATAAACTCATTGTCACCATTTGTGTTTGTGTGGACATCCCTAGATATTATTAATAGTGTAGGTAGATAGTTTCGGACAAAATCTATACGTACATTTTTAAAGATCTTTCTCAATAAAGAAAAAAAACACGAGTTTCGCAACACAATCAAAAAATTCGTCTATACTTATGTATATATCACCCGCTATTCATTCGGGCCCTGATAAGATGGGCCGAATAGTGGCTGGACATCTATCTTGAAGATTAATGAGCCAATTTTCTTAGTTGGCTATAAAAAGAATCGCTAGGCCGACCTCCAAAGCTATCAAGACCACTTACGGGTTAACTTTGCGGAATGTGAACTTTGCATTCCATTGCTTTTTGTTATTGGATAATGATATTTGTAACCGAAATAAAAACCGCAATGTATAGATGTCAATTTCAAATGAACGAAACACGTTAAAAATGTTTGACTCTTAATTTTTCAAGGGAAGCAAAAAACCAGTCGACACGGGCATCTCATAAATATTGCAGAGCAATGATATTTTCAAAGAACAAAAAACATTCATATAATTTTGTTCTTTAGGGATATGCACTATAAATAAAAGGGAAATTTTAAATTCAAAGTAACAATTATAAGGACAGAATTCTTCCCCTATCCCAAGGGTGGGATACAAGAAAACAAATTGGATTAAACTGTCAAAGGTGAAATAAAAAACACTCTTATACTTTATTTTTCGCAATGTCTGTACAATGTCACAGCCGCCCACAAAATTGGATTCGTGAAATTCATCCAAATAATAACAATGATATAAGGTTTAAATTGGTAACAAAAGTTTATTTTTCATCAGCAAAATGTCACATGGCCGCTCTGTAATCATATTTACATTTAAAACGGTAAGTAAACACGGAGTCGAGTATTTTGTGAATGGACGAGTAGGAGACTTTATGACTGGTTTTATGACTTGTTAGGTGCAAGGTTCGCTCGTAAAGTGAATTGTTTGATAGCAGCGGCATAGCTTTAACTCGTTCTTAACTGGATTTCATTATCGAGAATCTTCAATGAATCCGTCCTGTGTACCAAACAGTTGCTATATTAGAGTTACGTAACGAAATAATAAAACCACACCTTGCTTTATTCTGTTCTTGTTTGTAGATAGATGGATTGTAACGCTTTCGCGTTCATCCTGCCAATTTCATAGTAACAGTTATAAAAATGTGAGCAAATCTAGTAAGATTAAAATTACAAATCATATTTAAATTAATAAACGCTTCTAAACTAATATAAAAAAAAATGTGAACTTATAAAAGTATTTTCAATTTAAATCAAATAATTATGTGGATTAGTTTTTGAAAGCTTATACGATATTTTCAGTTATATGATTGTTCTAATTCTGTTGCAAAATAACAAAAACTGAAGACTTTTTCAGTATTGAACCATTGACTGTGTGCCGTGCCGTGTGTCGTGTGCCGGGCCGACACGAGCTTGACCGGTTTTTTAATCGTGGAATGAATGTAGAAAAACTTTGATACAACCGTGTAATATTTACAAATACAAACTTGTATCGAGTAGGGATGCCTTTGTTTTCGCCCACATAAATCGGGTGCGTAGTAAGCGGGCCGCGCGCTAACTTATTTTTGTTCGTAGGTACGGCAGGATAGATGGATCCAATTCCAAATTATGTCTATCTTGGGAATTAACGGTGGAACGGGGATTCCAGTTTATACAAAAAAACGTGCGGGATTGCGGGGCGGGGAGGTGTGAAGTGGGGGGTAGCAGTAGAGGGAACGGATGGAAGTTATTTTGGAATTATGATTCCGGATGCGTCCTCCGAGCGGCGCGTGTTTCACGCCTCGTTTCGTTGTAATATCTACCGGTTGCAAGCGTTTAACTTGCACTCGGACGCAATTATTACGTTTGCGACGAAATATTTGTTATTTTAGCGCTAGAAAATGAAATCCTCAGTTAATATAGGTAGGTATTTTTTATGTATGTGCTGGATTACTTTTGAATAAATGAACACATTTACAATTAGATTATAGAGTGCTTCGAATCTTAGATATTTATCTAGATACGCCATAAAGCGCAAAAGCTGACAAACTAGATAAACGCTAGAGAATAATGTTTGTACGAATACCTACAGGACTTTTTATTCGAATATGTTATAGTAGGTACCTTATTAATATAACCATCTAATAGAAAAGGGATTAATAAGTAATTCACGCTTAGCCTAAATTAATTAAAATTATTTATACCAAGAATATGTTTTGTTTTATCTATTAACGCGAAGGCAGTCTGTTCATTTGTTTTTATTAATAGCTAGTACATTAGCTATTAATATATATATATATATATATATATGTATACAATTATGTAAATCAATATAATACATCACTGATCGCTAAGATATTTTTTAGTTTGAAAGTGGCATTGTTCTGTGTGGCTTGGTTCTATTCTTCCGTCTAGAGAATTTTATAATCTAAGGTTATTAGGTACGTTACATAAAGAAGCACACATTCCAAGTAGCTGTATACTGCGGTTATTTAAATAATACAACTTATAACACCGGACTGCATTCGAGTTTGAAATTAAAATGTCTGGCCAAAAATGCGGGACGTGTGTTTTAATGGGGTGTCACCAGGGTTCTTAAGTATTCCACCGGCCCACCCCATAATACCCAGTCTCCTTAGTCTGGCACGTCCTCCCCTTGATATATTAGTCCCAGTTCGTCGTACATAATTTTGCAGGGGGTGGTGCTACCCGTTCACCCCACACCCGCGGCTCAGGTCCCACAATACCGAGGTTGTGTTTATTGCCCTATAATAGTGTGAAATATAATTATGTCAATCACAAGTAAAGTTCCATGTTTTTAAATGTAAAATATATGTCTTCAGTTAGTTTGCAAGAAAGTCGTGGCCAATCGACAAACTGTAGGCACGTATACGTCTGTAGTAAGTAGGTATACGTTTCTTCAAATATGTAGATATAGAAAATTTGTGAAAAATCGGCATTATATCACTTTAGTTGTGAAATTTAAAATGAAATGAAAATTAATGAAATGAATTTCTAAAAATAACAATGTATTTTTATAACTAGATATTTATTCTATTTTTAGAATAAATTAAATAAATAAATTTAACTTCAACATCCATTAGGATGTTGAAGTTATATTCTCATTTATGATTTCTGACCGTGAATTTCTCATTAAGGAACCAACAAACATATACATGTAAATATCCTGACAAAATCACTCTGATGATTTATAAATTTTATTTCTTTTTAAATAAAAATTAAGATGGTATTAACATAACATCGACGAAGATTACTTTTATCTAAGATACGTCTAGAATGCTTTAACATTCACCGCCTCATTGTGAAACTAACGACGATAAAAAAGTACAAACCTTTTTGTCTTACATAAAGTACTTACAGTACGATATTCTTTAGAAAATCGCGTGCTTAAAGCAATTAACAAATTATCATTTGTCTTTTCATGATAAGCGATCGAATTAATTAACTGTTTAATAGACATAAGTGCTGTGATGGAAATCTACGTAAATTAAATTAGCTTTGTACACACAAATCAAGTTTTTGTTTGATCATTGTGAGTTGTAATTTTGTAGGCGTACCAATGCATTGTTTGGACATCGTTGGCGTGTGAGTTGGTTTTTTGTTTTAATTATAGGGTCATATTTCATTATTAGATACAATATTTAAAATTATTTTAGCGACTGGTTACAACGATTGCTATGTAGGTATTGTGGCAATTAGAGTTCTGATTTAAGCCTTTACTGTGAAGAATGGTTTTTTTATGACTCGACCTTAAAGTCAGTAATCTATCAATATAGGTAATCAAACTTCACAAAAATTAGTTCATGTCCAAGGCCGTTAAGATTGCAGTAACAAACATTCAAACAATATATTGTATGTATAATTAGGATATACCCGTGATTTCGTCCACGCTTGACTTAAAATTCCTGCGGGATTTCCGGGACGCAAAGTACTGCAGCATTTAAAAAAGAATGTAAGCTATCGTTTTAGTGAAAACTGTGTAAGAATAAACTAATTTTGATGCACCCGAAAAATTAAAAATCGCCCCGGGGAACATTCCTGCGGGATTCCCTGGACAAAAAGTAGCGCAGACTACTAAGTCTAAGTTTTTTTTGTCGATCAGCGAAAACTGGATCGAAATCGGCGCAGTAGTTTTTACGTGAATCCCGAACAAACAGAAAAAATCTTTACATTGTGTTTTCCGTCACTTATTATATAGGCATAGTCTATTCCATTTTTTTATAGCTTTAGTGATATCATAGATTATTTTATGTTACATTACATTAATTACATTTATGGGATTTTCACAATTTTCGCATGGCTACAAGATAAAATCTGTGTTTGATTATAATGATTATTTGTAATTGATTTTAATTTGTTACCATGCAATTACCATTGAATAAAATATGTCAATAGTCAATAATGAATTGGTTTAGCATAAAGGTTTACTACCAATCATTTATTTGTTTAAAACGAAAAATCAGATCATTAGTTACTAGTGAATACAATCCCGGGATCCCGACCGTTTTCTGACACCGAAATTCCCGGAACTGTACTTGGCTAATCTCGGGATTTTCGGGTTTGCCACAAACAGGTCTAGTTTACACTCCGTTGTCCGTTGCTAGTTGACAATGACTTTGCCTAGATTATATTAATAGCATTTATTACGTATCGACAAAAAAAACAAACCTTTGATACGCGTACGATACGTACTACATAGGTACAGCTCTAATAATATGTTTGTCGTAGAACTTAGAAGGGATTTCCCTGCTCGGGATACTTCAATACAATACTCTTAATAAAATTCCCCAACGGGCCAATAGGGGGGAATCACCCGGTCACCTCATATCACAAAATTCCTCCAACCAGTGTAGAACCTGAACGAGCGTTTTCAGCTGCTGCTTATGTTGGCAATAAACTACGAAGCAGGCCTGGAAGTCAAACCTTGGATGCATTGATATTTCTACGACTGTATTTTCCAAATTCTAAATAAGTCTTTTTGTCTCGTTATTTCTTACTTACAAAGTATAGTGTTTTTGTTTTGTCTTTTTTATTTTCTTACCATATTGTGATTTGTGTTGTGGACTCGTGGAATAAAATTATTAAACATTTTTCTAGAAATTACTCGTTTTTTTACATTTGAGCCCAATTTGAAACCACATAGCCCCGGGTTAGCCCCGGGATCCCGGGATTAAGCATCAAGAATCCCGTAATCCCGGGATCGAAAACATGCTTGGGATTGTATTCTCTAGTAGTTACTCTAGTATTTAATCTGACACATGTGACTGCACAGCCATAAAACAACTAACAATAATAATTTACTTTGTGTCATATCGCTACACGATATCATATCCACTGTAAAGCGAGTAACAAAACACCGTATACAATGAGTGTAATTTCGATTACCCTGCATTTTCGTCTATGTATACCTACTGAAATGACATAACTCAATTAAAAGCCCACAAGAGGATAATCTATCTTGTTCAGTCACGTGCTCTTCGATATTGAACTATGTCCACAGTGGGCAAATTCCAACCACCACCGTGCAAAATTTCCGAGCAACGAATTAGAAATTATTGCTAGGGTAGATACCCATTTTATTCCTTGGGTGGGCGTGTGTACGCACCGATGTAATTATGCGTACAATATATTCAATGGCTTAAATAATGGCTTGAACAAAAACAATACTTTATAACATAGAGAAAATTATACAGAACCGCAGAAACAAAAAAGTTTTGCAACAATTACGAAGTTTCAGTAATTTTGTTGCGTTAGTAGGTGAATGCCGAAACTTATCTGAAGCTACTTTCTCGGTATACACAATGGGCGCCACATATTATACAAAGTATTATATTAGTCCATTAGTTAAATTAAGCAAGATTTCTCTCCCTATCTTGGCGAGCTGTATATCATGTGTGCGCCTACTTTAGGGACTATGCAATACATTGCGGTTAAGGCATTTAATTTCGTGTTAGACGTACATAAATCTTCATTTTAGTCATTTACGTCTTGAGGCGTATCATTTAGCGTGTCATATTAAACAATATTAGCAACTGTCTTGATTCGATAGAATAGAACACATGCGGTCTCGTGTATTACCTATAGTAATTTTTCATGAGGAGTTTTTATGAACTAAATACTTAAATAGTTCTATATCGGATCTTTAATTTGTAAATATTATTCTTAAGAGGAAATATATGGTTTAAAATATTTCCAACTCGTATCTATATGATAATAGTGCTTAAATTATTAAGAAATAATTTAAATGCAAATAAAACTAATTACGGAACTGCTGTATTAACTTAATAATTTCTTGATGTAAAATTGCAAAATATGTGATGTCACACTAGGGAGGGACGTGTCTCACGAATATGACCAGCTGTGACAAGGGCGGGGGAGGGGTCAAAAAGTCATGAAATTCGTGTGACGTAATTTGTGGATGGCCCCTAGTGTGTAAGGAAAAGTCATAGTGTGTTAACCCCAAATAATGGGGAAAGGCTAAAAAGAAACAAAGAGAAATAACGCCTAAAATTGTATAGTCCTAGTAGTGATTCAGACAATAAGCCAAAATATTATAATCAACCACTAATCTGTGTTGTAAACGCCATAAAGGACTTCATTAAAGAGGTGACATTTCCTAAATGGGTTCTAATTAAACTAAACAAAGCCTCAACCGTGGCCTGTACTATTGAGTCATTAGAGACAATATAGCTGGCTTATTGTAGATCAGCACGCCCACGCGCCTTCAACGCTAGCCCTGTACAGTTTATTGCGACCCTATAGCGAACCAAATATCTAATAGCAATAGGTGATATTGTTCAGGTATCAAAATATATAATAACATATTCACATCCTTATAAATATAAGAATAGCTAGTTACTATGTCTAATACATTAGTAATTTTACACTGAATGATGACTCGAAATCTAGATGATTTTATGGTCTAGACTCTAGGCGGTATGATATCCTAATATTGTCGTTTGAATATACCTAGTTATATGTAAACCATACCACCATACTTTCTAATGTATGCTATGAAAAATAGAAATATTTCCGGTTTTATACCAGTACATTTCATGTAGTTATACATAGTTTTATAAAGTGATTTGGCTGGATAATTCCTATACAAGTAATTAGTAAGTATTGTAAAGTTGTGTAAAGTAGTTGTTAAAAAAAGTTGTGGTAGCTAAGTGGCTAACGCATACGTCCGAAACTCAAAGGGTGCGGGTTCGAATCCTGGCCGGAACGCATGCAACACTTGGGCAGTTTTCTGACCTAATGTGTATATTTTTACAATTACCACGTGCTAATGGTGAAATAAAACTTCGTGATGAAACCTACACATCGACATAATCGATGTGTCAAACCCGCCAATCCGCCTTGGACAAACAGGGCGGGTATACTGTCCGTTTCCCCATATAAATGGGAGGCCCGATCCCAGCACTGGGACGTTTATTTGCTGTTATTATTATTTATTATTATAATAATTTTGTTATTCAACATCTGACATTAAAACGATGTGTTTAGGGGCTCGTGAACTATGACTAGACCGGGATGACTTACCCTTAACGATGCATCCAAAAAGTCAGATCTGGATAATATTGATAATGAAATTAGCTTACTAAGTGTGTATATTATAAGTATGTACTATTTAGCATATTTTACATGGCGTTGCGTATTTTTAACTTTTATTTTTCTCATTTCAGAACCCCACGAAAATCAGAAAACATCTGAAATACCATATCCACGAGTGTATAAAATACAAGTGAAGAAAAACCTATTAAACATGATTGCGGTGCTCTAAAGCTGTTATTAGTCAGCACTTTTAGTTTGCACCTACAATTACTCGATGGAAACAAAACTGCTATTTACATGGAAAATGACCTATGAGGAACTTATAGTGAGTAAATTTAAAACGTGTAGTGGAATAATTGAAGAATAATAAATGCTTTTAGTATTATAAGGAGTGTTATAAAATAAAACAAAACAAACCAAATTAAGTTATTTTAATTCGACATGGAACTTTTACGGTATTATTCATAGATAGTTAGAGCAAGGTTGAACGCTTCTTTATGGTTCTTAAAAAGCGTTCTAACTTACTTTAACTCTCTATGAATAAGACGTAAAAGTCTAGTTAGTACTTATAAAGATCAACGTCAAATCACGAAGATATCTCTATGATTTTTTATTTTTATTTTCTTATATGATTTATGTTCAATATTTAGTTAATATTGTTATGTATTTTCACTTTGCTTGATTTTATACTTAATTTGACAAGTAAACTAAATTCAATTTACTACATTACACGTCGCTACCGGCAGAATACAGATGTACTTAACGACTAATTGTAACTGTAACACCTTCATTTCTTACCTATATTAGCAATAAAATGAATTTGAAGTCTCTCTGAGCTTTCTAATTTCAAAATGGGAGTAACTACGAGCCTCTAAAATCAGTATGACGCTGTTTTACATAGGTAATAGAAAACATAACGGCCTATGTTGTTGAGCGAGCTAAGCCTTTGCTCACTGGAGCGCAAAGGTCCGTGGTTCAATTTTTGGCATGGCAAATATCATTGTATTTTATATTATTCATAACACAGGCGTAACTTGCTTAGCTTGGAGATATAGGTGTAACAATGTGTTTGTTTGTCTGCTGTTTATTTATTTTCATTTTTCATATATAATTGGGATAAATTAAATATATTTTATACCAGTAAATGGAATAGTTTCGATTATGTGAGAACTTGGAGTTTACGCGGATGAAGTTAAGTGGCGAGCTCTAGTAGGTATATGTAGTATGTACACCTCCTTGAGTAGTATTCCTCATTCCCGAGTTGATATATAAAGCGAACTTAAATGCGTGCAATTCTTAACAGCCAAAGTTGTCGAAGAACGAGTTTCGCTTGGAGCATGCGGGCATAAACCATCCGGCCATCCGATTAAATTATTTAACGTCTTCATTCCCTGTGGTGCACGCAGGTTGCATGCCGGCACGCGGATGTTAAGATACATGGACTTAGCGTGTACTTTGGCTACACTTGTGTGAATGTTGGCAGGCCTGGATAAAGCCGCGACATTTCTAACAAGCTGGAGGTATGGTCTAGAATACATTGTTTTGTCAGGTTGGCTCAGAATCTGTTTTTAACGGGATTCCAATTGTAAATGCAATCAATTTACGATTTTCCCACGCATTCAACTAAAATATATATTTTGTATTATTATTTAGGTAATGTTACACATGATTTTTTAAATATATACATATACCTATATATATAAACCAGTGGTCTTCAAGCCACGAGTGAATACGTATCGTCTACTAGGTAAGCGTGTTCCATCCTAGATCGCATCTTCACTTGAGTGAAGTTACAGACAGCTATCTCACCTGAGGTTTACAACAGTTGAAATAGGTGTCAAACTCGAATCTATACCATGATAAAAAAATCTTTTGCACAAAATTGTGTTGATGTATAAGATGAAGACTTTGTCAAAAGAAGTAGTAAATAATTAAGAAATAAACGATGACAGCAGTATGTTTATATTGATAGGTAAACTACATAACTTAAAGTATAACATTTACTTCGTAATATATATAAAGTTTATCTCGACAAATATCACAACACTGCCAATTCTCGAAATTATAGCCTTTCAAAATTTTAAAAATAACAGTCCACAGTATCGTAAATCAAAATTTAAAACAGATTAAAAAGGAATAAATCCATACCAGACACTACAATTTTAAGGCGGCTTTAACTGTAGTATATTATTTAATATTAAAGATCTTAAGGTAAGCGGGCGACTGGCTGCATTTCTGCGATAAGGCGGCCCGCCTCACCCCCTACATTTTGGGGCGCAAGACTTAAGAGGCGGCCATACTTCAAATTGCGTTTAACTTAGATAGCTAGTTTGATACATTGCCCCCATTATTGCATATCAAATGGCTTCTGATAAAATTGTCTCCGCGATAAAGCCTTGAGGTTTTTATTGGGGGTTCCTTTTTTACTTACTTCGGATCCGTTCTTCGACTTGAAAGATTTCTCAGTACGCTTACCTGAAACAAAATTAAAATATTAATATTAACAAAATAGGTTATTGAAAAAAATAATAGGTTCCTTCTTTGAGCAGTGGTGTAAAAATATTTTATTTATAAATCATTAGCACTAATTAATTTAATTAAGTATAATGAAATTCAATGATTTAAAATTTATAAGTATTAATTGGACTTAAATTAAATATTTTTACGCAGTTTGCTATAATTGACTTAAGATCAGCATGATCGTAAACGTAATGAAATATAACTTTAATAATTGTATCTTGTTCATATACTACTATAATTAACCAAAAATACAGACACAAATAAACATACGGATCAAATTGCATACGTAACTGCAAGTCAGATAGACACGAGGGTAGTGGCGAATGATGTATAAAATCTATTGATTCTCGAACGTAATACGAAACGTGCTTAACATCATCGTTTCGATCGACCACTTATTACTTAACTAAAAAATGTGTGTCCAAACCATGATAAGGACTTAACTCACCAGTTTCGGAATTTACCTAACTACTTAACTAATTCAAATATGTAAATCAGGCTTAAGTCGAAACTACTTTTCGGGAAATACATCCATTTGTATCAATATTTTTTTACTATTTCGCAACAAAATTGCAACTGAAATAGACATGAATAAGTGTAAGATTGCTGTAAAACTTCCAGAGCGTGTAGTTTGTAATACAAATTAAAAATAAATCATATAAATGAAAATGCGGACAAGGGTAAGAAACGATTTACGTATATTGGGAACGAGCGATGAGACTTGTTTCCCAACAGATAATAACTCTGACCGTTCAAAACTCACAATAGCCGTGAGCGAAACAGTATCGGCGCGAATAGATTAAACATCGGAGCTCAAATGAACGCGCGATAATTTATCGAACGAACCCCCGTGTGTATTAGCTGTATCCGACTAATGTCGGCTTTCGATATTCGGCTCTCGGTCGCGATTCAATATTTACGATCGAACGAGTCGCATTAGACTGTCCGCCCGTAGGTAAATTAGCACAGATGCTCGCCACTGTTACAGTGATTCATTCCAAATTGGCTTTTCAGCGGGGAAAAAACGGACCGCGCGCGCTATGCGGCAGACGTTATCTAGGGAGGGCTAAATAGCTTTTAAAAGAGTTCATTCCGTTTCGAACGGCGTCCGTGGAGACGCAACACAACAAACACGCAACTGGGAACTACTTAATTTAGAACGACAGTTTTATCCGCGTTTTTTGCATTGCAACACTTGCCTTACTAGCAATTTCACAATGTATAAGTAGTATATAATAGGATATAGGGTACTTTTCATCCAGAAAAAAGTACCGTTCCCGTAGGATACACGGATATAGCCAAAAATATTGCACTCAGACCGCGTTTTATTGGCGCCAGAGTTGCAATTCACTAAAGGCCGGTTCTGATATCTTACTATTCAATTGCTTGCCTTACCATCGGTTGAATTTAAACATTACTTGTATGGAGGTTATGTCAAATTTTAACCGATAATAAGGCTAGTTAACTTTCGGTAACGCATTGGATTAAGAAACATCGCCATGGCATGACAATGAGATGTCATTGTCGTTAGGTATAATATGAGAGCAACGCATATTGGTGGTGACCAATATGCGTTGCTCTCATGGTTAGTTCCACCTATGCTCCGCTAGATGGCATTACGAATATTTGTCATTTGATACTTTGAAGTACAAATTATAATTTGACATTTCTAAGTAGGTATATAACATGCGCACTTCAATATCATACATATCCTTTTTCAACGCAAGCGAAGCCGCGGCCAAAAATTAATAGGTAGGTATATTATAAAACTATTTCTTTAAAATATTTCTACAATTATTTTCATCGATTTCACTTCAAATAAATAATAGCAATAAATAATAAAACTACGTTTTAACGGTTTTAATCGCGGTAATCTATTTGATTTTTGTTTTGTTACTTAAGAAAATAGCAATAAAGTTTATAAATAATCGTTTTTTTTTTCATTAAGTAACTATTTATTAATAGGTACTCTTATCAAATAAAAATATTCGGGTTTGGTCTCTTTCGAAGAAAAATCGTAAAAAAAACATACTCATCATATGTTATTAACATTTAATTAATTAATACTTTTAATTTATTACTATATTAATTATATATAAGACTATCTGTGCCCGCGACTTCGCCCACATGGATTTTTATTCGCGTAACCCTAAAAAAATGTAACCTAAGTTACTTCTTATAACATTAGTTATCTCCCGTCAAAATCGGACAAGCCGTTTCAGAGATTAACCAGAACATCCAGATACAGTAAAAACTTCTAAAAATTGCATTTTCGGAATCTCCTGGTCCGAATTGTCCTCCCTGAATTTTTCACATTTATATTTGGATATTACAAACAGACACTTCAATTTTATTTATGTCTATAGACAATGTATAGATAATTAATTCGACTGTATCAAGGCAATAAATAATTCGCATTCGCAATTAGACATCGTGTAATGTAAAGGCGTTGCTTGAGATCGGTGGTAATGGCACGCCTTCAGATCACTATCAACCAGTACGGGCCGCCCCGACGCGTGCTAGGGTACTAGTGTTAATGCTTCAGAAATTGTATGAGCTATGTAGTGCTATGTACTATAGGGAACCAAACAGGTAATTCAACGAATGAGAAATCTAAAAGAGCGCCTAAATTGCAGCCTAAATATGCGTATTGCTATAATTACCACGACCTGACGGTGAAGGATCAGGACGTCGTGAAGAATTTGCCATATGAAACTCACTAATCTATTTTTGGCAAGCGTGATGATTGCACGAGTTCAGCAGCCAGACAGGCAGACGGCGCACCTGATGGAAAGCGGTTACCATCGCCTATGTCCATTTGCAACACCACAGGTGATACAAATGCACTGCAGCTCTCTTAAGGGAGACTAAAACCTGGCCACTAATGCTGGAACACAAGTCAAGGTTATTATTGCAGCATACTCTAAACCAGGGGTGGTAGCCAACCAGACGGGTAAACACCCTACCACCTGGCTGTGGGATTTTTTGTCGCCTCTTATGACGGGGCGTCCGGGCGCAGGAAATTTTCATTGTTCCTGCACGGATAAAACGCACGGATCATTTTGAAGATTCGATTCTAACAATCAGATGTTCATGCGCTGACATTACTATTAGGGTATTATTTAGGTATAAGATCTCTATTACTTAAGTGCCGCGAAAATGTTGTTTTTCAACTACTCATCATATCTGTGAAAGTATAAAGTTTTAATTCAAAATCAATCAAGATCAATGGAGTGCAATTGTAAGTACCTTCCTTTTAATGACCTGCAAATGACATTCGGTAAATTACGCAAATGTTGCATTTCCCAATAATGAACCGGGAAAATTACCTTCAGTGTAAATAATCCGTGCCAAAGGGTGGTTCCAACGCGATACTACTGCAAATCAACCCCTTCCCACTACAACCCCCACCGCGGACTGTCGTCGATAAATAAAATTCACGTTTTAACAATAAAATGCATTTTCCGCAAATGCTCCCAGTGAATTATTGGTCGGGCTTTACGAGCTTAAAATTATATGGTCACCTGAAATTTTCGATCTCCGTAATATATGAAGTGTATACCGCCACCACTGTTTTTGAATTTACACATTGTGGTAGATTTAAAAGAAAATTAAAAAATTCAATAAGTTCATCAAGATTTTAAATGACACATTATTATGACAATAAGCGAAATATACCTAGTAGTTAATATAAAGTGCTGTAGCTGTATGATGTATAGGGCGCGTTGCAATGAGGGTTGCATTTTTTATGCATTTTTCCATTTACATCTCAAACCAGTGCTCCCCGAAAAGGTAATTTCACATCTCCCCAAAAATAACGCGTCACGTACCGGTCATAAAGATACTTATAAAACATTTCCCGAAGGAAAAAATTGTTTTATTCGCTACAAAAATAGATCACACGACCGCTTGATGGGGAACCAATGGCGAGCATGGAGCAACCCCGCGGCACAGATGGCGACACTGGCGCGGAGATAGCACAAAAATATGAATTGTGGCCTTCGATATTTGTCACTTGAATTACAACACCCAACGGACACCCGGAATGGCCAAATTGCTACTCGCACCTCGTTTGCTCGATGATCTATTTTTTCCACTGGATTTTACGCAGTGGCCCGATTCGAATAAAGCTCTGTTAATATGATTTTTACTTTTAAACTGATGCGTATGTGATTTATTTTTAACAGTAAAATATAGTAGGTTAACTTAAGTTTTCCTCGCAGCTTCGTTTGCTTAAATTCAAACCAGAGAGATTTTCTATATTAACGGAAAAGAAACCAACTTCAAAAGTAACTAACAAGCAAAACACAAATATTTTCAACTACATCTTGAAGTCGGTACGAAGTAAAACATAAAAATTTGCAAAATGTTTTGCAAATTTGTTGTTGTTTTTTAATGTTTTTGTTGGCACCGATTTCAAGATGTTGTGGAAAATATTTATATTTTTGTAAATACTTACTCTGGAAGTCCGTTTCTTTTTGTTAGATTTTGTTTTATTTTTCACTTTTAGTTACGTATTACGTACGCAGAAATTTATATAAAACTATCCTGAAGCTATATTGAATCCAACGCAAAAAGAATTATCAAAATCGGTTCAGAAACAAAAAAAGGTTATGATTGGACATAGATACATTAAAAAAATATTTACGCGACGAATTGAGAAAGTCCCCCTTTTTTTAAATCGGTTACAAATCACTATTATATTATATTATAATATTATAAATGCGAAAGTGACTCTGTCTGTTTGTCTGTCCGTCTGTCTGTTCCGTTTTCATGGAAAAACTAATGGACCGATTTGGCTGAAACTCAGTATAATATATATATTTTCGATGCCGAGAATGACCATAGGATACTTTTTATCCCGAAAAATGGGACAGGTTCTGGGATAAAAATATATTTGTCTCCCTGTTTCTTATGCTTTTACGGAAAAACTACTGAACCGATTTGGCTAAAAATCGGTATATATGTAATTTTAATACCGAGGGTGGACAAGGGATACATTTTATCATGGATAATGGGATAGATTTATGTAAAGGTTATCCAAAAAGTAGGATAGGTTTTTTGTGATTTGCCATTTCTTTCTGTAATTTGTTTTGTCCGATTTGATTTGTCCTTTTTGTACTTTTTATCCTATTTGTACTTTTTTACCTTTTTGTTATTTGTTTTGTTATTATTGTCACTTTTGTTATTTATGTAGTTTTAATAGACGGGGGGGATAAATAAAACTAGGACGGTTTGAAATAGAGGATAGAAGTTTGGATGAGACCAATCATTTCTCAAGTTTATAGCTATAAAAAATGCGATAGTAACTCGATATGACTTTCTGTTAAACGTTCATGGAAGAAGTGCTAGGAGTAATGGATCGGTTTTGCTGTAATTTTGTTTAAATGTAGTTTTAATACCGAAAATGGACAGAGATATTTTTCATGCCGGGAGATGGGATAGTTTGCTATATAAAATGAAATTAATTTTCCGGGTGCAAATAGTAC
This sequence comes from Dendrolimus houi, assembly GCA_039645545.1. Taxonomy (NCBI): domain Eukaryota; kingdom Metazoa; phylum Arthropoda; class Insecta; order Lepidoptera; family Lasiocampidae; genus Dendrolimus; species Dendrolimus houi. Next base: position 15,321,847 of record CM077125.1, on the reverse strand, counting down.
TAACATAAATATTTAGTACAATGTAATCTGTATTAACGCCTGCTCTTTACACAAGAAGCACGCACTAGAGGTTGACCTCTAGTAATATCCTATACACATCATTATTATTGAAGGTAGAATACAACTATGCCTATAGGTAGGTATACCAAATTTTATTATATTCGCTTCATTACCAAGGTTGTGAAGAAGGAACATACAAATCCAAATGAAGTCACTTTCTCCTTTATGTATATAGATATAACCATAACGATAACGACCCCACCGTCGGGGTTGGGCCTCTTTACTTTTCTGGATGTTGAAAAATATCCCCGTCATTCTTGCCAAAAATGCATTGCGGAGATAGCACACTAATGTAGGATTTTCTTTAATAGTGATGCTTAATCATTGTAAAAACTGGTTACGTAGTGCATGCCTTCTGCTAGGTATCAAATCACGACACTGAGAGGAGACGCAGCTGTCTCAGCCAATAATCTAATATAATTTCGCGATTTTCTTTAATGAGTTTATATTATGTAAGACGTATTATTATAATTCATACTCTTAACCACGTGTTTGGATATAAACACTTGAAACTCTGTTTACTTTTGTAAAATGCTTTTTATTTCTGACCGAAATCATAAATCTTAACAGATTTTACGATGCAGAGATAAATAACGATTAACTTAAAAATTTAAACAAAAGCTTAGTTTGTTTTAATGTATTTAAAACTACTCCATTCCAGTATTAGGAGATATATAAACAAGTCATTTAAAGTTCATAAAGTATCAACTTGTAAAATGTCCTAGAAAGGTGTGTTATAAGATAATATTTATATAAGCTACTGTTTATCCATGAGTAAACAAAACTAGTAATAACGACAAGACACGCCGAGGAAACCAATTTGGGAGGTATTTGTAAACGTCAAATATGTTTGTGCGCACCTATTTATTGCGGGCATCCCTCACGTACAAGTAAATAACGGAGACACTGCGATAAAGTGAAAAGAGATACCCGAAAACTACAGCGATGTATGCTTTAAATGCTCTTTTCTGTTAAGAGAAATTGCACTTTATTACATACAACTAAAACTCTCTTTTGCTTGATAGTCGTACGTCCTAAGCTGTGCCATGTTAAGGCTCATGCGTACGCAGTGGAAAACTGCGCCACGTGCGAATGATTCATGTACGTCCCTTAATTAAAGAAGATTTTAATTGTATCGGATGTCTGTGAAAGCGAAAATAATGCAGTCCTAAATTGGGGTTGGAAATTGGAAATTTATTATTGTTTGGTACTCAATATATTGCCTTGCGTGAGGTGAAAGTGGTTTTAGTGTTTTTGCTTGTCTTTCATTTGTTTCAATAGATTATAATCTGAAATATGTTATGTATATTTTAATGTAGCTGACCCGGCAGACTTTATCGTGCCCAGAAAAAATAAATATTTAGAACCTGATTGCAGTGACACCTACCGGGTCCAATTGTGAATCTATACCATCCCGGGACTCACTCAAACGCTCACAAAAATGACATCACAATCTTGGAACCAGATTCCAGCGCCACCTACCGGATCCAATTGTAAATGTAAACCATCTCGAAAGTCACTTAAACATATACAAAAAAATAATCAAAATCAGTCCAGCGGTTAAGGAGAAGTTCATTGAGATACTACACACGTACAGAAAAATTATACAGATGAATTTTTAAATGGGCGTCCTTAGTTAAATCCGAATCTCTAAGAAATAGTGAAAAATATTCAAAGGAGTTTCGGGGCAGTTTGATGAAAACTAAAGCGGTATTATTAGATTTTTGAAAAATCAATATAAGCGTGTGTCGCGTGAGATGTAAATTGCGGAAAAGGCGGAGTTCCACAACTAATTAATTAAAAGAAAACTGCGAATTATTTCGACATATTCAATACAAATCTAATAAATCAAAGATTATAAAAATCGGTCCAGCCGTTCTTGAGTTATAAATTACGTACCAGATCACTGCCACAGGGAAACTCATCTGGAGGGTTGGCTGTATTGCCACAATAAATAGCAATGCTAATTTTCTATGTAAAGTATGAAGCAGCCTTCTCATCATGTATAGCAACAATTATATTCTGACGAATCTTAATGTCTTGGAAAAAATCCTTTTTTGATTACTTAGTTTTACTCGTATCAAAATGTTACCAATCCAATTTTCATTTAAGTTTTGTCTGTTTTAACTAGATGGCGCTGTAGTTAGTAAATTTATATCGATTTTTAATAAGATTTGGTTTGCAAACTTATTTAGCGTGAATGTTGCGACGATTCTAACACATTATTGATATATTGTAAACATATGCAATTTAAATAATTTACCGCGTTTTTACAAGAATCTGCACTAAATTTCATACAAAAATCTATATATCTATACTACTAATAACAACTCGATATAGAATTTTTTTAAATACTTTTAGATAAAAATGCTCATTTTTCGTTCCATGCCTATCATCGATTTGAAAAGACTTTTTCAAAAACATGATTATAGATTAAAACATCATTTTCGGCATCCACGTTTTTTTTATACGTGTGCTGATAATTAATTTTTGGATATAATATCCCTCATTGTTTTTATCAACAAAGCACTTAAATCTAAGAAATTCTTAAGAAAATACAGGACTTCGGAAAAAAACATTGTTACGGACAGTGATGCGCCGGAAAGCTTCACCCGTTAACTTTATACGTATTATAAAATAATTTTTTTAGAGGAGGAATTGTAAAATTATTAAATTAAATAAATTTATAACTATATACTGCACAATTTATTAATTTACTTACAAGAAGATCTGAATATATCATAAATACGTAACTTTTGCGCATATTATTCTACCAATAAACATAGGGAGGGCCGTAAGATAAATAGATGAAGGTTAATTAAATTGTATGTAAATTGAGTTTTAGTTCGTTGAACTGCATACAATAAACAATAGCGTCCAAACAAAACATGAAACACCCTAAAACGCAGTAAATTCATTTTGGGGTATATAAAGTCAAGCTGCCGCCGACTTAAAATATCTTTCTTAATTACAAAAGCCTTTGTTGAACGTATCTGATCTATGTAAGCAGTCGGGGCGAATGTTTTAAATAGCAACCCAACAAATAGGTTCCGGTTGAGCGAAATAAGCAAAACTCCTTAATGAAAGAATAACTGAAGGGTTGAAGCGAACAAGATGGAATTTATTTAATTAGGAAGCAATTTTTTATTAGTTGAAAAAGCTTTTCAAATCCTAAAACAATTTGACAGTAAATTCCGTAGAAATTGCAATATACAGTTTGCTACAGTTATTATTGAATATTAAAATAAGATTTAATAGTAGAAGAAAATCTAATTTCTCAACCGTAAAATGATGACGGAAGCAGTGTAACAGTGCTGTAAGCTCGAAACGTAGTTCATTTGGCGAACAATGGAGGAACCCGAACCACCGCCCCGCAGAGGCGCTGGATAAATTGAGTACGGCTTTAACTCGCGCCCGCCCGCGGAAAATTGGGGAAAATCGATTTAAATATCTTGAATGTGATGGCTTATCTCGATCTAGGAGTTAACCCATATCCACTGCTGTCACTGATACGGACTATTCGTTGAAAGAGGCTTTTCGATGCGATTTTTATCAGGTTTACTTGTCGTATATTTATATACCGCTCTAAGTACGTAACTACGTGAAGCGTTTTGAATTTTAGCTACCCGAACAAAACAATCTACAGAATCCTCACTAGGTATATGTACCTACTAATACGGTAAAACGGACTGGTTTCTGTATGAAATCCAGGATAATTAAATGCAAACTTTCCCAAAGCTATACGTGTATATTCCGGACAATCAGGCAATACTTGCCAATTAAGAAGTGTAGGGCTCCGGATGGCGCGATCTAGATAGCCCGGTTGTCCCGGCAGGCACAGAATTCTGATGAATCTCGACATGCACGCGAGCATGCTCAGCAGAATTATTGCTCTGATTTATCCTACTCTACTGCGCATTTAAATTGCTAGCTTTCATTTATTTAAGTACAGTCGTAATCAAAAATTAACCGTGAAAGTCAGTTTTGTAAACCCCAAAGGCTCTCAAGATCTTAAGACTCCCGTTTAACTCAATCTAATAGAATCACCTCGGATTGCTTTCCGATATTTACTGTTTGATTTTTCCCCTCGTGTCGAGATTTGGGACGTTTACCCAGAAGAGGCGTGTACCGGTTGATGGTAATGGCCGGTAGGGTCGTCGTGTACATAACCTTTCTAATTAACAATTCGCCCCACAATCTATGAGGTGAGAGTCGATTATTTTACGAGTTCCGCCTTTTTGTGCTCTCCTGTTTCTCAGATTGTTTACCTAATACGATACTAAATGTTCTTGTTTACAAATATTATCTTGCTTCATCTCACCCTTATTCTGGTAAAGCAAATATTACTTATACATTTTTTTAATTTTAACTGTTTGGAATTCTCTCAAAATTGTATATCTTATAAATCATGCTTACTACAAAGAAAACTGACTCACGCAAAGTATAACAATAATAATTCAAGTGCACGGTAAGTTTATTGAATTGATCATGCGCAAATATTTATAGACGGGGACGTAACAAGATAGGGTCAGAATTTTATTATAAAGCAACGCAACCGAAGCATACATAGGTACATAAATTGACATCGGCAGCAATCAGACAAATTGGCTCCATCGAAACCCCTGTAACCGAATTAATCTGATTCGTATATTTTCTTAAAGCAAACCGCTTAGTATAGAAATACAGTGGGAGCGGAATGAGGGGCGGGAGCAGCACAGGCGGAAAATACAAATCGCTTCTAAGAATATCTAGGAATGTGAGTGTAACCGCAGCGTGGGGCGTATAGAAATCAGTTTTACATACATTTTGTCATATACAGTCAGCCAGACGACTGGCCGGACTGCAACTAGCCACATAGCGCGTATAAGAAAGACTACGGCGACCGCAAGTCGTATTATCATCACAATTTACCTAATTAAATCCTCTGTCGAAAAGTCCTTGTGATACTATGTGATACTCGATAAGCGGGAAACGCTCAGTAATTTATGTCCTCCTGTACTGTCGATAAAACTAGCTTGTTCCATAGTCGATTCCGCTCCCAGATTCCGCTCCGCGCTCACTGTGTTTCTCACAAGTTGGAGAATTAAGGGAAGTAAGAACAAGGGATGCAGACAAAGTAATGAGAATTTTATTATTTATTAACAGTACTTTTTCTACGAATCGAACAACATGCAATCTAATTTTGTCATTGATCTAATTATAGCTCCTTTTTTATAAACAGTAGATTTCCAATACATCTGTCGGTATTTGGGATCCTTCCAAAAAATATATGCTATACTTGTAAGATTTTTTGCGTGGCTCATGAATAAGATACGTCTACATCGCCCTTAACATGTGTGTAGTAAGTACATGAATAAATATTCAACAAATCCACCTTTCAAAACAGTATGGGGGAATAACGTTTTGCCTCATTCTGAGTAAACGATGCTTGTGATATTTATTAGGAAATGAATTGAGCCTTTAGATAATGCATCTCATAAAGTCTCATGTTTAAAAAATATTAATAATAATATATAATTAACTAGAGTTTACCGCGCGTTAACGTCTAATGCGTGCCTCTTGTTTAAAGAGTAGGCGTTAATACAGGTTACATTGTACTAAATTTTCACGTTAGTGCTATTTGCCCCTGGAAGATTCACTTTTTTTTTATATTGCAAACTATCCCATCTCCCGGCATTAAAAGTATTCATGTCCATTTTCGGTACCTATGAAAACTACATTTAAACAGCACAACCGATCCAGCATAAACTTGAGAAATGATTGATCCCATATACACTCCTCTAATTCAACCAGTTCTAGTTTTATTTATCTATCTATCTTGTAAACTACATAAATGACAAAAATGACGAAAATGACTAAAATAATGAAACTGACATAAATAACCTTTACATAAATCTATCCCATTATCCGGGATGAAAAGTATCCCTTATCCATGCTCGGTATTAAAATTACATTTATACCGAATTTCAGCCCAATCGGTCCAATAGTTTTTTCCGTAAAAGCATAACAAACAGAGAGACAAATATATTTTTGTCCCTAAAACTACCCCACTTTTTGGGATAAAAAGTATACCATACTAGGCCCGTAGTTTTTCCGTGAAAGCGCAACAGACAGACAGACAGAGTTACTTTCGCATTTATAATATTAATAGGGATTAATCATTCATCTCAAAATTACGTTTTTATAAATTTATAATATACTATTCTTTTTAAAAATATGTTTTATAGTTTTCAATAATAGCCAGTAACAAGTATTTATGACTCTTTCCTTTGACCTTCTAACATTTTTCCTTTCATACTTCTCTTATTTGGCATCCTTTAGCTTTGTGAACTTCACTTAGCATACTGTGAAAACTGATCGTGGAGTTGGCTTAGCTGTAATTCCGCGACACGCTGCAATCAAGCCCCGGGTGCGGGGACGTAGTGGGGACTGACTTATCATTGCCTGCCATAGTACGCAATGTGGTCTACAGTGAAGGTTAATAGAAGGCGGTCCATACATTTTGCAACGTGGTGATGTCACAGAAGGCGGCGGCGGAAAGATAACTGGACTATGCAGCTTCCGTGGCCTCGATATGATCGTGGTCTAGATCAAGGCATCGAAGAAGAGACTATCATCAGTACTTTCCGCCGTAACAGCGCCCATGAACGATAAGATTCGGGGGTACTTATCATGGTCGATAGATGGCGCTACGTGGTGTTCCCACACGCGCGTCTAATTGTGTATTGGAGAGGGTCAACATGTTTCCCTATTTAAGAGGGGCTTCTTGAGCCACCGGCTTCAGGGACATCGGATGTTTTTGTTCCCGAGGTCCTGACATACGATGTCAAGATGGAACAAAGAGGTGGTTTAGTTGGTAGGTCCGAGCATGCCGTGACACTACCTTACCGTAGACCCCGAACGGTAGTGTTTCCAAGAAGGATTACACCTCGTAAAAAAGCTGTAATTCCGAGACCCTGCCTCATGGTGAATAAAAGAACTCCTGAATAATTTTAGTGGGTTCTTGACATCATTGTTTCTTCTAGATAAGTATGTGTGCATAAAGTACCTATTTACATCTTAAAAAAGAACTAAAAGACTAATTTGAAATCCCTCGCCTACTGCAGGCTAATCACGAATTAATGGAAGCCTGTACCTCGGGTGTCGAGGCGCGATGATAATTTCGCGCCTGCTGAGTTAAGAACTCATTAATTATTACAAACACCCCCTTGTTATATACAACCCTTGTGATCTTGATTTTGAAAAACGTGATTCGAATCTATATTAACTATGTCTATTCGAAGATACACTTAGTCATTTTGTCTCGGATATGCAATGTAAACTTACACTTAAACAGTTTATTATTACATACAATACTTTCTTGGCGAAGAAATAAACAGTCGTTTCACATAAAGTGATTACTTCCAAACAACATAATTCCTAGCTAATTTGGCGATGTACTTACTAAAGCTGATTCAGAAAATGAGGTAGAAACTTTTAAATTAAAATTATAGAAAAATACGTCATTGATATATATATAATTTTCTTGGAAAGAATAACTATACCTTTAGGTATGAATGCCTTCTATAAAATAGGCCCTAAAGAGTTACTTACTGCAATTTATACGACCTATACCCATGGACGTACATACGTCCTTGCCTATACCCAGTCACGTCTAAGCGTCTCAAGAGCAATGGACTCCCTTATTTAATATTTCTTTTAAAAAAATATATCTATGTTTTTCTTCTGATATTTAAATAATGAAATTGAAAAGAACGTATCACAAAAGTCTGACAATCATGTTTGGAATCCAAGATACTAGTAGAAATGAAAGTGCCGTAAAAGCGTGTTTTAAATTTAACAGATAACGATGCTAAAATGAATACATTAATTATTCGAAGAGCCCTTACCCTTGCAATATCTAATGTCCCCATAGCAATGTAGTGCCACACCAAACGCTTCCGTTCGTAACCGCACTTGATTTGTTGTTCCGCTTACTAGAGTTACGACTGTTCGCTTGAATGTTCAGCAACGCCATATGCTACGGGATTTAGTTAAATATAGACTTATTTATATGACAAGGCACATTGATTTGACATTTTAAATAGTATTATTACGTACACACTATTTTGTTTGAAATTTCACTATGCTTTTATATTGTCCTAGTAATGGCATCGAAAACTATTCGATGAGAGGCTTAAGAGCTTACATCATCGACGTAATGTCGCTAGTTTGTCGGTATTCTATAGGATACACTTCGGTGAGTGTGCCACAGAATTGCATGAATTAATTCCTCCCTCACCATTTTACCATCGGACAAACAGACGTACTAGCTCGCGCCACCGATATATGGTGGAAATACCAACAAAGCAGACGAAACGCTGTGCTTCCACTTTTATGATACGTACCGCTAAAGAGTGGAACTCTTTTTACCACCGTCTGTTTTTCCTGAAAAATACAATCTAGGTATCTTCAAGTCTCGCGTGAACAGGTATCTTCTAGGTAAGCGTGCTTCAACTTAGACTACATTTCTACCTGACATCAGGCGCAACGGCAGTCAAACGCGAACCTATTCAATATAAAAAAAGAAAACTAACAATGACAATGGTAATACTGTGATGTTGTCTAAAATAATACAAAATCATATCTGAATTTTGAATACAACTAAATGATTATTCTACTAGACTGGGCAACTGTTTATTTTTAACTACTCTACGGACTCGAGTTCCGTACCCTTTCACAACTTAATTTCTATGTTTTTTTTTAAATAATTTATACACGCTTATTGGTTATTCTTGTTATTGTGTGTGACATTTATTCAATGATATTTGTGTTGTGGTGTACCTTACGAATACCTTATTATATTAATTTATTCTAATTCTAAACTTTTAAATACGTAAGATCTTAATATTTGTGATATACTTATTGTAGTACAATTATATCACATCTCAAAGACGATACGTTTTTGAAAACAAGTCTGCACAGCAAAACGTCACGTTACAATATCCCGCCAAAAACTCCCAACATACTTTATAAAGCGGACCGAGTAGTATTTTACATTCCTTATACTAATCACGACACGTAATCTAACTTCTAACGAGAAACATGAAACAAAACACAACAGGTTTTATTTAGCAGTCTACAATTTGAATGGGATCACCCTAAACGGAGCTCTTGTTGTTATGCCATGAATATAAATCGTGATAAATTCCACGCGGAGTAAAGTTGGTGGGGGGAGGCGCGGCTCAGCCTCAAGGGCTTTTTTCTTAAAAATAACTTTTGTCAGAGTACCTAATTCGGTGGAGCCGCTCGATTTATGGTAAGGTGGTGTCACCCCGGTAATTAGTTTTTAACTAGTTGTGATAAGGGTCCGCCCTGTTTTATGCGAGGTCGCTAATAAGTTTAGACTAATGTTCCGCTTCCTAGGATGAGTTAAGCTTGCAACATCTGTGGATAACCTTATCTTCAATCACAAAACAATCTCGAGAATTTTTAGGGTTAGGTAGCCTGAAGCAAAAACCTAACACCTATAAAATCGTTACGTCCGCCCGTCTGTTTATCTATACTTAATATTATAAAGAAGAATGTTTTGTATTTTTGAAACGAATAAACTCAAAAACGACTGGACCGATTTTAAAAACTTTTTCACCATTAGAATGCTACATTATCACTGAATAACATAGGCTATATTTAATTTAATTAATTTAAATAGTCGGTTTTTAAATTTTTCCAAGGCAGGACAAGTCTGCCAGAACCGCTAATTTATTATATACTTTATTGCACACTCATTAAAAATAAATTAAAATACTAAATCTAAGAGGTTGCGGTGTGTTGTAAGATGATTGTATCTGTGTATTTGTCATTCAACTATCCTTTTGGCGGAGTGATTTCTTTCAAACAATCTTTAGATAGAATATCAATATTGCCCAGAACAAATATTGTGCATGTGTTTATGTATGTGATACTAGATGTCGTCTATGTCATAGCCGTTTTTTTAGAAATTAGGTACTAGGTTTCGATACTTATATGTATAAAATTTTGCAGAGACGTGTTCTACACACGTCAAAACTACAAAAATCAACGTGGTGTAGCTTAAAATACTGTTATGAAGATTGATTTAAACCTAAACTCTGTGACGTAGTTTTTGAGATATGAGGTATTTCAGCTAAATGCTTTTTTCGGCGTTCCATAATAAAATAATGAAAACAATGGGCATGAATAACTTCTATTGAAACGTTTTCTCTGCGTAGACTGACAAGCACTTGGCCATTTTTTTGAACTAACTTTCGCCAAAACAAAGGCGAACCCAAGCAATTGTTCCAGCGTGTCACAATATTTTTATTGTTAGCATATTTCGCGCGTTTGCGGCCCGTCATATCTCCGGGATATGTTATGATTTATTTCGTCCCAACGAGAAGAAAAGAAAAGAAAGTTCTTCCACGAAACTTCTTTTATATTCGGTGAAAGTCGCGTAAAAAACTGGAGGCGTTTAGAAAAAAAGCAATTTTCTAGCTCAGGTGTGTGAGATGTTCTTTATCTAAGTTTGCATCTGAGCCGCTTTGTTTATGATGGCATATTATTTCAAACTTTTGAACATTTTATTACGTTGTACTGTGAACTCATACCTTTTTTACCTTTTTAAAGGCCGACAATAGTTGAGCAATGGTTATTTTGTAAACTGCCTTTATTTAAAAAAGGCCAGGTGCGTGTCGATTCACGTACAGTCATGGGTTCCGTAATGCTAGTGAACGTCCGTTGCTTTAATATTTGTCTACGTAACTCTATAGAAAGTACGTGGGACACTCAGTTTGCGAAAATAAAAAAATGTTCTATAGGTAAATATTTTTTATGAAATCTTTTTAAAGTACTCTCCATCAGCCTCTATACAAAGTTTCATGCGTCTGAACCAGTTTTCGAAACACTTTTTCCCGTCCGGCGCAGACACCTCGATTACAGCTTACTCGAACGCTGACAGCGCATCTTCCGGTGACGAAAATTGTATCCCTTTGAGCTGATTTTTTATTTTCGGGAATAAAAAGAAGTCACACGGTGCTAAGTCAGGGCTGTAAAGAGGGTGACCCGGGAGTTTGACCGGCGTGCTGTCCAGGAAGTCCCTCGTTTTGTGCGCGGTATAAGCGGGCACGTTGTCGTGGAGGAGCAGTAGCCCGCGGAGCCCTGTGTTTGATCGCTTGTTGCTCACAACAGAGAAAACTTCTGATAAGCATTTGGTAGTATGCCATTCGGCGTTGATGCTTCTTTGGTTTCGTAAAGAAATTGACACCAAGTAGCCAGTCAAATCGAAAAAACTCGCGATCAAAATCTTCCCCCCGCTTCTAGATAGCTTCACTTTGGTAGGCGTTGATTCGTTTTGAACCACCCAAACCGTCGACTGGCGCTTCGTTTCTAGATCGTATTAATAAATCCAGGACTCATCACCTGTAACGATGTCGTAAACACGCCGAGACGAGCCTGCTTCAAATTTGTTTATCATATCACGACACCATTCCACCCGGGCCTGCTTCTGAGCATCGGTGAGGTAGTGCGGCACCCAGCGTGAAACTATCCTCCCCACGCGAAGATGCACGTGTAGAATATCATAAAGGCTTCCTGATCCAATCTGCAGTATGTGCTGAATCTCTCGATACGTAACTCGCCTATTGTCTTGGATTACATTTTCACTGCTAGCACATTTTCTTCTGTAACAGCCGTCAAAGGGCTTCCACTTCTTTCTTCATCCCCCAAAGTTAGTCGACCGCGCTTGAATTTAACAACGATACACGGTTGCCTTAGAAGGGCCTTCATCCAATGCTATTTGAAGTCTATCGTACGATTCGTGCGGTTTCAGGCGACACTTGAAATCGTAAAAAATCATAGCGCGTAAATGTTCCCGGCGCAGATCCAATTTTCAATGAGACACGATAATTTACATTAGCTCGCAAACAATGTGGAGGGAAGTTTTGAAATTTGAACGTACATATTTTTAGTTATAAATAACCATCATCACATTTTCAAAATAGATTATAACTGGCCAGTCTCTCATATATAAAAACTTTTTTAGTAATACTTTCTGAGTAGCCTGGAATGTAACGAAATATAACTTACATCTCCAAAACTATTCGACGTGGTTTTTTAAAACCTATTTTTGTTTAAAATGTTTTTAAGTTCTCTATTCTTTCACCTTTTTCTAATTATTTGGGGCCGGCACAATATGTTTGAATGGGAGGAATAGACCTTCCATATCTACTCCTTTATTTTGGCATACATCCTCTGTCCACAAATCATCATGTCATCCTTCAGATAATCCATCATTTTTTTATGGTCTACCTTTACATTTGTACCCATTAATTTTTCAGATTGACGTTCTTTTTCACGTGACTTACATCCTTCTTCATTATACCCATAACACTTTAATTTTCTTCTACTGAATTTTTCAGTTCTACCGTCTTGAATTTCCATAATTTTCTCACTTCAAGTATTGTGCTAATCATTTGCAAGTTAAACTGTCGTGACAATCACATAGGCAGTAATTGAACGGGGCTTCGGTTTTTTATCATTTAGATAATGAATCCTAAAAACTAACAGCTACCTGTTTCTTAAAACTAATTTCAAATGTTCCATCTTTTAGAATTATAACAATCGGCTTAAAATATAATTGTTCAAAATAAAAAGCCACATCGCATTTTTAATGGACACGGGAAATATAATTTGAAATACTCTTTATAGCTGCCATAATGTAGCCAAGTGGGCCAAAAAATGGTTGTCACCGTCTGGCGTAGTACATTAGCATGAAGGGTGTGAGGCAAGGAGGCTTTATCAGGAGGGCCTTTCCTGAGGGAGGGCCAAATAATGCGATATTGCTCGTTTGTGCGAGCTCCTATTTATCTATTAAAAAACGCGAGATTTACGAGGGACTATAGAAAACTTTGGGAAATTTTTATGTTGTTCCACCGAGCCCGGAGTTGATATAAAAGATGCATGCATGTTATATTAGCTTTGTGTGCATGTATACTAAGTGTAATTATTTCTATCATATTAATATAAGTATGATTATTTTTGAAAATTTTACCTGTTTCCATTATTAAAATGAGTATATCTATTCTTTTGATTAAGCTCTGGATTGGATCAAAATCGTATGGTATGAACGATTAGTCAACATTTACGATCTAATATGAATATTATTAGATGCAGAACGTAGATGATGATGAGGTTGTGAGGAGACTTAAATGTCGAGACGACATGCGAAACTTGATAATCCACCTTGGATAAGCGTAGTGAATATACTGACGGTCCCCCTGAAATATAGTGTGCTGAATTCCTAAATTGGAATGTTTATGAGCGGGTATTACCTACCTATAGATAATAAATAGATATACTTATGTATTTAATATTTTCACATTTCTCTTGAGTTTTATTTTTTATTAGAAATTAATTCTTTAAACAAAAGTCTTACATGGCTGTTTTAGTAATGTCCATCCTGAAAATAACATTATGAAAAATTACAATGAATTATCGTAAGTAAGATCTTGTTATTTGTGCAACATAACATTGCTTTGTTATGAATACTTAATAATTCTTCATTATGTAGGTATATATATATTTGAATTCTTGCATTCCATGACTAAAAGGGATGAAAGATTTAAACATTCTTATTTCATTTTAACTAATTATTAAACCGAACAAAATATTTAGTTGTGTTTAATTAAACTGGGTTTCAACGGTTATTGAGCATAATTTTATTTGATTTTTATTTGAATCGGACGTTTCGACCAGTTCTTAGGGCCTAAGGTTACAGAATAACCGATATGTCAAAAGTCTATGAATAGTAATGTTATGTAAGTTACCCTCAAATTTTATTTAGGTTTTTTTGTTATCTATTTATTACTTTAAGGAAGTCTAATCTAAATTTATAGCTTGGGGAATACAACTGATTAGGGATTATATATGTATTAATTCATTTTTTTAGTAGTAAGTTTATTTTAGATACTTCGTAGGTAAGTACCTATTAGAAAGGACTAAGATATTATGAAATTCGGTCCCGATTCCTACGAACCATCTTTCATATGCCGAGATAAAGAATATCTTACATTCGTTTAAAACATCTATGTTACATATTTCAATGTGACCGATTCTCGAAAAACTAACAAACAGAGATTGTTTCACATAATATTTCCTTAAGTTTTCGCGACTTGTATAGATAATAAAACTACGTTTTAACGCTTTTAAGCAAAAGTAAAATAAATTATCAGTCAAGTTGGTTTATCTGCGTGCACCGGAACATAAACCAATTTGACTGATAATTTCTTTTATTTTTGCTTCCACCCATTTTAATATTATATAAAATTATTAGAGCTAGTCATGTTTGTTGAAGAGTTTCTTGCGTCGCTTCTTCTCTTCGAGCCATAACATGTTGCGAAGCGGTGGTAAATTAGATTAGGCTCCCATAGAGTAAATAATAACCATAGACAAAAAAAAACAAAAATTAAAATGAACAAGTAGGCGGAAGGCTAAATAAAAGTTTAACAATATTCCTTGACACTTGACATCTTTGTCTTTCGTGATCACGGCCACTGAAAAGTGGCCGAAATGTCGGAATAATAAAAATCAAATAAATTACCGCGCTTAAAACCGTTAAAACGTAGTTTTATTAGAGATTGTTTCTTTCGCGTTTACAGTACAAGTATTAGTCAGTGTAGGGACAAAGGGAAAATAAAAAAATTAACAATTCTATTTATAAAGTGTTCTGTTTATCTATATGGCAAATATGTGTTCTGATGCATGTTTATTATCAAGTGGGAATATTGGCTCGAAACAGAGTGCTAAATTCGGCTCGGACACCAGATAACGGTGTATTATCAGCCATTATTTGTCATTGGGTGAACAATGCGCCCGCCCTCATAACACACTATCTTATACAATTTGTCGACAATTATAACACAGTTTGGTGGAAAAATAATCACATAGTATCATGTGTTTTTAAAGAAAAATGTACTGCTAATTACACTAAAGAAGGATAAGATAATCTGATTATTTGTAACGTTATGCCTTGATAGTAATTTCCACTTTATTTGCTAGACGTCACTAAGAGGCCATCCATAAATTACCTCACACGTTAAGGGGGGAGGGATCCAAGATTTCGTGACGTCACATTTTAAAATTTAATATATTTAAGCTAATCACGGAACTGCTGTTTTAATTAAATAATTTCTTGATGTAAAATTGCAAAATATGTCACACTAGGGGAGGGTAAAGTCTCACGAATATGACCAGCTTTAACAAGGACGGGGGAGGCGTCAAAAATCATGAAATTCGTGTGACGTACTTTGTGAATAGCCCCTAGTATCGATTCAGCGTACTTTATGTATAGGTAAATCTGTAGGAACTTATGTCCCATCTTGAGTTGAGTTTTAGAGAAAAACTTTTTAATAGTATAGTTCAATAATAATAGAGAGATAGAGTACTTTAATATATTTTTTTATTTTAAATACATGCCTACACACTACATACAATAATTTGTACAATGAAGGAATATAATAATCTTAATTAAGGTAATAAGTTATTCTACCAATGGCTAGTCTACAATAATCGTCGGCACGGTGGATTCTATATGGAATTTCGATATATTATTAAGAAAAAACCTCTAATTTAAATATTACACAAATCCAATATGTTATGTTTTTACGATTGACATTACAATTGCTATTTTTCTGTCTTAAGTCAAAAACCATAAATGTACTAAGAGTTTGTACACTACCTGTATGTACTTCGAGACTACAAGCACCTAGAGCAGTGAACCTAGATAACCTTTTTCAATAAATGTTTAGAAAGTAAATATCAATAGAATATCTCTCAGATAGTCATACTAATCCATTGATCCAGATAGGTACCAGCCCTTTGATCAAAACTAATAAATTAATATAAAAATATATAATTAACAAAAATACTGGTTTAATACAGCGTTTCCAATTTTTCAACAACAGGTAAGTAGGTACCTAATCACATTCGATACGATACCCTAATGATGTATTGACCTCGTTAGCTCCTCTTTGATCTGGAGCTCTTAAATTTTAAGCTTATTAAGTGAATAAAATTAGAAAACGGAAAATAATTTTTGATTTAGTAGGTATTATAAATTATTTTTGGTAGGTAGGTACAGCCTTTCCAATTTGTTCTATTTAATATCTATTAATACTGATTAATATTATAATTACTTTTTTATGCTGATTATATGTAATGTTCAATGACTACAATTTCTAAAAAGCTTTACAGCAACATTAAAATCGCATATAAAACTAAATAATTATACCAGTAAATATTCATAGAATACACTTAAATAGTTTATATAAGTATGTAGGTGTAGTTACACTCTAACGTTAATATAAAGATTAAATAAAGACGTCTTCACAAATATTTTTTACACCTGACATTCATATAATAATTATTTATTAACCGACTTCCCAAAGGAGGGAGAATCTCAATTCGACTATGTTTTTTTTGTATGTTTTTTCGCGATTACTCCGTCCATTGCAGACCAATTTTAATCTTTTTCTTTATTAGAAAGTGTTTACTCCTAAGATGATCCCATTGTCACCAAGTCAGGATCTGATGAGTGGTTCCCAGGAAATCGAGTGACGAATCTTGAAGAGCGCCGAGCGCCTATACTCTACGTGAAGCAATCTTTGTATACGCGTGCCAGTCATACAATTTATACAGGGGCTTAATATTATTTCTAAAACTATTCAAACAACAACTAAAAAGTAGAAAATATTTTTTTAAATAAAGATGAAACCAACTTCAAACCAAAAACTAAATATAAATATTTTCTATAATATTTTGAAGTCGGTGCTAAGTAAAACATAAAAAACAACAACAAAATTGCTAAATGCACCGACTTCAAGATGTTGTAGAAAGTGTGTATTTTTTACTTTTCAGTTTGAAGTCGGTTGTTTTATTATTATTATTTAGTTACAACCAAATAAAATCGAAATTTGTTTTCACAGGTTTGATACGGACGCTAGTCTAAAAGTCCTAAAAATAAATTGAAAAAGAAGCTACAAACCACACATAGTTATATGTATTTAGGTAGGTATCTACAACATTTCTTAGGTGTGATTTTGTTCCTTATAAGAACACAAACTAATATAGCTGACAGATGTTACACCTAGAGCTACTACACTACGGAGTAACCTAATAAATAATATAAACGTGAGTAAAGACCTCCCAGCGTGGAAACTGGGCTTGTTTATTGCGTTACTCTAGCAGTATTGTGGCCACCTACGCTATATATTTTGCTTAGCAAATTGCTCAGTTCTCCTCACGGTGTCTAATAACCCTTTAATGAAGGCACTAATGTTAATATTTCGTTATGTGAGACTGAACGTTATTATCCTGTACATTGTTTGCATAAAACCGGTAGTTTAGAACAAGCCAGTTTTAGCCAGTACCTACCTATGTACCGGTTAGTCTATACCATCATTTATAACATAATATTAAGTATGAATGAAAGTAGTCCCTTGTATAATATCCATAACACAAGCGTAACTTGCTTAATTTGGGGATATGAAATGTGTTTGCCTGCCGTTTAAAAAAAACGCACAAAAGTGTAATTTGAACGTGAAATAATTTTACATTGGTTTTTGGTAAAATATTCAAGAAAAAATATGTTTTAAGTATTGTATTTATATTAAATACTTAACGCTGTTGGACACCGAAAATAAAGCATAATTTTTTATAATTATGACGGCCCCTGCGGTCGAGTGGGCCAAATCTTAACCGGTCGAACTTGCTGGAACGCAGAGCACTCCAACCCACGGGTTCGATTCCTGGCATGGTAAATTTCGGCAACAAACTTTCTGTTATTTACTATGGTCTGGGTGTCTGAGATCATCCCCAGCGTGGTCCGTTGCATATTACCCATAACACAAGCGTAAGTTGCTTAATTTGGGAGTATACAATATCTGTGTCTGTCTGCCAATTAGTTATCCCAATTTCTTTGGAGTTATAAAGTTCAATAATTAATCTGAAGGTAACTCACTTTTATTTCTACTCTTTAATATACTAAATTTCATGAAATTTGTCCATCCAATGTCGTGAAAAGAAAAAAATATAAGATCATACAATATATGAATGGATTGTGTAACCTGCTTTTGAATTAATTTAAGTAATTACTCACATAATTTATTCAAGCTATAGTATTATCAATTGTACCTATTGGGATTGATCTTCTGGCGTAGAATAACTATAACTATCATTACCTGTAACAAACAATTGTTTATATCAATTTAGATATCACATGGCTCGTAATGTTTGACCAAAAAACAGAAATCTTCTCTTCTCTTTACTTTAATTTGAAACTTGTTTATAAAACGTATATGCTTTTTTGGCCTTTTCTTTACAGAGACATAATTGCAGAGTGCTATATCATAAAGTCCCTCCACAATCTCGCAAAAATGCAGAAACAAGCACAAGGCACAAGAATGTGGAACGGGTTCTCGTGTTCTTTTCTCGCGAGAATGTGGAGCGCCTATTGTTAAGAGATCGAGCGACAGTGGAATGTTCGTGAAGGTTGTATAAATATTTTAAAATTGAATTAGTAACTAGGAATAAAGTAGCATGTATCACTTAATTCAAACTATAAATCTACATTTAGTTACAATCAAATACGCCCATTTAATTATATACCTAATAGTAGTTAGTTAATTATCGCACTTAAATCATGTAAATGTATTCATTCATGCGAGAATTCATTCACAAAATTCAAGACGTCGTTTTAATCAATAATTTGAATACAATGCTTTGCATATGACGCTTGAGACATGAAAATAGGTATGCCCAAAGTTTACCTCCAGAATCGATTTATTTATGTAGGATTCATAGAATACTTGCTCTTTATTAGACACAAGAAAATATTTTACATAATAACTTTATTTTTATACCCAAAGAGGTTTAGTTATACCTAAATATTTTCTATATAGATGGACGAAAATAAATCCCAAAGTCATCCATATAATTTTTAATTGATTCTCCGGTCATAGTTTAGTGCTGCTACACAATCATCGATAAATTTATTAAGTAATAGATGTCTCATTAATAAAGAATATCTATTATTGAAAATCCAGAATATTCCTATACAATCCGAATGTCGAATTCATTCAATTCAATCAAATTCAATTCATAATAAAAATCTACTTATAATTTGAACAAAAAAATATTACTTGACTTGATGTATTATGAGCTTGTACAGAAAAAAATACAAATTTTTGCAATATTAAATTCAAATAAAAATTACAGGACCGAGTTTGACGTGGAGCAATTTAAAATTAATAGAAATTGCGTTTCGCACACGTACCTATATATCGAACTTTCGGCACGCTACCATAAATCAAGGGGCGTTATACGCCATGTTTTACGAGTATAAACTGTCCCTTTTTATCTAATATGTTTGGGCGTATATCTAACTCCGTCTTACTTTGAGTTGGAGCTTCGAGGGCCCAAAGGAGGGGGAGCGGGGAGCTTGCTTGTCTAGTCGTGACGTATTACTTTATTGGCATTCGTAAAGGCCAGTCGTTCAGACAATATGGTTCAGTGGAAATAATCCATATTAGAATATAAAAACAATAACGATGAATATAAAAAAAAACTTATTACAAAACTAGTTTAATGCAAAGTTTCAGTATATAATATATTGGATTATAACATAACAATGGCAAATTACGGCTATCAATAGAACATAAAAAGATATTCACAGCCGTAGTGATGGTCACTAACAACTAATGAACTACCTGATTCGAATATCGATATCGGCACGGGTGCTAATTACTAACCAACCATGCTGCCATAATAATGTATGCCGGATAGGTTCTCAATGCAAATCGCAAGTTCGATTCTAGAATAGCCAATGCGAGCAAAGGTTTATGGGACCACCCACACATATACTTAACATTTGTGTTTCATACTATTTACTGAGACATATTAAAAATGAAACTTCTATTGTGCAAATAGAAATTTATTGTGAGTAACAGAAGATAATCTGTGTAAAAAGGTATTTGTGAAATCAAAAGATGAAGTAATGTTGGTAGTTTATCGCACTTGTTAACACATTAAATTATGTATAACACTCAATCGGACTACTAATGTTTACTTTAGCAACAAATTTGTCCTGTCTGCCGATAAATAATGAGATCTTCGATGAATAATAATGCACTATAACCCGTATCTATTAATTCAAAGCTGCAGAATCACTTTTATTTTTCTTGGTAAAAAATATTCACATTTATATAATATATAAGTATTAGATATAAATGTGAAAGTGATTTTTGTTCGTTCTTTTTTCACGACCTTGATATTGGGCTTATTATAGAGGAATTTGGTATGCCTATGTATCTAGGTATATTTACTTTTGATAACAGTGATGACGGTGAGATACTTATTATCCTTAAAAATATGCATGTCTGCAGGATACGGATTCGAAATTTACGCCAGAGAAGCCGAATGATCCGATTATCATAAAATTTAATATACATATAGTTCAAATTCAAATTCATTTATTTATATAAACTTATTTCTAGGCCTTATATAATTATATCTTAAACTTATGATAATAACACATTTTGAATTAAAATTAAGGCTACAATTTTTTTGGCGGCGGTTGCTGCACTAGACTCTAGGTCTGTATCGCGGCACCCAACACAATTTTATTAAAAGAACTTAAATATAATGGAATTATTCATTAATTAACCTATGAATGCGTGCGTGCGTGTTTATGTTTATGTGTGTGTGTGTGTGTGTGTATACGTGTGTGTGTGTGTGTGTGTGTGTGTGTGTGTGTGTGTGTGTGTGTGTATACGTGTGTGTGTGTGTTTGTGTGTGTGTGGATGTGTGTATTTGGTGTGTGTGCCCCTAGTGTTATAGTATATAGTCAACTACGTACTTCAGATTACCTAGTAGGTGAACGTAGGTTGCCTTTTATCCCAAAACATTTAATAGTTTCCGCCAGATTCAAATTTTACACAAGCACATGTCTTATGTGGAATTCTCTAGTTTTGCTTAATTCTTATTGGAATTGGATTTTACCTCTAAAAATCCTTACCGGAACACTTGAGTGTTAATTTTATTACTATGCTCTTATTTGTATAAACTAATTCTCCGGCCATTAAAAGTATCGCGCCCTTGTTGGACATTTCATTGGTTGGTAATAAATAAGGCGTTATCTCTCGATATCGACCGCGCGCCGCACTGCTCCACGCGGCGACCCACCCCCTCCTCTCTAATGAATTATAGAATGAACTCTCATCTAAATACAGAAAAAAGCTTTTAAAGGCACATATCAAAAATGCTTACAAAAGCCTACTAAGACAGGACTCAACAGATTTATAGCACTCCCTTTGTTAAATCACGTAATCTCCACGTGGAGCCGCGATATAAATGGAGGTAAATGAAAATAAATGTAGTTCCTCATTCTGCTGCTTGCCTATTTACATTGTGCCCGAACATAAATCTGGCTCTCTTTAATGGTAATCTATTTTAAAAATTACCTGTTAAATCACATTAGGACAGATAACACATTGTTTGGGGTATGTGGTAAAGAAAAAATGTTTGTCGGCCGATTCGGTCGGGATTTGTTGTCTTCAGGGTGGCATTTACATCATCGGACCTCTCATATATTATACGTTACACGGCACTGAATATATTAGAACACCCAATCGACTCCTAAAATATACAAATTTTATAATTGAATATATTAAATATTTGTTTATTTCAAGTTTTGTATGCATGATACAAAAAAAATACTTAACCAATATAAATATATCATGCAGCTATCACTAGTGCGTGGGCGACTATCGAATTTAAATTAATGATTACCTATAGTCCGTGTTTCGGACATCAATTCATACGTGGTGTCGAATAGTTGTGCCGAGCTGGCCGTACCCGTGGGGCTATTTTCGGCAGTTTCCGGGTATCTATTAAGTATATGTACATATAACTTTGTTTGTTTAGCTTATCTATATTCACAACGAGGTTCACAACTAACAACCTAAGAATAAAATAGCTTTAAAGATTAATTTAAAACGTTTCTTTCTATTTTTCAAATATGTTACAATAGCTTTTGCCTCCGGCTTCGCTCTCATTAATATTATCCTACGGAAACCACACATTTTTCCGGGATAAAAAGTAGTCTATGCGCTATTCCAGACTATAAACTATCTGTGTGCCAAATTTCATCCAGATCCATTCAGTCGTTTTTGCATGATTGAGCAACAAACATCTATCCAAACTTTCGCATTTATAATATTAGTAGGTAAAGTAGATTTTTCAAACTACAAATTATAGGTATCTTTGTGGGTTAGGAGTTTTATTCCAATAATATGGGATCGAATCCTAGCCGAGAGGCATACTTCACTTTGGTTGTTTTTATTCAATTATTTAGAAAGTATATCGTTATAATGACCCAAAATCGCGATTGTTACTGTTTGAAACCCGCTAAACCTACTTAGATGGCATGGCATGTTTCGATCCCCAAAAAATAAGAAAGCCTGACCCAAAAGTAGCACATTTATGGGCTTATTATCATCTACTAGCAGTCTTGGCAGACGTTGTCCTGCCCTAAAAAAATAAATTCTAGAACCCTATTCCAGCGCCACCTACCGGGCCTAATTTTGAATCTAAACCATCCTGAGACCCACTTAAACACACATAAAATATCATCAAAATCGTAAAACCCGATTCGAGCGCCAAGTATTTCGTTTAGATTGATGGGTTACATTATCGAATTTTAAGTAGGGATACCTAAATTTTATATAACCTGTATTAATCAAGGATAATGTAGCATTCGAATGGTGAAAGAATTTTTGAAATCGGTTCAGCAATATTTGAGATTATTCGTTACAAACATACAAAATACAAATCTTTTCTCTTTATAATATTAGTTTAGATTAATATTCGTATAAAATTATGTTTGACAACGTATCAGTTACGTAACTACAGAGGTGACTTTTCAGTTACTAATAGAGATCACAATACGAAACACAACACTTTATAAAAGCAACATTTGATAAGCTTTTTCTAAGAAAATATCACAACAGAAATGCGTTTTTAAAATAATTAGGGATGTGACTTCCCTCGGACTCGATATTTCGCGGCGTAAGTTCGCCTACATACGTGAGAGGTGCCATGCAAACGCAAAATGAAATGAGAAGGTAAATAAAAGAATTGGTCTGGGGCCATAAATTACAAGCAGATCTGGCCGAAAGATGCTGAGCCGGGTAACTTGACAGCAAAACGTTGGGATCTTTATCGAACGTAAATTGCAAAGTTTTTTCTTATTGCTTTGGCCGTCATCTTTAGGAAGCAAATAGGAAGACAGATTTCCGCATTTCGTTTTCCAACTCGTACCCAATCAGCGCATTCAGCATTATTTGATAAATTTTTGATAAATATAAGTAGGTACTCATAAAACTATTTAGTCGGCCCCTCTGCCTTAAATTATGTATACATAGCCGATAGAATATTTCAGTTTAGAGAAAATAAATCCATACTGTATAGGTGCATTCCCTTTTTTGGATGCAGATGTCTCTTACGTTTATTCCCATTATAGAAAGTAAATACACATCTACCAAATTTCATAATAATTGATTCATTTCTAAGACTTTGAAGGAGAAAATAAGCGTATAAATACTTAAATAGATTATACCCTTTACATTTAATATAGGTACTTACGAGTAAAAGTTATTTGAAACATTATGTTCAAAGTTAAATGTATATATAACAAAATTTATACATTATAAGTACATTGCAAAGTACAATCAACAACAAGTAATGTAATAATTATTATCTATGACTTTTAATATAGGTATGATATATTAACAGACAGAAGTCATATTGTGAATGGTAATAGGTTAAGTTATATTTGTAAAAAAAATAGGGCAATACCTAATTGAAACTTTAAAACATTTGAAAGCAATGTATAAAGTTCTATGTTTAACAAAACATATGATCCATAAAACTGAGACTCGCAAGAAGAATCTAAATTCTTCTTGCGAGCCTAAGATTTAAACACAAAATAAAATATAATGTTTACAAATACAATAAAATAAAAAGAACCTAAGTTCTTATTATTTTCGAATGTTTGAAACGATCTGTTAATAAAATAACTTAATTTAATGTCTCTTAAAAGTCAGTTAAACTAAAAACCATTTTGTCCCTAGATACAATCATGAAGATATAGTACATATCGTAAAGCAAAGGAAATAGTTTGGCCATTTATTAAGGTTTATCGATACGTGACGCGGCAATTAGCACATCACTAGACAAAGCGCTTTCGGGTGTAAGCCTACAAATCAAACTGATAGCATCTTCTACAAATTTGAATCGGATCATATTTATGATTTGCCTTTTTCACGGCTACGTTTTGGGATATATAAAATATAAATCACTGATAAATGGTTATTGGGTTTCGTACTTAATTCGAACTTTGTTACCTACCGCCCATGATATTCGTAAACAGTTCCCAAATATTGTGGGCCCATACTGATATCAGCACTCATACGAAGTACGACCTTTTATCCCAAATCCCAATCGGAATATGTAAAAAGTCCTATTGGTTAAAAAAGAAAAAATACTGAAAAGTTCCCACGGTATCCTTTTCATTATCCGCAACAACATAATAATAATAACAAAAGCATGTAAAAGCACCTACTTGGTTAAACAGTAATCGCATAAACAAACCCCTACAATAAAGCCAAATAAACGCTCGAGAACGCTATCCAATCGCACCTTGGATCGCACATAAAAGCCCATGAACACCGGTGAAATTGAATACACCGCTGCTCAACAGGAGCATCCAAATATTGCATTCCCGACCGTACTCGGTCGGGTAATATCGAGCACGAGAGTAGACTTCGTTAGTGCCCATAAAATCGTTTACGAGCTGCCGAAGAACCCTCTTCAATAAACGTGCCATAAAAGTTCAGTTATTCAACGCTAGATGGCGACACTAGTGGCCGCTTCAAGCTGTTGTGACGATTTTTACTGCCATCTATGGAGCTTTTTAAGCGTTTAAGGACGGTGAGTAAAAGAGAGCGCTATCATGTGACCTCTTCCTCTGGCAGAATTCCAGTGAAGTTAGGCGCATTTGGTGAACGGTCAAGAGTGAGTCGTACATTAAGCAAGCGGTTCTTATAATTTAATTTTTTGTTATGATACATGTTTAAGTGTGTTTATTATGTTCATTATTTGTAATAGTTTTCTTTTTTATTATGAAGATATGTAATTAAGGAATCTTAAAGAAGGTTTCTGTTTAGTTTCTCTGTCTTTCTTACAGGTATATAAATATATTAAGTATAAGTAGTCGAGTTAAAGCCAAAACAAAGTGTTTTTTATTATTATTCATGAATATTAAAACTTCTGCCACCTGAACACAATTTTAATCTTTAGTATGTTAAAATTCTAAACTTGCCGTGTCTGTACATTGCAGCTATTAAAAAACAACAACTGGAATAGACTATATAAACGGTGGAGAATACGATGCAATATTTTTCGGTTTGTTGTCTGTTAGTCTGTTTGTTCGGGATCACGTAAAAATTGGTTGACCGATTTCAATGCGGTTTACGCTGATCGACAGGAAATTCTTAGGTTTAAAATCTGCGCTACTTTTTATCCTGGGAACGGTTTAAAGTTGTTCGGGTGCATAAAAATCGGCTTATTCAGATATAATTTTCACTAAAACGATAGCTTACATTCTTTTTCAAATGCTGCGATACTTTGTCCCGGGAATCCCGCGGGAATTTCAAGACAAACGTGGACAAAGTCGCGGGAATGTCCTAGTAGCAAATAATACCTACGTTGAAAACGCAATAAATTTAAACTCAACTTTTTCATAGGTAGACCGAACACATTGTAGTGAGGGAGGAGTATGACCTACATATTTCATAATAATAGTAAAAGTTACTTTTTAAGATAAGGCTATCATCATTCCGGTAAGAACTTTCGTACGTGAAAAGTCAATATAACCTATATTTTATTGTATGACATTTAAAACATTATTAAGCGTTGTAGTGCTGGCTGGAAAAAACTAAAAATATGGTAAAACCAGCAACATTTAAATTTCGAAGCGAACCCGCACTAAGTCGTGTGATGGACGGTTTCACGCGCATTACGCCCGCGGGGCGATTTTAGGGCTACCAACCAATACAAACACAAAAAAAAATATTTTCCGAAATAAAATTCGTACTACATTCGTTAAAGCTGTGTTAGGAGTTTGTTTGCTATATCCAAATATACTTAATTTAAACTTATATATCAAGTTTATAATTGTGGTAGTATGAAATTATTAATAGGTATTTAAACATATTGCAGTATTTTTTTACAATGTTTGTATTTATGTACCAGCCCTATGTATCTACACATAGTCGGTGGTCTCATTAGATCACGCCCTTATAAGATATTTCATTTTTCCTTATTTTTTAAATTATATGTCACGAGCAACGACCGCGTGCCGCGTATGGTTCTTCGCGTGAACTGTTTTGAACACTAGTAAGATACGAGCAAAGAGCGCTAAAATAGTGCATAATTGTACGATTGCTCTTTGTAATACAATGATATTGACTCTGGCGTGACTTATGAGCGTCAAACTTTTGTTAATGTAAATGGTACTCGACTGTTTTATGTATAATGTTTTTATCTCTACAGGTTAGAGTAAAAAAAACTTAAAGTTCACGTGCTTAGAAAAAAAATATCTTCTTTGTGCATTAATTTATTTTTATGTTCGTTATTTCATAAACAGTGACTAATTAACAACATGTTTTATAATTTGATTTCAATTAAGCATAAAAATATTTCAAAGGTTTTAGTATCTACCATTTATGGATGTGCTGCAAAAATAAGAGATGCTTAGCAAAATAATTATAATAACAACAATACCTATGACCATTCAATCGAAGCTCGTCGTGGACTGTGTGATCTACTATCTAATATCTATAAGTATTAAAAGGCCTGGACATATAGTGACGAGATTGATTACCTGGTAGATCTATTTGGAGGATCCAAGAATAGAAACCACTCTAATAGGTCTTAACTATACGGTAACGAAGTAAACTTCCGAAAATCCCAAAGTATAAAATCGGCAGATCGGTAGACAAACGCACACATTGTAGAAAATAATTATCCTCAAGCTAAGCAAGTTACACTTGTGTTATAGATAATATACAGCAGACCACTCTAGAGCCGATGCCAGACACCCAGGCTTATAGTAAATAACAGAAAATTCATTTACGAAATTTACTATACCAGGAATAGAAGCCGGAGACTGCATTGTGAGTGAGGTTGATCGGGAAAGGCTTTGCCTGTACAACCATAGAGGCCGCCAAATTATTAAATTTGATATTAAAGTCAGACACTCTTTTATAAGCAAAAAATGTTACAATCATAATATTATGTCAACATGATAACAAGACACTACCTTGTTACTTCTGTTTCCACTGAAAAAGTCATAGAAAATTCCGCTTAGCATTTCAGATTATAGTGCATAGTAAAAGGTCACCTTAAAATACATTCTCATCCAATAACTGTGGTCAATTTTAAACTTTAATAATTTTTTTGCTATAGAAACTTTATCTATACAACGTTTTATCAAATTTAAAAAAGGTTTACAGCAATAGAGACATTTTAGTCACCCCTTTTAATATAATTTTAAATAGCAATTTATTTTCATTTGAGTAGACACGTTATAAAGCAACCAATCTACAGGTAGACATCTTATCATCTTTTAAAGGAGTTTGAACTACCTAGTAATTTTACCAGCAAGAAGTAAATTGACATATTAATTAATATTTACGTCATTAAGTCACCTTTCTATCGCGGATGGAAAGCTCTATTATTTACCTCGGGACTTACTACTTATGTGAGATAGAGCAACTATGGTTTTTATTAGGTACTTACATTATTTTGTCAAGTAAATAGTCGACATTAGTTTGGGATCTACCATAACCTTTATACGGCTAATATAAGTCTTAAAAGTCCTTGTGATATGGATTAAAT
Source organism: Dendrolimus houi (assembly GCA_039645545.1). Lineage (NCBI taxonomy): Eukaryota > Metazoa > Arthropoda > Insecta > Lepidoptera > Lasiocampidae > Dendrolimus > Dendrolimus houi. The sequence continues at coordinate 15,293,779 of CM077125.1, read as the reverse complement.
CCTGAACTAAGACTCTTTGATATGAAAATTGAGAATGTAAATTAAGATATTTTCATTAAGGATTATGGAAATTCACAGAAAGTGCATTGAAGTGCAAGAATTAGTCAACAATAGACTAAAAATAAGGTGCTCAAATTATCCCTTCAGTTAAAGGACTGTTATAAAATTTAATGAAATGAAATAAATATATAAAAATAAATATTCTTATAATTTAAAAGTACAGCTACTGAAGTAATATATCGTGATAAAATCAGTATATCTAAATTATCACTATAGAAAACGCGGCAATCCTCTTTCCACGAGCATGACGAGTATACCTACATACTGTTAGTAGGTCAAAACGGTTAGCTGCTGGGTTGTTCAATATTTGCAACATCTAATAATATTCTATTGACAGATTTGAACGTTTTATTTTCATTCTGATAGGTGAAAAGAATCATTTATATACCTACTGACATAACATTAGTTCTCATTTGATTAAACAATAATAACAATATAATTGGTTTTATATTTTAAATATTGAAATATTAGCACTTGACTCATTTATTTATTATAAACTTTTATGTAATAGTGACGAATTAATAACTCAACGTTCTGTTCTTTAACTTATACAAAATAGGAAGTTTAATAAAAGCAAAATTAAAGAAAAAAGACGATAAGGAAACATTCGTTTATTTAGTCATTTACATACATTTCAACTTTTTCAGAACATAATTACACTAACTATTGAGCATAACTATAGATTTTGCATATTATTTAATTGATACATTAAATGATTAAATCGTTAATTATAAAACAAGTGATTATAACAAGCATCAACAGCATAAACATGACTACAACATGATTTTCTTGTTTTGAATAAACAAATTATCAGAATATATTCATTACTCATTAGTCGAATTCATTTCTTATAATTTATAGACAATGTATGAAAATCTATACAAAACTTGTTTACAATATAAATCTCTATAACATTGATCTCATCTTAAATAACATCATCTTGCAGAGGGACCGTAAACGGGAAATAAGTACAAACAGCAAATAAATCACTCTCCTTTAAAATATTATTTTTATAATACATTTTAGACATAAAAACTGTCTGTGTTTTATCATTTAATTCATATAACATGCAAGCATATTTAATTACATAATCTTATTTTTTCCATATCGTTATAAGATCTTAATTATGATTCACTTACGTTGTTATACCAAAATCATTTTAGATATGTATATCAAAATATTACAATACATACTTGTTATATCCCATTAGTTCTGCCAAATTCATTGTGTTAATAATACCAAACTAATTTTTATTTATATACATACAAATATTAATAAATGAAATATAGTATTAATTAGTAGTTATATTCGTATGTATTTTGTTATAAACTTTTGTAATTTTGTAATGAAAATGTATTATAGTTTAAATACAGTCATTACTTAGGTATACATGAGTAATGACTGTATTTAAACTATAATAATATTCGATCTTCAGATCATGATCAAAAACGATAATGCAATAAGTATCTACTAAAATAAATTGAGTTTCTTCGACTAGTAGATATATAAGATCAAATTAAACCTAAGTAATAAATAATAATTATTAAAATCATTTAGGTCGTTCGACAGTGTTATTACTTTTATTACTCAATTCGTGTCAATGATTACAACACACCTAATAAGTTTTGACATGTTGCCACTACTGATCTTTAATAAATAATTTATTTTGATAGTAATGTTTTATGCTAACGCTACATTCGGAACTGGTTTACGGGTATACTTTATGTTATACCTACTGCTGATACTAAATATTTCGCTTTTTTAAATATTTAAGAGCTAGACTTTTAGCTTGGTATGAATGGAATTGCGATGTAGGTTGTAAAAGTAAGAGTATAATAGTATATAGGTATATAGTTGGGAAGGAGGTTAGGAAGCCTGTCAATGATAAATATTTTAATAGGTATAGGTGATGAAGCCTACACTTCGTAATTAATAAAATCATAATATAAATCAAGGTACTAGTACAGTCACGGAACGAAAATGTTCGTCACCTTTTAAACATTTTGCTTGCATGAGTACAAGTAACAATACTGCTAGCATTTTAATAAATTTTACCTTTGTATAATATAGAAACGTACAAAAAGAAAATTTCAATGTTGACAGTGACAGACGCTGAGGTTAACAATAAGAAACAAAGAGGATATAAACACTACGCTTAACATAAATATTAAAACCAATAAAACGGTTTTACACGTCTAAAAAATCTTCTTAGAAAAGATAGAAAATCACACAACTTTGATCTAAGTAATTATAAACTTTATTGTTAAATAGTTAAACATAATTTTCTGTGGAAAAAATTGTTATGTGACTTAGTTTGAAAAGGTAACATGTGCTCGCGGAACGTAAAATGAATCAATTTGAAAACTGGCGAACATTTTCATACCACTACTGTACAAGCTCTTAAAACAGACGTGTGCGTATGTAGAAGTTAATGAAAGTAGATTAAGCGACAGATGTATGCCAAAATCGTAACAAGTGTAGCCCAATTGTACCACTATGGGAAACATGCGTGATATTATGAATATATATGTACGTAAAAGTGTAAGATTTCTTGATTGCTCTGAAATCTTATCTGTGCAGGAACGGAGAAAGAATACAATTTCCTGCGACCGGGCGGCCTGTCGTAAGAGGCGACTAAACAACCCACAGCCAGGTGGTAGGGTATTTGCCTGTCTGGATGACTACCACCCCTGGACTAGAATATGCCGCCATAACAACCTTGAATTATGTTCAGGTTCCAGTCTCGCTTTAGAGAGCGGCAGCACATTGGTAGGACCTTTGGTGTTACAAATGTCTATAGGTCACCGCTTCCCATCAGGTGGACCGTCTGCCTGTTTGATGAAGTCATGCAATAAAAAAAATAAAAAACCTACAAGCTATTTAAGTATCATGATTACACTATAAGTAATGATGTTATTAAGTTTACCTAATTAGTGTTTGACCTTAGACTTTTTTAAGCCATAAAACAATTCCCAAACACTCAAACCCAACAACCTACACAGATATATTGCTGATTAATTCCTACGGAAATATTATTACTTAATGAATGACCTCGTACGTACAGCTTATATTCAACCATGTAATTAAAAGTTTACAATGTTTTGAAGGCTCTTTACGATTATATCGGGAAAACCGCGTGTCATTCGACAAACATTGAGATGAAATATGTATTTTTATCATATAGTTACAGAACCTTACAAAAGTATGTAATAGATGATACACCAGATTTTGCAAACTACTTAACGAATTTTATTGAAACTAATTTTTGTTGAAAGTGTTTTTAAACTCTACCACCGCGATATGTTATTATTTTTCAATTGATTAATCTTCGTAATTGAGAGCGTGACACACTTTTTCAAATTTGAACGCGAATACCGCACCCCCCATTGCCCAAATAATAAAGTTACCTACAATAAATCGCGATAATGTTGAAGACCTGTAACATAAATACCTCGCACACATTGCTACAATGATTTTTTTGATTCTTCAGTTACATACATGTAGTGCAAGGAATACAAACCTTAACCGATATTAATTATTGGCTTTTAATCTATAAAATATTAACACTCTGGGATGTAGTCATTCATCTATTAGATCGAATCCCTAAAGATATTTTTTTTTATTTAGGTTTATGGCTTGGCAGCTAGGTCTTTAAGCCAGATCTTAGAATACCATGTAGTTTCTTCATTTTCTTATGCCTATGTGTAGCACAGCTGATCATTTGGTGCCATCATTCAACGGAGTTCTTGTGACAACTTAAAAGGTCACATTTGACTATACAGTTCACATTTCTCACAAAACACATAATTACTACTCAAAAACTATCAATATCCTACAACTATTGTTTATTTTAGAGTAATTTTACACATTTTTAGAAAATAAAACTGTACAGCACGTCTCCTTTCAGTTCCCAGCCAAAAACTCCCTAAAGATAATAATATCTTTATATTAAAAAAGAATGCCATAGTTGCAAGAAATGAAAATTTATACTCCAATGAATTTATACAAAAATGTCTTAAATAGCACAAAAATTTCCTCGCGAATTACAAAACAAGAAACTGGATGTAAAACATTTAATTGCTGTAAAAACAACGTTTACACTACCTGTACTTATTAGGTTTAATTTCATTATGTAAGTTTATTTTATATACAGCATTTGCACGCTATCTATATATGGCATCCATTAAGAATTGTATTAAAAATTCACATGCTGCTGTAGTAAATAAAACTTACGAATCAAATAAATCAGCAGACAAACATATTGTAGGTAGGTATATGTATTCCTAAGATAAGTAAATTTCGCTTCTATGTTGCGAGTATTTTGGATGAAAATAGGATCATAACACAAGTGTATGGCAGCATTGTGAATGGTAGAGTTTGTGTCGGCAGACCGCGACTTATACACCATAATCAAATAGCAGAAGCGTTAAAGACAGTTCAGGTAAAAGTATCTCATATAAACGTACCCCAACTCCATGGGAAACAGGCGTAATAATATGTATGTCTAATTCTATAAAGGAAAATGTGCCTAAGAAAACTTTAAAATATTGATACGATAGTCCTGATGTTAAAATATGTTTACCATACAATGCGTAGACACCCACTAAAAATTTCTTGAACGTCAGTACTTCATTTGAAATTAATTATATAAAAACTCTCTAAACACTTACTTGTAGCTAAACTCTAATATCAAATGAAATTTTATAATTTTGAATCATACATTTTTCACAAGATTGTGATAGATAATCTATACTGAGCCTATAGCTACTCTGCGGCCAAAATCCTATTTAAAACCTCAGAGCAGTCCGTGATATTATTATCGTAGTATCTATAATAAGTGCCTCAAATTGTTCTGTAAAGCGAAATACAAGAGAGAAGAGTCCGATATCCGATTATGCTTCACAATCCAAATTTGAGAATGGCCTAACGCAACAAAACCATACAAAACCAATATAAGCCAATTGGCAACACAGTAAAGTCTATACTCCAATAAATAACATCTGATTTATGAAAATTTATCATACAGTTGAGGCTTAATTTTGAAATGATCTTTGTGCGTTTGAAAGAGGCATTAAGTGATAATAATGTGACAATGAACATGAGACCTTGTATCTTACGTGATAAGTTAAAATATTGCCTATTTGCAAGAGCAAACAGGACTCTTTTCCACAAGAGCATGGAAGTGTGTCTGCGTATTGTTTTGATAAGCTGCAGAACGGGTTTGTGAGATTTATGACTGGTGTGATTTAATGCGAATAAATTACTCCTTTTGCGCTCGTATTGATGAATGCTCTATTTTTAGAACAATCAACCATATTTTCATTCTATTAAACAACAAAACATATTACTAATTATAACAACTTTGTTGCAAACACGTGTCTATTGGAATTTTATTGCGGTTTAATTGATGAAGAAAAACCAGTATTTTTGGTGAGTATCAATACGAATCGTTTAAATTACGGCTTCACTTTAACTGGGTTAATTTGAATAATATTCAGTTCCATGATCACTTGTTTGTAGGAATCGTTCAACATAATCGTTGCACATCCGTTCGTGTATGAGGTAGTAATTATTGAAGTCTTCAATTAATTTTTAATAGCAGTGTTTGGGTCGTTCCCTTGCAGATTGGCAGCCCTATAGCCTGCGGCCAATAGCAACGTTGTAGCGCGGCGCCTGCGCATAATCGCCCGCTGAGTATTGCAGCTTAAACGACATGAGAAATGTTATACAAGGAAATAATTAGCCTTCATTATTGCTTATCAATCTATGTTAGGATGGATTTTAAAAATCCTACAATTGGAAATAGAATATTATATAAGTAACTAGGATATGCCGGCGACTTCGACCACGGTTGACTTAAAATTACTGCGGGATTCCCAGGACATAAATTATCGCAGCATTTAAAAAAGAATGTAAACTATTGTTTTAGTGAAACCTAATTTTTACACACCTGAACCACTACAAACCGCTCCCAGGAAAATTCCCGTGGGATTCCCAGATTAAAAAGAAGCGTAATTTGCTGTCGATCAGTGAAAACCGCATTGAAATCGGTCCCATATTATAGATTTATGTTAATTTATTTTGCACCTACAATTCATTTTCAAATGCATTCTTCTGAAACTCCTCCATTGCTCTGAACTTCATTAAACCTCATATCATCATCAAATCTGAAACTTAGAAGGAATAGATTTAAACTTTAAATTTGTAGTAACAGAGAAAAAAACAGCCCTGATATACATAATTCATGTTCAGTCGTCATTTCCAGGTAATGTGGCTTCGTAACCTAAAGGCATATTGCTAGAACATTATCGCGAGCCATGAATTGCATTACCAAAAATGGCGAAAACAATTTGTGTTAGTATATCGTGAATCTATTAGGTGCAATATTGATGCTTACACGGAATGGATTATCTTTGAAGAAACGTTTTCATGTGACAATTTTAAATCCAAATTGATCCAACATGTTAAAAGTAGACAAATTTGCAGGTAGTTTGTTGTTACGATTCAATTAATTACATAAAGCACATTATTTTTTAAATCATGAGAGCAAATGTTTACGACCTTATAGGGTGTAAACAAACCGTATTATATAGTTAATAGAAATTGTATTTGTTGTTGTATATGTATTTACACTGGTCATTTAATTTCCTACTAGAAGACTCTAATAAAAAATCAAGTTGGTTGAGACTCGAGACTAATCTAGAAATGCCATAAAGTTTGGTGCGGTCTATGACAACAACCGCTATATTATTTTTGACTGTTAATACGCATATAGTTCGAAATTGTAATACATCATGCAATAATTATTTGATGCTATTTATATTTTTTTTAATCCTTATACGCAATCAATAAACATTGAACCAATTTTAAGAAGTAAAAATGCTATGATGTCTGTCTATTACTAGATACTATCTATGATGAAAACTATTTGATGTAAATTGTCCTATACTTTGTTCGTTACCATAAATCATACGCAGTTACAAGATATTTGCGTGTCAAGAATTTAAATTATTAGATATTAATAGAAGAACTAGCTTGAAAAAAGTACCTATACAAAATATTTTTCGTATACATTCATGTCTCATGCAATATTGTATTATCTGAGTTTTTAAGAAAGTATTAAGCTTGTGTCCCTTTTACCTCTCTTGTATCATTAACAAAGATGTCAAAAGTGAACCTTTTTAGTCATTGGATCTCTGGGTGTAGCGTGAATGGTTTCATAGAAAATCTCCAGTATTTAGTTGAGCGCTGGATTCCACTCGTTATCATCCTGGTAATTATATCAGGTAATTAGTAAGTTCGTATCCCGCGGAACTCATCCAGTTTTTGGGCATAAAAAGTATACTTTATACATCCCCAGTATCCAAAGTACCTATATATATAAAAAATTGTATGCCAGTAGTTTATCGCTGTTCAATTAATTTTAGTACACATGGAACAAACAACATAAAATGTACAAACATCCAAATAAACTCAAAAAATGTACAGACATCAAAACATATTGATGTGATTTCATGCGAAACTATAGTCAAAGGAGAAAGAGTAATCCATATTTTTATTGATACTAGATCTAGTTATCATAATTAAAATCAATCAAAAATGATTTTTGTTTTTGTACTTAATTATTAACTCCGTAAAAAAAAGGTCCAAAAATCTGATGCAGAAGCATTATTAACACCTTATTACCTTACCTTTTAATAAGATACACACAATATCTAATCAAAATGCAAGAAAATAAATTGTTATATATATATACATAGTATATGTATATTATAGTATAAAAACTGCACTGCTGTCGGTACTAGAAATTATCAGCTTAGGGTTGTCTGGACGAGATCGCCAAAAAGCGATTATACCGCCTGTTGTAACTATAACATACCTAGTTCTATACCTTTTTTTCAATTGCTTGTCTATGCTTTGAAGTTATCTACCAATCTGTTAAGAAATGTGTTTTATTTTCTTTTATATTATTCAAATATTTACTAAACAACGAACGTATTATAGAATATCCTGTTTTTAAACTGCATAAACATTACCACTTTTGATATTAGCTAATATTAAACAATAAACAAAAGATGAAATATTAATTAAAATAACTTCATTTGTAATAAATCAAAGCGTTGATTCGTTAAATAAATTCAAATGGCTTACACGTTTTCATGGCATGATTGTGTGTAAAATATGCATAATTCGATACAAGAATGTTTAATAGGTTTATAATTAGATTCTTATTCCCTATGAGCTAGTCGTTTAAATATTGTATTTTCTTTAAATAAAGAAATTACTGTGCTTGTAAACTTTCTTGTACCACAAAGGTCAAGTTTAAAAAAAGTATATTTTGGATAATACCTACATTGAAATCATACTAGTACATACATACTATTCTTAAACATATAGCAGTAAGATAAGGCTCCGAGATGGAGGCTTATGAATTGGTATGTATGATATCAAGAAGTGGCTTTTTAACTTTTTATCACTCTTTCTTATCTCCCAAGTCTTTTTTATGTTTGCAGGTAAGCAAATTGATAGGCGGCCCATCTGATGGTAGGAAGTTACACCTGCCCGTAGACATTTGCAACTCTAAAGGAGAGGATGCGTTGCCAACTAATAGATCATTTATAGCACAAAGAAGCGTGCGCAACGTACGGTAGTATAGATCTTTGCCTTTTCCTATGAAAATCCATTTGTAATACAGCGAAGAAGAAATAAAAGAATACCTTTTACTTGTGTATCAGTGAAAACTTCAGAAACTTAAATTCTTTTTGGATGATTTGGTCCAAAAATATGTTTTTAATAATAAAGTATTAAATAGCAAGAAAATAATGACATTTGATGTCATCTAAATATGTAGGTTGTCGGTGCTTTTTAGTGTTACGTTCTCTACTAGGCCTCCTAGGCATTTCTAGTGGGGGGGAGGGGGTTTATACTTTCGAGATATTATAAATATAATATAAATCAGTCCATAAATGTCCCACTGCTGGGCTCGGGCCTCCCATTATAGGGGGAACGGACAGTATACCCGCCACACTTGTCCAAGGCGGCTTGGCAGGTTTGACACACCGGTTATCTCGATGTGCAGGTTGCATCACGGTGTTTTCCTTCACCGTTGTTAGCACGTGGTAATTGTAACAATATGCACATTAGATCATAAAATTGTATGTGGTGCAGGCGTTCTAGCCAGGATCGAACCCGCGCCCTTTGACTTTGGGACGCGTGCGCTAGCCATTCCGCTACCACGACATTCGTGATATTATTCTTTAAAAACTAAGAAAATATACACCGTCCTTTTTATTTAAAACATTACTTAAAGCTACTGTCACAGAAAGCCGTAATTTATTACTGATAACACGTGACATAACTTCAGAAGGTATGTTATATAAAAGTTCTACAGTGGTGGTAGTCTGCAATTATAAAACACTGATCGTAAATCAAAGTTAGCCGAGGAAAATGGTAAAACAATTACTGATCGATGCGATGGATTATTGCGGTTTGTATCTGCATGGAGGTATTCGTAGGTTTATCAGTATTTATGTTTCTTGTCCATAGCATAGTTATTGTATTTTCTTCGAATTTTAGGATAGTTTTTCAAAAAATTAAGTGATTACAGGGTATATTTATTTTTACACTAATATTTTAAGTACGTAGGTACTCGGCAATCCATCCACAATGAATGGTTCCGTAAGTAACGAATCTCTAGTGTTTATGTCATTTGATATTTAATCAAAAATAGGTACTCAATGAATCTTGTCCATATGAATTTGATGTCCTAATATCGTTTTTTTTCAGAACTTTTCACCCAACAGTTCAAGAGGTAATTTGTATCACTGGTGCGAGTATTTTACCACCTATAAAAACTTGCTAAGAAACATCATTATGAGTGTTGAAAATCTGTGTAACACATAACCCCATAATGCTACGTTTAATAAATTTTTGATATTTCGTTTTATTTCAATATACGATTGTGTAGCGCCATAATTATAAACTATATTTTTCTGGAAATTTAAAAAAAAAGTCACATATGTACACATACAAATAGAGTGGCAGACATAACTATTTAATTGGGGTTTCATTTTTGCCAAAACGTTTACCTAACCCGGTATACAATAATTTTATAAGACTTAAATCCATTCAAAACTCCTATCCCAATATTAAAGCTAATTTAGTATCTAAACACCCCAGACGCGCCAGAAGAGCCACTTTTGCAAAAATCGTTTAACCAAAAATTACAGGCACTTGGAGGTAACGCAATAATTCACCTAAACAACCCTTTTGTGCCGAAACAGGCGATGTAAGTAGATTGTTACTATGGATCATGTACGATATAGTCGTGATACACGCTACATGAGGGATAACATCATCCAAATGTGAGGGACTGGCCTATTTGGTGGGTACAAGTTAATAAATAATTTCATGTCCAGCTCAACAAAGAAAGCGGATTTGCTCTAGTAATGACAACTATCACGGCTATTGAAAAGTGGCCGAAACGTCGGAATAAAAACCAAATATAATACCGCGCTTAAAACCGTTAAAACGTAGTTTTATTATGTAAATCGTTAATTCAGAAGGTCGATTTGATCACTTTTCAGTGAACGTGTTTCATTGAACGACTTGACTGTCAGGCGTCAATATAATTTAAATAATAAAAAAGTACCAATCCCTCAAGATTTTAATTAATTTATATTTATAGCACATCAAAATAACGAATTTGAGGAACGAGAACACACTAACCAACAATCAATACTACTACTACTACTTTAAAATGAAGTTCGCCAATACATAGCCTGAGTAAGGTTTTTATTGCACTAATTTGATTTTCGATCAAGAGTTACTGCTTTGAAATATATACCTACGTACAAGATAAAGAAAATTAATTGATATTAATCTAAGTTATTTAAATATTATTAACATACTAACACAATGTAAATAAAGGAAGTAATTTAAAATCCAAATTAAATATTACAGAATAACGCTAAAGGCTACTCATACATTTAATTACGACGTTGAGAAATAAAAATGGGTCGCAATCAATACAATTGATCGTATTCATTGTTCGCAATATTCATAAATCTGATATTGTATAAGAAAAAAATATAATGGCACGTAAATAATAGTGTGCAACACTGTTGTCATCAGATAGAAGCCTATAGTCGCACTTTTAATGATAATTTCATCAGATTGGCTTTCCAATACCATTAAACAAAGGTTCTATTTAGTCATTAAAAAGAAAAAAGTATTTTCCCTCATTCTAGGTAATAATTGCCCTACAGCCTTTAATTATAAAGTACTAACTCTGTTTGTCACAAAACAAACTACCTACATACATATATTACAAGTAAATATTTATGGGTTTTATAATACCTTTAGTATATTTGTAAAGTCATCAAGTAAATATATTTTAAAATGCTCTATGTTTTTGGAAACAATTTACTATAAATGTTAATATGTAACTATATTATATTAAAATCGTTTTTGTCTAGAAATTTGATGGAGTAGAAAATAATAATGAAAGTTAAAGGAAATTGACAGACAAAAAAGGTAGACAACTTCAAGTTCTTCCCTCTATCATGGGATTATTTATGCTTCGTATTCTAGAACAAAAGTCACGATTCTAGGTTAGTACGAAAGGCTACCAATAAATATAAAAAGCCACTTCTAATGTATCGCATTCATACAAGACAGTGCAAGTGTTTCATTTTACCAGTTCTGTCCTCAAATATGCATCAATGAGGTTGATTCTAATATAACTTGTACGGAACTAGTTTCAAACTACGTAGAGTTAAACTACTCATAGATGTAACAATGGATAATATTTGAGGTATTTCCCTCATTATTTACAATATTCGTTGATGTATATCAGTCAGTTGAATTTAAAATGTAACTTTATTACTCGTTTGTTTATGAATCTTATAAACCTATTAATTACGACACAAAGCCTATGCTATAATATTTAATGTTCGCTAATTAGCTAGTTTTGTAGATATTTTTTTTGCAATCGCCATTAATTTAGCAACCGTTGGAGGAATCAAGAATTAAGACCTAATAAGGCCAATCTTCACAACAAATAAATAAAAAAATTGTTATGGTAACCCGCAGAGTAGAAAACACATATTCTTATTGTTGCCAGACAGACAAACTTACTATAAAGACTATGAACATTTAGAATTTAGACTTGCATTGGGACAAATTTCGTTTAATAGGTAATTTAATTACATTTATCTAGATTATAATTAAATAGTCATCGCGATGAATCCTTTACATCGAGTTAACCGATGTGTGAAACCCGCCAATCTGCCTCGGAAGAGCGTTTTGGGAATATTGCCCATTCCTCTATAAATAAGAGACCTGAGTCTAGTAGTGAGACGTTTATCGGCTGTTATTGTTTTATTATTATATCATAATTATACAAAACATGGCAACTTATGCTTAATAGCTTATGAATGGTCTTTGTTTCAACATAAATCTTACTTTCAAAAATCAAGATTTAAAAGTTTGAAGTTAAAATAATAAAATCATATATTATATATTTATGGTGAGCAAAAATAAAACACAACAACAAGTAATGTATTTATTAATATTTCCATACAATTAAACTTAAAGTATTTGACACAATAATATATAATACAATTGACGTACACAGTAAAATCTCGCTAAAATAAATTAGAATTTTAAAACAAAACTGTATGTAAATCTTTAATTAATGCATATAAAACTAATATTCAATACGATTCATAAATTCTTGATAGCATTGTAAGAAGATATCTTAAAATATATTATATCGAATAACAACACCTTAAGTGTAACATTTGTCCGTCTAAACATACTTTAAACTGTCAAGTCGGGCCTGGGAAAACTTGCAACTGGTTCACCTTGAAAGAACAAATTATTTATTGTATGTAATTTTTGGTCTAGACACCTAAATTCACAACATACAGTTATTTGAAAAATGTAAAAGGAAAATAATAACCTTCTTCTGTATATTTTTATAGAGATTATCATGATAATGAAATAATTACAAACACAATTACTAAACATGCCCATATATTAAGTGCGAACAAAGTACGAGTTACCCGACTTAATCAGATTTTTAATTAATGTTACACAGGCAGTCATATTTTCAAAATTATATTAGTGTTTAATTTCAAACTCATATATTGTATTACATAAAAAAATATTCATAGAAAATGTTAATGATATATCGTGCTCATAAAATGCTATACACCTTTATTTACATATGCATAAAGATAACAATGACTGTTATTATAAATGAATATTAAAATTACCAAATACACAAAAAATATTATAATGTATATAAAGAAAACATACAAGTATTATAATTATAAAAACTTGTGAATTTGGAGCATAACCGTATCTGTTTATCTTGTAATAATAAAAGATAAATCTTATATGATAACAAATTATTAAAAATGAAATCATGCGGGTAAGTAAATAATAACGAATGCAAAAATCACCGTAATAATACAAATCCAAAAACGTAAGTTTCATAAAGGATTACTTAAATAAAATAACCGGACATAGAGTATTAGACTACCCAGAATAGAAAACATGGCGTAACTAACTGATAATAACTGATTCCTTTGTTACACTACACTGTATGTAGGACCCGGTATATAGGACGTGACACATCTAGAGATTACGGATCTATTTCCCGCTCCTGAATTTAGGGAAGAGGTTCCTAATTCTAGGATTTCAGTGAAAAATTGACTAGAAAACATATATATAGACACAGATAACCATTCTAAAGATTTGTGTATATATGTCGTAATTTTTTTATTAATAACATAACTAGAGATTGAAGGATTACTTATGATTGATTATATTATAATAAATGATGCAAACATCATTTATATATATTTTTAAACTCAAACACAAAAGCGGCTTAAATCAGGTAATTGGTGCCTAATTATGATTTAAAGCTTTATTTAAGTTTCGCACTTTAAAACATTAAGATCACAATCGCACGGTAATAATTCAAAAAACGTTATAATACAATTGTTTTATATCTAAAGCGAGAAATTACGTTAAAATCCAAAAATTTTGTAGGAAGCTATTAATTTAGATGTTATGATAATTTTATTCAAATTTTACTGAAATGTAATTCTATTTTATTTTTTTAAACGCTTACCTAAAATTAATTATTACCAAAAAAAATCACCAGAATATTATAAATGGGTACGCAAGTTTGTCATTTTAAAAGTAATAACTCAATGGATCCATAAATATAATTTTCTTGTCTAAGTGATTTGTTTCTTAATTAGCTATGCCCACGACTTTGCGCAGGATTACAAATATTTATATTCATATCTTCTAAATTCTGCTATATACATAAACGATATACAGATACCGAAATTGAACTACTCGAAAACAGATAAAATTCCCTATTTTGAATTCTTACAATTTTTAACTAATTTCCAGCCCCTTTGGAGCTTATTCGCGATAAAGTTTTGCACGGACAATCAATAAATCTAAAAAGATTATATATGTATAATTAGGTATCATAAATAACTTAAATGATGGCAATTATTTTTAAAACATAGACAATAATTTAAATTTTATTTATTGGTCTAGCTGTTGATTTATTTCTTTATTATTTCATAAATTGTATATATACATAATATATTTGGTAATGTTTCTTTAAATAAATGTAATATTTATAAATATGATCATGCCACCATAATTCGTCACGTGCCCATAGTCTGGGCGTACTCACGTTGGGTAATTTTTATTAAGGCCTTGAACTTGCACAGTTTGGTCGGTCGATAATGCCGTTGTATTCGGTTTTACTGCCTCGGAGATGACTCGTCCTACTTACTTTTATGAGTGATATCATTCGTTACAGCGGCTCAAATAATGTGCACATTATTAAGGACACTTGATATACTACTGTCGTTTCAACTAAATTTCGGGTAGTCAAACGAGTTATGCAACTGGATTATAATGAAATACGTAGATATTTCAAGTTGTACGAATGCCTTTCCGCGTGGCGTTGTGACTCATATACATACTTTATGGGTGTGACACCGGAGTAAAATTCTTTGTTTTGAGTATTATGCGTTGCTTCGTGATTAATGTGTCTATTGTTGTGTTTAAATCAAGAATTTTATGTAACAAATTACGTTTGCAACAAAATTCTGGCATCGCAGTAGAAATTGTGTTCCATTATTGAGCGCTACATTCGAAAATGGTATTATAATAACTACGGAGTCGTGGTGGTTGAGTAGCAAAAGATCATTAGCCTGATAGAGGTCATGCATCCCTTAGACGTGATGACGGTGAAGTAAAGCCACGTGAGGAAACCTGTACATCGATATTACCAAAGTGTGAAACCCGCGCATCTGGCTTTGATATAGTAGGTATATAGAGCCAAGCAGTGCATTACAACAGTATCTAATCAAGATTTTTTAAATTAATAATTAGGTACTCTGCTGTTGAGAGGTCTAAAGACCTCGAGGGTAAACCCACGTAACTCACTGAAACGCAATGGTCCCGAGTTCGATTTCTAGCATTGTAAATTTCGTAAACAAACTTGTTTACTATGGTTTGATCTGGATCGGCCACAGATTTATCCGTTATACGAGTAGGTATATTTATTATCCATAGCACAGGCGTTAAGTTGCTTAACTCGGGGGGTATACAGTATGTTATTTGTCCTACATAAGACAAGGAAACGTGGACAAAAAATATCAATTCTTTTACGTTTCGGTGTTTACTTGTAATCAAATAGCTTAGAGGATAATCAACTCTTGCACAAGAATCGTACCGGAACGGAGTACTGATGTTCGGTCAACGGATAGTCTCTGCGCCATCATTACTCTATGATAGTTATTTATTCAACATTCTTTTAAAATACTTTTTTATTTTTTTGCAGGCTAGACCGATCGAAAATCACATAGCATGGAACTAGGCCGATATTTTTCTGTGTTTTTCTATGCTGTGTGTACATATTTCATAAAAGTTATGAGGAAATTATGACGCACATACCTAATAAGTAATCTATATGTGTATTTATGTATGTATATAATAATATTCATATGTTTTTAAATATTTTAAGAATATTGTGTAACAAAACTGCCCTAGCTGTTGTGCCATTTTCTCTCTCCATCCCAAGGTTATCCGGAAGAGATCGCTGCCAGCGATAAGACCGTCGTTTGTACTTAATTCTAAGCTTTCTTGTGTATTGTTTCATAAATTTTATTATACAATAAAGTATATTATTCTATTCTATGAGCAGTGTATCAGTTTAATCTAATAGTAAAACGAAATAAATGTAAATTAATTAACAAACCCAAAAGTGGGTTTATTTAGATGTTTCTTTGTTCTTCACGGCCATGGGAATGAACAGATTGTTATGAGATTTGGTAGATATATACATATAGAACGATGTTATGCAAACCGGAAACAACCTACAACTTTCGCAAAATAAGTTAGGTATACAGAATATTTCCAAATCTTTTGTTTTAGGTAGATATAACTAGGTGCTAAAAGACCTAATATTTAATCTGATCCAATCCAATATTGATTATCCAACATATGTTTAAAGCAGATTTCCTCAACCTTTCTACACAGCTTTTTATGAACAACCTAACTTTCTCCATATGTACTTTTGATAACGGGAATAGACAAGTGAAAACAGTTAGTTACAGCCAGAAAAGTCTAGTTAATTACACAGTTTTGTATCTAGTCACAGTTCTTACTTAGCTTACCTATTTGTAAGACAGGGTGGAGTATTTTAATACCTAAAAAAGTACGTTCAACTGTGGACTCATAAATCTTATTTTTTGCTAACCAACCTTGCGGTTAGCGGTACAACATCCAAAGGTAATAATTTGGAAATGCAAATTGTGCTGTAATAAAGAGAGTCATATTAATTACAAAATTGAATATTACAAAATTCTAATTTTATAAGATTCAGTTTGCCCCAATACGATTTTAGACAGTCACACCAACAAATGCGCGGTAGTTATTCATACGAAAAAATTATATTGCACAAGCATCGAACTGACTCCCGCTATTCTATCCCTCTATTGCATTCCCCTATCGCATCCCCTCTGTACCATCCACTTTATCCCAACTTTCACATTTCCTAAAGGCTGGCTAAACGCGTTGGCTTCGCTCTTGGGGCATATTTCTGCTATTGCAATCTTGTCAAAATCGCAGGACACTCACGTCTCAATCGTAGGTTTTCTTGATTTTGATATTAATTCCAATGGCGTGCCCGTGGCAAGCCACTCTATCTTTATAAATACTAGTGGTCGCCCGTGGTGGAAATTCGACCATAATAATTAATATCAAAGACTACTTCTATAATCACAGATTTCGCCAAGGCTACACTGTTAATTTGACTTTAACAATCAACAAAAGAGTATACCTATATGCGTGTGTGTGTCAAATACATGGTAGTGTGTTTAATGTTTTTTTATTGATTTAATCTATTTTTTCTGCATAATTTAAAAAACATATTAGCATTCTGCATTCCTTCTCTATATAAACTATAAGTGTGCGAAGTTTCATACTGGTTCGTCCGCGCAATTTTCGTGAAAATGGGTACAAAGTTTTTGCTTCACGTATTATATATAGGTATAGATAAAAAAGCGAAATCTTACAAAATAAATGTTTAAAAATTTAGTAGCTTTTCAATATTCATTTCGGCTAACGCTATTTCTGCTAATGGTAATACGATTTTTTTCTACTTTTATTCCGCCGCTATGATATCGAGAAGATATTATGGATTTAGTAGAATACGAATTTTTGGCACTGTCACAATGGAATCTTACTTTGAATATCTTCGCAACGCCAAGATATTGAAATAACAGAATTGAGCCCCAGATGTTGCAGGCGTCTATAGGTGATGGTAACCACTTTTTATTAGATAGGTCGTCTGCCTGGTTGCCAGCTTCGCGATAAAAAAGGCAGTGTTACTGATAAACATTTCAAGAACTTCTTAATTCAATTGGTTTATACCTATCGATCTCTGTTTATGACTTATGCCGCGGGTTCTTATCTTCCTAATAACTAAATAACTCCATTCTTATACTTCACGATTGGTAAGGTATAAGAAAAAGTAAAATTAAGATTAAATACTTGCATAGAGTTTACGTCAAATTATAATCACTATGTAACAAGGACAATGGACGGAAAGTAAGATGTAGGAACTCAGCATTAATGTATCTTTAGATAATGACTTAAAAATCCATGTGTGCAATATAAGTTGAACCTGGTACCAAACGATATTTAGGCATCTTTGACATCGAAAGAACAATAGGACAACGGACGTGAGATATTTATGACGTGACGGGGCTGTCACAGATTCAATAATGCTGCGCGAGCGCACGCATCGGCCCACGTTATGCGGGGTAGGGTTATCAAAAGAGTGTAGAACAGCAAATAATTGTATTTATATGACGGGACAAATATATAAATACCTGAAAAGAATTATAATACAGGTACGTATATAGAAAGAAAAAACAAAATATGTATATGTGTGTGTCGGGAATCGAAACACATAATATATAACTATGTTATCTACACTCATATTATAAAGACGAAAGATTTGTATTTTTGTATGTTTGTAAGAAATAAACTCACAAAGTACAAGACCAATTTTAAAAATTCTTTCACCATTAGAATGCTAAATTATCCCTGATTAATACAGACTATATTTATTACTATAAAAAAATAAAAATCCCAAATAAAACCTCAATAATGTAACCTAAGATGGAAAAAAAATTGTGTTTGAGTGGGTCCAAGGATGGTTTAGATTCACAATTAGACTCGGTAGGTGGCGCTGGAATCGGGTTCTAGATTTTTATTTTTTCAGGGCAGGACAACGTGTACTGGAACCGCTAGTACTTAATAATATACAGGGGTTATTGGTAATTCGACATATTATATCTGTAAAAAAGTGACTTTATTTTCATACTATAATGCCTTAAGCAAAAATGGAACGCTTGGGAGATAATCTGAAATTTAACTTTATTTCTGAAAATAATATAAACATATATTTGAAACTGCAAGCATATAGCCTCATTGTGCATTATATTTCCAAAGCAAAGGACTGTCTTATGGGTAATAAATGAGTATACCTAAGTGCGAGAGATCGATACAGAGATTCGATTCCCTGACCACCAGATTAAAGTAAGCAACTGAATGCTCATTTACGAAATTTACCGAGTCGGAAATCGAAACACATAATACATCTGCTCTTAGAACGAATTAAAACTTCGATTATAAAGAGAAGGATATTTACAATTTATTAATTAACACTACAAACACCGTTTTTGGTACTTCAAACAGAGTATTGGGCCCAAATCGGTATCACTTAGTCGATCATTGCATATTTGCGTATGATCAGACAAATTTTCATCCCATTTTGTCACTGTCGGTTATACTGCAAATCAGCCCTAAGTTCTACAGAGGTACACGTGATTTATTATGATTTGCATGCGGGTGAAATACAGGTTTGAAGCGTATAAAATTATTTGTCGTTTACGTTACGTACTATAAAAATTGAACACATAAAAACCCATGAATGTTATAAAACAAAAATGGATCGCTATTAAAGAGCTAAAAACTAGATTTTATAAATCCTAAAATACCTATGCTTCAACAATACTTTGAATACTAAATCAACTGAAAAAAGTAATTTTGTTGTTTTATCAATTATATAATTAGTGAACACCTTATATTTATTAAATGGGAATACAGTTCTGTTTAAATATAATTATAGATATATCTAGATAATTTTATAAATTTAAATTTATAAGATAAAATCTTCTTAAATATACGTATATTAAGTTTATTTGTGTAGCGTAAATAATTAATAAATTTAAAACAATTAAAAACAACAAAAGCTAAAAAATTTACGTCGTAAGAAGTATGATTTATGTTTCTAACATTTATATAATAATAATAAATTAAATTGCATTTTGGATATATTTTATGTTCCGCAGACTACAAAAAAAATCAAGGTCAATAGAATTTCTATACTAGATTCGGATTAACAAGACTTTCGAAATGTTTTGTGTACAAATGATGCAGTTTAACTGCTGCCTGCAAAATCTTGGAGGGCAAGGCTTGCCTCCAACAACTAGGTGTGCTGAAACTGTTAATACAGTATACTCTGCAGCAATGTCTCGTGCTTTATTAAGCGCAGGTATGAATGAGTAGGTATGGTATGAGCAGATATACCACTCACACATGTGTACTGGAGTAGGTGGTTGCTTATCACTCTAATCTCTTGGATTCAATCCATACCACCTTGGCCAAGTCCCAGTAGAAGGGTAATTGGATACTTCGTGCACACCTAGGAGTCAACGCTAGCATGAATATGATACTTTAATCAAACGTTACTCGGTTCGCATTATCGACGGTCTTGTACTTCAGACGGTTTAGATGTTTTTTTGACTTCCAGATTTCTAGTCACTGTAAGTTTTCTACCTACTTTATAATAGCAAGCGTTCCGAAAATATGTTTAGAACTTTGCTATCATCTTCGTTTTACTACCACAACGCTGCCTGTTAGCTGATCGTCCATCCATCCAACCACTATAAGGTCATATACGCAAAGGTTCTCAAATTAGTTTTTCTGACGCATTTTAATAATCAGTTTAATCGAAGTCAAAATCAATTAGGCTAATTTAAATTGCCTATGATATTTGATGTTCTCATAGTATAATCTACCGCTGGTCAAAACAATAGTGATAATTTAATCTATAATATTATAGCTTTCTGAACATTCCGTGTCTGTTGACATAATATCTATTTAAAAAAAAACTGAAATAGACTATATAAACGACGGAGAACACGATGCAATTTTTTTTAGACTCTTGTCTGTTTGTACAGGATTCACGTAAAAACTACTGGGCCGATTTCGATGCGGTTTTCGCTGATCGACAGCAAGTTCTTAGACTCAAAATCTGCTCTACTTTTTGTCCCGGGAATCTCGCGGGAATTTTACTGGGAATTATTTAAAAAGGCCAGATTGATAAAAAATCGAATTACAATGTGATTTTTTCACTGGCTGATAGCAAATTTAATGTAATAAAATGTGATATTTTTCATCCCGGGAATCTTGCGGAAATTATCACGGGAGTTAAAGTTGTTCGGATACATAAAAATTAGCTTATTCCGACACAGTTTTCACTAAAACGATAGCTTAAATTCTTTTTTAAAAGCTGCGATACTTTGTGTCTTGGGAATCCCGCGGGAATTTCAAGTCAAACGTGGACGAAGTCGCAGGCATATCCTGGATCTTAATATAAGACAATTACCATCTACAAAACGATAAACTTAGTAGTGAGTTCTTTTAATACATTAACTTACGTTTAAAATATTGATTTGTTGTTTGAAATGTAAACAGGGTCAACGTCCGCTAACACGATACAGGACGCTCCTTTATTCATAGTAATATACAAATGTGAAAGTAATGATGTTTGTTCCTTGTTAACCGCCTTGAAAATTAATCGATTGTGCACAATGTAAGTACTTTTAGTACAGCTAACCTACGATATTCTACATCCTGGAATAATATTTCCACGAGATATAGAATCAATGTTATAACACGCAAAGCCGCGTTTGGAAAATAGAACATTTTGTTCAAAATCAACTTTTCCCTTGGTTTGCCATTTGATATTCCTTCACAAAAATTGATCCTTACAAGCTACACTATTTGTTATAATAATAACGAAGCGTTTATTTTTTTCAAAATCAGCCAATTCGATTTCTGATGAAGACAATTGATTTTTCAAAAATCTAATAGTACAACTTTACTTTTTGTCAAAATCGGCCTTGAGACCCTTTTGAGTATTTTCCGCTATTTTATATAGTTTAGGATTTGGCCCTGAAGGCCCGCTTGAAAAATTCATATAAACCTTATATAATCCTAATATCCATAACTATAATAAATCAGTAAATGGTTCGAGTATGTACAATGCATTTAAAAATATGAAAAAAATCAGAGGGCTAATTCGAACCAGCACAGTCTGAAAATACAGTTTTTAGAATGTTTGTCTGTCTGTCTGTTAAAGCACCACGTGAAGACTGCGGAATAGATTTAAATGAAACTCGACACAGAGCTAGCTTATATTCCGGGGCGTAACTTAGGAACTTACTTTTTATTGCGATAAATGACGTCGTTTCCGGTGGGATAGAAGAAAATAGCGAAAAAGATGGCGCTGCGATCGCATGTTTTTTGGAAACTACTGAACGTATATGAACAAAACTCCATATAGTGCTGGCTTATAACCCGAGTCCTTTCCTTAAAATATACGGATTAGCACGATAGATGGCGTCTATTGTGACAACATCTACGTTGTCACAAACAACATGTCATTCAATATATTACTTCAAATCAGGTTGGCTTCGACTCCCCTGTATGTTTTGGTGGGCAGTTGTATAGACTATATGGATTTAGTTTCTTTGTTATTATAGTAAATTTAACAAGAAACAATAAATTAAGTGTTTATGTAAATGACATAGAGCTTTCAACTAGGGTTTTTTACGCCGTGCCGTCGCGGGGATAACTCTAGTAAGTATATAAATATTCCTTGAAAAATTAAGTAAATGATGGTCAAAACAGCATAAAAATCTGTTTAGTAGTGTACGAGGAGTTAGCGTATATACAGACAGACAGACGCGGAAAGCGACTTTGTTTTATACTATGTAAAGAAAAACTGAACCAAAACACAATATTACATTGTACAAAGCAAAATTAACAGAGACATTTACGAATGTCTTCCGGTAACTTTGTAATTAATTACACTGTCGTGAACTTGCACTACTTAGCTATTAAGAAGTCAATGTCCAGTTTTTCACGTCCACTACTACATACTTAATTAATATGATATATAGCACATAAATAATATTTTAATTAATTAAAATTTAGCTATACTGAAATTTCGTTTCATTACTTAATTGTGATTTTTATGAGATATAAGTCGAGTATGTCAAGTATGTACTCTTATGTTTAAGGGTTGCCATTGCGCAATATTATGAATTAGTCCAAAATTAAAAGCTCATGACATACTACTTCTGTATACATATCGTTCAAGAGATGTGCTCTTGTCGGTGAACCTTCTTTCAGGTTTCTGTACGGGTCAACTGTTTTCCCTGAATTTCATCAATTATTCTCGCGTTTGTCTTTCCTTGTTCTTCCTTCCACTTTATCTTCAATTAATGCATATAAGCTAGGTAACAAGTGGTCAAACGGTTTCCCTTCTTTCCTCGAGCGTTTTTAAAATTATGCGCAACTCCTTTAACATATCCAGCACTTCTTCATTAGTCTTCTTTTCTTTCCAACTTATTATCGATATACGCCTCCAATACTACTTACTATTCAGATGCTTCCCAACCTATGCACCTATCTAACCTAAAAATATCACTAGAACATTCCTAAAACTTGTTTAAAAAACTTTACTTTGTACATATAACGCATTGCAAAACATCTAAAATCACCAAGCCATTCTACGGCGGCTTTGAAATAATCTACTATAGAGGTTATAAAATTAACATAATGAAGATGTACTAAGTACTTACTGTCGGAATTAAGACTAAATTACTGTAAAAAAATTAATAATAGCCGTGTTTCAAATATTTATACAACAGTCTTAATTATTTAGTTTTGTAATTGAATACGATTTTTTTATTACGAAATATGGAGTCATGACTCATACTCGATCCAGCCTGTATATAACGAAGCTGGTTAATTCGGGATGTCTATCATTGACCATATGTCATAGGTACTATAAAGTTATTCCCGGTTGTATCCAAACTTTTCGTATTAAAGATCGAGGTAGGCTTTCACAGTAGCAAGCATAGTTTTATAAAGTTACAGTCCTAAAAATATAAATATATTGTCCTGTTTTTAGTAATACGTTTGCTGAAACGATAGCTTGTGGGTTTAGCGGGTTAGCGGAAAATCAACGTTGGTTGTTGACCTAGATGTATTCTTTTTTACCTTTTATTAGGTCATTAAGCTTGTTTTACCTACAAGCCCTTCAAATCGACGTGTATGAAGAAATTAATTAAAGGAAAAGTTGAGTAAGGTCTGCTAAGATCTTAGTCAGTAAAAATTCACTGTCACATGTCCTTTCCTGTGGGAAACAGAAATCATAATATGTATTTATATGCAGTTCCAAATACTGCTAACGGTAAAAGAAATACAAAGTAAGTAAAGCTTATGTGTGAAATTTGCCAAATTGGCTTGGACAGGCGTGGTGGGCATTTCCCAGAAATAGGGAAATTCGAGACCCGCAGTGGCACATTAATGGGCTGACATTAATTCATTCAAAACACAGAAATATAAAACGATAAATTATAACATACCTACTATTATTGTACGCATTAACAGATTAAATTAAAATTTTGAACTTTATTTACAAAAACTGCGGGTTTCAGATCACTTACTTTCTAATTACGTGGCTTACGAGAGTGATTTCCATTTTTCCACATTTATTTACAAGAAAGTCTATGAAAATTTAAATTAGTACAAGATTTAATAGTCTGTGCTACCCCTTATGCCCCTGCTATGATTATCACAATTAATTCACTTAATTATTTTAAAAATGGAATAATTATTTCTAGAAATAAAAACAAAGAAAGAAATATTTCTGTGAAATCTTATACTTATACTTATTTAATTAAGAAGACAATATTTGTTACCATTTCAATTATAATAACAGTAATTCGCTAATAAAAGTCGACTTTAATAAAAAAGTAAAAATGTAACAATTAACAAAATAAATAAAACAGCATTTTTATGACGTTAGGAAAAAATGATAAGAAATAACGGGAATTCGTTCAAAGAATTTGAAATTATAATTTTAACAAAGAAATTTATTGTCCCATTCATTGTAACAATCACCTGTGACTTTGGCTTTAAATTATGCAACGCTTTGCGTAAAATTGTTTGGTTTTTAACTGTTTTAAACAATTATTCTTACCTGCCAGCAATAAAAGTAGGGGTTTTGACTTATTCCATGGGTATGTTTTGAAGAAAGGAAGTTTTTTTTACATTTTGTGTAACAATTTAGTAACCGTCACGTTTGTCAAGATTCATCGATAAAAAGGATAGCTCTAGGTGGTACTTACTACACATGCTTTTAAATTTTCGCCTGTGGTCTAGTTTTAGTTGAGGACTTGATGTATTACTATGCAATCCCATTATCAAAAAAAATGTATAAATCCCGTCAAAAGTTAACAATAATTCGAGAACATTAATTGATTTTTGTAAGAATTGTATGCTCATAGGACAAATTTAAAATATTTTGTGAAATAATAATTTACGAGCTGCTACAAGAACTTCCTTCAACTACACTTTGATGCAACTACAATTTGGCTGAGGTAGTTATGGGGGTATATGGGATTGGCTTTTGCCTGGTGGCTTTTTGCTTCTTGAAAATTATTATTATTATTGTAAAATTGATAAGTAGTTAACTCGGTCTAAATCCACAAATCTTTTGAAGCCTTATAAAAAAACTGCATTTCCTCGTAATAACATTAAAGTAACTACAATCTCTTTATTTGTATCTTTTTTTACTATATTATTACGGCCTTAAATATTAATTGATTTAAAAAAAATGGTACCAACAACAATAAAATTCCCATGATATTATCAGGAACTGACGCTCACGTGGCAAATACTAATTAAAAAACAAATAGTCGAAGAAAACGATATAATTATCAACTTTTTTTGTTATAATTGAGATAAATTTAGTGTAAAATTTATCACATAAAATTAAAGTGTACCAAGAGTCCTTATTATTATATATATTATATATACATATATATAATCCATGTCTCGTTTTTTACACTAATTTGTAGTAAAAGAAATGATATCAGTTAAAGAGTTAAAGCATGCTTTATACGCTTCAAAATTACTCCACTAGAACTTCATTTAACGAATGAGTTTTATAATAGCCATTTAATTTGAATAAAATTATACTATTTTTACAATTAACCGCAATTGTACGATGACAATTGCCTAATATGTTATAGTCTACATCTTTAATGACGTACCCGAACAGCTGATGCTATAAAATGTGTTGTAAACAGTACGGCAATAAAAGGGGCCCGCAATGAGACTACGACGACCTGAGCCCTTATTCCTTACAAGCACATAACACGATCACGTTTATTTCCTCATACATTTATTTGTCTTATTAATCTAATGATAGCGTTACATTTATCTAATTAATATTTTACTGACCACATTTTTTATTTTAATTAGGATTTTTTGCTTTAGACGTTTCTAAGAATTTAATTTAATTTAAAAATTCCACTATTAAAAATATACGAGTTTATACACATAGATCATGATGTTGATGTCTACCTGTACTAATATTATAAATGAAAAAGTTTGAGTCGATGTTTGTTGCTCAATCACGCTTAAGCGGCTGAACGGATTTATATGAAATATGACTTTTTATATCGAAAAAATGTACGGTTACCATTAACGCCAGCGAAGCCTCGAGCAAAGGCTAGTATTAAATACAATTAAGATGTTTTAAAAACAAAATTGCATGAGTTCAGCAGACAGGCAGACCTGATGGAAAGCGGTTACCATCGCCTATGGACACTGCAATACCGGTGCTACAAATGCGCTGCTGCTCTCTTAAGGGAGATTAGCACCTGACCGCTGATACTAGAACACAAGGTTCAAGTTTCAAGGTTGTTATAGCGGCATACTTTAGACCAGGGGTGGTAGCCATCCAGATGTGCAAATACCCTACCATCTGGCTGTGGGTTGTTTTGTCGCCTCTTCCGACAGGCCGCCCGGCCGCAGGAAATTGTATTCTTTCTCCGTGCCTGCACGGATAGTTGCATATATATAAAATCATGGAAACTTGACCCGGTATCAACAAGGAATATCACGTATTATAAAGAATCGGGGCACCATAGTCAGAAACACTTTTGGAGGTCACGGAAATGAGTTTGTTACTCGGGATTTTTATTTGAATTTGGAAGTAGTGTATTAGAATAAAGTTTTTTCAATTGTTTACGATTTTAACGGTTACGTTCTTAGCTTCGTATAATTGCTTTTCTGAACGTGTTTTCATATGAATAATTATCTCGCATATATTTATTTAGTAGTTTTCTGTCTGTTTGCAATCGTATTGGGTCAAATTCTTTTTATAATAAAGAAATATTCTGCTTTTAAAAATTGAAAATTAGAAAATATAATTATTATGGAAGATTCTGTTTTATATTAAATATAGTTTTAAAATGTGACTCTCGTTATTTTAATATATTAGCATTTTCATATCTGTAGATAAACCTCTAACCGCAAGTTTAGTTAGCAAAAAATAAGATTTATGAGTCTGCAAACTTACTTTTGTAGGAATTGAAAAACTGTCTCGTCTTATAATAGGTAAGCTAAGTAAGAACTGAAACCATGTACAAAATCGTGTAATCTACTACCAGACTTTTCCTGTGATAACTGGTTTAAATGTAGGTATCCCTTGTTTATTCTCGTTAACGAACGTACATTTTTTTTTATTGCTGGATTACAGCAGACAGGCTGACGGCCCAACTGTGATGGAAAGTATTTACCGTCACCTATGAACATTTGCAACTCTAAAGGTGATACCAATGTACTGCTGGACTCGTAGATGGTACTGGAACCTGGCCACTAATGCCGGAAAATAACTCGAGGTTATTTATGGCGGCATGCTCTAGACCAGGGATGGTAGCCATCGAGACGGGCAAATGCCCAACCACCTGCATGTGGGTTGTTTTGTCGCCTCTTACGACAAGCCGCCCGGCCGCAGGAATTCGTATTTTTTCTCCGTTCCTGCACGGATAAAATACAAAAATAAAACATAATAATATGGACATAATTATGCAAACTGAAATTAACACGCATGACAATTTTCAGACGGTCTTATGCTATGGCTAACAACTACCTGTACATCTAGACTGCTCTGGTACAGTACGCAAAAAAACATTAATTATAAAATACTAGCGGTCCCGACAGACGTTGTCCTGCCTTGAAAAAATACAAATCTAGGACCTAATCAGCCACTCTAATTGTGAATGTAGACCATCCGGAGACCCACTCAAACACATAAAAAATCATCAAAATCGGTCCAGGAGTTTAGAACCCGATCTCAGGGCCACCTATCGGTTCCAATTGTGAGTCTACACTACCTGGTCACTCACTCAAACACACACAAAAATTTCATCAAAATTGGTAAAGTCGTTCTCAAGTTATGCACGTACATACATTTCTACGATTCATTTTTATTTATATAGATTTAATAAATCTATTTATCATTCAAAATATGAAGCCAAGTTGGTCAAATAAATATAAAAGATATAAAAAAGTAAAATAAAGTTGTATTTCTGCAGACGGAGTTACCAATATTTTTTTTTTTTTTTTTTTTTTTAATTGACTTTTTTATTTATGCCATGAGACTTAATAAATTATTCGCTGGTAATTAAGACTTGCAGCAATTTGTCGATTTTGTTATACATTTTCCTCGTGAAGATATGAACCGGGGCGAGTGCTGCTCATAAAGTGCGCGTTGTTATAGCCCCGCGTTTCCAATGCGACGTTTTATACACTCGAGGACAGGTGTGACCATTATCTTAATTCAACCACTACCAAACGATCGTCGTGTGCAACCAGCTTAATACTGCAAATTGAATATTGCCACTTAACATTGCTATTTTATTTTCACCTGAGTTTTAATGGACGATAGCGGATCACACTATAGCTGGTTTCGTTCGCATAATCTTTGTACTTTTAGGCTTCCGTAGCTATTCTTGCCAAAACTGAGCCCTTCTATAATTGTCATTTCCGTCCAACCGCCTGAGAAAAGGATCCTTCTCTAGTATAAGCGAGTTACCCCTTAAAAGGTTCAAACCTTACATGACAAAAAATTTATTAGACAAATTATACTACATCGTAAATGAATATATTAAAAATAAGATAATGTATGTGTGTGATGTGTTTGTATAGTATATAAAGTATATTATCTATTCTATATATTTTTTACTTATCTCTTATCTTATTCTTGGAATGTTTCATATTATTTATTGTCTTCAGCGCCACTGTTGTCTTAATATTTTCCTTAGTTTAGAGGATTGCCTGGACGAGATCGCTTTAAAAGAAGGCCTTTGTTCAACATTTACTGTACCTAGTTTTAAGAACGTAGTTTTAATTTTTGGTGAACAATGAAGTGTTTTCATTCATTCATTCATTCATAATGACATTGAAATTTTCAAATTTGATACTTTAGATAGATAGATAGATAACACTTTATTGCTCACCAAATATACAATTTCAAAAATACTCAATTACAAATGGTAGAAACAATAGGCGGCCTTATCGGTTAAAGCAATCTCTTCCAGGCAACCTAACTTAATGAATAGTTTAACCTAATCTGGCGATGTGGTGGTGCAGATTATTAGGTATATCCTAAATAAACATACTTAAACTACATATTTTATAAATTAAATACACACATACTTAAATTACTTTAATATGTTTTTATCATTTTAACATTTCTTTTTTATATTTTATATAATTATGTATTTAAAACCAATAGGTACATCTGGGAAAGAAACCAATTTCACATTTAACAAATTATTAATTTTACAGTTGTAGGTACCTACTGTCCTGAACTTGATACCAAATATTCACGTCCCACATGTTAAAACAATTCACAATTATTTACACAATGATAACTAATTATTTTTTATTATTTCATTTCATTATTTCACACTTTTGGTGTAATAAAAAGTTTTAACTGAAATCGCAAACATATCTACATTATTTTCTCATTTTATTCTATTAATTGCTAGTAGTCTCACAACAACAATAAGCTTTTAAGTATAATATTTCATTTTACGTATTAAAATGTTATAATAATACGAAAGGGTAATAAACTATACATTTTTTGTTATTTAATTGAATACAATATTGCTAAATAGTAGCTAAATCCACACTAATATTACAAAGAGGAAAGATTTGTATTTTTGTATGTTTATAACGAATAAACTCAAATATTACTGGACCGATTTCAAAAACTCTTTTACCGTTAGAATGCTACGTCATCCCTTCCTACATCCTTATTAATATTATAAATGCTAAAGTAACTCTGTCTGTCTGTCTGTTCCGTTTTCACGGTAAAACTATTGGACCGATTTGGCTGAAACTCAGTATATATATGTATATATATTCGATGCCGAGGATGAACATAGGATACTTTTTATTCCGAAAAATGAGATAGTTTCCGGGATTAAAATATTTTTGTCTTTCTGTTTGTTTTGCTTTTACGGAAAAACTACAGCACCGATTTAGCTGAAATTCGGTATATATTTAAATTTTATGCCGAGGGTGGACAAGGGATACTTTTCATCCTGGATAATGGGATAAATTTATGTAAAGGTGTAAAGGTGTGGCGCGTACTTGGGGAGGCCTACGTCCAGCAGTGGACTGAGATTGGCTGAAGAAGAAGAAGAAGAAGAAGATCCTTGAAAATGTAATAGGTTTTTTATTTGAGGTTTGCCATTTTCGTCATTTTGTTTATTTTGGTCGTTTAGGTAGTTTTGGTAGTTTCAGTAGTTTTAGTTGGTAATTTTGGTTGGTAGTTTTGGCTGGTAGTTTTGGTAGTTCGGTAGTTGTGATAGTTTTGGTAATTTTGGTTCTTTTGATAGTTTAGGTAGTTTTGATAGTTTTGGTAGCTTTGGTAGCTATGGTAGTTTTGATAGTTTTGGAAGCTTTGGTAGTTGTGGTAGTTTTTTAGTTTTGGTCGTTTGTGTTACAGAGAGATAGACGGGGATATATACATAAAACTAGAACGGGTTGAAATAAAGGATTAAAGTTTGTATGGGAGACCAATCATTTCTCAAGTTTTTAGATATAAAAAATCATAATCTATAAAAAAAATGCGATAGTAACTCGATGTGTCTATCTGAATACCGAAAATGGACATAGATACTTTTCATCCCGCGAGATGGGATAGTTTGCGATATAAACTTAAGTAAATCTTCCGAGGGCGAATAGCACCGACTTAAAAATATAATACAATATAATCTGTATTAACGCCAGCTCTAAACAAGAGGTAGTCTATATTTATATGTTTATGCCAAAATGTTTAAAAAATAAATATCCACTCTTGCGAACCGGGACGGGCCGCTAGTATACAAGAAAATACATGGCTGTTTGTTTTTTTAAAACACGTTAACTAATATAATATGACCAGCCCATATATATCCCAATGCTGTTATAGGGCTTCCCCAGTTCGAAAGCATTAACGGTTTACCTATGTGTCACACTTATCCAAGAGGGATAAGTGGGTTTCATACATCGGTAATCTCGATGTACAAGATTTATGTACACCGTTAGCAAGTGCACATGGATATTGTACCAAATACACATTAGGACAGAATAATTAACTAAGCAGTTCATGCTATCTTACTAATCGTTCATTAGCCTTACTATCGGTTAAAATTTGACATAAGCTCCATATAAGTAATTTTAAATTTCTACCGATGGTAAGTGAAGTAAATAAATAATAAGATTATGAACCGGCCGACATATGTGCGCGTAACTACAAATTCAGTTCCTCTAGTTCAAATGTTTGTAAAACGTAATATAAAGACGTTTTATATTTACTGTTTTAAAACATCCTTGACAATGTTTATTTATATAATTCTATCCGTGCAGGGACGGAGAAAGAATACAATTTCCTGCGGCCGGACGGCCTGTCGTAAGAGGCGACAAAACAACCTACAGCCAGGTGGTAGGGCAATAGCCCGTCTGGATGGCTACCACCCCTGTTCTAGAGTATGCCATCATAACAACCTTGAGTTGTGTTCCTTCATTCGTGGCCAGACTCCCTTCAGCAGTGCATTTGGAGCATCTTGGGTGTTGCAAATGTCTATAGGCAATGGTAACCGCTTTTCATTAGGTGAATCGTCTGCCTGTCTGCTGAACTCATGCAATAAAAAAAAGAATATGTATAAAATACCGCGGGAAACTTTCTGAAAATGATTTCAAATGGTCAAATTAAAAAAATATCAAATTCCAATGAGATATTTTCACTGATCGATAAAAAAATTTAGGTGAACAAATGTGTGATATTTTTCATCTCGTGAATCCTGCGAGAATTTTCCCGAGAGCGGTTTGAAGTTGTATGGGTGCATAAAAATTAGCCTATTCCGACACAGTTTTCACTAAAACGATGGCTTACATAAGTTTTTAAATGCTGCGGTGCTTTGTATTCCGAGAATCCCGCGGGAATTTCAAGTCAAGCGTGGACAAAGTCGCGGGTATATCCTAGTACATAAATAAAATTCATGTCTGGGATTTTAAAATAAATGTAACTTATGTGTAAACTACTACATATAGTATATATAACGTCTAATCATAAACGATCGTTTTCAGAATGTTTGTCTCTCAATCTGAAAGTTTATATCTAATAGGCTCAGCAACGCATCAACAAATTTTAATGAAAATACTAAACATCTAAACAAGAAGTTTATTTTAAATGTTTATTTATTTTATGTTCCATTACGACAACTTGCAGACTTCAAAAGCTACAAATATTTGTAATTCCACACAATCCAAATCGCGAGTACAGCTAGTTAAAAATAACTATGAGCCCAATTAAATCTTTTAACAAGCTATATCAGCAGCGTTATTTATATTCATTACTTTATTAGCGCATTAATTTGTTTGAATATGAGTTTTAACGCTTAGAAATTAGCCCTAGCCATTAGTATCGTGGATGGCTCGAGTTTCAAGTCTCAGTAGGGTCAGCCAGTCGACCCGGAAAGGCGGAGGTCGGCGTCCTTACTGCCCTGGATATAACCGGAAGTCCAGCTCAAAAGAAGGTTTCTAAAGCCATTTCGATTATTATTACTATACGTAATTGACGAAACAATATGGAAAGCATAAAAATCTTCGACACTAATAAATAGAAATAATAGACAAGAAATTTTATTCGGATGTCTCTTTAATGTTATGTTGTACTAGCTGTGCCAGCGACTTCGTCTGCGTGGAAATATTTTTCGCGGAACCCTAAAGAATATAACCTACGTTACTCCTTATAACATCAGCTATCTGCCAGTGAAAGTCCCGTTAAATCGGTCCAGCCGTTTCAGAGAGTAGCTGGAACATCCAGACAGATAGACAAAAAATTTAAAAATCGATTTTTCCATATATATACCATGTATACTTTCATATGCATTTAAAAAGCTGTTATTTTGACATTACAAACAGACGCTTCAATTTTATTTATCCATATAAATTTGTACAAAGTTCTATGAAATTTGTTTATACAATTAACAATATGATATACTGAAGACCTTAGATAAATAAGATGTATCAAAAATTAATGTAAAAGAAGAACCGAGTATATGTAACATTGTAGAAAAAATGGGTATTGTAGTATCTATATATTAGTATAGTAGTATCTATTAATACGTGAAGCAAAAACTTTGTGCACCTTTTTACGAAAATTGGAGTATGAAATTTCGCACACTTATAGTTTATATAGAGAAGAAGTGACGAATGCCAATAGTTTTTTTTTAATTATGCATAAAAAATACATTAAATCAATAAAAAAAACATTACACATGTATTTGACACACGCATATATACTCTTGTTTATTATTCAAGCCAAATTAACAGTGTAGCCTTGGCGAAATCTGTGATAATAAAACTATTACAGTCTTTGACATTAATTATTATGGTCGAAATTCGACCACGGGCGACCACTAACATTTATTATTTTACTTGATTTTTCGTTAAATTATTTTAAGTACTACATACGTAAAGAAATTCTGACAGGTTTTTTCTAGATGTTTGAGTACCAATATGTGAACACTATTAGACTATTAAATATAAAACTTTTCTATAGCAGTAAGAAATTAAGTCTCTACACTTAGAAAAATAGTTTACTTAATTAGTCGCGATTTTTAACTAAAAATATGGTTTGGTTACTTTTAAAGATTTAGATAAAGTAATAAATTACTTTATCTAAAACTTGTAATAATGTGCTAAAGCACATATTAAAGAATTAAGTTTTTGGCAGTAAGAAGCCAATAATTTAGTGAAAATCCAAATGTGGTCGTCGTTTTAATTACAGAAATACATGTAAATATTTAAACTAGCTTATAAAGTACATTAATTATAATAATATACTGTGTTCATATTTTTTCTAACAGAATATACTACCTACCTACATGTGAGTATTTGATGATAATATTAACTTACTCTTGACCCGTGTAGCTATAAATATTAAGAAGAAAATTATCCACTTAGAAATCAATTTAACGTCAGATAAATTACCTTTGGAATGAACAGCATTTAATTCTTAATACATGCATGAAGTTAATGCCAGTGTTCACATTTATGCAAGTGCAGGTTTTTGTTTTAGCTACTTATTCATAGTGCTAAGACCGTGTTTAGTCTGCCTGTTTGCGGGCACATATTTTCGCGGCGGCGGAGTCGTGCGCTCGCATTCATAATCATAATACATCGGTGTTTGACCTTTTAGAGAATTACTTACTGACACATTTTGATTCCATTTAATATTTTAAATTTGGAATAATTTTCAACACAAATTGTTCCTCCAATCACGTAGAGTTTTTAAAACAACTCTTCAGCAAACAATGTGATTGCAGATTATATTCATAATTCAAATCGCATTGTGGCGTTTAGCACACAGTGTGCGAGTGTACTTTCCGTTGTAAACATGACGCCGAGCCGTATAATGTTTATGTATCTTAGTGCAGTGGAGAAGGAAATTCACATCAAAATTCTGCGCCCGCGCCGATGATTCCAACATTCGTGCGTTGCCAGTAAAATATATTTCTCTTGTGATGCGTGTGAAAAATTAACAGCAAATAGCGCGTTATTAGAACACAATCTTGAAGCTACTGTTGACTTTGTATCTAACTAAAACTCGCAAAGGACGTGATGGCCTACATGTCCAAATTGCACGTGTATTACTGAGATGAGCAAGGTGTAGCAACACGTTTAGAAACCATCTTCGGCGAACGATGACAGCTGCCAACCGGCGACTTGTAAATTGTCCGTACGTGTGTCGCATCGGATCGAATGTTCAAATCACTTTGATACCACACCGCCAACATCGAACTGTGGTAGGTCACTATGGACGTATGTTTACAATATGCACAAGAATTCCTATCACTGCTGCACTTGCAAACTAAACTTTGGCATCTGACCAAACGTCTATTGCTGACGAGTATCTATTTTAAACTAAAATTACTTAAAAGGGACGCCGCCATAGTTAAGGTGGATATCTCAATTTTGTAGTCCTTTAATAAATGATAATTTACGATGGTGCTGTGGACAGTGCTGTATAAAAAACGCGGCCTTCTTTTTAATAGATACATCGTTTTTTTATCCGCATGTAACGTTTATTCGAAGTTTGAATTTCGATCGTTTATCAGGCTCCGAATAGCTATTTCGGTTAAAAATGCAACAAAGATAAACGTTGTTATCTCTTTCTATTGATAGTTAAATAATCTATAAGAATTTTAAGTGCTACCAGCTTTCCTTGCGGCTTTGCTTGTCTAAATATTAAATCTTCATGAAGAAGAAGAAAGTATTGATTCATTTGATATAATTTTGCCATAATGTGGACGAAGAAAATTAGGACATCTTATTATATAGTTAGATACATTTTTATTGGATGTTGCTCATTCTTTTCTATCCTTTACATTCGTGTCGTATATAGTTCCTAGCGTGGATCTTGAACGATCGGTGAAGTAGTAGGCATCACTTTACACATAAATCGGGGCCAATTTGATACGATTTGTCGACATATCAATAATATTGTGATTTTTTCTGTTTGCTGGAAAACGTCAATACTTTGAAAAAGAACTGAAATTTCACTGAGCGTAGAAGGTGACTCCGTTTAAGAATTGTGCCGTGGGACTTTATAATTATATGTACATAACAATTGTTAAACCGTTGATTTATTCTCAACGCAGTAAACATTAAAATAAAAATAATACCACTTTTACATTTATCCATTTCTGTGGATTATTTTAGAATCACATTAAATGTTTAACTCTGTTAAACCTAATTAATGAAATTGTAAAATATCATAATGACGATGAAAAAAAGGATTTTACTGGAAAGAAAATAATCATAATGGTCATTATTTATTAATCTAGCTTAATTTTTTTCTCACTACCGGCCAAATCTGATAACAGAATTAATAGTATGACTAATTAAGTAAAATAACGTTGGAAACGTGGAAATTTAATTTTTGATATAAATGTATCAGACCGAGACGGGCATGCGTCGCGGTGTGTGTCCTTCACGTGGAAGGGTTTATTAGTAAAGCGTGTGGTGGGGCCCATACATCATGGGCAGCGGCGCCGGCGCAAGCTTTCCATTCGGTTCCCGCAGTGAGTTTATCAATTTTATTATTTAACGACTTCAATAGTTTTTTGGCGGGAACTTGGAAGTTGATGCATAACTGTTCTTTTTTTAAATGTATTATTGCAAAGTTTGCAGGCGGAAACAATTCATGGAAAGTGGTTACCGTCGCCTATAGACGTATGTGGCCAATGGCGAAGCCAACGCGTTGCCAGCCTTCAGGTTAGAATAAAGAGGATGGGCTAGAGGGGATGGGATATGGGATTAGAATAGGGGGATGAGGGGAGAGGAAGGAAGTGGGCCATCGGAACTTACACTCATCGCACGAAACAAGATTAGCTCAAAGCCAATCGATGTACGCCGATATTCTGTGAGAGCGTAGTATCATATCGATCGAGTCGGCTTTTTCTTGTTCTTCTTTCTTGTTATTTTTATAAACAAAATAGCATCTATATACACTTTATTTTATATTCCCAGACAATATACAACGAACAACTCTAGGGTTGATAGATCAAATCAAAGTAAATAGCGTAAGTTCGTTCACGAATTTGTGATCTCTAGAACTTAAACCACGATTTTGCTTTCTGGACTACTAGATCGTATTCGTAGAAGCCGACATTTTTTTTCAATAAAAGTTGACTGAAACCATAAAACAGTTATTAACTGTAATTTCACAATACCTTGAACTCATAAGTTGCTATAAAGTTAGTTGGAGTTGAAATGTTTCTCAAGTACAAAAATGTGAATAATTAAACACAAGAAAACTTTTAAATCTGTAATGTTTCGATGTGTTAGAATAAGATAAAGGAGGGGACTTTTGGGCCAAAGAAATGTAATGACTTGAGATATGGTTTAAAAACCGTTATATTGTTCTATTACTAAATGGAAAATATCTATATTATATGTGTAAAACAATAAATCTTAAAAATAAGGTCACAAATAATAACGTTATCGATTACTGTAATCTATCACTCTCATCTCTGTACAATCTGGGCTCAAGAATGTACGAAAGCGTATTCGTCTCCTTGAGAATTTTCAAAATGCTAACTGCCGAATGTCAGTGACTTTCACCGTGAGCAGGTGATAATAACACGGCAACAATAGTCACTTGTATAATTTTTTATAGTCGGTTAATTATTAAGATTCCTACTGAAATGGTGTGATAAACTTTATTGGTCGTTAGAACGAGAGCCGAAACAAATTTGTGAGTGGTGAGTCGAATCGTACAGATTTGTTACGGCCCGTAATATAGCATTTGATTGACCAAGGATAATTAAAAAGTAGCGAGAGTGCAATAAACGCAAACCGACCGCTTCTATAACCTCTGAACTATACATTCCTATTAACTATACAACTAACATTCATATACTGTGCGATGAAAGAAGGATAAAGAACTCTTTGGAAGGTAAAAAAAAGTTTTTTTTACCAAATGCCACACAGTTATTTATGATACTATTGTGGTAAGGTGGTTGTATTACAAATGAGTAGACGAATGTAAACCCGAGACGAAATCGAGGGCTTATCATAGTCACGACTTTGTACAAACCAACAATCGCACCTGTGTCATACAACGTTTTACAACACATTTCCTCACATTTTCTCTATAATATTAAAGTGAGACAAATGTATTGATCAAAAGCGCTTCCAAAGAGGTTCGATTATTTTGTAATTTGAAACTCCTTGGTGGAATTCTTATATATTTCTTTTCACCTAGGTAGCTGTTTTACCGCATGTTCCATTGTGTGCTGAGTAATTTTTAACTTTCAAACAATGTATATAGGCTACGTAAAAGCCTTATTCGAGCAATAGTGTTGAAAAAAAATATAAAATAAACTAAATAAACATTTCTGAAGTTATATGCTGCAATTCAACAAATGAAATTGGCACTCATTATATTGCTGTGTCGGAAGATACTCTTCCACAGCGCTGATTTTCAGGAACCACCTCTTGTTTTATAATCTTAAAATCATTTTGGTATTAACCACACACCATTGTTATATTATTAATTATATGATATTAGAAAGTGAGGTACCTGGGTGAGAAGTTCACTTCAGAATATTGTGATTAAGAAGAACAAACGTTTTTGAGAACTACTGTAGCTGAACATGGTTAGGGAAGAAGAAAAGTAGAAATGACAAATGTATATTAAAACGTAACTCAGCAAAGTTTCTCTTAGCGCTACGCCATGCAGTTACTCAAGGAAGGCGTCTAAATTTTTCCCATGTCACAAAATTGTTGGCGACACCACTAATGTTGTAAGCTTCCATAGACAATGGTAATAATTTTCCACCAATGGGTAGTCGAACAGGCAAATCTGTTCCTGTCAATAAAATATAGCTAAGACTTGTATCATTACATTACATATATTAATAAAATCTAGATGTTTTAAAAAGCGCTACAACACCAGTGTGGATAAAAAATACATTAAATCAAATAAAACAAGTGTAAAACGAAAATTAATGCATTTGACTAGATATATCACCTTAATAAATCTTAATTTTATTCTTAGAATTTCGTAGCCAATTTGGCAAAAACAAGGTATAAAATCATCATGTCTTGTCTATACGTTATATCTATTATTTATTTTTCAAAAACTAGTGGATCTATATGAATTAAAGGACACGGGGACTTTTGGGCCAAGAAATGTAATGAGTTGAGACATTATGGCTTATAGAAAGCGTTATATTGTTATATTACGAAATGGAAAACATCAGCCCTAAATTGTATATGGAAGACAAACAATCTTAAAAATAAGGTTACAAATAAAATAAGTTATCGATTATCATAATTGATTTAAGTCAATGAATTCCAACAATTAATAATATGAAAACACTTACACCATACGATTAATTTATTCCAAATAACTAAACCCACTACAATAAAAAAAAAACAACTAATAAAAACAAATATTAAAATCACTGTAATTTTTTTTACAATTTAGGCCCAAGAATTTATTAAAGCGTATCCGTCGCCTTTCTTAAGGAGTAATCCACATGTTTCTACACAATAGTTAACTCTACAGCACTCTTCACCGTGCATGGATTGCTAAGCAGTTACAAGAATATTATGTTTTGCGTAGCTATCGATATGTGGATAAAAATATATTATAAAAAATTCTTCTAGTCTAGGGGGGAGAAGTGTGACGTTGTGTGACAAGAGGTGGGAGGGGTCCTAAATAATTTAAAATATAATATATTCAGGTTTTAAAACACGAAATTTGAAATATTAAAAAAAACTTTAAAATATTTCCAACTATCTATAAGAAACTTAAATTAAATTATTTTTAATAATATAAATAGAAATAAAGCTAATTACGGAACTGCTGTTTTAATTTAATAATTTCTTGATGTAAAATTGCAAAATATGTGATGTCACATTAGAGAGGGGGGATTCTCACGAATGTAACCAACTGTGACAAGGACGGGGAAGGGGTCAAAAAATCATGAAATTCGTGATACGTAATGTGTGGATGGCCTCTTATAGTACAAATAAATATGCATATATGTATGCATTATAAAAGCGGTTTTTATATTATTACACATATAAAAGAGACTAGGTAGTTAAGGAATCTTATAAAACGGCTTGTGTTCACTTTAAAAACCATTATTGAATTTCTTTAATGAGCTACATAGTTTTACAAGAAGAAATATATTGAGTGGAATTTATTACTGTTGTAAAAATATATATAGAATGCTACATAGCCGACATAAAAATGGCTAATTGCTCAAGTACACTTACTATGTATGAATTCGTGTCTATAAATAAATTTAGTGCTTATTTTAATCATGAATTTAATGAGACGTATACAAGATAACAAAGATAATGGTTAATATATTGTCTTTAAGGATAAAATATTTATGTATTATGGTTTTATTTTAGATTTGCAATTTTCTTTTTTAAATAAAATACTTTAACCAAAAAACATAATTACTTTTTTCTTTATTTAGAGAGGGCTAAACTGGGTCAATCGTAATTATTTCAATTTTTTGTCTGAGACTGATTTTCTTCAATAACTCATCGCTACTTCCATTCGTTATAGGTAATAATCATTCACTAATTTTTATTATAACGATTATACCACTTCACGCATCATCTTACTTATTTCCACAGTTATGTACCTACTGCTTCTCATAGACTTAATGAAAAGTATCATAAATTCTTGTGATTTGAAGATGTTGCAAGTCCACCCTGCTCTTTAGAGTCAAGAGTTGCATTAAAGTCCTTAGTTTTACTACTAACAATGTATTCTATTTTACATTAAATAAAGACAATAATATATACAAGTAGGATATATCCGAGACTTCGTCCACGCTTGACTCGAAATTCCCGCGGAATTCCCGAGATACAATGTAACGCAGCGTTTAAAAAACTGTAAGCTATCGTTTTTGTGAAAACTGTCTCAGAATAAGCTAATTTTTATGCACTTGAAGAACGAAAAACCGCCCCCAGAAAATTTTTTGCGGGATTCCCGGAATAAAAAATATCACACATTTTATTAGGTACATACAATTTGCTATGCAAGAGTGAATAAAATCACATTGGCATTCGACTTTTTATAATCTGGCCATTTCAAATAATTCCCAGTAAAATTCGCACGGGATTCCCATGATAATAAGTGGCGAAGTTTTATGTTTAAGAATTTGCTGTCCATCAGCGAAAACCGCATCGAAATAGGCCCAGTAGTTTTTACATGAATCCCGAACAAACAGACAAGAAATCTAAAAAAATTGCATCGTGTTCTCCAACGTTTGTATGGTTTATTCAAGTTTTTTTTTAAATAGCTTCAATGTACAGAAAAATTCTAAACATACCGTGGTTTAGAATTTTATAATATTAAAGATATTGAAACACCATTGAAAAATTGTGAAACCACGATAAATTAATAGAATAAATATCTAATAATAAATTGATGTGTATCTACAATTTGTGTCAGGATTATTTTTGTGTAGGTAGGTTAAGTATCATGAAAGTCGTAGCCGCTTTTCAAAAACACGAAATGGATTACGTTAGTAACAAGATCGAGCAGCAAGTTTAAAAAGATACATTGTTCTCTAAAACGTTAGTTTCGGCACGAAATCCTTTGAAGGGTGAAGTGTTGGAACATCCTAGACGTAACACGTCACTGGAAAACCACTTCTATCTATTCAAATATAAAGATTATCACAGCATGACAGTATATTAAATTTATAAGTTAATAAAATATGGACCCTAATGTTATTATCTTAGGATAGCTTTTGATTAATGAATCTGTTGGTTCAATATAAAAGGCTAGTGTGGCGCAGCTATTTACAAAAAGTGTATGTTACCGTGCGTTGTTTATGTGAAATTAAATATGGTTTAATAGTTTACTAAGAATAGGTTACGGTGCAAAAGCTGTTTAGCGGATATTGCGAAGTTACACGTGCATACATTTAAATTAATATTTTTTGGAGTTACTTTGCAGGGTTCCGTATCCATTTTGATAGGAATGGAATTCTTGTAAAATCGTAAGTCTGTTTATTGTATATGCCATATTTCTCAAACAAACTACTG
This sequence comes from Dendrolimus houi, assembly GCA_039645545.1. Classification (NCBI taxonomy): domain Eukaryota; kingdom Metazoa; phylum Arthropoda; class Insecta; order Lepidoptera; family Lasiocampidae; genus Dendrolimus; species Dendrolimus houi. Next base: position 15,251,809 of record CM077125.1, on the reverse strand, counting down.
GCTTCATACGGATGTCACATTTTTTGTTTTTATTTATTATTCGCCTCTCCTCTTTCTCGTTTTAGGAAAGAGGGTCTTATTTTCGTTTCCTGTCTTTTACATTTGTATACTTATTTGTCTATTATTGTCTTATTACAATTTTTCCTGTCTTGGGATGTCATATTACAAGGTATATTATGTAGGTAGCGATACAAAGGTGTAGAGATATTGCAACTGAGGCATACAAAAATTATAGGTACAAGACATAGTGACTTTTTATATAATTGGTTAGGTAGTGAAATATTAATTATATTTGCTTCTTAAGTAATAAAAGTGAAGCACTTTTTTAATTTTTGAACTATGAGAAGATGAGAAATTATGAAAAAATACCAATAGTCGAGCTTAATAGACATTTGCAATGAAAATCGGTTTGAACACGATTAGTTAAGTAGTTTTTGATATAAATTAATTCTTATCTCAAAAGGTATGTAGGTACTTGACTGATCTTGTTCAAAACAATTTTCATATTCGATAAACGCTTTCTCATGGTTCCATAGATGAAAACGATGTATGTGTATCACATTTACGGAATCTTTATTGTAAACTGACAAGCATTTGGACAACTTTATTCTTCTTGCCATCCTTGGACTTTGAACGATTTAAAATGTTCGTAAAAAATACGGATCTTGATTTGATTTAAAATCTTCATACATAGATAGATTGATGGATTCTACTTTGTACATGGCTATAAGTACGTACCTACTTGGCTGTTTATTATAATTAATAAAAAAATACCTACTTGTCATTTCTGTGTCAAACGTTATCATCGGTTAAAACGTTTTTATGAGGAGCACAGATAACATTTCAATTAATTTTTCAAATATTTTGTACATATAGCTGCATAATGCTACATATGCACTTAAATAAGTATAGAGTTCCAATACAATATGACGAAACGATTATATTTGTTATCGAAAAGTCTCGAATCCATCATATAAAGGTGAAAAGCTTATAAACAAAACGACAAAACGACTGCCTTATATAGAGCATAAGGTATTTGAATTAAAATGAAATTAAAAATATAACAAAAGTAAATAAAGCGTGAATATTAAAATTCAACGGCGTATCATTTGCCTTCCTTTTAATCCTAATTAATTTAAATATTTCGAGCATATTGTGGTATTTAAATAAGACAACGGGGCACCTTCAGTGTGGGATACCATGCTACGATTAATCTTCGAGCGCACATCAACCGGATTTGACGGTTGTTTTCCATATGAAGCAAAAAGATAACTAAGCTATACAATGTATCTATCTGTCTTTAGTATATTAAAAAACAGTTAAAAATTACTATAATTATTATAATAATCACATTATGTAGTAGTGGCAGATTTTCAATTGAAGGTTTAGAAACCCGTTATTCAAGGAAAACATTGAATTAAAATTATATTAATAAAATGATTTTTACCTCTTGCTGACGGCGGTGTATTGTGCAAACATTGTGAGAAAACCTTCACATCAAGATAAGCTATATGTAAAACTCACTACTCTATCTTGAACAAGCAAAACGAGTAAGTTATCCTCCAACCCTTTAAAAAAGTGCTCGAGCCCAGCAGTGGGACGTTTATGGGCTAACATTATTTTGATCTTAACTTTTTCTAAAGCAAAACTATAGATAAGCTTGTATGTCCTGTGTATGTCAATATAATTGAATAAACCGATTTTTGTTACAGCGTTCGTTATGTATTGTGAGACTTAGCGCTCCAATTATGGAAAAGCTCGTGTGCTTGCGTGTAGATTATATAGCCTATTTTGACCAAGAATGTGCGATCTCACTTTAGATAGGTCAAAACACTACCACAATAGTTGTGGGTCATAACAGCTAGCCTTTATTTCATCACGTGACGAAATATTTGTATACATCAAGTACATGAGAAACAGTTGTTTGCGGCTTATTTTAATACAATTCGAATACTATCACGAAACACTTGAAGTAATTTAAAGTGCGGTGTAATAAATAAAAATATGTAAGAACGTTTGGAAATAATTAGCTAAAATATTGTTTGTTGTGCACTGTGAAAACTAGACTAGGGAAATCACATCGCTACAAAAGGCCAATTTTTCAATCAGCTGATACGTGTTTATAGTACGTGGTGGTTTAAGGTCCTAATTTTTCGTTCACAACACTGGTTGATCTAGCAGCTTATAATAATGCATGTTATATACTATGACTTATGACATATTATACGGTGATTCTAAAATTAATTTTTTAACTAGTGTATTTACAATATTATAAAATTAAATTCTTAGGACAGGTCAATAAGGACAATTTAGAAATGTGATTAGGTGTGTTATAATTTTGATATTGCTAAAGAAAAACAGAGAAGCTAACTAGTTTGACGAAAAGTAGTTCATGTCAGCTGTGGTCGGCTACCATTTACAACACCAGAAATGATATCATTGTGTTGCTAGACTGAAAGAATAATTTTCCGTTCTATGATTTATGAAACCATTTTTATAAGCACCCAAATGTAGTGCTTTGAAATCGTCTATTTTTGTGTCACTTAACAATTGAGATAGGTAATATATAAAATTTGTCACCTTAGCTTAAATTAGTTTCCATTTAATTTAGATTGAACTAACTGTAATAAATATACTTGTAAACTTTTCAGTAAACAAAGGAAGATGATATAAGAAACAGATAAGTGCTGCAGTTTCAAGGCAATTGTAAAGATTGCGGTGCAAAGTATAAGGTGGTAAGGTTGGAGAGTGGAACTATCATTTTCAATGTAACGCATAATCACCTATGCACTTAAGCTTTAAACTATTAATACTGACTTTAATGAACCGTGAAAGGTTATATCGAAATTATATTTGACCTCTACTATAAATTGAATATTAATACTAAATCGTAACATTAGTATACAGAGACACATATCTACTTAAGTTTATTCAGTATTTTGGATAAATATAATGAGACGAGCTTTGGTTTATTTCTTCTAAAGTTAGGAAATTACTGTTTTATATATATATATATATATTAATTATATGTGTAGACGCTGATAGCTTTGGTGTTCTGTATTTGCCTCATTAGGATTAGGAGTATATATTTTGGAGAAAACTGAATCCTTATAAAATCGTCATGAACGTCTTCCGTCTGACACGCACTTAGATGATTACTTTGTTGTGGATCGCGCTTTGAAAATTCATAGAATTTGAATAAATGCATTTTAAACCATATCTTAATTGTGTATTAAGATATAATCTATAATAAAGGTCTTAGAACAAAATCAGAAATTGTGAATGTCGAAACATTTCAGTTTTTTAATCTTTGTTAGCAGTTATACTGTGACAACACAATACCAATTTTAAATATAATGTGAAAGCAACAAAACATTTATGTACCAACAAAACATATTTAAATTCTGGTCTATTTGCTAACTTAAAGATAATTTCTTATTTACAGAAATCTTTAAGAGCTTCATCTGCCAGTGCTGTACAAAAAAGTTCACATGCCCAAGAAGACCGGGACTCGTATTTATCACTTCACAGCTGCGCACCTATGATCGATTTTATCCAAGATGGCCGACGGTGCGCCGGGCGAACAGGCGGGAAACATGCGCTTGCACACACCTCCGCAACACCGGACCCGTCAATCACACAATTTAAATTTAGAACACATTACTTCTGCTACTTCTATATTTAATTTTGAGATTTTTACACTAACGTGCAAACTCGCTGACGGTTTGCGTTGTACTAAATTAACCTAAAAAATAATCCTTGAAAAGACTTATTCAAAACGCGAACCCATAAAACATATCTCCCCCATTATTAGTATATGGCTTGCGACTGTTAAGGGGCTATTATGCTGTTATTTCTCTGTGTGTTAGTGTTTGTTTTCATTGTGTGCGGTGAACGGACTGACCAATTTGGGGTACCATTACAAATGCATCCATAGAGCGAAGTTATTTTTAAATGATTCCATTATTTGTCCTACTTTGATTATGGTTTTTTGTTGAAAACTATTCAAATTATGCAATTGAAGGTTGATAAAGATGAACAGGTATGAGGTTATTTTTATGTTTTATCTTAACAAAATTTTACCGACTAAATGCGTGGCGGGCCATGCACAATGAACGGTTCTATATTGGTATGACCATCCACCGTTTTCGTTATGTAACTACAAAACCCTAAAAAGTAGCTCTAGATGCTCGAGATATTTTGTTTGAACGTTTTCACCTTACGGTTTAAGCGTTAGAAAGGGGATAACGTTTTTACAATTTTAAACTTGGTATAATAATGTCTTTAATTTTGGCCAAAGAAGTGCTCAAATTGGATTAAATGTTATTATAATATACCATTGTATACCTTCTTATAGCAATATCTAACAGTCTTCATGTAAAATGGTTGTAACACATACAGGAAATTGTTTTGTAAGGGTTTTATCATTTAGCTACGGGATCTTAAAAAAATAAAATCCCTCATAAAATGGAACACAAACTTGTTAAAATTTTATCACTATGAATTTTGGTCACCCAAAGATCGAAAGGACATGATTTCTGAAAAAGGATTAATAATCTACCTCAATCATTAAAATTTAAAAAAATACCATTCCGTATAGTTTGCATTTTGAAGTTAGGAAATTTTATTCTGACAAAAGAAATATATATGAGTAGAGCACCTTTCCAAGCGTACCTCAAGGAAACGGATGCGCCCGCATGTTGAATCTATAGACTATGAAGTAACAATGCATCTATGTTTGTATGTTTAAGATAATAACAACAGATTTTAATATCATACGTAATGGTCTTTCGAATTTTCAGAAAACTGCGCTTTAGTCAGCCCTGTAGGGAAAAAATACAAAATGACTTTTTTTATTGCAGGAGTTCAGCAGACAGGCAGACGGCCCACTTGATGGAAAGCGGTTACCATCGCCTATGGACATTTGCAACGCCAAAGGTGCTACAAATGCGTTGCTGCTCTCTTAAGGGACACAACTAAAGGTTGTTATGGCGGCATACTCTAGTACAGGGGTGGTAGCCATCCAGACGGGCAAATACCCTACCACCTGGCTGTGGGTTGTTTTGTCGCCTCTTACGACAGGCCGCCCAGCCGTAAGAAATTATATTCTTTCTCTGTTCTTGCACGGATATCACTTAAATCTTGAGTTTTTGTTACCACCAAAAATACAAGTGTTATGTGATTTTAGTATATAAGAACTCTGATTATTTAGATATATTATCTACTATTTAAGGACACCAGGGAGTGACCAAGACCTCACATTTTAACTTTTGTTAGTGCAGTGGCAAGCGAAAAATTCGAAATAAATTAATAGTTGCCTTACAGACAATTAAACTCTCGTATTTTATGATTATCTGATTGTATCGTACTAGCCCATCATGTACGTGCTGAGCGGTTAGCAATTACAATACCTTTTGGCTTTCAATAACAGATTAAAAAAACATACTTACGCCCTCAAGCGAATTTCAGCCGCCAATTTGTGGAACCAGTTTAGAAATTATAGGGTCAAGATTTAACATAAGCTTAGTATAAAACGTAAAGAACATACTCCGGAGTAGTTGCGGCTGATTATTCTAATTAGTATATCAAAGCATAAGTCAAATATGGACTTATACAAGTAACAATTCTAATTGACAAATTGCCATTATAAATAAATATGGAGGAATAAGTTTAAATTAAATACGTAAATATATTTTTTTATTCAATAAAAATTTGGTATAATATTATGTAATATTAAAAGTTTGCTCCAAGATCAGAAACATGCTTTGTCCATTTTATCTAACTGGTTGCAAATTGTGTAAACAGACGTTCTGTATCTATACAATTTATAATGTGAATTAATTGAAATATTATGCGTGAAATAAGTGTAAAATATACTTAAAAATATACTTATAACTTAGGTTTTATTTTCAACTTCTCTTCCATGTTTTGTCATTTTTCGGTATGAAAATTTTGTGCTTATGTCTTTAAAGCATTTTTACCAACAATGTCACGAAAATAGACTCTTATACCAGGCCATGATGAAGGATCATAAAAATATGGAATTAAACAAAACAATTTATTAATATTCACCTGTTTAATATATTTAAAGATGTAGGCATTTGTGAAAATGTTTATTATAAAAAAACATATTTTAAAGTAATTACGTAATAATTTTGTTTTAAATGTCTACATTACTACTTGACTTATTACTTATATGAATTAGTATTTTTAATTTGGCAACTCTTTACAAAACACACAGACCATGTTGCTCTAAGGTAGTATAAAATAAGAACTTGTAAAACGGAATGTAAATTTGGTAAAGTGAGAACTTAGTAAATATTGAGATGGACCCGTATAATATTAATGAATATGATTAGTAGTGACTGTTAACATTAGTGATTTGTATACTTATCTGTAAATAAAACTTTTGAATAAACAGGACTATTAATTCGGGTTAATGTATATTTGTATGTGTATAAGTTTTATTAAAAAGGAACTTCTGAACGCTCATCAGAACTGATTTAGATGTGAATGATATAGGTAAATAAAACCTTGACATCTGCGTTGACATACTGTCAGGTAAAATCTTATAAAAAGCTTTTTACAGCATTAAACTTTACAAATAAAACAATAACAAAATTGGGATAACATATTAAGTTGAAGAGTTCTATTTTGCATAATGTAAAATATAATATTTAATTATAATAAAATAAACTACATTATTATTATGTTTTCAAAAAATAAAATGAATAGATGATTGAAAATACTTATTTTTACCTAAATTTAAAACTAGATCCAACCATAGAAGATGAATATCCATTAGAAATGATGGACCCAGTACCTACCAACTTTAAAGCTGCCTGGTGTTTAGTTTTACCTTATTTTCCACATATAGTTAGTATCGATTATTCGTCATACCTATACAACTAAAATCTGTGTAAAATGTTTTTTTAAAATTTTAATTATTCTTATTATTAATTAATTTTAATTAAATGAAACATAGTGAGGCTTTTATTTTTTACTATTTTAACTTGTGGCGCCCTCTAGTCATGTAGGGTTTTTTATACTTACGTTTTCCACTGGACGATTGTCATTTATAATATTCTTTATATTTGACACAACACGTTTTAAACAAATAGCAGCCTTTTCGCTTAAGGCGGTCTCTTTCAGGCAACCCACTAAAGAAACTTATAAAAAACTACTGTATTTTCAGAAATGGTACCTAGTTGTTAGTCATATTTATTTCAAGCTCCTACAGTCGATTACTAGTAGCATTAGAATTCCGTGAAGTATATTACTTAGTTATAAACTTGTTTACTTTAAACTGGTGTTCACTATAGTTTCTGTCAAGGAATGCGGCTTCGTGAGTGAAGAATTGACACATTGAACCCTAAAAATTTTAACTTTTTATTTGCATGATTCTGTACTGTAAACTGATACAAATGCACAATGCTTAAGTAAATTGCATACGTTTAACGATTTCATGGATTTTTTTCAATATTTACTGGGACAATAGAGAAGTGCCTACAACAAATTATCTAAAGACAATTTTTAATCCACTACCTGCCATTTTATTTAATTATATATCTACTTAGCACAGACACTTATTAGTAATAAGTGAATTATTACTTTCACTTATTAGAAATATAAAAAGTAAAACCTGTTTTGATTTCACATTTTAAACACTACAAAATATGCATTATTACAATTACATGCGCATTAATAATATAGGTAGGTACATTAGGAACCAATTCAACATTTGCGTGACAATTTACATATTAAGGACCAAATAAGTACTTAATTAACAAAAGAAACAATAATAAAATTTTCAGGTAACAGGAAGTATTTGATTTATTCATTACTCTATATTTTTGTTTAAATGTTAAATTATTTTTAACACATTCATGAATCTACTTACGGTTTATTTATGTTGATGGGAGTGGAATATTTGATACCTGGCAATCAAAGTTTTAATGTTTTCAATGTTGTCTTAGCACGGTTTATACATCTAACCAGTCACGAGGAAGAGCCCAAAGTTTAAAATAAGAATTTAACGACAAATTTTCTTCTTTTTCATTGTTACAATTTGCCTAAGCACGGTTTGTGCGTCCAGCCAGAGTCACGCGGTAACGATGAATTTTAAAAATATTCCAAATTCAAATGTTTACTGTTCATTAACGGTGAGATATTAGAGAGAGAGAGAGAGAGAGATAACACTTTATTGCACACCAAAATATATAATTACAATTAATCAAGATATTATGTATCTGTTTAAAATTAGAACATTCTTTTTTGATAAAAGTGAATGTTGTAAGCTTGTACCCGTTTCGGATAATGGTCGAACACGGACTTTTCATACTGCCCACGTCCAATGCGTCCTTGTATTGTTTCGCGGGGCGAGTTGCGTGAACCCACCAGTGAATTATAGCCGACATTTCAACTACTTATTTTTTGGTTTTATTTTTTATTTTTCAGCCAGTGTTACTTAATTTTTATCAAGTCGCATGAGTTATGAGAGGCCGGACCACACGCGTTGCGTTAATTATGCGTTAGTAATGTGCATGCAATCATGATACTCTATTGACTAATATGAATGTTAATTTAAGCTTCATTGATTTATGGCCTTTAAACTTTTTGTAATGATTTCTTTGAGTTTCTTGTGTTTTTCATGTTTTATTGTTTGAAACTTGCAATTAGGTAAGGTTCCAGAATATTAATTACCTATTTGGCAATTCTTACTAGGTATACATTATATTAAAATACAAATATAATATTTAGGTAAATTTATTTATTGATCGCTTAATGACTAGGAACCTACTTACTGAACTAAATAAATGTTAGTTTTCGCAAGAATATTTTTAAGATTATTCTGGTCTGGGTTTAAATAAGATTTTTTAAATTAAATCTGATAAACGAAACAATTTCACACAAACATCAAAACGTAATTTATATTTGCAACCGTTATCGTAAAAATATATCCAAGATTACTTTAACCACATAATCAAACTTAGAATTTAGGCAATTTTGTTGAGTGGTTGAAAACGGTACGGCCTTATTTAATAACGCACGCACATTACTAACTATGGGAGAAAAACAAAAAAGCTTGTTCGTTTAACCGACACTGCCCTTACGCGTTCCATCTTTGATTTTGGAACGCGATCAGATGGTCATTTGTCGAATGGTCAGTGGCACTTAGAAGTTAATAATAATGCGCCCAAACTAGATCGGGCCATTGAACCGGGCGGGCGGTGCGGCAGCGCTCGCGCCGCTCGGAGCGCTAAAATGACGCTCATCATACTGTTTAACGGGATGATGGGAACTTATCGTCTTATACGTAACGACGACTCCTGCTAATAAGTTTTCCAATTAGAAAATGTATTCTGTATACTTTGTCTCATATCTGCCGTAAAATACAATTTTTATTGATTCGTGTAATTATTAGATTCAATTTGAATTATATATCTTAAAGATTATAAGTCAATTTAAAATAATTTTATTACTTTTTTATTGTATCGTGTACAAAATTTCTAGTTAAATTTTTGCAGCAAAGTAAATGTGCATTTTACAGTATAAACTTTTTACGTTATATATTGAAGTAATAGAGGAATAAAATCACTACATTATTCATCATAATCTTAAAGGAGACGGATACGCCTACATTGTTGGGCCCAGATTGTAAAACAGATCAGAGTGATTTTAAGCTTCCTTTTTAGTATGTTGATATTTTTTAAAGTTATAGTTGGTTTATTTATTTGAATGAATTAATGATGTGGTGTGTTTTCATATTATTAATTGTTCAAAATTCATTCACATAAATAGATTTTGGTAATCGATAACTTATTTTATCTATGACCTTATTTTTAAGATTTCTCGTCTTTCAGTTAGAATTAGGGTTATAATAGAGAGCAACTCTATTTCGTAATCGAAAAATATAACATGTTTTTTAAAACATGTCTCAACTCATTACATTTCCTTGGTCCAAAAGTCCCCGTCTTCTTTAGACGTTTAAAGATAATTTCTGATAATACTGAATTATAAGACCACAAATGGCAACTGTGTGTAATGGTTGATTTAAACATATTTGGTCTTTATTCATATTGAGTTAATGTAAGTTTGTAGGCTTCTTTAAGGTTCTTAAAGAAGCCTACCAAGTTACTCTTACTCAATATGAATAATACCGATTAAATATAAGTATTTTAGAATTACATTTTAAGTGAATATACTTAAACATTTATTTCAGTTATAAATTGCACATAAAAATTCTTCTTATTCTTCTAAATAACTAAATTGTAATTTAAAAATAATTAAGTTGTAGTCAACGAACATTTATGAGATTACCTACTTATTATTCTTAATCATGAATTAACAACCAATCTAAAATATGCTAATAAATATAAATTATAATGTAAATTATATATAACGCATATATGAATACTTTGTGCTTAATATGTTAAAGGCACTATTATTCTCCTAATATAGTGAACGATTAATGGCTGACTGAGTCCAGTAATTTTTTCAAACTAAATAAAATAAACTTTAATGGAAGTTTTCGTTTTGATATTTGATTAAAGTAGATATTATACAATCGAACTTTGTTATAGGTAGGTAATACAAAAACTATACGAAATATTAAAACGATTTAATAACTTAATAAGAATATGTATAATCATACACTATAAATCATTTAGTAATAAATACTATTTTATGGTGATCAATTATTTTACAACCAAAAATTATGGTCGTTTATGGTGGTTTCAAGATTTGATAGCCGGTAGTAAAGTGATCAGTGGTACTCAGATCTGTCCTACTAATAAGGTGCTAACGAGGGTCGTTCATTTTATGTGAGTTTTATTGACACTTGAGTTGTCGCGCGCTACCTGCCACCGTTCTTATTGGTCTCCTACAAGTTTCGAGTGGGGAATTCGGTCTAACCGGATAGCAACATTTTAATGGTTTCAATACAGATTATAAACCAAGATTGTTTTGTTTTTTACCACCACTAATGATCAATTTTATTTTAATTTACCTAGTAATAATACGTGCCGAGTTTATATCCTGTTCACATTTTCAGGGGAATTAATTTGTGTATTTAAATTATTTTTTAAAGCATCGAGTGATTCACTAACCTGCTATGGCCATCCAAGGATAAAATGTGTGGTTGGTGGGTTGATGTTGGACGGGCTGTGCGGCTGCTGCCGCCGATCCCGGGAGTGCACATTGATTACCCCAAGGTAGAGCTCTTCCGGGACTCGATGACTCGCTGTATCGCGCTTCAGGGGTGCAAGCTGCAGGCCTCACGAGAGCTCCCAGCCCTGAGCCCCATGCCTCTTTGCCTCCATAGCCATTCTGCTGCTCGCCACCCGGTTTGGAACAATCCGCCTTAGCGTACTGCTGTTCCCCGGCGTATAGCTTGCATGCCGCCGCGACTGAGGCGTCGTAAGGCGAGTCCTGCGGGCGAGGCTGATGCAATGCATGAGGCTGGGCATAGGTGAGTCCTAAAGGGAAACCCCGGTACTGGTCGCCACCCCCGCCGCCCTGGTGCACACCATGGGCCCCGTAAAAGCCACCCTGCTCAAAATAAGAGTTCATTCTGACCGGGCACAGTCACAGACGTCACTCAGTTAGGAAGCACTTATGTCATCGCGGCCCCACGCGCCGTGATAACGCGACCTCCACCAATGTCAATCCAAATACGGACAATATAATTTAATTTTATTAATTTTATTGCCTCTTAAACGTCACTCGAGCGTCATAATGGGCTTCGTCGGCGATAAAGGCCAGTTGACGTGTGTTTACTTTTTACGATTATTTTACGACTTGGGAGCGCGTGCCGCGGGTTTTACGACTTTTTAAGCGGTCTCGTCTGCGGCGCCGGCCCGTCTCACGGTGTTCGTGTGTATATGTGTATTATTGTTTGTTTGTTCTATGCGGATTTAAATAGCGAACGCCTTCGATGGTGCGTGCGAAGTTTGTAAGTCGCGTGTGTGGCGGGAGCGCGCGGCTGTATGCCGTGTGCGACCGGCGCAGCTCGACTCACGCAATCTACTGAGGCCGATACACGCGCGCCGCCCCGCGCGCTGCCCGCTGGCTGCTCGCTGCTCTCGCAACACCCGATTGTTCCGTCCCCTTTTCGCTAATCACTATAAATATTATCAGTCACGCTCTCTTTTGCCTTTCTTATCACTCCTACTTGGCGCACGTGGTGTCTACTAGCTCTGTGATAGATACATGGGTAAGTTACTAACTACATCTGGTGAGGACGACTCTACTATACCTAACAAATTAAATATAAATTAATCAAAGGCTTATAGAAATGTTTTCCATATCGATAACCAATAAACATCTCAGTTCTTAAGATATCCGGAAATACAAACAAGCGCCACCCGCACTTAACGACAATAAAAATACATTGACAAAACCTCAACAAAGCTTACAAAATAAGAAGCCAAGCCGCAAAAGTCATAAACTCATAAACGTACAATTAGTGAAACGGTCGAGTAAAGAAAAGATTTTACAACCACTTCGACCGTACAATGAGCGCGCAGTATCGTAACAAGGTGCTGAATAGAGTGAGAAGTCGTAAAGATGATTATTATTTCTTCTACTACCTGTTTTTACGAGAGGTGTTGTTGTTTCATTCATATTCATGTAAAATACTTATGCGTGATAGTGATGGATGAAGTCCAGTCCAAGGTAGCTTTTGAATATGGTACGGGGTGATATATGGCTGTCTCTGTTTAGCGCAGTGTAGCGCGTGTAGTGTATAAAGCGCACTATCGAAGGGTAAACAATAGCGCATTATCGCAAGCACTTCGTTCGTCCAAATGAAGTCGTCAAACGAATAAATGGTTGGTGGTGCGGTGCGGCCTACCAGAGATGTTCGCATTTTTATTGTTGTCACCTCTTTTAAACAAATATTTGTTGCACAATGCACTAAGGGGACGAATTTTTGTATAGGATATTTTAGATTTACTTAAATGCATTTATGAATTACATATTTAGGTAGCTATTGAGGTATATCTATCTATATATAATTTTTTATTAATGAGTATTATAAAAATACATAAATATTTATAAGCAGGATTTTTTTATTAATTCCATTATTTTAAAAAGGGAAGAGTAAATTTGATAAAATATAGATATTATTATTATATATCTGGTGCATATGAATAAAATAGGAGATATCTACGAGTATTAAAAGTTCACAAAGTATAAATTTTACTACTGATGATACAACATATACCTAAGATTATTAGCTCCAGAATTTTTGACATTGTAGAGGGTTTCTGATTTGATTAATTGGATATAGGTAAGTAAGTACCTATGAGTCAAGTTTCTAGGCATTACATATGACTAGATCACCACATTCTTAATACTCTACGTATAGGTACTACTCACATACGTACTGTTATGACACTATATTATATGAACTAATTGCTTACCCGTGCAATTGTACATTGTATAAAACAATTTAATTTACTATAATAAGGAGAGAGCATTATTAACCATTGTATAGTTCAGACGTATTTTTAATTAAACTCTTACAGCTAATAAATTCGTTTTTTTTAAAAAGGACCCACGGAGCACCATCCTAACAGTACCTATAGTCACGCCTGTCTCCTACAGAGGTAGACGTAGTATGTATCTCTTCTTGATTTTTACAAATATCTTTCGCTCCATTAACTCTAGACTTTCGTCGTTCATGTTATATGTACCTAAGGAATTGATTTGGTATCACTCAATCGAGGATCCTCCTACACGACCAAAACTTCAAAAACTTACATATTATAAACTTTAACTAAGCTTTACCCATAGGTGAGTTATTTTTACAATTAATATTGTGTTTTCTGAAATTTTCGCGACAAGTAGGTAGGTACAATTAATAAAATTTCGGAATAGAAATCAAATAAAATATCGCGCTTAAAAGCGTTAAAATATATTTTTTGTTATATATCGCGAAAACTTCGTAATAGATGGAAAAATAAAGCGAAAATACAAGGATAGTTTAAGTTTTTTTCAAACGATGCGGTGCTTTATATTCCGGAAATCCTGCGGTACTTTTTGTAGGAGTGATTTTTAGTAATTATAAAAATTTGCTGGTTCGGGTCCGATACTAAAGTAATAGTTATATATGTCCTTTTTTAAACGATTTGGTAATTTATGTCCTGGGAATCTCGCGGGAATTTTCCCGGCTTTGTCTAAAATGGTAAGAGTGCATAAAAAATGGCTAAATTCGATTTATAGTAGAATGACAGTTTACGTTCATTTTTAAACGATTTTGTACATTATATGCTGGGAATCCCAGATATTTTTCTGAAAATCGACCACACGGCTAAAAATAGCATGAAAATTAATAATAATAATAATTTATTTGCTTTCACAACAAAAACATAACATAAATAATTATTAGAAAAGGTTCTTAATGACTAAAAATTGGTGAGAGCTTGGTGTCAGTAGAAGGAAAAATCCTGTGCGACTGATCACCAGCCGAAATTGGTCGTGTTACTCTCATTACGGCATAGTGTAGTACTACATAACATTTTTGTACATATTTTGTATACCAATCTAACTAATACAACAACAAATCCTCTTTTTATATTTCCTGGGCTTAAATCATATAAAATTATACCTTTATGTTCCCGGGATTTCCTAACCTCGAAACCACGTTATTTTAGGACTCGATTCCTACGACAGTTTCTATATGTATTAGAATCTTTAGTAGAACAGTTGTAGCTGTGTTTGCCGTTAGTAACATTAGGAAGACCGAGGAGAGTTGTGGCAGAGATTTCTAACATAGTTGATTTCTCGGAACCAATGACCGTTAATAATGTGAAAAAAACTCGCATTTGTTGTTTTTGAGGTGCGCTATTTAACGCAGTGCGTATCAATGGCGTATGGGAAGTGATTGTGACTCTAGGACATCTGCATACAAAAAAATTGCCAAAAGTTAAATTTTCACAATAATGTTGATTGCATATATCGCTATGTATTTGCATCTTTATGATAATTTTTCTCGTATACTTTAGTATTTCAAGAGGCATAGCGTGGTAATGTTTTTTTGGGTTGCCATTTTATTCAGAGATTATAAATTATTATTCTAATTGGTTCACGAATTTTGCACCAAGGCGAGTTGTGACAGCTTGTCACAAGTCTCCTATTTAACCGACTTCTATTGTCTATTTTTTGGCAGTTTTTTTCTTATTTTCAGAATGCTAAATATACGTATGAAATACTGATAATATGACAGAGTGGCATTGCTAGGGCTGAAATTTATGAACTGTGCCCTCTGAAGTAGTCACGCTAACATTTCAAAGGCTTAGAAGTGTCGCATTTGATTGAAATGTCAACTAGATACATTGTCTTGCAATTTTATGAATAAAAAGGCATATTAAGTCAATTTGATGAAACGCGATGACCGACATACTTATATATGATATTGCTACCATAGGAAAACAAGTTTAAACAAGTAAAGAAGACTAATAAGAAAAGTAACGTTGATGACGAAAATGATTGGTTTTGCTTGTATTAGGTACCTTGAAACCTTTGGTCAAACAAATCAAAAGGGATTCCAGACCCTCGTATTCCAAGACTGGTCTAGCATAGGCGGGCTTCGATACCTATGTCTATCACAATTGTTTGTCAGATTAGACTTCGATTTTTAAACTGATTTATATACAGCAGGTCTCAGAAGGATGCCATACTATTATATTATTCAGGATATTAATGTAATGTCATTTTCGTTCGTACATAGGTGTCACAACTTACCTCGGTATTAGGAGGATTGTGACACGAGGAGTAGTTTCTGTTTTTGTATATTTTCTCAGAAACCTTAACATTGCCATTAATTTTGATGATCCTTTCTTAAAAGCTATGGATTAAGCTACATTGATTTATAAGATCTCATAGATACAGAATGTTTCTGGACTGAGATATTTTAGTTAAAGTAAAAATTGTCACAACTCCCCTAAGTCTCTTACTTATATCGGGTTTTAGGGGAATTTCCGGGATTCACGTATTTTCATACTAAAAAATCCATTGCCCTGCTGGAAATAACCTTTGATTTTAAATATTGGCAAAATATCTGTAATCTTTGTTAGCTGTCCAACATGAACGAAGATGCGAGCAAATGCTAGTTAAATTTATAAAATAATTTTACCCAGAGTTTCATTTTTATGCTATCTGTGCTTGATTGCCATTGTTTTTACATTGGTTTGAATAGGGAATAACATTTAGGTTGAGATAAGAAAATTTAATAAAAATAAGTCGTGGGTTGGGTTGGGAATAGAAATAGGTTGAATCGGGAATAATCCTTATTTTCATCTAGGTTTACAGTATC
Organism: Dendrolimus houi; assembly: GCA_039645545.1. NCBI lineage: Eukaryota > Metazoa > Arthropoda > Insecta > Lepidoptera > Lasiocampidae > Dendrolimus > Dendrolimus houi. The sequence continues at coordinate 15,235,491 of CM077125.1, read as the reverse complement.
GCATAAGCTTTTACTATAATTTCGGGCATCTGAACGGCTTTAAAACAATTCTCCCTGAAGGCAAATCTAGATGCTTTAGAACGTGATGATAAGACATTTTGTAATGGAATATGATTAGCTAACGATGTGTAAAAATTTAAACAGAGGATTTAATTGAAAGAGAGTTGATTACGTTTAAAAGGTCATCAATGACATAATAATCAGCGTACCTTGAGATAGTAATCACCAGACATGTAGTCAATTTACATATTATATTGTCCTTCATCTACAAGAATAATCAGGAACGAATGAGCTCTTCAAAACATGATCCTGGCGTACAAGAGTTATAACTACGTAGGAGCCTTTTGCTATATCTACTTTGGCGAACCATGTTTTGAATTTATAAAGTTTCGACAGTATCTATGTTGTAGAGACATGCTGGAATTATTACTTTGATTAGAGCTCTTAGGGCTAGCAAGATCGGAGTGACTCTACCCTCTAATAGAATATTGGCGTCTGAAATCGTCAGCCTTGAGCAAATTGCGTTTCGTACGATGAGTGAGAGTTTCGAAAGCCCATTTACCCCTCACACTCTCTCATCCTCTTTATTCCACTCCGGTTTGGTCACTTTAGCTGATTCCTTTTATTCTATCCCTCCTATCCCACCCCGTCTATCCCATCCTAAAGGCTGGCAACGCATTGGCTTCTTCCTGGTGATATATATATATATATATATATATATATATATTTATAACACTAGGACTATAGGCGACGGTGACCACGTTCCATTAGGTGAGCCATATATGGTGGTTCCCAGAGCTTCATAATAAATAAAAAAATTGGATTAGAATTGTAGTTGCTCTTTTGAAGCCGTATCTCTAAAATAGGCAATCAAAAACATCGTAAAAGTTCAAATTTCTTAATTATTTTTTTAATGGATTAAATCGTAGTGAATTTTCCAACTGGGCCTTCAGGGTCAAATACTACTATGCCAAATAGCGACAAACACTTAAAGGAGTCTCCAAGCCGATTTTGACGAAAAGTTAAGTGGTATCATTATATTTTTGAAAACTCAATTATCCTTGTTAAGAATCAAATCCACTGATTTTGAAAAAATAAACACGCTATATATAGATATAGCGTGTTTATTGATATTCCTTCACAGAAATTGATCCTTATAAGCTACACTATGATTTGGTATAATACTATTATTATTTTCTTTTATTATCAATTTCTGTGAAGGAATATCAAACGGCAAACCAAGGGATAGGGTTGTTTTTCAACAAAATCTTTTATTTTACACACATTAATAGTACAGAGCTTAAAAAATTCTGCTCTGTTATTAATAGTACGGAATTATGGAGTATTAATAGAAGTCTATCGGTGCAGGGACGGAAAAAGAATACTAATTCCTGCGGCTGGGCGACCTGTGCAGGCCCGGGCAGGTGGTAGGGCATTTGCCCGTCTGGATGGCTACCACCCCTGGTCTAGAATATGCCGCCATTACAACTTTGAGTTGTGTTCCGGCATCAGTGGCCAGGTTCTAGTTTCCTCTTCGAGGCCGGCAGCACATTGGCAGCACCTCTGATGTTATTAATGTCCATAGGCGAAGGTAACTATTTTCCATCACAGTCAGGCCGTCAGCCTTTCCGCTGTGCTTCAGCAATAAATAAAAATAAGTTAGAATTTCAATCGCTGCATTACAATGTAACAGCATCTTTGAGAAGAACTTTACTAACTAGCTTTTACAAATGGATGGAGGGAATGGAATAGGAGGGATGAGATAAAGGAGATGAGATAGGGGGATCAGACAGGACTGATGAGATAGGACAAATGGGACCGAGGATGGGATGGGAGAGTGCAATATGGGGATCGGATAGGAAAGATAAAATAGAGGGAAAGGGAATTTGGTCATTGGAACTCTCACTCATCGTATGAAAAACGAATAGATTGGTCTTGGTTTCACGTCAAGATCCTCTGAGAGCGCGGTATCACACCAATCGAGCCGGGCCTAAGAGCTGCAATCAAGATTTAAAATGTGTATTTACGCACAATGATGTCTACTAATTGAATACAAATATCATGGATTGTTAGCCTTATTAATTTTATCAAATATTTTTTCTGTCGGATACGAAAAAATATCGAAATGGAAGCTGTTGGGTGAGCCCAATTTTATAGGCACGGCACATCGCTTACACTGGCTTGGCCACTTGTAAATAATGAAGGAGGATTGTGGAGTAAAGAGAGCCTATCTGGGCCGACCAATATAGCTGCTGACCAGGATAGTCACCCCAGATATCGCTGGAAAGACTTAACACAGCTGCATCAGTCTCGTGATTCGCAATTTTATAATTTTTGCTACCCAATTTTTGAATTTCAAATGCCAGGGGAAATCCGGTTGAGGACTAAGCCGCGACAAGGGCAGAACCTTGGGGGGATAATTCGCGACCTAGTGTGGGATTCGCCAGATCGGGGGTGGCACTAACATGCCCAGTCAGAACTGGTGCCATGCTATTGCCACTCCCCGGTTAGGGATACCCACTAAAACCCCTGGGTGTTCCGTCACTCGCCTTATGCCAGGGCTACGGGTATATGACCTAGCAACTCCACAGTCCTGGCAGATGTGGGCCTCGCGAGGTCTCTTCCACTGCCGGGGACTTCCACTACATTTATCCCCCCGGCATCTTCAATCTCTCTAGGCGTGGGGCGGTCGCCCCACGGGAGGAGAGGTAGCGCGCGCGGAATACTCGCGCCCCCATCTCGACGGTGGCCCTTCGGCGCCGACACGTCCTCCTTTGGCGGGAGCGGAGCAGGGATGTATGCTCACGTTCCCGCTCCGCCTCCTCCTTCGCAAGCATAACGCGCTCGCAGAAGGAGGAAACGGCGTCCCATCCTGTCGGGCTCTCGACCATGGTGCGTATCACAGCCGGGAGCGAGAGGTCGTATCTGGTAATGGCGACGAGGTCTCGGCGCTGCTCTGTCCAGCACTCAGTCTGTCCAGAGTGGCAGGACACTCCTGGAGCATGTGCAGAGCCGTATCCTCTTCGCCGGTGTCACAGTGATGGCACCCTGACGTCGGCTTACGGCCAAGAGGACACAGGTACCTCCCGAAGCAGTAGCACCCCGAGATGACCGGTGTCAGCCAGAACGTCAGGGTGCCGTGTATACACACATACCCACGCCAACCCGCACTACCACCGCATTGCATTATACGCACACTTCACAAACAAACCAAAAAACACCAAGACCCTAAAAATTAATAACCCAGACACAGAAAGGAAAACAATACACATGGCACTAATTAGGATAATATATATAGGTATAGACAGACATAAGGCACACACTGCACATGCACTTCCTCACAACACCAGCATGTAACAGATACACTCTACATTAGTATAAGTTTAGTATTAAAATAAAGTAACAAATAAGCGTGTACAACTTCTTAACTTCTTCTTAAATTTAATTGTAGAAAAAGGAGTACGGAATTAGTCCGTAGAGTTGTTAAAAAAAAAATATATATATATATTTCCTGATTATTTCTAACCAGATAAGTATAACTTACAAAAATGTCTTATTAGATTCTATACGCACCTAACTATTCAACCAAATCGAACATTTTCCATTATTGGATTTATCAAAAGCTTTATAGCTTTTGACCTTTTTATCAATTAAAGCATATCAATTTCAATCTCATGGGTAGGTACTAGGTACTTAACCTAATAACAGATTCAAAAGAACATGAATAAACATTTTTAGTGGGTAAATTGATAAATTTTTCATAAATTTCTCGTATCATCATTAAAGATCACTCTTTAAATACTGCTCTATTGATCTCTAAAGATGGTCAAGTGTCAAAAAAGCCATTTCAGCTTAAGTATCGGCGTCCTTATCATAACAAACAAAACATAAAAAGTGATATCATATGTAGAGTTAACAGGAGTTTTGATTAGGGTTACCGAATCTATATATCGACAAGACGTTAAAAACGGCATATCATGTGTAAAACGATTTTCAAACATACCTAATATGTGACTAGTTGTATATAATATAACCAACAGTCTTCTCATGAAAACTAGAGCCTATCATTTCCTGTTGCATCAATTTAAAGGAAGCTACAGACATTAAAAGTTGAGTAAATACTTAAATTTTCTTCTTCTGATTCTGAAGAGGTGAATAATATCCCCCGTTTTCATTATTTGGCTACTGAATAAAAAAAAAACATTTTAATGAAAATACCCCGTGTCTTAACTAAGTATTGTAACAGCCTCTTTGGGATTCGGACGTTTTCACGTTTTCGTTTTTTATCCCGGAGTCGAGTCAAACGATGGAAACACGTAATATAAATGATTACATCTGTATAGATGTAGCTCACAGAGTAATATTTTCACGCAATATGATATTTTTTACACAATGACGTCTCTAGGCATAACAGCCACTGCCTCATTCTCTATTTGAAAATATTAGGAATCCTCTTCACAAAGAAAACGTCCGAATCCCAAAGAGGCTGTTACAGTACTTAACAGATACTGTTCAAACTAATTTTCTTTTAAAGTATTTTTGTTTTCGTGCATAGGCATCAACTATTTTGCTAAAAAAATTCCACTTCATAGGTATTTTAAAAGTTAAGTAGTAGCAGGGACATAATTTTTACACCTTTGAGAATTAATATTTCACTAATTCTTATATAAAAATTATTAAAAAACATTATGCTATGGTTTTTCAAGATCTGGTTAAGAACATTCTGGCTATGTATCTTACTGCAAAAAATTTGCAACCCTTACTTTCATGTATGGCGGTTACCTGTAATTTTTATTTCTATTAACACTACATAACTTTAACGCCATACAGACTTCACTTTTTATCAAATATTTTATTTAGAGAAGTAGGAGTAGTTTCTGTCTGTGACACACACAGACAGCATGAACGAACATGACGATTTTTTTTACATAAGGGTTCGTTTCTTGCTATTTAATCTTCTAATAATATTATAGGGGTGGAGGCTGGACAGACCATTTTACGAAAAACAAATACTTACAATATAATTATTGAGAAAAGTTGCCAGCCCTATAATAATGGAAGCAACAGCGACAGATGTGCCGATATTCGCATGTCCTCCACGGCGGTAGCGCGGCACTCGTCGCTTGCGCATGGCACGCGAGTAAACACGATTTTTACTACCACTCGAGTGCTCGTAAACGTCACGTGAATTGCGCCGTTTGTAGAACTCCCAGTAAACACGCCGCTCTGATCATTTCGTATACACGGTATACGCCTTCGGGGCTAAACCTCGATATAAATTCAAAACTTTATTGACGGTGCCGGCCGACGCACGTGGATTGTTATTATGCCGTTCTTTGGACGTTTATTGAACCATTATTGACTTGTTTAAAGTATCACCAGTTTAATAGAGATAAAGGAGTCGTTGATACTTTATGACTTCATCGCGTAAGGATATGACGATATAAAGCGCTTAGCTCGAGTTCAATAGCGTCTACATGTCTGACTCGACCGCTAACTTTTTATTACTACCTATAACTTACCAGTTTATTAAACTATGTTGATTATAGTTATGATCACTATAAGTGAAGCTTGTTAGATAATATATCACTTTCCTTATATAAAACTAAACGTTCCGTTAAATTTAATTAGCTTACAAAAGTAGCCAAGTGCTCGTCATTACACGCAAAACATAGTGTTCTGTAGAGTCGATCAAAGTGCACTATTCTTGCCATTTGGCTTTAAAACCGCAAAAGAATTGATCCAAAATATTTCATATTTCAAATTTTTACACAACAGATCTTCAAACTAAGTTTAATCTAATTCTAAGTCTTTTATTAAATAAAAAATACAGATATAGGTTAGTGTAATATCTATAATATTATAAAATTCTAAGCATGTCTGCTTAAAAATATATTAAAGCTATTTAAAAAAAAAACAACTGGAATCTTATACTAATATATAAAGCTGAAGAGTTTGATTGTTTGCTTGCTTGGACGAGCTAATCTCAGGAACTATTTGGTCTGATTTGAAAAATTCTTTCAGTGTTAGATAGCCCATTAAACGAGGAATGCTATAGGCTATAATATCATCACGTTAAGACCAATAGGAGCGGAGCACCAATGAAGAATGTTTCAAAATCGGGGGGTTTTTTTTAACGATTCCACGCGGACGAAGTCGCAGTCAGAAGCTAGCACACTATATAAACGATGGAGAACACGATGCATTTTTTTAGATATTTGTCCGTATATTCTGGATTCACGTAAATATTACTGGGCTGATTTCGATGCGGTTTTCGCTGATTGACAACTAATTCTTGACTTGTCTGCGCTTCTTTTTATCTTGGGAATCCCCCGAGATTTTTTCGGGAAACGATTTAAAATGGCCAGATTAAAGAAAAAACCCCAATTCCAATGTGATTTTTTCACTGATCGAAAGCATTATGTAATAAAATGTGTGATATCTTTTATGTGGGGGATCCGACATAGTTTTCATTAAAACGATAGATGCATTCTTTTGCAAATGCTGCGGTACTTTGTGTCCCGGGAATCCCGCAGGAGTTTCAAGTCAAGCGTGGACGAAATCGGTACTATAAACTACCTACCTAGCTATTAAGGTAGAAATATAAATCACTCCCACGAAAATTCCCGCTAAAGTCCTGTTGTAGAAAAAACTTACCTACCCCAGATTTTGACTAAAGTTTGATTTTTTACGTGAAAGTTACAAAATTCTAAAAAAGTTTGTGTTCTACTTTGCCTTTAGTTCTATAATAAAATGCAGCGCCATCTGTGTAAACTACATAAAACTAAGAATATACACATTTTCAAAACACCTTTTTACGCTTATCCATTATTTTATAGCATTATAAATAAATTATATGAACATCATTTATTTATATTAATCTAAATAACTCATAAAAACTTTTTTAATATAATGACTTAAAACTGCCATCTATTGTTATTGTGATGTAACTACGTGTAACGACTCGCTTCGGAATGAAACACTCCAACCGCTCAAAGGTCATGTAAAACAAAACTCGAATGACTCACATCATAGAACGTGTTATTTATTAAAAGTATTAAATCTACAATCAAAATAGCACAAATGATAATTTTAATGTTCCGCAAACACATAAATGTCAAAAAATTAAAAATAGCCATAATCTTGAATTTATTGCTCATTAAAATCTTTATCAAATAAAACGTTACAATTATTTAACTTCAAGCCCAGACACTGGAAAAGCTGTTTATGTTGTAATGATTCAGTTTTATTATCTGGCTATTAAATTACGTAAACGTATCGTTTCGTCTTTGTATGAAAAAGAGACATAAGTGCCAATAGAAAAGTGATAACGCGAACATAAAAGCGGATTTTATTACTTTATTCATCACTCAGCTATATAAATTCATCAAGACACTTGTTAATCGTAAAATAAATCTTATTACACAGTAAAGTTATGTTTAAATTGACGACAAGCGTTTTATTTTCGCCATAACCATAAAATTTATTTTTACGAGCGTACACTAGTGCGGGCCGTGCTAAGCGCCATCTCGCGGCGACCGCTGGGACCGCGACGTCATGGCACTTGGTTTACGTCATTTGATAGCCACTGACTGCCGGCTTTTACGACGCGTTCACAACGTTTCAATGAATGGAGCTGTCGTAAATGTGGATTTGGCGGTTTCACTAAATTGGTACTACAGTGACCATCTTGATGTAATGTAGATATGTCTCTGATTTGACTATTTGTTTAGTTAACTAAAACTTATTTTTACATATATCTATACATATTATCACACCTGTTTCCCATAGGGTTAGGCAGAGACGATGGATTTCCACCTGCTACGACCTTGACATATGATCTTTTACTTCGTCTATATTAATTAATCTCTTCATACATAGCTTTGTTACGATATTTCTATTTACTTACTTATGTTAATAAATTCACTGTTTATTCAGAGTAGATTATGATCGATCGAAACCTACTTCGAATAACCAGAGAATTTACGGTAATAGAGTAGTTGACAGTCCAAACCGATAAACTTTTTGTTATATGACATAACAATGAAGCCGCCTAGATTTTGTACTAGCGTTGCAATTTATGACGTCATTTCTATAACAAGTCAAATAGCGTATAAATTATTTTTTAAACGGTAATTAAAATTATTTCCTATCATGATATTTTAAAGGTATGATGACAACGTGGAATTTGAACGCACCCTCTATAATATGAGCATTGTTTCAGAAGTTAATGTGAAATGTGTCTACTACTTCTTACATTTTTTATTATAAATCGAAACGTGATACTATAAATAAAATAAGTAGGTAAGTACAAATAAGAAAATAAAACTTGTTATTTTTTATATACCTTGAAGTCACTAAAAGCCAATTTAAAAAAATAACTTTCGTAACTTTCAGCAACAATAACTTTTAAAAGGTTATAAGTATTTTGTTTTTGTTTCTTTATACTTTTTCGAGACCAGTGAGTATTATTTAATTTTATCTATACTTTGTACAGTCTAAAACGTGTATTTTTGAAGAATTATAATTTAAAAACTCATTTCTTGAAACCGTTTTCTAAATTCAATTCTCCAATCAACCCTCAGATCCTGGTCGGGAATTGGGACTAAGTTAGAGAGCTGCCATGCCGTGGTGATAGCACACACGAACAAAAGTGTATTGTCCCCACACACTTTCCCTATTCACATTAAAACTAAACAAACTTTGCATAATTGTCTCATTCACGCACGCGCTCGTTACAATATCTCCTTAATAGCGCTATCTCGTTCACACTCGATCGTCAAAATGGCCTCCAAACGAGATATTTTGAAGGAACGCCGCCAACTTTTGTTGCTGTAATGGGCGGAGCGTGCACTTACAGAAGCGTATTTAGACACATGTGACGTATTAAGTTCGTTCTGAAGTTTTTCAATACGTCATGTATAAAGTGTATTTAAACGGATTTAAATTGATAATGAACTGAACAAATTTTCTATATATATATAATAACATGGAAATATGAAAGTGACTTTGTTCGTTTGTTTATTTCTTTTCCTACCTTGAAAATAAACAGATGGTCATGAAATTTAATAAATAAATATCTTCAATAATGACCATGAATTTACTTTTCTCAGAAGATTTGACTTTTCCGAAGTATGTAGATTCATAATGCGAGAGATGGGTCATGCAATACCTTAGCCACCTAAGTAGATATATGTACGCATAATTACAAAAAGCAAATCTTTAAAGTAATAAATCTAAAATTAATTTGTGGACATACCTACCTAATAATTTTGCAGAAAAAATTTCTTGTACGTATAATTTAGCATTTTTTATATGTTAACTCATCAAAGTTAGTAAGTACTTATAAGTTTTCAAATATCAAATCAGTCACACTGATATTTCATTTGAAAACAAAATACACAAAATCTTATGTGTCTTTCCGAAATAGGTAATACGAATAACTTAACTGACTTTGAAAATTGTCTGACTATATAGATATATCTATTAACTCATGAATGTTTTGATACAAGAGGTTTCGTGTTTTATATTTTGTGTTTGTCGAAAAATCACGAAAAATTTATGATGGCCTTGCAAATACTAATATTATGTTTTTACAGTTTTAAACTCATAAGTGTCAAGAAATCGTGAATAATCAAGGTTTAGAATAAAGGCTAAAGCCGGACCCATAAAAAGCCCCAAAGCAAAACACTCTTGCGTTTCCAAAAAGTCGAAATGTCACCATTCAACTTTCTGCTCAAAACGTTGATTCTTGTTTTGAGATAGGTACCTATTTATATTAATTAAAATTATCTTTGATTTTATTTGATTTATTTTAGCATATAGTATTATACCTATTAAAAAGGCAGGTAGGTACTTAGATAATTTAATGTTTTCACAGACATAGGTTGTCAATCAATACATTTGTTGCAAATGATTTAAAGTAAATGAAATAAAATGGATTTCATTACTAAAAGCCCTGTAAAAATTTTGAAAAGTTGAAAGTTATTTATCTGTGAAGTTTTCATATACCATAAAGACAACAAAAAAATATTTTTCAAAATAACAAAATTATCTGCTTTTTATAAATAAGAAGCATAAAGTGAATAAAAAAATAATTTGACATCCAAATTTGTCCCTGGGCCCAAGGATTCCGGTAATGGCGTCCCATGCATTGTACAACGAACTATAAATGTGATTTTAGCTGTTCTAAAATGTCTATTTAAATAATTAAAGGCTTAAAATAGTGTAAATAGTCTTAAACTGGTTTAGTGACTACCACATTTGTGTTATTAATTGTGTTTTAGTAGTATAAGTAAAGTTATTTTGTATTAATGTGTTTTATAGCCGCCATTTCGCCTGTCGTATCGCCGACGGAGATCAATATGTCCCTCTCTCTTTCACACTTACGGTAATGTTCATATGAATGACGGGGTAATATATGTATTGCTTAGAATATTTTGTGTATATTTTTTTGACCGTGAAATAATTGTGTGATGACAATGAAAGTGACAATGTGTTATGTTAATTGTTTTATAAATATATTCTAATTTGCAATAAAGTTCAATATTAAGCACCTATCTACTACAGTGTTAGATAATAATAAAACATATTTAACATTTTCTTTATAAATTAGTCTATTTCATGAATAAGAAAACTAAAAATGATTAGATAATAGATTCATATTAACTACTGTATGTTCTGTATAATATCTCAATTATCTATGTAGATAGGTTCGTAGATCTAACGATAGTTAAAACATTTAATTAAAATAGACCATTTACTATCTACATATAATATCTAAATTTCAATTATTCTTAATCATTTGTAAATCAAAATAATTGGGTAGTCATTTGCATTTAAATTCTATTTAAAAAACTTGCTTAATTTTACAGTCCATATCTTGTTTAATGTGTTATTTGAGCTTAATGTGAGTCCATTGTTGCTTTTTAGTTCCTATCACCTACCAAGTTCTGACAAAATCGTATTTGTTAATTGAAAAACAAATTTTAAAATTGAAATAAGTAATGTTTTAATATTATTATTTATCCTATTTCAAAACATATTAACCTTGGAAAACAGTATAGGTAATTAGATATAAATACGATTTAAAATACACACCTACATTTTCGACCTCGCAAATAGACATGTCGGTAAATTTTAAATAATATCTATGTAACTAAAACACAAAATATAACCTATATATCTAGGTAGAAGTATAACTATGTCATGGCACCTTGTTATGTCCCTGCTTCATCTGGAATACCTAATGTTAGTGACTGTGTCCAAATAAGTCTTGATTATGGTGGGGTATCATCTAGGATAATGTTATAGATATAACCCGTTTCACGAAGATTTGGCGATGAATGTAAACGCGTAATTTGTAATATATATATAGTCAAGGTGGGGAAGTCCGTCAGTGGGGGAATTCCGTACATCTCTCGTTATTTCCGTGTTTGACTAGCTACGACGATGACGATAAATCGGTCAGTAAATTTAAGACACCATTTAACTCTATGTTCGAATTATAGTTGGCGTAAAATTCCGTTTAAAAAAAGTAAAAAATCGAGAAGTTACGAACTTACCCCACTGCCACTGACTTCCACACCTTGACTATATATGACTATATATATATATATATATGTGTGTGTATATATATATATATATACAAATATATAAGCCCTAGGGTAACGCTAACATTATTTATTTATTATTTCACATAGAGTAGGAACATTAAATAAACAATTTTAGAAAAATGATTGGACAGTTTGAATAATCAAGTTCGATGTTCCCGGCCGACGGAGAACGCTAATTTCACCAAATTCAATCTAACACTAATATAATATGGCCGACACATCTTTAACAATTTTATATTGTTACAACTTAGGCTTCGACAAAGACAAATTCCACGTACAGTGTGTAAAAGCACATTTTACTACCTGTCGGCATTTGAACTAATTGTAATCTTTTTATGATCTTTTTGTTTAATTATTTATTGGCATACGTTTCTAGTATTGTGGAGAATAGCCTATTGTTCTATTGTACTCGTTTACAGCCGCTCGCAGGCATCATTAGCCAGGTGTTACGTATTAAGTACAAGCTGATTCTAGGAAATTATGTCTACGATACGGTACGGGCACATTTGCATTTGTGCAGTATAAAACGATGGCCTGATTGAAAGAGGGGGTCAGTTGAACGAGAACCACGATCAAAGCATGACGTGTGTACAATAGGGAATAATAATAGTGACGGACTTTGTGCGTTTTATTGAATTACGACCTTTTGCATTATGTTTGGATTTATTGTGTACGGTTATATTTGTACCTGTGTTATACGTGTTTGTATAGTTCTAATAAACTCTATAATAATTCCAACGGCATTTTAATTCGAGTCCCGCAACTCGTAACAATATTATAAAATAGTCTTGTATACAATTTCTGAGTGCTCAGTTAAAATCGTCGTTGCCCATGCCGAGAATAGGCGTATTGAATTTAAATAATTTGTTTATTGTTTTCATTAAATATGCATATTTTGTAAAGAAATAATTTGTAGCTTATTATGTAAAACTTTTTATTGTGCATTTTATAATAGGTATATGCTATTATAAAATGCACAATAAAAAGTTTTATACTCAGGTAGGTAGGTAGCAGTGGCGTGAACTTTATACAACCTGATTCCCCATAGCCTACGTTTAAGAAACTAGCGACAAGCGACCAATAGGTCGAAAGCGCCATGAAGTTATTGGCGCTTACATTTTTTATTCGTGCATATTGTATTACTGTATTACTATCTCTTATACTCAGAGGCTGTTCACATGTACTATAAGATGAAATAGCAACTCATAATCCGGTCGGGCACCGGCTTTTGTTTCAAAGTATGAAGTAAGAATGCAAATTTTAATAATAAAATACATTGCGAGTTAGACGTTTTTTCAACAGCGGTGTAGTCGGTGCTTGCGTCACAAGGTAGGTTTTTTCAACCGGCTTACCCTAGCCGAATTTCCAACCCGCGCCACTGATAGGTAGGTATAGGTATATACCTATACCAATAGTTAAGCTGTTGGGAAATTAGGTGTATAGATACCATTAGTTTTACCTTTTTTTTGAGGCGGGGGAAATACATTTCGCACACTACCTGGCCCTTTGCTAGGGATTAGACCAAAGCGATGAGAGGTGAAGCCACTGAAGATAGCGCAGCCCCCAGAGTCAATCGCCAGCGGCATGTGTGAAGACTCGGCAAGGTACCTCCCTCTATGTGGAGAGGTAACCCATAGGCAATACTTCACTAAAACCACCGTCCTCCCATTTGCTCCGCGCTTATGGCAGGAAGAGCGTGAGACTTAGAACGTAGTTACGCCCACGCTGATCCTAGCGCATCAGTGCTTGAGAATGCCCTGGGAAGCAGTGCAGACTCACTACCATTAGTTTTACCTATATTAAGCTTGGTTAACTCACTTGATAAGAAATTAAGTAATATTTTGTTTCTCCTTTGTTAAGCAGCTGGTAAGTATATGTATTATTTGGTTGGATATATAAGCAATTGAAGGTTATTTACATTTGCATGTTTACAATCTGAGTATTCAAGACTTTCCTACTTGTTCGTAATTTAGTAGTATCTTCTTTTACTAATTTTAATGTTAATTCATTAAAATCTATCAATTATTAAGCTATTAGGTACTCATTAGAATAATTTTAAAACAAGATTCTCTTTTAGTAGGTACGATACATTTATGTAGGTAACATTGCCCCTAATTTAGCTCTCTAATTAGAACATAAAACGCAAATAAGTTTCGTTTTGAAATTTAATCAGACAATTATCTACTAGATATCCTGTTTTACACCGATAATACATATTATTGAAGCAAGCAACTTCTAATTCCATAACATTTTTTAAACGAAAGTCGGCGATAGTTTATTATTATTATTTTAATAAAATATATTATTAACACAAATTAAACCAGCTATCGTTTATATTAGCCTAAATATGAAATCGAATAACGATTAAAATTATTTTGCCATACCATAGTCATCTAATTGGAAATCGCTGCAAGAGGTTTTTGGGGTTTGCGCTACATCATACATGCTGCTTTCATCCAGCAACATCGACGACCTTGGTCGTCAGTCCGGCAGGAGGATGTCACATACCACGTCTAGCGAGACGCTTACCTTCACTCCGGGACTCTGCTTCATTGACCATCATCCGTGTGACTGACGTGGCTTATTACTGCTTCAACTCGCTAAACATCACACATAGCCCATGCGGTTACAGTCGTAAGTCAAATTATATTTACTTTTTATATCTACCTGTACCGTAGTTATAGTAGTGCGGTTATTTTCACAATTAGCGTTTAAACATTTGCGTGCATAGTGGCAATATTTTTATTTACATACAACGATATCTATTATCACTCAATTAGCTTTAGATCTTCATTTGATTATACCTGTTAATGAAACTAACTAAATGCATCATTAAGTATTAGTATTTGTTTTATTGTTGTTTATTATACTTTAAATTTAAACAAATAATATAATATATAAGAGGTCCAAGAAACGTTGGCTTGACGTGATGAAGGATCACATGCTAAATGGTTTTAAAACAAAGGAAGCCGAATTTAGCGCGAAGTGGAGAAGAAAAAGTAAGAAAGTGAACCCCAGGCTTCGAAACGAAAGCGCCAACACAACCGAAATTTTCCTAACGTTCATAGGATAGTACCTATGTGAAGTCTTAACAAAGATACCTACTGGTGAACTTATTACTTAGGTATAAATTTTGATCAAAAAAATTAGATTTGTCTGAAACAAAATTTCGAAGTTTACGTGAGCAAATTTTTATAAATCGATTGCCTAAAATTTGAAATCACTTTCAAATATAAGTCTTGGTAAAATTAATAAAATTGTTTTGTTTCGAGATTATTGACTAACACCCTTAGCCATTGTATTATTTCCCTACTTAATTAAGTTATCCTTGTGTTATGGTTAATATACTTACCTGCCTATCTGCAATGCATAACAGAACTGATTCAAGTGAGACCCATACGAAAAAAAATTATAAGTCAGGTTACTAAATATATTGAGCTTAGGTATGTGCCAATCAGAAAGAATCACTACGGATCATTGTCATTGTCACCTGAGAAGTCAATTATTTTACCAATAAATGTAGTTAAACTAAATAAAACGTCTCTAGAATAAATATAACAGAACGTCGTTGATCTCATTTTAGAAATTTTAGTAGAACAAAAAGATTAAGGCTGGCAATGTCAAGACATCATCAGTCTGTAACGTTGTCGTCACTTTAAGCCAAGCGCTTTATCCCGGACATAAGGCGTAAATAAAAATAAATTTTTCGACGGATATAGGCCCGAGCACGTGCGCAGGCGCCGCTGCGGTTTAACATTCAACTCCCGCGCAATGTTGTTTGTTTTCACGCTCCGTGAGGTTAGCTTGCGTGATTGTTTTATAGAGTAATATCGTAGCGTGCTTTTTGTGATGTAATCGAGAATTCTATAGTATTTAGTCATGTTTGAAGATTTTAATATGTATAATGGAAGTTACTGAGGATTTATTGCCACGACGTTGTTTTCCCATGAAACATTATATTTTATGCACATGTAAATTTTTTTTCATTTGGCCACATTCTATAACATCGGTCAATTTTACGACAGCATTAATGCTATTTGCTAAAATAAAGTTTTTTTGTGTTATCATCTCAGACGACAAGACGACAAATAAGATATCAATGGTAGGTAGGTATCTTATACGCTCCGTACGTATACAAAAGTGTCAAATGAAGTGAAGCATTTTTAAAAACTTGTGTGCGTAAATTTATGTAGTTTATACGTGGTTTGCATCTACTAACGTAGGTAACAGTAGTTATATTATCCACTGGAAACTATTCCATCTTTAGTAATAATTCGATTATTTAATACTAAGTTGTTGTAACGAACTACAGCGCGATTGGCTTCCTATTTCAAAATTCGCTTCCTTTAGCCACTTTTACTCTGCGAACTCGGGGCTCGTTCTACCTACTACCCGTGCGCAGAAGGTTTGCCTATAGACTCATGATGACATGTGTCGATGGTTAGTAGGGTTGACAAAAAAGGTTACATAAATAGTTGTTGCAATATATTTATTATTTTAATTTATTATGGTGTATACTTTACATAAGTATATAATATAAAATAGTAAGTAATATAATACAATAATATTAAGTAGTCATCGGCAAACCTACGCGCTGCTTACATTTTGTTTCTCTAAGGTTTTCATGTAGCCGTTGTACTTACTCTTTTGGAAACATTTTATAACTAGTAAATTTCTACGCCTTTTTTATGGCTTAGAATGGTTTTATATGTTAAAAAGTTGTTTTAGTTTACCGAGCATAAAATGATATTTTTTTAAATCATTAGACAAACACACTGTATATCCCCAAATTAAGCAATTTACGCTTGTGTTATGGATAATATACAACGGACCATTCTGGGGCTGATCCCAGACACCCAGACCATAGTAAATAACGGAGAAAATACGTTTCCGAAATTTACTATACCAGGAATCGAACCCGGAGCCTCTGCGTTTCAGTGAGGTAAGCCGGCAAAGGCTTAGCCCACTCAACCACACAGGCCGTAACAATACAACTTTACAATGCAATTAAGCTGGAAGCCAATCGCGGCACCTACCTCAATATACCAAACCTCCGTTATTCACTTCCCTTTCTAATAACCTTACTGCTACGATACTAACTAAACTATATATGTATGTAAATTTTGAAAACATTTTACGTAAACTGAAATGATAATATAACTACTTAAAACACTTTAATAAAATAAAAACAAAAGCCTACTACAAAACAAATTAAATTTATCGCCTAAATGCAGCATATAGATTAGAATACGGATACGGTACACCTGTATATTAATTTTAATTCAATAGAAATCCGAAACGACGGCTGCATACTAAGATAGTAACAATGGTGGTCCGAAAATTATCAGACAACGATGTGGCTATTGTATCCGTAGTTAGAGGTAGATACCTACCTGTCTATTTTGTTTCCAGTATCACATAGATAGAGCCTGAATGATCGTTTTGATATGTAAAATGAAGTAAGACAGATTAGAAAATGTCTCAGGTTTGAAATGACGAAACAGGTTCCAAGTGTTTTATTGTAATTTGATTTTATCAATGAACTATAGATTAAATTTTACATACGTATCGTAGCGAACCGATAATATTCCTTTGCGAACACGTCTTTTATTAACCCCTTGGAATTTAAATTATCTATCTGTAACACTTTTTATCATTGTCTTTCTCACTGTCCTTTGTTAGCGCTTATTCTCTAAGTAACCATCTATAAATTGGCAAGAGTTAATTTCCTCTTATGTCCGTCCTGCAAGTAAGATGTCATAAACAATTTTATTGTTATAATTTAATTGCAAGTTCTTAAAAGCTATGTGTTTTGGATTAAACCTGACCAGTTCGAAAATTCTAATGAATGGTGTGCATGTTGCTGAGGTGTCCATGTTTATTTTGTGAATATATAAGGTCGGCCCTTTGAGACAGAGTTATTTGAGTTTCGAATCCGATCAAGGCGTTACTAAGTGTACACTTAGAACGGAAATTTTATATCAACAAATTTTCCGCGTTTTATATTGTTACAATCTTCTGCCTTACGGTTTGGACTTGTTGCATTTGGGTGTGTTTGTAAAATCTGTGAATTTCGTATGTGTACTGCTTATAAAGTTTGTGATAATTTTAACGAAATTTTATATTCTTATCCCGCAAATATGTAACAGTATAAAAGTTTAAACAGGGAAGACGAGAAGAAGTAAGTATCTGTATCTTGCTTCATGTAGGGCCTATAGGTAAATTATATCTAATCTTATATAAATAGTCTGCATATGAAATTTATTTGTGCTGTATTCCACTCAGATGAGGATTTGTGGTTTAATAGAGGGCGTGTGCCAGAATATAAGAAGTAGGTAGTATAGAAGAAAAATTCATATTGTTCCGACCCCAAATGACTGGGAGGAGGTGAAAGTAGAGATAGCTATATACATCTCATAATAGTATAAAATGACAAAGAAAAATATTTTTTTACTATTTAGCCTGTAGGTTTTAATTTCCAATACTCATTAATAGCGTTCGACCTTACAAAAGGACACATAAACATCGAAGCGTGAAATTCATTTCCATACTAGAAATTACATATATAATTCCAAGATAAGTTTCCGGATAGAACTAATCTTTATTTAATCAAATTATAAAACCTATTCTCGTTAATAATTTCCATAACCGGTTGATATTTGGTTAATGACCTTTTTAAGCGTTTATTTTTATGTGTTAAACTACCTTTTTATTTAAATATATTGTAAATAATTGTTGTAGTTATATGAATTTTTATTGGAAAAAACATAAAAAGATACTTGGCGTACCATTTTTTTTGTTAAAGACGGTCGAAAATTGTAATAGCTAAATACCTAGGTATTCTTTGCTAAGTAGGTACATGAAGCAGAATATGTTTTTTTTTCATTCTCATGAACATACTGAATTTAAATAAATCTTCATTTTTAATACGGAATTTAATTTGATACATTGCTTAACAAATCAAATACCGGGAAATGTAAGATCCTACCAACGTAGGATATTTCGAATATAATTGCAAGTTTGTTCTGTGAAACAGAAGTACACACCTATGAAAATAAATTTAAAACAACTCTTTATTTTCTACAACTTCATATCCTGTACAAACTAGAATTAGGAGCCTATTGTACCTAATATATCTTAATACCTGTAATACATGCAGTTCATCTCTCATCTTTATTCTCCTTATATAAACATGATATTTATGTATGTATAACTATAAATGTTCTATACGCAACACCATAAATAAATACTATATATGTAGCTAACTTAATAGTAGATCATTTAATTTAATCAAATAAATGATACTAAAAGTCCCAAAATTAAAACTTTTATGATTGAAAATAAACATATCTATAGTTGAAAACCTGTAATAATACTAATAGGCATTACAAATAGCATCTAAAGCTTTCAGTGTACTGTACGATCATATTAGGGCACCAGATAAAAGGTTGAGCATTAAGAGAGCAAAAGAAACACGGCTGCCGGCGCCGGTCGGCGCGGAAAGCGTCGGCTGAAAATATCCAGGGCTGCGTCACAGTCGCTAAACAGGGCTTACATGTGGCCGAGTCTCAATTATTAATTAAATTTTTTTGGAGTAGGTACAGCAGAATAAAAACAGAATATCGGTAGATGTACTAACGACTTATTGAACACCTTTTATCAAACCTATTTTTAGAGCGCGATTTAAGTATATAACGAAACACGTAGAACTTTGATATGCATCGGACCAAAGACGAAGTGAGAATCATAGATAAAACTTATTCACCAATGATCTTTCTTCGCTACGCCCACTCCCTATTATATCCGATTAATAATCACAACTACTTTCTACTATTCCCACAGTACGATAATAGGTGTCACTAGGTACTTGGAAAAAATGTTATGAACACTATATTCGCAATGAAATTAATTTGAATTTGAATAAACAGATTAATGTCGAAAATAGACGACTCATTTCTGTCTTTCAATTTTAATAGAAATGAGAAATTGTCCACTTAAAAAGATAAACGGTCTTAATTTTGAATATAGGTTTCATATGCGACTTTTTTAGCTGCTCATTTTTTATTTAATGGTGTTGGTTGGTGGTAAAGATTATGAAGTATTTTCAAGGACTTTGTGTTTAAAGTATAAAATATTGTTGTGTATTAATATCTTAAACAAATAACAAATTTGGAACTTATTACAATAAAATAAAAAAGAAACAAAAAATACAAAAATGCGGTTAAACGTCACTTATGAAACTTTTTTTTAACAATTGAAATCGTTTTATTGTTTGTGTTTCATTTCTATACAAATTGAAAGGCGGAAATGAACAGGTCTAATTTCGGCTTAACGATCGACGTGATGGAAAGTGGTTACCGTCATCTATAAACATTTACAACATCGAAGGTGCTACCAATGTGCTGCCGACCTTGAAAGGACAAATCCCTACCACCTGTCTGAGGGTAGTTTTATCACCTCTTCAACAGGGTGCACAACAACTGAAATGACCGTGATTAATTGAAAATTAACCGTGCAGGAACGGAGAACAATATAATTTCCTGCGGCCGGGGGGCTTGTCGTAAGAGGGGACAAAACAAGCCACAACCAAGTGGTATGGTATTTACCTGTATGGATGGCTGCCACCCCTGGTTTGGAGTATGCCGTCATAACAGCCTTAAATTACGTTCCGGTAATAGTGCCCAGATTCCAGTCTCCCTTTAGAGAGCAGAAGCACATTGGTAGCACCTTTGGTGTTACAAATGTCCATAGGCGATGGTAACCGCTTTCCATCAGGTGGGCCGTCTAACTGTCTGCTGAACTCATTCAATAAATAAAAAGTCTCATTCAAGAACTGTTTAGCATTGTTTTGTATATTCTATAGTAGTGGTAGTTAACAGTCAAATAAGCATCTTATGAAATGTTATTCCAATAAAATCTAAATATTTCATGATAGAACTGTAAAATAACTCATAAGGACGTAATTCTAAGAAAATAAAAGCTCATTAACTTATTGCTTAAACAATAGGTACCTAATTAAAATTAATTTCTGCTATTTTACGTGGAAATTGTTTTAAAGTTCGCAAATGTGTCAAATACCCATTTGAAAATGTTGTGAATTTCGTGTAGATGAATATTTTATGTACTTATATAATGCATATACTATTTCTTTTTAGCGCCGCTTCATCATTCTTTAACAGTAACTAAAATTGCTTTGCAAACGGTGGTAGACTCACTGAAATTCAACAAGTACCTAATCTGTAACCGTCTTATTAATAAAACTGTCTTACTCCTAGGATTACTCCGACTGTAGACTGGACTATTTACTCTGTCATAACCAAGTGAACTTCGTTGCAACAATGTTATTAATAAACAAGAAGTATCCTGAGAGTAACAATATCTTCCTTACACCATGAGTAATAAATAAGTTATGATAATATTTATAAACTTATAAGTAAAAAGACCGACTAGGTGAATGAAAATGACCATAAACGGACAAATAATGTTGACAGGTGACATTTACAATGTCAGTAGATACATTAAAAAAAGTAAACTGAACCATAGCTATAAATAAGTTATTATTGCCGACATTGACGTCCGCGTTAGTGTTTTCAAACGTGTTTTTTGTTTTGTAGTAATATTTTTATTTTCTTACTTACTTTTGATTTCACATATTTTAATCATATAAAATGAAATAAAACCGTCAATACCTTAACTAAAACTGAAACCGTGCTATTGGTATGAAGAGGGAGAGAGAAGACAAGTTAAAATTTGGTGTCGCTGTATTTTAGTATTCATATTTATAATGTTGTTTTCTCGTTCAGTTGCAAATCGTACTGATTTGCAGGGTTAAAACATTACATTATAAAAACGTCATAGGAAACAAATGTTTTTAAGACCTACTAAGTGAAATAACTGCTTAGTCTGTGTATAATCCATCCTAAAACTATCCCATAGCTTGGAGTAACTTTTATTCAGAGAGTAAAGTCGAATTAATATCTATAGGTACTGCAACTTTACTTCGTGTTTATTAATACTGACATAATATTGGAAGAAAAGTTAGTCTAGCTTTAAACTACGTTTATTAATAAGACGAACAGTTTATTTTTTTATTTTTATTTATATGTAGATAATCGCTATTAAGCGATCTCTTCCAGACAACCCGTGTCAGGAATAAAACAGATTATATTGGTCAAAGGTGGTATACATAAATATTAGAAAATAAGCAGTTACTTACATATATTTTGTTCATTTATAAACATATAAGTATGTAAAATATTATATGAGTAAAATTATACTTAATAGACATTATACCTACTAATATCACATGCATAAATATATATATATATATATATATATATATATATATATATATAGAAATATACGTAAAAATATCAAACATCACTATGTTGCAGGTAGTGCTTTTTTGTCATGTTCTTAAATATTGTTAGTGATTTAGCTTGTCTAACAGTAACAGGTAGCTCATTCCAAAGTCGAATAGCCTGTACAGTAAAAGAATTATTGTAAAAAGATGAATAATGTCTAATAAAGATGAATAATTTACAGTCTTTTTAATTTTTTACATAGGTGTGTTGTCACGCATGATTATATAAGTATACATTATAATGTACGAAGTGTAGGTAAGTTTGTTTTATTCAATTCCAAACAGCTCTATAAAAAATTTCATAATAAATATGGAGCTAGTCCCCAGACAAATATTTAAAGAAAATAGATATATCTACTTAGTTCACTCAATCACTACCCTAGATAATATCTGGTTAAAATAAAGCATCTATATATAAAAGTTTCTAAAAGTGGTATAATAACATTTTAAATGTATCCAAAACAATAACCCAATTGAAATTTTCTGATTTCAAAAGCATTTATTTCTACATACTTATTTCTTTAGGTACCTTATACTTATAATATATACACATCTTAGTTATAGGATTTAAAATTAGGAAAACACTTTTTGGCGGCGGTTAACGCACTTGTCTCTGGGTCTCTATCGCGGTAACCAACACAATTTTATTGTAATTATGTATTATTTAAATATAGTACCTACATAAAGATCTACATACGAAAAACAATAATTTAATTCTTAAAACAATTGTGACCTTACATGTAGATACTACGTTCAGATTTATTTAAAATAATTAAAACCGGTTTCACCGACATATCAAGCACTAACTACCTAAACTTAAAACCAGTTTCCGCATTCCAGTGTTTGTATAACCAGTGTTATGGAGCAGGTAAATATTATTATCCAGCCTCTATTTTAAAATAATACTGCCTAATAAACAACTTTTGAAGAATAATCTGTTATAAAAACTACAATTGAAACAGATAATGCACTGTAGGTACAGTTCCTTGCTTGCGATCTTGCGACTAAAAGTCGGCCATTTTGGCTGCGTGTAAACCCTGCGTGTACGGCCCCTCCTGCTAACAGGAGAGGGGATCTATAGAAACATGGACCAGGTTATATAGACTTTTATGTTATACAAAAATGTACCTTACGTCATTGATTTAAGAGTATTGGGTAGGTCAGCTTGTGTTGGGTAATAGGGTATACGGCCTGTTTATGTAGCCGAAACGGTCGCTTCATACACCGACGGCGTCACAACCATCACTTTCATTATTATAGGGCGATTCACGACGTTTACTCGGCACTCGCTAGAAATCTCTGTTCCGCTGTTCAATTAAAATGTTAGTCATTGTTATTTTGATTGTTTCCTTTATTTGTGTGACAATTTTGCGTTCGTATTAAAGTTGCGTAGTAATAAGTTTAATACTAACGAGTAGGTGTTAGTAATTTCTATAAAACTTAGCATCGATATAATCAATAAATAATATTACAGCCACTGCTACATCTGGGTTAATGCTAGTGTTAGTGACTGTGTTACGCAGTTGTAGCTAAGGGTTTTATTTGAGATTCTATATTGTTAATAACGTTGAACATGGACACATAAGTCATATATGTAATGACATAACTCATATGTATATACTAATGTAATTATTTTTATCGTTTTATAGACAGTGATACGAAAAATATACCCATCTATGTAGTATACTTATCTGTATGTCATTATATAATTTGATGTCTAAGTATTTATTTACTCCGTTGGCTCAACGGGCCAAAATGGGTCTTGGCTTCCGAAACGAGAACATGCCATTTTTCCGTCTTGGGCAGTTATTGTCAATTATCGGTTTGAAACTTAAGTGTGTAGGTAAGTAAGTATTGGGTACTTATAAATTTATTTTGGCGATTTTTTGAGACTAATGTTTATGTTTAGCTTTTTGCTGTTAAATATACAAGCTTGTTTGATCCTGCTTCATTCTGAAATTCCACTGATTTTTTCAATTCAGTAGAAAATGTTCTTTAGATACCATACAGAATAATAATAATCTTAATAGAATATTTTACTGATTTTAATAGAAAATATTTCATCGTTTGTCGACTAATCCCCTTATTTTTCTTAATGGTTTTATAAACCTCGAATACTTAGATATTATGAATAAGAGGGCTTTAAGGAATAGTGGACATCTAATCTATTTAGGTATAACCCATCCACTTGTTCAAGACGAATTAGATGTTTTCATTTCCTATGTGCTTTATATACCTACCTATGTTCCGTAGATCGTGGTACGTATAAACAATATGATCATTAGGTCAGAAAAGGCGCTCCAGTGTTGCAAACCGTATAACATAATGAGTGTATATTACACAACGTGCCATCCCGCAGACCCATTTTGGTTTTTGGCCAAACCCAAACATTGTGTTCATTTATACTGTTAATGGTCCATCCTTATTAAATTTATACTGGATAGGTACTGTTAAAATTTCAGTTGTTTAATTACGCGGAATTCTGGCACGGGGTAACCCCTAATGGGCTAACTGTGCGGAGTTGTGGACGCCGGGAAATTAGGTGGTTAGACCAACTGGGTATATCGTTCTGCGTTTCGGAAGAGTTATGTAGGCTACCTTGCATACTCAACCTTTATTTCATTTGTGCTACCCTAGTACATTACATTAAAACTTAATGGAAGTAGTTACTTAGAGTTCTTAAATAACGAATAACAACTTAAGGGCCGGTTTTTCAATCGTCAGATGAAAATTATATCCCAAATAAAATACAACATGAATACATTAAAAATTATAGTTGCCTGAATAAAATAGTTGAGTTGTTTCACTTTTACATTCGTTCAGGTTTTAATTTATTGGATGGATAAGTTTTATATGACGATTGAAAAATCAGGCCTAAGAAGAATTTACCTAATAGGGAAGCGGACTGTAAAATCGACTGAGATAATTTTTATAAAGTTACAAATCGTCGCAGCCTCATAGATTTTATACGAGCGTACCTAATTATGACGTCATAGGTAGGTGCAAGAAAAAGGAATGAAATATCGCATTATTGTTTGAAAGTACCTAATTAAAATTATTTTTTTCATGATATTTTAAATATCAGATGATAAGATGTTATTATAATGTCTGTTCTTTTGTATGTAGAAAAATTACAATAAATTGTAACATAATGCGGACACATGTTACAATAATCTTATCCGTGCAAGAACGGAAAAAGAATATAATTTCTTGCGGCCGGACGACCTGTCGTAAGAGGCGACAAAAGAACCTACAGCGAGGTGGTAGGGCTTTTGCCCGTCTGGATAGCTACCACCTCTGGTTTAGAGTGTGCCGCCATAACACCCTTGGGTTGTGTTCCGGCATTAGTGGCCAGATTCCAGTTTCCTTTACAGGGCAACAGCGCATTTGTAGCACCTTTGGAGTTGCGAATGTCCATAGGCGATGGTAACCGCTTTCTACCAGTGGACCTTATGCCTATCTGCTGAACTCATGCAATAAAAAAGAAAAACACAACCAAACCAAAAAGAACGCATCAACTAATAACTTGAAACCACTCCCAGGGAAAATCCCGCGGATTTCTCGGGATATAAAGTATCACAGTTTTGATGGCAGAGAATTTGCTATCGATCAGTAAAAGTATTTTATCGGAATCCGATTTTTTTAACCGGGTCACATTAAACCGCTCCCAATAAAATTTCCTTGAGATAGATTTTCGAGATATAAAGTACCGAAGATTTAAATTTTTACGTGAATCCCGAATAAACAGACAAACACAAAAAATCTAAAATACTAAACTTTTACAATTTTATAATATTATAGAATAAATAAAGACAATATGGATAGTTTTATTCAATTAATAGAATAATTTTCTCTTTTTGATAAATAGAAACAATTAACGTAATATGCATACCTATACTTAATTTATGACATTTAGATATTTGTATCGCTCTATTAGAATAGATACTGATCAGTCTCAAATCAGTAAGAATGTTTTATGTTAATAGGTAGGTATTTATTGCCTACTACCTACTTAATTTTTTTTAAACATCATGTTATTAACCAATTCTCTAAATAAAAAGCATCAGGTTAAAGGTCATACATGAAATTTTATCTTTGCATGTTCCTATGAGTCTAAATAATTATTATTTTAAAATAAACGTACCCGACGTAACGGTCAGCCACAAGCTCAGGTCGTAGGTAGGTAGGTACCTATCTATTGAATAGACCAAATGTTACCTACATCTCACTAAACAGTTTTGATTTTCCCACAAACGTGTGTTCATGATCTATTGAATATATTAAATATACACATATAATAATAATATTAAATAAACACATTTTAAAAGTACGTATATGATTAAAAATATATTTTATCAACAAGTTCTTATCTAAAAAGGTTTAATGACCTTTTATATTATGCCACCATTTTGGCTCATTGTCACCAAAAGGACCAACCGCACAGAAATATCTCCGTCCCTTTCGCTCTAATGCTCCCATAACTGTTGTTGAGATGTTTCACGCTTTATGTTATGAGTACATCGTAAAATAAAAGTGCATCAAAGCCCGTTTGCATTGTATGCGATTAAAACCCAGCCAATTTTAAAATTCAACCGTACGAAACATTGATGTAGTATACCTCGGCATTCTCAACTCGGTCGCATTGCCAGGGCTCTTTTACGATTATTTAGTCGTAAAAATCAAAGTTATAGGCTATTTACACCCGTAATAGTATGTTAATCTTTGTTTTACGAGATTGTTGTGGCTTATTATTTAATCGTTAATCAGTTACCGCCTTAGGTTGTAGCTGGTTTTATTTTATTACATCTCGACCTTTTGCTACCTTGTTAATTTTTCATAATGTTATTTCTACGCAATGAATCATTTATGTGTTTACGGCAGGATATACGTGATTAATAATATTTAAGATGGGATTAAATAACAGGTGACTTCTTTAACCAATTATATATACAAAGTAAACGAAACCAGTTCATTTTTGTAATGTATGAATTCTTGCGTCTGTTTTTCGAAATGTTATTTACATAAGTATCTGTTAGTAATACCTATTTAGATATTTTATAATCTATTTTTATCTTATTTGCTTTGTTGGTCTTTTATTTTGTACTAAATCAAAGTTATGACCCAATGCTTACCTAACTATGATAAAATTCTAATTTTATTTAGGTTTTTATAGAAAGTTACAATTATGAGATAAATATTTGTACCTACCTAAAGCTTTTAATACCTATGGGTAGATATCAGATATAAACCAATACCAATAAAGTATGTAGGTATAGGTAGTTTAATTTTATAACAACAGTCAATTTATATCGACATAACAGCAAGTTCACAAGGGATAAGGAAAAATGATCACTCTGTGAAATATAAAGTCTATGAAAAAAACCTACTAATAAATTATCTACCTGTATTAAATACATGTTCTGATTTAAAATAGCTGCAAATGAAGTACCTACTTATGTATGTATGAATAGTAGTAAGTAGGCATTTGCATACTTTCCTAGATGTTGTCCCTATATATCTATACTTATCTACTGTTTGAAGTTGTTTTATTTAATTCTCGTTGGAACAAAGACATTAAACACGAGTGTCGGACCTCAAACACTATTTACACGTCATTCACTGTATTATAAATTTGTTTATTTGCAACATCACAGAAAATCACACATCACTTAACATATCATTTCAATTTCAACTCTATCATATAGGCTTAGAGTAGAATTTACAGAAATAATAGAGTGGACATTTGAAGCTAAGGGTTGATGTTCTAAATGTCGTTGAATTAACTGCGCGGACGCATGTGATTGCATCGCAATTTACGTTGTTATTCTTGAAAGGAATTGAAGTGAAATATTAGATAGGGAATTATCAATTTTATTGAGTTATTATTAGTCATTGAGTAGTTTGCATTCAATATATAATAATAGTATATGGAAGAGTAGTAATTAGATAAATTCCTACACCACTGAACAGATATATTCTGTGTTAAATTTTTCAGATTATTGTTATACTTATATTATTAGCATTAACATTTAACATAATTGGGCGTAAAATAACCTACGACACATTTTACAATAAATTCTAAATAATTTACATAAAAAAACAGCGGGTTATAAATGATCTTGCCATCATCTTACTTTTAAAATATCACGTTAAAGTTATTACCTAATCTTTAAATAACATTTAATATCTGTTTAAATAAATTAAATAATAAAAATATTAAAATTGAATATAAATTTGAATGAAAATCGATTTACGTATTTACGCTACAAAAATTAGAACTTACTAATAGAATAAAAAGTATTCTAAATATATTGTCTATCTTAAAAGACAATATTTGTGTTTCGTGTAGAATACTAGGCCGGCTATTTTATCGGGCTCTGCCGTACCCGATACATCCCTTTGCTGTGACTATAAATTGCTAACTTGCAAGTATTCGTAACGACCCGTAGGACGGTGTACTACCAGCTTTATGTTCCTAGGTACTTTATGCGACCAACAAAGATTGGCTTGCGCTGTTTATTTACAAAGTTGAGATTGGGTAAGATTTAATACATGTTATTATACCTAGGCACTTGTTTTAAAGTTTCTTCTATATACGAACTCCTTTTTGGAATAGAATAGTTTCAATCAAACAATAGAATATAGACAATTTAATTGTTGTGTTTCTTTTTATCATGATGGTGTGTAGACCAACATGGCATATACAAAACTTATATTAATTACAATACAATGCCCTACTCTTTATAATAATAAAGAGTAGGGCATTGTATTGTATTGTGATTTTAAGTTTTATACTAAATCAAAAGGAAGCTTAGTAAGCCATCAGGCTTTATAGCTAGAATGATCACATACTTGGAAATTAAAGTACCTTCAAAGTCATTAGTTGGCAAAATTTTTGCTTTAAAGGCATTCCTTTGACTTTTGTAACGTGCCTACTATTTAGATTACGGACTCTTTCGGTTATCCAGTTTTGTACGATTCCATAGTCAGCTGTCAAAAATGATGGACTTTTCACTGTAAGCATTATAAAACGCACTTGGCTACTTTTCATCCGAATAAAAAGAATCATTTCATAGCATAAATCGAGTAAGCAACAGCTCATTCGGATGGAGAACCGATTTATATTTCAAACAGCTAAATACATAAAAAATCGTAAGTAAGTCATTGAATCATGAACATTTCCTCGGCTAAGTGCTAAAGGCTTATTTTTAAGCCGAGCACCGTGAGTGGGCACTCTGAGATACGAAGGGCTTTTATCTCAGCGTGATGTATACCGTGTCACGACTGGTTGGGCCCGACGTGACCAAAATGCAGGCCATATTTATGGTCAACTAACCGAGGATTTTGTTTCTTAGCTTTGTTGGATAATCGAAATTATGCTTATACGAAAATACTATAAGCAAAAGTGAGTTTGCTTCAAAGTTTTTATGTTTATTTGTTCTGTCTTCAGAGCCTTGGAAATCGACTCAATAGTCATCATCATAGTTGTAGCGTGAAAATACCGGTTGCGTTCGGAGCATTCTCTTTAAAGCCCGAAGTCCATTTTTCTATTTTACCTTCTTCATTTCGCGTCGTCCTCGGTATCTCTTATTTTGAGACCATTGGTAGGGACGCATGTCATTCTTCATGACGTCAAGTCACTCTTTCTTATGCTTACTTACTCCTTTACCGAGACACTGCAGATGCAGTATGGCTTAACATTGGTTTCCCACATAACTTTAACTAGTTAGGCTCTCAGTCTCCACACATCCGTTGTAGCATGTTCATTTCCTTGGAAATGAACTAAATATCATGAAGTAGGTAAATAAGGTTGTACATTCAATAAAGATGATAAACATAAGATATATCTATATCTAAAAAATGCAATAGTTTCTGAGGGATAACGATTTGAATTTTACAATAAGAATAATACTTAGGTATATGTAGTTAGCTGTGTATTGTCAACTATGGATTTCTGTTATATCGTAGTTTAATGATACTACATTTTTTGTTCAAAACGTGGAATTATATCTACATTATAATTCTAAAATAAATTTTCGTTTAAGGTTAATTTACCCAAAATTTAATGTTTTCTTAAGATATTATTTAAATATCATTTTAATATGTTACTTATTTCAAATACGAGGTAAGAAAAAAGCTGTCCAACGAACATCATACGAACATCTAACATACATACGAGCTATCGCCCTATTTCACAAGCGACAAGTTTTATACCACATTCCATACACGATCAATGTTATTAGGCACTGTGTTGCCAATACCTACTCATATTAATATACCTATCAACCGTGTAATGACTGCCTTTGTCCTTCCACAACATAAAGCTTATAATAAGTAGTTAAAGAAACGAATATTCTTAAAACCATGTTCACACGATCCTTACGACGATATTCAATCCACGTAAGTTGTCACAAAACCTTTGTCACCTAAACACTATAAATATTAAATACACAGGTAAAATACGGAATGATCAGATACGGTGAGCCTACGTAGGGCTATAAGGCATATACTCTTGGATAGGGTTGCTATATCTGACAGAATTATTAAGAATCATTTTCAAAAATTTCGGTACGTTTTTTTATTTGTGTAAATATTAGGTATACCTACTGTTTCTACACTTTTACATTTTTATGAAGTTGGACCTGAAATTCCCACGGGATTCTCGAGACACGAAGTACCGTAGCTATCGTTTTAGTGAAAACTGTGTCGTAATAAGCTAATTTTTACGTAGCCGAACAACTGCAAACCGGCCCTGGGAAAATTCCCGCAGGATTGTTGGGATAAAAATTATCACACATTTTATTAAATTAAATTTGCTAAATAAAGAAATCATATTGGAATTCGATTTTTTTAATCCGGTCACTTTAAATAATTCCCAGAAAAAATACGTTAGGTTCCCAGTATAAAAAGTAGCGCAGAGTTTAAGACTAAAAATTTGCTGTTGATCAGTGAAAACGGCATCGAAATCGACCCCGTAGTTTTTACGTGAATCCCGAACAAAATTACATCGTGGTCTCCATCGTTTATATAGTCTATTAATTTTTTTAATAGTTTTAATGTGCAGACCCGGCCTGTTTAGAATTTTATAATATTATAGATAACTTATAACTTCACCTTGAACAACAGTAGATATGTATAGTAATACTTGCTATTATTGTAAGGTGGATAATAATTTATGTACGAGAATCAATGGGCTTCACAATAAGCTAGTTTTTATACAAAATCATGAATTGGTCAGCCGAATGCAGTAAATATGAAAATGCCTGAAATTTGACACAGAGTAAAATCAAGGCAGTAACTAATATCTATTACAGCTTGAAACACATACATAGATATGTAGATACTTATGGGTATTTTTCTAAATATAGGTTTTAAAAAATAAACATAAAGAAACATTTCTAATTTTTCCCATCATATTTTCCATTAGTATAGAATTTATTAAGTTATTTGATAAAATTAAAGTGTACGAGTACCTCTAAGCTTCGAATGGCAACATTCCCAGGGACTAGACAAAAAGGAGCTTCGTAAACAGGAATAACTGGGCAATATTTAATTCAAGTGTGAGTAATGTGGTATTAACTTTATGTGGGCGAGTGTCGGAGGGACGCGGGGGCGGGGGGACGCTATCTGCGGACACGAAGCCGTGACTTATAGCGGCTTGCTCCGATGGCGATATCGTGGACTCGCCTATCAAAATGACACGTTGGAATGTTGTACTTACTTGTGACCGGTAAAGAGTAGGCTCCAATATGAACCTTTTATAAGATTTGGATAGATCAAAGAAAAGAAAGAAAATATTTACTGTCGCAAAATAATGGCCAAAAAATAATGCACAAAGAAGAAAAATGTATATTAAATCTACGACAATGAGGCTGGTAACTTGGCGTTATGCTGTGGCAGGAGCAGACACAGCGCTGATTTTCAGTACCGGCCTCCTTCCATCCGTTCAGTAAGATTCGACCCAAACAAATGAAATACTGTTTACACCATTATCAAGTTAATACTAATAACAAAGATAGATAATATTAATAAAAAACAGACACGTATTTTATATAGACAAATCCTATTCCATAGAAACGCTGATAATAATTAATAAACGCATTATTGTACTACAAGTTTTGTTATAAAAAATACATTTTTAAGAGAAATAAATATAAATGAATGTAACAAATTTGAAACTATAATATATAATAAATATTGTGGAAATTATACAATTTGAATAATAACTTATTAATAAATATATCATATATTGCGGTTCATAATCAAAGTTAGATAGCTACAAGCCTACATTTAAAAAGACTAACTATAATATGCACATATGAATACTTACAATAAATAATATAAATCGATTACAAAATAACCTACAATACTATCAGTTTTAATTAATATGCAGACAAAAAAATATTATAAGCATGTCTATATTGAAGAAAGAAATGAAAAACATCACTTTTAATGTGTAAGCACAAGGACCAATAATATGAACAATATCTTTTCTATGGCGTGCGTACTCTGAGTAGTTTCCAGTTAATCCCAAATCACTCGTGGTCGCCGTACGCTGGGTGCGTGCATTTTGTAGAAGTAGAAGTAGAGGCGTGCGTCTTGCTAGATGGACCACAATGGATCCGGATCAGTATTCAAAAGGGCATATATTCCCACTACTTAAATATGATGGACATTCAAATGTTTCTTCGTAATATACAGCGGATTGTTATCCACTGCTACGGCTGCTGAAACAGTCAAGCCCTCAGTTACTTACTTATGCCGTTTGCTGTTGAGACGTATGCACAGTGGGGCCTTCATGTCATGTAAGCCTCTATATAGAGCTCACAATACGCCTTATGAACACTTCAGGTGATAAGAGAGCTTATGACTCTACCCGGACAATGGATCAGCATGACGATCTAGCGCGTTAACGTAGCCAGCCTTTTGGGCACTTCGCGTAGAAGACGGTGAAAAAGGCTCAATATTCTACTTACCTGCATATAGTCTTAGGGATTATAGGAAGAGAATACAGTGTAATTATTTAGTTTTAGTTAAAGTTAAGTCTTCTTTGTACCTATTATAGTATTGTAAACAAACTATTAAATTAATTTAGAAAGAATATTTTAAAAAACTAAGTGTAAAATAAAATTAAGTCTATATTTTCTTGCGATTGAAAAACTAAATCATATGAATACAAAGACATAAATACCTAAAAAGATGTTTTTTCGACATAATCTAACTAAGTATAGTTCAAAAATTAATTATTTTTTTATTACTCGAGTTCAGTAGACAGGCAGACGGCCCACCGAATTGATGGAGTAGTAGGTAAATAGGTATCTACCTGAGTGTATAATTATATTATTTTGCTTGAGTGTACTTGATGAGCTATGCTTAGTATTTTGCTTAATACCTAGTCTTGAGGGACTATTGTAAATATAATACAAAACTAGTCTTAAGCAGGTATCATTAAATTTTATTTTCTTTACCATATTATAGTTTATGTTACTAAATGACTAATCAAGTACTTACTTTGAATGCAAAACAATAAATTAATCACGGAACTAATGTCACATGGAAACTTACTCTTTACTTTTTTAACCTTATTTTCTTTTACTGGTAAATTTTGTTCACAGAAACGATAAAGAGTGCCACACAACGGTAATTCGATATGTATTAAATTAAAAACCACGAGACCAATGTGCTTTTAAGTATCATCCCATACAAAGTACCTACAAATATTATCTTTTAAAATTAATGACCTTCTTAAATGTTAATAAATTAATGTCGTACCATTAAAGTAAATCTTATGATTGTAATTTTGTTACTTTGCACTTAAATTACTTTAAATTCACATCTTTTAAATAAATAAAGGTTAAAAATGTGATGTTCATTTTTAACCTACTATTACTAATATATCCCTGTCTCTATTACATTCAAGTAGATAACAACATACACTTTCAAACTTTTTAACTCCTCTTTGAAGGAACATATATCTGAGGTTTAGTCGTTTTAACTTAAAAAAGTAGCCACTGGGCAGCCTATAGGTAATATAGATTACCTGCAAAAGTGGGTACTTAATCTAAAACATGTCTTATAGCTTATATGCGTGAATTAGGTATTCTTGTTTGTTTCATTTTTGTTCACTTAGGTACATACAGGTATTTTGAAGGGTTTTAATATACTATACGTACTTTTAGAACCTGGTTAAGGGTTTCGTAACTATTTTGATAAAACAGAACGCTTATAAAATCGTCATATATTGTAGGATATACATTTTCACACATTTGATCTAAAATCTGTTATAAATAATTAAATTGTGATTATAAGTTTTAGTGCTTTTTGTATCAAAAAATCAGAGCAAAACAACATATGATGTCCCTTACAAACAGAATTTAGGAACTATTACAGCGTTATACTATTACGTTTATTATATTACGTTTTTTACTGGACAGTTGTCATTTCCAGTTTTCTTCTTTTAATCGTCATTAAACAACTATACACACGTAATAAGTAGGCGCCGAGATGACTACAGATAAAAATAAAACTGTTAAGGAAGCATTCTAAGAATTACAATAAGAAAGAATAAATTTATCAGTGTGAGTCATATGGGGCTACAAGGCCAATTGTATTTGCGTCACTTACGTAAGAACGCGTTGTAGCCCGTGGTACATATAAAATCGCTGATTAACATATTTACTGCTACGACAACGTATTTTAATAGTATCGTCATGGTTTCTGTTCTCTAATGGTTTGAACGTTAACCTACTTGATTAATAAAGCAGAGGTCACAAGTTTGTTCCCAGTATAGCATTGAAAGCGATCTTTTCAAATTTTTCTTTGGTTACTGCGAAAGACTCACTGCTATAGGTAGGTACTATTACTACGCTAGGTACCTACTTACAATACATAAATAAATCATAAATCATTTTATTGGTAACATTGTTACACGTCAATTGATTGTAAAATTGTGTAATTCGGTAAAACTAAAAATAGTGCTTGCCGTAGACTGGTCTTGTAATCTAAGAGGCTTTTTATTTCACCCTAATATTGTTGCACGTTAATATACCACTGAGCATTGTTCTGAAATACGAGTCTTCGGTGGTATTACTAGAAACTGTCGGCAATAGAAACTTTTAGCCTTTTTACTGTTTTTTTTTTGCATCTTATATTTCACTGAGTAGGTAAATTTATTCCAAATATTAAGATTACAAATTCTGACGGCGATTTGGGATTCATATATTATATGTAATTTTTATAAATTAGTTTATTTTTAGTATTTAATTTTACTTTTTAAAGTTTTTTAACTAAAGCTTATATTATTAAACTACACTCAAGCACAAATCGATGTTTTAGATAATGATCCACCTACCAATATGAAGAAGATTTTCGAATGTACGAGAGGTAACAGCACTAAGTCACTTTTTAAATTGAGCAATTGAATTATTCAAGTCTGAATACCATTCTAAACATAAATAAAATTTTAGAATATTTTTGCACTTACCGCGACGGAAAAAAGGTATTGCTGTAAATATCAATATGAAACTGAGTACTTAAGAATCACTATTATAACACGCTTATTATATTGTTAGGTACATATTATACTGAGCAATAGTATACCTACAGCCATGTGTACACTAGAACGATTTTTTCGAGACTAAATTCCAAATATCAGTCTCCCCTATACACAATAGCCCAAACGTATACTTAAAATCCGATAAAACAAAACAAAGAGCACATCCTAAGCTTTTGTATAGAGCTGAATTCGCGGAACAATAACGTAACTAAAAAACGTAGAAAAAGGAAACAATTTTCAAGTAAAAAACGTAACCCTTACTTTGGACAATGGTCACTTTTTCAGTTTTTTCAAAAATGGGTTAAATGCCCATTCTGTCCTTGGGAGACAGTTTTATAAGTCTTTATTTTGTTAGCGAGAGATGCTTTTTTACCTTTTAATTTATGGCGCATAACGTTTGTGTCCCGCAATGTTTGCCCTTGTCGGACGAACTTTATTGCACCGTAAACCACTAAAAAGTACCTTGTCAGTGAAGGTAACAATGTGGTATAGTGTTCCGGGCCATTAGCCGTGTTAGGAAACAACGATTCGCAAATTATTGCACCTTACGCTCAAAAGAAAGACTTTCGTCTTTTGTTTCCTTATTTTATGCAACACTAATTGTTGTTTTACA
Source organism: Dendrolimus houi (assembly GCA_039645545.1). Taxonomy (NCBI): domain Eukaryota; kingdom Metazoa; phylum Arthropoda; class Insecta; order Lepidoptera; family Lasiocampidae; genus Dendrolimus; species Dendrolimus houi. The sequence goes on along the minus strand of CM077125.1, from coordinate 15,199,345 downwards.
GGTGACATGTTAACAATAGAAATATTGTTGTGATTATCAATAGTATACAATAAGTTTGTAATATAATGCCTTTAGTATCATTACTTTTTCTGGGGCATTCAGTTTGGAGTCACAGTTCCTTGTGAAATATCTCAGTAATAAGAGTGCTGATTCTAAAGTCATGTACCTATATATAATAGTAGTTGAAAAGCGCAACTCAAATTTCCCTGTTTTACCTGAACAGACGGTATATCCGCTGTGTTTGTCTTACCCGGATTGACGAGTCTCATGCATCGTCAAATTCGTGGATATGCAGATTTATCACGTAGTATTTCTCAATCGTTGTGCAAGTGATATTTAATTAATTAATTATAACAACATAAACACTAGGTAAGATAAAGTACCTATTTAAGAGTTACAAGCTTTTAGGCAAGACTCAAACCCAATTTATTGAAAAAAGACGCCGGATGCTTTAACCAATGAGTTAGCACGACTTTGTTTTTCTGCGTGTGGACTAGTCATCATCGAAGAAGAGAAGAACTGCGTTTATGATAAGTAAGTTAAACTTATTATTCTTCAGTTTTAATTACTTTATTTTAAAAAAACCTACTCACTGTGTAATCTATACCTATGCTAATATTTATCTATATAAAAATGAATATGACTTCTTTGTAGATTTGTTTGTTCCTTTTACATGACTTTGGGAAACGAAAAAAATCTATCTTCTTTCAATAACGAAGATAAATAGAACCGTTTATGCAAAAATAGATATTAGGTTGGGGAAAAAGTTTCTTCGCATTTTATATAAAAATTCAAAATGTTTTTTTATAAAGTTTATTTATATTTGACTAAAGTATGTAGGTGCCATTTTGTTGGATAACTTTTTGCCATCTTGTAGGTAGGGACGTGATCCATTGCTATAAAAATTTTGGGGCTTCTGATCAAAAAACTGCGACAAGTGGTTTTGGCAGTCCTCTCATGATGTTAACCTGACACTGCCTAAGGAATTCTGCGGAGACCGAAACAGGTGAAAATCTGAAGGTGCAAGGTCAGGACTATACGGCGGATGCATTAACACCTCCCAGCCAAACTCTCGTAATTTTTGCTGAGTGGCTATATATGTGTGAGGTCTAGCGTTATCATGGTGAAAAACCACACCCCTTCTGTTGATTAATTCCGGCCGCTTTCTCTCAACTTTTTGCTTTAATCTCATCAGTTGTTCGCAGTACAGTTCAGAATCGATGGTCCTGCCTGGCGGTAACAGCTCATAATGAATAAAGCCCTTCCAATCCCACCATACACACAGCATCACCTTGTTGCGAGTTAACCCGGGTTTCGCCACAGTCTATGAAGCCTGACCGGCCTTTGACCACGATCTTTTTCGCACGTTCTTGTCGTACGTGATCCACTTTTCATCACCAGTTATCAGCTTCTTCAAAAACGGTTCGGTTTCATTACATCGTAATAAAGAATCACAAATGAATACACGGTTCATTAGGTTTCTTTCAGTGAGCTCATGAGGCACCCAAATATCGAGCTTTTTTGTGTACCCAGCTTTTTTCAAATGCGCCAAAACCTTTTTGTGGTCAATTCCCAGTTCTCCAGCTACATCGTAACTACTAATATGCCGAATTTACTCCACTTTTTAAAAATGGCATCAATTTTGTCCGTAACAGGGCGACCAGAGCGACGTGCATCATTGATATGAAAATTTCCGGATTGAAAACGCTTGAACCAAATTTGCGCTACTCTCACAGATACTGCATTAGGTCCATAAACATCACAATTTTTTTCGCGGCTTGTGTTGCATTTTTGCCTTTTTTGTAGTATAATTTTAAAATGTATCGAATTTCTTCATTAGATTCACTCATTTTAACAATAAAAAAACAAATGAAAATCAAACATTTTCCTAATTTGAATTTGGTTGTCTTCTTTAAAATTAAAACTTTTTAATGATACCAAAACCAGCCAAATACAAATGGTATAGCCAAACAGATCTTATTACAAGTTCATACATACTATATGCGAAAAGACTTTTTCCCCAACCTATTAGTTATGTGATTAAAACTGCATGAAGCATTTATAAATTTATAATAATTAACTAGTAAAAAATCCTAGTCTTCCTATATTTTCACCTGTGTGGTATTAAATTCGCCTTTTCTTAGTTTATATTTAGTATTCTAAATAAACTTATTTCATTAATCTGACATGTATGTTAATGTGAAACCCAATGAATTAACATATTATACATAATGGCTATAAAGCTGCAGGACATTTGCATATCTAGGAGTGAGCACGTAGTGTCCGAGCCACAAAGCCGCCTAATGGACTGACAATCGGTGCAACATTTCATAATTATAGTCTATTTTGACCGGTTCGTATCGGAAGTTGAGACTACCATTCGCTGTATGGTATACTTGTTTGATATTGGTTCAGATCCGCTCAGAGTGTATTAAACCTTTCTTGCATTGAACATTTAATTAACTTAGTGAACAAGTGCAACATTTTTATTCATTATTTTTTGAATTATTAATTTTATTTTTATATAAATAATATAATAGTTCCGTAGCTATGTGGACCAAATTGAGTCTTTATATGTCAGTTTTTTTTGTCTTAGGAAAATACTAGATCTACAGCGATGAAATTTGACAAAAATATCTGGTCTATACAGTATCACAATGTTACGTAGTGAAATTGCAAAAAAAAAGACAGGTGGAGAGAGAAAGAATGTTGGCGGCCATACATGTAATTAAGTGTTGGATTTTTTTCACAGTAAAATGTACATAGTCGTGTGGAATCATTAGTCCGACTGTAAAGGACACTTAACAATGTTTTTTTTTGTATTGAAGTCAATAGTTATCGATATATCAGCTCTTAAATTCTTAAAATTGTGTCACCTATTCAAGTTTTAAATTATGAAATAGAAAATTCTAAAGAAATAGGTTATAGAGCATTAAAAATACTATAAAAAATTTGATTCCGAACCGTATCCGTTGTGTAGTTTTTGAGCTACTTATAGGGTGTATGATTAAATATTTTTTTATGGTTTCGTAGACAAATAACGAAAACCGTCCTATCTATTCTTGTACGTGAACTGTCATGCACTTACAGATCTTCGCGTGCAACAGATTTTTGATATAAGTTTAAAGCTTTAAATAATTTGAACTGAAAATTTGATGGTAAATATGTACATAATAACTATGGGCTGCATAGATAAAGATTTGTATTTCACACTTGAAGTGCTTTGTGTTATGTTAATGAAAATAGGTTTCGTAAAGATTTCATTTATTTAGTACAATTAATCATAGTGTGTATAATTAAAAGCGTGGAAGTAATTATAAATGATTTAATTCTATTAAAATAACTTAAAGGTATGTAAGTGTAAAAAAATATTATTAGAAATCCTTTCTACGGTATCTTACGCCATTACCGTAATCGATTATATGATTTGACACATCGGTTATCTTAATGTGCATGTTTCATCACGATGTTTTCCTTCACCGGCATCGCGTGGTAATTGTAATAAATATACACATTCGGTCAGATATGTGCCAGTGATATATGATTTCTGGCCAAGGTTAGAATCCACGTCCTCTAAGTTTGCGACGCGAGTTCGCTAAGCACTAATTTACCGCGCCTGGACTCGTATATCTTCCCCTCCAGTCTCGGACATTTGTAGATCTATGATAGAAGGATCTGGTAAAGTTGCGTCTCATAAAACATTTCAGGTTTTCTCCATGAAATAACAATTCATTCCTAAAGAGAATTAAAATATCTTATAATCAAAACCTTCGTATAAAAATGTGACGTTAAAAACATCATCAATTATAACCTAGTGACCTAGATTCTAGCAAATGTGGGCAGTGTCAAATGCACTAATCGTTACTAGAGTGCGTCTGACCATCATTACCGCGCGTTTGTTCGACGTATCTGGATCACAATGCCGCTGCCAAATGCTCCGCGACTTCGGCCGGAGTGACTTTTAATGCTCCCATTGCCTGCTAATATAGCGTAATGGATCGTCACTTAATGACTACCCGAATTCTTCTAATATTCCATTACTTGTATTCGCCAACGACATCGCCCACCTAATATGATTGGTAAAAATTAAAGCCTTCCTCCGTTCTTTTACCTTACTAATAGAAGAAATTTGTATTCGACAGTGGCGATCGGCTTTTTAGCACTATAAAACGTACATACCTCTAAAAATAAAAATAGGTACAAATATTACATAAGACTAATTTACTAACTAACCGACAAACAGACAAGAAATCTAAAAAAAAGGGGGGTGTTCTCCATTGTTTGTATTGTCTATTCTATATTTTTTTAATGGCTTTAAGCGATAAGGTCTCCTTTTGTTTTGTCCTTAAATTATTGTAATTATTCTTTCTGTAATTGTTTATTTGGTGAACAATAAAGTGTTTTCTCTTCTATTCTATTCTTTAATGTACATATACGCCATTTTTAGAATTTTATAATATTATAGCTATAATAGATATTTATTATAGACATTCTGAACGACAGCTATACTTTCGACATTTTGACAGATTTTGTTTTGGTTCTAGCACAGTATAAAAAATAATAGTCGGTCCCACAAATAAATATTCCAGGCCTCATAAGAGCACCATCCAAAAACACTTGTTAATAAGTTACTCGTGTGTAGTGTGTGCATGTATTATGTAAATGTAGGTAGATTCCCGGGTCGGCTCATTACACTTAATTGGAGGGCCATTCGTGGACGGACATTAACGTCCCGTTGGGTTGGCTAAACACCCACTCTAATATCGCGACAAAAAGCCTTAGAAGTATTTACGGGGTAAAAAATTAACTTAGTCTCCGGTTAGTTGAGAATAATTCATGCTAATAACGAGATGGGCGCTTGATTCGGTGTGAAAGTTTGATGAAGACCGACTTAGGAATGGATTTTCAATTAAGGGATAAGATTGTACCAATTTGTAAACGACTGTACATTTAGGTACCTTCCGAGTGTAATTACCAATTGGGTTTGTGTGTAATTTTTTAATTGAAATGACTACAATCACCGTTGATTTTGCCAAATTTCTTCTCAAAGTTAGAGGATGTACTGATAATTTAATATATAAGTAGGTACTAGTATTCTACTGATCTGAAACTATATAATAGACTAGCAGACGGTCCTGGCAGACGTTGTTCTACCTTGAAAAGTGAGTGCATGGGAATCCTGCTTGCAGCTAAAGCACTCGTAGTTAGAGAGGTCTATGATCACAGTATCAGAATACTCTCTGATAGCAGATCGGTACTACAAGCCCTTAGTAGCAGGGTTATTTATTCAAATTTAATATACGAATGCCACTCGGCTCTAAATGAGGTGGCAGGTAAGAACAATAGCTTGACCCTTCATTGGATCAAGGGACACAATAGTGCCCGAGGAAATGATGCGGCAGATCAACTGGAAAAGAGAGGTTCCGAAACCCAACCAGTTGGACCGGAACCTTTCCTGCCTTTGCCGCACAGTTGGTTTAGAAATTACATAAATCAAAGGACAAAGGCATTACATCAACAACTTTGGGATAACCTGGAGGATTGCAGGCAAGCCAAGCTGGCAATGCCTCGAGTGAGCCTGCGTTTCTCCAGGAATATCCTAAAGCTCAGTCGGTCCTGGCTGAGACAAGTTATTAGTGCAGCCACTGGACATGGCAATTTTAACAGACATCTTTTCAATATAGGTGTCACTGACAGCCCCCTGTGTAGAGCATGCTTGGAGGCAGTAGAAACAGCCGCCCATGTCCTGCTTGAATGCAGAAAGGTGGCCCAATACAGGGCGAAGTATCTGAACGCCCCAGGTAGCCTCCGAGAAGTCTTCAGCAACGTCAAGAAACTGGTGGACTTCCTGGAGGAGCTGGGCTGGATGGAGTAAACCCTCATCCACCCTCGTACGCAAAATAGGCGCTTTGTCGTCAAGTTGCGGAAACCGCCCGCACGCAGAAGCAGAAGAAGACTACAATCACCGTTGATTTTGCCAAATTTCTTCTTAAAGTTAGAGGATGTACTAATAATTTAATATATAAGTAGGTACTAGTATTCTACCGATTTGAAACTATATAATAGACTAGCAGACGGTCCCGGCAGACGTTGTCCTCCCTTGAAAAAAATGTAGAACCCGATTATTTCAATTATATTAAATATATCCTACCGCGCTTAAAACCGTCAAAACGTAGTTTTTTTATTATATATCCTATGTTACTCAAGGTAATGTAGCATTCTAATGGTGAAAGAATTTTTGAAATCGGTCCTGCAGTTTTTGAGTTTATTCGTTACAAAAATACAAAAATACTACAAATCTTTCTTCTTTATATCCTAATAATATTATAAACGCGAAAGTTTGTAGGAATGTATGTTTGTTACTCTTTCACGCAAAAACTACTGAATGGATTTTGATGAAACTTTACAATAATATATCTTACACATCAAAATAACACATAGGCTATAATTTATAAAGATATAGTGTGAATTAGCCAAAATATAACGATCATCCATTACCACGCGGGTAAAACCGCGAGGCGCAGCTAGTTATATATAAATTTCTTCTGTGCGTATGTGACTGAACTCCTCCTAAATGGCTGGGCCGATTTCGATGAAATTTATTGTGTGTGTTTAGGTGCATCGAGAATCGATTAGATTCACAGTTGGACCCCGTAGGTGGCGTTGCAATGGGGTTCTAAATTTTATTGCTTCAGGGCAGGACGCTAGTATCAGTATAGAAGTATAAATAGATAGATAAAATGCATAGTTCTGATACCTATATTCTTGGTAAAATAATAGACGTCCTTACCGTTTAAAGCGAAATCTTCTAGGTAGCAGTAAAAAAATTATTACATGTACCTACATACTATAACTTATTAATAAATAAAATATGTATCTATATAGATATAGTATATACTTACTTATAACATATATACATATTTGTATATATAAACTATATATATATAATAATATAATTACACATGTGATATGTGAATTTTGATTACGGATTTAATAATGGATAAAATGTAACAAAGCCTCGCATGTATTGTGTATTTCTCTATTCCTTCCGTGTCATAAAAGTAGTTTATGAATATTACTTCGGTGTCGTTTTAAAAGAAAAACAATTTCTCGCTTACTTTGCCTTTAAACGGCAAGGGAAATATGTGAAGGCATAACAGATAAGGCTTTACAGGAAATAGCGTTAAACGCTTTTGTTCCTTGGAAAATATGCATAGTTCATAGATATTTTTATACATATTGTTACACACACCCACCCACACACATACACTTTAAAGTTATATAATATTATTTATTAACAGCCAGTGTTCCATTATTTACTTTGGTCTGAGTGTCTGGGATTGGTCACAGAGTTGTTCGTTGTATTAATACCTACAACAGAAGCGTAACGTGTAGCTTGGGATTTAATTGGGAATATGCAATACTATGTGTGTTTGTCTGCTCATTTATTTATTTATTGACTACATAAAATATATTTGTTTCTGTTTTGATTTATTTGTGTCTTATTTTTATCTCCGGTTGAATTCCAGATTGAATTATATATTAATTCAATCTGGAATTTTAAAGATTTTGTTTAAATGTTTGTTTGTCATAAATGTTCACGGCCTAGAAAATTTACCAACTATCATGAAATTTTGTATACCTTCATGTTCCTACATAAGCAACATTAGAGGTGCTATACAATGTGTTCACACTTACAAAATTTGATTACACTTTATGCTTTACAAATTAAAAATAAAATTGCCCTCGACAACCAACATGTCTTCGTCGTTAGTGTTTTTCTAACTTTACGCAGCTTCTCTATGAATTGCTACCAAGATACAATTGTTCAAAATATTACAAGCGTGACACAAAACCCTTTTAGCACAATTCAGTACAAATTTATAAGGCATATTCAAGCTCATGTCCCCACTCTGTTTGTTTATATCTAAATAGGCGTTGTTCATACAAGGTTTCGTATCGTTAAGTGCTTTGTTGTCTTTCTTTGAGAATGTTTGCCGAATAAATTGACTTTAGTTTATATATAAATAGAAAACCGTGAAAGTGTTTATTTTTGTGTTTTGTAATAGAATAAAATAATAAATGATTAAGGCTTACATGATTTCCGCTACTATACCTCTTACAGAGTTTTTCTGGTCTAATATGAATATTGTTGCAACAAAGTAGATGACAATTAATCAATTTATACACTTTTTACCTATTACAAAATATAGCAGTCTTAGATTTTGTATGAGCATACAAAGTTACACCGTTATTCTTTAAAAACAAATGGGGCATCAATTATTGCTTAAATAGTTATTATATTACATACATAGATACATATTATCACGTCTGTCTTCCATAGGGGTAAGCAGAGATGATGGATTTCCACTTACTATGATCTTGCCATAGGTACATATTTTGCTTCATCTACATTCATTAATCTCTTCAAAAATATCCGTTTATAATAGGTGCTTTTTACCGAGCCATTCTTTAAGACATTTGAGATTTGATCGTGGTAAGCACATCGTATTATATTATAATATATATAAAAATGTTTTACTGATTCTAATCTTACAATACACTATTGTGTTTTAATCCTAGTATATTTAGACACTAACATCTACTCTAGAAGTAGACAGTATCTTGGATGTTGAAAAATAAAAACGTGTCATTTTGCAAGAAATCTAAATTAATTAAAATACATTTTTATTTCTACCAGGATACAGAATTCAGTATTTATAGTTCTGTAGCCATTTTTGTCTGTCTTCAATGTTGCTGTTATTAGGTTATTTTTGTATCAGCCATAAATCGTGCAAAAGTATTATTTTAATTGTTATTATTAATACAAAAATTGAAAGAATTATAACTGGACTTATATTTTATTAGAAGAACGATACGTCAGACTGCGTTGTTAATTAAAATAAGCTGGGTTTTACTGGAACAAATGAATCGTACAATATAAGTAGGTACCTACCTATCTACAAAGCAGCAGTATACGAATGGAAGCAGCCAGTGAAACCAATCAGACCTTTATATTTGCAAACATACGATCTCGATCGCGTAACCAAATTAAAACCTGGGGCCGCGATCACAATTGGCAATAACCAATCTCTTATCCGAACATATCTCTATAGACCTTTTAACATAAACGAAGTGCGCCCGCGGGCGGCGAACTAATCTCCATAACTTTAATCCCTTAACCCTCGCAGTACCAGGAATCCAATCAAACAGTACAGGCAAAACCCCCCAGCCCCTCGCCTCCCGTTTGCAGCCTCCCGGCAGCCCCTCCCGCGTCTCGCCTACGCAGCCTGTCCCGAGTAATTATCAAAGCTTTAATGACATCATAAATCGAGTGTATAATCTAATCTGGAAAAGCCCCGGGCTCCAGCGCGCGGCTTAATGGTGTGAAAGCTACCTTATCTCCCGCCATGTGTGAATAGAGCTTTATACGCGGCCGCCTGAAAGCTCGCGCCGGGAAACTTTGGAAAAATATGTCGTAGAACATTCGAGATAAGAATGTGGGACGTGGAACGCTTTCAAGTTTAATAGAAAATCGAACATTATCGTAAAGGAGATGTCTTTGCTAACAAATTCTTTGAAAGTGCACCTAGTGGAATAAGTACTTAAGTATTGTGTACTATGTGAAGGAACTGGGTTCTTGTTTATTGGCCTTTTTAAAGCTGGGTACCTATTTATTTTTACAGTTTTGTAAAATTAATAAAATATGCTTGAAATATTTTAAATATTGAAAAATACTGAAAGACGACGTGGTAGCTTAGTGTAGTGTAGCTTAGCTTACTCGTGTCCTAAACTGAAATGATGAACAACGTACACCTTTTAGGTAGTATTGTGACTAAATTTGCATATTGGTACAATTAATACATGCTGATGGTGAAGAATAATGTTGTGATGAAACCTGCACAACAATATAAGCGATATGTCGAACCCGCCAAGCTCCCTTGGACAAGCATGGCGGGTATACAGTCCGCTCCGCTCAAAAATTGGAAGCCCCAAGTCTAGCAGTGTGACGTTTATGGGCTATTATTATTATGTAGGTACTTGAAAAACTACTATGTGCGTGTGCCCAGTGACGGGTACCGGAAAAGTGAGACGCCAACTGTTTATGCCATTTGGCTACCGAACTCTAAAAAGGAAAAGCGTCTGAAAATAGATAAACATTACTCTTCACCTTTCACATTAGGTGTGAATATAACAATTTCAAAGAAAGCCGGAAAGCAACATTTATACCAAAAATACTTACATTTTTAACGAACGCCTTAATGGTCAAACAATAACATTTGAAAAGTTTGAAATTTTGAAAGTCTGCTATCAAACGTTTAACGGCCGACTAACACTTCCTAACAACGTCTTATAGCTGAATCTTTGCAATTTTGTAGTAAAAGGTCGAATTCTCTGTAACAAATCGCTGATTACAGATAATAGTTGACGACCTGTCTGTTAGTGCCGCCGGTGTTCCGACGTTATTATTGAATTACACGCTAAATCCAATCTAACGCCTTTGTGAGGTTCGCTTATAAAACTCGGTACAGTTTTATCGATATCAATTCGTTCTACAACCACAGAGTACCCATTATCACTGCGTTTAAATTAAACATCTACCAGTTGCTTGGAGGTGAACACTCGGGTTTTTTAAGCTGTGTCTGTATTCAGATAATGGGAATTTCTCGTACGATTTGTTTAATATGGTTTATGCGACGATTCGATTGTAACTAGCGATCGATTGCGGTGTATCTACTTGTGTTTCTCACGTTTTTGTTTCTCTAACCTTTCGTGGAATCGATTAATCGTAGTTTATAGTTTTTTTCTTCATGTAAATGTGTTGTAATTGATCAATTCGCTAGACGGTTAATGTTGGATTTTTAAATGTTATTCTTTTGTTCCGAAACAATACTGTCTGGATTGAATATAAAGTACCGTTTTTTGCACGAAATACTTTTTTTTGTAACTGAACTTGAAATATCTTTTATTCATATTGATATTAATTGCATTTATTCACAGGGAGGCTTGCAAAAGCGATTAGTTTTACATATCTCTCCAAAACCAGTGCGCCTTGGCCGTGTAAAAGCAGGGCTCGCACTTACAGGATCACTCTATGCAACACTAAGAGGATATTTAGGGTTATTCGACCCAACTTTGAAAATAAGTAATGCTATTTTATTGTTGACTAAGCAATAACCAACTGTTTGTGATAGTCACTGGCCTCTATTATGATATTCTCGAGTCAACACAAAGATGCTGAAATTAAGTACATTATGTATACAATATAGGTGTGTAGATACTGATTAGGTAGTTGAATTTCAATTATTCCGTGCTGATGATGAAATAAATCGTAGTGAGGAAACCTACATATCAATATAACTGACGTGTGAAACTCACTAATTCTCCTTAGATAAGCATGTCGGGTATATTTACCGTTCTTTCCCTAAAAAACGGAGAGGGTCCAAGCCTAGTAGTGGGATTTTAAGGATTGATATTATTTAACTTTAAATACGTTTAAGTGGTGATAAGAGCTATACAATATCACTATATAACATTAATATTCATTTTTAGGTGATTAACTTTGATAGATTTTACACATATTTACCGGATAGTTTTTTTGTTGTGGAAGACACTAATTCTGTGCAGGATTTTATATTCGTGTAGTGTCTCTTATATCATTTTAAACAATGTTTTGCAAGTGGCCTTTGGACCCTATAATTAATACGCACTGCACAAGCATATTTCAGTTTTTCCACTACATGGTGTTTAATAGCATCGCCTCATAAGCACACCATACAGCCATTATCCTAAAACTCGTCTCTTAGCGATCCCCCGTCACGTCGCTTAATGAACAAATAAATAAATTGGGCTCTCCTTGTAAACACCTAAGCCTGATACTTGTTAAGGTCAATACAAATTTATCAGCGTGGAATCGACATATGCCACAATCACAACCTAGGATTGTAAGAGAAAGCTCAGATAAAATTCTATTTTTTTTTAATTTTTGTCATGCATTTATTAATAGTAAGTAGGCATGGATAGTATCTATGAATCAAGCTGATAAAAAATTAAAAAATTGTCATTACTTGTTTTACTCGTTATATCAAACAAGTAAACAATTTTACGTAAGGGGTGAACATTATATTTTTAAAGGGTGTATGTAATTATGTTATTGTTATTACTTGAATTAAACTTACTAATCTGTGACAATTAATTTCTTGTGCTTATCTATTGTAGCTATAGGACGTGTTTTCCTAATATAATAAATAATAAAAATAATTAATCTTCGCATCCTACATTTTTTTAAGTAGAAAAATGAATGTTCAAGTTAATAATTTATTTTTTCAAGTTAGTTGGTGTTTAAAAATTACTTAAAATCAAACTTGACATTTCATATACAACATATCTATTCTGTGAGATTTGGAAGTGACTATAAGTAACTAATTTGTAAGAAACGTTTATAAGTTATTTCTTTGCAGATTTTGTAAATTTTATTTAAAGCATGCCGCTATGAAATATATATTATTTATACCTTCTATCTGTAAATAATGTAACTACAACTTTATATTACTGTATTGTTTCTAATTAAATAAATAATTATATGTACCTATTATGTAATTACGAAATTTATTCTCCGTCTAAACAAAATCAATGGTTCTTTAATGGATATATTAAATATGCTGAGATTCGTTCTTAAGAGTTTGCTCTACGGGTAAATATAGACATACTTTAAAGGACCCCACTGTACGGGGTAAGTGGATTTCTGTGTTGTCTGAATATCTACTACGCGTGTGTATACGCGTGTTTTATCTGTGCATACGCATTATAATACGTATCCTTTTGCATATAAGTACATAGCCATACATATTTCCTTAAATAGAGTCTAGATTAATCGATTTAATTATAAAATGATCCATAATAATCATATTGTATGCCATCTCCATAGTAATTTACTCCGGTTTTAACGTTTTAATCTTTGTTTGATAATATAATTAAATACTTTCTACTGACACCATCCCATATCTATAATTAAACTAAGCAAAGCTAGTAAAACAAGAAGTATTACAGTTAAAAGTCTACTCTAGAACTAAAGCGTCATGAGTTTTAAACTAATCTTACCGTTAAACAAATAATTTAAATTTCACCACAAATAAGTAGGTATATAGGCATTTTATACTCACACTGCCATTACGAATAGACTGATTTGAGAGGGTAGAGCAATATTTTACCGAAAAAACAAGTAGATAACGTTAATAATTTCGCTACAATAGATATTTAAACAAATTGGTTCCTTATTAACGCTTCTTTTATAAAAATAAGCTTGTTATCAAGAAAAAATGTCATAGAAAATCATTCGACTCCACATTTGTTAAAGAGAATTATGATTTCATGAAGCGTATATTTTGTGGCGTTACCACAAATAACACCGAGCCGACAATGTGTTGATTGCTAACTTTAAAATAGATCTCAAGCAAGTGCTACTCAAGGATGTTTAAATTATAGCAGTCACTTATCCAAGCTGGTAGAAATGCATAAAAACGTCATTAACATGTAATGGAAGCAAAAGTTTATTTGAAAAATAGCGACGAACTTCCACTGTTTCTAAATTATTAAAAATAACACATTTTGAACAAATTTCGCATTCAGCTTAATGCTATGTGGGAATTATATCAGGCACAACGCTGATTGATTATCATTGTGAAAGCTAGATTAATTACGAACCTATATCCAAATATACGACTGAAATATAGTTATCTAACGATTCTATATCTAACATTAAAAAAAACGTAAAAGCTGAAGAAGGATCTTATTTTATAAATAACAAATATCATTGGAATATTAAATTAATACAAACTAATAATAATATCGATTACAACTATTATTTTTTAGGCGAAAATATTTTGCTTTTGTCTCACAGTTTTGTGACAGAAATAGGGTACTGTAGGACTATTAGCTACCCACTAAAACTACTCCAGTGTTGTTTTTAATGACACGAGCTAGGGTCTCTGGATTGTGGTATAACCAAAGCCACGAATATGCGGCCTGAACAGTCGATCTGATACAGCTGTTCGAGGATATCTTGTATACAGACGGCAGCAAGATTGACGGGATGGTCGGCGCTGCATTCACTCATTGGCGGGGACGAGTGGAGATCGGGACCAAGCGAATGAAGCTAGAGCCGTTTTGCACGGTCTTCCAGGCCGAGCTGCTCGCAATATTCCAGGTAACTGAGTACATATTAAATAGCAGCCTATCCTCGGTGGCTGTGCTGAACGATTCCAGGTCTTCACTCGACTTGGTTAGCAATCCGGATACGCTCCACCCCCTCGGCTTCGCTATTCGTCAGAACCTAGCAAAGCTGATAGGGAAAGAGTGCAACGCCGGCTGTTATGGGTTCGAGATCATGTCGGCATCCCCAGCAATGAGCGGGAAGACGAACTGGTTAGTCAAGCGACGACGCAGCTCAATGGGGCCCCTCTGTATAGGAAACGTCCTGTTTCCTACCAGAATCGGTCCAGCTGTGGAATCCAAAATACGAGGGCGGTCAGACGGCGAGCGTCACGAAGTTGTTCTTCTTCTCTGTTTACGCGGCACGCCGCATACTCAAGGACGTCAAGTTAACGCCACATTGGTGCCAAGCATTCACCGGACATGGAGGGTTTGCGGGCTACTTACACCGATTTAAATTGAAAAATAGCCGGCATGCATGTGTGACAGTGGAGACGATGAGAAGATCCAACACCCCATGCTCGAGTGCCCCATATATGATCGACTCAGGTGCGATCTCGAGACGGCCACGCGTATTAAGATCACTGAGGAGACTATTTTTGATTTGATTTCGAGCAAGGACTCGAGGCCATAACTGGAGAGGTTCTGCTTGTGGCTGGTCCAGGAGGTCATAGAACGTAATAAGACGAGGTGATGGGTAGTTTCATGCACGACGTTGGCATACGGTGTTCCAGAGAATTATTTACTTAAAAGCTTTTTCCCACAGCTTCGCTCGTGTTAATGTTGTCCCACAAGAATCGTACATTTTTTCGCCATAAAAAGTAGCTTATAGATGTGTTATTGCAGACTATAGCCTATCTTTGTTTTTTTTTATTGCGTGAGTTCAACATTCAGGCAGACGGCCCATCTGACGGAAAGCGATAACCGTCGCCTATGGATATTTGTAACACAAAGTGCTAACAATGTACTGCCGCTCTCTAAAGAGAGACTGGAACCTAGCCTCTAATGCTAGAACATAACTCAAGGTTGTTAAGGTGGCATACTTTAGACTAGGGGTGCTAGCCATCCAGTCGGGTGAATATCCTACACCTGGCTGCGGGTTGTTTTGTCACCTCTCGGGACAGGCCGCTTGGCTGCAGGAAATTGCATTCTCTCTCCGTTCCTGCATGGATATGTCTCAAACATCCAGATCCGTTCAGCAGTTCTGGCGTGATTGACCAATAAACATCAATCCAAACTTTTACATTTATATAGATTAATATGGAGTATAGATTAATAGTAGCATCTTTAACAATCTTAAAAACATAAAACGACAATATTTAAATACGAAGAAATTCAATGATTTAAAAGAACGGGTCATTGACCTGTCATCTAACGCTTATATGGAATCCGATATAAACAAACTATGGAAAGTAAGATAACGTGAGCTAGGGTATTTAGTCATCTATTTAAAGAAAGAACATCATTAATTTCGTTGGGCGCATTATTTACTGAGCTAAGTAGGCACGGAACGGGTTCCTTGTAGCGCGATAAATCGACTTGAAAGCTCCGAATAAATCTCGACAATACACCCGATAAGAATCGATGTCTCACGCGACGTATTTATTTACCTACCATTTATACTATATAGGGAACCCGAAAGAGTTAGGTGTCAGCTGTCGAACGAGTATATTTGTACTATTCGATAAAAAAAAATTTTTTCAAGTGAAACTTCTTTAGAATCGTTGTGATTTGAAACTCGATGAAACGAAAAAGTACCACTAAAAAGAGATAAACACGTAAATCTATAGGACTAAGCCTGCGAGAGAATGAAATAGAATACATTATATTTAATAATTTGAACACTATGCGCATACAGATAGAGTTGGAAATGTTTTCAAGATTGACTTTAATACTTCAAATTTCGTCTTTTAAAGCTTAAATATATTATAAAAATATAATATATGAAATTTGACGTCATGAATCTCTCCCACCCCTTGTCACACTTTACTTCAATGCGTGTGCACTGCATACACACACTATTTTTTAACCGACTTCAAAAAAGGAGGAGGTTCTCAATTCGTCGTGTAAATATTTTTTTTATGTATACTCAGCCATAATTTTGTTATTGCTGAATCGATGTTGATAATTCTGTTGGCGTTCGATTTCGAAATGGTCTCATGTAAATTTTATTGCCAACATACTTTTAGTTCCGAAGATATAGTAGAAAAACCCTTGAAATCAGGCCAAAATCTGAAATTTTTGCGGTTTTTTAGCCACAGCTTTTTGTTTGTGAACCGGTTCTGGTCATTTTTTTGAGTTCGATTTATTATAGTTTCAGAATGATTTAATATAAATTTCATTGGTATAAGATCTTAAGTCCCGAAGATATAGCAATAAATCCATAAATTCAAGTAGAAAACGTTGTAGTGATTGGCACCTGTAACTTTTTTTATTTCTGAATCAATTTTGATGATTTCTTATGCGTTCGATTTAGAGTATATCATTGTAGTCAGCTATACATTGGATTGTTATCGGACTTTGGGTTTCAAAGATGTAACAAAATATTAATTAATGTCGGGTAAAAATGTCTAGTTTTTGAGGTATGTCTTTCATAAATTTTTGTTTCTGAACCAATTTTGATCATTCTTTTTGCATGGGATTTATTATAGCTTCAAACCAGTACCGTATGAGTTTCATTGCTATTAGACTCTGGGTTCCGAAGATATAGCAGAAAATTATTTAAAATCAAATACAAAACGTATCGAAAAATATTGTTAGGTTTATGATAATCCTAAAACGAGTAGATACCTAATTAAAATCAATGACGTGCTGTACTAGACTCGACTAGGACTGGGAAAGCGTACAATGGAAATCGATAACGATAAACTGCAAGACCGCGTAAATTGAGTTATGAGATCGGTCGTATTTAGAAAACGTCGACAATTGGAGTTGAGATTGAAACGAAAATGCTGCCTGATGACACGAGATGGGCGTAATCATTTCGTTAAACAATTTTCGTCAAGCACTTACACCAATCGGACTTTTAAAACCACGGACAAAAATAGGTTGCAAGATGCGGTAGAAGGTCGCGTCGAGCAGGTTGGTTTTCTGTAAACCAAGACATCATCCGCGCCGCGGCAGCGGCTGACGGGTGTCAGAATCAACTGATATACACTTATTAACTGATTAGTATGTCCTAGCGATACTTCATTAATTGAAATTTGACGGCACTTATTTAAGGTTCTTAAGTGCATATGCACTTAAGAACCTTATTGTCCCTATTAAATTATGTATATACATAATTTACATTCGAGCTGCGGTCAAGAACATTTTCTAAATACGCTTCCGTTTTATCGGCTATCGTTTCGGCATTCTATAAGCTAAATTTTTATTTTTTGCCTTTTAATTGCTCTTGAATGCGGTTGCTTTTTTGTTAGAAAGTTTTTATAATGTCATTTATGCTTTGATTAATATAGTCAAAGCATTTATGTTACAATTCTGTGTTTACCCGACTTGCGGTTAATGCTCCAAGGAAGGCTAAGTACTACAATTTGATGCTAAAATTATCGCTTTATTTTTAATGTGCCTAAACTAGTCGAGTCTTGTGTTATCTTCGCTTTGGTGCGCAAAAGCAGGCTCGGTCGAGCTAATGATTTGTATTATACTAACCCTTCCAGCAAACATTGCCCCACTGGATGGCAAATTGACAATGGTGATTCGCTGTGTGGAGCATGACCCAGACCTCTGATCCAGCGTAGCATTAAAAGGTTTCTTGCAAATTTCTATGAACAAACTCTTTGCCAATGGATCTCACGGACCTAATTGTTTAACTCCAAACGGCATAGATTGTACCTATGTATAACCTACTTGGGTTGATTGAAGACTTCAGTTGATGAAGCAGCATTACCAGCCTGTAATTCAGACATCCTAAAATGTAAAAAGGTCAGTGTTTATTGGTAGATTACATATATAAAATTAATACTTACACACAAGAACGGTTTCCAAATGTTCTACACATTTGAATACGACACTTATGAAAATCCACAAAGTTGATACGATATCGTTATCGCATTAAATTGATTAGGTTTGAAGTAATTTAAATATAGATTGAATACACAATGTAGGTGTTTCCAAGGCATCTATTAGATAAATTTTATATTTTGTACATAATACCTAAATATCTACTACCTAACTTACCCGCTTGTCTCTGAAACAGATTTTAATATTTCGAAACTAAATCAAATCGCTAAAATAAATTTTCATAGAATGATTTTGAACTGAATTGTTTATGTTTTAAATTACTTTTAAGGTTAATTAAACACGGCAGATAATATTGCCATATGGTGTGTATATTCCTGGATAGATCGATTTTCTGTTATAATTCTTCCGAAGTAGCCATTCATCAATCTAGCCATTAAGTGTATAAAAATATTCCGTATCTACAGAAAACATTTTTTTGTGTTTAACATCACAATTCAACAATAAGCTTAGATTTTTCAATAATTAAAATGAAAGTAGTTTTATTTTAGCAGCGGTCTTATACTGTTTGTCAATGCGCAATAATACATACATTTGCACACCAATGTGCAAGATAATTTACTAAGGATTCAGATCATGTAATATCATATATACATACATACATACATAATATCACGCCTGTTTCCCATGGGGGTAGGCAGAGACTATGGATCTCCACTTGCAACGATCCTGACAAACAACTTTCGCTTCACCTACTTTCATTAACCTCTTCATACATGCACGTTTATTTGAAATGCTTTTTACCTGACCTCTCTTTAACACTTCTGATATTTGGTCATGGTGTGTTCGTCTCGGTCTACCGGCAACAACCCTACCATTCACAATACTGTCATACACCTGTTTTGTGATTCTACTTTTATCCATTCTCTCTACATGTCCAAACCACCTTAACATACCTTTTTCAACTCTTGTTATTACATCTTCTTTCAATCCACAACGTTCCCTTATCACACTGTTCGTTATCATATCATTCAAGCTAACCGCACATATACTTCTCAAAGCTCTCATTTCAACTGCGTTTATCCTACTTTCATGCTTCTTCTGCCATACCCAACTTTCACTGCCATACATTAGGGTTGGCACCAACACCCCTTTATGGACAGCCAAGCGTGCCTTTACAGACACCTTCTGGCTGTTCATAAAAGAGTTTAGCGCTCCATTCACCTTATTACCTGCCATAACTCTCCTTTCAATATCCCTTTCATGCTTTCCGTCTCTGGTAAACATGCAGCCTAAGTAAACAAATTCTCTGACTTGCTCTAACTTTTAACTCTAACTTATATCATATATATATATATATATATATATATATATATATATATATATATACCATGTAGTAGTATAGTGTTTGTCTATGCTTTGGTGTACAATAAAGAGTTACCCTACCTTACCTTATCCGATAGTCAGAGAGAAATTAGTTTCTTTTCAATTTTATGAAATTGAAAAGGAGCTTAGTAAGACTTTCTATTTATGACTAGGTTTAAAAAATATGTTTAAATAATAAGACGTTAATTGAAAATAGTAATTGTGATTTTCTGTAAAAACCCTTCTTACCATTCTTCTTGTCTGATCCCTCTTTCTCCTCACCATATCCCGCCTCTTTATCCCATCCTAACGGCTGCAATGCATTGGCTTCTCTTCTATGTTGCAAACGTTTATAAGCGAACGGTAACTACTTTCCATTAGATAGGCCGTCTGCATGTTTGCCAGCTTTGTAATAAAAAATAAACAAGAACGGACTGGTGGCGCCAACTATGATTCCAGAGTGTATTATGAGTTACATTTTATACTTTTGACATCGATTATTTATTATACATTTGGACGCCAATTTGACAAGGACATGTACGATTTTAAATTAAAATGTAACATCTTTATTTATACAAACCATGTTTTTAGGCAAATAAGTGAACTTGAATACTGGGTGATTGATATTCCTAGTATTCTTCTGCAATACTTATAAAAAGGTTTGACCAATGTCAAAAAATATTGTGTGTCACCTTCTATGCACGACTGGAGTTTACTCCTTAAGTAAGATTGTCTTTGAAAAGGTATTGATGCATCAGCAATATATATATATATATATATATATATATATATATATACATATATACATACATACAATTACATTGTTGGATATTGCTTTAGATTTTATTTCATTGCATTAAATGTCGAAATTGTATAATAAAAAAGTAAGACTTTCTATAAATTAATGCATATATTGCTTGTATGAGGACACATCGGCGCCGGAGGGCCAGCTTGGACCTTCAGCCGCCATGAGCGGGCGGCGTAGGTGGCCCTGGGGAAAAGGTTCTCACCAGCCTCTCGCTCTCCTCTCCTCCCGTGGGGCGCGTTACAGAATGCTCACACAATGAGAGTCTGAAGAAGCCGGGGGACAAAAAGTAGGTCTCCGGCAGTAGATGAGGCCGTTGGGCCACCGCCTGCCAAGGCCAGCGCAGGGGCTGGCACTAAGGGCAAAGGACGGAATACCGAGGGGTTTTAGTGGGTATCCCTAACTGTGGTGTAGTAATAGCATCTTTAGTTCTGACTAGAGGTGCTAGTGCCACCTCCACAAGGTGAATCCCACACACTGGCCACAATTTTCCCCCTACGCGCGGCTGATGGCTCTCAATTGGGTTTCCCCTCGTAAAAAAGAATGTATTACTTGTATGTATTTTACTCATGATAACATTTCAATACCGAGCTTTATAGAAAATCGATTGTTAAGGAGTAAAACTCAAAAAATGTGCTTATGTAACTAGAAATCATAAATTAAGCCTGGAAACACCACACTTGAATCACGTTTCTCAGTGGGCTTGAAAAATTTCAATCGGTTCATTTCGATCAGGCGGACGCAATTTATTTTCTTGACAGCACTCGAGAGATTTTCTTAATCTTATTTGCATTTTCTAACAGTTATATAAATAAAGTTCCGATTTGAGAAGTCTTAAAATCTCTTCTTTATTATTTCCTGAAGATTATATTGAGTGTCTAGTGTGAAGTTAATTTGATAATAGCTTATTGTGGGTTCATATATTTTTTGTTTCTAGTTTATAGTCATTGTTAATTGTAATATTTTTACAATTTAAAGAGATTATAGAAACGTGTTTGTATGGTTTTTACCGATAACCTGACTAGTGGATTTGAATATATTATCTGTAATATATAAATGTATAATGTCTTTTTCTATTAAGATTACGTACTTTATGTTGTAAATATGTAATTTATTTTTATTATTAAGATATAAATCAAATTATTAACGCATCTCATTCTCTTTCTAAGGTAAAAAATGTATGTAATTTTTACATAGTAGGTATAAACCTATAAAACAAAGTCGCTGTCCGCGTCTGTATGTCGGTAGGTATATCCGCTAACTCCTTCTAAACTATCCAACAGATTTTTAAGCGATTTCCACCGTTAGTTAGACAATTTTTCAAGGAAGGTTTTACACTAGCCTTTGCCTGCAGTTTCACTCGTGATATATAAAAGCCTAATTAATTAAAATCATTTGTCAATTGACCGATGAACTATAGTTTGTTATTATATTAGTAGTTAGCCTTGTTGTTTTAGATTGCATTACGTACCTACCTACTTAAGGATCTACCTAACTAGAATTCGCTGTCTCGCTCACGTATTACCACATTTTTGAAAACATAAAGTCATAGAATTTTCTTACCACAAATGCCTATTACAAAAATCTTAATAAAACAGTAAAATTTTAATTCACATTCTGACGAGATTTCATACATAAAAATGTTTTTTTCATAAGAATTATTTTTTATATATAAAAATGTATACAAAACTATAACGATCTTTTTGTGAAACATTCGTAATTTTTTGATAACTTTCGTGTAATACGGGTTTGTCGTATGAAAATTCTGTGAATTTATATCTTCAAAAATGTGCAAATACACGAGCGAGATGGTGAACTCCATGTAGGTAGGTCCTTACAGATACTACCGATTGTCCAGTGGTCGAAATTCGACTGCAGTTCAACAGATTAGAGTTTAAACTTAACCAACTTTAAAACAATACTTATAATATACCTACCTATCTACTAGGTATATATAATCCATCTGTTTTCTGAAAATCGAGACACGAACCATGTAACAATACTAGAAACGCTACTCCGATATTGTTACATGCAAAATCAAACCAAAAAAATGTTTTTGAGGGTACTTACAACATGTCTATTTTACGGATTATGTACCTATATCATACCGTTTGTATTGCCCATGACTTATATTCTAAGCATATGTAAGGTGGCAATCAAGGGCTCATCTCTAAAACGTATTTATAAGAGAATTATTTTTACCTCTGTAGACTTGTAATTTAAATAAGATATTCGTATACCTCGACCTGATTGCGCACATATCGCGGTACAACAATGTCGAAAACATTTACATATATCACGCAAAGATTTACCTCAATGCTAGAATAGGTCACTGATTGAAGCTTTCATGGTACATCGGCCGAATGGGCATAACCAAAATATCAGCCAATGGTACAGTGTAACCACTTAGCCACGTCACTGTGTGTATTGCCAGATTTCAATATACGTATACCTATCTTATAGGTCGGTTAAAAATTCAAAAAGTACATGAAGGATTGGCATGGTTTTTACATAATGTTATATGCTTTTATTTTTTAAGATACATGTAAACAATATAAGTATAGATGCAATTAGAAAATATGCCCTTTATTAAAGGTTTGAACAGTGTTTGTTCTACCACACTAAGGTAGAGTATGTAGGTAGCGGTGGGTAAACATACAAAATTTCTGACGCCTTCCGACTAACGGTTGTTTATTAGCCGGCTAAAAAACTAGCTGTCGGTTTTACGACTACCGGCAGCTGATAGTTAAACCATCAATTTGTTGGTTTTCGCTTTTAATCGACGAGTATTAGCCAGCTGGCGAATTAATGGTAACGGCTGACGGCTTAGGTATAAAAATATTAGCTGTCGGTTTTATTCAACAGCCATTAGCCAATTGGCGCAGTGGTTGACAACTTAGCCGTGGCTATTTTATGAACAATCACTAATTAACTAGCTTTTAAATTAGCTACCCACCTCTAAACGTAGAGGCTACGAGCATACAAAAGCGAAAATCAACCAAATCGGAAATAAATCGTTATGTCAATGTGTTTGACATAACGACGTGAAACGACTACCGTAACCATTAAGACAATGAGAACAAATCGCCCTAAAAATTCTGAAAATCGAAACACGAACCCAGTAAAAATACTGGCAACACTATTCCCGGTATTGTTACATGAAAATTTAATTTCTTTTTATACTATAATAAGATTTATATCACTTAGCATTTTGTTTTAATATGATTTACGTCATAATAAATGTTTAAAAATTTGTATTGTGCTTTTCGACTATGTGTTGTCAAATAGCATTGAAGTACCATTTGACGATTAAGTATGTTATATAGGAGACAAATGAATATTCGGGATCGATGAGTTATGGCGTCATAAGTTTATACGCTCATAAAAAATGTATGAGGCTGCGAAGTTTTGTATTGTCTCTGCTCCATATGGGATAGTGTAGTGACTGTGGCCAAATGCGTCTTGTTTATTGCGTTAAAAATAACGCCGTTAGTGATTACATTAGTGTATATACCCACATATTTTATTTGTTTAATGTTTAACAACATTTAAGGTTAAACTTTGCAATAGTTGTCACTGAATTTTAAGTAGTGGGGGGTGGAGGGGGAAGGGGGGGGAGTACTTCTCCCTTCTGCAACCCCTATGTCTAGGAGACATGTAGTTTTTGAGATATGATTTTTTTTGTAAACATAACTTTACTAATTTTTTTTCAATGGTGTACTTATTTCTTATGTCTTAAGATGAGAAATGCAAAAGAAAGATAGTGCTCAGTGTAAAAAACATTTAATACAGTCTAAAAACGCAAACTTTGCCCACAAGTCAAGCGATCAAAGCGAATGTGCCATGACAGCGGTCAGCAAATGTCACAACCGATTTGTAACCATCAGTTCAATAGTTATCCAAGTCGGTTCTGGCACTCGCCGGCCGCTGCCGCGGCACGCTCGTTTCGCTCGCCCGGCTCGTGCGCTTTGGTCTAAACACTAACCCAACCCAACCAACTCACCGTTTAAGTCACTGGTCGCGACTTTTGACTACAGCCTTTAAGAAGAGCAAGCGTGCAACGGCAGCATCAGCAAATGTCAGAACCGATTTGTAGTCATTGTTTAAGTGGTAACATTTATCGTCGTAAAGTAAAAAGTGGCAGTACTGTGATTTATTATTATGTACTTTAAAATTATAATAACTAATTCAAAACTTGTTTACTAAACTAAAAAAACGGTTTTAGTGTTTATGTATTAGGAGTAAGTGTATTCCTAAACACAAATCAAAATTTTTTTCAACAAAAGTGACATAACCTTGTTTATCAAACGTATTTTTGTTTTTCCCATTATTCATTCAAAACTTGTTGGTGGACCCTAAAAACGTGATTCCTAGCCCAAATAACAATTCTAGTGTCTATATATAACGCGTATGTATACCCCTAAACTTAATTTCCGTTAATCTGATGACACATTCTGCAAAAGTTTAGCCACATTTAACAATTAAAAACTGTCGTCTCTACATCTGCGTGAAACGATCACTAACGCTAACAGTATCCCAGATGTAACAGTAACGTCACATGTTAAAAGTTTCCGTAGATTTGAATGTCAAAAGCTTTAATGTTAAAGTGCGACCACATTAAAGAGATTATAAAACAGTGTAAACAATAATACTTACTACGGTTAAAGTAAACCGTTAAGTTCCAAGTTCTGTCACTCCGGTTTTGTACGTAACAGTCATTTTTTTTTAAATACTGCTTTACTTGGGTGAAATACAAAGAGAAGGTGCTTGAAAGATATGTAGAGGAACCGGGAATAAATAAAGGTTAGGGTTGGCCGCCATACATGTGATCAGTCGTCTCAGTTGAAGCCATTTGGCGTCAAGGTGGTCTGATTTGACATACATTCAGATGACACCGTAAGGTGTAAAAACCCCAGGAGGAACCGGTGTGTCGTCCGTGACGGAGGATGATGCACCAGGCTGCAACGCTCGACAGAGTAGCCCAATCAGAGAGATCTGCGCAAACTGCATGAGTGGTTAATTCCGAACCCTGACGGAGATAACCTTCGGACTAACCACACTGCCTGGCACTAAGAGATCAGAACAATAGCCCTCTTTTTGAGTTGACGATTACAGCGGCATGACATGCTATTTGCGACCCCACTTTTGATGATGCCATTGGGCCACTGCCTACTAGGGCACGCGGAGGGGCCCTGGCATGAGGGCAAAGGACAGAACACCGAGAGCTTTTAGTGGGTATCCCTGACCATGGTTTGGCGATAGCATGCACTCCTGCTTGCGGTGCCAGTGCCACCCCAACCTGGCGAATCCCACACACCGCCCGTGATTTCCCGCGCTGCTGATGGACCTTAATCCAATTTCCCCTCGTTAAAAAAATGGCCGCCACACATGAAATTGTGTATGAAACTAAAGGCTAAAAATTATTTTTTGTGTAAATAGTCGTGTAGTCCTTTACATTTATAGGTATAGTGAGCTAAAAAAATTGTGTCTGTGTGTGTGTGAAGTCCACACGCAGCAGAAGTAAAATTTCAGAGAATACACTCACAGAGAATTCTTCTCTAACTTTTATTAATATAAATATAATTCCTTTAGCCTACACCTGTCAACATATTATAATTCAAAATAAACCTCTTAAGTTTTCAATTTTTGTCTGTCTTAGTCTAAAAAATATTATTATCAGTTTTATTTCGGTCAAATTGGACCTATGTTTAATCATCAGTTTTATTAACTCTCTAATCTGTGCTGAACAATGTAAAAATCTTATCTCATTCTCTCGCAGATTATATATCTTTCCTATGTATTTATCTCTTGTTAGTGTCGCTTTTTCCTTTCATCAATTTTCAAATCACAACGATTTTAAAGAAGATTCACTTCAAAAACAAATATGTTTCTTAAATTGTTAGTTCAAACTACAGAATTCTTTCAAAGCGGTTATAGTGACGGCTTGAACTGAAAACGGCAGCATGATATTTTAGTAATTTATTCATTAAACGTTTCATTAATTTTGAAGTGATCATCATAGAGTGATAGCTTATGCATGTTATTGCGAAGCTAGCAAACAAACAGACGGCTCATCTAATGGAAAGTGGTTACTGTTGCCTATAGACGTTTGCAACATCAGAAGCGAAACCAACGCGTTGCCAGCCTTTAGGGTCGGATAGAAAGGATGATATAGGAGGGTTGGAATAAAGATGGAATAGGAACAGGGGTCCGCTGTAACTAGAGAATAAAGCGAGCTAAATTCCTGAAGGTGAAGTGGTCACCCAGCCACTGGGGTGACCAAACTTGGCGCACGGGGCAACATTGTGTAGTAACTACGTATACTAGATCATATGTCGTTCCAACTTTAGCGCGAATAAGGGGTGCAGGTTGAAATTTAGTGAGGTAGTTGGAAACGCCTGTATCAGAGTCTTCATTAAAGTCTATAAATCAAAAAAAGATGGGTGTGATAAAAGGAAGAAGAAATGGGCCATTAATTCCATTCTATATGGAAAGTGATGTTTTATTTTAATTATTTTAAAGTTATTATTCTTGTTTTGTAAATCAATCCTAAAGGTAATAAAAGTATATAAGAACATAAGATAGGCATTCTATATATTATTAAGATACATAATACATAGCGATGTGATAAATCCACACGCTGTGCTCCATAACCGAAATGGCGGTCAATGACACCCAGAACGGGGAGTGTGTCGGTTGGTCGAGGCCACGCGCAACATTTATCATCGGGATATAGTTCGTAAAATGTATAATTTGAATCAACAACACCAGTAGATTGTCCGTCGCAACATTGGATTTATTCAGAAGGAAGATTGTATTTAATAACCCTTCCATAAATTTATCATCACGTGTGATGAAAATGATTTGTTTATATTCTTAATTTAAATTATATCCATGTTGCTATTGAATTTCTCGAAATATTTTTTAATTGTTATATAAAATTAGTACCTACTAATATAATAACACTTAATACCTCCTTACAATGAAGTCCGTACCCACTATTTACAATACCTAATTAATCTGAAATTAAAATATTAGCTTTGGTATTTGTAAACCATTGAGGGTAGTTCTACAGTAATTAGTATCAATTAACTTTAGAAAAATCCTAACTCTATTTTATTATAATAATAAATAAAAATAATAATAGCAGCCTATATAAACGCCCCACTGCTGGGCTCGGGCCTTCCACTATTGGGGACCGGACAGTAGGTATAATATTCTCCACGCTGATCTAAGGCGGCTTCGCGGGTTTGACACATCGGCTATCTCGATTTACAGGTTTCATCAAGATGTATTCCTTCACCGTTGTTAGCACGTGGTAATTGAACGATATGCACATTAGGTCAGAAAACTGCTTAAGCGGTGCATGCGTTCCGGTCAGGATTCGAATCCGCGCCCTTTGAGTTTCGGACGCGCGCCCTAGTCATTACGCTACTACGACTTTTTGTTACTACGATTTTATTATTGTATTCGAAATTCAAATTGAAAAAGAAACCGGCGCTTCTTTTTTCGAAAAACTCCAATCACTTGTTTTCAAAGCGCGTTCTCAATTTAAATTTACTTCGGTCGTATATTTTTTTAATGTCACCAGGCGGTAGATACTTGGCCTTTTGCCATTGTGCGTGAGGTGAGATGGAAACGAGACGGGGGACAGGGCGTTACGAATGGAAATCAATACTAACTGCACACTACTCCACTGCTGCATTGCTCCAGTATAAATCAACCCCTGCCTGGCATCCCGTTGCTTGCCAAACTCGCGCGCACCTTATTTAAATCTTAACATCTTTACATAAAAATACTTTTCAGTACATACCATCGTTTAACGATGGGTTATGTTATTGTTGGCAGTTACAAAATTAACTTTTAATAAAATCAATATAATTAGTCTAGATAAGACATAGTACATGTCACCGATGAAGACTTGTTTAATTAATAAGTAGTCGATTTTAATTTGTATTTAATTAGTACCAATTACCAAAGATTATACTTCTATACCTAATGTCATTGCCAGTTCGTATGTGTCAAAGAAATTTCTATCTTAGAGTGACGCCATATGTGGTCATATGGTCTAACAATAGGTGTTGGCCGACCTAGTTTACTGGAATAGACGGATAGAGATCCCAAGTTCGATCCTCAGCAGGGTAAATCTGTAAATTAATTTTTCTATTATTTATACGAACTTAGTCTGGAATTGGTCCCCGAGGCCTCCGTTATATTTTCTTTATTGCCCATAACATAATGGAAATTGAAAATGTATTGTTGTCTGTCGATTTACTTTCATGATTTCCATGTCTCATACTTATGGCTTATGCCTAAGAGTTATGTTTATGAGTTATATAAATAATCTCAGTTTAATAAAAATGCTTTTTTGAATACATCTTACGCATGTAATTTTTATACGATAATTTGCGTGTAACTACCAAAGTTATGCAAGTAATTTTTCAATATGACTGAATGCATACACTTGACACGTCCTATATATTCGCATTCAAACCAGCTGCAAGGTGCTAATGACGCACCATGCTATATTTATGATATTTTTGTTGTTCTGGCCGACGCGCGACGCCTGCGATTGGACCTATAGTAGGTCGTGACTCTGGGAAGTTAAGTAAACATTGGAGATAAATTTATTTCAGGTATATCTAACGCTGGTATAAGGTTACCAGCAGCGAAAGATAAGAAACATGCCTCGCTTAGGGCAAGCACTGACTGTACTCCTTTATTTATTACTCGCAACAGGCCCGAAGCGAAAGATTCTTCAGCAAATATATTTTTGCGGTTGCCAAATGATGCTGCCAATCGATTATAGGCCGTAAATCTGAGTGATAGACGGGAAACTAACCCAGATAAGGTTGTAAAATCGCTGTAACTAAGTGGTTCTAATTGATAACATTCGTTGTACCTGATATTGTCATGATTTAAAAGCGTAATCGGAATCCGATTCGTGATTTATAATGGAGACTGTAAACGTATTTATATACTAGGCTTTATTTACCACTGGTTGGCTTTGAATACTTTATTTATTATTTCAAGTGAATTATGTGTTTGCTAGAGACTGATTAAGTATAATTGAATAATTTCATCTTCACGGTTTATTTTATTGTGAAGCGTTTGTCAGGAATTTCTTATGCATACCTATGTAGCAAAACAGTTAAAGCTTTGATTATGGACTGATTAAAACATCACCTTCTTATAAATCCAACTGTAAGTTTCCTTAAAATAAAATAAAAATGTGTGTGTGTGCAGTAGAACGTAGTAGAAGTGAAACTTCAGAGAATATACAGGCAAACATAATTATACAACTTTTAGTAGGCAAGTGTGAACTGCATACACACATTTTCGCATTTCTATTCTATTGCAGATGTCTTTATTCTTAGGTATTTTGACCATTATTCGTAATAATTTAATCTAAATTACACTATCATTAGCATAAAGTTCAAAATTCAATGCACTGTTACGCAAATATGTGTATCTACGTATAAAAGAATATCTGCCTTAAGTATATACCTAGAAATAGAACTAAAAGTCATTTGAAATCTTTTAAGTTATTTAAAGTGAAAAGTAATACTAACAGGTAAAGAGAAATGTGTTTTATTTCTAATTAAATAAGGTTGAATTTTATGGGTTTATCTCTTTTTAATGTCATTTTTTCATTTCAATTTTTCGTTTCAAATCACTACGATTCTAAAGAAGTTTCACTTCAAAAGATTAAATAATTATTATTCTGAATTTTTGAGAATTTGTTTACGATTTTATAGTCTGGTATTAAATACCTTCATGAGTGTTATATTTAATTCATAATTTTTCTATTGTCTACAAAAACACATAAAACTTAATTTGAAATCAATAGCCTTCAACTATTGTTAAATTTTAATCAAAATTATACGGTTTTAGAAAATTAGTTGGCACACGATTAAACATCGTCTTTCAAATTCTTGCGAAAACTTTAAATAGTCGAGATTTCTTTTAGTAATAAACATAAACGTTTTATGTTTATTACTAAAAGAAATCTCTACCTTTTTTTTAAACAATATGGTACTCATTCATACCTTCGATAATACTAAGTATCAGATTAGCAAAGGTTACTTAACCCTATCTGGGTATAATGTTATTGTCCGATTAATTGTTAACAACCCTATTTATTCGGTAAATACAAGCTTCCAAGTTCAAATTTATGATACGAATGGTCGGCCATATTTAAAATTCATGCGATGCAAATTACTCAAGTCTGATCGCAAAGCAATTACTGAAGGTTAAGTTTGAATATCGTAAATCGAAAATGTTTGCGAGCCACCAACAAGTTAAGAAATAAATAAGGGTAAAATATTTTATGTTCTTTTGTCCTTGTTTGTCTTTATGACAAATGACAGAGTACAAAAGAGACAGAAGCAGGTCTCTGTTCGGAAACCAGTTTATGTGGTCGAAAAATTTGTCGTTTTTTGCTACCTTGTAGGCGTCGATAGGTGCTTTAATCTTATTCTTCGAACTTCAAAAACTTCCGTTCTTATTTTTTATCACTGTGCCTACACTATATTAATAGTTTAATTATTATTACCATCTCTGATTATGACTTTGCTTATTCATCTTAATGTTGTTGAAAGAAGTACTCTTCTTTTTAGGGTCCCGATACCAAAATAAAGTAAGTACAACGTATAGAACCTCAAAAACTAGTTATTTAGGTAACCGAAAACATCCTATTTAAAAAGGCACAACACTTCTTGTAAATTTCTTTAAAGTGTTTAGTTTAGCTCTACTTAGGTTTTTTTTCAGATATTTCCAATAGTAGATGGTGAGCCCTGCTCCTTAAAATTTTGTAATTTTTCCGTATCATAATTTAAAAGTTAGAAGGGGATATAAACAATTTTGAAGATTTTGTGATGATGCAGTGAAACATGAACCCTTTTACTATACCATTGTGAAGCGCTATATGATGTGGTAAAACCGTGAAATAATTAAAAATTAGGACTAGCCGCCACACATATAACTAAGAATTAACTTTTTACTGCAATATCAATGGTGGTCAAAAAATTATCAAGCAATGTGTAGACGTAAATTCCTGTAAATTTTCATAAAAATAGTTTTTTTAAGAAAAAAGACTATATCATATAAAGACAACCGGCAGATAGAGCGAAAACATAATGGTTCCATTTTTGCCAAAATGGCTACGGAACCTTAAAAGTAACATAATAATATCGGTCCACGAACGTCCCACAGCAGGCTTCGGGCCTCCAATTATACAGGGGGGACTCGGACATTATATCCGCCACACTTGTCTAAGGCGGCTTGGCAGGTTTGACATGTCGGTTATCTCGATGTGCAGGTTGCATCACGATGTTTTCTTTCACCGTTGTTAGCACGTGGTAATTGGAACAAAATGCACATTCGATAAGAAAACTGCCTAAATGGTGCATGCGTTCCGGCCAGGATCGAACCCGCACCCTTTGAGTTTGGGACGCGAGCGCTAGCCGTTACGTTATCAAGACTTACTCACTGTTGTTAGGACGTGGTAATTGTAACAATATGCATATTACGGTTATAAAACTACGTAAGTGGTGCATGTCTTCCGGCCAAGATTCGAACCCGCACCTTTTCAGTTTGAGACGCGTGCACTAGACTACGCTACCACGACCACATAAAAATAACAAATGACATCATAAAATCCTACCTTCGTTAATATATAGTTTAATCGTTAAAAATGCTGCAAGTTTATGTTTAATGAAGGCTGAAGAAAGTTATAAAAGAACACAGCTCGCATGGCGTGCCGTCAGGCTGTGTTGTATAATAAAACAGGCGCCTGGTGCGATTTACAACGGTTAAAAACTTAGTCCAAACTTATTCAGTTTATTCTAACCTACTATAAAGCACGAAATAATGTAAGATTAGGTAAAATAATAAAGACAAAGATAGATTCTGTGACATGGTGATATGTGGTGTAACAGAGGACGCAAGCCACAATAGTGCCGAACCCAAATAATTTGGAAAGGTGAGACAAAAAAAGATTAGTAAATATTAAATACATAAGTAAATAATCAAGCTTATATTATGTATATTAACCATAACACAAGTAAGTTACGCTTGTGTTATGGGTAATATACAACTACTCTGGAGCCGATCCCAGATATCCAGACCATAAGAAATGAT
The DNA here is from genome assembly GCA_039645545.1 of Dendrolimus houi. Taxonomy (NCBI): domain Eukaryota; kingdom Metazoa; phylum Arthropoda; class Insecta; order Lepidoptera; family Lasiocampidae; genus Dendrolimus; species Dendrolimus houi. The sequence goes on along the minus strand of CM077125.1, from coordinate 15,166,863 downwards.
TGAAAGTTCGTTTCCGAAATTTACCACGGCAGAAATCGAACTCGGGACATCTGCGTTCCAGTGAACTAGGCCAGAAAAGGCTTAGTCCATTCAATCAATGGCCGCAAATTCTTATAGATACTAAAAAATTGCAGTATCTAATTCTGTAGGTATGTTAATTTATTTATGTTAGATAATATGTGGCAAATGATGATGGTATTGTGCAGTATAAAGGAATGGCCCGATTGAGGAAGAGGCAGTCAAGCGATAACCACGAGCGAAGCAAGACTTGTGTACATTCGGTAATCTATTTAGTGACGGACTTTGCGCGTGTTATTGAATTACGATCTACTACATTACGTTTGGACTTGTTGCGTTCGGTTATATTTGTACCTGTGTTATACGTGTTTGTATAGTTCTGATAAACTCTATAATAATTTCAACGGCATTTTAATTCGAGTCCTGCAACTCGCAACAATATCAATTTTCTAACAATGGCATGGCACAAGAATGCGTAGTAAGATATAGAAACCCAGCATTAATTAACATTAATAATTTTAAGAAAATGGGCTAAGTATAATTATGTTATATAATGCATAACCAGTACTGTTAAAAACACCATAATTTTTTATTACCTACCGCGAAGTTATTACCTATTACTACAACAGCTTCACACTATTAAATTAAAAGTGGTTTCAAAATAGTACGAAAAAATATTTGTGACATTTCTAAATTAATTCTTGACATGGTTCAAGCCATTTAAGATAATTTTTATAGAGCAATATTTACACATGAATGTAGATTAAACAACATTAATAGAGTGATAAGATGTCATTTAAATACTCGTCCTATCATAGCGATTTTTAACTATCCATAAAGATAATTATAATTACCTATGATATCTATCTATAGACAGTTATTAATGTTGGCATCTGCTGATATCCAAATTCTATATATTATGTATTTACAGTCTTACATATACCTACTAATGTATAAGTTTGACAGCTAGTGTGTGGGAATGTTTGAATAATATTTGTTTGTTCTTTCTTCAGGGGTAATATTTTGAGCGAGAAAATACAATCAATCAATCAACTCTTTATTGTGCACCAATACAAAAAAAAAACTTACAGACTAAAACTATGTCTCATTATGCACTCGCAAATAAGCGATCTCTTCCAGACAACCCCAGGAATTGATTTAGAATATAATGATGATACATATCTACAAAAATATATAAATGTTTATAGATAAATATATTTTAAATATCATAATATTCCAAGGACAGGTAATATTTTCTGATCATCGTTTTAAATATTGGTAGTGATTTTACTTGTCTGATAGCAATTGGCAGCGAGTTCCAAAGCTTTATAGCCTTGACGGTAAAAGAATTGTTGTAGAAATTTGAACTATGCGCAGGGGTGTTTAGTTTCAATTTAGTGGAAGGCCTTAAGCTATTAGAGCACGAAATAAAGTCAAAGCGTTCTTTAAGATAATGAGGAGTGTTCGGGACAAATAAGATACTGTAAAGAAGACAAAGAATATGAGTATTCTGGCGAACACGAATTGGGGACCACTTGAGATTTTTATGAAATACAGAGACGTGGTCATATTTCCGTAGGCCAAATATGAACCTTATAAAGAAGTTTTGGAGACGCTCAAGTTTATTAAGTTGTTCTTGGGTTAAATCTAGATAGCTGGCGTCAGCATAATAAAGGATAGGGAGTAATAGGGACTCTGCTAGCTTAATTTTGGTGGTAATGGATAAGAAATTCCTCAACCTCCGAAGGGATTTGGACGAAAGGAATAGCCGCCGACTTAATTCGGTGATATGAGGTCGCCATGACAGCTCACTATCAAATATGACACCAAGGTTTTTTACTTTATTACTGAAAGGGATAGCTGTCCTGTCAAAAGTAATGCTAGGCATGGTACTCCAGTCGAACTTATTCAGCATACGTGAGCTACCTATGATGATGACTTGGGTCTTTGCAGAGTTTACGTGAAGCCCAAATGACTTCTTCCACTGCAGAATGCGTTCGAAGTCTGAATTTATAGTTAAAACTGCTTTATCCAACGTGGCAACAGGTGACCTTGTATAAATTTGTAAGTCGTCTGCATAGGTAGGTAGGTAGGTTGAAGTGAGTAGATTAGAGATGGAGTTAATAAAAACAGCGAACAATAAGGGAGAAAGAACACCGCCCTGAGGAACACCAGCAGTGAGTTCACACCATGACGAATAATCATCATCGACGCGAACCCGCTGCCGGCGGCCATACAGGTAACTTTGAAACCAGTCGATTACTGTAGGAGATATGTTAATAGAGTTTAAAATACCAAGTAATATTTCAAAATTAACGTTGTTGAAAGCGCTACTGAAGTCGAGTAGCGATAGTACAGTCAGCAAACCATTATTCATACCATAACGGATGTCATCAGTAATTTTCACGAGGGCTGTGGTTGTGCCGTGCCCAGGACGGAAACCGGATTGATAGGGATTAATGAGAGAATGGCGATTAAGGAAAATACTTATTTCTTGGTGGACTAGACGCTCCAGGACTTTAGAAAGGAAGGGCAGGATGGATATGGGAGGGAGCTGAGAGAAAGAAATAGGATTTGATTTTTAGGAAGAGGAATAATCTGGGTTTATTTCCAGGTAACTGGAAAGGTACCAGAGAGTACAGAGCATTGAAGAGAAAAGAGCATTGAAGATATGGGTGAGGATAGGATTGATGACATCCAAGATGGGTGTGTAGAACCATGTTAAGACTAATACCATCGCTACCGACAGCGTTTGATGTAATGGATTTTACAGTGCTCTTAACATCACTAGCAGTAAATTGGCTTCATGAAAATGGAGTATAACTGGGTATAGACATAGCGGAAAGTGTATATAAAGTATTAGACTTAGTCGTTATACATATATAAATTTCCTATAGATAATATGTAAATCATTAGTTATTCGGAAAAATTACTCTTTAAGGAAAGTTATAAATGCCAGTTCAGCTGTAGAATTTTAAAATCTGGCAACTGACATTATGTTTATGCAATTATTGCCTTCTAGATGTATTGTTTCTCAAAATATGTAAAAATTCAGTTTTGAAATGGAATGTCTTTAAAATTCGTGACATATTTATAGCATACTAAGGCTCACAACGCTCGCGATTTTTCCCGTTTCACTTGCTAGCGGGCGTAACAAACGTAAGCTCTAACTCTAATCTGGTAACGGATTATGCGACCCACCTCTTGATATGGGTCGTTGTGAGCGCTGCGTGAGCGAAAATCATGACGTCATTAGTGACATTTTCGCGGCGACCATAACGACCGTGGTCGCTATATGAAACGGCTAAAGGAGGATTTTGGGCGTCGAGAGCTATAAGAAGATAGCTCCCTTAAGGGTTAAAAGTAAACCACGTTCTCACTTCGATGTCTAATTTTGTGTATATCACAGCTGATTAATTCCGACACTACTAAAAGTTACAGATATTAAATTTGACAATACACTACAATATGTAAGTGCATATTTATATGTCGCAGATTGCGATATAATTGTAATAATTTCGTAAAGTAACGACTTTAAATTGAGGGTACTTATGTTTTTCTCAAAGTCCCTGCACTTGATTTTAGTGTTGTTGGTTCGTCAGTATAAAAGGTGAAATCGCCTAAACGGCACATTCGACATTCAACATTCTACTTTCGTCGGTTGAAGAGAGCGAAAGCTCTGTTGGACAAGGAGCACATAATATGTTGTGGTCAATAATTACGGTCCGATAATAGTAGTATTCTTTGAGGGCAAATTGCTGCTCGACACCTGACAAGCGTGGACGCAACTCTTAGAGCTATCCTAATATTTCTGTGTATTATTGTGCTGTATTTAATATTGTAATTGTAATAATTCTAGTGTAATGAACTTTGATTATAATATTTCAGATTATTATTGTTTTATTCGTGTCGCGCTGAGCCGACATATATATATATATATATATATATATATATATATATATATAAATATATAAATATGCGTTTCAGTGTTATAGTTGCGTTTTTACTTCATTCCGAAAATAAAAGTGGACGACATCGCGGGCAAGAATTAGTATGGAATGTTTACATATAAAAACATGGTGTTTTGCTTGAAAACCTTGTAGGCTCACGCCGTGCGAATGACACGATACTGAGTATAATACAATAATAATCTGAAATATTATATCAAAGTTGATTTATACTAGAATTATTACAATTAGCGCGTCCACAGCGACACCATCCTGTAATGCTTTGGCGCCATTTCAGTATCACTTCCTTCGCAACACCAACTTTTGCCATCCGTATTAACTTCCAACTTCCGATTACTCCATTTCCGACATTTGTTAGCTTTGTAATAAATGCTTCTACGTTGACATCCGGTTATATGACTTCCGATTACTACATGAAAGAATACTCTATCCGGTTACTGACTACTTCCGTCATATGATTACTTTATAATAACAAATACTGTTCCTACAAACTTATGAAATAAATGTCCATAAACAATGGAAATTTCTACACCTATGTTTAAAAGCTTAGATACTTCTTACGGAAGCATTCCAAGACTTTTTAACCAACACATAATTCCTAGGTACAAATACAATGGCCCTAGGATCAATTAGCGCGCAGTCGGCAGCAGGTAGTCAGGATGCCTGAATTTATTGACGCGTCGCTGGGATACTTACACGGTCAGTCTTACCGTCTATGGCAACGCGAAAGGTACTTAAGTAATTACAGGTGGAACGTTTTTGTTTGGGAAACGTGACTTGATGATAGCACATGAATACGGTATATGTGCTGTCTAAGTAAAAAAGTTGAAATGTACACAAGCAATAAAAAAAAATAAGTTTCTATTAAAATTGTATAAGTGCATTTAACCGTAAAAAAATTAAATATTGATAAGAAAACTAAATCTGAAGTTCAATAAAGATCACACAGTTTTACACAATACATTAAAAAAGACTATGAAGTGAAACTTCTTAAGAATCGTTGTGATTTAAAACTCGATGAAACGGAAAAGCGACACTAAAAAGAGATAAACACATAAATCTATAGACTAAGCCTACGAGAGAATGAGATACGAATTTTACACTGGTAATACGATTTTTTTACACTAAATCCCGTAGATATATAAATAATAAAACTAAATAAAATATTATGTCAAATCAGTGATTGTTAATAATTGAATAAAGGAAATCGGTTTTGTCACATTAAATACACTAAGGGCCGATTTTTCAATCATCAGATAAAAGTTATTTGTCGAATAATTTATAATCTGAGTGAGTTTAAAAGTGAAACCATTGAAACGTTTTGTTCATGCAATTGACATTTTAATTTTTCCACGTTATACTTTATTCTATGAATAAGTTTTATCTGATGATTGAAGAATCGGCTCTTAATATGATATGCTCTACATAAAAAAATAAGATGACTTAGTATAAAACTTAAAAACGTATTAAATTAACTATCGCATTTATTTTATGACGGCCACTGTGGTTCAGCAGGCTAAGACTTTGCCGGCCTACCTCACTGCAACGCAGAGGCTCCGGGTTCGATTCCTAGCATGGTTAATTTCAGAAACGAATTTGCTGTTCTTTGCTATGGTTTGGGTGTCTGGGGTCAGCCCTAGAGTAGTCCGTGGTATATTACTTATAAGTACACAAGTGTAACTTGCTTAATTTGGGTATATACGATGTGTTTGTCTGCTGATTATTTCTTTTGGTATTTCGCTTGTTAAATTTTTAAATTAAAAATAAATTATTTTACGGCGTGTAATTAGTAGACTGACGGTAATATTGATAATGATAAACATGAAATATACTTAATACTACTTATCATGAATTCATAATTAACAATTTATCTTATTGTGTACGGTTATTAATTTGTTACTTTATTTCGTTATTATTAAACATTAATTAGTGGTGTATTGGTCATTGTTCAGTTTTTAGTGAAAAAATTATGACAAGCTGTTAGATAGTTCAAGACCGCAACTTGGTTCGTAAAACTATATTAAAAGTCTTCAAAATTTTACTTTTTTAGTTTTATTGACGGTAAGCACTAAGTGTTTGTAATTATTAGAAATAAATATTTAATTTGGGCTGCATTGAAAAACAAATGAGAAATATGTGTATTTGAATTAATAAATAATTATGGCTCAAGAGCTTGATAAAAGTAATATTTTTTACAATTAAAATATGTGATAAACTTGCGAGTAAGTACCCGCGTACCTTGCCTTGTTACTTAGTTCACATTTCTATCACCCTCTTTAAAAAGAAAGAAAGAAAGAAAAACTTTATTTGAAGAAATAGTGACGTAATTAAATTCTTTATACATTATTATACACAGCGCAAACAAGGATTGCACTCAGCTTATTGCTGTGCCGGAATTATTAAATATATTCATGGAAAGGTCAAATATGTTCTTAAATTAATTTAAAATTCCGCAAAGAAGTAAAAATTGAAACATGCGTGTTTTTGGCGTGAATAAACTTATTTACTAAAAAAATATATAGCTTATGATTTGAAAATAAACACTAGTTTTAGGATATTTAGATAGTTTCATGAAATGTGCACTTCTAAGCTGTTAACAGAACTCCGTAACTTCACTGAATCAAAGGTCTCACAATTTGGTTGACTTAAATCTGACAAGGTATGGAATTAGTACCTTTTACGAACAAACAATGAAAGAGACTCGAAGAAAACGGTCTTCAGACTTCTTTCAATGCTTTTTGAAGTTGTACCGTTGTACAACTTTTAAGTATGATATTAGATAGATTTCTGTTATTTTTCTGAACTAACACAAATATTGCCATATATTATACTGCAGGTTAAAGTATACAGATGTATACGTCATTTATGTTTTATTATATAAGATTAAAAGTTATATAATCACTATTGTTCATGTTCTGTTTTAAAATCAAACCAAACAAGCAATTTAAAATAACCTTAGGTTGTTATTGCTAATCGTATTAATAATGCAAAAAATTAATACAGACGAAAAACAATTTAAATGTTTATCCTTCGTTATAGGTATAGCAACCACTTTTCTTCGAATATAATATTAGCCCCTAGATGTCTCACTGTGGGGCTTGGATCTCTCATTTTAAGGGATACGGATGAAATACCACGTTTGTCCAAAGCGGGTTGGCGGTCTCGCTGTGCAGGTTTTATCACTATGAATTTACCCCTCAGCAAATGACATGAAAAGAAAAAAGTGCAAACCAGTGCATGATTTTTGAAGAGGGTTCAGACTTAAGCTATCATGAATTTTCGTCGTGGAAATCTACGAGTATATTTAAAAAGGAATCAGAAATACATTTTCTTAAACGTAATTTAAATTTGCATTAGTGAAGTAGTTAACTTGAGAACCTAGCGAGTTAGATTTTTTTCATAATTTGGACAAAAATTTCAAGTTAGTTATCAAATTGTCTTATTCGCAACTACTACTACTAATTATTTTCTAAATTACTTAACAAATTCAAATGTAAATTATGCTTAAGTAGGTACAAATGTCATATTCGCCTATTGTTACTTGTTGATCAAGGCACCGGCTAAGTTCAGACTGAGATATTGTTGTTTCCCTTTTGCGAGATATTAATGTCCGGTATAAAGACGATGGAGCGGCTCACCCAACGTCTTACACGCGCACACGTTACTAGACGATGCCATAGAAGGCCGTATATGCCCAGCCGTGGGTAGCCCTAGGGATCAAATAAGAATAATTATTTTATTTCAGAAATACATTTCCATATATAATTACAATTAAAAAAACACATAAGTACATTCAAAATTAAACTATTAAAAACGAATTACTACGGTTTTTTCAACTACGTCATTATTTAAAAGTTCTCCGAAAGGTTATTAGTCTCCAGAATAGAATGTACATCTATACCAAAAAATCATGTAAAAATTGAGTCAGCCGCGCCACGAGGCAGTTGTACAAACAAACTTACTTATACATTTAACTGGGTGTGGAGTTGCACCCATTTATGTAGCAACGGCGAAACCCATCGATCTGCAAAGACTCTGAGCATGCCGTCGGTGCTGCCGCGGACGCGAGTTAGTAGCGATGCGCTTCTCTTTCTAACGATGGCCATTTGTATGGCAATATCAGCTGTCTCCATACCAAGGTTGCCGAAACGGGGGTACGCAAATGTACCGCGCGCATCCTTTTCTCTCTCTCTATCTCTATCTCTTAAGCGAGACCAATATCGATGGGGACCCTATCCTTCGCAACACTACGGAAGAGGCTTGCTTGGGGATCCGTACCTGCCAGTGTTGAGATTCTGATTATGCTGTTATTCCATAACCATAGCTTAAGGTAATAGAATGAACACCAGGGTGATTTTATTGGGCATCCGTTAGTTGCCGCGAGTCTCGCTCTACCTTTATGTTTACAAGCGGTGTTCTGTGCGCAAAGCATTTTCGTCTCTCAACAAAAACTATGTATTGTTTTGCACAGAAGATATTAAAACCTAAAGTCTATCTAGGAACTACCTACGACTATCTACGTGGCTTCTAAATTTCAAAATAAATCGCGAAGTAAAGAAAAGATATTGCGCGTTTTGCGAAATCTACCTCGTTCTTCCGAACATATGGCCTCGGGCGTTCGAAGGTTATGTGCCAATAATGAATCAATGTTCACGGAATCACTATCGGCATTTCTCGAATCTTCCCACTTCTTTTGAACGGCCGCCTTGAGTTTTAACTTATCTTGCTTAACGGGAAACTGGTCTTGCTTCGGAACTTTTTCAAGTCAGTGGCTTCGAAACGCGCGGATGGCTGGGCTGATAAAAAAGCGTGGCAGCTTGTTCACGATTTCGGAGACAGTTTGGCTTGGAAAATGAAACCATAAATTGAGGGTAGAATATTTCGTACTAGAGTTTTACACTCGGCTACGTACGAGCTTATATAGAAGCCGCGGTACTGAGCCGTTTTTAACGGTAAAAAATAGTCCATACTCCTGAATAATCCATACTCATACTCCTAGGAAAAACACAAGTACATTGTTATACCAAATTTCATAATAATCGATTTTATTATTATGTTCCGTGTGCTTTGAATTTTTAACCTGCTGAATTAATCCCATTTCAAATATAAAAAGTATGTTCATCTCTGTTACCGCAATAGATATACATGTATCTACTAAGTATCATGTAAATCGATTTTATTCCAAGGCTTTCAAGAAGGAACAGACAGTTTTAGCTTCTTCCAAAGAAATGTTAGACGCTTGCAAACTTAGATTACAATACAAAACCCAATTCGCTTTTAGTCTTACGATTTCTTTATTATTTATCGACAAATATATAATATCGCACAGTCAGCAGTTTAAAAATAAAACTTAAAATGGCTCTTAAAGCATATGATTTATAGGTACATAATTATAATTGTATCTAATATTATGAAACACCTAAAAATATTAATTCTAAAATAGTTACAAGATCGACAGAGTGATAGGAATAATTAATTTGTACTACTTGAATAAAAATAAATATATAAAACCATGTTCATAATAATTGCGGTAGTAATAAAAATTTACAAAGACTTTTTGTAATAATTACTTGACTGTTTTTTTCTAAACCTTAATTGTTTATAATAATAACTCATCACTTTTTGGATTTTTAACTTGCGTCCATAATATAAGTTAGTATACAAAAAACTTAACAACTAATTGCTAGTATAAGTAAAACAAAGTGTAACAAGGGGTGGGAGTGGTTTTAATCACATTTCATATAACATATTTAAGCTTTAAAACACGAAATTTGAAATACTAACGAAAAACTTCAAAACATTTCCAACGACATCTGTCTGAGCATAGTGTTTAAATTATTAAATATAATGTATTCTATCTCATTATTTCGCAGGCATAGTCCTATAGATTTATATGTTTATCTCTTATAGTGTCACTTTTTCCGTTTCATCGAGTTCCAAATTACAACGATTCTAAAGAAGTTTCACTTCAAAAATCAATTATGTGGCGGCTCGGTTTGACGGCAGCATATGTAACGTAATCCGACGTCTGTCAAAATAAGGTAAATCGTAGGTCCGTCAACCCGCTCCGCCACAGCCCGGAGTATGTTTTTGGATTTGGCGCCTTGGCGCCACAGAGATGCGACCCGCTTACGCATAATCGCATGGAAGTTATCCATACGTTCTTTCGCAAACATCCCTGAGGCACTACAGTAACGCGGCAGCCCCATCAGCATATTAAACGCATTGTTATATTGGATGCGCAGGACGCTGTATTACCTTTGAGTAAAGTTACGACTTGCAATTGTAAACATTTTGACAATACGCGCCATCATATTTGATAGGGAGCTATCTTGGCGACCCCACATAACCGAATTGAGTCGACGTCTCTTCCTTTCTTCGAAATCCCTCGGGATGTTGAAAAACTTCTTACCCATAGCCACCAAAGTTATGGTTGCAGAGTCCTTACTACTCCCCATTCTTGATTATGCTGACGCCAGCTATATTGATTTGACTCAAGAGCAACTTAATAAACTGGAGCGCCTCCAAAATTTTTGTATAAGGTTCATATTTGGGTTACGCAAATATGACCACGTCTCTGAGTTTCGTAAAAAACTCAAGTGGTTGCCAATTCGTTTTCGCCGGAATACTCATATTCTTTCACTCCTTTACAGTGTGTTGTTTATCCCCACAACCCCGTATTATCTCAAAGAACGCTTTGAATTCATCTCTTCTTCTCACAATTTACGACCTTCTACGAATCTTAGACTTAATACTCCCAAACATTATTCATCTTTTTACAATAATTCTTTTACTGTACAGGTTATTCGACTCTGGAATGAGCTACCTGTTACTGTTAGACAAGCTAAATCACTAACAATATTTAAGAACATGACAAAAAAGCACTACCTGCAACATAGTGATGTTTGATATTTTTACGTATGTTTCTGTATATATATAATATATATATATATATATATATATATGTATATGTATATATATATATATGTATATATTTATGCATGTGATATCAGCAGTATATTTATATATGTCTATTAAGTATAATTTTACTCATATAATATTTTACATACTTATATGTTTATAAATGAACAAAATATATGTAAGTAACTGCTTATTTTCTAATATTTATGTATACCACCTTTGACCAATATAATCTGTTTTATTCCTGACACGGGTTGTCTGGAAGAGATCGCTTAATAGCGATAAGACCGCCCATTGTGCACATTTAGAATATTTTTAGACTATAAGGTTTTCTGTAATGGTGTACAATAAAGTGTTATCTATCTATCTATCTAATACGCGCCAAATAGGGATTTTTTCACGCTCTTTGTGCAACACCTTACAAACCTGCGTATCAACATGTTACTCCGGAACGCCAGCGTCCTGTGCTCCCCTCTCCACATTCATATTATCGGTCTGGTCACTGCTGTAACCAAGTGCCCCCACTGCTACTGCTTTAAGCGGCGTCACTGTTATTGTGACCGGTGGTAATTCAGAATAGTGCTTTGAACCAGCCCTAAATACAAGTATCTCGCTTTTGTCCACATTGTACCTGAGACAATGGGACTCAGTATACCTCTACCAAATCTTTAATATTTGTCGAAGAGCACTGGTTGAGGGACTCAACAGCACTATGTTATCAGCGTAACTAATATAGTCCACATACATCCCATCAATAGAACAGCCCACCATGGTGTTGCTAACCTCCCCAAGCAGCCGATTCATATATAGACTGAAGAGCTCAAGGTCCCCATATAACGAACGATTCGTCATTATGTTGGATCTGAAGAAAATCGTAACGATAAATCGCGTATAATTGCCGCTTAACACGTGGAACGATTGATTGAAACGATGGGTCGTCGCAATCGTTCCTTTATGATCATTTGTATTCAAAAAAGGACGTGTATCATCACAGAAATTCACTACGTGCCCTCTTTGAAAATGGATAACGAACTTCTGTTCATTACCTATGTAGCGGTAAGTTTAAACCGGCAACAGAAGAAAAGGAAACCTAGAAAAGGTGTACGTTAAGAAATAGCTATTAAAGCTAAATAAATATTCACATGCAAATATTTAAAATGAATTAAGATTCCATCTAAAAGACTGACACAGTTATATAAGAATGATAGAACCGAGCCATAAACACGTTGTATTGGTTTCTGTTGCGATCACGATATCGTCTTCGATCAAGTCAAACGTTAACGATTTGGACATACACTATCGATTTGGTGTTGCTTTCGGTCTGAAACGACGGTATCGTAGTGACAAGTCGTTCCGTATATGGGAGCCTTTAGGCGAGGAAATCTCAGAATAGGGTATATCAATTTTTACTCTAGTCTGAGTGTTAGTGAAACCACTCGCGAGTGTCATGTACCTTCTTGAGCTTATTTATAAAAATCTAATAAACCAGAGTCCACACATTTTAAAACTTCGCCAATTTTCAGGCTCCGTTTAAAATTTATTATTTCAGAAGATTGCTTGATAAATTGTATAATTTAAGCAGACCACCGCGGGCGTCAGGTCACTGATTATATTGAATAAACGGTACCGGCCACGGTTTCACGGTAACGTGTCGTTCATACGTAACTGCCCATTAAAACCTTTAGGTATTAAGCAAAAACAGATGAAGTTCTTTTTTACGACGGCAATTTCTTCGTATCTCCATATGAACTTTAATTTGGGTGGTGCTGAATTATTTAAATTATTTATCATGTTTTCATTTTTATCTTTGGAAGTAAAATTTCAGCATCCTAGCATTAAAGCCCTATTGGATAATGTAGCACATACCCTGTAATTTCACATAATGTGGCTATACCATCGTTTTGCAGTTTAATGAAATGTATAACTTAGATTGTAAGAACCTAGTTTTTAATTGATGGTAAAAAAATAAGAGCTTTCATTAATTCATTGTATTTCCTTTATTATCATTCCACATCTCTTATGCTTTGTCTGTCTTATACTTTGAACTCAGAGTAAGGTGACTTTGTCAGAGGGGTGTCCCTCCATAAGTCAGGTGTGAAGTATGCATAGGTCTTGGCAATAGCAGCATAAGTTGCCTTAGCAAAGTTGCCAATTGTACCGGTTGAACCACGAGCTGATGTGTAGCAATCCTGGACACCAGCCATCTGAAGAAGTTTCTTAGGGACTGGAGCAGACACAATACCAGTACCACGGGGAGTAGGGATAAGCCTCACAGTGACAGACCCACATTTGCCAGTTACCTTGCAAGGGACAGTGTGAGGTTTGCCGATCTTGTTACCCCAGTAGCCTCTGCGGACAGGAAGCACAGAAAGTTTGGCAAGAATGATAGCACCTCGGATAGCTGTAGCCACTTCCTTGCTGCACTTAACACCGAGGCCAATGTGGCCATTGTTGTCTCCAATAGCCACAAAAGCCTTGAAACGGGTACGCTGACCGGCACGCGTCTGCTTCTGTACAGGCATGATCTTCAACACCTCATCGTTAAGAGAGGGACCAAGGAAGTAGTCGATGATTTCGAACTCTTTGATGGGAAGTGAAAACAGATAGATGCTCTCTAGTTTGTCGATTTTCCCCTCACGAACAAGGCGGCCGAGTTTGGTGACTGGCACTAAGATATAGGAACCTACCATAAGAGAATTAAACGTTTAACAATATCATTTTGCAGGTATTGACATAAAACAGGAAAAAAATATACAAATAACTACTCGTACATTTGATTAACGTACTGATCAAGTTTGTACTGTTATATTACTGGCTTAAGATTCATCACAGATTTTTAGTCGTCTTGGTAAAGAAGATCTACGTACCTATAGGTAAATTACCTTCGAGAAGTTTTTGCGTTTGTAGTATTTGTATATTTACAGGAATTCTAAACTTGAAATTTAAAATTCCTTGTACAATCAGCAAAAAAAAATACCTTACATTTCGAAGAAGAAAATATATTTACAATCAAAAATCAATATTGAAAGTCAAATAAATAATAATGATTTACATCGCTAATTGTTGCGTGTGTGACTATTTGGTTTTAGTTTGATAATTAATGAATTAATTGATTTTATTGTGGTTCATTCTTATTATTAATTGTTCAATGTTAGTATTTGTTGCTAATTGTTGTTATTTTATATTAAATTCGTAAATTAAAAATGGTTCCGATGTTGAAACGCGGTCGAGGTAAGCTTTTGACTTCCCAAACTAACGAAACTTAGTATAATTTGTAAAAAAATTCGAAAATGAGTGCAATAGCAATCCAAGCTGTATAACTATCTACTTACTTATAACTCCCGCTCAATTAGTTGCTAAATCAACCGGAATATCATTGACTTCCACCGGAAAGGTGCTGTCAGAAAGCAAATATCATTCTTCAGAACAGGGACCAACAATTTAGTATTAAAAAGCATGATTAATATTAATATTTATTATTTTAATATCGTTTAATATTATTAATTTCATATTAAGTAGGTACCTGCCTATAAAAAAGTATTCGTTTATTTATGTGCTGACCATACACTAACTACTACAAATGCAAAAACGTCTCGAAGCTAATTTACCTGTACCTATAATTATATTATTATAATTTTCTCCTTGCACAGCAATATACTGCGGTCGCTATAACCGAATTCAGTAAGTAAAGTAGGTACTAATAATACAAGTACAAATAACAATTATTTGACAACTGTAACGATGAACCAATATTTTTTTCCAAAAGAGTGCCCTCTATGAGTATTATTGTTTATTTAAATAAATTCTTATGAATTGAAACTTAATTATTTCATATTATTTTAATAACTACCTACATAATATTATGTCTTTGGATCAAAACAGTGCGTTGTATGAACTATTTTGTAAGCTCGCACCAATTAAGGAATATCGATAGATTAGCCGTGGAAAATCGGCAGTTCTTTTAATAACTGTAAGGTTGCTCGCCTTGTGAGACTGGGCAGGTTCATTGGTGAGCCATATGTATTGTATAAAAAGTCAAAATTTATAAATTCCGCCCCCGCTCGCCTATATTTTTACCTTAATCGTCATCATCATTTCAGCCACCAGACCTAATAAACATACGTGTGTCTCTGGTTTTTAACCTGTGCCCGTGAAAAGTAACATGTGTGCCTAAAGTACTGGACGTCTCAGTGGTCAAAGTTGCGTTAATGATGAGTTCTGTATTTGGCGGCGAAGTTCGAATTTGTCGCCCTCTGAATTGGCCACCCGGGGCATGGGCCCTAGCTTGCCCCGCTCCTAGGTCCGGCCCTGTTCCCTCCAGATTACTGTCATACGTGGAACAAACGTTCTAGAAAACCGAGGGGTTGTAAAAATGAGGCGTTGGCACCAGTGCAAACAGTTCCTCGGAACACTCCCTGTTGTACAGATGGTGGAATACGCAGAGAGACGCAAAGTCAAAATTTGTTTGTACGATTGATTTAACCATTAAACTATCACGGCTTGTGAAAATCCAATTTGTTACCAAAGTAAGTAAAGTAACACTATAGAAATTGATTATGTTAACTAAATCTCAAACTGTTGAAGCTAAATTGAGCTCATTTTAATTTTCAATTAGCAAGCAACTTGTGTTCAACATGTAATGATTATAAAGTATACGTTTTATACGCGTTTTATCTTAGTCAATGTTGTTTACGAGTTCTGTACTTCTAATTTGAACAGGTTAGTCGTGATTTTGTGTGTATTTATTAACTGCATACAATTTTAGACGATTGTGTAGGTGTATTACAATTAATTTGTTTTCTTCTATAATACCGACACGTAGTACTTCTGTGGAGTTTAGACTCCTATAATTCAGAAGAACAGACTATATTTACCACACCTGTCTCAGGAGATAAGTGGGTGTGACACGTCTGTAATTTTGATATGTAGTTTTCCTTAAGATGATTTTCTTCAGCGTTAACGGTAATAGTAACTAAATATGCATTTGGCTAAAAAAAAATGATTATAAATGTGTGCATACTTTATTTCAATCCTGTAGATTTTAATTGTGACGGAGTGTATTTCGCAGCTAATCAGTTTATTTGGCCTTGTGTTCATATTCTTACAATAACAATAATGAATCTTATCTTATATTAATATATAAAGCTGTTGTTTGTTTGTTTGTTTGCTTGAACACGCCAATCTCAGGAACTACTGGTCTGATTTGCAAAATTATTTCAGTATTAGATAGCCCATTTATCGAAAAAGGCTATAATAGGCTATATATTATCACGCTAAGACCAATAGGAGCGGAGCACCAATTAAGAATGTTTCAAAATTGGGGGGTTTTGGAAACATATCTAGTAATTGGTTATTGCTGGTAAACAAACTTGCAAATGGTACCTGATCGTAAGCGGATACTCCGTCCATGGACAGCTGCAGCAGTACATTAACCGTTGCGTTACCTACCTCTTTGTGACTTAAAGAATCTATTTGCACCTTTTATTAAAAAAACCCTATATTAAAGCACTTTTACCGCGAGTGGATTGGGAGCTCATTTCACTAACTACACATTGTATGGTATGGAGGAGCGAGTGTCACGTACAGTACATATCGTAAGCAAACCAAATCAAGATTACCGGTCTGTAAAACCGACAAGTCGGCCTTGAAAAAGCGTGACAGTGAAGCATCTAACGACAAACGACTATTATGGGTTGACATTATTATAATGTTTAGAAAAGGTTATTTTTGTACGCAGTGTTTTAAGATGAGTACGTCAAAATATTTACGTACGCTACGGAATAGATAACCTTTTTTAATATTTGAGAAACTATTTTTTTTTTGACACAAATGTATTACTTACATCAGTTTAATATTACACATGACAGCTGCTGCAGAATATACCTTACCTAGCCTCATTTCTATATGCGCGTGGGCATTAAGGCAGTTCTTCATTACTAACAAACTCCTTTGTGATAAAAGAGTAATGGCGGACGCATCTCGGTGTCATGTCTGTTTCGTGCATTCACGAAGCAACGAGCAGTATTCATGAGTAATGGGACTTAGTAGTAGAATCTTTGTTAGTGCAGAAGGAGTGTGCAATCATAAGAATTTTCTTATAAACTTCATATAATTATTTAAGAATTTAGACGTAGATGAGGTTATGTTGAGATTAGTATAAGATTAGAAAATATTATTACAAAACACCTTTACTATCACAAAATAGTCATTTTTTATATATTATATTATAATTATTTACAATTTATAGTTCATGGCTGCTATTCTTTATAAAATAAAATTAATCTTTTCTATTCTTCTTTTTAAAATTAATTTAAAATATTGAATGACTTTCCTTACTTGGTGTTGTATACCTAACAAATATAAAATAATTTAAAACTAAGTGTTGGGCCTCTGTATTTTAATGACATAGTCGTTGATCGGTTACCTATCTTCTTAGTCGCAGAAGCCCAGATTCGATTGCCAAGCCGATGGAATAAATAATGCAAACAATTTTTCTATTATTTAGTCTGCTTTAGGTATTACTAGAATCGGATCAATTAATAGAAGTGGAGTATGCCTAGTTTGACAATATACGGCTTCTGTGTTTGTCTATCATTATTCCAAAATTATTATTATGAACTTATGTTACGTAATCATTACGCGCTCACCAATGAAAGATTATAACTGTACCTTGTTTTTTCTTACAAGAATTTTTTTTGAATATTTTTTTGTTAAATTGGATCATTAATATAAAATATTTTCTACTGTAATATTTAACTTTAGATGTGGCTTAAGTTGTCTAAGACATTTAAAAATCGCTAAATAGTGTAATTCATTACGAAAATGTTGTTTGTAATGTACGAAAATGAACTTCTAAGGAAAAACAATGTATGTAATGCAATATTTGTGTCCTTAAACAGTTTTCAGCGCGTGTACTCTGTCTAATTATTCACGTATACTTGGTTTTAGGGTCCTAATGTACGCTGCATTATGCTGTAGTAAATCCAACGTAGTGTCGCTTTTACTATTTAAATGTATTCATCCGTGAGCTTATCCGACGTCATGCGGCGAGAGGCTTTTGCAGAGCTGTCGCGGCCATGAATAATTTTGGTTTGAGCCTCCATCTATTTTGAACGAAACGTGAATTATAGTTCCCAGTAAAATAATAAAGTCTCCTTCAAATAATCTAGGAATTATTGCTAATATCTAAAAAAATAAATGACTATCTAATTTTATTAATAAGTATTGTTCAAAAAGTCATTAAACAAAAAAAACATGCTTTTAATGTCGGAACTTTGAAAGTGTAAACTTAATCAAAGCCATAATTTTCCAAACTAATAAACATGAACATGACTTTATTAATATGTTTGTAAATTTCTATAATTATTTGTTTCTTCTTTAGGACATTGAGAATGATATGAGAATATTTACGTAAAATTCGGCTTAGTTGTACTTATTATATTAAATAATAAATAAATCAATAATCAGCAGACAAACACACATTATTGTATATCGCCAAACTAAGCAAGTTACACTTGTGTTATGGGTAATATACAACGGACTACCACTCTGGGGCTGATCCCAGACACCCAGACCATAGTAAATAACAGAAAGTTCGTTTCCGAAATTTACCATGCCAGGAAGCGAGCCCGGAGCCTCTGCGTTCCAGCGAGTTCGGCCAGCTAAGACTTAGCCCGCTCAACCACAGAGACCGTCAAGTCAATATTAAAACAAATATACAACCTTAGCACAGTATCGTAGATAACAACACCGTCCAATGGTAGCTCTATTTTCTAAATTGAAGTGTCCGTGTGTGATTTTCAAATAAATGCCAAAATTTTAGTGAAAACTGCTACCTATAGGTACTTATACGATGCCTAAAAATAGATAATCGATTTTATATTTAACTAGTGTATATTTCTGAAAGAATGTTTGGTTTCGCAACAATAAAAAGGAATTTAAATTATTATTTATTTATGTTATGTATGTTTTATTTCAATATTCAAGGTTCAGGAGATATGAATACCTATAAAGACCACTCTATGCGAAAGAAGCGATGGGCGCAACTAGTATTTAGTGCAATGAATGTAAAAAAGTGTATTTTAATTTATTTGAAAATGGAATATTACAGATTACTTATTGTAAGTCATTATTAAAAATATAATTATGTAGGTATAACATATTTTGTTAAGGTAATACCAATACACTTTGCCTCATTAGGCATGCAATAAGGTTTTATTATATTTACAATATCAATTAATAAATAAATTACAATAATAACATTTTATATTATAAAACGGATACTAAATAATTACATAATTATAATTTATAGGTATTATTATTTACAACTTAGGTTTTTTTTATCGCATGAATTCAGCAGACAGGCAGATGGCCCAGTTGATGGAAAGCGGTTACCATCGCCTATGGACATTTGCAACACCTAAGGTGCTACAAATGCGCTGCTGCTCTCTGAAGGGAGTTTGGAACCTGCTTACTAATGCCGGAACACAACTCAAGGTTGTTATGGTGACATACTTTAGACCAGGGGTGGTAGCCATCCAGTCGGGCAAATGCCCTACCACCTGGCTGTGGGTTGTTTAGTCGCCTCTTACGGCAGGCCGCCCGGGGGCAGGAAATTGTATTCTTTCTCCGTTCCTGCACGGATAACTACAATTATAATCATATTTTAGTATCTATCTGTTTTATAATATAACATGAGCAATTACATGCAATAATTATGCGACGCGATGTTTCAATCTAACCCTCATTTGGCACCTAGACAAGATCCTCATTTACTCAATTAATTAATATGACACAGGTTTTGGCACATCAGCAGCTATGCTGTGACATGATAGTATCCACTACAATGTGCCATGTATATTATGTAATAAATAAGTATTTAGGTCATGTTTAAGTTGATATAACTAAGCAAGAATGAGTGAGTAGATTTCATCGACGTGGGAAAACAGGCTTCTCAGAAAACTGGAAATACTCCTCTAGTGGAAAAAACCAGAAGATAAATCGTACGTAGGGAAAACAGTTATATTTATTACATGTAGACCTATGTCCTTTAAGTTATTCAAGCTCACGACTTTGATGTAAAATATAGGTATGTATATGAGATGACAATGAAAGAACGTACGCTATAACGGTCTTATTCATAGAGAGTTAGAGTAAGTTTGAACGCTTCTTTAGGAACCATAAAGAAGCGTTCAAACTTATTTTAACTCTCTATTAATAAGACCGTAAGTCGTTGAAGAAAAGTAGCTAATGCATCCGCGTCACATTAGAATAACGTGGATTCAAAGCGGTTTACGCTTTTTTTTTACTTATCGTCCATATTGTTAGATTAAAACGTTCCGACGGTGAACGTAAAACATCGTAAACAAACCAATTATTTTAAAAAATCAAAGTCAATCTAATTGTAGAGCTTGAGACACTAGCTCCTAGAGCCGTGGAAACTTCAAGTATCCCCAAATATATTCTTCTAAATTTTAAAATATGATATGAAAAATTCTAAAAGAGATAAACGCGTTTAAGCTTAAAAATTATTTTGAATAATATCGGACAAAAACAGTCGATGTTTATCATCTCTATAGAACCCTTCATTGTGCGCGAACTTGTTTCAAATACATAAATCTATAGGAAGTGAAATGACAATAATTAGAGAATCAGAGAATACCATTTCTTTGCCATGATTGGTCCAGAGCTTCTGTGATGCACTTCTATAGTATATTTATGTATTAGAAAGCGAGTTGAAATAATTGTAAGTGTCTGTTTATAATAATCTAAACCGGAATTCTGTATAATTGAATAACAAATAACGCTTCTTTGATCTAGACACCTTAAATGCTCGTGAATGTATTGCACTCGTGCGTTCAACATGCTCGAGTGCTTGTACGGTATAAGTCATAAGAAGACGCACACTCTTTATAAAAAGCTTAGTTGTACAACTTCATAACTAAGCAAGCGTAATCTAAAAAAAAATTACACCACAGCACTAATAAATTTCATGAACTTCAACAATTTTACAATTTTTTTATTAAATTTGTTGGGAGCGATATCATATTTTGATATAGTATTTAGTTATTGGTAGGCACAATACATCGGCCATAAATGTAGAAACATTAATTTCAAAAATAATCTCATTTGGTAGGTTTTGAAAATTTACAGCTAATCTGTTTATATATATTTTTCTATATCCAAAAAGGGTTTTAATTAAGCTACCGGTTTGTTATTTTATTTTTGTGATTTTTAATACAAAATTTAGTCAATCTATCTATATAAATAAAAATGAATTGAAGAAATGTCTGTAGTACGCGAATAACTTCAGAACAACTTTACCGATTTAAATTAATTTTTTTATGTGTGTTTGAGTGGGTGTCCCTGGATGGTTTAGATTTACAATTGGAATCGTTAAGTGGCACTGGGATAGGGTTCTAGAATCCTCCTAATCTCGTGGACCTATTTTGAAGATTTTTCCCGGATGGCTTAGATTCACATTTGGAACCGGTAGGTGGCGCTGGGATCGGGTCCTAGTTTTTAATTTTTTTAGGGTAGGAAAATGTCTGCTGGTACCACTAGTTTTTAATAAATAGTTATTTGAATTAATTTTCCATGCATTCACCGTTTCTAATTTTCTAGTAATGAGCTGTTGAGTATTACAACACGTGGGGCGTTACGAAATAATTTAGACAAATTATCCATATGCTATTAAATCCTCTTTCTAACCACACCATTGAAAAGAGAGATCAAAACTTGTAGAATACAATATGTAAAAGAAATTATATACAGTTTTAAAGAGGATTTTAAAGTAAATTAGTTTTAAAGATACTTACCTAATATAGAATCTAAAAAAAAATATCCTCTAATACTTATATACTATAATATAGGTATTGATGATAGGTTTAAATATATGTAATATTTGCAACAACTTAGAAAGGTTTACTTACCATAAATGGTTATAAAAGAACAGCATCTTGGTAAGTACTATATCTTTATGAGAGAATCTTCTGACTCAAATTACAAGAAATACACTGAATGATCGCACTAAACATACATTTTTAGAACACTTCGCCACTAAAATCCTGTCACATTTTCCTTCCAACAATTCTACGGTTTATGAAACCTGAATAATATGGCATAACCGATAGCGTATTGAAGTCATTGATAAACTATTTTAATTAAAAAGGTATGAATAACAAGAATTTGTTACATTGTCGTTTGGAAATGTTAGATAATATTTTATATAAGATATTATTTAAAGTATTATATTATATTTACATGTTATAAAATAAATCGAACACAGCAAATCGGTTCTGCCAATATGGACATAAATGTACTGAATACCGTCTATATTCAATTCAAAGATTTTAAATTATAATCCACTCAATTACCACATCATATTTGAAATAATTATTGTTACATATAATTATTATAAATTATAGAAAATTACTGTATACAAAATAGGCGTTAATCACTGAATTAATAAAAATATACTCAAATTATTATTCCATTATGGAAATGACCGATTGCATTGTTTAGAAAACCTTAAAAATAAACATTACTGTGCAAGTAATTAAACTAAATGTAGAGATTTAAAAAAAAAAATGTGAAGCCCATATAACAAGACAACGTCCCCGCTAACGCTTATATCTTTAACCATATATGCGTGGTACAAATGAAACTCATGGAATTTATATGAGTGGAGTACGGGCACGTGTTTCGCGTATATTCTCTCAATTTTCTCGCGTAACATCCCAACTGAACTTTGGATTACACAATCACCCTTATCTACATATAACTCATCCAAGCTGTACTTCACACCTCGGCAACGCCTTGTGCTTTATAAAGCTCGTGTAAGACCGCTTATGGAGTGCTGCTCACAACTGTGACCTGCGGCACCCATCTACCAGTTTAATGCCCTGGATGTGTTCACCGTCGTGCCATTTGCATCAACTGTTCCATACTTACAAACGGCCTAAATACGCTTGGCCTCTCGCAAGACTTGTCGTCTTATAATAGGAAGCGCTGCGAGGAACTGTGTTTCAGAATTATTTGTTTGTCTTCATTGTACCACTGCACCGCTCGCCAGCATCTGGTGTTACAAATGTCTATAGGTGCTGGTAACCTTTGTCCATCAAATGGGCTGGCAGCCTATCTGCTGCACTTAAACAATAATAAAAATAATTAGGTTCCACGTCTATTGTGCTTCTACAGCGGTAGGAAGCAGTCTTCTAGTAAACTTTCTTTCTGATTCCTCTATTCTATTCTAAATTCTAAACTAATCTTAACCTATACCTGCCATCTGTAAAATTATTTACAAAAAGCTATTTAAAAGTTTCTCTCTCGGACGACATGTTAAATTAACTATATCTTGCAAACTTTCAACAACATGGAGACAGGCTCTTACTCGCATGTTGTGGTAAAACTTACGGGACATTCGCCATAAATTACACGCAAGTTTGCCAAGTGTCTGGATTCAGTTCCCTCCAGTCCTATAAGGACACAGACAGCACTGTGTCACTACAACCATTAAGCGCGTAATTTTCAAATTATATTCATGTGCTATTTTTTAAGCATTTTAGAAATTATTCTTAAAATCCTTAAATGAAATTATTTATTTACAAATATATAAGTAGATTCTGCGCCTTGGTGGCTTAGTGTTTCAGTCACGTCTTATTCAAATATTATGAGTTTGAATTTGTTATGGTTAGGTAGTTTTTTGGTCTAATGTGAAATAAAAACACGAGAAAAAATCCTTTGTTTCTTCTCTTTCTACAAAATTTAATTGATTATTCCAATAACTAATTTTTAAAAAAAGCTGATACATACGTACCTACATAGACAGCCTGACGAAAGTGACGATTGTAGGTATATGTATAAGGGTCCCATTTTTCCCAAAGTGAGTACAGAACCCTGAAAACATCAAAGTGATTAGAGATTTTAGTGCAAGATTTTTTACTACTCGATCATGTTCAAATTAACAAAATTTTGTAAGGGAATGACTTAGCGGCATCTTGTGGGCCTGAAGGGAAATATACATAGTGCCATACAAAATTACATTAATTTGAACGTGATCAAATAGTAAAAAAACTTACACTAAGCACTCTGGTCCATAAACCTTATGGTTTACTCTGAGTAGAAATCTCTTACTAAAGTGACCGGACGCGAAGATGCGATGTTACACAGTGCCTATAGTTGGAAAGCGTCGCGTGGTCGCAGTGGCCGGCATAAACAGCGGAGTGTTCCCAACTTATTTGCATTTACACGGGCCGAGTAATTGCGCTGCGCTTCGGGGAAAACTTTAATTAAACCTAAGAGTCTTAAACTTAAGTAGATACAGCTGAAGAAGCAAATTAGAAAAGTTTCAAGACTAACGCATATGTTCACTCTTTAATAAAACCACGTGTTTTTTAATCTCACATAAAACTATGTATATTAATTAGCTACGTTTTCTCTTGCTACTCTTTAATATTATTATCATGTTCATAAAGTAAGCAATCCTAATTTTTTATCTGTAAAAGTTTAAATTAATTAAAGTAGCGAAAAGTAACAGATAACATAAAAACCTTGTTTTAACTTATTCCATTGGTCAATGTTACGAGCATATTAAGATTTTTTTATCGCTTACATTGATCACTGAATTAAATAAGTGATTTTCAGAATGTTTTTTCCTCACATGCTATTCTAGTTACATCATGAATCTTTGTCATTCTTTATACTATTTCTTTTTCTATAGCTAACCTTTAAGGTAGTCTTTGAGGTAGACGACCGCGACCAGCTATTATCATACACGACACGAGACAAGTGACCAATGCAGTGTCACCTGTTGTTTCGGCTATCTGGTGTACGCGACTAACGCTAGAGACAACCAGACCGTACAGACTTGAAAACACGTGTATAGCAATGTGTGAATTGAAAAATAATGTCGTAGCGATCCCAATTAATATTGCTTAAAGAAGAAAATACACTTTGTTGATAACTCCTTCACGGTACAGATTGTCCGCTCATGGAACTCACTGCCACTCAACATCAGAAAAGCTAAATCAGTAGATATCGTCTTTCAAACTCCGGTTGCTATTATTTTTCGACCCTCTCATGTCTAATAATGCTGCTTATTATGTATGTTTTATGTGTGTATAGTATATTAAAAAAAAAAATATATTTTCCTTAGTCTAAGGGATTGGCTGGAAGACATCGCTTTAAGCGATAAAGCTGCCCGTTGTTCAACATTTATTGTACCTAGTTTTTATTTTTTGGTGAATAATAAAGTGTATTCCCTCATTCATTCAAAATGACAATGATCTAATACTGTTGGTGTTATTTATTTGCGATGTACTTAATCTCTTTTCAAATATTGTCCAGAACATTCACACCTTTATACATTACATTTTGAGGGTCATATACCTTTCTTCTAATATAAGAAAGATATAAGGTGAAAATAGAACAATACAAATGTTCAAAAAGTTGTTAAAAAGAAGCATTTATAACGGAGAAATCTCAAATAAAGATAGCATCGTGATTGCTAACAACACTTTCGAATCAACTGTGAAATCAATCAATTGATTAGTGACGGTTGTAGATTAATAAAAATACTGTTCAGTAACAACGTGGATAAATTTAAATTGATTGCGTCGATAGCCTTTTATAATTGACTATCAGGCCGAAGCATTATTGTAAGGCATGATTCAACCTATAAGCGGTTTGTCAGAAGAGTTACCCCAAACAAAGAGATGATAGTAGTGCAGCTACTGGACGTGATATAATTGATTTTAAACACAATAATGATACAAACACATTCAATTAATAAAGTTTTTATAATATTTCATTTTTTTATTTTATAATTTTGTGTTTGACATCGTTTAATACTTAAAATTTTATCCGTATTTAATTCAGCACTTGTCATCCGTGATCACGACTAATCAAATATGGCCGAAATGTCGAAATAAAAATTAAATAAATGACGCACTTAAAACCTTTAAAACGTACTTTTAATTAAATATTTAAATAAATATATTAACATATCTTCATTACGAAAATATCACCTGTTAATATTTCATGCTAAAATCTGGTTTTAGTCGGAATATTGAAATTTTACAAATATATTCTATTTTAAAGCCTCGTAGATTATGAGTACCTTTTACTTGAGTTATGATGCTACACTACACAACTGCCGAGATCATGTTGAGTTATTATATAGAACATCATGAATAGAGAAAAAATATTAACACTGTAACAGACTGATCTAATGTTTTACGATAAAAAGGTAAATTAAAACATCAAATGTAACTATTACGATGCTATATAAATCGCTAGTCGCTTACCATCTGTCTGGTTCCTTAAAATTTCCTACGGTAAAAAAGATAGTAGTATAATATTTTATAGATAACTGTTGCTTATTCGTGATCCAAAGTATTAATTGTTTTGTTTTTACTGCACAGTAGGAAGCAGCTACTTATTTCTGATACCACAAACGCTGAAATGCATATTAGAAATCGCAATATTACTTGTTTTTAAGTTTTAAAATTGTGTGTTCCATCAGACAGAAAGAAAGAAAGGAACTTTATTTTATTTTCTCACACAACAATTTACAAGTGATACAACACCTGTTGTGTGAGACTGGTGCCCATTATAGATCTGTGCAGATCTGTATTACAGGTCACCAGTGCTCCACTCCATGGCGAAAAACAAACTACATACTAATTATAAGAAAATGTGTGTGTGTGTATGTGAGTGTGTGTGTGTGTTTGTGTGTGTGTGTATGTGCGTGCTAGTGTGCGTGCGTGCGTGCATACATGTGTGTGTATGTAATAATTCTAATTAAGATAAACATATATAAATAGGCTTTTTATATTGTTAAACGCAGCAAATTTTCCGTTTCATCATAATTGAGTGATTTTAACCATTTAGTCAGTATTGAGCCATTAAAAAGCACCTCAAGTTGCTAAAATTAATTTGGTCTTAAGTTATTTTGTTTAGTACAATTGTGCTATATAATATGTACATATCAGGTTACAGACAATTTGTATGTATTATATTATGTAATTACATAATATATAAATTTCAAAAAATTCCTCTATAGAATAGAGGGCGTTTGCTCAATAACTTTTTAATCTGTTCTTAAAAGAGTTGAGGGTTACAGTTAATTTAATTTCAGTTGGTAGTCTATTAGATCGAGAGGCCCATTACAAACACCGTCTTACTCATTTCGTTTGGCAAATGACAAGAAAAACTTTAAAAACACAATTTTTGTATCTTTTTTACATAGTATAAAATAAAGTCCCTTTACGCGTCTGCCTCTATATCCGCTAACTCCTAAACCACGCAACTGAATTTAAGCGGTTTTCATCATCAGTTAGATAATTTTTCAAGGAAAGTATATATATATATATATATATATATATAGCTTTTGCTTTTCGCTTGCAATAAATAGAAACCTAATAAAGTTTTTGTGTAAGTAAAATAGATCTGCTTACTAGAGATTGACTCGGGTATAGTTAAAATAATAAATTATTATCCTACAACTATTGCTGATATTTAAAAAAATCTAGTTTGTTTGAAAACAAAACTGCCAGTAAAACATTATTACTCTAAGTTTTCATCCAAAACCAAAGTGACAGTTATGCGGTCATCCCGTTTATCAAAGTGCATTAGCTACTAAATCAACGAATTCCATTTAAACAGAAGTGTAACTAGCGTAGTTAAATTAAGCCTACGTGTTGATTCACTAGTACATTGATGTATGCGATACAAGTTTACGAGGGTCGCGGACACAAATTGAAAATTATGGGTCGAGTGCTCGCGGCGTAACGAGAACGCTAAATTACATTATATGGCATGTTTGTGTTATGTAGAATTTGCCTTGCAGTTTAAGGGTATTTGCACAAACCATTCACGTCATTAATGTCGAATTTTCAAGATCATAATAATACATATGTATTTAATCAAAAGACGTCGTTGTAGCTTGCGTGAGTTAAATTTTTTAAAAGTTCTATTGCTACATATTTTTACTAAAATTGAGTTCTCTGAAACATTTATATTTTCACGTACAACAATGATCTGGAGGGAACTTCCCGCCGCGGTTTTGCGTTTGCGCTATGGACATGAGGTTTTTTTAAGAAGGGCGTTATAAAATTTCTTAGAGGTCGGCAACGCATTACTGGCACTAGGGGTCTTACTGTTGCAAACATCCATAGACGACGGTAACCGCTTTCCATCAGGTGGCCGTATACCTATTTACCTGCTTCAGGCAGTAAAAAAATAAAAGATCTATGGTATCTACTAATTTAATATTTGAAAACTAATTACACAATTCCTTAACCTTCTTACTTGAGAGGATTGAAATAGATATTTATATAATCTATGTATTTTTGTTTTCTTATTCTTTTGTAATTATCATCTAAATGGCAAAACTGTTTCTTACTGATTCTCACGGGAATGCAGGAAAACCATGCGAAACGTAAATGTTCTCGCGTCCACTGGTCCTGTGTCTCGTATTAAAAAAACCGTTAATAATCGAATTAACGAAGAATATATGAATCGGTTCCAGATTTACGTTTCTTTTCCTTGTCTCGCGTCCTCGAGAAGTTTTCATGACAATGTTTAGCGCCTATTACATTATTCAAGACGATATAAACCAGGTAGAATCTTAATTATATATTGCCGTATATTAAAATAAGAGCCTAAAATAAGGGCAAGTAATGTTTTCTATGAAAAACATTCTTAAAAGCATTATACATATTACATTGGGTTTCAGTTTAAATACTGTTGGCGTATTAGATGTGAACAATGTACCTGTTTAAATACGTAGGCGAGTTTTTAAATTTAAATATTATTGTATTGATATTCATTAATCATTATGGCTTTGATTATAGTATAAACAGAAAATACACATTTCAGCCTTAACCCTTCAAGATGTTGTATGGTACCATTTATTACAGCTATTTATTAGCGCAACGAATCTACTCAACGTTTGCCAACCACAAATTAGAAATTATAACCTCCTACAACCACTCGTATTTTAGTACAAATTTATTTATTAAATATAAATTAAATTTATATCAAAGTTAAAATGAAAAATAGGCCGTAACTGATGGCCTCTAAAGTTATGAGTTACTGGATATTTCCTTCTATTCTATATAATGATTTTTAAAATAAATTA
Organism: Dendrolimus houi; assembly: GCA_039645545.1. NCBI lineage: Eukaryota > Metazoa > Arthropoda > Insecta > Lepidoptera > Lasiocampidae > Dendrolimus > Dendrolimus houi. The sequence goes on along the minus strand of CM077125.1, from coordinate 15,137,814 downwards.
GATGATGTTTATAAAATACGAGTTCTTGAAATATAACATAAAAAGAACGATAATTTTTGATCACATTTATTGAAGCAGTCACAGTTATTTTCACATAGTTGTCATTGTTTTTAATTGATTATATTTACTCGTGATTTTAATAAGTCTTTATGTCTAGAATAAAATCACTTTGGGAGCTCAATTTTGTGCTATTAATCATATAAGTATTTTCCCTATGTACGATGCCGGTAAAGTTGGTGGTAAAATAATGAGTAGATTAATTGCTCAAACAACTATTACAAGGCTCCATTCACTATACTTAATTTTGTGTCAAAAAGTGTTTATAATTATATGTGTAATCATCTGCTATTTACTAAGTGCTGCCGTAAAATTTTTCGTGGGTTTACATATATATTGTTACGAATTTGGGACTCGAATTAAAATGCCGTTGGAATTACTATAGAATTTATTAGAACTGTACAAACACGTATAAAACAGGTACAAATATAACTGGATACAACCAGTACAGACTGCACGATTTAATAACATGCGCAAAGTCCGTCACTATATAACTCCTCGAATGTACACACGTCTTGCTCGTATCGTAGTCGTCGCTTGACTACCTCACCCCTCCGCTCGGGCATTGTTTTATAATGCACCGATGCCATATGTCTATCTGGCAAGCGTCGGCGCAATTAACCAGAAAACATAATCTGCACACCTGCTTAATTATTCCTGCGAACAGCCATAAACTAGTACAATACACAATAGGCGGCTTTTCTAATTACAAATTTTAAACACAAAGTAAACAAAAGAACTCCAAATGCCGGCAGGTAATAAACTGTGCTTTATGGCCGGCTGGTGTGCATTCACATTTATCGGCGTGCTTCGTGGAATTTTGACTAAGTTGTAACAATATCTAAATCTACGTCAAATGTACTGTGACAAATCAGAGTCGTCACAAATTGCAATAATATAGAGTCATTGCCGTCGGTATATCGTAAATTATACTTGTATTTTGTAACTAAATAGTACGTTTTTACAAATAATATCTTAAACTTTTATTTTAATAATAATAAATAATCGGTAGACCACAACACACACATTGCATATTAAGCAAGTTACGCTTGTTTTATAGGTAACTAGCGGTCCGCCCCGGCTTCGCACGGGTATCTAAAAAGAACTTTTTTGTCGAGTTTAATTACCTACTAAGCGAATTCAAAATATTTCCCCTCTCGTACGGCCCGTACTCCAGTGACGCCTACATCGCACAAGCCTAGCTAGCCGAGCAGGGTGCGCGGTGACCACGCAAGTTTTTTCTAATACCTACATTTTTAAACTCGTGATATCTTTCGAATGGAATGTCCGAATTGAATAATTCAAAAAGTTATATAAAGGTATTGAAGCAGTCTTGAATATGAAGTAATTTATTTTGATAAAGATGAATACCAAGAGACAAATAAAGAGCCTTTTCTAGCGGCGGCATTTTAATTATTTTTTTAAAATTACAGAGCACTTATTGTAGCATAACTATAATATATATGCTGTGGCGATAGTTTTTTGTAAATAATGATGTGTTCTGCAAAGTCGTGGTACATTATTTTATTCTATCATCAATAGTTACCGCAGCGCACGCGATTTTAGGTAATTTTTTTACACCTTGGGTTACATTATTGGAGTTTTAGTACGGATCCCTAATTTTTTTGAAAATATAATATAGCCTATGTAACCCGAGGATAATATAGCTTGCCAATAGTGAAATAATTTTTCAAATCGGTTCAGTTGTTTCGGAGCCTATTCAATGCAAACAAACAAACAATCAAATCTTTTCTCTTTATAATATTTGTATAGATCAGTACACAACGTGGTGGGTGGTTGTACACCCAGAACATAATAAATAACGAAGAAAATTCGTTTCCGAAATTTACCATGCTAGTAATCGAACCCGGAGCCTCTGCGTTGCAGTGAGGTAGGCCGCCAAAGACTTAGCCTGCTCAACCACAGAAGCTGTCAATTTTGTTTTAATACTTTAATTTTTAGTTCACTAGTTTATCAAATTAAATAGTAGCAGTTTGTGAGCTTGAATATGGTTTGAGGTAATTTTCACACACAACGTTGTAGAAGCTGGTGTTCAGTATGGATATTCTCCACATCAGTTGACCAGGGGTCATGACACTCACGACAAACGTACGTGACTTAGATTTTAAATTGTCGGTAACCAAATGTTCGGTAGTATTGTATCGTATTGTTGCCAGATGTGGCCTTCTGGGGTTCTCTTAAATACAAGAAAAAAACTATAAGTAATAAGAATAGAGAAGTAAAGTGGAAATTTTATAGTGATAGAATTTTGTAGAAACAGGAAATGCGGTTCAGGGGGATAAATATGCTGTGGTGAATGTGCGGAATCCTGAATACGGCAATCGGGGCAACCTTCATGTCAATGACATAGCAAAACTCGCTGATAACTTCAAGAAAGTACATATATAGCTTATGTTAGTATGGTCTCTATTAGTTACGTTGGGAGTACGGATATCTATAATTACTTTGAATGTATTCTTGTTCCTAAGTGAAAAACCCCTATTGTAAACATATAGGTGTACCTACTAAGGTTGTACGCGACTTCACTCTCGCAATCTTAACTACGTCTCGCTATTTGCATTTTTTGTGCCGGAAATTATATTGTTTACATCTCAACTCTTAAACGAGTCTTTAAAATAAAATGTCTTTAAATTATCATTAGAATTGATTATTTCTAGCAGTGTAGAAGACATACTCTAACACACAATGAAAGAAATTCATAGTTTACATAGTTACGTATTCCTCATATTTAGAGGCTTTTTAATCACATATGTATATTTCACGTTTATGAAATTATCCAAAAGTGTCCATATTTTAATAGTTAAGCTGGCAGCACTGGCAGTAAGATAAGCGTAGGCCGAATGACATATTACGCAAATATTCATGTGTGGGCAGTTACGACATTTAAAAGGGTTTTCAAAAATCTGTAGGTATGTAAACGTTATCTTCATGTAAACATTATTTGGTTATTTTTAACAATATTTTACAATTAATTGATCCAAAAAGCTACAGTTTTAAACACTTATCAAACATTTTATTACCTGTCTGCTGTTGAGTGCTTTTTAATAGGTAATAACAATAAAATGGTTTATTAACGACATATTAATGTTAATAAACTAGGTTCATATTTGCTTTAAAGTAATAAAGTTAATATAATAATTCCCAATATATACATGCTTTTTAAAGCGTGTTGTTTTTTGACTATTTTTGGCTAAATAATTACAGAAGGTACCTATTTATAAATACACTAAGTTTCATTTTCTTGAATAAGATTCTGATAGTCTCTAGAAATAAAAAATATTTATTTTTTAAAGATAGCTTCATACGTTTCGTATATTTAGCCAAAACTAAGTATTCACACATAATCTTCAAGCAACCAGACATCACACAGTTTTTGTAAATAACTATTTCTTAAGTTTTCGCGACTAGTATACATAATAAAACTACGTTTTAACGGTTTTAAGCGCGATAATTTATTTGATTTTTATTATTCCGACGTTTCGGCCACTTTCAGTAGCCGTGATCACGGAAGACAAAGATGCCAAGTGTCAATTATTATTGTTAAAGTTTTATTTAATTATTTAGTTTTAATTTTGTTTATGGTTATAATTTACTCTATGGGAGCTATAAAGAGTTTTCATTTTTTAAATAACTATTTCCATATTATAAGATAAATTATTCAGAAATTATAATTCAAATTCATTTCATGATTCAAATTAAAGTGTTACAATAAGTTGTTTAGTAGGTAGGTATATCTATATTTTCTATATTCTGCCGGTGGAGATGTGCAATTTTTCAAACTTTTCATGACAGCAAATAGTTGGTGTAAATAGTAAAGTACCTACCTATTACTTAATGTAGAACACTACATTATTTTTGTATCTTTAAGGATAAGTAATGTATTTAACAATAACATTCAACTCAACTCATATATTACATTATATATAAAATATATTGATTTTGATATTTACGTAATATTCATATTCACTTAACTTATTCAACTCAGTTTTGAGTTTTTGCGATGTAGGTACTTATATAGCCATGTCGCGAATACCTGACACTTGACAATTATGGATTTCATTGTATAAACAACTCCACAATTAACACAACAAAGTGGAGAATCTTTATCATATTTACAAGTTGAAATAACAATACGTGTTTTTAGGGTACCACTCTCATTTCAGTACAAATAAAACCCTTACGTCTTCGTCGCGTCTGTAAGTCCGTCAGTCCGTTCGTTTGTCTTTGTATGTCACAGTAATTTTTCGTAGAAATTACTGGATTTATGTGGATTAAATTTTTCACAAAGTATGCGCTTTATTACGACAATGTTTTTATAGACATTTTTATTTAACCCTTAAATGCGTGATTTTTTGCTTAGAAATTTAAAAATAAATGTTTTATAGAGATGTAGTCAGAGGTTACGTAAAATATAAATGAATAAATCCAGGTAATAATTTCGATTATTTATTTTGAATAAGTTGTGTGTACCTATACTATTTTTAAACACTTTTGTAGCCTGAAATATCTTGATATTTTTTACAATCCATGAAAAATTTATGACCAGTGGAAGTTATTTACCGACGTGAAATAAATAAAACAGTTCGTTTGTAGCAAGGGCCGTTGTTTTTAACGTTAATATTTATGTTAAGGACAGAGCTGAGAGAATGATTAATGCGGAGGGGTTCAAAGTCCTCAAGGCTACATCTGATCAAAATGCCATATTTCAGACGATTGCAGTGTATCTACAACACTGGGTAAGATCGTATTCTTACACTAAAAAATGCTACTTCTGTGCTACTTTCTAATACATAAAGAAAATATTTAGATACGTTTAGATATATCTGAAAGTATACGTTATAAAAAATGTATAGACGCTCGAAACAGTTAAAACGTAGTTTTAATAATGTGTGCTAGTCGCGAAAATTTAAGATAATAGTGTGTAGATATTAGTTGCACTGTACATTCGTGTGGGGTATTTATGGTCAGATCTTCAAAAACACAGCCATGTTATTAATTACATTTTTAAATAAAATCAATAGGCAATTTCTTTATAGCTGTAGTACCTACCTACAGCAGATGGGCATGAGGTGCACCTGATAGAAAGCAGTTACTGTCGTTAATGGACAATGGCCCCGCTAGGGGCCCAATTCTGCTATTTCAATATCTTGGCGTCGCAAACATATTTAAAATACGACTCCATTGCAATAGTGTCAAAAATTCGTATTCTATTAAATCCACAATATCTTCTCGATATTGTCACGGCAGAATAATAGTAGAAAAAATCGTTATTACCTTAGCAGAAATGACACCAAACGAAATGTATATTGAAAATCTACAAAACATTTTAAATATTATTTCGCAAGTTGTCGCTTATAAATATTAAAGATAGTAGCGTGACACGGGCACATCGTTGGAATTAACAAAATACCGAAATTGGGCAAATCTATGATTGAGATGATAGTCTCCGGGGATTTTGACGAGATAGTAATAGCAGAATTGGGCCAAAGGATGTCACCAATGCGCTGCCGGCCTCGAACTTAAAGTAACTACTGAGTCATTTTAAGTCGAAAATAAACTTTAATAAAACGCCTAATATAAACGCCTAAATAACTACAGTATAGTTACGACAATCTGTAATATTGAAATTCTGACTATTATTAAATTAACTAATTCCTGTTGACATTTATCATCATAATTTCTCGTGTAACAACAATAACAACAGTGATTTATTATTGAGGTAGTGCAAAACATAGTAACTTTATTACTCTTGCTATCAAACAATTTGACCCGCAGCTGAATCAAGGCAGAAACATTATTTATTAGGTACATACTTCTTGATATGTTTTACGAGTCAATGATCTGTTTTAAACATATTTAATAATAATTATGTAGAACAATAATAATCACTTTTGGTACCCGCAGGGGGCCTCGTGGCGAAGCCTTAGGTGAGTAGCGATACCCCGGACCCGCCTCCGTGCTTGCCTTAGCCAGCTGGCACGGAGTGGATATCGCTAGAGCTAAGAGTCAAGCTCCAGGGGTGGAAATAATAAATGGCATAACGTCGGAAGCTTCGGTGAACCTGCAGCCAACTTCTCTACACCCCTTAGCCACTCACACCCTGTCTTCTATGGCATTTTTAAGGCCCATGCAGAGAGTGGCGAGTCACCGTCTGCCCATTATTCCAAGTTCCCCGAACATTGCGACGGGCAGACGCCATGGTCCCCAGATCCCCAGACCCCTTGTACCACTAGCAGTTCACTCCAGTAGTCCAGTAGTTTTTGTTCTCATTTCCCACAATAGTCGTACATTAGCCGGGGCTTGTCCTTGGGTGCATTATTATATAGTGTAGACAGGGATAATCATCGGTTAGTGTCACGCCATATTCACATTAAAGTCAAGGGGCCTCTACATGTAGGCCTTCCCATTGCCCCACGCAAGCCCTTCAAAAGTCCGGATCATTTTTATAGCCGGTGGTCTTCAAAGACATACATTCCTTTCAGGTTCTTATGGAAGTAATTCTTTCATTTGATCTTTGAAAAAAATATCTACAAATTCTCCAATAACATTCATTCATTCTCAAAACCGTGAAGAAAGGAGCAAAATAGCCGTACAGACATCTAAAAAAGTCATTTGCACATTTACCTACACGGTTTACTGATAGTGCCGATGAAAAACGCGACCGCAGCGCCATCTTTTTAGTTATATTAATCTATCTCACGGAAAAGACGTCATTATCGGTATAAAAAGTACATATGCAACAGTTCAGTGTGATGCTCTAACAGGCAGATAGAAAAAAATCTGACAGTCTCAATTTGGAAATTTGCTCTGTCCAAATTAGTCTCCCTAATTTTTTATACATGCATACATATTATCATGCCTGTTTCCCATGGACCAGCATGCTATGCATCTCCACATGCGTCGATCCTGACAAACAACTTTCGGTTAATCTACTTTCATTAACCTCTTTATACATGCACGTTTATTTGAGATACTTTTTACCTGGCCTCTTTTTAACACCCCTGCTATTTGATCATGGTGTGTACGTCGCGGTCTACCGGCACGAACTCAACCATTCATAATGCTGTCGTGCACTTCTTTGTGATTTTAATTTCATCCATTCTCTCTACATACAGAAACTATCTTAACATTCCTTTTTCAATTCTTGTTATCATCTTCTTTCAATCCACAACGTTCCCTTATTATTGTTCCTTATCATATCATTCATCCTTACCTCAGATATATTTCTCAAAGTTCTCATTTAGATATGCGTTTATCCTACTTTCATGCTTCTATTGCTATACCCCACTTTCATTGCCCTACATTAGTGTTGGCACTTATCTTTTATAAACTTTAAATTCGTTATATAAGCTCAACACACCGCCAACAGCGTTATTATATTGTATGTTATGTAAAAACTATGTTCGGTGCTTGACAATAAATATAACGTTACAATTTTGTTACAAACTGGCTGTTGATTTTACAAACAATACGTGAAAATAATAAAGCAAAGAAATTTACTGCGATATACGCAATACTATATAAAAAGAAGTGTTAAAATATACGCTCATCAAGAAACGTTAACTCATTAGTGGATATTTATGATAATTTAATCATTCAAAGAACTTTAATTTTCAACAAAAGATTTAATTTCAGCTCACAAATAAAATTGTTGCGTTGAAAAAATATCGGGGCCAGTTACATGTGGCAAATTGAATTTGCGGACAACCGGAATTTACAGCCAACGCTCCATCTACCCTGGCATATTTTTAATTATTTGATCAGGCAATACAGATAAATCAGCTCTTGTAATTGGTTGGAGTGTTGTGCTACATTTGTTTATTTCATTTCGCACACACCATGTATTGCGGTGTGACTGTGTGTGGTACATAAACGATAAACTTTTTGTACGACCTTCGTATACTAAATTATAACAGTTTTTTTCATAATGAATAGGTTCGCGTTTAACTGAAATTGCGCCTGATGTCAGGTGGAAATGCAGTCTAAGGTGGAGCACGCTTACCTAGAAGATACCACCTAGATTACCTAGATTGTAATCTTTATTCTTGAGGAAAAACAGACGACGGTCAAGAGTTTTAAATTTAAAAATCGACCAAATGGGTGTCAGCTCATGCATAGTGAGGAATCCTGTGGAGGGCATCAAGGTCTGCTGTTGTCCTTTGGCTACAGATAAAAAGCATTTAATTAAAAATATACACATATCTGAAAAAAAGTACTCAAAAATCTTGTTTTAATCAATTTCTCTATTTACAAATTATTTAAGTCACAACCACTTAATTTTTCTTAGACTTTTTGAATTCATTCAAATCTTAGAGTACATGGAACACTTTTCAAGAATTTGGAAGCAAATAACTTTCCATCTATTTATTGACTTAAAAAATCACTAAAACATCGTTGGTACCGTCAAGGAACCTTTGGGCCTACAAACTTTTTTTCTTATATATTTAAATTCTCTCTTCAAATCTGACGGCGCGTTCCCCTTTCGTACGCATGTCAGTCATTCATTGTCATGTCACCAATAAAATAAAATAAATAACCCGCTCGGGACCGCAAGTATAAAATAAACATATATAATATTAAATACTATAAATACACATGTTTTAAATATAATACCTGCAATTACTTAGCTCCGCAATATCTTGTAGATATAATAAAAATAAATATATACACATACAATTATATAATATAAACCACGTTTCGCCACTTCAGTAAAAATATATACAAGATAAATAAAACTACAAGTGACCAGTGAAATGAAGTGAGGAGCTGAGGAGTGCTGAGTCATCCAAATTACATAAATCCAGGTACGTACGTGCTCTTTCTCTCATACTTTCCCTTTCTAAATTGCTGTATACTTGTTTTCTTACAATTTGACACAGTTCACTTATCACCAAACACAGCGCCACCACAACAATCGTTATAATTTTTAAAGACTTTTCTAACGATATTCCATACGTTATGCATACTGTAGCTATTATATCATCTGTCAATTAGATGTTGTACATGTATACATGACAGTCACCCCATATTTTTAATTGTTTTACGTTTCATTAAATCCTTGTTTAATGGCATATAATACACACTTTCATATTAAGTTATATCATATCGACCTACCACCGTTGAAAATAAAAATAGACTTGTTAATACGTATTCATAGACGTGCTTAGAATAGCTTCATGAATAGTTTATTTAGGTAATGACATCAAACAAATATTATAAATCATCATTATCATTCATATACTACAAATGTGTACCTACAAATTTAAGAAAATAACTGTGCGGTACCTATATACAGGCGGACCAGCTAAAATAAATAGTTTTGCTTTGAAAAATAAAGTCTGTGCGTTGTGTAAAAAGCCTTTTAAGTTTATTTTATTTCGTTTACGCCCTATTGTAATTAGCTCATTAATTTTAAATCATACTCGCATGTGCGGTCTGGAAGGCGTTATTGAAAACCTGTTTTCGGGACTGAACCTCATTCTTTATTTACAATACTTGAGTGGTATGTAGTGAAGGTAGAGTGTATTAAATTATTCAGTGGAGTCCTCGGTTGCATAAGGAATTACGATTTACAAAATTAACTTTTCAAACAAAAGTATCTATTTATATGAAATCAATACATATTCGTACGTTCATATAGCACTTAGACGCCATCTTTGGCAAAATTTTGACTTGTTCCTAAACTGACTTTCTGGAGTTAGAATCCAGATGTTATACTAATTTGACAATTAAATCCTTTTTTTGTGTATTAAAAGCAATTCAATTTTTTTAACGAACTATGAGTTTACTTTTCATTATTTTTTGCGCTTACCAAGAAGTCGTAAGTTGCGTTTTTGTCGCCTCAGCATCAAAAGCGATATAACGTTTGTCGGGATCTCGCGTAGGAGTAGGTAGTGTTACCAAGTGTTTTGTTTCTCGTGAATGTACTTATTTAAACGGTTTCATCAGAGAATTTTTCCAAGTTCCTTTAATATAACCCAATTTTTAAATATTCTAAAGCTTTATCACCAGTTAAATTTATTTTCACCAAATAAATTAATATAAATGTAGACTTACACTTTACAATCTAAAACAGAATAAAACATTGCAGCTCTGGATATCTATATTAATTTCTATAAATTCATATATTAAGATGTATGAATTAGCATTGCATTAGACAAAACCTTAACAGCGTTCTTAGGCGGAACCCCTCTTTGGTTTTCTGTCGTTAAACAATCTCGATAGTAATGGATTTTTGTTTATTTAGTTGGGTATTTGGCGTTTGTACCTGGCAACACTATGTAAGGAGATAGAGGCTGAGCTAGAACTGTGGTTGGCCGAGGGCGAGCGTTGACATTTTTATAGCGATAGATACGGCTAGTGATAAATAACGCGGCCTCCGTTTCGCCGAGCGCTTTGTTGGTATACGCTCACCGTTGGAACGAATCAAGGTTACCTTTGCCAAGTCAAGATCCACTATTCTGGAATTGTTCTTGAACTTGAATAAAAAATTGAATAATAATATAACTTGTTCAAACTGATTTTGGTTGCAGCAGCTGCTATGTGTGTAAGCATTGGAGATTTGAGTTTAAACAACTCGCTACATTATCCCGGCTATACGTGCAAGTACATATTTTCCTCGCGTAAACCTCTAAGAGTAAAATTAAAATTCAATAGTTTATATTGAAAGTAAGTTGTACTGAAGAACACTTTTTGAAGTTCATTGTATCAATACCGGAATCATCCTTTCACAGCCATTCACAGTAATGAGAATCATTATTGTGCACCTAGCTTTGGAGGGTTACGCAAATAAAACTAACAAGTGTAAAGCTAGGCTCACAAAATCAAGTAGCTTGTGACTGTATGTACGATGAAAAAAAGTATATTCAGTTGATTTGACTCTCAACTATCCAATACTTGGAGTCAAAATTCATATTAATAATTATTTAAAAGAAAAGTACTGGTTATAAATATTTTTATTTTGATATTTCAATGTCCGTGCCTATCTTAACTACTAAATTAAAATAATAAAATTGAAAATAAAAACAGGTTTTGATTATTGCATAATTTTAAATAAGTGCACCATTTTTTTTATATTCAACTTTGTCCGATACAACCACTGTTATGTGGCACGGTCGTATATCACAAAGTATCTCTGTTATCTCATAACTAATTATCATCAAAACTAGTGGCTCAACGCAGGTGTAGATATGACTATACAGGTGGAGATGCTTAACGATTTATCTAATATAAGAAACAGATAACTTTTTATCCTACATTTATTGCTATTTTTTTTAATGATTCTAACCGATACACTCTCCGTTAATTCTAAAGTAGATATCCAGCCAGTTGGAATTTTGTAGAATATTAAGTAGATATTTAAATTAAGTATCGTTGTTTTAAATTTTATCGCTGAAATATTTATTTTTAGAGGCATGAAGATATATCTACATCGGGTAAAGTGCGTGTGAGTTAAAAGTCAAACATCAAACGCTGATAACTATGGATAGCTGGTTTTTTAAGTTTATTTCGTAGAACTACATATTTCTTGATAGATGAATTCATGGGGTTTCCGTATGCAGACCGTTTGAGAATAAAATATACTTAATCGAATATAGAGTACAAAAATCATTTATCTTACTCAATAGAAAGCACTGTTAATACTATTGATTACTACGATATAAACTAATTTCTAATATAGTATAAATTAAACTAATTATTACCTGCTATATTAGAATAATTCTACTTATGAACTACTAATTGGCTTATTTGATTAGTTTCTGATGTATTTGTTTAAATTAGAGCCATTATAATAACTTGCTAAATAATAGTATTATGTAACCTAAAATTGATCATTCTAAACAAATAGAAAATTCGTGATAAAAATAATACAACTCTTCAGATTTATATATGTATCGATTTTTTTTTTAAATTAAACTGTTCTAGCCCTTTGTGTCTAAAATCCTTAAAAAATAATTCTGGAAGCCATCTTTCTTAAGGCACCCTCGTCGCGTGCGCCTGACACAGTGTAGGGTATCAACAAAGTGTGAAATGGCTCGGAAATATCGTAACCTCTCCCGGCCAGACATTTTGTTCCTTTCCGCTAGCCACGCTCATTATCTGACATTCGTAACGTTCCTTTGTTGGTATAAGTTACTTTATTTACGCGGTGGAAACAGTTATGTTACGTCTATAGTCCAATTGTCAAAGAAACGCGTATTCTAATTAAAATCATAATACAATAAATCTGTAAATGGCTTGAGTTTGTACATTGCGTTTAAAAATGTGAAAAAAATCAGGGGGTATAATTCGGACTAAGATTCCGAAAATGCAATTTTTTAAAATTTTGTCTGTCTGTTAGAGCATCACGTGGACACTACTTGACGGATTGAAATTTAACTCGACACTGAGCTAGATTTTATCCCGGGTCGTAACTTAGGATACTTTTATTCCGATAAATGACGTATCCGTGGGATAGACGAAAATACTGAAATATGTGGAGCTGCGGTCGTATTTTTTGTGAAAAATACTGAATGTATACGAATGAAACTCTGCACAGAGGTGGCTTATATCCCAAGTTAATACTTAAGATAAATTTCATCTCGATAAAAGACGTCGTTTCTACTGAGTAGATGGATTAGCAAAATAGATGGCGCTGCAATCTCGTTTTTCAATTCACTAACCAACGTCGTCATAAACAACATGTCATTCAATTTATTACTTCATATCAAGTTAGCTCCGACCCATCTCTATGTTGTGCTAGTCAGTTGTCTAGACTATATAGGCTTAGTTCCTTTGTTATTATTATAAATAATTATATTATATGTAAAAAACCGAATTCAGTTATTATGTAAGGAAAATAAATCCACTGCCTTGGGTTTGACATACAGTGTATCTGCGGTAAATCTCTAGTTAATAATATTTCCAAAATAATCAGAATTACATTTATTAATTTACAACATTAATGATCAGACTGTATTTAATTATTATTTACTGTGATTTACGTATATGGGAACACTATCAGGGATCCAATTCTGCTATTACTATCTCGTCAAAATTCTCTCGTCGTCGTCTCAATCATAGGTTTTCCTAATTTCGGAATTTGCGTTAACCCCGATGGCGTGCCCGTAGCACGCCACTCTATAATACCTTATTTTTGTACTACTATTCTGCCGCGATGATACTGAGAAGATATTATGGATTTAGTATAATACAAATTTTAGAGCTACCTACACTAAGTAATTAAGTAAGAAAACTGACAGAAATATAACTTGTGGCACCATCTATTCATATAGTATTGTCTTTCCTAGTATTTCATTCTATGGCATACATATGTATTCCATAAATTTTATTGATTATAGTACTTTAAAAATATTCGTATCGTAAATATTTTTAATGAAAACATACACATGAGGAAATTATATTATAAATTATCATAAATTTATCTAATAATGTTAATGAATTACTTTGTAATGGCCTAAAATTACTAAAAGTCATCTTATATTTTTTATAGCTTATAAATGATCAATTCAGATTTTATTTTACGAAATTAGATAAGATTATCATAACATCTACAAAATTCTGTATTAATGCAAATTATAAATTTTAAATACAGTGCTAATAATCAAGTTTATTCATAATTAAATCATATTTAAGTACTATCGAACATCGAGTCTCATGTTTATTATTAGACATAAAAATTAAAATAATCTTTGTATGAGATCTTATCAAAATAAATGTTTTTTTATAGTTTTTCCTAAGATGGATGGAACAAAACTAAATATTACAATGTAGTTTTATTCCACGTTACTTAAAGGATGATTTGATACAATCAATAATCATTCAAACAGCCTTTCTAAAGCAATCACTAATTCAACTTAGGGCAGTTCATTATAATTATATAAAGCTTTACATAAATAGCTGTTCTTATTATTAATTCGAACTCATTTGTGAGTTCGTTTAACTATTTTTATCAATGTGCTAATTATTATTAAGTTATTTTATGACGAAAAAATTATTTAAATCGAAATTTTACGCTTGGTAAACACATGTATAAATCATTTGTTTACCATAAACATAAAGATAATTACCAGTATTTAGCGTTCGTCCATTTTAACAACTTTATTAGCCCCATTATACATAGATTTAATGTGTATTTTAGCTGGTATTTAATGTAATAAATTTGTAGCTGATACAGCAACATGTATACAAAGGCAGAGTAGCGCATTAAGTAGAATTTTGTCCTAATATAGAATATAATTTCCAAGGACTATGAAGAAGAGATAGCAAGAAAGCTCATATCCGAGACATTACCAAAGTACCTACTCGTATGAAATATAATATAAATATTCAAAATAATTTTTTTGAATAAACGTGGTGGATAAATTCAGACTTTTCTAATCACAATCACCTCTATTAATTTATTTTCTCGACGTGTTTAAAGTGAAAAGTGCCTTAATAGTCCTGTTTATTATATACATACATATTTTACTAGTACTGAAATTATATTTTGAGTGTATCTCAAGAATAATATGGAGTGTTTGTTAGTGTGTCAACAAAAATGAGAATAAAATAAATAATAACTGACATAATCGTAAATAATTCCTTGCACTTCCGATACGACGCTCGCTTCGTATCCGGCAGGGGAGACACCCTACACGACGCCATTTTGGCTACCTATTCGGATTTCAAATATCATTATGGTTATAGAAATGTGATAAACAATCAGACAAAATGACTTTATTCGATGTTTGGTGTAGTTGTGATTTTCACCGAATAATCAAAACTGATTTGAATAAAATACAACGTTTTAAGTTCCAAATACATCTAATGAATAATTCATATTTAATTTCGGATTCTGAAGAGAGGAATTCACTATATTTTAAGCTTAAGTTTGAAGGAAGCGTATATTATTTTCGAATGTATCGGATTATTTTATAGGTAGGTATGAAAATATAATGTAAACATTTTTATATGTAATTTATTTATTTTAAATGTTAATTAGACAAGTAACCTATTATAAGCAACTAATGGTTAAATTCCATGACTAATTAAATATAAAAAAATAGGTAAGGGCTTGGCAGTCCATATATAACGAAGGGTTCTGTAGAGATGACGAATGTTGACAGTTTTATCATGTAACTATGGAACGATAAAAACATTTAATTATAAATACCCCATATCGTAAAAACTTTGATTATGTACCTAGACAAGTACTTAACTAAAGCTTAAAAATTACTCAACGGGTACCTATTGTACAAAATAATATTCGTTGAAAGCACTTTGGTATTGTCTATAAGTGTACAATCCCTTTTTTTTCAAAAATTCCACATATATATCATTCAAAATGTGAGAGGGAATGATAAAATCTAAGACAATTTCAATTATGTGTAACGCGACCGTTTACTACGGCACTCTGCGGTATATACTAAACCTTTCTATCAAATTTCATCATCGAAAACTCATAGTTTCCGAGAAAAATGATTATAGTCTACATAGATAGGCAGACAAATGAACGAAATGAGTAATGTCATCCGTAAAACATTTTTTTTTATTCTATTTTTGTACACTCGTACAAAATAATGTGTATAAATTATTGTTTAAATAGTATCTAATTAAAATAAATTCTAATATTATATTATTTTGAAAGTAATATAACCAGATGGTATTTTAAAGTCTGTCTATACCTATATATGTAAAAAATATTAGAACTTAATATGTTCTGTATGTTATGTTTCAGGAAAAACAGACGACGGTAAAGAGTTCCACTCTTCAGTGAGCGGTACGTATTATAAAAGTGGAAACAAAGCGTTTCGTTCGCTTTGTTTGATATTTCTACCATATATCGGTGGCATGAGCTTGTATGTCTGCTTGTCCGGTGGTGACAAACTAGTGACCTTGAGTCGGTGATCTGGGCTCTGAAGCCTCTCATCAAGCAGTTGGTTATTCCTTATCAGCTTCCTAGCTCTTTCTCAATTGATTCGAGTGTCTCGTGCTGGTATTTGGCTGAGCCATCCCAAAGATGAGAGCAGTACTCCATGCAGGACGGTAGTTATGTTAATTTGAATGATGATGATTTTATACTTGAATGATAACTATATACCAAGGAACTTTATAGAGCAAAATATGACGTATAATGTACTGACAATATAGAATTTTGAAGATTGTGGGGTATGGGAAAGACTAAATAAATAAGTACGCAGTTTTGGTAATCGATTAAAAAAAGGACTATAAATAAATATTCTAAGTATAATTGAGATAGTTTGAAACGTTATTTACGTACCGATGAAGCACGAATAACACAAGTTCTTCAACCTTTTGCAATTTATGTGCACATTAATAAATAAGCCTGTCATTTTTAAATTAGAGCTATTCGGCAAATAAAACAGGGGCTAAAGAATTGTAATAATTGTATGAATGATTAAAACCCTTATCTTAATTGAATTGATTTTTCCCCAAGCTTATGAAACAATATGTGGACACGCTCCTACATTATTAAAAAATATGGACAACCTACACCAGTGTAAAATGAAACTGGTTCATCTTTGATTTGGTATTGAAAAAGGGTCCCTGCAGGGGTCTGAATTTGATGGGTGGTGTATAGGTACATAAATAAATGAAGTACGCGGGTGTTGATTAAATTAAACGGCACAATTTATGATTGTGCACCAATTTAGCAATGATGTGAAATGGCGACGCAGGCGCATGAGGGCGGCGAGTGGTGTGAATGTGGACAATTTAAGTGAAAAATCGACTGTTTGTGTTTTTATGGTTGCAAGAGGGTTCTTTTGTTGATATAATAAAATTATATGGTTGTTAAACGAAGATAAGCATCGTTACTAAAGATAAATATTTTTGTATTATTTTGTTATGACTGATTGTAGGTAAGAACACAAAACTTATTTTAACATAATAATATGCATAATAAAACATCTGAGCGTAAACCTCAAGTCTCTGATCATGTCGAAAAAAAAAGGAAGGTACAAAACTTATTTACACATAGTTATCTAGGTTTTAGCTGTAACCATAAGCAAGTTAAGTAACAAACAAACATATCTTTTATATAAAATCTAAAATATGTTTTTCAAGATACGATTTTGAACACTACAGCAACGATAGTTCTCATATAGAAATACATATAGTTACATACACATGTTAACTCCTAGTTATTTATAAATAAATACAGAAGTATATTTATATAGTTATTCAAAAATTAATGGTATATATTTTCCATTTCATAACACGTGCTTCCATCTAGTAGCTTATACGAACACTACGGAGTGTTGAAGGCTTCTACGCTCTGAGAATGATTTCGTACACGAACCTGCGTGGCGCTGAAACAAAGCTTTTAAAATATTACTCAAACCTAAGACTATAGAAAACTGTTGTATCACATTACATTTCAAATTGCTAACTTATTCGATTTACAGAAAAAAATTCTAAAACAATTTCGATACGATAGACAGTTTTTATTACAAGTAAACGTTGCTTTAAAGATTCCGCCGGGTTTCTACGTATGTTATACTTTGATATAAATCATTTATTTGCTCAAAAACATGGTAAATAAAACAATAGATGACTACGAAATACGTTATTTGATGTTTCACATAAAATCCATATGATTATTATAGTTTTCTACCAATATGGTGAGGTGACAAATGTATTGCATGTAAGCTGTAGAAATCCGGGACCCAACATTAGATCATAAATTGTAAATGTTTGCGTTTCTTCAAATAAAATATTTTCATTTTGTGTTTCAATTACATTTTTTATTTATGTACATAATAATTAAATTTATAACTAGGTGAATCTCCCACGCGCATTATTAGCCACAACTAGGTTTTTAATTTTTCTATATTTTGTATTTATTTATTTCCCACAAAAACAAAAGAAAAAAAAGTAGAATATAAAATTAGAGAAACTTCATTAAAGTGGGAAAGACATAGGGTCAAACTAACTAACCAAAATCCTATATCTTCTTAAGCATTTTTCGGTTCAAGTTCTTGGTTGCTAACAATAATGAGCATTAATCAATTATAAAAGTATAATTAATTTTAAAAGGTCCATTTTGCCGTTATAACTTATTTTGATAGTACATTCAAGCTGGAATAACTTTTCCTGAATTGGCTACATTTCATGTAATTAATCTTCTATTTATCGTTCTTCTCTAATATGTATACCCTTTTTGAAGTGAAACTTATTTAGAATATTTGTGATTTAAAACTCGATGTAACGAAAAAGCCACACTAAAAAGAGATAAATCTATAGGAATAAGCCTACGAGAGAGATACGAGTTTTACATTGTGTAGCACAGATCAGAGAGTCAATAAGACTAATTATTAAACATAGGTCCAATTTGGACCGAAATAAAACTGATAATAATATTTTTTAGACTAAAACAGTGAAAGATTGAAAGTGATACTTAAGAAGTTTATTTTGAATTATAATATGTTAACAGATGTAGGCTAAAGGAATTATATTTATATTAAGAAAAATTGGAGAAGAATTATCTGTGAGTGTATTCCTTGAAGTTTCACTTTTTCTGTGTGTAAGTAAACTGCACACCCACTTTTTTTCTTACTGTTATTATCGCTGTACCTCTTGTAGTTTTATTGTTAATCTTATAAATGTTATTCTGTGGGCGATGACGTTACCTTCAATATTATTACCTAATTGTGTTGTAACTTATTATTTTATGTTCTATTTTAGTTATGTTTTGTTTATTTAAATTAGTTTAAATAAATCAAATAAAAAAATATTGCAGCCAAAAATGAATGATCTAGCACGAGTTAAACAATCGTGGTTGCAGACAATGATGTGCACAAGAAATTCGCCCAGCTGCTTAATAAATTGAAAAAAAATCGTGCTGTTAGGGTATATCAATAACATAATATTAAATAAGTATTTTTGTATTCACATATTAGAAGTTTAGAGATTAGATATAAATAAAGTTAAGCCAAAGATTCTAATAATTCAACTTATTTAAAGAATGTCGAAAATTAATAAACACCACACGCTGTGTTAAAATTATAAAGAAAACCATATAGCATTTAAATTGAAAAAAATACCAATTATAAATGTATAATTTTTATAGACTTTTTTATAGATTTTTTGTAGCTACCAATTAAATTTTGCTGAAGTTGAACTTGTTGTATAAAAAAATTATTATGAATAGCTAAGTAATTGTAATTAATTTTTATAGTTAGTTATCTATGGAAATTAATGTTACAATTTAATTTAATTTCGAAGATACCTACTTATCTTGCTGAATAAAATAATATAAGGTAATAAATGAATTTAATATATATACTAAGCACTATATATATATATATATATATATATATATATATATATATATATATATATATATATATATATATTACTTAGTAAACTTATTAATAAGATCCAAAAGGAATGTAATGTTACTATTTAAACGTAATCATTTAGTTGTGCTTAGTTTTCCCGTCAGAAGTTTCACAGTATTAGATAGATTGAATAATTAATATTAGAGTAGTGTAACTTAATATTTGGTTCTGTTTACTTTTCTAGTTTAGTAGTATCCAGTTTTGGTTTATATTTATTGTTTTGTTTTTTATGCCTTAAATTTATGGATATACTGTTGGATACCTTTTAATAATAAATAAAATAAAAATAAAATAAATCTGGTGAATGAAATCTATCTGTTTGATTAAATATAGACATACATATATAGTTTTGTTTAATTCTTTCTCAACCTTGTATATACTTGTAATATTAGAAATTATCTGATATATATTATATTCGTAATTTTAATCTCTATGTCCAATCTAAATTAAATTTTCATACAATTTTTAAGGTTTTTACATAAACCTTCCTTAAATTCTATTTTTATTTTCATCAACTTTTTTATTGACCACATTAATGTTTTAAAACTAAAATTTTATTACTTCATTAAAGTTAATTTTAAAGCATTTTTATATGTGATAAATACCTAATTTTTTATTACAAAAAAATAATGGTTTCAACATGATAATAAGCAACTATAAATATGAAGTAATAAGCTATTTATTTTTTGTAACATTTAAATTAAAATATTATGAAATTGCAATTTAATTTAAGTCGGTATTGTTAGGTAACCCTCTTATCTTAATTTGAATTATATTTGTTAAACTATATTATGTATTGAAATTATTCCCTTCATCTTATCTTTGTTAAAATGCAATAAAAAATATTTAATGTAATTAAACATTCAGTGTAAAACTCAGTTAAATGTTCAAACTATATTCTCTTAAGACAATAAGTAGAATATCTACTAAAAGCATAAGTCACTCTGTCTCCTATAAGTAATATGCTAACAAAGCTTGGTTTATTTTATACGCCACATGCGTAGATACATAAGTATTGTAGTGTTGTGATGTTGTCAAATTTTAGACACATTTACTTTTTGTAAATTACTCGATTACAGAATGCGACGATTGCTAATATGAATATTGTTTCCAAATAACCATTACGTATAATACAATCAACTATCCTTTACGCCAAGGTGTATAATATGCCCAATTTCATGACAACAAGCAGGAAAGCGAGCAGCGCCAGTATAAAACTTTAATGTTGGAATAAGTTGCATTTACATACTCGTGCTGCACATTTCCCTCCCTACTTTTTTGCTCACTGCCATGGCAGTGGGCATAAGATAAATGAAGCATTTAAAAATTTAACAGTTTGCAATGAAACTTACTAAAGTACGTCCCACAAAATACGGTCGGAAAGCTGCCCATAACGAATGGGAATGACCCCATTAGGGGCACCTTTTAACGTATTAAATCGAAACTTATCTGTCGACCTGTCCGCGGCCTAACCCTCGGGTTAGCTTATCAAGAGTTCCACTCACTCCCTTGGATGGGGTCTGGTGATAGGTATTCATTTGTGGTCTAATATGGAGACGTCTTAGTATTTTGGACAGCTGAATGTTTGTAATATAGGAAGAAGGACCATATGTGAATTTAAAAATCATTTTTTTTTTAAATTTCACTATAAAACGTATTAGATAGACTTAATGTTGTCAGTCTTGTAGGTAATTGATCTATAGTAGAAGGTAAATCTGGAACTATTATACAAGCTTGTAGTATCGAGATACTGCAGGTAAAACAAAAATAAACTTGTTCTATTTAAAATCAGATGTTAAATGATCTTTACTGCATGAGTTAGACATTGTTTATATCAATTGGACAATCGTTTTGCTGTTCGAACGATTATTTTAAATAACAATTAGTTAAAACAATTCCGTTTTTGTCGAAATGACTATAGTACCCTCACATTGCCAAACACTGTCTGGAAAAGAATTAAAATTTATAAACAAATCATATAAATTGTTTCAAATCCTCCATACTTTGGATACAGCTAGCGGTCCCGGTAAACGTTGTCCTGCCCTGAAAAAACAAAAACCTAGGACTCGATTCTAGTGTCTCCTATTGGTACCAATTGTAAATCTAAACCATACGGGGATCCTCTCAAACACACAAAAAATTCATCAAAATTGGTGTTTACTTTTTAATGCTGAATAATGGTTTTTAAGTCATGATAACCACCCCATCTCTTGTTCAAACTTCAGTACACACATATTTACTTTTTTCTTTCTTGTCTCCTTGATATATACATATTTACTTTTCTTTTGGTATGTATGTATATCTAACTCTGCCCCTCCCCCCTCAATTATGACTTACTTCATGAAGATGCCACCATTGTATCGTCGGATTTGTTTGCGGTGTTAAATAGACATGTATGAAATAATAGATTTTTGGCAAGTGCAGTGAGTTTTTGAAACAATCTAAATGGCGGCCGCCCTGAAAAGTGATTGTTATTGTTTGAATAATTTATTGAGCTGGTTTCAAGATATCTGCAAGATATATACTTATGAAGCCAAGGTGGGACTTTCTTAGTCGACGGTATTTTGGGTGGGTCTATATAATAGTCTATTGTATTTATTTTTGTTTTTAGACAAACATTTACACAACAACCGAAGGCAACAAAATTACACTATTACCTTCAGCGGTTTCGTGCGTACGGAATATCCGGGGGTGTTTTTTTAAACTTCGGATCCGTGCCTACAATCGATAAAGTCGTGCTCAAGTTATGCGCCTACATACACTACTACGATTCATTTTTATTTATATAGATCTCTACATAAATAAAAATGTAGATAGTATATAAAGTACTTATATATTGTTTTAAAGGCAATCAGAAACAAGTCTTTAATGCATAAACGTATTTATTTCTTACCATTTTCTGTAAATCAACATAATACAGTCCTCGACATGTAATTTATGTGTAAGGCAACAAAATTAGATATTGTATGAGCAATAAACGGACAATTAAATCACCTATATTGTGACGCTAACGGCTGTTTGTATGAACTTCAAAGACCTTTTGAATTTATAAGTATTATGTTATTTTTAAATTCATGTTGTGGATATTTAATGCTATATATTATTATACCTACTATGGATTCATGCCCCGTGGCTTTGCCTGCAGAAAGTTCTGAGCCGTATCCTATATTTCAGGTCAAATCGATTTCATACTATTTTGATAACAAGTATTGTTACATTGCATTAAATTTTTATCTAAGCGCTATTCGCCCCCAGAATATTTTTATCTATCCCGAAAAACCTATTCCATTTTGCGCTATGAAAAGTATCTTATGTCTATTTTTGGTATTGAGGCTAAAATCTATATACTGTGAAAGCGTAACAAAAAACAGATAAAGTTAGTTTCGCATATATGTATTTTATATTTATTATTGTCTCGAATATATAATGAACACTAATAAAATTATTGAAGAGTTTAGATGGCGTTTTATTAGACTTCCTATGAAATCAAATATTTAAAAGGAAAAAAACTACAAAACTAAAGGTATACATACTAAGTAAATGGCATCACAGATGCATTATTCTTTTGTCTTTTAAACTTTTATTATTTAGGTAAAACATATTCTATATAAACTTTATAAATTTAATAGTAAATATTATAGTTATTTACTAGGTTTTTATAAATATAGTTATAGATGGTACTAGAGTTTTCCCCACGGCTACACCGCGTGAAAAACCCTAGACAGTAGCTTTATGTTACTTACATAAAAACTAAATTACGTTGTTTATACCTGTTTCTTGTTCAATTCACTACAATAACAAAGAAACTAAGTCTATATAGGCTAAACAGCTGTCCAGCAAAACGTAGAGTTGATTCGAAGCCAACCTGATTTGAAGTGACAATGAATGACTTGTGTCCTATGACAAGGTATTTGTTAGTGAATTAACGCGATTGCAGCGCCATCTGTCTATTTTATGAAAATCACATCATTTATCGGGATAAAATGTATCCTAAGTGGTTACTCGGGTTATAATAAGCCGTGGATGGATGATGGGTGGATGAGAACAAATGTGAAGGTAGACCAAAAAAAGATGGATGGATTGTGTGAAGGATGATTTGATGATATGTGGTGTGACAGAAGATGTATGTCAAAATAGAGGAGTGTGGAAAGAAAGACATATTGTGCCGACCTCAAATAATTGGGATATGGTGAAATAAAAGAGAGAATAAGCCAGTACTGTGTCGAGTTTCATTCATATCCGTTCAGTAGTTTTCAAAAAAGATGTGACCGGAGCGCCATTTTTTTCGCTATTTTCATTTATTCCACGGAAATCACGTCATTTATAGGTATAAAAAGTATCTTTAGTTACGGCCCGGGATATAAGCTAGCTCTATGTCGAGTTTCATTTAAATCCGTTCAGTAGTTTTCACTTATTTCGTAATTGATGTTAACAATTTTTTTTGTTGCAACTCCATTCGTTCTTTGAAAATTAATTGTAATACAACTTTTATATGTATTTAAAAAAAGAGCCTAAGTTAATATATAAATAATTATGATAAAAAAATATTTTTTAGCTACACGTGTTGCTGGGTAGTTTCTTGCCGCTTCTTCTCCTTTAAACAGCGATAACACGTTACGAAGCGGTGTACATAGAATAGGAAGTGGATTTAAATTTTGACTTACATGTATGACCTTTCGAAAGTTGTGCAGTGGAACTTATTTTGAATAAAAACTTTTTAATTTAATTTTGACAGACAAACATTCTAAAAAATGCATTTTCGGAATCTCCTGATCCAAACTATCCCCCTTGATTTTTTTACATTTTTAAACACATTGTACAAACTCGAAACATTTACAGATTTATAATAGTATAGATAACACACCGTTAACATTAAAATCGTACATTCTACTGATTTAGGCAATATTTTTTTATAAACCAAATCAATAAATGAAAGTCTATGTTACGTTTCTCTTTAATTTTGAATTGATTTCATGTAAAATAATATCTATATTTTTAATAGACGATTGTTCTTTCTAGTATTTTCTTCTGTAGTTTGATGAAACTGAATTGTCGCACTAAGTCCGTAGTTAATATGGTTCAATAATACGTATTATTAGATCATATTAATAATTATTATTCTTTTTCTGGTACTTTTGAACAACATTAGTGATATAATTAGTCAAAGTTACGTGATATTTTAATTAAAGAAAAAATTGAAATTTTTTTAAAATGAATTTGCAGGTTAATTAAGAAACTAAATACCTCGAAAGATAATTATTTGAAACATGATACTGTGTGTTTAATTACAAGAATTACTCATGTTACAAATGGTAATGTGAGAAAAATAAAACTCAACCTACAGAAATGTATTGTAATTAACAACACAGTTCTTAATTAAGGTCGAAACGAATTATTTAATACTTTTCTTTATTTAAATTTTTGTAACATATTTACCTACGTATCTACCTACTTTCTTTATTTCTCATATAGTACGTTGGATGTTAAAATTTAGTATCTACAAATATTACCAAAAATGACCGTTACTTTTCTAAATTAAACATTGGGTATTAATTGGAATTATAGCAATTATTTTTATTTCATTTAAAATACTGAACCTATAGAAATAACTATGAGTTTACTTGTCATTACACATGTCCTTCAGATTTCATTAATTACTTTAAATAATTGTCTATTTTAAGTACTAATGAAACGGTTACGATCAATCTTAGTTATCAACTTTACTTTTAGCGGTTAACATGGCTACAATTTAACGTTTTATGTAATAATAAAAATACATTCAAATGAATTTTGTAAATGTCTAACTAAAGAAGCATACTATTAAATTATTTAAAAAATGTCTGTATTTAACACTGTCTAGTCTCACACTCGTTTCTTTTTCAGGTTTGATTCTTACGAACGAAAAAAACAGAATTCGATTTAAATTTAAAGAATCGGCAGACAAACATACACACATTGTATATACCCAAGATAAGCAACTTACGCTTGTGTTACGGGTACTATACGACGGACCATTTTGGGGCCGATGCCAGACACCCAGACCACAGTAAATAACGCAAAGTTCGTTTTTACGAAATTTACCATGCCAGGAATCGAACCCGGAGCCTCTGAATTCCAGCGAACTCAACCGGCAAAGACTTAGCCCGCTTAACCACAGAGACCGTCTGTGGTTAAGCGGGCAAGTCTAGATACTGCAGACTACGAGCGAAACAATAATTTTGAAAATTATTGTTGTCTACCAGTTCGCTTTCAATAACTTAACACTTAGGTACCTACGTTATCTTATAGTAATATATCGTATAGTATTCATTCCACTCGTTAACCTTAGTTACAAGTTAACTTTGATCTTTGAACACTTTCAAATTAGTCAAATAATTATTTTAATAATTCACGGGAAATTCTATTTCAGTTCATTCGAATAACGAGTCAAATATATTATTAAACCAGTAATTAATACATCTGATAATGTATAGGTAGGTACATTAAGTTATATTATTTAGGATAGTTTATAAAAGTAGTGATAATCGAGATCGTCATTTATTATTGCTGATAACTGCTGAAAGATATTAGTTGTATCACTAATTTAAAGTAATTTAGGCGTTGCACCTGTAACTAAATTGTTTGATGTAAATATTTAGAATTATGTAACCAATGTGTGTGGTGATAATTTTTTCGACTTTTGACTAATCTTTATAGACCACTCCTGTCAACTTTACGACCGAACGGTTGGCTAATGGCATATAAACTGATAAATCCCTACACAAATCCACGGGCGTTAAGCTGTTAAAGTTTTTAGAACGACCACTTAAAACTGCCCGGTGTTTTATTTTACTTTTGTTTACCACCCCATTCATATATTTTTTAAAGTCGATAAAGAAATAGAGGGAAAGGAAAGAGAAGTAATAACTGTTTTAATATCTACTTTTCGCTTGCGACTGGCAGTTCATACACATTTTCTCAATAGTTGTGCTTGCTTATATTCTACCATACATGGCAACAGTTTTGCTATACGTGTGTAAAATGTTAGATGGACCATCTCTCGCGGTTCCCCTATAGCGTTAATACTGACTGTTTAAGAAGTAAGCAAACAGATTTAAAGATATTTAAAGCTACTTACTAGTAAGACCACGGATTGTTCTTTCACTCACCTGAAAATGAAAACAAAATTCTTAGCATGTGTAATACTTATACAGCTAGGAGTTCATGAAAGAAAAAATACTTAGTAAGTGTAATTAAGCACTAGAGTGCTTATTTTCATTTCACACATTCTAGTGCTAGTGTCTATCTGTTTTTTTTTCCAGTGTCACGTCTCAGTGCAGCTTAGATAGATTCTTAGTCTAAAGTAAAGTATAACCAAAAAATATTCCCATAAAAATTAATGTATATAAAGCACCATAATAATAATTAAATTTTAGTAATGTAAAGCGACCGCCGGCCCGTTTACAGTCACGACAGCATATTTTAATTAGCGATACATGAAAATGCTTTGAAACAGAAATGGGGACGTGTACGGGACAAATTTAAAGCAAAATTATAATCGCAATATTACACTCGTGTGTATGCCCTGTTAGTTTACTCTGAATGTTTATTCTGCATATTAATGCGCCTTCGTTATTTAAAATTAAAAGTTGAAAAGCATGTTCGTGCTTTTACTGAGTTTGTGTGCATTTGAAGTTAGTACATTGTTCTGTACAGACGTTTCTTATTATCATTAGTACTTTAGTTTATTAACTAAGTGACTAAGATTGCATTGAAAGCTAACATTAATTACGGACAGCTAACATAATTGAAAAAGAACTAATACTTACAGTATGAAAATACGTAGTCCAGTGGTAAACATAACTCAGAAAACCTTCTAAAACGTACATAACTAGCTGGCGACCCTGGTCTTTACTGTATGATTATTTTAAACATATTTTTAGACTATATTTGTATTATAATTACGTGTACTAATCGTAAAAACTTAAGAAAATATCATATTTTTACATGACAGTACTGTAAGCTTGCATTGTTCCTTGTAACTTGTTCTTGCTTATGTGGTAGAGCCATGCTGGAATAATTATCATGACAATTACAGCTTTTAAGGCCAGCTTGATAGGTGTGATACCACGCTCTCATAGTGCTGGCATGAAATGGTCACACTGGAGCTAATTTTGTTTAGTATGGTGAGTGACACTTCCGATAGCATACTTTAAAGTGTCTATAGGCGATGGTAACCGCTTTCCATCAAGTAGGCGGTCTGCCTGTCTGCAGAACTCATGCAATAAAAAAAAGGCAGTTTGTGCTTACGAATGTGGAATAGTGACATTTTATGTTTTCTATTTTTAGGTGTCGACTAAAGATTGAGTGTCATTCAAAGTAAAGAGCAGAAATTCATTAAAAGTTTAAACAGCTATCATTTAATATATAGATGTTGAAGATTTAATTTGAAAATGGCCGACAACCCTAATTAGGCAACTTTGAAATCTAATAAAAGATAACTCGAAAGTCATACCAAAAGCCGCATTCATAAGGAAAACTTTAACGATTAAAATTCCTCTAACGAGTGAAAACCATCCAGTTTAATAAATACAGGACCCTTCTAATTTTCCTTGGAGAGATTTAAGCGCTTAAAACAATGTTGGGATCATCTTAGAATGGAGGCACCATCGTTTAATTCCATACATTTCTAATATTAAGCTGTGTGAACTAAAATTTGTAAACACTTAATTCGTATAAGAATGTACAATTTTAAATAATCAATATCAGCGGAATTCATCTTGAGTGAAAGAACGAATTCATAAGCTCATTATTTTATTAAAAATAACTATAGATTCAGTTGAAATTGGACCAGATCTTCTGTTCATAATGAAAAATAAAATTTGTCATTTTTAGTTTCGTAACTTTATATTATGTACATTAAAGACGCATCAAGCCGCTAGTCATTGCGAAGCTGCGTGTTCTAACGTAGAACGAAGTAATAAAATGGACTTTAGCGTACCTATAAAATAAACTGTAAAATACATTTGGTAATTGGTTGATTGCCGTTTGCCTGTAGTTGCGATGTTTTACATATATTTAATAGATGTACGAAAAATAAAAATAGATCAAGCAATAAAGAATTTCACGAAGTAAGTTAAAAATGTCCTGCCCAATTATAAATATATATAAAACTCCAAGATTATATTTTAAAACTTAATACTTCAATTGTTAAAGCCTGTGTATATGATAGTTTATCATATACACATTGTTATATTTTAGATTTGATTTTAACTATACCTAGAGAATTTAAGAGTTGGTAGGTATTTTTGTGCGCTTTTTAGTATACAGGGTTGTTATATGTTGTATAACCTTATTAGTCAAAATTATAAATTGTTTAAAAAATGAAATAATTAAAATAAAAATTGAAATGCCTCGGTTCGCTATATTATACGCGATTCGTTATATTTCCTGTAATTATTTTTCCTTTAACCATATGTCCACCTTTGGCCTCTTTGGTGGTTGCGCCTGGATTGAGTACAATCAACGGCAATTCTTGTGATGTTGATCTATGTTTAGGCAGTATAAATTTTGCAGGCTGAAAAGAAACTCAGTGAAAGAAGCGCTTGTACATTTTTACGATGGCGAATCTCATTCGCCCCTCGAACGGCGAGTTGTCTCTCCTTTAAATTAAATTTTCACTCCTAATTTGAAAGTATAATGTCATTTTACTAGAATTTCGTTATTAAAACTTTTAAATCATTCGGAAGTTTCCTTTTGTGCTCAATAAGGGGCGCTTTTGATTTTTTAATCAAAATGGGATCATTTCTAGTGATTTTTTACGAGTGCGCCATTCCGTCGGCATTAAACTGTCATTAGACACTTGCGTATCAGATATTGCGTTTCTTTCAGAACTGTCGTCATTTTATGGAATATAAAATTTCGTAGCCCTCCGTCTTGGTGCAGTTTTAATATTTACCCCTAGATCGTGATTGAAATATTATTTTTATGTTTGAAAATATCATTTATAAAAATTTACCGCGCTAAACCGGTATCAGTTTTATTTCTCCAAAATCACGTGAAGTTTAATTCGTTATGATATAAAAATAAAACAAAAGATAGCTTTAAATTTAAATTTTATAAGCTTAAACGATCTGTACAAAGCCTTTCATAAAAACAGTTTACAAGTATCCCAAACGTTAAAAGTATAAAAAACCCAACTTCAAAGTAGTTGCACATCTGGTTCTATAATTTAATATGCATCAAAAATAACCCCTATACCAGCGGAGATGTGAAAAGATTTCCGACGAGCATTGGTTTAAAAAAAGGGTTTTGACGTTTGGCAGCGGGTTGTAAAGTTGTAAACGTCTCGTGGAGTTGTCATGAGGTCAATAAAATTGTCTGGAGTCCTTGACACACAGACACAGTGAGCAGACGGAGCGTTTTATAGTCCATAAACATTTTACTAGCACGACCTTGGGTAGGGTCTGCAATGAGGTCGTTGCACTTCGCCTTTACAGCTTTTCATGTTTTGTTTATGACAGATAAACTTGAACTGATTCGGGCGATATCAGTCATCGCTATGATAGTACTGAGATAACCCAATTTTCATCTGTTTCTTGGGTATTCTTGTATGATCCCTCAAAACCAATATCGAAATTGTTTAGTTTTTATACACAGATTAGATTTTTTTAGGAATACGTTGCTTTTCAGCCAAATCATGATGAGTTAACGTTTGATAGGTATTGTTTTTTATCTTCTATAACAAAAAAATATATGTCTGTGTACTTAACTACTGTTTATACGATACCTAATCATAATTTGTTGGCCGAAGATCTCGTCATGCCAGCCTCAATTCAATGACATCATCCGCCGAGCTCTTGTCAGCGTCGGCGTACCAGCCATCCTAGAGTCAAATGGCTTGGTGCGCGACGATGGCAAGAGACCGGATGGAATGTCACTTATTCCCTGGAGGGTGGGAAGGCCGCTTGTATGGGACGCGACATGCGTTGACACTCTGGCGGCATCACATTTTCCAGTGACTAAGTCAGGGGCTGGCAACGCTGCTTCAACAGCTGAAGATCTCAAACGGCGCAAATATGGAACCCTAGGAAGGGGTTACATATTTGTGCCGTTTGGAGTTGAAACTTTAGGTCCGTGGAGTCCATCGGCAAAGGGTTTCTTCAAAGAAATTTGTAAGAAACTCTTTGATACCACCCGTGATCAGATGGCTTCGTATTTCGCGCAACGAATCAGCATTGCCATACAGCGTGCAATTTGTTACATACTTTATATTAATTTATTTATAACTAGCTTCTGCCCGCGACTTCGTCCGCGTGGAAAGTTTTTTTAACTAACCCACGGGAACTCTTGAATTTTTCGGGATCAATAGTATCCTATATGTTGACCAGGGATATAAGCTTCCACCATAGAAAATTTCATTTAAATCGGTCCAGTCGTTTCGGACATTAGGTGGTACAAACAGAGAAACAAAAAAATTAGAAAAAATCTAAATTAGTTCTATTTCACTTCTTACATCCACTGACTCAGTTTTTAGCATTTTTTTTTCATTGTACAGAAACTTGACCTCTACAATTTTATTATATGTATAGATTTAGTTTATTTTTAAGTATTTAGTTTAATATTTTCATTCTTTTTTCTTTTCTTACTAAATTGCATGATATATTAGTCACCATAAATTACCGTTTTTATAATTTAGTCTGTGTGTCAGTCTGAAAGAATATCTCGCTAGACTCCAAGATGGCTCGACGGATTTCAATAATAATTATAGGAATTAAAACAGGAATTTTATCCTGAATTTACTGGATGTTTTATTACTATATTTTGTAGGATACTGAAGATATGAACATAAAGTTAAAGTTTGGATTATAATCTAACGATGTTGTAAGTGACACAGAAGTGTCGGCGCAAAATAACAGTTAAGATTAACTAAATATACAAAAACTGTATTTGTATAACACTGTAAAAATGTAATTCTAATGACAATTATCATTGCTTTTACACCTTGGATACGTAAATAACAACAGTATTATAATTTTCATTAAAACTTGACTCATGTGACCACCACAGGCCGCTAACAAAATGTCGTTGGTTCAAATCTACACTTACCAATATTTCATACAGAGATTTTTTAATTCAAAACATATTATGTTAGTACAAAATAGACTTTCTAAATATTATTTCAAATAAACCGCGCGTATAATGACCACAATATAAATTAAACCGGGCATTTTACATAAACAACGGTTAAAATAACCCATTAAAACGCCATTCATGCTAGCTAAATGGGTGTTTATAATACAATATGCATTTGAGCACAGTTTTTGCATATCCATAAAATTTCATATGTTTCTATTACAACACAATTAAACACTTTGTTCGCGCGGTAGAGTTATTGGCTTAATAATAAAATTCAAATGCACAGACTTATCTTACCTGTTTCTTCTAACTTTTGAACTATTGGTTGGGAAATTCTAAGAAATTTCAGATTGGCAAAGCTTAAAAAATACTTTAAACGATTAATTAGTTTAACCAGATTTATTGTGTCGTTTTTGAGTTATTGAAATTTTCACAATATTTTATGCATCATAAAGTGATTTTATTAAGCAACTCAAAACGTAAGATTTAGAATTAAATAAGAAAATAAACTAACTTTAAAAAATGGTAATTAATTACTATAAATATAATAAGATATAAATTATATAAGTGTTTAAAACTATATAAAAAATCGCTGCCAGAGAGCAGCGTGTTCAAAAGGCTGGCTGCATTGCTACGTTGCATATGCAGCCTTCTAAACAATGGTGGCATTAAAGGGTTTCTTGCACATTTTTTTGAAGACTCAATTCTTTATACGACATTTACTAATGTAACGTGTATTCGCATACTCCAAATGATACAAAGCTATGAAGGTAAATATTACAATAAGATTATTCGCCAATCTACCTGCAGATCTAAAACACAGAACAAAGGCACAACATTCATCAATAGTTTCCAAGAAACTGTAAAAAAGTATTGCGTCAAAGTAACGGACAAACAAAAGTTCTTTGTTTCGTCAATGGAAGGGTTGTTTTTCTTTCATCGCAATAAAGGGGTTTAAGAACTGACTTTGTTACCCTTCCTTTATATTCTCTTTTGTGTATTGTTTTCATTGCGCTAAGTGCCGTTTTGCGCAATATTGTGTAGGAGATACTTATTGTTGTTTTTTCTGTTGGTGACCACGGAATGGAACAATTGAGGAACGGTTTTTAAAACCCTTTTATCGCAAAACGCTACTCAGGTAATGTTAAATGTTTAGTTAGTGTCCGTTATACGCGAAGTATGGAAGTATTTTGTAAGTGAAAACTATTCCATGTTGATGTTTTAGGTAAGTGTTCTACATTATTTAATTTTACTTTAGTGTTTATAAATATTTCAACTTTCCAACTACTAGATATAGTCAATATTAGAAAATTATTTAATGTAATTTTATGAGCTAGATAGCTATAGGTAGTCTGAACTCCAGAAGAAAATTATAACTCGCTAAAAATGTTATAATTTGAAATAATATCCGAGACCTGAAAAAAGATTT
Organism: Dendrolimus houi; assembly: GCA_039645545.1. NCBI lineage: Eukaryota > Metazoa > Arthropoda > Insecta > Lepidoptera > Lasiocampidae > Dendrolimus > Dendrolimus houi. Next base: position 15,104,847 of record CM077125.1, on the reverse strand, counting down.
ATTAATGTAGTTGTTGACAACTTTTTGGTGACGTTAATTTCGAAGCATTAAAAAAAATTTTCAAAAAAGAAACACCTCGTAAAGAAATAAATTTGATTCATGTAAAAAGTACATCAGAAATAAAAGGATAACAAAGAAACAACAATACGATCACATCTAAATTTAAAAATCCAATCTGAGTGTAGAATCGGACTCGAGTCCCGACATTCTTTCCCTTTTATCCGCCGAGTCTCATACCGCCTCAAATAAATCGCTCCGACCCATATAACTCTTTGTAACCATTAAAAAGATAAACAACTTAATATAGGTATAATAATAAAGAACGTAGAAGGCACCGGAGCTAACGCCGAATAAAGCCGCGTACTCATCTTCGAGCCGTAACTGTAACCGAGCGGATACAGTGACGTGTTCTAAAGCCGCGTACTCATCTGCGCGCCGTAACTGTAACCGAGCGGATACAGTAACGTGCTCGAAAGCCGCATACTCATCTGCGAGCTGTAACTGTAACCGAGCGGATACAGTATCGTGCTCTAATTTGTACACCGACACTGATACCTATTCGCTTTGCCGGCTCGGTTCGAGCTCGCGAGCCACGTCCATACTATAGTTTTGTTACAGTAACTGTAATGGTTACAGTTACGGATCGCAGGTGAGCATGCGGCTTTAGTTACAACCCCGTACACACCATTCATAATTTTATTTATTCAAGAAACCGTAAATATCTGTTGAAATAATTCCGAAGGTTCTTTGCGGGATTACGGGGCGATGCGGGCCTGAGAAAATTATATTCGGCCATAACAGTTATCATGCATCACCTGGTGGAAGCTTAATGTGCCTTTTCGCAATCTCGAGGGCGGCTCGGGAGACGCTCCGCGCAAATTACTTTTTCCGAGTATTTACATGTAAATAGAGTTCGCGTGCTCGACTTTGAGAGCGGCAACCGTACGGCTAGACGCTTTCTCCTATTATCTGTTAAGTCTAAAACAGTTTTACTTGTATGCAAATTATGTAGCTTATACATGTATCTACCTACGTATGACATGAACCTTTCTCAATCTTGACTATATTTCTCCCTGAAAAACTTTTCCGATAAATAAAATGAAAACACACACGTACAATATCTATTAAATTGTCATAATTATGGGAAAATGTTTTTTTTATTTTAATAATCAGGCAGGTAGTTTATTCAAAATGAAAGATAATAATAAAGAAAGAAATAAAGCAAGGAACATATCTACTATTTATTATGTTGCCTTTATTATCATTTTGACGCTTTTTAAATGATAATAAAAATTACTCCTAAAACCTAGGTCTATCAAGCGCTTAATTGTTATTTTTATAATTTAATTTAAAGACATTCAATTATAAATCTTAATCACACCATCAACTCTTTCAGGCGATATCATTTAAGAAGCACGCTCCATACATAAAGTCCGTATAATTATCATCCATTCTACTTATAAACTTTCATAACGGCCTATACGTCGACTTAACCTCTACTTTTGGGGATCGTGAGGCGAGGGTGGCTGGGGTAAGGCCCCCAGCCTTATAATGGGCGTCTAAGAAAAACGGGTGCTCGGCTCGGAATAGAAAACGCTCCTTTGGAAATAGCTTCGGTGGAAAGCTGCCGATTTATGCGAGCTACGGGATACGCTCGGAAAATATCCAAGAGCGGATTTTTAATGGTCCCATTGTTTCTATTTTAAACGCGGCGTGCGAATGGAATATTCAAGCGACGAGACGCGTTTACTCTCTCTTATTGCCTAATGCTGCTTTCTTGTACCTACTACTTAAACACAAAACAAAATCAAAGATAGACTATATTCTAAGAAATTATAACATTTGAAAACTACTACAGTTAAATTAGCTTCGGGACGTTTTTGCGTTTATAGTAGTGTATTGTCAGCACATAAATAAATAAACTAATACTTTTTTTATATATTTTATAGGCAGGTACTTTATATAAAAGTAATAATATTAAACATAATTTTTAATAATTTACATTTAAATTTCAAGTTTAGAAATCCTGTAAATAAAACTAATAATTAAAGTAAGAGGTTGTACTAAGTTGTTGAAACATCAGAATATAAATGAAAAATCAAATTTAAAACGCGTTTGATATTAATCATAAATTGTAGTTTTAATTAGGATAAGATAATTTAAAAAAATAGGTATCTAAAAATATCTATAACACTATGGTCTTTTGTCTTTTATGATCACTTGATGATCTTCAAACGTGAAAAAATTATAGATATTTTTTACAATTTAAATTTTATTTTCATAATTATATTGTCACAATAGTTTTATACAGGACAGGACCTATCAAAAAAAAAGTTACATACATGCATATTATCACGCCTGTATCCCATAGCGGTAAGCACAAAAATTGGACTCCCACTTGTTACGATCTTGACATACATGTTTTGCTTCATCTACATTAATTAATCTCTTCACACATACACCTTTATTATAGGTGCTGTTTACCTGGTCATTATTTAAAACATCTGCAATTTGATCGTGGTAAGTACGTCACAACCTACCAGCACCAATTCTACCACCCATACTGTTATCATACACTTGTTTTATTAGTCTTTTTCAATAAGAAAACATTTTTTTTCAAATACATGACCATTTTACATATTTTTAATTAAACATAAGAAATAATAATAATACCTACTAAATTTTCTTGATCGTATTAATGTTAACGATGTCGTGTCAGTAAGCAAAACACCATGAAAGCAATATCAACCTAACCCACATACAAGTTCTCTCATTAATATAAAACAGGCTAAACACAACATGAAGCTAAATAGCCGCCTATCTCACGATTCCACGCGCGCTGCGTTTTTACAGCGTATTATGTGTGCTGATATTAGCCTCGTATTTCACTTATAATTCCTGTTTTGAAGGAGAGGGCGCGCGTGTCGCTGTGACGCAGGTGGCGAGTGTAACTGTCTGCACCTAGCTTTAGTTCACAGATTATCAACTATAGGTACTTTGTCCAACGGTTTATTTTAATTTTGATAGGTCGATCACTGATTCGTGCAGAAACGGAGAAAGAGTACAATTTCTGGCGGCTGGGCGGCCTGTTGTAAGAGACGAACAACCTTGAGTTGTATTCCGACATTAGTGGCCAGCTTCCAGTCTCCTTTTAGAGAGCGGCAGAACATTGATAGCACCTTTAGTGTTAGAAATGTCTATAAGCGATTGTAACTGCTTTCCATCAGGTGGGCCGAATACAACAATAAAAAACATAATGCTCTAAAGTGTTACTGATTCGATTTTATACAAGAATTGAGATACTTTTTAAATAAATTTAAATCAATTTAGTGCACCTATATGATTTGTTAAAAATACAGTATTGCGTAATAAATATCCATAAAACCCACATATTTATACTTAAAAGTGAAATAAAATCATAATTGCGACGTTATAAATCTAAATATACGCCGCATTATTTTCTTTTAATTAAAAAAAATGATGATCGTTTATAGTCTATACTTACATTAGATGACTCACAGAACGGCACTACTACGTAGCCTGAAACAATGATCTATACCAATTGTGATATGTAAAATTACTTACTAATTATATTATAATTACTATCACAAAAAATGTGTGATGAACGTACAAACGTCAAAAGTAAAATAAAAGCTTGGACGGGGTACAGTCAAGAATAAGTTGCTGTAAGTTCTTTAATGATGTCAACAAGAACAATAATAATGAATTATTTACACATCGAGTATTGTTAATAATGTGCTATAATAAAGTATTCTGCCTTGAAGCACCTATTACACGCTATAAAAAAAACTCATTTAAATGCCTTAATGGCCTACTTTAAATAAGACACAATGCCGCCGTAACTTATTGTCGACGAACTAATCTATATCCAAACGATACACGCAATCAGAGGACCGTCATTTTTTATCTCCGGAAGAGATAAAGAATGCCTAAAAATAATGAACTAATAACATACCCAAAGCTTTCGGCCTAAGCAAAATATATTAGTAGGCGAGTAACACATCGTTCTGGAGATATAATGAACATGGCTCCCTCTAGCAAGGACCATTAATCAACCCCCTTGCCCCCGCGCACCCCAAGTTTCTCTGAACGCGGATCCCCTCAAAAAACCCCCTCCGCCCGTTCAGAATGTTTCCAATTCATCACGAGACCCCGCCCTTGACAACTCTATATGAGAATGCTGCGGACCGAAAGTCCCCTACCACTATTCTCTACAGCGTAGTAAAGTATTTGATCATGGACTTTTAGAACGCTTTTGTTCACAAATTCCATGTACAAAACCAAAGAGCGTTGTTTGAAAAAACGAACAGGGATTTTTGAAACGGCCAGTGTATTTTCTTGTAATATCAATTCTGTTGTATGGCGGCCATTACAAATAAATTTCACCTTACCTTTATTTTTTAACACAGATTTAATGTTACTTCATCGAGTTTCTACGTTTGTTTTGTTATTGATTGTGCTTATAGAATGGGATGTTAATTAACTGAAGTATTTTTTAATTACTTTATTTATAAGTTGAGTTGTTATAATATCAGCTCATTAATATCCCACTGCTGGGTTCGGACCTCCCCAATTTTAGGTCGGTCTAAAGCGAGTTTCAAACGTCAGCTTTACTATTCTCCTAATTTTATGGAAACAGTGAGTAGTGATCTACTTAATAATTACTCATTAATTTTAAAATTGATAGTTACCTAATGTAGTTTGTAGGTACATAGTATGTATATATACTGCCAGCCTTCTGGGTCCACTGCCTACTGGCAGTGTAGGTTTTTTTTTATATTGTAGGTGTAAATATGTATTTAAATTTGTTTTATTTGTATTATAGTCTTTTTTATATTGTTATTAGATTTTGTGTTAATAAACTGCTATCAATCTTGGTAAGTATATTGAACCGAATGACTAATTAACAAAGAATTTCATCCAAAATTTGGCTTTATTTTTATGCTTTGTGCAAATGACACCATATTTATAACTTCATTGATCACACTGAAAATTATACTCGAGGAATGAAAACAGGAAGTGCACAAAAAATAAAATATTTTTCACCAACCCAAATTTCGAGATTCTGTAATTTATTAATGATATTTTTCGTCACATTTCTCTACATAATAAAATACTTTTAATTTCGATATAAAAGGATGAAAAATATACCTACCAGATATAGGACATTTCTTGTGATTACCGCAGATGGTTACCGACGGCTGTGTTAACCTTACAGACTCACCTTCTTTTATAAGATGTTTCTAATTTTTTCTTTTAATTGACTATCGGTGATTTCAAAATAAATTTAAATGAAAACTATTATTATTACGTTGCCTAATTATTCATGACCAATTTTACAATTTTTGTTTGTCTGTCTGAAAGTTTGAAACAACTACTGTTCGAAACGGCTCTACAGATTTCAATTATAATTTTAAGGATTAATTCATGAATTAATTATTTTTGTGTATATTCCGTTTTGAAGTCTTAAAGGGTGTAATAGAAATTAATGTAAACTCAAAGTCCCTTGCGAACGAAACGGCAAAGCGGGTAGATACCTACATATAGTAAACAAAAATACAAAAGTGCTACAAATGATTTCCAACAATTTGCAAAAAGAGGGTAGTCTATCTAGCAGTTATATCATTCGGGCGGCGTGGTGGCGGTGTACTCGATTGTAAAGGGAGCCGTACTTTCACTTCTCGCGTAATTTCCAAACGAGTCAGACGTCTATTACACTTATTGCACTAATATCCGAATTAATTGTAGTATTGTAGATAACATTCGCGTTTTATCTTACATACTAGGTTTCTGCATTTATAATGACAGTATATTCAAAGCAACTATATAAAGCGATACTGGTTGTTTTCTTGTAAATTAAATTCTCAATTATTATCTGAATTTTCGTTTATTTAAATTAATTTCTGAGCTCAAACAAGTTTGTGTCATATGCATAGAAGACTCACTAAACAAGGTTCCGTCATCTTGTAGTCTTAGGAGCTTTATATTATGTAAAATAAGTGATGTATTAATAGCAGAAATAAAATAAAAAACTTAATCTAAACTTAACGTTACTTTAATAAGAGGGGTTTCTTTGTTAATGCCTATTGCAAACGGAGCCAACCTTCGGAAATAAAACGGCTCGTTACAAATCGTTTCCGAAACACTTTCAGTAATGAGTACGATCGTAAGTTCAAGCGGTAAATTACTGAAGTGCTATCTCCGATTGTCAAGTATGAGTTATAAGAGGGCGCAGAGAAAATAGAACCACACTTCTTTTACAGAGTGTAGTATTTTTTTTTTAATTATTAAGGATATTTCAATAATAAAATATTGGTGTTCAGAATTTTTTAAATAAGTAAGTACTTTAGATTTCGAAGAGGACTGAGCTAGTTTTCAGAATTATAATCATAAAGTTTCAACAAACTGCGTAATTAAATTCCTACTATCCTTTATCAAAAACATTAGGTAACAATCCCTACAATATTGTATTGCATACAATATTGTTGGTATAAAATAGAGCAGACGAGTCCTGGAGTGATAACCGCTCTACTCGGCAAACGTAGTGTAGGACGCCCTCCAGCCCGATAGATGGACCGATGATCTGTACATGGTCGTCTGTCGTGGCTGGATAAGGAAAGTGGAGAACCGGGATAAGTGGCGAGAATTTGAGAAGACCTACGTCCATCATCGGACAGCAGTCGGCTGACCACGATGACAATTTTCTTTATTGTACTTACACCAACAATATGTATAGAATCTACTTCATAATCTTAGCACTTTAAGATAGTATAACGTAAAAAATGTAAGATAGTAAAGGCAACTTACTCAGTTTTCTTTCAATGGAGTACGCGCCGGTCGACTGTTACTTGAACCACCGAACAAAAGCAGCACCAGTGCGGGACTAGTTTATTTGCAATAAAGAAAGTGGAATCCCGGGTTGCGCTCCAATTACGTGGATATACGCGGCAATCCCGGTGACGTGTTGCCTAGTCCCGGGTACGGCACAGCAATTATACATATTGCGAGCACAGCTAACGCCACGCCACGCCGCGCCGCCCCATTCCAATATATCGTCAACGTGGCGTGACTACGTAACTATCGGTTTGTTTGCTTTTTATTTGTTTTCGTTTTTTCAGTACTTTTGATTGTGAATACTGCCTGTCTCTATTAAATTTTGGAAAATATTGAAAGCGCTTGCTTCTTCTGCTTTCATATACAATATGTGCATAACTTTAAAATACCTACTAGAAATCTTTAAGCCAGATTGTCTACTTTTCAAAACTTTTGTTTTTTCTGTGATAAGCTTTTTGTTAAATGCGTAACAGATTGATAAACTGTAGATGTTCTGTTCATTAGTCTGCAGAAGATTTAAATTCTGTAATACTGAAAAAACAAAATACATTGAAACGAACACTTCCAATTAAAAAACTATTACAATTTTCGTCTGTCTTTGTTTATTTATCGTGCAGATTTAAAAGAAATTTGACATTAACTTCTTTGTATTGCTAAATATATCTGGTCATTTCGTTACTTTATTTCAAAATGACAGACACTCAATATTCGAAGAAATTCTTCGTAAGTGAGTACTACTTTACGTATGTAAATAGCCCAAATATAGCTAACTAATATCTAGGCACATGTATCTATAATTAATTAAAAATTTTGTATGTCTAAATAAGAATCTATTTCCGAACCACAAACATCGTCAAGGCAATTCCGCTTGTCGTTTATTGGTTTACATGTCGGGTGATTTCAGAATGTAAGTGTAGGTAAAGGCACGTGGATCCCCTCTACGACGGGGTACATTCCCGGCCCAACATTCCCGGCCCAGCGTCAGTGCGCCCGCGGGACGCATACACTAGTTTTTCCGAGCATATCTTATTGCTCTTTTGTTGATACCAGGGGCCGTTAGTTTCATCGCCTGGGGTCACGGGGTCGGGCTCAGCGTCACGGGATTCCCCCGTAATGCCACTTTATGGCTGTACGAAGAATTATTTGCTTCCTTCCGAATTTGAAAGTGTTTTGATGTTACGGAATGTTCATAGGTGTATTTTTCGATTTATCTTGTAAAAGTAAGTTCATATTATTATGTACTACATTAGTAATTATAAACTACTAATGGCCCGTTGCTATATCTTATCAACTGTTCATTTGCCTTACTATTGGTTAAAATTTAACATATACTCCATCCGAGTAATATCAAAGTTCAGACGATGGTAAATCAAAAAAATAAATAGTAAGATTATTTTAAAATGTTATGGTTTGAATTGCGCGTAAAACTTTTGATGAAACCTTGTACTGTAACTTTATAAATTGAAAGTTAAAAAGAAACGTTGGTAGATACAATATAATCTCATACAAGTCTAATTGCAGATCTTAGGGCTCTCTGTTTTAAGAGAACAAGCGGTATATCCTATAAGCCTATCCAAAGTGAGTTGGCGGCTTTCATACATCTGTAATTTTAATGAGTAAGTTTCATCGCCATGTTTTCCTTCACCATCGTCTTATGCTAATCATTATTGTATTAAATAGAACACTAGCTCAGCGGTGGATGCTTCCCGACCAGAATTCTGAATCCATTGCAAGAAGAAGCGAGTGCCTTAACAACCCAGCTGTCACGACTAATACCCAAATGTATTATTTGATTCATATCAATCCATCATTTAAGTGCTGTGCTCATGTCAGTGGAGCCTCCTGCAATCTACACTATTACGAGCCAGATGTTTTACTTCTTTGTACGGCACCATACCCACTTTTTTAACAAATTAACAAATTAATTCTAGCCTTGGCCTTCTCTTTCCTCTTCTTGCTTCTATTAAGTTAATGTAACATTATATTCATAAATATATGTCTAGATACACAAATAGTGGAAAACCATAAAGAAGTAGAACACAAGACTAAATATACTAATATTTCTAAAAACATAATAAGAAGAAATAGACCGATGTTTGAAATGTATTTTATTTGGAGTGGAAAATATCTAAAGGATTAAAACATGCAAATCAAACAAGGTCTAATTCAAACTTAGGGGACAGCTCCCTCAGAGTGCGACCCTCCTTGGCTTATTTATTCATCCGTCTCGGAAAAAAAATGTTATTTTGTTTACCCTCCTCCTAAGGGTCAGAAACACGCTGAGAAAGCGACTTTTCCCGATTTATTATGTAAAAGAAGATACTTGTGCTTGTTTTCTTACTGCAAATGTGAAAGAAAGCAATTTCACCTACATAGTTTTATGAATCTTTTAAGTTGTTATCCTTTATTTAACTTATAGGATTGATGTTGTGTACACCCACAACTATCTCATTATTAGTAGGTACTTATCATTTTAGCGTTACATCCCAATTGCATTCAGAAAAGTCTGTCTTTGAATCGGGGACTGCTTAGATAGTCTTCTCCATTTAACGCGGTCTTCAGCATTCATTACTTTTAAACTTTAAATAGTCTATAATATCACCTCTTAATGTAAAGCCAGCATTTCTTGGGTGTACCTTATCTAACGTGATCTGACAGAGACGGCATCGTTAAACATTCATTCCACACAAAGCTATACACGTATACAAATATTGTAAAAGTATAGGTACTTTGTCTAATAGCTACCTAAGCTTTACTATCATAACCACTAGACTAATTTTAATGACTAATTTGAATAAGGGGATGAGCTACGGAATTTTTTCTATAGATATATAAGAATCTAAAGTTTACACGACAGAAGTCCCGGGTAAAGCTTGTATTCAAATCTTTTTCGTGGTATTATAAGTAGAACGGTATAAAAGTTGATGTACTGCAAGCGCCATCTATTGGTAAGTTAAAGTAAAAGGTATAGCATAAAAATCTTAGCTATGAAAAAACAGTCGCGCCATTTTTAAGGCCTATGTGTAGGTAGGTATTCTATTCTATATTTGGCGATTTCGCTTCACCGCTACTGGCGGTGATTCGGCCAATGTTACACTAGGGTAGGTATTATATATAAATAGAAATTAGTCTAAAAATATTTCAAAATATAAGCTTCTCTGACTGTTTCTTATACCATTAGACTCTTTGATAATATACTGTATCTATATAATCAAAGATCAGACTGTTGAATGTTAACATAACTCGAATTATATACCTACCTACCTATTTGCATATCGGAAAATTAATAAATCAGACGACAAAGTTGAGAACAGGCTTGGAAACATAAAATTATGACTTTCCAAGTTGCGAGCTCACCTAGATTGATATCACTTTGATTTAACATGTTGTATTTAATGTCTATAAGAAATCTGCAATTTATATGAAATTTATATACGATGGTTACCTTATATGTTATTTCTCACTACCTGAAAGTTAATTCCTACTTATATCACCTTAAAAATAAATGCCATTTTCATTAAAAGTATAAGTAAATAATTTCTAATATGATAAAAGTTAAGTCTCTTGATTTTAAATACAAAGCCTTGCCATTAAAATCTTACTTAATGTACCTATAGTTCTAGCAATTGCAGTGTTTACTTTTTTATTGCTGAAGCACTGCAGACAGGCTGACGGCACAACTATGGTGGACATCAGCAATACTAGAGTTGCTACCAATGTGCTGCGGCCTCAAGGAGAAACTGGAACTTGGCCACTGATGCCGGAATACAACTCAAGGTTGTTATGGCGGCATACCCTAGACCAGGGGTGGTAGCCACCCAGACGGGCAAATACCCTACCACCTGGCTGTGGATTGTTTTGTCGCCTTTTATGACAGGCCGCCAGGCCGCAGGAATTAGTATTCTTTTTCTGTTCCTGCTCAGAGAACTTTTGAAACGTGTTAAATAAAATTCAATCAAAAGATCGTTGTGATTTTTAAATTCCTGTGTGAAAATAGTACTCGACGTGACTATGTACTTTGAAATTATTCTTTAAACCCTTAGATACGTTTTGTATGGCGGTTACGCCATTTTATAACAAAATATCATCATTAGGTATGTGGAATATACATCTTCCTATCCAATTTCCGCCACATAAACCAGTCGTTTTTGAGAAAAAATACAACATCGAACGGAAGTAACGAATTTGTGTGTTTTATTTTTGAATAAAATGAGCAGGAAACCTTATTAGTTTACATAATAATCCTTATTCAGACTAATAATCTTGATACGGAATATTTCTAAAATATACAGACCGTCTTTGAAACAAATACTGATTTATGATACATTTAACTTTTATGAGTCTGTTCACGAATCTATATTAAAAACTTTCTTCAACAAGTTTATCTTTTTTAAGAAATATTTTACCTGATATTAAATTACTGTTTAAAAAATGTGACTTTATTTGTTTATTTTGCTGGAGTCGGTTTATTTTTAAACCACTTCACTGTAAATAATAAATTTTGAAATTTATCACTCAATTTCATCTGTAAATAACAAACACAACAAAATTTATCCATCAACGTATTTGTTTTGTGAGTGAAACCTCTTATTAAAATCTCGTCGCGAGCTGAGGCCAGTGTACCTTATTCTCTCCCTCGCTACCCTTTTTAGGGGGATTTCTTTATGTTGTGAGAGCTCATTCATAGCGTCCATCAGGACGATTCTCCAAGCCGTTACGGTCTGGGCAAATGTACCGAAATCATTGCTTCACTGCCGAACGCCGGTCTTTGCGCCGTACCGACATATTGTACTTAGCTAACCTGCTAGATATTTTACTAACTTGATATTAGGGTGTTACATTTAATTCAAGTTCTCGAGTCGAATGGTTAAATTGTTAGTTTTTCCATTTTAGGAATTGATTAATATTTAACTTCTGCATCAACGAACTCCATTAAACAAAAACAGAATTAGTTAGTTAGTTTGGTTCTTAAATTTAATCTAAAACGGTTTAGATTGTTAAAGAAGTTTTCAAATAATTTATTTTTCATTTTTTATATTGTTGATATGTAAAGGCTAGTTAACTATTACTAGAACTTTCCAAGCGACCTTGGTTTTCGGAATTAAGGTTGCTATCCCATGAAAAACTATTTTATTTTCTATTATTAATAGTTTTATATTAAACAACATTACCTAAAGTACCCACTGTTATTACACTTGTCAGTGATTTCTGTGTAGAAAAACATTCTTCTTGTTAACTTGAATTACTTTTATTTTATTACTAGAGTTTAGAGCGGCAGGGCCGCGGGTCAAATTCTAGTGCGCACCTCTTGTTTAAAGAGCAGGCGTTAATACAGGTTACATTGTATTATATTTTTATGTCGGCGCTATTTGCCCTCGGAAGATTTACTTCATAATCAACCCGTTTTAGTTTTTTTATTTATCCCCGTCTATCACTCTGTAAACTACATAAACGACCAAAACTACCAACCACAACTACCAAAGCTACCAAAACTACCAAAACTAACTAAACTAACCAAAACAACCAAACCTACCAAAAGTACTAAAACTAGCAAAACAACCATAACTACCAAAACAATTAAAACTAGCGACTCTACCAAACCTATTAACCAACACTATCAAAACTACTACAACTACGAAAACTACCGAAACTACCAAAACTACCACAATTACCAAAACTATCGAAACTACCAGCCAAAACTACCGAAACTACCACAACTACCAAAATCACCAACCACAACTACCAAAACTAACTAAACTAACCAAAATAACCAAACCTTCCAAAACTACCAAAACAACTAAAACTACCGAAACTACCAAACTTACTAACCAACACTACCAAAACTACCACAACTACCAAAACTACCGAAACTACCAAAACTACCACAATTATCAAAACTATCGAAACTACCAGCCAAAACTACCGAAACTACCAAAACTACCTAAACGACCAAAATAAACAAAATGACGAAAGTGGCAAACCACAAATAAAAAACCTATCATATTTTCTGGGATAACCTTTACATAAATCTATCCCATTATCCGGGATGAAAAGTATCCCTCATCCACCCTCTGTATTAAAATTATATATATACTGAATTTCAGCCAAATCGGTCCAATAGTTTTTCCGTGAAAACGGAACAGACAGACAGACAGAGTTACTTTCGCATTTATAATATTAATAGGGAATAATAGGGATGTCAACTATTTATTGTATTATACCGAAACAATGATGTTCATTAGTAGGACTCTTAAGCTACTGACTTGTCTTTGACATTCTATATTTAGATTTTTCAAATCATATTTACTTTTTAAATTTTAACCAAAAATGATGTACACATACACAAGTACACACAGCCCATTTCATCCCTCAGTAAGCGAATAAGGAACAAACAGAAAGACAAACGTCAAATAAAGCTCGCAAAATTGGCAAGCGGAAGTGGCAGTGGGCTGGTCACGTTTGTCGCAGGACTGATGGCCGATGGAGCAAACGAGTCCTAAAGTGGAGAACTAGAGACCGCGTTTTGGCAAACGTAGTGTAAGACACCCTCCAGCCCGATGGGCCGACGATCAGCGCAAGGTCGCCGATGGGAGCTGGATGAAAATAGCCGAGGATCAGGATAGGTAGTGCAAACTCGGGGAGGCCTATCCAGCAGTGAACAGCGGTAGGCTGATGACAAGATAATGTTCCTTTAACATTTATTAGGATGCTGGTACCTAATGCTAAAAGGAGTCTTTGTGGTCATATTTTGCTTGTCACAGCTGCTTATCTTAAGATGTACTAAGCCTACAAATATTTAATTCTGAACACATTTAAAAAGTCTTGTGTGTCTACTGAAGTGTACTATGAAATTTGCAAATATATTTTATTAAATATTAAAAAGCGCCGGAAAGGACAAGTTGAGATGTAAAAATTGAAAAAAAAAACAACCTACTCGATTCTTCTATAAGGTACTCGGTAGATAAAAACTAACACTTGTGTGTTAGTTGTAAATTATGAATATAATGATTACCACCTAAAGTGTCAAATATATAATTGCTCTTCCAATTAAATTATGAAGAATGATTTCAATATGTTTATTCTATTATTTGTAACATTGGCTACATTCGATTTTTAGTTACGTTAACAAAAGTTTTATATTATTATGTCTTCGCTTAAAGTATAGGTTTCAATTCAAATATTATCAGAGTATTATTTAATTTATTTTCATACTTAAGATAGGAGATTTCACTGTCAATAGTAAATAAAACGTTGAGTCTAACAACCCATAAAAGCAATAAGCTATTATTGTATCCTACTATAATGATAAAGGACAATGGATTAACTAACTCTAATGATTTTAAGGGGGATTTTATTTTAATATGACGTTTTGATGACTATAACTACATACCTACATATTATGGCTACTAAGCAGTGATCATAAAAATACTTATATCCCAAGCGTCAATTAGAGGATAAACACAGTAACGGTCTTATTCATATTGAGTTGGAGTAAATTTGAAGGCTTCTTTACGAGTCAAAAATAAGCCTTCAAACTTACTCTACCGCAATATCAATAAGTTAATATTTAAATAAAAAATAAAACAAGCTGAGGGTAGGCAGCAATAACTTTAACATTACATTACCTACTCATTTGAAGTTATTTGACATTTGAATTATTTTGCGATCACGCCTATCTACTAGTCTCCTGATTAAAATTCAAATTCAAATAAAACAGAAATTCATGAAATCAATTAAAACGTACTTTTAATTGTATATCATAGTCGCAACAATCTGAAATAAAAAAATACAAAAATGTTATCTGAAAAAGATCAGGTTCCAAACTGTTATCATAATAATAAAAAAAAATTGCTATCCATCCCATAGAGTACATAAATTGTTTTTTCCATTTAAAATTAAAAACAAAACAATGACGACCTACTTACTCAATCATCAACGGTCAGAAATTTAAATAAAGAATTTGATTTCAACTATACAATTAATCAAAGAATTCAAATGGCGAACTTACCAACAAATGTTGCGGACATTTTTGCGGTTAGATATTTTGTTTTAATAAAGGCCCAATTGCGACCGACGCAGCCGTCGCCGTCGGTGCTTTGATATTACTCGTTGAGCGAACGAACACCCACTAATGCTCTCTTTAGATATTACGCTCAAGCATTATTATGTGCTTAGGGTTGACAATCACTGTCTTATGCTCTTGCTGAACTTTTAAAGGTCTGGCAAAAGCGAGTTTAGAATTTTAGTCGGGGGCTTGCACTTTACTAATAGCTAAGTGAGCTATAGAGGTTATTTTTTTAGTTTTCAGTATCGGAATCCTAAAAATACGAAATAATAATATGAAACCATAATTTAATGATTATAATATTGCAACTGAACCAAAGGATTTAATTCTTTAGTTTAATTTTCTATTATAATAAATTCCTTTCATTATACCTAAGTATGAATATAATTAAACGAATAATATAATTTCAGTACAAAAAAGACTACTAAGAAAATTTTAACTAGATGGACAAAACCATAAATTGTGATGGTATATTTCAAAATACTAATAATTCCAATAATCAAATCCTAATGTTTAAACCAGTGTATAGATATAAAGGGTTATTAAATCTATTTAAGAACCCTTATAATTATGCAATGGTTGTAGTAATATGTAATGTTTAAATCTAGACTGCAAATATAGGTACCGAATATATTTAATTTTATGAGATAGTAGGTACCTTAACTAGCTATGTATGCTACTTCGTTCGCACAGGACTTGAACCTTACACTCATATCCTCTAAACCCTGCAAATGCAGTCAAAATGAAATATAATGGAAAGTTTAAGTTAAAATTCCACTTTGAATCTTTCAAATTATCATTAGAATCTGTTGAGTTCTTTCAAGCCTAAGAAGGTCTGGATGTCGGTCTGAGGGACATTTATGGTTAGGAATCGTATACAAATAACAGTTTTAATTTAAATTATACAATTTATTTTCAAATTAGAGACTGACAAATAGATATATTTTATTAATTGATATAGACTTGTATGATGAGAACTCTTTTGTACCAATCTTATTATTATAATATACAATATAATAATAGCAGCCCATAAATGTCCCACTGCTGGGCTCGGGCCTCCCACTATAGAGGAACGGACAGTATACCCGCCACGCTTGTCCAAGGCGGCTTGGCAGGTTTGACACATCGGTTATCTCGATGTGCAGGTTGCATCACGATGTTTTCCTTCACCGTTATTAGCATGTGGAAATTGTAACAATATGCACATTAGGTCATAAAACTGCCTAAGTGGTGCATGCGTTCCGGCCAGGATCGAACCCGCGCCCTTTGAGTTTGGGACGCGTGCGCTAGCCATTACGCTACCACGACTTCAATAATATACAATGATTAGCTAATAATATAGATATTAAATAGGGAAGAGCATTTAAGAGGTAGGTAAATTAATATTCTTTTCTATCCAGACAATGTATCAAGAACACATTTTTAAAATGGAGATTTATTTTGCGAGCTTTTAAATAATAAGTATTCACCATGTTCAATACTTATGACATAAATTCAATGTTCTGTATTTTAATCGTACATTATTTGCCAGTAATATACAACAGCTAACCACATTAATTGCAACCGCCCAACAATGGTAAGTTACGTACCGTCACATAAACCTAACTAACCCTCTTAATGAGGCGTGGAACAAAATAATAGACTGCAGGCACCACAGGTCGAAGTGACCGACTGTGTTTATACTTCGGGTCCACTCGCCTTGTTAATCTCGCCTTAAGTTCGTCCGTGGAACGATGGCAATTAAGATTGGCTCCCTACATAGCATAACAGTTTATCCGAAAATACGTGCTCAGTGTGTTTATTGACTAACGTTCGTTTTATTCGCTTTTAAAGTTATCTATGAGTTTGAATGTTACGTAATGTTTCAAGGACGATTTTTTCTAATTTTCGGACTTAATTGTTTTATTTTTTATCAGTATTGTTAAACGTATATATTTTATCTTAAAAAATATTTTTCTTTTCTTCATCTTTATTTTACTGACAATTTTTAAACAAAATCGTATCAATTTAAACATAAATTTTTTGTTGAATAAATCTGTTATGTAAGCAGAGTTTAAAAATAAATATTCCACACATTAAAATATCTAATTAATTGTATAATGTTTGACGATAGTATTTGTAGATTGTTAACAAATTGCATTCATTTGAATACAGCGATTATCTAACAGTACCTACAATTAAATAAATAACTTTATTTTTAAGAACTATTTATTAGTTTTCATTAAAACCATTTAATCTGAAAATCAACTACTTATAATTATAAAACGTTGATAAATTATGTACATGCTACTTAACTGTAAAGAAGCCTCTAAATTTATTTATACATTTAATTGCACAATTTGATAAATTTATTACTATCGTCGTAACTTCAACGAATATATCTATTTCCTTATCCTGTCCCTTTTATTTGCAAACATTCTTGAAAATGTATGTAAATTTCGTCTTTGGAACATAAAATTTATCGATATTAGCTAATAAGCTTTAAAATTAGTAAGTATTATCCTTAGCTGATATGTGTACTAATTATGTATTTCCTTTCCTTTTATTGTGTCTTTGTGTTACTGAGTATGCACTGTTTGCAACAACTCCATTTATTCTTCGAAAAGTAATTGTGTAACATATTTCTTTATAAAATTTATTTAAAAAAAAGTTCGACCTAGATAAATAAGAAGAAACAATTTTAGCTAGACGTGTTGCTGAGGAGTTTGTTGCAGCGACTTTTTAACAGCAATAATACGTTGCGAAGCGGCGTACATAGAATAGGAAGTAAAATCAAATTTTAACTTATATGTGTGACGTTCAAAAAGTTTTCTCCAGTGGAACTTATTTTGAATAAAATTTTTTGAATTTGAATATATTATATATATATATATTGTAAGAATAAAATATTTTTAACCTTTCAACCAACATGGGTAATGTCTGAGTATTTAATCAATTATATCAATTACCACCTTTATAACTAATATATCACGGCAGTCTATAACGTTTTTAACGCTGTACATTCATTTAAATTGAACTCTAAAAAGTAAAAAAGAGAAATTCCAAGTTTAAAAAATTAAGTCCTTAACTAGTTAAAAAGTTAACAAGTAGAAACTCTGTGGAAATCGTGAGTACGTAATAAGGGGCATAGAGTCGAGGCTCCAGTCCGGCACGTCGGTTTTATGGACCGTTAGTGCTACTGAAATCAATAAAAGTACCGGAATGTACCGCACATGCGCAATAGAGTACCCCGCTCACTGACTCAGCTACATTCATTTTATAGACACTTGTATTTGTGTCTATGCCCATTTTATACTCTTTACTGTTGACGAAGTAAAAAGGAAAAAATTAACAGACGGGCACCCGTAAATACCATCGTCATTTGTAGGGTTTATTTTTATTTCACTGCAAAATTAAAAAGGACTTTTTCATCTTTTATTATGAATACATTTCAGTTGATTATGAAGAGTTTTTTTTAAGTTTATAGTTTGGTAAATTCATTTTATATCTAACCCAATTGTTGCAACATAACTTACACGATTCGTGTCCTAATTCTAGTTCAGCCATATCTCAGATTCTTGCATAAATACTGTTTAGAATCGTTTTCCAAGCTACTATCTACAATAGAGTTTTGTAGAACAGGAACATCTTATAGTGTTTAAAACGTTTTTACATCGTTTATAGTTTATAAGTAATTTCTTTCTCAATAAAATTCAATCAAATTAATACTATTCACATTATTGAAGACTGAAATATTTTCAAAATTACGTGTCTAAAGGAAGTATTCCCATAACACTGTGAATTTATTTTAAAACGACACGTGTATACGTACGTATTTATTATAGGTTTATACAAATGCCACTTCGATATTAATAACAAGTCTCGGTAAAATGCGGTTCTATTGTTTATTTTAATTTTAACTTGATTTTAAACCTTATTTTGTTTGCAATAGAGAAATGTTGGTGGCAAAACTAAAGTTGTCTCCTTGAAATTGTTTGTAGAATCTTTTTATTTATTACACAGGTATAATGGAGGAAAATACGAATAGATGGGACTTCAAGCTGTGAGTAATGGCTATTTCTTTTATAAGTTAAAATGAATAATTCAAAGTTATGTCTAATTTATACAGAGATATAGATATCTTCAAAACCCGCCCACCGAAACTGGCTAATTGGGTGTTTTATACTTTTGAGAATGATAATTATCTATAAAATCGATTATATAACTTTTTATAGCCGAATTGAAGCCTTTATGTCAGTTTTAATTAAGTCATTTCAAATTATATCAATCATAATTTAACATTTTTATACTTTTAAAACGTTCTTATATA
Source organism: Dendrolimus houi (assembly GCA_039645545.1). NCBI lineage: Eukaryota > Metazoa > Arthropoda > Insecta > Lepidoptera > Lasiocampidae > Dendrolimus > Dendrolimus houi. Next base: position 15,085,618 of record CM077125.1, on the reverse strand, counting down.
TTATAATAACGGTGTTTAAAGTTTTATTCTTCAATAAAAAAATGTTATATTAATTATACTTCATTATAATTCTAGCTTTTAAAAACCGGTTGCTTTCAAAGCGCTCGTTTTCCTACTCTTTGTTCTTGATTTCGCACGGTCCTCTTCTTCGTTTTGTAAGGAAGTATATCACTCATAACTATGAAATTCTTGATTGTTCTTATTGTGGTCGGTTTGCTGCAACTCTATTGATTCTTTGAAAATGAATTATATGTACCTATAATTTACTTGTTATATTAAAAAAGTGACATAAATAAAAAGATAAAAATTAAATAAGTTTTTTTGCGATACGTGTTGCTGCTTTCTTGCGCTTTGTTCTCCTTACACAGCAATAATAATGTCTTGCGAAACGGTATACATAGAGTAGGTAGGTCTAAGACTTAACTTTTAATTTAGGTATAGGTGATTGATTACCTATGACTTAAAAATATTTTTAGTGGAATTGTTTTTTAATACAATATTTTGAATATGAATATATTGACGTGATAATCTTTTACGACATCAAGGCATCATTTCTTGAGCCTATCCCTTCTACAGGAATTTGATAGAGCTAGCATGGGCATCTGCATTCTGCTCCCACATAACCAGCCGGCGTCTGTACAGGAATACAGGAGTTCTTTACGCAATCCTTCTACCCTAGCGTATTCATATCCATGACATAAATATTTAATATACCTACTTACACTTTTAAAAACATACTGCCGGCCAAAAAGGGTTATAATCTCAAAAGGGAATAAAAATAATTGCATCCAAAATATGTCTGACGAAATGAGTGCAAGTAAAACAAACTTTTCTTCGTGTGTAAATAGACGAGAAATAATTTACACCCACTATAAATCACCGCAAATGTTGAATTTACGATGTTAACGAGAATTTTACGAGGTTTTTATGAACTGTACGCCCATCAAAAGCATTTTATTATTAAATCACTACACGGTTAACAATTTACCAGCCATCGGCATCAACGACAAAGCTGATATGGCATTTAACGGCAAGACAATTAATTAAAAAATCATAAACGCCAGTTTTATACGATGAGTGCCTATAAAGGCTAACTTTTATGCGTCGTAAACGCGATTGTCTGTGGACCCTGACGGCTTCGATACTGCCGGTTTTGTGCTTACAATATCACGAAAGTGTTGAGAAAATTCTGCGCGCTGATTAAGCAAATGTGCTTTGATAATTAATAGGTTTTCTTTAATTCAAGTGATTTTAAAATCAAATGACTACTTAACAAACTTGTAACTATCACTACTTTGAAATAATTCTTATCAAATATTTCTGTAGATTCAATGTAATATGGAAACGAAAATGATAATTGGAAACTTCTCAACCCGCAAAATTAAACCTATACCTACACCTGTGTGATAAACACCTAATTGAAGTTACGCCCGAAATCGTGTGTTTTCCATATGGAAAAAAAAACAAATAGGTGTATGTATATACATACACCTATTGGTTTTAATTTTAACACCATACCCGTTGTGATATGTTGTATTCTAAAATATATCATATTATAAATTCTAAAAATGCCGTGTCTGTACATTGAAGCTATTAAAAAAAAACAACTGGATACTATATACACGATAGACAACACGATGATTTTTTTTTTTAGATTTCTTGTCTGTTTGTTTGGGATTCACGTAAAATCTACTGGGCGATCTCGATGCGGTTTTCGCTGGTGGACATCATATTCTTAGACTTAAAATCTTTATGACTTTTTATCCTGGGAATCCCGCAGAAATTTTCCCGGGAGCGGTTTGTAGCTTTTCGGGTTCATAAAAATTAGCTTATTCCGACACAGTTCTCTAAAACGATATCTTACATTTTAAAAAGTACTTTGTGTCCCGGGAATTTTAGGTAAAGTGTGGACGAAGTCGCGGACATCTCTTAGTTTAATATAAAATGAATGCCAAGTATAGTCAGCATGCAATATTTTTCACTTGACCTCCATTCAAATCGATACATGAAACGTGATCGTTATTAAATCAAATGTGGTACAAACATTTAAAAAATGTAGTAACACGATACAGCCTTCGAAATTCAAAAGAAATACGCTGACAAAAGCGAGGCACGTCGTCCAGGGTATAACATTAACTCACGAAGATAGTGAGAAGAGAACAAACATAACATAAAAGCAATTCCGATCAAAAGCTAATGTCTCGGACGCCGAATAAAACAGATTTATTGGCCTCCCCAAAGGAAGCTTGGAATGAAAATTGTGAGATTTTTTAAATAAACCATTACAGAAAAAGTTCCGGACCATTTGAAGCGGTTTATTGTGCCACTATCGGGCGCCATTGTTGACTGCAACCGAGATTATTACAAAGACGTGAATACTAACTAACGCAGAAGGGACTTGTAAATGAATTAATAACCCGATGCAATGATTGAGGTACTAAGGCTTACCCCACAGATTTCTCACATAAACTGCTTTTCTGTAGGCAGCTTCCAAAATTTACTATTTATCCAGTGCACTGGATAAATAGTAGCAGAATATGTGATGCTTCGTGTAACGTAAAAAGCAGTAATTTCAAGATTTTAACTAATAAGTGCACAGCATAGCAGTATATAATAGAAACACGATTATTTAAGTAGAATTAAAAAGTTTATAAAATAAACCCTTTCAATAAATGTTGCCGTTTAATGCGACCATTCTTTAGGTAACTTTTCCGCCTGAAAGTTTTTGATTATTTGTGAGTAATAATTTGTATGTACCTACTTGGGTTAGTCGTGGTAGCGTAATGGCTAGCGCACGCGTCCCAAACTTAAAGGGCGCGGGTTCGATCCTGACCGGAACGCATGCACCACTTAGACAGTTTTCTGATCTAATGTGCATAGTATTACAATTATCACGTGCTAATAACGGTGAAGGAAAACATCGTGACGCAACCTGCACATCGAGATAACCGATGTGTTAAATCTGCCAAGCTGCCTTTGACAAACGTGGCGAGTACACTGTCCGTTCCCCCTATAACGGGAGGCCCGAGCCTAGCAGTGGGACATTTATAGGCTGACGTTATATAATAATAAAATAATAATAATAATAACGGCCACTATACGAAGTAAGGTTAGTTCCTCCCTCTGTCCCCTCAAAGTACGCACGCATGACGCACTCATTCAACTCTGAGTCTATCTCATGGGGCGCACTACACCACCGGTAGCGAGGGCCGGGCGCGGGATACGTCCCGCAGGCCCCAAGCGTGCCGACGGTGGCCGTCCACGGCCCCCCCGCACAGCTCTTCGCGGCGGGGCGGACGGTGCTGACCCCTCCTCGCTGGTGCTCGACGCCCCGGTAGCCGCCGGCGTCACGAACTCTTCATCCGTTGTCGACGACCGAGGAGTGGTGCCGGGCGAGGCGGGTGCAGCAGATGGTAGACGTGCACGTGTCCGGCTTGTTATCTTGTCCAAATACCTTATCACATCTCAATTGTTCCATATTTTGTATTTTTATTAAATTTTTCTTGCTTCTGTGTGTTTTTCATTTTGACATTTGTTGTCATGGTTATTGATCCAGTTGTCTTGATGTCGATATTAATATGTATTGGTTTATTGTAATTTTACTATTGAATTATTGTTGCACTTCTAAGTTAATATCGATAAAAATAGGTAATAATTATGAGTAATTTAGTTGTTTTCGGGAATAAAATGTGATAAGAAAAATTAAGACAACTGTCTGTGACAAATTCTATTTTTTTTAATGTACAATTTTTGAGAATAAATACAGTACATAATAATAATAATAATCGGCAGACAAACACACATATTCTATATCCCCAAATTAAGCAAGTTACGCTTGTGTTATGGGTAATATACAACGGACTACTATGGGGCCGATCCCAGACATCCAGACCATAGTAAATAACGGAGAAAATACGTTTCCGAAATTGATCATGCCAGGAATCGAACCCGGAGCCTCTGCGTTGCAGTGAAGTTGGCCGACAAAGGCTTAGCCCGCTCAACCACAGAGGCCGTATAATATATATATAACATATATATATATATTATACTGAGGTATATTTTTTGATTAGTGAATGTGTTTTTAAATTAATCTCGTCGTGGAACATTCTAATATATTATATTATTCGGCAATGTAACGTACAATATCATTAGATTGAACTATACAACTGAGTGAAATTGTTTAATAGTATTTGTATTATTGCTTTGCAGTCAAATGTGCAGTGTCGTGGTGAAACGCAAACCTATTTATTATATAATAAAAAATCTTTCTTTCTTTTTAGATAGCTAAAGAAACCCCAATCATCTGAATCGACAACCTAAGATCAGATAAGAAGAAAGTGAGAAGACCTGACCCTAATGGAATAAGATGTGGAAGAGAGAATTTGTTTCGAAAATAAATGTAGGTTGTTCTGACTTTAATGAAACATATATACACACTTTTACGATACTTACCAATTTGTCTAAGAATCCATAAAAACTAATCATCTGTAGATATTAGACAATAATATGAGACATGGCGTACGTTTGTGAAAATGTTTTGATGATTTTTTGTCGGTAGTAAATTAAAAGGTGATAAAAATATGGTGTCAATTCTAGTCAACCCAGAGAGTCTTGATCCTTGTAAAAATCTTGGCTCCTAAGTTATGTGTCTTTGGAAGTGTTTGTAAACATTAATTTTTACATCTAACCGCATCCTTTGGTTTAAGCAATTCCTAGAACTTTAAGATAATTAAAGTTCATTTATAATTTTATATCATCATTATTTTCAATTCCATGTACGCTTACATGATTATAAATTTTAATTAAATTCAAATTTTCGCCTTGTTAAAAATACTAAAGTAATTATTTTAATTCTGATATATTACAACTGAGATGTGTATTTGACTAATTATAACTAATTAGCGTGTTACAAAAGTACACGGATTAAATTACATAATATATACTGCATACAATAAAAAGTATATCTTCTTCTTCTTCAGCCAATCTCAGTCCACTGCTGAACGTAGGCCTCCCCAAGTACGCGCCACATATCCCGGTTTCCGGTCTTCCTTATCCAGCCCCTGCCGGCGATCTTGCGCAAGTCGTCAGTCCATCGGGCTGGCGGGCGTCCGACACTACGTTTGCCGAGACGTGGTCTCCACTCCAGGACTCGTTTGCTCCATCGGCCGTCGGTCCTGCGACAGACGTGACCGGCCCACTGCCACTTCAACTTGCTAATTTTGCGAGCTATGTCGGTTACCTTCGTTCTCTTACGGATGTGCTTATTTCTAATTTTATCCATAAGAGAAACGCCTAACATAGCTCGCTCCATAGCCCGTTGAGCGACTTTGAATTTATGGACCAGTCCCACTGTCAGTGTCCATGTCTCGGCACCGTATGTCATGATGGGTAGGACGCACTGCCCGAAGACTTTCGTCTTCAAGCATTGCGGAATGGTCGACGAGAAGACCTATCGAAGCTTACCGAATGCTGCCCAGCCTAACTAGATCATCCTATTGGCTTCCCTCTTGAATCTGTGTCTGCCTACCTGGATCTTTTGTCCAAGGTTGACATATTCCTGCCCAACCTCAAGAAGCAAACCATCCACGTTTACCGGTTTCGGCATGACATGTTCGTTGAACATGACTTTCGTCTTGTCTTGAGTTGTTGTTCAATTGAGTTAATATAATTAAACTACTTAAATTTCGTTGGCGGTCGCCAATTTTTATTTACTTATTGTATTGAAACTGTTACTGTCACAATGTTATTGTATTTGCCCTAAGAGCATTTCTTAAGTCATAAATAGTCAACAAATGACACGCGAAAAGGTATGTGACAACGAAATTAGTTAGAAATTGTGTTACCAAATTTGAATACTTATCAGTTAATTGAAATCCAATGCTGCTCGTAGGCCTTTCTAAAAACATGCGATTGATCCCTAACTCTCCTTTGATACATTCATTCAATAGGTCTTTTTCGCAGTTAATAACCCCCCGAGATGTCTTGATAGTAGGAAGCAGATGATTAGAATCGTATTCCTGATGATTGATATTACTTAGTGAAACTATTAGTAAATGCATGTAGACTATTTACTTCCCGTTAATTTTATTCTCATTGTTTAATTCATCCCCAAACCTTTGCGTTGTAGTGATCTAAGCCTAGTTGTCTTGAACTTCCGTCTAGTGTAACCTACTTAGCTTGGTAATAAACAATGTGTGTGTTAGTTTGGAGATATAAAAAAATGTTTTCCAATTAAAATTATACTGTTATAAATACATCCATGTATTTATAGAGTTATAAAGGTTCGCCATAATTATTTCTATGGTGTAACCAAAACTTTACCGAACATACTCCTTTTTCTTACAAGTCTTACCATTTTTCGTAGTAAGTCGTACGTATTTATTTCTAGGAGTTGGCAGTACATCAGGGGGTCATGGGTCGGGCACAGTCGGGGGAAATGGCAAACACAGGAAACGGATCTGGCGAACTTTCCCGGCGAACCGGCAAAAGGGAGATCTCTGTCCTGAAACTATGGGGTGACAATGTGTTTTCAGTAATGTGGACATATTTTTTTAATATTATAGTTATAACAATAAACAAGTAGTTTAACCGTTCCTACTATAGTTATTTAAAGTAGAATTGGCCAAAACTATTTTTTTCGTAATAAAACTACGTTTTAACGGTTTTAAGCGCGGTAATTTATTTGATTTTATAATTCCAACGTTTCGGCCACTTTTCAATAGCCGTGATCACGGAAGACAAAAATGTCAAGTGTCAATGAGTATTGTTAGTTTCATTTAGCCTACCGCCAACTTGTTCATTTTAATTATTTAGTTTTCCATACATATACATGTTATCACGCCTGGTTCCCATGGGGGTAGGCAGAGATTATACATCTCCACTTGCGACGATCCTGACAAATAACTTTCGCTTCATGTACTTTCAATAACATCTTCATATATGCACGTTTATTTGATATGCTTTTTACCTGACCTCGTTTTAAAACTTCTGTTATTTAATCACGGTGTGTACGTTGTGGTCTTAATTTTGTTTTATTTTGTTTGTTTGTTTTGTTTAGTTTTAAATTTATTTATAGTTAGTATTTACTCTATGCCTAATCTAATTTACCACCGCTTCGCAACATGTTGTGGTTTGAAGAGATCAACCTGCGCAAGAAACTCTTCTGCACACATGCCTAGCTCTATTAATTTTATATAATATTATAAAGAGGAAAGTTTTGTTTATTTGTTTGTTTGCATTGAATAGGCTCCGAAACTACTGAACCGGTTTGAAAAATTATTTCACTGTTGGCAAATTACACTATCCTCGGGTGACATGGCTATATTATTTTTAGTTTTACTATAATTTTCAATTTTGGCAATTTTTTGCTAGTTTTATATAATATTAAAATGGGTGGAAGGAAAAATAAAAGAAAATATCAATCAAGTTGGTTTGTCTTCCGGTGCACGCAGAAAGAGCTCGCAGTGTTTTGAGGTCTGGCAGTTGATTGTTGCTGGGTTTGGGTCTTAATAGTTTTGATGATCGGATCCTAAACAGATGGTACTTGCCAACCATCTTCTCTATTGAAATTTGGGTGTTTTTGGATTTTAATAGCCTCACACATCATTGTAGTTATGAAACGATTCTCTTTCGCGAGGATTTGTGGTTTATCGAATCTGATGTAGTGATGGGTTTATCCAGCATGTGTTCGGTGTTCTTATATTTTAGAATTTTAAATTTTAAAATTATCTATAAAGTTTATAAAGATTGGTAGTATTTTTTCAATGTGCAAAGGTAATTCGTTATTAATTGCTTTATTAAATATTACGGTCTAGCCTATAAAGTCTAATATTTAATTTTAATGTGTCCAATAGTACTTTACTGGTACAATAATCTGTTGTGATAATGTAAAAAAAATCAAGGGTTTTACAAACTATTATTTTCTGCTTTATACGTATAGGATTTAGCTCATCAGCTGTCAAAACTTATATTTTCTGATGATTATATGTATTACCTAATACATTATAACTTTAAAACATTGAGGGCCTTACTTATAATCGTTTCTTAAATTTAAAGAAACTGCTCAGCAACTGATTAGTGAAAATCTTACCCTTAAACTCCTCTTAAAGATAAGAGGTGGTAAAGTAGCTCATAAATAACTGCCAAAATAATAATAATAAAATAAGTGAATACAAAGATTCATTGATTAGGGTCGTAAGATTCTCTTACTTAAGAGATGCCTGATCGTTTGTTAACGAGATTATTATAATTAAGGCCGTAAATGTTTTATATAACATAAAAAGAAGATTGTTCTTCGCTGAAAATAAACTGAAAACCAAGTTTAGAAGCGTCCCAACTATAAAAGAAATAAAACAAAGTCTCGGCTTTCTCCAAACCCATATTCACAACATAGTATCTTTCTCCTGATATATTTATATGCTTTAATACCGGTTTATGTGAGCAAGATAAGCATAAATCTAGCGGTAGGCGGACCGCGATGTATCTACATCCCACTTTATTGTTATACCACCAAATTTATTTATGAACGACCAAATTGCCTGAGTAAACGTAAAAAGATCATTTTAAGGAAGTCTCTGTTGTTCTATGAAGTGTTTTATTGTTGGGATTCGACGGATATAGTTATTTTGTTATTGTTACAGGTCACAGGTATTCCCTGTTAGCTTCACCTTCTGCGAATACAAAATTTTCAATGCTTCTTCTATGGCTTCATTTCGTCTGGAAGTTCATTATTCTACTGATATTTGTAAACAGTAATTATAATTATTAATGGTAATATTAATAACTAGGATATGCCCGCGACTTCGTCCACGCTTGACTTGAAATTCCCACGGAGTACTCGGGACAGAAAGTACCGCAGCTATCGTTTTAATGAAAACTATGTTTTAATGAAAAGCTAAATCTTTTGCCATATTCAAAAATTCACTTAAGAATCATTATGTAAGTCTTACGCAATGATGTATGTGCTAGTTTACAATAGACTGTAATCTGCTGTCCATATATGTCTTTTTTTCTGTCTTGTATAATAATTATAGATAATTTAAGAATTTCATTTGAGGCAGGTTGCCTGAAAGAGATCGCTTTTAGCGATAAGGCCGCCTTTTGTTTTACCAAGTAACTATTGTCTTGTGAATTTTTTGTAATTTTTGATTTGGTGAACAATAAAGTGTTGTCTATGTCTATGTCTATGTCTATGTTGGAATAAGCTAATTTTTATGCACCCAAACAACTTTAAACCGCTCCCGGGAAAATTCCCGTGGGATTCCTGGGATAAAAAGTCTACACATTTTACTCCATTAAATTTGCTATCGATCAGTAAAAATCACATTGGAATTTGAATATTTTTTTTAATCTGGTCATTTGAAATAATTCCCAGAAAAATTCCTGAGGGATTCCCAGGATAATAAGTAGCGCAGAGTTTAATTCTAAAAAGTATCTGCAAATCAGCGAAAACCGCAACGGTATCGGCCCAGTAGTTTTACGTGAATCCAGAACAAACAGACAAGAAATGTTCAATGTAGAGACACGGAACGTTTAGAATTTTACAATGTTATAGATTGAGCTACACAATGTAGTTGATCGTGATTTCGCAATCAAGATACTGTATAATATAGATTCTCATAAGTTTCAGTTAATGTAAATAGTTACTTAGAACGTTAATGAAAGTAGATGAAGCGAAAGTTGTTTGTCAAGATCGTCACAAGTGGAGATCCGTAGTCTCTGCATATCTCCATGGAAAACAGGCGTGATAATATGAATGCATGTATGTATAATATTAATGAAAGATTTTGCTAAGATGATAATTTTGCTTTTAGAATGTTGCGTAACTTACTTTAGCTATATCTATTACAAGCATTAACACATACAACAATAATAATAATATCTATTCGTGTTTGTCAGTCTACAAATAAGTTCAATAAAGTGTCAAGATATATTAATCCGAGTATTATGTAAGAAATTTTTTCACTCTTACAATGTGTATTTTTATGATATCTTTCCACGCGATAGTTCCTAATCTTTATCAAAATCTATATATAGTAAAGGCACTTCATAGTATTTCTACGATCCTAATACTTTGAAATACTAAACTTTTCAAAGTTTCTTTTTGGCAAGTTCCCCCCTATTTTAGACAGCTATATATATAATTTTTTAACCAACAAAATTAATACTACAAGCCCTAAAAGACTATAAAACACATGCTCCGCCAGAATGTTTTAAACATTTATTGAAGATATAAGGAAAGCAATTTTGATGTTGGAACGGTACAACTGGAACGTTTTCGTACATTATTTTCCTAGTATGATTGAACATATGCTCAACTTTGGACCTAAGGTAAACAGAAACATTACGGCACAAGTTTAATATTGTACATCGTTTTTAATTTTTAAATAAGTTAAACACTTACTGTGACTTTACATACAAACGAACGCATCACTTACTTGTAATGCATTCGTTTGTATGTAATGTCACAGTGGTTTTAGAAATTGAAAGGTTTTTACTTAACACTGAGTCGTCAACCTATTTGCTGTAGGATGCTCCAGCTACATTAAAAAAAACTTAATATACCTAAATACCAAAACTGTTTAATTTACAAACATAAACATTTCTGTAGATTTTTTATTATAATAATAAAATATACATAAATTATAAACGAGTAGGCACAATGAAGAAAAGTTACAGTACTATAATCAGAATTTAAAAGTAATTTGCAAGAAACTCTGCGTCTCCACCTGTGGTCAGAAGGTTGGCTCATATTTTACCCAACAAATAAGCATCGCTAAACAGCGCGTCAGTGCAGCCAGCCTTCTGGGCATACTCCCATCTGGCAGCGATTTGTTACACAGTCTATAATCGCTTTTACTATTTATAACTTAGTTTATTTTTAGTTTTTAATTGTATTTTTTAAGTTAATTGTCGTCATCAGCCATTCGCAGTTCACTGTTGGACGTAGGCCTCCCCAAGACGGCGCCACTCATCGCTGTCCTCTGCTTTCCTCATCTAGCGTCTACCGGCGACCTTGCACAGGTCGTCGGTCCATCGGGCTGGAGAGCGTCCGACACTACGTTTACCGAGACGCGGTCTCCACTCCAGGACTCGTCTGCTCCATCGGCCATCGATCCTCCAGCAGATGTGACCGACCCTCTGCCACTTCAACTTGCTAATTTTGCGAGCTATGTCGGTTACCTTGGTTCTCTTACGGATATCCTCATTTCTAATTTTATCCATAAGAGAAACACCCAGCATAGCTCGCTCCATAGCCCGTTGAGCGACATGGAACTTGTGGACCAATCCTGCCGTCAGTGTCCAGGTCTCGGCCCCGTAGATCAGGACGGGGAGGACGCACTGCTTGAAGACAAAAGTCTTCAAGCATTGCGGACTGGTCGACGAGAAGACCTGGTGAAGCTTACCGAATGCCGCCCAGCCCAACTGAATCCTCCTATTGACTTCCCCCTCGAAGTTGTGCTTGCCTACCTGTAATTTCTGTCCAAGGTAAACATATTCCTGCACAGCTTCCAGAGGGGCGCCATCGACGTTTACCGGTCTCGCCATGACCTGTTCATTGAACATGACTTTCGTCTTGTCCAAATTCATGCCGAGACCGACTCGTCGGGAAGATTAATTTAAGCTGCTCAGCATTTCGACAAGTTTCTCCAAAGTCACTACAAAGACAACGATATCGTCGGCGAAACGGAGGTGAGAGATGCGCTCGCAGTTGATGTTAATGCCCCGTCAAGCCCAGTCCAGACTTTTGAAGACATCCTCCATCGCGTTGGTGAACAGTTTCGGGGAAATCACATCCCACTATCTCACCTCGCGACGTATAGATATAGGCTTCGCCCTCCGGTCCTAGATTTAGACAGTCATGGTTAAGTTAATTAAGAAAGTAATTTCAACACCTCAACGTGCAACTTCAGAGGGTTGGCCCAAGTTATGGTACCAACACCGCAACGTTTCCAGTTGATTATTTTGTACTTTTCTTTGTAACCAAAGTACTAAAGATCCCCAGAGTGAGTAAAGTGAGGAGTACTACCTATTTATAGTATATGAATAAAATCATTTTTAAAAAGATTTTTCTTTATTATTCTTTTAAATGTATCCGACTGAGAAGAATTAATATTAAAAGTAAAGCTACTTTCCAAGCGTTCAGAATTTTCTTATACAACTTTGCTCTAGAAAAGGGAGGCTCAAGTAAAATATGAATTCCGCGCGTCTCGGCTGTTTCGCGCACACGTTACTTGTTTATCCTTTTAAGGGAGAGTTCTCATTTCACACAACTGCTATGATTGCTATATAATCTCCAATGTACATTGATCCACCTCTCTCATTTTCAGCTTTCCAAAGTAGGCTGCGGAGGGGAATATTCTAACAAAATCGAAGTTCCAGTAAGAACGGTTGCAATATTAACCGTTTTCATAATAGCTGGTGTATCACGAATGAAAGCAGATTTTCGGCAACTGATTATGAGTTCTAATACGTTTTGTTATGTTAGTTTTGTTATGTTTACCAGTTGCTTTATTGCATGTTTATTCTGGATTATTGGATTCGGTTATACATGTTTTCTACGACTTTTGTAACTTTAATAATGTTGCTGTGGCTGAAGTAAATACATATCTCTACTTCCATAATTTATGAACATTTTTAAATACATTTTTGCTGTGAATAAACAAAACTAAATATATGTACGTGTGTTTCAAGTGCATAGGCACTTACATCGTTAAATTATGTACACAGAGGGAATTGTATTATAATACATGCAGCACCTAAGAAGTTGTATAATTATATATAATGTAGCAGATAACTACCAATGGGAAGCGTGCCCAGAAAGCTGGTTGCATTGCCACGTTGTATGGCAATCCTGATTCCCTGAGCGAAATATGAGCCCAGCCTTCTAATTATGGTAGTGTCAAAGAATTTCTTACAAATATATTTAACTCTTTGCCGATGGACCCCACGAGACTACTGTTTCAACTTCAAACGGCCTAGGTACGTAACCTATTCCTATGGTTCCTTATTTGCGCCGTTTGACATATTCAGATGAAGCGGCGACGCGACGCTGTCAGCCTCTGACTCAGTCGTTGGAAGATGAGTCGATACATGTCGTATCAAATTCTAGCGACCGGGAATTGTTAATATAAACTTTCAAGATCATAACTGCAATTATAGAGTTGTAGCTAGGTATATACCCCATTCACTAATATATCAACCACGATATCGCAAATATTAGATTTGACTAGTACCCAAATCCTAGAACAACTAAAATATCGTTACCTTATAGAATTTCTGTAGGTACTCGAATATATTTTTATTAAAAAAATTGAATTCTAATTCAAAAGTTTTTATTCAAAATAAATTACACTAGAGAACACTTTTTGAAGATAATACATATAAGTTAAAATTTAAATTTACTACCTATGTACACCGCTTCGCAACGTGTTATTACTGTTAAAGAGAAGAAGCGTCATGAAATTCCCCAGCAACACCTCTAGGTAAAAATTGTTTTTCTTTATATTTCTTATTCAATTTATATATTTTTTATAAGTTTTATACAGAATTATGTTACAGAATTGCTTTTTGAAATTAATGGAGTTCTAGTAAACAGTGCATACCTACTCAGTAAGACAAAGACACAATAAAATGAAAGAAGAATATTATTGTTGTTATAATAATGCCGATTATAAAATCAACCGTTTGAGTATTAATCCACGGACAGCGAAGAGTTCCATAAAGGTGACTCACTGTTTTAGTCTGTTTTTCTTGCCGGGAGTTTGGAGCTATCAAAAATTACGAAAACCGTCATTGGCAGCTACAGAACGCGGCAGACGTCAGGAATCTTTGCCCAAACCCAAACACAATTTGTTAAATTAAAAACTATGTCATAACGACGTAGATACGTTGGTCTATTTTATGTACCAAACGTATCGCATGTTTTGGCATCGTATCAAACTATTTTTGGCTCGCTCCGCGTACCACTTTATGAATGCAGTTGAAAATGCCGTCTCCAAATATACAAACATGTATGTCGTGTATATTATCATTATGTAGCTATTTCTAAGTTAAGTAGGTAACTTGTTTCTAGTTTATAAAAACCAATTATTTTATCAAAATACTATATCATTCGTCTAAAGACGGTAAGTAGGTACATGTATATTATTAGAGATGTAGGTAGGGTAGAACGGGGCTTGCTGAACATAAGGTTAAGTCAGGCAATCGAAATATTTCGAAAAGTACATACCGTACACAAATTTATGTAATAGCAAAAAGTTGTGATCCTGGGAAAAAAAATCATCCGATGACTGTCCATGACTTGTCGATTGAGTCACAAACACACATGGATTGTTTGTTTTGCAACCAAAATAGTAATATTTTTTTGTCCGTTTTTAAATATTCTATACACGTCAAATATCAACTGTTTTTAACGAAGTAAGTGTAAATTTTCAGAAATATAATATATTTATAAAATAAAAAAGGTTTCTATTTTTATGTAATCAATTTTTCACAACTTTACTTGATTTCAACTATTTTGACAGAGGCTAGTTGAGCAACGGTTCCTCGACTTATCTTACGGCTTAAAATCGAAGAAAATTAATATATTTTCTTCATTGTAAGTGGCAGACATATAAAACCAATAGTACATAAAGTTCTGTTTTTATTCCCTTGATAAATAATACAATAAAGGCTGTCATGGCCGAAAAACAGAATAAATTCTACCATCAAGGAATTTGGTGTCAATCATGTTTGAATATATGAAAAAAAGTAGTGAACATAAACAAGATGACAATGTTGATCTAGTTTGCTGCGAAGCTATACTACACTTACCCTGCCATTGGAGTAAGTTGAGATATCTGGTCTTGTTATGTGAGTTAAATTTCTATTGACACTTTTAGAAAAGATTAAATTACCTATTTAACACAATACGTAACAAATTGTTTTGACGTATTGCTTAGGAGCTATCACAGATTAAGTAGAAAAATGCTGTACTAGCCCCGCCTTGCCCTACATAAGCATTGGTATTTATAAAAATAAATTATTATATCTTGTATGTCTCTAGAGACCACGGACCATAAAAATGGCCTGGAGGACTTTTGGATGGCTTTCGTGGGGTCATGGGAAGGTCAACACCAAATTATTATTATTATTAATATTACTAAATATTTATTAAATGAAAATTGGACCTAACATTGATATTGTAGTATGATTTATAAATATTTTAATATTTAAGGGAATGTATGTCTTTATTAAAGTTACCAAATGATACTCAACTATAACAATATTTATGAGCTAACTTTTTATCTGACTTTTTGGGTCTGAATACTCGATGTCACTTGTTTAATTTCTTACAATAAGTGAATAATTGAGTTTCCTTTTATAGAAATCTAAACGATATTTCGAATAATATTAACAAAAATTTTAAATGATGATATGATTTTATCAAAGGAAATATTTTTTGTAAATAATAATAATTAATGAATATTAAAGTTATTTTTATTATTTGTATTTGCTTGTAGACTTACTCGCAACCAGTCCATCTGATGGTAAGTTGCTGTCGTCGCTCGTGGACATCAGTAACACAATGGAACCTAAGGAGTTGCCTAACTGAATAGAAACTCAAAAATATTGACCTATATAATATTATCAACTTCTATTCTCTTATTAACTTAATCGCTATTAGATCTCTCTATGTGCGGACTATAGTGTGTATTTTTGTTACAAAGTAAAGGATTTTGTAAACGTAATTTTAATAAATACATAATAACAAATAAAACCGCATATAACCCACTAAAAAAGAAAATAACACTAACAAAATTGAAAACAAGCCATTGTTATGTTATGCGAAGGTTGTACGAAAAGCAATCTACATGGAGGGCTCGCACCGGACGCCTGGAGATGAGGAAATAAGAATTCATCCTTTCTCGCCGGGGGAGGCGGAGTAGAGTGGGGTAAAAGGGGACCGGGGTGAAGACGGACGACGCCATTCCAAAAACCCATTATACGAGCTCCAGAGCTGTTTTCTATCTCGGAAAGGAGCCCACCCCACGCCACCCATCTTCAGAGATTCTCAACTTTGTTTATGAAAATTACCTATTAAAGTGGCTATGAAAGTAGCAGTTTTGCCACTCGAGAAATTAATAAGAAAATTGATATAGATTTTTTTCCCCCGCATTCATTTGAGGACGAAATGATGATGCTTAATGGTTATTAAATTATATTTTTTAATTTTTCTTCGTATTCCTTTCTTTCCTTTACATACCTACTACAGCTTAAGTTCAAATATTCAAAGCGATTTGTTCTAGAAAAGTAACTCATTTTCAATTAGATCTATCAGGTGATATTTTGCCTAAATTTGAAATTATTGAAGTATCACGAGATGTTTCAATTTTTATCACATATTATCAGTCTTAAGCATCTGTTTGTATATGACATTTGTTCAAGTATACCAGCCTAAGCTTTATACATATAGTTAAATCTATACAAATATAAAATAAAAGTAAAAATGACTTCCTTAGATAAAGTACGTTTGGTTATTCCTTCGAAACGGCCTTGAGTATGAACCATCATGGAACTAAATGAAAATTTCAGTGACGGGGTAAAAATAGTAGGGTTCTATTAACGTGTTCTATTGATAAACGTTATTAAACCCAAATACATTAGTTTTCAAGAATATATTTTCCTAGTTAATAAATAACATTTTTTCATTTACTTATTGTTTTAGAAAAAAGAAAATAAATTTTGCAAACCTTTAATATCTTGCTTAACCTTTCCCCTGCAAGAATTAAAACGACTTGCGATAAGATTTATAAGACTCTCAACTCGCACCCCGCATGGATTTACAATATCATTAGAAATTAAATTAAAAAAGAAAATTATTACACTTCAACCGAAATTTAAATACACATTACCGCTTTCCCCTCTTTATTGAGAAGTCTACCGCTTTCAATATTATCTATCTCTTTCCAGCTAAGAAGTATTGTAAATGCACGGTGAGACAAAAAATGTATGCGGTTACATTATAGTAAATTTACACTAGTGGGTAAAATATGCTGAAAACTTTATAATTCACATTTATGAAAAATTTAATTTGTTTAGAAATGTTATCTAAAAATTATTTATTTTTTATTTACAGGATTTCAGAGTTCTGTGGCGATTTGGGCAGAAATTTAGTATTTGTAATTTTTAGGTTTCTGGGTTTTGCCAAAATCGGAAACTTTATAAAACGCATTGGCCGCTTGCGTCAGAAACTAATGGCTCTGGATGAAATTTGGAAAGAGGGCGTATTTTTTGTCACTACACAATAATGTAGTGTAGTGAAGTCGCAAAAATTATTATTAGAGGTGTACTCTACTTATATCTACATATAAATGAGAGATGAATAAATCCCCAGTGTAGCCTTTGTATTTACGATGTGTTTTATTGAAGTGAAACTTCCTTAAAATGGTTGTGATTTGAAACTCGATGAAACGAAAAAGCGACATCAAAAAGAGATAAACACATAAATCTATAGGACTAAGCCTGCTAGAAACTGAGATACGAGTTTTGCATTGTGCAGAATACTTCCAATTTGGACCGAAATAAAACTGATAATAATATTTTGTAGACTAAAACAGTAAAAAATTGAAAGTGATACTTAAGAAGTTTATTTTGAATTATAATATGTTGACGGATGTAGGCTAAAAGAATTATATTTATTTTAATAAAAGTTAGAGCAGAATTATCTGTGACAAAATTCTCTGAAGTTTCACTTTTACTGCATTTGAACTGCACAAACACGCATTATTTTTTTAATGTAAGTCAGTAAATAGTACATAATTTGCTTCCAAAGTAATAAAAATATGTACCTCAGTTTCTAGTTTTGGAAACTGAAATAATTCAAGATAATTAATTAATTAATTTTGTCATATGAAGTATTTTAGATTAAATACTTATTTAGGATTCCGTAGCCAAATGACAAGAATAATGCACTCACGTGCTATACAGAACGAGACCCGCTTGGTCGATTTCATATTTGTCTCGTACACTAGTCTCGCTATACTGTGGTTGCGGCTCGTAGCTCGATATAAAGAAAGATTATCCGAAGCCTCTAAGGAAGTTTGGAATTGCTATTGTAGCGAAAAGGATTATATGTTAGTGCTACGCCGTAACGGTGCTACATCGCAGCGGGGGTCGGATTCAGAAGATTGTATGGAGAGGAGCTTTATGCATGTGACTGCATAAGTTCTATTTGTATTGTTTCATGCCATTATCTGTACTTGTGAATACGATGCTTTTGATTCTGCGATACGATGTCTACTTCATTGGTATTCTAGAATATTATACAATAGAGACTATTATATCTCCCTATAATACTTATATACGGCAAAACGTATACAGTATACATTAACGCATTTAATCTTAGTAATATTTATATTTAATTGAGTTTAACTATATTATGGCTAATTTGACATTAGATATTATATGATATTTTCATTTATAGGTTTACTATCAAAAGTAAAAATAAGTTTATTTATGAACAGTTAGATATAGAGAATAATTTTTCATTAAAAGCTAACACTTATACTTCTTAAACGTTTGGTGAGAGTTGTAAGTTTATCAGGCTGAAGAGTCAGTCCTATATTACGTTTGCCAAGGCAAGGTCTTCACCTTTCACCACCACCACCACGTTTAAGAAGTATAAGTGTTAGCTTTTTATTAAAAATTGTTCTCTATATCTATCTGTTCATAAATAAACTTACTTTTACTTTTGATAGTAAACGTATAAATGAAAATATCATATCTTGCTGCGAAGGCAGAAGGGCTTGTTTTACTTCGTTTCCTCACTAGAATTAACATATCATTTATTATTATAATACCAAGTCCATTCGTAAATTTAAATACAGAAATAAACAATGCGATATAACAGCGTATCGCTATGGCGCCGAGTTGCGAGGAGCTGTGGATGGGATTAATCCGGTTAAATCCGAGTAAATACGACGAAATCCGGACGAAGCCGGCTGGGCTACGAGCGATACGACCGGCCCTAGCCGTGCAGTGTTAATCCCTATTTTAAATTCTGATAAATGCCGCACCTGTAATTCGTGCCTGTATTAGAGATGGGGCTTAATTAATGGAAAGCCATGTTTATGTGCAACACATTCACAGTGAAAATTTACTTATTTTAGTTTAATTTATCACTTATGGTCTCATATTTATATTGGTCTAATTTTTTGTAGCAGCTACTATTTTTTTTCTAAGGAACCTAGTTGGTCCTGGCGTTTTGGCCTAACTTAGTCAGGGGCATTGTTATCTTGTTAATATTTATACATTATTGATTTATTCTAGTGTCATTAATAAACACACAGCCAAACAAACAGATATTAAATTGTTAATATCTGTTTGTTTATTTAGATTTTTTATCTGTGTATTCACTTTATTATTATATTTATATTTTAAATATATTTAATATTCTATATAAGTATATATAATAGTAAATATCACTATTAAAACTAAAGTAAATAGCTGAAGTAACAACATAATATGATTCAATGAATTGTATATAGCTAGGTAATTTGGTATTATATTGAATGAGAGTTGCTTTTACATTCTATTTATATATTTCGTGTTTTCACAGCTTTTTCGTATTTTAGAACTAAATATAGAGAATATTAGGTTTTTAATGTTAGACGTATGTAAGGCGAGTGACATGTGTGATTTAAAATAATATAATGTTATGATGTAATGAGGTTTTACGAAATGAAGAAGTTACGTTAATCGCAAACACTAGGAAATCATTTTACAGCGTTAATTATTCATATAAAACGCATACGAGACCAACTACACACACTCAGAAGAACATAAAGCAATTATACAACCCAAGTAGGCATGCCCAATATACGCAGGGGTATGAAGACCCAAGTAAATTATCACTGTTGAAATAACATTATAAATTCAGATATCTACAACCATCACCATTACGAATTTCAAATTGGAGGGTCGCAGGCACGCATAATCCGGCGTGCATAATCGGATCGAAAATGATACATAAATTCCGCGGACGGACTATCCGGACGATTAAACCCATTAACATGGTGGGTCAACGGGAACTCTGCCCGTCCCTACTCCCTGCGCAAACATACCCTTCTAGTGGTGTGACACACTGCCTAACATTCTTTTAGTTTCATAAATTTTACAATCCTTTGGTAATGTACCAAGGCTTTCTATGCAGCTACGCCTGCACTCACTTGGATTTTGTATACCACGGAACGCATTTTAAGAGCTAAAATTCATTGTTTCTTTTACATCTGTCTTTTAATATATATATATGACAAATCTTATCAATCAATACACGGTACATCGAAATGAACAATATATGTTCAAAAATTCACTTTAGTAATTCTAAAGTGTTATACACCTGCAGATTAGCCACTTCATGTTTGTTGAATTGTTCTCAATGTTAGAGTAACCTTACTTTTTTGTCAAAATCTTCATGCAACTTAGTATAAAATAAATATCTTCCTTCTCGTTGTAATATCATCGACCCAAATATAAACAGTCAATAAAATGCTTTGTAAAACGACCAGTCTTTAATTTACCTAAACTAATTGTTAAATAAATATAGGCATAGATTACATATTGATTCATTATCAAATATTGACTTTTCCATTCCAAAAAAGTCAAATATCTTTTCTCACAAATAAATGTGGGTGAGATTCCGTCTTACCTATCTAGTTTATAGGCGTGATACGATTAAGTTACAAAATTAAATTCATCTACTTTTGATGGTGTAAATTCCGTAACTGTGTCACTACACTCTGCCACCAACGTGGAGTTCCTCTTGGTTATGTCTATGGAGAGTTGTGTTCTGTGTAGGTAGGCCGAGTGAGTAATGAGTTTGTGGTTAGTTTTGATGTTTTAATGCCCGTAAGACAATGTACACAACATCCCAATATTTTATATTGAATAAAATATGAATATTGTAAAAGAGTTAAGATTTGTAGTTTAAATATTACTAACATGTTTTGATTAAGTGATGTAGAAACGAACCGGATTAATTAAGTTCATAATTAAAATTTGAGACGTCCCACTGCTGGGCTCGGGCCTCCTACTATAGGGGCATAGGGGAACGGACAGTATACCCGCCACGCTTGTCCAAGGTTTCTTGGTAGGTTTGACAAATCGGTTACCTCGATGTGCTGGTTTCATCACGATGTTTTCCTTCACCGTTGTTACCACGTGGTAATTATAACAATATGCACATTAGGTCAGAAAACTGCCTAGTGCATGCGTTCCGGCCAGAATTCGAAGCCGTGCCCTTGATTTTGGAACGCGTGCGCTAGCCATTACGCTACCACGACTTTTATACGAAAGAATTACGTTTAATATCATCTAAAATATGTAAAAGATATATTAACAAATCATTAGGCCAGTATCAAATATTTAATATGGCCAATATGCAGTACTGTAAATATACCTATACTATCCTGTTAAATGACGGTAATAATTAAGTAATTAAAAAAATGTTGAAGAATATACCTGCTCTTTAGGAATATATTAATTTTATATATTGAATATTGGAACAAACAAGGTGAATACTAAAAATCTAACGTATTGTCTAGTGGAGGCAGTTAAAAGGTTCGCGGGTCCCAATAAACCGGTTGGCGTATATCAGGATTCATGATAGGGCGCTCCGCACGCCCCCGCTTCAGATATATGGTAACGATCGCACCACAATACCATACACAATAAATACGGCGCGTACGCCGCTCCATATGCCTTGACTAGCCTAGGTGTGAACTTGGTAAGTGACTCTACGAAAAATTAATTCTAAGAACAACTAATTTTGCACAAATAAAAAGTTGATGATTGATCTTTATCTTGGCTTTATCTCTTTATAGGTTGTCAGTGTAGAGCAAAGTTTACCCGACGAAAATTATACAGATATAAACACAATTTAATATTCATAATTATCAAATACATAATATTACAAAATTCGTTTTTAAATTTGTTCAACTGAAATCATTTTCAAAGCATTGTGGATTACTGGACGGAGCAACTTTGGCATTACATGTTTAAGAAGTTGGCACAATTAGTTTTATATGTCCGCGCTAGTTTAAAGAAAATACAATTTATCACAAAATCAAATTAAAAAAGAAATATAAAAAAATTCACAACTTTCTCCTGGGTAAAAATTATATGTACAAAAAAAATATTTTATACTTTTTAGTTGTCCAAATACTTTGATAGCTTTAGAAATAATATACTAAGCGCCTGCAGAAATTGTAGGTACTACTGGAGCGCATATACAAGTTTGTCTTTCGATGAGTGTAGGCGCTCTTCAACAAGGGTTGCTCTCAATTTTCTTCGTATCCACTCGTCAGTGACAACGGGACCACCACAGGAGTATACTCTTTCAAATAAAAACAAAATGCAAATCAATCCGCAATTGATGGAGGAGTCGCGTAAAAAACCTAAAAAAAATCATACCACATATAACTTATAAAAAGATACATAGTCAAGTTTAGATCCTCCTCCTTTTTAAAGTCGGTTAAAAATATTATATTAAAACAAACTTTACAAAACACTTTTAATATTAAACGCAATACTCGGTTTTTCAACAGAGCAGTCGACAGGTCGGGCCCGAACCGCGTACCAACAACAGTATTTCTATTGTTTATGCCGTATTAAATTGTTAGAATGTTGTCGGGTTATTGCCGAAAACGTATTTGGTTCGCGTATTGTTACTTGTGGGCGTAAATTGTACCGGTCGGCATTGTTACTGCTAGTTTTGTTGGTAATTCAATAATTTCAATAAACTGACACGTCTTAATAAGAGTTTACTAGTACAAGGGTAGTAAAGGAGTATTGAAAACGAGCTTGTAAAAGTTATTAGTATCTGAACTTTCTAAAATTTCTAGATGTGTAATATTTTCCTAACATGATAATACTGGTGCCAAACTTATCAAATAGCTATCATCTATTTATAAAAACAAGAAACTTTGCCGATTTCAGTTCAATACTTGATAATAAATAATAGATAGATAGATAACACTTTATTGCTCACCAAAATAAACAAATACAAAAACAAAATGCATAATTACAATACTTCTTGGCAAAACAACAGGCGGCCTTATCGCTAAAAGCGATCTCTTCCAGGCAACCTAGGTTAAAATAAATTCTTAACTAATCTGGCGATGTAGGTGGAGCAGAAAAAAGATAGGACTGTACAATTTAAATATGCATACTTACAATAATTTATAAATTTAATACATACATAAATCCAGACACATTTATAGAATACCAATATATACGTATATACGAAATATAATCTTAATAAATATATTTATTAACATTATATATGACAAATAATATGGTTGTTGTAAAATTTTTACTATGTAGCTACTGAGAAAAGTAAATTTAATTCTTAGTCAATATCTTAGCTTTAAATACCGATTGCAAACAAAACGCGTTTTCGAGCCCGGGATCCGGATTTTTATTTTTTTCTGCACTTCACATCGTCTTATTGTGATACCATTGACACATCGGTATATGAACCTTTACGACATCAAGTCAGCGTATTTTAGGCTCACTTCTCCCGGATAAACCGGGACTGCAGGGTTTGCTATATTAAGAAATTTGTTCCTACGCTACGTTCCGGCCACGCTTTTGTCACTTATGAAGAATGCCACGAAAAGTCGCGACGCTAAGCCCAAGATCGTGGTCTGGAAGTAACCATATCAGCGTAGGCGACTTTTTTGTACTATCTCATGTTTAGGTGCGAGTTTGACGGCATTCGTTCGCGTCTAGGATGAAGCACGCGTACCTAGAAGGAACACGGATTGAGAAGATAGGCAGGTAGGTGCCTATTTACACAGGACTTGAGAAAACCTAGGTTATAGTAGGTATCGGAAATAATCTTTTAACCACCTTTGACACGCTCAGTTTCACGTCGCCATTCATTATTTATCAGGACAGTCAATGAATTCAATAAATTAAGTAGGTTGAATCATGTGGATAATTACTTATTTGCGGATAGTCTAGCATCGATAAATGCAAAATTAATCAAAGTCTATACTGATAATAATTTGTTTCGTTCGACAATTATAGATATATTTAGTTTATAATTCTCCTTTTAACCTTATTTTAACATTTATTTAATTTTTTTCTGCCAACTGTGTAAGCTTATCAATGGCTTCTCCTTATTTATATATATTATGTATCCTAGTGTTGAAGATTGCAGCTGTTAGCCCCCCCAAATACAATAAAATAAAATAAAATAAAACTCCGGCAACGAGTTCTAATCTTTTGTGGTGCGCATATATAGTTTGTATGCCCATGTACGTCTAAAAAAAGCGAAACATATAACTATCGTCTGTACCACTTAGCATAACATCTGCAAAAATGTCTATGTTTGAAGCAACTAAATTACTTGGTGGTGTGTCCTCCATATGTGTGTGCCGCATGCCAATATATTTGGTTGTCCAATGGTGGAAGGGAAACGGCGTGATCAGGTTGAAAGCTCCAGACTCCCTTTCCTTTATCTGATGTGTAATGGGCATAAAAGCCGAAGACGAAAATAATTAAATTATAAGTATCTGAAAACATCTGATTTTTCAATACAATATTCGAATATTCGTTACGTATATAAAGCTTTCGAGTCATTAGCAGATTGTTCATGGCGTGATAAAGTACAGTAAATCTTATTCCATGCTCACATTTTTGGACTGCTTTTTTTAATATTTCTGGATTTATGTCTTTATTTATTAAAAAACCTTATAATAATCGTTATAAAGTATTTATGTATCGTATTTCATCCCGGATTACGGTAGTTAGAATTTGATAACTGTTGTATACCTAATATTAAACTAAAGATTATAAGGAGCTTAGAGAATATACTATTAAATTACGAGGTTATAATACTGGCAATGTTATTTGTATTATATTCAGAATATACGAGATTTATGTATATCTAAAAAATCATATGCCTTGTTTTGTCGCAATCATATCTTGAAAGTTTATTTTGGAAGGCTTCCGTATTTTATACTTAATTTAGCTGAAAGTTATACTTAAATATTTTTAATTAAAATACAATATTATAAATGTGTTTATTTATTCACAAATAATTATATTTATTTTTATAATATTTAGGACATTTCTTTATAAAAAAAATTGAAAACATTTTTCTATTTTCTTAAGTTTTCGCGATTAGTATAACATAAAATAATAAAACTAAGTTTTAACGGTTTTGAGCGCAGTAATTTTTATTATTCCGACGTTTCGGCCACTTTTCAGTGGCCGTGATCACGAAAGACAAAGATGTCAAATGTCAATGAGTATTGTCTAAGTTTTATTTAGCCTACCGCCAACTTGTTCATTTTAATTATTTTGTTTGTTTTGTTTATGGTTATTATTTACTCTATAGGAGCCTAATATAATTTACCACCGTTTTGCAACATGTTGTGGCTTGAAGAGAAGAAGCGGCGCAAGAAACTCTTCAGCAAACAGCTAGGCTATTTATTAAACGTTATTCTTTTATAAAATACATCCAAAACAAAAAATTGAATACAAATATATACTTTACAATCTTGTAGTCCGCCAGCAGCGGGGGGGCCTGGGGTCCAAATTACCGTTGGACAGGAACCTCCTCATAATTCGTGCCATGTCCAAGAATGCTGCTTTCTGTATCCGGCCCCTCGGCTAGCTTCTAAGGAAAAGCCTCTCTAGGCGACGGTATTATTATTAACATTTTTTTATTTTTTTTTATTGCAGGAATTTAGCAGACAGGCAGACGGCCCACTTGATGGAAAGCGGTTACCATCGCCTATGGACATTTGCAACACTAAAGGTGCTACAATTGCGCTGCTGCTCTCTTTAGGGAGACTGGAACCTGGTCAAAAATTTACATTTAAAATACAGTACATATAAAAATAGTAGGTACGTTTACGTCTATGTTACTATGGTTAAGATGCAATATTGAGAAGATAAGGCGAAGATATGACGCTTCGTTATGACCATCGTTAAAATTTATGATTTTACTTAATTATCGTAAATATTGAAAGACGACATTCCATTGTCTTTGTTACTCTTATTAATCAATTATTCATTTACATTATTTATATTACAACTAAATTCAATTTTAAATCGAAGCAAAAATATTTCCAAATAGTGAAGTTCGGTTTTTTTTATATGTTGGTTTTATGAAGTGATAGCGGTTGTGTTACACCGTCCCAGGAAGCGAGAAGCCTTATGGATAAAGCTATACCGATAACCGCGATCGGATGCTATAGGCACCTTATTTCAATACCAACGACTCGCACAAAGAGGCGCTATACATATATTTATTTTACCTGAACCCTTTTACACGGAAGTTAGATCCTCTAGATTGTCTTATATGTCTATTTAATTTACAATACATCTTCAAACCACCAAATCAATGAATATTCAGGATTCTATTTTGTTATTGATTAATTTTTTTAATATAAACCATTGATATAAATCAGACTTTGTACATGTTTGTACATGTACATGGTTACAGTAAACGTATGGAAGTAGGTAGTACTTAAACAATACAATAAAATTTGAAAAATAACTATAACGAATGCAGTTTCATATGTACTTACTGTACGTTGTACAACATTTGTTATTTATAACATATTTTGTAAACTACACTAGGAATTAGTATTTAAAATTACTTATGTAATATCCACGTGTCACTAAGATTGAAAGAAAAGCATTTATGCCGTGTCTCTTGATATCTCGAAGGCAATTGACAGGGTCTGGCACGACAGCCTTATTAGCAAACTTCCAGCATACGGATTGCCTGACAGTCTCTATGCTTGGATGTCTGATTTCTTGAGGGAACGATTGATAAGAGTTGTAGATGGTTATTCTTCCGATCACATGGCAATCAGTGCCGGAGTCGCTCAGGGATCTGTTCTCTCCGCAACTCTCTTTGTGCTGCATATTAACGATCTACTTAAACCCGGAGTTTTTGGCTACGCAGACGACAGCACGGTTGTGGAGAGATATATGTCCAAAGCGCGATATAACAGAGCCCAAATCCAGTTTCACCGAGAGACGATGGTCGAACGGCAGAACGTATCCTTGCAGGCAGTCTTCGAATGGGTAATGCAAACGATTGGTTACATTCAACGCCTCGAAAACCCAGGCGTGTCTATTCTCTGCAAAAGGAGTCTATTCGAACTGACTCCCACGTTCAGGGGTATGTCCATTACATTGGCAGATAGACTCCAGCTACTGGGCATCTCTTTGACTCCAACACTCAATTTTGGCACGTACATAGTCTTTAGCGCAAGTGGTGACCAAAAAGCTGGGTGTACTCGCAAAGGTGAGACAGTATTTTACGTCGGAACAACTGCTGAACTTATACCAAGCACAAGTTCGGTCCTAGATGGAGTACTCTTCTCATCTTTGGGATGGGTCAGCCATATACCAATTGGAAACGTTGGAATCAATTGAGAAAAGAGCCGGGAAGCTGGTCGGCAATGATCGTCTTTTTTATGCTCGACTTCGGGGTCTAGAGCATAGACGTAAGGTCGCGGGGCTAACTGCCTTCTATCGGATACATCTCGGGGAGTGTTCCTTAGAATTGCACGAGCTGATTCCTCGAACCCCACTTTACCATGGGACAACCAGACGCACCGGTTTACGCCACCGTTACATGGTGGGAACACCACCAGTCAGAACCAAGCGTTTCGCTTTATCTTTTTATCTTGAAGTCTTCAAGTGACGAGTGAATAGGTATCTTCTAGGTAAGCGTGCTCCATCTTAGACTGCGTCATCATTCATCATCAGGTGAGACAGTGGCAAAACGCAAACATATACTTCCATAAAAATAAAAAATAAATATATATAATGACCAAATCTTTTAAAGCATAATTAAATTTCAATTATAGAAAATTAATTAATTTATACCTATTGTTGACTGTTTGTAAAGTAATTTTAAATATCTCTGTAAATATATTAATGTATTAAACATACCTCCTCTTCTAGAATTATAAGTATTCGTGTATTTCCCAGTGCCGCCATTCTAAGGCGATGTTACGAAAGTCATAAAAATAAAGCATTATTCAACAAACGTATAAACGTCAAGCAGGATGCCTACTTGGAATAATTTTCGCTCGAACACCTAAAAAGCATTTACATGCATAATGTATAAAGGTATATAGAATATATGGGTAACAAGTTCAAAGGTTCTTCGGATTACTTCACTATGAGAAAAGTTCAAACGTATTTTATAATAATTGTAATGAATACGTAATTTTATTACAAAACTTTTGGGAACGAAATTACTGGGACAGAATCTTTTTACGAGGCCCTATTTTCCCATTCTAGTCTTTATTTAATCCAATATTCTTGGTATATACTCAATTAAATCTATCTTCAAAAAATGTACATAATAATAATATAACAATTAACAAAATAACATAACAATTCGAGATTCTTTTGAAACTGGTAATGCCATCTGTTATGGAGAACCCACAAATTTTTGTTCGAAAGTTGAATTTCTGTACTGAAAGTCGTGCACTCTAAAATTTGTTTTCAAAAATGGTGTCTTAAGTCGAAATTTAAACTTAGAAACTATAATTTCATGATTAATCAAATAATATGATATGCCTTGATTTACGAATAGATATTGTTGTAAAAAATGGACTCAATCTCCATAATTTTATAAATGTTGGTAGGTATAGGTAAGTATTTATGCCACCCTTTATTGCTTTTATGAAACACCCGTAGGCGAAAATAAACAGCACTGTAGAAGCGTGTGCTGGCAACCGACCGTGAAATGTTCTGTGGAACATTAAACATGAACATTTCTATGCATAGATACATTGCTGTTACCTACCACATATTGATCATACGTATGAATGATACATAAATATACATACGATCGAAGCTTTAATATACTCGTATAATATGAAGGCCTAGGTTTTTGTTTCGGCAATTGTTACCATAGAAGAAGGATCTAGGAACGCCAATCGCCCAGTAAAAATATGAACTTTCGCTAAAAAACTCCTGAATCCTACATGACTAGATAGTAGCACAAATCAAGTTTTTGTACCTTTTGGATGTTTTATGTAGGTATTTATTAACTTTTCCTAAAGTAGAGGAGTAAATAATCCAGGAAGCGTGGAACTATAAATATAATTATGACATATGAAATAGTACTATATTTGTATACTATGGATCTTTCTACAAGAAAGAAAGTATCTAGCTGTAAAGTAAAGTAACTAGCTGATATTATATACAATTTAATAATAATTATCGAATAGTCCTCTAATATTACTATTACAGTTTTTTTGATGGGTCTGCTAAAATACATTGATAAATAACCTTAAAGAAATAGCCTAGTCTTTGCATAGCAGAAATATTCTTTGGTAGGGCATTTCGTCGTGAGGGCGACCAACCGGAAAATGATTCGCGGTACGTTAGACATGGACATTGGACATGTCTGTATTGCTGCAAGTGGAAGTGGAGACATTTAAAATGTTGCAACCTGTTTCAAAGTGTTTATATATTAGCTGTAATATGGGTAAAAAGTTTGCATATACGCTTTGAAAGGTGCGCCCACGACTGAAAAATTGAGAGAAATAAGACTAAGGAGGTATGGGCATGTAATGGGGAAGGATGCAAGTCACGTGATAAAAAGAATGTTTGGAACTGGAACAACTAGAAGATTGACGGGCACAAATGTAAAGTTAGACTAAAAAAGAGATTGCGTGAAGGATGACATTGATGAATTGTGGTGTTACAGAGGACGTATGTCAGAATAGAGGAGTATAGAAGGAAAAGACATAAGTATTGTGCCGAGCCCAATTATTTGGGAAGAAAGAGAGAAGGTGGAAGGAAACAAAGAGTATACATTATCGTCTAAAGACGACGTATATCTTCAACGTGATAAGTACTTCTCTTGAACGGTGCCCAAAAAAGAGATAGCTGTATGTCTCGAAGCTGGACCGAAAGTGCAAGACGTCGAAGATCACGTAAAGTGTAATTAGAATTAAGATAAATCCCGGAAAAATATCAGGGATTGATAACTGCCTAGCGAAAATACAAGAAAGATTAATTGTGATAGCTGCAATATTGTTTTTTCAAACTAATTTAGAGAATGAAAACTCTGAGACATATTTCCTGTGGAATAGTTCTGTTTCATGTTAATTTAAATAAAATAACCAATTTTTAAAATGGAAATAAGATTTTCAGTAAATATGTACAGATTTTTTTAAACTCTTAATTAAATTATTTTAGGATATACTTAGCATACTTATGTACTACACATACAAAAATATGTTAGAAATAATTTTATTATAGTCGAATGAAAGCAAAAAGAGTACTACATTTTTATAGGTTGTATAAATTGATAAAATTGTAAAAAATCAAAAATTATGAGCGCCATATTTTTAAATTTACTCTGCCGAAGATTGTTTTATTTTAAGAACTGTATGCCAAAAGTATATTCCAAACAACCCTAACAAATAAACTTCAATGTTTTAAACGAATAACCATGTAGACGGACCTCCCAGGCATGGTCACTGGGGAAATTTAACAGTTACATTGTATGCACAATTAACTGACCCTCTATCTTTGTTATTTGCTATCGTCCCATCCGAATTATGCTTGCATATAATTATAAACCATTGTTAATATCATGGAATGGATTGTATAGGTATGAATTTATGTGTTATGTTATATTGTTATGTATTATACATGATAATTCAATTATAAGCAATACGAGATTAATACTTAAGAGTGTCAACGTAACAATTCTTGCTCCTGCTTAGTTAAATAAGAAATTAGTAATATCGGAATTACCTATCTATGTTTTAGTTTAAGATTTTTTGGATATATTTAGTATGGATATTACTGAAGATGTAATTTTGTAATGTTTTCTTTGCTTTAAAAATAACTTTAACAATTAATTTTAATCAAAAATACATCTAAATTCGTCGTCTAATTAAGTGAATCAATTTAGTAATATATAATTTAGAAGTACTAAAACTACTTCTAAATGAGTATTCACAAGTGCTAAAAGTTAAAATATCCCTTGAATTGTAGTATAAACGGTGAAGGTTGATAAAGTAGTGAAAGTTTTCATATTAAAGCTACTACAATACTACAGAGTACAAGTAGCTACTTAAGAAACTGTCAGAAGAAAATTGTTTATTTGACTTTGAATGAGTTAAACACAGTGTTTACAGATCTACTTTATCTTTAAGATCCATAGTAATTTTCCTTATTGAATGAATTACTTGACTTATATTACAGGACGCGTATCTTATTCATACTAAATTGTGTATCTAGGTAGATATTATATTACTAGAAGCATTCCTTGTCATCCTGTTAGTTTTCACTTAAAAGAGAATGTAGATCAATAATATACTCATAATGATATTAACGAAGTTTATTTAAATTTATAAAAAACTTTAAAATTAAGTTCATTGCTTTATAACATAGTTTTAACATGTCCATGGATAGGTAGATAACTCTTTATTATACACCATTAAAGAAAAATTACAAGTTAGCAATTATTTTTATTGTTTTTTAATTTTATTATTGTTTTATTGCAGGAGTTCAGCAGACAGGCAGACGGCTCACTTCATAGAAAGCGGTTACCATCGCCTATGGATATTTGCAACACCAAGGGTGCTAAAAATGCGTTGCTGCTCTCTTAAGGGAGACTGGAACCTGGTCACTAATGCCGGAACACAACTCAAGGCTGTTATGGCGGCATACTCTAGATCAGGGGTGGTAGCCATCCAGACGGGCAAATACCCTACCACCTGGCTGTGGGTTCTTTTGTCGCCTCTTACGACAGGCCGCCCGGCCGCAGGAAATTGTATTATTTCTCCGTTCCCGCACGGATAGAATAAATTGAATTGAATTGTGCATAAATAGCGGTGTTTACGCTAAAAATCGATCTCTTCCAGACAACCCGTAGCAAGAATATTGCAAATAGGGAATGCCGATGGTGGTAAACAATCCATGATGTTCAAATAAGACACAGCTCAAAGCTACCAAGTACTTCGTATTCTATTTATAACAACAAAATATTTTTTAAATATAGAATTGGAAAAAGCTTTGATATACATACAAATAGTGTTACCCAGAGGCGATCTCTGTCCGAGGCCGAAGCGGGAGGACTAAAATGCGTAACTTCCGTTTTCCGCGGCATTGGGCACAATTTGAAATATTTTACTGCTGTTGTAACGACTTGATGGCGCTGCCGAGGGCCACTTATATATCTCTTTTATCTTTTGTTGGTCCGCGCCCCTTTTGCCCTCCGAGAGGATAAGTTTCCCCGATAGAGGGAATTTTTTTAACTCGAAAGTAGTTGAGTGGATTAGTGGCGTATTTTGTAGGAGATATAAGCTTATTTTTATGGTATCGAGGGTTAACATTGGAAAATTATTTGTACTCTTTAGAAGTTTTCTTATAATCAACTTTCAAATAAATTAACCTTTTATGTGAAAACAAAAACATATATTGTGCTTTTATTTCTTAGCCCCTAATACGCACATTGTAACTTTTAACAGTATCCAACAAGTATAGTCTATGTTCGCACGACACAAGCAGGAGCTGAAGTACCACATCAGAATCTTTCACATCTGCTGCAGTTTTTATATCCGTAACATAATAGACAAGTTGTGAAGAAGTCTCCTCACCTATATACTGTTACATTTTACGTAAACTTGCATTACATAGGAAACAAAACCGTATGATGATGACCATATCTACAGGCTTCCAGTATATTGGATAATAGACCCAAGAATTCTTATCTTGACGTTGTAAAAGATGGTTTGTAGGCTAATAGTCCAACAATGAGAAAAGTCAAAAGCTATATGCAGGTAAGCAGAAGAGAAAGAAAGCTATTCAATAAAGATAAGAGCAACAATGACTGCATCAAAAAATTAAAATTAATGCTTATTAAATATTAGAATTATTTTAGGAGGATTTAGGAATTATTAGGAGGATTAGGATATAAATATTAAGATATCAAAAACAATATCGGCACTTAATTATATGCTGCATCGGTACGCCAGCAAGGCAAGCATAAACCTATCCCGTCGGTCGAATAAATTGCATCGACACAATGGCTAAATCAACCGGGCTATCTGAAATGCGATCTGTGGTGTAGGCACACTTTATCGTCTTGTATTCTGAGTTGAGAACAACTGTTTCAGTATTATGTTTACTTGGTATTTGTATCAATTTGGTACGTGAGATTGTTTCTTTGATTCACAAGAGCTTAATCATAAACAGATTTCAAGATGCCTTTTATTTAAAATTTTCATAAATGACCATAATAACCTCCATTGCAAATAGGTGAATTTGTAGAATCATAGAATGTTCTCGAGCAATATCTATGAAGTAAATGAATATATGCACATATTTATTTTTTTGACATAAGTTTTAAAACCAATCAAAATAGAAAAATCCAGGGCATTCTCGCTCACAATTATTTTGCACGGTATCAAATCGTGTCCAAACAAAAATTTAATTGAAATGCATTCGAAATTAGTTTAATGAAAAAGTAGATATATACATAGGTAATTTATTTCCCTTTTACTAATTTTATTCCCCTAAACAATCACATGGAATAACGTAAAACTTTTAAGAATTTTAGCTACCATCGTAAGCAGACAATAGGCGGCAACACTGCACCCTATACGATATTCTATCCCAAATTTACAATCTCCAACCCGACAGACTATTAAATATGCATTTGTTGAAATTATTAACATGTCACAAAACAACTTTATCGCTCACGACTGGTTTCCCAACTCAGGATATTTTATAGCTAATATATTCATTACAACATACGTCTTTCCCAGCGTATTAAAATACCTTTTATAAATAACGAAACAAAAAGTATCTATCCGGCTACTCGCATAAATTAAGCCAAACAAAACTATAATTCAGGCAAAAAAGAATATAGCTACAAGTTTTTATATTTATTTTTGGTAACGTCTTGATTAAGTATGGACCACCTGCCAGGGAGAGCTTCTTTGGGGCTCAATAAATACATCGAAAAAAATATTAATGGCAGCATAAAGATAATGTTGAAATTCAAGTATCGCTTCTAAGGCATCTTAAATTGTCGTAAATCCAATTGGTAGCAGTATAAGGGAAACGCCTTACGTGTTCTCTTGAGAGGTTTTCAACGATGACATGATTTTCTGGTAAATCAAACGTTATATCGCTTATATTACTAATAAGTATTATATTTTTTTTGTATGTTCTTGATCTGTTTAACATTGTAGATATTTTCTAGGTAAACGTGCTTTCTCCTAGGTATACAACCTAATTAAAGACTATACCAAATCACTGCCAGAGGTCAGCATAGTCAGACAAGTCGCAGTACCTCGCTTAATGGCAATGCTTTTCGTTGTGCGAAGTAAGAATCACCCTGTTTACGGTTAGCATCAAAGAGTTTCTTGCATATTTCTTTGAAGTTATTCTTTGACCATGGTCCTAATG
The DNA here is from genome assembly GCA_039645545.1 of Dendrolimus houi. Lineage (NCBI taxonomy): Eukaryota > Metazoa > Arthropoda > Insecta > Lepidoptera > Lasiocampidae > Dendrolimus > Dendrolimus houi. The sequence goes on along the minus strand of CM077125.1, from coordinate 15,051,154 downwards.
TTTAACTCAAAACGGTACTAATATGCTAAACCTCTTCCTAAGGTTTCATTGAGAGCTCAAGATGATAAGCCAGCGTTTCCAGTCAAAAATTAAACGCGCGATAGTTTTGTTTATGCTTTAAAATTTAAAAATAAATTATGTTTCAGTCCTTTCTCATTACAAAAAAACAAAAAATTCCGACACACTATTCGGCTCCCAACAAAACAAAATGCAATCCATAATGATGACACAAAATCGCATTTCACACACACAAAAAATAAGCATGTTTTTGCCATCTACATTGTGGTCGATTTTAAATTGCCTTTAAAACTTTAATAACAATACGGCACTTCAGGTAAATAGTTACAAAATGGCTTCCCCTTCATTATAAATCAAACTGCACGCATTTGTAGTTTATATCTAATCGCAAATTTATTGTTCCGAGGCTCGCAGTAGTAGAAATTAACAATGAACAAAGTATTATTATATATTAAGTTATAATATAACGTGAGGTCATTGTACTTCTAATTTTATGGGTTCTGAGAGTGGCTGTAGAGCGGTTTCACTTTGGAAAATAATAGTAAGAATATCGCAATAAATTGAATTTTATATTTTGTTTGACATAAATGATTGACATGAGAGTACGTCAGTGGAAAGCGTCTCTCGACGTATTTACGACGTGAGCGACACGTTTGTTGGGTGAATTTATGTATGTTGTGGGATATTCGGGCAATTTTATGAGCCATTTGTGGCACTTAATGTCTGCGTTGATGGTATAGGTGTATCGAGTTACACACTCTGGATTATTATGCTACTGTTTAACTTATGTGTCGGTTATTATTGTGATATTAAATGGAATAATTATTATTGAAATAAAATGTGTAGGTAGGTATATTATAGATGGCCTCTGTAGTTGAGTGGGCTAGTTCACTGGAACGCAGAAACTACAGGTTCGATTCCAGGCATAGGATAGGCATTTCGTAAACAAAATGTCTGTTCTTTAAGTATTACTTAAAACTATTATCACTTAAAATATTAATAATATTAAGTTTTGATCATTCGAAAATATATCAGTTAGTTTTGCATATTAGATAGGTATATCTATTATGTGAAGATTCCGGATTTTTTTAGTCAACGATGAACCACGTCGTCTTAAAAATTAAAACACATAAATCTTTTTAATGATCTCTAAATATCGTATAACCGAAGTTTTATAATAAAAACCACAAATTTTGAATAAGTACTAAATTTATGATATTTTATTATACTAAAGATATTTATTGGATTATTTTAAGAACATAAATTTTATATAAATTTTAAAAAAGCCTTTATCTCGATAAGACGATCCGATAATATTTAAAATAAAATCTAAAAAAATGTTATTATATTTCGAATAAGTGCACATCTAAAGAATATTATATTTTATTATTTAGTTAATGGTATTTTAAAGATTTAATTGAATAATCAATCGAGATTATAAAAGATACATTTCATAGACTAATACAAATAACGCACAAATAGTCAAGTCTTGATATGGAGCTTAACTTATACGTCTATTTCTGTCGGATCTGTCTTTCCAGATACTTACTAGTCTTCAAGTCCCGTATGAATAGGTTCCTTTTAGGTAAGTTTGCTCCATCTTAGATGATATCTCCACTCCACATCCGGCGAGAACGTGGTCAAACGCGAACCTATACTACTATAAAAAATTATAATGATAATAGTTAAAACGATTAGATCATATCAATAAGTTAAAAGAAAATGCATTATTTTGCATTTTAAATATTATATCCTAGTTATTATTTAAAGTAACTTATAAAAAATACAAATTAATACTAAAATTAAACATTAAAGAAAATACATTTAAAGCTATATAATTACATATATGTTTAATACTTAAAGATAAATCTTTGTACCCCTTTCTAAGTGTATTTCACGGAAGGAGGAGGAGTGTAAAATTTTGAGTAGTTAAAGTTTATATGGAGAAGAAGTTCAGAAAGATATTTGTTTATATAGTAATACAAACGCCTATATTAAATAGAATAAAACGTTTACCACCTTATTCATAATAGTTATACGATGTTTATATGCTTTTAACAAGTAGTTCATAAGAATAAGTATTTTAGATACTTATAAACAGTCAATGCCAAGTCTGTAGTTAAACAGTCACACAGACTAGAAATTAAAGCCCAAGTTTCGATATGTAGCATAAAAATAATTACTGAATATAGAGTATAGCGATATATGTATTCTCTATAACAGAAGAACCTCAATAACTTACAACTTAAAAAAAATCTATTTAGTCCTTTTTCGACCACTAGCTTACTAAATGTCTAAAGCTACTCTGGCTGTTGTAATCAATTTAAAATAAAATATGTTAAAAAACGGAAAGCTTGCGTTCGAATGATTTCTTTCAAGTAACGTAAAGTTTCCCGCTTTTTCCAGAAGCGTCGGATGTGAGGCTGCGTTCACGGCAAAGGCTTCGCGGGAACAACATTTGTCTTCTACGTGGCGCCGCCCAACATTCCCGCTCACCTCCCATTGGTCCAGGACTCTCCGCCCAACAACACCTACAATTATATTTATCATGCATACACTGAAATAATTTACATTTGAGCTGAATTTGCGACCATTGAGGGTAATTGAAAATTTGTTGTATTGACCCCCTAACTGCCTACCGATGGCTATTGGAAAGTTTAAGTGATTAGTTTCTCTTACTTTTTTATAAGAAAAATTCATTTGGTAAGTATTTTCTATTTAGGTACCTATATACATATTTATAGGTATGAAAACATAATTAAGTTTTCTTATTAGATTTATCATAGTAACTCAGTTTTTATTCTAATGATTTAGGTAACCCTAGCAGATTCCATATATCGCTTAAGTATTTCTTTTTTTTCATTGCATGATTTCAGCAGACAGGCAGACGGCCCACCTGATGGAAAGCGTTTACCATCGCCTATAGACATTTATAACACTAAAGTTGCTACAAATGCGATGCTGCTCTCTGGAAGCTGGAACCTGGCCACTAATACCGGAACACAACTCAAGGTTGTTATGGCGGCATACTCTAAAACAAGTGTGGTAGCCATTCAGTCGGGTAAGTACCCTACCACCTGGCTGTGAGTTTTTTGTCGCCTCTTACGAGAGGCCGCCCGGCCGCAGGAAATTGTATTCTTTCTCCGTTCCTGCATGGGTAGAATCTTATCTTTTTTGCATAAAGTACTTTATATACTGTTATATAAATTACCACAAGTGTTATGGATAAAATACCAGGTAAGGGTGATCATAAGAGAACTAAGACGGCGCCCAAAATATACAAGACTAAACGCCAATAGGCGGGTCACGTCTGCCATAGGACTGATGGCCGATGAAGCAAAGAAGCTCTGGAAAGAAGAGCGTTTTGGTAAACGTAGTACATAGCTGTTGGATCAATGACCTATCGAAAATCACAAGTAGGTCAAAAAAGGAAAAGAAGATCCGAATATAGGAACTAGGTATATAGATAGCACTTTGGTAAAGTATGTCAGACAGTGATTTGCAATTGGCGCATGATAGCTACAGGTACATTAGCTTCAAAACGTTTTTGCGTTTGTAGTATTTGTATATTTACAGGACTTCTAAACTTGAAATTTAATATTAAAAATTATGTTCAATATTAATATATATTATTATAATATCGTTTGATATTATTAGTTTCATGTTAAGTACTTGCCTATAAAAATATAAAAAAGTATTAGTTTATTTATTTATGTGCTGACAGAACACTACAACAAACACTAAAACACCTCGAAGATAATTTATTTTTTAGAAAATATTAATCAAACGCTGCCCCGAAAAATAGTGATAAATTTGAAATTGCTAATACCTAATAAGCCTACACACCTGTAAAATATAATAAATTGAACATTCACTCAATAAACACGCAGGAAGAGGACGACATATGTGGACAATGCTGATTATATATAAACAACAATATTTTCGTCATAGGAATTACGAATTAAAAATACCTTCATACCATCTAAAAATAACTAACTAAAAATAGTCAAATTTATAAAGTACTAGGATATGCCCGCGACTTCATCCACGCTTGATTGCAAGTTCCCACGGAATTCCCGGGACACAAAGTATCGCAGCATTTAAACAAAGAATGTAAACTATCCTTTTTGTGGAAACTGTGTCGGAATAAGCTAACTTTTATGCATTCGAATAACTTCAAACCCCTCCTGGGAAAATTCCCGCGGGATTTCCGGGATAAAAAATATCACACTTTTTATCACATATTAAATTTTCTGTCGACCAGTGAAAAAACCGCGTTGGAATTCCATTTTTTTATATCTGGCCCTTTTAAATCATTCCCAGAAAAAATCCCGCGGGATTCCCATAATAATAAATAACGGGTAAAAAATAGCGTAGATTTTAAGTCTAAGAGTTTGCTGTCGATCAGCGAAAACCGCATCGAAATCGGCCCAGTAGTTTTTACGTGAATCCCGAACAAACAGACAAGAAATCTAAAAAATTGCATTGTTTTCCATCGTTTATATAGTTTATTCCAGCTGTGTTTTTTTAAATAGGTTCAATCTACACGGCATGTTTAGAATTTTATTATATTTAGTTAGATAGATTTAAGTTTCCCTAGCAAATAATAAAGAGTTTTACATGAGTACTTCTGAATAAACTCTATTTAAATGTAAAAAATTGTATTTGGAACTTTCCAGCTAGAATAAATACCTACTTAGATTTTTTGAACTGGTACTTTATAACGAGAACATAATGGATTATGGTACTATACCAATTGCTTTCAAAAATAAAACTATTATCTACCTATCTAAAATTCTACTTGTAAATATAAAAATGACATAGTAAATCTACCTTGTCTTTTCTTACAAGATAATTTTTTGGATATAATTTTGGTTATATTGTATTTTTAAATGATTTATATAAAATATTTTCTGCTATAATATCTAACTTTAGATGTGGGTTAAATTGTCTAAAACATTTAAACATCATTAAATAGCGTAATTCATTGCAAAAAATCCTGTTTGTAATGTACGAAAATATCTTAGGAAAAATAGTGTATAATTAATTATATTTAATCTGTTTTGTAAAGTCTTACTAGACTCCCGTGCACGCCAATGCTTAATATCGTAATTCATTCAAATTTAGGGCCTAGGAAGTAGTTCAGATTAGCTTTGTAGTAAAAGAAATAGTCGTCAGGGGCACAAACCTCAACACAACCGTCTAGGTGTAGCTTTCTTTAGTACATTTGGTACACTTTTGTACTAAAAAATTTGTGCAAAATCAAATATTGTTTTCAGCTGATCTTAAGCAATCATACTTTATATAATTGAAAATTTAGCTTATTTTTCACTCGATAAGGATTTTGTATGAACTAAAATACTGGCTACTCCTAAATTCTCATTATAATCTGAATTAGAATCCTACCCTAGTAGTTACAGATTATATGAGAATTTTTTAAAGTAATGCCATCAGTCCTAATATTTATTTGTTTATTTGTGTCACCTTTATTTTTTTATATATTTCTACGTCATAATTGCTCAATAAAAAAAGGAACTCTTAAATCTAATGTGACTAGCTGGCGCGACATTCTTCTCTCGCGTCTTGATGCTGTATTACTTAAACTATGCTTTTTACACTAAATCAGTCAAATATTAAAACTTTTATTAAGTTTCTTACCAATTTTAGTCTCATTTGTTGTAAAATATAGTTTGAATAATAAAACTTTTTTTATGGTAACGATCACCATAGTTTAAGTACATGTAGGTAATTAAATATTAAAGGAAAATTATACCATATTAAATATGCATTTAACAGGCGCTAATTTGACAATAATGCTTCATGTATGCTTTTTACAACCCTTTTTAATTGGGACGGATTATCATTTGGAGCATCAAAACGTGCTTTCATATTTTTATATAGAACTCCATTAGCTTTTTTTGTGTGGAACGGTAATACTATGAAATAGTCATGTCCCTATGTCCATTTTTCTTTGTATGTCGCTGTGATTTTTATTCGAATCTACTGGGTCCATATAGAAAAAGTTACAAAATTTCTGCATATTGTTACACAATGCTGTAGTGTAATCGCAAGAATTATAAAATATATAAAAAAAAGGTGGCGGCCATAAATGCAGTAGAGGTTTCATTTTTTTTTTCAGTATACACAGTCATAATTCAGATCATAAAAAATATAGCAATCCTTAATTGCGTGAGATATTCGCAATCAACGTCCTAAAAATTGTATTTGGAAAACTGGAAAAAAGGGAAAAATTCTGAAAAAAAATCAATGCAGATTTTAAAAATACTTTTAACAGAAATTAGTTAGGACAAGATCCGTTGAGTGATTTTTGAGTTGTGAGATATTTTCGTTTAAATGCTTTTTCAGGGTCTCGTAGGCAAATTACAAAAAGTAAACAGTTTACTTTTATCATATCTATGGATTCTTTCACGTATTCAGTCACACACTTAGCTCATTTTACTTAACACTTTATCTGTAAAATAGATGGCAACAAATCTAAAATAACAAGCACATTAAAAAACAAACAATTTCCTTTCCTTAAGATAACTTAATGTACCTATGTATCTTGGTGCGGCAGACTAAAACGTAACTTATTTGAGACATTAATTTTTACGATAATGGCCATTACGCCATTCAAGTTACTCCCATACATCTTAGGCGAACAACTTTTTTAAATAACGAAAATATTATCTCTGCTTATTTTTTAGTTTAGATAGCTATTATAGAGAAAATTTAATTTTTTATATATGCTTTCTATGAACAAATGATAGCTTTTAAATGGCGTGTATAAAATTTATAACCAAGCGTAGCTTTAAAGCTGTAATTGTAGTCTGTTGTTTTCATATCAAAGCCGGAACCGCCATGCTTGTCTAAAAAATATTAACAGGCTTCGTATATTTACAGGTAACCTGGATATATAGGTATTTCTTCACGATATTATCAGGTGGTAATTATTACTACCTCCTGCCAGTACATTGCCAGATCTTAAAATAATTGAAAAAACGCTCAAGTTCTTGGTACACAGTGAGAGGTCCTACATAGGTGACTGATATTCATTATCTATTTTAATCATTTTGCTAGCGATTTGCGAATTATTTTCTTTATAAGTATTTCTGAAGCTCTATCATGTTACATTTTTTAAGAATTTTCTATCCAAAAATGTTAAAAAGATAGGAAGGAGGATTATGAAACAATACGTCTTAGGATCTATTGACTTAAGAAATAAAACCCTGACTCAAAAGAATGTTTATTATTTTAATACCTGTATAACCTTTTTAGTCGTTGTGTATAGCTATATATAGTAAAATAAAAAAAATTGAATTCGAAATAAAAAACGTCTCCTTAAACAAAGGCCAACAGATTCGTACGGGTTTTCCAAGAAGAAACATATAAAGTTAGACAAAGCTTTGCTATTCACCAAAAAAAAAAAAAATTACCAAGTGAAAAATTACAAAAAAATACAAAATGCAAAGGTATGTACAATAATTACTTGGTAAAACAAAAGTTGGCTATACAGAAAATATAGAGAATACTCTTGAAGTACTTTCTTCAGTTTATCATTTTAATTACAAGATCTCGGTCAGATCGCCCACTGAGCCGACCTTTATAGTACTTGCACTGAAAAAATGTCACTTAGTTACATGTCTGACAGCCGTTCCCAACTATTTGCTTTTTTGTAATTTCAATGTAGATACTATTTATATAACAGAATGTAGAATACATATTCCTATAGGATTTCGCTCATATAAACCCAATAATTTCAAACAAATCAAAAAGACTTGTTAGGTACCTATATAGATGAATATGACGACTGTATAAAGGTTCCAATTCAGTCAAACTGTCTACAGTGCCCTTAAAAAAGGTAAATAAAGGTAATAATAATAAATAAAAGAACACCAGTAGGTAAATACCTTCGATCCACTCGGAATGAAGATAACCTGTAACTTTAAAACCAGTAAACTAAGTCCAGTTTAATTGGCTCGAACGATACAGATTTTAATTGATCGTAAATCGTCGTACGCCCCTTAATGGCTGCTGTCGATTGAGGCACAAATCTTAGCTTGACATTAAGATATTTAGAGACGCCAAAGAAAACGTCAGCTTGAAACCGAATCGATAAAACTGACTGTACATTTCAAGCGATTTCGCTGCGTTGCTTGCTGAATTGCGATTTTTATTAAGGTTATTTAAAATTGCAGTTGGGGATAAACGTTTCATTTATGAAATTACTTTTTAGATTTCCTTCAAAAAAGAATTGATGATGCAGTAAATATATGCAGGCAAATAATCTTGTATGACTTATAATAAGATTTTCTCCTTTACGTATGTGGAAAATAAGCTCAATTTTGTGTAGCTTTTATGCATGTAAGATGAATATTAGGAACAAGGATGAAGAATAATTTACTAAGGAATAACAATTCCATAGTAAAAAACGTAACTCCCTATACACTTTGCAATCACAGTTGGCGTCATCTGTCCGCTCTTGTTTATATAGAAAAACCCAATTAAAACATATTTTTAAAAGTTAAATCAGTCATAAATTGAAAGTCCTATTCTTTATTGTACACAAAATAATTACTTAAAAAACTATAAAATAGTGGTGATGTACAAAGGCGAGCTTAAGACTAACGAGAGTTTTCTTCTAGCAAACCTGGTCTAGCGAGAGTGGGAAAACAAGAGGCAGGTTTGTGTGCATTAAAGTTTATATGCAAAAGTACTCAGGTTATATACTTCTACCTAAGCGCACATTTACATATCTGAAAAAAAATATTAGTTCTAGTTAGCTCCTTTTTAAATTACTTTAAATTCATGAAATAACACAGAAAAGGTCCTATGACTACAATGGTACCAGAGGATCTTCTCTTACATTTCGACCTGTAGTAAACTTGAAGTGGACTTAAGTTACCAATACCTATACGATAGATATTCAAAAGATGTTATTGAGTGAAACTGTGTGTGAACTTTTGAATTTGAATTTAAATAAGAAAACTCATTATTGTTTAAAAACAAGCCTTTTATTTCTAATTTATATTTTCTTATCACTGTTACAAGGTTTTTGGATTTAAAAAGATATTTATGTGTAATTTATCTTCCACAGGAATCATACAAGCGCTTGTTAGAATTTGTATCTCGATGAGATATAATTATATGACTATATAATACCTTTAATAATGATTATAAAGAAGGTTGAATTTATTCGCATATACAAGAAGGGTATCTATTTCATATAGGTACCTACGTTTTATAATATATGATCATAACTGATTGCAGCTTCGTAGCAGTAGGCAATACTTCTGTGAAAAATTTCATATTCTATTTTGTTCTTAAGAATTTTTTTATTTCAGGAGTTCAGCAGACAGGCAGAAGGCCCACTTGATGGAAAGCGGTTACCATCGCCTTTGGACATTTGCAACACCAAAGGTGCTACAAATGCGCTGGTGCTCTCTTAGAGACTGGAACCTGGTCACTAATACCGGAACACAACTCAAGGTTGTTATGGCGACATACTTTAGACCAGGGGTTGTAGCCATCCAGTCGGGCAAATGCCCTACCACCTGGCTGTGGGTTATTTTGTCGCCTCTTACGACAGGCCGCAGGAAATTGTTTTCTTTCTCCGTTCCTGCACGGATAAAAGGATACCTAATACAAAAAAATGCATAGCACTTTTATACAACTTCAAACCGAGCCAGTATACCTATCTAAGTATTTGTACTTTATGAGTTTATTTTAAGTATCCCGATGGGACCGAACACGGTATTTCTATATTTGTATTTATTTGATTTTAATACCCATACCTACCTATTCATCAAACACCATTTTTTTGTTCTTTAGATTCAATAATAACATAATATGCTAATAAGAATTACAGACTACGCTAACTGGACCTCAAGAACGATACAGGCGCGCCATAAGTTTCACAATAAGTTGCCGAAGACTGTATGGAGTAGAGAAGTAGGAAAGCAGACCCCGAGCTCCGAAATAAGGCCGCCTGTATACAACCGGGATTTAACACTAGAATGGATCATCATGATATAACTAACAGAAAATAAGAAATGTAATAAAATATATAGATAAACAAAAAAAAATCTAGTATTGCAACAACGTTTCTCTAGGCCTATCTGATGGGTGTTCTGTTAAGAAAAAAATGTAATAAGGTAGAGCGAACATATTTCCATGTCTAGCGAGGAGCCAACTTTTATCAGGTCCCGCCATCTATAGCGAGGCTCTACAATTTTTATCGGCTGATTAAATCGTCCCTAGCTACCCCTTTATGGCCGAAGCGTGTATATATCCACTTGTTTGTTTTGGATAGACCATGAGATAACATCTATAGGTGTTTCAAACATTTTATCTCAGTATTAAATTGGGACCGTGTGTTTATTTTGCTATGTGGAAGGAAACATGCTTTAGATAGAAATTTTACTTTGCAACTCTTTATTATCACATATTTATTCATTTTAAATTTTATAACATTTTTCTTATAAATATTCGGTATATAAATAATGTACATTTATATATAAATATTGGTATCAGTGTATGGACTAATAGCGAAAAGTCTTGACCGCCTTCTTGAAAGGCTCTCGCTTGGTATTTGGGTCAAGAGGCCCCAGAAGGTACCTTTGTTGGAGACGGCCCGTATTGTGAGGAGGTTCCTATCCCTGGAGTCTTAACCACCGGAAGCTTAGATCAGATTTTTTTACAATAATGACCTTTATTTATTATTATAGTTGATTAAAAAATATATAATACAACATAATTATATGATATCAGCCCATTACCGTCTTACAGCTGCGTTCCAGCAGGTCAGGTCGCAGAATAGCTGTACATGCCAATAAATTCGGCCCTTAACTGTGCTCAAAACCGAACTTGAAGGAGGAGAGTGATTAGTTATTCACTGCCATCGAAGTCATGATCTTCAATAATGAGGGAACAACTTAGAAGACGAGATTAGTGCTTTTTTTTTTAAATGTATGAATCATAGCTACAAGCTTCTATAATCTTTCAAAACGCCGCAGCATCGTAGATTTTGTACAAGCGTAGATGCTTATGACGATTAACAATAGAGGAGCGGACTGTGAAATCAATTGAGCCACTTTTTATAAACTTATAGAACGTCGCGGCCCCATAGATTACATTCGAGCATACCTGCGTCGTGACGTCATAAGTAGTAAGTAATAGTAAAAGTAGCTAATTAAAATTATTTCTGTTATGATATTTTTAAAGTAAGATGAAAAGGTGTTATTTTAATGTTCTTTCATTCTAAATAATGTTAGAATGCATTGTAACGCGTGTCCACGTTCTTCTTATAATATTATGTATACTTACAATATATAGACAAGATATTTGACGGCCTCTGTGGTTGAGCGGGCTACCTCACTCCAACGCAGAGGCTCCGGGTTCGATTCCTGCTATAGTAAATTTAAAAAAGGTATTTTCTCCGTTATTTACTATGGTCTGGGTGTCTCGGATCGGCCCCAGCATGGTACTGGTACTTTGTATATTACCCATAACACAAGCGTAACTTGCTTAATTTGGGGATATACAATATGTGTGTTTGTCTGCCGATTATTATTATAAAAAAAAATAGAAAAAGAAAGAATCAAAAACTTATTTTAGACAAAATGATTCAAAAATTGAAAGTACTGTAAATTAAATTATATTAAAATAATAAAATATTTAAAAGCGATAAAAGAATTTGTACATATTAGAGATCTAAGTTCAGGTATTTTTACTGGCTGATTAATATTAAAGTATTTTCGGTTAAACTGATTTTTTAGAATTTCGCAGGTAAATGATAATAAATACCTGACGTCCGTTACTCCTGCGGCGTGCGTGGTCTGAACGCACTTGGTCGGTTTTTGTTGCTTATCAATTCGCTTTCGTATCTTATACTCTTAATTAAATATAAATTAACCTCTTTTGGAGAAACACATTTATTAACCCAATTTAAAGTATCTTTATAAATATCATTCAATACTCTTATTTTGGATTCCCACGGTCGGAATCCATAACTTAGTAAATTAACTTTCATGGTAGGGATGTATGTGCGTAAGGAACGGAGCCGAAAGAATAACATAGTAATGAAACATGCTCGAAATTGGTTTACGTATTAGTATGTTCATGGTGATCCAAAGAACATTTACATTAAATTCTGGAAAGGGTCTAAGTATAGCCCTTTCCATTCATGTAAGCCCTCCAAAAGTCTAAACCATGCTCATAGCTCATGGTCTGAAACTACTTATGTAAGTACAATATAATAATTGGTTCAAAATGAGGTTGTTTAACTTAATACTGACACGTCAGATGATGTCCAGTTATTATTAATATTTTTTGATACACATCACGTATTTTCTATTCTCCTCTCCTAAGTACATGTCTTGTAAACGTATAATATTAAGTTTGTCAAATGTTTTGAAAGGAAATTTCTTTTTGAATCGTTGTGATTTGAAACTCAATGAAACGAAAAAAAGCGACACTAAGAATGAGACAAAATACATTATATTTAAAAATTTAAACATTATACGCATAGGTACACATAGAGTTGGAAATGTATTGAAGTTTTTTATCCTTGATAAACACTTAAATACCAGACCATTGGCGATCCTCATTATTTTACATAATTCGTTTAATTAAAACACATTTTATTATTACAAACACATTTTAGATCCAATCAGTCAAATTCTTAATTTTAATCCTAAAAAAGTAGATTAGATTAGATAAGACTTTATTACTCACCAAAATAAAAGATAAAAGACAATATTTTTCAGAACAATAGTAATAGGAGGCCTTACCGCTTAGAGCGATCTCTTTCAGGCAACCTAACTTATAAGGATATTCTTAGGTAATCTGTAAATGTAGGTGGTGCATAAAATCACATTTTTTAATACATACCTAAAAAAAATTGTAAGATAAATACATACATATGAAATATACTTTTAATTGATAAATAGTAATCATATATAATATAAATAATTGCATACACATAATTAATTTAGGTAGGTAAAGTTGTTTAAGTAGAGGTAGTGCTTCCTGAGTAGGTTCTTAAACGTCAGTAATGGTCTAGTTTCTCTGACTTTGAGAGGTAGCACATTCCAAAGTGTGACATCTTGCATTGTCAACAAAGTATTTCCTGGGCAAATGTTATTTCTAGAATATTTCTATCTAAATAATTAAATAAAATGAGAATTTCAAACTCACCATTTAAGGTTACTAAATGATCGTTATAGGATTCTGAGTGGATCAATTACTTAAATATAATACACAATTAAATTCTATATTCCAAAATAAAATTTAACTTACCTTGTGTCTTGAAAAAGCCAAAGATGCCGAAATTCATCTGCAACAAAAAACGTTTTCTATTTTATTGCGCCCGCGCTTTTGAAATACTCGTTTTGGTATCTTTAGAGTTACGTAATAAAGTAATTTAGACAAATAAAAATACAGAATAAGTACCTACAATAAAACAAACTCTTTTTGTTGAAATTGTAAAATTAACAGTTATAATCAGAAGGTAATACCTACGTTGGAAGTATGTTTTAGTTAGTCAGTTTCTTTCTTTGCTTGTGAATAGAAGGTATATTTATTTATATTTTATGTACTGATATGTTATATGTACTTGTCATAGTACATAAATATGTCAATGCATAGTGTTATTGTGGTGACTATGTTACTCAGAAGAGTTAAAACGCAACACAAAGACTGTTTATAGCATACACATTAAGCAATGAATGCAATGATTAACATTATTAATAATAATTATTCAGTAAATAAAAAACTGCGAGTTCAATAATATCTACCTACTCTTAATATACAAAGACCAAAAAATATGGACAACCTTCACACAGTATTTTAATGTGGTAAGTGAATATTACAAATATTTTTTTTCTTCACTACAGAGTTAGCATGTAATTGTTGTAATTAAAAACTAAAACGATACCTATATGGCCAATATGATTTCGACACTTTCTGTTATACAAATAAGATTTCATTATTTGAAATGCTTAAAACAACACCATCTATTGGTATTAGTTAGATTTAAAAAGTCAACTGGTCTTGTACTTTTTTGTAATCTCAGCATGCTCTAAAGCACGGCGTGTATCGCCATCTGTGTTTAAATGTAAGTATTAGGTGATAGATATGAATCTCTGCCCGGATGTTGCAGTTGTGATAGGCAAGATTTCCAAGAGATGATGTTTGTGCAAGAACAGTCAGTACATTTATTTACAGTACACTGTTTCTTTACTTTTAAGCGTTTCTTTAAATTATTTAAAAATACAATCGTATGAAAAAATAATTACTACTTTCATATGATATAATGGATTATATTATCATCCAAGATACAGATTAATGCTGGATGCTGAAGCCGAGTTCCGTACTTTAACATTGTAAAAGTAAATCAATGTTTTGTATTCAGTCCTAAAAAGTTGTACATATCTATACAGATAAATAAAATATGTGTCTGTTTATAATGTCAAAATATCAGCTTTTTACTAAATGTATATGAAAGTATATACGGTACTTACATATTTATAAAAAAACGCGTGCGTTTCGGGACATACGACAGAAGTGATAACTTAAACTAATATAAGTTGAACAATTTTATATTGTTTAATCTGAAAAAAGCCTAGGTTATTACTTAAATTTTATGTATATAGCGCGTAAGTTAGAGTGAGAGAGGAGGAGCCTGCCTACCGCTACCGTATACGTATGAGAAAGGGAAGCCAGACAGACTGGCGCCGTAACGCGTTACGTAACGAAGCGATTTACCCTCCCATAAGAAGTTATCACTTCAAAATCTTTGTCTGTCTTTCTGTCTGAAACGGCTGGACCGATTTTCACGGTACTTTCACTGGCAGATAGCTGATGTTATAAGGAGTAACTTGCATTTTTTTAGGACTAAGTGGAAAAAATACCACGCGCATAAAGTCGTGACACAGCTCGTTATTAACAAATCAATATTAATTAATTAATATTGAACTTAATAACATTACGCTTAACCAAAATGTTTCAATCAAATTTATAACAATTCGATACTTGCTTGTTTACGTAATTTCATTGTTCATCTTTAAGCGACAAAGTGATGGTAAATTTATGATATTTCTTATTTGATAAGAAAAAACGGTGTCCAAATACCTAATCCAAATTGATGCTTTGTTTACATTGGTGCAATAAAATAGTTACGACGTGTTGAATAATCGTTTCCAGTTTGAGTGACCATAAATTTGTATATTTTTAAAGTTACGCAGTTTGAAGTCAATAAAAATTTAACGATTGTTGTGAGGGTACCCAAATAAAAATGTAGCATATTTAAAGGTGTTGTTAGGTGGCATTCTTTATAGATTACTTGCTTGTTCTGTGATACAATAACAGTTGGCTTTATAGACTTAAATAATTTTATTTTCATAATATATTTAAGTAGATATAATCTTGTATATATTATACTAACAGTAAAACTTGTATGACCCAATAAATAAATACTTACCATAAGTTAAAACTCATTTCATAAAATAAAAGTTTTTGTATAAATTGTTTGAATAATCACCACACTCAGTCTGTCCGATTCATCATTTGGCGGCCTCTGTGGTTGAGCGGGCTAAGTCATAGCAGACCGAACTCGTTGTAACACAGAGGATCCGGGTTCGATTCCCGGCATGGTAAATTTTGGAAACAAACTTTCTGTTATTTACTATGATCTGGGTGTCTGGGATCGGCCCCAGAGTGGTCCGTTGTATATCACCTATAACACAAGTGTAACCTACTTAGCTTGGGGATATACAATGTGTGTGTCTGCCGATTATTATTATAAAACACAATTAACATTAAATACGTATATATACATAATACATAGGAAGTACGGATTTGTTTCTCTTTTACTACTTTATTTAAGTCTATAATTCATAACTGTTCGTCGTAAAATAAACAGTGTTTTGAATATAACCTAAAAACTAATTTTATATTGTGGAAATGTCGATATTAATTTAAAAAGGTAAAAATCAGTTACTATATGAATCTTTAAGTTATTTTCATTTCACCTCTCAGAATGTAGCAATAAGACTCTTATTCGAGGTTAACATTCATGTTCAAACCAAACGTTCGTCCAAGTTAAAGACTAGGTATGCACGGAGCTTTTTCAATTTAAACGTATATCTACCTAGAATCTCACCAGAAGGTTTATAAATCACGGATGTTGATTCAGACAGGCCACTTGTTTAAATAAATAAGTATATGATTATGTATATTTAAATATATACTTTGATGTTTGAGCAGCTTATAGGTATATCTTAATTAAATTCATTTGCCTTATTACTTATTGAAATTTAATATAAACGTCATACAAGTAATTTCAATTTTCTACCAATGGTAAGATAAAAGAATTGGTTGTAAGATATAGAACCTCAGCTATTATTTTGAATGATTGTTTGTTTTTTCTTTGCGGCCTTGGAAATGAACGCATTATCGTGGGTGAAATTTGGTGTGTGTGTGTACTTTCAATAAAAACGATAATTGTAGTACCTACCTAGGTAAGTATCTATACCTACTTTTTATTTCGGATATGATTTTTTTATTTTTTATTAAACGAGTTCAGCAGACAGACAGCCCACCTGATGGAAAGCGGTTACCATCGCCTATGAACATTTGTAACATTAAAGGTGCTATAAATGCGCTGCTGCTCTCTTAAAGGAGGTTGTTATGGCGACATGCTCGACCAGGGGTGGTAGCCGTTTGGATGGGCAGATACCTTACCACCTGGCAAAATACCAAATACCTATAAATATATTATTAGATTACAGTAGCAGTCGTTGTCTTATTGCAGATAATAATATGCTTAAATACTTATGACATCTAAAAGATGACATTAGTGAAAAGAAATGTTTTCGTTAAACGTTTTTTTTAATATAGATATCTAATTTGAAACGAACCGTATGCAAAAACAACTTTTATACCCACAGTCGATATTTAGTAGTTTACCTCGTCTCTGGTTCATTAATATTTTCCTTCTGATTTACAACAATCTTATTTACCTACAACAGAAGTAGAGTAAAATGCTGCTTTATTTTACTGTTATGTTACGGTTCTTATCTCCAAGTAAATTTCCTTCGGCAGCATTATTTTCGTTGATGGACAGATAAAACAAATGCGTCTATTAATAAATTGTTTTTCACATAATTCCGATGTCTGACCTCATTTGAGTGTTACATAAACATCCTATTACACATTTACTGCTGCGGATGAGTTAGGGCACTTAACCAATTCAGCATACAGCCATAAATAGACAAACGCCAAGAGGTTATTCCTAACCTAAAAGTAATCTATCCCGGGGCCCCGCCGCAATATCGGTTTGTGAACGATTAACAGAGGGCGCGCGTGCCCTTCGCTTTTACGGCATACTTTTACGATGTCGTAAACTCGGCTGTATAATAGCTATAATCTTTTCCTCTGAGACTCCGCCTATCCGAGATAGATGGCGCTAAACAAAACTCGGAATCACTGTCACCGAACCAAATGTTAAAGTTTTATTGTGTGTTTCGCTAATGTGGTGTGAAATTAATAGGTAATAATGCTTTTATGGGTGCTTGCGGGCTTTATGGGGGCATAAAATCATCGCAGGTGAATGTAGTACCCGATGTATTTGTTTTAAGTTGGTCGCAGGTGTTTTGTGCTGCCGTTTGATAGTATTTAGACGATAAAGATATAAAAACACGACTTTCAGATATAAAGAACTAAATTCGAAAGCGTTTTTAAGTAGGTATTAACATAATAAAATAATAGAATAATACACCTTTTTTTTCGTACTTGTAGTGATAAGACTTTTACTTTGCAGTAGTTACTGTAATATGTGTTATTTCCATGAAGTTCCACAGTAAATAGAACATGCAAGACTTAAACTTGTGCATAGACAACACAGACATGAACTATAAACCTGTGGTGATGCAGGTAGAAAGGCGAGATTAACAATAAACTTATTGTCTTGCACCGCTTACGCAGTTTTGTGACCTAATCTGTGATATGATTTGAACGTGCTAATGATAAGAAAAAATATCACAAGGAAACCTGAACTGTAAATTCGTTAATCTGCGTAGAATGAGTAAGCTAGGTACCATTTTTTCGCACGAAAACAAACTACTAAGTGTTGTTTTTTTATTACACAAATTCAGCAGACAGGCAGGCGGCAAACCTCATGAAAAGCGGTTACCATCGCCTATGGACACTTGGCGACACCAAAGGTGCGCTACAAATGCGCTGCTACTCTCGAAAGGGAGACTGGAACCTAGCCGCTAATGCGGGAACACAACTTAAGGTTGTTATAGCGGCATATTCTAGACCAGGGATGGTAGTTACCCGGACGGGCAAATACCCTACCACCTGGCTGTGGGTTCTTACGTCGCCTCTTACGACAGGCCGCCTGTCCGTAGGAAATTGTATTCTTTCTCTGTTTTTGCACGGATTGTGCAGTCAGTGATAGGACTTTTGTGGTTTGTGGTTTTTTATATAAAATCCTTCTATTCGTGTGTATGTCACTGAATTCCTCCTAAACGGCTGGACCGATTTTGATTAAATTTTTGTGTGTTTGAGGGGGTCCCGGGATGGTTTAAATCCACTATTGGAACCGGTAGGTAGCGCTGCAATCAGGTTCTAAATTTTATTGTTTTAGGATAGCATAATGTCTGCTGGGCCAGCTAGAAGATACCTAACTACCTAATTTCTTATAGTCTGAACGTAGAAACCTACCTATATTCATAAAAATGAACTTTATTAGACATATATAGTGTATTTTCGAATATTTTAAATTATTTACGCTTTTAATTATTATTTATTTTCTATAAGTTATAATAGCGATGAAGTGTTTTATTTAAACTGAAGTTTCTTTTTGCGTTAAAATTATACGATGTCTTTTTAATACAATTCGAAAACAACACATACGAACCCATAATCTCATTATTAAACCGTAGTGTATTTTAATAACAATTACTAAAAATAAAACTCACAACATTGTTATGCTAATAGGCGTACAAGGTACAGTCGTGTAAAACCTATGAGAGTTGAAACGTGGCAAAATTTTCTTTGACGTTCCCAGTAACGGGCCTCGTCGCAATAACCCGTTGGAATTTGCATTACGACAATATTAATACTACGGTTACACAAACACTCCATGGCGTTACGTGTCATTTGATGTTGAATGTATCTGAGTAATAAAAGGCTAATGTATATACATAACTATTATATATTTATGTAGTATAAAATTTTTGATTGTAAACGTTTAGGCAGGCTTTCTTGTTTCAAGGAAATATACTTTACTGATCATGCTAAGGCAGATTGTCGAGTTTTGTAGATTGGTTATCGCCATGTGCAGGTTTACTCAAGATATTTTCTTTTAACATCAACATGTGGTTTATGCCGACAAAAAATCGTTGAAATTTATAATGTTGTAGAATAGAATATAATAAAATATTCTTTATTACACACAACGTCACAAATTAAATTCATACATACAATCGTAATGACAAGTACAATGGGCCGTCTTATCGCTGGGAGCGAGTTCTTTCAGACAACCTTTGGATGGACAGAAACTCGCTATGGATGGGGGTAGGTATGCAATAGATACATTAATACTGGACCGATTTGACTGAAACTCCTACATATATATATATATATAAATATATATATATATATATATATATATATACACATGTATATGTATATTCGATGCCGAGGATGTATATAGGATAGTTTTTATCCCCGAAAATGGAATACTTTCCTCAATAAAAGTATATTTTTCTGTTTGGCTGTTATGATTTCACGGAATAACGACTAGGATACGTACTGGATCGGTTTTGCTGTAATTTTGTTTAAGTGATATGTTTTAATACCGAAAATGAACATTAATTTTCATGCCAGGAGATGGGATAGTTTGCGATATTAAATGAAGTGAATCTTCCGGGGCAAATAGCCCTAACATAAAATACTAAAACAATGCAACCTGTATTAATGTCTGCTCTTTAAACAAGAGGCACGCACTAAAGTTTGACAATAAACTCTAGTATATACATAAATATAAAGGAAAATAATAATTTTCATAGAAATTTATACTTAAATTTACATAAATTACAATATAAACTTACATAATATTTACTTTCTTGTGATATATATGTAGTTTGCCATCAAACAACACTATCCCAAATATATTATAGCTAAATAACATTATTATTCAATTACAAATTTAAGATATTTATATTTCACGATGTCATTAAACGAATACACAGATCTGACTTCATTTATGTTAGGAGGTAGTGAGTTCCAAAGCCTTACAGCTTGCGCAGTAAATGATTTGTCGTAGAATTGTGTAAGGTATTTTAGTCGGTAATTCAAAGATGGTCTCACCTGTTGTAAAATTATAATAAAATCAATAATTTTACAAAGTCGTCTTCTTTAAAAAGTAACCTTTGAAAATTCATCATCGAGACAGACGTATTTTCTGGTTAGGTATGAATATTAACGTCATTGTAATTTTGAAATCTATAGTAGGTGTACCTAATTGTTGGCTATTAGGCTACTGATTCTTATAGACTATTTTTGTATAAACTTTTCTTAATCCGGTTTAGTATAATAGAGATACTTTAATAATATAAAAAGAATCCGATATTATTCTGTATAAAAATATCTGGTCCCGGCGAGACATAAAATCAAAATTTATTCGAGCAAAGCTACTTTGAAACACTTTAAATATGATACAACAAGCATGCCGATGAAATGTTAATATACTAATAAGTATCTATATAACGAACAAAGTTCGGAATACTGATGTTCTGTATAAAATACAAAATAACGGAAAAGCCATAGACAGAACAATTAATTTTCCTTAAATTTAATTAGCAAGTTCTAATTTGCATTCAAAATGTGTGCGCACATACCTAGGCACCTACACAAAATATCCAACAAAGGCACCTTCTATAACGAACTAAAGAACCTTCCAGATACACCATTATTTTAATACCCTTATCAAAAAACAAGGCACATTACAAAATGGCCGCCATTTTCATGAGTTTGCGCGGGAAAACATTCGCGAGCCTGCCTGGAAAATTATAACAAAAGGCATTCTGCCGCTATCTTTCTAATTATAGTAAATCACCTTGCTAGAGGCGAGATAACGCTGTACATTGTACGGATAGTAAAGTTATAAGTGTTAAATAGAACGGCTGCAGTTAAGCCTTTCTCGAATTGTAAGAAGGCATTTACTGTTTAGTCAGAAGTAGAATGACGCAACTGTAAAAGCTGTAAAAGTGAGTTGAGACATTTGTACGCGTGGAAGGATAGGTTAAGATGTGTAGAGTAAAAAGATTGAAACTTCTTCGAGAATTCTTGGACTTACGACGTTTTTGTATAGGGTATAGATCTCGTTCGATGAACGGACCCTCGGTGAGTACAATCGTGTAGAGTATCGTGTATTGTATTTCTTGAATATGAGTTCAGAAATACGAATAAAAGAAGTTGTGTTAATATATCCAATAATGTTCGTGACTTTTAAGTATATTAGATTGTCTTATGTTACTAAAATGCTGCTCCATTTCGGGCAATAATTTAGAATCGACGAAACAATGCGATCAATCTTTGATGAAAGCATTCTTGGATCTTTTTCTTGAATATAATAAATATACTTTATTGTACGCAAAAAGTATTTTACATCAGTAATTCAATATAATATAATATTTCTTCAAACTTTACATAGTAGGTACAATCCGCAGTCTTATCGCTTACAGAGATTCATACCACACGTCCTTCAATAGTATTTTTGTATATTTTTTTATATTTATATTTCTTAATAATATTAAGACTGCTGTCTAAACTAGACAACAAACAGTATGGTAATGTAACGAGGTAATATTTTTAGTCTTAGTACAATAACTTATCAGTAAAATCATCACAACATTTTTTTATATTCTTCTTCTATGGTGATAAGACACAAATTAAATAACTAAATGGCTTCTTAAGACTTAATCTTATCTTATACTAATATATAAAGCTAAAGAATTTGTTTGCTTGAACGCGCTAATCTCAGGTCTGATTTGAAAAGTTCTTTTAGTGTTAGATAGCCCATTTATCGAGGAAGGCTATAAGCTATATATTATCACGCTAAGAGCAATAGGAGCGGAGCACCAATGAAATCAAAATCGAGGGGATTTTTTAACTTACTTTTTTTACTATTCCATGCGGTCGAAGTCACAGTCAGAAGCTATAAAATATGGTCAGAAGCTATAAAATATACAAGCGAAAGCAGTAAATTTTTAAATTAATTCATAAAATTCTCGAATTATGTCGGGTAAGCAAAATCTTATTGAAAATGTAACTAATTCTGATAATTTTGGTTGAAAATTCAAATTTCTCCCTGATTTTTTGATAAAGTACAAAAAAGCAAAAGTCATTTATTTCAATTTACCGCTGCGATAATCCGCAATGTTTATTTAAAAACTGCACTTATTTACATTATATCCCAATTCATATCAGTATAACTCGCAACTTTTTTCAATGCAATATAAAGTTAAAGGATATCATTATTTAACATTTTAATAAAGTATTATCGTGAGAAAATTGCATGTAAAACGACTTCTGGTTAAAATTAACATGAAATATTTTGGAACACCTTTCTTTGGTTCCGTTATGCGTCCGGAAACGATATATTTTTAGTGTATCGTAAAATGGCAATTAAAAATATTTATTTAACGCGGTCAGTAACTTAACAAACATCTTTAAAGGATATTTATAATGTTGCATTACTGGGACAGGCTTGCAATCTGTCGCAGGAACGTGCACCGTTGTTTGTGAATGCAGTAAAGATAAACGTAATTATAATTATGTAGGTATAAGGTCATTGCGTAAAGGAATCATACACGACGAAGTGTTTGCCATCTAGTGGTGCAAATTCCAATTTAATACTGGCATTGATTTCTCGCTTTATAAATTATCTATACTTCTATACTTATATTATAAAGAGGAAATATTTGTATTTTGTATCTAACGAATAAACTCAGTAAATAATGGATCGATTAAAAAAATCTTTCCTACCATTCGAATGCTACACTATCCCTGATTAATATTAGCTTTATAAAAATTAATGATCCCTACCAAAACTTAAATAACGTAACTCATTAATCTAAACAAAATACTTGACGCTGGAATCGGGTTCTAGATTTTTATTTTTTTAAGGCAGGGCAACGTCAGCCGACACCGCTAGTATGAAATAAAGAAGTGAATATTTTTTTAAAACAAAAACAAGACCAACTCCAAACTAAAAAGTAAAAATTAATATTTTCTACATCTTGAAGTCAGTGCATTTTGCAATGTTGTTGTTCTTTTCGATGTTTTACTTGGCACCGACTTCAAGATGTAGAAAATATTTATTTTTGCTTTTTAGGTAGTTTGAATTCGGTTTTTTTTGTTAAAAAAATATTTTTTTCTTTTTAGTTGCGCGAATAGCTTTAAAAATAATATTTTAAGCACCTGTAAAAATTGGACTACTGGCACGTGTATACAAGTTTTGCTTTTCCAAGAGTGTAGGCGCTCGTTTTTCCTAATCGGCTCATCAGTTCCTGACTTGGTGACAGTGGAACTACCTCAACAGTATACTCTTTCGAATAAAGTAAAACTTTTGAAAATCGGTTCACAATTGACGTATAATTGGATAACAAACATTTAAAAAAACATAGGCGAATTGAGAACCTCTTCTTTTTGGAAGTCGGTTAAAAAAATACATTTTTTTTTTTATAATATAATACAAATAATTACATTACAATGATTTTATAAACTAATACAATAACAGACATTTAAATATAATTAGCACATTTTTGAATGTTTCAAAATATTTTTTTTATTGCAGGAGTTCAGCAGACAGGCAGATGGCCCACTTGATGGAAAGTGGTTACCGTCGCCTATGGACATTTACAACACCAAAGGTGCTACAAATGCGCTGCTGCTCTCTTAAAGGAGACTGGAACCTGGTCACTGATGCCAATGACAGTTGAACAACTGATGTGTTGAACACAACACAAGGTTGTTATGACAGCATACTCTAAACCAGGGGTGGTCGAGCAAATACCCTACCACCTGGCTGTGGGTTGTTTAATCACCTCTTACGAGAGGCCGCCCGGCCGCAGGAAATTGTATTCTTTCTCTGTTCCTGCACGGATGAAAATAATGATGATTAATGAACATATTGCAATATTTTAACATTAAATAATGTAGAAGACATAATTTTTTAAACGAGTGATAGACGTGCAAACAAGTTGGTTTACTATACAGTAGTATAGTAAACCAACTTAAAAAGCCATATACTTATGGCTCGAGGACTTTTTTTGCCTGTGTGTCACCTGAAATACGCCCATTTTCAGAAGCCATCTGTCGAGACTTAAGTACAAGTACTTACTCGCACATCTATTAGATGCTTTCGATAAGCATTGTACCTATATCAATGCTCAAATTATTATATATATAACTACATTAATAATCTTCCAGGTAAAGATCCTATAAACCTAATCACCAGGTATCAAAGTCATGACAATACTGAAATCAAAGATGTTATTGAAATTATGACATGATGTTAAAATTGACATGACAAGTATAGACATGATATTTGACGTCCTTTATCATCATAATATATAAGCAGTCTCATTTAAAATATATAAATAAATAATAAATAATGATTATTTTGACATAAGTTTTATGAGGTAAACAGTTCCTATCTTTGGAGGCAAAGGCCTTAGCTAAAATTAAAATATTAGTTGGTACACATAATACATTTTCGAATTTAAAATCTCTTTTCTTTTACCTTCTACCAATTATTTGGAGCCGGCACAATATGTCTTTTCCTTCCACACTCTATTCTGATATACATCCTCTGTCACAGTACAAATCGTCATATCATCCTTCACACAATCCATCCATCTCTTTTTTGGTGTACCTTTATCTTTGTACCCATCAATCTTGCAGTTTAACATTCTTTTTGTCACATGACTTTCATCCCTTCTCATTACATGCTCATACCACCTTAATCTTCTCCCTGTCAATTTTTCAGTTACGAGTGCAACTTTCAAAGATCCCCTTGTAGGTATACTGGTTTCTCACCTTGTCCATTCTTGTAACACCACACATCCATCTCAACTTTTTCAACTCAGCTGAGTGAAGACGTTTGTGGTCTATCACTTTAGTCGCCCAACATTCGAACCCGTGTAACATAGCCGGTCGTATGACAGATTTATATATCTGACCTTTTAGTTTCAGTGGTATTAGTTTGTCGCATGTCATACCGTTACTTTTCTCCACTTTAGCCTTGCTACGTTTACTCTGCTCCTCCTACATCCTTTTCTATATCACAATTACTCTGCAATAATGAACCGAGGTATCTGAATTTGGGGTTACACGGTATTGCCTGACAGTAGTTTAAGAGGCACTCTCGAGAGGTACCGCGCAAATCGCAAAACAGTTATTCGATTTTGGTTCTGCTGATTTTCAACCCAATGTCCTTTAGCGCTTGCTGCCACCTGTCTAGTTTGTTTTGAAGTGCCACCCCGTCTCTATCTACTAGAACAATATCATCTGTGAAGAACGTACACCAAGGGGCCTCATCCAGTACCTCTGCGGCCAGTGCATCCATGACTAGCAGTAACAGGAAAGGACTTAGGGCGGATCCCTGGTGCAAACTTACCTTCACAGAGAACTTGTTTATAGTTCCCACTACAGAGCAGACCTGTGTACTAACACTCTTATACATGCTTTCTATCAATCTTACGTACTTCTTTGGCACACATCGGTCGTATGTTTTTTCAAGGTCTATGAAGACCATATGAAGATTTTTATATATTTCGAATTTAAAATATTATCCGATAAAAATAGCAGTAGCATTTTTCGTATCAACTGTTCTATTGTTACGTAGATAGTTAAAGAGATGTAGGGCGGTTGCAGCTAACCCCCACAATTCCAACCCTACCTGTACAACATTTACAATGCACGCACACTTGTGTATTGGAGCCAGTTTAAAAAGATCTCCTTCGCTTTCCCCAGTTGAATGTACCCGTGGGGAAAGGGGGGAACTGAGATAAACTGTCAGAGATCAATGTGACTTGGATAGAAGAGTAAAAGCTGTGTTTACTTTGTACTAGTGAGCTTGCTTCAGTACTCGTAAAACTTTAAAATTTATGTTTATTTATACCATGTTTATACTATTTTTATTAATTTTTCGAATACTGCAATTTTTATTTTTGGTAAGTTTGAATTAAATATACTATAAAATATGTTATCACATAAAATACACACACAGGGTATGAATAAAAAAATTAAAATATCTAAGTATAATGATGATTAGCTTTTTTTGTTGTAGGTATATAGGTATTGTATTGTAGGTGTATACAGCTCGCGTTTGATCATGACCTCGCCCGATGTGGAACGCAGATATGGTCTAAAATGGAGAACACTTAACTAGAAGGCACCTATTCAGACGGGTCTTGAAGACACCCAGGTTGTAAGTATCGTAAAAGACAAGATTCTGGTAATAAGTTCCACTTGATGGAGGTAAACGCTTCGTTCGTATTGGTGGAATATCCACCATATCTGGTTGTCCGATGATGGAAGGCTTTACTAATTTTATTAAAACTTTTTATTAAACTTAACTTACTTCTATTGTCTCGATTTTTTCTTCCGATCTCATAAAATTAATTTTACATAAAACAGCGTCGATCAGCATTAGGTACCTACAAACAGTCATTCGTTATTCATTTTTATCCTAAATTGCATTTGACCTAAATATTGACTATTCAAAAATTGTTTTCACATAAAGACTTCCACATTCCTAAGACAATCACTGTATTTCCTGCGGCTCCGGTCTTTACCATGTCGTTTAAAAAAAAATCATACACTATAGGTACTGGTATTATTTTTAACCAGTGCAGGTTAAAACAAGAGCCACAAGATATATATAAAAAAAAATATTATCTGTCGTTATTTTATTTTTATTTTACTAAACCGTATAGCAATGTCAAATTAAAAAATATGGCATAATATATTCAAATTCAGAATACCTATTTGTCTATTATGCCCTGTTTGAATGTAGGATTAAATGTATTTTAGCAAGTACTGTTGTCTTTTCGTAGTTTTGTAAACGGAACAAAGCGAGTAGAGGGACAACAAAAACGGTCTGGCTAGTCGTAATTTGCGCCTGGATAGTTAACTGTACAAGTAACGCCCTATATTGCGCCCGTGGCACTGCTACAACGATCTACTACGTAATACGATCCAATTAAATTACCAGCAATTTATGTGTGTACGCTTACATGCCCTGAGGTGTCTTTAATTTCGTCGCCGTAATAGATGACCGTTTTGGGGCTGTTGCTGAACGATTTGTAATCGATACGTTTTTGGTTTTAGGATATTTTTTTTCTGTGTATATACGAACTTACATTTTGTATTTTTTACATTTAATACCTATAAAATGTGAATGTACCTAATGTATGTTTGATTGTTCCCTATTATTACGAAATTTGGTTATTTATGTACTTACGATAAGGAACATAAACACGGGATACTTTTATCCTAGAAAAAATGATAATATCTACGGGATACAAAACTAAAGTGCGAGTGGTGACGTGTTGAATACCTCAGTAAAAACATGTTAAAAGAGCAATTGAAATCTAACTAGAATCGATAATTTTAGAAGTTGGTATTAATTGTAAATATCTTGAAGATAATCTACTAGAAATTTGAAAATAAGAAAACAAAAAGTTGTTATTTTAAGAGAATTACAAATATTAGCAACGGAAAACAATAGAAATTTAATAGGTTTGGGCACTGAAAATTGCCTAACAAAATACGTAACAGAATGAGTTTGGAGGCTTAACTTCCATCCGCTATTGAGCCAAATCCACTCTGCGGTGCATAAATTGCTAAAGTCCTCAAATTATTACGGCCATCTCAATAGGAAAAGGACAATTCGACCATTTCTTTCAATATTCCTGTATTTTCCCTCGGAAAATGTAATCGACCGAGGACAGTAATATTACATTTTGTTATATAATAACGATTTTCCTTCCCGATAGCAATTCGTCGTTATTGAACGTAAAGTAAGGAACGGTGGTTTCACTTGAACGTAGGTAATAATAAGTATAGTTATTGTTATACATTTCCTTTGCCTAACTCCGTACTGGGTGCCCGGATATCGCGCAGTCAATTCGGTGATATAGAATTTTACGATTTACATTGCGTGCGTGTTAGAGCGTAGCCGGTGTGGCTGTCGAAGTGTGGGGTCGATAGACAGCAATTGCAGCTATGCGGCGAATGGGTCTTACATTCCGGGAACGAGAGGTAGGTTCGTACGCTCCGACCTGGCTTCTATCTGCAAAATCAATGTGGCTATTAGCAAGTTTTCGCGCAGTCGCAAAACGTTCGCGAATCGCTACCGGTCAAAAGTTACTGGTATTCAGCTCTATGCAGATGCGATTTTGTGATCGCTTCCAAATCCGCCTAGTGCTGAAACATTTCTTTTACAGATATATTTGCGAATTCAGTTAACAGTGTCTTTACTTTATTATTTAAAATACAGAGCAGAGAACCTAATGTTAACTAAATATTAATTGATTTATATTACTTTTATTTAATTCTACCCATAATTTCTTAATATTATAAGTACAATACTAAATTTAAGTCATGATCTATGGGTAAGGTGCACAGAAGGCTGGCTCCGTTACCTCATTGGGTCGTAGTACTTATACGTTGTCCGAGGCAGAATCCTGAAGAGTGGATTAAGTGTTTTGCAATATCTTTAATTGTAGAGACTAAGCCTAAGGACCTCACTGGCTAAGCGTTTCAACAATTAACAGTTGAAATAAAGAACATTATTATTTTTAAATAGAATGTCATATCTACCAAGGTATTTTATAAAGGACTAATTAATATCTAATATTTTAGAAAATGTATTAGGTATAGGTTAATATTATGTATTCAGTTACCGGCATTACAACTATACAGCAACATGTATTTAAACTTGAAATATAAATAAATTATTGATAAGATGATCTTTATCTGAAACTCGAAAAGACATTGAATAAAATATTTTCGCCTACTTTTGTTAAAATAAGATAGATAATAACTACCGACATAGATATGATTATAATACAATATATGCGTTTGTCTGTCCGTTATATTTATTACTAGCGGTCTCGGCAGACGTTGGCCTACCTTGAAAAAATAAAAATCTACAACCTGATTCCAGCTCCACCTACCGGGTCTAATTATGAATCTAAACCACCCCGGGACCCACTTAAACACACATTTAAAAATACATCAAAATTGTAGAACCATATTTTATCGCCAAGTATTTTGTTTAGATTGATGGGTTATATTACTGAAGTTTTAGTAGGGATGCCTAATTTTCAAGTGACCTATATTAATTAATCATTAATCAGAGATAATGTGGCATTTGAACGGTGAAAGAATTTTTAAAATCAGTTTAGCAGTTTTTGAATTTATTCGTTACAAACATACAAAAATACAAATATTTCCACTTTATAATATTAGTATTGATTACATTTCTTTCATTTATTTTATTTTTTAATGATCGTTCATTTAAACATTAACTAAAAGTCGTTGACCTCCACTTACCACGCCACTTTATCGTTGAGAAAAGATAAACAAGCAGCCAAACAGACAGACATGCAAATCTATTTTCATATTTAATATATATAGATATATATTATATTGTCTTGATCATCTTTGACGAGTGTAACGAATTAGGATATGAAAATCATTTTTTTTTTAATACTAATTAAAATTAGTATGTCATGGTATTTTGAAAGCATATTAAAATAATAAATAGCAACTATTACTTTAATTTTAACGTTGACTTATTTGTATGTCAATTTTATTTATAATTTATTGTATCATCTGTTATAATTATATAGGTAGACCAAATTGGTTTTAAACCGTGTTAACATTATGCGACTTTCTTTGTGTTGATATATGTTAATATCAATAATAAGCTACTTGATACATACGCCGCAGAACTGCCTCGTCGATGTAAATGCAAATGGATCTATAACAGTTTTATCTTCTTTATTTTCGTGAGAGTAATTTTAAGCTAACCGCGTTTGAGAATTACCCCCTTTCGCTTGAATTCTGACATTGCTATGATAATGTTTAATTCAGTCATGAGGAAATTTCTTCACAAAAATGTTATTTGTTTGTTGTATAAAGAAACACAGCGAATTTTATAATTAAGGCAGACACTCTCAAAGTTATACATACTACGTATATTATGTATCGTCCAGATATTGGGACTCTAATTGTATGATTTACAACCGCACAAATCCCACGTGTCAGCATTTTTATCTATACTAATATTATAAAGAGGAGACTTGTTTGTTTGCATTGAACAGGCTCCGAAACTACTGAACCGATTTAAAAAATTCTTTCACTGTTGGCAAGTTTTTTTTTTTTGATGCGGGGGAAATACCTTTCGCACACTACCGGGTCCTTTACTAGGGATTAGACCAAAGCGACGAGAGGTGAGACCACGAATGGGCACCAGAGTCAAATCACCGACTTGTGTGGAGACTCGACTACTCAATACTCCACTAAAACCACCGTCCTCCCATGTGCCCCGCGCTTATGGCAGGAAGAACGTGAGACTCAGAACGTAGTTACGCCCACGCTGATCCTAGCGCATCTGTGCTTGAGAATGCCCCGGGAAAGGCAAGCTCACTTCGTGAACTGGGGTGAAGACTCCTCCGCTCCCTAGATGCTAGAGGGCCCCTGCAACTGTTGGCAAGCTACACTATCCCCTGGTGAGATAGGCTATATTATATTTTCAAAAAAATTAGAGATCTTTACTAAAACTCCAATAATGTGGACCCATGGTGTAAAAAATTTACATAAAATCGTGTGCGCTGCGAAAACTATTGATGATAGAATAAAATAATGTACTACGACTTTACAGAACACTTCATTATTTACAAAAAAAGTGTCGCGAGAGCATATGTCTAAATATTATAGTTATGCCACAATAAGTGTTCTTTTATTTTAAAAATTTAATTGAGATGTCGCCGCTAGAAGAGGCTCTTTATTTGTATCTTGGGATTCATCCTTCCCAAAATAAATTATTTCATATTCAAGACTGCTTCAATACCTTTACATAACTTTTTGAATTTTTTAATTCGGACATTCCATTCGAAAGGTATCACGAGTTTAAAAATGTAATTATTAGAAAAAAGTTGCGTGGTCAGCGCTCACCTTGCTCGGCTAGCTAGGCAGCACCTTATACGATGTAGGCGTCACTGGGTTACGGACTGTACGGGAGGGGAAATATTTTGAATTCGCTTATTAGGTAATTAAACTCAACAAAAAAGTTATTTTTAGATACCCGTGCGAGGCCGGGGCGGACCGCTAGTCCTCAATAAATTAATTCATATTGTATGCGCTAACATCTCAGAACTCAATATACTACAAATTCATGAGACTTGCCTGTTTATCTTGAAAACAACCAAAATACAACAGCAGAGCGGAACCCATATACTAATAAAACAACGTTTTAAGTAAGTGTCACACGAACTAGAAATTCGTCTACACCCCTCCGATGATCATATCGGAATAATAGCAAAATGAAAAGTGAAAAATTCTACATTGTAGATATACACTCAAGCTGAGCTTATTAAATTAATTGGTTTTTATTATGGTTTATGAACTTTTGCTTGATATGAAAAGGCTAGACATAGATAATATTAAAAATTACAATAGGGTAGTTGACAGCCAAATCAAGTCAGATATGTTTTTATCATCTTAAGCTGATATGAGACGGTTCAATTGAGGTCTTTTTTATTGCATAACTTCAGCAGACAGTCATACGGCCCACCTGATAGACAGTGGTTACAATCGCCTATGGACACATGCAACACCAATGGTGCTACAAATGCGTTGCTGCTCTTTAAATGGTGACTGGAACTTGACCATTAATGCCGGAACACAACTCAAGGTTGTTATGGTGGTCTAGACCAGGGGTGGTAGCCATCCAGACGGTAAGTACACTACTACCTGGCTGTGGGTTGTTTTGTCGCCTCTTACGACAGCCCCGCCTGGCCGCAGGAAATTGTATTCTTCTATTAAGTCTTTCTTCTATTAAAGGTCTTTCAATTTGGATGAAGTAGGTTTTTATCAAAGTGATCTATCTATATTTATTTTACTAGGTACAACTTTTTCGTCCAGATGCAAATAAAATTAGTTAGTCAAATGAAGCTTAATTAAGAAACTATCTAAATTAAGTAATTTAAATTAATGATTGCCTATTTAAAATGCAACATAGAATATGCATTGACATGAATC
Source organism: Dendrolimus houi (assembly GCA_039645545.1). Lineage (NCBI taxonomy): Eukaryota > Metazoa > Arthropoda > Insecta > Lepidoptera > Lasiocampidae > Dendrolimus > Dendrolimus houi. The sequence goes on along the minus strand of CM077125.1, from coordinate 15,018,787 downwards.
ACGAATGGCCGTTATCACTTCGTTTCCATGCATTACAAATTAATTGATTAAATAAGTTAGTTAAATAAGAATTATGATATATGGAAGATATTCGACAAATAATTCTGACTGGTTTACATGTATTAAAGACATAAGTAAAATCACAGTTTTATATAGCATTTCTATAAATATAGCAGTAATGTAGAACTACACACAATTCGTATAATATTTTATCATAGTACCACTATAATTGTGGACAATATATTGTTCTGTATGTGCTTAATCTATTTTAAACATATTTAAATACAGTCATAGTTCTCCTTTAGGTTTTATCAGGGTGTACCTATGTTTTAAATGCCTCTATTGTGTTAAACAACTTACACAAAGTTACATTGGTAAAATATATACCTAAGAAATTATCGGATGAACAATTTTTCACTACGCTTGTCTTAAACTTTTCTCTGTTTATTTATTCTGTTCTGTATGTCTAAGCAATCGCGTATTATACTAAATTTATTAGAAGTTTAGTTATACCTTTAATGTGCTATTTTATTAATACAAACACTGGACCACTGCCGATGCGCAATGTTCTACAAGAATAAAGAAACAGATTTGTTTTTACATAAACAAAATTTATTTCAAACTAAAAGCAAAAAATAATTATTTTCTATGACATCTTGAAGTCGGTGAAAGAAAACATAAAAAGTTTTTAGTTTGAAGTCAGTTTTGTTTTTGATAAAAATTTACTTTTTAGTTACGCAGTAGCTTTAAAATTTACATATTAAACGCCTGTAGAAATTGTATCTACTTCTGGCACGCGTATATATACAAGTATACCTTTTGTTGAGTGCAAGCGCTCTTCAACAAGGGTTTCTCTCAATTTTACTGGGTACCCACTCATCAAATCCTGTCTTGGTGATAATGTGACTACCTCTTTCAAATTAAAAAAACATATTTGAAAACCGGTCCACAATTGACGGAGAAATCGCGTAACAGACATAAAATAACATACAGGCGAATTGAGAACCTTCTGCTTTTTTAAGTCGGTTAAAAAGATTGAGCTTAGTGATTGACAGTCACTCAGGATTACGTTATGTTGTATATAAACATCACACCAAAGGAGGATAAAGAAACTACACGAAAAGAAAATAGAAAGGCTTAATAATATACCTACTTCTTTCTAGTCTTAATTCAGCAGCTACTAAGGCTTAAATTGAAGAAACAATAGCTAAAGTTATGATATCGCATGCTATTCAAATAGTGAAAACAGGTAAGGTCACAAAGCGAGCCGCAAAGGGGATGTGATTATAAACACTGTTTGAATCGATACTGCACAGGCGTTGCTTGCTCACTTTATTGACTCAATGTGAATATGACTTAAAGATTTCTGGAAGTTTATGAACTGGATGTTTTAAAATTTTCCTTTCATATTTTTTTTTATCTTCATATTAAGTATTGAGGATGAAAATCTAACGACGGATCTCAGTCGATGCCTTTTTTGTATAAAACAGAAAGAAATAATATATTATTTTTGGAATTTTTTGTTACTTACCCGTATTCTAGAATGTTTATGTAGGAACGGAGAAAGAATACAAATTTTTGCGGCTGCGCGGCCTATCGTAAGGGGCAACAAAATAACAGCTAGGCAGCAGGGCATTTACCCGTCTAGATGGCTACCACTCCTAGTCTAGAGCACCCATAACAACCTTGAGTTGTGATTTGGCATTAATGGTACCAGTCTCCCCTTCAAGGACAGCAGCAAATTGGTAGCATCTTTCGTATTGAAAATATCCATAGGTAACCGCTTTGCATCAGGTGGTCCGTCTGCCTGTCTCTTGTACTTATGCAAAAAAAATATTCTCAAGTAATATTACTGAACTATTTCAAACAACTGAAGTACTCGATCCCCGAGCATGATTGTTTATTCTAGAACAGCTCAGTCGAACAGCGATCTTAAGGTTATTTACGTTAAGGATTTTATAGCTCGGTAGCAAATACCTTTTAGCCAAGTTTTGTTTGATTCATTTCTCATCTCACTTACCCAAATTCAGCCTTACTCAAATTATAGACCTTTGACAGACATCAAACAACAGAGTTCTTGTGTCAGATTCAAAAGTTAAGTTTCACTGAACAGTTGCGATTTTGCACATAACACTCACAATTCACTCATAGAAAAATCAATATCTTTCAATTATTGTACACTTTTAGTCAGATTTGTATACCATATTTTAAAATAAAATCACACAATAATGATACATCAACCTTCAAGTTTTCGTCAAAACATTTTAAGTTGTTTAGGGGGAAAAATCACGTTTTCAATTGCAATGTTGTTGTTAAATTCGCTACAATGATAGGCAAAGGAACTGAGTCCATACAGCCTTGTCTGATGTATTAATTTTCATACAATACCTAGGTACAATATCAAATTGTAGGTATACTTACGTCAGAAGATAGAATTCTTGTGGCATCTCGAAAACCCACATTTCACTAAAAAGTCGAGTTCTTCAACACAAATACATAATACGTACTAAGAAACTATCAATATCCTATTTTTGATCAATCCTACTATTGACTTTTTTAACTGCACAATTTCCCGCCAAAAATTATTTTCTGGAATTCTGTAAATAAAAAAATATTTCTTATTTATGGAATAACTAAAAATAATTTATTTAATTTACAATTAAAACATGTGATAGAAAAATGTTAATATTTCATGTTTTAAAGTTATGAAATAACAAGATTAACTATTTTCTAATTAACTAAGTAAGAAAAATAGAATTACATAGGAATATTATAATAATGACAGTGTAGACCTTTGTAATAAATGTATTGATAAATTAATTTTATTTATAGCTTGTGTTAATTCGCTTTTTCGTACATTGATTAATGGTTAAATGATTGTAATTATAGCCAACAATGACGCAAATATTACCCGTGATAATTATAGCGAAGTATAGTATATTCCATCTTAATTATGTCCTCAAATGTGGTCCTGTCGGATTGGGAATGTAAACTATTGAAATGTAGCTTTTAACCTTTTGTACTGTTTCTTTGAATTTTGTCTCGATGTGAAGTCGTCGCGACGTGACACAATGTGTTATATCCACGTATCTGATTTGAATTAATTATTTTGATACGTTTTGTATGATGGCATGACTCACCAAGAGCTTTTATAATAATACAAGAGTTTATCCCGCGACTGTGCCACGGGTCAAACTCTATTGCGTACCTCTTGTTTAAAAAGTAATAAATAAAAAAACTTCGTTTAAAAAAACCGTCTTCAAGATGTGGAAAATTTTATATTATTTTGTCTCTTAATAAACTAAATAAATTCTTAGTCAAAAATCTTTATTAAGTTATTTTATACTTTTTAGTTTTTGAAGTCGGTTTTTTTGAAAAGAAGTTTATTTTTATTTATTACTTTTTAGTGTCTAGCTATGGGTAGGCCTACGAAAGGTGCCGCGCGCTTTAAAATATATAGGTCCCAAGAAACGGGAACGGAAAGTTTTCATAAAAAAATGTTCGTAAAATGAAAACTACTGGGCCAAACTATGTTAAATTTTTAGGGAACCAAATGGCAACTATTCCGCATCAAACTAAAAAAGAATCACGTAAATCGATTAATAAATCTTAGCGTAATCGGTGTACATACATAAAAAAAATACCAATCACATTTAGAACCTCCTCTCTTTTGAACTCGGTTAAAGAGCACACAGGTACTAAATTTTTATGTCAGTGCTATTTGTCTGTGGAAGATTCGTTTCATTTCATATCGCTAACTATTCCATCTCACGGGATGAAAAGTATTCATCCGTATTCATCATTATTCATCATCAGTAGTCCATTTTCGGTATTAAAACTACGTATTAGAATTACACCGAGGCCGATCTATTACTCCAGTAGTTCTTCGGTGAAAGCTTAAAAGACAGACAAAAATGCTAAAAATGCCAGAAATGCCAAAAATGTCAAAAATGCCAAAAATACAACAATCCAAAAAGCCAAAATGCCAATTATGACCGAAATGGCAAATCCTAAAAAAAATCCTTTCCTATTTTCTGGTATAACCTTAACATAAATCTATCCCATTATCCGGGATTAAAAATATTCTATATTTTTAATCCCGGATAATTCATTCTCGGCATCGAAACTGTATATATACTGACTTTCAGCCAAATTGGTTTAGTAGTTTTTCCGTGAAATCATAACAGACAGACAGAGTTTCTTTAGCATTTATAATATTAATAGAGATTTAAAGACAATTAAATGATTAATTGATTGATGAATGATTGTAGTTATAAATGGCGGTCTTATCGCTGGTAGCAATCTCTTCCAGACAACCTTGGGATGGAGAGGGAAATATGACACAAAAGCTAGGGCGGGGTTTTTGTTGCACAATATTCTAAGAATATTTAAATGTAATAGGTTGGGGAAAAAGTCTTTTCGCATATAGTATGTATGAACTTGTAATAAAATCTCTTTGGCTATATATACCATTTGTATCTGGCTGGTTTTGGTATCATTAAAAATTTTAATTTTAAAGAAGACAATTCCGAATTCAAATTTGGAAAATGTGTGATTTTCATTTGTTTTTATTATTGTTAAAATGAGTAAATCTAATAAAGAAATTCGATACATTTTAAAATTTTACTTCAAAAAAGGTAAAACTGCAACACAAGCCGCGAAAAAATATGTGATGTTAGTGGACCTAATGCAGTATCTGTGAGAGTAGCGCAAATTTGGTTTAAGCGTTTTCAATCCGGAAATTTTGATATCAAAGATGCACGTCGCTCTGGTCGCCCTGTTACAGACAAAATTGATGCCATTTTTGAAAAAGTGGAGCAAAATCGGCATATTAGTAGTTACGATGTAGTTGGAGAACTGGGAATTGACCAAAAAACGGTTTTGGCGCATTTGAAAAAAGCTGGGTACACAAAAAAGGTCGATATTTGGATGCCTCATGAGCTCACTGAAAGAAACCTAACGAACCGTGTACTCATTTGTGATTCTTTATTACGACGTAATGAAACCGATCCATTTTTGAAGAAGCTGATAACTGGTGATGAAAAGTGGATCACGTACGACAAGAACGTGCGAAAAAGATCGTGGTCAAAGGCCGGTCACGCTTCACAGACTGTGGCGAAACCCGGGTTAACTCGCAAGAAGGTGATGCTGTGTGTATGGTGGGATTAGAAGGGCATTATTCATTATGAGCTGTTACCGCCAGGCAGGACCATCGATTCTGAACTGTACTGCGAACAACTGATGAGATTAAAGCAAAAAGTTGAGAGAAAGCGGCCGGAATTAATCAACAGAAGGGGTGTGGTTTTTCACCATGATAACGCTAGACCTCACACATCTTTAGCCACTCAGCAAATATTACGAGAGTTTGGCTGGGAGGTGATAATTCATCCGCCGTATAGTCCTGACCTTGCACTTTCAGATTTTCACCTGTTTCGGTCTCTGCAGAATTCCTTAGGCAGTATCAGGTTAACATCACGAGAGGATTGCCAAAACCACTTGTCGCAGTTTTTTGATCAGAAGCCCCAAAATTTTTATAGCAATGGGATCACGTCCCTACCTACAAGATGGCAAAAAGTTATCCAAGAAAATGGCACCTACATACTTTAGTCAAATGTAAATAAACTTTATAAAAAAATCTTTTGAATTTTTATATAAAATGCGAAGAAACTTTTTCCCCAACCTAATATAATTATTTATCTATACTAATATAATATTATAAAGAGGAAATATTTGTATTTATGTATGTTTGTAACGAATAAACTCAAAAACTACTAGTTCAATTTCAAAAATTATTTCACCATTCGAATGCTACATTATCCCTAATTAATATAGGCTATATAAAAATTAGGGATCCGTACTAAAACTTCAATAATGTAACCCATCAATCTAAAGGAAATAATTGGTGCTGGGATGAAATTTTATGTGTTTGAGTGGGTCCCGGTGTGGTTTAGATTCACATTTAGAGCCGGTAGGTGGCGCAGGAATTGGATTCTACATTTCTATTTTTTGAGAGCAGGACAACATCTACCGAGACCGTTGTATTATTATATACATACAGACATTTATATATAAACATATTTAAATAGTATGCACATACATAGATCATATTGATTTCATAGATAGGTCTAATCAAAGTAATATCTAAGATTATTATGTAACAATGCACTAAACAACATAAACAGTTACAAACAATATTTAATTAATAAGCAGACCCAACCTTATTAATAAGTAGGTACATGCTTAAATAATCTATTTTTCCTCGGTAATAGGGAAGTGGGCACTTGTTAAAGTTTTAACATTATTAGCATGTAAGAACAGGCATTAAAATGACATCTTATCATCTTACTTTTAAATAAAATATCATAATAGAAATAGTCGTAATTATTTATTTATTTAAAGAATGAAATACATAGAAAACTCTTTTACTTGAGAAAACATATGATGTCTAAGTTTGTACGCTCATCTATGACGCTGCAACGTTTTGTAAGATGATAAAAATATCTCAGTCGATTTGCCCTTCGCTTCCTTATTATTGATATACCTACCTACCGTAAATATGCTGCGATGGATGTGTGGAATCACGCAGAATGACCGTGTTAGGAATTTCTACACCCACAGCAGCATTCATAACCGAGATCTTAAGAAACTGCCTTTGTTACAAGATTTTATAAAAATCATCTGTTTATGTGGGGAAATGTCTACCTGAGCCACTTCCGTCAGACTGCAGTAGACGGGGTATGCTCAAGAAATGTAGCCTTGATATAGTATGGAAATCATAAGGGATGCTAGAGACGTTGCCAAGTGGCTATCAAAAAATAGGAAAGCAGACCCTAGACTTTGGATTGGACGCTTCAAACGCATATTTTCCGTGTAACAACTTTTGTTTTTGTTTCCAGAGGAGGAAAACCAGACAGAACAGTCAACTTGATGAGAGTGGTTACTGTCCATTCGGAACGTTTGCAACACCAAGGGCGATGCCAACGCGTTACCAGCCTCTAGGAAGGGTTAGAGAGGATGAGATAGGAGAGACGGGATAGAGAGAAGGATGGAGGGATAGGGTATGCGATAGAGGAGAGGCGAAAGTGGGCCACCAGAACTCTCAATCACCTAACAAAATACGATTAGCTCAAGTTAAACCATTTCATGCCGATTTTCTGTAAGAGTATAGTATCATACCGATAGAGCTATCCTTGCGATCTGTAATCAAGAATCCAGCATGAAGCATGGCTCTACCACGTACAAAATATGTAAGTAATATTAAATTTGCGATATAATCATATAGAATAAATGAAATCCACTACCCGCAAGATTTCACTAAAGTATTTCATACTTATGACTTGTTCAGTTTTCTTCTATATTTCTATCAGAATAAAGAGAATACAATTTTCCCAACGGTGTAAAACAAAAAACGAAAATAAAATAAAAGGATTGAGTTTTCTATCGCATCCGGAATAGTTTGCAAGCGGATCGCAGTCGCCATGTTCGATTCAACGGTTACCTTATTACGGAACGTCATTCTTATTGCTATAGTGCTCTTTCTATTGAATGTCTATAGGTATCTACTATGAAATGTGCTATCATTGATTGACGCATTTGAGCTACGAAGCTTTGGGGTCTGCTTTTCTATTTTATCCCCTTTAGGTAGAGAGGTGCCTAATGGTACTAGGTGGTACAGTTTTTGGTAAATAAGTGGGACCAATGGCTTCACAATATATCCCATACATCATGACATCAAGCCCACCATCTTGGGCTTACCCTTTCTGCGGGGATGTGGTGAAGACAGCTTAATGAAATATTTGAAGGCATACGTGGAGAAAGGAACATTTTACAATTCGCAAATAATTCAAAAATGAGCAATGAAGTTTCAGTTTATTATTATTTTATTTTCATGCATTAATTCTTCATCACACGTTGTTTCTAAACCCAGAGCAGAGAATTTCCCCGTTTCCCGTACCGGCCGGCACGCGGCTACATATACGCGATTATTTTCTTGGCTCTGTGTTTCTAAACTAAGCACAAAAAAGCGTTATTATATAAGGTTTTTAGGTATATATGTACTACATTATGTACTCATTCGAAATAAAATAGAAAAAATCTTTATTTTCACCTTTCATTTGTTGCCCACATAATTTTCTGGTTTCCATAAGTATTATGGTCATATCCACATATACGGAAATGTGTTTCCTGTTTACTTGCTATCACAGACATGAAAGATGCATTGGCTGCACAAGCCTTCGCGATCCATCTGTCTAAGTCTGGACATCCATAGTAGCATATTTATCTCTGTAATTCTTCCTATTTGAGTTATCCAATTACAGTCAACGCTAAATTGCCTTACAAAACGACAACAGTTAGTAAAAGGCCTGCAAAAGAAAAATACGTAATAAGACTTTGGATGCAGAGAGGGAGCGTTAGACCATGAAATTGGCCCAGTGTTTGTCGTCATTGCGACGCATCGGCGTTTAATCCCCGCCAAACAGATAGGTTTTATGCTATTACCATAAATAAACACACGATAACTATTTTATGCACTAAAAACGAGATTTCAAAATTGAATATCGATCCAAAAGCTTATTGAACAAACACAATGCTATATTTCAGAAATGCAACACAAAAATATATACATGTTGTATGAATTAATGTGTATTAGCCTAGGATTTACCTCACAGTTTCTCTCGCAGCAACGTCTAATACCACAATAGTCTTAATTTTCTGGGACAAGTGTTTCTTTTATTTTTGCAGGTAGACAGTTCACTTGATAATAAGTTGTTACCGCTCATGGTGATTTACAAAATCAAGGGAACCCAATTTAAGAATCTATTTAAACATCCTTTTGATAAATCTGATATTATAGCGTTTAATACCCTCTAGTTACTGGATATTAGATCTCTATTAACTGTCGAGTAGGTGACAAGATGTTCAAGTCGATTATTTCGATTTTTCAAACTTGTCGTTGAATTACTATGCTTTTTGACAGAACAGTCAATTAGCTTTTTTCTAATTGACAGAAGAATAACCTGAGACAGCATCTGCTCTTCTTCATTTATAACTATGAAAAGCTCCTAAATTCTGCATAACTAGACTACGTGTTTTCATGTTCTACTTCTATGATAATATGGTTTGGATATTCCACTTACAAACTGGTTTCAAATTACTATCAACTTTTTTAGTTGAATAATGTCAGTATTGGCATATCCATCACAATAGACTTGTTAACACCTAAAAATCTCCACATAATAATTATAGTCTTTAAAACATGCGACTTTTACAGTTTTTGTATTTATCGCCTGATTAATTTTTGATAAGCGTATCACTGTATCTAAATGTGCAAATACTTTAAATACCCAATTAATTAGAAAAAGTGGTTAGATTGTTAGTGGATTACCAATATTAATTTTATTAGCAATAAAATATACATAATTATACAAAATTGCGTTATTGAAAGTATTTTAAAGTTAAAAGTCACAGCACCTAATTTATAGGAGGGAAAAATATTACTCACAAATATATGTTTGATTATTGTGAATGTTTTGATTTTAGAACTCCGCCATCTTTGAGTGACTTTTTTTACTAGTACTGAATGACCCCTATCCCTTTTAAGATCTTCTATGTTACAAATGTCCCACTTTCGACCACACCATATTGAATCAATATAACATACCTAGTCCAGCAGCTTGTTTGTAACTGTTGCAATTTCTAAATAATCTCCGCTAGTTCAAGACATAAGGTTAAATCGATAACGACTCCAATAATAATTAATCTAACAACAGCCAAATTTGTTTTGGTCGTAACAAGCCACTTCAGTCGCTGTTAACAACCACTTAGAATTCGCTATGATCGCTTCACCAGATATCGGGCGCCATAAAGGTAATGTCAAAAGATAGCACTCAAAAAGAAAAAACTATCAACAAAAACTATTAACGCAAAACTACCAGGCAAAAGGTTGAGGAAAAAAATTGTTTGCTATTTGAGAGCAGAATCGCTTGAACAAGTTTGGGGTCCATGTATACATTTCGCTTAAGAGATCCAGTGGATTGCTATGCAATTTTCGGTTCAAAATGGAACGGTCCCACCTATTGTGAATTCCGTAGGTCTGAAATTTATTTGACAGCTCCAGTATCTGTAGAGAATGGAAAATGGCGGAATGGTAGAATACATTACGGATATAACTCATGGTTTGTTTTTGGCGGGGCACCGACAATCTTTATTGGTATTTAGGGGTATTTAAACATTAGGGGAAATAGCTTTTTGGTTTTGTCTTCGTTGATGTATGTGACATCGAATGTTACAAGAACGACTTGCCGACAGTCGACTCGTTAGTTACGGTGTGAATTAATATTGTTTTAAAACTGGTGACATGCCCACGAGACAAGGGAACTTATACTGGCATATTCCACTTCAAATGCATTAAGAAAGTTGCGTATATTGACCATCGCCGAGTAATTAGGTGCCCATATTAATTTTATGCCGCGATTTGGTCTTGAGAAATTTTACAGCGTCACTTTTATGCCTTGTTTGACGGATATTACTTACTGTCGAATGCGGAAATATTATTGGATAAATTCATAATTCTCACACAACACCAGGAGTGAAATTTTATTTTGAGTAAGAGCCATGGTTTTCTTTCAAAACACTTGGTAACAACTTAAACATATATATATGCGCGTGCGTGTGTGCGTGTGTGTGTAAATACTTAGCGTATAAAATTCCGACCATTGCATAAGTATAGCATTTATATCAGTGCTTTTTTATTTATTTCAATTATTTCAACACCAAAGGTGCTACAAATGCGCTGCTGCTCTCTTAAGGGAGTCTGGAACCTGGCCACTAATGCCGCTACACAACAGTTGTTATGGCGGCATACACAGGGGTGGTAGCCATCCAGACGGGTAAATACCCTACCACCTAGCTGTAGGTTGTTTTCTCACCTCTTACGATAGGCCGCTCGGCCGCAGGAAATTGTATTCCTTCTCCGTCCCTGGACGGAGAAAGAATACAATTACCTGTTCTGAAAAAATATTACGTTTGTGTTTAATATATTTATATTTATCGTTATCTCCTACGTAGCATATAGCTCAGTAACTTTGTTTCTATTCTAACAGACTAAATGTACTCATTTAAAGAATCATCACATGAGTAGTACATCGATATCACCAATGTGTAAAATCGTGACCGTGATACGTAAAAATGTAAAAATGTGTCACCACTAGGCTCTAATGGAAAACTCGCGCTGGTTGTTACCAACTAATTATATTATTTAACTCCATTTTTTCCTTCTAAAACCTGGTAAGCTTTCAAGTAAGAATTATCAAAGAGTATCTTGTAAAGGCGCTACTCGACGCCAACCATGAGACTTATGTGGATAGATATAATTATAATTAAATTGCTTTGTATTATGAACAAAGTCGTTAATATTTATTCACAGCATCACAGCACATATTTGTTTCGTGATAAACGAGATAAAAATGATGTATGGTATCTCCAAATTAATTTGCCTTTTAAATAGGCAAATTAATTTGGAGATTTGACATTTCAAATTTTCTAAAAACATGATTATTATTGAAAACTAGGATTTGTCCGCGACTTCGTTCACGCTTCACAGGTAACGTAGATTACAGTTATTTTACCAGTGTTTAAAATCAAAGGGTATTTTCAGCAGGGCAAAGGATTTTTTGGTATGAAAATACATGAATTCCAAAGATTCCCGTAAAAACCCGGAATAAGTAATGTTACGAAAGGCATACATAACTAAATCTGTTCTGCTAAAGATTTCTTATAAATATAGAAACTGTCATATCAAGCAAGCACAAATATAAAATTATGTATAGTCTTGAGAGATTATAGGTAGAATACAATATAAGTTAAGTTTCCTTCAATGTAGGTACTATCTTAGTTATAATGTATTTTCTTTATTGACATCCAGTTTAAGTATTTAAAAAGAAGTACTAATATCACGTGGTTTCGAACTTAGGAAATCCCAGGGAATATAAAAAGTCTCAGATTATATTGTTTTAGTATCCATCGGATCTGAATCAGTTACTAACTTTTATATAATATATAATGCCCACTTTATAAAACTCTCGGGAAAATTCCCGCAGAATTCTCAGGACACAAAGTATCGCAGTATTAAAAAAGAATGTAAGCTATCGTTTTAATGAAAACTATGTCAGAATAAACTAATTTTTATGCATTAGAAGAAATTCAAACTGCTCCCGGGAAAATTCTCGGGATTTAAAATATCACACATTTTATTACATAAAATTTGCTGCTGATCAGTGAAAAAATCACATTGGAATTCAAATTTTTTTCAATCTGGCCATTTTAAATAATTGCCAGAAAATTTCTCGCGGGATTCTCAGTACTTTTTACGTGAATCCCAAACAAACAGACAAGAAATCTGAAAAATGCGCCTATTCTAGTTTATTCTACTTTTTTTAATAGCTTCAATGTACAGACGCGACCTGTTTAGAATGTTGTAATACTATAGATATTCAGTCACACGGCTTATTAGCAATTTTGATTTACTCTATAAAAATAACTGCTTATCGTGTTCTTTACCTACATAAATCTAGATATATATCTTTATACTAATATCATTGAAGTGTCGGTCAGTGGTTTCAAAATAAATGACACAATTTAATTAAAGTAACTATTTATACAATGCCCAGTCTTAAACGAACGTTGTTAAGAATTTTTGGTATCCCTATCCGAATGTTTATTTCGAATAGACCCCGGAACGGCTCAAAGAATTTCAATGAAAATTTCGGAAACTGCAATTTTCCACCATGGGTCAAATATGAATTAATGAGGCCGGGTTGACCCTTAAAAATCAGCGTTGTGCCGGAGGAAATTCCAACACAGCCTTATGCTGAGTTGCCTACCTCATTTGTTGGAAATGCGGCGTACAACATATTAAATTTAACCATAGAAATGTATAAATTATTTCTACATTTCTGTAGTTTCGCTTTCCTAGCAAATTAATTCTTTCTTTCAATTTTATTTAATCTAGCACGTGATAGCGAAACTTCGTTCACTTTGCCAGGAGGTCGACGTACTTGTAATCTATCGCGATAAAAAGTAGCTAGAAAACTTCATTCAAGCAAGCGCTTCAGTTCCAAGGAACTCCCCTTACCACTTCCAAGAGTATTGGGATCCTTGGTATCGACATCGCGAACAATGTGCAGTACAGGGGCCATCTTAAAGGCAAGGGAAAACTTGCCTCCAAGGAGCTGGGAGTGCTTAATCGGTCCAAGCAGTACTTCACTCCGCGGCAACGCCTTGTGCTTTATAAATCCCAGGTGAGGTCACATATGGAGTACTCTGCTCACACGTGTGTGCTGGAGCTCTAGCCTACCATATTAATCCCCTGAACTGTATTTAACGTCGAGCCGTCCCCGTTGTCAGAGATCCCTTACTCCCAGATGACTTAGACATGCTTGACCTTCGGAGACACTTCACGTCTCTCTGCATATTCTATCGAATGTGTAACAGGAATTGTTCCGAGGAACTGTTCAGAATGGTGCCTTCGTCTTCGGTCTACCACCGCACCATTCGCCATCAGTTGGGCGTTCTTCCGCATTTCCTAAAGCTACTTCGCTCATGTACCTACACAACGTTTCTCAAGAACGTTTCTCTTATAGGTACCGTGGGGATTTGGAATGAGTTCCCAGCTAAGGTTTTCTTACAGCGCAACGACATGGATTTTTTTTAAAGGGTGATATTTTCCTCCCGCCCTCTTGGTTATAAACTGTTGTTTTGCACTTTTGGTTGTTTAAAAACTTTCTCCGGTCCCTCGAGCATCAAATTATCAAGAGTTGACTGTATTTAATAATTCATAATTCGTGGTGAGATGATTAATATGGAATGGGTATGTTGTAATGAGGAATAAAAGTCCCGTGACAAAAATTATTTTTAAACTGATTGATAGATATAAAACTAAAGGTAAGTCCAAAAAAGATGTAAGTAGGTATCTAAGAATGGCATGATGTTTTGCGGCGTGAAAAAAGACATAGGTATGTCAAAAATAGGAAGTAAGGAAGAAAAACTTCTTTGCGCGTATAGACACTCCGTTGATTTTTCACAGACATTCCACCACACAATACTTGGTTAGTTTATAAAAACTAGTTCGCTACCAAATACGAACAAACTATCAAGTGTCTCCCTAGATAGTTATGAACTATCAAGAATGTGGCTCAAAGTGGAGAGCGAAGAACTTGAAAAGTAGATTTCCATAATTATAACTATCTTAATTAGAATGCGAAGCACCATGATAGCTGGGATGGTCTATCTATAGATTATTATTAATACAAATAAAATCGGCCAAATGTGTTGCAATCCAGGAACTATGACGGGTTCCGTAAAGGTGATAAGCCTTTACTGCATTCATCATTTGGCTATGAAAGCATGAAAAAATTAATCGAAAATATGTATCTTTATCCGTGCAGGAATGGAGAAAGAATACATATTCCTAGGGCGGGGCGGCCTGTCGTAAGAGGCAACACAACAACCTACAGCCAGGTGGTAGGGCATCTGCCCGATTGGATGGCTACCACACCTGGTCTAAAGTATGTCGCCATGACAACCTTGAGTTGTGTTTAGTTTAGTTTGTGGTAACATTAGTGACCAGGTTCCAGTCTCCCTCCCTTAAGAGAGCAACAGCGCATTTGTAGCACTTTTGGTGTTGCAAATGTCCATAGGCGGTGGTAACCGCTTTCCATCAAGTGGGCCGTCTGCCCGTATGCTGAACTCCTGCAATAAAAAAAGCCTACCTTACATCTCTAACTATCATACTTAAGGGAGGTTTAAACGAATTTTTGTTAAAAGTATTTTTGGAGCTTTATATCTTTAATTTTTTCTAAATTATCTCTACTTCATAGTTCTAAATTTAGATGCACAGAATTTTAACGAGTCTGTACGCTTATGTCCCTACCTATTAACATAAGTCATTAAGTAATATTGTTATGGTTTTCATCTGACAAACAATACCGCATGCGTACATTTTTTTTATGTACACGAAAAGCCAACCACTAATTATTAATTGTTTCACATTTTCATAGACTTTTGTGTAAAGCCATATATGCTACACACTTTTAAATTCCAAATATATAGATCCAGTAGTTCATAGGAAAATGGACTGAGCCATAAAATGACAGACCGATATGACGAAAACGTATGGGTTCCGTATTTGCAAAAATGGCAACGGAACCCTAAGAAAATAATACTATTGGTGCTTAAAATGTTAAAATAATACAAGCAGGGCAGACTTAGATATCGTCCACTTATTAATATAACCTATTAAAATATTATTTGTTTAATTTTGTAACCTCATGCGTATAATCATTGGGGGTGTTAGTAGGTAATACGCTGTGTGTTCACATTTCTATGGAGTTACCTAATGAGTCCCCATTTTACTGTGCCCGGCACTGAACGAAGCGTCTAGTTTACACATTTTATATTTTTCGTCTAAATTCAAATTACCTTTGGTATTAGGTATGTTCTTTAAAGGGTTATTGTTATAAAGAAAAAAATCAAATAGCCATACTTTTATTAACTCTTTATTCTCTTGAATTTTTGAAATTAATATTACAATATTGAATGCGGGCTTCATATACAATCACCCAACTATTTGCTTATATAACACGACACAGTCACATTGAGTCGTACCACAATAACCTATTTGGCCATAGTACTATGGGATTTTCATTTTTACTGAAAGATATTGTTATGTCAAGATATATGCTTGCCATTTATGCAATATCATCAATTGACCATACCTCATTGACCTCCTGTCATGGAAAACTATGAAAACATTCACAACCATTACAGTTTAAGAGAAGAATAGTCTGAACTCCCTTAATTTAAAAAAAAATCATTGATCAAGTCTCCAAGTACACTGGCCAAATATTGCAGGCAAACGACACATCTCAATACATAAATACATAACATAAAACAAAAAAGAATAAACAAAAATAATGCGCCACATAAACTTTCACGACTATTTACAGTTACTTAATTTTAAGACGATTTTTATTTACTATTTTCAAAAATATAGATATAGGTACATAGATACATAACTACATTTATATTAAAGATAAAAATTGATCGATCATTAAAAAATATCAACTAAATAGAAACGGAAGTCTTGTTATCATTAACTCAATGAAATAATAATCCTTGTGAATTATGAAAAAAATATACTAAAAACGTTAATAACAATGAGTAAACTTAATAAAACAGAAACACGGAATCATTTGCAGTGCTTTTTGAACGCAATTCAACAAACCGCTGTTAAATATGTAGATATATGATTAATTTTATTTTAATATAGATATACATATATTAATGAGGGATGAAGGTAAAACAATACCTACAGTACAGTCTACAAGAACACTAGTAATATGGCAAGACAGCATTATGGATGGAGGACGTATTATCTATTTAGCAAATTGCTCATTGTTTCATGTGAATTACAGTTCTTTACGAGGCAGAAACAATAAAGAAAACCTGACATAAATCAATGGACGTACATACCTACACACATGTATCGTTACTATGTTACAATGGTTTACTTATTGTTACATGCGAAACTTAATGGATAAGCTACCGACACTTTAATAACCTATTAATCCAGTAAACATTTTCTAATTTGCACAGTCCCACAAAACTATAAACGTTAAAAGCAAATAATTATAACGGAATAGAAATAACTAGATATCTAATATTTATTTTAAAAATGCAGAAATAACAATTTATTTTCGTATACACACATTGATGAAAATGTGTTATATATAAACTTTTTTAAGTGTGTACATACGTCCTATTTTCGTAAAAGCGACAATCGATATAGTACCTCTTTAGTAACCCATGAAGATGATCCTTCTACGAATGATACTAAATAATTTTAAGCGTTTTTTAATTGAAATACTAATCATCGGATTTACGCTTATTTATTACAAGTGTCTACGATATATTATTAACTACGCGTTTTATAATTTATAAAGCCTACTTAAAATCGAAGTTACTTAAGTACATTTTGTTCGATTTTCATTCTCGATTTATTTTATATATATAATTTTAAAAATAAGATGGGATAAAGATTTATTACTTACGACAACCTTAATATATACGTTATCTTAGAAGAATTATGGCTTTTATATGAAATGTGTTTGTTATATTGCACTCGAAGGTACAAAGGCAGGAAATGATTTAATTTTAATAATTCACGTATAATATAAATCATGTATAAAAATATCCTAATCAATATGTAATAATTCATTAAAAAGAAAAATCAATACAGTAGTCAATAACTTCTATTTAGTACAGTTGGATACAGTATAGATTAATTTTAAAATTGTGTGTAAAAATAAAGCAAAAGTATTTGAAGATATTTTGCGAGTTATTACTGTCGTAAATTTAAAAAATAAAATCCATTCATTATAGCGTTCATAAATAAATTAACCTCACCTGTTTAAGAGATCGATATTAATTTTAAATTTGTGGAAAATTTATTTTTCTGTAATTAAAAATTTAATGATGAGTCTGAATGAGTTATTTAACACTATGTTTGACTTAAAACATTTCTAATGATATCACGACGTTTAACTTCATTACCTTAAATATGCATCAACTTGAGCGATTTACATTTGTATCTTAATTAAGAACTGATGAAGACTGAAGTATTTGAAGAAACTTAAAAACAACTAATATTAAGTTTAGATCAGCTTCACATACCTATTATGTATGTTGTAATATTAATCATTGATCACCATCACATTCTAAAATATGTCAATAGAAAATTCTGAATTTGTACTTCGTTGGGTTGTTTGGAAGAGATCGCTCTAAAGCGATAAGGCCGCCCATTGTTCGTGCCTTTACTGTTTAATGTGACTACTGTAAATTATTGATTTAATGTGTATGTGGTGAACAATAAAGCGTTTTCTATTCTATTCTATACCTGTGACATACTAAAGTTACTCCACTCTTTCTGTTACAGTTTATTTATATCCAGAAATTATCAGAGATTTTGACTACTATTTTAATATAGAGCAACAATAAAAATATTTTAGAACAATCCCTTATGAAAAAATAAAACAGATTAATTAATTTTACAAATACAGTTAAATCGCTCAATATTGATGCCACCACAAAATCTACCAGTTAATTTATACACGAATAACACGGTGGACAGATATTGAGAAGTGATTTATAAAAATTAAGCGAAGACTCCAATTAATTTAATACAGTTATTTATCATTTTAATTCTACCCTGACATTAATTTACGTATAATGGTGACTATCAACACTAATTTAAGTTTCTAACATTTTTGCTTTTATTACGTATTAGGTGAAAGCAAAATAGTACCTTATGTGGCGGTCTTTTGATTTTGATACACCATAAATTCATTAATATTGTTACCGTGACTTTTAAATATAACACGGATGTAAGTTTTAAATTGTAAGAATTGACAAAAAATTACTTCGACCATAAGAGATATGGTCAACGACAATCTTATTTGCTTTTTTAACAACATAATGGGTGCACGATGCATGGTTTTTTATAGAAATAATTTTCTTTGCAGTTTATATGAAGGGGAGGGAAATCAAGTTTCACGCGAATGTAACAGAAAGAAGAGAAATTTAAAAATATAACTTTTAATAACATTTATTTCATAAAAGCTATGTATTAACGAAAAAAGTATTTTAAATTTAATTTTTGTCTCCGGTTCAATCATAGCAAGTCTTAGTGGTTATGTGTTCCAGAATAATTTTAAACTATTTTCCCTAAACC